>JASGLE010000003.1:12500-4812500 GCA_030179965.1 Cyperus esculentus | reverse complement strand
TCTCTATTTTGTGTTAATCTACTGTGTAGGTGTACTTAGCCAACTAACTTTCAAGAAAGGGGGAAAAAAATCTGCTGTTGTAGTTAGACCTATATATGATCAGATGATACTGGTACAAATTAACCTGTTTGGCTTGGCAGGGAAACGGTTTAACTGGTTTTTCTGTAGTAAGATAGCTGCTGAAGAGACTGAAGATTTGAGGTTTATATCGGAAAAAAAGAGTAGCATGGAAGTTAAGAGCATATTGACACAGAAAATAAGAACTGACAAAGGAGGAGATAGAGAAGTATTGTAACTTTGCAAGCATGATGAGGGAAAAGACAGAAAACCGGCGAACGGCATATATCCAAGCATGGTGCCAAGATATGAAGTCACAGATAGCAAAGGAAGCTAAAAGTTACAATAGTTCCTTTACATGTATTTTAGTTGTTAACTTATTTTGAAGATCTGAGCTGAAAGAGACATTATAAAAGCCTGTCAAACCAAGTATAAAATTATGTCCTTTACATGTATTTTACTGGTAATTTCAAATGCACTTTTGCATTTTAAAGACGAAAAGTTATCCCATCCGCTTTGTAATTAAAGAGTTAGGATTAGATATTGCAAGCCTTCCATATTTAAAATGCAATGACATCCAAACAATCAAATAATATGTATTGCCAGTTTGCCACTTAATTATCTTTATCAAAAAAAAAAAAAAATTTCCTATTTTTTCACTCATCATGCATGATTTGATGAGCAAAGGGATAACTTGTATGTATCAAACACCTTACACGTACCTAGTCCACTCGGCTAAATAGAAGATGAAGTCCAGGCCAGCACATAATGTTAGACCGTTATCTCCAAGTCAAGTTAAACGGTCAATGATACATATATACTCGATGATGGCTTTAATTGGTGTCATTGTATTGTATACATTAGTTATTACTGTTGGATGTTCCAACTTCAAAGTTCAAACATCTGCCTCTGCTTTTTGTATATGTTTCTAGAAAAAGTACTGGTCCCAGATAATTAGAAATTGTGTGAAGCAAGGCGACTAGAGAGCCTGCGAAATTGGTGATAACTCGAAAATGGACGATGACGATCGAATTAGGGACTTAAGGAGTTAGGGTGTTTAGCTACGGATTGACTGCGGACAAATCAATAATAAATTAGGAGTTAAGAGTTAAGAGTCTTAGAAAGATCGACGACTTACTGTTAATTTTTTGACTAAATGAGATGCATGCTGCCGGCAGTTGTATAACGCAGGCGTCGATCTAGTGTTGTATATTAATTGTCAAATAATATATTGTACAATTAATGGAATTCCACCTGGACCACCTCGTTTGCATCTTATTAATTATTCTTCTAAAATCAGCGAAATTTTGCTTAAACTGGATACCTTCATAACTAAATTAAATTTGCATTTATCAATAAAAAATATATTGATTACTTTTATCGTTTGATATCATGTCTTAAGCGTGCTTTTATTTGTGTTTTGTCCAAATATGAAAACATTTGCTCTGTAAATGACTCAAACTATACTTGTTATGTTAGAAATTTTAATTTATAGTTCCTAATAACATCATACGAAAATACCAATGAATACAAAAAAATTTTATTTTTGAAGCTTTTTAAGTATTTGTTCTGGATGTTTAATTCAAAATATAGAACTCCAAAATATTAATAAAATATGAGTGGGGATCGGATAACCACATAATTTGGTGACACTACTGTTACCACGAATCTTATGAATTCACAAAAAATCTTAAAAATAGAAAATCTTTTACAAGTATATTCATTTACTTCTAGAGTGATTTGTTTCAAATTTTGCGTTTCTTACCAAGTGGGGATCGGATAACCACAAAATTTGGTGAGTCTACTATTACCATGAAGTTTATAAACTCACAAAAAATCTTAAAAATAGAAAATCTTTTACAGGTATATTCATTTACTTATAGATTGATTGTGTTTCAAATTTCATTCAATTTGAGTGTCATTTAATGCTTCATCAAGATCCATTAAATTTAGATCGTTATAAACCAATCATACAAACTTGATAATTCTTAATGAAAACAAAACAACAACATTTAAAATTCTTCGTTTTTAGACATATTATACACGCGCGAAAATATTTATCACAAACATTTAAAACGATCAAATGTTTGCATTTTCTTATGAAATTCGTCAAACAATTTGAATTTCTTTCAAATGTTTGGTTCAAAGAGCCCCAACCCTGGAATTTCAAAGAAGACATGGTCTGTATTAATTTTGTCTTCCACTCTTAATTTCTGCTGCCTAAATTACATGATTTGTTCGGCTTCCGGACTTCCCACCGAAAATGATTTTTAGGTAATGTTGCTATTAAATATACCAAGATGTATACAAAGAGCAATCGATCTTGGGACTTTAAAAAACGGACTGACGAAAATGCATATGCCCAACGTAATTAACATTTTTATAATTAACGAAATATATATTAATATATAAAATGCCCGATCTCAGCTGGTTAATTTTGTTGAATATATGTTGTACATCAGTTTGTAATTAAAATCTACGTTTCTGTACGTAATTATAAGATAATAAACTTTGCTACGTCATTAATTAACACTATTTCATAAGAACCAACTTTGGTCTAGTGGCTAAGGACGATGCTCTCCATATATATGGGAGGTCGTGGGTCCGAAACCCGGATCGATGGAGGTCTTTTATAGACATTTAAATTTGAGTGACTTGAGTACTCATCTTTGTCAAAAAAATTAATACTATTTCATATTATTTCTCAATAAGTTCATAATATCCCCATCCTTATATATATACTTAAATAATTTTATTAGTTCCCATAAAATTAAGATTGGTTAATTTGAGTTTCCGATCCCAATTATTGTCAATTACAAATTAATTGCTAGCTAAAATAATAATATCACAAAGTATATTTATTGCCGTCTTAGTGAGACATTGGTTCAAATTAATCTCTGAACTATATGATTTGGTTCGTATTGCTCACCACTTTACTTCTATTTATGCTAACAGGTGATATAATTTAGGAACTATTTTGATACTAATTAGTATAAACGAAACTACTTGAAAGGAACAATATGAGCCAAACTTATAACTTTAGGGATCAATTTCAATAATAAAAAAACAAAGTTCAAGAATCAATTTAAACTAAATACCACAGTTCAAAGACCAATTTAAACAAAAAAATAGTTTATGAGCCAATTTAAATCAAATATAATAATTCAGACACTAAAATTAGACTTTCCTCCTATATTTATTGAGGAGGGATCCATTGACAATGGTTATCTTGACAATTTTGACAATTGTAACTTTCAAAAAATTATAAAAATTCATAAAAAATCTGAAAAATAGAAAGATGTTTATGGAAATTATGCTTAACTTATAGATTGATTATGTTTCCGATTATATTCAATTTAAGCGATATTTAATAGCTTTTTAAATATATTTTAATTACGATTGTTAAAAAATATACAAAATTTTGATAAGGCATCAAATGATGTTCAAATGAGTTGAAATTTGAAACACTATCAATCTATAAGTTAAATAATGCACCCATAAATTTTTTTCATTTTTAAGATTTTCTATGAATTTTCACAAATTTTTAAAAATAACTATTGTCTTTTTTTTTCGAAGAGTTGGTAGGAGCTACCAACATAGAAAATTTAAAATACATATTTAGCAATCAAAAAGTAAAGGAAAAAGAAAAACTATCCAACACCAATTGTAACTACCCATCCTCTCTTGCTCAGTACCCACATTAGCAATAAAAATAACTATTGTCAAGATTGTTAAAATAAGCATTGTGAATGCATCTCTCCTCATATTTATTTATGTTCAAAGATGGTATTGGGGGTCAATGAACCGAATTTGGTCATACTTAAAACGTAACGCACAGTCGAAATTTATGTACACCTGTACACGTGCAAAATATATATTTAGCTTATTCTCCGTTCAACAATGCGATAAATAAATATATATCTATTCCTTTCACCAGGTCTCCAATTATAACATTCCAACTACTGAAGAAAAGTCATTACCTCCCCTCGTTTATACAGAGCAGTCCAACTTAATGTACTCACTTGAGAATGTACATATAGAAGGTAGTAGGTGCACCAGAAAATTCTCTATTCCTGTATATGCTGCTAATTCAAGCACTCGATTGACTACCAACCTAGTCAAAGAAAAAGCACACACACATACATATATATACCCCCCCCTCCGGATTTTCCAAAGGCAAAAACACACAGCGATTAGTAGAGAGCAAAAAGAAAGAGAATTAAAAGAGAAAGAGAGATGGAGGCTTTTCCCTACAAGTTCACCAGAGCAATTAGAGCACACTGGAGGAAAAGAAAGTACCAACGACTCGAACAGGGTCGCAAGCGCACCACGAACGTGGCCCGGCTCGGTGGCGGTAACGAGAACCGGCGAACAAGAAGCCGGTTCTTCAAGCTCCGGTCCATCTACCGGATCAAAATCCGCATCCTGTCGCCAGTCAAAATCCTAGCACGGATCCGGGACGCGTACGTCAACGCCATGCTGGGGCTAGCTAGCAAGGGAAGTGGATTTTCTGGATACACGGGGCCGGAGGCATATTGGACGAAGCGGATACCTAAAAGCGGCTCGA
Organism: Cyperus esculentus; assembly: GCA_030179965.1. Classification (NCBI taxonomy): domain Eukaryota; kingdom Viridiplantae; phylum Streptophyta; class Magnoliopsida; order Poales; family Cyperaceae; genus Cyperus; species Cyperus esculentus. The sequence goes on along the minus strand of JASGLE010000003.1, from coordinate 4,807,876 downwards.
CCCGGAAACTCGGTTCGACTGAGTATGAGAAGAGGTTGATTGCTGAGATTTACAAGTCACTTGCAGCATCCGGTGAGGTTGTTTCCATGCTGAGGAGAAGAGAGGAGATAGAGTTGCATACAAGTTAAAATCATAAGATCATAACTTGTGTTTATTTTTTGGAAGAATGTAAAAAGCCCTAATCCCAGTATATGCCCCTGTTCTCACTGACAACATGGGCCCGCATGTCAGTGGGAGTAACCGAGTAGGTGAAGTGGTGGAAGGTTGGTGAGAGGGGAGGGGACAAGGGGCATTGTATTGGTGTCCATATTTTTTGCCTCTTATTTTTTTTGTCATGTTTGTTTATTTTTCTTAGTTTTTTTTAGTTGTTAATTGTGTAGCTTGTGGAATATGTCAAATATGACATAAATATATTCCATATTGTAAGGAGATAAAATGTAAAATATATATAGCTAGATTTGAAGACATAAATATAAAACATAATTAATTGATTGGAACCGTTGCAGTGAAGTTTTCATTCTTTTTTTTTTTTTTTTTTTTTTTTTTGCTAGTTTACTATATAATATATACTATTATAAAAAGCACGTAAGGACCGGATCTATCCATTTGGTCATGGTACAATTCATCAAGTAGAGAAGAATTTCCTCTCAGTACTTGAATAGCCACTGCTTTGAACTACACGCTCTCATAATCGAATAGCTAGCCACTGATTTGAACAACTCGAATAGCCACTGCTTCGGATTGTTGCCTTGCTAAGTACTAGATCAATATAAAACTTACACTACGGTTTTTCGGATAAGATGAATATTCAGATCTCAAAGGCAAGATAATTTTATTTTTCTCATTTTCTGACTCATCCACATTTTTTTGTATGATATGAACTTTTTTGAATCATTATATTATTAGCTTGAATAAAATTTAAAATTTCTCCGCCGCGATGTGCGGGTATGCTTCTAGTAATGAAAATGCATGCAAAATTAGTGTTCTGATTGAGAGAATTATCTTCTTCTCTCTAGTTAACATTTTTGTAGGGACTTAATTGGTCCCATAAACTACTGTTTTGTTAGGTGTTACCCTTTTGATTAGGGCAATTAGGACACCATTCACCAGACGTACCAAGAATAGAAGCCACGGAATTTTCTTTTACTTTTACTTTTAATCCATTTCATCATACAAAAGCTACATTCGTGGCAGATGAGCACTATACAAGTCTAAAATGGCGTCGCTTTTGACTGAGAAATCACTAAAGAAAGTATGCTTTGTAGACACCGGATGTTATCAGTTGTTTCCTGCATGTTGATTTTTAAAAGGGGGCTTTTTTTTAGTAAACTATCAGGAAAAAGACATCACTTCTAGAAACCGTTCTCCTTTTCATGATGTTTAATCGTTTATATATGCTGCGAATTCTTTGATGCCCAATATTTGTGTTTGTCATATATAAAAATCAAAGAAGTATCCGGATATGTATTCCGCAGATGATCAATTATTGTTGATATGATCGAATCATTGTTGGATAACTTCATGATTAACCCTATGTATATTTAGCGGATTATCTGGAACTAATAGTTAGTTTTTTTTTTTTTTTTTTTCTAAATCTTCTTAAACCAATAAATAGAACTGAAGTGTTTAGCAGCCAGTAAAAAAACAAAATAAAAAGTTTGAATTTTTTTTTTAGAAAAAACTGTTTATTTTTTAAATTAAATGAATGGTCCAAATAAACATTAACAGGTTTCAATTCCGTGATGAAAAGAATTAAAATTGGCACTTAGCAGTACTGATAAAAATGTGAATGGCCGAATTCAAGTTGAGGTCTGAAATTTGTCTTTTGTTTCCGTTTATGGCCTGTGTTTCATCAAGATGAAAGAATCGTTTAAATTTTCGTTCATTTCTAAACCCATTTATCGTGTAAAAAAACTTTTCTGTGAGTTTTGGTCTTGAAAATATTTAAAAGGGCCACTGTTACTGACCTAGTACATCCTAGATGAAGAAAGAAAAAGAGCCCAATTCAAAAAAAAGCCCATAAAAAGCCCTTTAAACTATCCCGAGTTACTAATTTAAGGCCTTGTTAAGTATAACTGTATAAGATAGAATAGAAACTTCTTTTCTTTTCTTTTCTTTTTTGGATTTTAATTCGAGATTGCCAGTTATTACAACGTATTTGACACTACAGAAACACATATTCTGAGTTGTGACAATTAATTTTGTCCATTACTTGAGCTGATTTTTGTTGACCGTTGAGGGTCCCTAACCAATCGTACAATATACGCTCGAGTCGAGTGAGCGCAATTAATAGGAAGAGAAAAATAGCAGCAAACGATTGAGACCAGCAACTTAATTAGTAAGCAGTTGTTAGTTGACTAATTAAGTAATAAATTGCATCTTAAATAATTTACTATATAGTCAACCCTATCCAATAATTCAGCAAGTATAAATACATGACTTAATTTCCTATATATATAATCTCACTCCAGCTCCAAACAAATTTCAAGCTACACAGTACACACACACACAATTGTATCTTTAATTTCGGTACTGGAACAATGGCCGGTATCACTTCTCAGGTCCGAAAGACCATCCAGTCGTACTGGCGCCACCGCTACTACGAGAGGCTCGAGCCAGCCTCGAAGCCGGTAAGAGTCGCCAAACTCAGGACCGCTCGCCGCTCAAAAAAACCGAGGCCCGTACTTCTGTTCAAAATCCGCAACAAGATTTGGTTGCCCCGGAAATTGCTCTCCAGGGCGAGGGACGCGTACATGAACTTAATGCTGGCGTTGGCTGGCGGCGCAGGCCGGCCAACGCCAGCGCTTAGAAGCAGCAGGAGCTGCTCGGACGGGCTCTGGGTTAAGCCGATGCCGAAAGCCCGGCAGATGAGCGTTTCGGGGCAGACCGAGTTTGAGAAAAGGATGATGCTTCATATATATAACATGTTGGTCGCCCGGCCGGAGTTGCCCGGAGCGCCGAAGATGGTCAGCGTGGCTACATAAATGGAGAGTTTTTGTGTGCTGTTGTTATACTTGCTTTTACACGCCGGGATGATGCAACGAACGGTGGTTGATCTGTTTATTAAGCTCTAGTACTGCGTTGTTTTCTTCTTTTTTTTTTTTTTTTTTTTTTTCCTCCCTTGAAGCAACTTATAATTGAATGTATAATTATCATTTCGGTAGGCTATTTTGTTCCAAAATTGTGAACAAGCTAGCTGTACAAAAGTACGCTTATATATGAGACATTAAAAATGTCATAAGGGTGCCCTTTTTTGTTCGAAAATCAGAATCTTGCTCCTTTGACTGCATGATCAACCGGTTTTTTTTTATTATTTAGATTAAAAATTGTGTACTTAATTGGACTGTTGAATTCCTAAAACTAGGGTTATATATATATTCATATTCATATATTTGAATGCTGACCCTTGAACCGTTTAATAGTAAAAGAGTTTCTCTCCTTTGACTTCATAATCGATTGTTTTTTAAGTAATATAAATAAAAGAAAAACAAAACTAAATTGACGATGAACTAAACTCAAGAACTAATTTGAACACAATTTATGTAACAATTTAGGGGTGTATTTGATCCAAAAAACAAAAAATAAAACTTTGGGGCCCCATTTAAGCCATATACAATAGTTTAGGGACTAAAAATTGGAGTTTTTCCGTTGAAAAATTGTGCGTTTGGACTGTGAATTACAAGATGAAAAGCAACTGTTAATTAAGTTTTAACCACAATTGGATCTGTATACAAATGGATAGGGGAATGACTCTTGAAGAAAGCTCTCTGGGGGCGAGCCCCAACTCTTGCCGGAGACAGGCTTCTCCGGTGATCATCAATCCTTCTCCTCCTGTTACCTCCACTCTCCCTTCTTCTCTACCTACTCACTCCACTCCTCCCAGCCCAATAATTCCCAACGCGGGAATCACATGGCTTCCTTCAGCCCAACAATTTGAGTTGTTTACTACCTTCCTACAGGGGTTCTCCAGCCCAAATGAAACCCAAGAAAAACCGGTCCCACCACCTCAAGATAGTGCGGTGGCGAATCAAGATTCCCTGAAAAAGATTCCTGGATCGTCTGCATCTATCGGACAGCCAAATGCTGTGCGACCCACCAAGATTCGTTTCACCAATTTCAAGTGTTATCAGTGTGGATTGAGGGGACATAAGGCGAGGCACTGTTCCAGAAAGCTAACTTGTTTTAAGTGTGGGGCAATAGGGCACAAAGCTTATCAATGTCACTCTAAGTTCTATTCGGCTGAGCAATTGCCTCCTCCCATGGCGAAATTGATTACTCCGAATAAGGCAACTCGTGATAATGAGCGGTGGATCGAGCAATGTGTGGTGATCCAGACTTCGCAGCAAACCAAATCGGCAGCCATTGAGCAGCGATTGAAGAAATTTTACCCAAATCAAAAATGGGTGGCTACGAGAATTGGGGCTAATCGATTTATGGTTAAAACTGCGGGTTATTGGCGGAATAAGTGGATTGGGGAAGTCTGGAAGGTAGGAGATGGTACATGGACTATCCTTCCCCCTTTTGGGGAGGATATTGATCCTAGTAAGAACCTCAAGCACTATTGGGTCATCATACATGGTCTACCTCTTGCTTACTGGGATGAAGAAACAATTCAGCGGCTGGTGGATGAATTTGCTGATTTAGTAGAGATTGACTGGTACAATACCCAGAAGTGGGATATGAGGCAACTCAGAGTCAAATTAGCCATGGCTGATAAGTCCCTATTACCTCCTCCTTCCACCAAGTATCTGGGGAAGAAGAACAAGAAAGAGAGAGCCACTGTTATTAGCTATGAGCTTGAGCGTGGGGGTGGTCGCACGAATTTTAACCCTGGCCCACAGGCTGCTACGGAATGGGTCTTGAAGGCGAAAACGGTGATTAAGGGGTTAAATCGCAAATCCACCTCTCTACCGGCGACCCCTGTCAAGGAGAAAGGAGAGCCGTCCAAAGGATCGAGTTCCAGGAAGCGAAGCCTATCTCTCAGTCCATCCAGAGAAACCCAATCTGCAGAGGAGGAGATTGGAGTACTGGAGGCAATCAAGATCCGCAAGATTGACGGCTATGATGGTACTAGTGGCACAGCGAAGGGTTGGATACACCCTGAGGAGATAATTAGAGAAGTCAGTTCAGCCTTGGTGTCTTCGAACGATCCGGATCCGCTGGATGAAGAGGGCATTCTTGACATTGCACAGGCGGGAGCAGACGCTAGTGAGGAAACTCCATCAGATCTGGTGACTCATGTTCTACCTCTCAGTTCAATCATTCCTGCTGAGTTTGCAAATGATCCGGTAGAGGAGGTCCCAGCTCAGCTTTCCCTTCCTAGCATCCAGCCTGCCGGAACACTCAGAAGGAGTTCTCAGTTCAAGCAAGGGTGCACAGAGAGGCATATACCTCTGCAATCTGATATGCCGGATGTTCAGCTGGCTTTGGAGAAGGTATCTTCAAAAGACGATCATTCCGCTCGACATCAGTTGCAGCTGAAAGCGAGTTTAGATGAACAACATGAGATTGAAGAGTACTGATGCATCGTATTTTTATCTATTTATTTTAGGATTTTTACCTTTATTTTAGTTAGGAATTTTAGATTTAGTAGCAGATTAGTTAGTAGATGTTTAAAATTAAGTTAGTTAAGTTTTTGGGACCTAATTCGGAGAAGATCAACAAAAATAGGTGAATAAGCGCACAGATTACACATAGTGCGGACCGCAATCTCGAGTGTGCGGTTCGCACTCAGATCAAAAACTGGAGCAGCTAAATCTGGGCTGAGCACAACCGCCGACACTCCAATTTTAGGGCAACCGACTCCCTGTTCTTTGGGGAGTACGGTTCGCACCTAAGGAAGCCAGATCGCAGGAAGGCCAAAATCAGACGGGACCTCTATTTTCTGGAGCAGTTTCAATTTAAGGTATCTAATTTTGTCCTTTGCTCCAGAAATTAGGGGTCGGTTCCAGAAGAAGGAAGGCTAAAACTGGGAGCATTCAAGCCTATATAATCACCATCCTTTGAAGAAGTTAGGTATCAAGTATCAAGTTAAGTCAAGTTTGAGAGTAAAGTTTGTTTTGAGAGTTTAGTTTAGAGAGTCCTTTACTTTTGAGAGTTTAGTTTAGAGAGTCGATAAGAAGAGGGAGATTACTCGGAGAAGAAGGATTCAAGCGCCTACGAGTCTCAAACGTCATCAAAATATTCGGTGCTTTCTTCTTTAAGTTATTTACCTTTTCTTCAATCATGTTGTCTTTTGTTATGTTTGAGTAGTTGTCTTAGTTCTTAGGGTCTAAGATGATGTTTGTCTGTTTGAATTAATTGAATATCATGTTTTAATTGCCTATGATCTGAAGTTATTTTCAATATTGCTTTGAGCTTAATTATAATTGCATTTGAATTGCTTCTTGATTATTTGATAAGAACCTATAGATTAGGGCCCAATCTAGTTGGTTAGAATAACGTCAATTGAATTGAGAACTGATTCTTGTGCTAATTGGGTAGTTATCCAAAAGTAACCGAAAGGAGAAATTGTGGTTATAACGAGAGTTAATCCTTACCCTTGAACAAAAGTAAATTGAATTTAGAATTAGAAATAATCCTAAAGATTTCTAATTAATTTAAAAATGTTAAAAGTGCCAACAAACGAGAGTTGAGGGACTTGTAACTGCTTAGGATTAGTTGGGGATCGGTAACTTTAGTCAACATATCTGATCTGAAATAAAACTGTTCTCTGATTGTTCCTTGCGGACCGTAGTGTGACAGACTGCGGATCGCACTACAAAGTAACTGACAGGAAATCTATCTCTCGGACAGTTGTCTGCGAACTGCAGTTAACCACTGCGGATCATTAATCTGTAACTGAAGGAGAGGCGAAATTGTATACCCTGCGGACCGTACCTCGGAAGTGCGGACCGCAGGCAGTTGATCCAAACAGCAAACTGATTCTGAAAATCCTGGGAACGCTTGTTTAGCATTTGTTTAAAGTCTTTTAATTACTGTTAATTACTTTATTGCACCTGAAACCAATCTTGAAACAAAAAAACCCCCCACTTTTATATAAAAACACCAAAAATATTCTAAATAGGATTAGGAAAGAATTTAAAGAATAGTTTAGAAGTAATTCCGTCCCTGTGGATTCGATCCCGATTTTATTGCAATAGATCGTACGCTTGCGATTGAGGGCATTATTTAGGGTAATTAAAAGCCTATATACTTTAAAGAGGACAAGCTTTTTGGCGCCGTTGCCGGGGATGGCAACACTATTTCTAGACTTTCCTTTAATCTCTTTTCTAGTTCTAACCCCCTCTCCCTCCTTTTCTTACTCTCTTGTTTCAGGTTACAGAAACTGGACCAACTACCGCCGATTGGTGACTACAAGCTGAGAAGTGGTGTTCGATATCCGAAACTACAACCAGAGGACACCCCGACCTCAGCCCCATCTGACCTGACCACAAATTTCCAGCGGTTGTCGATCAAAGATTCTTCCTGCGGACCGCACCTCACTACTCACGATCCGCAGGACATGGCAGACGAAGCAGCAAGACTCGCGTTGGAAGAGGCGGAAACCGCGAAACAGCAGCTTCAAGCAGAAGTCGAGCAACTAAGGCGAGTGATAGAAGAAGAACAGCGCAGAAGAGAAGCCGAGGCTGAAGCTCGACGTCATGAACCACGAACTCTCAGAGATTTCCACATCCCCAAAACTGATGATGCACAAGGACCGATCATACTTCCTGACATCGTTGGAGATCCTCCCAACTTTGGCTCAGGGGTAGTCAACCTCATCCAACAGAGTTGCTTTCACGGATTGGAGTCGGAAAACCCACACGAACACATTAACAACTTTCTCCAATGTTGCCGAACCGTGAAGAACATCATGGCAAGTCCAGACTACGTCCGACTGGCTCTGTTTCCGTTCTCCCTACGAGATAGAGCACGAACATGGTTTAATTCTCTTCCCACAGGCTCAATTGGTACCTGGGCCGAATTATCTACTCAATTTCTTGAAAAATACTACCCTGTTAGGCGAACTGCTAAAGTTAGAGCACAAATTTCAACTTTTAAACAAGGGTATGATGAACCATTGAGTGAGGCTTGGGATAGATTTAACCACTTGAGACAGTCTTGTCCTCACCATAACTTTTCTGATTGGATGTTAGTTGATGCATTTTATAATGGTCTGAACTCACAAAGTCGTGTTTTGGTTGACTATGGTGCAGGTGGATCCGTTATTGATCGAGAGCCACAAGCGATCTTGGAAATATTTGGCAAGTTGGCACAACAGCAACAATGGGCCAGTAGTGAGTCTAGTAGAGGCACGAAAGGGCGCTATGAAGTCGATCAGCTCGCTTTGATGCAAGCCAAAATAGAAGCCCTTCAGTTACAAGTTGACAAGCAGAAGGCTACCTCCAAAGCAGTGCAAGCTCAATCTTGTGCTCTTTGTGGAGAGGATTCACATGACTACGATCATTGCCCACTACGTCAACCTGAGGAAGATGAGCACGTAAACTCCATTAACAATGAGCCCTCATTCTTCCCAAAGCCTCCTTACTCACGGTCATACTCTAATGATCAAATTGAACGCCAAAACTGGAGAAACCAACCTGACCGTCCTAACTTTGGGTTCAACAACAACAACCCTCCGCAGAGGTATCAAAACCAAGGAACCCAGTATCAACCAGGGCAAGTAAATGGTGGCCGTAACTTCTACAACAACGCCCACTTCCAAAACCAAAACCAAAACCAGAATCGAAACACCCCGCCGAATAACGCATACCGCCCACCTTACGTCCCTCCACACCAAGAATTGAAACCATCAGTTGTCAACAACTTCATGCACGAGCAAGGCAAGATGAATCATATGATCTTTGAACAAATGCAAGCCTTGAATGAGAAGTTGGCAAGGCTAACAGGAGGAGATGCAGGTGCGGGGTCAAGTTCGAAAGACATGGGCAAGCTTCCGAGTCAACCTATAGAGCCCAACGGCGAGGTGAAGGCCATCCATACCCTCAGGAGCGGCACTCAGTACTCTGACCCTCCTATGCCAAAAGAGCCAGACCCGAGCATCATCAATCCAGCAAACGCCGAAACAGCTTCAGGTACAACTAACTGCCATCCGCAGCCCACAGAGTACGAACCGCAAATAATTCAGCAAACCGACCCTGAAGCGGTTACAGGCCAACCGACATCTCAACCAGCGCAGACAGCCAAGCCCAACACGACCTGCGGACCGCAATCACGGCAGTGCGATCCGCAGTATGAAGAAACAGAAGGCAAAACTGACCAGAATACCAATCCTGTTTCATGTACCACGACAGCAAATGACAAGGGCAAATCACCAGAGACAAAGCAACCTTACAGACCACCTGTCCCGTTCCCACAGAGGCTCGCCAAACACCGTCTAGACGAGCAATTCACAAAATTTATGGGGGTACTTAAACAACTCACCATCTCGATTCCATTCACCGATGCTCTCACACAAATGCCATCCTATGCCAAGTTCTTGAAAGACATCTTGTCCAACAAGCGAAGCCTCAATGATTGTAAGAGCATACAACTGAACTTTGAGTGTAGTGCAGTTCTAAACCGTGAGCTACCTCCTAAGCTTGGGGATCCGGGTAAATTCACCATTCCCTGTAACATTGGTAAAGCCGTCATCAAGAGAGCCTTATGCGATTTGGGCGCAAGCGTGAGTCTCATGCCTCACACTGTCTTCCAAAGAATTGGTGTGGGAGAGCTCAAGCCCACACGTATGACCTTGCAATTAGCGGATGCCTCTACACGCTTACCATTGGGGATAGTTGAAGATGTGCCAGTACAGGTTGGGAAGTTCTTTGTACCTGGTGACTTTGTTGTGATGGATATGGAAGAAGACAAGAACGTGCCGATCATCCTTGGACGACCTTTCCTTAGGACAGCTCGAACCGTATTCGATACCTACGAAGGCACTCTTACCATGAATGTTGGGGGTGAAAAAGTCAAATTTCAAATAGAGAAGGCAATGAAGTACCCCGATATGTCCGAGGATTGTTTTCGGGCAGACATAATCGATCAATTAGTCCTTGAGACGCAAGAAGACATGCTAGAGGAGCAACATAACCAACTCAAGCGCCAGTTTGACTATCTATCTTCTTTAGATGATGAGTTGAGTTCAGGCGAATCAGATTGCTCGACCGACGACGAGGAATGGGCCTCAGCCACTTCTGACTGCGAACTAACCCTTTCTCTTTGCGATCCGCAGAGTTCTGAAGATCCTCAGTTTTACAGCGCACGATCAGTCTTCGCTCTGGCGCAGACAGAACCCGAAGTATCCTGCGATCCGCAGCCACGTTACTGCGGTCCGCAGGATGTGCAACCCGAGGTTAAAAATGACAAATCACCGCCGCTCGATGCTCCAAGTAAGATGGATCTGAAGCCACTACCTGAAAACCTTCGGTATGAATTCCTTGATCCTGAGAAGGCTTTTCCAGTCATAGTTGGTGCTCAGTTGAGCCTTGACGAGACAACCAAGCTTTTGGAGAAGTTGAGACTTTATAAAGGTGCCCTAGGGTACTCAATCCATGACATCAAGGGATTAAGTCCGGCCATTTGCGCACATCGTATACATCTTGAAGAGGACCACAAACCTTCAGTTCAACATCAAAGGAGACTCAACCCTACGCTTCAAGAGGTAGTAAAAAAGGAAATCCTTAAATTACTAGAAGCTAAAATTATTTTTCCTATTTCAGATAGCAAGTGGGTGAGTCCCGTGCATGTGGTTCCAAAGAAAGGAGGACATACCGTTGTTGAGAACGAAAAGGGCGAGAAGGTCCAAATGCGACCCACAACCGGGTGGAGGATGTGCATCGACTACCGGAAGCTGAACACGGCTACTCGCAAAGACCACTTCCCGCTTCCTTTTGTTGATCAGATGTTAGAGCGCCTAGCAAAACATTCACACTTTTGCTATCTAGATGGATATTCGGGCTTCTTTCAGGTACCCATCCTCCCTCAGGATATGGAGAAGACGACTTTCACATGTCCTTATGGTACCTTCGCTTACCGAAGAATGCCATTTGGTTTGTGTAATGCACCGGCTACATTCCAAAGGGCGATGATGGCAATCTTTTCTCCTTACATTGAAAAAGAAGTTGAAATTTTTATGGACGATTTTTCTGTTGTTGGTAATTCTTTTGATAATTGTCTAGCTAATTTGTGTAAGATTTTGCAGAGATGCGAGGAAACAAATCTTGTTCTCAATTGGGAGAAATGTCACTTTATGGTGCAAGAAGGCATAGTGCTAGGACATAAAGTAACAAGCAAAGGTATTGAGGTAGACAAAGCCAAGGTAGAAGTGATTAAGCAGATGTGTACACCAACCTCCGTCAAAGACGTTCGTAGTTTTCTCGGGCATTGTGGATTCTATCGTCGCTTCATCAAGGATTTTGCAAAGATCACTAAGCCCTTGACAAATCTTCTGGTAAAAGACTCTGAATTTAATTTTTCTAATGAGTGTGTTGAATCTTTTGACAGGTTGAAAGAAGCACTTGTGTCAGCACCGATCTTACAACCTCCCGATTGGTCTCAACCTTTTGAGATCATGTGCGACGCTAGCGATTATGCCGTAGGAGCCGTTCTAGGACAAAGGAAGGACAAGAAACCGGTAGCCATTTGCTATGCAAGCAAGGTCCTCGATCCCGCTCAGATCAACTACACCACAACCGAGAAGGAGTTACTAGCCGTGGTGTACGCCTTGGAGAAGTTTCGTTCCTATTTGGTCGGCTCTCAGATCATCATCTACACCGACCACGCTGCACTGAAATATCTTCTCTTTAAGAAGGACGCGAAACCTAGACTCATCCGTTGGATTCTTCTTTTACAAGAATTTGATATCGAGATCAAGGACACGAAAGGAACAGAGAATTTGGTAGCAGACCATTTGTCTCGATTGCATTGGGAAGGAGAAGAGCAGAACAGCATTCCTATTGACGATTCTATCCCTGGAGAGCAGCTTTATTCCCTTGACGCACAGTTACAATTCTGCCCTCCACCTTTTCCCGAGCAAAACAGCAACCAGATAGCTGCCTGCGGACCAGCAGGCACGAAAGTGCGGTCCGCAGTCAGTTCATACCGGTCCGCAGACAGCTCAGCGCAGACTCCTTGGTACGCAGACTATGCCAATTTCCTCGTCGCGAACATCCTACCAGCAGGCATGACGTATCAACAAAGGAAGAAGTTCAAATCTGATGTTAAGTCCTATATTTGGGAGGAGCCCTACCTTTTCAAAGTTGGAGTTGATGGAATTTTTAGGCGTTGCGTTCCACAAGATGAGGTCAATTCTATACTTTCTCATTGTCATTCATCCGCTTATGGAGGACATGCTTCCGCTTCCAAGACCGCTGCCAAGGTCTTTCAATCCGGATTCTTTTGGCCCACAGTTTTCAAAGATGCACATGCCCTTGTAAAATCATGCGATCAATGCCAAAGGACCGGTAACATCTCGAAACGCAATGAAATGCCACAACAACCTATTCAAGAAGTAGAAATCTTTGATGTTTGGGGCATAGACTTCATGGGACCGTTCCCTTCCTCCAAAGGATTTTCTTACATCCTTGTGGCCGTAGACTATGTTTCTAAATGGGTGGAGGCGCTAGCTTGTACCAACGCCGATGCAAATGCCGTCAAGCGTCTTTTCAATGATGTTATATTTCCGCGCTTTGGAGTTCCCCGTGCTGTAATAAGTGATGGAGGAAAGCACTTTATCAACCGACAATTCGAGCACCTTTTAAGCAAACATGGAGTAACTCACAAAGTAGCCACATCCTATCATCCCCAAACCAATGGACAAGTTGAGGTATCAAACCGAGAAATCAAAGCCATTCTTGAGAAGACCGTAGCAAGAACGAGGAAAGATTGGGCTTCCAAACTCAATGACGCATTATGGGCCTACCGCACAGCTTTCAAAACCCCTATTGGGATGAGCCCCTTCAAACTAGTTTATGGAAAACCTTGCCATTTACCGGTTGAGATCGAACATAAAGCATTTTGGGCGACACGAGCCATCAACTTAGACTTACAAGCAGCCGGAGAAAAACGCATCCTAAACCTACATGAATTGGAGGAAATGCGACTTCAAGCATACGACAACGCAAGGTTGTACAAGGAACGCACTAAAAGAGTTCATGACAACCGAATCATGTGCCGAGACTTCAAGGAAGGTGATCTCGTTCTTCTTTTCAATTCTCGCTTAAGACTTTTTCCTGGCAAGCTTAAATCGAGGTGGTCGGGACCTTTTGTTGTCAAGAAAGTATACCCGTTCGGAGCAGTTGATGTAGCAGGTAGAGATGGTGTCATATTCAAGGTGAACGGTCAACGACTCAAGGTATATGTTGCCGATCAAAATCGAGAGGAACGCTTAACCTTACACCTCTCTAAGTAAGTTAGAACGCATTACGGTCAAGCCCGGGACCTTAAACAAGCGCTTCTTGGGAGGCAACCCAAGGTTTTTTTTTTTTTATATAAAAAAAAAAAATAATAATAATAAAAAAAAATAATAAATAATAAATAAATAAATAAATAAAAAGAAAAAAAATTAGGAGTAGTTTGTATCTTTTCAATTTTAGGAGTCATAAGGCGAAGGAACAACAGAATCTGGGTTGCAAACTAACAAGCATCGGAGATCTAACAACAAGGACGAGAAAACGAATTTCTGGAAACTTTGGTGCGGATAGCAGCCTGGACAACGCGACCCGCAGTCAATTCAGTACAGGGAGACGTTCAGTTCTGAGTTCTAATTACCAAGGTGGAAGGATCATAACAGAGTGCGGTCCGCACTCCCGCCAGCGCGGTCCGCACTTCATACTAACCGAGCACGAATCATGATGAAATCTGAGCCGTTCAACCCAGGTTTTAACCCTAACTTTCTCTATAAAAACCCCCTAAACCCTACCCCTTCTCTCCACCCGAACCAGCCGCCCCTCCTCTTTTCCTTCTCCACTTTCTTCCTCTTTTCCTTTCTCCCTTCCTCCACCAATCAGCACACTACCAACCAGCACCAATCCCCAACCTCCTTCACACTGCGCACCACCAGTCCGCACACTGCCACCTCCACAGCAGCACTGCGTTCCGCAGTGCGCCACCGCCGCCATCCGCACCGCAGCACCAGCAGGACTACCAGTCCGAGCCACTCCACCGATCGCACCACAGCGCAGCGCGTCACTCCACCGAGCGCACCACCACCACAACACTGCGTTCCGCAGTGCGCCACCGCCGCCATCCGCACCGCAGCACCAGCAGGACTACCAGTCCGAGCCACTCCACCGATCGCACCACAGCGCAGCGCGTCACTCCACCGAGCGCACCACCACCACAACACTGCGTTCCGCAGTGCGCCACCGCCACCACCCGCACCGCAGCACGCCGCTACGCCGTACCAGCACAGACCACCTCCGCCGTCCGCACCACCGACAGCGCCACCACCAATAACAGCAGATCTGCCCCGATCCATTGCGCCAAATCACGATCCAACGGAATTAAGGTTCAAATTTCACTGATCTAAATTTAATTTCGAATTTCATCTTGATTGATTGGTGAATTGCAAAACGGATCTCGTAACCTTAACTTACCAGCGATAGTACCCACGGATCAGTGACCTGTTATACAGAAAACCCTGACCCGTTTCACACTGGTTCAACCTGTTACACCAAAACCAACTCGGTTCGGAGTCAGTAACAGCGCCTGCGGACCGTACCATGGTAAGTGCGGTACGCACTTTGTACAAAAACCGAACAATCCGAAACTTGTAGGAGTTCAACCGAGACCACATACTGCGGACCGTGCTCCCGAGAGTACGGACCGTATTGTGCCTATCCCGAACACGGCAGAACCGAACCCAAAGGCAGCCGAAACCAACCTAGCACGACCCGTGCTCTCTGACTGCCATCCGCACGCAGTCAGCCCAAACCAGCAACCATGTTTAAACGAACCCGAAGCAAAACTCAAGGAGCATCATCATCCGCTGCCCCACCACCAGCCCCACCTCAGCTGACAGATGAGGAGCTCAAGTTCAACGGAAACATCCGATTTCTCAACACAAAAACCATTATCTCCACACCACGTATCGATTTTGATTTCTTGGAGGAAATCGGAATTCTCGAGGAGTTCAACCGTCTCACCGCTCGGGTCGGAATAACAAGGAAATTCTTTGAGATCTCAGACCGACATGTGGCGTATGTAGAGCCCACGAGGGAGTTTTTGGCCTCCCTAACCTTGATACACAGGGTGAATAAAGGCCCAAAGATCCGATTCAGACTCAATGGAGAGTATCACCAGAGATCCTTGAGACAAATTGCTAAATGGTTTCATATCGCACAAGGAGGATCTGACCATCTCGGGTATGTTCCCGAAGACCAAGTCAACCACGAGGACCCGATCCATCCCTCTGTCCACCGAGCACATTTTTGGCCACTCCTCACCGGTCAGCACCTCCCTGCCGTAAACCCCGATCCGAGAATCACACAGATTATTCATCCGGCCTTACGGTTTCTATGTCGTGCTTTGGGGAGTTCCGTTTTTGCACGTGGAGAAACCTCTCTTAGGCCGAGACATGATGAGCTCTCCCTCCTCCTTACTATGCTCCGCCCCGACGAGCAAATGCAGCGGCCCGATCTGATGCTGCACATGGTAAAATTCTGGTTAGATATTACCAATACCGGCCGAGAGGGAGGTGTTATATCCATGGGTACCTATGTCACTCATATAGCCTTTTGCATGGGGATAAATTTTCGGGAGTCTGATTATGAGATATGTGCAAATGTCCCGGTGTTGAACAAACCAATGTTTAGTAGCTGGCAATGGATCACAACAAAGAAGAAAGGGTCACAGCCTCCTGTTTACACATGGAAAGCTAATCAAGATATTTATCGAATGCCTATTCAATGCCCTCCGATTGATTTTACGGATCATCGGACATGGAGGCTACAGCATGTTCCAGCACAGCCAGCACATGAGGAGCAGGACGCTCCTATGGAGGATGCATTCCCTCATGATTATGTGCCCGATCAGCACGTACCACCCGCTGCCCCACATCAGCAGGTTCCACCATACTCACAGCAGCAGTGGGCAGAGGTATATGAGCGAGTTACACTCATGCATGAGACTATGGGTCGGTCTGACGAGAGGCACAACGAGTACATCTCCCGATTTGATCAGCTCGAGGCTTGGCGAGTGGCTGATAGAGCCCGAATAGATGATATTTATTCGAGGCAGACGAATTTAGATGCACGACAAATTGAGATGTACGACCGTCAGACTCGACATGGTGAGCGCATTGATGCTATGTATGAGCGTCAAACCGAGATGTACGATATTCTCAAATCCATGAGGTCCACTCACATAGGTCCGGGACCCAGCGGAGGAAATGGAGATGATGACGCGCCTCAGTGACATTACCATGACTAGCTTGGGGAGGCCGTCGCATATCTCGGTTATATTTTTTTTTCTCTCGTTTTATTTTTCATGCACTAGGGGCAGTGCAAGGATTAGCTTGGGGAGGGAGGAGAATATTAACCGAGATTCTTGTTTCAATTGTAGTAAAAAAAAAAAAAATAAATAAAAACAGAAAAAAAAAAATCGAAAAAAAAATAAATAAATAAAAAAAAAAAATGTATCTTATTTTTCAGTTCAATATTTTTGTTTTCTTTGCGGTGCATTTAGTTAGTAGAAGTAGTTTTAGGATTAGTTTTGCTTGAGGACAAGCAAGTGTTTAAGCTTGGGGAGATTTGATGCATCGTATTTTTATCTATTTATTTTAGGATTTTTACCTTTATTTTAGTTAGGAATTTTAGATTTAGTAGCAGATTAGTTAGTAGATGTTTAAAATTAAGTTAGTTAAGTTTTTGGGACCTAATTCGGAGAAGATCAACAAAAATAGGTGAATAAGCGCACAGATTACACATAGTGCGGACCGCAATCTCGAGTGTGCGGTTCGCACTCAGATCAAAAACTGGAGCAGCTAAATCTGGGCTGAGCACAACCGCCGACACTCCAATTTTAGGGCAACCGACTCCCTGTTCTTTGGGGAGTACGGTTCGCACCTAAGGAAGCCAGATCGCAGGAAGGCCAAAATCAGACGGGACCTCTATTTTCTGGAGCAGTTTCAATTTAAGGTATCTAATTTTGTCCTTTGCTCCAGAAATTAGGGGTCGGTTCCAGAAGAAGGAAGGCTAAAACTGGGAGCATTCAAGCCTATATAATCACCATCCTTTGAAGAAGTTAGGTATCAAGTATCAAGTTAAGTCAAGTTTGAGAGTAAAGTTTGTTTTGAGAGTTTAGTTTAGAGAGTCCTTTACTTTTGAGAGTTTAGTTTAGAGAGTCGATAAGAAGAGGGAGATTACTCGGAGAAGAAGGATTCAAGCGCCTACGAGTCTCAAACGTCATCAAAATATTCGGTGCTTTCTTCTTTAAGTTATTTACCTTTTCTTCAATCATGTTGTCTTTTGTTATGTTTGAGTAGTTGTCTTAGTTCTTAGGGTCTAAGATGATGTTTGTCTGTTTGAATTAATTGAATATCATGTTTTAATTGCCTATGATCTGAAGTTATTTTCAATATTGCTTTGAGCTTAATTATAATTGCATTTGAATTGCTTCTTGATTATTTGATAAGAACCTATAGATTAGGGCCCAATCTAGTTGGTTAGAATAACGTCAATTGAATTGAGAACTGATTCTTGTGCTAATTGGGTAGTTATCCAAAAGTAACCGAAAGGAGAAATTGTGGTTATAACGAGAGTTAATCCTTACCCTTGAACAAAAGTAAATTGAATTTAGAATTAGAAATAATCCTAAAGATTTCTAATTAATTTAAAAATGTTAAAAGTGCCAACAAACGAGAGTTGAGGGACTTGTAACTGCTTAGGATTAGTTGGGGATCGGTAACTTTAGTCAACATATCTGATCTGAAATAAAACTGTTCTCTGATTGTTCCTTGCGGACCGTAGTGTGACAGACTGCGGATCGCACTACAAAGTAACTGACAGGAAATCTATCTCTCGGACAGTTGTCTGCGAACTGCAGTTAACCACTGCGGATCATTAATCTGTAACTGAAGGAGAGGCGAAATTGTATACCCTGCGGACCGTACCTCGGAAGTGCGGACCGCAGGCAGTTGATCCAAACAGCAAACTGATTCTGAAAACCCTGGGAACGCTTGTTTAGCATTTGTTTAAAGTCTTTTAATTACTGTTAATTACTTTATTGCACCTGAAACCAATCTTGAAACAAAAAAACCCCCCACTTTTATATAAAAACACCAAAAATATTCTAAATAGGATTAGGAAAGAATTTAAAGAATAGTTTAGAAGTAATTCCGTCCCTGTGGATTCGATCCCGACTTTATTGCAATAGATCGTACGCTTGCGATTGAGGGCATTATTTAGGGTAATTAAAAGCCTATATACTTTAAAGAGGTCAAGTACACAGCTCCAGCTAGTGTGGCTCTACCTGACATCACATTGAGGCACAGTACTCGTGTGCAGAGAAGGACACACAAGGCTGCCTACACTAGTGGTGCTGAGCTCCTATCCCTTTTCCCTTTCACAACTAAAACTGAGAAGGAAGTTTTTTCTCTCTTTGCCAAGTTAGGCATTAGTCTGGGGATTTCTGAGGATGTAAGGAGTAATACGCTCAAACAAATCAAAACTCTTGATAAAGATGCTGTGTCTAGAGTTGTGGATAAATTTTTGGTTTTGTTGAACTCTCACAACTCTGGACAATGCCGACCTTGGGTTGCCGAATTTGTGGAAGGGGAACTCACGTTTACACAGTAAAAATTCTCACACAGGGGATAATGCTCAGTGAAATGGGAGAAACTGGTACATTTGCTGGTACCAGTAAATCTGACTTTTGGTGGTGACCAAGAGATTAGGAGGAATATGCTACTATTAGTGTATGTTCTGACAAAGGAATGCAAGGATTTTGAGAGAATGGAAAATTTGAGATATCAATTAGGATGCTGGAAGAGGAATGGCAATAATAAATTTCTGATCCTAGATACTGGTGCAGGATATTGCCAAAAGGAAATAGAAGACCATCTCACATTGCTCTTTTCTGGTTTTTAGTTTTCTTTCTTTTTTGTGAGGAGTTTTGGTAGGAGTTTGTCTTTACCTGTATGGGACACTCAGTTTCTTTAGGAACTTAGTGATAGTTTGGGCATGAGAATAGCTGGCGGTGTGTAGCCCACTGATACTGATGTTTTCTGTTTCAGATACGTTAGGAGTTCTGTAATATCTAATTTAAGATTCTAATTGAATCGGTAGGACACTGAGCCTACTTTTTTCCAAAAAAAAACCACAATTGTATAATAACGACTTAATGCTTCATTCTGGGTGAAATAGCATATATGCATCAAATTAATTTTAGGCTCATTAACTCGAATATGGTAGTACAATATGTTATTACAGTTTTATATGGTTTTAGGACTTCGACCCCAATTGGATGGGTTTTTTTTAAAATCAATGTTAAGGCCATTTGGGCCTATTTTGGGAAATTAATTGGGCCTGCTGTGAAACTCACCGTCACTTATTTCATTGGAACACTAGCAATAAAAAATACACAATTATGAATTAAAAATAAATAAAGAAATCCTGAAACACTTCAAAAACATATGGACATTAGTCCTGCATTTTTATTTTTATTTTATTTTTTTGACAAAAGCGAAACTTTCATTCACCACCTTCTTTTTGTTTTTTTTTTGGGGGTTGGCAACCAAAAATTGGAATAGAATAACAAAATAATAGCTATTCCATGTGCCAAACAGAAAATAGCTATTCGAATAGCTCTAAAAAATTGCTAATCCGTTATTCTTCCTATTTGATCGAATAGCGGAATAGCTCTAAAAATATTTATCACAATACTATTCCAATTGTCATTTGCCAAATAATATTTTCACTATCCGAATAGCTCTAAACATCACTATTCTTTTTACTCTTCCAACAACCACTAATCCATTTTTACTAATCGGATAGCACTATTCTATTGTTATTCTTTGATTTGCCAAACGGACCCTTTAAAAAATAGTGTTGCATTGACATTGTGTCTTTTTAAAAGAATAAATTTGAAAAATATAGAAAAGATTCCAAGTTCCTGTCAACAGTCAATAGAAGCCATTATATGGCCTTATTTCATTTGCATGCACAAATCTCTATCTCGTAAAAGGCACCAAAGTTCATATGACTCGATCGATCGATCGGCACATCGTAATCTGTTTAAGCGCACCATCTCGTAACAACAAATGATGGCGTCTCCTAAACAAATTTAAGGCACCTAAAAATCTGTTTAAGGGTCATATGTCTCACACAACATATATGCCTCCATTTTCCATGCATATCCAGAATATATATGTACTAATTCCCTTCAATTCAGTTCCTGTTGACACTTAATTGGAAGAGAAACATACTGTGTCCATTGAAAAATTGTCCATATATTTATAAACATATACGTAATGTAACAAGTATACCCCAAAATGTAACAGATACATCATGAAATGTAACCTATAGACAATATAGACGATTTTTTTTTTTTTTTTTTTTTTTTTTTTTTTTATATGGATGCGAAGTATTACTTAATTAATTGGAACACACACCAGCAACCCTGTCCAATCATGGGTCGTTATGTTATATATATTGTTAATTTGTTATGTATGCATATATGAAAATTCCATCTCGTGGAAATCAAGCCTCTTTTTTCTCTTTTTTTTTTTAATTTTGAGTTCGTAAGCTGGAAGGCACCTGATTGGTAGGCGGAGGGAGGGAGAAGAGGAGTTTGTTAAAGTTTTGTATAGGAAGCAAACATTATGGATATCTCACCATCTCCTTTAGAAGTATTAGGGGACTGAAACGATGTAACAATATATCATGGCACCATCTGTGCTGGATATCGTGTAGTGATCGGTACACTGGTACAGTGGTACTTGAGGAGTTGAGATAGCTCCCTTTTTCTCCTTTTCGTTCTTGACAAATTTAATTAATGTAGTGCTACAATATTAATTGACCATTAATTTGATTTAAGGAATATACAGATTATTAATTCGATTGAGCATTTATTGATGGTCCTACATGGAACTCCATCCTGCTAATTATGATCTATAATTAATTGATATATTGATGAACTCATTTAAAGAAACATCACTGTGTTACATAATTATTATTTGATTATGAAAGATTACTTTAATAGTTGTGAAAAAAATACAATTTTTATTTTCAGATTTCATATTATCACTATTTTATCTTGTTATGTATAATTAATTTGATATCCTAATGATATATAGTAGACCACAACCACAAGACTACAGGGTTATTACAAAAGGCACAAAGGGTATTAATTTTACAGATTAAGGCCCATTTTAATTTAATTAATTAATTTATTAATTTATTATACAGCTACTTAGTTCGGTTCATCTAATTTTTTGTTTTTTTTTTTTTTTGTTTTTTTGTTTATGATTTAAAATTAACTCGAAATTTTGAATTTGAAGCTAATTACAATGCTACCAGTTACCAGTAAAGCGCTACAGCAATGATAATACCACGACTGCTGCATGGGACTGAAGGGCGTGAAGGAAAACAAGTTTTGTTATATTTATCGACAGAGAAGAGAGTGTTCCAAGACTTGAAAACCAAGGGAACGTAATCCTCATGTGGGTCCCACTCACAGGAACCTTTCTTCTTTTACATTGAGCAAGATAGGCGTGTTCCATGAGCAAAACTTGCACCATATATATTATATTAATTTATCCAAAGGACCATAACCCACTAAAATCACTAATAAGTTGGTTGAAGTAAACATGAGCAACCACTCTAATTTTGAATTGGTTCTTGCTATGCATTACATAAGATTATTCCGTTATTAATATGTGCATTCAACTTATATGGTACTTTGAACTATTAAAAATGTTGGTTAAAAAAATAAAATTATTTTAGTAGAGCCATTAAACTTCATCTTTTGTTATTAACAAATGATGAAAGGATATCTTTCAGATTACTAATGGTATATCCACCTGTGTATAAATAAGATAAAAAAAAAGGACATATCTTTTTGAGAAAAAAAGGAGATTAATAAATAATTGGCTTCAAAGATATTTTCGAATCTTACATAACATTTTGCGTACCATAAAGTTACAGTTAATGTATGTTGGGATTATTCAAAACATATATACCTTTTATATTTATCTATCTTATATATTGTGTTAAGCTTACTCTCTTTTTTTCATCAACAAGGACTCAAAAGGCCTCTGCAGTATATAAATATAAATAAATAAAATATAGCTGGTTTCAGAAGCTACGTCATTTTATCAACCAAAGGTTTTATTTTAAAAACAAACTCATGAGAGGTGGTGATTATAAATCACTTTTCAGAACAGGGGGTCCCCAAATAATTAATTAATTAACTAATTAATTTTTCATTTAGTTTAATTAAATTTTTGCTTGCCCTGGACTAATTAAAGTACTAAACAAATTAAGCAGAGCTTTGCCATTTTAATTAGCCACTGCCCCATCCTACCTGCGGCTATATATATGGTTGCTTTTGTTAGAATTAATTAGGCCCAATTTAACTACTAGTAGACAATTATTGGCATGTCAGAGAGACAACATTCATAATCATTCTCACTGCTTTATATAAAGGACTTAAATTAAATTAACTATAATTAATCAATAATCAAGCTGGTCTTTTCTCAGCTGCTGAAGTGCATCTTTCTCAGTACGTTGCTTTGCAAATATGATTGGAAATTAATTATTCATTTATTACATTACATGTTGGATTTGAAGTTTTTAAATCAATGAATGTGTTGATGACCACATTTAGCATCTTATTTAGAATTAAGTTCAAAATTATGAATATTTTAGTATAAGCAAGATTTAATGGAGTTAGAAATTGAAACTGACCAAATTAGAGAAAGTCAATTGAACGAAAACAAGTGTTTTTTTTTTATTACAGTTTAAAATCTGGTGGGTTCCATCTACTGAGGTGTTTCATTTTTTTAAGGTTGCCCTTTCTCCATCAAAAAAAAGGTTGCTCTTTTAATTTGAAAAGTTGATTAAGCTTCACACCGTGAATTGCTTCTAAATTCAAACATGTTGCACGCAAATTAATCGTTTCATATAACTAAAGTGGCACTTTGTTGCAAGAAGAAGGTGACAGGACAATCTGTCAGAACCGTCCTCCTGCTTTTGTGTGATCCTAATAATTTTGTTTACAAAATTTCTCTAGACACTTTTCAAAAAACACAAAATTTTCTCTAGACGATGAATTACCATTTACCAATTCACCAATCAGCTACTAATTTCCAACATTTTAGCACAGCTACAGAAAATTTCAAAAAGTTGTGACATAAAAAATAGACATGAATTATTCAGTATTCTTTATAAATAAATAAATATATAACCCTAAATATTTTGTGTGGCCCAATTGAAAAAAGAAAAGCCTCGATCAATATCTCAAAGTACGAGGTTTCATTTTCATATATATAATTCCGATATAAATATATTTTTTTTTTCCGGGTAACAGTCAGATTAATTCTCAGAATTAACAATTAAAATGATTGAATATTTAAAATTTATAATCTTAAGCGAGTACCATATACTTCTACCTCAAAAACAAATGCACTTGCAATACTTATATAATGCATTGTCAACGTACGTACTGCACTTAGAAATCGACATGAAAATATCTGTTTCATGTTTATGACGAATAATTACTGTTTAATTAATCATCCATGGAGTTCAAAAAAAATTAGCACTAGAAATACTTTCTCTTTTAATTACTCATTTAACCCTTTCAAATCGTTCCACCTCAGATCGACCACCTGCGGTCTGTATTACTGTTGACAAAAACTCGTGCATGCATGGCCATATACTGGCCATGGGTAAATCAGTCAAAACACTCGCAACGCAACCCAACCCACCCGGGGCACAACATAACCGCACTTGCAACTTGACCGCGCACCATTCTCCACAGTCAACGACCGTTCTTGCAACGCCAGTGAAGCTAACTAACGGCACCTGCCCAGTGCTACTGCTGCTGGTGCACTCCACCGAGTCCGACCAGGAATGTGCTGCTTCGAACGCACGACAGTCGTTGCCCTGCAGAACGGCCCCCCCAATTGGCCCTCGCGAGATGTTTTGTGAGTTTAGGACTGTTCCTGTGCGCCATAGCTGGTGTTCAGGTCGCTGTTCTGGTCGGGTTCACTAAGACCCGGTGTATGGGATATTCCCGTCAGTTCGATCGCGGGAGATGATATGTTCTTCCGCAGGTGACTGTGTCCGCACATATGTTCATACCGTGTAGCGGGTGTGTATACAGAAGAAAAGATGTTAGGTATAATAAGTGAGTTGTAGAAAGGGATACAGAGGATCAATAAACCTCGGCCCTTGTAGTTGAGTGGGGCCCGCATTCTGTTAGGAGATTTTCCGCTGGTGAAAATAAAGAAATTAAAAAATAAAAAAAAGAGCGAGAGGAATGCAGTGGCGGTCTCCTTCAAATTGAGCATGCTTCCTTCTTACTTCCCTATAAAAACCTTCATTCCTTTCTTCCTTCCCCATTTCTTTCTCTCCCACTCTCGATCTCAGCAGCAGGCAGCTCTGATACATCCTGTACGTACAAGGTGAGCAGAAGTAGATTGATTGATTGATCGGATTTTAGATTAGCTAGATTGTAGTTCTTGAGGTGTTGCATTGCCAACCTGATCGGGATTCAGGAGTGATTCATGAGTGTGTTACTCGATTTTTGCTTTCTGAATCAGTTGCGATGTTGTTTGTGACTTGTGATTTGATCGCTTATGGCTCTCTCAATCTGGATTATCGTCTTACTGTTTGATTTGATAAAATGTCATTTTGCTAGTGTTGTAGTTACTCTGATTTAATTTGTGGAGTAATGATCCTCTTTTGCACCAAACGATTTGGATTATATCAATCTCAGTGTGTTTGTTTGTTTGCTCAATCCAATTCCTGAACTGGAGTGATGAATCAGTTCAGATATAAGCGATTCGATTTAGTTTATATCAATATCAATCTCAGTGTGCCGATCTTCAGACTGAACGAGTTTGATTTGGAATTTTACTGATTTTCAACACATTTTTGCAAGATTTCACTGATTTAGAGCATAACTCATCTATTTAGTTGAGCAAGAGTACGAGGATTCAAGTTCAATCAGCTGCTTGTTACAGTATTGACATCGATTTACTCATACATTTGTGTGAGATATTTTCCTGTTCTTGTAGTCTATAAGAGTCAGTCTATCAGTGATTCTCCGGTTGATTCTTAACATTATGTACTCTAACTCTGATCTTCATCCTTGTCACAGAGGGAACAGAGAATAAGCTGAGCTGAACCAGAGCGGGATCGATCGGCAATGCAGAACGACCTGTTCTCATCATCAGTCGTCAGCGGCGATCCTCTCAGATCCACCATGGAGTCCCTGCCGTACCCCTACCTGGAGCAGCAGCAGCCGCCGCTGTCCTCCCTCTACCTCCCGTCCAACGCCGGCGATCTGTTCTACTCCTACAACTCCCCCTTCTCCCCTCCTTCCTCCCTCTCGCTCTCCCCCTCTCCGCTCTCCACGAACGGCGATGACGATCATCCTTCTGCCACTGAGAATCGCCTCTACCTCGCTCGCCTTGCTCTCCAGTACCAGGAGATCGCTGACAGGTATACATTGATTAAATCTATTCTGACATGTTTAATTTTTCATGTAGAATTGGAATTTCCGTCATAATTCAGATGTCTAGGATTAACTTGATAGGAACAAGTGGTTAGATTAGCTCCTAGTTGTTAGTATTGTCTTAATATTAATGAGGATTTGACCAACTTGTTGCAAAATGGAGCAATTAGTGTATATTAGCTGATCAGGGGCTTGATCTTGAACTGGTAAATGCAATAGATAGTTAGATACTTAATTCAATCAAATAGATAAGCATTGAGGTTGTTACCATACTGTACTAATCAGGTACGAGCGTTGCCTCTCACATCTCCAAGAGGCAACAGAGGAGGCAGAGACACTGAGGAAGGAGAATGCACACCTCCGTATGGCGAACGGTGAGCTGACCAGCCGTCTTGCCATGTCCTCCAACAAGCAGGTGAGTTTATTGACCAATGAGCTCAACCGCATGGCTATTGGTTCTGAAAAGGTGCCAGAGACTAGCCCCACAAGTGTGCTTCCGAGCGTGCTGCCTTTACAGCCGTTGAATGAGAACCAGCTGTTGCGCCAAGCCGCAGAGAGGAGGGCCGTGCTGCCCAAGAGTATATCTATTCGATCAAGTGGATATCTGAAGATGAGTCAACCGGCACCAACTGGACCAGCAAGCCAACTCGCTGAGCAGATCCGTGGTACCAGTCCTGTGCAACCTGGACCAGTGAGTTTAAAATTGAGGCTTCACCATTTTTGTTTTTCTATTCATTTTGTTATATCACAGGAACTTATGGATTCAAGTACCAGTTACTGCTATTGTTGGAAAAGTATATGATTTTCTATAGTGTTTGATAGTAAAACACTACCAACTTCCACTGAATAAAGAAAGAAAAGCAGTCTAAATTTGGTTATGTTGATTAATTTGTCTAAATTAGTAAGGATGACCTTGAAGTTTTCAATATTTTGATATGTGTAAATTAGGATGTTCTGGATGAGGTTGCTGTAAATGGATAGTCCTTGTTTCTAAGACTTACTATGATTTGACATTCTGAACCTTTCAAAAGGCAACAAAATAAGTATATTTATTATCTGTCAAGTGACACAAGTCAAGTTTGCTCACAGTTAATTTTTCATTTTCATTCTAGTGCTAATTAATAGAAATAATTCTAACTGCTATTTGTTTGTCTTATCATCTTGCAGCAGCAGAAGGTACTTGTTGGTCTGGGTGCCAACAAATCTGGTGTGGAGAAAGGAACAGAAGCACCAGCAGTGCTCAAGGAGGTCAGTGAAGACATCAGCTCGGGGCTGGAGGTGGAGGTGTACAATCAGGGGATGTTCAAAACTGAGTTGTGCAACAAGTGGGAGGAAAAAGGGGAGTGTCCCTATGGCGAGCATTGCCAGTTTGCGCATGGCATCTCTGAGCTGCGACCTGTGTTACGTCATCCTCGTTACAAGACTGAGCTGTGCCGCATGGTTTTATCTGGAGAGAGCTGCCCCTATGGCCACCGCTGCCACTTCCGCCACACCCTGTCCCCCTCAGAACGTCTCCTCCTCAAGCCTTAAAACCCTTTAAACATGGTACAAGCTTAATTTCTTCAGGTGAAAAAAAAAAAAAAAACCCACTATATTCTTATACTTCACTTACAGTTTACAAACTTTCAAAGACAGTAGAATAAATATTGTAAAAGAAGAGAGTACAAACTCAAAATGCGGGAGGGGGATATGTAGTAAGGAATTGTGAATATACATATAGAGAGAAAAAAAAAAAATACAATTGATGATCAGGGGAAGTTATGTTATGTATTAGTTCCCCTTTGATGATTGGGCTCTGGGTCTCTGGGTGGATGTTGGTGTTAATTAGGAGAAAAGCTGATTATTTGCTTTGTTGTGTATCCTTTTGGTAAATGTTATGAACGCTTTGCGAAAAAATTTTCTCAATAAGAAGTCGTATACTCATATTTGACTCCAATGATGATGATTTACCCAGATCTGACGAGCTCGTGGTTTAATTATAGTTTATATACTACAGTGCAATGTCTTGTTTTGTTTCTGGGTGTTCATTATTACAATACAACTCAGATGCTAAGCTGCAATTCTTTAGAGAGCCTGATAGATTTGTTGTGTAAATTCAGTTTTCGCTGCATCACTTTGCAAATTTGCAGTATCTTTCCCGAATTATACTTCTTATAATGTCGAATTGTCGATCGTCGAAATGGTTTGCCTAAATACAAAAATGAGGGTCTAAAAGTTTACTAGATGTATTGAAGATAACAGGATAGACACTTGTCTGTCACAGTGGTTGAAAATATAATTCAAGTAATGTATGGATTGAGAATAATAATTTTTTAGTAATGATAAAAGTTGTCTTCACCGCGTTTTCTCATCACCAACTCCCAGGTAAACTGTAGTATATAAGAAGAGATTAAGAAAGAAACTAATTACCACACGATAAAAGAGTGAAATCCTAGCAGTAAAAGGCAGTAACTGTACATATCTCATATTTATTATGCTATTATATCGAGGTTTTGTACTACCAAATTCACTACAAACGATGTACTCTACCATACAAAATAAGAAAATTCTCAAAAAGAGAACATTATTCAAAAAGTGTAAAAGTTGATTAAGTGGCTCCAAAAACAAAAGCTTTCATATTGTAAACCAGCCTCAAATACTGGGTAGCCCCTTGCTCAGGCCTTAGCATCAGCACAGAAAGCCTCAAGCATATCATCTGCTTTGGCACCCTTCTCTGATGCACAGAACCGGGTAAATTCGTTGTGATTGAATGGTACAAAAAGGGATGGATGGTTTTCATCAACTGCTTCTTCAGGTGCCTCAACCAAATCATTTTCTGGTGGAATTGAGAAGAGGATTGAGGAATATCTCGTCACTTCTCCACCTACCAGTATGCGATGATAGGGCGCATAAACTCGTCCGTTTGTCCAAGCCTGCACAATTTTGTCAAAAGAAAATTCACCCTAAACAATATATTACATAGTTCATGCTTTATTTAAGTAAGATTTTTACTCTTTTTAAAACAAACTCAATATTTATCAGCGTATAAGACTTCTGGAATAACCATTGAGTTAAGGCAAGAAAAAAATATATATATATTGAGCCAGATGACCCAATATAGAGGGAGTACCCGAAAAGAGTTGCCAGCCAAGACAATAAAAGAGTCAGGTGAAGGAGTGACGGCAATCCATTCCCCGTCCCTTGTTTTCAACTCAAGGCCATCTGTTTGGATTTGGTTGATTATGCTTAGTGTGTTTGTATCCTGATGAGGGTAGTACCCCAGCTTCTTGTCAATCTTCTCCTTTTCCTCTTTTGAAGGCGGCGGATACTCTGAAAGGCGAAACAGGTGCCACATGGACTCATTCTGAGAATCATATTACTTGGTCAAGCCAAGGCTTTCTAGTACCATCCTTCGCACTATCCTCTCGAGTTCATAAAGATGCTTTGCCATTGGGTGCACAGCATCACTGCACAAGAATATAAGCAAACACAAACCCGAGACAACTGTTAAAGAGTACCCTAGATATTTGAAATAACACAAAATAGGGAAAAAAAAAAAAAAAAAAAGACATCGTTCGGAATAGTTTCTCTGCTTGATTTCTTTAGTGTTACATTTATGTACCAGACAATACAGAAAATTTTTCAGTATAGTCCTTGCATCTTTTTAAAATTTTTACTGGTACCAAAGAGTGTAACTGCACAACTGGTCATAAAAGCTCAATTAAGGCAGGCATGCATTGATCTGGAAAAGAAAACATATGGACACAATCCAGATTTATTTTTTAACTTTTTGAAAATGAAAATGAAAATGAGAAGTTCTGTTGAACTCTCACCTGCACCAAATTATCCTTTCAACTGCAAATTACGAATTAAGCTATGGGAAAAAAAAATATAATGTTGATTGGTGAACCTCATTGTGCACCAAGAACCAAATATAATGAAAAGTTCGTAAGTTTGTCCCAAATTTCTTTCAAGAAACTAAGCTAATGCTCTTACAGAAGACTAGCATTGCTTATTAAGAGACTTTTAAGGGCTAGCTTATGTTGCATTTTGAGAATAGAATTGCAAATTGAAAGATCGATTAATGCCTCCCACTTCCAAATAGGAACGGTGCTGTTAACAGTACCAAATTAGTATTTTTTCTTCCTTTTTGAGTAAATACAAAACTAAAACCTCAATTCTGCAAATATTTAGGAGAATTAGGATGCTATTAAACTTGCAGTTCAATGTGTAGTGATAATACTGAAAGCCAATTATCCGTTTCTTTCAAGTCTTAGAGAGCGTTTACCAGTAAAAGTAGCTCTTAATTATTGAATACATGCACAGTTCACTGCAACACCTGATGAAAATCTGACCGACATTTAACAGGAATCAGAACGAAAGCCAGCAACGATCCGCAATCCACAGTTCGTGTTTTCACTTACCTCCATTCCCCCAGGCAACAATCAGAATTTGTTTAAATTGGAGGTATGAAAAAAAAGTGGATTATTGTAATATTCTGAGCTGCTGATTGAGGATGCCCATTATTATTCAACTGAGATGCGCAACCTTTGCATCAAACCAGCTCAAGCTTTTCACACACCGAATTTGTTGGCAACTAAATTCCGGAAGGTACTAACTGTTTCAAAATCTTCAATTTTCTCAAATTCTGTATTCCCTATTTGCAATCAGTCAGAAATTATTACTTTCAGGTCAAAATTAAAGAACTTTCTTTTTTGAAGGCGGAATTTTTTCATTTAATTTATATAAACTTAATTAAGATTCAATTTTATAATTTGCTGAAGGCCTAAGTTACTAATTACCCTCAACTCTGGCAAACTTTAAAAAAAAAAATAATTTACTATACTTGCCCTAAATCAGCGTATAAATTATGAATATTGAAACCTATGAATTAAAGAAATGTGTACGACAAGAAATTTAGCCATAGTGGAATAGAGGTCTTCTGGAGCAGATGACAACACACCACCTAATATTTATATTTATATGCCATACTAATCTCACATGGCCTTTAATTAATAGCTATGATATCATTTGATATCTTTTAAGGTTTAATATATTAAAAAAACGAGATACTGAGCCTAGAACTTCCTTAAGTCAACACTGAAGGGATTGATTGATTCAGACATAACACCATCGATTCAGGGCACTCATGGCTACCGTCGACTGTCGTGCCGTGTACATGTTTTCGGTCTATTATACCGGGCACCTCATTTCCATGGTAGAGGCAGCCAAGAGGCTCTTGCAATGCCTCAACTCCATTTCCAGCGGCTCAATTTCCGTCCACATCCTTCTCATCGAACCAAAAGACGCGAGTGTGGCGTCTCCTCTTTGCTTTTCCTACATCCAATCCTTCAAAGAAAATCAGAACCTTCCGATTCACTTTCATCTGATACCTTTCGTCGAGGAGTTTGGCATCGAACATCTCAGATTGTACTTGCCGCGTATCAAGGCTGCCATGTCGGCCTCCCCTTCACCCATGTCGGGCCTTATTATCGACATGTTTGCTTCCGACCTTATAGATGTCGCCAAGGAACTTAACATACCGACCTACATTTACCATTCTTCGACCGCAACTTTCCTCTCTCTTATGTTTCACCTCTCTAGTACACGAAACAAATATGATCAAGTCGATTTTTCTGAGTTGGAGGAGGAGATATGTGTACCTGGCCTCACACCCATACCGCCACTCTATACGCCATCTGGCCTTCTGGACAGGAAATCGTACAAATTCATCATTTACCATGCTAGCCGCTACAATGAGGCAAATGGCATAATCATTAATTCAAATGTTTGTGTTGAGAGTAAAGCAATCGAGGCCTTGGTTAATGGTGTCGTAACTGGGCATACCCCAGGAAGTTCGTTTCTAGACATATACCCGATTGGGCCAGTCATCAATTTTGGTGAAACTAGTGTGCAGGAACACAAGTGTTTGGAATGGCTCGACAAGCAGCCTGCGAAATCGGTTCTGTATTTGTGCTTCGGTAGCAAGGGAGCTTTTGGTGCATCACAAGTTCATCAGATTGCAGCCGGGCTTGAACAAAGTGGGCACCATTTCTTGTGGATTTTGCGCATGCTGCACCAGGATCAGTTGAGGTAAACCAGTTGTCGCGTAAATCGGTTAATTTCTGTTTTGCTTTTTAATACATTAACAGTCCACATGTTTCATCTCACAAAAGAAAAGAAAAATTGAAAATCCGCATACAACAGGTGCCATATATTAAGTGAATCAACATTTTTTTTTTATTTTTCCCAATTTTGGTCGTACTGGTCGACCAACGTAAAAAATAGCATGTTTATTTACAATATCACTAGTGAATTTCATAATTCAACTGTTTATTGATTAATTTATTTATAATGTACCCGGTACCGAGTTCTTCCCTTGCAAGAATTGATATTTGTTTTCATGTTATTCTATTCAAGTAGAAAGTCCCTCTTTGAGTGAGATTTACCAAGATATTATTTCGTGTATCACAACATATTTCAACCACATTCAATAAATACAAGCATTTTTTTTTTTTTTCAATTGTAACATATCTTCTGTGAAGCCCTCCTTAAATTGAAAGAATTATTACATAACAGTGGTCCAACTGATGGAAATCTGGAGGAGATTCTGCCCGAAGGATTCTTAGAGAGAACAAAGGGAAAGGGAATGGTGTGGCCCAGTTACGCCCCGCAAGTCGCCATACTTTCGCACCAAGCAATCGGAGGGTTTGTGACGCATTGTGGCTGGAATTCAGTCCAAGAGAGCCTCTGGTTTGGTGTGCCGCTGATCCCGTTGCCACTCTACGCTGAGCAGCACCTGAATGCATTCCAGTTGGCGAACGAGATAAACGTTGCAGTCGTACTTAAGTTTGATAGAAAGAACAACGGATTCGTGACGGGAAAAGAGTTTGAACGGGCAGTCAAGCAGTTGATGGATGTAGACTCTGAGGAAGGGAGGAGAGCCCAGGACAAAGCAGAAAAGCTAAAATCGGCATACAGAAATGCGGTGCAGCCAGGCGGTGTGTCGCATCTCCACTTGCAGAAACTTGCCCGGGAACTGGGCATCATTGCAAATGCGTGACCCGCTCTGTCGCGGCATTATTTATAATCTAGTTTTTACTTTTTAGGCTCAAATTAAATGACGCTTGTTGTGTCATGTCATGTCTTTATTTGATCAAATCAATTGTGATGATTTATTATGCATCAAAATATAGGAAATTAATTGTAATTTCAGATTCAAGCATGGCTAGTTCTCACATCCCTTCCCATAGACGATACTTGAGGGACACCTAATGTCTGGCTTCATGGTGGAACTTGTGGAAAGAACGGAATGGCAGTATAGGCGACTATTTTCAGTCGAGTACAGGCCTATTTCAGGAGAGTACAGGAACTTCATTTAAAGGTAGAGTGAAAAATGCTTTCAATAAAGGAGGATGAAATAACATATATCAATGTGAAAAGCACCTATATTAAATTTGTGTGGCGAAGGGTAGCTTAGATTGTGCTCTTTTGCAAATTTAACATGAATCTCTGAGACTTGTAGTTCTTTCTTATATGGTTTTTTTTTTTTCTTTTTTGAGAAATTTGTAGGATGTTCTTTGTATTTTTTTGTGTTTTGGAGTTAGCTCAAAAGAAGAAGTCTGCTTGAATCTTCAATTTAGTATGAATTAGGACTAGCTGCGTGTTTTTATATCAACATAATGGATGGATACCAATCCTTGGTATCTTATATCATGCAAGAATCGAATTGGTTTCAATGAAACCGGTGGTTTTTTTACCACTTTTAATCATAAAAAATAGTTGCTCTACCAATCAAGGGAACGGAGATTTCTGATAGTATCGAGGGCATTTTGGGCATAATGATAAAATACTGTATTATGTTATGGTAATAATTTAACCTTAATTTTCTACAGTATAAATATCAAATTTGTAACTAAATCTAGAGTGACAGAGCAATAATTTTCTAATTTCTCGGTTTCAGAATATCAACTATCCAATTTTTCCTTTCCAAAAAATAAAACCCAATAGAGAGTAACAAAAATAAAACAATACCATACCAGAAACTTGCATTGCCACCGGGCCATAGCTGCTCGGCGAAATCCTGCACAGCTTCGAGCCGCGGGGCATCTCGGATGGCAAGGCTCTCAAACCCGTCTAGTCCGGGCAGCCCGCCCACGTAGCCATGGAACGGGTACTCGGGGCCGTAGTAGTTGCGCCTCTTGGTCTCCAGAGGGAGCCCGAACAGCTCCTTGACGGTCTCACCGAACAAACGAGGTGAAGGCGGAAACACCGCCTCGAAGTAGCCCCCGGTGGATAGAGCGTCCATCACCTGCGGCCGCACGGAGGCCCATTTGTCGGTGTATGGGTCGGAGGAATCCAGACCGGTCAAGTCGATCTTGGGGATCGCCATTGATTTTGTTTACCGGTATGTTTTTGTTTTGCACCAGTTAATTTGGAGTACGGAGTGGGTGCAAGTGTGCAACTTGTGAGTGTAATATATACAAGCGCACTATTTGAAGGGAACATGTGGAATTCATTGGCGCTCCATCCGCTGCCACAGACTCACAAGTCACGACTCACGAAGACGACAACACGAAGCGTGATCAATTCTGTCGCAATCGATAAAATAAAATGAAAAAATGTATAGTCTACCCTAGGTCACCCATCCACCCCCACCCATCTCTAGTGTTTTAAAAAAACCCGAGAGGTCCGAACCCGACCCGAGAAACCCGGGGAAAATGGACCGACCGACCCAACCCGGACGTCTGACTGGGGCAACCCGAGAGGACTGGGAGGGATGGTCTTCGCAAGGGTAGGTATCCATGTTCCAAGAAAAATTCCCGTGGAAACCCGACTCAAGCAAACTCGGGACCCGACCGTACTCGACCCGGGTACCGGGGCAACCCGAGACCCGACCCTACCCGTCCTGGGGTACCGGGGCAACCCGGGACCCGACCCTACCCGACCCGGGGCAACCCGGGATCCGATCCTATCCGACCCGGGGTACCGGGGTAATAACCCGAGGTAACCCGACTTGGTTCCAACTTTTCCCGCCTATGTTAACAACACAACAACAACAACAACAACCAAGCCTTTAGTCCCAATAAGTTGGGGTAGGCTAGAAATGAAACCAAGTAAGACCCAATGATGATCATGATCATAAGAAAGATAAAATAGATAAATAAAGAAAGAACAATAATAACAATGGTAATAGTGAAAAACTAGTCCTAATATGAATGATAGTGATGATGAGAATGATACTACATAATACTAATATGAATGATAACGATGATAATACTACATAGTAGTAATAGTAGTAGTAGTAATAATACTAATAATAATAGTAGTAGTAATAATAATAGTCGTAATAATAATACTAGTAATCATAATAGTAATAGTAATAATAGTAATAATAATAGTAATAATAATAATAATAATAATAATAGTAATAGTAATAGTAATAATAATAATAGTAGTGATAGTGAAATAGTAGTCATAGTAATAATAGTAATATAATAATAGCCGCTAGAGGTTTGATTTGTTGGTCATGGTTCCGGTACGTGGATTGCTAACTTCCATGCGTCCCTATCGAAGAGCAGCTCTTCGGATATACTCCATGACTTCAAGTCTCTTTTTACAGCTTCCTCCCATGTCAGTTTTGACCGACCTCTACCCCTTTTCGTGTTCTCGGTACGGGTTAGGACACCGCTACGTACTGGTGCTTTAGGAGGTCTCCGTTGGACATGTCCAAACCACCTCAAGCGGTGTTGGACTATCTTCTCTTCAATCGGAGCCACCCCTACTTTGTCACGTATGTCATCATTTCTGATACGATCTTTTCTTGTGTGGCCACACATCCATCATAGCATACGCATCTCCGCTACACTCATCTTCTGGATATGGTTTCTTTTAGTAGGCCAACATTCTGCCCCATACAACATTGCATGTCTAATGGCTGTTCTATAGAATTTACCTTTCAACCTTTGTGGGACCTTGCTGTCACAGATAACACCAGATGCTTGTCGCCATTTCATCCAACCCGCCTTAATTCTATGGCCAACATTTGCATCAATATTCCCATCACTCTGTAGCATGGAGCCCAAATATCGAAATGTGTCCTTCTTTGGCACTGTTAGTCCATCTAGACTAACATCTCCATTCTCAGATCTCCCATCACTGAAGTCGCATCTCATATACTCGGTCTTAGTCCTACTAAGCCTAAAACCTTTCGTCTCCAACGTCTTTCTCCACAACTCTAGTTTCGTGTCGACAGCTGCCCTACTCTCGTCAATTAGCACTACATCATCAACAAAAAGCATACACCAAGGGACATCTCCTTGTACATCCCTCGTAACCTCATCCATCACTAAGGCAAAAATATATGGGCTCAAAGCTGACCTTTGATATAGTCCTATCTTAATGGGAAAAGCATCAGTCTCCCCATCACATGTTCGGACATTAGTCACAACATTATTGTACATATCATTAATAAGGCTAACATACTTTGTTGGGACTTTTTGTTTCTCCAGTGCCCACCACATGACATTTCTTGGTATTTTATCATACGCTTTCTCCATATCGATAAATACCATGTGTAGATCCTTCTTCTGCTCCCTATATCGCTCCATAAGTTGTCGTATCAGGAAAATCACTTTCATAGTCGACCTCCCCGGCATAAAACCAAATTGGTTTTTTGTGATGCTTGTCATTCGTCTTAGACGATGTTCAATAACTCTCTCCCATAGTTTCATTGTATGACTCATCAACTTAATTCCTCTGTAATTAGTACAAATTTGAATATCTCCTTTATTCTTGAAGATTGGTACTAATATACTTTTCCTCCACTCTTTAGGCATCTCATTTGACTGAAAAATGTGGTTGAACAGCTTAGTTAGCCATACTATTGCTACGTCCCCAAGGCATCTCCACACCTCGATAGGGATATTGTCAGGTCCCATCGCTTTGCCTCCCTTCATCCTTTTTAACGCCTCCTTTACCTTGGACTCCTGGATCCTCCGGACAAAACGTCTGTTGGCATCATCAAAGGAATTATCTAACTCAATGGTGGCACTTTCAGTGTTGCCATTGAATAAGTTGTCGAAGTACTCTTTCCACCTCATCTTGACCTCCTCGTCTTTCACGAGAAGTCAATCCGCATCGTCCTTGATACATTTGACTTGGTTCAAGTCCCTTGTCTTCCTCTCACGAATTTTAGCCATCTTATAGATGTCTTTTTCGCCTTCCTTCGTACCTAGCTTATGGTAAAGGTCATCATAAGCTCGACTCTTTGCTTCACTCACAGCTCGCTTTGCATTCTTCTTGGCTACTTTGTACTTCTCCACGTTTTCAGTTGTTTTGTCATGATGTAACTGCTTGTAGCATTCTTTCTTCTCCTTGATCGCCTGTTGCACAACTAATATAATATTATTTAAATTTTTTTTATTTTTAATATAGAAATACTATTTTCCTAACTTTTATTTGTATAATATATATATATATATATATATATATATATATATATATATATATATATATATAGAGCTAGACTATTATACTAACGTTAGCATTTCGGACCGAAATGCTAACGCCTCAAATTTTATGTTATCGTGTCCAAAATCACAATTTATGGTGCTCAATAAATTCTTTACATGAAAATATTAGGGAATACAAAAAATTTTCATTTTTAGAGTTTTCTAAGTATTTGTTTTACATTTTTGAAAATAGCATATACAAACATCAATATTTTATTAATATTTATGACCATTTTTCTAAAATTCAAAAGAAATACTTAGAAAACTCTAAAAATAAAAAAAATTTTGTATTCCCTAATATTTTCATATATAAAGAATTTATTGAGCACCATAAATCGTAATTTCGGACACGATAATATTAAATTTGAGGCGTTAGCATTTCGGTCCGAAATGCTAATGTTAGTATAATAGTCTAACTCTATATATATATATATATATATATAGAATTTTGCTACCGTTAGTCATGACTCACGGGCTGCTCCGTTAGTCACGGTCCAAAAACATATCAAATCACCTCCAAATTTCGATTTATATGGCTCAATAAATTATTCATATCAAAATCTTATAGCATGCAAAAAATTTTCATTTTTGGAGATTTTGAAGTATTTGTTTGAGATTTTTTAAAAGTGACTATGCAATATTAATAAAATAATCAATGTTTTATGTATCATTTTAAAAAATCTAAAACAAATACTTAAAAATCTCCAAAAATGAAAAATTTTTGCGTGCTATAAGATTTTGATATGAAGAATTTATTGAGCCATATAAATCGAAATTTGGAGGTGATTTGATATGTTTTTAGACTGTGACTCACGGAGCAGCCCGTGAGTCATGACTAACAGTAGCATAACTATATATATATATAGAGCTAGACTATTATACTAACGTTAGCATTTCGGACCGAAATGCTAACGCCTCAAATTTTATGTTATCGTGTCCGAAATCACGATTTATGGTGCTCAATAATTTCTTTATATGAAAATATTGGGGAATACAAAAAATTTTCATTTTTAGAGTTTTCTAAGTATTTGTTTTGTATTTTTGAAAATAGCATATACAAACATCAATATTTTATTAAAATTTATGAGCAATTTTCTAAAATTCAAAACAAATACCTAGAAAACTCTAAAAATAAAAAAATTTTGTATTTCTCAATATTTTTATATAAAGAATTTATTGAGCACTATAAATCACGATTTCGGACACGATAACATAAAAGTTGAGGCGTTAGCATTTCGGTCTGAAATGCTAACGTTAGTATAATAGTCTAACTCTATATATATATACATGTATGTATATATGATTAAAACAAATAATTTAATTTTCAATTATTTTTCATTTTTTTAAGTATATTTTTCAATTTTTGTAGTGTAAAATAGGTGTATTATATTTTTTATATTTTTTTGTTTTGTTTTCTTATTTTTTTGACATATAACTCCAGGACCGGGCAACCCGAGCAACCCGGACTGGGAAACCCAGGCAACCCGGGAGGGACGGTCCTAAGCTAGGTCCAATCTCATTCCCCCCAAAATTTTTTCGAGGTTCCCCGAACTGGGAAAATCCGTGGACTGAGGAAACCCGTGAACCGGGGAACCCGTGGACCAGGGCGGGTTTGGACCGACCCGGACCTACCCAGACCGTTTTTAAATCTCTGCCCATCTCTCGTAATTTAACACACCTACATACGCATGTGCTTATCACAGTTACATAAATGTTAACTGAAAACTGTAATGTATCTGTTTACTAGAAAATAATATATATTAATCGGAAAGATATAAATGTTCACTGAAAAATAATTGAAAAATGATATTTGTTCATTACAAATACGGTGGACCGGTGGATCGATAAAGAGTTAGTTACTAGCTATTACTCAAATACCCCGCGTTTGGTAACTGTAGTAGCACTGATTTAAACTCTTAAATCAGCTTACTCCAGCCAAACAGGATTGAAGTAAAGCTGATATAAGATAAGTAGATGCGGAGTAAGAAAAGAGATTTACTTCAGTAAAATTAAAGCACCATAGTGGGCGCTGTAACTTACTACAGCAACTGATTTACGGATCCACCCCCAAGCACCTTTCTTTATAAGTATAATGGTATATCTGATAATTAAAGTCAAACTAATAGATGTTTATATATGTTTGTTATTTGTGCTTTTATTATTTAAATGCAACATTGTTCAATTGTTTATTACGCAGATAATTTTGATACTTCTTATTATTAGGTAATGTTTTTTATGTCATTCAATTTCAAATATATTATCTTATAATATTAATATGATTATTTAT
Source organism: Cyperus esculentus (assembly GCA_030179965.1). Lineage (NCBI taxonomy): Eukaryota > Viridiplantae > Streptophyta > Magnoliopsida > Poales > Cyperaceae > Cyperus > Cyperus esculentus. The sequence goes on along the minus strand of JASGLE010000003.1, from coordinate 4,768,432 downwards.
TATTTAATCTAATTATTTTATAATTTATACTGTACTCCAATCATCCTTCTCATATATGGAGTGTACGTTCTAATTATTAGGTAATGTTTTTTATGTCATTTAATTTCAAATATATTATCTTATAATATTAATATGATTATTTATTATTTAATCTAATTATTTTATAATTTATACTGTACTCCAATCATCCTTCTCATATATAGAGTGTACGTTCTACATAATACACGAGGGCATTTAAGTCTTTCAATAATAATCGTAATATTTAATGCCTCATTTTATTTTTTTCAACACTACTACATCAAATTACTTCACCTTACTTCACCATCATACCAAACACCAATGCTTTCAAATTCAACTAAGTGATTTAATTTTTACTCTGCTTTAACTTTACATCACTTGCTAAACGGAGGTTAAAATCAAACGGCATGAAGTCTGTTACTTTTTTTTTTTTTTTTGAAATAAGTCTGTTACTTCGATTTTGTAGTTGTCAGGCTATTAGGCCCAATTTTCTGTGGGCTGGAGAAACTGAACAGCGGTAATTAAGTTCCCTCCCTAATTTGCGAATACTCTCCCTTTATCCACCCTTTTTTTTGGCAATTTACTCTCCCTAAATCTCTGAACTGTGAAGTCATCTATCGACTATCAGTGATTGAATGCCTTCTTTTTTTTCTCTCCTTTAGGCTTTAGTCCTGTTTGGTTGATTTATATTTTTTGGTCTGTAAGAGAGACAAATACTATTTTCATACTTTCATAGCTATTTAATTTTACTATGAATTGAGCAAGTTCACCTCCAATCTTTCTGAAATTGTACCAAATTTGTTCACTCGGCTTAGCATGTAATAGCCAGAGCCAGCAAATAGAAAAAGGGAATCACTTCACCACCATTTGTGTAATAAAATGTATGATGTTCATAATGTATGATGTTCATTAGAACATTATAACACTTCTGGGGGCACTCAACATTAATTAATCCAAATATGCTCGATTTGGTAGTTTATTATATCAAGGTATGTTCTATGAAATTCACTACAAATAACGTAATCTACCGTGCAAAATTAGAAAGAATGTTCTCAAAAAAAAAAAAAAAAAAAAAAAAAAAAAAAAAAAAAAAGGAAAACATCATTATTCAACAAAATGCAAAATTAATCAAGTGCCTCTGTAAAGTAGAGACAAAAGCTTTCATACTGTAAACCAACATCAATCAGTCTCCTGTGCAGCCTTAAGATCTGCACAGTAAGCCTCAAGCACATCGTCTGCTTTGGCACCCTTCTCTGACACACAGAACCGAATGAACTCATTGTTATTGAATGGTACAAAAAGGGGTGGGTGGTGTTCATCAACTAGTTCTTTAGGTGCCTCGATCAAACCACGTTCTGGTGGAACTGAGAAGAGTATGGAAGAATATCTTGGCACTTCTCCGCCTACCATTATACGATGAAAGGGCGCATGAACACGTCCGTTTGTCCAAGCCTACATAATTTTGTCAAGATAATTTGAATTGTAATCAATTCATCATATACTTGGTTTCTGAATGATTTTATTCTTCCTTCATAATTCTCCAGTTTATCAGTGTATGAATTTTCAAGAATCAGCACTAACCAAGAAAAAAATCTGAAACAGATTGTAATTTGTAACATCTTTGCTTAAAGTCCAACAGAAAAATAAAATATTAACAAAATAAAGTAATCGCCTAAATTAGATGTTATTATTGTTTGGCATTATTTACTTCCGAAGTATTTATATAAGGAACCTAACATACGATCAAATAAATGACCAAAATTGTCCAACAAAAGAGAAAAAAGAAAAAAAGAGTATACCCGAAAAGAGTTGCCGGCCATGACAATGAAGGAGTCTGGTGAAGGAGTCAATTCAATCCATTCCCCATCCCTTGTTTTCAACTCGACACCATCTGTTTGAATCTGGTTTATGATGCTGAGCGTGTTTGTATCTTGATGAGAATAGTACCCCAACTTCTTGTCGATCTTCTCCTTTTCCTCTTTTGAAGGTGGTTGATACTCAGAAAACCGAAACAAGTACCACATGGACTCGTTTTGAGATTCATAATATTTGGCCACACCTAGGCTTTCCAGCACCATCCTTCGAACTATCTTCTCCAGTTCATAAAGGTGCTTTGCCACAGGGTTCACAATATCACTGCACAAGAAAAATAAACACACATAAAGCTCCACACTATTCTAAGAAAACCCTAGAAATTGAAAATAATATGAATTAAAACAAGAAATTGCCTAGAAAATTGTCTCTAATTGAGTACATTCATGTTACCTTAACGTACCAGACATTATAGAAAAAAAATATTTGTACTAAATGTTCTTTGCAACTTTAACCTTGGAGTGTTTTTGCACTACTGACCATAAGAACTCAATTGAAATAGATGTACTAAAAGAGGAAACGAAAGAAAATAGAAAAGTTCTCTTGAATTTCACTTCCACTGAAAGGGTCCTTTGATTTCCAACTAGAACAAATAGATTATCCAACTTTGGAAATAGAAAAAACTTGATCACTGAACTTTCACTCACCAAACAGCTCTTGACACTTTTAAATCAAACAATAAAAGTTGTCCTTGGACTTTTTTCAAAAAAAACCAAGTTACTCATCCAAAAGACTAAACTTTTTTATTTAAGAAAGAGGTTTAACCGTTTAAGGATTGATTGTAGAAAAGCCAAGAACTGAAACCTGAATTTTACATTTTGCCAAAAAATAGGAACAATTAGTATGTTGCCAAATTTCCAGTTCAATGTGCTGTGATAACACTCACAGCAACTAAACCCATTTTCTATTTCAGTAAGTGAAAGACAAACTATTAGAATTGCTCTTAGCCTCTTATAAGGTATGTACAACATTCGGCAGGTCAGCTATAAGAACAGTGACAGCTTAAATCAATACAATCCATGATCAATAATTCCTGTTGCCTAAATCAATAAAATTCCTGTTGGTTAAATTCAAGGAATAGATTTCCTCAAATTAATACAATCCCAAGCAACTAAGGAGCTCAAACCTGCTCCATAATCAAACAAACATAACTTCTTAGAATTTAATAACAAAACCCAAAATGAGTAAAAATGAGCAACAATTAATACCAGAAACTCTGATTCCCACCGGGCCAAAGTTGCTGAGCAAACTCCTCCACCGCACCGGGCCGCGGCACATCCCTGATAGCCACGCTCTCGTAGCTATCAAGGCCGGGCAGCCCACCCATGTATCCGTGGAACGGGTACTCAGGGCCGTAGTAGTTGCGCCTCTTGGCCTCCAGAGGGAGCCCGAACAGCTCCTTCACTGCCCCGCCGAACAGAGGCGGAGAAGGAGAAGGAGAAGGAGGCGGGAAGACCGCCTCGAAACACCCCGCGGTGGACAGCGCGTCCATCACCTGCGGCCGCACGGAGGCCCATTTGGAGGTGGACGGGTCGGCGGAGGAGTCCAGACCCGAGAAGTCGATCCTTGCAATTCCCATTGATGGAATCAGAGATCTGGGTAGCTTGTTTGACTGACGGACTGACAGTTTGACTTCTTATTTATCAGTCTTTTGCAATTTATGAACAAACTCAAAACAGTATGAACTATGAAGGGCTGCTATTTCAGTCTTCACAGCTGTCGGACAGTATAGGCCCAAAAAAGCGCAGGCAGTTTAGGCCCAAAAAGGCCCATTATCTGTATACATTATATGAGCCTGCGGCGTTTGATGATTGTTAAAGCTTTTTTTCAGGGAGGAAAATTAGATAGCAGCCGGTCTTGAATATGCAGAGAAATCCTGCACGGATTAATTATGAAAATCACTGTTATAAAAACTGAACCGGACCGTGCGGTTGGACCGAAAAAAAATCGGACCCGGACCCTTTTACGGTTTGTTTTGCATGTTGGATCGTTTCTGCAATTGAATCAGCACAAATCTGGTTTTGGCCGGTTTTCAGAAAAAAATCCATGCCTGTTTTGAAAAGTTTCTAGGTTTTTAATCCTTTGCAGTGTGCACATGCTACCTGCTATCTAGAAAGGAGAGAGAGAGATAGACTGCCTAGTGCCTAGCTAATATAGCCACATGGCACAAGCTCCTAAATAACAACGATCAGAATTCTGAAACGGGAGCAGGGTGGGTGCACCCATGAGTGTACGGTTTGATTGTGCACTCACAGCTTAAGCCGTCCGATCTCAGTCTATTTAATGCTCCTCTCTCCTTCGCTTTAAACGATACCCTTTTTCCTCTTATTCCACGCGGCAAAGTAAAACAATTAATAAAATATTTAATTCTTGTGGGTCCCATGAGTAAAATATTCTTGAGAGTTAGCTGATATCACAATTTCGTAAAGAAATTATTCTTTCAAGTTTCAACTATATTCATACATACCCTTTATTATTTGAGGAGGGATCCATTGACAATAGATAACTTGACAATCTTGATAATGCCTCTTTTAAAAAATTTATAAAAAATCATAAAAATCTTAAAAATGAAAAATGATTTTTAGATGTATTACTTGACTTATAGATTGGTAGTGTTTCAAATTTCAATCAATTTGAACATCGTTTAATGACTTATCAAAATTTTGTGCACTTTTCAACGGTTATAATTTAACGGATCTTTAAAGAGCTATCAAACGTTGTTTAAATTGAATCAGATACATAATCAATCTATAAGTTAAGCAATACTTCCGTGAACTTTTTTCTATTTTTAAGATTTTTTACGATTTTTTATAAATTTTTAAAAAGTGAGATTGTCAAGATTGTGAAGTTATCCATTGTCAATGGATCCCTCCTCTTATTATTTTTAGTATTAGTATTGATGTACATCATGAACTTCACTAAATATTACTACATCCGTCCACAATTAAATGAATTTATACCCTTTAGAGCTTGTCCATAATTAAATAAACTTAACCGATTTGAATTTATTTTTCTATTCACTTATTTGAATCCACTTGTTTCTCCAATGTTATGATTACCCTTTTATCTATACTAGAGCTGCAACCCGAGCTTCGCCCCGGCAACAAAATTAGCAATTGTATTGTGATACTACCAAAAACGAAATAATCTTAAACAGTTCATAAAAATGAGTTAAGTATTTGACAAATAATAATTATGTATGAATATATACAAAGTATCAATTAAAATAATTATGTATTTATCATGTTTACATCGAGTTCTAAAATACAATTGAAAAGAAAAACTTAAAGTTTAATAATAAGCCTACAATACAAACATTGAAAAGAAAAGGTTTAATAGCAGAGACTACTAAGTCTCTAAAAGACCTTGGCATATAATTTCTCATGATCTGCATATGATTCCTCTATCTCTGATTTATGACCTTTCAGTCATTTGATTATATAGCATGTATCCATAGCAATGCCTCCCTCATCCAATTCGTTGGGAAAAAAGAAAAAATTCTGCCCATCCAGATTGCTAACTATCTGGGCACATCAATTGGCAACTCTGTTATCCTGGTAAAGAAGGTTTGCACTCTCTGCGTTGCTATGCAATATTATATAGTCACAGACTCACCGTGCGCTTCTAAACCATAACCACTCTTGATGCATGTCTGACCCCCACCCAGCCTCTTGGTTGATTTAGAATATTTATACATTGTGCCACAATCTACTACTCTACGGCAGCTATTAATAATAGGAAAGCTAAAGAGACGAATGGATATGTAATTAATTAATTAATGTACAGAATAATAAACATATCAGTGATATGAAGAGATACAGACGGATAACTGATCAATTAATGGATAAATAACTGACCAATTGATGGACACTGGACAGAATAATAAACTGTATGTTTACACTTGTGCAACGTTGTGAGATTGTGAGAAGCCAATTAAAATAAAAAAGAAAAAGAAATTTGCTGAGGTGGCATAGCTAAGAAGCAAGGAAAACTACCCCTCTTTATGGGGTAGGGATTATTTAATTAGAACAATTATTATGTAATTTCATTTTTCCACTAATTCATTTGACTTTTCCTAAAAATTCATTTATTCATGGACGGAGGTAGTATTTTAAAACAAAACTACAAATTTATGATATAATTTAAATATTAGAAGTTTCAAATTATGAGTTATTATGAGTAAACTAAAAAAGTATAATTCTTGTATCATGTGAATTTTTATATTTTATTTTTTTGAAGAACCTTTTTTAAAGCACGATTTGTAAAATGATTATTATATTAAGAAATTAAAAATTATATTATCATGTCTAAATTAAAAAAAATAAACTTACAAGCAATTCTTATCAGGATTGTCATGGAATTATAGGATTTTTACAAAAGAATCATGAACTAGCACATCATAGATAATTTCAGATGAATCGTTTTTATCTCATAAAATAGAAAAAAAAATATATATATATTTTGATATGAGTTTATATAAATAACAATGATCGATACAATTTTAACGAGCTAGAGTATGAAAACATTTGCATTTCATCCAAAATACTAACGGTCCAAATCATACTATGCTACGCCCGAAATTTTGATTTATGGTTTTCATTAAATTTTTCATATGAAAATACTATGGGATAAAAAGATCTTTTTCATTTTTAAATTTTTTAAGTACTTGTTTTGGATTTTTCAAAATGCCTCTAAAATACTAATAAAACAGTGTTCGTTTGTACATGGATTTAAAAAAAAAATCCGAAATATGTACATAAAAAACTCTAAAAATGAAAATTTTTTGTACCCCCAGTATTTCAATATGATGAATTTAATGGGAGCAATAAATCAAAATTCTGGTCATGGAAAAATATAATTTGGACCATTAACATTTCGGAGAAAAATGCAATTGTTTTCACAATAGTTCTATTTTACTTAAAAGCATTTCAATTACTTAAACATTTTAAATACCGCTCTACTCGTCATAAAAATAACATTTCTAAAATATCTTATTAACCAAAAATTAAGATAGTTAATTAAATTCATTTATGTTAATTTGTTTGTTCTAGATTCTCTTACAATTACATTAAAACTTCTATAAATTTAGTCTTGATAATTTTCGGCACAATATTATTGCCATCTAGTATATAATTTTGTATAAACATAATTAATGCTATTTGTATATGTATTACGTAGAAGATTCTGAAAAAAAATACACTTTTTAATTCTAAAGAAAATAAAGGACATGTATATATAACTAATAGTTAGAATAGTTATTTGATTTAGTGAATATTAATAAGGAATTCTTGCACTGTTTCACTGCGGACCCCCCACAGAGTTACAACATATTTCGTTGTCAACCAAACATAACACAAATTGATGAAAGTTGCTTCTGAAAACTTCAAAGGAGAGAGGAGCATTAAATAGACTGAGATCGGACGGCTTAAACTGGGAGTGCACAATCAAACCGTGCACTCATGGATGCACCCAGTCCGCTCTCTTTTCGGAATTCTGATTGGAAGTATTATTATTCAATTTGGCTAATTCTGCTACAAATCACATGAAGTATGGGTCGGTCATTTTTCATAATCCGATGATCATAATATGTTTTTAGATACAATTAAAAAAATATATAATAATATCTATCTATCAGAATCTCTCGCACTCAAGTAAGAGTAGTGAGCGAGTCTGTGAGTCAGCAGTGACCCATTCCTTCAAATGATTGAGAATGGATTGCACTTTGCACGGGCTCTGTTCTGCATCTCTCCCTCACGTCACTACCTCCCCTCGTCACTACCTCCCCTCCCCAGCTTCTTGTCTATATGCAAAAAGTCGAGAAAAGAAAGCCCATATGGCCATATCAGATATCTATAACAACATATATAACAAGAAAAAAACACAAACACGCCACTCCAGAGGATACGATACGGTACGTACGGTATATTACGTTCCCGTCTGTCACTTAACTTTTCACTCCACAGGGAGGGCCCCTACCAAATCGATAAAATTATAAATGGTGACGATGACACGTCGATGGTGGATCCCCAGTTCCAGGCCCCCACGTTCCAGCCAGCGTACGTGCTTGTTTTTTTCTTTTCTTTTTTTTGAGAAATTACGTGCTTGGTTTCATTAGAGTCGTAGGCAGTAGCGAGTAGCGATCACAATTTTATTTATCCACCGGTACGTTTACCGTATTTTTTTATAAACAAATATCATTTTTTACCGATTAACATATATCATTTTCTAGTAAACAGATACACTACGATTTTCAGTACTGTGACAAGCACATTAATGCATATGAGTGTATCATATTATGAAAAAGGAATAGATGGGTGACTTTATAGGTGGACTATGCACGTTTTCCTTTCATTAATTAAGACTCGCAAGCAGCAAGCATGCATAGGTGCTGACGTCTTCTCTTCTCTCCAGCACCTTACCAGCAAGTTCCAAACAGTAAAGAATTGTTCGAGTGTGATACGTATAATATATGACGTGTACGATGTATGACAATTCGTCAATTCAATTCTGTTGCATTTTTTCGATCAGTGCGCGAAAGGGAGAATATACGAAATCAGATTATTAAAGGCAGATTCAACGGCAATGGTACTCGATCGAAGGATTCATATCCGCTGTCTTATATAGTGGCGATTCGATGCATGGCAGCTTGCTGTCCTTGTGTCTATGGCAATATTATCAAAACCGGATCGGACCCCGACCCGAAAAAGCTTCAGGTCAATGGTTCATTGGTCGGACCGCTGCGTTAAAATTCCCCTAATTGCTAAGATAATCTCAGCCGTTTAAACCAAACCTTTGGACCAGATTAAATAATGGCAAGCTGCTGCTATCACCTCTATGGCGACAGGAGTGCTCATCCCCGACTTACATTCACAGCGTCAGCCGTTGGTTGTCTCGAGATCCGCGCTAACACGGATCTCGAGACAATCCAACAGCTGACGTTGTGCACTGCATAGTGCAGTACAGCCGGGGAAATAAATTCATGGCGACAGATGGCGATCCGCATCTCGGATAGTCAAATGAATATAGGGATTTAAATTAAGAAGAAAGTATGCAACTATGCACTGTAATGGAAACTTGGAAGAAATGAAAGATTCCACAAAAAAGAATAAAAATAAGAGAAACTCTATGTGTCCACACTATGAACATCTATAGATGACACATATGAGTGTGACAAATGGGACCCACAATGTAACACTTACACCCATATGTGTCTTCTATGGATGTCCATAGTGTGGACACTAGGTATCACTCTAAAAATAAAAGGGAACGGATACGTTGATACCGAAATTAATAACAACTATGTTGTGTTAGTCTTCATATTATATAGGTTAATATTTGTATTAACTTATCTAGGATTCTTTTTTTCTTTTTTTTTGAGGAGCAATTTATTTAGCATTCAAATTATTCATATAATATATAGTTATAGAGTAAAGATAGCGTGAGTTTAAGCTCACAGGGCTTATTCCGTGAGCGCACCTCAAAAAATATATCAAATCATCTCCAAATTTTAATTTATATGGCTCAATTAATTATTTACATCAAAATCATATGGGATATAAATTTTTTTCATTTTTGGAAATTTTTAAGTATTTGTTTGAGAACTTGAGGCGGAGGTCGTACTGGTAGCTCGGTGGCGTTGCATGGCATGCTACTAATTTAGACTCAGATCGGAGGAGAGAGCGTGTTGGAGTCGAATGAGATCGAGAATGGGGGAGTGGTATCGCTGGGAGGATTGAGCGTGATGGTACATCAGCGTTAAAGAAAAGAGAGAAGGGTACAATGGGAATAATAAAATATCAATTTGATATAATGAATTATTGTAACAGAATTTTATTGAATATAATCAATAATGGCAAAAATACAAATAGTTGTGTTTTTAATGGCAAATTTGCAATTTCCAAGTTTGGAGTGGGAAACTTACAAATTGGAGGTTTTGGAGTGGAATATATACAATTTTCCCTTTATCTCTAAGGATTATTGAACTTATTGAGCCATATGAATTGGAAATTTGAGTTCATTTGATATATTATTGGCTTTGAGTTTGTAGAAGACCTCCACAACTTTTTTTTTTGAATAAAGTGAATTCATTTCACCACCTCCCATTTCTTTTCGGGAGATCAAAAGCTAGTACAAAGTTTCTAATAAAAGAAGTTAACCAGTTCGTGAATTAAGACATAATTTTTAAGGAAAACTGCCATCTAAACCTACCAGCACCTCTAAACATAACAGCCAAACATATATTGTTTTGGATATCAGAATATCAAACAAACAAAACATATCTTAGCCGATAACTAGAATATAGAATGAAAAGTTTTCATTCAAAGTGCTTGATCCAACCAACTAGTCTCAAATTGCACTAGTAAGTGCTCTAATCTCTATCACCTCCCGAGTCCCTAAGTTCAATTCATCCCTGCCCTTGCTTCCTTCAATGCTATCCCGAGTCTTTGAGGGATGCACTGGAATAATAGCACCACCAGCTGTTCTCTTAGCTTTGGTCCTTCCATCTCTTGTCCCTTCAGGAATTAGAGCTTGAATAGGTACCACCTCTAAAATCACACCTCCCTCATTCAAAACACCCACTTGCACCTCCTGTTTATTACCTTTCTCAGACTCCTCATACAAATCCATATCACTTTCCGTCTCTGAACTTTTTGCCAACACTAGATTCTCTTGTTCAGATTTCTCTCCAACCTCCATACTCCCATAAACAGAATCATTCCACTGTTTCTGTACTGAATTGACTTCAAGTTGAGTCCAATCATCCCCCATATACCCAGTATTTGGTGGAACAAGTTCATCCCATTCACCCCTGCCCTATTGTGAAACTACTTCCTTCCCTTTATTCACAACAGAAACTGATTTTGTTTGAACTCCAGATAAATCTTCAACCCCCATGTCTGAACCAGAACCAGATACCCTTCTTACTCCTTGGGTTGAATTAGAACCCCCAGTCCCTCCATCATTTTCTGGCCTAACCCACAAGCTTAAATGTAATTTATTGATCCCATATAAATATAAACTTAATTTTGAAGGTCATATCTATGATATGTTTTTGGGTTCAAGCATGCAGAAGGCATCATTTATCTTTACTTTGATAGCGGTTATATTGGAAAAAAAAAAAAGAGCATGCAGAAGCCATCATTTAGTCTCCGAGCTCATGAATTTGATAGCTTTCAAGCAAGAATCTCAACACAAAATAAATAATAAAAATTTCAATGCCTATCCGATTGCATATACTAAATTAGGGGTGTCAAACGGAACGAAACGATCACGCAAATAGACTCTTACGTCTTCTGTTGCGTTTAACAGACGCAAATAAAATTTTTTGTGCATTGCGTTGCGTTAACTAAACGAAAATTAAATTTCTTGCCTCTTCTGTTACGTTATATTAAACGAAACGAAACACAATTGCGTTCAAAGACGCAAATTTTTGTACTTTTTTTTTTTGAGAGGCAAACTTGCATATAATAATATGCAAACCTGCATATATATTTCAAACCTGTATATATTTTTTAAACTTGTATGAAAAATGGAAATAAATACATAAAAATCATAATAACAGTCGAGTTGTACTAAATTTTCAAACCTGCATATATTTTTCACAACATATAATACAGAGAGGTATGTGGTTCATAAAAAGGAGCTTTTATTTAGTCAGGCTATTATTACCCATGTGCTTGATATAACACGAATTAAATAGCTAACTAGTCAAGTTACAACTTACCTTACATTTTTCAAGCTTACAACACCATCTCAAACACAAAATTACATAGCTAATAACTTAACATATAGCATGAAAAAATCACAAAAATCACATGTTCACAAGTCGCAACTAATTTCATGCTTAATATATAGCCAACAGGCCAACAAAACAAATAAATAACAGATAACAATTTAACTAAGTGTCGACCTAGTTAATCAAAAACCCCCAATGCTACTCTGCAATCTGCTATATAGCAGATATGTAGAATTTGCACAAAATACGCAACATAAACGAAACGACATTGACCAAATAAAATTCCTTGCATCTTCCGTTGCGTTGATTAAACGACACCAGAAATCCTTGCGTTTTGCGATTCGTGCAAACGAAACGCAACGCAAAAACGCAAATTTGCGTTCGTTTGACACCCCTATACTAAATTACTAATTCGAGCTAATATTTCTGATTTGACCCTTCTATTTCAAATAATTTAATTTAATGGAGCGTCAATTCCTCGGTTCGACTATTTTTCAATGCGATCGAACTCGAGAAATCCAACCTCACCCAGTCACCTTAGTGTGATGATTGACATTACTATAGTAACTAACTATATAGTTACAAATCTACAAAGAGATGTAGCTAGGTCATACCATTTCTCGGTTTAATTGCAACGACGAGGTTTCAAAGTTGAGCATATATATATATATAGAGAGAGAGAGAGAGAGAGAAAGTAAAACTATTGTGCTCTTAAGCTCACGGAAGGTCTCCATGAGCTTAACACAAAAAATATATCAAATTATATCCAAATATTGATTTATATGACTCAATAAATTTGTTATATCAAAATCTTATAGCATGCAAAAATTTTCCATTTTTGAAGATTTTTAAGTATTTATTTCAGATTTTTTATTAGTAACTATACAATATTAATAAAATAATCAATGTTTCATTTGAAAAATCCGAAATAAATACTTAAAAATCTCTAAAATGGAAAAATTTTGTATGTCACATGATTTTGATATAAAGAATTTATTGAGCCATATAAATCAAAATTTGGATATTATTTGATATGTTTTTGGTGTTAAGCTCATGGAGGTCTTTATTGAGCCATATAAATCAAAATTTAGATATGATTTGATATGTTTTTGGTGTTAAGCTCACGGGAGGCCTCCGTAAACTTAAGAGCACCATAGTTTTACTCATATATATATGTGCATGTTATCATATTTTCATACATCAATCCATGCATATATATATATCAATCGTGGCAGTACAGAAAATTTGGGACAATATTAATTTGGAACTTGCTCTTCGTATATATCATCACAAAATCCGGATGTGCATGTGCGTCAAAATTAACGGTGCTATATATAGGGGTGGCAATGGAACGGAACGGTAGCGGAAACGGGGTGTTTCGTTTCCGTTCCCTTTATAACGGACGGAACCAAAATCCGTTCCGTTATAACAGAACGGAACGGAACAACGGAAATACGTAGAAAATACGTGTTTAGGGCGGAAATTTGGTTGTTCCGTTTCCGTTCCATTATAACGGACGGAACCAAATTTTCTTCTGTTTCCGTTCCGTTGAACGTTCCGTTATAACAGAACGGAACAACAGAAAAACTTGTTCCATTGACACCCCTAGCTATATATGCAGAGTGCTTATCCCCTACAATACGTACTGCAACTTGCAATTAATCACGTAGGTCATTGGGTTGTCTCGAGATTCATGCCGGCTCAGATTTTGAGACAATCCAATGGCCCAGGTAATTAACTGCAAGTTGCAGTACTGCGAGGATGTGAAATCATATAGGAAAACATCAAGTGTCCACACAATAAATGTCCATTATTAATTAGTTACTTTTTGTGAGTGTAGTAGTTACAAATAAGATCTATTGGGTCCCATTTGTCAGCCTATTTGTTACATCTATGGACGTCTATTGTGTGGACACTAGGCGATACTCAATCATCTATGCATGATACATATAGAGTAATACCTAGTATCCATTCTATGGATGTCCATAGAAGACACATGAGAGGTGACAAGTGGGTCCCAAAATGTAACACTTACACCCTCATGTATCTTCTATGGACATCCATAGAGTGGTCACATGAAGTTTCTCATATATATATAACAGCACAAGAGCTGTCACAGCTGGCTGGCTGGCTCGTTCGGTCCAAATTGGCAGAGTCTTATCATTGTCTACTAAATTAAATTTACATGGTACTGTTACACTGATCAGACCATTTCATGTTAGAACAGATTGCAGCTGGCTCTGCATATATGCATGCTTAGACTAGTGCCTATGATCAATTGATGGCAATAATAATGTGCATATATACATTGTCAATCCTGTTTGCTCTTAGTGTGACAATCAATGATGTATGTATGTATCTATGTATGATACTGCCTCAGGCTCAGTATAATTATATAGGGCCTTGATGTCTTATGTGTATTAATGGCAATTCTTACCTGATCCTGAAACCATTCTGCCAAGCTGAAGCTGAACAGAGAGCCTCTGTCCAGAGTCCAGACCACCCTCCATCTCAAGTATATGTATCCAACTGGAATCTCATGATATATTCTTTAAAAATAGTATTCGGATTGAATTACAAAATTTAATTATTTTTTACACTTTTCTTATAATCTTTTTGCTTTTTAATCTCTGGCTCAGCGAAAGAAAATTCATAAGTAATGTTGTTAGTCTCATAATTAAGTATCTTGTGCATTTTTCATGTAGTTCCAGTGTTATTTAAAATTCAACAGAGGTAGGTAGTTATGAAAAAAAAATAATTGATGTATAGTAAGTAAATCAATCAAATTTCATTAAATAATATTATAATGAGTACGTTAAATAAAGAAAAGCTGTTATTCTTAGAATTGGATGATTAGGTGTGGTGCATCCAAACACAAAATCACTAATCCTGAATAGTTTGATTAGGTGCTAATTCGCTATGCCGTGTGAAATATGGATTAGATGTTCTTTTCAATCATCTATCACTATTTTAAACATATAATTCAAACAATATATTTACTATTCCAAATTTTTTTAATAAGAACAGCAACCGAATTGGGTGCCTACCTTCATTTTCAAATAACACCACATTCTACTATTCTTAAGCTAATTTAAAAATTAGTTTAATTGGATGTCCACACTATGGACATCCATAAAAAACACATATGGGGGTAAGTATTACATTGTAGGTCTCATTTGTCACACCTTGTGTCATCTATGGATGTCCATAATGTGGTCACATAAAGTTTCTCTTTAAAATCACTAACTTTTTCACTTATCTCGCTCGATTCTCATTTTCTTCATTCTTACACTAATCTTTGTACAATCCAAACACACCTTAAAAAGAATAGCACATTAGTAGTTATTCTCACTATTCCGGATCAGTGGTTTTACATTTGGATGCGCGAACTCATCACATTTGACAATTTGGTTGATTATTTTTAGAGGGTAACCATTTTCACTAATTAAAAGTTCTTTTTTTTTTCTAACATTATTTTCCATATCAAACCGCTGACGAAACTGATTAATCTCTCAAATTAAAATTTCTCTTAAATTGTCAATTGTGATGTGCTTAGATAATACAATCATATTTTGTTAGTTTCTTCTAAAAATTTTGTGAGTGACTTAATTAGAACAAATAAAAAGTTTAGTGATCACAGGTACAAATGAAATTTGAGTGATTTCTTATTTAGTTTACCCAAATGTATAATACGCTCTCAGAAGAAATAAATCAGAGAACTTGTTCAAGTGATAAGTTGCAATATTGCATTTAAAAAATTCATCCACTTCACTTAATTTTATTATTGGAAATAATCAACAAGCCAATGTTTTTAATTTTTTTTTATTATTCCCTCTCCCCTGACCAATGTATGTTGCTGATTTTACGTATTCATACTCTAGAAAGAGGGGTGAGCTTCCAAGCTTTTTAGCTATGCCTCATCATCAATATTATTAACCATTGATTTTGTTTGAAACTTTTCATCTACTTAGATCCAATGGCTTATATTTTTTTTCTCCTCATTAATTAAGATAAATGTGATATGTCTAAAACAAATTTTAACCCTTAAAATGGTCCAACATTTATATATATTCTTATTTATAAATTATTGCATTATTAATATTAATTAATTACATTAAAAATTTAAAAATTTTGTTCAGGTTTTGTTTAATATAAATATTTAAAATTTTATAAAGTTCTTAGTAATTTATTTGATACCATTTTTTGGGGCGAAGCCCGATTTACAGCTCTAATGATTATAATTTATTTACATTGGTGAAAGAAGTAAATATACATCATTTCTGCAGTTATATTATTAATTTGAGAGCAGGTCATTTAAAACAGAGGTTAAGGTAGGCCATGTAAAGTATTCTTTACACGGCAATAAATATGAAGATTACATTTGACCGTTCATATATTCCTTGGCAAGAGAGCCAAGCATGCATGCAGCCGAATTAATTTAATGCAGCTGAATTAATTACCTATCATCACAAAATGTTTAAAAAAAGAGAGAGAGAATAATATGAAAAAAAAAAACAGAGAGAGACACAAGGAATATTAAAGATCTGCCTTTTCATATTATCTATACTTCCAACATATACAATAGAAAAGAAAAGCTCGATAATAAACTCAGAGAGTAACATAAAATGAAATATAGATATCATAAACTATAGAGGATGCCATGCATGCAAAATTGGGTGAGTGATTTAGATTTACACTAAAGAAGTAAGTGCCTGGTCAAACTCTAATTAAAAGCAAAGTTAAATTAAACTAAATTGATTCTAAAATTAGTAGACTGTTATTAGGCACTATTATTATTTTTTTAGGGGATTAATTAATTAATTAATTAATTAATCTGTCCCCATTGGTTATGAATGTCTTTGGATATTTTCATGGCATCCATTGAGGCACCAAGAAGGCCTCTCTTTGTGAATCCTACGCTGTACAGACCATTTTCACCTTTCCAGCCATTTGGAAATGGAGTTATTGGTAAACCATCCTTTGCAAAAAGGCCACCATCATCCTATAATCAATCAAACAAATAGAGGTGATCAATTGCAATGGTAAAAA
The DNA here is from genome assembly GCA_030179965.1 of Cyperus esculentus. Taxonomy (NCBI): domain Eukaryota; kingdom Viridiplantae; phylum Streptophyta; class Magnoliopsida; order Poales; family Cyperaceae; genus Cyperus; species Cyperus esculentus. The sequence goes on along the minus strand of JASGLE010000003.1, from coordinate 4,751,757 downwards.
AATTATGGATGGAATTTTATACCAATAATTATGGTAAATAGGAAACAAAAATATGCTATAAAGGCAATAATGAACAAATACATATCACCTCATTTATTCTATTATCGGGTTCCAAATTTCCAGTGTTTCTTTCTCTTTTTTCTCTGCTAAGATTTACACTGATCCTTGGAACTAATACTTCAGTCCAAAAGGATCTTTTAAATATTATATGGACCAACAAAAGACTTCTGTACACACAACATTAAAATTGATAAAGAGATGGTTTTTCATCCAAATAATTATATGGTTTCAAACAAAAACAATATTTTTAAGAAAATCAATAAGTTTGAAGCCCACAACATTTGTAATAAAATAAATATTTAGTTTTCATCTTGATTACACGAAAAAAAAAAAGATGTAAAATGGAGTTAAATTTCGCATTTTCAAAATACATATTATATAGCAAAAAAACAAAAAAAGCCATGTTGAAATGGAGGAATTTAGGTCAAGGACAGTCAATAAGAAGTCTGAGCTAATTGGAGAGATTCTGAGGTATTAATGATCCCTATGAAACATAGGTCCGGCGGATATAAATAGAAGAAGGCAGGTCAAACAGTAACGGTAGTTATGATCCTCAAATTATTGCACAGATTTAGTAAAATCATGTTACTTTCCTATGGGCTTTGTGTGAGTTCAAAAAAAATCATGTTACTTTGAAAAGGTGGAGCAAAGGGAAGTCAGCTACTGCAACTGCAAGAGATATTCTTCGTTTAATCAAATTATAAAAAGGAATGTATCATATATATCATAAATATCTCTTTTTTTATGAATAATATATATATCACAAAGCAAACAAAAAGAAAATACAATAAAAAGCAAATTAAAACAGAGTTAAAGAGTTCCATTCCCATAAGAGACGACATGTAGATTTTAATATGGTTAGGTCTAAGAACAGCAAGGATATTGCTTGAGACAGCAAAATTTTTCTATTTATAATATGATTTTCTTAGATTTTCTTCCATATAATATAATCAGAGATTTTATTGTCCTAACTAATATGATTGTTTTCGTTAGAGCTGACATTGTCCACAGAGGAAAGAGACGCAGAAGAACCAAGACGTATATAATGTGACATGCCCTGTTGCCCAGCCTATGATTGTTTCCGTGATGAACCCTCATCATGAATAAATACAAAAAGAGAGCAGGAGCAGAACTCAGAACTCAGAACTCAGAACTCCCAGAAATGGGGCAGTGGAAAGAGACACAGACAGACAGTGAGCAAGTGGTGCTATCTATGCTACTTCATTTTTTTTTTTTTTTTTTTTTTTTTGAGTTGTTTTGGGTGGTGGGTTAATCTAATGGACATTGTTCACACGTAGGTAATTTTATCGGTTACAGATAAATTTCATAATGAATAATTTTATTTATAGGTTTCAGAGTATTGAAGTAAAATTCTAATTTAATTTACCTTGAGCCATGAGGGCACATTGCTCCTGTATCCGGTTGCCAGTATGATGGAGTCGAACCGCTCCTCGCTCCCATCCACAAACTTGGCTCCTGTCTTTGTTATCTCTTTCACTCCTCCAACAAGCTGATCACATAATAATAATAATGGATATATAATAACATGTTAACAACAAATTAGGAAGAGCTAATAGCATCATTTCGCTTGAATGATTACATATTCTATATTGAATTGTTGGAAGTAAAGTTAGTGATTATATACACCTTTATTTTTGTAGTATTTTCAGATTAATTATGCCCATGATTAAGAATTAAATGCAATAAATTTTATTTGCATTACAATTACCTGATATGTAATTGAAATTTAAAAAAAAAAAAAAGGCCCGGTACCGGGAATTATTCAATGGTACGTAGATTGGATGGAACGATTTTTCTTTAAATTAAAATTCGAAATGTCAATATGTAACTATCACAGTGTTTGGCAGCTGAAGTAACGCTGCTTTAAACTCTTAAATCAATTTTAAGTCACCAAACGGAAGTGATTTAAGGTGTAGTAAGTTAACTATATAGCTGTAGTAAACTAAATCACCAACATTTCACATCTTTTACACCTAACATCAACTTTACTTCATCTATTTACCTCACTACCACCAAACACCACTGATTTAAGATGATTTAACGTTTTACTCCGCTTTAACTTACTACACTTGCCAAACGGAAGGTATATATGTAAGAATATGAATTTGATTGTTACTTGTTAGCTCATTTAAGAAATAAATGGTCCTGGGACGATCAGGATTCAGGACTGAGCAAATGATTTAATTTTACATGAACCCATCTTCCGGGTACGGTACCAGTGAGACAGTGACATGACACACGCTACACCCACACCCAGGGGTTCTGGTGTCATAATATAAATGCACATCATCAAGATCAACTCAGAGGACATTTGATATGTTATGTTATGTTATGTTATGGTACTATGATGGGTGAGGTATACTCAAATTATATAAGAGAACACATCCTGCGTCCATTCAAAAACCGTCCATGTTTGAGGCAACGTGACACGACCTAAACTTGCCCTTTCGGGACAAAAGATCCCAAAGGGTAAGATTTTTTTTTTTTTTTTTGGAAGCACATCGTGACATCATTGGCTAATGAAGATACGCAGGATATTCATTGCGTTTTTTTTTTGAAATGAAGGATATTCATTGCTTGAGAGAGAGCTCGATTCTCACTGCATATACTGGAGCTACTTTCATTTGTGACATCAACAGTGTGTGTTACTGTGTAGAAAATATGTTATTACTCTCTTCATTTTTAAGTAGAAATCATTTAGTAAAAAACATATTGCTGTGTAAGATAATTTTGTATATAGCTTATTTGCTTTTGTGCAATAACTTCAAATTATCAAATATAAGTAACCAATTTTCTTTTTCTTTTTTTTTTGCTTTTTTTTTTTAAAGTAAGAGATGGAATTGATTGAAAAAGATCAAAAGTACAAAAAAAAAAAAAAAAATTCATAAGAGAGTAGCATTGTATAATTAATTTAGTAGACAGATTAATTAGATAGATACCTTAATCCTGCCTGATTTGATTTGGGAGAAGGCACCGACATCGAGCACCGGGGTCTTGCCGGTGAGGCCCTTGAGCTCGAGCGGGCCAATCTTTGGCCTTTTGAGGCCCCACTTGTCAGTGTCGCCCAGCACGAAGTTCGCCACCGTGAGGAGGATCTTGTCGACTATTGTAACCGGCATCCGTTTCATCAGAAACATCCCCAATGCAAATGTTGAGATGCCCAACATCTCCCTTGGCAAAATATGCACCTGGTAATCAAATCACAAATCCAAAGTTGTTAATGTATGTTAAAGATATTAATTAAGTAGCTGATATATAATTTAATTTAATTTGATTGTGTTTTACTATTTTGGTGTGTGGTCAGCTCACTCACTGGTCACTGCGAAACCTGTTTGAGGCAGCAGAGAAGAACAGTGTTGAAAGTATATGTAATGTACTAATGTACATCTTCTTGTTTTTTATAAATTAGGCCCTGGATTTTTTCTATATTTTGAATGTTAGAAATTCTGATTGAGTGAGATAAATATCCAACATAGATTATGACACACACTGATACAAGTACTACTGTTTAAATTCTAAAAAAAAAAAAAAAAAGGAGAAGTACCAAACTTATTGAATGTATGACAACCCCATTTTAATAGAAGAGGAATAATTTTGAAGGAGATCACAGAATTCTTTTAGGATCATTTGCACAACAATCCTCATGATTTAACATATTTTAAATAACACTTCAGAAACTGTTAACAGTCCAAAGATAGCCAAATAAATATGTTTACTGTTATGATTGGAGTATTGTTTTAAAATTTAAAGCAATGATGATGGGAGTATTCATCATGAAATCATTTTGAAATTTTGAAATTTTAAAATTTTAAAATTTTAAAATTCCATGTCTTACCGCATTGCGAACCGCCATGGATGGCCTGGCATTGTACCAGCACAAATCCAGGCTCACTTCCATGCCGGAATTGCCGCACCCGATCACAAGGACCTTCTTCCCATTAAACTCCTTTCCCGACTTGTAATCGCACGAGTGAAGCACACATCCTTCAAACGTGTCCAATCCGTTGATCTCGGGAAGCACCGGCTCGGCATTCTCTCCCGTTGCCACGATCACCCATTTACTCATCATCTCCTCTCCATTCTTCAAGCGAACCCGCCACCCTTTGACACTCCCATCGTAATGCACCTCCGCCACCTCGGCATTGAAGCGAGGCTCAATGCCGAACTTCTTTGCGTAGTTTTCCATGTACGAGATGAACTGATCCTTTGACGGGTACTTGGGGTAATCCTCAGGGAACCCCATGAGCGGAAGCTCGCAGAACCTCTTGGGCAAATGCAGCTTGAGCCTGTCATAGGTGTGGTGCTGCCACAGAGAGGCAATGCATGTGCTCCTCTCCAGAACAGTCGACGGGATGCCCAGACTGGAGAGGCATGCGGCAACCGCGAGGCCAGAGGGGCCTCCTCCAACGATTATCGGTCCCATTTCCCATCCCGGGGCCGGCTTGTTGGTCATCAAAGGCGAAGAAGTAATCATGCTGCAAGATCGAGGCAATGTATATCGGTCTGCTAATTAATCAAATCTTTTCGAGCTTCGACGACTGTTGTTACGAAATATTGAGCATCTATATGTTGAACAACATTGAGGTCTTATGAATGAGAGCAATTAGTTTGCAGGATGTGTAAGGAGTAAGGGGGGGTTGTGGGTTGTGGTGGCAAGGGAATGAGAGGGTTGTAGGGCCATTATATAGGGGTCAATGGGCAGACAGAGGGAGTTAAATGTTTGATTAAGTAGAGAGAGAGCAAATAAGCAAAAGGGCCTAAAAAACGCAAAATTCTTTTGCATGCTAATCTAGACTACTATAGCGAATGCGCCAAATTTCCTTGATTTGGAATTCTGGTTTTGTTCTTATCAGGTATCAGTGGTGGAGCTTCAGCTCTCTATTCATGGAAGGGAGGATGGATATACCATTTCACTTCCTACTGGTATAAATCATGATTCTGTACATTTGGAGGGGCTCAAATGTTCATTTTAACCTTTCAAGCACTAATTGTAGTTTTTATTTTTATTTTTTTTTACACCATGGTAAAGGATTTTAAAACTGTTCATAATTCTAATTTGCAATAATCATAGTTCTCAATTTATGTCAAATAAATAAAAAGAATACAATTTTTCAGTCTTCTAGATGAAATACTCGGAGCTTGTCTCTTAGTTGTCAACTAAGAGAATCCTAATTATTATGCTTGGCTACTAAGAACAGAGCCGGTTGAAAGAATCCCAAATATTCGGTTATACGTTATCTAAATAGCGTTGACAATTTTAGAAAACAATTTTCACTCTTTCATTCCATGATTCAGTGGATAAAACAAGTACTGTAGTCTAAAGATAGATTACAGACCCGTCATGCAAAGTTATTTCTCTTCTTCAGTCTTTTAGATGAAACACTCGGAGCTTGTCTCTTGGTTGGCAACTAAGAGAATCCTGATTATGCTCGGCTACTAAGAACAAAGACGGGAGAAAGAATCCCGAATATTCGGTTATACATTATCTAAATAGTGTTGACAATTTTAGAAAACAATTCTCACTCTTTCATTTCGTTGTCTAGTGGATAAGATGTAAATTCTATTGGAAAAAAATGGCTAAGAAGCAGGACAGTGGGTGTTTTTACTATGTATAGACAATAAGAGGTTTCTATCATCCAAAATCTAAAAAAATAATAAAAAAATAAAAAAACTAAAAGAGCATGGAGCATGTAGAATTTCAAATGAGTCATATCTACTGTCCTCAATATTTGTATCCACATTTCCATATGGTTATAAAAATTGAGTTAAAAGTTACAAAATTTGAAGTAAAATTTACAGAAATTTATGTACATGTGGACATGTGGATACTTAAACTGTGGCACTGAGAAATTTCCAGTCTCAAAACCAGTTAATTAACCAGGCTCAAATAATTACTAATGAATGGACCACTAGATCTTAACACTGCTCGTGTTATGTAGACGGTAGACCCACACACGAGAGATATTAGGACGCATTGTTTGTAGCCCGTATGAGCTTTTCTTATAGCAAGACTAAGGTCAATCATTGATTGGTTTGTGGGTATGAAGCAGCATGTTAGGTGGGAATCAATCAAACAACTAGTACTTGAGGAATGTTCCTTTGTGGCTATGAATCTATGATACCAGTTGCTTAACTGTTAGTTGTTAATAGTTTTTCCTATTTAAGAAAGGAGAATTGCTGATTTTTGCATTTTATATACAAATTCTATGAGACTTTGTTTGTGATCAATGTGACATGAGTTATACTTCTTATTCCTCATTTTATCCCTCAAACAAACAACTTGAACCTGAATTTCTAAGCATGGGTACTACCCAGCGACTAGCGTCCGTAAAATGGATATCCATAGAATTCATAGATTACAAAGTTAATATAAAATTTACAAAATTGATGTAAATGTTATAAAATTTGTACGTCTATAGATAATTATTATATGGAGTTATGGACGATGTTTCCGCACAATATAATGAACATATATTTTTTCAATAGAATGGTTCAAAGATCTCTTACATTATTGTACGCAGTTTTCTAACATTCCAACATATGTTATTCCATATGTAACGAGTCCTTTGAAGAGTCAATGGGTCGACACAATAAAACCAACAGAGCATTCAAATACTACAATCATAGAAACCAACTCATTTTTTTTCAATGACTCTCTATACAATGGAACCGGGAAGAGAAACATGTTGCGTCTATTGATAAACAGTCCATATGTCCATAGACGTACAAATAATATAACAGATACATCCCGAAATATAACCTATGGACGCTATAGATGGTTTTTCTATGGACGCTAGGTACTACTCAACCGGGAATCCCCAATATATCTATCTTTTCTCCCCCTTTTTTTTTTTTCTTTTCAATCCTCCTGAATTGGTGGAAACCCAACGCAATAAATCCTTTTAAATCGCTCTGTTAGATTTGGATAATTATTTTACTTCATTTTGTATGTCATATTCTTAAATATATCGAAAGCTCAAAACTAAATTGATTCATTCTTATTATATTATATACATCTTTGGCGATCTTTGGAGTTTCGACAATTTGTTGGTAGAGTTTGGGTTTCAAATTACAGTATTTTTGTAAGGCAATAGTTGTAAACTTGTAATGAAATGGATTCGCATGGACCACCAAATAACACTAAAATCAGGTTACATTTTGAATGCCCGGCAATCTTTTTGAGATTTTCAATTTTTTATATCGATATTCTTATTTCCAATTTTTTGAGATTTTCATTATTTATGTCAAATATATTTAAATTTTTTATTGTCAATGGTTATGTCAAGTGAACCCTCTCCTTATATTATTATCTTTAACTATTTCTTATAAACTTTATCATATAAATCATATGCAAACTCTTTTATTATATTATATGCAAACCAAGCTACATGCACTCTCTATATATCTAGCGTGCCCAGAGTTCAAAATTTTATTATCTAGTTTTTTCTTTTTTTTTTACTGCGGTAATTTAGTTCGAATTAGGACAAATTCTGGACACTTTAAAGCTTACAAACCGGTTGATCAGTACTTTTTTTTTTTTTGAAATCCGGTTGATCAGTACTTACTAAAGCGTAAATAATTTGGATGAATCTAAGCACTTTTTGACTGTGCAGAGAACTTTTTGAACTGGGACCAACAACTTAGTCACGTCGAAGAATATCCCTCTGATCGAGTCTGAGGCTCTGATTAGCAGGGAATCCCAATCCATGGCTTAAGACCTCCAGAACAGGAATTCATATCCCCTGCTTACTGCGTTATGCAGTTCACAGCGTCAGCCGTTTGATTGTCTCGAGATCCGTGCCAGCGCACATCTCGAGACGATCCAACGGCTGACGCTGTGAACTGCACAATAGGGGATGAGCACTCCCAAAACAGGAATTCATATCCCCAGATGTACTGCTCATGCAGTTCACAGCATCAGCCGTTGGATTGTCTCGAGATCCGTGTGGGAACGAATCTTGATACAATCCAACGTCTGGCGTTGTGAACTGCACAATGCAGTAAGTTAGGGGATGAGCACTCCCAAAACAGACGAGACGACATATGACATATCGATCCCCGCTCTATTAGAAAGTAGGAAGGAAAGCTGATGGACAGTGGACACGGCTAAAAAAAAGAAAGTAAGGCCCATTGTTACTTTGTTAGTCCAGACTCTGGACTACAAAATGTACAATTAACCTGCGTTAATAGGCGTGCTAGCTTAGCCGTTATTTAAAGACAGGGATCCATTGACAATGGTTATCTTGACAATATTGATAATGGTAACTTTTTAAAAACTTATAAAAATTCATACAAAGTGTACGGAAGTATTGCTTAACTTGTTATAGATTGATTAAGTTTCAAATTATATTTAATTTAAGCGATGTTCGATAGCTCTTTAAAGATCTTTATATTACAACCGTTAAAAAATGTACAAAATTTTGATAAGGCCTCAAATGATGTTCAAATTGATTTAAATTTGAACACTATCAATCTATAAATTAAGTAATGCATCCGTAAAAGTTTTTTTTTCATTTTTAAGATTTTTTATAAATTATTACAAAATTTTAAAATCAATCATTGTCAAAATTGTCAAGATAACAATTGTCAATGGATCCTCCTCTTATTTAAAAGTTCATATCTAGTGTCCGCCACATATATGTCTACATGTCCGTATTGTTATAAAATTTAAGATATGAGTTACAAATTTTAAAATATGAATTACAAAATTTGTACTTGTGTGTGGACATATAGACAAATTAAAAAGAAGACACATGAAAATTCCCTTTTTCATAAATGCGTTTCATAATTTAGATATTTTGTTTCGATGTAAAATTTGAGATGGTTAAATATATGGCATCGACAGAATAGTGCAAGAATTTAAGGGAAAAATTATGCCCCCATGAAAAATATCAAATTAACTTATTTTTCCACCAAGACTAATTAAATATTACATTGTAGATATTTACGAACAACAAGATTGACCAATGTTATCATTTGAGTGCAGATTGTAATTTTTTTTTTTTTTTTTTTTTTTTGAGGTGGCAAGCAATTGCCTGCCAAAATTTTCATTGAACAAAGAAAAGGTAATTACATGGATATGTCTGAAAGAAAAAGAAAAAGGAAGAAAATAAAAATTACATGCTGTTATAATGAGAGGTGAGTGCAGATTGTAATTTGATAGCACCATAAAAATCACCAAAAAAAACACATACACAGCATCACTTGCATATATAGAACAAATACTGATTAACAATAATGGTTTTCATTCGCAATGTGAGTGCTTGATTTAAGACCTAACACACAGCATATGCCAGATTTTGAAGTTGATATATACTGGGACAGAACAAGTCCCCAGTTCCTTCTTGTCATCAATGATTAATTTGTCTAATTTGTATTATCACTTGATGATCTAGCTTTAGATAATTAGATGGGAGCAAAATTGGAAAACAAGGTTTTATTTATTTATTTATTTATTATTATTATTTTTTAAACTCCCGTAGGGAAAACGAATTAAAATTTTCCTCAAAAAAAAAAAAAAAAAAAAATTAAAATAGTGCTTCCTCGTACTTTTTTTTTTTTTTTTTGAGTAAATAGTGCTTCCTCGTACTTGCACATGACAATCAAAAACTTTCACCATCCAATCCGCATCAATAATCATTGGGTGCATTTATCCATTGATGATTGATAATGAATACATGATGGCCCCTAGAGGAGGGTCTTGGGTAAATTGACATATATACGGGTCTCCATTTAGTGATGCCTATATATCATCATGACGGATTTACGAGTTGTTGGCAAATGCAGCATATGAAGTCTTGTTAAATACGCACTTTGTTTAGCATACATCCCAATACGTAATTAATTTGATTTTAAATGCTCCTAAAAAATAGAGAATTAATAAGCAGTTCCTTAGTAAAACAATATGGGAGCTGCTCTCATAATCACACTCAAACAATTTTACCGATTAATTTACATTCATTTATATTCATCAGGTCGAAAAGAAACTTGATTTATATATTTATATATATATAGAGTGAAATCATTAGAGTAAAATTCGAAAACTATTTTGTGCCCACTGCCCTCCGGAAGATTACTACCTATTTACTATTTAGTATTTGCTGAAGAAACAAAACATATTCCCATAAATTCATAATTCTAATGCTCTTAATTTATCGAGCTAAATACGCGGACGCACCGAGCATTTGCTACCTAAATTGAGTTGGTCCAGGAAGACGTTATACTTTCTTAAGAAAATTACAACTAAGTGACAGGGTTTTACAGATTTAAACAGCCAGAAATTTATTAACGGTTTACAACTTTACATAGTTGTGAGTAGCTTTATATAGGATTTTACAGAGCTATTTTGTAGGTGCTCCATGAGTGGTCATGAGTAGCTTATTTACAAAAAGTTATCGAGAAAAAAATTGGTTAGATATATCATAAAAAGTTTTGGTTGATATTTTGTGTTATTTGGATTTAGATTGAGAAACAATTTTCTTTTTTCTTGTAGATGTAACCCTTCTAAGTGAATGAATTTAGTCGCCTACGGGTCTTTGATGTTCAAAAAAAAAAAAGAGTAGCTTATTCTAATTAATTGAATTTCAGATATTTTGAAAAGAAATATGAGATATTGAGATCAATAGTATTTATAGTTTTATACTTTATTAGCTAGCTAGCCCACAGTTACAAATTAATTAAAGACTGGTGGTAGTTGGTAGATGTCCATAAAAAAATGGAGATTCTTAAATATAGATTGAGTAATACTAATTTAATTTTAGATGTCAATAAAATTATCATGTTAAAAAAAAACGGAGTTGTCTTTTTTTTTTTTTTTCCAAATTTCATTTAATTTGTGTATTACTTGACTCTTCATCAAGAGCCATCAAAATTGTACGTATATTAATCAATCATTCTTTATGAGATATCAAATGACACTCAAATTAAACGAAATTTGAAACACATTCAATCTATGACTATATGAATATATTTGTGAAAGATTTTTCATTTTTAAGATGTTTTGTAAATTTATTTGAAAGTAGTTATCATGGTTGTCAAGATAAATAGTTGTAATGTGACCTCTTTCAATATTTTAAAAGCCATTGTCCAGTTGTCAAATAACCCCTCCTCCCAATTTTGTATCTAATCTATCTTTAACTCACAAGACCACTATGCCTACTGGACTCTCTGCGTAGTAAAAAAAAAAAAAAAAAAGAGTTGATAATTTTGATTTTTGAGTAAAATATTTACTGATTGACAGTTTTACTTTTCTGACAGAAAAATTAAATTTGTCTGGTAAGTAAAAAATTGCACATCCATATACTGTGTACATTTCAACTTCCCAATGCAAAGGAATACATCTAATAATTAACTGCAAAGAGTTAGTTAATACCTGCTGTTCATATGACATTATAATCTTGCGAGAAATAGAGACCTGTGGACCAGTTCGACAACGCAACAAAAATTAAATTTTGATCTGTGTTAAGTAGCACACGTTCAAGAGTCTTAATCTATGTAAAATGAGTTAAGGAGGCTTAATATACAGGTTCCCCTTCTTTAAGAATCCGAACAGAGATCAAATTGGACGGCTAAGGAGGATTAAGAATTGATTCTTGATCCGCACTAAGGGCTTGTTTGTTTTAGCGTAGATGAAACTCCAAAGCAAGTCCACCTACTATATTTGCAAAGACGCATGTTTGTTTGTTCGTAGCTGTTTTATTTTATGCAGTTGCTCTTCCAAAATACTTTCAGATGCAGCAGCTCGTCCATCGCTCAATTTCAGCAGAAGACAAATTTACATGGCCAACGTTGAGACAAATATAGTATAAAATGTATTTGCTTCTCAAAAGCTTTTCATTTTCTATTGAAAAACTTCCAATTAGACATTAATTAGCCCCACAATTTCAGACATTGAGAGTTCGTATATAGAAAGATTATGAAAGGAAATATTTAATATTCTTAATGTTGCATTGTAAACGAACAAAAGTGCAGCACATGCAAGTAACTATATCTACTACATTAGGAGTTACTTTGCAGATGGTATTACACGTATTACCACTTTCGTTGAAACAAACAGCCCCTATATGTTGCATGATTCTATATTAACACGACGCTAATCCCAAATCTTGTCAAAAATAACCTTTTTTTTTTTATTGAGTTCTTTCCTTGATACCCTTCCCAATTTGAGGCAGATGAGATCCCAGTGGCGGTATTGTAGCACAGTTGTTGGAGTTTATACATGCTGTAATTCTAAGGCCGTGTTCAGCAGACACAATACCCAAAGGAATTGTTACTGTTTGTGTGAGAAGAAAAAATTCTGTGAGAGCAGATTTTTTATTTCCCTCTGAAACATTAGCTTCCCGCGGGAATTACCTACACACCGAACAGGGCCTAAGAGAATAACAAGACCCCCTTGTTACTCCAATTTTAATTGTCAGATCGAAACAGATGGACCGGATTAGCCCATTTTAGATAATTGGGATTTGTTTTAAATAAATCTAATCCACTGATTTTAATGCGACGGCCCAAAAAAGAACAACAAGAGATGTGAACACATTACTAGAAGGGTCTGGAATCTTATCCAAAGCCATTTAGATGATCTCTGTCTAAGTTACGACTAAACTGTTCGATTCAATTTATATGTTTATCAATGTCCAGAGTTACGACTAAACCGTTCGATTCAATTTATATGTTTATCAATGGTGCTAATATGTGACCACACCACTCAAATATAACCAACATACAATGCATATTGTTCCTATTTTTAACACCTGCATGACTAAATCACGATTGATCGATTGCCAAGAATTTTATCGTACGGGTCTCCAAATTCTTTGAACTCTTCAAATGGCTTTAGACAAAATCCAATTCCTTACTGGAAGCTAGATGTGGACACAGAAAATCCGACTTTGCCAATCGGGTATCCGTTGAAGTCCAAAAAAAAAAAAAAAAAAAAAAAAATTTAACACCAGTATTAATTAATTGGAACTATTTAGCACTGCTTGCGCAAATTAACTAAGAAGTTTTAACTATACTTGCACATGCATCCAGCATCCCTCTCAATTCTCAAGGGTGCTCACTTTTCACATGCATCCAGCATCCCTCTCAATTCTCAAGGGTGCTACGTACCGTCCATTGATTTTTCTGTTCCTAGATCCATAAAGTCTACGTGCCTCTCCACGGTGGAAGATGAAATGTGATGCAGGCCTCCTTGGTTATTGCGCTCACGTGGGTTTAGACTGGGGAACCTAGTTTGTGGCTTGTATTTTATTATATATATATATATATATTTTTTTTTAATACTATTATATTGTTGTCTTCTGCTTTGGGACTAATCCCAAGTCCCAAGCTTATTTTTTATTTTTTTTACTTACTAGCCTTGCGCCTGTTGGTTTGTCCCTCTTTGGAAATCACTTTGCATATAATTCTTATGTTGTAGTAAAGTTCAAGGTATCTTTTCAAAAAAATAGAAAAAGAAAAAAAAAGTTCAAGGTAACACATAAAAATAATAATGTAACAACTACACTAATTCAGGTAACACATAAAAAATAATAAAGTAACAATAGACATAATTTGAGTAATTTCCTTGCAATTTACTTTGACATTTAATTTTCTTGTATAATCATTTTATTTTATTAGTGTAAACACTTTTAATTATATCAATAAACCCTTCGAAAATATTTGTTCGTGCCATTTTTAATTTATATGTTTTTTTCTTGTAATTTGTTAATTCAAGAAAATTACTTTAATATGAACATTATTATTTCTTAAAAACTAATAAATGTTACTCCATTTTAACAATTGTTACAATATGAAAAATAAATGTCACACTATTTCAATATTTGTCAATTTAGTAAATATTGGTGCTATTAGTTAATATGCTTGTTTCAAGATGGATATTTTTTTCAATAAATGTTACACCGTTTTTGACAATTGTTACAATATGAAAGATAAATGTCACTAGCAGTAATTATTTCAAGATGGATATTTAATTTTTTCAATAAATGTTACACCGTTTTTTTTGACAATTGTTACAATATGAAAGATAAATGTCACTCTATTTTAATAACTAGAGCTGTAACTCGGGTTTCGCCCCAAAATATGATAACAAAAAAATAATAAAGCTTATAAAATAAAAATATTTATTTTAAAAAATTAAACATAATTTTAAAAATTTTGATGTGAATAATGATGATGATGATGATGTATAATTTATAAATAATAATACATAAGAGTTGGACCACTTTAAGGATTAAATTTTGTCTTAGACATATCATATCATCTTATTAAATAGGGAGAGAAAATAAATATAAACCATTTGATCAAAGTAGATGAAGAGATTTAAACAAAATCAATGGTTAATAATATTGATGATGTGTCATAGTTGAGATTCTTAGAAATCTACCCCTCTTTATGGAGTATATATTTGTCAAGTCAATAAAATATTCGTGTTGATTTTAATTTATATATCTTCACTTCTATTGAAGTGCTAGTTCAACAGAATTTTTTTCTTAGATAAATTCAACAAAAATATTAAATTACTATATAGTTAATAGCTAAAATAAACAATGTCTGATTTATTATTTCTAATAAAGTACTTCCTTTCTATAAAAATAATTGAGATTTACTCTATTGCGTTTCGTCTCTGTTTATTTTGGCCTGTTGCCTCTAAGTCACGAATCCCAAAGAAAAAACAATCTCACTTAGACCTTTTGCTTGAGTTCTCTACTTCTCTTGTAGCTAGATTTATAGGAAGGGTTACAGGGGTAATGATTAATGACATGGAAAGCAGCATAGAAGAAAAGTATGAGCTAGAAGATCCACGTCTAGGGCTGAAAACAGCGGGTCGTCTGGCGTTTATTCCATTCTGTTTCGTCAAAACAGAACGGTTAACACAAGGTCCGTTTGTTTAGTTCGGCCCAACGAAACGATACACAGAACTTGGGTCAGTTTCGTGGGCCAGACGAAACGGTAAACGATACCAAGGTGTATCGTGACCATTTATTTATGTTTCGTCACCAATCTTGATGCGCCGTTTAACAAAACCCTCAAAAACCTTACCCCACAGCTCACCGCATCACTTCTGTCCCCTCTCCTCTTTCGTCTCCCCTCTCTGAAACCCTATCCCACCGCTTCGACGATCACATCTGTCTCCTCTTTCGTCTCCCCCCCTCTGAAACCCCGAGTCCGCCATTCTTTCTATCCCCTCCCCTGATCCCCTCTCAGCTCTCACACACCTTGCTTGCATGCCTCATTTAATGGTGATGGAGGGTTGTCAACCCTCCGTCAGACCTTGTCTAGCATGTGGTACCGATCTGTACCAGTACCAGTGCTTGCTAAAACCTAGATCTGATGCGAGGGTGCTTGAGTACCTTCGATCGACGAGATGGCGACCTATATCACCATGTTTCAAGAGTCCATAACTCGAGAGCATGATACTACACACTCTAGCCTGGGATTCTAATGGATCTGACTGAGAAGCTGGTGATATAGGTTGCCGCTTTGTCAGTAATCAGTCTGAGACAGCCAGACAGGTACTCGATTGTATTTTTTATTTTTAATTTTTTGTTCAGCAGAGAACAATGATTGCAACTTTTGCTGGCTTTTTTGTAGTTGCTTTATAAGCTCGACCACACTGGAACTGAGTGGTCTTGTTACTGGTATTCTCATTATCTTTCTTTGTGCTCTAGAGATTTTCCTGGTTACTTTGTTTAGTGGTGTTGTTTCTCATTTGCTGGTTTTTTTCCGAAAAAAAAAAAGAAAAAAGAGGACTCAAGATATTGATACTGGTCTAGTTTTCTGGTATTCACTGGTACTTTTCTTCATCGTCATTGCAATTTATTCTTGTTATTTTTTCTCTTCTGTTCACTCTGATTTCTGACCTTGTTTTTTTTTTCTATCTTTGCATGTAGATAACTTGGGTGTTTTCCTTTGTCTTTTGTTGGTTGTGATGGCAACTGATCAAGAAGGTCATGAATTTGATCCAGATGAGTAAGTAATACAAAAGTTTACTGTTAGAAGCACTAACAGATGGTAACTGCTTCCTTGAACTGTGCCTTCTGCTTGTTTAAACTGTCTTGTGCTTGCTTGAATTGATGAGTAACTGTGTCTTGTGCTTGCTTGAACTGATGAGTAACTGTGTCTTGTGCTTGCTTGAACTGTGGCTTGTGAGTTGTGCTTGCTTGAACTATGGCTTGAATTGTGCCTTGTGCTTGCTTGAAATGTGCCTTCAGCTTGCTTGAATTGTGCTTGAACTGTAGCTTCATCTTCAGTGATGAATTTGTAATCTGAGAAGAAAGCTTGTGTATGTGTCTTGTGCTTGCTTGAACTGATGAAAAACTGGCCCTGTCCTTGAAGAAAACACAAACACAAGGCATCTTCAGTGATGAAAAAATTTAAACATAATTCAATACAAAAGTGTACTCTGAGAAGAAAGCTTGTGTTTGTGCTTGCTTTAACAGTGCCAATGCCATGTGCTTGCTTGAACTGATGAGTAACTGTGTCTTGTGCTTGCTTAAACTGATGAGTAACTGTGCCTTGTGTTTGTGCTTGCTTGAACTGTAGCTTCATCTTCAGTGATGAATTTGTAATCTGAGAAGAAAGCTTGTGTTTGTGCTTGCTTCAACAGTGCCAATGCCTTGTGCTTGCTTGAACTGTAGCTTCATCTTCAGTGATGAATTTGTAATCTGAGAAGAAAGCTTGTGTTTGTGATTGCTTCAACAATGCCAATGCCTTTGTGCTTGCTTGAACTGTGCCTTTGTGCTTGCTTGAACTGTAGCTTCATCTTCAGTGATGAATTTGTAATCTGAGAAGAAAGCTAGTGTATGTGCCTTGTGTGCTTGCTTGAACTGTTGAAAAACTTGTCCTGTCCCTAAAGAAAAGCACTAACACAAGGCATCTTTAGTGATGAATTTGTAATCTGAGAAGAAAGCTTGTGTATGTGCCTTGTGCTTGCTTGAACTGATGAAAAACTGGCCCTGTCCTTGAAGAAAAGCACAAACACAAGGCATCTTCAGTGATGAATTTGTACTCTGAGAAGAAAGCTTGTGTTTGTGCTTGCCTCAACAGTGCCTATGTCATGTGCTTGCTTGCACTGAATTGATAATGATTTTTTGGTACTTTGTATCAGTATGGGATTACATCCTTTCTTATCCCGTGAGCAAATTCGACGTATTGAGATTGAGGCCAACGATGGGCCCCCTGGTGAGGCTACAAATGCAACTCAAGAGGCCCGTGAGGTTGCAACTGCAACTCAGGAGACTGAGATCCATGGGGACACAAATAAGAAGAGAACTCGTGAGTTAACTTCCGAGATCTGGAAACATTCTAGGAGGGGGCCAGTGATGCCAGATGGGTCATATAAAGCCTTTTGCCTTTATTGCAAGGATGATTATGACATGGGCAACCAGAGGAGCACAAGTTCAATGAAGCACCATATTAACAAAGGGTGCAAAAACATTCCAGCTGGAATTAGGCGTAAACCAGATGCCTTGCAGAAATTTCTGCAGACTGCCGTAACTACTGGTATAATTTTCATCTTCTGTTGTCTTTTATCTGAATTTTTAATTGTGCTTGGACTGTTGCTGATGGTGTGATTGTTTTTAGGTGAGCAAAGCCCTGTAGTTTGGGAGTTTGACCAGGCTAGATGCAGGAAGAACTTTGCAAAGATGGTCATTGTGTATGAATATCCCTTTAACTGTGTCGAGCAACATTTCATGAAAGCATTCTTAAATGACCTTTAGCCCCGATTCAAACTCTTTTCCAGAATTACCCTTAGGGCAGATTGCATTAGGATTTATAAGGAAGAGAGGCAAAGTTTGTATGATTTCATTAGTAGTCTTGACTGTAGAGTTAGTTTCACTAGTGATTTATGGACTAGTAACAGTAGAGATGGGGGGTTCCTGTGCTCGACATGCCATTTTATTGATGATAACTGGAACTTGAGAAAAAAAAATCATAACATTTTGCAATATGTCCTCTCCACATACTGGAAAGGTGATTGCTGATAGCATCTTTCAGAGATTGGTATTGTGGAATTTTGATAAGAAGTCTTTTTGCATATGCTTAGACAATGCCTCTTCCAACGATGCTTGCATCGCAGAGTTAATGACCACAGAATTGGTAAACTTGAACTCTGAAAAAATTTTCATTTCATATTTGCTACTGTCTCATGTACTAACTTGTGTTTATATGTGTTTATGTAGACCAATACCCTCCATGTGCAAGGCTCCATCTTTCATCAAAGATGTGGATGCCACATCCTGAACCTAATTGTGCAAGATGGCCTTGCTGTCCTTAAGCAAGATATTATAAAAATCCGCAAGGCAATGAAGTACATTCGTCATTCTCAGTCAAGAATGGAGAAGTTTAGGCTGGTTGCAGCTCAGGTACAATCAAAACCATAGCCTGTCAACATTTTATTTACTATCCTGAACTTAATTGCACTGATAGAACTTTATTGTCAAATTGTTAGGCTCAGGTCCCAAATAAAAAACCGGCATGGGATGTGCCGACATGCTGGAACTCAACATACCTCATGCTGGAGCTAGCACTGCAGCTCAAACCAGCAATTTCTAGGTTTGCTTCTCTTGATAAGGGGTTTACTTTTAACTTGGAGGATGATGAATATGAGGCAATGTCTGTTTTGGCTGAGAACTTAAAAGTTTTCTATGATGCCATATTAAAGTTGAGTGGTACCAAGTACCCCACACTGAACCTCTTCTTTCCTAAGTTCTGTGAGGTCTTTTTGTGCATTAAAAACATGGGAAGTAGTGAATATCCCTTTGTTGTTAACATGTATAAAGAAATGTTGAAGAAATTTAACAAGTATTGGGCCAGTGGGAATACATTGTTGGCAATAGCTTGTGCTCTTGATCCGAGATGCAAGCTGGTAGTGGTTGAATACTACTTGGCTAAGTTGTATCCTGAAACTTGGGAAGATTTAATGTCAAATGTGAGAGCTTGTTTAGATAGTTTGTACAAAGAGTACTTGGATGCACATTCCAAGACTAAAAGGATGCAAGTTGGCACTTCATCAAACATTAGGAGGTAATTTACATTTTTCATTTATAAACTCAACATTTCCACTTAACTCCAAATAATATTGTACTAACTTGTATACTGTTTTTGCTTGTATTGGTAGCCAAACTGCTAGTTTATCCTCCACTGTTAGTAGCACAAGAGCTGGGTTGAAGGATTACATGCGGGGAAAGAAAACAAGCGATACCGTGAAAACAGATCTTCAACAATATCTGGATGAGGACCCTATTGAGGCAAGCTTAGAGGATGAATATGACATATTGGCATGGTGGAAGGTCAATGGCCCTAAGTATCCCATTTTGGCTCGATTGGCACGAGATGTCCTCGCTGTCCCAATTTCAACTGTCCCATCGGAATTGGCTTTCATCACTGAGGGCAGGACACTATCAACAGTCAGGAACTCTTTAGGTGATGATACCATTGGAGCTCTCATTTGTACTCAAGATTGGCTACGTTCCTCGGTGGCTGGTATGAACAGTTATCACATACCCTTTCTTTTGTTTCATTATTGTGCATAAACTGATCTTGTTCTTATGTTAAAATATACAGAAAAAGGTCAAGAAGTTGGTGATCCAGTATGATTGGGTGATGATGAGGTATCATCAGATGAATCTGTATGCTCGTAAGCTCATCCTCTCTTGAGATTGCTCTGCTAGTTATTTTGAGTAGCTTTTGCAATGTAAGACAGCCCCCTAAGTCCCTTACTAGTCTGATTTATGGTGAAGCCTGGAGAGCTCTCTTTGGCTCCCTAGGTCTCCAGTTATGTTTAATCAATGATGATTTATGTGTTTAATTGCTTTCAAATCTTTATTTTGAGCCTTTGGCTGAGAATGGTATCCAAGATTGAGAAGATAACTGAGACCTAGGTTGTTTTATGGGGTGTTCTTTGGTTGTTTACTTGTAAGTTGGAACTGATAATCTTGGGGGTATTTATGTCATTTACTAGATTTGATGAACTTTTATTTTGTTTCTTGTGATGTATGAATGTGATCGTGTTCTGATACCTGGAAGTTGTAATTTGATGAACTTTTATTTTGGAAGTTGTAATTTGAGACATCAATTTCTGATTATTTGGTTGAATTTCTGTTGCATTTTTCTGTTACAATTTTCTGTTAAGTTGTGTGTTGTTGCAAATTGTCAACTTACAATATAATCGTTTGTAATCGTTACAATCGTTTCATTTCGTTCTAAGAAACAAAACAATTAACAGAATTGAATTTCTCTTCCTTTCACAAAACATAACAGAAGACAAAATAAAAAAAAAATTTTCGTCCCCTGTAACAGAATAGTTAACAGAAGCAGTCATTTCCGTAACTATTATAAACGTTATTCAGCCCTATCCACGTCCGAAAATATTCAACCATGGACGTATGGTTAGTTGACTCGATGGACGCATAATGTTTCCCTTAATTTTAGATGTTAATACAATTATCATAGCAAAAAAAAAAAAAAAAAGGAACTGTCTTTTTTTTTTTCTTCAAATTTTATTCAATTTGTGTATCATTTGACACTCTATCAAGAACCAGCAAAATTGTATATTAATCAATCTTTCTTTACGGGATATCAAACGACACTCAAATTGAATGAAATTTGAAACACAATTAATCTATGAAAATATGAACATATTTATGAAAAAATTTTCATTTTTAAGATGTTTTGTAAGTTTATTTGAAAGTAGTTATCATGGTTGTCAAGATAAAAAAGTTGTAATGTGATCTCTTTCGAATAATCCCTCCCAATTTGGTAGATGTCCATAAAAAATGGAGATTCTTAAATAAAGATTGAGTAATATTAATTTTAGATGTTAATACAATTATTATAGCAAAAAAAAAGGAATTGTCTTTTTTTTTTTCAAATTTCATTCAATTTGTGTATCATTTTGACGCTCCATTAAGAACCAACAAAATTGTATATTAAATTATTAATCAATCTTTCTTTATGGGATTCAAATGACACTCAAGTTGAATGAAATTTGAAACACAATCAATCTATGAATATATAAACATATTTATGAAAAAAAATTCATTTTTAAGATGTTTTGTAAGTTTATTTGAAAGTAGTTATCATGGTTGTCAAGATAAATAGTTGTAATGTGATCTCTTTCAATATTTTAAAAGCCATTGTCCAGTTGTCAAATAACCCCTCCCAATTTTGTATCTAATCTATCTTTAACTCACAAGACCACTATGCCTACTGGACTCTCTCTGCGGAGTAAAAAAAAAAAAACAGTTGATAATTTTGATTTTTGAGTAAAATATTTACTGATTGACAGTTTTACTTGCCTGACAGAGAAATTAAATTTATCTGCTGAGTAAAAAATTGCACATCCATATACTGTGTACATTTCAACTTCCCAAATGCAAAGGAATACATCTAACAATTAACTGCAAAGAGTTAATTAATACCTGCTGTTCATATGAAATTTATAATCTTGCGAGAAAGAGAGACCTGTGGACCAGCTGTTCGACAACGCAACAAAAATTAAATTTGATCTGTTCAAGAGTCTTAATCTATGTAAAATGAGTTTAAGGAGACTTAATTTACAGGTTCTCCTTTCTTAAGAATCCGGACAAAGATCAAATTGGACAACTAAGATCTAAGCAGGATTAAGAATTGGTTCTTGATCCGCGCTAAGAAGGCTTGATCTCACATTGCCGAACAACCCTATATGTTGCATCATTTTATATTTACACAACACTAATCCCAATTTTGTTACAAAATAACCGTTCTTTTTTTATTCAGTTCTTTCCCTGGTTCCCTTCCCAATTTGAGGCAGATGAGAAGCCGGTGGTGGGAAAATCCTACCAATTTTTTCATTAAAAAAAAAAAGAAAATTAAATACAATGGATATTTACATATAGAAACGATAAAAAAAAAATAAAAGAAAAGAAAAGAAGGCAGCAGCAGCAATCAAGTGAAAGTGGGGAGATGGACCCAACGATGTGAGGCGGACCCGGTGTGGCGGTGCAAGGCAGACCTGGCAGTCAAGCGAGAGTGAGGAGATGAACCCGACGATGTGAGGCGGACCCGGCAATCAAGCGAAAGTGGGGAGATGGACCCGACGATGTGAGGCGAACCCGATGCGGTGGTACGAGGCAGATCCGGTGTGGCGGTGCGAGGCGGACCCGACAGTTAAGTGAGAGTGGGGAGATGGACCCGACGATGCGAGGCGGACTCGGTGAGGAGGACCCGGTGAGGTGAGGCGCGGCGACGACGGTGCGAGGCGGACCCGTTGAGACGGTACGAGGCGGACCCATTGAGGCGGTGTGAGGCGGACCCGGTGAGGCGAGGCGCGACGACGATGGTGCGAGGCGGACCCGGTGAGGCGGTACGAGATGGACCCAGTGAGGTGAGGTGCGGCAACGACGGTGGCGATGACTGCTGCTGTTAGTCGGAATGTACAGGGGATGACGCGGGGGGGGGGGGGGGGGGGGGGGGGGGGCGCTCAACCGGCGAGGCGGCGACCCCCACCAGATCTTGGCTTTTTTTTTTCTCTGTGGCGGTTTTTTTATTGTAGCACAGTTTTTGGAGTTTATACCTGTAATTCTAAGAGAATAACAAGACCCCTTGTTACTCCAATTTTAATTGTCAGATCAAAACAGACGGACCGGATTAGCCCATTTTAGATAAAATTGGGATTTGTTTTAAATACATCTAATCCACTGATTTTAATGCGACGGCCCAAAAATAATAACAAGAGATGTGAACACATTACTAGAAGGATCTGGAATCTTGTCCAAAGCTACTTGGACGGTCTCCGTCCAAAGTTACGACTAAACCGTTCGATTCAATTTATATGTTTATCAACGGTGCTAATATGTGACCACACCACTCTAAATATAACCAGCACACAATGCATGTTGTTCCTATTGTTAACACCTACATGACTAAATCACGATTGATCAATTGCCAAAAATTATATCGTACAGCTCTCCGAATTCTTTGGACTCCTTTGAACAAAATCCAATTCCTTACTATAAGCTAGCCAATTGGGTATCCGTTGAAGTTTAAAAACTTAAAAAAAAAAAAAAAATTTAACACACCATTAATTAATTGGAACTATTTAGCACTGCACGCGCAAACTATTAACTTAAAAAGTTTTAACTATACTTGCACATGCATGCAGCATCCATCTCAATTCTCAAGGGTGCTCACTTTTCACTTGAAATAGAGCGTTGAAACTTTGAAATAGCACACTTACTTGCCTCTTGCCTATTCCTGACTAGTAGTGACTTCTGATCTTCAATAAAAGCAACACAAACAAAAGAACCAACACCTCTTGGACGGAAGGTGCTAAGTTTGTACTTTGTAATTCTCACCTTTTCATCAAAAAAAAAGGAAAGAAAATAAGGATGGTGAGTCTTGCTTTCTTTCTTCCTTTTTCTTGTAGAGGAAAGAAAGGAAAATGCTACCCGGAGTGAATTGAAAGTAGCAAAAGGGCAAAAGGGTGAGAATTAAAAGACTAGCCCAAAACGGAAATTGGTCAAAGGAGCGCGTAATGGGCCGGACGATGATCCGTTTGGTGGAATTAAATTTAACGGGATTCATCGTGTCACTTGACAGGAAACTTCACATCCCGTGTCAAGGGAGTGAATTAGTTTCTTTCTTCTTGTTTTTTTATCGGAAACTTCGTGCGTTTATTGATGAACGGTTATAGAAGTTATATTGTGTATGTAACTATTATATTTAGGCCTATATAAAGTCTATTTGTCATACTGTTTGTTACTTTTATTGATCGTCTATCAATGGACGGTATGTTATACTGTCAATGTTATCAAAACCGAACCGGACATCGACCTGGTAAAATTTTGGGTCGACGGGTCATTGATCGGATCGCTGAGTCAACCGGTTCAACCGCTGGTTTTATCAAATATAAGTATATGTAAAATAATTATTTTTATTGTATAAGTATATGTAAAAACCTACTTATATATTTTGAAATAGTTCATATAACGTTGAATTTGTCTACAAACATCAATAAAATTACTTGTAAAATATATTACAATATCAGCTTATAAACAAAGATCCGAATTTTCTTTGATAAACATTATGGTCATGAATAATGAAAATGTAAATTTTTTTTTAAATTTTGAACCTTCAAATAAAGTACAATAACTAAAAGATAATCATAATTTTTTATTATAGAATCATGTATGATTAATGTGTCTGTGTACGACCGTATGCTATAAACAACTATGTATTCTTGAAATTCGAAAAAGTAAAAAAGATTTAGAGTCTTGAGACCTGTTTGTAAGATAATAGGAAGGCTCATAGCCTTTTTTTTTATTGGATTTACATCTCTCCACTTGATGAGTTCATTCACGGGTGCCCATTTCAGAAACCGGAAACCGTGTACGGTTTTTTTCTGAAAACCGGCTATTTAACCGGGGTTAGCATGCTTTTTACTGGTTCATTTACATGTACGGTCCAATCAAAGAATCAACTCGGAAACTGTTCTGGTTCTGGTTTTTTCTGGTTAAACCGGTGGTTCGGTCCGGTTCTGATAACACTGCATACTGTTTTTTATCTTCTTCTTTTTTTTTTTTAAGGAAAGTAAATTATTATTATTTTTTTTTTTTGAGTGAAAGGAAGTGAATTAGTGAACTGCGTGTGCACTGTGCAGTGTTCACTGTGGTGGGGGGCAACCTGGGTCACGTGAGGTCACGTGACAAAAACGCTGTGCTCGACTGCTCAAGTGCTGATAGTCAGAGATCTGTGATAGTAAGTAACGTCAGGTTATTGAATGGACGTATTGATTGGAGGCTATTAATTTTTGGTTCAGTGGGAATAGGAGTGGCAAAAAAACTGGTAGTTTGTGGCTCGCTATTGGCTCGGGATTGACTCGCTCGTTAAGCTCGTTTGGCTCGATAAATTATTACTAATTGCAATTCGTACTGTTCTTATCGTAAATTATTAATATACTATACAACATATGGTCTTATATATATATATATATATATATATATATAATTGTTATGTATAATGTGTACAAACATATTTTTGTTAGTCCTTTTGTTGATTTTTATATAAATTTGATATAACATACTTAAAAGTTTATTATTAAAAAATAAACGAGCTTAACGAGCCAGCTCGGTCAGTTCGTTAATTAAACGAGCCGAGCTCAAGCTTATGTTTTTGGCTCGTTAATTAAACGAGCCGAGTGAGCTTAGCCTAGCTCGGCTCGGCTCGTTTACACCCCTAAGTGGGAAGCAAGCACAAAATTATATATATATATATATATATATATATATATATATATATATATATATATATATATATATATATATATATATATATATATATATATGGAGTCTAGCTACGGTGAGTTGCAACTCACGGGCTACTCCGTGAGTCAGGGTCCAAAAACATAATCAAATCACCTCCAAATTTCGATTTATATGGCTCAATAAATTCTTCATATCAAAATCTTATAGCACGCAAAATTTTTCCATTTTTGGAGATTTTTAAGTATTTGTTCTAGATTTTTTAAAATGATACATAAAACATTGATTCTTTTATTAATATTGTATAGTCACTTTTAAAAATCTCAAACAAATACTTAAAAATCTCCAAAAATGAAAATTTTTTGCGTGCTATAAGATTTTGATATGAAAAATTTATTGAGCCATGTAAATCGAAATTTGGAGGTGACTTGATATGTTTTTGGATCCTAACTCACAGAGCAGCCCGTGAGTTGCAACTCACCGTAGCTAGACTCTATATATATGTATGTATGTATGTATATATATATATATATATATATATGTATGTATGTATGTATGTATGTATTGTTTTCACATGAATTTGGGACATTTTCAAACGTTTTATTTGAAGAAAAAGTTCAATTAGAGCAAAATAATTAATTGAATGAGTTAAGTTTTATGAAAAAAAAAATTATCTAGATGCAGCAATACATGGAAATATTTATTGTTCATCAATGATTAAACATTGACAGGTTGATACATCGAGAATTTGAATAAATAAATTTATCAATGTTAAAATTTCAACTCCCTGGTAATTTCTAATAAATATTTTATCTAAAAAAAATATATTGAGACATGTATTGATTATGTTTTTTTTTTTTTTTTTTTTTGATAATAGTATTGATTATGTTGTGGTCACGGTCTCATATAAAATATGCCCGGAAACGAAGTCCACAAGTACAGGACGAGATATTATATCCACGGGAAGATGTAATGCAGTAATACTGTACAAGGGCTTCCTCTTCACAGAATCACAGTATAGTCTCCCTCACTCTTGCAATTAATCACATTCACATCATATCGATCAGTCATGAACTCGTGATATTCAGTACTTTGCCAAAAAAAAAAAAAAAAAAAAAAAATAGTACTCTGCAATAATTTCTCAAAAAAAAAAAAAACAGAGTACTTTTTTTTTTTTTGATTCACAAAAAAAAAAAAAAACAGTATGATGAATTGATTTCTTAAACAAACAAGAGTACTTTGCCAAAAAAAAAAAGATAGTACTTTGCAATAATTTCTTAAAAAAAAAAAGGAGTACTGTTTTTTTTTTATTCACAAAAAAGAGTACTTTGCAATACTCAAACAAACAGTGTGATGAATTGATTTGATGATCATGAATTAATGATTGTCAATGTCTCTCTCACGAGTGCAGAAAAAAAAAAAATGATTCGTAGGGGCCAGTAACAGAGGTACAGTAGTAATTGGGTCCGCGCATCCAGCGCAAGATATAGAACTACTACAGGAGTACTGCTAGTACAGGACCAAAAAATTAATTTCAACAAACAGTTTATTTCGAGTAAATATGTACATGTACTGTGAGTTTATAATGTGACTCTGAACATATATTAAATTACCGAAATTGGGGTTTAAATGGCTTAATAAGTTTCTTTATAATGAAATTTTGTAAGATACAAAATTTTTTATTTTTGATAATTTTTTATGTATTTGTTGTAGATTTTTAGAAAATGATACATGAAACATTAATTGTTTTTATTGAGATCATATAGTCACTTTTAAAAATCTAAAACAAATACTAATAAAAAATGATAAATTTTTTATATTTAAAAAATATAAAAAATTTATTGAGCCATAAACCTAAATTTGTAAGCTGATTTGATATATTTTTTAGAATTAAAAACACGTCATGTGCCTCATTTACTTCTACTAATTTAATGAGTCTACGATCTACTGCATTCTTTAAAGAAAGACTAAGATAATTTTGTTCTTTTCAAACTAGAGATGCTACAAACTTAATATCATAATATTATCACGGTCGATTTAAGAACATAGAAGCAACTATAGCATTGTAAATTTTTAATTTGCTACGTGAATTAAAATGTTAAACAATGATTATAATTTGCTACACATTTTTTTTGAGATAAAGATGAGTGTTAAGTCACTCAAAATTTAAATGCTTATTAAAAAAAATTCTACCCAAATTTCGAACCTACAACCTCCCACACAGAGAGCATTACGCTATTGCCCTTAGACCAAATGCTAATTCTTATAATTTGCTCCATATTGAAATACCTTCTTTCTTTATACTATATATTTCCGTGGAAGCAGCTCTTGCTTTTTTTTTTTTTTTTTTGGAGAATGAGCTCTTGCTCTTATTATTTTTTTAAAACAATCTCTTGCTCTTTTTTTTTTTTGTTTTTTGAGTAACATCTCTTGCTCTTTCACAAAGGATCACAATACGGTTTCTTCTTGGAACAGTGGACGAGTCAAATTCAGCACTGTATGGTGAGGTCATGACTCATGATAATGTATAGTCCCATATCTCATGACGTGACCATTATGCGTGCTGGGTTCAACTTTGATTCATGGGCACTTGCAGTTGCAGTAAAGTGCTAATGTGTCTTTTTTTTTTTTGAGAGCAGCTAATGTGTCTTCTCCTCCTAGACCTTTTTCGAAAGATTCAGCTTTACCTACGGGTTTTTCCTCAAAAAAAAAAAAAAAAAAGATTCAGCTTTCTATTAAATAAATAAAATAAAATGCACCAATGTCAATTTTCCAAAATATTTTACAACGTCTTTTCTGATCCTTACCGACCTTACGCCAGCACAACGAACGTACGGTATACTACAAAATTAACTCTGCATTGTTACAAATTTTGCTCTGGTAGAATATATGTTTAAATCCAATATGCGTTTTTGAAATATTTGACTAATATCGTATTTGAAAAACTAGGGCCTTAGCCCTTAAGAGCACTTAATCACTATGACTATAAAATAGATCGATGAGGTTAATTAAAATTCAGGCATTTTTTCCGTAATTTCAGACATAGTTGACATACGAGTAATTTAAGTTCCAAAATAAAGATTTTTGTAATATTTTAATTGTTACAATACAAAATCACAAGATTTATTTCAGGAAAGGCGTATTTTTTTTGCCTTTCATGTTCTTAAGGGTAACTCTGAAATTACGGATCACAGAAAACCTAGGTCGGGGTCTCGGGGATGAACAAATTTAAGCCTATTATTTGTCTCATTCCTTCAGGCCCATTTAGGTACATATGCGATTCATAATTGCAGCCCAGCATGTCTAGAAGACAGAATATAGGACATAAACCCAACATTTTTATGCTTTTCGAAAAGGAAGATAAATACTCTTTTTTTTTTTGCACCTTCACTCTTTAAGCATATTAAGATTGTACGCGCTATTATATTATTTGTTTGTGCCACATACATACTGCCTAATTTGTTATTATTGCCACTTCGTCTCAGAATAGATCATTGAAGATGAAAAACAAGCACATTGTCATCAATTCAGGCATGGTGCATACAAATGCTACTCACATAGTTTGTACTTCATACTAGCAAAGAAATAAAAAAATAATAAGCGAGCAAAAAGCACAGAAGAAAAAGGTAAAAACAAGCAAATTTCCATCTACATCAAGGTAAATTATGGCCTGCTAGTTCGACCACTCCATATGATACGGCATTCATGCTCAATAACAACAAATAATTTATCACTCATATAATATTACCAAGTGCTTCAATAAGACCCTACAGTAGAGCCTCAGCTCTTGAGATATATAAAAGATCTAAAACACCTTCAACTCATAATGGACAACAAAACTAATAACAAAGTAAAAAAAAAATAGGGAGGTCACAAAATACAATAGCCTCCTAGCTTCTTTCGAAGAGAAGCAAAAAAGAAATATATAACCACCTCAAATTGTCAGCAAGGCACACCCGAGGATGCTACCACGGCAGCGTGTCATAGGAGATCCAGGTCGCCATGTTGGCCTGTCGCTTGCGACATTCAATATATCCACATCTGAAAGCTGGTTAATACACTGATTTCTGGGCCCTGGCCCAATCACCCCTCCCACAAGGTATATCTCATCCCCAATCCCAATCATACCAAACCCAATCCTACTCTGAAACTCCGATGCAAAAGAAACCATCTTATCAGGCACGTTCCCCCTCCTCTGTTTGAGAATACAACCATTACTGAGTACATACAGCTCTTTGCGTACCATCGCCATAGGACCTGCTAACCAGCCATAGTCCTCGACCTTCCACTTTTCCCCGCCTTCTTGTAAAATCTGAACTGTTGATAGGCCCTTATGCAAGACATGCATCTTGCCACTGATGACCAGCCCAGTGCAAGCTGAGCTGTGTGTCTGACGGAGGTCAGGCAGAGGGTCCCACCTATCAGCATCAGGGTCATAAATTTCTGCCTTTGATATAGATTTCCGGCAGTTAGTGAAACCTCCTGCTACAATTATTTTGCCATCCAAGGAACAACAAGCAAACATGGCACGCGGTGTGAGCATCCGGGCTCGGTGACCCCATTCACGTCGTAGTGGGTCATATGACCATACTTCATCACTAGCAAATATGCCATCATGGTCACCTGTTGATGGGTCAACCCGGTCACTGCCTCCTCCAATCACAAAGAGCTTACCTGAGACAGAGGCAACTCCAAAACGTGCCAAATGGCGGATCTGGGATGGCATAATGGGTAATGTGATCCAGTGGTCACGTAAGGGGTCATACAACTGCCAGGTGTTCTCAGGATCAAAAGCGAGCACACACAGGAGCTTCTCAGTGGAAGCAATGCGGGTTCGGGTCTTAAAGAGATCAGGACTCCGTAAAGTAGAGCGCCAGGAACGGGAGACCAAGTGTAGCGAGGGGTGGTAGAAGAGTGGGACACGTGCCAAACACTGAATGGCAACTTCATCAGGGAGACCATCTATCAACCATGAATTGCTTTGTGTTACCATGATCTAGTCAGAAAGATGACTCAGCTAATAACTGCAGCTCCTGTATACAGGGCCTGGGAAAGGAAAAAAAAAACACATTTGTCTTGAAATGCATGAAAACAAGGGCAACTCAATATAAATATGGCATCAAGAGTGTGATGAACTAAATAGGAAAAAGAATAAAGAAGAATAGCAAAATGCATTCAGAAGTGCCCAACTATAAGCTTTGTCAATAGTAACTTTGGTAATACCATTGTGCAACACCATGCCAATGGCACATGGAAAATATTGGACATGAATACATAATTCCAATGGAAAAAAAAAGAAACAAAGACCAGTATCAAATTGCATTAACAAACATTAAAAACAGAACGGTGAGTGCTCAAAATCAGACCAAAGTTTTCCAGAAAGCAAATTCAAAAACAATTTTCTTTTTGGGTTTTTGGAAAGGTAAAGCATCAATCGATGCAGGTTTAGTTTTCACAAAAATTTAATAGAAATTTGTTTTTGAAAGTCCTCTCAGTTTAATCCTGAAAAATGTACAATGCAGTCCCAACAATACTGAAGTAAAAGAATATCAATGTTTCCACAAAAGTCAGTGAACATGTGCAATTAGTCATGTAAATTTACATTCCAACAAAGTATGTGAGCCCCTCTCTGCCACCCAATAATATATTCAATAGTAGGTGAAAGTCCTACCATATATGTTAACAATAAAAATATAAGAAAAGAGGCATAGACAACCAAAGTATTAAACAACCTTAAGTCTACAAATAATGCAGACTGGAGATCCGGACTTCCTACATTAATAAGGCCTTCTCTAATTAAGAACCATCAGGCTGCTGTACAATTAGACTACAAAAATTCTATTGCCAATCAAGAATATAAACCACATGTAATCCTATATGGCAGCTGGTTCATAACTTACAGATCAGTCTACCCAATCAAACTGGTTCGCAATATGAACACAAAACTGAGTTATGATAAGAAGGACAAGGGAGCTCTAGGGGAATGGAGGGGAGCTGCTGCAACCAAATTACCTCCAAGGATCCAATGTGCAGCACGGAAGGAGTACAAGGAAGACTATTATAGCAGAGGATAGCGAGAGAAAAGGCAAGTATTTCAAATAAGAAAAATTAGGAGGGGAAGACAATGAACAGTGAAAGGGGAGTGAGAAGACAAGTCGCGGCATCATTGAGCGATTCATATTTTTAAGCTCTCTTTTGTACCCTTGGGTAATGGTCCCTCCATTGATCCCCTTTTGGTGAATGCAGAATATGTTTAATGGGGATCAACTATTTATTGAAATATTGCACAGTAATTGAAGAAAACTGTACTAACTATTGCATATATCATTCTGGAGTCAAAATTAAGAACTTTAGTCCAAAATATGGAGTTATACTGATAAAATGAGCTATGTTTAGAAGAAAATTCTGAAATTACCATCTCATCAAAGTTTAAAAATATTTGGGGGTCAATTGGACCCCATGCACATGTAATTCGGACCATGCATGGAGAAGACAACTCACATGACTCTTGAAGATTAATAATGGAGCACTAAAACTAACATGGCCACTTAAACATCAAATTAAGTTTATTACATTTACACCCCTACAAACAATTACATTTCAGTTGACATGGAGCTCATCGAAGTTTTCCTCAAGAAAAGCCAAGATATGAACTATACATGCATGATTCTTTTCATTCCTACAAATTATCAATCACCAGAATTGTACAGAACAGAAGTATTGTAATTCATGACCTACTTCAAATATAATCCCCAACTTGTCATGTATAAAGTTCAATTCCTTTTTCTAAGCATATCTCATTCTAACTGTAATTTGAGCTAAACTTCTAAATTCCCACCCCCCAATTATGAACCAGTTACTACAAATTGTTCAATTACTGCGCAATTCTCAACAAGTAGTAACATATTCTTTATCCACCAGAAGGGGAACAATTACCCGAGGGTGCAAAAGACAATCACCTCCAAACACGGCAGCTAAACCTAACCAATTAGGTCCTGCAAGCAAGACAAGGAGAGGAGTGGGAGTACCTTGTCCCAAACGGGTCTACAACCCGATGGCCACCACGAGAGGAGAAATAGCGAGAAGAGGCGAGGCAACCTGAACCTGCGACGGCCGACCGGGAGCCGAACGAGCAGCTGTAGCTAGAGGAGGTGTGTGACCGACGGGAGGGAGCTAGGTTTAGGTAGAGCAGCAGAGCCGATTCGGGAAGGGAGGAAGAATGGCGAGCGAGCGACCTAGGTTATGAGATCTGTTCTGTTCTCTCACTCTTCTTCGAAGAAGCGTGCGGATGGGACAAAGAGTGGAAGAAGGGGAACGGAATGGAGCAACGGGGTGGTAAACGGAGAGATGGTATATTTGATGGCTTCTTAACGGATTCCATTTGGGTTTTAACGGACCCCGGTTAATCCGTTTCTATTAGGATGATTAAATGAGATATTAAAATCCATAACGACTGTGTTTCAAATTTTTTATTTAATTTTAGTGTCATTTGATACTCCATCAAGAATCATTAAATTTAGACTGTTCTAAATTACTATATAAACTTAATGGTAGTTGATGGAGTATCAAATGACACTAAAATTGAATGAAATTTGAAACACAATCGATAAATAAGTAAATGAACATGTTTGTAAAACATTTGTGTGTCATCGTAAAACATTTCTATTTTTAAGATTTTTTTATAAATTTATATGATTTAGTGTAACATTTGTATCAAAATTTTGTGTGTCATTGGATCCCTCCTCATATTAGTATTCAAATTAAATGAGATACTATCCAAATTAGTGACTTTTACTATGCTGTTTATTTTTATACAGGGTATATACACTATACAAATAAGTTGAATACGAAATGAGCTAATATGAGTATTAACTCATTTAACATGAGTACTAACACAATATCCGAAAAAAAAAAAGAGTTATAAATAAAAATATATATATATCATAATCTATACCCACTCTATTCATCATTAAATGAGATGTCATTCAAATTAATTATTTTACAATAAATTAAATGAGTTAATATATACGTATTGATTTTGGTATCTTACATATCTATACTCTTTTAAAAAAAAAGCTAAGGAATGGATTCTCTATTGATAGTTATAGTCTAATTTATGTCTTAATCTCCATCCATCAAATAATGAATGGCTTACATCGTATCCATTTCATATTGTATTCCCCTCCATTTCTGCCTCAGCACAAAATCGAAGTGGCAGATTCTCAGACTGACCTTTTAAAGTATTGACTATTAAAATCACAAACACATTTCTTCTCTTCGATTCTTTCACTCTATTTAGCTTAACGAAAATTAAAATTGCCCGCAGCAGCATGCGGGTACGTGTCTAGTTATTTAATAAATACTAAACCAACGATATATTGCAGTGAGGACGACTCATCATTTGCATTTTAATACTGAACGATAAAACAAAATCTTTATTATCAGTATGCATAGCATGTTCGTTTATGTAATATACTATATAGCATGTGCTACATTTTTCTTTTCAATGTTTACAGTTTGTGAATTGATGGCTAGATTGAATTCTGATATCCGGAACCGTAATGACCGATACCTGATTTATCCGGAATCTTCGAAGTCTTTAGTGTTCGTGCTGTATTAACGCAAATGTATCGTCTTAAAATGAATTTAAACTAGGTTAGAATTAAGATAGTTCGCATACATTAAATGTAAGACTGAAGGGACAAGAACTAGTTGCAAGAGTTTCAAACGCAACCAAAATGACAAGTTATAGCTGCATTATTTTCATGATGAAGGAAACACATGCCATCCTATTTGACAAATGACAAATGTTTATTCAAGATGCTTCAAAAAATTAACTTAGGTATCTAATATGCCATGCTCAACAGATACTACTTGGGTCTCATATATTGATGCAAGTTAAATTACAATTTTCGCATTAAAAATAACCGACCTGTTCACTTGAAAATTTATAATTGAAAAGGCTAGAGAGTTTGTTTTCTAGCCGACGATATACCTGCATGTTTTCTACCTACAACACAACTTAACTGGACGAGACTTTGTTTCAATAAAAAAATAATATAAATTCAATTTCGAGCTTATTCCTTGAAATCATCCTTGTCATCAGCCGGAATTGGCTGGTTTCTCCAGTAGACGGCCAATGCGCTCCCACCAAGCTAGCAAAAGAAGATATTCAGTTAGTAAGTTATGACTGATTCTTAACCCATGTAACACAAAAGCTTCTATAGATTGATCAAAGGAGATGAAATAATCATGCACTTAATAAGAAAACTTACTGCCATAGCAACGACACTAACGGCTGAAGGAACAGCAACAAGTGGATTTGTGAAATGCTTCTGTGCTAGCAAGAAACCAAGTGCAGAGCTCTGACCATAATAAATAAGTCATAGACAATGTAAGCTGTTAGCAAACTTTAATTACTTGCTTCACCAAACAATTAAATGAAATCCAAGGACAGATTCACTAATACATGATTACCAGCTAACCTAGAAAGGGTTTACTAGGATAGATTTTAAGATTGTATAAGACCTATGTATTGTTGAGTACATTATCTCTATTTATACTTGACACATAGAAGTCATATCCAAAGAATTTATGTTAATAACAAGTGTGTGCATTTTATTTTGCATCTGAACTAATTCGCATGAGAGAGATGCGTAAAAAAATAATTGACCTGCATGCCGCATTCAATGGAGATGGTGCGGGCAGTGGACTCTCCAAAAGAAGAGAATTTTGAAAGAAAATATCCTAGAGCAAATGCAGCAATATGCAGCAGAGCCACAGGTATGATCAGCTGAGCTCCTTGAGTCTTAAGCACCTCAGCTACTTGCCCAATCTTTCATCATGAGAAAAACAATTAGAAAATCAAAACATATACAAGGTTTATAGAAGGACCAATTCAACCATGGCTACGCAATCTAATGAAACTAGTCCTCAATTAGACTGAATTGGCACTAGGCACCAATATTTTCAATATAATATTTTATTTTCATAGCACACAAGTCCATCAGTAATTGTACACTTGGCTCTATTTGGGTTCCATTTCTAGCCTACGGCCTACCCCAATTTGCTTGGGATTAAAGGTTTTGTTGTTGTTGTTGTTGTGTTGGGACAACAATCAAAAGTTAATATCATAGAACAAGAAATCAGACTATTACGCAGATGACCTGCTAATGTCAACGAGTCAGACATGGTCACATGCTTGAACTGCAACCAGTACAAAAGTAGGTTGGCAGAAGCAGTTATTGCATTAGGTCTGATATGCCCCAACAAAGTTGATTGTGCATGGATAAGTCTGGTTTGATTCATTGATTGGGAGTTGTGCTATAAACAGTGTAGAGAAACAAATGTATTTAGTTGATTGGGATCAAACAATCTTAGTGCATGCTAAATTAATGAAATGGACTATGAAATCTTACGGGACTAGCACAAAGAAGGGTGGTGAGAAGCACTCCAATCAGAGGAGTTACTGAAATTATTTTCTCAGTGAACTTCGGGAAACACTCATGTGCCAGTACTGCACAAATATGAAAAAGTTCTTAATAAATTATGCAAGACACTAAAAGAACGTCTATCAAAATGAATATAGAAATTTTGATGATTTTATAAAAACCTCCTAATATTGTAGGCAGGAGAACCACTTGAAAAGTACTAATGGCTAATCCCTGGAATTTATCAATTGAAAGAATGAAAATGTAAATTTTATGATAAGATTACAAGATAAACAGAATGACATAATAGTTAATGTTATGCTTACAGCAGCATCTACTGGTACAAGTTGCCCTGCGAGCAGCTTGGTCAGGAGAGGCGTCATCACTATGGCACCTACTGTCGAACAACTAAACATAAATAAAAATTTAAAATAATCAGTTTATACCTAATACAAAGTACAACAACATTAAAGACTACCTTGTCAGGACTGCCAAAATGGCTCTAACTAAGCATAATCATTTAAAAGTGGCTATTAACTACAGCTTGACAGAACTGTCTCAGTTAAAATTCTACAAGTAAAATTAATTTCCGATCGTAAAGCAATTGCCTCAAGTTGCAGTTGAACAATTAGATAAGCATATGCACTATAAAAAAAAAATTAAAAGATACAAAAGGTGAGGAAAACAATAACAATAGAAAAGAAGTTACGTCGTCATGAGGACGGAGAGTGCCACATTTCCTCTCGATATGTAGGTAGCTACATTTGAAGCTTGACCACCAGGACAACATGACACCAGAATAAGGCCAGTGGCAAGTGGAGCGGATAAGTTGAGTGTCTGTCATGAAAATTGTTGTTATCAATTAGTTCATTAGTTATAGAAAAAATACACATATAAGTCTTTAATTCCTGGTGATAATAGATATTCAAAACAAATTATAGACGAGGTATGAGCAAGATAGCACACCTAATTATACCAAAGAAACATGCTATATAATTAAAAACAGCCCAGTCTACTGTTTTTCAGGACCAAAGTGTAATTCGAAGCATTTTCATAACTAATAGAAGCTGGAAAGATTGATATTGAATGTGTTTTACAATTGCATAAAGATTAAACAAAAGTTGAAGCTAGTTAAGAATAATACATTTGCAATAGCAAGTCCCAACAAAGGTTTCACAAAGTATTGTGCAAGAAAGCCCACGCCAACCTAGAAAATATAAAATAAATACCAAATATTAATAAAGCAAAGAGAAACCAATAAACTTCAGTAACAAATGCTATAGAGAAGGAAAGTGACGTACTGTCCATGGATTCCGCAAGCATCTTCTAAAATCCTCAAATGTCAAAGTCAAACCCATAGAGAGCATAAGAAATCCCAATCCGACTGTGAATAGATCGGTCTCCAACCATGTAACCTATTTTCATTCAAAAAAAAAAGATAGCAAAATTGCTTTAAACAAGTTCAAAAATTGATTTTGCTTTGACATGGAATGTAATTTTCATGAACAATGAAGGAACACGGATAAACATCCTACAGTATCAATCCGAGTAAAAGTACTAATTTCTGATACTTGACTATTGTTTGTAAGGCACATATTTACCAGTAAAAACTTACCATCGATGGCTTGTAAATTCCAATAATTGTGCCTATGATAACCTACAAGAATAATACCACAGAGTTAGACATACCGGTCACCATATCCTGATAAAATCAGACAGAAAAGCTTATTAAACTGAATAAAATTAAATATAAGAAACGAATGAAGGACCTCACTAGATTATGGGATAGGGCCTACAATTTGGGGCAACGGGTTTACGATGTACATGACCTGACTATGTCAGGTCCTTAATGTTTAGTATCAGTGCCCCTGAGAAAGGGGATTATGTTTTGTTTTCTTTACCTTAACTATCTAAACCTACCTATGTAATCCTTATTTTATTTTGATTTTAATGAAAATTATAGTAGGCAATCGCCTACTACATCAAAAAAAAAAAAAAAAAAAAAGAAACGAGTGAAGATACTTGACTATCGTCAACTCACATACCCAAACTGGGAAGAGAGTAGTCAATAATTCAACTATTTTCTCGTATTGGCTCGGTTCAGCTGGCACCACATTCCCTGATGAAACGTTCGCCTCAGCCTTGCACAACATTTGACGGCTCCTGAAAAAAAAATTTAGTATGTTACTTCAGGTTAAATATATTGAGATGGTTAAGTATAATGTCTTATGTTATGTTGATTGTATATGAAACCTAATAATTTTGACTGTGTAATAATATGATACGGAACCAATTTAATTTTCAAAAAAATTGTTGCGGCATCATTTTTTTGGCCCCCCTGTAATGAAATCCTGGCTTCGTCCCTAGCGCCATTCACAGAAAACTCTTCCTCCTCTTCTTCTTCTTCTTCATGAAGAAGAACTTTGCGAATTCAAAGGTGACCAGTTGAAATGGCAAGCTGAGAATTAAGACATATACCTGAGCAATGGAGATACTACCGACAGACCACGCAACAGCTCAACGCTACACCTTCCTTCTCTCCTCACATTCGGCACCGCAATCGAGCTCCTCGCATCTGTTCACATGAAAATGCAGCAAAAATCAAGAACAAAACAAAAACGAAATCCTGACAACATCAGAACTCAGAACAGATATCAACAAAAGACACGAACCGAGATTCCTCTGGCGCGCGGGAGTCCGGCGGACACCCTGGCGCGCCTGGACCCTGCAGTGGTCCCGGTGGAGGAACCTGGAGATGGAGGCCATTGTAGAAAAGGGGGCCGCAGCAGCCATGGATTGATAGAAAACGCTCGTTTGAAGCGTGTGAAGCGTGAAGCGTGAAGCGTGGAGCGCGAGCGAGGGGTTCAATTTAACTATTTGAGTGTCCTGAGTCCTGACTGAGACTTCTCCTAAAGAAAGGGAAGTTAAAAAGTAGAGAAGAGTCAGGGGTTTTAGTAGTAATCAGATGGATGATGGATCAGAGCGAGGGGAATTCATATCCCCTGCTGTACTGCATTGTGCAGTTTACAACGCCAGCCGCTGGATTGTTCGAGATTCGTGTCAGAGCGGATCTTGAGGTGATCCAACGGCCGACGTTGTGAACTGCACAGTGCAGTAAGTTAGGGGATGAGCACCGGAGAGAGGGAGGGAGGGAGTGCTTATCACTGCAGTA
Organism: Cyperus esculentus; assembly: GCA_030179965.1. Lineage (NCBI taxonomy): Eukaryota > Viridiplantae > Streptophyta > Magnoliopsida > Poales > Cyperaceae > Cyperus > Cyperus esculentus. Next base: position 4,712,833 of record JASGLE010000003.1, on the reverse strand, counting down.
CTGCAAGTTGTAGTTAATCAGATGGACCGTTGGAATATCTCGAGATTCGTGCGGCTCGGATCCTGAGACAATCCAACGGTCGAAGCGATTGACTGCAATATGCAGTACTGCGGAGGATGTGGTATCAGTGGAGGTGGAACAGCGAGGCGTGGATGTGCGAGGAGCCTCACGTTCTTTGCGCTTAGGTTTGGACTTTGGATCCCGTGTGTTTGGATCAGTTTCCTTCCTGACTTTTCTCCCCGTTGGGTGCTGCTCTGGAATTCTTTTTAGAATAAACTGGTAATTTAGGAGATCAGATATTTGATGGCCATTGGCCAATTAGTAATTTTTTGGAGGTTCAATAAGTAACAACATTACAGGACCAATATTTCTGTTGTTCCAAAGAGAAAGTATTTATAACAACAATATCAATTTTTTTTGTGATTATGGACTTCCAATTTGAGTTCTATTTGTATGGGAAGTGAGGCTATTGCGCTTTGCAAAGTGCAGTGAAGTAATTCGTTTTGGCTCGATATCTCAAAACCGTAGCTCAAATAGTCAATTTAAGTCACTCAATACAATTTACATATTGAAACCTTATAGATTACCTTTTTTTTTTTTCCATTTTAAGAATTTTCTAATTATTTTTTTTATTTTTAAAAAATGACTCCTTTTATGTATATAACGGACTAGAATTAAAGTCATTTGGATGGTCTCCGTTCAAAGGCATGACTAAACCATTCGATTCAATTTACATATTTATCAACGGTGATAGTGTGTGAACTCATTATTCTAAATATAACCAGCATACTATTTTTAGCACCTATATAATCAAATCACGGTCGATCAATTACCAACGATTAGATCGTACGGCTCTCCGAATCCTTTGAACCATCCAAATGGCTTAGGACAATATCCGATCCCTAAATTTTGGTGCATTTTACATACAACTTTCAAAAATCCAAAAAAATAGTTAGAAAATTCTAAAAATGGAAAATTTTGTAATCTATGAGGTTTCAATATGTAGATTGTGTTGAGTGACTTGGATTGACCATTTTGTAATCTACAAACGCACTACCTCACTACGTTTTGCAAAACGCAATAGCCTTATTCTTTGTATTAGTTGCATATATGGTTATGATTCAACATTTTTTGTTTTCTTGTAATGTGTTGTTTTAATTTGTACCCAAAAAATTATGTAGTGAGCAGATTGTTACCAGAGTATCTAGTGAGCAGATTTGATTCTTTTCTTTTTTTTAACTCCCTTACAAAATGAACCACAAATACATAATCGGAATCACAAGTTCCAGCTGATGCAATTAATGATTGCAGGTAATTCAGATTGGAAGTATCTACGTTGAGTCATTGTCAATTTCTCAATCAGTCCGGACGACACATTTGTCGTAGACAGACGTTGTTTGTGCTGAAAAGGCTACAATGCCAACGGGTCACATGGAGCCGATTTGTCGCTGTTGCAAACTTGCAATCTCAACCCGGCATTTCGATTGAAAGAATCCAAACTGGGGAAGAAGTCCCTGTCGAAGGACCCGAATCCGCTGCTTTTATTTTCAGAAAAGCCGACCCTGCTTTTCTAATCGGATGGTCGGGATCAGTTGCTTCACAGATATCAAAGTATTTCAGTATTTGTCGCATCGATCTCGAAATATTTTGGTGTTTCTCAACCGTCGGATCAAGAAAAACAGGATCTGCTTTACTTTTCAGAAAACAGCGGATTTAGATCCTATCCGAAACTGTTGGGATTTAAAACCTGAGGTTGAGGTGGATGCTATGAGAATTTTACAAAGAATACATGGAGAGCATTGCAAGAGTGGCATCGTCACATATATTCAGATAACCCAAGAACGAGTCTGGGTCTCAAATAATTTTGTTTTTTAGTTTTGAAGATTTATGAAGAATATTCAAGTGGTTGAAATTTAGAACACTCTCAATTTGTATTTTGTAAGCACAAGAATCTACTTGTAATTTTTGTTTTTATTTTGAAACACGTTGAAATTCAATTGTGAAAATTATCAACAATTGTCAAGTGATCCGTTTATTTTCAGCCGAAAGAAAATCAAGTGGTCTGTATTCAAGGCCCAGAAAAATCGAACACTTATTTATTTCAACGTTTCAATAGATAAACAACGAGCTTTGAACCGGAAGTAAACAAGTACAGATCAGGCCCGAAATTGCTCCCAAATCATGAAATAAACCAACCAAAGCCCAAATATACATAGGCCTGCTACTGCAAGCGGCATCCGGAACGTTTTCCACAAACTATCTGCGCTTCGATAGTCCCACAACCCTTGCATATCAAGAGAGAGAGCGCTGGGGAGGCTATAAAAAAGGAGGGCAGGCAACGGAGGAAGGCACTTACCTGGACGGGGTCAATGCGCGATCAAGAAGGCGCATGGCCTAGGTCAGTGGCCTCCATTGCACTTCGGAGGAGCGCTGGCCTACCATCTGCCCAAGTGGTAGAGTGGACGTCGTAATTTGTGGTCGAGGGGGTACGCGTTCGCGCGGCCCCTGCCATTTCCCAATTCAAGCATTTTTATTTACTTGATAGCTTGGTAACAGAAAAACAATTCCCTCTGCAAACAAGACTCGCAGGAGGAGAGCACTTTCTTCCCCCAAATGTCCTCTTCTTGTGTTCGATGAGTTGGTTGTGTATTTACGGTGTATCTACACGACGATATATGGACATCAATGGAATTTGGCCCACGGGCCTTATACCTGTCCTTATGTCATTACAGAAGATTATACACGGGCCTAATGGACAGCTGAGGACGAAAGAACATGAAGAGCAGACCCAACTTTGCAGGTATAAAGATGCGCAAAAATATGGGTCCATATCTGCATCATGCAATAATCAATATGGATGATATATGGGCCATTCGATCGATCTCAATTCTCAACGGTCCCTTTGTAGACAATTAGGAGAGTTTTTGGGTGCAGGTCCCATCTGTCATCTTCATATGTTAGGAATGGCCGTAGTTTCATTTCATAGCGGCAAAATTAATGCGGGATTGTCATCACATGCTTCTTGAATTAAACGTAGCACAATTTTATGTGCTAAAAGATGAGATAAGTAAATTTTGCATCTCATAGCCGGATCATGTGGAAGCACATAACAGATTAATATGTTGGTACTTCAAATTTTGATTTTCTTTCTGCAACTGAATTGAGTCAGTCAAAAAAAAAAAAAAATAGTGTGAATGTGTGATATACGTATGCCAAGTTTATAGAACTAAAAACAAGAATATCGAATGAATTTGAACTATAATTTAATCAAATGAAGAATAGTACTGTTTTCTGTACTAAAAAAAATATAACATAATTAAAATACAAAATTAGGTACTGAGATTGAGCAGCTTGAATGAGTTGTTTGAATTTGAAGCCTGAGTTATACTGGCATATTTGCCTTGGATTAGTAAGCTATTTTTAACTTTTGTATGATCAAAACACACAACTACTGATTCGGATTAGTGGGAGTAGCTACTAATCCGTTATTCTATTAGCTACTATTATTTTCAACTATCCATCACTATTCTAAACATACAATCCAAACAACATTTTTACTATTCCGAATAGTACCAAATTTCTACTATTCTTTAGCTAATCAAAAAATCACTATTTTTTTTATTAATCTCATGTACTATTCTCTATTCCTCTATTCTTATACTGATTCTTGCAGGACCCAAACGCACCATTTGTCATCACTCCAGAAATGCTTTAGTTCTGATTGTAACAGGTCAGTACATGACATGCGGTAGATAGACAGACTAATGACTTTCCTCAAAAAAAAAAAAAACAGACTAACGACATTGTACAACTTGCTACCAGTACAAAGCCTAACATATTTGATATTTCTTGAATGATTTCTATTTTTTTTTTTTTTTTGAGAAAGAATGATTTCTATTCAGAAATTAGCAGTACAAGGTTGTACTGCAAGTCTGCATCTGCTTTTTTTCATTTTGAGGGTAGTACTGTTTTCTTCAATTGATCAGAAGCATTGTACTTCCAAACTTATATGCATGATGATAAATTTCTTAGGCCCACAATTTGATTTTTGTCAGATTCTCTCTCTTTTGAGCAGAGGAATGTCAACATCTGAGAAATCAGCAACTAACAAACTTATTTTATTTTTATGCAATCTACTTATTTCTAGTAATAAAAGTGAGTATAATTATAGCAAATTGGGTACACAATACAATACATTAAATAAAATAATGACCAATTTTATTATTCTTTCATCTTTCTGGCCAATTTACAAATTGTGAAATAATCTATCTATACATGGAGGATTATCAATTTATAATCTTGGACTGCTTCTCCCCTGCTCAAAGTGAAAAACAACTCTTATCAAAGCCAATCACTTTCCCACCATCACCGGCGGCATCGACCGCAGTCTTGCGCGTTGTGACATTGTTGGGCCTCCTACTCTTCAGTGGCCTCGGCAAGTTCTCCGGCACAATATTCTCAAGCGAATTCTGGTGCCATGGCGGGCACGACCTCTTGTCACTCCACCGTACCATTCTCGTTTTAGATCCAACATCAGTCTGTCTTCTGATTTCCATGGCCGAAGCAAACTCTTGACCATCTGTCATTCCGACCGTCGACGAAATTAGTACGCATGCCATTGCGGTAACGCACTTCTTCCTCCAGTCACTCTGATCCTTTGATGGCAACCTGCATCAAGTTAAAAACCAGTAAATACAAGTACCCAATAACCATAACTAATCATTCTGAATATTTGCAAAAAATTGTTACAATATAGAACTAAAAATTACCATTGTGGTGTTAGAGTTGATCGGGTCGAATTCGGCAGAGGAGAAGGCTTCAGGCAGCAGTTGATCGTGAGAGCCATGACAAGTGTTTAATCTGAGCAGAAGAGAAGAGGGGATCTGGAAATAACAAGTAGAGAAGTGATGAAGGCAGCTCAAATTAAGGAGTATATCATATGTAAAGAGAATTCGTTGCTTTGATCAGAATTCATGATTATATAATAAAGGAAAAAAAAATAAGAAGTGGATCTTTGCTAGCTGAAAGGCACGTGGCGAGCTCGGTCCCTGTTCAACCGAGATGCACCAATTTGACTATTCCTGATACCAATTTTGCGAACTGCAATAGAATAGACCCAGCTCAATTTTGGTACCGTCTATGTTAGTGGGTACCATGTTTTCAGACAGCAGGTTCACAAGATTGATTGGTATGATTCAGGTCTAGCTAACAAACACATTTGATGTGTTCTTCTCTGTAAAGTTCGGTTCTTTTTCTTGCTTGCTTGCCGTGTGGAGTAACTAGAGCAACTAGATATTTGTAGCATGCACAAGTGTTAACTTGAGGGAGATTAGTTCGTCTGCTCACCGTTGGATTGAGATTGAAGAGAGATAGCGAGTGTGGACTGTGGAAGTAACTTGAGTTGAGTCGTGTTACGCTAAATGGCACTTTTGTTCTCTTTCTGAGAAAGTCAGATAAAGACTTGGACTGTTGAGGGATCCAGCGGCGGTTTTGAATTGTTAAGTTTCGAGGTAGCTTGGTTGGTATGATGGTACGGTAAGCTTGTGTTAGTAACTGAAAATGCCAACGAGTTTGGCACTTGTAGTGTGCTTAATTAATTAACGGATTATAGAATTTTGGTTCATGATTTTCAAGATTATAACTCATTAATTAAAAATTATGATTTTATTTTTGAGATAAAGATGGGATCAAGCCACTCAAATTTAAATGTTTATAAAAGTTTCTATTCAGATTTCGAACCCAAAAAACTTATGAATTTAACAGCTCTATATATTGACTTAAATAAAAAGTTGTAGATGGTTTGTCACTCAATACTCTATCAACAACTATCAAGTTTGTATAGTAACGAGAACGGTTTAAATTTAATGATTTTTGTTAAAATATCAAATGACATTTAAATTGAATGAAATTTGAAACACAATAAATCTATAAATAAATGGATATGTTTGGAAAAGATTTCTTTATTTTTACGATTATTTATGAATTTATAAGTTTCGGTATAATTTTTGTGTAAGTGGATCCCTCATCTAATGTAGTATTAAATAACTTATAGCACTTTATTATGTGGCAATAAATAATTAACTTATTTAATCTGTTTGTCTTAAGCATGATAATGTAGGGGGTATTACAATCAAAAAGTTTTCAAAAGTTGTATGTAGAATTTACTCTAATAATCCTACCATAAAATGATATATATCCCATCCCATCCGTTGATTTTTCTAATCGGAGGGCTATATAAGCAAAGCAAAATTTCTAGTGTGATCATGACAGCACACCCCCATAATGCCTTTTTGTCTTAGGAAGTCAGTAACTTTGAAACTTGTATATATTGAAGATTTTTTTACAAATATTTTGTTAAATTTAATTGACTTGACACTCATTTTATCAAACATAAGAAAAGTGTTTAGACGCTCCCAGAAGACCCAAAATGCAGTGGCGATCCAAGTTAGTTCGGAGTTTGGACTCGTTCAAAAAATCATAAACAACAAGCTTTCATAGGCGGTCTACGATTAAATAAAATTATTAACTTTCCATTAAAAAGCGGTTTATGGGCACGGAAATTAGAGAAGAACCAATAATATAAAAAACAAAACAAGTGTTAAAGAATTAATAATCTCTGTCTGGTTATCTCAAGAAAAAAAAAAATACTCTCTGGTGCTTCGACAATATACAGAAATTTTACTACGTATTTACACGTTTCGAATTTATTATTTTAATTATCAAGAATAGTTAAATCGTTTTAAGAGAAACTATATAGTTTTGATTAATTAGAAATTTGCAACGTCTAAACAAGTTTGTAAAAGTAGCAAATGTTCTTTTTTGTAAAATTCAGTCAATAAATTATACAGCCTCATATGATTCAACCTCAATTGTTAGCTTGCTATAAAAGTGACAAATTATAAAGATGATGTGCTAATATCATAAATAAAAATAATTAACTAATATTAACACAACAACTGACGACGTAACTGAGATTTCAATTTGTAAATATGCTTAGTAATTCGAAATGTTTTATTCGAATTTAAAAAGTATTCGAGCATGTTATGTCATTTTGATCCCTTGTAGTTGTCGACAGACGACAAAGCTCGGAGTCGAACGTAGACATTGTTATGACCAAAAGTAATAATAAAAATGATTTGGATCAAAACGCTTAACAACGGACTTTCTATTTTTTTTTTTTTTTTTTTTGTAGGTACCGTCCACCGCAAAATTGATCCACCAAGCCACCCCTCACGTGAGGGAAAAAGCTGCTCCTCTGTATTTTAAGTGTTGTGCATGCTGGTTTAAGGGGCCGTTTGGCAAATTAAGGAATAGCAGTAGAAAAGTGTTATTGGATTAGTAAAAGTGGAAGAGTGAAAATAATAGTATAATCTTGAGCTATTTGGAAGAGTGAAAATGTTGTTTGGCAAATCATTATTGGAATAGTCATATAATGATATACATATTATATTGAAATTAAAGCCACTATTCTTCACTCAAATTTCAAGACTAATCCGCTATTCGACCAAATGGTTGGAATACCGGATTAGCTATTCTTGTACACTATTCTAAGTTTCTAATTTGTGTTTGGCATGGACTTTTGATTGGAAGAGTGTACTATTCTACTATTCCACTTAATTTTGACAGTGCCAAACAACCCCTTGTTTACTAGTTTTAAGAAAATGTGCATTCAAAAATAGAATTGTACTCCGGTATATATTTTATATTTTACACTTATTTGGGGTTACGAGCTAACGTGTTGATCAAGACATGACAGACCTGGCCTGCAGCCTTACAACTGTCCTACCTTGTTGATGTGATTGAGTTGACAACATTTATTAACAAATATAATATATTGGTACATGCAGTTATTAACAGATAATAAAATGTATAACCACGTCAAGGAAACAATTAAACCTGACAAGTGAACACTTAACATTTATTAACAAATATAATAGTATTGGTACACGCAGTTAAAGCGACTACAATAATAAAACGTATACCCACAGTAAGGAAACGTTTAAAACTGACCAGTGAACATTTAACATTTAAAACTGACCGGTGTCCATTCCTAATATTTAAAATGTGACCATCTCATCCAAGAGAGAGAGAGTTTCCTATTTTTTTTAAATGGTAGCTGCTGCCAGAATTTCAAGAGAAAGAAAGAGTGTGTGTGTGTTTAATTTTAAATCAGATTTCACTTTTTCCGAACTCAAAAAAAAAAAAAAAAATTCTCTTATCACGTGAGATGATCAGTGGAGTGGATTGGTATAATCGATGGCCGCTACATGTTTAAGACCTGTAGCCAACAAATTTCATTTAAAATAGATCAATACGCTTAACAACGAACTTCCCCTCTTCTCCCCAAGACAATAAAAAGAAATCCGAGGGACCAGAACAGAAACTTGGGAAAATTATAAAGCCCAGAACCTCAATCTGTTGGGCGACAAAAAAACAAAATCGCCCTCTTACTCAGAAAGGGAACTCACTAAATTACTACACAGACAGTCACAGAAAGCAGCGTTCTTGCTGCTGCTGCTTCTTCTCTGATTCCCACTCCCCTGTAGCGAGCGATCAACAGCAAGCAATGGCCGACGGCGGCACGGAGAGCAGCGAACTCTGCACGCTCTTCGTCGCCGGTTTGCCCGCCGACGTGAAGCCCCGCGAAGTCCACAATCTCTTCTGCCGCCACGTCGGTTTCCGGTCCTCCGTTCTTGAATTCACTGAGAACAACGAGGCACTTTTTACTTTTGTGCATTCATTTGATCCTGAAATAGTGAAATTTAGTACTCAGTTGATTAAAAGAGAAGGAAAAGTTGAAATCTTGATCGAGAAATTCATTGATTGATTTTAATAAGAATCATGAAATCATGTCCCGATTGATTGCCAAATGCTTGGATTTGGGGTTAAAATGAGCACAAAAAATGCCGAAAAGTAAGAATTAAGAAGCTAAAATGTAGTTTTTAAGAGCATGATCTTGTCTAATTGTCTTCTTGAATTTTTCTTGTGCAGGTTGTAGCCTATGTGACTTTCTCTACGAATCGATATGCGGAGATAACGATGCGTGCTCTAAATGTGAGCTAAAATCTATCTTCTTTCTTCTTAATTAGATTAGTTAGTTAGCACGAACGATCAATGGAATTCAGAAATTGACTATATATGGGTATTTCTTTCTCTGTATAATACAGGGATTTTACTTTGATTTTGATACCGACAAAGCGTTGTTTATCCTGTTAGCCGGATCAAATTCTGACAATACCGCTCCAGGTTTTCACATAACTTTCTTGATTCAAAAATTTTCGTGGATCGAAATAAGTAAACTATCGGGTGCTATTTGCTGATTGCATTTGCTTGCCTGCGCTTGTAGATTGTGGGTATTACTATTACCCAGTCATTGATAAACGGATCCGAACGAAAGATAAAGAACCCCTTGAAGATATACAGACTAAATATGGTAAGCGTGTAATTTGTATCAAGTACTTGATATTGACTTCCTGCCAAAAGAAGAAAAGTACAGGACACAATGTCTGGACCCTTTCTGGAATTCATTTCATTTGTGACACTGCACGGGGTGAAAATGCTTTATATATCAAATGCTAAAGGGGCTATGTGAATGGAAACCATAAGAAAAGTTGGATTTTGCATATATTGTTTTTCCTGTTGAGCCTATTGATTTTTATTTCCTATTTTTAGTGTTAGATGGATCTTACATGTTCAATAATATATATTGTAGTTGTATTCAAAATTGAAAAGCTGAACTAAAATACATAAAAAATACTAAAGTAAGCCATCTGCTAGTCTCCACCCAATGTATCGGGCCACATTATGTATAAGTTATAAATTTTAGTTTTCTCATTCAGATAATCAAAACTATGCATTGCATTCTTTTACAAATCAATAGACTTGGATGGCCCGTCTGGCATGGAAAAACCTGAGAACAGAAGTGAAGACGATTGTTCTGATAGTAATCTTGAAGTTTCAACTGAAAATAGGTAGAAAAATACTATTTTAGTGTTTATTATTACAATTTGAGCTACATTTACTTGCATGCCGGTAGTTCTCTAAAGAAAATAGATGTTCTTTAAAGATGCTCTTTTTTTTTGAGATAGATGTTCTTTCAAGAAAATAGATGTCCATATATATGTGTATTGTCAAATAACAGGCGAAACGTCTTCCATAGTTCTAAAAATTTTTAATTTGTGAGCTATAGATGTATAAAGTATAAACCTATGATATTGGAAGTCCCCTTCTTTTGCACTGTTATTCTATCAAAAAGAGGAGAGATGATATTGGTAAATGTAAGCATTCAGGGGATGCCTGTAGATTATCTACTATCTTCTTAAAGACATGTGTGACAGTTCTTATTATGTAATGTATGACGCATTTGATGTACCGGTACACATAATTCTTAATTGTTTCCTTTTACAACATATTTATTACAGTGAAAATATTGTAACAGGAACATGTTCAAGTTTTCTAATTTTATTTTCTTTTTTGTAATTTTATGTCCATGCAGGACTGAAACAGAGTCTAAGATGACAGAAGATGGACATTCCTTTCATGTAAGTCAGCATCAGTAATAATTTTATTGAGAAGTTTGACAATGCTTATCTGTATATCCCACAATTTCTACACACCAGACCATTGTCGCCTGTGTTACATTCTTTGTCACGAGCAAATTAGTAAGGGGTGATAACTTCAGCCCTACATGTGCAATACAACATAACAGGGAAGAGCGATATGCTCAGTATTTTGTTCTCCAAAGTTTCAATGTAACAATCTTGAATAAAAATTGACAAATATGTACATAGTACCTCAGCTTGAATGAATCAATTTGGTGAGAGCATATTTTTATGCATGTGGCAGCACCAACTAGTTTAACAGAAAAAAAATGCTACAGTCTAAAGTAGCACAATCAAAATACTTATGACCAACTGCAAAAAAAAAAAATCTGGTAATTTATGCATAACATTGATAAATATGTTGTTTCTAATGACCAACTCTCTATGTTATCTTCTCTGGCCTGAGCAGTTGGGTTACTATAATTATTTGTAATTTTTTTCTTTATATCAATCCTCATTATACGAATCCTCTATACTGTATTGTCTTTCCATTTTATCTTTTAAATGAAGGAAAAGAGTGAGATGCAGCCCTGTACAAGACTTATCATAGTCATCCTAGATCGGGATTTCTCTGAAAAGGAGTTGAATGAAGCCTTATCGGAGTGAGTCTTCAATTTCAAATCTACCACTTCCTTTTGTGATATATTATTTCTCAGCGTTCTATGAATACCGAGTTAATTTGTGCAAAATATATAAATTCCCTTTCTTCATCCAAGAAGAAAATAGATTATTGGAGTATTTTTGAAGAGTATATACATTACTACATTTTGGCCGACTCTATTTTAAGGATTTGGGGATCCATTGACAATGCTTTATTGGCTATTGACAATGGATCTCTAGCCTCCTTCTGAATGGTAACATCTGTCTGTACTTGTTATTTGCTGACAATCATAACCAAACCAATAAAAGGCTTTATCTCTTCTGCTTCTTCTTCTCTTTTCTGTAGGTATCCACGATTTCAATCCCTTCAATGCCACAGAAGAACTGAAGGGGGTTGGGCATTTGCTGACTTTGAAGTACGTAACTTTAATTAGACAATTTCTTATAAGATATCTTTTATGATAGCACAATGCCATAGCATGGCCCTCTTGAAGAATATTGGAATGTAAATCCATGGATTTTCCAGTTAATTTCTGTTTTCCACAACTCCCAAATAGCACCAGACGATATAAAGATAATAATGTTTTCATTTGTTGGGGCTTTTTGAAACAGAAGATCAACTGCAATTTACTAAATATAAAATATGTTTGTAGGATATTGAATCATCAACAGAAGCATTAAATGAGCTTCACGGAACCTATCTGCCTTCGTCAGTTTACAGCCCGATGCATGTAGCGTATCCTTAAATTTTATGAAATTTAAAATTTTTATTCATGCACTTGCAAAGGGCCTGAAATTTTAGCAAGTTCAAATATGAATTATCAACTAAAGTGGTAGCAGATTGTTTTAGCTACTTCACAATAAGAGAAATAATCTTTTCATAAATCGAGTATAGAAAAACAAATTTATTTCTTCCTCAGTGAACTTAGATTGTTTGATGTATTTATAATAAAATAAATCTAGTAGATTCTTAAGCTCACCAATGTGCTTAGGCTTTATTTAAAAATATTTTGTATCGTCTCTAAAATTTTAACTTATCTTGCTCAATAACTTTATACAAAAATACGTGGAATACCAAAATATTACTTTTAGTGTTTTTCCATATTTTTTGAGATTTCTTAAGATGGGTGAAAATATTGATTAATCCTAAACCCTAAATCTTAAAAAATCTGTAATACAATACTTAGTCTACATTAGAAAAATTTTGTAATCTAGAAGATTTTGATACAATGAATTATTGAGTGACGTAGATCTTAAAAATTGTAATCAGAAGTTTTTTTAGTAAAGCTCACAAAGACCTTGGTGAGCTCAACTATGTGCTAGATTTGTCACTCGAGTGTGCTAGAGTTGGTGAGAATAAATTACAGATTTCCCTTTTTTCTAGTTTTTGCTTTCAAATTCTGATTGCTGCCATGGTGAGCTTTTCTATTACACGTGATCTGATATAAAAATTGCTGTACTATGAGTTTAGAAGAATAAATTGAATCTTTAAGTGTCAGGTTTGTTTGCTTTCTTTTACTCCATTTTAAAGATATGCCCGGAGCAAATTATGGCCCTGTACAAGCCTTTGCATCACCAGTGATACATTTTTCCGTGAAAAGGAGTTGAATGACGTCTTATTGACGTAAGTCCTTAATTGAATAATTTTTAAATCTACCAGACAACAAATTCCTTTCATGATATTTCACTGGAGAAATTTCTTGTTATTTCTCAGCATTCTGTGAATACTGAGTTCATTGGTGAATATAAACTCCCTTTCTTCATCTAAGAAGAAGATAGATTATTGGAGTATTTTTGAAGGGTATAATGGGAAGTATATGTTGCTCAGACATATACATTACCTCATTCTGAAAGGTTCTGTTTTAAGGTTGTGGTGACTGGGGGATCCATTGACAATGGTTTGTTAGCAGTTGACAATGGATATCCAGCCTCCTTACAGATGGTAGCATGTGTCTGAATGTGGCATTTGCAGACAATCATAAGCAAACCAATCATAGGTCTCATATTTTCTTTTTATTTTCTATAGGTATCCTGGATTTAGAAAAGTTAAGTTCATGAGAAGAACTGGAGGAGGTATTTTGGCATTTGCTGAATTTGAAGTATGTAACCATAATTAGACAATTTTCTCTTCTTATAATATATCTTTTATGATGGAATAATGCCATACATGCATGCCCCCCTTGATGAATATTGAAATATAAGTCCGTTGATTTTCCAGTTAACCTATGCTTCATGCAACTTCCAAGTAACACCAGACAATAAAAAAAATAATATATAATTTTTTTTACTTGTCGGTTTTTTTTTTTTTTTTTTTTCAAACAGAAGATCAATTTACATTTACGAAAATATGTATGTAGGATATTGGAGCATCAACAGAAGCATTAAATGGGCTTTATGGAACCTATCTGCCTTCATCAGATCACTACCCGCTTGATGTAGAGTATCCTTAAATTTTATGAAATTTCAAATTTTTAATCATGCACTTGCAAAAGGCCTGAAGTATAGCAAGTTCAAATTTGAATTTATCAACTAAACTAGCTACATCACAATAGAAATAATCTTTTCATAAATCAATATTGTCATAAGTATAGAAAAACAAATTTATTTTCTTCCTCGGACAACTTTAGATTGTTTCATGTACTTTTAAGAAAATAAATCTAGTAGATTTTTAAGCTCACCAATGTGCTTAGGCTTAATTTAAAATATATTTTTTATGGTCTCTAAAATTTTGACTCATCTTGCTCAATAATTCTTTTTACCAAACTCTTACTTTTAGTGTTTTTACATACTTTTGAGATTTCTTAAGATGGGTGAAATATTGAATGTCTGCATGTAAAAGTAGAACATTTTTGAAATTCTGGAAAACAATACTTAAAAATTCAAAATTAGAAATATTTTGTATTCTAGAAGATTTTGATACGATGAATTATGGAGTGACATAGATCAGAAGTTCTTTTAGTTAAGCTCACAAAGACCTTGGTGAGCTCAAGTATTTGCTAGATTTGTCAGTAGAGTGTGCTAGAGTTGGTGAGAATAAATTACAAGTTTCTCCTTTTTCTGGTATTTGCTTTCAAATTCTGATTGCTGCCATGGTGAGCTTTTCTATTACACGTGATCTGATGTAAAAATTGCTGTACTATGAGTTTATAAGAATAAATTGTATCTTTAAGTGTCAGGTTTGTTGGCTTTCTTTTACTTCATTTTAAAGATATGCCAGGAGCAAATTACGGCCCTGTACAAGCCTTTGCATCACCAGCGATACATTTTTCCGTCAAAAGGAGTTGAATGACGTCTTATTGACGTAAGTCCTTAATTGAATAATTTTTAAATCTACCAGACAACAAATTCCTTTCATGATATTTCACTGGAGAAATTTCTTGTTATTTCTCAGCATTCTGTGAATACTGAGTTCATTGGTGAATATAAACTCCCTTTCTTCATCTAAGAAGACTATATGTTGCTCAGACATATACATTACCTCATTCTGGAAGGTTCTGTTTTAAGGTTGTGGTGACTGGGGATCCATTGACAATGGATATCCAGCCTCCTTTCAGATGGTAGCATGTGTCTGAATGTGGCATTTGCAGACAATCATAAGCAAATCAATCATAGGTCTTATATTTTCTTTTTATTTTCTATAGGTATCCAGGATTTAAAAAAGTTAGGTTCTTGAAAAGAACTCGAGGACGTAATTTGGCATTTGCTGAATTTGAAGTACGTAACCATAATTAGACAATATCCTCTTCTTATAATATATCTTTTATGATAGCATAATGCCATACATGCATGGCCCCCTTGATGAATATTGAAATATAAGTCCATTGATTTTCCAGTTAACCTCTGCTTCACACAACTTCCAAGTAACACCGGACAATAAAAAAATAATATATAATTTTTTTTACTTGTCGGTTTTTTTTTTTTTTTTTCAAACAGAAGATCAATTTACATTTACGAAAATATGTATGTAGGATATTGGGGCATCAACAGAAGCATTAAATGGGCTTTATGGAACCTGTCTGCCTTCGTCAGGTCACTACCCGCTGCATGTAGAGTATCCTTAAATTTTATGAAATTTTAAAATTTTAATCATGCACTTGCAAAAGGCCTGAAGTGATAGCAAGTTCAAATTTGAATTTATCAACTAAACTAGCTACTTCACAATACAAAATAATCTTTTCATAAATCAATATTGTCATAAGTATAGAAAAACAAATTTATTTTCTTCCTCGGACAACTTTAGATTGTTTCATGTACTTTTAATAAAATAAATCTAGTAGATTTTTAAGCTCACCAATGTGCTTAGGCTTAATTTAAAATATATTTTTTATGGTCTCTAATATTTTGACTTATCTTGCTCAATAATTCTTTTTACCAAACTCCTACTTTTAGTGTTTTTACATACTTTTGAGATTTCTTAAGATGGGTGAAAATATTGAATGTAAAAGTAGAACATTTTCAAAAATCTGGAAAACAATACTTAAAAACTCAAATTAGTTTCATAAAAAAAAAAACTCAAATTAGAAATATTTTGTATCTAGAAGATTTTGATACAATGAATTATGGAGTGACATAGATCAGAAGTTCTTTTAGTTAAGCTCACAAAGACCTTGGTGAGCTCAAGTATTTGCTAGGTTTGTCACTAGAGTGTTCTAGAGTTGGTGAGAATAAATTACAAATTTCTCCTTTTTCTGGTATTTGCTTTCAAATTCTGATTGCTGCCATGGTGAGCTTTTCTATTACACATGATCTGATGTAAAAATTGCTGTACTATGAGTTTAATAAATTGTATTTTTAAGAGTCAGGTTTGTTTGCTTTTTTTTTTTTTAACTCCATTTTAAAGATATGTCTTGAGCAAAACACAGCCCTGTAGAACACTTTGCATCTCCAATGACCGTACATCTTTCGATGAAGAGGAGTTGAATGAAGCCTTATTGAAGTGAGTCCTTAATTTTCAAGCATAACACTTCCTTTTATGATATTTGCTGGAGAAATTTCTTGTTATTTCCCAGCATTCTGTGAATACTGAGTTTATTCGTGAAAATTATATGAACTGCCTTTCTTCATCTAAGAAGAAGATAGACTATTAGAGTAAAAGGGGGTATATAGTGGAAACTATATGTGGCTCAGACAAATACATTACCTCATTCTGAAAGGTTCTGTTTTAAAATTTTAAGGATGCGGGGATTGGGGATCCATTGACAATGGTTTATTAGTAGTTGACAATGGATATCCAACCTCCTTTCAAATGGTAATATATGTCTGAATGTGGCATTTGCTGACAATCATAAGCAAATCAATCATAGGTTTTATATTTTCTTTTTTTATTTTTTTCTGTAGGTACCCACGATTTAAAAATCTTAGGTGTGCGAGTAATATTCGAGGAGGTTTGGCATTTGCTGAATTTGAAGTACGTAACTTAGACAATTTCATCTTCTTATAATATATCTTTTATGATAGCACAATGCCATACATGCATATATGGCCCTCTTAATGATATTGACATGTAAGTCCATGGATTGTCCATTTAACCTCTGCTTTACACAACTCTCAAGTAACACCAGACGATAAAGAAAATAGTAATTTTTTTTTTCACTTAATGTTTTATTTTATTTTATTATTATTAAACAGAAGATGAATTTACATTTACTAAAATATGTATGTAGGATATTGAAGCATCAACAGAAGCATTAGATGGGCTTCACGGAACCTATCTGCCTTCGTCAGCGTTGCATGTAGAGTATCCTTAAAGTTTATTGAAATTTGAATCATGCTCTTGCAAAAGAGAAATAATCTTCAAAAATCAATATTGTTACTACTTCTTCCTCAGGGAACCTTAAAATTGTTTGATGTTTTTATATCTCAGAGAGTTTCTTGGTTAAGCTCACCAAAAACCTTTGTGAGCTTAAATTACAAATTTCTCCTTTTTCCTGATATTTGCTTTCAAATTCTAATTGTGTCTAATGTAAAGATTATTGTTATATGAGTTTGCAAAAATAAATTGTATTTTGAGTGTCAGATTTGTTTGCTTTCAACTCAATTTAAAAGATATGCTAGGAGCTGAAGTGGATGAACTTGGGATCAGCTGACCTGACTGAACTGCACAAATTGTGGTGTTTTACAGTTTTATATAGAGGGTTTGTGGTGAAATCTTTTCTTACTTTCAGATGAGATAGGTTTTCAATTCTTTTATTTTTTTTTAATTCTTATGTAGAATCTAGATCATCTTGCTGGGTCAATTGGTTAAGAAGCAATTGTAATGCATGCCATTTTGTAAAGACAGGAGTTTGAGCATAACAAGTGCTAAAGAGGGCTTATTCCTAGACTGGTTGTTTGGCTATAAACTCTAATGTTAACTGCTGCATTATTTATGTCAGAGCAGTTTAATCTAACAGAGGAAAATTGTATTTTCTCACGTTGGACTATATCAACAATTCAATACAGTTTATTGGTCATAAGTCAATAAAAATTAAAAATTCATCTTCGTTTGACACAGAGAAATTGTACCGCTTGTGATGAATTGTATTGTATTGAATTGTTAATTTTTCCTTTTCCCAATTATTCAGTATATATCAATAGGATAATGTACTCCATAAATTTTGTTGTGACAGCTGGAAAAAAAAATATCATAACTTAAGTTATAACTTATGACCAATAATAATAAGATGAGGAAATTGTCAGCAAAATTGCAAAAGAACATAGGAATATCCGGAGCATTTTTTTGTTAATGCCAAATCCGGGACCCTGTATCCGCTACAACAGAACGTATGGGTAGGAACTGCTATCAACCATGGGATTGATTTAAACGGCTGAGATTGAGCAACAAGGGGTGTTCTTCTTTTGTGGGTCCCATGTGTCATTGAGAGTACCATCTTCCAGCCATAATTCCCTGGGGCTGGGACATATATACAACTCCGAAAAATCACCACTCACACTCAGGAACGAGCGCTTATCCCCTGCATTACTACAATTGCAGATAATCACGTGGACCGTTTAAATAACTCAAGATTCGTGCAAGATCGTATCTCGAGACAATCCAACGTGCCACGTGATTAGTTGCAATATGCAGTACTGTGTGGAGGTTATGGAACCAATGGGGTCAGTATTCAGTTGGCCCCTTAAGATTCCAAAAGTCAGAATAAAGAAAGAATGAAAGACTTTTTCAGTTTCAGCTTTTCCTTTCTGATATTTCCCAACAAACTGAGCAGGCATTTCATCAAACACCCGTGTACTTGTGGGATGTAGTGTACTGTGAAGGCCAGAAGTCTGACTTCTTACTCGTTCTTTGTAGCTCTCTATCCCCGCCATGGCTGAGATTGGCGGAACATCCAGGCCACTTCTCTCCGGCGATGATGCATACAGACGCTCCCTCTGGGGCTGGCGCTTCTCCATCCCCTCCCCCGCCACCAGCCTCCGCATCAAGAACAGTGTCTGGGCCGAGCTCGGCGGGGCTGTTGGAGACCTCGGCACGTACATCCCGATTGTTCTCGCTCTCACTCTCGTCAATCACCTCGATTTAGGTACGGTATTTTGCCTTGATTCTGATTTGCATTTAGATCAAACTGAATTTGTTTGTTAATCATCACTTGCCTCTTTACACTGAGCTGGTGAGATTTGTTAATAATTGTAGTCTTGATTGCTACTTCCCTAAGATCATACTGTAATTATGTATCTAGTTTGATGAACAGTTGAATCAAACTTGAGAAACATTTTGCGTCTATTGAAAAACCGTCCATACGTGCATAGATAGACAAATAATTTAACAGATATATCCCGAAATGTAACAAATACATCCTGAAATGTAACCTATGGACGCTATGGACGATTTTTCTATGGACGCTAGGTATTACTCAATCAACTTTGTTTTGATTTTTCTGTTTTGCATCATGCTCCATATTAACTCCTTCTCTCCCTGGTTCTCCATATATCCTAACAAATTTAACTGGCAAAATTTCTAGGCACTACGCTTATCTTTACGGCTTTCTACAATGCCATAACCGGCATCCTTTTCGGCATCCCCATGCCCGTGCAACCCATGAAGTCTATCGCAGCAGTCGCGCTTTCTGCCTCTCCGCATTTCACCATCCCACAGATCATGGCTGCTGGCATCTGCACTGCTTCTGTTCTTTTTCTCCTAGGCATCACCGGCCTCATGTCCGTCCTGTATCGCCTCCTCCCCTTGCCAGTTGTCCGTGGCATCCAGCTCTCCCAAGGCCTCTCCTTTGCCTTCTCGGCAATCAAGTACATAAGGTACAACCAAGATTTCACAACTTCTACTTCTTCCTCTACCTCATCGCCCAGGTCATGGCTCGGTTTGGATGGCATCATTCTTGCGCTTGTCGCATTGTTATTTCTGGTAATCAGTACTGGGTCAGGTGATGATCAGGATAGAAATGCAAATAGTGATCGGCCCCGGACCCGTCGGTGTGTATCCATTTCTCGGGTCCCTTCTGCACTGATAGTGTTTTTACTTGGTATTTTGATTTGCTTCATTCGGGACCCTTCCATCCTGCAAAATCTCAAGTTTGGACCATCAAAAATTACTATCACGTCTATTAGTTGGAGCGATTGGAAGATTGGTTTCCTTGAAGGTGCTATACCACAAATTCCTCTCTCGGTGCTGAACTCAGTGATAGCAGTTTGTAAGCTGTCATCAGACCTGTTTCCTGAAAGGGCAGAACTTTCAGCCAAATCCGTATCGGTCAGTGTTGGGATGATGAACCTAGTTGGGTGCTGGTTTGGTGCAATGCCAGTATGTCATGGTGCTGGTGGCCTTGCTGGGCAGTACCGGTTTGGTGGTCGGAGTGGTGCCTCGGTACTGTTTCTTGCAATTGGGAAACTCATCCTTGGATTAGTTTTTGGCAATTCTTTTGTCACAATCTTGGGTCAATTTCCAATTGGGATTTTGGGTGTGTTGCTGCTATTTTCTGGTATTGAATTAGCCATGGCATCTAGGGACATGAATAGCAAAGAAGACTCATTTGTCATGCTGGTTTGCGCAGCCGTGTCTATGACCGGGTCGAGTGCAGCTCTAGGGTTTCTGTGTGGTATCATCTTATACGTGGTTCTGAGGCTGCGAGAGGTGGACTGGTGTGGATTTATTGGGATCGGAACCAAGGATGATACAGTTGAAGAAAATTAATTCCTTGTGGTGGTGTAGTTTCATATCTGATTCACTTGTCTTTTTATTTATTTTGCGGGGTGGGAGGTATGAATTTGGATTTGGAGTTGAGATTATTGGGGTTAATTCACAAATACACGAATATAGATTGTAATTGTTACAGACATATACATGATTTTTATGTACTTTTATGAACTTAATAAGATATATATATTGTGTAGTTGTATACTTAAACCTGGTTCTTCTGGTAGTAAGCTCCTGATACAACATGGTGGTCATGATAATTGGTGGTTGGATACAAAATTAGAGTGATTCATAATAAGATACTTTACATTTTTGGGAAAAAAGAACAGAGAAAAAGAAAGAAAGGAAAAAACAAAACAAGAAGTCTCTTTCTATTCATTAAAAAAGCGTTATAATTATTAATTGCCTATCGTTTTCTGATTCCTTGAGACCTCAGTGTACAGTGCACAATCACTCAATTATAAAACGATTTAATGCTGCAGCTGGTTCTTCTGTTTGTTGGCCTTCTTTTTTCTCCTCTCTTTCAAATCAAGCAGAGTTGTACTTGAACACGCATCACGGGCTCACAGCAGAAGGATAGAAGCTGTTCTGTTCCAAGTTTCTTACTCTCCTCCTCGAGTCCGTATCTGCTACGATCCAAATCGGATTGTAGGAACCAACAATCCTGATCGGATGATTGTGGATTTTAGGGGAGATTTTTTGAAATAATCTCAACCATTTAAAGTGGGATTAGAGGGTCCTTCTTATCCAATTTGGATCGTAGCAGATTTGAGCGCCTCCTACTGAAGTTAAACTGCACGCATTGATGACTTTTATGATAGAGAAAAGTGACAACAATGTTATCAAGAAAAAACAGTTTGACGTGTTTGATAAGATTACAAGAAGAACAGTTGGCAATTAGAAGTGGGGTTTATATAAACTATCTTGAAAATAAAAATAATTATAATAGAATTAGAATATTAAAAATAAAAGAACTGTAGGGTTGATAACATCAAGGATTATGTTGCATAGTTGACAAATCGAATTGCTGAACAGATTTAATTTTTTCTGTCATTAAAAGCAACAATTAGCTCTAGATTGAATCGGTTGATTAATTATTAAGTGATAAAATATTAATGGCATAAAAAAATTGATCGTGGAAAGGGACATCTCCTTCTTCTTTTTTTTTTTTTTTTGCACAGCTAAGTAAAAAATAGATTATCCAAACCTTGTTTGAATATGTATAAATTATTTGTTTATATATAGAATAAGGAGGGATCAAATAACCACAACTTTTGGTACCCCATCATAACCACCAAATTAAATCTCAAATAAATACATATTTAATGGTTAAATAACAAAATTTTAATTGATGGCATGTTTTGTTTATATCAAATTTTATGTATAATATAAAAATTTTATCATTTTGATTTTATTTACATGTGAAATAAGCATTAACAAAAATCAACGGTTCAAATTTTATGATTTTTTTTCTCTCTTGATGGCAATCGAAACAATGTTAAAATTTCATCATTTTTTATATATATGTTATTGAGATGATTTTAGAATACATCTAACGGTTTAGATTTATTAATTTATGTATAAATAATAATGTAGCTATTAAGGGTACCAAATTTTGTGGTTATTGGATCCCTTCTCATATAGAATTAACTGGCTATGACATTATTTTAATGTTCTCTTTTTCTAGATAACGAATATATCTCCTTGTATTATTATAAGATTGAAACTGGATTTGTATGTCTGAGCTTGAATGTCTGCAATATCAACAAGAAAAGATTTTGAGAGACCAATTAATCATTCATATCCCATGAAAAGCATGATTATTAAATTGAAAAAAAAATTCATATCCTATGAAAAAGCATGACCAAAGGCAAAGTGAAAATATGAAGAATTATAAGTTTTTTTTTTTTTTTTTTGAGGAAAAATTTTAAATATTTAACTTGATTGATCATCCAAATGAGTTAATGACAAGACAGATTATTGATCAGGCCTGCTCTAAACCAAAAGCCTGTTACAAAATTCCAAAATCACAAGATTCCAATACTTGAGGCCTCAATCGATCAGAAACTTATAAACTTCAGTCTTATAAATAAAGGCCTCCAAGTACAATCAAAATGCTGCATGAAAAAGGCCTTACAAAACTAAAAAAAATCTATTCATTAAAAAATGGGCAAGCCCGTTACAGAATCACAATAAAAAATCTATTCATTAAAAAATGGGCAAGCCCGTTACAGAATCACAATATTCTTCTCATGAGAAAGGCCTCAAGTAAATTTCTTAATAGAACTAAAGAGGCTTTAAGTAAATTTCTTAATAAAACAAAAGAGGCCTCCAGTAAATTTCTTATCAACCTGTTTAGTTTGCAAGTTTAAACTTTAAGCAAATCAAGGATCCTAAATTCCTTGTCCCAGAAAGGCGCTAAAAGTTGTTGCCAAGAGCATCATTCACAAATCAGAGCACAGCTCACTTGATTTACTCTCTTCCAAAGAAAGATAAAATTAACAAACGTATGCGCTACTTGTACTTCAAACCCAGAACCTCTGTTCCAACCCACACCAAGCAATGGTTTCATCCAAAGTTCCAGCAGGTGGTCTCTGTTTTGGAATCCTGTACCAGCAAATCCCAATTGGTTCAGATCCATGCACAATTGATCAGAACCCAACTCATCTCAGACTCATTTGTGGCGAGTCGGATCATCTCTCTGATTTGTTCCTCTTCGGATCCTCCCATGGGCTATGCCCGTCAGGTGTTCGATAAAATGCTCCAGCCAAATGTTGTAACATGGAACCATATGATTAGGGGTTACACTAACAGCAAATCTGCAGTGGATGGTTTACTGATGTACAAGCAGATGGTTTGCAGGGGGGTTTACCCTGACAGTTATACACTCTCTGTTGTTACTAGAGCATGTGCACAGGTTATGGGGTTGCGAATCGGGGAATCAGTTCATGCGATGGTTATTAAACTTGGGTTCAGCTCAGATATGTATGTCATGTCTGGTTTTGTTAATTTGTATGGGAATTGTGCAAGGATTGAGGATGCGAAGGAAGTGTTTGATGAAATGCCTGAGAGAGATGTGGTGACTTGGACTTCAATTCTCTCCTCATATGCGCAGTTGAACAAATGGGATGCTGTTATTCAACTGTTTGATTATATGATAGGCGAAAATCTTGAACCAAACAAGGTAACGTTTATAAACCTTCTTTCAGCATGTGGCCAGTGTCAGAATACTAAACAAGCTGAATGGGTTCATTGTCAGATACGAGAATATGGGCTTGAATCGGATATAGATGTGTCCAATTCCTTAATCAGTGTGTATGCCCGGTGCCAGTCTATGGCTAAAGCCTTAGAGGTTTTTACAATGATACCACTGAAAAACACTATTTCTTGGAATGCCCTAATTGCGGGTTATGTTCAAAATAACCTACATAGAGAAGCATTGAAAACATTTCAAGAAATGTTGTCATCCCATTCTAATGCAAAACCTGATGGTATAACCATTTCGACCGCTTTATCAGCTTGTGCTCAACTATGTGATATACACCAAGGAAGGCTTCTCCATTCTTATGTAATGGATAACAATATGAGTTGTGATACCTTCATTAGTAATTCATTGATTAGCATGTATGCAAAATGTGGTGAAATACCCATGGCTGAGCAAATATTCCGTGGAATTACAAACAGAGATGTGGTCTCCTGGACAGCTATGATTAGCGGGTATGTAAACAATGCACGGTTTACTGAGGCTTTGGGCCTTTTTGATGAAATGAGACATTCTGGCATGACACCTAATGCAGTTACACTGGTTAGTCTCCTCTCGGCATGTTCTCAGATAGGATCTTTAGAAAAAGGTCAAGAAATTCACAACTACATAAAAGAAAGCAATGTAGTTATGGACACGAGTTTGTGGAGTGCATTGGTGGATATGTATGCAAAGTGCGGGTGCATTGACACTGCAATGACGTTATTTAATGAGGCAGATGACCAAAATACCCTTGCATTTAATGCTATGATTGCAGGCCTTGCAAACCATGGTCGGGCTGAAGAGGCAATAATTCTTTATAATAAAATGGAGAAATTAAATCGATTTAAGCCTGATAATGTGACCTTTAAAGTCATCCTGAGTGCTTGTGCACATTCAGGGATGGTTTCAGAGGCATTTAGAATTTTTCATTCTATGTCTGAGTTATATAACATATATGTTGATCTAGACCATTATGGGTGCATGGTAGATTTGTTGGGTCGGGCTGGGCTCATCGAAGAGGCACTAGATTTCGTCAATAAAATGCCAGTTCCGCCGAACCATGTAATATGGGGGTCGTTGCTTGCTGCTTGCCGGGTTCACCATCGACCTGACCTTGGAGAGCAAATTGCAAAGAAAATTACAATGCCAGATGATGGTACCCATGTGCTTGTCTCGAACTTGTATGCTGAATCAGGGAGGTGGGAAGATGTTGGGAGGGAAAGGGAGGTGATGGGTCGAAACAGAATAGAGAAATCACCGGGTTATAGTTCAATCTAGGTGACTACAGTTTGTTTGCAGCTCGTTGTTTCTGACAAATTTTATCATGCTAGTTTGAAGCTCTCGGCTTCTGCTTGGTATTTGGTGAAAATTGTGAGATCAAAAGAAGTTTTAGAGGACAGTGAGACGTTAGATTCAGTATTTCAGGGTATAGAAACAATTACATGTATATTAATTACTCTAATAATTCCAGTACTCAATTTTCATATGACCCCTGAGAGTATTACTTGTTATTTTGATAATGACATATATGATATAGGTCGGGTCTAAGGACAGTAGTCATTTTACTTAGGACAACAAAATCTCTGAATTATATGGAAGGAAATATGAGAAAATCATATTCAATGGAAATTTTGCGTCCCAAGCAATATCCTTGCTGTTCTTAGGCCTGACCTATGATATATAAACAGTTCACACCTCACAAACCACTTCAGTCTTCGGTACGTTATCCTCAAACGATGTACATCAGACACAGACTATAACTGGAAAAGCTAAGTTTATGTACTGAGTCTCATTATGTTATCTTGGGATACATTGGCACCGAAATATAAGACTTTACCAGTTGTTGATTAAGACAGATATTATAAGAAATATCAAATGTAAAACGTAAAGAAACTATATTAGTCCTGTAAAAGAAGAATTTCATTCATTTTTATCATTTTGGGAGTATGTATCTGTATTTTTTTTTCTGCACTGATCATGGATAATTAACGATAGCTTCTGGTCAGCAACTCAGCATCAATGAATGATATTTTGCAAATGGTCACAAGGCCTGTAAGAGGTAACATTTAACACGAAACTGACCAAGAACCTGCCTTTGGTTTAGTGGTTAGGAGGTCGCGGGTTCAAAATCTAAATAAGAGTCTTTATAGACATTTAAATTTGAGTGACTTGACTTATCTTTTATCTTAAAAAAACACGAAACTAACCGATTGGATATACAACACCATTATTTACATTTGGGACCCACGAATGGACTACATAGTAATATTAGAATCTAGGTGACAGTAATAGGATTGACTGACCGCTGACATCGTTTTGATTTTGTTATTCCCATTTTTATTAATTTCTCATATTTTTGCATTAATCTCTCAAATTTTCTCAAAATCACAGTTTTGATAGGCTAATTTGAGTTTTCTTGAATTTTAATGTTCATTTATGATCCAAATGGATCCAAAACACACCCAATTTGTTCAATATTGCGTGCTAAATAGTCTGAGAATGATTACCACTTCATATTCATGCTGTTACGGCACTTTTTTGTTTAAATTATCAAAATTCCTCAAAACTGGAGTTTCAATATGATGTTTTGAGTTTTCTTAGATTTTGGTGCACATTTCTGATCCAAACGGATCTAAAATACACCCAATTTATTTCATATTGCGTGATAAACGGTTTGAAATGATTATCACTTCATATTTTTGTTGTTATGACACTTATTTTGCTTAAAAGTTTTAAAATCCTCAAAACTTGCAGTTTAAAATAGATTGTTTTGGGTTTTCTTGAATTTTAGTACTTATTTCTTATCCAAAAAACGGATCAAAAACATACACAATTTGTTCCATATTAAGTGCTAAACAATTTCTTGATCCAAATGGATCTAAAACACTTAATCTATTTCATACTGCGTGCTAGAAAGTATGAAATGATCACCACCTCAAATTCTAGCTGTTATGACACTCATTTTGTTTAAAACTAGTAAAGAGCCCATGCCTTGTTTTGGGTTGAAATTATTATTTTATAATAAATTTTTAAGATTATATGTAATGGATCTTAAATTGAGAAAATTGATACGGGCTTTAAGTTTTAATGGTCTGAGACATTAAAGTACGTCAATGGTGGTGATCAATCTAAGTAAACAATCAACGGTTGAGATTTATTCCTTGGGGAAAGATATAACTTTCATGTCAAAAAATCTAATCTCGGATTATCAAAATTTTTCAGTACCGTTGTTTATATAGACCGTTTTGTATCCGTGGCTACCACGGTGTGCCAGTCCCATCCTATGAGAATTGTTATCCTCGGCCGTATGTCACACGCCATTCGGCATGTGAACCGTTGGATCACCTCGGGATTCGGTTGAATCCCTTTAGTATTCGGAAAAAGCCTAATCCCGAGGAGATCTAATGGCTCACATGCCGAATGGCGTGTGACATACGGCAGACGATAATCATCCAGATGATGAAGGGTTCAATTCTTCTTTCCCTTCTCTTTTTAATTCTGCATGACTTAACCCAAAGCATATGACTACATGAATATGAGGCATTTCCATATCAATCTTATCACGAGTCATGACACAATGACTAATGCTTATAATGCTTATATATATCGTGATGGTCTTCTTTCTTCCTTTTGAAAATTATGGGTACCAAGGTTCCGATTCCGTAATGCTTTTGGTCTCTTTCTTGTGATTTTTCGCTCTAGTTAGTGAAGCATAAGGATATCGAGTCTTACTAGGGTTTTCCTGTAGCTGTCTTATCAATTATCAACTTATCATATTCCGGCATGCTTAAAAGTAGGGTAAATTTTTTGGAGGTCATTAAACTTTGCTCCAAATTTATAATTGGTTACTGAATTTTCATTTATTCATTTTTTGTCACTAAATTTTGATGTTTGTCCAAATTTGGTCACTCTGTTAATTTTACCATCCAACTTAACGGAATGGCTAACATGACATATAAAATATGCAAGAGTGGCCTTATAATATATATATATATTTTTTTTTTGAGATAAAGATGAGGGTCAAGCCACTCAAATTTAAATGTCTATAAAAAACCCCCTATTCAGATTTCGAACCCGCAACCTCCTACACGGAGCGTTGCCCTTACCCACTAAGAGTGGCCTTATAATATTCACTCCATTAAACTCATCAAGTAATTATTTTCTATAAATTTTTTTTCACGCACTTGGAATATAAAATCAATTACATTTTTTTTTAACATACATATGCCTATTTTAATTAACAAATATATACCTAATTGGGATCTCCAAATTTTAATCCACCAATTTCTCAATTAATCAAAAGTCCTATTCTTTAGTTTGAGAAATCCACCTCAATGCTCCGAATTATTCTTTTTTTTTTTAGATAAAGATAA
Source organism: Cyperus esculentus (assembly GCA_030179965.1). Classification (NCBI taxonomy): domain Eukaryota; kingdom Viridiplantae; phylum Streptophyta; class Magnoliopsida; order Poales; family Cyperaceae; genus Cyperus; species Cyperus esculentus. Next base: position 4,684,873 of record JASGLE010000003.1, on the reverse strand, counting down.
AGGTCAAGCCACTCAAATTTAAATGTCAATAAAAAATCCTCATCCGAGCCCGCGACCTCCCACACGGACAGCTCCGAATTATTCTTACTGTCAAATAATTGAAATTTGTAAATGATCTAGTAGCTCAAGTGATAACTAACTATGATGACTTTTAATAAGTTGTTCAACCCCTATTAGCACAAAATGAAATTTGAGAAGCTGAACTCTCATCTTTCTATCACAAAAATAATAATAATAATAATTGAAACTTCTAATTCAAAAAAAAAAAATAATTGAAACTTGTTGCAACTTGCAAACAATTGTGAATATGGTCCCTGGACCCTTGACACGTCTTAGATCCAATCCAACCTTCCCCATTCAATGCATAACTAGCTGAACTGATTCGTGTTCGTGCCGGACCGACCGAGCCCCTGGCCCTGGAACCTAACCTCGCTGCAGCCACCAGGTGTACAGTACAGCTTAATTCATTAATGACTTATACATAGGCAGTTAAGCTGTTTGGGGCACTTGGCAGGTGTACTGGACAGTGGGCAGTGCAAGCTAGCAGGTGTACGCCACTGAGCCTGTTAGCGTTACTTAGCGTAGCTAGGCAATTGCCAATTTCACACTAGTTAACACCTAGCATTTATAGAAAAACCGTCCATGGCATGCACAAGTTACATTTCGACAGTGGCAGAGCTACCTTAGTGAATCTGAGTGCAAATGACACCACAAAATTTCGTAAATTCCCTTTAAAATATATATAATTTAGTTGATATTTTTTTCACAAAACTACTAAAAATTATATGTATTGACCCCACTAAATGTTTATGCTCCCTTTGCCACTGCATTTCGGGATGTATTTATTATATTTTCATTATCTTCCGTACATATTTATGAATGTATGGACGGTTTTTCAATGACACAAAATGTTTCTCATTTCATACCGGTAACCAGTATAGCATTATAGTTCAGCCGAATCAGAATCAGGATACTGTTCTGGATCAAACCCAATTGCCAGTTTACCAGAATACCAGTTGCCAGTTTACCACCGCTGTGGTTCTCTGTGCACTGTGCTATGTGTTTAATGAACGTCCACAGAATCAGTGAGCTTATTTTATTTTATTCATTTAGAATCAGAGTTTTTTATTTTTTTATTATTATTCATGAGATTCGATCTAGGGAATTAACAAGTACCAACAACAAATTAATGCGTTTAATACAAGATAATATGTACCGAGGGACTAACTGCAGAAAATGTAATTTTGTTTTATTTTTAGTAAAATGATAATAGAGGCTTCGACCTTTATTTCTTTTTTACCAAAAAAAAAAAAAGGACTGAAAATGAGGATCAAATAATTATTTTTTTTAATTACAGAGAAAAAAAAAAAAAAACGGGTACCTTCAGATTCTGAAGTACGTTTCGTTTGCAGCTGCAGATTGCAGTGAAGCTGTTGGATTCCAATTTCTAAACATCTCATCAGATATCAAATCAGACAGCTACAGTAAGTAATGCACGAACGAGATCCGTGCACGAATCGAACTGCAAACACATTTCACATCTTGTAAAAAGAAAAAAAAGAAAAAAAGAAAAAAGTGAAAAGTGAATTTTTTTTTTTGAAAAAAATTAAAACGGAATTTATAGCTCCAGATGTTCTGGCATTAAACTTCTTTCCAAATTTGTGAAAGACCGACTAGGCCCAAATTGGTTAATGAGGGTCCGAAACGAGCAAAGGAGGAAATCGGCAGCATTTACTACGAAACCGCTCTTAAGGAAACAATTTAGGCCCACAAAATACTCTCATAAAGTCTCATCCACCGGGACCCAAGTTCCTCTGCCTTCACACTCTGTATGTGATTTTATATGATGGATTATTATATACAGTGAGTAGAACTACTGTGCAAACGTTAACGGCTCAAATTATATTATTCCATATTCAAAATTTTGATTTATGGTTCTTATAAATTCATTATATAAAAATACTTAGAGCATACAAAATTTTTTCATTTTTTTTTTAGTTTTTAAGTAATTGTTTTGGATTTTTCAAAATTACTCTAAATATATTAATAAAATTGTTATACAGATTGATGCACGTATATTAAACCATCGTCCAGTTGGCTGAATGACACAACATATTTAAGAGAGGACACAAATCAGAGACAACCTCCGTAAAGCAGCATATTTAAATCAAAAAAAAAAAAAAAAGGCAGCATATCCGGATCCCCCTTTGCTACCTATATAATATTCTGACAAAAAAAATTTACATCACATGGAAACAGTGTACTCCACAGATTATTTTATGCTGTTCCGTAGTATTATTATTTTATTTGTTTGATCGTTTTGACAGAGGTCTACGCAGCAAGTCAAAACAAATGCCATTGCTAAGGGTACCCCATCTTGTGTTCACCCCGGATCATTATATTGCTACCATGCCTTACAAAGTTACAATACTTCGACGTGGATTGTACAATACATAGAAAGAACTTTATATGGTATAATTTTGATAATAATCATAAGAAATCGTCAAACTTAAACAAGTATATGTCAAGATTATCATTAAATGTGGTGTTCAAGTTATACTAATAAGATATATAATTACATACAGTCATATTGTCATACTGACATCCTTAATTGTCATGTAGTCCTAACTATTTTTAATAAATTTTGAAAGAACAATAACTGCAGTCTTCATGATTCATGAAGCTCTGTTGTTAAAATAATTAGCTTATTGCTTACACATAACGTGCATAAAAAGTTGAGAAATAATAAATTTATCATTGTTTGATTGTTTATCAAATAATTTATAAGATTGTTTATTTGATAATAGTTTGGTTGATTTAATAGCACTATTAATATTTTTTCAAATTATATTATCAAAATTTGTTTTCATTTCAAACCAAGTAAAGTAATCACATTTATTTTTGCATCATCCATTTAATGATAAAATTTAAAATTTATTGACTTTTGCATAATAATTGGTAATCAATCTTTAGCTAAACCCGCCAATTAAACAACTTGATTTATAATAGTTTGCTAAAACACTTTTATTTTATAAAAAAAAATTACTATCTCCTAGGTAATAAGTTATTAACTTCCAATTTACTTAAACATCAAATAATTTGCTCAAACTTAAAAGATACGAGATGTGAGTAACGAAACGAATTTTCAACAAATGCAAATATGTGATATGAGAGTATACATGGTCACATGGAGTGCATGGAATGGGGACACTATGCATGTTCGTAAACAAAACCGTAGCATCTCCACATTATTTATCATTTCATCGCGGATAAATATTTTGCACACAGACTCCGCATCCCACGCCTACGTGTCTTGTGACCCGCCACGTGGCCATTACATCCAGGTTCCTCTCCACTTCAATCTGAACCGCACACCTCCAATCATCTATGAACTATGATATAAGAATTATTCCCAGAATCAAACTTTTCCACTTGGAAAGGTTCCAGTGTTCAGAAACGGAGAGGACAACACGCACAGCAACCTCGCGATTCTCAAATATTGAAGAGAGAGAAACACACTGAACATTGAACAGTGTCACAGTGTACAGGAACAGCGGCTGCTCTCAGTCTGCCCCTCTCTCTCTCCCCTTTCCCTTCTATACCGAGCTTCCCATCCCCTTCCCAGTCCTTGCTCTCAAAAAACATCTCATATATTGGAGACGTAGGAACAAACAAACAAACTAAGCGCGAGGGCGGCCGGAGTCTCTTTCGGACTCGACCCTTGTTAGTTGTTACATACATAACATGGGCCCGTACGAGTCGGACTCGGCCACCATAGGCTCGACCAGCGCCTGTTCCGGGCCCGAGTTCGACGCCATTCTGGCTGGGACGGGTCAGTGTCACGTCCCAAACGCCCACTATACTCCGGACTACACCCTGCCCGTCAACCCTTCCGACCTAACCACATGGGTGGACTCCATGCTGACCGATCTGACCGCCGCCACGACCGGGAACCTGCCTTCGCAGCAGCCGCCTGTGCAGGCCCCGTGGACGACGGACCAGATCTGTTCCCCGGTGAATTTGATGGATGGTCATCATAACCCGTCGTCGCATGCGCTCATTGCACAGCAGAGGAAGGAGGAGGAGGACTCGGGAATCCGGCTTGTGCACCTGCTCATGACCTGCGCGGATGCCGTGCAGCATGGCAGCACTGGATTGGCGTCTAGCATGGTCGAGGAAATGCGGGTGCTGCTGTCGCGCGTGAACACCTTGTCTGGGATTGGTAAGGTTGCGGGGTACTTTGCAGACGCTTTGTTTCGGCGGCTGTACACTACCGAGACCCCACTGTCTGCAATGGAGTACGAGGTGCTGTACCACCATTTCTACGAGGCTTGCCCGTATCTGAAATTTGCGCACTTTACGGCCAATCAGGCGATATTGGAAGCTTTTGAGGGCTGCGATCGGGTACATGTCATCGATTTCAGCCTCATGCAGGGGCATCAATGGCCTGCGCTAATCCAGGCTCTGGCGTTTCGACCGGGTGGACCGCCGTTCTTGAGAATAACAGGTATAGGCCCCCCTTCACCTGACGGACGGGATGTGCTGCGTGAAGTTGGGTTCAAGCTTGCGGAGTTAGCCCGTTCGGTCCGAGTCCGGTTTGCGTTCCGCGGGGTCGCCGCGAACCGGCTAGAGGATGTGAAGCCGTGGATGCTCCAGGCGACACAGGGAGAGGCGATCGCCGTGAATTCAGTGTTGCAACTCCACCGGCTGCTGACGGATCCAGGAAAATCACCGGCAGCGATCGATTCTGTCTTGGAGTGGATCGTAGGGATCCGGCCGAGGATCGTCACGGTCGTGGAGCAGGAGGCGGACCACAACAAGCCGGCGTTCATCGACCGGTTCACGGAGGCGCTGTTCTACTACTCGACGATGTTCGATTCGCTGGAGGGCATGCGGCCGCACCACCAGAGTCGACAGATGGCCCTCGCCGAGGTCTTCCTGCAGAAAGAAATCTGTAACATTGTGTGCTGCGAGGGCGACACTCGGGTCGAACGGCACGAGCCCTTGGCCCAGTGGCGGACCCGGCTGACGAATGCGGGACTCAGCCCGGTTCACCTCGGATCCGGCGCGTTCCGGCAAGCCAGCATGCTGCTGACCCTGTTCTCTGACGAAGGGTACTCCGTAGAGGAAGTGGAGGGGTGCCTGACGCTTGGATGGCACAACAGGGCTCTCATCTCAGCGTCTGCCTGGCGGGCCCCAGATGCAGACGTGACAACCGACGATAATAATTCGGTGATTGCCAGTAACAGTAACAACAACAATTGTGTTATCAGTAGTAGTAATAATGTTAGCGGGAGTGAGGATAATAACAGGATTAGTTAGTTAGTCAGTGATCAGTCAGTCAGTCTGTCTGTGTGTTATAGCTGGTAGATAGCTAGCGCGCGCTAATAATAAGCGGCAGCGGCAACGGCAACTCGATCGTTTTGATGTGTAAAAATTATAAAAAGGAGAGAAGAAAAGGTTTCGGATTCAATGATTCATTATCTCTTAGTTGACAATAATTAATTAAGAGGTAATAATAATAATAAAAAGGAAAAAGTTGGAACCGTGACTGACAGTCAATCGTCCTCGTTTTCGTTTCTTAACAGTAATTAAAGTTAATTTAATCTGTTTTCACTTTTCACTGATAATTGATAAGTGGATGCTTGTTTAGTTGTTTGTGCTTGGACGCTTGGTACTATGACTACCTGTGAGTGACTGTGAGCGGGCACGGCGGTACAAGAAAAAGGATGCTTCTTGGAAGGCGGGAACGGGGTCCAGCCGCCCAGCCATGAGATGAGATGAGATGAGATGAGATGAGATGAGATGAGATGAAGTCACATGAACTACTTTTCTACTTACTGGTCCTCCATGCCCTTCATGTGTCGAAACATAGAACTAGAACAGATTTCTTTCATTTCAGTATGGGTGGCCGATGCAGATCGAACGGCGCAGGGTGGTAATGCGATCCAGCTGCCTGCCTGCCTGCCTGCCTTCCGGATGATGATGAGATCATGTGGCACGGTTGGGAGCTGAGAGTGGAAAAGGACAGGTGGCCATGGACTCCAGTCACGTGCCCGTTTTAGGGGACCGGCAGAATCTCACGTGCGTTCCGTTACAGATTACAGTCTCTCTTGGTTTCGGTCTGGTTTATTAATTACTGTTGCAATCGCTTAACATTTTTTCTCTCTTTTTTCTTTTAATCTTTAGGATTCTTGCGCATGGGTCCCTCGGAGTTCCTTTAATTCGAAATGCAACCCTTCCCATTTTCTTATAAAAGTTACGGCCTGTGAATGAACGAATACTGGTCCCGGCACGGCGGGCAGGCAGGCTGGCGGGCCAGAAGTAGCTCTCTGAAGTCTGAACATCTCCAACCGGGGCCATCGGGGGCCCCGAGCAGCATGGTGCCCTCAAGAGGTACCAAGTCCGGTCACTATCTGTCCTGTGCTGTGCGGCTGTGCGCCCCCTATGACTGCCCGGCCCATTTTTATGCGTTGGTCCTGCACTCCTGCTTGACACGAATTCATATCCCCTGCTGTACTGCATTGTGCAGTTCACGTCATCAGCCAATGGATGATCTCGAGATTCGTGCCAGCGCGGATCTCTAGATGATCCAACGGCTGACGTTGTGAACTGCACAATGCAGTAAGTTAGAGGATGAGCACTCGCTCGCTTGACACAAGCACAAACTCGGCACTTTATATTCAGATCCCCTAACGTACTGCATTGTGCAGGTCATAATTCCAGCCGTTGGATTGTCTTGAGACTCGTGCCAGCACGGATCTTGAGATGATCCAACGGCTGGCATCATGAACTGTGCAATGCAGCACGTTGGAGGACAAGTAGTACTCAAGTACTTTACCCTCGTGAGTTAATTATCGATGCCTTTATTAATGAATTAACGAGAGTTAATAAAGAGTGGAATGGCTGTGCTTTTATTTATATATGAATCATGATCGTTTTGTGTCTAAAGCAGACACACCATTGGATATATCTTCTTGTTTTTATTGTCAATTAATGATTGACTGCCTTCTGGTAAATTCTGGAGTAGTAAACGTGCTAAATTTCACTTTTGTTACATAGTGGTGCATAGGCATGTCAATATGTCATGCACTGACGATTGGCAATTTTTTTTTTAACTTTTTTGCACTGTAAATAATCCAAAGCTTGATGATTTTCAATTATAAATCATTGGCTGGTTTTAGTTGTTGTTTGCCATTGGATTCTTTTATTTAGGGTCTGCTCCAGAGGGGGGAGAAGAGGGAAGGGAAGGCTAATCAAGTTTGGAGTTACCTACTCAAGGTCATGTTAGTTGCTCTATAATTATAATTTGTGTCTTGTTACTCTCATCTTCTCTCTAATAATTGTAGTTGTGGAGCAAGTAACATAACTTTAGACAGGTAACTCTAAACTTGATCAGTTCTCCCCTCCTCTCCCCCTTCTGGAGTGTACCCTTAAAGTAAAAAACACGTCATCATGTTATTGAAATGTAGACAAACATTGATCAGTCGATCTCTAAGTTTCTTAATTACAGATCGTACATCAATTCTCAATTTTATTCTTTTATTTTTTCCGTCAACTACTTCTCCATGAGTATATATATACAACACGCTACAACAAGATATAATTATTTAAGAACATATAATTTATTCATTATCCTGCACTCCTAATTGGCTAATTGTGCCTTGAATTGATAGATCAACTTGCTGCTTAACTTATGATTGAGCTAAAATATTCAGATAAGGTACAATTAATTAAGTTAACAAAAATTTGAACAAGTGGAGAATTTTGTCTCAACCTACTAAATTAATTAGTGGCTAGAGAATATATACATTCATGCAGGCAGGCAGCCAGAGTATATATAATAGATAAGGCAGTCTGTGATGAAGGTTGGTCAAGTCTAAATAATCTTTGGTAAGCAATTTAAAAACTGACCAACTAAAAATAAGATGGCACACAAGATTATTTCTACTCAAAAATAAATCAGAAAATAAATAAAGAGAGGAGAGAGAAGTGAAGACACACCGATTTAACAGAGTTCGACTTTTCTGCCTACTCTCCGGGACTCGCAACCACCACCAAGCGGGTTGCGCCAATTCACTAACACACAAGTTCTTACAATACTCTAGCCTCCTTACACACCAAGGTTGAAGGACTAGGAACGGAGAACAAAAGAAACACGACGATCATAAGGACCACAGAACACGGCGATCATAACGGATCACAGAAAAACAAACTAGAAACTAAAACACTCAAAAGCTCTCACTAGCACTTATAAAATATTTAGCTAGATAAAAACAAGTGTATGCAAGAGCAAAGGGCAGCAGCAAGGCAGGAAGAAGAGAACAGCTAGGGTTGTGGAAAGTCTGCCTTCATCAAGAGGAAATCATCTCCTTAAATAATTTGTCAAATCATTGCATTCCAAATCAATCATCATTATGAGTAATTGATATCTTCCTATCTTGAAGATCTCCTCTTAAATTCCCTAACCGTTGCTGCAGTACGAAATCTGGCGCCTTCCAGATTTACTGCCTTTTCAAATATCCTGCCCGAACTCTCTGATTGCAGTTCTAGCGCCCCGCACCGTCAGACGCTTCATTGAACCGTCGCACGGTTCCCTCTGTCCATGTGACTGTTTTGGCCATAACTTTCTCATTTCAACTCCAAATTGGATGATTCAAAGCTCGTTGGAAAGCTTGAAATAAGCTCTATAACATGGACATGATATCACATGCTTTCATCCACTATGTCATGGCTCTTTTAAACTTGAACCTATATTCGCTATATTGACAATTTCACAAGACATGTTAAAATCATAATTAAGTGATTTTACAAAATAGGCAAATTAAGAAGTTCTGAAAATATAGTTCAACAGTCTGCATAAATAAATTTATAAATTGGACAGGTTAGCTTTCCGTGATAATTATGCATGCCAAGTTGGATTATGAAATTAAAAACACTAGTTTAGGGAATAGTATTGAATTATTGATTAAGAAACAGTAGTTATATATATTCTTGGTCATTGCATTGTAAGTGTTGTAATTGTTTACTGTGGTACTATAAAAGATTTGTACTATTTTCAAAAGATTAATATTTCTGACATAAATCTATTATCTGTCCGCTCATAATATTCTTAATAAGGTACAGTGATACATTTAATTAATTTTATTATTTATTCTTTTTTTTTTTTACAAAACCAATCAAAATATTTTATAGAAATAGTTGATTGCCTTTTCATTTTTGGTGATGAACATGTGAACATATGTCATGCCCTAAATTTTGATAATATATTCATCAACCTCAAGAATTTTATGTGAACCTTTATGAAATTAATTATTATGTATAAAATAATCTATTCTGAATAAGTTGTTATCACAGATTACATATATGCCCTTGTAATTGATATTCTTAACTTTTCCAATCTTCCAGATAAAACAATACACATTCGCTCTTTACATAAACGAGAAAAAACATATATGTATCAGAATTAATTCTGGATTGTCCCGAATTACATTATATTCATTAATACAATATTTTCATTGTTAATCCGACTTTCGGAAAATTTACAAAGAGTAGGGATCTAATAACCACAAAAACTAGTGTCATTGATAACCACATTATTATTTATACATAATTTGACAAAACTAAACCGTTAGATATATTCTAAATCATCTCAATAACATATACATAAAAAAATGATAAAAATTTAACTTTGTTTCGATAGCCATCAAGAAAAACAAAAAAAATCAAAAATTTTGAATCGTTGATATTTTTTAATGTTTGATGCACATATAAATAAAATCAAAATCATATAATTTTTTGTGTACACATAAACATGATATATGCAAAATATTCTATCAATTAGTTTTATTTTTTTAAGAATTTAAAATATAATATTAGAGATTTAGTTTTGTGATTATTGATGGGACACTAAAACTTGTGGTCATTTAATCCCTCCTCATTTACGGAACCCCGTTTCAAGATGAGTGCTCATCCTCTGTAGATCTACAAAGTGTAGCACAGAACGTGGGCCATGAGATCATCTCGGGATTCGTGCTAGCACATATCTCAAGATGATCTAACGGCTTTGTTCTACGCTACACTTTGCAGCGCTACAAAGGTTAGGGAATCGTTCAAAATTGAAGGCCTAGCTAGTTTCTTAGCTTTAGCAGGGTCACATATATAGTCATTGTGGCTCCTACATTGGGTTTGTGTGCTTGGTTAATTTGGGTTAAATACAGGAGCGCAATCTCAATCACTGACAATCAGTCAAGGGATGTCTCCAACTCTCCATGACCTAAATATATATTCTATGATTCCTTCCTACATTGCCAACCGTCAGCTGGTTAATTAGTTCCTGTTCATATACACTATTATCCCAACCAGAATAACAGGACTCTGCTATTCTGATTTTGGGTCGTTGGATCCAAATCAACGAATCAGATTTATTTATTTTTAAAGAAAACACTCTCTAAAATCTAAAATCAGTCGATCCGGTTCGATCTAACGGTTCGGATTGGAATCATAGAGTCCTATTTTCTTTTCTTTTTTTTTTTTTTCAAAGAATGACAGTGGATGTGGAGTGGGTTAGTTCGGCTGTTATCTCAGCAAAATCATTGATTCTTCTTCTCCAACCAGCGTGGTGTCCATTTTGGAAAAAAAAAGGGACTTGACATTTTATCAAAAAAGAAACAAGGAAGGACTTGACATAAAAGTTCGCCAATCACACTCTCATCTCATGTACGGTCAATGGCTTTGTTGTGTCATTGTGTGTCAGCAGTGCCATCATTTACTCAGTCATTTGATAATGATAGCTCCCTTATATATGAGCTTCATTAATGCTTTTTGTATGTAATGTGTGGTGGATATAATTTGGAGGTCTCTTTAATTTTGGAATGTTTGGATAAATGATAGATTAAATTACGTGAATGGTCTCTAAAGTATCATTCTTCTAGCAAATTGGTCTTTAAAGTTTAAAATTTACCAATTTGGTCCTTAAAGTATTGATTTGCTACTAATTTGATCCCTAAAGTTTGAAATGTACCATTTTGGTCCTTAAAGTTTCACTAACATATCGTTTTGGTCTCTAAAGTTTTAAATATTTGTCAAATTGGTCTCAAATTAAGTATTTCATTCAAAATTATTACTTTCATGTATCTTAAATTAATTTTTTAGCATTAAAATAACAATAATATATTATTAAAAAATTTAAATAATGTACAAATAAATATATTTGTTCATGCTATCAAATACTTATGAAGTAAATTTAGCATAAATGGATAATGATAGGACCAATTTTGGTGTATAAATAAAATATTTAAAGGACCAAAAATAATATGTTAGTAAAACTTTAAGGACCAAAATAGTATATCTCAAACTTGAGGGATTAAATTGGTAGCAAATCAATACTTTGAGGATCAAATTAGTAATTTTTAAAACTTTAAGAACCAATTTGATAAAAGACTGATACTTTAGGGTATCCGCCTAATTTACTCTAAATGATAAATCATAAATGACGAATTCATTGAAGATACAAGGTCTGATCCTACACATGTGTCACAGAAAATCATAACAAACATAATTAAACAATGATTCCAGAATTAAGTAAACTGATTTGTAGTACCAAGGGAATCTAGATTGCCATGAGTGACGAGCCCGGGACATGATGTCATTAATTTAATCGATAGCAGGGATTTTACAAACTAAAAGGCATCACGATTTTGAGATCATATTCGAAGTCTGAATTCCGTACATGACCTGAACATTTTAATTGGGAATTCAATTGAATAGTTAGATTGTAAAGGTTCTTTTCTTTTTAGGGTTTTTTTTTTTTTTCAAACAAATTATATATAGCGCATCTACGAAGTTAGAACTGGATCTAAAATGGAGAATTTCTGACAATGATTTAAGATTAAAAAAAAAAACTGGAGAAAGCCAAATCGATAAAAAATGGCAAAAAAAAAGGTGATTTTATTGGATTTTTATTGGACATGAAAATATCTTGCAATCAAAATTTCATACAATTTTATAGTACTTACTGATGTGTAACGACATGCATAAAGTCAGCAATATTGATCACAGTGTAATGGTGCATGCATTATAAAAAACCAGTAATATTATGTTTTGAGTGGGTTATGTCATACATCCACTAACCAATATTTCATTTTGAATCGAGCGGCTCATATCAAATATTATCTTTAATTGTATCTAAAAACATATCGTGACCATCCAATTATAAAAAATAAACGGCCCATATTTCATCCGATCCATAACATAATTGAGGAGAGATCCAATGACACACAAAATTTTGACAGAAATGTTACACTAAATCATATAAATTTATAAAAAATCTTAAAAATAAAAATCTTTTACAAACATGTTCAGTTACTTATAAATCAATTGTGTTTTAAATTTTATTCAGTTTGAGTGTCATTTGATACTCCATCAATAACCATCAAGTTTATATATAGTAATTATAACAATCTAAATTTAATGATTCATGATGGAGTATCAAATGACACTAAAATTGAATAAAATTTGATACACAATCGATCTATAAGTAAATGAATATGTTTATAAAAGATTTTCCATTTTTAAGAATTTTTATAAATTTATATGATTTAGTGTAACATTTTTTTCAAAATATTGCTGTACATGTTATTTGATCCCTCCTCAACATTATATTTCTATTTAAAATATAAATAAAAAAACTGTCAAATTATCTCTTCACAATGAGGATATTATATCTTGTATCTATAACGTCAATTTCCTATTGCACAAACATCTAAATCTTATCCAATTGCAATTCAAACTCATACATACATATTCACTGGTAAAGAGCTTACCCCTTGTTTTGGACTAAAATTATTATTTCTTATAATAAATTTTTAAGATAATATGTAATGGGTCTTAAATTGAGAAAATTGATATAGGGCTTAAATTTTAATGGGTTAAGACATCAAAGTATGTCGATGGTGGTGATCAATCTAATTAAACAATCAACAGCTAAGATTTATTATTTGAGGAAAATAGAACTTTCATATTAAAAAATCCGGTATCCTTTTATTAATAGTAAGGATAAGGACATCTGAGGACTGAGGTTGATCTACAATGTCGCTGCTATTGGTGTATGATTGTATGAAAGCACTATCTCGTGGTGTAATTTCAACGAAGCAGGTATTGTTAAGATCACATCATGTCAAAAAATGGTCGTGATCATCAAATCACCGTTCTGAAAATATTTATCTCTAGTATGTTTGGTAGCTGCTACCAACATTTCAGAAAAAAAGAAAATATTTATCTTTAGATTAACCAATTTCAAATCAATATAAGTATACTTCACCTCATCTTTATCTTAAAAAAAAAATATCAATATCAACATGGTTATGATCCTTGACAATTGCCGATACATGATACATACCTTGTCCCTTCAATCATTTCAACGACTGTTCTTAAATCAAGCAATTTCGTACCGCATGAAAGAGACCGGGTTTAGTTTTCAAATGTCTTATTTGGTGCAGTAACAACTGTCAAAATTGATGTTACAGCGTGATCTCTTTCTTTTTAAAAATATATTTTGATATGGATAAATACCAAGAAAAATTGCGTTGCATCAGGAAATACATGCGGATGAATTATATCTATAATTTCGGCCCAAGATAAAGATAACTTCAACCCGCTTTTTCAGATTAATTTCACCACAACATATCAGCCCAATAGGCATTATTAGCATGTAAGCAAGAAATTCCCATTGTTTCAGGACCCATTACTTATACTAAAGCCCAGTGTAGATTCTATCTCCACTAGTTAAAAGCCCAGTGCACTGGGACTCATAATTGTATTGGATTGTTTTGAAAAATGGCCCAACCTAAGTTGCCGCTTTGGTCTGGGTTTAGTACGTATTCGATCTGTTTCTTGTCTGGGTTTAAATTCATGATCAGTCACATTTCTCATTTCTCAGAAGTTCTTCATTGCTCCTTTCTGTGACAAACATCAAAAATATCACTTGCTAACATAGTGACAACAGAAGCATTTGGGATTCGTTCGGCGAGACCAAAAATTCATAATTCGAGTATAATTCGGGAATAATTCGTTTTTATGATATATACAAACTTTTTTGAAAAATTAAATAAAAAAGTTAGTGTAGTATTGTTTCAAATATCAGATATCGCCACAAAAGATTCAAATGAGCATTGTTTTTAGCTTTTCATGCATTAGCCTGGCTCTAGCACCTAGGCATTAATTAGCCTTACTGACACTCACGTGAATTCAAGGACAAAAGGAAAAATTTTCAAAATTTCTCCTGGGAAGTTGAAACGAATTATTCGAATAAATCGCGAATTATATGTAATATTTGTGATATACGCGAATAATTCGTTTAATGCGCGAATAGACGATTTATATGCTGTTTGATTCGTATGAGGCTAAAATATGAATTATTCGCGAATAATTTGCGAATCTTGTTACTATACTTGCTAATGAAAAAAAGAACAAGCGAATTGGGGGAGATGAAATTTTAAGCATAGAAATCCTTGGTCAATTTTCAAGATTCCTTGTACTATATAAATTCATTAAAAAATTGTGAAAATGTCAAAAGTATAGTAGGAACTTTAATTTTCAATATATTAAAGTCCTTTTTAAATAGAAGCAGTCAATACTGTAAATTTGTAATGGGATGCAATGAAACTGTGCGGAGAGAGAATGTCATACTTGTATAAAAACTGCTGAATGAATATTTAAAGAAGGATAATTTTGTTATTTTCAGTAGAAAGTAGGAACAAAGACAATATATGTCAATAACAACTTAACTAAGCATATTGTGTTGTGCCTGCCTAGTCTTGTCCTAATCTGATCCCACTAAGAGGCTTGTGAAGTAGTGGGGAATTGACAGATTTGTACATAGAATTGAGAAAACGAACAGCATGGAGATTTGTATAGTAACTTTGTAGGGGGGTTTTTGGCCCTTGTATATGGTGGCAGGGGGACCCCAGGAATGTGAATTTCACTAAGGCCCTGTTCGGTTCCTTCCCATCCGCCACTGTGCGAGTGGGAAAAAACAAATTCTGTGAGAGCGAATTTGTTTTTTCCCACTCACACAGTGACGGATGGGAAGGAACCGAACAGGTCCTAAGAGTACTTCATATGCTGTCACAGCTTACATAAAGGTGATGTTTGCAATAGCTTGGTAGCTTACATAAAGCTGAAGTATATATAGTACCATTAATCTCAAAAAAAAAATATATATATAGTACCATTTATTCACATTCACGGGTCGTCATGTGCTGAATTCTGGCTATATAGAAGCCAATCAGGGGAACTTGATTATTGAACATCTTATCCAATGTAAGTGAACAAAGAATATTCTCTATTGTCTCAACAAGTTCTAAACAAAAAATTCTTTAATTTATTATACAATAATCATTTCTATAGTTAATTCCAATCAATGGAATTGAGCCGTACTTATTTTAATTAGAATAAAAAAGGAAACATCAATAACACAATACAATTTCACAAAACGAAACATTGACTAAACGATTATACAAAATCAACGAGCAATTGTTTATTTCCAAAAGTTGAAAAGATCATTTATTTACAATGTATTTACAATTGCACAAAAGTCACGCCACCAATCACATGGCGCCAAGACAACTCACCGCCAATCTTCCGTCGCAATTGATACACCGGCGACGGTGACGGCGAAGTTGACGCAAAAGGTACACCAAGGAAAACGACGCCAGTTATTATATTTACAATTTTACATCCCCTTGGGAAGAAGCACTGTGGTTCAAAAACGACACCAAAGACCAAACTTCTTCAATTGACAATTGGCATGATAGCATCCTCTTATATACATACATACCCAAATTTCTTAGGATCGGGATCACCTACTTTTCTAAAAAGAAAATAGGCCATGCTTTTTTTTCATTTGACGATTTAGAAACACCGAAATACTTTGAGATCGATACAACAAATACCGAAGTATTTTGAGATCGGTATAAATAACCGATCCCAACCATCCGATCGGAAAAGCACACCCCGTGCAGCAGATTCTTATCCAATTTCTTATATACAATATATACATACCCAGGCAGCCAACTAACACCACAGAAATGCACACAATCAAACCAACTTCCAGTCCAAATTACTGCTACTGTTTCAAATCCAATCCCCAATTCCACATTCCAAATTGGCTGGACTCCACAGTCCACTCCACTTCCTTCCCATTTTCCACAAGAGACCATGGACTAAAGACTGAAAACTGACTCACAATCAATCCAAAGCCTCAAACCAAATCCTACACTGTATGTACAGTGTACCAAACATTCTAACCAAGCAGTCTCATACTCTCATTACTCATGGCAACAATGTTCATGTCTATCCATCTGATCAATGCGTAATATACTAACATGCACTATTATTATTATGCATCAATGATTTAATTAGACTGTATCAAACCCCCAATTAATTTTGTTACCTCACTTGAACTCTTCGCCAGCAGGAGATGGCCACAACCTAGAGAAAGTAGACGACAATGCGATTCCGGCCATGTTCAATCCCTTGGTGCCGCAATCCGGCACCGGGACCCATCTCCAGGCACACCTCGCTCGGTGGTACGAGAGCCACACGAGGTCCCACGCGCCTTTGCAGTTCGACATGAGCACCACTCTGACCACTCCCTCCCTCTCCGCCATGCAGCCCATCATCACGCCGTACGGCTTCTTCACCTCGTCTATCATCTCGCGGCTGATTCTAGACGTCAGGACCCATTCGGTCCCGTCGGGACCGATGCCCCACAATTCGATCCCGATCAGGACGCGCATGCGCGCCCTGACCCTTGATCCGTCCTCAATTGGGGCTGATTTGATGATCACCATGTTCCCGTCCCCGTACACGTGCAATCTATCCGACCCGAAGGGGTTTTCGGTGAACCTCGGCCGGAGCAGCAGGGGACCGTTCGTTCTCGGACCGGTGCACAGCACCAGAGACTCGGTGCTGGTGTGTGCCAGGTGGAGGTACACATTGAGCGGGTCGGGGATAAATACCCGCCCCGAATCGACCGGCACGGCCTCGGAGGCGTGCCACGTGTTAGCATCGGACCGATACTCGAACAGATACGGCGAGTGGTTGTACATCTCGGCGAAGAGGAACCGGAACCGGTGGGACGCGGGATCGGCGGACAGTTTCAGCGAGGCGCGGCGCCAGGAGGAAGTTCCCCGAGGCCCGAGCGGGGAATGCGGCAGCCGCATCACCGACGACGATGGCAGATTGATCGCAACAAGATCGCGGTGCAAATTGGACGCAAACAGGAAGAACGGGCCGGACGAGGCGAGGAAGTAGGGTTCGTCAAAGCGGGGAAGGGAGCGGAGCGGGAGGCGGAAGGACCAGCGGGAGGAAGGGGAATGGAAACCAAGTAACGAGTAGTCCCGCGGCGGGCGGCGGGAGAGAAGGAACAGCCAGGAGGCAGAGGAAAGCGAGGAGTTTAAGTGGTATAACCGGCGGAAGTCGGGCGAGGACACGACGACGGAGAGCGGGCGGGAAACGGAACGTAACCGGTGCAAATCGGGCAGCGGTAGACGGAACAGGATCTCGTGTAGGAGCTCCGAGGGCAGTAACAGGAATCCCAGCGTTGATGTGGCTGGGACTGGGGCTGGCGCTGGTACCGATCTCGTGTACATGTTCTTTTTTTTTTTTTTTTTTTTTTCTTTTTTGTTTTTGGTTTTGGTTTCTGGGAAAGTGTGAGTTTAGATTACTAATTTGGTGGGATTGAAATTGTAATGAATTGATAAGTTTGGGTTTTGAGAGGGGGAAGAAGTGTGGGTGTGGGTGTGGCGTGGAGGGGACTGGAATGAGAAAAGAGGTTGAGTTGAGTGCGTGGAGGGGTTTGGAAGGTTTGGAGGGTTTGGAAGTTAGGTTGGGGTTTTAATAGACAGCAGCAGAGCCAGAGAGCCAATGACAGTAAGAAAATCCTGATTAGTGCTTAAATTGGTTGAAGAAATTTTTTTGTTTTTTATGAAGTAAGCCAATGTCTACATGGTTTATTTATTAGAAAAGAAGTATAAGAGTATTTACAAGGTGGAAAATGAAGAGTATAAGAGTATTTACAAGGTGGAAAATGAAGAGTAATTTTTTTTAAAAAAAAAATCACTCCACTTCCCCAATTATTTATTTTTATGAAAATGAAAAATAAATTTAAACTGTTTGGCTAGTTTGTATGTATAGATATGGTAGTTTCCAATCCGCTGCTCTTTTTCTACATCGAAAGCATGATTTTCTTTTCTTTTTTCCTTACAATCGGATGGTTGAGATGATCTGAAGAGGACATATCGAAGTAATAATCTGATGCCGACCGTTCGATCGTAATTGAACAGATTCTCAATGCCATGTAAACATCATACAACAACGGTCTCACAAATGGCGCCATAGAAGAATTGGTGCAGGAAGTTGTTTATCATCAGTAAACTAACTCCCAACTATTCTAAATAATCTTCCTGTGCGACGAAACAACGAAATAATGCAATATATTGTAGGGAGGTGATAATTGTCCCCTAAAAATTTTTCTTATAGTCTTATCCATCTCCGATATATTTTTAGTCGAATTTTTTTTAAATACAAAAAAAATCACTTTTACCGGTTGTAATTCACATTCTTAACCGAGCAAAAACTTATACCTATACAACAGAAAGATAAAAAATAAAAATAATTCACTCAAAATTTATGAGAACTGAGAACATGAGAAATAAAAAAAAAAATATTACAAATTTAGTTTAAGAGATAGATAAGGGGAAAAATTAAGGGAGAAAGATAATTTTCTCTGTATTGTAATCAATTTTACTTTATTTATTATCATATAAATATTCTGATCATGAGTGGATAAGTTGACCGTCTGTTGCGTGTGGTCTATAAATTGGCTTTCAAGGGAGTGTTGAAGCAGGGAAGGCCATGAATTGGTGAATGGTGGCCCATCCATGATTCATTTCTATATTGCTATTTATTTCTCTGTTTCCTTTTTCTTGTCTATTTTTACATCAATGTAAAATTTTTTTTCATTTGTTTTCAATGAGAAATTTTTCTTCATATGTTATCAATGCAAAATTTTCCACATTTGTTATCATTTGTTGTCAATGTAAACTTTTTCATCGTTTATTAGCTTTAATACTTTATACTTCCGATCAGAGGTGGGCAAGGCGGCACCACATGCACCTCCCTTCCGTAAAAATTATTGACCTCAATTTTTTTTTTTTGCTGTTTAACTTGGGTCCAAATTTGATGTTACTTTATTAGGTTTCAAGTTTGATGTTAGTTTATGTTAATTTGATGTCAAAATTATTTTTTTTTTACATAAAAACATAGACAATGATTCACTTATTAAGTATTTTATTACTTAAATATACAATTAATTCTTAATTGAATATCTATTTCATTGAAAATATATATATTTATTTCAGAATGTTATATGTCATGACAATTTTACTTTTTGATCAAAACGTATAAGAAACTATAATTAATATTTATAGTTCATTCCTAATTCCCACCACTGCTTCGAATCAATTGCAATTTGCAAGAAAGACCGATATAAAGAATATGCTGCTTTTACTAAATCAATGCTTATTTTTATTTGATGAAAGTACTTTTGCTTAATTTCATGATACAATAATTGCACCAAGTTTGTATGGTAATTAGAATGGTTTGTTTATTTTTTTTTTTTATTCTGGATGAAGTATCAAAATGATACTCAAATTGAATAAATTTGAAATACAATCGATCTATAAAAAAAATGAATATGTTCATAAAAGATTTTTATTTTTAAGATTTTTTATAAATTTATAAGCTTTTTGGTGACATTATTGTGTAAAATTTTTGTTATGTAAGTGGGTCCCTAAACTAATCACGGACAACATGTGTTATATTCTGCAATTAAGAAACTTGCAATTTATTCATATATCTGATTCTGATGAAACAACTTATTAATAAGTTAAGAAATTTTTTACCAAAAATTTTTTTTTAAAAAAAAAGAAAAAGAAAAAAGAAAAAACTTGGTGGGCAATTTTGTGTGCATCCATGCAATGAAGCAAACAGGATCAGTTACTAGTATGCTACAGTAAACTAAATAATGGAGTAATTCCATCCGTAAATAGGATCGGAAACGTACTTAAGCAAATAACTTGGCTATAATTTGAGTACTTGATCTATAGTGATGCAGACTATATTAATTAAGGATGACAGATATGAGTCCTAAACTTTAATGCTTCAATAAAATCAAACAACATTATTGTGTTCTATGATGAATATGATACCAATAATGTTATCCACGTTGACTTGTGTATGCAGACAGCATGAAGATATGTTACTTATAACTTTATAATAGATGATTAATTTGAGAATCTTATTTTATTCCTTAAGATGCAGGTATATATCAATTGTGACTATTTTTTTCAATATTTCATTTACATGTGCATTTGGTAACATAATGAATATAGATATAATTAATTTCACTATGTACGTTTACACCTACTAGTAAAGAGCCCACGCATTGTTTTGGGCCGAAATTGTTATTTCTTATAATATTTTTTTAAGATAATATGTATATAGGCTTTAAATTTTAATGGGCTGGGACATTAACGGCAACGGGCATTAACGTAAATCAACGGTTCTGATCTATCCAAGAAAATGATCAACGGCTCAAGTTTCTTATTTGGGGAAGATAGCTCTTTCATATCATTTTTTTTAATGGGAAGAAAATGTGGATGAAGGAGCATTAACAAGTCATTTATTCCAATATGCTTTTATATACAGTAAAGATATAAATGTGGATGAAGGAGCATTAACAAGTGGTCTTCCAAAAACTTTTCATTGTTGGAAGTCATCCTATCACCAAATTGCCACAGTTCTTGTGCCCTACAAACTTTTCTATAAAATAGTGCTCCGACCATTTGGTTTTGATGTCACCACAATCCACAATTACCATCAAATATGTATTAAGTCGCTTTCTTATCTTTTGTGGGTTCTATTTGTTGTTGTCCCAGCCTATAAATTATGTCCCTTAATTTGGTTAGGTATATGACATAGAGCAGTAATTTATAAGATATATGACATAGAGCAGTAATTTATAAGATATATGACATAGAGCAGTAATTTATAAGATATATTAAAGCAACAATCATGTCTCATTATTCAACTCCCAAAACATTCGGTAAATGAGACTATTAAACCCAAAAACTCATGCTAGTGTCAAAAATGTATGTATATATCAACTAAAGAGAAGAGATTCAATGACACAACAAAATTTTGACACAAAAAGATTTAAGTGTGATGAGTGATTACTTTGCTTTTCAAATATATTTCTTAGTTCACAAACCAAGACATATTCAGTAAAAAAAAAAAATTAAACATCTATAGTATCTTAATTCTTCTAGACATGCAGGTCCCCTTTATTGTGGATAAATGATGCATTGAGTCATTGAAAAATATTTATTTGACGATCTTGACAATAATATTTTTAATAATTTTGAAAAAAAAATTATAAAAATTCTTAAAAAAAAAAAAAAAAGAGATTACGGATGTATTATTTAACTTATTAATTGATAGATTTAAATTTCAATCAATTTGAATATCATTTGATGGCTTATCAAAATTTTATATATTTTTTAACAGTTGTAATTTAACAGATATTTGAAAAACTATCAAACGTCACTTAAATTGAATATAATCAGAAACATAATTAATCTATAATTTAAACAATACTTTCGTAAATCTTTTGTTTTAAGTTTTCGAAACTCCTATTATCAAAATTGTCAAGATAAGCATTGCCAACGATCCCTCCTCTTTGATAGAACCACAACTCTAGAATGCAGAGTTCTCAACTTAGCAAACCAAGATTTATGCAACCAAAATTAATAGAAAAACAAACACAGCCTAAACTCATTTAATTTGTCCGGGAGTTAATCATATGGCCTTAAACTCATTTTGCCCGGTGCTTAATTAATTAATTAATCTCTATATACCAAGCTTCTTATTAAAGAACCTAGCCAGCTCTACCCCTGACTAAGGCTCTTTTAACTCTTAAGCACAGATTAAGTCACTGAACATGAGCTTATTATTAATTAACAAGACAGAACAGGTTAAGATACTAAGATTACTGACCATTGGAGCACACCAGTGGTTGCCTCCAATTAAATGGCTTTAATTATCTTTATGAATCAAGAACCCACCGATTCCTTTGGAATTATTATTTATTAACAACGACAAAATGTGGTACGTTTTATTTGGCGTACTTGCTTGATTTGTCATAAGTTGATGTTGCATTGCGAATGGAATTAAAAATGTGATTGAACAGCAAATTTTGTACAAATTAATAATTATAAACACCTATTTTTCCTTTCGATTTATAATTTATTCGGAATTCATCGTCAAAAAGTCATGCTCATCTTAATTATTAGATATATCCCAGCTTAAGTTTGAACGAACAAGTATTAGGATTAAAATAACTGGAGAATTTTCTGAACAAAAATTAAGAAAAAGAAAATGGAGGCATGAGAAACAACATCTAGTTCAATAATTCAAGCATTGCATACATCATATATTTAATCTATTTGTAAATAAAAAAATATTCAAAGGGAATCCAAGTGTAGATATGAGTGGGGCACCAACTGTCGTCTATAGAATGGCGGTCGGATGATGGAACACTATTTTTTTTTAGGTATAATGGATAATGCATTACTATATTCAATGACATATAGGTTAATAAAGTAAAGCATATATATATATAGGAAAAATATAATTTGCCGCATGCAATGCCCAGCACTCCGATGTGCTGTCAAATATTTACAAAAATATTTTTTTTTAAAATTTTTTTTTACAGAAATATCCTTTATTTATAAGGAAATTTACAAAATTACTCTACCATGAAAAATATTTACAAATATGACCCTCACAATTTTACAAAAATATACTTCCGACCCAAAATATTTTACAAAAATGACCCTTCCGACTCATATGCCACCGCTTCACATGGTTGTGGGAGCAAAGTTTGTGGCATGGTATCGCTATCCATATATATATACTAATATACATGTTGAAGATCTTGAATGGTTGTCATGTGAACAACACAGTACAAATGGGTCCAATGCTCCACATGGAGGGTAGGTTGTCCCCTAATATTAGTCTTAGCATTTCATTCTTGGCTTGCAGCTCCAATGCTTGGCAAAGGAAGATCAGAGTATTAGACAATGATTTGGAGTGAGCCGGCTGTTGAACAGACACAAAGAAGTGGCTGAGCATCT
Source organism: Cyperus esculentus (assembly GCA_030179965.1). Taxonomy (NCBI): domain Eukaryota; kingdom Viridiplantae; phylum Streptophyta; class Magnoliopsida; order Poales; family Cyperaceae; genus Cyperus; species Cyperus esculentus. Next base: position 4,661,615 of record JASGLE010000003.1, on the reverse strand, counting down.
GAGAGACTGAGATCCGTTGTGACGGATAGTAAGTGGATATCGGTTGTCTGTCTGCAAGGAAAAAAAGTCAAGACCCGTACCTGAGCCTGACATGACATCGAACATCAATGACTCGATTCTTGATATTTTCTTCAGTAGGACGGATCGCCTTTTATTAAAAACAAATACAGAACAAAATTTGATTCACAAAAACAAAAAAAAAATTAATTTTATCCAGGAAGTTAATTTAAATACCAGACAGAAATCAAATAATCAATACGTAATCAGCTCTGCGACAAGGATTTTGAAATTGTTCAGGTTACTGAATCGGCCATCTTGCCTTTATTTTAGCCCAGAACTCAAATGTTATATTTTAACTTCTACAAACTTGTGATTAAGCTTTTAACGAAAGTATAATGGGCCTAATTAAGGCCTACAAACCGTAAATAGTTCGGGCCAGCTTTGGACTTGAACATGTAATTATGTAAAAGAAAAAATGAGTTTTCCATTCTAAGCACAATCTAAATCACGAATCCAAAATTAGTGCACCTTTGATAACTTAGAAGTTAGATAGCATTAAACCCACTATTTAAGCTCCACTGAATATTTATCACTAGTTGAGATACAAACAACTCTTGATTATCAGTGAAACACAACCCTTTGTTGCCTTATTGGGCCTATTAGGGGCTTAATCAGATCCCTATCTTATATTCAAAACAAAATACCTTTGTTATTACTTATTATTAAGGGAAGTTTAGAACTCCAAATCTTGCTTAGTCGATCACCATACAATCTAATTCATACAGGAAGGTGATCGTTATATATTATGTTCATTTCGTTTCAAACTTTCAATGTACTTTTTCAGCAGTGATTGCGCTATTAAATTACAAAGGAAACCTTAATCTAAAGCACCAATTATAAAAGTGCACCTGTAAACTAAATCCATCCAACATATATAGTATAAGAAATTAAAAACCACATTTATATATGTAGTATATTAATGCAGAAACAAAGTAAGAAGTAATTGAGTAAAAAAAATGGGTCCTCGTCAATGAAGAAACAGAGGAGCTAGCTAGCAAGTATATATCCTACACAGTACTAGCCATTCCAAAAGAATCGGAATATATAAAAAAACGAAAGATATGAGCAGCCGAAAGGAGCTACATGATAAACCATCAATACAGCTACTTTTGGCAAGACGAGACGCAAGAAACAAACATGATAAGTATGAATTTTATCCAAGCTTTTAAAAAAAGTTTAACGTCTCTTAACGTAAGGTGACCATTTAACGGTTTGACGTTAAAACGGCATTACACGGCCGTTAAATTAAAAAACGGGTCCTCATTTTCTATATATATTTTATATTTAAAAAGGCTACACAATACACTCTCATACAATTATACTTAATAATTAAGTACAAATAACAATTACAAAACTAATTGAGTAAATAAGAAGTTATCAATCTTATGAAACAGAAATTATAACTAAAAAAATTATAATGATAAAAATTAAAGACAACAGTAATAAAGAGTTTAAAATTTTTAACCATTAATATGCGTAGGATAAATATTATTGTGAACTTCTAGACCGCCAATAATATGCAAACATATATTAACGGCATTTAAACGTCTCTAAAATACAGATTTTAACGGTCTTAACTTTGTTAAAACGGTTTTTCCACAAATAACGGTTTTCTTACAAATACTTAACATAAGAGGGTATAAAAAACGGTTTAACGGTTTAAATGAAGTTAAAACTAAGTTTTTTAAAAGCTTGATTTTATCATAATGCACATAAAAGAAGAAAAAGACCAAATAGGAAAAAAGAAAATCTATACTATTTTATAAAGTACGTAAGAATTGGACGTCTCCATTTTTTTATTTCTTCTTCAAATTTCTTTAATTCTCATTCTACCCCTTAATCAATGGTACATATCAAAATACATTGATTTCAACGGCGTTGATGTTCTCCAATTAAACAACTTCCTCTCCATTTTGGTTTTTACAAAAATGGAAAGATATTATTCTTGGTATGGAAAACATCACTGTTGATTAGAATTTACATTAATAAGGAATTAACCCTGCATATTCTAACATTCAATAAGTTGATTTAGTGTAAAGATGGAATTTAAATGGTAAATAATTAGTAAAAAACCGAAAGCACATTATATGTATAACACGGTATGAGATCAGAATTTAAAACGCCCCCACAATGGGGGAGTTTCTTGCTAGTTAGGGGAAAAAAAAGAGTTTATAAAAACATCAAAATAAGATTGTTTAACATCAAGCATGTCATAGAATTTCACAGCTAGTATGTTTTTAACTCAATCATGTCTCTCTTTTGCAGCAATTTTAATTCCCCAGCAGATCATGATAGAACTATGGATTGACTGGCAGCTAGCTACATGCTCAAAGATATCTGTTTGAATATCTCACTACGATTATCGGCGCAAGATATGTAATCGAGACAGATTTTTCCTAGATCTTCGCAGTTATGCCTTGCCGCTAGCGTCAGTGTCGTCACCACATTGTCTTTACAGATTCTCCTGGCTAACTTGTCCTCGCAAATCAGCCTAAGCCTCTTCAGATCATACCGATCCGATGCTACAATCAAGTGTTGAGCCAGAATGCCTTCATCTTCATCGCTTCACAGAACGTATCAGTGTATATGAAATGAAGCAAGGCCTTAAAGACCTTAGGCTCCATATCTTCTATCTCAATGCATCCGCTTTGGCTCTCTCGCATGGAGCCAAAGAGCTCAGCCCGAAAAACGGTCGAACGGGCAGCCAAAATGCCTCTATTGGCTGGAAAGATTTCACCTTTAACCTTGAACGACACATCGGAACCTTCGCCGCTTTGCAACATATGCCCGAGTTGTTGTTGCAAGTTTGATGGTGGCACCGGTATGTATTTTTCTAAAGTCGGTTTTATGATACACAGATCGCATTGGAATCGTTAAGCTGTCATCCTTAACATAACTTGAGCACTCAAGCTTGCTTCTTGGCATAAAATAGTTGAATCCGTTCTGGTCTCCCTGTTTGTAATAAGTGAATGTCGCACGTTTGGTGTCGGTTACTGATGCCTTGCCCCTTTCTTCGATCAGACTAAAACTAAGAACCACAGATACTTTGGCTTCACTGAGTAGTTTAAGATTGAGTGATGCATGTGCCGGGTTTCCATAATTCGAGAAGATTATACTCCATTGGTACCCGCCAAGAGAGAATACGCCACATTGCAGTGCTTGTAATTCATTCATCAAGTATTTAGTTAGAGAGAAATCGATGATTTTCGCATGGTGTGTGCAGCTCATCGGCGCAACTCGGCATATCGAGGTCGTAATGGAAGAAGAACTCATGACCGGTGAAGTCTCAAGTTGAAAATAATCTTGTATGTATGGATATAGAAGATTCAGATGGATCGGATCTGCTGCATGCTTTTCTTCTTAGAAAAGTAGACCCTGCTTTTCCGATCGGATCGATGGCCGGGATCGGTTCACTACCACAGAAAAAAGCATCAACAGCGGTTATTTATGACAATTCCCAACGGTTCAGTGAGGGTTGGGAATACTAGGGTTGCTAATGCTTACTAAAGAACCGTTGTTGATACTGTTAATCAACAACGTTTTATAAGAAGGAACCGTTGTTGATGATAGCAATTCCCAACGGTTTATAAGAAATAACCGTTGTTGATTCTTAAGAATTAACAACTGTTTTTTGTAAATAACCGTTGTTGATTCTTAAGAATTAACAACTGTTTTTTGTAAATAACAGTTGTTGATTCTTAGAAATTAACAACTGTTTTTTGTAAACTAACAGTTGTTGATTCTTAGAAATTAACAACTGTTTTTTGTAAATACAGTTGTTGATTCTTAGAAATTAACAACTGTTTTTTGTAAATAACAGTTGTTGATTCTTAGAAATTAACAACTGTTTTTTGTAAATAACAATTGGGATGATGATTTTTTTTTAAAAAAAAATTGTTTATTTATAGAGATCAGCCCTTTGCTCATTCAAATTAGATATTATATACCATATTAACAAAAAAAAATGTACATTAAAAAACTAATAATAAATTCTAATAATACCACATATTAATTACCAAACTAAAATCCAATATAATATCATATTCATATATCCAACAAAATTAAAATCCATCATAATATAATAGAATTTCTCAAATCCTAATAATATCCATATACATCAGCACCTTCTCCTAATCTTGCACCATCACTTCCTCCTGATCTTGCACCAGCATCTCCTAATCTTGCATCAGCACCTTCTCCTGTGCCCGAATCTACAGGGAGTACAGTGAGTTTGCAATAATATATTTTTTTGCAATATCTTAAAAACAATTTCGTACATGAATTATTTACAATTCAGTTTGTTAATTTTTTTCTTGACTTTAGGGGAAGAAAGTTTGACTACGATTTGTTTGAACTTTGAGAGAGCAAGGAAAGGAAGTGCCGGTGCTACCTTGAGAGAGCAAGAAAAGAGCAGTGATGGTGCTGCCTTCGCTGTCGGAGAGAGCAAGGAAAGCGAGGGTTGGTGCTGGGCTTCTTTGTGGGGAGAGCAGGGAGAGTGAAGTTGGTGGTAGCCTCCGTTGCGGGACCTTTTCGCGGAGAGTTGGTGCTGGCCTCTATTGCGCCGCCGTTGCCGCTATCAAGTAGCCCTCCATCATGCTCCATGAAGAGGGAAGGGTTTTAGTCGGGTTTTGAAATTGGGGAAATACAAATTGACTAAGGCCTGAAGTTGAAATTATAGTAGAGCAAAAGACGAAGTGGTGGGTGAGTTAGTGACATGATTCAAAAATTTTGTCTTTGAAAAGAATCAACAACGGTTTCATATAAAAAAACAGTTGTTGAAAGATGTGGAAGCGGGAAACTAGGGAAAACAATCACCAACGGTTGTTAAACAAAACAGTTGTTAAATGGGGCATAAGAAGGAATCAGCAACTGTTATTAATAAAAAACAGTTGTTAATTCTTGCACATGAATATTTTATGTTACCCAAGAATCAACAACGGTTATTAATAAAAAACAGTTGTTAAATGGGCCATAAGAAGAAATCAGCAACTGTTATTAATAAAAAACAGTTGTTAATTCTTGCACATGAATATTTTATGTTACCCAAGAATCAACAACGGTTATTAATAAAAAACAGTTGTTAAATGGGCCATAAGAAGGAATCAGCAACTGTTATTAATAAAAAACAGTTGTTAATTCTTGCACATGAATATTTTATGTTGCCCAAGAATCAACAACGGTTTATACTTTAGAAACCGTTGGGAATGCTATCACATTCCCAACGGTTTTTTATAGTGAACCGTTGTTAATTCTTGCACATGAATATTTTATGTTACCAAGAATCAACAACGGTTTCTATTTTAGGAACCGTTGGGAATGCTCTCCCTTTCCCAACGGTTTTTCATTGTAAACCGTTGTTAATTCTTACACATGAATCAACAACTGTTTCTTCTTAAGGAACAGTTGGGAATGATATGCCTTTCCCAACTGTTTTTTAAAGGAACAGTTGTTGATTCTTTTTCAGATTTCGGGTAAGTCTTTCCCAACTGTTCCTTCTGATAAACCGTTGCTGATGTGTTTTATTAAATTTCCAAAATGCCACTGCCACTTTTCAACAACGGTTTTCTTGATAACAGTTGCTAAGTTGGGGTTGCTAAAGCCCATCTCTGTGGTAGTGGTTGCTGCACTGATATCAAAGTACTTTAGTTTTTACTGTATGGATCTCAAAATATTTTGGTGTTTCTAAACCGTCGGATAAAAAAAAGCAGCAGATTTGGATCCGACTCGGATCTATGTTGAATTTCATATGGCTAATTAAAAGGGAGTTGAACAGTTTGTTAAAATCAATTGAGAAGATGTTACCTGGTTTTCAAAATAAGTGGTGTATTGCCTCTTTCTTCAATTCCGTGCCTTAATCAATAAGCATCTTTTTATTTTGAAATATTGGTAGCAGCTGCCAATGTATCTTAATCAATAAGCATCACAACTTTTAATCTCTATCAACTCCATTTCCGATAAAATTAGCAATTCATTAATAAAAAGAGTACAATTAATTAGCAATTGTGTATATTTATTATTTATATATCTTTAGATACCTAATTGTATAAATAGATAAGCCGAATTTTTTTATTATAGTAAAATAATAAACCTAATCGTATTCTCGTAAAATTTGTGATTTTTCAACTAGCATGCCACATAAAATAACTATAGATTTATATTACTCAAAATATGCCTCGAAATTATAATTTATAACATAATAATAAGACAAACATAATCATAATAACTAATAAGATAATATATCTCTCTCTAAAGAGGGGGAGAAATGAAGCCCCATGGTTGATTTGGGCTCCTGGATCATTGGATATCGCGATCCGACGGTTCAAACAACTTTCAAGCATTTCAAATTTTGTTTCAAATGGAGACATCGTTGAGCGTACTTTATAAATTTTTTTTCATAAATAGCCTCACTAATAAATTATTTCTCTTAATGGTTGAACAATTAACTTTTTTTTACAAATGACCTTGATTATGAAATAACAATTTATCTGGAGTCCTAGACCGCATGACCCAAAACTTATTTAACAATCTATACTCATGTATTAAAATTATAGGATTTATATTTGTAAGAGACTTATTTATAAATGGGTTAAAAAATTTTAATTAATTCTTACATTGTTTCAGTGCCAATCTCTTATCTTAATGTTTTTCTTAAAATCAATTAGATATCATGTTCTCAACACATTTTCATTAGTTTGGTGAAATATATGTCTAAATTATAGCATTTTTCTTAATTTAAATTAATTAGAAAAAGTAAAATATTAAATTATTGATGTACCCTACATTTAAAATTTGTAAAAAGTAAAAAATAGATTTATTTTTTGCTTGGCCTATATGTTTTAACTTTTTTCTCTATTGATTTGGTTTGCCTTACACAATTAATTTATTTGGTAATACGTTGTTCAGTCTAAATAAAATTTTACAACGTATACAAAATATATATTATCCCGCACTTCGCGGCGGGAGCTTGCCCTAGTATATATATATATAGACTCGATCGGTGTCCATATATATCACATATGATCTTAAATTTGTAAAAATAAGAATGACTTTTGACAGACATGTGGCAATTAAAAGTACCATACAGAGCATGCTCTTTATATCCGAAATTTTTTTAAGTGATCAAAGTAATATCCCAAATTAAATATTTACTAAAATGATAAATAGATTTTGAGATATACTCTCCACACATCTGGTTGTAGTGAGGCGTGCCTTTGACGCCTCGGATCCAGCAGTAGAGCGGCGTCCTCACGCCTCTCTACAGGGAGTCTTCAGGCGTGACCAACCCCTCACCACAGAGAATCGTGAGGGGTGATATAGAAAGGGGAAAGGGAAAGGGAAAGGGAAAGGGAAGTGGGAGAGAGTATATCACTCCTCACGATTCTCTGTGGTGAGGCGTTGGTCACGCCTCAAAACTCCCTGTAGAGAGGCATCCTCACGCCTCTCTACTGCTGGATCCGAGGCGTCGAAGGCACGCCTCACTACAACCGAGTCCGAGAGGAGTATATCTCAAAATTCATCTATCATTTAAGTAAATATTTAATTTGGTATATTATTTTGGTTACTTAAAAAAATTTTGGCTTTATATAGCCTATTACCAAGTACCAGTTACCAGTATATTTTTATATAAGAGAGCTAATATCCCTACTAATAATAAAAGGAAGAGTTTTTTTTTAGATAAGAAAGGAGTCTCTGTTCATAGCCATTCTTAACCGTCCGATCGGATAATCTGAACCGTCCGTATCTAATTCCCACACCGATCCGCTCTTTCGATTTTCACCCAACCAGATCTCTTCCGTCTCCTCCTCTCCTGCTTTCCCTCCCAACTCCCAAACCCTAAAAAACACACAGCAAAACCCTCATTATCGACGCCGAAACCGCGATGCCGAAGGACGACGAGGAGATGCGCGCGGAGATTGAAGATCGGCTGATCAACGAGGAGTACAAGATCTGGAAGAAGAACACGCCGTTCCTCTACGACCTGGTGGGCACGCACGCCCTCGAGGGCCCTCGCTCACAGTCCAGTGGCTGCCCTACCGCGATGAGCCCGCCGGCAAGGACTACTCCGTGCATAAAATGGTGCTCGAGGGGGATGCGCGCCAGTACGAGGATGAGCATGGCAAGATTGGAGGGTTCGGTTGCGACACTGGAAAGGTACGGATAATTTGGGTTTTTTAGTTTTGCTTTCAAATTGTCAGTTGTGTGTTCAGAGAGATTTAGTTTGTCTAAGTATTAATTCATCTAGGAACGCAGTAATTGTTTGAATTGTCAGTGGAAGCATACTTGTTTGATCATCACAAACATTTTGCATTTGTGTATACTTGTGATTTGTTTAATTATTTCACAGCTGTGGTGAACTGGTAGCTGCCCCTTCAGTCTTTCTCGCATACTCTGATGGTAGCCCCTTCTAAAGCCCAAGGAAGCCACCTACATCAAGCTTCTTGTGCTCTTCGACAGGTCTGGCCACCCTCTTTGCTCCGCTCTCTTTAGCTTCCAAAATACAGAAATTGGACATAAATTAGTAGCCCATTCTTTCACAATAAACATACGAAAAAGGCAAAGCTTAATGTATGGATACTCCATTTTTAAATTTTTTTGGGTGTATCAGCTAATAAGAAGAGTAAACAAATACAGTTTTGACACAATGCTAAAATCTATATTGATTCCATGGCTTTATGAACATCACTTTTTTTTTTCCTGATTTCTCAAATCTGAACCAGTGTTTTGGAAATCGGCCAAATCGGCCGATTAATCATCCGATAATGGAAGCTCAACCGTTTCGAATAGGTAAATCGGAAGCCCATTTATTGGATACAACAAAATCCGACTTAGTATTAAATCATGGATTCACCAATTCATTTTTCACCGTGTCAAAATCTTTTTTTATATAATACTATAATTTGATGTCCTTTTATATTTTTTTTTTTTTATTACATCTCTCAATCAAGCCATATGTGTATATACGTGACCTTTATTTTTTAATATCTTTAATTTTTATTTCACACAACAATGCAAAATTAGCTTATTTGCTTCATATAAAATTATTGGCAAAAATAAAATCTATTTTCTTTTATCTAATTAATGCATTAACTTTTAAAAAATTGTTAATATTTATGTATATATGATTAAATTTGTAAGAACGCAAAATTGTCTATAAAAATCTGATTAATCGGCCGCATAACGATTAGTTGCTTGGCGGTACCCTATCCGTTCGATAAGCGCATACCGATTTTTAAAACACTGATCTGAACAATGCTAAACAAAAGCATTGCAGACTTGCAATGCAGAAAAACGTAATCACTAATTGATATAGAAATAAAGGTATAACTTAAAGTTGCATACTATAGTATATAGTACAGGTAGATACTGTTTAAAAGTCTAAATAAACCTTCAATGCCTACGAACTTAGCAGATGCCATGGCACCATTATGCCAGTACTGGTACCATGCCAGTAGGAGCTGTTCCACTTGGTTGTTTTCTTTTCTCATTTTTCAATTCACTTATAATTGATGCTCTACAAGTTTATATCCTTATGTCTGCATGGGGTGGAAGGTAATCTTCATCACTCTCAATACTTAATTTTGTACTGATGAACATTAAGTGTGTGTCTAATACTTCCTCAAAATACTATAATTTGTAATGATGAACATTGAATGTGTCTAATAGATCCTCATAATATGTTCTATACGTGAGTACCAAATTACAATAAAATGACATATACTAATAAATTCAAGAGTTTTCCGCCGAAGCAAGGATTCCAAGGTGACATCCAATTTTTCAATTTTTCTGCTTTCAAGTGATTTGAATCATGATACTTGTACCACTTTGAAGTCTTGCATGTTTATATGTTAGAACCGTACCTTTTCTTATTTAGTTTATAATTTTTCTAGGGTGATGTTAAAAGATCTGTCATTTGAGACGGTTCCTCAAAAATTTGGAATGCCAATCATGGAAGCTGCTCAAAATTCTCAATCGTGGAAGTAGCTAGATTTTGGGATCATCCCTTTGATTGGCAGGCTTTGGATCCTTAATCATTTGTTAGGTTACGTGTGAAACCAACTTTTAGAAGACTGTAGCAGCCATGGATGTGCTTATTCCAAAGGTACCCACACATCTGTGATCTCTGTACACCAATGCTTTGCTATTATGGAATAGCCAAAACATCACATTGATTGCTAAACTCATCCAAAAGAAAGACACGAAATGTTTTCCTTGATTCCAGTTGAAAATTGAATTACCTAGACCCTTGTTAGTTCCTTTTTTTAATAATTTGATTCATTTTCTTTTTAAATTGATTATATTGTTCTCTCTTTTTTCTTTTTCTTTAGGTTGGTGAGCTTATTGGTGGAAGCCAAAGAGAGGAGAGGCTAGAAATTCTGAAACAAAGGTATGCGTGAATACTGTTTCTGATACTTCATGGATGCGCTGACAGGCAATTTTCTAAAACATGATGCAAAACAAAGTTTTTCTATTGCACAACAGAAAGACATTATTTGAAAAACAAGGGAAGTCTGGTTTTGGCAACTAAGGTTCCGTATTGTTCTTCAAGACTGCTTTCAGCTTAGTTGAACCCATCTGTATGCTATAAGTTCATGCTGAGATGTGAAATATTATTTGCTATGGTGAAATGCTGCTCAAGCTGTTATTTCCTGGTACAAAGAAACAATAATATTGCTGTTCTCAAATGATATTATTTTGCTCTGACAGAATTTTGGACTCGGACTTGCCTTTGGAGACTTATGAGTGGTATATATCTTGACTTGTGCCGGTATGGTACTGTCAAGCACAGTGGTATTGGTCTTGGGTTTGAGCGCATGATTCTCTTTGCTACTGGGCTGGATAACATCCGTGATGTAATTCCCTTCCCTAGGTATCCTGGAAGAGCAGCTTTGATTTCTCCGCATCCATGGCTACATACACAATTGGAATTTTGATTGGTGTAATTTTATTGTTAGTCTGCTATTTATCAGAGTTAGGTTTTGTTTCTAATTTGGTTAACGTATGATTATAGTGTGGTCCTTGTCAAATCATGTGATACTGTGTCATTTTGAGATAGTTGAATGTAGAATAATTTAGCACTTATACCCAATGTCCAATCTCCGCTCTACTCTCTGTTCTTATTTTATGCATGCCTCCTAAAAGGATCCAGGATCCACCGATCCGTTGATATGAGGAGACGTATATTCCAAACTTTTTAATTGACAACATTTAAAATGTTCATTCAAATAGATTATTAGTTTTTATATATGTCATTGTGGTATATTAGGAACTTAGATGTTATTTTAATTTTTTTATTCAATAATTTAAATTAATGCAAATAAAAATTATTGATACCCACTGCAACGCGTGGGCACTATACTAGTATAGATTAAAAAAAAGATAGGGAATTTCCAATTGTCCTCGTTTCAAGTGCCAACATGTCCACACAAGTACAAATTTTGTAACTTATATCTCAAATTTTGTAACTACATGAACATTAGATATTACCAAAAAGGATACCTATGAATATAGAGCGAGGCTATTGCACTTTGCAAAGCGCAGTGACTATTACGCTTTGGTGTTATATCTTCCTAAACTATAGCTCGAATGGTCAATCCAAGTTGCTCATCATAAATTACATCTAAATATCTAGTTGCATACCAATTTTTTTTCTATTTTTAGAAATTTTCTAACTAATTTTTTGGATATTTGAAAGTTGCATAAAAATATGTATATAAAAGGGCCATTTTTAAAAAATCTAAAAAAAAAATAGTTAAAAATTTTAAAAATATAAAATTTTGGTATGCAACTAGACTTCAATATGTAGATTATGGTGAGCAACTTGGATTGACTATTCGAGTTATGAGTATCAGGCACTGCACTTTGCGAAACGCAATAGCCTCACTCATTGATATTCACATTAACTCATTTAGTGTGCAACTTACTTTATATAGTATAAAAAATACAATGCACAAAATAATTAGCATAATAAAGCTATTAGTTTGAATATCAAATCATTCAATAAGAATTAATACTATGATATATAGATATGAGGAGGGATCCATTGACAATGCTTAATTTGACAATCTTGACAATGAGAATTTTAAAAAAATTGTAAAAATTCACAAAAACTCTTAAAAATGAAAAATTGTTTATGGATGTACTATTTAACATATAGATTGATAGTATTTCAAATTTCAATCAATTTGAATATCGTTTGATGCCTTATCAAAAATTTGTGTATTTTTTAACGGTTATAAATTAACGGATCATTAAAGAGCTATCAAATATCGCTCAAATTAAATATAATCGGAAACATAATCAATTTATAAGTTAAATAATACTCCGTAGGTTTTTTTCTATTTTTAAGATTTTTTATGAATTTTATAAAATTTTGAAAGATATGATTGTCAATATTGTTAAAAAATTCATTGTCAATGGATCCCTCCTCTATAAACTCAATAAATATATTATTGCATTCAATTAAGTATCTTAATTTTAATCCTCAGAAGATAACTAATTCTTTATAATAATAATATTGATCCAAAAAATATTAGTTCATCAAAATATTAATTTTAATAATAATTAATCCAGTAAACATCTTAAATTTTTAATGTTAATTTCAAAGTAATATATTAAGTCCAAATGATGTTTTGCGGATTTCCCAGTGAATTTGCAAACTTCAGTGTCAAAAATAACAAACGTGGCATAGCTAGCTAGTTTCATCACTAACCATAAATTTTAGGCTCTAAACCTGTATAATTAAAAAAAATATTTTATTAATTTAAACACTATGTAATTGCAATTTTAAAATTTATTTGGAAGCCAAACAAAAGGCATATCAGTTCAATATTCATTGCTTTATAGTTTTGTCCCTTCTTCTACAACCTTTTTACCGCATATAGTGCAACCCACATAATACTAACCATCCTTACTAATTACACTATCAATATTAGAAATACTGACCCGATCTTTTAAAATCCATCTGATGTTCAGCAAATCTGCAGGGTACGTAATCCTGTTTTCAACTGCCTCTGTACTGGATCTTTAGGAGTAGATTGAATTCATGTTCAAATTCAATAGAGTTTAGGCTTAAAGATCATAGTTGTCCTTTTGTGTTCTTGCATGTATATAACATTTCCCCTACAATGCAATATGTCACTATATATTACAACGTACACAAAGCAACAAAAAAAAAAAAAATACAATATTCTTTCTTGAAAAAAATCGTTGAAATTAAAGTAAAATTCTATAAAATATTGATGTGATCGAATTGACCACATGCATGTATTAGAATATTGATGCCATCCCACACTCTTGTGACTCTTGTCGCACGTACGGCATATCAAGATTTCTGTGCTATCTTCGTTCAGGTCTTCAATGAAAGTCCTTTTAATATTTTTATCTTGTTTGCCTTTCTTCTTCATCCTGAAAATAATAATTAAAAAATGTAATTTATTAAATCAAAAAGTTTAATTACATTAACAGATTGCTTAAAAGAATAAAAGAAAGTTATCGACATCACTGCATGTTAGAAACATATAACTGTCATCTGTAAGTTAATTAAAAGATGGATGTCAACATAAAATGTTAATTATATATTTTAGTCTGTGTACAAACAACAAAAGAAGATCTGAAAAAATAAAATAAGTTGCCATTAGTTGGAAAGTAAAAACATTCAATTACATTGAATAAGTTTAATGAATTTAAAGATGTTTTCAATATGTATGGTAAGATCAAATACAAGGTTAATCGTGTCAAGTATAAAATTGAGAGCAGCATACAAAATGAAGGAAATTATTAAGTAGATGCTTTGTATATATGGTAACCAAATATAGTAATTAACTCTATCATATTGAAGGAATTGAAGTGGTGTTTCATATTTCTTAATGGAAATGGGGAAACCGCTTAATAAAGGGTGTTTCAATAACTTAATGAAAAGAATAATAATGAGAAGCAATCAAATTAATGGAAGTTTCAATAAATTAAAATAAAACCTCCTGTAGATTGAACGAAATTGACAAAACTAAAGCACTGAATGGTAATCTTTGGAAGACCTGCATGTTCACATAGCGATAACAATTGAAAGAGAAGCAAAAACCTTCTTTCTAACAATGGAAGCGGAAGAGTTTGAAAGGAGAGTGGCTGCCCAGAAATAGAAAGTCCAAGAAAAAAATAAAGTAGACGGCTAAATAGAGATTTGTGAAAAGAAAGTCAGTTCTAGGAAGAGGAATTAAGATGGAGACACCCGTTGAGATATCGCTCACAGTGGCGATATAGAAGTTTTAGAAGATAATAATAAAATGGCGGTGGCTGGTGAGAGCAGGGTGAGACAGTATTTCTTTTTTATTTTTTTTAATTAAAGACCTGTCGATAAAATAAGCGAAGGGATGCAAATTGAACTCGGTACATGAAAGATGACGTGGTTTGTTGAGAGCACGGCTTACTCTTCCGCTTTTCTTTAAAGAAAGAGATTTGATTGAATTAATCTTCTTAATTAAAATTTTCAACTTTTTATTAATTTTGATTTTGATTGACGTCGGCCTGTTTCCAATGTGTTCTCTCGATAGGATGTAGCAGGTTTAAAACAAAATAACGGGTTTGTATAAACATTTAAATTTGAGACTTAATTCTTTATTCAACTCAAAAATCAATCTTAAGATTGTAAGCATTTAGTAGTTCAGTGCAATGTTTCTACTACCAGGTTTTTCTTCTCGGTACATTTCATGGCTAATGTAATATAATGATAAAGAATAAAACTATGGTGCTCCTACAAGCACGGATGCCTCCCGTGCTCTTAACTAAAAAATCATACTAAACCATCTCGAAATTTCGATTTGTGGGTCTCATTAAATTCTTTATATCAAAATATCATAGAATACCAAAAAATTTTCCATATTTTGAGATTTTTAAGTATTTGTTTTGTATTTATTAAAGATGACATAGTTTTATACATTATTTTATTATTATTTTGATGTCATTTTAAAAGATTCCAAAACATATACTTAAGAAACTCAAAAAATGAAAATTTTTTGTATCCTAAGAGATTTTGACATAAAGAATTTAATGAGAATGATAAATCAAAATTTCATGATGGTTTAGTATGATTTTTTAGTTAGTAGCACGGGAGGCCTCCGCGCTCCTAGGAGCACGCTAGATTTACTCTAATAAATACCCTTATAATTCGTACTCTTATATATCCAATACCAAATTTCATACATTAATTCCCCTAGTAGCTAGTGCACAGTATTACATACACTGATACACATGATCAACTTTCCCCTAACACATGAAATAAGAAAAACTAGAAATGAAAAAGAAGAACAATGCCTCATTAATTAGTACTTAATTACTAGTTAACAAAACACAGAACAGAAGTTTGATTTCAGATCACTCATGTCATCACAAAATGACCGAGATCATCGTATCAAACAAACCGAAAAACCGTATATAATTAATACTGTTAATTAATCGACCGCAAAAGTAAATCAGCATATATAGCTCGATGCATGTATATATAGTTTAACTTCAACTGTTGCCTCAAATTACGCAGCCGGAGCGCAGTCGAAATCCCCGTCGTCATCGTCATCCGATTCGTGCTGCATCACCCTCAGCACCTCAACATCCTCACACGCTGCCGGTAGCAGCTTCGTACTGGCATTGCAGTACCTCCCATTGATCTCAGCATTGCCATTAAACTCCATTTCTAATTCTCTCAACAGTAGCTAGGTAGCTAGCTAGCTAAGAGTATATATCCTGTATGTGCTTGTTGCTTGTCTGGTCAGTGATCAGTAGTGCTCACTCACTCACTGACTGACTGACTAGCTTTGTTGAGAGATTTGATTATTTGCTGTGCATATATGGTGGTTTATATAGATGAAAGCCAGTGTGGAGAGCCTTGTTCAGCCATGGGGCAGCTCGTGGAGAGAATGCAGGAGAGTGTGTGCTACTAGTGGCATTGTGACTGAAGCAAAGTGTGGGTACCGGGGTCTAGTGATATTCTGGTACACATGGCATCCTATGCTGGAAATTAGAGAGAATCAAATGCCACAGTGGAAAGTGCTCCCAATTCCTCTGTGGCAAACATGAAAGATGATATGTTAATGCGATTCTTCTGGTTCATAATTTCATTCACCCGCTTCATGTTTGTTTGTATATATATGAGCTGACGTTTGGTATCTATACTATATATATGCATGTCTGTGGCTAAAATGCGCAGTCGTTATTTCATATCATATCATGTGCATAAAATAAAGTTGGAGGTTTCGGGTTGCCACGTATAAAACGTCTGTTTGTATCCTCGGAGAGTCGTTTTTTAAATTGCGATTTTGTGTGATTGACACGGTACTGCGCGCTCCACTAGTTCATTTTTTATTGGGATTCTATATATGGTCCTGATAAGTCAAATTTGAGAGTGTATGTAATTATGTAATTGCCCCAGAATTAAGGCTGAGTTTAAGAATAATTAAATAAGAGAATTCATCTACTGCATGCATATAATAAATAATTAAATTAATTATGAGCTACAGGAAGTCTACGTACTTGGCAGGAGGAAGATATTAAAATATATGGAATGGTACGTACATATAATTGTCTATGATTAATTTCCTACTTAAAAAAGTATGGTACCATTTCCGCAGTCAATTCAACCAAATTTTATCATGTGGGGCCTTGGGGTTGAACGATTAGTGAATGAAATGAAAAGAAAATGACGGAAACATTGTATGGATCGGGAGTGTACAACACAGAGAGTTACTGTTTTGTATCTTTAATTGAAGAGGATCAAATAAGTATATTTTTTACAAACTAGTAAACAGCCTATACGTCTTAGTTTGAGCTAAAATTGTTATTTCTTATTATAAGTTTTTAAGATAATATGTAATAGACCTTAAATTGAGAAAATTGATATAGACCTTAAGTTTTAATGGGTTGAGACATTGAAGTACGTCAACGGTGGTGATCAATCTAGCTAAGTAAATAATCAACGACTGAGATTTATTCCTTAGAAAAAATGGAACTTTCATGTCAAAAAATTCAATCTCCTTTTATTAGGAGTAAGGATATGTGACCATAAAATTAAATCCTAAATAACCATATTTTAAATTCTTAAATAACATAACTAACTGATGAGTTATGTTGTATATAAAATGTTTTATGTGTGTGTACAAGAAATTATATCATTTTGATTTTACTTACACGTATGTATCAAGTATTAACAAAACTCAACGATTCAAATTTTATAATTTTTTCTCTTTTCTTGAGGCTATCGAAACAATATTAATTTTCATCATTTTGTGTGTATATGTTATTGAGATGATTATGTATAAATAATCTAACGATTTACATTTTCATGCATCTAACGGTTTACATTAATCAAATCATATATAAATAATATAATGGTTATCATAGACATTAGTGCCCATAGTTAATATTGGATCCCTCCTCTTCATATATATCCATATAGTGATTGGTGGTAGGGGTGCAAACGGGTCGGATAATATCTGACCGTATTCGGATTCGTATTTAGATAATGGCGGATACGGTTATTCGGATACGGATACGAATACGGTAACGACATATGCGGATATGGATACGGATACGGTTTTCAATTTGGAACCGGATACGGATACGGATTCGGACAATTATCCGAATCCGGATATTTTGGTAATTCAGATATCCGAATGAAGGGTATATTATATGTCTTTCGATTGGGATTTTGGTGTAGATTTCAAATCCAATTAAACTTATATCAAATAAGTCATGAAATTTCATTTTTATATAATTTTTGGCATATTTTAATTAATAAAATGATAATAATAAGAGATTAATTTTTTAATTATATGAGTATAATTAGTAATTATATCTTATAATAATGATTAGCAATTAAATAATTATATAGTAAAAAATTAGTGATTAATATTATTAGTAATATAACCGGTTCTTTATCATGAAAAATTGTAAACAATTTATTTTGAATATTAAAGGCAGTAACCGCAATAGACCCGTATTTGTATTTGTATCCGTTAAATATCCGATTCGTATTCGCATCCGTTTGATATCCGAACCATATCTGTATCTAGAACTATCCGCATCCATATTCGTATTTGGAAAATTAAAACGGATACGAATACGATATTGACTACTATCCGACCGTATCTGACCCGTTTGCATCCCTAATTGGTGGTGTGCTAATATTTTTTTTATATAAATGCAATATTCATTTTTGTTCAAGTACAACTAATTCACTTGTTGGAAAAAATTGGATCTAGTGAAATGGGAAATTACCGTACTGGCTGCAACATACGTGGAGTTCACATTTGCTGTTCAATTATTATGATGATAAAATTTTGTCGTTGTATGATAGGAATATCTGATACTTTTTTACTTATAAACTTTTGTGTATTTAATATGCAACTTTTCAAGATCCAAAAAAAAAAAGTTAAAAAATTATAAAAATAGAAAATTTTTATGTGCAGCTAGATTTCAATATGTAGATTATGATGAGCAACTTAGATGGACAATTCGAATTGCAGTTGAGGAGATATAATACTAAAGTATCGACGTCACTGTGCTTAACAAAAACATAGCCTCACTCTTAGTCAATTTAAGTTGACAATGACGCAATGCTGTGACATCACCCAATTATATATGTCGACAATGATAGCTATATATGTGGAGCAACCATTAACTAACTACTCAATTATATAATATATCAAACTTTAATTATGTCTATACATGGCATGCAAATTATCAATTCTATTTTATTTCATTTCCAGATCAAGTAACTATATTATTATATACATGCAGTTTATGACTCATCTTTCATACAAAAGACGCATTCGCAATACATATCCAAATAAAATAATAAATCATCCACCTCACAAAAAAAGAAATTCATAAATCATTGTGTGATGAGTTCTGCCTTTGTTAATTTGTCTCAAAATTCATATCGCACATATATTTTCCCTTGATTTAATACCTTGACTGTTAAATTAACGTAGTGCATTGTTATTAGAGAAATGAATATATGCATCCCTCTTACATACATACATATAAGATAGTGCCTTGCCGGAAACAAGACAATTTGATACATGAACTAACTAATACACAGCATTACTTACGCACCTATATATTAACATAAATTAACTGTTGATCATATGGAGGTGCCATCTTAAAATGATTGGGAAACAGAAAAAAGAGTAACACAAGAAACATTAGGCCGCAGAAACTGATTAACACAGCTCAAATTAGTAAACTCTTGTCCCAAATCAGGCAGCGGGGGCACAATCGAAGTCATCGTCGTCGTCGTCCGCCTCATGTCGCACGACCAGCCTCAACACCTCAATATCCTCGCACGCCACTATCCGCATCGTACCGGCATTGTACCAGCCATTCTCAGCATAGGCACCGCCATTGTTCTCCATTCCTCCAAATTAATTATGCTATCAGTATATCAGCTAGTTAATTAGGATATGGTTTCTTAGTTGTGAGATATGTCTGCACTGCGCGCTGTCGGAGTGTCTATATAGAGAAGGCCAGAAGGGCCAGCGTGGGCGGCGCATGGAGGCATGGGTTGGGCTCGTGGGGAGAGTACAAGAGAGTGTGCATATATGGTGCCATGCCATGATGAATTCAGTGGCAGAGTGTGAGCTTAGCGCCATGTGAGGTCCACTGGTATATATACTTGGCATGTTATGTGGAGATAAGATGAGAGAATGGGATGAGATGCCATTTTTCTGGAAAGAGGGACTCTTTGGTTTGTTTGCGGCAACCAGAATCCATTGCTATGGAGTGCCAGCCTTATGCTACTAATTAATTGCTTTAGGGTGAGAGAATTAGGCAAGGGACCTATGTTTGTTTGAGCATATGGGCTGGAGTTGGGCCGGGGACATGAGCGGGGGATTGAAGGTGGGGGAAATAAAGATTTTCACATATACAAATTCCCCTATTTTTTGTAGTACTGGGCTTTGATTTCTCGCATCACATGCAATTGCAAGTTTTTATTCAACTTGTTCTGAGAGGTCAAATCACAAGTATCGGTATACTCAAACCCAGACTTGACTTGACTTCACGTTGAATTGTTGGTATTTGCCAATTCAATGGCTTACAGCTAGTTACAATTTCCAAGAGTGATTCCACATTTTAATTTCTCACCCACTCACTCACTCACTCATTTAATAACAACACTAGATTGCCATTTTCCATTTCAAGAAAAAAAAAAAAACAGTACCTGGCCCAGTCTGGGTACTCACGAGTCTCCGCTAAAGCCGATCTCCCTCCGGTAGACTGAGTCCCACTCCCACCGGCCATAGCAAGTCTCAGCAACCTTTCCATTCATTCCTTACTCCTTACTCCTTACTCTCAGCCTGCTCGCCCGTTGGCAATATTTATTCAAAAACATCAAAAGGTTCATTACATTTCTTACTCCTTATGTTGTGTCGGCCTGCGCAGCAACATACCCAATGCTGACTACTTTAAATAGCTTTTCTTTTTTTGGAGAAAAACTCGTAGGTATTTTATTCATTTTTGGGGATTACACCAAAACAACATAACGTACCACTAGTACAAGAACCAGCTAAACTGCCTAAAAACACTTACAAAACAACAAGCATAAAACAAAGAAGAACTACCTTGCAAGATAGATAAGCTACCCTACACTTACTAAGACTACAAACAGATAAAAAGGATAAAACATAACTGGAAAATAAACTGCTACGATTACTCCTATGGTGCCCCAGATATCGGTTCTTCAGTTCAAGGATGGATATCAGATAATCCTCCACAATTTGGTAATTCAAACAAGTCTATCATTTATTCTCCATTATCCAGTGGCAGGGTCCCATGCCCCGCCGCCTCATTCATTTTTTGCTGTTTAGACCCCCCCCCCCCCCCTCCAATTCTACCATTTAGATCATGCAGTGGTGTTCGCCCTCCTTGTTTGGGTGATAAAGTTGCTGCACCAACGGGGTCAGTATGGTGCGCCTTTCGTTTCTTGGAGACGGGGAACAAATCATTTAAGGTACGGTCGTATTCCATCAGGGCTAGATCTGTTTGAAGGTTTTTGTGAGATGTTTTTGTAGCGCCCACGCCATTTTCTTCTGCTGGTTCATTCAGATCGACTCCCGATTCTGCTGAGTACCCCCCACCAGTATTATTTGGGGCAGGCTTGTCTGCCGGCAGCGAGTTTTCACGGTTCTTAATAATTATATATTAATTATAACAAAAACTCTTACAAATTTCATAATAATGATATATAGGACTCATAATATACTATAAAAAAGTAATTAGTTGTAAATTGTATTCTTAATTATTATCTTCAAATGATATTAAAAATAGTAAAATTAAACTTATGATATTGTTACATTATTTTGGCTAATAATATAAGACGTCTCATTGACAATGGGAAAGACATCTCATTGACAATGGGTGATTTTTTGAAATAATTTGTACCCAAAAAATTATATATTATATATACTTGCAAATTAATGAATGAATTCCAAAATATATATCTATAATATCGCATGATACAATGCAAACAAGCATATTGGTATTAGGTAATATAATTATGTATTTTAATCAAACATATTGGTATTTGATAATATAATTATGTATTTCAAACAACCAGATTGGTAATATGATGCAAGTATATTATATATACTTGCAAACTAATGAATGAATGCCAAAATATATCTATAGTATCGCATAATACAAGGCAAACAAGCAGATTGGTATTTGGTATTGTATTTCAATATTTGCACGAGAAACCGCCTCAAAGAATCTGTCATTTGGTGTCAATTAAAAAAGACCAGAAAGTGCAGTGCCCTGTATATCCCTATCCCTACTAATAATAAAAAGATGAGTTGGTTTGGAGATAGAAAGGACTATATGTCTAAACGAATTTTCAGCCATCAGATATATCAATCTGTTATAATATGGACAGTTGATTTTGTGATTTGATGATTCTATTTCCTTCCGGCCTCTCTAACCCAGCCTGCCAGTCAAATCCCAATACTCGTAAACGTGTTAATTCACCCCCGACCGCGCAGAGTGCTTATCCTCTGCTGCGCAGTATTTTACTTTGCAGCGAATCAATGATGCAGATTAGAGGATGGCTTTCCTGAGATTGAGTTGCACGAATCTTACAGCATATCCAACGGTTACAGTTCTGCACAGTATTTTCCTGCGCAGTAGAGGATATAAATTGGACCGCGCATTCACGTGGGACCTTGATATGGGATATACGGCCCCCATTGAGATCTCCTAACATTTGCTATGTGCCATGCGGCATCCTGAACCGTTTGATCTCCTCGAGATTCGTTCTGTCACAAATCCTGATGTGATCCAACGGCCCACGTACTGCATGGAACATACATATGTTAGAGAGGATAAGCACTCGGCCCCAATTGCTTGACTTGATGGATAATATCCCGTACTGAGTAGTGACATATACGCAGTTGTAGACTTAAAGATACAAGTACTTTTCTTTTTTTTTTTTTTTTTAAATCCAAGATACAAGTACTTGAATCAAAAAAAAAAAAAGATACTACTGGAAAAATAAAAGACTCGATGGGTGTGTTTGGATGGTGCGGATTAGCGCTACTTTGAGAGTAGTGACGCTAACCCCCATGCGAGTGTGATCCGAATACAGAATAAAAATTATGGGTAGCAGTGGGTAGCAACTAATCTGCTAACTCTAAGGGCAGTCAAGTTAGTGGACTGCTCACCCGTGAACACCCAAAAAAAAATATAAAACCCCCACTTTTTAATAGACTACAACAAATAAATGATAAATAAAAGAGAATTAGTCGGAAAGAAAAGATAAATAATTTATTATTTTATTTATTTCCTCTATCATTACCCAAAAGTTACCATCCAAACACAAATTTACTAATTTGAGTAGCAAAAACTTAGTTCTACTCACACGTTTTCCGAGTTAGCGCTAACTTCACACTACTCTCAATAATTAACCGAAATATCACTACTCTTCCACTACTCCTTACACCATCCAAACGCACCCAATGAGTTATGTAATGTATCCCTACTATTTATAAAAGGAGGAGTTTGTTTGGAAATCTAAATAGCTATCTGTCCAAACCGATTTTAGACCATTGGATATATTAGTATGTTTAAATCTTTACCGTTGATCATCTAATTTTCATGATTCGATTTCCAAATTAGCACATTAATGTGTTACCAAAAACCAAGCAAGTTAATGCGTTGTCTTTCCTTAAATTGGTTTTTACTTTGTCCACGTGCAATGCTGTTAGTTACTTTCAACTTTCAATACATACCAAAATTACATAAGTTTAATACATATAATACATACCAAAATTATATAAGTTCCAAAAATAGCACAAATCTCATTTTAGATTTTGTTAATAAATTAATTATTTCAGAAAAATAAGATAAAATAAATTAAATTAAAAGTATCAAATGTTACAATATCATTTTAACGCTGTATATTTTTTTTTCCTTCTCATTAAACATTGTTCATAAATTGAAACTTAATTAAAAACACATAAACAAAATGACTTCAAACCTTAACGTTTTGGTTACATATAAAACGTTTTGGTTACATATAATTTTATTTAGTTATAACAATAATAAAAATAATTATATCAAAAAAATTTATTAAATAAGACCCGTTGCAACGCACGGGTAAGATACTAGTAATGATATTATGGCAAAGGTGCTTTTGATGTGGGCCGTCTCATTTAATTGATGTGAGCAACTTGGATCGATAATTCAAATTACGGTTGAGAAGATATACTGAAGTATCGACGTCACTGTACTTTACAAAAAATAATAGCCCTTTTTTTTTGAGAAAAAAATAATAGCCTCACTCTCAGTCAAATTTGAGTTGACAATGACGCAATGGTGTGACATCACAATTATATATGTCGACAATGATTGCTATGTGGAGAAACCATTAACTGACTACTCAATTATATAACATATCAAACTTTAATTATGTCTATACATGGCATGCAATTGCTCAATTTTTTATTTTATTTCAGTTTCCAGATTTAGTAACTATATTATTATATGCATGCACTTTATGGCTCATCTTTCATACAAAAGACGCATTCGCAATATTACATATCCAGTTAAAATAATAAATCATCCACCTCAGAAAAAAAATAATAATAATAATAATTAATCATTGTGTGATGAGTTCTGCCTTTGTTAATTATAATTTATTTGTCTCAAAATTCACATCAATTGCACATATATTGATTTAATACCTTGATAGTTAAATTAACATATAGATATATAGTGCATTGTTATTAGAGAAATGAATGCATCCCTCTTACATACATATATAAGATACCGTCTTGCCGGAAACAAGACAATTTGATACATGAACTAATTAATACACAGCATTACGTACGTATGCACCTTAAATGATTGGGAAACAGAAGAAAAGGGTAAAACATATATAAAACATTATGCCGCAGAAACTGGTTAAAACAGCTCAAATTAGTAAGCTTTTGTCCTGAATCAGGCAGCGGGGGCAGAATCGAAGTCGTCGTCGTCGTCGTCCGCCTCATGTCGCACCATCCTCAACACCTCAATATCCTCGCATGCCAGTATCCTCATCGTACCAACATTGTACCAGCCATTCTCAGCATAGGCGCCATTGTTCTCCATTCCTCCAAATTATGCTATGAGTATATTAATATCAGCTAGTTAATGATCAGGATATGGTTTTTTGGTTGAGATATGTCTGCACTGCGCACTGTCGGAGTGTCTATATAGAGAAGGCCAGAAGGGCCAGTGTGGGCGGCGCATGGAGGCATGGGTTGGGCTCGTGGGGAGAGTACAAGAGAGTGTGCATATATGGTGCCATGCCATGATGAATTCAGTGGCAGAGTGTGAGCTTAGCGCTATGTGAGGTCCACTGGTATATATACTTGGCATGTTATGTGGAGATGAGATGAGAGAATGGGATGGGATGCCATTTTTCTGGAAAAATAAAGGGACTCTTCTGTTTGTTTGCGGCAAGCGGAATCCATTGCTATGGAGTACGTACGTACCACCCATTCATATTTTTATTTTATAGACTATTTTTATGATCATAAGCTATTAAGATGCTCTGGCTTGCTTGCCGCTTGTTAGGAATTGGTTTAGGTTTAGGTTTAGGTTTATAAATAAATAGGTCATTAATTAAGAATTGAGTAGAGTTTAAATGTGGTTGACTTATTTAGCTCACAAGTTGAGTGCATGTAAACTGCACTGGCGCAATTTAACACATATTAATTTATAGATTGTACTTATAGATGCCGAATTTTGAATGAATCTAAATTTTATGATATTGTAATGATCTTAATTTTAGTGCGCTCGATCTCGCTCTCTTTCTCTCTCCAAATTTCGTTTCCGCTAGTTTCATACTTCAGCCCGGTTTTTTATTTTCACGGTTCTTCAAATTATTGTTAAATAATTATATATTGATAATAGATTCTCTTATAAATTTCATAATTATGATATATGAGAACTTATATTACATAAAATTTAATTGTTTCTAAATTGTGTTCTTAATTATTATATTCAGATGAACTTATTGTCACATTATTTTATCTAATATATAATAAGAAGTCTCATTGACAATGGGTGCTTATTTGAAGAAATTTGTACAAAAAAAAGTTATATCTATGCTTGGAAATTAATGAATGACTGCCAAAATATATATGCAGTATGACATGATACCAGGCAAACAAACAGATAGGTATTTGATAATACCATAGCTCCACTCATACCATTATGTATATCAATATATGCACAAGAACCGCCTCAAAGAATCTGTCATTTGGTGTCAATTAAAAAAGGCCTATATATAACCATGATTTTACGGCAAAGGACCAAAGGTGCTTTTGATGTGGGCCGTCTCACTTAATTCTAAAGAGGAGCTCATGTAGAACATTAAGTATTTTTTATTGACAGATCGAGAGAACGTCATAAGTCATAAGTCCATTTTTTTGTTTATGAAAAATGTTCATAGAAATTTAACCTATATATAAACACATCACAATTTGTAAACTATGTATTATGTGATGAAACTTCTCAATTCTTGCATGATTGATGTATGTTATGTGCATGCAGCAAGGGTTCGTCTGAGTGACAAATTAATAATTAACTGGTATCACGTATTGCATTAATTGTGCTTAACTGACTTCAGTTATATATCTTTATGGGTCGAACTTAGTTACAGTGACGAAGCCAGGAGACAATTAATGGAGGGGAAAATTTTATGGTTACATTCATTTAATATATAAGTATATTCTATTATGAAACTTAATTTACATTTAAATGTAACATATTTTTTATTGTTTTGTATTGAAATGTATTCTTAACAATGACCATATGCATGCATAGTATAGTTAATTTTATACAATCTCATGTGGTTTATTATTTTTTTAATTATATATGGTCCAAATTGAATAAAATCAAAAGATTTAATATAAATTACCACTTATGAACATAAAATTTTAAACATAAAATTTGAAATTTGAAAGACCAAAAAATTATAAATGATGCATCTATAATGTTTGGGGTAGATCAAGGGGGGGTCATGTCCCCCCCAAACCCCCCCTTGGCTCCGTGAATGCTTAGTTAGAGATGGCAATGCCAATGAGAAGGTTATTTTGGACTGGTATCACATGATCTGTTCTTAACGTCCTGCCTGTTATATATACTTAAATTACATGCCTTTGAATCGACAATCAATGACGTCCCGGCCTCTTGCCGGTAATTTTGGACTGGGTTAATTTGCCTGCCCGGCCATGCATCTCGATTCTCGCCGCAAACATGCTGGTTGGTTCTGAGTTTCCGGCAAACTTTAGCAAAATGTTGCAAGTGAATATATAGGCACGTATATATTATATATGTTACAAATTAAGAGCATCCATTACCTATATACCAAAGCTTGTTTCTTAACCGTTGTAATTTTTCACATATCACGGCCCACGGGCTATGTATATTGTCATATCCAGCTGAACTGAACAAATGATCTGGAGATGGTGGCACAGGCACACTGCGGCGGCATTAGGCATTAAAAAAGTTTGTAGAAATCAACTCATCTGTCCTAAACTCCTGATTAATAAGGTATCAACCGTATTGTGTTAGATTGTAATGTCAAAATGTATTGAAAAAAATTGGAGACAATTCTTTTTCTTTTCTTTTCTTTTTTTTTTTTTTTTTTTTGTATCAATCGACAAAGAAACAAGTATGCTCTAAACAAGATAAAACTACGTTTTTTGGAATGATTACTGCGTTGAATGCACGGCCACCAGAGTTCAGGCTATAGACGGGCTTGAGAAACAAAATAGAATTTAGAATTGGGCTGAGATGGAAAATATTTCTTATGGGCTATTTGGGCCTAATCTTCTACTTCAAACATGTCTATTATGATGCATGCAGCAGTTCACAGCATTATTGTGACAAGATTTAATTTAATTAGTTGATGAAGTAATTATAAACGCAGTTTAATTTATACTATAGCTGTTGCCCAAATACGTGTTTAAAAAGCGTTTTGGTGATACGAATTATCAAAAAAAAAAATAATAATAATATGTCAAGTTATGATTAAATAATATGACATCTGTGGTATGACAATTATCAATTATGACAGTGAAGGATGAATTAAGCATTACCAGCATGTCAAAATTAAATCCAGCGCCATGTAAAACCGAATCTTCAACACTTAAAAGGAGATATTAATTTTTGGAACCCACCTTTAAAATAGGATAGGTATTACTATACACATCTCCCTTTAATATTTTATTCAAATGTTGACATTGATTTTGTGTAGTTAAAACTGTAAACGATCGAAGTGTTGTACACGACAGATTGGTTTATTTCCCTCGTTTTTTAAATCTTCCCATTTTTGTTCCAATATATGAATTAAACATGCACTCAGATAGATCAAAATTTAACAAACAAAATTATGAAATTAATTACTTGAGCAACCTCCAATAAATCATATATATCTTCTCTCTCACACAATAAAAACTTTTGTGTGCCTCACACTTTAGCCCAAACCATTGAATTTATATATAATTTAAGACGGTAGTAAAAATTCTCAACTAAATCAAAATCAAAAATCAAGATCTACTTTCTCAGCTGGGGCTCCTGAAATATCCTCTTAGATCTCTTGAAAGGGACTTCCACTTTGTAATTTTGTAATTTTCCTTCATTTTCTGATATTCAAACGGTTTTTATCAAAGCCAAGTTCGATGATCCGCCTACAAATTTTTTACTGGAATTAATGTTTTTGAAAACGATACAAGTTATAAACAATCTAGCTTTGTTTTATTTCTACTAGTAAATAGCTCACGTCTTGCTTTGGACTGAAATTATTATATCTTATAATAGAGGGTCGAAAGTTTATGTTTTGTGAGGAAACCAATATGGGACTTAAATTTTAATGGGTCGGAACATTAATGCACATCAACGGTGGTGATCAATCTGAGTAAACAATTAACGGCTGAAGTTTCTTCTTTGGGGAAGATAGAACTTTCGTGTCAAAAAATTCAATTTCTAATCTATACTCTATAAAGAGGGGTAGATTTTCAAGCACCTCAACTATACAACATCATCACTATTATTAACCATTGATTTTGTTTGAAGCTCTTCATATATTTTGATCCAATGGTTTGTATTTTTTTTCTCTCATTAAATAAGATGAATTCCACATGTCTAAAACAAATTTTAACCCTTAAAATAGTCCAACATTTATATATGTTCTTATTTATAAATTATTGTATTATTATTATTATTATTTACTTACATAAAAAAATTACAAAATTTATTTAAGTTTTGTTTAATATAAATATTTAAAATTTTATAAATTCTTAGTTATTTGGTACCACTTTTTTCGCCGGAATTACAGCTCTAGTCTCCTATTAATAGGGGTAAGGATTTAGCGCAAAATGACAACTGACCGAATAGTTATCAAAAGTTAGAAATAAAATGAAGAAATGTAGACATGATTTACTATTTAGAAGACATGGATCACATGATAATGTCTTATATCGAAAGTCGAGCAGAAATTTGCACATTTGTTGTGTGATTTGTATGAATAAATATATATATAGAGAGAGAGAGTTTTAATCAAATTTTAATGTTTTATAAATTTAAGATATTAATTAGGTTAACTATTTTGGAGTAATTTGTTTCGTTATTTGTACCATTGCAAAATTAAAAGCGCTGATGAATGACAACACATTTTATCTAAATCTCATTATCATCTGATCCCCATAATTTATAGATGTGATATTTACCTTGTGTATAGATCATGTTAACATGTTAGTTTCAGATCCTATCTTTCATTAGCAAAATATTGAAGGTAATTAATCAGTTGTTGAATTATATCACTTTATGAAGGAATATTCTGCTGCTCTCTAAATTAACCAAAGAGCATGATCCTGCCTTTAATTTGCAATTAGTCTTCACTTCATATCGGTTTTTCCATTAAAAGAGCAGGGCTGATCTGCTCTTTGGATTTGGAGAATAGTAAATGATTGTATTCCGGGCTTCAGTCTAGAAATATAAATTTGCATTGATGAAAATTTAAATTTTATATACTTATAAAATCAAAAGTACCAAAGGAAAACTCTTAATTATGTCAAAGTTGTTTATGGTTATGATAACGTTTAATTAGTGCTAAGAGAGAATCAATATTGAAATGCATTATATTTTTCATTTCGTTCCCATGAAAATTAAATTAAAAAAAAAGAGCTGATAATTACTATAAAATTAATAATAACAATAAGAATGATGTTAATATATTTGACAAACGTGAAAACCCAATCCATTTTTCTGACAATATTTTGCAAAATTATATATTTCAGAGATCATAACATCTGGATTTAGGCATTTGATATCATATATCAGTAGGCCCTCAGTGGTCACAACATTACTGGGTTTTATTTGTGGCCTCTTTTGTGCAATTTGCCCTTGTTTCCATGTTCTCCTATACGTGTACGCTTCCCTTGTGCAAGATTCTCCGTTACATGTAACAAAGTTACCTTGGATTATTCGATGTGGTAAGTTACAAATGCATGTTTGGGGATTGGTAAATTACAAATATCAACTGTCCCAATGAAAATGGAAATTAAAATTTATTATATTGCACAATGCACATTATTTCATGATTGAGCAGTTCGTAATCAATTTGGGTCGATAAGTTACCCCAATTAGTCCATAAAAACTCTCATTCAGGTTCTGATCTTCCACATGCGCAAAGAGGATTGATTTTGCGACTACATCAAAATCTGGTTCTCACATTTTAAAAAAATAATTATAAATATTAAAATTACAAAACTCTTTAAATTAAAATTTAAGTGAAATTGTTACAAAAATATTGAATTAGTTT
The DNA here is from genome assembly GCA_030179965.1 of Cyperus esculentus. Taxonomy (NCBI): domain Eukaryota; kingdom Viridiplantae; phylum Streptophyta; class Magnoliopsida; order Poales; family Cyperaceae; genus Cyperus; species Cyperus esculentus. The sequence goes on along the minus strand of JASGLE010000003.1, from coordinate 4,631,206 downwards.
GAAAATAATTTCATTAATTGGTGATGGGCTGATGGCACGTACAGTATATGTACGTACAATCACATGTTGTCAGAGCCTCAGAGAGGCAGTTAGTACTTGGTACGCATCGTATTATCATGTCACGTCGAAGCAACTGTAACAGTATTGTAAGTGTAAATTCAATAACTTGGGATTTCAAAAAAAAAAAAAAATTCACTAACTTGGAGGACTAATTAATTGAACAAATAATGTTGAAGATATATATAACTTGTCGATCCAAGTGCAATAAAACAACTCACGGGCAAAATTAAATCAGAAGTTACTTTTTTTTTTTTTTGTCAAAACCAACTTTGTGGTTGGTATTTTTCAAAAACAAAAAAACTTTGTGGTTGGCCTGGCTTGACCTGTGAGGCTGTGACAGACAGTGTGTAGTCCAGTCGACCTCTTGACCTTTGCACTGCCAATGAATCACGAATCACGATTCATATGTAAAGTCGGAGCTATAAAGCCACTGACTATACAACATTACTTTCCTCAAAAAAAAAAATATACAACATTACAACTGTTCTCATTTCTGAACACTAGTAAAGAGTCTACGCGTTGTTTTGGGCTGAGATTATTATTCTTTATAATAAATTTTTAAGATAGTATGTAATAGAGACTTATACTGAGGAAATTGATATGGGTCTTAAATTTTAATAGACTGAGACATTAACGTCAACGGACATTAACGTAAATCAATGGTTCTGATCTGTCTAAGAAAATGATCAACGACTCAGGTTTTTTATTTGAGGAATATAGCTCTTTCATGTTATTTTAGTAAAGAATGCTATGTATATCATGAATTTATGATGATTCACTAAAAATATAATAAAGGAATTTATGATGATGGATGAACCGTTTTTTCTTGTTTTTTCAGTGGAGGAATCTTGTTGGATTTGATAGTGAAGATTTGTTTCATAATAAAATAAGAGCATATGTGGTAAAAGGTTCCGCAGTTCGGGATAGTAGCAGGGAGGATATGTAGATACTTAAAAGTTAAAACTGATATCGGCTGTGTTACTATTTATATTAAATGAGTCGATATTTATATTATTTTATTTAGTATTCAAGTTATTCATATAATATATACGGTACACTATATAAAATAAGTAACATATTGAAGTTATTAATTTGAATATCTTTCTCATTCAATTTCAAAACTAATCCAATCAGTATCAATTTTTCATATCTATGTAACATTTTTCTTTTAAATATATATTCATAGAAACATCTCTACTCCTAACATGTCGGTCTGGCCCCTCAATAAATGCTCGTAAAATTAGAAAGAAAGAAAAAAACCAATTATAAGCAGGACATATATATAACATTGGAGCAGCAGCAGGAATTTCCGGATCTACTTGTGCCCAAGCTAGCTTTTTAAATCGACATGACAAATTGCACAAGCAAGCAACGTTGGTCCCATTACTTGAGGTACCGGTACCATCTTGTCTTCTGCAGAGATCGATCTCGATCGCAACAGGAAGGGAAGGGAAGGGATCACGGAGACAGGAGACGTGCTATTAAGTGTTAAAACCCCACTTGTACACTTGACATGAGTCAAGTCTTTTTAATGTGGTACTGCTTGCAGGGCGGATCCAGAACTGATATGAAAGGGGGCCGGAGACAATTTATGGTTCCAACTTTTTAAATATTGATCCAAAATAGATTTAGAGGGGTTACTTTATGGTTCAAAAGATAAAAAAAATAATTATTATAATATACAACTTTTATATATATTCAACAAAACATATATCAAATTAAGAGTTAATTGTATACTTAAGTAACAAAATATTTAATTAATTAATCATTGTGCATGTTTTGATATAAAAAAAAAATGATTTTTAGCATCAAATTAACAAAAATAACATCAAATATGAACATGAGTTAAACAGAAAAAACCGGAGTTCAACAATTTCTACCGGGCCAAGGGGGGTCGGGACGCCCCCCTGGCACCCCCCTTAGATCCGCCCCTGATTGCTCGTGCTTGGTTTCTTACTATGAGAATTCCCTTACCTTAGACTGGTGTCCATTGAAAAACCGTCCATAGCACCCATAAGTTACATTTCGGGATGTATTTGTTACATTTGGGTTGTATTTGTTACATTCCTTACATGTCTACGGATGTATGGACAATTTTTCAATGGATGCAAGATGTTTCTCATTTCCTTATTATTATGTGAGTTATGGTTGTGTATGTTATGTTGATTTCAGGAGAAGTGTTATCTATATCAAAAATTTTGTTATGTACACAAAATTTAATTTTTTTGAATAATTTTTCACCTTTGAATTAGTTGATCTAATTAATTGCATCAAAATATACTATTAAGAAGGATAGTGATACTTCAATACAATTACAACACTTTTTTATTTAATTGGACGGAATATAATGGTTAAAAAATTTAAAATTGGTGTGCATAGTAAAAAATTTGGTGTAGATAGCGCTCCTCCAATGTTTTTTTTTTTTTTTTTTTTGAAAACACATCCCGTAGGATGCTCCTCCAATGTTAGCAGCTGCATGCGCTGTCCTGAAACTGAAAGAAGTGCTCTAATATAATTAATTTAACTAATTTAAATGACAACATGACAACTTGAATTACTTAATTTTCAGTAAGCAAAAAAAACCAACTATGATAATGTACTTATTAAGCTTGATTCCCTTAATAATATGAAAAGGAGATTAATTAATAGTAAAACATATCCAACCTTAATAATTTGTAATTAAGGTACTGCCCAAACTCTGGAACCTAAGCAATTAATTAATATGCAATGCTTGATTGAAAACCTTTTTTTTATATATGTTTTGTTTGCCATTTATAACTTGCAGTTTGTCTCCGTTAAGCACATGATGGATGCCTCTGAACAATGATTAATGCGTATCATTATTAATTCTGACTAGCCAGGCAGTCCCAGAGATTTAATCCGAAACAAACATGGAGCCGATCAAACAGCACAAAACCATGTGGAAGGTTGCATTCAAAATCTGGTCAGTCTAACCTACCAAAGACTAATTTTTTTAGTTGGCATTACTTTGTAGAAAACAGGTATATTTCATCCTATAAAGTAGGTCACTCATCTTTTATTCCTATCTCATAATCTGACATATCCATATGTACCCATGTGCTTGTCACAGTTGCATAAATGTTTGCGGAAAACTGTAATGTATAGTTCATTGGAAAACAATATATGTTAATCGGAAATATATAAATTTATTATAAATACGATAGACCGCTGGATAAATAAAAAGGTGGTGGCTAGCTATTACTCTTGTACTTTATTTATTTCAAAGATATGTACAAAAGGACAAGAGAACAAAGGTTCATGAACAAAAATGATACCCAAGAATGCACGCAGGTGTGTGATATGGTCCGGGCCTTGTGTAGTTGTGTTACACACCTACACCTAACACATGATTCTTCAAAAAGGATTTTGTTTTTTCCCTTGGAAATTAAATATCAAAATGAATATAGATGTACTTGTACAGTCAAAAAGGTAAGAGACGAAATCCAACCGTACTAAAAAAAATCCTTTTCTATATGCGGAGGAATCATTGATAATAAAAAATTTTCAAAACACTCGAAATCATTTAAGCAAATGCTAGAAATAGCTAAAAATTATGATATGTTATTGAAGTTATATATATGTTATGTTTCAAATTTCAGATAAATTATGTTCATTTGATGTTCAATTGTTATCATTAAATTAAGATGTTACAAGTTGCACAAAAGTGTAGTTGTTGTTTTTTTTTTCATGGAACATGAAATCATATTTATTGCAAGAAGTTGAAATATATTAGGCAAACGAACCAACCACATCGAAATTTAGCTATACATAACTCGAACTAAATCGACTTTGAGCTAAATTAAATTTGAGCTAACTTGAACTTTTGAGTTAAATCGAACTCGAACTGAACCGAGCTGAACTAGCTCGCACTTGAATCGGACTCTATAGTACATGCTTCGAGCTTAAGACGAGCTCAACTATTATAATTTAATACTATTTTTATATTATCATAAATAATTAGAGCTAAAATAAGTATTCTTTTTCTTCCCTTGAATAAACTATCCATATTTTATTAATTTGATACTAAATTATGGTTACAAAAAAAAATTATTATTAGTTTGTCAATAAGTTTATTAATTAATAATAAAATTAGTACATTATTACTATTGTATGGAAAGGGATCGGAGAATATTAGATCATAAATTAAGAAATTTGTTGTCCCCATAACATAGTTGTTGTAGCCAGCGGTATGATCCAGCAGAATGAGAATTGAATTTACCATACAACAATAATTGAACTCTCAAATCGTGCAACCTCATTAATGAAAAATTTATGAAGTACGCAGAGTAACTTTGGCATACACACACATAAGTACATAACTAAGTTTTCCAAATCAATGCATACGAACTTATTGTCTGTCTTATTATGTAACCTAATAAATAATTTTTTTGATGGAAGTAACCTAATAAATATTAACAGAGCATATTGAATTAGGGGCAGCTCATTGAATAAACATGCCGTTGGGGAGGGTCCTAACTCCCAACTCCTAATTAATTAATCATCTAAAAAAGAAAGCCACTTTTCTTGGATGGGGTTAAAGAGCGAGGAATGTTGGAACGGGGTTAGGTTAAGTTAGGACCAGCAGTCCAGCACCTTTTCTTTCTTGGGATAATGTCCCGAGGCCCCCCCAATCTTTTCGGTTTTGATAAACACCCCCAATCTTTCAATTTTGACAAACACCCCCCAATCTATTGGATTTGTGACAAATTGGCCCCCGACAATTAATTAACTCACTAATGCGTTTTTTAAAGTGTGAAAGACCAAAATACCCTTATACACATATATAAATATAGTTATATTTCATCATTTAAAAAAATCATTAAGATATAACACTTATTTGTTAAAATATTTAAAGAACAAAAATATTTCTTATTTACTTTTTTTTACTCCAATTTTATATTTTTAAATAATATTTATAAAATGTATAGTTACGTAAATATTAATATTAAAATTGATCTTTATTTATTCTATAATGATTTAAAGTTTTGATATTAAATTTGAATTAATAAAACGTCATTCATGTCAAAAATACCTAAATATTTTATTAACTCATGAGTACCTGAATATTTCTTATACTATTGAAAACAAAGCATAAAATCCTTATAATTTTAATTTAAAATAAAATAAAATATCAACCATGTTACATATGCGAATATTTAATCTAGTATCTATATTGTTTAAAATTACTTAAATCAAATTAAAAATTTATAAAGCATAAATATATTCATTAATACACAAATTCATAGAAGGGTAGTTTAGTCTTTTACACTTTAAAATGAAGCATTAGTGAGTTAATTAATCGTTGGGGGGCAATTTGTCACAAATCCAATAGATCGGGAGGGTGTTTGTCAAAATTAAAAGATTGGAAGGGTGTTTGTCAAAACCGAAAAGATTGGGGGAGCCTTGGGACATTATCCCTTCTTTCTTTCTTTCTTTCTTTCTTTCTTTCTTTCTTTCTTGCTTGCCTTTTTATTTGTAGCAGGGAATACCTGACCTGACCGGCAGCTTTGCTCTTATCTTATCTGACTGCGCGTGACTCGAGCCCACCTATACGTCTACTCGGCTCCTCTGTTTCCCAACCCCCCATGTTAACATGTCTTAGACCTTTTTATTTTTTTTGATCTTCAATTGGCCCTTAGGCGACATGTCTTAGACATCACTCGGATGAATATAAAACATGTCTTAGACATCACTCGGATGAATATAACAGATACATTGAAACCTACGGGGTTCTCCTAAAAAAAAAAAAAAAAAAACTCCTCAAAAGCAAAAAAAAAAAAAAAAAAAAAGATACACTGAAAGGTAGCAGAACTACAGAAGATATATCTCAAAATATAACCTATAGACAATATAAATAGTTTTTTACAGACACTAGGTATTACTCCGCATAAAACTCCTCCAACTATTTTTTCTACTATTTTTTTTCTTCTTCCCTTTTCTTTTAAATCGTTTCTGCTAGTACCTTAATAATTTAAAAATTGAAGTAAATAAGAAATAAAAAAATTATAGAAATCGAACTAAAAATAAATTATATATGAAGATCACGTCATGACATCATCTGATTTTGGATCGATAGAGTATTTGGATTAAGAAACAGACATATAGATTCATAGTATCAATTTGATTTGTACTATGCATAGATACAACATACAAGAACGTACTTCTATTAGTTCTATAACAAGGATTGTGTTGTTATGGATCCATATATTATATATCCTCGCTTTTACATGGAAGTATAAAAATAATTTATGTGATCGACGTATCAAATGTAAAAAATATAATGACAATTTTTGACAACCTTTTGACATACATTATATAATTAAAAAACCAATACACATTAATTGATGTGTCATAAGACTCAACTAATAATAAGTTCGTATGAAATTTGATTTTAGATATTTAAATCCTCACCAAAATACTTCCAAATTTGATTTGTCTTTTCAAACTTGTATGAATTTTTTAGATCCATCGGTCATTGCCAACACGGCCAATGTCGTCAAACAATCGGTATTTCCCCATCATACTACATCTTTCAATTTTTGGCAAATAGCATCAAAATATCATAGGAAAAAACAAGAGAAACATCTCGCGTCCACTTAGAACACATCCATACGTCCATAGATATATTCAAAACATAACAAATACATCCAAATTTGTAACGAACATATCTGATTTTGTAACATATGTACACTATGACCAGATATTCTATGGACACTAGATATCACTCAAAAAAAACAATTCAATCATAATTAACATCCTTGAAGTTACTAACCGTATGAAAACTGAAAAGACCGTTTGAATATTCATGTAATTTGAACGCACTCTCTGGAAAGAATAATAATCCAAGCCAAGTGATAAAACAAAAACAAATTGACCGTTGGTGCATCGAGAGGCATCCATCAGTATCATGGCTCTATTAGTAGCAATTCAGTAGTCAGGACTCAGGACGTGGTCCGCGTGTCAGCTGCTGACCATTCAAGATTTCAAGTCATGTGCGACGAAGGAACCACAAACTTTCACATTTCACATTTTTCTTTTCTTTTTTTTAAAAGTTCAGAAATCCGAAATCAAAATTCAGGCCGTCCCATGTTGTATTCTAAACCGCCGCCTGGACCTGGTGCTGTGATCCAGAGGGAAACAGAGCTGCAATGGCAATGCAAACAATAGTACAATACTCCTGCTAGACTGCTACCGCTCGGAACGTGAATGATGGACCTGATACACGGATGATTGGACAGATGCACCTGGCTGTGCAGTCAACTAACTGCCTCATATTATTTCTCCAGCCCTCAAAATTCTCTCTATTTCGAAAGCAGTCCCTCAACGCTCCCTCAGGTCCCGCGTTAAATCCATTGATAATGCGCATCTTGCATGTCTTGACGATTTTCACAATGAAAACTTTAAAGGATTTGAAAAAGACTGTTAAAAATTTTCAAATATAAAAAACTTTTTACATAGCTCTTGTTTTAAGTTATAGATTGGTTATTTTTCAGATTATATTTAATTTAAGTGATGTTTGGTAGCTCATCAAAGATCCGTTAAATTACAACTGTTAAAAAATGTATAAAATTTTTGATAAGCTATCAAACAGTGTCCAACTTGATTAAAACTCAAACCACTATCAACCTACAAGTTAAATAACATATCCATCAACTCTTTTTCATTTTTAACAATTCATATGATCTTATTCAAATTTTCGAAAATTACTATTGTCAAGATAAGCATTGTTAATAGATCCCTCCTGTTAATTAAAACCTGCACCGATGTTGTGCACCGGGAGCAGGCAAGCAGCGAGTGAATTCAAAACGCAGAGCGCCGTCCGTCTGATTGCCTGCGTGGGGCCCACTGTCGGATCATTCCCGGCTGTCAGGGCCACACTTCGTGGGTGGGCCGCAATCACTTCAATTGCTGCGCTGTTACCGCACTGGAGTCTGGACTGGATGCCGTTTCAAAAATCATGCTCCCACTCTGCAATTTGCTCAATGTAATCATGTATTGCAGTTAAGAGTTCCGTTCTGGAAATTATTAAATCAACATCTTCAGTTATATATATAGATAATTAGATTAGATATCGTCGTTATCTTTTTATTTTATTTTTTTATATTTTTGTGTGAGTGGCTCTGATGATTTAGCCTTATATATGATTAGAACTTAGAAGAGCGCAAAGAGTCATCAACTGTCTTGTCATTCTTTATTTATACAGATATATCACAAGTCACAACACCGATCACTGTTAACAATAAACTATATAATCAATGCCGAATTAATGAAATTGATGCATAATTTTCAACGAGTGGCAATGTTATGAATTGGCTAAACAACCTTTCATTTTGAATCTAGTGGTTCTTATCAAACATGTCTCTTTGATTATATCTAAAAGATATACCGCGATTATCCGATTATGAAAAATGAACGGTCCAACGTAGTGTAATTGCAAATTAAAAAAAAAAACGAAATTGGAAAACATTGTTTTGCGGAAAGCAGAAAGATGATGAGATTTTTTCTGTGCAATAGATAGCCCCGATTTAATTTTTCGGATCCTAATTGTAGGACCCGATTTATTAAATCGGGTGGGGTATTTTTTTTTTCCCCCACCAAAAGCAATTTCGGCCACAAAAATATCTGGGTGGGGGAAGAAGGAGCAACAATGGGGAGGAGGAGAAGAACCGAGTGGGGAAAGAAGGAAAGGAATAAGGAAAGGAAGAGGAAGGGGCGGGCGGGGTGTGGCCACAAAATACCCTACCCGATTTAATTTTTTGAGTCCTTTTGAAAGACCTGATTTAATTTTTCAGGTCCTTTTGAATGATCCGATTTATTAAATCGGGTCGGGTATTTTGTGGCCATTTCCGTTTGGTTCAGTACGGCGTGCCCAAAAGTGCCTACCCAATTTAATAAATCGGGTCCTTCAAAAGGACCCGAAAAATTAAATGAAGGACCCTAAAAATTAAATTGGGTCAATCTGTTGCACCAAAAAAATTTTGTCATCTTTCTACTTTCCGCAAAAAATGTTTTCCAATTTTGTTTCTTAAGAAAATTTGGTGGAATTGCACAATTCAATCCATACATACAATCAAAAACCATTGCAGTGGAATTGATCGCCTCATCATCCGTTGCATCCTCCTGCCCCACCGTATCGAAACAGATCAATCGATCGATATCTCCAACGGACACCATCTAGCCGTTGAAAATCCTTATCGAACGGCTCATATAAAAAAGCTCGTTGAGATCCACTATGTAGCCGTTCACCATTTGCTCAGAGGAACGTTTGGTTTGGTGATAGGACTGATAGCAGTAATGGCTTAATAGTCTAACCCAAAATCAAATAAATATTTTCAAAAGGCCCATACAACCGGCGTGACTGATGGCAGCAACTTTACTGATAATTATTTAAACCATCCAGTTGTTTTACATAGACCAACATTTGGTAATTATTTACTGATAATTATTTAATAACAATTTTCTATTAAGTTAATTTAATGAGTCAGCAACTTTAACCCTAGATATAGAAAACAATAACATGCTAAAATTATGCATTTTCAACGGACATTTAATATTCTAAACAACATGATGTTGGAGAAATTTACCACAATTAACAAAATATATGTTAAGCATTTTATTATGTGAGAGTAATTTGCTTGCGGTGTTTGGATATAATTACTTAAAATGTAGTTCAATATCTAAGTGTGCTTTTGTTAAGTAATAATAAAAAAGCATTTTATCATATGATCAAAGTACCATTGTATATTTTTGAACAACTTTTTTGAGGTTATTTAAATGAGAGTAATTAGCTTGCATTATTAGGATATAATTACTCAAAATGTAGTTATTATATATAACATTACAGTATGTAACAACCTAATAAATGGATGCCAAACACTTTTGCCAGATTTCTGAAATGAATGCCTCTCATATATGCCAAATTTGATTATACTAAACGTGCCTATTTTAATGGCCAAACATATTATCAATTCATTTTTCATTTTAGCTGGAACTATATAGCACAATAAGTGGATGCTTGATTTTATTTATACTCGTTTTATTTTATATGTCAACACCTTTTTTTTTTTTTTTAATTTTCGAAAAGCCTGGCAAAAACTAGGCAGACTTGCCAACATGTCCTTACCAATCCAACTCTCACAAAGTTTTTTTTTTAAAAAAAATCCAACTCATAAAAGCATCCAAAATTCCCAATTCCTAAGGACATATAGGCAAACTAAAATTCAAATCATTAATTATTCCAAACAAAAAAGTCGACAGATGGGATGAGATGAGAAAAATAATCAACTCGTTTTAAATTGTTTTGCTGTGCCTGGGCCCTGGCACTTGTCGTCCGGAGTGCTCATCCCCTGACTCACTGCATTGTGCAGTTCACAAGTCAGCCCTTGGATCGTCCCGAGATTTGCGCTGACACGAATCTTCATACAATCCAACGGCTGACATCGTGAACTGCACAATGCAGTACAGCAGGGGATATGGATTATGTAGTCGGGAGATACTTGCTCATCCCCTAACTTACTGCACTGTACAGTTCACAACTGCAGCCGTTGGATCGTCTCAAGATCCGCGCTCGCACGAATATTGGGACAATCCAACGAATAAAGCTGTGAACTGCATTGTGCAGTACAGCAGGGGATGTGAATTCCCAAGGACCAAACTCCAAATCCAAATCCAAATAATCAAATTTAAGCTCCTAACCCCCCTATCATCATTCACAAAACAAATGCCCAAACCAAACTAAACCGTCAGGACCCAGACCAAATCCCCATTCATAAGACGACTCAATCAATCGGGCCGCGTCCATCTCCATTCCTCTCTCTCTCTCTCTCCCCCCTCTCTTCTCGGGAGATCGATGGCCCGATCCCCCACGCCGCTGGACCAACGACTTACTATCACCAGAACAACGACGAGGACGCCGACCAGCCGGTCCTAAACCCCGAATCCCTATACATCTCACGATGGCCGCGAGTGCGGGCGGGAAGGACAAGCTGCGGCGCTGCGTCCGCACCGTCTTCTTCATGCTGACCATGCTGGCCTCGCTCCTCGTCGCCTCCGCCCCCGCCCTCGTCGCCCTCGCCGACGTCTCCGTCTCCGCCGCCCTCGCGCTTAGACTAACATCCTCCTCCCCCGGCCTCCGCTCGCATGGTATTAGAGGTCGGGTTAAGGAGTACGGGTTCCGCACCTCGCTCCTCGATATCCCCCTCGTCTCCGTCGTCCGCTCCCTCGTTATCACATGTGAGTTGAGTTTGGTTTGATCTGATTTGGTTTGCTGTTCTTTTGATTTGTTTAATTTGGTTGTTGTTTGAAAGTTGCCGGCTTTTGTTTGTTTTTGTGCTGTTTTGGAATGGAATTTTTGATTTGGAGGTTCAAAACTTCAAATCAATTTGTGTCACAATTTGTGCTGTTATAAAAACAATCTACTCGTTTTATTTAAATTGATTAAAAATATTTTGGGGTTAATTGTTATACTGACATTTTTTTCATTTTTTTTTTTTGCAAATAGTTCATGTTTTTCTGCTGTAAAATGTGATTTAAATTACAAAATTTAGGATAGACGGTTAGGTTGGATTGGAATGCCCCAATCAATATTCATAGTCGCACTCAGCTTTAAAAATTAATAAAAAAGGAAGATGCTTGTTTTCTTTTCTTTTCCCTGACGCTGCTACACGACAAGGACACCTCAAGCCATTTTTATTGCCTTAATTTTTTAATTTAATGACAGTTACTTTCTTAGAAACTTTGTAAATTATTCTCCAAGAAATTAATTGCTACAGTATCATACTTCGCTGTCCATTGTAATTGCTTCAATAACTAGATGCTGATTATTATTCATTTGATGATAAAATTGGCGTGGTTTTTTTTGCTGATCTTTATTAAAGAGACTTTATTATTTTGTATCCCCCCCTTTTTTCAACTTTTTTTTGTTGTTGTTGGTAAGATCCCCTTTTTACAAACTCCTGTCCAAAGTTCAAAAAATGGGACCTTATTTCCCAAAATAATGAGGCTCAAGGTCCCATTGAAGATGGCATGGCAGCTCATGAGGCCCAATTTTGCACAAGTTGATCTTTTTCTGTTTGAGTGTATTCTTTTTCATAGCATTGCTTTCTTACTTGAACAAATCTGTCTGCTGTCAACATTAATTGATGTATAATTGTATATATATATGTACAAGTTTGATTGAAAGATTCCTTGTATGCTCTTAATTTGTTTGTTTTTTTTTTTATCAATTGTAAGATTGTAGTGAAACCCTACTAGTCATTTGATCATAATATATATATTATCATTACTGAAATTGTTTCATTAACAGGTGTTTATTCCCTATGCGACGGGCCAGCCCTCTCTCACGGTCCGTATCTCGGCACAGTGACCCTATGCGCTCTAATATCTGTGTTGGTTCTCTCTATCAAGGCATGCCTGTACACCACTTACTTGGCATCAGACATTGGGCCCGAGGCGCCGCCTTCGCTGCCAAGCCATAGGATACACATGAGGAAGTCTTGGGGCATGCCGGTTCTGTTCCTCTCGTCTCTGGTGTTTGCTCTGGGACATGTTGTGGTTGCGTACCGTGCGAGTTGCAGGGCTCGCAAGAAGCTCCTGTTTCACCGTTCTGACCCTGAAGCTGTAAGCTAGTTGATTACTGTGTTTTTTTCCCAATTATGGGTTAATTTTGTTGCTTAATTTAGATGCCCCAACTTCTCGACAACTTCTATGTCTAGCTTGGCTAATTTTAAGTTCTTATTGGAAGTAGCATCATAAAAAACAAATTACTATTATTATCCTCATAATTGTTAGTATACCAAATTCCTGAGTGGAAGGATTCAAGTTCAAATTTTGCAATATTTTCAAACTCCCCAGTAAAAAAGAATTGTTGTTATGATCTTCTGACAAGTCATATTCCTTCCCTCTTCTCTCATTCTAGGTTTTGGGATGCAAGAAGGTGCCGAGATCTGCGCTCCCCTTTAGCTCTAAATTCTACTCGAAATCGGATGGCGAAACCAGAAGGCGCGCTGCACTTGCACGTGATGAACACGACCTGCCAATTAGCTGTTTGGCTGACAGTGACAGCCACTTTATTACAATCAATGGAATCTCCATTCATTTCAAGCTGAGCTTTCCTTCGCCACCTTCTCCCCAGTCCCTCTCCGCATCACATTCACTCCCTCTCTCGGACAACACCTTTACCAGCCATTCCTTGTACATGCCTCTATTGTCTGAGCCGGCACATGATGAGATACCAATCGATATAAATATAGGGAAAGTAGAGGGAGATAATAAGAGATTTGGAGTTATCTTGGTGCATGGGTTCGGAGGCGGTGTTTTCTCGTGGCGTCATGTTAGTGGGGTGCTTGCCAGACAGGTCGGCACCACTGTTGTGGCGTTTGACAGGCCTGGATGGGGCCTAACATCACGGCCCCGACGCAAGGACTGGGAGGACAGACGACTTCCTAATCCGTACAAGCTTGAGTCTCAGGTCTATGCAACTTCTTTGTCCTTAATTTTATTATATTTAATGTGTATGCTTAAGTAGAAGTTTAAGCTTTCATATTTAGTAGCATACCAGTTAGTCTTTGAAGTTGTACCAGTATCAACTAGGAAGTTGATATAGCAAACAATGGCCGTCCGCATTCATACATCTTCTAACTGAATATATGGCATGTCCACAATAATAACTGAATGCCATCATTATTGGCGAAAAGAATCACTGTTAGAATTACTAATTAGTAATGTTTTAACATCTTGCATTTATTTCAATAAAAGAAAACTTCTTGCATTTATGCTGCCTAGTAAGAACCTCGCAAATTGTTGCTTTCTAGTATTGAAATAAAAAAATTTCTTAGCTAAAACTTAAAATTTTTTAACATTTTGTGTAGGTTGATTTGTTGATATCTTTCTGTATGGAAATGGGCTTCTCATCAGTAGTTTTTGTGGGCCATGATGATGGTGGTCTTCTTGCCTTGAAGGCCACTGAGAGGATACAAGCAAATCCTGATTCTTTTAAGGTGAACTTCTGTTCTATTCTGCAACCTTTTTTTTTGTCTTATCGTGGCTGTATGACTGGTTGCTCAGAATATCTGAGCAGTGTAGCATGTAACTGTTACCTAAAAGCTTACCAGGCTATATGTGATTTTTTTTTTTTTTTTGATTGGCTTGAGCTTATTTTGTTTTTTTTGTTTCTGGTATGAAGAAAAAGATAAAATTCGGTTTTCTTGCAAGTGTTAGTTTGGTACAGTGATACTAACTTAATCCAATTATTTAATGATCTTGTAAATAGGTGGAAGTGAAGGGAGTGGTTCTGATAAGCGCGAGCTTGTCCAGAGAGGTGGTCCCTGGTTTTGCACGGATCTTATTGCACACACCACTTGGGAAAAAGCACATGGTGCGTCCTTTGCTACGCACTGAGATCACCCAGGTTGTTAATCGCCGCGCATGGTATGATTCTACCAAGCTTACCACCGAGGTTCTGAGCCTCTACAAGGTAATATGCCTGTTGGTTTTGGGGGTTGGGGGTACTGCATCCTTTGATTATATTGCTTGTGCACCATTTATGCCGCATTTGGCTTCTGCAGATTCATAGTTTGCTTTCCATGCTTATGTACTATAGCAACTTCTTTTGTAATTAGGCATTATACATTTTCATTAATGTTTTTTCTATCTTTGAACCCTTGTTACTACTTACTACTGCTTCATTTAGCTCCAATTTCTCATGGTTAGCTAGTGGTTATAACTATATTTTACTATTTCTGTTTGCTTCAGATGCCGTTGTTTGTGGAGGGATGGGATGAAGCATTGCATGAGATTGGACGGATGTCGTTTGCAACAGTGTTATCAGCTCAACGCGCGGCAGATCTCCTCAAATCTGTCCATGATCTCCCCATCCTTGTTGTTGCAGGTGCTGAGGATGTGCTCGTCTCCCTCAAGTCAGCTCAAGTCATGGCCTCTAAATTTTCTAATTCCGTATGTGCTTTATTCTAATGCATTACTTACAATTTTGTTATGGTTGAGTTTTTCTATACTAAAGTGGGTTGCGATGAATATCAGCTGAAGTTTGCCTTTAGATATATTTTCAATGTAAGAGCACCATTACTTCATCACACAGACACACACCATACAAAATTAAAACAGAAGAAGCTAATTGTATGGCCCTCAAAGTTTGAGAACTGTTTAAATCTAAGGAAGTCGGGAACTCCCCAAACTTGACCATTTATCATTGAGAGAAGTAGCTAGGGATAAAGCATAGGTTAGTTTTTATTAGCAAATTTAAGGAAGTCAGGAATCCCCCAAAGTTTGTGATTTTTTTTTTTCCAAGGCTATGCACGAATGTTTTGATATTGCTTTCAATTTATTATAAACTTTATACTTGTATTTACAAAAGCATACATATTGCTATTTTGCAGAGGCTTGTTTCAATATCGGGTTGTGGTCATTTACCACACGAAGAGTGCCCGAAAGCACTTCTTTCGGCGCTTTCCCCATTCATTTCAAGACTTTACACTTCTGAAGATGCTTTGCAAATACATTGATCGGAGAATCCATTCGTTCTCGCAGCAGCTCCCTTCTCCTTTTCTTAGGCAACAAGATTTGTAGGCTCTAACCTTTCAACCAGACAACATCAGAAAATAATAAGAAGAGAGAAGATGATGAACTGAAAGGATTAAATTATGGAGAAGAAAACATCTTTGGCATGGTCATGCTGCAGTGCCGGTGCTGGTGGCATTGGTGGTGTGGGGGTAGGGTTTTGACAGAGCCTTTGGAGCCTGAACCGAGATTCGAAGGTTTCTAGAGCTCCCTTAATTTTGTTGTTTTTATTAATTGCTATCATGACTTTAATGTAACTGATATCTTTGAGGAAAGGTAGATTTGTACAGCATTTCCCTCTTGTGTGTTTTTGTTCTGTTATACTTGTTGTAGTCAATTTTTTCCAGTTGATGGCCCAGTAAAGTTTCCCATTTTTAAAGGGAGAATCAAAGTAGTGTGAGCATCTTAATTGTCTGTACATTTCTCACAAATGCACTATTGAATGAAATGAAATTAGGATAAAATTGACAATGTTTTCTTGACAATGACAATTTTGATAATTTTTAAAAATTTAATGTATCATTGGTTGCGATACGATAGATCTTTGAAGAGCTTTCAAAGAATATTTAAATTGAATACAATTGAAAACATAATCATTATATAAATTAAACAAGAGCGAAGTTATTGCGCTTTGCAAAGAGCAGTAAGGTAGCACACATCAGCCTTGTATCTAAAAACCGTAGCTCGAATGAACTTTAAAAAATCCAAAAAATTAGTTAGAAAACTCTAAAAATAGGAAATTTTGGTATGCAATTAGGTTCAATATTAAGATTATGGTGAATAATTTGGATTGGTCATTCAAGTTACGATTTTTAGATATCGGGCCAAAGCACGCTACCTTATTGCGTTTTGCAAAGCGCAATAGCCTTACTCATTAAACAATACTTCAGTAATTTTTTTTACTTTTAATAATGATGTTTTTTAGAATTTAAAATTGTCATTATCAAATTGTGAAGATGAGTATCTTCAATGGATACCTCTTTTCTCCAAAATGAAAAGAAACATTGTGAGATTAGTTATCTGTTGCCAACTAATCTCCTACTGCTGGCATGACATGCTGAAGACGACGATAAAAACTGAAATCCATAACTGAAATGTTATGAAACAGATATGTTAAAAATGAAAAAAAAAAAAAAACTTTCTGGAACAAGCTGTCAGTTAAAAAATTCTAAAATTTCAAATTCGAATCATTAACCACTTGTATGAAAGCTTGCTTGTACACAAACACAACTGATTTAAATTAGCTGTTTGAAAGCTTGCTAGTTGCCACGCTATATTAATCGAGTTGACCAAATTTTGAATTTAAATTCTCAGTGTGAAGGAAATTTTGAATTCCAGTATTAAGGAATTGAGTTGACTAATTGTAATAGCTGTTTAAATGCTTGCACGCAAGTGATTTCATTTTTACGCTCATTTTGTATCCCATGCCAATTTGAAGGAAATCAAAAGAAAAAAAAATTGTTGACTTTTTTAAATTCTGTGTCGATGATTTTATTATGAGCTTGCATTTGTTTATTTGTCTGGTGGCCAGCATATTTCTGTTGAACTTCTCATGTCTAAGAAACTAAGAAAAAAACAACAAAATGTAGTTGGCAGTTACAAATAAAAATAATGTAATGTTTTTTTCTCCATGATAAAGGTTGCATGCTCAAAATTTCAAAACATAAATGCCTTGCAAAATTTTGAAAAATTGAAAAAATTTAGACCCTGATTTAAAAAAAAAAAGAATAATGTCAAGAACAAATATGTAATTTAGGTCAAATACTCTGTATGTTTATACCAATACACAGCTTGAAAACTGAGGGCTATACATTGAAATGCGAAACATGTTGCGTCCACAGAGTGGACACATCCACACTCACATGTTGTTACAAATGGGACTCATGTGGTCCCCTTGTTAGTAAATGCTGTCAAACTGGACGGTCGGTTGTCCCCCATTGAAATCGAGTTTGAAGTAATTAAAAGTCCAATGTTTGATATTGTGATTAATTGCATAATAACAGTGTAGCAAAAGATCATGAATTCATGATGCCATGATGGCCATAGTGACATCCTAGCTCTTGACCTTGTCCATGGGCACGAACTTTCAAAATTTAAGCAAATGAATCTATCAAAAGGAGTGAATCTACCGTGAAATCTGGCATCACACGTCGATTCTGTATTGTGTAGTACACACACATGCAGACATGCCTATGACTCTCAGGGATTCTGTTGGGCAGGGGGGCTAATGAGAACATGAGTAGCAGTAGGAGGAGGTAGCGTCCAACGTTTTTACTTGTCCAACCGTTCAAAGTGTTTTCAATTAACAAATATCAGTGAACACTGAACACTTATGTTTTTTTAATTAATAAATATCATTTTCTAGTGAACACATACTCTACGTTTTTAGTAAATATTTGTACAACTGTATCAAGTACATAAGTGTACATGGATGTGTCAAACTATGAAGATAATTGAATGTTTGGGATTCACATCCGCTGCCATAAAAAACTATGGCCGCTGCCATAAAAAACTATGGCACATTCGTGCCATGGTTTTCTTGTGAGTATGAAAATGGGGCCCCCATTTAAAAAGCATCCCCTATTTCAAAAATCTAGGTCGTTAAAAAAAATCTAACGGTTCCTATTAACTATGCCAAGTTCCTGCCATAGTTTTTGGAAAACGTTTGGAGTCCACCCATTTTCCGTGTCCCACCAGTCCACCGGTGACATGGCTGGCGAGTATGCTTCAAATCTTGATATATGGTAGTGAGAATCATTTTTTAATGTCCGATAATGGAGACGTCCATTTCCGAATTTTTTTATGGCATATCTGTATACCCACATGGCTTGGTTGCACGGTAATAATGACCCTAGTTCTATTTCTACCTTTCAACTATACTGGTGACATGACTTTTATTTTTTTTTTATAGTGACATCTTTCCATTTTTTATATGACATACTTTAATATCCAGAGGGGAGTTCATTTTCTCTCTGTCCACTTCATTTGAACTCCTCTCAAATTAGAAGCTTCAACCTATGAGAAAACACTAAGATCCGTATGTGTGTTTGAGGTTTGCAATTTGCTTTCATGTTTTTTATTAGTATAAATTGTTCGGTCTTTTAATTTCTGTTGTTTGTGTTTTCGTTATGATTTTTTTTTTCTTTTCTTTTCTTTTTCTTTTTTTTTGCTTTCGAAACTTAATCTCCGACAAATAATGGCGGAGCACATACAAGATGTGATGCTCAGAGGTAAGGGAAAGACTCCATAAGATTTGAACATATACAATCATTTCTTTTTGGGTTTTTTTATTTCTCAATCTATTAATACAAGTTTTTGTTTCTTCATTTTCAATTGTTTTATTTTTGTTTTTATGTCCATTTTAACTTTGTGTTTATTATCTTATTAGGAAGCAAGTATACTTTTACTTCATGGACCTCTCCACTTTATTAATAAAACATTTTTTTTTCTGTTTGTTATGTTATTAGATAACAAGTATGCATTATCAAGTAGTATTGAAGACTTCACATTTTTCGAAATGGATATTTTATTGGCAGTAATTTTAAAATAATTTAAGTATACAAAATGTAATTATTTCAACATAGGTACTTATGTGTTTATTTTTTTAATAATCCGATAAAAAATATTAAGCTCTTGGTACAACAAGTTTCTCCTACAACATTTTATAATTATCATTCAAAACATCATCTATTATTCTATATGACGTTGTGTTGAATGAAAGATTTAAATGACGAAAGAAAGTCATGAAGTATAAATACACTTGCTTCCTAATAATAATATCTATTCAATCTCATGTTACCATGTTTGTCATGCAACAATTTATGATTATCATTTAAAACATCATCTGTTATAGTGTCATGACTTAATGTTGAATGAAAGATATAAATGTCAAAAGAAACATAAAATTTTTAAAATGCTTGAACCGTTGCTCATCATTACCTCATACAGAAGCTTGTGCTTAGAATTCAAAAATATATTCAGCAGATTTAGTGTGACATATTGTGATAGCATCTATCAAAAGGATGTGATCTTTTATTGAATGAAACATTTAAATGTTGAAAAGAACAAGTGCTTAGAATTGAAAATATATTTAGCAGATTAGTGTGACAATTGTGATAACATCTATCAAAAGGTTGTGATATATTATTGAATGAAATATTTAAATGTTGAAAGGAACCGTATATAATTTTGTAGAAAAGCCTTGTTGTGCACTCGATCATTGTGTTTGCATGACAAAAAATTTGCTCATTGTCCAATAAAATTGAGCAGTTTTTTTTTATTTAATAGTTATAAGTTCCATTAAATAAATAATGAGAGTCTCTTAACAATAATTTATATATAATAGTAAAATTGACAATGTCAAAATTGTTATTTGACGTTTTCTCGTACAATTATATATATATAATTCAAAATATTTCTGGCATGCTAATTGTGACGTGTTTGCTATCATTTGACACATGATACGATCTAGTGTTGAATACAAGATTTAATTGTTGAAAGGAACAAGAAACTGTCGATCAAAATAAAGTACCAACTAACAAATGTACGATTAAGTATTTAATTATGATAATAAAAATATTGAAAATTACATGTTGTTTCCTCACAGAATAATTTATGTTTTAATTCATTATATATAAAAAACTTGAACTTAATTTATGTTTTAATTCATTCTATGTAAAAAATTTGAATTCATTCTATATGCAAAATAGTTTAAAAATGGGATCACAGAAAAATAACATATTTCTATTTGTCAACATCTAATACACATACTAATTCACCAAAAAAAAAAAAGTACTATTGTCTCAGAAAGCGTGCTCAGTTCATACAATATCTGTCGGATATTCTGCGGTCTATAGGAAGTGTTGTTGGCTATTAAACGATAAAAAATATGCTTTATTGCAACAAAAGATCCGGTGAGATAAAAGCTAGCATAACATTTCCTATTAAAATACAAATATAATTTGAAAAAGAGTCATGGACAGTCATAATATGCACTGTATTGTGTCAGTGCAATGACCCAAAAGAATGTGCCATCCACCTCTAATATATAGGCACCACCCCATCCACCCCTATAATTATAAATATTCTTCAGCACAAGTAAATGGACATCTCCGTTGCTGTCGTCATCCTTGACGTAATCAATGGACGACTCCCTTGGTGGATAGGGGGGACACAGAAAATGGGTGGACTCCTATCACGACTCATAGTTTTTTATGGCAGCAGACACGGACCCGAATGTTTGGCCTACTTATAGGTTGGATTATACATGTTTTCATCAGAACATGGAGCTGGACTCTGGAGCCCAGGGAAATAGGAAAAAGCAATGATCCTGTCTCAACTAATTAGACCAATGGAAATGGATGCTTTTTTGTTGATTGAAGTCCATAGGCTACCCCTAGCAATTAGGACTTTTTTTTTTTTTTTTTTTTTCCTTAATTCCAACATTGGCTTGTGAAAAATAAAAGTAGGCCCAACAAAATAATTAGGCTATGTTCTCGTGGGAAGGGAAAGAATGGGTGTGTGGGTTCCATTTTTGTCTTTCAATGAGTTCCCATTCAAAATGGAAAAAATTAATTAGATCTGGGATAATTTATTTTTTCTTTCCCAACAATTTGTATACATTTTTGTAGGTACAAGTGGGGAGTATATGAAGCAATTATGGGGAAAGAAAGGGAACCAAGCCGAATCAATAGACATAGATCCACAAGCCCAACTGCCCAAATGCCCAATCCCTCAAAATTGCCCATCATTACATCCGGACGGGCCCTTAGGAAATTTCGCTAATAATACCCCTGGCCATTTCCTAAAAAGAGCAATTCTAATTTGTAGTAGATCTTTTGCAAAATACTTCCTCCGTCCACAATTAAATAAATTTATACCCTTTACAATTTGTCCACAATTAAATGAATTTATACCCTTTGTTTGAATCCACTTTCTTCCTAAAAATATATATATATATATATATATATTACGAAATTTCCAAAATGCCCCTCATTTCCTTCTAAGAATGTTCACTTTTCTACTAATTGAGAGCATAAAAGTAATTTCACTCTTCCACTATTTTCTTTGACTTTTGCTACAAATTCATTCTTTTGTGCTCTTCCACTATTTTTTTTTACTTTTGCTACAAATTTATTCTTTTGTGGACAGAGGAAGTAGAAAGCTAATACCAAATGTTTTATATAAGGCATAAAGCATAAAAGAGCTGTCTTCTTCTCGTTATTATTTTTTATATATTTATTTTTTGGTATAAAAAGAATAAGGTAACACTATGATATTCAAGGTAGCCTAGTTTCTAGCACAGGCAATATACAACTTTACTACACTTGCCATTGCCATTGCCAGATATAATTATGTTAAAATTATAAAATTCCACAGTTTATATTTTTCAAATTTCGCGAGAGGAAGAGGGGAAGCCAGAAAACTACAAAGCCTAACATCACAATAGCAAGAGGCATCATGCATGTGCATCACTCATCAGCATCCATCTCCATGTTATCCAGATTAAAATCTTCAAAGTGAAAGTGAGAATGTTCTGTATCTTATGATTAAGTATCATCATATTGTTTCTATGCAATTTTCAATTCCCAAAGGCTTACTCTCCCAAACTATTTCCCATTGAAGCAATACAAGAGATGGTGCCAGGTTACTTCCCAAACTCTGTCAAAGAACACACACATATACAATTATACCTCACAAAAGATTATTCTACAAATGGGTGCTCACATTGTTCTTTTCTCTTTTCTTTTGCTTAACAAGAATGAATGATGCCGGCATAACTAATAGACAATAAGAAGAGATATCTAAAAAAATATTAAAAAAAATTACTCATATTTGGTATCGAGGAAGCAATCGAGAATCCTTGAATACCTTACACAACTGATCCTCTATCAATTTTTCCTATCAAGAGCTTACTGTTATGGTGAAGAAGTAGAGCTTTAGAACCACAGCTAAAGCCAGCTGAAGTAAGAAAATACCAGCAACAATTAGAAACCATCTCTCGCCTGAAGACACAATGTGGGCTCGCAAATTAACGGCCACAAAAGTAGCCGACATGAAACCAGCTACACCAGCAATAATCCATCTGAATATCTCTATTGGCACTATGGAGAGACACTGCAAAGTTCATAAAAGAAATCTGATTAAAAGGCATATCGGACCTTGTATAAATGCACACTACAAAGTAGAAAATAAGCAGAGAAAACAAGTAGTAATTAAAACAGTACTAAATGATGGCAGCACTTAATCATGTTTTGAGTATGGATGTCATTGTGCGCATGTAAAGGAAAATTGCATATCTAAAACATATAGATGGTGCATGTAAGGCACGATACCAATGCTGAAATAAAAGAACTTACCTAGAAATGAATACAAGTCCTAAAAAAGAATGCATTCACGCAAACACACACTAAATTTTGAGGCAATTTTCTGTGAAAAGATTGATTTTGTTCTGCTGTGATAGGGAGGATATAGTAGATTCTATCCATGTTTCAGTGATCTGAAATATCATGTGCATTGTGGCCTTGAGGTATAACATAATTTTTTTTGGATAATCCATATACCTTCATTTATGAAAATATTAGCTACCCAAAAGAGGCATACAAAAAGGTAAATTGATAATAATATAGCGTTTACATACAGATGCAGGAATGAAGACAAAGAGGGAGTATCCATAGAGACAGAACAGCTGCACAAGTCCTGACGGGGCTGAGAAGTACTTGAGAATTAGATAAAGGCCAAGGGGCACAATAGTAACGTAGCCGTAGAATAGCCCAGCAGACCAGGTTACTAGGTTGATGTCATAGTTCCAGTCCTTCTTCTGCCACTTGTGCGCCAGGTAGGTCACAAACGTACCGATTGCAGCTGCCACAAACATCAGTGTAGTGCATATCCAGAATGGACCGTACCTAAGAAGAAATTGTAAATAAGTACTATACTTGTCTCTCGGTACCAGATTGTTGTACACTAGTAAAAGTACCAGAAGCATGTAAAAGAAGTTAAGGTCAATCATTTCATAGGACCACTGATGGTTCAGGTCAGCATCATTTATATGGGCATATAATCGAGTTAGAGTTTGACACAACCGATCAGCAACTCAAGGTATATCAATTTCAAACCTTTAGGCAGTTAAAACTTAAATGACCTAGATTCAGCACTAATTTGGAGTTAATCAATAGGGAGGCATAGCGCATAGGCAATAAAAATATACTACTTATACACAGATAGAGAAACTAACAAGTCAGGATTATCGGTGGTTTTCTCATTGAAGCTCCCCCTGAACGGGAAGAGCGAATCCTTTATTCTCTCCAGCACATCTGAGGTGTCAACATCAAAGTACGGCCTGTACGCTGCAACTGAGAACATGCCGAACCAGCCGGTAGCCTGGTTAGAATCGTCAGAGCTACTTTTCGCCCCCTTTCCTGGCCGTGAGAACGTATCTACAACCACCACATATACATTCCAAGTTATGCACACTGAAGTATAGTTCGTCCGTAATAATTACATACTAATTCGAATCCCGAATTTGTTTCAGAAAGCATTCCAAATCTGGAACCCTAAGAAACTAAAACCTAAGTACACCAGCACCAGCAGGCACCAAATCAATCAACCAAGATAGAGATCTGAATCAAGTACCGTCGGCATCCTGCGGCGGGCGGAAGACGGACGAGATCTTCCCCTGAGTCTCCGACGGGGGGAACGTCTGGAGATTCGAATCTGCAACACAGACCAGCAACAGTCAGTCAGAAACCCCCCCGAATCAAACAGCCGAGATCTGTAAATCTGTAGATCTACAACAAAGCCGCAGATCTGGAGGCATAACAATGCCAACGCTCACCTGTGAATCTGACTGTGGCGGGATCCGACCCGGCCGCCGCCTGCGGAAAGGGAATGGAACGTGAGAATGCGGTAAAAAGGGGGATCTGAGAAGGGAGGAGGTGAGGAAGGATTACTTACCGGTACGGAGCCGGAGACCTTCTGGTTGTCGATGGACGTGTAGCCACCGCCGGACATCATCTTCGCGTCGTTTGATTTGGGTTTATATACCCGTCAGGATCTTTACGTTTACGACTGTGGGACTGTGGCGAGTTCGCAACAGCAAACCGGAGGACGAGAGAGGAGCTAACGAAGAATTTACTATTTAGTTTGGTGTCATGGCGTTATGGACTTGAGGATGAATGAATGTTATTGTTAGTTAACTTGTGTTAAGGAGTGATTAGTTTCATAGTTTGGGTTATTTGGAGATTTGGATTTTGGACACGCGTCGGCTGATGCGTATGGAGAACCAGAATTAAGGTGGGCTGCCAAATTTGATTAGCTGTGCCTAGAAGTGGTGTTAATGTTATCACCGACACTTGCTGTTTATGTTGTTCATAACATTTTTATATCAAAATTTCTGGGTACAATTTTCTTCTCGAGTTATGTTGTTTATATTATATCAAATTTTCTGGTGTATATTTTTTTTAATATATTTTTTAAGCATCTATTTTGGATATCTTATAACAAGACATTAGAAACTAACAGATTATATTCAATACTTGCGTATGATGATAGATTAAATCCAATCAACTACTTCAAAAAAATATAAAACGAATATTTTTATACTAAAAATTTTGACGTAAATTATTGAGCTTAAGCAACATAAATTTAAGTATATTTTGGTTTTATCTTTGAGTAATACCTCTAAAAGATTTCTCTATGCAATAAGATTAAGCACAATAAATTTACTCCCACATTCCTTGTAAATTTGATTTATGTTAGGTCATATCTCTAATCTGAGCAATGTGCTCAGCTGAGGAATAAAATCTCAATGGTAATTCCCAATTGGTCCATTCCTCATTTCATTCAATTTGGCAATCGCTATTCGAAACTAATTCTAATTTCTATAGCTGGAGTGATACTCAATCATAAAATCGGAAATTACATTTTCATTTTGTAACATGACCAAGAATCTCTCTCCAAAATATCGATATAAAAATGCAATAGTCACATTAAAGCATTAATCTATAGTTATTTCACGGTAACACATGGACCTCAAATGTAACAGTAGTCTACACTACAACCCCAGATTTTTACGGACCAGGATCACCTGCTTTTCTAAAAGAAAAACAGGGGTTGCTTTTCTTGATCCGACGGCTGAGAAACACCAAAGTACTTTGAGATTTGTGCAGTAAATATCAAAATACTTTAAAATCGGTGCAGCAACCGATCCCGACCATCAGATCGGAAAAACAGGCCCCAACAGATTTCGATCCGATTTTTAACGACCTCATAAATAACTGCATAAACAAACAAACAAAACAAAACAAAACCACCCGCGAAAGCGAAACAGCGCGCGGCGCACTGACCTCCTCCAGTTTCCGATCCAAGCCGGTCGAGTCCGATGGCGTGCCCGAGTCCTCTCCGGTCCGTCTCACTGCCGCCGGGGCCCACGCGGTCAGGCCGGGTGAAGAAGCCCCGCAGTAGTAATAAAGTGACCGCGTGCTCCAGAGACCCCTCGGACGTCCCCGTCCCCGATTTCCTCTCCTCCAATTGGTACTACTTCGCTTCTTGTTTCCTCAGAGTCTTTCTTTCTGCATTTGGGAATAAATTTGGACACTAATTCGGTTATGTTATTTGTTCTTTTGTTTGCTGACAGGTTGCAGTCGCAGAAGAAGAAGCCCCTCGGCCCCCGGCTCGAGGTGATTGATTAATTCGATTGATTTTATTATGAATTCTGTTGCAGTTGTTAGGAATTTTGAGTGTGATTTGGAAGTCTAGTGATGTAGTGATGTTACTTTGTTCAGTTCAGTGCAGAGGAGGCGGTGCAGTACCAGCTGGATGCTCTGAAGTACAACGATCAGCCTCGGCAGGACTATGGGATCGAGGTCATGTACCGGGTATGTAATCTATCAAGCTCTTGCTTTGTTAGCTGTTTATTTCTAGAATAGTATTGAAACATACACTGTAGTAGTGTGTTGAGTGTTCAACTGATGGTTTAGCGTAAATTAGGATGCCTTTACCAGTACGAATAATTTTAATGTAGTGGCGGATCCAGGATTGGTCTGAAAGGGGATCAGAAGGGGATAATTCATGGTTCCAACTTTCTAGGGTTTGATCCAAAAGGGATTTAGAGGGGCTAATTCATGGTTTAAAAGATAAAATCATAATATACAACTTTTATATATATATTCAACAAAATAGATATTGTCTTTAGAGATGATTGCATGCTTAAGTAGCAAAAATATTTATTGCTAGTCGTTGTCTATGTGCGATGTTAAAAAAATAAATTTTTGACATCAAACTAACACTAAATATGAACTTGAGTTAAATAGAAAAAATGGGGGTTCAACAATTTCTACTGGGCCGGGGGGGGCGCCCCCTTGCACTACCCTTAGATCCGCCCCTGGCTGAACTAATGAAGTGTAAGAATGCTATATGTTGCATATTAGGATACTAATGAAGTATCTAACAAACTTCATTTTTTGTTTTTGATCTGTCAGTTTGCGGGATTTGATCCTTTTGAAAGGTCAAGTTACTTTGGGCCTCATTTTGATCTTGGTCAGGTAAGTGAATTTACTTCTGAAGTGCACATTTGGTACAGAAATTGTCATTGACAGACCGTACAGACCTGAAAATAAGTAAATAACATTTGCATCTCTTACCTGTACTCTATATCTGTGTGCTCAGTTCATGATAGTTGAACCTTTACTAGTTATAAGTGGCAGGGGCATATATGGTATCTGTTAACCTTTCTAGGTACTAGGTACTAGTGATATATTTCTTTTGGTAGGGATACTTGAAATTTTCCATACACGCATGTGAAAGAGAGTTCTCCCATCAAAATTGTTCTTTACAAAATATACATGCAATTAATTGTTCTTTTCGAATGCTAAAAGTTTAAAATGTAAACTCAGTTTGAGAGATTCAGACGAATATTTCATCATTCAACGTATCGGGTTCTCCTTTCGTACAAGGAAAGAGAAATCATGAGCAGCTTGTGGGTTAAAGAGGTTAGTAACTTAGTATTCAGTTATCTTTCGAAAAAAAAAAACCCAGTATTCAGTTAGAAATAGTTTAAATCGCTCTGTGTATTTTGGTTATTTACTTATATTATCATCCCAGCAGAATCGGTTCAAACAAAGGGTATGGGTAAGAGGGTTGAGGCCAGAGGAGGAAGAAGTATTCGAATTCACCATGGTTCAGGTCATTCATTCTATATTTTGTACTATAAAGCTGTAATCTTTTTATCTAGCTGTGTTCAGTCTCCTTATTATTATTGCTTTTAGTACTAAAATTATCATTTTTTTCTCTTTTTGAAATTGATGCAGAGAGTGGGGGGCTCATGGGATGGATATTGGTTAACAGAGAGCGTGCTCAATGATGATACTGATAGTTTTTCTGGGGGTGTTGCTTATTGATATCTCATATATAATTGTTGAGATGTAAGCATGTATAGTATAGTGGTGTACAGATGCTGCTGCCCTCACATATTTTAATACGATATTAAAATCTAATTGTGTATATCTTTCCTGGTAGGCTTGACTGTGAAACCATCTGTAAAATAATCATCGTTCTGATAATTTGAACTGTAGCAATATTGAGGTTAATTTTGTTTTTCTTTTCAGTATTTACCAGAACTTTTTTCTATATTTCGGTTGTGCTATGTTAACCTGAGCCTTAATGCGCCTTGAGTATTACATTTTGCTCGAGGTAACTTTACATTATTTACCTACATATATATTGATAGTAAAACTTTCCACCAAAACGGTTAGAAAATGCAAAAATGATAATTTACTCTGCTAACACCAAATACCGATAGATTATTGTTTCTCTAATCAAAACCCATACACAGGTGAAGTTTCATCAGATGAATGATCAGGAAACCATTCAGTGTTATTTCTTTTTCTTTAAATCTATGATGACTACTATTACTTGGCAATTGTTGTCCCATGCCAGGAAACCTGCATGGAAGGCAGCTTGAGTACTGGTGCAGCCATGGGCAAGCATATGCATTCCTCATGAAACAAATGTTGACATAGAGCAAGTTCTTCCCTTCCTGCAACCATTCGAGGTGTACATGACAGTCTGTGTTCTTGCCATGTCGATTCTTTCAATAGGTTGAAACAGGAGAGCACACAACAGCTGAAGTTGTACTTTTTGGTGGCTGAGATGGAATCATATGTGATTGCTATACGTATATGTAGATATGCAGAGATCAGCATACTGGTGGTTTCAGTATCATAACTCACTGGCTCGATCATGGGGCTGAGAGACCATCGATCCTATGTAAACGGCATCCGGAGGCAACCAAGCCGGTAATAAAAGTTCTATTGTATATATATGTGGTGGCTGATCGAGCTCGGGACCCATCATCCGTGATGGTTCAGCAGCGGCTCAACTTTGCTCTCCGCCTAGAGCATTGAAGAAGCAACTGATGCAATGATGTTGGCAAACTTCGTACGTAAAACCAAACTATTGTAGTTCCAAGATAGAACTTTGCAGTGCGAATAATGAGGTTAAAAATTAACAGACCTATGAAGATTATCAAACCTGTGAATGATTCGTTATCCGACATCACCGCACTCGGCATTCGGTCACTGTCAGGGATGCAGTCACAGAGGGACAATTTTATAAACTACCCAGCTTTTTTAAATCATCAAACAAAATACCCCTCCTCCAAATTTATTAACAAAATACCCTTGTGGGACCATGCACCACTAATTTTTTTACTCTCTTTTCCCTTCCCTCTCATTACCTCAAACTATTTCAACATTTACTCATTAAAATTTTTAAAGTCATTAAACATTTTAATAATGTGTAATAATCTTAGAGAATTAATTATATGAATATTTAAAACAATGTTCAGTTCGTACTAAATTAATTTTATGACAATATTAACTTTTGAAATTGATCACATTATTGGTACTAATAGCATGTCATATTTATTTTTCTTAGTACATATTCATGGTAAAAGAATTAACCTACTAGATTTGATACTTGTTCATAAAAGTTAACTTTGTTAAAAAATTTTAGCTTGCTGTATTATATTAATTTTGTAGGATCATTTATTATTGTTTGTTTAAATGTTCATGTAAATAAAATAAAAATAAATATGTAAATAATGGTTCAAGAATTTTAATGGTAATTATTTAAATAGTTGGAAGTAAAAGGGAGGGAGGGAAAAAAGAGTAAAAAAATTAGTGGTGCATGGTCCCACAAGGGTATTTTGTTAATAAATTTGGAGGAGGGGTATTTTGTTTGATGATTTGAAAAAGTAGGGTAGTTTATAAAATTGTCCGTCACAGAGCTTTTTTTTTTTATTTGTGGAATTTATCTGCTCTGTTCCTCAATGTGTATACGATTGAGATCAACTTCAGGGAGTAAAATTGGATCAACTTGGGTTTAATTATGTATGGAATGTAGGTGAGTTGGGAGGATATCAAAATCTAGCAAGAACAACTATAATTGTTCAAATTTAGCAAGCAACGTTGCTCTCTTGTTTAAGTTGGATATAATCATGCCGCTCAAAATCAGCCTAGACCCGAAGTTCGCTATTTTGTTTCGCGATTTTGTTTATGTATGTCGTTTCAAAATTTTTCATTTTTTTTTTTGGAAAATGCTATGGGAATACCGCAAAAAAGATACCGTCGGGATACCACCATACAAAGTTAATTTAACGTTAATCTGCAACATGTTGCGATCAAAATGAAACATCTATAAAGTTAATCTGAAACTTAATGAGATTAAAATGAAACACAAATGATATAATTTTCTCTTTTGTTGCTATTTCACTTCATCTTGCTCCCATACGTTCTCTCAACAACTTTAAAGTAATATTTATGTGATTTAGTAGTAATTAAAGTAGATGATTTAATTTATGATTTGTGTTATTCAACTTAATACTACAATGTTTTAAGTTAATGCGTTAATTGTTTCAAGATAATTTGTTAATGTTTCAATTTGGATATATTTTACATTATAACTAGTATCTGTTTTGGTATCTATATATCTGGACCCTTTTTTTTTTGTCTAGTTAATTAAACTTACAATTTTCCTCCCAAAATAATATAAAAAATCATCTTTATTTCACACATGAATAAATAACCAACCAATCTGCAAAAGGTGATGCTCACACATTAATTAGTCATCTTCTCAAATTAGTTCAATATTAATGTGCAAGAAAGATTTATATGCACCCTTCTAAACGGCCTGCCATTTGTGCCATGAAGATGCAACAAGATGCACTTCTCATAATCTCTTCATGTAGCACTTGCCGGTACAAGTTTCAGTGTTCAGAGAATGGCGACATCTCTCCCTTACCCAACAGATAAAATCCATAGAAGTATGAATACATAGATTGACACATTAATAGGTGTAATTTAGTAAATATTTTGGTGGTTTGTCGGCATATGCCTGCAAACAATTTAATTCTAAAATTCATTCATCAGTGATTAGAGATGGGAAGAACAGAATTTTCAAGTTCCATACTCTGGTGATAACTAAAGTCACCAAAATCAAATTATGTACTATACACAGCCGAATTGGGGGCAGACCTTAACCTGACACCCGTTTGCTCTATCCTCCTAGCTTGAGGGTTAAGACTATAATTCAAAGAGTTAATGGAAACCAACTATAATGTGTCTCAAGATAAATGATTTTGAGTTTGATTTATTGTAGATTGTGTAACCAGTAACTGGATTCTAAACATGAAAGAAAGCTGCAAACTGTATTTGAAGTTCCTTAAATCTAATAAGCAATGCATCAATTTAAACTTGCATCTAATCAGAGTGCTGCGAGTTATAGCTTAAGCAGATGGTCTACAATTCTTAAGCTTTAAACAGTTATACAGTTGTTATTCCACTTCATAACTGCTTATATTGGTTTTCCCCCAAAACAAAGCATGATAGTTCATTCATAAATTAAAATTATAACTCTGCCATTAAGTGAAAGTGGTCTACAAAAAGGTCGTGAAGCTTAACAAGCCTGGGAACTTTCAGAACACCTCTTGTTTTTGAAATTACATTTACATTATATGCTACAATCATGCATAGGAAGGAAAAGAAAAGGAAGGATGTTTACCAAAGAAAGGCTTTGTCTTTCTACGAGCATCCTTCGCCCCCACCCCCATCCGGCACATACGAAACCTGCCACATATATACCTTCAACCAACCCCAACAATCCCTTGTGTACTCCTTCCCACAAATAATTAATTTAACAAAACAATTTTCAAAATTCCATCCGCGTGACATCTCCTCACTCTTCAGTGTCATTGCTGCCAGCTAGCACAAGGTCATCCCCGTCCCTTATGACAGCAACATCATTAATCTCAGCTCCATCTTTGGTCAAAACCCTAGTCAGTGCGAATCCAAATGTAGTCTCACCAAGTTTTAGCAGCTCATCTATGGACTCTGGCAAAAGCACCAACTTGCAAGCACCCTTCTCTTTTTGTGGACAACTTATTGTGATGCGTGCTCCGTAACGACCAACCCTCTGGTTGTCCAAAGCTGAAGTTAACTCAGCACGCTTACTCTCTGGGTGAGCCAAGGAAAGTATTCCAAACAAAGAGTTGTTGAAGTTTGCTCTTTTTGTTCCTGAATCATCCTTCATCCGCCTTATTGTGACAGAACTATCTTCTGTCGTTACATGCCGCATCATCGGTTCAGATTGGTATCTAGTAAGTGGTGGAGTAATTTTGGTACTTCCAGCTGTGGTGCTTTGTTTCTTTTGAGCCTCAAAGATAGCTACTATGTCCCCATGGCTTTGCTGGTCAGCTAGGTCTCTTGGTGTGAAACCATCACGATCAGGTAAGTCAATATCGCATCCATTATCTAATAAAAACTCAACAAGTTCTAAGTTGCCATCACAAACTGCTTTGTGCAGTGCAGTCTCTCCATCTTTGTTCCTTGCAGTAACATCACCGCCATATTTTATTATGTTTTCAAGTAGGCCTTTGTTATTCTTTTCAACGGCAAGACACGAGTAGAGACCACTGTCCTCAGCTGAGAGGGTAGCCCGATATTTTTTGAGGAGTTGGGCAACTGATTCGTGAGATCCAATTATAGCCTCTCCTAATGGAACCTTTCCATCAGCATCTGTAAAAGAAATACATTTATTGTTAAACTGAGAAAGAGATAACTTCATGAAATACTACCATTTTTTCTGCAACTTGTCCCTTCACTTCGTCCTTCTTGACACATTTTTTAATTAAAATATTTTATAGAGCTGACCAAATGACATGATCCTACTAATGGTTCTCTTATCCACACAATTCAGGAGTACGCATCCAGTTCACTAAATGATGTTGTAAAATCCAGTTTTTTTTTTTTATCTGTTAAATTAATAATTAATTTTGGTAACAAATTGAACAACAAAAAAATTGTTGATTTTAATTTTACTTGTGTGGCCAAATGTTACCAAGATGCAGTATTCTAGATCCTTAGACTAAACTACAGATTACCGCTCAGGACATATTATGCACAATAATAGATTAATTTCTAACATCGTGCCCAGGAAGACCTAAGACCAGTGAAATATATAGGAGAAACAGATTTGTATGAAAATTGCTAAGTGAAGAAACAATTAACAATTGCCAAATAATAAAAATGGTGATAATAAACAGGAAAAGCAACAAAGAAGTTCTTAAAAGGATTCTCAGCTTACCTCTGCAATTTGGGTCCGCACCATATCTTAAAAGGAGTTCCACACATTCCTCATTTCCCTTTGAAGCTGCTATATGCTTTTGAATTTTTTGGAACAAAAGATACACATGATCAACAATGGTGCTACAAGCCCAATAGGACATACTAAATATGTAGTTTCAACTTATAAATTTCACACTACGTATTTAATTTATTTGACACATCCAACTTATAAGTTTTATCTTTTTTAATCCCTTTCAAGTTTTGTTTGGCTTTCTTACCAGTGGGGTGCGATAGTCATTGTCACATTCATCAGGTTCAAGACCACGTTTCAAGAGTTGACGCAACAATGTTACATCATCTCTGAACACAGCAAAGGTTAGAGTGAGTGGCATATTCAATCGCCCACGTGTCACCATATTCTCTATCTCTTTCAGCATATTGTTGATGGCTGAATCATCACTCGCTTCACTTTGCAGGTGCTATAGAAAAAAAATTTAATAGGTTTAGCAATCCATCAAGCTATTGGACTAAGGTATCTACAGGAACATATTGCGAATTACACGTGCACATAAGGGTGTAAACAGTGTGAGCTAGCTAAGCTCAAACTCGACTCGTTTACTTAACAAGCCAACTAGCCCATTAAGCGTTATGGCTCCAAGCCAAAAGCATTAGCTCAATTCCATTAATCCACAAGTTAATCGAGATAGCTCGTTTAAGCTCATTTAATAGTTAGTAATATTTTATTAAATATTTAATATCAAAATTTATATAAAAATCAACAAAATTTCTAAAATTACTAACAACCATACAATTATATATATTTTTTTATATAAAAATTTAATATATGTATCTATTTTTAATTTATGTAATATAATAAAAATCTACAAACAGCATATTAATAAGATAGATAATTTGGATCTTAGAATGAAATTTGGAGGGGTACATTTATGGGAGATAGGAGAAGATGATAGAAAAACTTTCTCTATCTTCAGTCACAAAGACCCTCTTGGGTTGGGCCTCTTTGGGCCAGCTCACGAGTTGGGATAAAACAAAACAAAACACAACATAATTTCTTAATTTATGGGCTAAAGAAATAGTTCGTTCCCATAAAACATTCCAATTAATTTATCAAAGTGATAATAGAAAAATACTGAGGTCGTGTACTGAATCTCACATATTAGCACTTTATAGTGGACTTTCATGACAGCTATTTAGCGTTATTGACTATTGTTTTTACTTTTTAAAATAGATTTAGCTCTTGCTGTCAAAGGTGCAAAACTGATATAATAATTGATAGCAAAGTAATTTGCATGCTATCCTGAAATTCTTCAGTGCCATTTAAATCTTTATATTTGTAGAATACCAATATCTCCTCTCATGTTATTTTAATTCTAAATTTTTATGGTTTATATATATATACAATATAAATTACTCATTCAATTTTTTAGTAAAAGGAAAAGGCAGAAGATGGTCATCAGCAAACTCTGGGAATGTAACAATTAACTATGGTTTGACCGTCACTGCTGGGTTTAATCCGAACTTCATATCATTGAAAACTTTAAATTTTGTTAGGTCATACAGATGTACACGATAATGTGGAACAAACTATGGAAATCAAACAATTAATTAAGTTAAAGCTTACATCTTTTAGATTTGAGTTATAAAGAACAAACCT
The DNA here is from genome assembly GCA_030179965.1 of Cyperus esculentus. NCBI lineage: Eukaryota > Viridiplantae > Streptophyta > Magnoliopsida > Poales > Cyperaceae > Cyperus > Cyperus esculentus. The sequence goes on along the minus strand of JASGLE010000003.1, from coordinate 4,596,256 downwards.
TAAGCAAATTGTTGACTATTACAGTGCCTTCAACCACATTAGATTGAATCATAGTAAGAAAGCTAGCTCGGCTGAGTCGTAGCAGCTGGCACAATGTTCGGGTCCGAACAGTAAACAATTGAGGTTTGTGGCAAAGAACCCCTATTTCTCCAACCAGATCACCAGTTTTTGCTGTTTTTACGATCTGAATTTTTGAACATCAAAGTTTGAAATTGCCATCAGTAGCAATTTTCTATCTATTGAAATTTTAAATTGTACAAGATATTAGATTATTACCTGCTCGCCATCTCTATGGTCGATTAAATCCTGAAAAAATAGCAAATCACTTAATCTGATGAACTAACAATATAAGTTCAAAATTTTTATATCAACAAATAAAAAAGTTGTATCACTTACCACTTTTCCAGTTACTATGATGTAGAAATCTGTAGGAGTCTCATTTTGCAATATTACATCTTCTCTTGGAGCAAAATATTCAGCTTTCATCTCTGCAACCTAAGATCGGAACTAGTTTAAGCCAAAACGATTATAAAAGGAAAGTAGATAATACATCCAAATTATAACTTTCAAATTGGTCTGTCCATCTCTTTCAATTTTCATCAGAGGATATCACACTAGTTCTAGTGATAAATTAATAACTAAGAGGCCCAGTAACCATGAAAGTTGATACAAACCACTAGAAGCAATTTTTTCAAACCAGAATTGTACAGGTAAAATTTAGAGAGAGAGATAGAGACCAGTTGGAAAAGAAGGTCATTGGAAACATCTTTGAACAAATAAGCGTGTTGAACCAGACCAAAAAACAGATGATGGGAGATGCTTGACCGGATAGCCTTTGGCAGTACATCCAGTGTCTCTTGCTGCTGAAGCCCTTCTGAGTCGGTACGAAACTTTAAGCTTAAGTGAGATATCATCTGATCTTGAAGTCGTACAGGCAGCTTATTTCTTGTTGCAAAACTCATAGCTGCTTGTATCGTATCTCTCTGTTTTTAAACAAAAAGGGACAAACAAATGCGAATTCTTAAAAAAAAAATAGATATATATATATATATATTATTAATAACAGGCAAACATGTGAATTTTTACTGCTCATTTTATTGTGTTTGTAAAGCAGGCTTATAATCTTGGAAGTTATGTAACATTAGAATTTAGCTAGTCACTGTTAAATATCCTCAACTTCTAATGGACAAGTTAAGCCAATCTAATTTGATCAAAATAACTATTTACACCTCAATAACTATCAATAATTTATATCAAATTCCTGTACGGGCGTAATTCTGATTCAACTCAACTGGCACAAAGAAAAACCTTAGTTACAGAAAAATTGTCAGTATCCAAGGATCATTAGACATTGTTCAATAGAATTCAGAGTTTTTTATTTTACACATTCAGAGTTTTTTTATTTTATTGTTCAAGGCACATTTTCAAAAGAAGAATATATAAACAAGAAATATGGAGAAGATTTGTAAAATTATATTTATAATGGTCAGTGAATGGAAAGGAAAGGGGCACAACAGCTGAGGAAGCAGGGAGAAGAGTAACTATAATTAAGATGAAAAAGGAAAAATCCAAGACAGGTCAGAGGAAAATGATGGGAGGCAGCTGCTAGTCTTTTCCTCAAGCTGAGTTTTGAAATTTTGGAAAGATCTTCTCTACGAAGTAATTTGGAATAGATTTAAGAATTGTAATGTTATCATTTGTTTAAAGTGCAACTTAGTATTAATTAAATAACAATTTTGATTGTTAAATACTTACATATTTCCTTGTACGGTTTGTGGAGTGCACGACCAAGTTGGTCATGTTACCGATAATATAGGCAGTGAGGCCAAGATTGAAGAGCATGTAGAATATGTTAAAAATCTTTTCTCCATTATTCTCTGCATGCAAATCACCATAGCCGACTGTGGTTAAGGTCGTGATTGACCAGTACATGGAAGTGACGTACCGGATAGCCAGGCTCTCATTATGAAAATTGGGCATAGAATTACCAATCCAGGTCATCGTTGGATTCTTATAACGATCTGCTAAGAGGTAATAAAAGCAACCAGCACAATGCACTGCAAAAAGCGTTACCTACAAACCAAGATAAAAAAAAAATTAGGGATGATATGGCTTAGAGGAAAAGGAAAAATTTAAATCTCATTTAATCACTTACAAAAACGAGTTTTGCACATCTGACCCAGAAGTAGCTATAATCTCTGTTTTTCTCCAATCTACAAAAGTAATACAAAATTTATATGTTAGAGAATTAATAAATTCCACATAATAAGTACCTTAATCAAAGTAGTTAACACCCGCACAGAGTTATGTAGATCGAATATGTATGAAGAACCAAAGTAAACTGACACCCTATTTCTCTATAGGTCAGTTCATTCAAGCTTGCTTTCAGCTGGTTAAAAAAAAATCCAAACATCAAAAATTTACTATATGGTGATAATTCCAATAACCACTAAATGAGACATCAAGATTTCAACACAAAGTTCAGAAAATAGGTATCAAATTTTTTGCTATTTGTTTGCAACTAATGCACAGGTTAAATTATAGTGCTTGGCACTATTCGTGTGCAACACTGCAACTAATGCACAGGTTGAACTATGGTTCCTGGTGCTATTTGTGTGCAAGTGACTACAATTCAAATTAGATAGTTTGGGGGTATATGTGAGTGTGAATCTCACCATGGTTGAACACAAAATCGAATTTGACCATTTTGACCAAAAGTAAAACAGCGAGCAACTGACTGTAGGTTGAAATATGATACTGGGTGCTATTTGAGTGCAACTGACTGCAGTTTTAACTATAATACATTGGTGCTATTTGTGTGGAACTGGTTGCAGGTTTAAACTATATTGCTTTAGTGATGCTTGTGTGCAACTGACTGTAGATTAAACTACACCAAAATAACATGACCAATTGTATCCCAGCAAGTATTGCTATTCTCTCCTCAATTCCCTCAAGAAATATCCAATTAAGTGTCCAGGCACAAGAAATATTGGTACATCCACACAAGAAAGAAGGAAAAATAAAAATAAAAGATGTACTTTAAAAGGTTTTCCATATCTTACTTGGCAAACAGATCACTAACCCTTCGGAGCCGCCACAGCCTCAACAAAGAAAAGAAGCCGTAATTTTTAAGCTTCCCTGGTAAGACCTTACGAGCAAGCTCAGCGGGTATGGTGGAGATGACATCCAAAAGAAACCAGCTCTTCAGATACTTAAAACCAATATGCTTGTGATCGTCAATAAGGACATAGGTGGTGCGGTCGAGATAAGCCACAAAGAAAGTGAGTACAATATCGACAGCAAAGAAGAAGTTAACCACATTATCCATGATGGCTAAACCACCTGTTGCACGGTGGAGGAAACCAAACTCGAACGGGGACACCCAGGCTGTGTAGCCCACTAGGACAATTAGGAATACCTTCCATATCCTGTTAAATGAAGGAAACTTAGGTTAATTCTATTATTAATTATGATACCCTGAAAATTCAGGATGAGCACTATGCTGAAAGGAGTATATATGTTTTTTCTTTTTTTTTTATTATAGCATATTCAATCACATAACACATGCTCTGGTAGAGAGACTGCCCAGAAATATCAGAAAGGTACTCAATTTATTTCTGTTTTGTACTTTAAGATGATTTTACTTTTGAAATGGTCATTAGCAATGAGATGTATGAAGCTTTAATTGCTGGGGCAAGGCTGCAGTACCTGGGGGGTTGCTTATTTAAAATATCCCCTTACAAATTGAGGAAAAGCTATAAATGCCGCCTTTTCATTCTTTGAACAAACTTCCATTTGGTACGCAGAAAAGCTCTTTTTGTACTGAAAGATAAAGTCTGATAGACTTAATTATGCTTGTCTACTATCAAATATAGGTTGACCAACACTGTATTTTAATACACAGTCGCTTGAAGTTACCTCTTCAGGAAATGTTACTGACATATGTATCCTTATTTACTTTCAGTAATGTAAAAAGATCTCTGTGTGTACTTTACAAAATAAAACCATGGACTATATATTTGAAAACTTCTATTGACCAGGTCATCAGAATCTTGTTCTTTCCACACCCCTCGTAAACTCCAAAACAAATAAAAACAAAAAAGAAAGAAAGAAAAAGAAGAAAAAAAAAAAGTAGATGGCATGCCTCACACCAAATATTGCAGGACAAAATAAAAAAAACTTCACCAAATTGAGGAAATATTAGAGAATTAGCTCTCTGTGGGCCAGTACAAATAACAGATCCTAAAAGAGGCTTGAAGGAAGAGGTACAGATACAGTGGGGCTGGCTCTTCGCTTTTGAGAGGGTCAATTGAGACTAAATTGCTTAACTTTAAAATGATTTGTGGCATGATTAGTACTATACTACTACTATGTCAACTGTTCTCAGTTATATAGGATATTTAAGACAAAGTAGTTAAGAATTTTGTGCTTGGATGATTAGTTGGGCATCCGATTCTGTTGTTATTTTTCGGTGATAATAGGATCCTGTTATCCCGACGGTGACCGTCGGATCAACACCGAACGGTTTAGATTCAGTGCAAAGTTCGGTTTTTGTAAGTAAAAAAAAGTTTTGCCGAACAGATCTCATCTGTCCATTTTAATCCGACGGTGCCGATCAGAAAAGCAGGACCCTGTTATCCGAGGAAGGATAACAACGGAATTGAATTCATTAGTTGGAACCAGTGGGAAGGCAAAACAAAAGAAAAAACAGAGAGATGAGGCAACTTACAGTCCTTTGGTCAGTAGTTTTAGTTTGTACCTACCAAGAGTACAAAAGGTAACATGAGAGAAAAAAGGGTATACCTAGTGCCCTAAAAAAGTGTCCATAAGTCTTATGTTGTGGTCGAATTTGAATTATGAGTTACAAAATTGGGTGTTGCTCCCATGATCGCACCAAAAAAAAAAAAAAAAAAAGTTTATTGGTTACGAATAAAATCTAATATTTGATGATATTGATTTATAATTGTGAAAGCAAATACTTTTTAGTGGGATACTGGAGTAAAGTTGTACAAAATTTACTACTTTACCTGTGTCTTGTGTGAATGTGTAGACAGTTAAAAGAGTTAAAAAAGTGAAGACAATTACAGTTTTTAAAAAGAAAGAACACCACAATGAATCAACTCATGAGGTTTCTGCTGTGAGTCTGTGACTTCCACCAACTGCCATGCGTTCAACAGAGCAGCCACAAAATTCCCAAAAGCTTCAAAATTTAAGCTTTTAAATTCAATAAAGAACCAAAACAAACGACAACTTTGATTAATTAACTCGTAGCTTCCTTCCCCACTAATCAAGCCACAGTTAGTCCAACGACTCATTTGTCATGAGAATCAAAAGAAAAGAAAGAAAGAGAGACACGGCAAAGTTTTATAGATGTTCAAACTTTCTATCTTTAACTTAACTGCACTATTGTCTAAGCAGTTAAATTAATTTCATAGATGTCCAAATCAAAGGGCGCAAGTTGAAGACTCTTATCCACCTGCCCACTCTCTATCCATTGCCTGTGTAACTTGGCTGTTAGATAGCAATAAGTTGAACTCACGCCCAGTGGCGGAACCAAGATAGTTTATAAGGGGGTGCCGAGATTTAGGAGGCCTTATAAGTTGTAATACACATATGTAGACAGTACATAGTCATTCAATTAAACTATCAAAATTCAGAATATTTATTGAAAGATCTGTATATATTGAAGTCATCCATCTCATTTGCAATATGAAGAGTTTTTTTTGGTACTTTATTTAATTGATCTCATGACTTATTTATCTTGTCTCTTATATGCTTCGTTTCGTTTCATCTTGTCAAAATTTTCAGCAGAAGAAGAAAAGTACGAAAATTGTAAGAACTATACATGTTAATTGTATGAGCTAGGCCCCAGCTATAAATTTAATTATAACCGTTAAAGAAGTTTGATTTTTCCATTATCTGTGTCAAGCAATAAGTTTTTTTTTTTAAGTAAAAATAAGGGTCTAACCCTTATTTTCGCAAATTTTATTAATAATTAAAAAATATATATTTACAAAGTCATTCCCAAGAGATTGGGGGGAGAAAAAAAATATAAGAAAAAAGTACTAAAAAAGAAAAAAAATACACATCATAGCAAAAAGATAAACTACGAGGCTTCGAATGAGATCTCTTATAATAGAGCATTGAGTGATTTCTTCTTGTCATAAAATGCATGCAATAAGGTTTTAAATAAAATTTATAGTAAGTTGCTATGTGGATACTAAAATAATGCCAAAATCGATACCGCATAGGTTAGTATATATATTAAATAAATTGATTTAATATGCAATGTATCTTGTATAGCATATCAAATATATGCTGCACAAAATAATTAGCATAATAAAACTATTAGTATTAATAACAACTTATTTAATATGAATACTTGTACAGTAGTGTCAATTTATAATATTTTTGAAATGTATAAAGGTAAAACTACCAAATCACTTCCGTCGATCAGCATAAAATAGTTTTATAAATTGGGGGTTGTCGATTTTTTTTGCTGCCAAGGCAGTGCCCGGGCACCACCAGGCACTACTGGTGGTTCCGCCCCTGCTCACGCCCTTAAATTTGGGTATTAGTGAAAATAATTTGACTGTTTAGACAGTAGTAGAAAGATCAATAGTTTGGACATCATGAAAATATTCCGAAAGACAGAGAGAGAGAGAGAGAGTTAATATCTTATGAGTTATTTAATGTCTTAGGCTGAAATAGCTTAATTAATGATGTCATAAAGTCAACCTCTATTGTATTATTATTTGCATAATAATGATGATGAATATAATAATAATATAGAATTGTTTAATACTTCAATGAAATCATACATCCTACAGCCTACAGCTACTAAGATTTCAAAGAAAGAAAGGAAAAGAGAAGGGAAGAAGATTGAAACACAAGAAAGAAAGGAAGAAAGAAGGAAATCAAACTAAACCTGTATCTGTGATCGTAAGGAGAGATGACGGACTTCCGGAGGCTGAGGCGGCGGTAGCTCTTGGCGGCACCGAGCGACGGCAGCATGCCACTGGCCAGACTGTAATGGCTGCCGTCCCTCGACACGTGATCCTGCTCCCTCTCTGCCGCCTCCCTCTCCGCCGCAACCCTCGACCAGCACATGGCCGCCCCCAGCCGGAACGTCAACACCATTGTCAATCACCCTCCGCGCGCCTCCACCTCGATTTCTTGTTCTACGCGGCGATGCGGCGAGGCGGTTGTTTCTAGGAAATCAGAGTTATCGAAGATCGAAGAGAGGAAATAAGAAATGAGAGAGGGAGGGACTATATGCGGCAACAAGACACGGTTTCGAGGTTTCAATTTTGGGAAATGGGGGGGTGGGGGCGAGATTGGAAAGGCGGTGGTGATGATCGGCGGAGATTGGCGCGGGCGCGCCTAATTAAGTGGAAAACATTATTAGTAGTTTATTACAACATCAAAATAAATAAATGTGGCTCTGTTTACAGTTCATTCGTATTCATGACTGCGGAGCGGAGGACAGGGGGGAGGTAGGGAGGGCTCGTTGGGTTTTATAAGTAGGAGACTAGGAGGCATGTGAGGGAGTTCTTTCGGGAGTTGGACTGATTTTTGAAGCGCGAGTGGGCCCAAGAGGAGTGGGCCCCTTTAACTGTTAAGTAGAAAGAGTTTTTTTTTTTTTTTTTGATAAAAAAGTAGAAAGAGTTCCCTCCCGCGAGTTTGAAATGAAGGCACAACAAGTGGGCAGTGCGTCCATATCAGCTGCGATCCTGGTACGATCGCAGGAACCTGCGATCGTAACATCACATGACTCAAAACCACTCATCTAATTGCACGGTTGTGATTTGTTTGGAATTTGTTTGGATCTATTTAGATATGATGAGGGATCTATTGACAATGTTTATTTTGAGAATCTTGACAATAATGTTTTTCAAATATTTATAAAAATTTACAGAAAATCTTAAAAATAGAAAAAAGTTTACGGAAGTATTACTTATAGATTGATTATGTTTTTGATTATATTCAATTTAAGCCACATTTGATAGTTTTTTAAAGACCTGTTTAATTACAACTGTTAAAAAGTGTACAAAATTTTGATAAGGCATCAAACGATATTAAATTGATTGGAACTTGAAACATCATCAATATATAAGATAAGTAATACATCCATAAAAGATTTTTCATTTTTAAGATTTTTTATGAATTTTTATAATTTTTTGAAAAATTAAAAATTTTTTCATTTTCATGTTTATCAATATAGTGATCACAAAGCATAATGAGGCAGTACATTTCGGCTCGATACATCAAAATTGTAGCTTAATTAACCAATCCATGTTGCACAAAAAACAAATCATACCGGTTTTTAAAAAAATTATAAAAAATCTTAAATATGAAAAAAGTTTTATAAATACATTACTTATCTTATAGATTGATGATGTTTCAAGTTCCAATCAATTTGAATATCGTTTAATGCCTTATCAAAATTTTATACACTTTTTAACAGTTGTAATCTAATAGGTCTTTAAAAAGCTATCAAATGTCGCTTAATTGAATATAATCGGAAGCATAATCAATCTATAGGTTATACTTCCGTAAACTTTTTTCTTTTCTATAAGATTTTTTGTAATTTCTTATAAATATTTGAAAAATACTATTGTCAAGATTGTCAAAATAAATATTCTCAATGGATCCCTCATCATATCTAAATAGATCCAAACAAATTCCAAACAAATCCCAACCGTGCAATTAAATGAGTGGTTTTGAGCCATGTGATGTTACGATCGCAGGTTCCTGCGATCGTACCAGGATCGCAGCTGATATGGACGTAGTGGGCAGTGGCCTAGTGGAATTCAGATCCCCTAGCGTACTGCATTGTGCATGATGCCATGCATTTATATATATATTTTACCAGACTTGCATTAGTGTTTAGGCCTGAAAATCCCAAGTTTGCATGCATTTGGTTAGGAATATGTCTTGATTCCAGTTACTTGTCTACTTTTGTCCATATTTCAGGTTTATCAGGCTTTTGGAGCCAATTAGACGAGATTTGGAGCTTTAGATGGCAAGGCAGGACTGGATTCGGCTTCCTGCTGACCGCAAGTCACTTCCTGCGCCCAGCAGACGTCGGTTAGAGCATGTTCAACTATCCAAAGGGTGCCAGAAACTTCCAGAGCAGCAAAAACCGCCATTTCCCTTCGTCCTGCGGACCGCAGGGAGTTATGGCCAGGCTGCTATTTAAAGGGACCAGCGCCCTGGACGGTTTCATCCACGTTTTTGTTGGGATTTCATGTATAGCCTAGGATCGAATTTTTAAAATTTTTAACCCCAAGTTCATAACTATACTAAAAGATCTTCGTTAATGCAACAATCAAACATCTAAATTACATGGGAGAACACATGTAATTCTAACATATTACACAAACCATATGATGTTTCATTTAAATTGGTCATGCTCAATGTATAAAATATCCATCTAATTTTATACACTCATGTTTATAGTGATAAACTTTATATTTATAGAACTACAATATACTTTTATCAACATGATGATCTTACTGATAATTAATGTTCCTCTTTAATTATCAAGATCATGAGCTAATTTAGAAATACATATCCCATCTTTAGAGTTCTATGATTCAGGACCAAGAGCATCTTCCTGAATTCTTCTAAAGGAATGATATTATTAAATTTCAAGGAACATAAATGCATATCAAAAATACATTTAATCATAAACATAAATAACTTTCAAAACACATCCTTTCAGTTTTTACTCATTTTCATTCTCACACCCCTTCAGTTCAGAGTGTCCAGAGGCAGAGAAGGAAGAGGCTTTGGCCGATTCATCGCCCGGCGAAGGAGATTCGAGAGAACTCCTTCTCAAGTGATGATCGTGTCAACCCCGACATCCTCTTCGGTTTCTTTACACAATGAATTCTTCTTCTTTGTTTTGCTTTTTCTGTTTGTGCGATGAGTGAGTAGTTGTTTAATGTTCTTAGGGTTTGAATGATGATGATTGTGTCGACAGATTGACTGTATGTTTGGATTTATGTCGTTTTCATGATCACTTGAGATTTGCTTTTTAACGTGTTTGCATTCTGTTTGATTCGATTGATAAACCTGTAGGTTGTGGCCAGACCTAGTTGGTTAATGTAGTATCTTTTGACCAGATTTGATTGCTTGCACAGCCTTGGTTGATATTGTATCCGAAAGTACCCGTTAGACGAAACTGCGGTTTGATTAACCTTAAACCGGACCATAGAACCATAGTGACATGATCGTAGTTTATATCGTATTCTATGGATTTTGATTCAGTTTAGAACTGTTATTAGGACCAACAGTGAGAATTGTTGTAATTGTACGAGAACTGAATTGATAGGAATCGACGACATCGGTTGAAACACAACTAGAACCAAAACTGCTCTCGGTTCTTCTTCTTGCGGTCCGCAAGAGTCTTCTTGCGGTCCGCAGTTAGTTACCAGGAGTGTAAGACAGTAGTTGTGGATCGCCTGATGGTTACAGGGACACTTGTGATCCGCAGACCGTTCTATAACTACTAAATAACCACCTCCTGCGGTCCGCAAGATATATCTTGCGGAACGCAGGCAGTCAATCCGAGACCAATCTGATTCTGCCAACCCTTAGAACGCTTTTAATTAATTGTCTTATCAGTTATTTACTTGTTTTAGTCATGTTTTACTTGTTTGTCAACCAACCCTGTTAAAACCCCCAACAATTCCCTCTTCAATCCAAATTCTCTTAAGGTTTAGAAGTAGAGTAAAGTAAAATCTGGTGTTAACTCCGTCTCTGAGGATTCGACCCTCAAATACTCAACGAGATCGTACGCTTGCGATCGATTCGTTTATAGAGGTTTAAAAGCCTATACCCGTTCGCGCGGTCAGTGCAGTTCACGACGTCAGCCGTTGGATTGTTTTAAGATTTGTGCCAATGTGGATCTCGATACGATCCAACGGTTGACGTCGTGAACTGCACATTGCAGTATGTTGGAGGACAAGTACTCGGCCTAGTGGGTTGGTGCGTTTATTGCCTTGGCAGATTAATAATTAGTGATTAGTGATTAATTACACGATGAGATATTTAAGAATTATGATTTATGCGTGTGATTTAGTTTGTTTGGTAGTTGATTATTTGGGTTCTTTTTGGAAATTTGAAGGGCCGGGATTCTAGTTTCTACATGGGTATTTTAAAAAAAAAAAAATTAAGATGACAAGTACGTACATTTTTATGTAACTAGAAATTTCAAATATGAAAGTTACTTGCTTATGTAAGAGTGATTGTTAATAAATATATTGACAAACATTAAAGTTGGTTTATAGAGTTACATAAAAAAAATGTTTATTTATTTATAATGTCAAAGTCAAAGATTTTGTGTCTGCGAATGATAACTTTTGTGTACATCAGTATAAGTGTAATTGAATCAAAAGTTTTGTGTCTGAGAACAAGTGTAATCTTGCATATATGTCGGCATAATTGACTGGCCTCTATCAATGCTAGTTTACATAATCTACATCTAGCTAGATATTGCTTTTTTTTTTTTATTAGAATAACAGTTTATTTTCTTCAACATGCTCAATAATTGAACCAAAAGTCTCTGTGTGATGAAAAATGATGATAATATATATCCAAAAAAAATGATGATAATGACTTTCAGATTTTGATATCTTAGTTGTGATAATGACTTTTAGTTTAAGATATTTTAATTGCAATAAATGCATCTACAGGATTATTATATATATATATATATATTTCTCAATTGTTTAGAATTAGAGAGGTCAAATTACAACGATACAAGTAGTGAGGTAGTTGACTAAGGATCGGATTGGCAAAATGTACTCGATAAATATATGTAATGAAACTTGTATATATACGATTTGGGAGGTGTTAATTAGACAGAGAAGGGATGCAATGACCAAATTTTTTATGTTCTTGATGGCTACAAAATTATATGTATATAATTTGATAAATATAAAACGTTGGATATATTGTAAACGATCTCAATAAAAAAGGAATAGTAAAAAATTACTAGATATTATTAAATTTAGTCTGCTATGACATATATATACTAACAGAGATCACATTAAACAGTTTGGATTGACAATTTAAAATTTGAAAAATGATAATATATATATGAAGTCATATAGTACCGTGAATAGTGTTGTAGCCTCACTCTTAATATAGTATTAAATTCAAAAGCATGTTTTTCAAGTACAATCCTGTGCTTTTGGCTGATTCCTGATTGTAGGTGTAAATTTCCCCTGCCTTGATTAGAATATCAGGCTATATGCCTAGTATGTACTACTCCCTTACTTTGTTTTCCCCCTCCGAATAATTAATATGTACTATTGGCGCTTTTCTCTCTTCTCCTCTTTTTTCTTTGAATGAACAAAGTGTAATTATTCCTGTCAAACAACCGTTCAATGTGTAGGGCGTAGCTAAGGTACAAAAGACCAATTGGAGTGGCATAAAAATGTTATCGTTATAATTTGTGATGGTCTCCATTACAAGTGAATTAAAGCATTCTTTGACGGTTTGACCCCTTTTGAAAAGAAATAGTACTATAACCACCTGTCCACCTTCAAGTTTCCAAGTTATGGGGCGCAGACACAAATTCTCTAGGTTTATATAGAAATTGATAGTCTATAGAAAATAATTTTTATTCGCTGTTCGGCAGACTATACTATCAATTCCTAATAGGAATTTAATCATCTTAGACTGGATTATTGTTTTCCTATCAATGGTGGGCACTTCGTAGGATGTCACCAAATGCAATCTGGAATCCTGTTATAAGAAAAAATTTTCTATAGGGATCAGTGACTACTGAACATGTCCTAAATTTATGTTTAACTTTTTTTTTTTTAAATTTGTTCCCAACAGAATTCCTCGGCAATTCCAATTATATTGTGTGTTTGAAAACATATTTCCAGTCGTTTTTTCCCCATTAAACCATCCATTTTTTTTTTTATTTTGAGTTACACTTATGGGTTTTTGTATGTACAATTGTGGGTTTTTATACTCACATCTGGACATTTTAATAGCAAAATGGTTGGATGGTAGCTACCACTTGTGAAATATGTAGATATTTTATTTTTTTATATATATCATATCCATTTTTCTACATAATTTATATATTTTTTAAAAATTTGTATACATGTTTACTAACATGTAGATTCATGCACTTGTAATATTCAGGTGCACAGGTTCTAGATGATTTATAATTTTTATTTTGAGATAAAAGATAATGTTGAGTCACTTAAATTAATGTAAACGTATGTAAAGACTCTGTTTTGGGCTTCGAATCCGTAACCTCTTATATGGAGAGTACTGCTTTTAGCCACTACATGCACTAACCAATATATATCATCAATAATTAACCGCTATCTTATCTAATTAGAAGATCTTGCATATTGAATATATATATAAATCACAATCAGAAAAAAAAAGTCAAATCTGTACATTAGTATCAAGTCTCAACACATTGCATTGCATCATATACATATGGTACAGTACAGCGGGCCCCACGACAACACGTGGTAAACCATGGGCAACCATTGATTGATACAAAAACATGAAGTGACATTTTGAGGAAAATTTGCACAGATTACCATCAATCAAACAAAGAGAAACATCTTGCGTCCATTAAAAAACTGTCCATACAGTTATAAATATTACAGAATGTATTAAATATATTTCAAAATGTAACTTATAAACACTATAGACGCTAGGTACGTATTACTCTCAAACAAATTGGCATAAACTGTCCGGATCAGTACAACGAGTGTTTTGTTTTGCTATATACGAAGGTATCGCCAGGAATTAAAGAGGTACAATGATAATTGATGACACATTCGTGATATCAGCAAAAAATACTACCTCCGTCCACGATTAAATGAATTTATATTCTTTAGAGCTTATTCATAATTAAATAAACTTTACCGATTTGAATTTATTTTTCTATTCACTTATTTGAATCCACTTGTTTCTCCAATGTTATGATTACCCTTTTATCTATATTATTTAATTGGAACAATTATTATGTAATTTCATTTTTTTTATTAATTCATTTGACTTTTCTTAAAAATTTATTTATTCATGGATGGAGGTAGTAGAATATAAACAAACAAAAAAATACGCATGGATAAGACGTCGCACAAAAAAGGGCAGATGGAATAATCTGGCAACTGCGAAATACAAAAAACAATATTTCAAAAAAAAAAAAAAAGAAATACAGAAAACAATATGTTTTAAACTGTTTTAAACAACCGATCTTTTATGCAGAGATGGAAAAAAAAAATAATTTGAACTGCAAATTCCATGTGGTAGATGAAAAGGTTCAAATATCTCTATATTATTTATATTAATCAATAAATTAATCATTTATATTAATCAATAAATTAAAAAAATCAACATCCAGCAGTTGCTCATATTAGTGCATTTTTTAAGCTCTTGATGTCAAGCAAAATAATATTTAAAATTGATAATTTATTACATATACATAAATAAAGTGGTATGGATTGAATTTATTGGTTTTATTTTATAAATTAGTTTTAAAAAAAAATGCAGTTATCAGGTCCGATAAAAATGTATGTCAGGGTTAATCAAAACTCTTTTTTATTTAAAAAAAAAAAGAGTATCCTTCTATAGTCAAAAAATATATATTCCCGGATGTAATTAATTAGTGCAAAGTTGTCGATCACTATATATAACCACTATATAATTAGAAACTTCCTCATAAGGCATGACACACTTCCTATCAGGTACCCAAAACGGAACAAGCAGATTCAAATGGCCGTCTATGCTGCATGCATGTGAGATGCATCAATGGTGAGAGACCAGAGAATGTGGCATCCACAAAATCTCATATTATGGATTCATGTTGTATCGTGGGAAAACAGAAAAGAAAGAAAATAAGGCGGTATGGGACAAAACACACATTCAATTTCATTATGTTGCATCAATCGATATATCTCCCTCATAATTATTAATTAGAGTTGGCAGAACCCGACCCAAATTGATCCGAAACTGATCTGTTCTGAGATCAAATAACATCTAATCCAACTCAAATCAATATACGATAAAAAAAAAAAGTTGATATTAAAATTGACCCGACTCACCCATCACCCAACCCGACCGAGATATTCTAGAAGGTTAAACTGACCCACCCGTCCGACTCAAACCTGACCCACCCCTCCGATTTGCCACCTCTACTCATAATTCAAGATCAGAGATAGAACGCATTACAGTATGCATCATATAACGTGGATTGGCAATATGTATCTTAGAAAAATCTGTATTTGGTACCTTGTCCTTTTGATTGGATAACCTATCAGAAATTGTTGCAAAATTCTATATTTCGTGTTTTGTTTTTGTATTTTTTGAGTAAGAGAAAATTCATTTTGAATTCTTAACTCTAAATTTGAAGGGTGGTAATTTTAATATTTTAGAAGTACCCAGCTGATCTTTGATAATTCAAATTAATATCTTATATTCTATTTTCACCAATTAATGTTTAATTGGAGAAAGATCAACTAACTTGTCCAAATATTTTTAATGGATGGGATCAATTGGCAACAATTTTTTTTTTTTTTTTGACAATTATGGTAACTAAGTTCAAATAAATTCTTAAAACTTATCATATAAAAAATATATTGCAAACATATTCTTGAACTCATAGATGATTATTTTTTTAACATGATATAGTCTGAATATCATATGGTCTTCCATCAAAATTTATTAAATATAAACCGTTACAAATGTTATAAATTTTTATTGTTGATACCAATAGCCATCTAAACTGAATGATACTTGAAACACAATCAATCAGCAAATTCAATAAATTAACATATTTGTGACAAAAAAAATATTTTTGAAATTAGTTGTCATGGTTAGCAAATTGCCCCTGAACTAGAAATTAATTTCGGTTCTTAATATTTTTCTCCTAACAAAATGTGAAAAAATAAAAACAGTTTACATTAATGGAGACTTAATTTTTTTTATCTTTTACTCTCAAAAGAGTGACATTTTAAATCTCCATCCATCTAAAAGTTGTGAGTGGCATATTGCCATCTTGATCATCAGAAAGATCACAAGTCATACTTTGTTAAAAGTTGTGAGTGGCATATATATAACCCTTTATCAATTGCTTCAAATGACTGTTTTACCCTTCCTAATTGCACTATGTTTTGACTATATTATATTAGATTGTTAATGGAGTACTGTACAGTGAGTGAACAAAATGTGGTTGAGAGGTTGCCCTGCGATTTTCTTTTCTTGAAAACTGTTGACGGTGGCTTTCAACGTAATACACCCATCAGAATTCTCAAAAAATTAAAATAGCAACCACACTCTCTCCTTAATTTGTGGCCTCCAGAATTATGTTTTACGGGAAAAGCTGATTTACAAGAACTAATTTTGGATCATTAGCTAGTAGCATATGAGGTACCGAACGTACTTCTGCCTATAAATTAAGATTACAAATTCGAATCGAAGATTTTCTATAAATATTTAAATTTGAGTTGTTTAATCATCGTAATTTTTATTTAACAATAAAACAATTTTCTCAATTTGCTTAATCTCGTTAATTAGCTAGTTTTCACATTATTTTCCTCTCTAATTACTTTTTTTAAATTAAATATAATTTGCCTCTTTTTATACTGTGCTATATAAGATGCCAGGTATATATATATATATATATATATATATATATATATATATATATATATATATATATATATATATATATATATATCACAAGAATTCATATCTTTCTAAATTGTGTATCAAGCCGGGCTTGTTTTATTATATATGATCTTAAGCTGGTGGCCATTAGCCAGAAATATAATTAATTAGACCATATGTTAATGTGATCCTTGATCACGACCCTACCTTTTAACAATCCCCACCAACATCTGCAACGACGTATCTGACTTTGCACACCCTAATTAATTAATGCGAAACACTTTTTTGAAAAAGCAATCTGCACTAATTAATCAAAAGCTTTTATATATATAGCATCCTTTTAACTAATTGGCCTGAGTCGTGCGTTTGGGAGAAATCGAGTACAAAATCACCACAAACACTTGTGTGATTTGTGAACGGTCAACATAACAAGAACATCCGCGCGCAACGATGATTTAATTTATATGCTGTGCAAAATGTGGATTTGGCTTTTGTTTAAAAAACACAATGGAAGATGCATATTGCATATAGCACCATGGAACCTATCATGCTGTTATATCCTTGAAAATTGAAAGTCACCACCATTGTCCCTCATCATCGATGATCAGGGGTGGACCTAATGTATAACAGGGTTGGGCACTGGATCACCCCTGGAATTTTTTTTAAAAATATACCCTTAAAATTTACAAAAATAGCCCTTTTTAAGAACAAATTTACAAAAATATGCTTATTTTCTAAGAAATTTTACAAAGTTGGTCCTACCCTAAAAAATATTTATACAAATATACCTTTAAAATTTACAAAATTATACCTAACTTCCTTAATAGTTGCAAAACATGTTCCATAAAAAAAAATTGGACCACCCCTGCATGGAGGGCTGGCTCCGCCCCTGTCGATGATCATTATAATTTTTTGTTTGCAAGTCACTACTACACTTTGTTCTAAGAATAATGCAATTGGAGTCTCCGACTCTAATTACTTTTTTAAGTCAGAAAGAGTACTGCAATTAATTGGAGACTCCTATACTCTAATCATTTTTTTTCAGACATAAATATGATTATGTGAAGTGATGATATGTGCTATCTAATTGAAAAAAAAAAAAATTGAGTTGATGCGTGGATAAAAATGTGATGTCAGTAAATCTTTTTTGTCTTGCATATATATTAATTTGACCTCCAATTTTCAAAAGAGAAAATGATTTTTGCAGAGCATTTATTACTGACAACAATTTTATCGTTTCAAGGTGCAACATTATTTGCTACCTTCACATGCAGACGTCACAATTCACAATATAATGGCCGTTGTCTTTTATTTCCTTTTTTCTATTGATGATATATATTATCCAATCTTTGAAGATTGGTTTTTGTTGTTTTGAACTATGTATTACTTTTATTAAAATAAATGCAATAAAAGGCTCACATGTAACAAGATAGATTTTTATTATAATAAGTTAGCAACTGAATAAAATAAATAAATAATACCTCGTGACATTTTTTATGTTCAAAATAAAGGATGAGTAGTGCGGTTTAATTACTTATGACTTACGCGATTTAATTACTTTTACATGAAAATGTTCAACATAAAAAATTCTCTACAATTTTATGTTTATGACAAATTTTTGTTTCAAGATCCACTTTCTCTAGATTATGAACATAGAGAGAAACATCTTGCCTCAAATGAAAAATGTACCATACATCTATAAACATATACGAAAGTAACGAGATGTAACAGATATATCCCGAAATGCAACTGATACATCGGAAAATGTAACATATAAACATTATGGACTATTTTTCTAAAAACGCTATTATGGACGAAATGGACCAATCCTTTACCAAAGGAACGGAAATATTAAGTGTCCACTCTATGAACATCCATATAGTCATAAATGTAAGTGTAAGTGTTACACATTGACCTACATGGGTCTCATTTGACAATTCACGTGTGACTTCTATGGATGTCAATAGAGTGGACACCAGATAGCACTCCCAAATGAAATACCGACATAAATCGGAGACACAGGACCTATCAAAATATTGTTTCCACCATTTTGTGTGCCTCCCACCAACAGCCACTTGGATCCGGATGTGATATTGTGATCACTTAATTTGAGGGGTCAACGCAGAGTATAATTAATTAGCAATATTAATCGCATTGAATTAATTTCTCAAATTAGTCAACGACCCTATTAAAATGTAAGTGAGACGACAGCCATGACAGGGTCAATCCAATAATTGCCTTATAAAATTATTATTGCAATAATAGATTAATTAATTAAGAGATTACCTGTCAAGTGTCAACGGGATAATTTCCAATAAATTAATTATTAAATGCAGCTTGTGTAAAATATATTTTTTAAGTAAACACATGACACCAAGGCCGATTTTGTTGAAGTATAGATGGGGGTCAAGTAATTAATTCAAATTTAAATGTCCATAAAAGAAATAAAAAATAATTTTGAGTGAATTTGTTGTTGTTGATATTTTGCTGCTTGTGAAAAAAAAACAGTGAAGCACCCCGCGTTGTTTTGGTGCTATTTTTATTTTCCATTGTGATTTAAAACTTTTAATATTTCATATTTAATCTTGATATAAAAGTCGAATATTATTTAATAATGTCCTATTTCTAAATAGTAAATACTATATATGGACATAAGAATGTAATATTTCATATTTAATCTTGATACAAAAGTTGAGTACTGACCTATCGATAAAGGTTAGTTTTTTAATCATAATAATTTATTTTAATAAATAAAAAATAAAAATAATTATAGATATGGATATATTGTTGGATATCTTGAACTTAATTATATAACGAATCTGTAATTCCGTATTGGTATATCTTAATGGAATATAAAATAAAATTTATGCATGTATTGGTACATGTTGAAAAGGATATCTCTTAAGCTATATTCCATTTTAATGAATTTAACTTCTATATATACAATTTATTGTTGTTGATCGATCATACATACTTAGATCCTAAATGTAGAAATCTACGGCTTCACTAGTCCTTTAGCCATATTACTCCATCTTTGGTTGTACGTACACAATATCCTTTACTTTAAGTCTCGAAATTATCTGTTGGTAGCTACTACCAACTTTTCGAAAAAAGAAGTCTCGAAATTAGAAATTGTAAAGTACAAGTTAATTTATTTTCTTGTATATTGTCAATTTGTGAATTCAAAAAAATATTTTATGTTGTTGAAATCTTTATAGAACTTCAAGTTAATTACCACTGATATTGTAAGAAATGACGTTTTGTTCTAATGGCAGCGAGAGATTGATAAGGGGAAAAACAATTGAATGCATGATAAGACATCTCGCAATTTTATGATCAGGATTAAGGACAACAACCATTACTAAAGACAACAAAATCTCTGAATAATGTAGATAGAAATATGAGAATATCATAATATAAATGTAAAATTTTTGTTATCCCTACTAATATAGTTGTTGTCCTTAGCCTTGAAAACCCAATTTTATATTAGTGTAGAAGATAGTTTGGATAAAAAAGAACATTTGGGTCAGAAATGTAATGTGAGTAGGAAAAAAAAAAAAAAGGATGATAACTGTTAAAAAGATGAGCGTCGATATGGTTAATTAATTAAGCAATATTAAACGGTAGATACAACTTTCAAACTTAATTGTCAAAATTTAAATAATTATGGTAAATAAAAATAGAGTGGTTATGCTATGATCGGATAAGCAACCTTTTATTTTGAATTGAGCGGTTCTTATCAAACATGTCTCTTTAATTACATCTAAAAACATATTGTGACCATCCGATTATAAAAAATGAACGGTCTATATTTTTTCCGATGTATAGCAGAATTAGCCATAAAAATAATTTCCGGATAAATCCCAAAGTCATGAAAAGTTGTAAGTAACAGTATCATCACGTTGGAGAACCCGTGAAGCTTCCTCACAAGATTCATATGAAAATTGGGCAGGTTTCGTTATCGCTGCCTAGTATTGAATCCAACTTTTGACTCACTTTGAACGTGATTCATGTAATGCAAAACACCTCTAAATTATTGCCCTTGTTTTGGTTGGTGTCCCATTTTTTCTATTTAATTCCCCTCACGTTTTGTTTTGGAGCTAGCAACAAGTACTACTCTATTCGGCAAATATTTCTTGGTCCTTTTCCTTGGAAGATAGCTTTTGTTATATATAGCCTAATTAAACAAAGCAACATGATTTGGAAAAGTAACTATTATTAAGGACTTTGTGTTGTGTGGCAAACTAAAATGACATGCAATTAATAAATTCTAAAATTATAATTTAGGGCATAATTAATTGAGTCAATATAAGTTTGAATTAGGCCAATCTGGACAAGAGGCTCTTCTAAGAAATGCATTGACAGCATTGTACTGTACCCTTGCTATTACTGAATTGACATTGATTATGATCTCTTTGGCCGGTATCACCGAGATGGGTTCTTTTAAAGGATCTTTTGTTAATCAAATTAGATGTTCTGATACGGAATAATTGTTGAATATTAATTGGACATATATGGCTGCGCACCCATCTTTGTCGTAATGGAATTTATTGAAATTTTTATCTTAAAATTGAACCTTCAATATTCCGATATATATTATGATCACGAGGGATCCAATAACTATGGACATTGGTGACCATGGTAAACGATTTATTATTTATACATAATTTGACAAATATAAACCGTTAGATGTAATCTAAATTATCTTAATAACATATAAAACAAAAAAATGATGAGAATTTGATTTTGTTTCTAGCTATCAAGAGAGAAGAAAAAATCATAACATTTGAACTGTTGATTTTTGTTAATACTTGATGCACATGTAAATAAATAAAAATGATATATTTTTTTGTATACACATAAAACATGATATATATGCAACATAATCAATCAATTAGTTTTGTATTTAAGTGTTTGAAATGTAGTTATATAAGATTTTATTTTATGGTTACCGATCGGTCACCAAAAAATGGTTATTTGATGATTTGATCCATCTCATAAATTATATATTGAGTGAGGTTGTTATTTATACTAGAGTACTAGACATAATCTATACGGAATTACGGATGAGTATGATGAATATGATTACTTGGATACAAATTTATTTGTAAATTAAATTTTATATATTTTTAGCTTTTTGCTGGTTTTTATTTAAGCACCGGTCACTATAAGCTATCTTTCTTTTTTTTTTTTTTTTTTTGAAAAAAGTGGTATATATCACCGGTTTCATTTGAAACCAAAACCAGTTTTTATAGCTGGTACCAAAAATAGGTACCAAAAAGATCTTATAACTGAGTTCATTCCAAAAACAAACATGAAAGACTACCTCTAGTATCCAAGCTCATTAATATAACATGGAATGAGCTGTATCACAAAAATAACTAAAAAACATAAAAGCTAATTAAACCAAAAGACAATATCCAATTAAGAAACACCCATTTTTTTATTTATTTTTAGACTGGAGCATACAGTTTGAGGAGCCAGCTAGACTAATTTATCCTTTGTCTTAACCACACAAAAGAATAAAAGATTGGTGATTGTCATTTATGCTAGATTGCCAACTATCTTGGCAATACACAAGTTAAGTTAAAGAAACTATTATCTTTTTTTGGGCCTTACACCAAAAGGAAGCCGAGTAATTCTATAAGCTATCTAAACATCTTATTTCTTTAATTGATCAAGACCTTAGACCTGCGCCTTTTTTATAAGTACTTAAAGTCGGTTAACTAAAATTCTCACTAGCTGTAGCTGAACAACTTCAACAAAACATTTGATCAATTGACTCTTAGATATTATATATCGCTAGGCCAAAATCTTCGTTTTGTTTAGTATTGCAAAAAGGAAAGGGTCGTTAGTTTATCAAAGTAGAGGATGATAGAATTTATTCTTCATCAACTGTGGACCAGAAATTTCTGAATAAAAATATCAGAAAGACAAGCAGATCGATGGCATAGATGTTGGATGCGCATTTTTTAATTAGTAGCTTTAAATGGTTGCCAGGCAAAATAAATAAATAAATAAAATAATAAAATAATAAAAAAATGATGCCAGTTTAGTTTATTTAGGTACTAGCATAATGCCTGCGCCATGCCGCAGGTCCCCTCAAGTTGAAAATATCAATAATCAAATCAATTTATACATTAACATACTTCATAATTTAAAATTTAAGAAACTTAATAATTTGAAAGAAAATATAACTACAACATTAGGAATCGTTGGTGAGAGGCGGCGATATCTGCCTATCAAATCCGCTCCATGTTCCAAGACGAGTTCCTTAATTGATATACGCATATATCGCTCTCGCGTGCTTAAGGAGTAAGGATAATAGGTTCATGTGACACGGCGCCAATCAGGCAATCACTGCTACAGCTTTTTTTTTTTTTTTTGAATTTCCATTGGCCCGTAGGCAACAAATTAACATTACAAAGCTGAATCCTCTCAAATTACATCAAAGATAACATCATTTTAATTAAAAGACCAATAACTCTTAATGAAAAACCTCATCACAAGATCAAAAGCAAAATCTAACTATGCTTTTTGTAGTCAAGCTTGAAAGTAGTTCTTCATTTGCTCCGGTTGTATGCGCGTCACTATTATCGAAAACATGAGCTTTCATTGGCCCGTAGACACTAGTCGATGTCGATAATAGCATCAAAAATTGAACGAGCTTGTGGAACTTGGAGAGAGTTCTTGATTTCCATTTTCAGCTTGTAACCACGACGACGAGACAAAAGATGAAGAGACGAAAGATGACAAGGCTTAAGATCGAAAAGACTTACAAAACGAGAAGAGAGGCGGGATGGCAAGAAGTAGCACAGACCCATGGAAGACATGGTGATGGACTGGTGGCGCTAGACACGGGAGGGCTTGGATTGAAGTTGGAGTATATGGGGTTTTGCGGGGGTCCCTGTGGGTGCTTGTGTTGGGGGGGGGGGGGGGGGGGGGTAACTAGAAGGGAGAAGAAGGAAATGAGGAGAGAAGGGAGAAAGAATTATAAGGTGGGATGGAGAGGCCGCTCTACCGACGAGATCTCCCCCACTAAATCGGTAGATTTCTTTCTCCTCTCTGGTGGTTAGGATTTTTTTACGGACCAGTTAAAAACTACTACTACCCATTGCTACAGCTGCTACCATCATATTAGGCTTAATTATTTTTCATTATGATCTTGAACATATTAGACTTGGTTTCCATTATTAATGGAGATCGGCTACATTGTCACTTCTTGTGGGGAAATAAATAATGTATGCAAGTCAACTATGTTTCATATGAGGAACTTATATGAATATTAATTATTAATCAGATATCCATGTGTCACACCAATAAAATATGCTATCACCTATCTCTATCTGGTATGTTAATAAATATATAATAATTGTGTATTAATTTAAACATATTATTAATTAGCTATCCGTGAGTCACAACTCACAACAACTTAATTAGTAACAAAATATGCTATCACCACCTATATATCCCTATCTGGTAATTGATTATAATATGTTAATAATTAATTATTGTGTATTAATTTAAAGTCTCTGACTAATGAATTAACTAGCTAGCCAACTAGGCACTAGATTCATTGACGAATTTGGGCGGTGAGTTAATGATGAAAGCTTGATTGTTACCTTTAGTCTATCCCATGCCGGACCATAGTTTCAGTTAATTATGTTTAATTAATCATTTTTGAGAGACGGGTCACTTTTTTATGGGATTTTTTTATTAATATAAAAATAAAAAATCAAAATTACAACTGTAGAAACTGTTTATTAAAAATTGCAGAAATAAAAAAACCGCACTTTGAAATCGCGGCTTAATCTGTATTCTGCTGCGGATTTATGAAGACATTTGAAGGGGCAACCATTGGTTGTTTTTCATAAATAACCTACCGTTTTAAAGGTCATGAAATATACTTTCCAATGGTAGGTCATTTATGAAAAACAACCAATGGTTGCCCCTTCAAATGTCTTCATAAATCCGCAGCAGAATACAGATTAAGCCGCGATTTCAAAGTGCGGCTTAGTCTCAGACTAAGCCGCGATTTGAAAGTGCGGTTTTTTTATTTCTGCAATTTTTAAAAAACAGTTTTTACAGTTGTAATTTTTATTTTTTATTGTTGTATTAATAAAAAAAATCCCCTTTTTTATATATTCAAGTAGCAATGCATATGCATATGCATTAATTATTAAACTTATAGTGATAGTGATACCATTGCAGATGCTATATAGTTTGATTAAATCAAACGAACTAATTATTCAACTTAATTAACATACTAATTATTCAACTTAACAGTTACTTAATTTAACATCTTATAAATTGAATAATTATATCAATAATTATTCAACTTAACATGTGCATAAAATAGAAAAAAAAATTAATTATTCAACTTAACATACTAATTATTCAACTTAACATGTGCATAAAATAGAAAAAAATTAATTATTCAACTTAACATACTAATTATTCAATTTAACATGCTAATTATTCAACTTAACATCAACTTATAATTAGCATGTTAAGTTGAATAATCATTGACATAATTAACATTCAACTTAACATGCATACTACTTATAAGTTGAATAATTAGTATGTTAAGTTAAATAATTAGTATATCAAGTTAAATAATTGGTTCATCTGACCAACACAAACTCTATGGTATCATCATAACATTTTCAATACATAAATTCAATCATTCTGATCTCGGATACTACACTTTGATTCAAGTAAATCTGGAAAAATTGTATCTGTATATTGAGTATGAATTTTATTAAATTTGACAAAATATAAAACTATTTACATTTAACAGTTTTAAATGATTAATAAGAAATAATAAATGACATGAAGTTTGAAATGGAATTTCCAATATCTTCAGTAAAATTTTTTATTTGAAATTATTGAATTACTTGATAATAATTTTAAATATCCATCATTAGCTGACCGAATAACGGCCTTTGAATCCTAAAGCAGTTGACATTTGACAATACGTAAGACGAAAGAGATGGCACCTTTTCCTCAAAAAAAAAAAAAGAAAAGAAAAAAAAAAGAGAGATAGCACCTCCAATACTTACTCTTTAAAGGCTGGGGAGAACGGTGCTCCCTCATTCATTTGGAGCTGGGAGCCGTCCGATCAATGCTTCAACGGTTCAGATTGATGGAAAACTTATAATGTTTCTTAAACTTTTTAAAGCCATCAGATATGCATCGTGATGTATTATATTTGTGATGTGCGGA
Organism: Cyperus esculentus; assembly: GCA_030179965.1. Lineage (NCBI taxonomy): Eukaryota > Viridiplantae > Streptophyta > Magnoliopsida > Poales > Cyperaceae > Cyperus > Cyperus esculentus. The sequence goes on along the minus strand of JASGLE010000003.1, from coordinate 4,570,375 downwards.
TAAGATAACACTGGAGTGTATTTGGTACAGTTATGCACCAACATATTGTCGTTGAGTCTATTGTGTACGATTTGAACCAAATATGAATATAAATATAAATGATTAACTGGACCCTAAAAATAATTTCTGCTGTTTTTTACTTTTACTCTTATTTTGCCCATACAATTGAATTTCTACGATGTTAGCATAAGCACAATTTTATATCTTTCTGCTTCTCATAAAATACATTTAGTGCGTTTTTTCACTAAAATATAATGCATTTCTTTTTTTTTTTTTGGGTGACTATTATATGAGATGATACTTTTGATAGATTGTATGAGGTAATTTTTATGTTGTCTTTTTTGTAAGTTCTTTCAATCGTTTTGCTTAATATTTTTTTTTACAAATAATTCATTGAACTATGTATTGTTATTTTTTTTTAGGGACAATGACCCGAGACCCCCCCGAACTTTCGGGTTTTGACAACTTGGCCCCCGAACTTTTAATTTGGACAAATGCCCCCCCGAACTACCGATTTGTGACAAATTGCCCCCCAACTATTAATTAGTCATCTAATACACCATTTAGAAGTATGAAAAGACCAAAATGCCCTTATGAGTATATATATATGATATTTTTAAATATAAATATGTTTAAAAAATATTTAGTTAATTATTAGATACTAAAAAGTTAGAGGAAGTTATTCATATTTTGTAAACGCAAAATTTATACAAAATATTTATTCTTTACTTTTTATTTTTTATGTCATGAACATAATTTTATTATATTTATGTAAATAATCATAATGGGAAAAATTATTATCGTTTTAAATGATTTAAATTTTTAAAATAAATTTCACGTTAGTAAACTTTTTATGGTCATGTAGTCTGTCAGTTTGCAGTTAAGAAAATTATTTTGTATCATAATTAATACAAATTTAAGACAATAAAATAAAATTAAAATAGAAAAAATTGTGAATATTTAGTTAAATAAAACTAAGTCAAATATAATATCCATAAGGCATAAAAATTTTAAAAATATATATCATGTACATATAAATAAGGGTATTTTGGTCTTTTTATACTTCTAAATGAAGTATTAGATGACTAATTAATAATCGGGGGCCAATTTGACACAAATTGGAAGTTCGGGGGGGTATTTGTCCAAATTAAAAGTTCGGGGGCCAACTTGTCACAACCCGAAAGTTCGGGGGGGTTTGGGGTCATTACCCCTTTTTTTTAATTCAAGTGCCGATATAAATTATTTGCTTCTCATAAAATACATTTAGAGCGTCTTTTCACTAAGATATAATGCATTTCTCTCTTTTTTTTTTTGTGACTATTAAATGAGATGACACTTTTGATAGATTGTAAGAGATAATTTTTATGTTGTCTTTTATTTCTTAAGTTCTTTCAATTATTTTGCTTAATTCTTTTTCTAGAAATAATTACTATGTATTGCTATTTTTTTTTAATTCAAGTGCGATATAAATTATTTGATTGAAATTAATTCATAAAGACTTCAATCCCGCTGCGAAGCGCGGGGGTTTATTCTAGTGTCAAAATGAGCTAAAATAGGAAAATTTTGCGTTTCCAAAAGTAAACTAAAATCATAATATGATTCAGAACCATAAACTTATAATATAACAGATAACGGATGTCGAAAATTCGACCACAAATAAATGAGCTGACTTCTCCCTTTTCGATTGTTGTTTACTTGTGTCTCCATAGTGTGCACTTATTGTACTTTGTATTTGCAACTAAAATTACACTATTATGAACGTCCTACTTTGTATACCGATATACAATAGAGTAATACCTAACGTTCATAGAAAAATTGTCTATAACGTCTATATGTTATATTTCGGAATGTATATATTACATTTCAGAATGTAGCTGTTATTACATTCCGTATGTATGTCTATAGATGTATATATGGACGGTTTTTCAATGGACACAAGATGTTTAATTCTCTATACAATATATATAGTAGGGTACTCCCCAAGTAAATAAAGAAAGAAATTAATTGCCAGCCTTACCGTTGTAAATTCTTGTAGTATTTGAAGAATTCGGCAAATATATTGTCGAACTAACATCCAATGGTGTGCGACCGAGTACTTCATCACGTATCTACAATCTCCCCATCCTCATAATACTTCCTTGATCGATATCTCATGTTCAACCTGTTCATTTCTTTCACCATGTCAATTAAGATTGTCAAGTACCTCAGAGCATCCAATTTCTGGAGGTGAACTGTCCGAGAATGATGAATGTGGAGAAAAAAAAAATAGATAAAGGATAACAGAATGGGCTGCATATTCTTTTGCACTGGGGGTGGGGGATGAAGTCCACACCTAATTCAGCCCTTCAGGCCTTGGTCCAAATAACAATCTCCAGTTAAGATGTAACCGGTTTAACCATCTAAGTGGGCTCATAGATAAATACTGCTGCCTCAATCTGAGATTTTTAAAACTTAGACTGTGATCGAATTCAAGCCCATTACCAGTTACAAACAAAATCCAAACCCGACTCGTTAAGGTTTGCTGGAGTCTGGAAGAATCCAGGACAAGAAGACAGAATGCGTCTGGCGTTTGGCACATGGCAGACGGAGAGTCAGAACTCGAACCCAGAACGCCGTAGAAAAAGAAAGATTTGAAAACAAGGTGCGTGGCGCGGTACTAAATCGGACGGTCCAGAATGCTGCGTCGGGATAAAGCTGAACCGCCACAGCAAAACAAATAAAATCTGAAGAACAAACACACCGAGATGGAAATTCGTAACAAGTACTAAAATTACAAAGAAGTTTCCAGAGGAAATAGAAACTAAAGAGCAAACCAAACATCCAGAACTTAGTTTTGTTTCCTCTTTCATCAAAGCATACTCTTTGAACACACCACACAGCCGGGCATTTGTTTCGCTGGCAAAGGAAACTAATTATGGTGAGAATTTTATTTATTAGTTCTTGTTATTTTGATGGCTTTGATGTAGCTAGGAACATGATTCTTTTTATGAATTATGTTTTTGAATTATGTTTTTGGGTTGATGATTTGTTGTAGGCGTTACCCAATCAGCAAACAGTTGATTATCCAAGCTTCAAGCTTGTAATTGTTGGTGATGGAGGCACTGGTGAGCTTCTTTCTAGTTCTTTTTATTTTTATATTGTCTTTGGTAAAGTTAGATTTGGGGTTATTGTTTTCATAGATTTTTGTTTGTTTTTTATGATAACTTAACTTTGTGATAGCATGTCATTACTAAATTTTTATCTCTGGAATATACCGGCATATATCATGAAAATACCAGATGTCAGTAATTGTATTATCTTCTGATTGTGATTCAGGTAAAACAACTTTTGTGAAGAGGCATCTCACCGGCGAATTCGAGAAGAAATACGAACGTAAGTACGTATCAGATTAATTTTGATTACAGTACTACAATTGGTATCGATACAATCAAATTAATTGAGTAAATTTTGATTCATTAACAGCAACTATCGGAGTGGAGGTACACCCGCTTGATTTTTTCACAAACTGCGGTAAGATCCGGTTTTACTGCTGGGACACTGCTGGCCAGGAGAAATTCGGTGGTCTCAGAGATGGCTACTAGTAAGAAACCGTGCATATATAAACTGTTCCTTTTGGAATTTATGCATTAACATTATTTCCAATTTTCTTTGATTTTTCATTTTTCATTTTTCATTTTTCTTTTCGTTCCTTGTTGTAGCATCCATGGGCAATGCGCGATCATCATGTTTGATGTGACGGCACGGTTAACATACAAGAATGTTCCGACCTGGCATAGAGACTTGTGCAGGTATTTCTCATTTTATTTTAGTCTTATAGAAAAGCATTTTGCCCATTTTTCCAGCCTATTTATTGTCGATCCCTCAGGAATGATATGGTCATTTGTATTAAATGATTCCTTTGTGGTAATTTGGCTTCAATGATCCCCAAATGGTTGTAATATCACCTGCAACATCCTTTCTTGTATTCAAAATACAAGAAAAAGTAATTTTATTGGGCATGCATATAGTGATTTCATTTTTTTTCACCTTTTATGACAAAATACACCACAAAAGGGCTATAAATTGAGCTATATATGGGGATGTTTCCATTACTATAGCATTTCTTGGCATGTGTTTTCACAGAGGATTAATATTTGAAATTAACCAAATTTCTCTGATATTAATTTGGCTGATATATGTATGCTTGTTTCTTAGGGTTTGCGAAAATATACCCATAGTGCTGTGTGGGAACAAGGTGGATGTAAAAAACCGGCAAGTGAAGGCGAAGCAAGTGACATTCCACAGGAAAAAGAACTTGCAATACTATGAGATCTCTGCCAAGAGCAACTACAACTTTGAGAAGCCCTTCCTGTACCTTGCCAGAAAACTCGCCGGGTAAGTTGTTGGAAATGCTTCACCAATTCGGGTTCTGATAGTTGATTTCTTAATACGCATTTGTAATTATGTATAGTTTGTTATACTCATTTCACACAACTTGTCGAAGCACACGTTTGGTAATTTCGTTCGTTGTTTCAATCGAGCAGGGATCCCCATTTGCATTTTGTCGAATCTCCGGCTCTGGCTCCTCCAGAGGTGCTGATTGATTTGGCAGCACAACAACAGTAAGTTCTTCTATGCAATTATATAAATTTTACAAATTCAGTTTCCCTTTGGAGTATTTCACTTTGAATTTCCATGTACTGTTTTTTTTGTTCACCATATATACATGTTGCTTTAATAAAAGAAGAATATATAGAAATTCCAAGACTTCAACTAAAAGTAAATTGTAGATATTTGAAAAATTAATTGTGCATTCATTAATTTTTTTTTCTTTGTACAGGCATGAGGTGGACCTTGTTGCTGCTGCAGCCCAACCTCTCCCTGATGATGAGGATGAGCTATTTGAGTAGAAACCTATGCTTTTGTAATATATTTGTATGTTCATAAAGCTTAATAGAGCATGTAAGTTATTGTATAAATAGGCCTCGAGTTCCTTGTGTCATGGTTGGAGAATTAAGTATAATAAATAATAATATTGATGTGATGTTTATATGTTTCTTTTGTGTTGTGCTGTTGGTCCTAATTAGGGTTGGCAAAAAAGTTCGTAGTTCGTAATTCGTTCGAGTTTGACTCGGCTTGATTTTTTTTTTTTATTCGATTCGGATTTGATTCGTAATAACTCGATATATATATTTGCATATATTTTGAACTATTTTGTCAAAATTATTTGTAATAATATACATATTTTATTATTTTTATTGTTGAATTAATAAAATATGAAATTTTTTAATCATAATTTATTGTAAAATTTGTAAAAATAGAGATAATTAATTTATATTACCAAAGAAGGACAAAATAATATACTTATTTTAGCTCTAATTATCTATTATAATATGAAAAATAAATATGAAGTTATATTAATTGAGCTTGCTTCGAGTTTAAGCCAGCTCGATCTGGTTTAGCTCCAGCTCGATCCGGTTAAAGTTCGATTCGATTCGTTTATGGCCCTAGTACCAACAACCAAGTTATTTGAAGAACCAACATTTAGTCTAGTGGTCAAGAGTAATGCACTTCGTGTAGGAGGTTGCGAGTTCGAAATCCCAAATAGAAGGTCTTATATATATATATTTAAATTTGAGTAATTTGATCCTCATTTTATCTCAAAAAATAAAAAAAAAACTACGAATAACGTGCCTTAAAAATATGAAGCGTTTTCTTGAATTATATGATGCGAATCATATTTGCATTCGAAACATGGGGGAACAGGGCGCCTTAATCAAATAATTTGTTGTTCTTAATTTACCAGGCATTTGTGCATTTTGTTACTGTATTATTGGCATAGTCACTACATTTTGTTACTTCGCACATACAACAGGGTGGAAAAGATTGCAGTCGTTGGATCGGATTGCAGGAAAACGTACGGACTCGATGGACAACACATCCTTAATGTTCGAGTTTTAGAATATGGAATCGTTGATGGAATGGTAGCTGAATGGGATATGGAATGGGATGGAATAGTGAAGTAGTGGAAAAATGGAATTGGAGTAAGAATATACAGTCAAACCTCTATGTTTTGCATTTACACCTCTCTTTTTCATTGTAGTGTTCCGTGGGAGAGCAGTGGCGGAATTTGACTCAAAACTTTTGGGGCACAAATACTTGAGGGCACTAAAGCATATGTCAAAATTTTTTTGGGAACACAATAATGAAAATACATTATAAATTATGAAAAATGTTCTAAATTTTTAATATAATAGCATCAGCTTTCAAAATTCTTGGAAGACATTTGCCCTCCTGTGTCTCCACTAAGCTCCGCCCCTCGAAGAGATGGAATAGTGGAAGAGTAGTTTTTTTTTTTTTTTATAACATAATAGGCTCAAATCATCTTTTTTACTAATCCGAACTTGCCGAAAATAATCGGAATAGAAGTCAATTTTCTTTTCCTCTTTTACCCTATGCCATTGGTATGCCGAACAGAGCAAAAGAGGTTAAAGTTTTGGTTGGTGACAACACATCGTCAACTTATCAAAACGAAAAAAAAAACTCTCAAGGACATTTAAATTGATTTCGAACTTTCAAAATTGCACTTAAACTATTTCTGAACATGTTTAAATATTCAAAATTCATCCTTTATAATAAACTTTAAAACTATACCAAATTAGTTATCAAATTTTTTATATGTAAAAGTTGAGAGTTGTTTTGCTATGGATTGTCTAAATAATCATTCATTTATAATTGAGTGGTTCTCTTTTTACAGATCAATAGTTATTTTTTTAATTGTGCTCATAGGGTATATTGTGTTCATTCCATTTTATTAAATGAAGGTTTCATATTTTTTCTGATCTAGGACAATATCTACTATAACAGTTTGGCAAAAGTTTTGTTCCTCCAACTTAAAGGAAAACAGCCTCTAAACTTTCTGCACTTATTTAAAAAATTAGTAAAATGATGTTACCATGTGTCCGAATTCAATACGACCCGTTCTTATCTACACCATTGTCTAGTAAAAAGTAAATAGTTGAAAGTCGGATCTTTACCATGTCAAGCCGCCGTGTCATGTAAACAACTAACAAATTTTGTTGTAAATAATTGTTTGAGATTTGAGAAACAATTTAGGTTTTATTGGAGTTTACAAAATAACTTGGTATTCATGTAAAAATTGAAAAACTTATTTAAATATATTAAATTTTGCGTACCAATTTAATTTTTCTATAAAATTCAGTATCAAATTTAATATTTTTTAAAAAATAATAAACCAATTTGATACAAATAAACTTTAGAGAAAACCTGATTGGCTGATTCTCCTCCAATTTTCAAAATCCAAAAAAAAAAAATAAATTTCCATCCATCCATCAAATCAACAAAATAAATATAAACGAATTCTCCGAATCAATGCTTCTTCCCAATTAAGATCTTTTGTGCCCATATGTTTAGCTGTCTGTATGTAGCCTGTACCTCCTCCATTCCACCGAACATAAACAAGTGAGCGCATACCGCACAACACAGTTACACAACCGACTAAACAAACCGCCTCATACACTATACCACAATCACTCCGCACAGAAGACCGGTGCCGACTCACTACCGCACTCGACGAACCCAGAACAACTCGAACACCCCCACGTCCTCATGATTTCATATCCTCTGTAGCGCTGCATTGTGTAGCGTAAGATTTAAACCGTTAGATCATCTCGGGATCTGTGCTACCTCGAATCGGGAGATGATCTAACGGTTCACATCCTGCGCTACACAGTGCAGCGCTACAGAGGATGAGCACTCCGTCCTCATTCCCCCAATTCAATTCCGTTCCATCCCGTTCCAGTCTCTATACTATATAAACCTGTTCTTCCCCATTTCTGCATCCTTTTCTCGATCGGACACTCTTTTCTTTTGCTAGTTTTTAGGGCTCGGACTGCAGACAGACGAGCTGCTGCTGCTGCTCGAATTCGGAATAGAGCCTCAGAAGTCAGATCTGAGTCTCTTCCACTCGTGTAAGTAAGTTAAAAGGTTTTCTATCGGGCGATTTGGAGTCCTTTTTTGGATGGAGTTTAATTACCAGTTCGTCTTTCAGACCAGAATCTTGGCCCGGTTGTATATTAGGAGTAAATTTAGGGAAAAAGCTGAGGTCTTTTTGTCAAATCTGGTATCTTTTTTTTTTTTTTTTTTTTTTTTTTTTTGCTGGTACGTTAGTAACCAAATTTACTTCATTTTTTTTTTCTGTTACTAAAAGGGGAAAAAAAAAATTTTCCTTCGGTACAATTATTTTAGGTAGCACTCAATTCTTTTATTATCATCTTTAATTCTTTATGTTCATTTTCTTTGCCTTTATGTATGATCTTTTTTTAGTAATTTTACTGATTATGACACTTCTCTGATTTCAGTAACTTGAAATTCAAGATCAAATTTCATTGTGGTACCACTGTAATTAACTAAACAAAAAAATGCCAAAGGAAAGAAGAGAGAAAGTCTCACGACCCTCTCCGTACCGTGTCGGCTGCTCTTCTTCTTCCAGCAGAAGCACAAGGCACTCCACTTCTTCTTCATCATCCGCTGGTGTTCGAGCTGTGCCTGCAGCAGCAGCGCCGGTCGTCACGCCGATAGAGGCCAAGGAGTACGACGAGGCCCGCTGTCCGGTTTGCATGGACCACCCCCACAATGCTGTTCTTCTCCAGTGTGAATCCAGTCAGAACGGATGCCGTGCTTTCATGTGCGATACCAGTTACCGGCACTCCAATTGCCTAGATCAATTTCGCAGATCGAATGATGGTAATGATGTTAGCGGTGAGGAACCTGCCAAGTTATCGTGTCCGTTGTGTCGTGGCTCGGTGACTGGCTGGACAGTTGTGGAATCGGCGCGTGGTTACATGAATTTGAAATCAAGAAACTGTTCTTCTGAATCTTGTGAATTTACCGGGACTTACGGGGAATTGAGAAAGCATGCCAGGGAGATGCATCCGGATACGCGGCCTTCGCATGCGGACCCAGAGAGGATGCGCGACTGGCGGAGGATGGAGAGGGAGAGAGATATCGGCGATTTGTTCAGTGTTCTGGGGGAGGATGATGAGTTTGGTGGTGGCGGGAGATACATGTCGTTTCCGCCCTTTGCTATTTTCTTAATCGTGCATGTTCTTAGTGACGATGGAATGAGGACTGTGACCCGCACTGTTGGCGGTGCTAGAAGTTCGAGGTCTAGAAGGAGTTCGCCAAGGAGCCAAAGGAGGAGGAGAAGGGTATTATGGGGAGAAAGTGTTAATGATATTGGGGATGAATCCAGGGACGCCGATCGAGAAGAAGATGATAGCTACAATGAGGATGGGGGTAGCGATCCCCAAAGGGACTGGGGAAGGAGGCGACCTCGCCGACGGCTTAGGATGACGCAATCCGATGATGATGATGACAGTGAGGTGTGATCATTTTCTTAAAGATGTTGGAAAATAGTTTCCGACTTTCTGTCATTTTATGTTTAATTTCGCTTTGGATTGTATTATCCTGGTGAGTTCCGATTCTGAGGTTGTTTGGCACTTTATCTGTTGTTTCCAGTTCAATTGAAAAAAAAAAAAAAATTGATTCCGAGCCAGTTGGATTCATCTTTACTTTAGATGTTTAGATGAAACAGAAGAACCAGGCCGGTACCCCAATGGCAATGTGTCTATTCCTGTAAATATGTTGTACCATCTGTGCAAGTGTCTATTTCCTTTGAAGTTGTAAAATGTGGAATTGACCAATTGTACCAGAGTATTGAGTATTGAAACATTTAATTGGAAATATATGTGGTTTTTTTTGGTTGAACAATGAGGAAGGGGGAAAAAAAAGGCAATTGCAGTGATAAAGTAATAAACAGATAAAAAGGTTTGACCGTGTGAGTTGATCAGTAACTGGTTAAACATATTAATCTATTTTACCTAAGTAAAATGCGATCAATGCAAGGTCCTTAAAATTGGCTTTCTTGGAGGAAGGTAATAACAGTGACTAGTAATAACAGTGACTAACAATTAAGCTGTATGTAATTTAAAAGAAGATTCAGAATAAAATCAACTAAAATGTCTTGTTATATGTGAGCTTAAGATTTTGACAATGTGCAATTTTGTGATATCATATGATGCTCCCTTGCACAGCCCTCGGTTTTTCAATATATTGTATGCCAATTTCTGTTGGTACTTGGTACACAACTTCAACATATAACCCTCTTTTCATCCTGGTTCTAAGTTGGAAACATTGTGTCTATTGTGTAGGTCCTTTACAATTCGATATGTAAGCTAACTTGTAGTTTTTTAGTGCTTTGTAATCAGAACTTCTATTGTGTAGGTTCTTTTTTCTTTTATTATTTATGGTAAGTTCCCTCCCTGCTATGAATATTCTCTTGCTTCATCACAGGGTAGCTGGTAGCTTTGACGATTATATCCTTTGTTTTTTTTTTGAGAAATAATGTTATCTTATTCAATCTGTTTTTAGAAAGTTTACTGGTAAAACTGGTTGGGTATGGATGTTGCAGTTTCTTTTTTCTCGGATAAAACCCAAAACGTGAGCCAACCGAATCATTACGACTGACCGATAGCCATTGATGAATCTTTTATCAGGTCATGTGTGGCAGGTTTAGTTGGGCGGTGATCAGTAAGTATATGGAGTAAAGCTAATCCTACTGATCAATTGAAACTCTACTTCCAATGTGGCTATTTATCTGTACCACTTAAATTTTTAAAAGGTTAGTGGATAGACATTTATTGTGAAAAAAGAGTTTTAAATAGTAAAATTTGCATGCTTGCTACTGTTGTGGCCACAGCAAGATGGGATTGTGACCGGTCTTCAGTAGAGGTGGCAATCGGGTCGGATCAATGTCAGATTGGGTGGGTTGATTTGCATATTTATTTATTTTTTAGATCTCTGGTTGATTCGGCTTGAATTGCAGGTTATTTGATTTTTAGTTAGGTTGGGTTGGATCAGTTTGCTTTCTTAAAAAAGTTGGGACCCATGGGGCCGATCGGGTTGGATCATTTGGCTTTCTTAAGAAAGTTGGGTTGGGTTCAGATATGGATCGGATTCGGACAAGTTTATCAGGTCGGATCAGTGTTTCCTTTGGATCAGTGTTTCCTCAAATGGTTCAAGAATAGTGGGGCAACGCTACATAAGAAAAAAGAACTCAATGTGCAAATAAAGCAATATTTTAGTAAGGGATGAAGACTTTATTTCAGATATAAATCCGTCATCTCTTAATCCAGGATCTCTCTCTCTCTCTCTCTTTTTTTTTTTTTTTTTTTTTTCTTTTTCTTTTTCTTTTTCAATTCAAAGCCAACAAAAGAAGAATTCATACTATTATGATACGATAAATTTTAGTTCTTTGAAACGTTGTTCCGTTCCTTGGTGGCAAAGTGTATTTTTCCAAAGAAAGAACCGAATTAAGTAATGATTGTACACAGTAAACCTGTCCCAAACCATCATTTCTGTTAACGCTAGTATTACACCACTCATTAAACGTTTCCAAGTTCTGATTTCTAAATTCTAACACAATCTGTAATTTTTGAGGTCGCTTAGGTACTTCGCATATAGAAAAGCAATATAAAGAAAAATGAAAAATGTAGAATTCAAAAGTATCATGATGTCTTCCACTAATAGACAAAGACTTGGACTTTCACAATGTCTATTGGAAATTGATAATTGTCCCCTTAAGAGATCCTTAAAGATCTCTTGTCCAACGAAATCATATCCCCTGCTGGACTGCAATGTGCAATTCACGATGTGTCCATTGGGATTGTCTCAAGATTCGTGCCTGCACGTTTCTTGAGATAATCCAATGGTTCACATCGTGAACTGCACATTGCAGTAAGTTAAGGGATAAACACTCCTTGTCCAACCCCTAACAAATTTTTTAGTTGAATTTTTTTTAAAAACACTTTTACGGTCACAAATGATGTCCTCAGTATAAAAACCTATATTCTATATATACGTTGGAAGGCGAAATAATAAAAAAAATTTACTCTAATTTTGAGAGAGCAAGAGAGAAAAATAGAAATTATTGATCAATTTAACTAGGCAAAAAAGAATGAAAAAATTCACTCTGATTTTGAGATAGCAACAGAGAAAAATAGAAATTATTGGTCAATTTAACTAGGCAAAAGAGAATGAAAAAATTCACTCTGATTTTGAGAGAGCAAGAGAAAAAAATAGAAATTATTGATCAATTTAAGTAAGAGGGTTGAACAAGGAGGAAAGTTCAAAGGAGAACAAAAGATCATTTCTCATTTTAGTAGCGTCCATAAACATTGACACTGAAATTATTAGGTGTCAATACGTGTGAAGGAAGTCCTCGTTTCCAAAAACGATTTGAGTCCATGATATTGACTCTTTTGGTGACTTTCAAAAGAGTCAAATAATTCAGGCTGTAACTTCAATAGACGATATGATTCTTTAATGTCCAGGAGAAGAACATAAGAGAGTAGTAAACAAAGGAAGAAAGAAGGGGAGGAGAAGAAAGGGGAGAGAACAAAAAAAAAAAAAAAAAGCTGAAGCTGAAGCTAGCTGAAGATGGCAAGAATTAGTTGGAAGATATATGCTTCGGCTGTACTTCTTTTTGTGGTTCTTTCACTCGAAACTGTCGAGCGCATAAAAGTAAGCCCAGACATAAGGATACTAGATTCCAACTTCTACATCGTTGCTACCGCAATTAGCACTCTGATGTACTTCACCATCTTGTACATGTTCGTAAACCATCTTCGCAATCACCGAAGAAGGGTTGCATTCCTGTTTGTATCATTAGGTGTCATAGTAACAATCCTGCCAATCCGGTTCTTCCTGAGACCCCCCCGGTGGGATTTTGAGTTTCGGTTGATCTTCACCATCAACAAGTCATCAATTACTGTGTTTTTGCTGATAAACTATCTCCGAGATGTGAGGATGAAGATACTGTCGGCATTGCTTGTTTCGCTGGTAGGTCTGTTTGTTATCCACTACACTGATCCGCATCGACAGCAATTCAATTCCATAGTATCAGGTTCCCTCTGTACCATAATTTATGGGATATGTTTTTGGTTCTACATGAGGGTTAAAACGGAGAGAACATGGAAGATCATGACCGTTGTGTTTTTCATTTTCGGGATGTTTGGTATTCTCCTGACGTACGTATTGTGTTTCCGATATTCACACTGGGACGCTCTTTTTTATATTGTACATGCTACTGACATGACTTTGGTCATAACATACCCGCTTTATAAGAACAGTTACGACCTGGTTCAATCGGACCAAGATGACATTTTGGAACTGACCGAGTTGCCCACTAGATTCACATTTGGGAACCTGCTCAAGGCAACCAAAAATTTCCGGTTTCCTATCGGTCAGGGTGGTTCAAGCACTGTCTATAAAGGAATTCTTGCTGATGGTTCTGATGTCGCTGTTAAGCGGATCAAAGGTCGAACAAGTGGTAACGATGAATTCAAAACCGAAATCACAATCCTAGCAAGCCTACAGCATATCAATCTTGCACATATCATCGGCTATTGCCTCACATCAAGAGGTGACAGATACCTTGTATACCCGTTCTTTGAGAACGGGTCACTAGATTCCTGGATCTTTTCTGGTGAAGAGAAAAGGCGCTGTTTGACTTGGAACATGAGGTACCAAATTGCAGTTGATGTGGCAAAAGCTCTTTCGTACCTTCACCACCATTGCCGCCATCAGATACTTCATCTTGATGTCAAGCCAGGAAATATACTGCTCGATGGGGAATTTCAAGCGAAGTTATCGGACTTTGGTATCTCGAGAGCAATGAGTAGAGAGGACAGCTATGTTATGACAAGAGCCAGGGGCACGGTAAGAAGGTTTAATTATTATTCCAAAATTCCAAACAAAATGAATAAAAAGTAGGTTAAGTGAATTTAGCTCATAATAATTTGTAATTATTTTGTGTCACTACGACAGTTTGGCTATTTGTCCCCTGAGATGCTCATTCCAACCGCAATATCAACAAAATCTGATGTTTACAGCTACGGGAAAGTGCTGCTGGAGCTCGTTGGTGGAAGGAGGAACTTCCAATTGATAGTCGATGGAGCAACCCAGCAGCAGAACAAGTCGTATTTGCCGAAGGTTGCAAAAGAGAAGATGTTGGAAGGGAGACTCATGGAGGTGGTGGACCCCTGCCTACTGAATGAACACATCAATGAAGATGAAGTAAGGATTTTAGTTAGTGTTGCTTTCTGGTGCATTCAGGAGAATCCCGAGCTAAGACCGAGCATGGCAGATGTGGTTGACATGCTCGAGGGAAACCTGGAGGTGCATTTGATGCCGGATCATTTGGCGTATGGTATGAACTGTTTCGAATTGGAATCTAACACTGATGACACAACCCAAACAGTTGACGATGATGAGACTGTTCATTTCTCTGATGACAAAATTTCCATTTTAATTCAGTGAGGTTATGAGCACTGCTATATATTTTTAGCTGATGTAATTGACATACCAGGCAGCTGAAATTCTGACAGTCGAATTCCTTGTAATGTGATGCTGATTTTGAACTGAAATGTGATGTGAGCTCTTAATTAGAAATCTTCATATTTTGTGCATATCCTAACAAGATCAGAAACATCTATATTTTTTTAATCATTGTGTACTGTATCCACAGACCTCTAACATCTAATGAAAAAATAATACTCAAACTAACCATTGTGAATTCCATCAGGGATGGAGATCAGATGACATTTCCCCTTTGTTCATTTTTATGCCATAAAATGGAATATGAATGCTACTCGTAGATACATGGTATAGGAACTAATTTCTGTGTATCCTATGGTCTATGACTTCCTGCAAGGAAAAAGATTAAATCATTTATACAGTATAAAATTCAGGACTTACAAAAGTTAAATGATGAAATGTAGATAAAACTGAGTGACCGGTGAGAAACTAAGATCGGGTTACCAGTGCAGCATCTTTCTCAAACCATCTTCCTTGCAATGAGAGTTGCCAAATCACTTTTGAGCTTCAACCATGGCGGGTATGGAGAGACCGGCAAATCTCTTGTGTTTGTTCTGCGGCTTAATTAAAAAAAGAGGAAAAATGTCCGAGAAATGATAATTTCTGATTGATTATATCTATATGACATGACGGCCGTACTCGCTACAGGGAGATCCCGGTTGCCCGGATGCTCCATCGTACTGATACTGTTGTGAATCAGGCCCAAATCAGTCCATAAGTGCCCAATCCGTGGGACTTGTGGCTGGATATTTAACCCCTTTTACTAGATGTGACAGATTGTCGGGTAGGGTCGGGTAGCGGATTGACGTCTACCGATATTTTCTTGGGTTGGGTCGGACGGATTTTTCGGGTATGATCAGATTTTGTATCTCTATTCCCTAGTCATCTCGGGTTTGGGGTTGTTCGGGTTCGGGTCAGTCTGACTTTCCCTGAAAAACGGGTCGGGTCGGGTTCGGGGTCAGATCAGTTTGACTTTCCATAAAATTCAGGTCAGTTTGGGTGGATTTTTCGGGTTAGATCAGGTTTTGCCACCTCTACCTTCTACCCCCTTCTTTTTCAAGGCAAGCTTAGGGTGCTAATTGACATGGATTTCCATGGACGTAATGGACGGTCTGCAATTGAAATTAAATTGGTCGGGCTCAAATGGTATATGGACCTAAAGTTCGGCCCAAGTCCAAAATTACATTTTAAATGGGATGTATTATGGAAAAATGTGGACAAAGTCTGGACAAAAGTCGATCCAGCTCCGAGCATTCTCACAACCTCACATTATACTCTGAGCTCGCTCGCATTCTCACAACCTCGACCCAGCTCGGCAGCTCCTATGAATTTGGATGCTTATGAATGATTTTTTATTTTTTTTTTCCTCTGCATTTTTTATAGGATCCTACGTAGAGGTGGCAGATTGTCGGGTCGGGTTCGAGTCGAATCGGTTTGATCAAATAGAAATGTCGGGTTCGGGTTCGGGTCGGGTTGGGTATCGGGTTGACGACTGCTAGCATTTTTTTGAGTCGGCTTGGGTTGAAATCTGCCGGCATTTTTTCGGCTCGGGTAGGGCGGGTTTTTCGGGTCTGGTTAGATTTTGCACCTCTATTCCCGAGTTGTCTCGGGTTTCGGGTCGGGTCGGGTCGGGTGGGGTTCGGGTTAGTCTCACTTTCCCTAGAACACGGGTCGGGTCAGGTCAGGTCGTGTCAGTTTGACTTTCTCTGAAACTCTGGTCAGGTCGGGTTTCGAGTCAGGCGGGTGGGGGGTTTTCGAGTCGGGTCAGATTTTTCCACCACTAATCCTATGAGAGGATCATATTATTTGCATTTTTATCCTTAGGTCTAAAAATATGTTTGAATGGGAGCTTATATTGTTATTTGTTTTGATTTGCATTGTTAAAATTGAAAGCATAGTTTCACTTCGTAAATATATGTTCCATTCACAATAATATCAAAATAATATTACACTGTACAAATTAACTTAGCACTATGGAGATGTCCTCACTCATCAAATATTTCCGAATGCAATTTAGACAAAACCTTAGCACTATGGTCTGGCTTGAGTTGAACATTTGTCCTCCGCCCAAATAAATGAGTTGGACGAGCGGTGGGATCCGTCCATTAGCAGCCCTAAGGCAAGCTCTCAAACCTTAGATACAAGAGAAATCTTCAAGAGGATAGAGGAATGAGCAACACACACTTTCTTTTTCAGCTTGGTGACTAGAGAGAAAAAATTAAGAGATGGAAATTCTCTTGTACTCTAGGGTTAGAGCTTGTGAATGAGAGCATGTTATCAGGGAAGAAAGATTGTGATTTGTGAGAGAGATGGTTGAGAGAGTTGATTGGACGTGAGTTAGAGAGGTTGAGTGATAGCTTGTATCTAGCTATATTGTGTAGATTAAATATGATATTTCCTCTTGATAATAGTGAAGTTTGTAGGTCCATGATTTTTTGGTGGAGTAAATCTCAGGCGAACCACTTGAAATCCGATGTGAACAGAAATTTCAGCTCAAATTTAATGTGTGGGCCTATATTTTTACGTAACAAATATGTCGATACATAAAACTAAAGTACTAAGTTGTAACACCTATGAAAAAAAATATATATATTATATCTAATCTAAACTAGTAAAAAGCCACGCCTTGCTTTGTGCCGAAATTATTATATCATATAATAAATGGCCGAAAACTTATTCCTTGTGAGGAAACTGACATGGGACTTAAATTTTAAAGGGCCGGGACATTAATGTATATGTGAATGCCAGTGATCAATCTAAGTAAACAATCAACGACTGAGGTTTCTTCTTTAGAAAGATAAAATTTTCATGTCAAAAAATCCTATCTATTTTTTTGGAAGCAAGGATGTTCTCATTCAACCAAACATATGTCTGTGCAAGCGTGATGTGACGGAAGATGCATGTGCAACCACAGTAAAGTCCAACTTCTCCGTGAGTCTTGAATTAGATTAAGCAGGAGGGTTTCCACTTTCCACCTGTGCCACGCATTCCAGAATGCCAATGAAAGACAAAAAAATAAGGAAGTTTATATATGAAGATCAAGAAAAAACCTTTTTTTTGGTACAATACTTAAAAAATTACTGCAATTTAAATAAACATACTTTTTTTTTTTTTTTTGAAGAAAGTGGAATACTCTACCAATTTTATTGAAACTTTTTATTTTGTGCCTATGGAGGATTGAACCCATGACATCTTGGAAGTCATCTTAAGCTACCACTTGAGCTACTAGGCCATTTACTAAATAAACATAAATTTTAAAAGCAACTATCCTACTGAGGGCCAAACATGGGATATGTGTGACGAGGGACATCCCAGTCGTGCACTTCCCAGTTTTGCCAGATTAATTATCCGCTTCTTGATTAATTGTATTCCCTCTCAATATAATTATGTACGTTTGCATGTAGAAAAGCAATATAAAGAAATAGAAAAACGTATAGAATTCAAAAGTACCCAGTCTCCGAGAAAATAGATTAAAACTTGAACTTTCAAAATGTCCATAATTCAGTATGTTTGAACTATGTTTCTTACCAGATATTTTTTCTCCAAATAATAGTCAAAATCCTTGAATATTTTAGTGGTGTTGTAGACCTTGACATTGAAAATTAAGTGTCGATATGTGGCATATATAAAAGTCCCCGATAACGATTTGAGTTTATGAAATCGACTTTTCGGGTGACCTTTTCAAGTTTTAACACTATGAGTCTAATAATTTAGGCTGTAACTTTGAACAGACGAACTGATCCTCTTGTCCAGAAAATAAGTATATGAGAGAATAACAAAAAAAAAAAAAAATCACACACAGACACCAAGAAGGTGAGGAGAAGAAAGGAGAGGAAAAGAAAAACTAAAGCTGAAAGATGGCAAGAATCAGTGGGAAGATAATTGGGTCGGCAGTACTTCTTTTTGTGCTTCTTTCAATTGAAACTGTTGAGCGCATAAAAGTAAGCCAAGATTTCAGGATATTGGATTCCAATTTCTACATCATTGCTACCTTTGTTAGCACTATGATGTACTTCACCATCTTGTACATGTTTGTAAACCGTTTTCGCAGTCACCGGAGAAGGGTTGCCTTCCTGTTCGTATCATTAGGTGTGATAGTAACAATCTTGCCAATCCGCTTCTTCCTGAGACCCCCCCGGTGGGATTTCGAGTTTCGGTTGATCTTCACCATCGACAAGTCATCAATTACTGTGTTTCTGCTGATAAACTATCTCCGAGATGTGAGGATGAAGATACTGTCGGCATTGTTTGTTTCGCTGGTAGGTCTGTTTGTTATCCACTACACTGACCCGCATCGACAGCAATTCAATTCCATAGTAACAGGTTCCCTCAGTACTGTAATTTATGGGATATGTTTTTGGTTCTACATGAGGGTTAAAACGGAGAGAACATGGAAGATCATGACCGTTGTGTTTTTCATTTTCGGGATGTTTGGTATTCTCCTGACGTACGTATTGTGTTTCCGGTATTCACACTGGGACGCTCTTTTTTATATCGTACATGCTACCGACATGACTTTGGTCATAACATACCCGCTTTATAAGAACAGTTACGACCTGGTTCAATCGGACCAAGATGACATCTTGGAACTGACCGAGTTGCCCGCTAGATTCACATTTGAGAACCTGCTCAAGGCAACCAGAAATTTCCGGTTTCCTATCGGTCAGGGCGGTTCAAGCACTGTCTATAAAGGAATTCTTGCTGATGGTTCTGATGTCGCTGTTAAGCGGATCAAAGGTCGAACAAGTGGTGACGATGAATTCAAAACCGAAATCACAATCCTAGCAAGCCTACAGCATATCAATCTTGCACATATCATCGGCTATTGCCTCACATCAAGAGGTGACAGATACCTTGTATACCCATTCTTCGAGAACGGGTCACTAGATTCCTGGATCTTTTCTGGTGAAGAGAAAAGGCGCTGTTTGACTTGGACCATGAGGTACCAAATTGCAGTTGATGTGGCAAAAGCTCTTTCGTACCTTCACCACCATTGCCGCCATCAGATACTTCATCTTGATGTCAAGCCAGGAAATATACTGCTTGATGGGGAATTTCAAGCGAAGTTGTCGGACTTTGGTATCTCGAGAGCAATGAGTAGAGAGGACAACAATATTACGACAAGAGCCAGGGGCACGGTAAGAAGGTTTATTATTCCGAAATTTCAAACAAAATGAACAATAAGTAGGTTAAGTGAATTTAGCTCATAATAATTTGTAGCTAAATGGACGTTGCTTCCATGCTCACACCCAGATACTTTTATCGGTTATAGATAAATCTCGTAATGGGTAATATTAATTTATAATCATCAGATCGAAAATAAATTTTTTTAGTGGGAGTATTGGAGTAAATTTCTAAATTCGTAATTATTTTGTCTCACTATGACAGTTTGGCTATTTGTCCCCCGAGATGCTCATTCCAACCGCAATATCAACCAAATCTGATGTTTATAGCTATGGGAAAGTGCTGCTGGAGCTCGTTGGTGGAAGGAGGAACTTCCAATTGATAGTCGATGGAGCAACCCAGCAGCAGAACAAGTCGTATTTGCCGAAGGTCGCAAAAGAGAAGATGTTGGAAGGGAGACTCATGGAGGTGGTGGACCCCTGCCTTCTGAATGAACACATCAATGAAGATGAAGTAAGGATTTTAGTTAGTGTTGCTTTCTGGTGCATTCAGGAGAATCCTGAGCTGAGACCGAGCATGGCAGATGTGGTTGACATGCTCGAGGGAAACTTGGAGGTGCATTTGATGCCAGATCATTTGGCGTATGGTATGAACTGTTTCGAATTGGAATCTAACACTGATGACACAACTCAAACAGTTGACGATGATGAGACTGTTCAATTCTCAGATGACAAAATTTCCATTTTAATTCAGTGAGGTTATGAGCACTGCTATATATTTTTAGCTGATGTAATTGACATACACTAAAAAATCTGACAGTTGAATCGCTTGTAATGTGATGCTGATTTTGAACTGAAAGGTGATCGATGTATGCTCTTAGAATCTTCATATTTTGTGCATATCCTAACAAGATCAGAAACATTTTTTTTAATATTTTTTTTATCATCATCGTGTTACTGTGTTATATGCATTCACAGACTGACAGACCACCAACATCTAATGAAAATGTAATGTTGAGAATCAACGCTGAGGCCCAAGCCCATCAAGCTCAAGATCAAGAATTATCTAGAGTAATGTGGTGTTTAGATATTTCTTAGGAATAATCTAGAACATTATGGATATAAGAAAAATATCTTAGGTCTAGAATTATCTATAAAAATATCTATGGAAAAATATCTAGGTTCTAGAATTCTCCATAGAACTAGTATAAATAGGGGTGTGGAGTTGGATGAAGCAAACCAAGCAAGAGATAGTAGTGAATTGGAGGTTAGGTTGTAGTAAGAAGCTAGGGGTATATGGAGGTTTAGTATTTAAGTAGTAGTTGTAACAATATTTTGAGATATAATAGAAAATATTGTTATAGCTAGTGCCTCCATACTCAACAATCTGGTATCAGAGCCGGAGTTGTCGGAGCTTGTTCAGAGTCGGTGGTAGGGGTCAAGCATAGAGCCGGAATTCTGCCGGTGTTCCGCCAGTCAATATAGTGGTATCGACAAGTTGTCGAAGGAGCCGCAGCTTGACGACAGTCCGGGACTGCGAAGTGCGGTGGAGGAGAAATCTTCAAGAAGGCTTACTAGACGTCGGCCGTCCTAGTTGAAGCCATGGATTTCTCAGGTACGATTGGTGGAATGAAGAAATTGAATTCTAGTAATTATATATATTGGAAGGCATGCATAGAGTCCTACCTCCAAGGGCAGGACCTATGGGAGGTAGTAGGCGGGTCTGAGACGACCCCGCCGAAAGTTGATACCGTAGAAGAGACGGTATCGGAACAGGTTGCTGACCCCAAAACGAAAAAGAAGAAGGCTTCAGAGAAGCCAGCCGAAACTCTGTCCGTGGAGAAGCAAGCCGAAACTCTGCGGAAATGGCGAATCAAGGCTGGGAAGGCGATGTTTGTACTCAGGACAGCCGTTGAAGACGAGCTACTGGAGTACATCAGAGAAGTGCCCACGCCGAAGGTAGCCTGGGATACCCTAGCAACACTCTTCTCAAAGAAGAACGACGCGCGCCTCCAACTACTTGAGAAGGAGCTCATGACAATCTCACAAGGTAAGATGATGATTAACCATTACTTTACAAAAGTAAAATCTCTTTGTAGTGAGATTGCTCAAATAGACCCTGAAGAAAAGATCAGCGAGCAAAGGATGAGAAGGATTCTCATCAATGGGCTAAGACCCGAGTACAGCGGGTTCATAGCAGCCGTCCAAGGTTGGCCAACGCAGCCAACACTATTGGAGCTGGAGAATATGCTCGCAAACCAGGAGGCTCTAGTGAAGCAAATGGCCGGAGTCTCGTTGAAGCAAGAAGAAGAGGCCTTGTTCAGCAACCGAAAGACGGGTCGACCTGACCGAAAGTCAAGAGGTAGACCCGAAGGAAGGTCTAGCCAGCAACGAAGGCCTAAAGAGAAGACTAATTCTTCAGGGGGAGCTCGAGACTCATCCGATGACAATGAAGACGATGACGATCGATGTTATAATTGTGGCAAAAGAGGGCATTATGCACGAGATTGCTGGCGGAAGAAGAAGAAAGGCCATGGTAATGTGGCGACCTCAAGAAGCCAAGACATTGTCCATGAGAGCAGTAGTTGTGAAGAAGAGTGGGATGCAGAAGTAGCACTCACTGCTGCAATCATGGAAGATGAAGAAAGCCTCGCGGTGACCACAGTGGAGATGGTGCCGGAGGAGGTCCCATATGAAGAAGATTGGGACGTGGTGGCGACTGTTGGAATACAGTCGGTAGTTGGCATAGAGGTTGCTGAGGTTGATGAGCCAGAGGAAGAGGAGTTCGACATGGAGTCGTGGCCGATCAAAGATGAAGAAGATGCCATAGAAGATGAAGAAGAGATCGACATCGAGGCTTGGCCCATCGACAATATACGAGACATTGTAGAAGTTGATGAGCTTGAGGAAGAAGACGTCGAATCGCGGTCCTTCATCAATGGCATAGATGTCGAGGAGGCCAGTGATCTCGAGGAGGAAGAGATCAGTTCCGAGTCATCGTTCATGGAAGACATCAAAGATGTCAAAGAGGTAAGTAAGTATGAAAATAGAACTGACTTTGAGTCATTGTTTTTTAAAGAACCAATTAAAGAATTGGTCGATGAGGAGACCAAAGTCGTAAAAGAGGCCGAAATTATAAGCTGCATCGTGGCTGATGAAGAGAAGCCACAAGAGAGCGCCAAGGTGGAAGTCATCACCAAGGAGGGTGATGCTGTCAGGATGACATATAGAAGTGTCACTATAGCTGAAGGACGTGAGTTGGTGCAAGGAGTTACAGCCCGTCCGGTGATCCGTCGAGAAGTCGGACCTCGACGAAGACTAGTGCCGGGACCACTAGTAAAGCGGGTTCAAGAAGTCCATCGGGAAGTTCGATCGCAAATAACTGAGGAGTGCCAAGCTCAACGAGCACAAAGGCGAGGTTGCAAGTATGATGATCCGGATGGACGCGGAGTACCAAAATCGGAATAGTACAAAGTCAGCGTTGAGGGGGAGTGTTGAGAATCAACGCTGAGGCCCAAGCCCATCAAGCTCAAGATCAAGAATTATCTAGAGTAATGTGGTGTTTAGATATTTCTTAGGAATAATCTAGAACATTATGGATATAAGAAAAATATCTTAGGTCTAGAATTATCTATAAAAATATCTATGGAAAAATATCTAGGTTCTAGAATTCTCCATAGAACTAGTATAAATAGGGGTGTGGAGTTGGATGAAGCAAACCAAGCAAGAGATAGTAGTGAATTGGAGGTTAGGTTGTAGTAAGAAGCTAGGGGTATATGGAGGTTTAGTATTTAAGTAGTAGTTGTAACAATATTTTGAGATATAATAGAAAATATTGTTATAGCTAGTGCCTCCATACTCAACATGTAATACTCAAACTAACCATTGTGAATTCCAGCAGGGATGGAGATGACATTTCCCCTTTGCTCACTTTCATCTTAAAATGGCATAAGAATGCTACTGATAGATACATGTGTAAAGAAATTAATTTCTGTGTATCCAATGGACTTCCTGCAAGGAAAAAGATCAAATCATTTAATATGGTATAAAATTCAGGATTTACAAATAAATGATGAAATGCAAATAAAACTGAGTGACCAGTGAGAAACTAAAATCAGATTACCAGTGCAGCATCTTACTCTAATCATCTCCCTTGCAACGAGAGTTGTCATATCACTTGTAAGCTTCCACCATGGCGGGTATGGGGACGTGCAAATCACTCGCGTTTGCTCTGCAGCTTGGTTCAAGAAAGAGAACAAATCTCCATGATATTAAGACAATGATGCTGTAGATATTCTGATACTGCTGTTGTGAACTTGTGATATTTCAATTTTCAAAGTTAAATTCTTTCTTTTAGAAGTATAAAACTTCTTTTACATTTATCAGCTCTATAAGAGAAACAAAATATCTTCTCAAATTGAAGTTATAGTCAAAATCGAATCAGCAAATTTTGAACTCATGTATTATTTACAAATTACAACTGGTACCTTTTGTCATGACACTGAAAATATTGCTGTAGCAGCAGCATAGACGGAGTGATAAAGAAACATTTTAATATAAAAATAAACTAACAGACTCTTTGATGTTTTTTTTTTTTGAAAAAAGTAGAATACTCTATCAGTTTTATTGAAACTTTTTATTTGTGCCCATGGAGGATTGAACCCATAACCTCTTAGAAGTCATCCTAATTAGCTGCAACATGACCTCTTTGATGTTTAACTGTTAATCTTAGTCCTGCCATAGCATGTCACCCTAGTTATTCGTAAAACGGTATCGTTTTCAGAACAAGAAAGTCAGAAAAATGCATTATCTTTCAAGACAAGTATCAAAATATGCCGATATACACAAGGCAACCATCAATGATTTTCATGTATGAACTATGAAGCCTTTCTAATTGTATAACCCTAACAAATGTCCAATAAGTGGTACATGGTGAACCCTGAAAGCTAATAAATACATGCAAAAACCCTACAGCATGAGAGGTTCATATGCATATAATACAGAAGTCCACAATCAATAACTATCGTCTTGTATTACCCAAATAGGGAAAAATTCAAGCTACTCAATATTATTTTTGGCAGTGGAAGAGGATGCTGGTTCCATCTCTCATCACTCTTGGATCACATTGCAAGTTAATCATCCCGGGATGACTAAGCAAAGAAGTATCCCAAATTCCCAATCACTAGCCATCCATGATGAAAGGCCACAAAAATAGCATTTGGCCTCCATCTAATTGTCTTGATCCATGGAGTCATCAGACTCACTCTGTTCGGGTTCCTCACCAGTGGCAGCAGCTTCAACTGCTGGTACCTCTTGTTTATCTGTAGATGATGCTGGTACAGCCTTTTTATTACTAGCATTTCCTTCTTCCCCCTCGCCAGTATTAGCATTTGCATCTACCAATTTAGTTAAGGAAAAAAAAAAAAAAAAAAACCTTGTTGCAACTAGTATGTTCACTTCTGTCGGCAGTTACCTGGATATTGCAATAATAGAGTACTGAAGGAGCTATTAACTATTATACTTCAGAGGGCACTTTTTAATTAGAAGCTTGATAATTCTAAAGTCAGACATGAGAAGAGTAGGGACAGCTGGGTTGGCCTCGACCTGCCACATCAGCTGATCTGACCTGTTGTTGTAACCACACTACCTTTTTTTTCCCTTTTTTGAGTGCTCTTGCTTGTATTTCAAGTCATCTCATATTCTTTTCTTTTATCTTCTATATATAATGTTCAATCTATTGCATCAACTTTTTTTCAATTTGGTTTGATGAAGTTTTATATAGTAGGCTGTTTGTATGCTACTTACAAATAATTAATTAATTCAAGCGGCTAATATCAAAAGATCAGCCACTGTACTGCCTATTGCAGTAACAGGTTTTTATGTACCAGACCACAATAAAAAAGGATACAGGCCACAGTTCCACCTGACATAATACGCAACAGATCTTTCTCAACTCTTTGTACGACCTCTGGCTGCATAAAAAAGAATCAGAAGCGTTAACAACAGACAATATATAAAACAAGTAAAAAATTTCATCAGAAAAGTAACTTATATTACATTCAGATCAGGTTCTCTTGTAAAGCGCTTTGTCCGAGCATTTCTCATAGGAGGAGTAAGGCCATGGCGGTACTCTACTCCTTCTGGTACTGGGTCTCCTTCTTGCCTCACCAGTATCATCTATTACAAACATTTATCAGCACCCGTACCGATTCCATCAATATGAAACACGAATTAACAAAGTAACGATGATTCACCTGACCAACATCAGCTGTCTTTATGAGCAAACTCTCATCATATGTTTTGTACGACTCAACAACACAGGGAAGATCCAAGAGGGATGCAGGGAAGCTTTCCTCCCCTATCATAAATGTACCATTTCTTCCATCCTCTACATTCAACACAGCAAGTATAATAAGTCCATATAATATGGTCATCTGTAATATAGTCCCTAAAACCAACAAAGCTCGTATAATATAGTCCCTAAAACCAACAATCTATCTGTTCTTCATCGGTTCATCTTCATCCTATTCTCATGTCAGCAATGTAATATGGTTTATTCTACAAGTAATAACGCTATTATCTTCCAGAGAAACTCCTTTCTGGTAATTTACTCCTGCAATATTGCATATTACATGCTAATTGCAGGAATTCATATTCCAATTAACACAAAACAAATTAGGCAACCTTTCCTCCTTTTATTTTCATACCTCTTGTCCATGTCAATTTCAACAATACAGGCAACATCCCCAATATCCAATTGAGAAAATTAACAAACCTCACACTCAACATGAACTTTTGGAGGGAAACTAACCACAACAAATTAATATTATCAAGAGTAGTTCTGCTATAAATCAGATAAGCAACCTTTCATTCTGAACTGAACGGTTTTCATAAAACATTTCTCTTTAATTATATCTAAAAGACATATCATCATGACCATCTGATTATGAAAATTGAACATCAACCATAATGCAGGGAGATCAAATGGCCAGCAAAATTCATCAAGTGTTAAAGAAGCATCTTGTTATTGCACAACTTAATCTAACATTAACCTCCAGAACAACCCTATTTGGCCTCTAGTGTTCTCCAATTCCACCCATAAGCAATGCAAATTAAAAAAACCAGTTGAAAGTGGTAGCTCAACTACCTGAGAAGGAGAGATCGAGAGAGGCGTCCTCGGAGGAGGAGGTGGCGTTCTCGTCGAACAGGCGCTCGATCCGCTCCGCCACGGAAGGCGGCACCCGCAGCACGAACTGCTCCTCCATCACCCAGAATTCCGAAACCCCAAACCCTCCCCGCAACCGCAGAGACTCGTACGACACACGAAGGACGAACAATTGGGAGGACTTCAGAGAGAAGATGGAAATCGAAGTGGAGGAGAATTCGGATGAACCGCGATTGATCGAGAGAGAGAGAGAGAGCGAGAGGGAGAGATCGGTTGTCGGGTCGGGTCGGTTTAAGTCTGAACGGATCCGGATCTGTATCCGCCTTGCCTAAGGGTGTACAAAAAACCCGTCAACCCGGCCGACCCGTCCGACCCACCCGACCCAACCCGTTTTTTACCGGGTTAGAGATATTACCGGATTGGGTCGGGTTGTAATTTTGACTAACCCGTTATGCCGGGTTGGGTTACGGATTGAGCATTTAGAAACCCGTCTAACCCGGACCCGTCCGCAACTAGTTACAAATTATAATTTTATACAAACTTACATATACAATTTATTAAAAAGTAAATAATGAAACAATAATTTAAGACTTAAGTTTAATATAAAATTTTTACGATGTTTTTGGGTTAATGCTTATTATGTCTAACTATTTTTTTTTGCAACTTTATATGCTCGTTCTATGTTTCTAATATGAAATTTAGCGAATAAATATATAATGAATACTTAAGTTATTCCTAATTTATGTTTAACGTTAAATTATCTTTATATTACTTAAGTTATTCAAAATATATTATTATCAAGTTATAAATCACCATTAACATGTTCAATATTATATAAAAAGTAAACATTATATAATTAATAATTTAACGAAAACTATAACCCGTTTAACCCGCGTAACCCGTACAACCCGCAAAAACCCGTACATAAAAAAGTAGTCGGGTCGGGTTGGGTTGGGGGTGGGTTGAGCAACAATATTTTATAACCCGGTATAACCGGGTTGGGTTAAAATTTTGATAAAAAAGCATTAACCCGCCCGTTGTACACCCCTAGCCTTGCCGAGTGCGAATCCGGGTCCGTGATTCTGTGAAGCGGAGGTGACAGATTGTCGGGTCAGGTTAAGGTCGGATTGGGTCAGTTAAGGTCGGATTGGGTCAGTTTGACCAAATGGAAATGTCAGGTCAGGTTAGGGCGGGTTCGGGTCGGATCGCGTATCGGGTTGACGGCTACCGGCATTTTTTCGTGTCAGGTCGGGTTCAGGTCAAGTCGGGTATCAGGTTGACGTACGGCATTTTTTCTGGTCGGGTCGGGTCTGGGTCAGGTCAGGTTGGGCGGTTTTTCGGGTCTGGTCAGATTTTGCACCTCTATTCCCGGTCGGGTCGGGTTCGGGCTCGGGTCAGTCTCACTTTTCCTGGAACACGAGTCAGTTCGGGTCAGTCTCACTTTAAATAACACGGTCGGGTCAGAATCAGGTTGGATTCGGATCAGTTTGACTTTCTTTAAAACTCGAGTCGAGTTTCAGATCAGATCAGATTTTAGATTTTGCCACCTCTAGTCCGAAGTCCGAGCTATTCTATCGGAATCGGACGGATCGGGCTTACTGTCGGACTCAAGAGGATTTAACTTATGAGAAGGCTGCATATGTACTGATGGTTTGGGCCCAAAGTGAATCTACCCGTGCGTGTTTATTTCAAAAAAAAAAAAAAAAAAATCTACCCGTGCGTGCAGGTTTTGATTGTTAAGTTTGGACATTCGCTTATGAAAAGGTCTCTTATTTGTACATACTATTGTCTTCTCGTGCGTTACAACGGATTTTATTTAATACTTTCTCTATTCACAAAAGAATAAATTTATAACAAAAATCAACGGAAATAGTGAAAGAGTAAAATTACTTTTATGCCTTCAATTAGTAGAAAACTGAATATTCTTGGAAGGAGACGAGGGGCATTTTGGAAATTTCGTAATATATATATATATTTTTTAGGAAGAAAATGGATTCAAATAAAGGGTATAAATTTATTTAATTGTGGACAAGTTATAAAGGGTATAAATTTATTTAATTGTGGACGGAAGAAGTAAAATTTCTTGATATAAATATTTTCATTATTTATAACTAAAACTTCTTGATATGAATATTTTCATTATTGTTATGACTAAATAAAATTATTCGTAACTAAAACATTAAGATTTGAAGTCATTTTGTTAATTAGTTTTTAATAAGAACAGTTAATGTTTAATGTGAAGAAAAAACAATATAACGTTAAAATGATATTGTAACATATGACACATTTAATTTTTTATCTTATCTTATTATTTCTGAATTAATTAATTTAGTAACAAAATCTAAAATGAGATTTGTGCTATTTTTGGAACTTATATAATTTTGATATATGTTATATATGTATAACGGGGCACCTAAAAATGTTAGTCCATAATCAAACATTTAAGTGAATAATTATTTTTTATTTTGATTTCCAAGTCATATAATTTTGTAATTATAAACTTTTAATTTTCATTAAAAGTACAGCATTGGAGCACAAGACGCATTGTCCAGTAAAAACTAATTAAATGGGCCAATTTTTTTAATATAAAAAATAAAAAAAATCTTATTTTTAATTTTCGAAAAAAAAATATTTTCAAAAATAGTAAATCCGGGTTCCCAGAACCCAGCCTTACTGTTGGCAGGCCGGTTTCTGGGAAAACGGCCTACTTTTATGAGGCCGTTTTCCCAGAAACCGGCCTACCAATTTTTTTTTGATACTTTTTAGATAGATCTTGTTGTTAGCTTTCCGTAGCCGCGAAGTTTGCTCCAATCGGAGTTTTCTATCAAAAGTTATGCCCGTTTGAATGTTGAGTGCCCGAAATATAGGATAATATTCAGTATAAAATTCAGAACGGAATTCAGAAATATTTCCAATGAATAATATTATAAATATATATTAAGTATCACAAATAATATTAGAAAAAAGATATAAAGAAATAATTTAAATTTATTGCATGATAGTTATGGCCGTTTAATGTTGAGTACCTAAAATTTAAGATACGACTCAGTATAAAATTTAGTACAAAATTTAGTATATGATTGTTAATTATTTACACAATAAATTTTTAATAAATCCTAAAACTTTTTGCTCATTTCAAATAAGATAAAATAATTTTTTTATATCATTTTTTTAATATTATTTGTGATACTTAATATTTATTTATAATATTATTCATTGGAAACATTTCTGAACTCCGTTCTGAATTTTATACTGAATCTTATCCTATATTTCGGGCACTCAACATTCACGATAGCAGTCATGTACTAAATGAGCAAACGGTCATTTATTTGAAATGAGCAAAAAGTTCTAGGATTTATTAAAAACTTATTGTGTAAATAACAGTTATGTATTCAATTTCGTACTGAATTTTATACTGAGTCGTATTTTAAATTTTGGGTACTCAACATTCAAACGGTCATAATTATCATGCAATAAATTTAAATTATTTCTTTATATCTTTTTTTTAATATTATTTGTGATACTTAATATATATTTATAATATTATTCATTGGAAACATTTCTGAATTCCGTTCTGAATTTTATATTGAATATTATCCTATATTTCGGGCACTCAACATTCAAATGGGCATAACTTTTGATAGAAAACTCCGATCGGAGCAAACTTCGCGGCTACGGAAAGCTAACAACGAGATCTCTCTGAAACAAATATAAAAAAAAAAAAATTGGTAGGCCGGGTTCCCAGGAATCGACCTACCAACTGTAGGCCAGTTTCTGGGAAAACGGCCTCATAAAAGTAGGCCGTTTTCCCAGAAACCGGCCTGCCAACAGTAAGGCCGGATCTGGGAACTCGGATTTACTATTTTTGAAAATAAGTTTTTTTTTCGAAAATTAAAAATAAGATTTTTTTAATTTTTTATATTAAAAAATCAGCCTTAATCACAACATACGCGTTAAAAACTTCTGATTCCCAAGTCACATTTTTTTTTCTTTTTTTTTGGGAGAAAAGACAACGCAAAGATCGAATAATCAAAACTAGATGATCAACGGTAAAGATTAAAGCAAATTGATATATCCGATGGCCGAAAATTAGTTTGGACAAATAGCTATTTCAATCTCCAAATCAACTCCTCATTTTATAAGTAGTAAATATAAGAGTCCTGGTACTTCGCTCTTATTTGATGAGGAGCGATCCTTGACGGTGCTTATATTAACAATCTATGTTTGGATCGTAAGGAATAGCTCAATTTTGAGAATAGTATTGCTATTTTAAGATGTTAGTGATCCAAACAAAAATCTGCTAATCTGAACAGCTCAAAAACAGGGCTGTTCCACTGTTTCTCCCAAAAGTTGGAATAGCCAGAACAGCGATTTTAGGTGAAAAGAGAGAATAAATAACATGGGGGCAAAAGTGTTTTTTATGCATCTCTGACCCTTCTCTCTCCATTCGTCACGCCTCCCAAGAAAACAAAACCATACCCATCTTTCTGCATATGTTCGACGATAGATGAGGGTATTGCTGTCGTCGATGCTTTCTTTGTGCTCTCCTCGTCACTACGAGTCTATAGAGATCTCATTTGCCAGTTGCTTCTCGACTCTTATCCCCTGCTCTCTTGTACCACCTGATGTCTCTTTGCATTCTTTGAGTTTTTCGGGTATCTTCACAGGGTTGAGCTCTCAATTTAAGAAGAGGAGAAGCTTGTTTAATTATCACACAGTTTCGATCACCAAGTCTCGGCGCGGCCTTAGGGACGGCAACTATGAGACACTCGACGGAGATGTGTACAGAGGTGCCCAAATTGAGGTTGGTGCTTTGATTAATGGTTAAGAGAGCCATCAATGGAGCAGACATGTATTAGAATTCAGAATTAAGATTTTGAGTTAATGTGAACACAATTGTCATTAAGATTTTGACTGGTCGACAAGCATTACATTTACTGCCATGTATCAGAATTAGTGAGTGTTTTTCGAACTATACTGATTTCATCAATTTTTTAATTACATCCAGTATTGATTGGTGAGAATTTTCGTATTTTTGTATTAATAAGTGAGGGCCTTTAAATATAATGTTGCATTTGGAATTTTCATCGACTATCAATTGTATGACTGGATGATGTTATGATATTGATATTTTCTCTATTGTGATGTTATCTATTATTTTCCATTTTGAACTAATATGTTATATTTTTTAATTTATTATCGTAATATATACATTAATTTACGGCAAATATACCGTGAGCTTAAGCTCACGGAGCCTTCCGTGAGCTTAACCTCCAAAAACCTATTAAATCACCTCCAAATTTCGATTTATATGGCTCAATAAATTCTTTATATCAAAACCTTACGGAATACAAAAATTTTCCATTTTTGAAAATTTTTAAGTATTTGTTTAAGAATTTTTAAAAGTGATACATAAAACTTGATTATTTTATTAATATTGTATAGTCGTTTTTAAAAAATCTCAAACAAATACTTAAAAATTTTTAAAAATGGAAAATTTTGTATCTCATAAGGTTTTGATATAAAGAACTTATTGAACAATATAAATCAAAATTTGGAAGTAATTTGATAGGTTTTTGGAGGTTAAGCTCACGATATATTTGCTCTTAATTTACAATAAATGAGTTGAGATAGGTTGAAAAATGAGTTAATTGGATAATGGAGAAAGGCAAGTTAGTTGTAAAAGAAAATAATATTTAAATAGTAATTTTAATATATTTTGTCTATCACTATTCCAAACATACAATTTAAACAACATTTCTCTCTTTCGGAATAGCATCACATATTTACTAATCTCATACTAACTCCAAAATCACTATTCTCACTTACTATTCTCAATTCCTCTATGCTTTCACTAATTAATCTTTGCACGATCCAAACGTACCCCTTGACAATAACATATTTGATAAATTTGAAAACAATATTTAAAAAATCTTAAAAATAGAAAAAAGTTTATAGTTGCATTGTTAAACTTATTATGGAATCGGATATTGTCCAAAGTCATTTTGACGGTCTAAAGGATTCGGAGAGCCGTACGATCTAATTGTTGGTAATTGATCGACCATGATTTGATCATGTAGGTGCTAAAAATAGCATACTGGTTATATTTAGAATGACGAGGTCACACACTATCATCGTTGATAATATATAAATTGAATCGAACGGTTTAGTCATGCCTTTGGATGGAGACCGTCCAAATGGTTTTGGACCAAATTATAGTCCTAAACTTATAGATTGACTCTATTTTCAACAATATTCAATATAAGCGTTCTTTAATAGTCTATCAAAATTTCTTTAAATTACAATCGTTAAAAAGAGCTCAAAAGTTTGATGAGCCATTAAACGATACTCAAATTGATTGAAATTCAAGACACTATCTATCTATATATTAAAGAACGCATCTATAAACTCTTTTTCAAATTTTCAGATTTTTTAAACATTTATTTAAATTTATCAAATCTACATTGTAAAATTTATCAATATATTTACCGTAACATTGAAGTCTTTCTCAAGTTCAAAGCTGAGCTATGGAACCCTGACAGACTGACAGCCACTGTTAGGATTTCCACCAAAAAAAGAAAAAAAGAAAATCTGAGCTATGGAGAAGAGAGCAAGTTGTGCACTTACCCTTAAAAAGAACCACATCACTGTTAGAAGGCACCTTACTACTAATGTCTAGAAAGAACCATAGCAAATCACACATTACAAAAAATTTACATCAGTTAACGTCTCCCAGAAAGTACTTAAATACTGAATACTAATTTCTCATCAAATGAAAAAAAAAAATTAAAAAATGAAAGCAAAAGATAGATTTGCAGCCTTGATTCCACTTTTAGCAGCCTAAGTGCACTTATTTAATCTAAACTCAGCCACTTCCTGATCTCAATGCAAATCATTGGACACTCATCTGGCCCTCAGAAGAATTATGTGCAGCTTTCAATTGGAGACAATAGATATAATCAAAAGTTTTCATTGCACAATCTAAGTTAATACAGGACAATACATATACATTAATTCACTATCAGCAGAGGTGCACTTATTTGCAACCTACACAGAGGGCACGTCGATTTCCGGCGGATCCACGGCTTGATGCACTTCGCATGGAACAGATGCTGGCATGGCGGTAACTTCACAACCCTGCTTCCTTCCCTCAGTCGGACAAGGCATATGACACAGGTTCGGTTCATGTCGGTCGCGTCTCTTTGGTACTTTGAAGCTGTGATATATGCGGCCACGGGGCTATTGGTAGCTACCTTCGCATTATTTGACGACGAACTCTGGAAGGGATCATAAGCGCCTGTCGGGGCTGGGCGATGTCTGCAGCTGTTCTTCCATGATAACCACTTAACAACGATGATTGTGGTTAAAGCGGTGACGCCGGTGACGGCTGCATGGACTGCAAATGCAATAATCATATCTTGATCAGTTTCTTTATTCTTGTTGCCTACCTGCAGGAAAATCAAGCAAAAAGAAAGAACTTCATTAGCTGCTTTAACCATGTTATATTGGGATGTCGTTTAATATATAACAGAACTACTATATTTGAATCCAACAATATATATATTAGAGTATAAAATTAGAAGAACGTTTTTGTTATGATGAAATTAGTTTCTCAAATTTAAAATAATTAAATCGAATTGTTGAAATTAGATTAAATATAGAGCTGACTCTTTATTGGCTGTATGATTCATTTTTATAAGTATATATGTATTTTTTTCAACTAGACTTTGGCTTCATCACTCCAAGATACAGACAGTTTGTATGAACTTAAAAAAGTAACTCTGATAAAGGAAATTGAGGTTTAAATAGAATTTGGATGAAAATATAATAATAATTTGCCAAAGTTATTTATTTACACCATTAAAATTGAAACCTATCATATGAAAAGCTAAAAATTCTATCAGAAAAAAAAAAGATTCCAAGTTAAAGAAAGGAAGTTGGAACCGGCAATGGGACCCGAGTACAGAAACTAGAGAGAAGTAGAGAACTTTCGAGTTGCAATTGAAGCACTCAGTCCTCATGTATCTTTTGTGGACGCTGATATAGTGTCACTGTTTGTATCCCCAACATTCTCCGCTTTCACTGCCATGTGAGTCCCACACGATGGCCGGTGGGTCCATCTACCATCCAAGTCATTAATTGAGGATGTTAGGGGGCACAATGCGTGACGTTTTATACTTTTCCATATTCCATTCATGCTTGGGCTTCTTTTTTAGTTTTTTCAAGTGTTTGTCACGGCCAAGACTTAAGACTTAAGACTGCACTAGAGCGAACGATAACGATGATCATGGAACATCTATGAACGAAAACTGTATACTAAGAAACTGGGGAATGGTACTTGATCTTTCTGACAAACTTGGCAGATGGTACTTAATCTAATTAGGAACTTCTTCATAATTGATCCGGCCCCAGTTTTTACAGAAACTTTATTTTACAATTTAACTCCATTTCTCTTCAGTTTTCTCACATTGTTTTTTGACTTTGATCAAACAACTCGATTCGATTTCATAACAGCACAAAATAATTAACCCTAGAATCAAATCACATAAAGCAAATAGACAACACAAAAAATGCAACAAAATAAATAAATATCATAAATCAAGGGTACAAGTTCATCCCTAGGAAGGAGGAGTCTAACCTAGAAACATAATGAAATAAAGCATAAAGAGAGATAAGAGATACCGCCCTTTTACACACGCTTCATGAACGTCCCGACCTATGCTAGCTCTTCTAACTCCAAGCATTTGATGATAAGCATCAAAACTTGATACCCCTTTATAACCTAAAACCATGTCTAATTCTATCATAAAACGCAATACAAGAAGTCTAAAATTGATTGGAGTCTCGGAAATAACCACAACAAAAAACAGAATGACAAAAGTAGACTTAAACTGCCTAATTTGACTCTCTGCCACCCAGTCGGCGCTCTCAGAGGGGATGGCAGAGTGGTATTTTCGGCTACTGAGGCCATGAGAATGGCAGTGGTGCATGGGATTGGGCCCATGCATGGGTGGTTAGGGGCTCTGCCACCCTTGCTGAGGCCACAGAGGGGGTGGCAGAAGAGGTGGCGGAGGTGAATTTCGGTCCGTCTTGCGCTCTGTCGCTTCCGCTCATCGGCAATCATCTCTAATATGCTCCAATTTACTCTAAAATATCCTGAAATGCCAAAACAATAAAATGAAGTATCAAAGTCTTATGACTACCCAAGTTAAATCATATGTAATTGATAATTTTTCCAAGTAACTCCCTATCCTAATATGTAATTAAATTGGACTTATCACTAGCTTAGGGCCGTATAATAGGTCCAATGTGGAGTGAATGAGGTCTACCTATTGAAGTGGAATCCAACTTAAGCACACGTGTCAGATTTATGGAACGATGGCACCATTACTCTATGGACGATAAGTATCACCCATAAATTTGTACATTAAATTTTACTCTAACATGATTAGCATTCCCAATTTAAGAGTGGGAACTGAGAGTTCCCAAATCCTAGCCGCCAGTGCCAAATCAAAGTAGCCCAGATCTAGTGGGGGGCTGCCGCCTAGTCAGTTGAGCGGCCCTCCCCGTCACACCCAATCTATGTACATTGTATATTTTTCACCCTTCTTCCTGTAAATTCCGACCTTAGCGGCACAGCCATCACCGTCGTCGTCGCCATGCCTCGGTCAGTCACAGCATCGGGTTCGACTAGCCTCGTCTGCCCCACCATACTGGGTTCGCATTGCACCGCAGCACCGGGTTCGCGTCGCACCGCAGCACCGGGTTCGCGTCGCACCGCCTCACCGGATTCGCGTCGCACCGCCTCACCAGGTTGTCTTGTCTTGTCGGGTCCATCTCCTCGCTCTAGCATGGCTGTTGTTGCTTTTTTTCTCCCTTTTTTGTTTTTTTTTTCGGGATAGGTTTCCATATATAAATATCCACTGTATCTATTTTTTTAATAAAAAAATTGGTAGTATTTTCTTACCACCTCCAGAAAAAAATTTGTTTTATTTGAACATATCCTTGTACTTTTCGTTCTGATTGTTTTCTCTCTTTTAGTGTAACATTGAAGATCTTTTTTTTTATACAAGTTCAAAGCTGATGAAGCCCTGACAGGCAGCTGCTGTTAGATTTTTTCAACAAAAATATTAAGAAAAAGGTAGGAAGAGAAGAGACAGTGGCTATATATGGCCATCAGTTCTTATTGAGAAATAAAAGGGTCTCTGGTACCACATCCAAGTACCGGTGGAGGTTGAAGACTACAATTTGAAAGGTACCTTACTAGTTACTAGTTACAATTTGAAATGACTATAGCAAATCACACATTACAAAAATTAGAGCTGTAACTCGGATTTTGTCTGAAAAATGGCATCAAATACATAATCAGGAATTTTATAAAATTTGAAATATTTATAGTAAACATAACTTTTAAAATTTTTGATGTAATTACATGATATTATAATAATAATAATACAATAATTTATAAATATATCGGATTCATCTTATTTAACAAGGTATGATTTTGGTCCATTTTAAAAGTAGAATTTTGTTTTAGACATATCAGATTCATTTTATTTAATGAGAATAGAAAAAACATAAAAGCATTGGATCAAAATAGATAAAGAGATTTAAACAAAATCAATGATAAATAATACTCACGACGTGGCATAGTTGTCGCGCTTAAAAACCTAACATCTCCGAGAGAGTACTGAAATACTGAATACTAATTGCTCATCAAATGAAAAAAAAAAAATTAAAGCAAAAAATAGATTTGCAGCCTTGACTCCACTTTTTTTATCCCAAAAAAAAAAAAAGAACTTTCTAGCAGCCTAAGTGCACTTATTCTCCTGAAATTAGGAAATCTAAACTCACCCACGTCCTGATCTCAATGCAAATCATTGGACATTCATCTGGCCCTCAGAAGAATTATGTTCTTCTTTCAATTGGACACAAAATAGGTACAACCAAAACTTCATTGCACAAAGGGCAATACATATTAATTCACTAGCTAGCAGCTAGACCTTGTACACTATTTGATAGCATTGTCTCAGCAGTTTGCACTGATCAGTTGCAACCTACACAAAGGGCACATTGAGTTCCGGCGGATCCACGGCTTGATGCACTTCGCATGGAACAGATGCTGGCACAGCGGTAACTTCACAACCTCGCTTCCTTCCCGCAACCGGAGAAAGCATATGACGCAGGTTCTGTTCAGGTCACTCGCGTCTCTCTGGTACTTCGAGGCAGCGATAGACACGGCACTATTGCCAGCGCCTGTCGGGGCTGGACGACATCTGCTGATGCTGTTCTTCCGTGAGAACCACTTAACAAGGATGATTGTGGTTAAAGCGGTGACGCCGGTGACGGCTCCACAGACTATAGTAGACATCTTGTTCAGTTAATTTCTTTGTTCTTGTTGCCTACCTGCAGGAAATCAAGCAAAAAGAAAGAACTTCATTTATGCTTTAACCATGTTATTTTGGGATGTTGTTTAATAACAGAATTCTACTATATATATATGAATCCAACAATATATATATATATATATATATATTAGAGTACTTAAAATTAGAAGAACCTTTTTGTTATGTTGAAATTAGTTTCTCAAATTTAAAATAATTAAGATCGAAATGTTGAAAAATTAGATTAAATAGAGAGCAGACCAACTTTTTGCTGCTACAAAAAAAAAAAAAAATTTCGTCCTATCGATACTTCCAAACTCTTTATTGGCTGTATGATTTCATTTTTATAAGTACGCATTTTTTCAACTAGACTTTGGCTTCATGACTCGAAGATACAGACAGTTTAATTTGTATGAACTTAAAAAGTATCTCTGACGATAGAAATTGAGGTTCAAATAGAATTTGGATGAAAATATAATAAAAATTAATGCCAAATTTATTTATTTAGACCATTAAAATTGAAGTCTATAAATATGGAAAGCTAAAAATTCTATCAAAAATAAAAAAAAAGATTCCAAGTTAAGAAAGGAAGTTGGAACCGGCGACGAGACCCGAGTACAGAAACTAGCTAGAGAGAAGAAGTAGAGAACTTTCGAGTCGCAATTGAAGCACCCAGCCCTCATGTATCTTTTATGGGCGCTGATACAGTGCCACACATTTTGCCCTCCAACATCCCTACTTTCACTGACATGTGGGTCCTGCACAGTGGACCCACCTACCGCCCAAGTCATTGGGATGTTGGGGGACAAAATACGTAGCGATTTATACTTTTCCATATTTTTTTTATGCTTGGGCTTCTTTTTAGTTTGGTCAAGTGTTTGTCACTGGTAAGACTGACTTAAGACTGCACCAGAGCGAACGATAACAATGATCATGGAACATCCATGAATAAAAACTGTATTCTAAGGCATTGGTGAATGGTACTTGACCTTCATGGCAGATTTTGGCGAATGATACTTGATATAGTTAGGAACTTCTTCATAAATGATCCCCAGTTTCTGCAGAATTTAAACCCACAGTTTAACTACATTTTCTTCATTTTCCTAACATCGTTTTTAACTTGAACAAACAGCTCAATTAATCCCTTTCATAACAACACAAGAGATAATCCCTTTTTGCCAGGGACGTCGGATGCAGAAACTTTTTATGGGGGTCATTTTTATAGAATGACCCCCATATAAATAATTGAAATCTAAATGACTATAGCAATGAAACTATGAATATCACATAAACATTACAAATGAACCACATTGAATAACATCTCTCAAAAAGTACATAATCAACATTAATTGCTCATCAAATGTTTAAAAAAAAATAAAAGCAAAATATAGATACAAGTTTGTGGCAGCCTCGATTCCCATCTTTTTTATCAAAAAAAAAAAAAAAAAAATTCTAGCAGCCTAAATGCACTTAATATTCTGAAAACTAGGAAACCTAAACTCACCCCTCTATGAACTCAATGCAAATCATTGGAATCTCACAATGATATGATTTTAACATTTGGACATTCATCTGGCCCTCAAGAACTACATATGTTCTATTGTTCTGCTTTCAATTTGATATAATAGGTGACCAAAATTTCATTGCACAATCTATAAGTTACAGGACACTATATATTCACTATCAGATCTCAGGCTCTCAGGTCTCAGCAGTTATGCACTCAATTGCAACCTACACAAAGGGCATGTGGGTTTCTGGCAGATCCACGGG
Source organism: Cyperus esculentus (assembly GCA_030179965.1). Taxonomy (NCBI): domain Eukaryota; kingdom Viridiplantae; phylum Streptophyta; class Magnoliopsida; order Poales; family Cyperaceae; genus Cyperus; species Cyperus esculentus. The sequence goes on along the minus strand of JASGLE010000003.1, from coordinate 4,530,497 downwards.
ACGATGCACTTTGCATGAAACAAATGGCGACACGACGGCAATTTCACAACCTTACTTCCTAATTGCCTCAATGGGTCAAGGCATATGACACAGTTTGTGTTCCTATCGCTCGCATCCCTTTGGTCAATCGAAGCGCGGACAGGCACGGTGTTAGCTAAATCTGCGATACTTAGTATCTGTAAGCTTGTCAAGAACTCAGGGACAGGAGGATGTTGAGGACGAGGTGCAATATTGCCGCTCGCCATGCATTCGGCAATCATCAGGCTATCTGTACTCTCCGGAAAGATCGCATAGACTATCCAATAGATACAACTATTGCAATGCCGCGACGACCATTTTACAAGGTTGATTGTGCTGCAAACAGTCACGGTGGCGAGGAATGCACTGGTTACAGTAATCATCTTGAATTCTTGATCAATGTCTTTTTTCCTGTTGCTTATATAATTACCAACAACAGATCAGGCAAAAAGAAAGAACTTTTAATTAATAGTCTCAGTTTTTAGTTTTAACCATGTTATATATATTGGGATGTTGCTAAATAGCAGTACTAATAAAATAGATTCAAACAATTGGAGTCGTTAGAATTTAGAAGAATGTTTCTGTCATGTTAATGTGAGTCAAAATTAGTTAGCTCAAATTTTGCATGAAATCGAAATGTTACAGTTAGATTGAATTCATTATTTTTAAGTATGTATTTTTCACTAGGCTTTGGCATTTTTCATGGCTCGAAATATTTCAATATATATATATGAACTTAAAGAAGTATTTCTGACAATGAAATTTGAGATGTATCTAAATAGAACTTGGATGAAAATAAATAAAAAAAAACTAACAAAATTTTTATTTATACAGTCTAAAACTGAACTTTAATAACATTGAAAGTTTAAGAGTTCTATTAAAATCTTCCTCAAAAAAAAAAAGAGTTCTATTAAAAGCATTGAAAGCTATTGCGTACAGAAACTAGAGAGAAAGTAGAGAACTATTTTTCAAGTGGCGAATTGTGGCAGCCCAGCCCTTATATATGCATCTCTTTTATTCAGTCTTGGGCCTCTTTTGTCAAGTGTTTATCACTGTTAAGACCTTAATTGCACAAGAAAAAGACAATTTAATGAAACACGAACAAACAGTGTATGACCAGACTAAGAATAAATTGGTGAATGGTACTTGATCTTTATGACTAAGATACATTGGCGAATAACACCTGATCTAATTGGGAACTTCTTCTTCATAGTCAATCTTCAGCTTCTAGATAAATTTTATATACAATTTAACCTAGTTTCTCTTCAGTATTCTCATTCTTTGACTTGAACAATCAGATTGATTTCTCTTTCATAACAACACAGAAGAGCTGACACATGATTACATCTGCTATAATGGCCTATTTTTTAAAATAAAAAATCTTATTTAAATAAATAGATTTAAAGATCTTAATTAAATAAGTAGATTTTTTTTTTTTTTTTTTTTTTTTTTTTTTTTTTTGTAACAAACAACCCCTGAACAATCTAATTTGTGACAAGCACACCTTCAATGGCTAATTAATCCTCTAATTCTCTATTCTGAAGTGTAGAAAGACCAAAATATCCCGAAATGTATATGCCATAATATTAGGGTACTCATGTTTGGAGGGTGTTTGACAAAAAAAAAAAGAACGGGGGATAACTTGTGACATGTGAAAAGATTGGTGGGTGTAGAGACATTATCTCTATTTTGAATGAAAGCAAAAGAGGTAACACTTATTTCTTGTGCTATAATGCGCCTTGGAAAATACTAGTCAATCATGGCTTGCTGCCCATATATTGGGATTCAGTGTTCAACTCCACACTAGTCAGTCTTCACCCTCCACAGGTAGTATATCAAATTTTGAATACTTTATGAACAATTTTGTATAAGGGCAAGAAACAACCATGTTTAGATTCATGAAGTGTCTATTAATAGCAGCACAGACAGCAAATCAAATTTTGAGATGTCAAAGGAGATTTGGATTTTCAAAGGTGGAAAAATGTTCCAGGAAGGATGCTTTTTCAATAGAATTTCGGTGAAAATTTTTCATTTGACTTAATGGGTTCCTTGTTGAATAGTCCACAACAATATAAATAAAGAGAGCACAATACAAGCCCCTAAAATCAGATCTTATGAAAATATCCAAAAAGAACCAAAAGAAAGAAGGAAGCCAAAAGAATGGTGAAAAATAGTGTCAAGATAGTAGCTTCGGCATCAGTTATCCTCTCAATGATGACTTTAAATACAATAGACAGCACGAAGTTGAAGTCCCCACCAGATCTCCAAGTACTAAATTCAAAATTTTACATATTTGCAACTTTTTTTACTACTGTGATGTATTTTATTGTTTTGATTCTTTATGTGAATCATTTTTCTAACTGGAGGAGGAAGGTGGTAATCTCAGTGTTGTTCTTATGTACTATCAGTCTCATACTCCCACTGCGTTCCATTCTGACGCCACCTCGCTGGGATATCGAATTTCGTCTCATCTCTTATATTAATATGTTGACAGCAATCGTGTTCTTGTTGTTGCTTTATCTCCGAGATACAAACAACAAGATTGTATCCTCAATATTAATTTCTCTTGTAGTAATATTTGTATCTGAACAACATGATCCACTTAAACAGCCATTTACTATCATTATTGACTGCTCCATGTCAACAGTAGCATATACAGTTATTTGTTGGTTATATGTCAATCGAGCAGCCAACCGCAAATGGAAGATTGTGACGGTGGTGCTGTTCTTTTCTATATATTTTGGGATAATCCTGACCTACATATTCGTATGGTTTTCTCATTGGGAGCTCCTTTCTAATGTCCTGCGTGGAGGTGATATATTTTTGTCACTTTTGTATGTGTTGTACAAACGCACTTGTGAACTACTCCAAGAAGATCGATATACTTTTTTGAAGCTTGCTGAGTTACCTACTAGGTTTGTGTTGAAGGACCTAGAAAAAGCAACTAAAAGCTTCCACCTCAAGATTGGTCAAGGCGGCTCCGGGACTATCTTTAAGGGGACGCTTACTGATGGCTCTATCGTTGCAGTCAAGCGTGTGAAGAGTCAAAAAAATGGTGATAATGAGTTCATAACAGAGATTACCATCATAGCAAGCTTACAGCATGTCAACCTAGTACACCTACTAGGGTATTGCCTGACAGAAAGAGGTGATCGGTATCTTGTTTACCCATTTTTTGAGAATGGGTCACTAGATACTTGGATCTTTGCAGATGAAGCAAAAAGATGCTGCTTGACATGGGTTTTGAGGTATCAAATCGCAGTTGATGTGGCCAAAGCCCTTGCATATTTGCACTATGATTGTCGTCACCGGATCCTACATCTCGATGTCAAGCCAGGAAATATATTACTTGATGATAGCTTCCGGGCACGGGTTTCTGATTTTGGCATCTCGAGATCAATGGAGAGGGACAAGATGAATGTCATGACGAGGGCAAGGGGCACGGTACAGTTTAGCCTACTATTCCTTATCTGTAGATAGCAGATAGATTCACATGAACTTAATTTAATTCTTCTGATAATTTTATTTTTTATTTATTTAGGTGGGTTATTTGCCTCCAGAGATGCTCGTGCCCAGGGCTATATCACCTAAATCTGATGTATACAGCTATGGGATGGTGCTCTTGGAGCTTGTTGGTGGAAGGAAGAACTTCCAATCTACAATAGAAGAAGAAACTCATCAAAGAAGGAACACCTACTTGCCAAAAATCATCAAAGACAAAATAAAGGAGGGGAATTTGCTAGAAGCAGTTGATAGGAGCTTATTGCACAATGAGCGTCTTACGGAAAGCGAGGTTATGTTACTGGTCAATGTTGCTTTTTGGTGCATCCAGGAAAATCCTGAGCTAAGACCAAACATGAATGATGTGGTAGATATGCTTGAGGGACGGAAAACAGTGGATGTGCCACCGGAAAGCCCAATGTTTGTTGTAAACTTCTTAGATGTGGAGTCACAGTGTAGTTCTTCACAGTCTGATGATAATGGTACAAATCGATATACCAACAATGGAGTTGGCACTCTGCTGTCCGCCAATACAATTTCAATTTCTGTCGAGTCAGGAAGATAATTATTGAGAAGCAACTCTGATGAAAAGCCCAAGCCCATTACCGACTTACCTGAAGAATCTTTCTGGGGTTGCCAAGATATGTCTAGCTAATATCTTGCTATATATTATGTGATGTTGGTGAGTAAATTTTTGAATGTTGTATGTTAGAAAATATCTATTGTCTAGATGTATATATGGCAAGTATGAACAAGGGTGCCTAGGTACCCATTTGCAAACAAGCAAAATCAATGTAATGCTGTCCACTTGTAAGAAATAGTTAGTAGTAGGTTGGTTGTTACCTAGTAAAAAATCTGTACTTGCAATAGTTTGGTGTTCTCAGTTTCGGTACTTTCTGAAGCAGTTGTAACATTTTTGAGATTTAATAGAAGTTCTTGTCTATTAAGATATGACTACATCAAGGGTCAACTTTGAGCCCATATATTTTTGCTCTAGTGATGGATGAGGTTACGAGGGACATACAAGAAGATGTCCCTTGGTATATGCTTTTTGCTGATAATGTAGTGCTAATTGATGAGAGTAGGGCAGCTGTCGATACGAAATTGGAGTTGTGGAGAAAGACGCTGGAAACGAAAGGTTTTAGGCTTAGTAGGACTAAGACCAAGTATATGAGATGCGACTTTAGTGATGAGAGATCTGGGAATGGAGATGTTAGTCTAGATGGACTAACAGTGCCAAAGAAGGACACCTTTCGATATTTGGGTCCATGCTACAGAGTGATGAGAATATTGAGATGTTAGCCATAAAATTAAGGCGGGTTGGATAAAATGGCGACAAGCATCTGGTGTTCTCTGTGACAGCAAGGTCCCACAAAGGTTGAAAGGTAAATTATGTAGAACAGCCATTAGACCTGCAATGTTGTATGGGGCAGAATGTTGGCCTACTAAAAGACACGATATTCAGAAGATGAGTGTAGCGGAGATGCGTATGCTACGATGGATGTGCGGCCACACAAGAAAAGATCATATCAGAAATGATGATATACGTGACAAAGTAGGGGTGGCTCCGATTGAATAGAAGATATCCAACACCGCTTGAGGTGGTTTGGACATGTTCAACGGAGACCTCCTGAAGCACCAGTGCGTAGCGGTGACCTAACCAGTGCCGAGAACACAAAAAGGGGTAGAGGTCGGCCAAAATTGACATATGAGGAAGCTGTAAAAAGAGACTTGAAAGCATGGAGTATATCCGAAGAGTTGCTCTTGGATAGGAACGCATGGAAATTAGCAATCCACGTACCGGAACCATGACCAACAAATCAAACCCCTAGCAGCTATTATTATATTACTATTATTACTATGACTACTATTTCACTATTATTATTATTATTGTTTTTATTTCTATTTATTCATTATTTATTTTATTTCTTTTACCATCATCATCATCATTCATATTAGTATTATGTAGTATCGTTCTCATCATCATTATCATTCATATTAGGACTAGTTTTTCACTATTACTATTATTATTATTGTTCTTTCTTTATTTATCTATTTTATCTTTCTTATAATCATGATCATCATTAGTATTATTATTATTATCATCATCATCATTATTATTATGATCATGATCATCATCGCAATCATCATTATCTATACTAGTATTTTCATTATCGGACTACTATTATTTTCAAGATCATATTTTTGGTCACCGCCATTAGCATTAGGTCCTACTTGGTTTCATTTCTAGCCTACCCCAACTTGTTTGGGACTAAAGGCTTGGTTGTTGTTGTTGTTGTAATAGAAGTTCTTGTCTAGTTAAATCAAAGAAATAGGTGCGAGAGCAAATTTGAGGGTACCCGGAAAATCAACCCCGTGAAGCTGTCCTCCAAGGCGAGCTTGCTCCACACTCAATCGCTCAAACGAGCACCTTCGTGCGAGCCTGGTCCCAGACACAATCACTCCTATTACCGATTAGATGAAGCACACAATCAGAGCACCTTTCTTATCTCATTTTACTGGTACCTATCATGTGGCTATCTTGCCTGGTAGGGCTCAATTTTTAGTATTTGTCACTGTTGTTGCTGTTACAGTTATGCACTGTGGCGAACCCAATGCCTAAATCTTCATCATATATCAAATAACATCAATCAGGATCTAATATGAGCTCAAACATGTACCTGACTGGAGGTTTACTATGATATATATGTATCTTGCAATTAAAAAATTGATAACTAATAAATTAAGCTTCTTAGTACCTGTTATTACTTAATGTTGTGGTCTTTAGGAAGAGAAAGTGAGAGAGGTCAGAGATGTTTTGTGCATGTCAAATGTTGACAGTACTAATAAGAGATGAGCACCGCCAGAAAGTACACCAGGAGAAGGTTCTGTTGGCGTGCCCAGTAAAAGTAACAAAGAGATTGTCACTGCAACTGATGCAATACTCGACACTGAGGTAGAAACAACAAAGAATTGCGTTACAAAAAGGTTCAGTATGAATAATCTTACCAGTGATCTCTTTGTGATGTATAATTGTAAGATAACTTTGAGAAAATTAATTACCTTCTGAATTGAGAAATGAGAATAAAATAGGAAAATAAAAATGTGAAATTAAAGCAAGATAATTGAGAAAACAAAAACAAAATAATGTGAACTTCTATAAATGCTCGTACATGATATATGGCGTTTGTTACCATGGCTTGCAAAATCGGTCAAGTCCGAGTTGACTCGGACTCGGCCCATTCCGAGCCGATTTCATCCGAGTCTGCTGTCTGTGCGAGTTTTGATGGGAAACTCGGATAACTAGGCCGAGTCGTCCGAGTTACGCGGCCGAGTCGTCCGAGTCATCCGAATCATACCGAGTCTGGTGACAATTCTGCTTCGTTTCTGCTTAATTATTACAATTTCGTTATTTATATTCTTTTTTTCATGTGATTTTATTGGATTGCTATTTTTTAAGTTGTTTTTCATTGGTGACAATTCTGCTTCGTTTCTGCTTAATTATTACAATTTCGTTATTTATATTCTTTTTTTCATGTGATTTTATTGGACTGCTATTTTTTAAGTTGTTTTTCATTGTTTGTCACATGTAAGATGCTTAATTGATTAATACATGTAGTTTGCATACTTCAGGCTTAGTATCTGGAATTTTTGTTATTTTTGTCATGTTCTTTTATATGGTGAGAAATGCTTTATAAAGTAGGAAGATGAAATTAAAAGGCTTTAGGTGTGGCAGCAAAATATTATTGAACAGTATCATCCTTGGTATTTCAACACAGAAGATAGTGAATTGATCCAGCCAGCTCGACACAGTTTCTGGCAGTAAATGAGTGTGTTTCAATTGTTATATCTATATAATCTAAGTTTGAATATTTATATGCAGTTTGTAATTAAATAAATATGTACTTGAGCATTTTTTTTTTTTTTTATGTTTTTGTACTGTATGTGTGAGAATTCATCAGATTATCTGGTTAGTTTGAATATTTTTATTAAATTAAATTAGTGGTTTAATTGTGTGTAATATGTTGTTTTAACATTATTTTGTGATTAGATATTTTTTTACATTTTTTATGATTTTTTTAAGTGAAAAATAAGCTTTTTCCGAAAAAATCCGAGTTTCCGATACGAGTCGGCCGAGTCGGCCGATTCCGAGTCCACAGTCCCATGGCCGAGTCCGAGTCCGATTCCGAGTTTGCGGGCCTTGTTTGTTACGCCTTTCTCAGCCATGGTACACCAACATTAGGGTAGCAGCAAGTGTACTTGTGTTTTTAGTTGCAAATTAGTCAGAACCTCACTTGCAAATAACATCATATATAACTATTAATCAGTAGATGCAATGGCACGTGGTATGATACGACAAAACCAATTTATTTTATCAATTTCCGTTATATTAGTTGCAATGAATTCTATTCTAGTTGCATTATTGCAGAGGTTATCTCAGCGCAAATCATATACGTGGGAGGTTTGCAATTATAAAAGAGATAAAATTAAGCTCGATTAGAAAATGGAGATGGAAGGTGAAGCCACCTGCTTTTATACTTCTTCCGGAAGAATTGACATCGACCAAGGAGAAGTCTCCGGCTTGTATAAAAGCAGGTAAGAAGTATAAAAAAGTAGGTGTTTGCTTTTGATCGAGTAGCCACTGGTGCCAAACTGGCACCCCCGTCTCCGGAAACTTTGTAGTCGAAATCGGGTGAATTTAATTTCATGACCTATGAATTGACTGATCATTGTTTGAATGCTAAGTAATGTATAACATTGCCAAATCTGTGTACCACTTAAGTCCTATGTGTACCAATGGTTTAAGGATTTGCAATTTATTTGAGATGTTGTGAATTGAACGTAAGAATCCCCTTACCTTCGTTTAACTAGTCAAGCAGGGACATCTCTGGGTTAGATGAAAATAAGAAGCCGACCCTTGGATCTTCATCAAACAACTTACATTGATCCCCCCCTCAAATGGCCCTGAGTGCACCAGATCCCAATTCCTCTGCACAGCCCGAGTGAAAAGAAAGAAAAATGAGAAAAGAAAGAGACAGAAGAAAAATGGACCAGAACTCGGCTGTTCCCATTTCGTGAGAAGAAAGGGAAGAAGAAAAAGAAACAGGAAGCCCCAAGTCCGGCCCAATGCAGTGCAAAGAAGATGGAAGGGACTCGGCCTAAGTCGATTTAACAAATTGTTTTTGTGATTTCCAAAACAAACAAATGACATTTGACAAATGATTTTAAATTCAAATTTCACGAAATCTGTTTCAAAAGTTCTCAAATTTCAAATAAAATTTTATGAAACACAAAACTGAAATTTTTGAGATTTAAAAGTTTCAATTTATATTTAAAATCAAAATGGACATCATTTAAAATAATTCAAAACCAAAGAATCTCAATATTTATGAAATGATTTATATGACAGTTTGACATCGAATTGACATATTAAATTCAAATCTCAATATCCAAATTGACATATTAAATTCAAATTCAAACTATTTTAAGTCAGTTTTGTCAAAATTTGACTTCTAGTCAAATGCTTGACTCTTTTTTTTTTTTTGTTAAATGTCTGAATTTTGGTCACATAGTCAAGTAAACATGATTTTGACACAACAAAGTTTTCAAAACTCACAAAATTTTCTCAAGTGCAACAAAATAAATTTGAACATAGTTTTGTTTCGAATCATAACCAAAGGGCCTTTGCACTTAATTCGTGACCAAATTAAGCTGAGCTAAGACCTACAAAACCTGGTCAAACTCAAATTCTAAACCCGAATGCCAAAACTCAAAATCCAAAACCAAACCCGAACCTCAAATACTAAAACTCAAACCCCAAAACTCGAAACCCAAAACTCAAATCCCAGAACTCAAATCTCAAATCCCGAATACAAAAACTCAAAACCCAAATACCAAATACTCAAATCCAAAACCCTAGTTCCAAACACTCAAATCCAAAACCAAAGTACCAAAACTTAAATCTAAATCACGAATACCCAAAACTCAAGCTCAAATCCAAAGTACCAAAACTCAAACTCAAATCCCAACTACCAAAATCCAAATCCCAAAACTCAACTCTCAAAACTCAAGTCAAACTCCAATTGATGTGGCCTAATCGGATTGGATCAAGTAAGCACAATTTTGTAAGCGTGACACTTAAGTCACCTAAGCACAAGCGTGACTTAGAAGTCAACTCAAACTCAAGTGTGACTTATAAGTCAACTCCAATCAAACGTGACCTAGAAGTCAACCAAAACTCAAACATGACTCAGAAGTCAGCCAAATCTAAGCGCGACCCAAAAGTCAAGCAAAACCAACCGAGACTAATAGTCAACCCAAAGTCAATAGGACCTAGAAGTCAACCAAATCGTGACCTAGAAGTCAATCAAATCATGACTTTGAAATCACCGAATCGTGTCTTAGAAGTCGACCAAAATGATCATGACCCAAAAGACAACAAAATCAAACGTAACCTCAAAGTCAAACCAAATTCAAACATGACATTCAAGTCAAACCCAAATCCAACTCAAAACAAAAAATGTGGCACTATCAATCAGTCATCAAACATTATTCACTTATTTGCATGTATTTGATCAATCTTCCTAGTCTTGATCAAAGTTTTTTAAGGTTCAGAGCTCGAGGTAATTAACAACGAGGACTTGCGCTCATTGGGATCATGGTTCCGCACAATCGTTTGATAAAACTAAAATCTAAATAGTGTGTCCTTTTTATGCCCTCTCGGCACATGCCGGAAATCCACCATGTGTCTCTGGAGGCGGCGCTGAAAAAGGTCGCACACCCGTCCATAGTGTTAATCCTCTCTTGACCGCAATATTAGTCATCTACAGCTTGGACCCATGGGCCAGGGGCGGAACCAAGGGCAGTGCCCGGGTGTCCGACCCCATACATTCATACCATGGTATCTTAATGATATGTTATCTAATAAAAAGTTTTAATTAATTATAATGGTTGTATATGTACCTATTATTAAATAGGAGGGATCCATTGACAATTCCTATATTGACAATCTTGAAAATTTGATATTTAAAAAATTTGTAAAAATTCATATAAATTCTCAAGTTTACGGAAATATTTCTTAACTTATATATTGATTATGTTTCCAATTATATTTAATTTAAGTTATATTTGGTAGCTCTTCAAAAATCTGTTAAATTACAACCGTTAAAAAATACACAAAATTTGGTAAGCCATGAAACGATATTCAAATTGATCAAAATTTGAAACACTATCAATCTACGAGTTAAAGAATGCATCCATAAATATTTTCATTTTTAAGATTTTTTATGAATTTTTATAAGTTTTTGAAATGTTCCACTGCTAAGATTGTCAAAATAAGCATTGTCAATGGATCTTTCCTCATTATTAAATTGTTTCTTAAATTTCCTCTATGTAGGTAGTTTTGATGTTTTTTCTGCTCATAAAAATTGGAGAGAACTCATCGATTACTTATTTTGTTGTTTAAATATATAGTTGGTTTTTAATGTTATAGTTTTTATTTTTTGGAATGCTTAATCTATTAATTGAATATGCATATTTTGGAAATTTGGATATTATGAAAATTATAGAAATTTTCTTTATCATTTGATCTTTATACATAATTGATTTGATTTTCTAGAAAATTATATAAAGACTGAGGCATCGGACTTCTCGGCACCCCTCCAGATCATTCCTGGTTCTGCCACTGATGGGCTGATATAAAATGGCAGCTAATTTTTTCCTTTACCTAACTCTTGATTTTATACTGTATATCATGGAGCCGATTTAGAAAAATAATTGGATTGTAACTGCTAAGTATATAAAAGACAAAGATTGTTGACCTTCATTTCTTGACTCATGGAGATTTTTTCTCCCCATAGTCTCCGCCCAGTTTGATTTGTGCTGAATAAAGACGTTTTTGAGAGTTAAGAGTTGAGGGTAGGATGAGGGTTGGGCATGGTAGTGGGGTTAGGTTTTAGGATCAAGATGGTTGTTACTTACTTTTATTCACGTTAATTGTATGTGTTCTCGGAGAGATGTAATTTTAGAAGAAAAAGTGAAAGAGAGATGGTGATGGCACGAGTATGTATCAGCTGAGATCCAAAACGGATTACATCTCTTCAGTGTTCTCACACGTCTTTGACTCGAACAATCAGATTGATTTTCTTTGAGAAACTTATTGTGCTCATCCGATGAACATTCATCATAGACACAAAGTGTCACATGGTAGGTCCCACTTGTTACACTATGTGTCTATGATGGACATCCATCCGATGGACGGTAGGTGTTACTCATTTTCTTTCATAACAACATATGAAGAACTGACACATGATTACATCTATAATACGCACATCAGCTACTATTGTTTAACTTGATAGGGGCAGCTAACTACATGAATTTTGAAGGGATAATGTCTTCACAGTCCACACTCCTCAATCTTTTCATTTGTGATAAGTTGTTCTCCTATCTTTTTTTTAATTATTATAGACACCCCCAACAATCTAATTTTTGACAACCATGCACTCAATGGCTAATTAATCCTCTGACTAATTCTCTATTTTGAAGTGTGGAAAGACCAAAATATCTTTAAATGTATATGCTATAATATTTAGGGTATTCATGTTTTATAAAATTTTAATTTGTGAAAAGTGATTTCTAAAAATATTGACGATATCTTAACATCCACAGTACAGAAATATTTGTATTTGATATGTCAAAACGTATTAGAATTGCTATTATTATAAGAAAATGTATAATTGCCTAAATAATTGAAATTGATATAATTTTGGTTATTTAAATATAAAAATACAACTTCATGAGTTAACATCTATTTTAAATCAATGAAATAAATAATTTTCTTACTAATTTACAGCCGGAAATTATAAAAAAAATAAAAATGTAATATATTTTAATATTCATATAATTATATATATAATGGTGCTTTTAAAATCAAATTAGCAAGATCTTACCTAACAGACAATTTATATATTACAACATCAAATTAGCAAGATCTTAACTAACAAAAAATTTATATTCAATTATGGCTTGCTGGCCTTATATTGGGATCCAGTGTTCAACTCCACATAGGTGGATCTTGAGCGTTTGAAAAATACGATTAAACCTTTAGTCACTACTAAATACAATAGTATCTGTGTACAGGCAGTATCTCAAATTTTGAATATTGTATGAACAATTTTGCACCATCAGATTTGGATCTCAGTTAAGGGCAAGAAACAGTCAAGTTAAGATTCATAAAGTGTCAATTAATTAATAGCAGCACAGGCAGCAAATCAAATTTTGAGATGTCTCAGGAGATTTGGATTTCCAAAGGTGGAAGAATCTTCCAGGAAGGATACTTTCTCAATAGAATTTCGGTGAAAAAGTATCTGTGTACCCTTCATTTAATGGGGTCCTTGTTGAATATTCCACAACAATTATACATAAGGAGAACACAATGCAAGCCCCTAAAATCAGATCTTATGAAAAAATCCAAAAGGAACCAAAAGAAAAAAGGAAGCCAAAAGAATGGTGAAAAATAGTGTCAAGATAGCAGCTTTGGCATCAGTTATCCTCTCAATGATGACTGTAGATACAATAGACGGCACGGAGTTGAAGCCCAAACTAGATCTCCAAGTACTAAATTCAAAATTTTACATATTTGCGACTTTTTTTAATACTGTGATGTATTTTATTGTTTTGATTCTTTATGTGAATCATTTTTCCAACTGGAGGAGGAAGGTGGTAATCTCACTGTTGTTCTTATGTACTATCAGTCTCATACTCCCACTGCATTTCATTCTGATGCCACCTCGCTAGGATATCGAATTTCATCTCATCTCATTTATCAATATGTTGACAGCAATCGTGTTCTTGCTGTTGCTTTATCTCCAAGATACAAACAACAAGATTGTATCCTCAATAATAATTTGCATTGTAACAATATATGGAGCTGAACTTTCTGATCCACTTAAAAAGCCATTTACTTCCATTATTGCCTACTCCATGTCAACGGTAACATATGCAGTTATTTGTTGGTTATATGGCAATCGAGCAGCCAACCGCAAATGGAAGATTGTGATAGTGGTACTGTTCTTTTCTATATATTTTGGGATAATCCTCACCTACATATTCGCATGGTTTCTCATTGGGGGCTCCTTTCTCATGTCTTGCTTGCAGTTGACACATTTTGTTACTTTTGTATGTGTTGTACAAACGCACTTGTGAACTACTCCAAGAAGATCGATATACTTTTTTGAAGCTTGCTGAGTTACCTACTAGGTTTGTGTTGAAGGACCTAGAAAAAGCAACTAAAAGCTTCCACCTCAACAATTGGTCAAGGCGGCTCTGGGACTATCTTTGAGGGGACACTTAGTGATGGCTCTATCGTTGCAGTCAAGCGTGTGAAAAGTCAAAAGAGTGGTGATAATGAGTTCATAACAGAGATAACCATCATAGCAAGCTTACAGCATGTGAACCAGCTGGTACACCTACTAGGGTATTGCCTGACAGAAAGAGGCGATCGGTATCTTGTTTACCCATTTTTTGAGAATGGGTCACTAGATACTTGGATTTTTGCAGATGAAGCAAAAAGATGCTGCTTGACATGGGCTTTGAGGTATCAAATTGCAGTTATGTGGCAAAAGCCCTGGCATATTTGCACCATGATTGTCGTCACCGGATCCTACATCTCGATGTCAAGCCAGGAAATATATTACTTGATGATAGCTTCCGGGCACGGGTTTTTTGGTTTTGGCATCTCGAGATCAATGGAGAGGGACAAGATGAATGTCATGACAAGGGCAAGGGGCACGGTACATTTTAACCTACTATTCCTTATCTGTAGATAGCACATTGGTTTACATGAACTTAATTTAATTCTTCTGATAATTTCATTATATAGGTGGGTTATTTGCCTCCAGAGATGCTCGTGCCCAGGGCTATATCACCTAAATCAGATGTATACAGCTACGGGATGGTGCTCTTGGAGATTGTTGGTGGCAGGAGGAATTTCCAATCTACAATAGAAGAAGAAACTCATCAAAGGAGGAACACCTACTTGCCAAAAATCATCAGAGACAAAATAAAGGAGGGAAATTTGCTGGAAGCACTTGGCAGGAGCTTATTGCACGACGGGCGTCTTACGGAAAGCGAAGTTATGTTACTGGTCAATGTTGCTTTTTGGTGCATCCAAGAAAATCCCGAGCTAAGACCAGACATGAATGATGTGGTAGATATGCTCGAGGGACGGAAAAAAGTGGATGTGCCACCGGAAAGCCCAATGTTTGTTGTAAACTTCTTAGATGTAGAGTCACAATGTGATGATAATGGAACAAATCGATATACCAACATTGGAGTTAACACTCTCTGGGCTGCCAATACAATTTCCATTTTTATCGAGTCAGGAAGATAATTATTGAGAAGCAACGCTGATGAAAAGCCTGTCCATTACCGACTTGTCCGAAGTAAATTTCTGGGGTTGCCAAGATATGTCTAGCTAATATTTTGCTATATATTATGTGATGTTGTTGAGTAAATTTTAGAATGTTGTATGTTAGAAAATATCTATGGCAAGTAAAAATATACAAGTATAAACAAGAGTGCCTAAATTTACATCTGCAAATAAGCAAAATCAAAGCAGTACTTTCCACTTGTAAGAGAGAGTTAGTACTTGATTGGATGTTAGGAAAATATCTGTACTTAGGAGCATAGCTTAGAGTTCTCAGTTCTGATATATTTCATGAGCAATTGTAAGAATATATTGTGATATAATAGAAGTTCTTGTCTGGTTAAAATCAAAGAAAAAGGTGCGAAAGCAAATTTGAGGGTACCTGGAACATCAACCCCGTGAAGCTATCCTCCAAGGCAAGCCTGCTCCACACTCAATCGCTCAGACAAGTACCTTCAGTGCGAGACAGGTCCAAGACACGATCACTCCTCTCCTCTCACTGATTAGATGAAGCACACAATGAGAGCACCTTTCTTTTCTCATTTTACTAGTACCTATTATTGTGTCTGTCTTGCCTGGTAGGGCTCAATTTATAGCATTTGTCGTCGTCGTTGTTGTTACAATTATGCACTGTGCAGTTGGAACTCAATGCTTAAATTTTCATCATATATGTAATAATTGTCTAAGAAACATAAATCAGGATCTAATATGAGCTCAAACATTGCCTGACTGGTGGTTTGCTATCATATGTATCTTGTCGATCAACCACGTTGTGGGTTTAGGAATTGATAACTAATAGATTAAGCTTTGTACATTAATGCCAAGATATGGTGTTTTAAGACTGGTATTAGTACTATATTGGTCTGAATAATACCTGCTATAACAAAATGCTGCTTACAAGTTGCTTTATGTTGCGGGAAGAGGGAGTGAAGAGGTCGCAGGAGATTTCTTGTGTCAGATATTGGTAATGCCGATAAGAGAGAGCACCACCAAAAAGTGTATCAGGAGAAGGTTCTGCCGGCGTGCCTGGTAAAAGTACCAAGAGACTGTCACGACTGATGCAATTGAAGCACTCGACACTGAGGAAGAACAACAATGAATACTAAAGGTTCAGTATGAATAATTTTCTTAGTTATCTTTTTGGAAAATACAATTGTAAGATGCATTTGATAAGAATACTTTCTGAATTTAGAAATAACAACAAAATAGAAATTAGAAATGAGAAATTAAAGCAAGAAAATGGAAAAGAGGGAACATGAACCTCTATAGTGGCTCCTGCTGGTGTTTGTTATGACTTTCTCAGCCATGGTACACTGTCCCATCTGGTAGCAGCAAGTGTATTTGTGTTTCTAAATAGTCAGAACCCAACTTGCAAATAACATCATAATTATTAATCAGTAGATGCAATGACATGTGGTACAATACAATAGAACCGATTCATTTTATCAGTTTTCATTAGTTGCAATGACATTCATTTCTCGTTACATTATTGCAGAGGTTATCTCAGTGCAAATTCTATACATGGGAGGTGCGCAATATTAAAAAGAGATAAAAGCTCCATTAGAGAATGAGATGGAATAACCGAAGAATAAACACAAACACATCAGGCCGGCTTGTTGAGTCAGTGGAGACAAACATTAGTTGTTCAGCCTCATCTTTTAAAAAATTTTAAAAAGTTGCAGGTCTGATAATCCGGTTGCATCAACTGAGAAAAAAAAAATGGTTTACTTCAGATATCAAGAGAAGCAGGATTTGCAAAGGCACCATAGAGCATGCTATAATTCGACGAAACTGTAAATCATCTGGGGATTGGAGCATCTGATAAAACTGAAAGTGCATCCGGATTTATCTTCAGGAATGTGCACTTCTAGTATTATTGGTGGTGCCCTGAAACAAAATTTTAATTTGCAAATTCAACATAATGACAATGTATAAAGAACTCATACAAATTTTGCAACATTGCAAAAGGGATAAGTGCAATAATGTGAACCAAAGTAGTGTGTTTATTATCCAATATTGCAAAACTGAGCAAAAGTAGAACAAACTAGTGGGTACTTGATTCCAGGAATCTATAATTTTCAGTCAACTGAACCCAATTTGCATCCACATCTCGACCTCAACTACAAAGCAGCACAAAATTCAATTTGTTTAAAATTAAAGAGCCACAAGGATTGGACAACCACGAGGTCAGATGGGATGAACAGATACCTCATGCTACAGCACCGAGTGGAGGAGATGCATCAAAAGCAACATCTGGATTATGCCTGGTTCCTGGCAGGTAGGTGGTGCAAGAATGAGAAGTAAATAGAGCATGGAGAGGGCATGTGAGAAGAAGAGTTGAGCGGGTGAGAGGAGAGGGAAAGAAGCTCAAACAGGTGAAAGGGGCTAGACCTTGGAAATAGTCTAAGATTCTTTGAACCATCAATTAATCAGAAATTCAGAAATTTTGGAGGGTATTTTTGTCTACACAAAAAATATTAATTTTGAATACTTAATACACTATAATAGCAATCTGGAGAATATATGATTGTGCAAACCAAAACCTCTAAGTGGCATTTTAAAAATTCTTAAGTTTTGGAGTGGCATAGAGATAATTTTTCCTTAAATTTTTCTTATACCACCTATGCATGTTTCTTAAAATTTAGCTGCAGTCTGGCCTTACAATGCCAGTGTACAAATCCTGAATAATTATGTAGAGCTAAGTATAGTATATAAGAGAACTGGGTTCATATCAGCTGTGAGCAAGCAGAAAATTACAACAAAACTATAGTGCCATCACCCTTTACCCCTTCCATGTTTCCCTAAAATCAAACTGATTTCTCCCATTGAGCACCCTCCAATTAACCTCCATGGAAGTAAGCAACAGCAATCTCGATCCTAAACCACCTACCCTCACCGACATCCTAAGTGGATTTGGTCAGGTCACTTCTCCAGGAGGGGTATCCACTAAAGGCATATATTACAACATTAATATTCATATATGTATACATAAAAGAGCACAAAGTTATTGTACTACTTTTGGAATAAAACCAGTTCTATATTTGAACCCAACCAACTTGAATACTACCATTAGCTTACCAGTATCTAGTAGTATAGAATCAGATGGTACCTGATTAGGTCATTAGGTAGCAAACATAAATAGTTTGGAACAACACAAATGATGGCTTGGCGCATATTTCTTTTAGAGCCATGGAGATTGTAATTACCATCCTATTGATATTTCTTTTATTTTCATAGATAATGATATGATAAAAGTAGTTCTTGCTTATATTTATATATCAGTACTGTTTGTGCAATAGTTGGTTCGTGTATCCAGAAACACAAATTTATATTTATTTATTAAAAATATCATATAATTTTGCAAAGGCCATGCAACTAAACTTATTGCCAGGGCACAATAATTCATTGTATATAAAGGAGTTATATAAGCATTGGTCATTAATTCACAAAATTCAAAATTTGATTTCATATTGACAACTTACCTAAAATGTTTTATAAATACAATGGGTAAGACACAAAATTATGTACTATAACAAATAACATATTTGATCCACATCTGTAATGAGAAAGTAGAAATTGCAACGCAACTATGTATTTTTTTAATTTTCTTTTCCTCATTGTTCTTTCTACAAAATAAAATTCAAATTTAACAGGAAAACATAACAGAAAATTTTCTTAACGACTGGATAAAAATAATAACTTTTCTTCCTTACACCACAAAACGTATGGCCTGTATTTACAAATACATAATTTTAATGAGACTAGAGATTTCTGTTCTTGCCGGCTATCATGTCTATCATTACACAATCTATCATTACTTATGCAAGGTTCATAGTTAGCAGAAGATGTATGACAGAGAGATTCACTCCTAGAGAAGAGTTTTATTTGTATGATTATCACTATAAAGCATGTACGTTCAACTAGCCACAAAATTTGAGGCATATAACACGAGAAAATAAAGGAAAGTGCAAAAAAAAAAAAGATATTTCCGCACATGGTACTGGTTCTAGCATAGATGTTGCACACTAACACTGATACTGTACTGTTATTGACATTTTGCTGTCAAGAAAGCAATTCAATAAGAAATGGATGTCAAGGGCAGTACAAGCCTTTAATTTTTTAAATAAAAAGAAAAAAGAAAGGAGTAGTAATGTAGAGCAATCCTGAAAAACCTATTTTGGTCATTTAAGTTGCCAATAATTTCATCTTGGACATTTAAGGTGACAATACGAAGACCAGTATGAAACACAACAATAAGCCTTATTTGATTTCAATGGCATCATCCAGAAAGCGTTATCAAATGCAAAATTAATACAAAACATATTGCACTTAAGGGCTTGAAATGGGGGCCCCATTTGAGCTCACTCATCATTAAAAAGGGCCCCTCTCCCGAGGGTATAAATACCATCCAAGGAGCAAAACCCTAGTGCCGTCACCCTTTCCTCTCACCTCTTTCACCATTCCGTAAATTACATTGATTTCTCCTGTAGCTCAAATTAATCTTAATGAATACCATGTAAAACCCTTCCACCAGCGACTGTAATTCTCACCAACATAGTTATTCAAAACGAGCTGCCTCTAAGACAGTTGCATACAAGGGTGTTTGGATTAAGAAATCCAAAAGTTACGGGGAAAAGAAGATAAACTTGGAAGAAAAGATCAGATATGCAGCGGAGCTTTCCTACACCTCCATCAAAGGATGACGAGAGAGAATCTGGCTAGGAACATACAACACACCTGAAGACGGTGCTCTAGCATATGATCTAGCATCTAACAGAATCATAGGCAAGGCTCCAAATGACACCATCAGTGAAAACGGGGAGATAAAAATTTCCATGAGTCAAGGAATGAAGGTCAGCAATCTGTCTTTTATTTACTTACCAGTCACAATCTAATTATTTTTCTAAGCCGGTTCCACAATATACAGGAGAAAATCAAGAGTGGCGTGGAGGACAAAATCAGCAACCACTTTGGAACAGGCGATGGATCCAAGCAGCCCAGGGCTAATACTGGGGGCATGAAGAGGTCATCACTAGGGTCAACTACAGCATCAGTGTCAGGATGTGGGGCAAGGATGCGAGGCTAAGGTGAAAAAAGGCAAAGAGTGAAGGTAACAGGAAGTTTCTGGTGATAAGATGTGAAAATTGATAGGAGGGGTGGGGTTTAACCATTTGTGTAAAATTACCGTTGGCTTGGCGCGTAGAACTTAAATCTAACGGTCTTTTAAATTCATATCCAGGAGCGCGCCATACTAGATAGAGCTTTCTTTTTATGTTGTAATTATAAACTCGAAAAATAAATTCCCTTAAATGGCAATACTGGTTTCTAAAATCTAATGCTTTAACGTGTCATGCTGGATTTTGTATGTTTGGAATCAATATTATACCGATTCTAGACAAATCAACTTTACTGCATTACTCTAATATTTTTTAACAGTATAACAATTATTAGAAAATTCAAATTTAATACCTCTCAGATACTATTCGCTGTTCGTCATCTGTGTATTAATGCCCTTGGGAAGAATTGCATGCTCCAAAATACATTCAATTTTCTTCTTATCTCCTCCCATTGACTTCCCACCAAGAACAATCCAGAGAGCTCTCTAATTTTGACACCCAAACAAATTAAACAGGTTCATCTTCTTTTGACAAAAAATATTAAATAGATTTAGTCATCTAGCTACTTTACAAAACAGATCATGCAGCAATTGCTCCTGAAGAGGAGAATTTCCTCTGAGAGACATCCTAAGAGTCAGCTCGAGTTTTCCATTACCGATGAAATAAAACCATACCTGATACCTGCTAAGAAGAAGACGCCGTGCGGGAGAGAGAGCTGTCCCTAAAACCCTAGCCATCGCCAGCAGCGGCGAAGCCCTGATTGCTTCCTTTCATCCCTAAGTTGGAATTGTCAAGATTGTCAAGAGGGCCGTTGTTAATAGATCGCTCCTCATAGTTATATGAGGGAGGCCTATTTTTTAAAATAAAAAAAGAAAAAATCTTATTTCTAAAAGTAAAAAAGAAAAAAACTTATTTTCAAAACTATTAAATCTGGGTCCTGGAAACCCGGCCCACGGGCCCAGGCTGGCTCTTGGAAACCAGGCCCATGGGCCCAGGCCGACTCCTGGAAACCCGGCCCACGGGCCCAGGTCGGTTCCTGGGGACCTGGCCTAGTGTCTGATTTTTTTTTTTTGATATTTTTTCTTTAGATAGATCTCGTTGTTAGTTTTCCGTAGCCGCGAAGTTTGCTCCGATCGAAGTTTCCTATCAAAAGTTATGCCCGTTTGAATGTTGAGTGCCCGAAATATACGATAAGATTCAATATAAAATTTAGAACGGAATTCAGAAATGTTTTCGATAGTATTACAAATATATATAAAATATTACAAATAATATTAAAAAAAAGAATATAAATAACAAATCATAAATTTATTTGACATGAGCCAAAAGCTCTAGGATTTACTAAAAAAATTAATGTGTAATAGTCATGTACTAAATTTTGTACTGAATTTTATATTGAATCGTATCTTAAATTTTGGGTACTCAACATTCAAATGTCATATTTATCATGCAATAAATTTAAATTATTTCTCTATATAATTTTTCTAATATTATTTATAATATTTAATATTTATATATAAAGTTTTATAAATAATTATCATGCAATGTATTTTGTTCTGAATTTTGTACCGAATCTTATTTATTTAAATCTTATTTCAAATTAATTTAAGATTTGTTCTTTATATTCTTTTTTCTAATATTTATTTGTGATATTTAATATTTATTTATAATATTATTCATTGAAAATATTTCTGAAATTTATACTGAATCTTATCCTATATTTCGGGCACTCAACATTCAAACGAGTATAAACTTTTGATAAGAAACTCCCCCTTTTTGGAAATCATTAAAAGATTAACAATTTTGCTCCCCCTCAAGATTTTATTTATCCAATCCAAGCCATGGAGTTAGAAAAATTTTGTCATAGTTTACCCTCTTTTTGGTTACCCCCCCTTTATTTTTGAATTGTGCAATCTATGGTGTACCAAAAAGAAATCACATCACAAATCGTATAAACAAAATACCAACATAGCATAAATAAGTTTTAGAAATATTAGAAGTTACAAAAACATCACATAAACCTACAAATTTGATAAAATAAAAAAATGTAAAGTTTTTGAAAGATAAGAAAAACATGCATGACTACAATCTAAATGCTACATGATATGACATGCATCATCTCATCTCACTCGGAATCACTGTCGTTGCCATTTGTTCTTCGAGAAGTGCTCGGCCCATCTTTGATCACATCGAGCTGTTTGCGCATGTCGACCCAAAAATCATTCACGGTGTTGTGGTAACTTGTACCACTCTCTTGCAAAGACTTGAATTGTTGATCGTACCCGTCAAGTCGGGTTCCAAACTGATCAAACTTTTCATTCAATTTTGCGTATTGTTGATTATACCAGTCATGCCTTTGATTTGCATCGGTCTCATACCGACCAAGCCGGGTCGCAATCTGAGTGTATTGGTCATTCGCATTGGTGGCATATTGGTTAAGTGTTTGGTTTATACCTTGGAATTGGTTTGTGAGATATGCCATGAGTTGATCGAGGTTTCCGGCTTGAGATTGAGAAGCCGATGCGGTTTGTGGAGCTGGTTCCGGTTCCGATTCCATTGGTTCCGGGGCATCTTCACCAACGGGATGGTATTGGTTTGGAGCGGCTCCCTCCGTCATGAGATATTCATTTCTTTTATCTTTCGGGTTTGGAACCCACATCCCTTCAATCTTAACCCAATCCGAAAAGTAATCCAAAATATTTTTCGGTTGTTTCCGATCACTATCGGGAACACCATGTAGTGGATCTTGAACCCCTTGTTCTTTCAAGATGAAGTGGATTATATTCCCGTACGATAGGGAGTCTTTGCTATTTGAATGTGCCTTGTGCATATGATTAATTAGGACATATGGAATGTTGAATTTAAGCTCATCCATATTGATCATATGCTTCATAAAAAGCAAAGTACTCTTTTCAATGTTGGTCTTGATTTGGGATTTTGGAGTGAGGATATTGTTGACCAAGAGTTGAGTAACCCGATGCAAGGCCGGGATATCGGTAACGTACATTTTTGTTCGGCTTCCCCAACCAAACCACTTGCGATATTCGGTAGATGGTACTTGACAAATTTCATTTACGGAATCCCATGGCCAAGACTTATGAGGATATATCATATTTCCGTCATTTGGCATGTCAAGTAGTTCGGCAAGTTTTGGAAATGACAAATCAATGGTTTTACCGTGAAAATAGGAAGTAGCATCATGCATGCTACTAAACCGCAAGTTGGCATAGAACAACCGAGTGGTGAACTCGGAATAGGTATCGGTTATGTTGGTCAATTTTCGGATTGAGAAATAATTTATCCAACCATTGATTTTAGTAAGGTATCTTGCTCCAATTTGGCCTTTTGGGTCAAAATAATAACATCCCGACAATATCCGTTTATTAACTCTTGCCATAAAGGTACGGTACACTTCATCATCCCTAAAAAGAAACCGATTTCCCGGTACCAAGGTAAAATCATAGTTTGGTGGTTCACTACTTGAGTCACCACGAGACCTTTTTGATACTGGTTTATTGACTCTTTCCCTTAGATTCATTTCCAGGTAATTTTAAGACCGTTAAAATTAGGGAATTTTGAGATTTTACCGATTGAGAATTTGACAGCCAAAGTGAGAAGAGAGCATCGAGAGAAGCTTGGAAATGAAGTCTGATTGAAGATCGGTCGGTCGGATCATCGGTTTCGGCGAGCCTCTTGACCCTAGGTTTTTGGTGAAAATAGTGAAAGAGGGAGAGATGGTGAGAAATAAGGGTATAGATGAGTAGAGGATAGTGAGGAGAGAGTGAATCTTGTGTTTTTCGGTGAGATCCGGCAAGATATGGCCGGATTTTGGGGTGTTTCTTGGTTGTCCGAGCGGAGGAGGAGAAGGAGAGAAGAAGAGGGTCGGTTTTGGAAGAGATGGTCTTGGAGAATAAAGTCCGAATTGCCCCTCTTTCAATTAACACTGCGAAATGTTCCGTTATAACGCAAAAATTTTGACTGTTAACGGACCGTGTTGCGTTATGCATTTTGTTCTTCGAATAAATTTTGAATTTTGCCCAGCTTGCGTTATAACGCACCCCCGTTCCGTTATAACGCACTGATTTGCTTGCTCTCTGATGCACCGCATTTATATATGCATTTTACCAGACAGGACGAGTGCACCATTTACTTTTCTTTCATCCAACTGACCGGTCCTTGAATGACTAAAAACAGGGGTGGAGTCGTGATCAGACAGGACGTATGCACTTTTATTTTCTTTATCCGACTGATTCGGGCTCCATTTCTTCATAATCCAATTAAAGCATTTCAAGGTCCATGGAATTGAAAGGTTGAGAAAGTTGTTCACTGTGGGTTTAACGCAACTGAGATACCAACTTTGTAGTTTGATTGAAAGATCTAGGGTCCGACAAGTACGATAGTCCTACTTGCAATTCAGGTTGCGTTTAATGGACCAAGAGTCGGTCGTCTTGATTTTTTGTGCCTTAGCCCATGTTTTGTGGAATTATCATGTATGATTATTCACAATTCAAAATTCAAACTTGCCCATGCACTCTTAGTTTAGCATTCTCTGAAAGTTTTTCCTTGCATTTAGATCGACTTGGGAATTTAGGTTTAGGTCTAGGTATGGTCTGCTTCTTAGGTTCTAGGTTTTGCTTGAGGACAAGCAAGGCTCTAAGCTTGGGGAGGTTTGATGCACCGCATTTATATATGCATTTTACCAGACTTTCACTAGTATTTTGGCCTAAAATTCCTAAGTTTAATTGCATTTAGGTAGTAAGATGTCTAGATTCCAATTACTTCTTTACTTTTGTCCAAATTTCAGGTAAATCGGGCTTTTGGAGCCAATTGGACGCGATTCGGAGCCTTAGACGACAAGTCGGAACTGGAATGTACCTCCTGCTGTCCGCAGGACTCTTTCTGCGTGCAACAAATGGTGGTTACAGCACGTTCAGACGTTTCCCTGGCGCTGGAAACTTCTTTTGAAGTGAAAAGTCGCCATTTCCTTCTTCCTGCGGTCAGCAAGCCCGTGCCTGCGGTCCGCAGGGAAGTTACTGCACTGCAGTTTTCTATTTCTGGCGCCCTGCCTATATAAGGCGGTCATTAAAGACGGTTCCAGGGATCTTCTCACGCCTTTTCATTCCATTTTCATAACCAGAGGGCAGAGGAAAGACCAAAGAAGGCCGTTCATCATTCTTCGAAGCGGATTTGAGAGAATTCTCGCACAGGAGTGAAGATCGTGTCGACTCGAGTTCTTTCTCGGTTCTTCTGCATCATGAACTCTTTCATTTCTTTGTTTTCTTTGTTTTCTTGTGTCATGAGTGTGTAGATCTGATAGTTCTTAGGGTTGAATGATGAAGTTTGTGTTGATGGATTAGTTGTATGTGTAGACTTACGTTGTTTTCATGATCACTTACAATTTTCATTATAACGTGTTTGCGATTTGATGTTCATTTGGTAAACCTTTAGGTTGTGGCCAGACCTAGTTGGTTCATAGAGTATCATTTGACCAAAACTTGTTGTTTGCACAATTTGGGTTGATTTGTATCCGAAAGTACCCGAAAGGCGAAACTGCGGTTTCGACAAGACTCGAACCGGACCCTAGAGTAAAAAGTGACATGAACGTAGTTTAGAACTTATTCTACAAATTTCGGATTGATTTAGACTTGTTAGGAGGACCAAAACGTGAAAACTGAGGACTTGTACCAACTCTGAATTGAATAGGAATTGACGACGTTAGTCAGAACACCAAACTAGAACTGAAAACTGCTCTCTGTCAAGTGCCTGTGGTCCGCAAGAGTCATCCTGCGGTCCCCAGACACCTGTAAGACAGGAGTTACGATATTGTCTGCTGCTTACAAGAGATATCTGTGGCTAGCAGACGGTGTCATAACCCCTAACCAACCACTTGCGGTCCGCAAGAGACATCTTGCGGAGCCGCAAGCAATTGATCCAGAAAACCAAACAGATTCAGAAAACCCTGAGAACGCTTTTTTTATTAATTGTCTTTGAGTATCTACCTGTTTAGTTTACTGTTACTGTTTGATTGACCGACTTTTCAGAATCCCCCCCATTTTATGAAAAAGACCAAAAATATTCTCTCTTAGGACTTAGATTTAGATTAAAGCATCATTTAGAATTAACTCTGTCCCTGTGGTTCGACCTCGAACGTACTACACGAGATCGTGCGCTTGCGATCGAGTGAATACCTAGGGTATTTAAAAGCGTACACACATTTTTGTGGTCACTCTCTGTTTGCAAAATGCATTGTTCCATTATAACAGAATAGGGGTTCTGTTATAACGCAATGATATTCGATTTTCCCAGATTCCGTTATTACGCAAGTGCTGATTCCGTAATAACGCATCAATTCTTGATTTCTCCGATTTTTGGTTGATTTGCCAGCTTCTGTTATAACAGAATGACTTATTCCGTTATAACGCATTAATTTTCATGCTCACTGTTTGCTTAAGTGCATTTTCCGTTATATCACAACTCCTGATCCGTTATAATGCAATAAATGCAACATGCATAATGCAATATGCAATGTTTTGAGTAAGTTTTATGCACAAAAAGTCTAGTAGTGATGCAATTTTGAAATTATGTATTTTGCAAAGAAAATCATGAAATATGTGAAAATAAACAAATACTCAAATATCCTTTTGCGGTTTAAAGAGAAATCATTTAATGACTTGTGATTTTGATTCAATTTGGACTAGGATACATCACTTAATTTATGCATTCCAACTTAAATCTTAATTCATTGTATTGAGATAAAGTAAGCTACCGATCGTAGTGCGGTGTTGAGTGATGTTCACGATCCTTCCAATTTCATCTGAGTCGAGATCTTGCTATCTTCCATTTTGGAATTTCTTCACGAGCTCTCTTGCATACTTGGTTTGACTTACAAAGATGCCTTCCTTCATTTGCTTAATTTGAAGTCCCAAGAAGAAAGTGAGCTCGCCCATCATGCTCATTTCGAATTCACTACTCATCAAAGATGAAAATTTTTCGGCAAGTGCCGCATTAGTGGATCCAAAAATAATATCATCAACATAGATTTGAACTAGCAATATAGCATTATCTCTTTTCTTTATAAACAATGTCGTGTCATTTTTTTTTACCCCTATTAAATCCATTTTCAAGTAAGAATGTGCATAACCTACCATAGCATGCTCTTGGAGCTTGTTTAAATCCATAGAGTGCTTTGGTAAGTTTTAACACATAATTAGGGTAAATTTGGTCTACAAAACCGGGAGGTTATTGAACATAGACTTCTTTTTCTATAAAACCATTTAGAAAAACACTTTTGACGTCCATTTGGAATAGGGTAAGCCTTTGTAAGAGGCATAAGTCAAAGGCATTCTAATTGATTCTAATCGAGTGACCGGTGCAAAGGTTTCTTCAAAAACAATTCCTTCTTGTTGTTTGAAACCTTGTGCTACCACTCTAGCCTTATTCCTAACAACATTTCTATTTTCATTTTATTTGTTTCTAAATACCCATTTTGTACCAATTATCGTTTGGTCTAGGTACAAGTTTCCACCCATTGTTTCTTTTGAAATGAGACAATTCTACTTGCATAGCTACAATCCAAATTGAATCATTATTGGCCTCATTAAAATTTTAGGTTCAATTTTGATACAAAGGCACAATGAGCAATCATTTGGTTTAAACCGGATTTAGTTCTAACACCTTTTCGTGGATTACAATAACATTATCAAGAGGGTGAGAGGGAACTTCTGCTAGATTTTCGGAAAGTTTATAATGAGATGGATGATTCTCGATTTTTCCTTTTCTTCATTTGTGTCCTCATTTAGTGCATTTTCACTTTCTTGAGCTCCTTCATCATCAACTTCTTTTTCTTCATGAATTGAGCCGATGTCTCCATTATCATGATTCCTTTGCCTCCAATATTCGATTCATCGGTACCTACATTTTCTTTAATACCTTTCTCGACATTGAGTTAGTTCTTTCCATAATTCATATGGCAAGAATATACACTAGTCAACATTAATAATCTTAACTAATATATATATCTTGCATTTACTCTCCCTTAATATATGACAAGTTTTATTGGGAGTAAATTATGACTCTTTCATCAGTTTAGTTACCATTTGATGTACCGTTAGTGGTACACAATTTAGGAATCCAAGTCACTTTAGAATTGTTACTAGATTTCCTAATTTTGCATTCTAGTGAAATATGTCCTAGTTGGCAACAATAATTGCAAAATGCACATGTAGGCCTATTTTCATTAACCTTTCCCTTGACAAAATGAGTCTCAAAATATTGTTTGAGATCAATGTTCTTGTTCTTTGTATCACTAGATGAGGCAACTTGAGAATTTTGTCTTTGAACAAATTTTTGTTTAATTTGCCTTTCGTTTTGAAAATTACCCCTTCTAAGATCATTTCTGGGAACCCACATTTTGTTTGAAAAATCTTGATTTTTATTTTCATAAAATCAACCATTTGGTCCTTTAAAATACACTTTGTTTGAGCATTGTGGTCTTGATGAAATATGGTTACCATTGGTTTGGTTTTGTCCGTACTTATTCCTAGGTTTCCTTTGGTATATATATGCATGACCCCTATAATTTCTAGAATTTTCATTTTTGTTCTTTTTAAATCTTAGAGGTGATTTTCCTTGTGCTTTTGGGCAAGAAAAGTTCGTGGATTTTGAAGAAGATAAAGACTTTTCATACCTAAGACCCGTCTTATCACTAGGCTTTTGGCCTATGTACATTTTCTCAATATCATTCTTTGTGCTAGTAGAAGCAAAAGAGGATCTTAAAATCCTATTTTCGGTTCCCAAATTTTGGATTTTTACTTTTAAAATTCCTATCTCACCCGAATGGGTTTGACAAGCATTTTCAAAAACCGGTTTTTCGATTCCTTTTTCAAAATCTTTAATCTTTGCCTCAAGAAATTTTACTTTGGATTCAAGATCATTGACATCTCTTTTCAATGAAACAATGATTGCTTCCTTCCTAAACAATTCTTTGTTGGACTCTTTAAGAATACTCTTAAATCTATTTAATTTGTTTGCCACAAGTTGTTCTTCTTGTTTATCACTAATAACATCAATACCCTTTGTTTGATTTTCATCATTGCAACCACAACTTGAATTTCGATCATCATTTTCACAAACAAAAGTTCTTAGAGATACCTCACTTAGGCTTTTAGCCAAAGTGGTTGAAGTTCATGTTGAATTACTTGGTCCAACTTCTTCATCTTCCTCCTTCAAGATATCTTCATTTCTTGCCATGGCAACACATGCAAGATCGAGCTCTTCTTCTTCTTCATCCGAGCTCACGCTACTTACTTTCAATCTACAAATCTCAAAACTTGAATCCAAATTAAAACAATTTGTATCATCAATTTGAGAATTTTCTCTACATGTATCTACTAGTGTATTCCACATGTCATGTGCACTACTCAATTTGTTCAAGTGTTTGGCAATTGATTCATGTACCAAATCAAGCAAGATTTTTATGGCATCATCATTATCTTTCTTCTAAAGTTGAGATTCATTTGTTAATTTGTCACATTCCTCATACTTTGGTGTATACTCACTTTCTATTATATCCCACAGATCAAGACAATTGAGATAATTTGTAACCCCAAATTTCCAACCAACAAAATCTTCGGTATCTTTACCAAGGACCGGGGGCTTAAGCAAATGTTCACTTGGTACCATTTTTGGATCAAAAGAAATTTCAAATTAAGTATGGCTTAATTTGATTAACACTGCTCTGATACCACTTTGTTGTCCCTAATGACGCCTGGGGGGGGGGGGGGGGGGTGTGAATATGGTGCCTTAACAATTATAGCGATTTTCGCACAATTCACAATTTTGGCCGAATCCTAATGCAATTCAATTCTATGGCCGAACAAGTTTGCAATGAAAGTAAATAGAGATGAGTAGGAGGAAATGAACACAAAGGAGAGGTGACACGCGATGTGGTAACGAGGTTCGGCGAAACGGCCTACGTCCCCGGGGTGCCGCAACCAACTCGGTGGTGCGCCTTTCCTATCACCCGCAAAGAAAGGGTTACAACGACTTGGTGATCCCTTACACAAGAAATGTCCTGTCACCAAGCTTGGAGGAGAGACAACACTTAAGCTCCGAAAAGAAAATAGCTCTCAATCTAACCCTCTTACAAGATCTACAACCTATGGTGTAGTTGAGGCTTGATTCACAAAGATATAGCTATGAAAAGCTCAAGCAACAATGGCTAGTTTAGATCTTGGGCTTAGCTCTTTCTAAGCTGATTTAGAAGTGTCAAAAGTTCTGTTTCAATTTGGGGAAGAAACGTATTTATATGGGTCTCGAAACATCCAGCCCAGCAGCTCAGACTTCAATTCCGTTATAATAGAACCGAGTTTCCGTTATAACAGACACTGGAAAATTGTGTTGCTTTTGTCAGTCAGAGGTATTGCGTTATAACCCAATAGAGTGTTGCGTTATAACGCAATGTCTGACTGTGCCATATGATGGCTCTTTGAATATGATGTTTGACCGTTTGAAATATGACTGTTGTATTGGTCCGTTATAACGCAACAAAACTGGATTTTATTGCGTTATAACGCAACCTGGGGCTGGTACCATTCTTCTCCATTTTACTTGAGCTTTCCAATGCTATCAATAGTGAATGTTTAAAGTATGTAACTCTACCTAAATTCACTATTATGTTTTAATTAAAAATATAAAGAAAAGCTAATCCAAATCTCGAGATATCGCCATCTTCTTTAGCTCATCTTGTCTTTCAATATTGTCGCTTGCTTGCTTTTAAATTCTTGATCAATTGCTCAACTATTTTCAACATGCTCAAAGAAATCGTTAGTAATATAATTTGATATTATTTTGGAAATCGTCAAATAAGAAATATTATTTGGAACAACAGAAAGAAGTAATCCAATTTAAGAAGGCTGAAGGCTCACTGGCCATCAATTAATAATAGATTATTTTTTTTAAAACCGCAATTGACTCCATTCTAAAATTTTGCTGGTTTCTTTATTAGCTGATTAATTCACTTTTTGTTTCTGGTTTTGCCCCCATTCTTTTCTGTGACCTCTCTCAAATATCAAAATTAAGAGATTCTATAATTTTTTGAACTTATTTAATTAGTCTTTTTTTTCAAGATGTTTACTGTTATATATTTATTTAAAAAATTGTTACTTTTAATTATATTTATGTAGTGTTGGGTTACGGTATTATACAAAACAAAATGACGTTGGTGGTATACACTCGTATCTCAACATTCAACAACCACAACTTCGATGGCCGATTCAATTTGACCGATGTATTCTATATATCGAAATCTTATTGGATACACAATTTTTCTATTTTTAGAGATTTTTACTAGTTTTAAAGATTTTTGCAAAAAACAACCTGACTTTAATTCCAAATAGATTATTTTATTATTATTTTTTGGCTACCTTTCAAAAATGAGGAGGGATCAAATGACACAACATTTTTTTAATACAAATGTTACACTAAATCATATAAATTTATAAAAAATCTTAAAAATGGAAAATCTTTTATAAACATATTCATTTACTTATAGATCGATTGTGTGTCAAATTTTATTTAATTTTAGTGTCATTTGTTACTCCATCAAGAATCATTAAATTTAGACTGTTCTAATTACTATATAAACTTGATGGTCGTTGATGGAGTATCAAACGACACTCAAATTGAATGAAATTTGAGACACAATCGATCTATAAGTAAATGAACATGGTTGTAAAAAGTTTCTATTTTTAAGATTTTTTATAAATTTATATGATTTAGTGTAACATTTGTGTCAAAATTGTGTGTGTTATTGGATCCCTCCTCTTCAAAAATAGTTAGCAATCTGAATAATAAAAAAAAATTTATATCCTATGAGATTTCAATATGTAAAATACACAAGTTCAATCAGATGGGCCATTTATCGTTGTTGAGATATAAGCGCATAACACCAACATCATCTTGTTATGCATAACACTGTAACCTAACTCTTGTTCTGTATGTGGTTGTTTTTTTGTCCCTCGACGTCTCGGCACCCCCCAACTCAAATCCTGGTTCCGCCCCTGGGTAACCATGAAATTAAATCTTAAATAATTACATTTTAAATTCTTAAATTACGAAACTAATTGATAGAAGAGGAGGGATCCATTAACAATGGATATTGTGACAATCTTGAAAATGAAAAAAGTTTTATGGATGGATTACTTAACTTATAGATTGATGGTGTATCAAATTTCAACCAATTTGAGCATCATTTGATGCCTTATCAAAATTTTGTACATTTTTTAACGGTTGTAATTTAACGGACATTTAAAAAGCTATCAAATATCATTTAAATTGAATATAATCGGAAACACAATCGATCTATAAGTTAAATAATACTTCCGTAAACTTTTTTCATTTTTAAGATTTTTAGTGAATTTTTATAAATTTTTAAAGGTACCATTGTCAAGATTGTCAAAATATCTATTGTCAATAGATCCCTCCTCTTGATAGAATATGTTGTATATATCATATTTTATGTGTATACAAAAAAATATATCATTTTGATTTTATTTACATGTGCATTAAGTGCTAACAAAATTCAACCGTTCAAATTTTATGATTTTTTCTCATCTCTTGATGACTATCGAAACAATATTAAAACTTTATCATTTTTTATTTACTTTATGGAAACAATATTCAAATTTTATGCATAAATAAAAAAATGGTCACTATGGGCACCAATGCCTATGGTTATTGGATCCCTCCTCTAGTTATATATGATGTTATTTGCAAGTAAGGTTCTGACTAATTTGCAACTAAAAACACAAGTACACTTTCTGCTACCCTAATGTTGGTGTACCATGGCTGAGAAAGGCATAACAAACGCCATCATGTACGAGCCAGCCTTTATAGAAGTTCACATTCTTTTGGTTTTTTTTTTTTCTCAATTATCTTGCTTTAATTTCACATTTTTATTTTCCAATTTTGTTCTTATTTCTCAATTCAAAAAAGGTAATTTTCTCAAATTCATCTTACAGTTATACATTTACACATCACAATGAGATAATTAACTGGTAAGATTAATTAATAATTAGGGATAATGTCTCCACACCCCCAATCTTTTCCATTGTGACAAGTTGCCCCCGATCTTTTTTTTGTGACAAACACCCACCGAACTATCTAATTTGTGACAATTACACCCCAATGACTAATTAACCCTCTAATACTCTATTTAGAAGTGTGAAAAGATAAAAATACCCTTGAATATGTTTGTCACATTTAGAATTTAAAATACTTGCGTTTTAATAAATTTAATTTAATAGCCACAATATTTAAAAATATGTGTGCAACTAATTTAATATTGTTAATACCATAGTAACAACACATTGGTTTGGGAAACGTTCGGCGGCCTAAAAAATTCGTGATTCGGAAATTATTCGGGTTTATTCGGAAATAATTCGTTTATATATAATATATACAAATTTATGAAATAATGTAAAATATAAGAAAATAAATCAAAAATTGTAATTACAAATATAATAAATAAGATTGTGCATACCTCCAAGCAGGTGCAATAGAAGATCAACTAACAAAAAACAATTCACATGAAATTGCACAGTTTTTGATGATAGATTATATGTACTCTAACTCTTGCATAGTCCAATTTTCACGCCTAAAAGCCTTTCCTATCTTCTCTTTCCATTGCTTTGGCATTTATTACTATACTGGACCACGTGATTCACCAGTAAAATTTAAAATGAAGGCCATATTATTCGTAAAAGTCGCGAATTATTCGTAAAAATTCGGAAAATCCGCGAATAATACGCGAATCAAGCGAATTAAACGCGAACCTATGAATTAAATGTCGTTCTGTTCGCTTCAGACCATAATACGAATTATTCGCAAATCTTGTTACTAAGGTTAATACGTACATTATTTGCACTATAAGATTTTCTTAATTTGATTTTAAATATGCCATTTTATTATAAATATCTTATGAATAGTTAGATAGATTGTGTTTTATTTTTTTATAATTTCAGGTTGTAAATTAATAAGAAAATTATTTATTTTATTGATTCTAATTTTATTGGTATTAAACTTGATTAATTTGTATATCTATATTTAAATAATCAAAATTATATAACTTTCAATTATTATGTCAATTGTATATTTCTTATAATAATAGAAACTAAAAATTATTTTTTGACGTATCAAATAAAATATTTATGTACTGCGGATAATTAACATTTTGTCAATATTTTTAAGATGATACAAATTTAGAAATTAAATTTTTTTTATGAAACATAAGTAAACTAAATACGAAATATTATAACATATACATAGGGGCATTTTTGTCTTTCCACACTTCCAAATAGAGTATTAGAGGGTTAATCAGTCATTGGGGGGGGGGGGGGGTGTTTGTCACAAAAAAAAAAAAGATTGGGAGTCAACTTGTCACAATGGAAAAGATTGGGGGAGTGTGGAGACATTATCCCTAATAATTATTCATACTGAACCTGTTTTTATCCCAATTCATTGTTGTTTCTTCCTCGGTGTCGAGTGCACGTGCATTAGTTGCAGTGACAGTCTCTTTGGTATTTTTACATGCACAAAACATCTCCTCTGATCTCTCTCACTCTCTCTTCCTAAAAGACCAGAACATAAAGTAATAACTGGTACTAAAAGCTTAATCTATTAGTTATCTTTTTTTGCGGTGGTTGGCAAATTGCCAACCAATAAATTTCATTAAGAAAGAAAAAAGTTATGTACAAGATGTATAATTTATAAGATTGTATAATCTATTAGTTATCAATTGCTAAACCCACAACGTGGTTGATCTGCAAGATACATATGATAGCAAACCATCAGTTAGGTACATGTTCGAGCTCATATTAGATCCTGACTTATGTTTCTTATACAATTATATTAGATAAATGATGAAGATTTAAGCATCGAGTTCCAACTGCACAGTGCATAATTGTAACAGGAACAACGACGGCGAATGCTATAAATTGAGCCCTACCAGGCAAGATAGCCACATGATAGGTACCAGTAAAATTGAAAATAAAGGTGCTCTGAGTGTGTGCTTCGTCTAATCGGTGAGAGTAGTGATCGTGTCTTGGACCCAGCTCGCACTGAAGGTACTCGTCTAAGCGATTGAGTGTGGAGCAGGCTCACTTTGGAGGATAGCTTCACGGGGTTGATGTTCCGGGTACCCTCAAATTTGCTCTCGCAACTTTTTCTTTGATTTAAATAGACAAGAACTTCTATTATATCGATCTCAAAATATTTTTACAACAACTGCTTCTGAAAATACCAGAACTGAGAACACCAAACCATGATTTGAAGTACAAATTTTTTTCCTAACAACCAACCTACTACTAACTACTACTTACAAGTGGAAAGTATTGCTGTGATTTTGCTTGATTGCAAATGGGTACCTAGGCACCCTTGTTCAACTTTCCATATACAACATCTAGACCATAGATACATTCTAATATAGCAAGATATTAGCTAGACATATCTTGGCAACCCCAGAAAGATTATTCCGACAAGTCGGTAATGGGCTTAAGTTTTTCATCAGCGTGCTTCTCAATAATTATCTTCCTGACTGTACAGAAATGGAAATTGTATTGGCGGACAGAAGAGTGTCGACTCCATTGCTGGTATATCGATTCACTCTACTCATTAGGCTGTGAAGCACTATACTGTGACTCTATATCTAAGAAGTTTACAACAAACATCGGGCTTTCCGGTGGCACATCCACTGTTTTCCATCCCTCGAGCATATCTACCACATCATTCATGTCTGGTCTGAGCTCGGGATTTTCTTGGATGCACCAAAAAGCAACATTGACCAGTAACATAACTTCACTTTCCGCAAGACGCCCATCGTGCAATAAGCTCCTGTCAACTGCTTCCATCAAATTCCCCTCCTTTATTTTCTCTGATGATTTCTGGCAAGTAGGTGTTCCTCCTTTGATGAGTTTCTTCTTCTATTGTAGATTGAAAATTCCTCCTTCCACCAACAAGCTCCAAGAGCACCATCCCGTAGCTGTCTACATCAGATTTAGGTGATATAGTCCTGAGCACGAGCATCTCTGGAGGCAAATAACCCACCTAAATAATGAAATTATCGAAAGAATTAAATTAAGTTCATGTAAATCAATGTGCTATCTACAGATAAGGAATAGTAGGCTAAAATGTACCGTGCCCCTTGCCCTCGTCATGACATCCATCTCATCCCTCTCCATTGATCTCGAGAAGCCAAAATCAGAAACCCGTGCCCGGAAGCTATCATCAAGTAATATATTGCCTGGCTTGACATCGAGATGTAGGATCCGATGACGACAATCATGGTGCAAATATGCCAGGGCTTTTGCCACATCAATTGCGATTTGATACCTCAAAACCCATGTCAAGCAGCGTCGTTTTGCTTCATCCGCAAAGATCCAAGTATCCAATGATCCATTCTCAAAAAATGGATAAACAAGATACCGATCGCCTCTTTCTGTCAAGCAATACCCTAGTAGGTGTAGTAGGTTGACGTGCTGTAAGCTTGCTATGATGGTAATCTCTGTTATGAACTCATTATCACCATTTTTTTGACTTCTCACACGCTTGACTGCAACAATAGAGCCATCACTGAGCGTCCCCTTAAAGATAGTCCCGGAGCCACCTTGACCAATCTTGAGGTGGAAGCTATTAGTTGCTTTTTCTAGGTCCTTCAATGCAAACCTAGTAGGTAACTCAGCAAGCTTCAAAAAAGTAAATCTATCATCTTGGAGTATTTCAAAAGTAATAAAAATGTATCACCTCCAAGCAGGACATTAGAAAGGAGCTCCCAATGAGATAATCATGCGAATATGTAGGTTAGGATTATCCCAAAATATATAGAAAAGAACAGCACCACCATCACAATCTTCCATTTGCGGTTGGCTGCTCGATTGACATATAACCAACAAATAACTGCATATGTTACTGTTGACATGGAGCAGGAAAAAATGGTAATAAATGGCTGTTTAAGTGGATCAGATTGTTCAGTTACAAATATTGATAAAAGGCAAACTATTATTGAGGATACAATCATGTTGTTTGTATCTCGGAGACAAAGCAACAGCAAGAACACCGTTGCTGTCAACATAGTAATATAAGATATGAGACGAAATTCGATATCCCAGCGAGGTGGCGTTAGAATGAAACGCAGTGGAAGTATGAGACTGATAGTACATAAGAACAATGCTGAGATTACCACCTTCCTCCTCCAGTTATGAATATGATTCACATAAAGAATCAAAACAAAAAAATACATTACAGTAATAAAAAAAGTTGCAAATATGTAAAATTTTGAATTTAGTACTTGGAGATCTGGTATTAGGGGCTTATATTGTGTTCACCTTATTTATATTCAACAAAGAATTCATTAAGTCAAATGAAGGGTACACAGATACTTTTTCACCGAAATTCTATTGAGAAAATATCCTTCCTGGAAGATTCTTCCACCTTTGAAAATCCAATCTCCTGAGACATCTAAAAATTTTGATTTGCTTCCTGGGCTGCTATTAATAGACATTTCATGAATCTAAACCTGGCTGTGTCTTGCCCTTATGCAAAATTGTCCATACAGTATTCAAAACAGTATTCAAAATTTGAGATAACTTCCTGTGGAGGGTGAAGACTGACTAGTGACTAAAGGTTGTATCAAATCATATTTTCAAACGCATAAGATCCACCTATGTGGAGTTGAACACTGAATTCCAATATATGGCCAGCAAGCCATGATTGACTAGTATTTTCCAAGGCACATTATAGCACAAGAAATAAATGTTACCACTTTTGCTTTTATTCAAAATAGAGATAATGTCTCCACACCCACCAATCTTTTCACTTGTCACAAGTTATACCCCGCTATTTTTTTTTTTTTTTTTGACAAGCATCCTCCAAACATGAGTACCTTAATATTATGGCATATACATTTCGGGATATTTTGGTCTTTCCACACTTCAGAATAGAGAGTTAGAGGATTAATTAGCCATTAAAGGTTTGGTTGTCACAAATTAGATTGTTCAAGGGTTTGTCAAAAAAAAAAAAGTTCGGAAAGCAACTTATCACAAATAAAAAGATTAGGGTTGTGGGGACATCATCCCTTCAAAATAATTCAAAGGTGTGGACGCTATCCAACTGCCAAACCATAAATTCATGTAGCTTCCCCTATCAAGTTAAACAATAGTAGCTGATGTGTGTATTATAGCAGATGTAATCATGTGTCAGTTCTTCTGTTGTTATGAAAGAGAACCAATCTGATTGTTCAAGTCAAAGCCGTGTGAGAATACTGAAGAGTAACTAGGTTAAAATATTGTAAATAAAATTTATCTAGAAGCTGAAGATTAACTATGAAGAAGAAGTTCCTAATCTACTGTAGTATACAAAAACGCTTGACGCAGCAAGCAATTTTGTGCAGCCACGTGCCTCGATAATAACCGTTCGATCATTTTGTGCAGCCACGTGTCTCAATAATAACCGTCCGATCGAAAAGATTTTTACGACCGTGATTTCAGGCCAAGCGATGCACAACTACAGCAACATTTTAGGCAAATCCTTCTCTTCTGTCTTCAGTTCGCACCGCTTCAACCCAAATTTAATCCAGCGCTCTGAATAAATAAAGGACGGATGCGAACTGAAGCACGACTCTTTTATTAGGTCGGTGTCTCTTTTCATCTCCACTCTCCCAGTGTCCCAAGATTGCCGGACAGCAGCAACCCCAACTACGCCTACGACGGACAGTCTCCGCATTCTGTGAACCAGCAACAACCCCGATTACGACTTTGCCGGAAAGCCTTCGCCTTTGGCGAATCAGAGAAAACCCCAAATACACCTCCGTCGTGACGGCTCCGCCTTCAGCAAATCACCAAAAGCCCCGAGTACGGCTCCGTCGGGCAGTCTCCGCCATCACCATTTCTGTCGACTCACCAACTACTTGAATGACGCGACCACTTCAAAAGCATCTCATCCGAGTATCATTGCCAGACTTCACTGTGGAACAATTATTCAACAACGGCAAGTTAATTTTTTATACCCTTTTACAATTGTTACTCCATTTTTAATTTGAGATGTTTCTTCGTTTTTTTTTACTGTTGTGTTCATGAGATGTCATGAATTGGGAAAACAATTATAGTATATTCATACAATTACAGTATGAAGGCTGGGGAAAAGCCGAAAAGGTTTTTTTCTTTTCTCAATCTGTTCTCCCCTTTTACAAATATATTGTTTTAGTTTTAGTGTAATTTCAATTTTCATTTGTTTCACACGAAATAGTAAAACGTCATATAAGTTAAATTCTTCATCAGATGTTATCTTCATGTATATAAGAAAGAAACCAACAAAGATGAAACAAGGAACATAGATAAGAGGCAGATATCGTTGCATATTTAGCAATCAGTCAGTGAAAGGGTTGTATTCCATGAAGATGTGTACTACTATGTGCGCATGCAGAACTAAACAATTAATTGTACAAAATTGTAAGGATTGAAACACTCAGTTGGTGACCGCGCAAACGGGTATAGGCTTTTAAACCTCTATAAACGACTCGATCGCAAGCGTACGATCCCGTTGAGTATTTGAGGGTCGAATCATCAGGGACGGAGTTAATATCAGGCACGGGCCTGCGAACCGCAGGAAGAAGGAAATGGCGGGTTTTTCTGCTCCACAGGAAGTTTTCAGCGCCGATTGGAAGGTTGAACGTGCTGTAACCTCTGTCTGCTGGACGCAGGAAGGGTCCTGCTGACAGCAGGAAGGGTCCTGCGGACAACAGGAGGTTCATTCCAGTTCCGACTTGTCGTCTAAGGCTCCGATTCGCGTCCAATTGGCTCCAAAAGCCCAATTGACCTGAAATTTGGACAAAAGTAAAGAAGTAACTGGAATCTAGACATCTTACTACCTAAATGCAATTAAACTTAGGAATTTTAGGCCAAAATACTAGTGCAAGTCTGGTAAAATGCATATATAAATGCGGTGCATCAGTTGGCAATCTGGTATAGTGGTTATTTTTACTCATATATAGTTTCATGTATTTCAGAAACTTTCTCTGAATGATGGTTTCAGATGTCGAGTCGGAGGTATTGTGTTATTTCTTTGTGATATAGACTACCATCTTGACTGAGACTATGTGCTACCAGTTAGATTTGTCTTCATCCCAAATATTTATAGATTCTAATTTTATATAGATTAAATATGATGTTTCACTCTAGGGAAAAACATGGACCAAATTAATAAAATAGATATAACAATATAGTTTTATATAAAACATTATTCATCAGTAATAATATCTCTTGCACATAGGTTACTAATTAGGACTGCATTGAGGATTCTTTGTTATTGGTAGCAGAATTATCTATTGTCAATATATAGATAGAATTATGTTATTTTGGGAATGTACTGTAAACTTTGGAAAACCTGGGAGCAGTCAATTTATATTATTTATGAATTCACTTTGGAAATCCTGGGAGCAGTCAATTTGTATTATTAATGAATTCACTGTTACGATGTAATTTACTGACATGTGCCATTTAATCAGATATCTGTGCAGCCAAAGCGTCATCTCAGCCACAGGGGCAACACAACCAAAAAATAAAAGAAAAATACAAAATGTTTTCTGAATAGCGAAGACTCAACAATCAAAGAGTCAATCAGGGCTTGGCATTGAAGCGGCGCT
Source organism: Cyperus esculentus (assembly GCA_030179965.1). Taxonomy (NCBI): domain Eukaryota; kingdom Viridiplantae; phylum Streptophyta; class Magnoliopsida; order Poales; family Cyperaceae; genus Cyperus; species Cyperus esculentus. Next base: position 4,489,744 of record JASGLE010000003.1, on the reverse strand, counting down.
ACCACATAATGGCGATATTGCATATAACAATTAAGGGAAATTTTCACAGCGGCCAGGGACAAACAGATGAAGGTTCAACGCGTCGCTTAGGATTGTCTTGATCAAAATTCCGATCAATGTCTTTAACTTACAATTGATTCCTCTTTCTGCATAATTATGTAAGCATTGCTCTCTAAGTCTTTGCTTTTGCTTTCATTTCTTCAACTGTAAAAAACGTTATTGTCCCATGTTTCAGGCTGACTTTCAAGATTGGCATATGGCTTTTCTTCAATGATTCGGCACTTCTATTCGATCCAGCCTTCTGGGGTTTCATATCTTAGGTATATATCCTTTTCAGATTCGTTTTTTTTTTTTAATTTAAGGTATGTATACAATTCTGATTAGTTTGCTTATATGCAGTACTTAAGTACCAGGTTTAGCGATATCATTTACAAAATACATCAGTTTTGCATTAAAAAAAATCATGTTTATAAAATAATTAAAAAGATAGTCATTTTTCAAAATATTTTATTCAAAATACAAGGTTATTAATATTATTTATTTATAATACTATCACAAATTAAAAATTTACAACAAGAGGTGATGTTATTCATAAAATAAACAAACCTAGGACGGAAGGATTCGAACCTTCGCAATAACAGGACCAAAACCCGTTGCTTTACCGCTTGGCGACGCCCCATTTCCATCGATTTTCTATTCGAAACTAATAGAAAGTATTATTATTATCGAATAATAATATATTTTTACTCTTTATTCTTCAATCTCAATCCAATTCCATAAATTGGATTGGAAGTGTTTTTGCTAGTATTCAACCAACATTTTTTGCTACGACGGACGAGAAATAGAAATAAATAAAAATTTGAAGTTTGAAAAACTTCAATTAACAAAATTGATTGTAACTAACTTATATATATAAAACTAACTTATATATATAATGATAAAATAAGAAACTTATGTCAAGAGTTTGATTTAATATATTGAAAATCATCAAAATTGAAAATGAAAATGCTCAATATATCAGACGCTTCTGAACCAGTTGTATAAAATATACATATATATGTTAAGATAAAAAGAGGGCAAAAATGGAATCCAATGTTTTTTTATTTTTTTATTTTTTTTTTGGAAAGCTAGAGATTTTTTATTTTTCAATTAAAATTAAAATAAAGAATCTATAAAAAAAATCCATTCTCGAAATCGAACCGTTGACCATTGCATTGCAAATTGGATGCTATAACCCATGAGCTAAAGAGATTCCTATGAAAAATATTAAATTAAATTTAATTATAGTTTTATTCTTCGAAAGAAGACTTCTTCAAAAAAAAATAATAAATATTTTCTATTTCGAGGCCCTCAGTACTATTTTTTTAGCATGGATAATTGAAGTGAAAAAAAAAAGAAAAAACCTTGATAGGAGTTTCAAGTATAGTATCCCAAATCTATTTTACGATTCAGAATTCTATTCGATTTTTTTCTCTTTTTGCCAAGATACTTGAATCAAATCTACTAGTTATAGAATATTTTTTATTTATTTTTCAAAGCGGACTAAATTAGTTGAAAATGAGGATTGTACAATTCAAAATTTTAATGATCAAGAAATTTATATTATGAAAAGTTATATCATACAACTTTCTTCATGGAAACTTTAATACGTGAATGAAAAGATTTAAAAAAAAATTATTGTCATTTTGAAAGTAAGGTAAAAGAAAGTTAATATGGGTGAAGGATAATGGAAGAAAAGGAAGGGTATAATAAGGGTATTTTGTTGAATTTTTTGGAGGGAGGGCAATTTGTTTAACAAATTTTGAAAGAAGGGTAAATTGCTACATTTACCCTTGTTGAATAGTCAGTCTACAACAATATCTGTCCTTCATTTGACTTAATGAGTTCCTTGTTGAATAGTCAATCTACAACAATATAAATAAGGAGAACACAATACAAGCCCCTAAAATCAGATCTTATGAAAAAAATCCAAAAGGAACCAAAAGAAAAAAGGAAGCCAAAAGAATGGTAAAAAATAGTGTCAAGATAGCAGTTTCACATTGGTTATCCTCTTAATGATGATTGTAAATACAATAGACAGCACGAAGTTGAAGTCCATACTAGATCTCCAAGTACTAAATTCAAAATTTTACATATTTGCAAATTTTTTTACTGCTGTGATGTATTTTATTGTTTTGATTATTTATGAGAATCATTTTTGGAACTGGAGGAGGAAGGTGGTAATCTCAGCGTTGTTCTTATGTACTATCAGTCTCATACTCCCACTGCGTTTCATTCTGACACCACCTCATTGGGATATTGAATTTCGTCTCATCTCTTATATTAATAAGTTGACAGCAATCGTGTTCTTGTTGTTGCTTTATCACCGAGATACAAACAACAAGATTGTATCCTCAATATTAATTTTTCTTTTAGTAATATTTAGAACTGCACAATTTGATCCAAAGCCATTTACCACCATTATTGCCTGCTGCATGTCAACAGTAGCATATGCAGTTATTTGTTGGTTATATGTCAATCGAGAAGCCAACCGCAAGTGGAAGATTGTGACGGTGATGCTGTTCTTTTCTATATATTTTGGGATAACCCTCACCTACATATACGTATGGTTTTCTCATTGGGAGCTCCTTTCTAATGTCCTGCTAGGAGGTGATACATTTTTGTTACTTTTGTATGTGCTGTACAAACGCACTTGTGAACTACTCCAAGAAGATCGATATACTTTTTTGAAGCTTCCTGAGTTACCTACTAGGTTTGTGTTGAAGGACCTAGAAAAAGCAACTAACAGCTTCCATCTCAAGATTGGTCAAGGCGGCTCTGGGACTATCTTTAAGGGGACTCTTAGTGATGGCTCTATCGTTGCAGTCAAGCGTGTGAAAAGGCAAAAGAATGGTGATAATGAGTTTATAACAGAGATTACCATCATAGCAAGCTTACAGCATGTGAACTTGGTACACCTACTAGGGTATTGCCTGACAGAAAGAGGCGATCGGTATCTTGTTTACCCATTTTTTGAGAATGGGTAACTGGATACTTGGATCTTTGCGGATGAAGCAAAACGATGCTGCTTGACATGGGTTTTGAGGTATCAAATTGCAGTTGATGTGGCAAAAGCCCTTGCATATTTGCACCATGATTGTCATCACCGGATCCTACATCTCGATGTCAAGCCAGGAAATATATTACTTGATGATAGCTTCCGGGCACGGGTTTCCGATTTTGGCATCTCGAGATGAATGGAGAGGGACAAGATGGATGTCATGACGAGGGCAAGGGGCACGGTACATTTTAACCTACTATTCCTTATCTGTAGATAGCACATTGATTTATATGAACTTAATTTAATTCTTCTGATAATTTCATTATTTAGGTGGGTTATTTGCCTCCAGAGATGCTTGTGCCCAGGGCTATATCACCTAAATCTGATGTATACAGCTATGGGATGGTGCTCTTGGAGCTTGTTGGTGGAAGGAAGAATTTCCAATCTACAATAGAAGAAGAAACTCATCAAAGGAGGAACACCTACTTGCCAAAAATCGTCAAAGACAAAATAAAGGATGGGAATTTGCTGGAAGCAGTTGACAGGAGCTCATTGCACGATGGGCGTCTTACGGAAAGCGAGGTGATGTTACTGGTCAATGTTGCTTTTTGGTGTATTCAGGAAAATCCCGAGCTAAGACCAAACATGAATGATGTGGTAGATATGCTCGAGTGACTGAAAACTGTGGATGTGCCACCGGAAAGCCCAATGTTTGTTGTAAACTTCTTAGATGTAGAGTCAGAGTGTCGTTCTTCACAGTCTGATGATAATGGAACGAATCGATATACCAACAATGGTGTCGACACTCTGCTGTCCGCCAATACAATTTCTATATCTGTTGAGTCAGGAAGGTAATCATTGAGAAGCAACGCTGATGAAAAGCCTGTCCATTACCGACTTGTCCGAAGAATCTTTCTGGGGTTGCCAAGATATGTCTAGCTAATATCTTGCTATATATTATGTGATGTTGTTGAGTAAATTTTAGAATGTTTTATATTAGAAAAATATCTATGGTCTAGATGTATATATGGCAAGTATGAACAAGGGTGCCTTGGTTCCCATTTGCAATCAAGCAAAATCAAAGTAATGCTTTCTACTTGTAAGAAATAGTTTGTAGTAGGTTGGTATGTTAGTAAAAAATATGTACTTGAAAGCATAGCTTGGTGTTCTCAGTTCTGCTATTTTCAGAAGTAGTAGTTGTAAAAATATTTTGAGATATAATAGAAGTTCTTGTCTAGTTAAATCAAAGAAAAAAGTTGCAAGAGAAAATTTGAGGGTACCCGGAACATCAACTCCGCGAAGCTGTCCTCCAAGGCAAGCCTGCTCCGCACTCACTCGCTCAGACGAGCACATTTGTGCGAGCCTAGTCCCAGACACGATGACTCCTATCACCGATTACACGAAGCACACAATCGGAGCACCTTTCTTTTCTCATTTTACTGGTACCTATCATGTGGCTATCTTGCCTGGTAGGGCTCAATTTTTAGTATTTGTCATTGCTGTTGCTGTTACAGTTATGCACTGTGCTGTTGGGACTCAATGCCTAAATCTTCATCATTTATCTAATAACATAAATCAGGATCTAATATGAGCTCAAACATGTACCTGACTGGAGGTTTACTATGGTATCTATCATGCAGAGCAACAATTGATAATTAACTAGCATTAGACCCGTGCAATGCCCGGGGTTATTAGAAAATTTAGTTATTATTTAATTTAATTATTTTTTAAGATTGAAACAATCGTGAACTACATATTTATGATATTAAAGAATTTAAACAAACAAAGATGGAGGAAATACATGCAAAACATATATACTGTTGAGACCATAAATATAGTAGGTTTGTGTGAATGTGTGAGATGTAGCAGTATACTTTTCATTCCTGATGAAATACTTGTAATAATTGAATTTAAACAATCAAACGGGAATAAACTTTTTGTTAATTCAGCAAATAAAGTGCATTATTAAATAATTTAATAATCACAAGAAATTAACCTGTTAGAAGACGTTTTTTTTTTTTTTTTAATTCGATCAGCCAAAAGATCAACAAACTAATATATTTTTAAGTTATGTGAAACACTGAAATGATTATATCACAATGATCAAAAACATATGTGAAACATATTCTTTCAAGATCATTTCTCAAATTATGGGAGGTGAACACATATCATAATCAAAGACTTAAAGAAAAAAGACACAATCCTATCACTAAGTAGGATTTGAAATTTTGTGTGTACAATTGCCATAATATAATGGTAACGTAGAGCAGATTGTATATCAAAATACTAAATAAATTGATTACTTCCTTTATATATATATATAGAGTCTAGTTACGGTGAGTCATGACTCACGGGCTGCTTCGTAAGTCACGATCCAAAAACATATCAAATCACCTCCAAATTTCGATTTATATGGCTCAATAAATTCTTCATATAAAAATCTTATAGCACGCAAAAAATTTTCATTTTTGGAGATTTTTAAGTATTTGTTTGAGATTTTTTTAAAGTGACTATACAATATTAATAAAATAATCAATGTTTTATGTATCATTTTAAAAAATCTAGAATAAATACTTAAAAATCTCCAAAAATGAAAAATTTTTGTGTGCTATAAGATTTTGATATGAAAAATTTATTGAGCCATATAAATCAAAATTTGAGGTGATATGATATGTTCTTGGATACTGACACACGGAGCAGCCCGTGAGTCATGACTCATTTTAGCAAAATTCTATATATATATACACACACACACATTTTTCCATTTTTTAGTCCATGGGGCTTTGAATAAAGCAAATATTAAACTATTGCCCAGACTAAAAAAAAAAAGGTTTGTTTTGATTTGTTTAATGCGCAAAACAATCAATATAATAGAAAATAAAATTGCTAAAGAATCAATAGTAAGAATAAGCACGGAATTGTTCTGTAAGAATCTCAAAAAATATGATAAAATAATACTCTTAAGAGCATTGAAAGATACACTTCACATAATTTTTTTAACTTATTGCTATGTCACACAAACGAAAGTTGAAACTTTATGTCATTGATTTTATGACTTTTATGATTTTATCAGATAACGCCAAGTTATGGTAAAAGTTCAATTTGTATTTATCAAATTCGGGAACAATTTGACTACACGACGAAATAAATAAATTAATGAAAACCAAAAGTAAATGAATTATATGGGTTTACGCCTTGACGGAAACGTCGATGTAGGCCCTGGGAATGGACCGCTCTAATTAATTGAAAAGAAAAAAAAATGGTTGATGAAAGACGCAATTAGAGAATATATCAAAATTCGAAACAGTGATCATGTGATATGAAAAATTGGAAGAACATAGATATATTAAATCAATGGAACCGATCCGTTAGTTTAATTCCATGCCGCTTCCATTGTTAAATCTTCAGTTGTACACATTGAGGAAGAGGAAGATATAAACCTCATAAATGTTTGAAGTAGAAAAGGGAAAAGAAGAAATCGCTAAACTGTATAAAAGAACATACAGAGATGAAAAAGAGAGACAGAGATATAGAGAGGTAGAACCTATTATCTTGAAGTAGAACTGTAGAAGACGATGAACTGATCAGAGATAGCAGCATAGAGACAACTGAGAATTGAGAAAACAAGAATAGAGTGATGAAGGCAGTGTGAGGGAAGGCATCTCTTGAAGAGAAAAATGACAGTGATTGGATGCATAAACGGACTGAGTCACTGAGGAGTGAATTTATCTATTAATTTTTATATTTATTTTTTATTTTTTGTATATCGGACGAAAGGACGCAGAACCTAAACAATTAGATTGCTTATTCTTGAGGATGATGTGGCGCTTTGAGAGAACAGTTCTCTTCCGCTTTTTTTTAAAGAAAAAGATAGATTAAGCTTTTTAGTACCTGTTATTACTTTATGTTGTGGTCTTTAGGAAGAGAAAGTGAGACAGATCAGAGGAGATGTTTTCTGCATGTCAAATATTGACAGTACTAATAAGAGATGAGCACCGCCAGAAAGTACACCAGGAGAAGGGTCAGTTGGCGTGCCCAGTAAAAGTACCAAAGAGATTGTCACTGCAACTGATGCACTCGACACTGAGGAAGAAGAAACAGTGCAACGAATTGTGTTACAGAAAGGTTCAGTATGAATAATCTTACCAGTTACCTCTTTTTGATGTATAATTGTAAGATGAATTTGAGAAAATTAGTTTCTGAATTGAGAAATAAGAATAAAATAGGAAAATAAAAATGTGAAATTGAAGCAAGATAATTGAGAAAACAAAACAAAAGAATGTGAACTTCTATAATGGCTCATACATGATGGCGCTTGTTATGCCTCTCAGCTATGGTACACTAACATTCGGGTAGCACCAAGTGTGTTCTTAGAGGTGGCAGATTGTCGGGTCGGGTCGGGTCGGGTTCAGGTCGGGTTGGGTATCAGGTTGACGTCTGCCGGCATTTTTTCAGGTCGGGTGGGGTGGTGTTCGGTTCGGGTCGGGTCGGGTCGGGTCGGGTTTTTCGGGTCTGGTCAGGATTTGCACCTTTATTCCCTGGTTATCTCGGGTTTCGGGTCGGCAGCTGGTTTTAATTATCAGACTTTCTCATCTATCCAAGAGGCTGAAGCATTTGGATCAGTTTGACTTTCCCTAAAACTCGAGTGGGGTTCGGGTCGGGCGGGTTTTTCGGGTCGGGTCAGATTTTGCCACCTCTAATTCTTGTGTTTTTAGTTGCAAACTAGTCAGAACCTAACTTGCAAGTCACATTGTAACTATTAATCAGTAGATGCAATGGCACGTGGTATGATACAATCGAACCAATTTATTTTACCAATTTCCATTATACTAGAGCTCTAACCCGGGTTTCGCCCCGGAAATAAAAGTAATACAATAAACATAAAATAAAAACATCTTAAACTTACATATAAAAAATTACATCTGTATAGAAAAGTAAGTATTTATCGATTGTGCATAACCCAAATAGTTATATGATAAGCAAAGAAGTTATTAATGATTGATCATGGCTAAGCAAATTATAGAGATATAAATATGCATAACTAACACATCTAATTTATAATGTCATATTATATAATATTGTCCTATATATATATTTTTAGTTGCTCATTTAAATTTTATAAATATATTTTGAATTCCATGCCCATAAAGTATTTATAAAGAGAACATAACATACTTAAAAAACAATACATCGTCTAAAGTATGTATATAGAGAGAGAGAGAGAGAAAAAAAAGAACAGAATGGCAAACAGAAAGCAACTTTGGGAAAAAAAAATAGAATAGTAATTACCAAAAATTTTTAATTGACATGGTCCAGACTTGATCGTCGTAATTGTAGCAGAATTGGCAAGTAGTAGAATAGGTAGGATCAAGAATGCTACTATGCTAGCAGTCTAATTAAATAGAAAAGGTTTTCCAGGCTTTGTTATATTCCCACACGTATTTAATTAGGAGGTTTTCAACAGCAAAATATAGAAAGCCCTTGTATTGATTTCCAACTTTCCATATTCCCTCAGAACTCAGAAGGTTAAACGAAAAGACAGAAACAAACAATTTTTCAATGCATTAATTGATAATCAATTAATTCCTCATTGCATATTATATTGCAAACTAAATCACGGAACAAAAGAAAATCTTTGCTTGCTGAGGTGGCATAGCTGAGGAGCCTTGAATCTTACCCCTCTTTCTGAGGTATGGATTAGTTGCAATGAATTCATTTCTAGTTGCATTATTGCAGAGGTTATGTTAGTGCAAATTCTATGCGCAGGAGGTGCGCAATATTAGAAGAGAAAAAAGCTCGATTAGAGAATAAGATGGCATAACTGAAGTATAAACACAAACACAACAGGCTGGCTTGTTGAGTTGAGTGGAGATGCCAAAATTAGTTGGGCCGAATTTAGTATTCCCCTTAAAAAATTAGTAATATCATATTTATCCTCTGAAACTTCAAAAACTACCTATTTCCCCTAAAAGAAATTACAATATCATATTTACCCTTCTAAAATATTGAAAAATGTCATAGGCAAAATTACATATATTTCTCCTAAAAAACTAATAATATCACATTTACCCTTACTAAAACTTCAAAATTATGTTTATCCCCCTCGAAAGCTTATAATATCATATTTACCTATTCAACTATAAAAACTCTCATATTTAACATGTTTGCACCATGTATTATGGCTTATCCCCAATGGCATCCCAAGCTAGAGGTGACAAATTAAGCAGTAGGCTAGGTCTGGATTCGATATCAAGTTGGTGGGGTTGGGTTTCAGAATAGTGAGGGCATTATTTTTGGGTCTTGGATTGTTTAAATTTCAGGTTAGGTTAGGTTGTCCAAGGTTCAGGTCATTCAGAATTAGTCCGTGTCGAGTACATAGGGATTCATATCAGTTTAATTTTTTGATAATTGTCTTTTATAAATTAAATTTGATAAAACACAAGCCCTTAAATATTAAATATAATGCATTCAAAGATATTTTGGTCTTTTCACGCTTTAAAATAGAGTATTAAAGAGTTAATTAGCTATTAGGGGTGATTGTCACAAATTAGATAGTTTGGAGAGTGTTTGTCAAAAAAAAAAAATAAAACCAGGGCAACTTGTGACAAATGAAAAAACCGGTGGGTGTGGAAACATTCTCTCTATTTTGAATGAAAGCAAAAGAGGTAACATTATTTGAAGTGAAAAGATAGCCTTGGAAAATACTATTCAATCATGGCTTGCTGGCCTTATATTGGGCTTCAATGTTCAACTCCACAGATGGATCTTGTGCGTTTGACAATACGATTCAACCTTTACTCACAAGTAGAGGTGGCAAAACCCGACACGATCCGGCATTTTAGGAAAGTCAAATTGACCCGACCCAACGTGATCCCGACCCAATCGAAGATCAAACAACATGCAATCAAACTCAAATCAACATATATACGATAAAAAGAAAAATTGATATTAAAATTGAGCCAACCCGACCTGCCCATCACCGTAGTCGACCCGACCCGAGATCTTCTAGAAGATCAAACTGACCGACCAGTCCGACCCGAACCCGACCGGCCAGCAGGAAGTACTATCAAATTTTGAATACTGTATGAACAATTTTGAGATGTCTCAGGAATCAGGCGATTTGGATTTCCAAAGGTGGAAGAATCTTCCAGGAAGAATACTTTTTCAATAGAATTTCGGTGAAAAAGTATGTCTGACTTAATGGGTTCCTAGTTGAATAGTCAGTCTACAACATTATAAATAAGGAGAACACAATACAAGCCCCTAAAATCAGATCTTACGAAAAAAATCCAAAAGGAACCAAAAGAAAAAAGGAAGCCAAAAGAATGGTGAAAAATAGTGCCAAGATAGTAGCTTCGGCATCAGTTATCCTCTCAATGATGATTGTAAATGCAATAGACAACATGAAGTCCACACCAGATCTCCAAGTACTAAATTCAAAATGTTACATATTTGCGACTTTTTTTACTACTGGGATGTATTTTTTTGTTTTGATTCTTTATGTGAATCATATTCATAACTGGAGGAGGAAGGTGGTAATCTCAGCGTTGTTCTTATGCACTATAAGCCTCATACTCCCACTGCGTTTCATTCTGACGCCGCCTCGTTGGGATATCGAATTTCGTCTCATCTCTTATATTAATATGTTGACAACAATCGTGTTCTTGTTGTTGCTTTATCTCCGAGATACAAACAACAAGATCGTATCCTCAATATTAATTTTTCTTTTAGTAATATTTGTAACTGAACAATCTGATCCACTTAAACAGCCATTTACTACCATTATTGCCTGCTCCATGTCAACAGTAGCATATACAGTTATTTGTTGGTTATATGTCAATCGAGCAGCCAACCGCAAATGGAAGATTGTGACGGTGGTGCTGTTTTTTTCTATATATTTTGGGATAATCTTCACCTACATATTCGTATGGTTTTCTTATTGGGAACTCCTTTCTAATGTCCTGCTTGGAGGTGATACATTTTTGTTACTTTTGTATGTGTTGTACAAACGTACTTGTGAACTACTCCAAGAAGATCGATATACTTTTTTGAAGCTTGCTAAGTTACCTACTAGGTTTGTGTTGAAAGACCTAGAAAAAGCAACTAAAAGCTTCCACCTCAAGATTGGTCAAGGCGGCTCTGGGACTATCTTTAAGGGGACGCTTAGTGATGGCTATCTCGTTGCAGTCAAGCGTGTGAAAAGTCAAAAGAATGGTGATAATGAGTTTATAACAGAGATTACCATCATAGCAAGCTTACAGCATGTCAACCTGGTACACCTACTGGGGTATTGCCTGACAGAAAGAGGCGATCGGTATCTTGTTTACCCATTTTTTGAGAATGGGTCACTGGATACTTGGATCTTTGCGGATGAAGCAAAACGACGCTGCTTGACATGGGTTTTGAGGTATCAAATCGCAGTTGATGTGGCCAAAGCCCTTGCATATTTGCACCATGATTGTCGTCACCGGATCCTACATCTCGATGTCAAGCCAGGAAATATATTACTTGATGATAGCTTCCGGGCACGGGTTTCTGATTTTGGCATCTCGAGATCAATGGAGAGGGAGAAGATGAATATCATGACGAGGGCAAGGGGCACGGTACATTTTAACCTACTATTTCTTATGTGTACATAGCAGATTGATTTACAGAACTTAATTTAATTCTTCTGATAATTTCATAATTTAGGTGGGTTATTTGCCTCCAGAGATGCTCGTGCCCAGGGCTATATCACCTAAATCTGATGTATACAGCTATGGGATAGTGCTCTTGGAGCTTGTTGGTGGAAGGAAGAACTTCCAATCTACAATAGAAGAAGAAACACATCAAAGGAGGAACACCTACTTGCCAAAAATCATCAGAGACAAAATAAAGGATGGGAATTTGCTGGAAGCAGTTGATAGGAGCTTATGGCACGATGGGCATCTTACGGAAAGCGAGGTTATGTTACTGGTCAATGTTGCTTTTTGGTGCATCCAAGAAAATCCTGAGCTAAGACCAGACATGAATGATGTGGTAGATATGCTCGAGGGACGGAAAACAGGGGATGTGCCACCGGAAAGTCCAATGTTTGTTGTAAACTTCTTAGATGTAGAGTCACAGTGTAGTTCTTCACAGTCTGATGATAATGGTACAAATCGATATACCAACAATGGAGTTGGAACTCTGCTGTCTGCCAATACAATTTCAATTTCTGTCGAGTCAGGAAGATGATTATTGGTGAAAAGCCCAAGCCCATTACCGACTTACCCGAAGAATCTTTCTGGGGTTGCCAAGATATGTCTAGCTAATATCTTGCTATATATTATGTGATGTTGGTGAATAAATTATAGAATGTTGTATATTTGAAAAGAGAAGGGATCTGATGACCACAAAAATCGGTGCCCTCAGTGACCACAAGATTATTCATATATAAATTGACAAATCCAAACCGTTAGATGAGTTCTAAATCATATCAATAACATATACTCAAAAAATGATGAAAATTTACGATCATTTAGATAGCTATCGAGTGAGGAGAAAAAATCATAAAATTTGAACCGTTGATTTTTGTTAATTCTTAATACACATGTAAATAAACTCAAAATGATATGATTTTTTGTATGCGTATAAAACATGATATACACAAAACATTCCATCAATTAGTTGTGTTTTCTAAGAGTTTAAAATATTGTCATTGGAAACTTAATTTTGTGGTTACCGATGGGGCACAAATTCTTGTGGTCATTTGATCTTTCCTCATTTGAAAATATCTATGGTCTAGATGTATATATGGCAAGTATGAACAAGGGTTCCTTTGGTTCCTATTTGCAATCAAGCAAAATCAAAGTAATGCTTTCCTCTTGCAAGAAATAGTTTGTAGTAGGTTAATTGTTAGTAAAAAATCTTTACTTCAAAGCATAGCTTGGTGTTCTCAGTTCTAGTATTTTCAGAAGTAGTAGTTGTAAAAATATTTTGAGATATAATAGAAGTTCTTGTCTAGTTAAATTAAAGAAAAAGATGCGAGAGCAAATTTGAGGATACCCGGAAAATCAACCCCGTGAGGCTGTCCTCCAAGGCGGAGCCTGCTCCATACTCAATCGCTCAGACGAGCACCTTCAGTGTGAGCCTGGTCCCAGACAGGATCAATCCTCTCACTGATCAGATGAAGCACACAATCAGAGCACCTTTCTTATCTCATTTTACTGGTACCTATCATGTGGCTATCTTGCCTGGTAGGGCTCAATTTTTAGTGTTTGTCATTGCTGTTGCTGTTACAGTTATGCACTGTGCCGTTGGAACTCAAATGCCTAAATCTTCATCATATATCTAATAACATAAATCAGGATCTAATATGAGCTCAAACATGTACCTGACTGGAGGTTTACTATGATATATATGTATCTTGCAATTAAAAAATTGATAACTAATAAATTAAGCTTCTTAGTACCTGTTATTACTTAATGTTGTGGTCTTTAGGAAGAGAAAGTGAGAGAGGTCAGAAGAGATGTTTTGTGCATGTCCAATATTGACAGTACTAATAAGAGATGAGCACCGCTAGAAAGTACACCAGGAGAAGGTTCTGTTGGCGTGCCCAGTAAAAAGTACCAAAGAGACTGTCACTGCAACTGATGCACTACTCGACACTGAGGAAGAAACAACAACGAATTGCGTTACAAAAAGGTTCAGTATGAATAATCTTACCAGTGATCTCTTTGTGATGTATAATTGTAAGATAACTTTGAGAAAATTAATTACCTGCTGAATTGAGAAATGACAATAAATAGGAAAATAAAAATGTGAAATTGAAGCAAGATAATTGAGAAAACAAAACCAAAATAATGTGAACTTCGATCTATAAATGCTCGTACATGATATATGGCGTTTGTTACGCCTTTCTCAGCCATGGTACACCAACATTAGGGTAGCAGCAAGTGTACTTGTGTTTTTAGTTGCAAATTAGTCAGAACCTTACTAGCAAATAACATTATAACTATTATATAACTAATATATTACTGGTGCGCTGCTATGTTTGACATATAATATAGGAAAAAAATAATTATTATCTAACTATAGAAGCAACTGAGCAAGTTACACTGAATGATTTCTCTTTGAATAAAACAATTCGATTCAAGGTCCCTATTAATCCCATGGTAATTAGCATATAAGTTCATATATGGATATCTTTTGTCTATTGTAACAGCCATCATTAGGAAGTTGACTGGGAAGAGATGCTGTCACATTGGACAAGTAAGAAGAATTGAAGGATGGAGGGATTATGTTATGAAATAAAGATGAATGATGTGTGTCTGGATATTTTGGATCTTTACTTCGTTACAAGTGGTTTGTAATTTTAGTCCTCAATGCTTTGATGTAAGGTTGATTGATAATGAACTTGTATCGTACCAATACAGGGTATGATACTGACAGACCCCATATTCGAAATCTTCAAATGCTGCAAGTGCAAGTGATCTAAAAACATGCCAACAAGAACACCAAGCATACCAGTTACTTTATCAAAACCACCTTACCAGAATGTATTTGATCACCCATTTACACTCTGGAGAAATTCTCAACTCTCTTAATACTGCCTGTACAACCTGGATAGAAGCTTGCAAATGTAGAACACACACGGGAAGAGCCGAAGAGGAGACATTAAGAAAACAAAATGACTTCTAAGCTTTCGATGAATATATACAAAAGTTCTCAAGATTGGTCACACTCGATAATCATGCAGACGAATTTTGTAATTTCATTTACTAAATTGATTAAATTGTTCCTTTAGGAAAAAAAAAACAAAGTGTCACTTGGTTTATTTGATGACTGTCGATGTGGCGGGCTAAGCTGATCTTGTACAATGGCAAACAAATTTGAGTTCGGTCTCAGATAAGCACTGGATGTCAGCCAATTTAGTCAAAAACAATTACCAAGGTTTTATTATACAAGCATGAATGGTTCATTTTCACGGATCAGAATCCGCTGCTCTGCTTTTTCCGATCAGACAGTCGGGATTGGTTACCGCACCGATCTCAAAGTACTTCGATGTTTGTTGTACCAATCTCAAAGTATTTTGGTATTTCTCAACCATCGGATCAAGAAAAGCAGGGCCTGCTTTTCTAAAAAGAAAAGCAGGTGATCCCAATCCCATTTTCACTGATTAAAGGCAGGAACGAAAATATTGAGGAGAAAGGAGATCGATTCTTACGATATGCTTGAAGAAGATGAGGCCCGGAGCTGGAAGATTGCAGCGAGGCAGTGAGAGTGCGAGGGAAACCATCACCATTTTTATTTTTTTTCTGTCATTTTCTTTTTCGCTTTCTTCCTATTATCAGAAATTCTAAAAAAAAAAAAATTTATTAGTTCTTTCGCGTATTGATATGAGGTCAAGATTAATTTTATATTATTGTTGTAATTATGTCCAATTCGCTTTAATAAATAAACATGTTTATTTTTGTGTTTGTGTTGTTTTGATGTGTCTTTTTTTTTTCGGATCTCAATAAATTTCACTAAAATTTATAATTTAAAGTCTTAAGCTAAACAGAACAAAAAAAAATTACTGTGTCCATGTTATAATTATCCATTGAAAAGTCTGTCCTTTTCTGGTAATTAAAAAAATTGCTACAAACACCTTATGAAATTCAATTACCTTGATTAATCCTCCACCACACATTGACCCTGCTTATTCCCACTCTAATCCAAAAAACCCCAAATGTAAAACCCATAATGACGAAAAACCAAAAAAAAAAAAAAAAAAAAAAAAAAAAGTTGAATCAAATCCAAAGTTCACAGGAAGACTGACAGAGACCAACAAACCAACAGAAACAATAGTACCTCAAATTCAAAACAATACCACAAAAGCATGAACACTCTAATTATCCTCATCACTATTTCTCATCCTAAATTCCTAATGCCATCCCTTTCATCACTGCAAACATGTGTAAGCATGAATGCAGCAGCCATGACCAACACCAGCCCCACCTCTGACCTCCACCCAATCATATTAATCCCCGGCAGCAGTGGCAACCAGCTTGAAGCACGACTGACATCCAATTACAAGCCATCAAGCATGTTCTGCTACTTACAAAAAGAGACCGGGTGGTTCAGAATGTGGTTTGATCTGGCCGTGTTGGTGGCACCGCTGACAAGATGTTTCGCCGAGAGGGTGATGGTGTACTACCATTCAGATATCAATGATTACCGGAATGCACCTGGAGTCGAGACCCGGGTGCCCGACTTCGGATCAACCAAGGCAATGCTTTATCTTGATCCTAAACTTAAGTGAGTTTTTCCTGGTAATACTACTGCATTGAATTCAACCCTTCATTTAATCCTCTCATAGTGAATTGAGAGGAAATAAAGCTCGCTGAACCAACATATCAATCACAATTCGTTCAACAAAATGTTAGAAAAGTTGTACAAAAAATAAAGAAGTTCAAAAAAGTAGATTATATTCCCAAATTTTGAGCCCACAATGTTGGCCCAATATTGAGTTGTTACCAACAATTGAAAACAGGTTAAAAAAAACTTCGACCTGTCTGTATCCTAAATTGTCCCATTTATTTTACAGAACCAATAAAACCAGTCAAGCAGGGACATCTCTGGGTTAGATGGAAATAAGAAGCCGACCCTTGGATCTTCATCAAACGACTTACATTGATCCCCCTCAAATTGCCCCGAGTGCACCAGATCCCAATTCCTCTGCACAGCCCGAGTGAAAAGAAAGGAAAATGAGAAGAAGAAAAAGAAACAGGAAGCCCAAGTCTGGCCCAACGCAGTGCAAAGAAGATAGAAGGGACTCGGCCTAAGTCGATTTAACAAATTGTTTTGTGATTTCCAAAACAAACAAATGACATTTGACAATGATTTCAAATCTAAATTCTACGAAATCTATTTCAAGAGTCCTCAAATTTCAAATAATATTTTATGAAACACAAAACTCGAATTTTTTATATTTGAAAGTTTGAATTTAAATTTAAAACCAAAATGGACATCATTTAAAAAATTATTTCACAAAACCAAAGAATCTCAATATTCATGAAATAATTTTAAATGACAGTTTGACATCAAATATATCCAAATTGACATATTAAATTCAAATTCTAACTTTTTTAATCAAAGTTTTGTCAAAATTTTACTTCTAGTAAAATTCTTGACTTTTTTTTTTTCGTCAAATGTTTGAAATTTAGTCAAATAGTAAAATAAACATGATTTTGACACAACAAAGTTTTCAAAACTCACAAAATTTTCTCAAGTTCAACAAAATGAATTTGAACATAGTTTTGTTTCAAATCATAACCAAAGGGCCTTTGCACTTGATTCGTGACCAAATTAAGCTGAGTTAGGACCTACAAATCTTGGTCAAACTCAAATCCTAAACCCAAATGTCAAACTCAAAATCTAAAAACCAAACTTGAACCTCAAATATCAAAACTCAAACCCCGAAACTCAAAACCCAAAACTCAAATCCCAGACCTCAAATCCCAAATCCCAAAAACAAAAACTCAAAACCCAAATATCAAATACTCAAATCCAAAACCCTAGTTCCAAACACTCAAATCCAAAACCAAAGTACCAAAACTTAAATCTAAATCACGAATACCCAAAACTTAAGCTCAAATCCCAAAACTCAAGTCAAACTCCAATTGATGTGGCCTAATCAGACTAGATCAAGTAAACACAAGTTTTAAGCGTAACACATAAATCACCTAAGTTCAAGCGTGACTTAGAAGTCAACTCAAACTCAAGTGTGACTTAGAAATCAACTCCAATTAAACGTGACCTAGAAGTCAATCAAACTCAAACATGACCCATCAGTCAACCAAATCAAAGTGCAACCCAGAAGTCAATCAAAACCAACCGTGATTAGGAGTCAACTCAAAGTCAATATGACCTAGAAGTCAACGAAATCGTGACCTAGAAGTCAACGAAATCGTGACCTTGAAATCAACCAAATCGTGACCTAGAAATCAATCAAATCATGACTTTGAAATCACCAAATTATGACCCAGAAGTCAACAAAGTTAAACGTAACCTCGAAGTCAAACCAAATTCAAACATGACATTAAAGTCAAATCCAAATCCAATCTAAAACAAAAAATATGGCACTGTCAATTAGTCATCAAACATTATTCACTTATTTGCATGTGATCACTCTTCCTAGTCTTGATAAAAGGTTTTTAAGGTTCGAAGCCCGAGGTAATTAACAACGAGGTCTTGCGCTCGTTGGAATCATGGTTCCGCACAATCATTTCATAAAACTAAAATCTAAATACTGTGTCCTTTTTATGCCCTCCCGGCACACGTTGGAAATCCACCAGGTGTCTCTAGAGGCAGCGCAGAAAAGGGTCGCACACCCGTCCCCAGTCCTCTTCCTGAGTGCTTATCCTCTAACATATGGCACGGTGTCATTCGGCATGTGGGCCGTTGGATCACCTCAAGATTCGGACCAACATGAATCTCGAGATCCAACAGCCCACATGCCGAACGGCACGTGCCATATGTCAGAGGATGTGAAATCTCTTCTTGACCGCAATATTAGTCCTCTACTGCTTGGACCCATGGCCTGATATAAAATGGCTGCTAATTTTTTTCTTTACCTAACTCTTGATTTTATACTGTATATCATGGAGCCGATTTAGACTAATAATTAGATTGTAACTGATAAGTAAATAAAAGACAAAGATTGTTGACCTTCTTTTCTTGACTCACAGAAATTTTTTCTCCCCATAGTCTCCGCCCGGTTTGATTTGTGCTGAATAAAGACGTTTTTGAGGGTTAGAGTTGAGGGTAGGAGGGTTGGGCATGGTAGTGGGGTTAGGTTTAGGATCAAGATGGTTGTTGCTTACTTTTATTCAGGTTAATCATATGTGTTCTCGGAGAGATGTAATTTTAGAAGAAAAAGTGAAAGAGAAAGATGGTGATGGTGATGGCACGAGTATGTATAAGCTGAGATCCAAAATCATCTCTTCAGTATTCTCACACGTCTTTGACTTGAACAATCAGATTGATTTTCTTTCTTTCATAACAACACATGAAGAACTGACACGTGATTACATCTATAATACGCACATCAGCTACTATTGTTTAACTTGATAGGGGCAGCTAGCTACATGAATTTTGAAGGGATAATGTCTTCACAGTTCCCACTCCTCAATCTTTTCATTGTGATAAGTTGTTCTCTTATCTTTTTTTAATTATAATAGACACCCCCAACAATCTAATTTTTGACAACCACACACTCAATGGCTAATTAATCCTTTGACTAATTCTCTATTATGAAGTGTGCAAAGACCAAAATATCCTTAAATATACATATATGCTATAATATTTAGGGTATTCATGTTTTATAAAATTTTAATTTGTGAAAAGTGTTATCTAAAAAATATTGACGATGTGTTAACATCCACAGTACAGAAATATTTGTATTTGATATGTCAAACCGTATTTTTAATTGCTATTATTATAAGAAAATGTATAATTGCCTAAATGATTGAAATTGAGATAATTTTGGTTATTTAAATATAGAAATACAACTTCATGAGTTAATATCTATTTTAAATCAATGAAATAAATAATTTTCTTACTAATTTACAACCGGAAATTATAAAAAAATAAAGATGTAATATATTTTAATATTCATATAATTATATATATATATATATATATATATATATATAATTTTGCTACGGTTAGTCATGACTCACGGGCTGCTCCGTGAGTCATGATCCAAAAACATATCAAATCACCTCCAAATTTCGATTTATATGGCTAAATAAATTCTTCATGTCAAAATCTTATAGCACGCAAAAAATTTTCATTTTTAGAAATTTTTAAGTATTTGTTTGAGATTTTTTAAAAGTGACTATACAATATTAATAAAATAATCAATGTTTTATGTATCATTTTAAAAATCTAGAACAAATACTTAGAAATCTCAAAAATGAAAAAATTTTGCGTGCTATAAGATTTTGATATAAAGAATTTATTGAGTTATATAAATCGAAATTTGGAGGTGATTTGATATGTTTTTGGATCGTGATTCACGGAGCAGCCCGTGAGTCATGACTAACCGTAGCATAACTCTATATATATATATATATATATATATATATATATATATATATATATATATATATATATATATAATGGTGCTTTTAAAATCAAATTAGCAAGATCGTACCTAACAGAATTCATATATTACAACATCAAATTAGCAAGATCTTAACTAACAAAAAATTTATATTCAATTATGGCTTGCTGGCCTTATATTGGGATTCAGTGTTCACCTCCACACAGGTTGACCTTGAGCGTTTGAAAAATACTATTCAACCTTTAGTCACTAGTAGATACAATAGTATCTGTGTACAGGCAGTATCTCAAGTTTTTAATATTGTATGAACAATTTTGCACCATCAGATCTCAGTTAAGGGCAAGACACAGTCAAGTTAAGATTCATAAAGTGTCTATTAATTAATAGCAGCACAGGCAGCAAATCAAATTTTGAGATGTCTCAGGAGATTAATTTGCATTTCCAAAGGTGGAAGAATCTTCCAGGAAGGATACTTTCTCAATAGAATTTCGGTGAAAAAGTATCTGTGTACCCTTCATTTAATGGGGTCCTTGTTGAATATTCCACAACAATTATAAATAAGGAGAGCACAATGCAAGCCCCTAAAACCAAATCTTATGAAAAAATCCAAAAGGAACCAAAAGAAAAAAGGAAGCCAAAAGAATGGTGAAAAATAGTGTCAAGATAGCAGCTTCGGCATCAGTTATCCTCTCAATGATGACTGTAGATACAATAGATGGCACGAAGTCGAAGACCAAACTAGATCTTCAAGTACTAAATTCAAAATTTTACATATTTGGTACTTTTTTTAATACTGTGATGTATTTTATTGTTTTGATTCTTTATGTGAATCATTTTTCTAACTGGAGGAGGAAGGTGGTAATCTCACTGTTGTTCTTATGTACTATCAGTCTCATACTCCCACTGCATTTCATTCTAACGCCACCTCGCTGGGATATCGAATTTCATCTCATCTCATTTATCAATATGTTGACAGCAATCGTGTTCTTGCTGTTGCTTTATCTCCGAGATACAAACAACAAGATTGTATCCTCAATAATAATTTGCATTGTAACAACATATAGAACTGAACTTTCTGATCCACTTAAAAAGCCATTTACTTCCATTATTGCCTGGTCCATGTCAACAGTAACATATGCAGTTATTTGTTGGTTATATGTCAATCGAGCAGCCAACCGCAACTGGAAGATTGTGACGGTGGTGCTGTTCTTTTCTATATATTTTGGGATAATTCTCACCTACATATTCGCATGGTTTTCTCATTGGGGGCTCCTTTCTCATGTCCTGCTTGCAGTCGACACATTTTTGTTACTTTTGTATGTGTTGTACAAACGCACTTGTGAACTACTCCAAGAAGATCGATATACTTTTTTGAAGCTTGCTGAGTTACCTACTAGGTTTGTGTTGAAGGACCTAGAAAAGGCAACTAAAAGCTTCCACCTCAAGATTGGTCAAGGCGGCTCTGGGACTATCTTTAAGGGGACGCTTAGTGATGGCTCTCTCGTTGCAGTCAAGCGTGTGAAAAGTCAAAAGAATGGTGATAATGAGTTTATAACAGAGATTACCATCATAGCAAGCTTACAGCATGTCAACCTGGTACACCTACTGGGGTATTGCCTGACAGAAAGAGGCGATCGGTATCTTGTTTACCCATTTTTTGAGAATGGGTCACTGGATACTTGGATCTTTGCGGATGAAGCAAAACGATGCTGCTTGACATGGGTTTTGAGGTATCAAATTGCAGTTGATGTGGCAAAAGCCCTTGCATATTTGCACCATGATTGTCGTCACCGAATCCTACATCTCGATGTCAAGCCAGGAAATATATTACTGGATGATAGCTTCCGGGCACGGGTTTCTGATTTTGGCATCTCGAGATCAATGGAGAGGGACGAGATGGATGTCATGACGAGGGCAAGGGGCACGGTACATTTTAACCTACTATTCCTTATCAGTAGATAGCACATTGATTTACATGAACTTAATTTAATTCTTTTGATAATTTCATTATATAGGTGGGTTATTTGCCTCCAGAGATGCTCGTGCCCAGGGCTATATCACCTAAATCTGATGTATACAGCTACGGGATGGTGCTCTTGGAGCTTGTTGGTGGCAGGAGGAATTTCCAATCTACAATAGAAGAAGAAACTCATCAAAGGAGGAACACCTACTTGCCAAAAATCATCAGAGACAAAATAAAGGAGGGAAATTTGTTGGAAGCAGTTGACAGGAGCTTATTGCACGATGGGCGTCTTACGGAAAGTGAAGTTATGTTACTGGTCAATGTTGCTTTTTGGTGCATCCAAGAAAATCCCGAGCTAAGACCAGACATGAATGATGTGGTAGATATGCTCGAGGGACGGAAAAAAGTGGATGTGCCACCGGAAAGCCCAATGTTTGTTGTAAACTTCTTAGATGTAGAGTCACAGTGTAGTTCTTCACAGTGTGATGATAATGGAACAAATCGATATACCAACAATGGAGTTAACACTCTCTGGGCTGCCAATACAATTTCCATTTCTATCGAGTCAGGAAGATAATTATTGAGAAGCAACACTGATGAAAAGCCTGTCCATTACTGACTTGTCCGAAGTAAATTTCTGGGGTTGCCAAGATATGTCTAGCTAATATTTTGCTATATATTATGTGATGTTGTTGAGTAAATTTTAGAATGTTGTATGTTAGAAAATATCTATGGCAAGTAAAAAATATACAAGTATAAACAAGAGTGCCTAAATTTCCATCTGCAAATAAGCAAAATCAAAGCAGTACTTTCCACTTGTAAGTGAGAGTTAGTACTAGATTGGATGTTAAGAAAATATCTGTAATTAGGAGCATAGCTTAGAGTTCTCAGTTCTGATATATTTCATGAGCAATTGTAAGAATATATTGTGATATAATAGAAGTTCTTGTCTGGTTAAAATCAAAGAAAAAGGTGCGAAAGCAAATTTGAGGGTACCTGGAACATCAACCCCGTGAAGCTATCCTCCAAGGCAAGCCTGCTCCACACTCTATCGCTCAGACAAGTACTTTCAGTGCGACACAGGTCCAAGACACGATCACTCCTCTCACTGATTAGATGAAGCACACAATGAGAGCACCTTTCTTTTCTCATTTTACTAGTACCTATTATGGTGTCTGTCTTGCCTGGTAGGGCTCAATTTATAGCATTTGTCGTCATTGTTCCTGTTACAATTATGCACTGTGCAGTTGGAACTCAATGCTTAAATTTTCATCATACATGTAATAATTGTCTAAGAAACATAAATCAGGATCTAATATGAGCTCAAACATTGCCTAACTGGCGGTTTGCTATCATATGTATCTTGTCGAGCAACCACGTTGTGGGTTTAGGAATTGATAACTAATAATAGATTAAGCTTTGTACATTAATGCGAAGATATGGTGTTTTAAGACTGGTATTAGTACTATATTGGTCTGAATAATACCTGCTATAACAAAATGCTGCTTATAAGTTGCTTTATGTTGCGGGAAGAGGGAGTGAAGAGGTCGCAGGAGATTTCTTGTGTCAGATATTGATAATGCCGATAAGAGAGACCACCACCAAAAAGTGTATCAGGAGAAGGTTCTGCCGGCGTGCCTGGTAAAAGTACCAAGAGACTGTCACGACTGATGCAATTGAAGCACTCGACACTGAGGAAGAACAACAATGAATACTAAAGGTTCAGTATGAATAATTTTCATAGTTATCTTTTTGGGAAATACAATTGTAAGATGCATTTGATAAGATTACTTTCTGAATTTAGAAATAACAAAAAATTAGAAATGAGAAATTAAAGCAAGAAAATGGAAAAGAGGGAACATGAACCTCTATAGTGGCTCCTGCTGGTGTTTGTTATGACTTTCTCAGCCATGGTACACTGTCCCATCTGGTAGCAGCAAGTGTATTTGTGTTTCTAAATAGTCAGAACCCAACTTGCAAATAACATCATAATTATTAATCAGTAGATGCAATGACATGTGGAACAATACAATAGAACCGATTCATTTTATCAGTTTTCATTAGTTGCAATGACATTCATTTCTAGTTGCATTATTGCAGAGGTTATCTCAGTGCAAATTTTATACGTGGGAGGTGCGCAATATTAAAAAGAGATAAAAGCTCGATTAGAGAATGAGATGGAATAACCGATAAATAAACGCAAACACATCAGGCCAGCTTGTTGAGTCAGTGGAGACCAACATTAGTTGTTCAGCCTCATCTTTTCAAAATATTTTAAAAAGTTGCAGGTCTGATAATCCGGTTGCATCAACTGAGAAAAAAAAAATGGTTTACTTCAGATATCAAGAGAAGCAGGATTTGCAAAGGCACCATAGAGCATGCTATAGTTCGACGAAACTGTAAATCATCTGGGGATTGGAGCATCTGATAAAACTGAAAGTGCATCCAGATTTATCTTCAGGAATGTGCACTTCTATTATTATTGGTGGTGCCCTGAAACAAAATTTTAATTTGCAAATTCAACATAATGACAATGTATAAAGAAATCATAAAAATTTTGCAACATTGCAAAAGGGATAAGTGCAATAATGTGAACCAAAGTAGTGTGTTTATTATCCAATATTGCAAAACTGAGCAAAAGTAGAACAAACTAGTGGGTATTTGATTCCAGGAATCTATAATTTTCAGTCAACTGAACCCAATTTGCATCCACATCTCGACCTCAACTACAAAGCAGCACAGAATTCAATTTGTTTAAAATTAAAGAGCCACAAGGATTGGACAACCACGAGGTCAGATGGGATGAACAGATACCTCATGCTACAGTGCCGAGTGGAGGAGACGCATCAAAAGCAACATCTGGATTATGCCTGGTTCCTGGCAGGTAGGAGGTGCGAGAATGAGAAGTAAATAGAACATGGAGAGGGCACGTGAGAAGAAGATTTGAGAGGGTGAGAGGGAAAGAAGCTCAAACAGGTGAAAGGGGCTAGAACGTGGAAATAGTCTAAGATTCTTTGATCCATCAATTTATCAGAAATTCAGAAATTTTGGACAGTATTTTGTCTCTACACAAGAAATATTAAATTTTGAATACTTAATACACTATAATAGCACTCTAGAGGATAAATGATTGTGCAAACCAAAACTTCTAAGTGGCATTTTGAAAATTCCCAAGTTTTGGAGTGTCACAGAGATAATTTTTCCTTAAATTTTTCTTATCCCACCTATGCATGTTTCTTAAAATTTTAGCTGCAGTCTGGCCTTATCTCCATCAATACCAGTGTGCAAATCCTGAATAATATGTAGAGCTAAGTACAGTATATATAAGAACTGTGTTCATATCAGTTGTGAGAAAGCAGAAAATTACAACAAAACTATAGTGCCATCACCCTTTACCCCTTTCATGTTTCCCTAAAATCACACTGATTTTCCCATTGAGCACGCTCCAATTAACCTCAATGGATGTAAGCAACAGCAATCTTGATCCTAAACCTAATCCCAATACCATTCCTAACCCACCTCTCCTCACCAACATCCTAACTGGATTTGGTCAGGTCACTTTTCCAGGAGGGGTATCCACTGAAGGCATATATTATAACATTAATATTCATATATGTATACATAAAAGAGCGCAAAGTTATTGTAACACTTTTGGAATAAAACCAGTTCTATATTTGAACCCAACCAACTTGAATACTACCATTAGCTTACCAGTATCTAATAGTATAGAATCAGATGGTACCTGATTAGGTCATTAGATAGCAAACATAAATAGTTTGGAACAACACAAATGATGGCTTGGTGCATATTTCTTTTAGAGCCATGGAGATTGTAATTACCATCCTGTTGATATTTCTTTTATTTTCATAGATAATGATATGATAAAAGTAGTTCTTGCTCATATTTATATATCAGTACTGTTTGTGCAATAGTTGGTTCTTGTATTCAGAAACACAAATTTATATTTATTTATTAAAAATATCATATAATTTTGCAAAGGCCATGCAACTAAACTTATTGCCAGGGCACAATTCATTGTATATAAAGGAGTTTATATAAGCATTGGTCATTAATTCACAAAATTCTCAATTTGATTTCATATTGACAACTTACCTAAAATGTTTTATAAATACAATGGGTAAGACACAAAATTATGTACTATAACAAATAATATATTTGATCCACATCTGTAATGAGAAAGTAGAAATTGCAACGAAACTATGTATTTTTTTAATTTTCTTTTCCTCATTGTTCTTTCTACAAAATAAAATTCAAATTTAACAGGAAAACATAACAGAAATTTTTCTTAACTACTGGATAAAAATAATAACTTTTCTTCCTTACACCACAAAACGTATGGCTTGTATTTACAAATACATAATTTTAATGAGACTAGAGATTTCTGTTCTTGCCGGCTATCATGTCTATCATTACACAATCTATCATTACTTATGCAAGGTTCATAGTTAGCAGAAGATGTATGACAGAGAGATTCACTCCTAGAGAAGAGTTTTATTTGTATGATTATCACTATAAAGCATGTACGTTCAACTAGCCACAAAATTTGAGGCATATAACACGAGAAAATAAAGGAAAGTGCAAAAAAAAAAAAAAAGATATTTCCGCACATGGTACTGGTTCTAGCATAGATGTTGCACACTAACACTGATACTGTACTGTTATTAACATTTTGGTGTCAAGAAAGCAATTCAATAAGAAATGGATGTCAAGGGCATTACAAGCCTTTAATTTTTTAAATAAAAAGAAAGGAGTAATAATGTAGAGCAATTCTGAAAAACCTATCTTGGTCATTTAAGTTGCCAATAATTTCACCTTGGACATTTACAATACGAAGACCAGTATGAAACACAACAATAAGCCTTATTTGATTCAATGGCATCCATCCAGAAAGCGTTATCAAATGCAAAATTAATACAAAATATATTGCACTTAAGGGCTTGAAATGGGGGCCCCATTTGAGCTCACTCATCATTAAAAAGGGCCCCTCTCCCGAGGATATAAATACCATCCAAGGAGCAAAACCCTAGTGCCGTCACCCTTTCCTCTCTCCTCTTTCACCATTCCCTAAATTACATTGATTTCTCCCGTAGCACCTCAAATTAATCTTAATATACCATGTCCAACCCTTCCACCAGCAACTCTAATTCTCACCAACATAGTTATTCAAAACGAGCTACCTCTAAGACGGTTGCATACAAGGGTGTTTGGGTTAAGAAACCCAAAAGTTACAGGGAAAAGAAGATAAACTTGGAAGAAAAGATCAGATATGCAGCAGAGCTTTCCTACACCTCAATCATAGGACGATGAGAGAGAATCTGGCTAGGAACGTACAAGAAGGTGCTCTAGCATATGATCTAGCGTCTAGCAGAATCATGGGCAAGGCTCCAAATGACACCATCAGTGAAAATGGGGAGATAAAAATTTCCATGAGTCAAGGAATGAAGGTCAGCAATCTGTCTTTTATTTACTTACAGGTTACAATCTAATAATATTTCTAAGCCAGTTCCATGATATACAGGAGAAAATCAAGAGTGGCGTGAAGGACAAATCAGCAGCCACTTTGGAACAGGCGATGGGTCCAAGCAGCCCAGGGCTAATACTGGGGGCACAAAGAGGTCATCACTAGGGTCAAACTATGCAGCATCATTATCAGGATGTGGGGCAAGGATGCGAGGCTAAGGTGAAAAAAAGCAAAGAGTGAAGGTAACAGGAAGTCTCTGGTGACAAGATGTGAGATTAGATAGGAGGGGCGGGGGTTAACCGTTTGTGTAAAATTACCGTTGGCTTGGCGCGCCGAACTTAAATCTAACAGTCTTTTAAATTCACTAGTAAAAAGCCCACTCCTTGCTTTGGGCTGAAATTATTATTTCTTATAATAAACTTTTAAGATAATATGTAATGGGCCTTAATTTGAGATAATTTATATGGGCCTTAATTTTAATGGGCTGAGAACGTCAACGGGCATTAACGTACATCAACGGTTCTGATTTATCGATGAAAACGATCAACAGCTCAGATATGAGGATAGCCCTTTCATGTCATTTTTTACAATATGCTTTTATTATTAGTAAGGATATCCAGGAGCGCGCCATACTAGAGCTTTCTTTTTATGTTGTAATTGTAAAGTCAAAAAATATATTTTCTTAAAATGGCAATACTGGTTTCTAATGCATTAATGTGATATGCTGGATTTCGTACGTTTGGAATCAATATTATACCAATCTTAGGCAATTCAATTTTACCGCGTTACTCTAATATATATTTTTTAAAATAGTATAACAATTATTATAAACTTCAAATTTGGTACCTGTCAGATACTATTCGCTGTTCATCATCTGAGTATTCATGCCCTTGAGAAGAAATGCATGCTCCAAAATACATTTAATTTTGTTCTTATCTCCTCTCATTGACTTCCCACCAAGAACAATCCAGAGAGCTTTCTAATTTTGATACACAAGCAAATTAAACAGGTTCAGCTCCCTTCTTTTGACAAAAAAAAAAAATTAATAAATAAACAGGTTTAGCTACGTTACAAAACAGATCATACAGCAATTGCTCCTGGAGAGGAGAATTTCCTCTGAGAGACATCCTAAGAGTCAGCTCGAGTTTTCCATTACCAATGAAATAAAACCATACCTGATACCTGCTAAGAAGAAGACGCCGTGCGGGAGAGAGAGCTGTCCCTAAAACCCTAGCCATCGCCAGCAGCTGCGAAGCCCTGATTGCTTCCTTTCATCGACTGTTTAGTGTTAGCTGTTGAAGTTGAGAAAGGAAGTAGTTGTAATAATAATAATAATAAGCGGGAAAAGGAGAGAGGACGAAAAGCCCAATTCAATACGAAGAAGGCCCAAACCAAAGGCGTTGCCCAGTTTGTTATGTTGTTGTGTATGGAGTCTATGGACTATGGACTATTATTGAGTCACTCTTTCTTTCTTGTTAACGAGTCTGTTGTCACTTGTAATGAGGACTTGGGTGCCAATTCTTACAAGTGACGTTTCCAATTATATTTAATTTAAGTGATGTTTGATAGTTTTTTAAAGATCCGTTAAATTACAACTGTTAAAAAAAGTATAAATTTTGATAAGCCATCAAACAATGTCTAAATTGATTAAAAGTTGAAACACTATCAATTTATTAGTTAACAAATACATCCATCAACTTTTTTTTTCATTTTTAAAAATTTATATGATTTTATTCAAATTTTGGAAAGTTGGAATTGTCAAGATTGTCAAGAGAGCCATTGTCAATAGATCCCTCCTCATAGTTATATGAGGAGGGATCAAATAACCATGTTTTTGGTGACCAATCGGTAACCATAAAATTAAATCTTAAATAACTACATTTTAAATTCTTAAATTACGAAACTAATTGATAGAATATGTTGTATATATAATATTTTATGTGTATACAAAAAATTATATCATTTTGATTTTATTTACATGTGCATTAACCGTTAACAAAATTCAACGGTTCAAATTTTATGATTTTTTCTCCTCTCTTGATGACTATTGAAACAATGTTAAAACTTTATCATTTTTTATGTACTTTATTGAGATGATATATAATACATCTAACGTTTTAGATTTTTTATTTTATACATAAATAAAAAAATGGTCACCATGGGCATTAGTGTCCATGGTTATTGGATCCCTCTAGTTTTTTTTGAAGCAGAGGATCCCTCCTCTAGTTATATATGATGTTATTTGCAAGTAAGGTTCTGACTAATTTGCAACTAAAAACACAAGTACACTTTCAGCTACCCTAATGTAGGTGTACCATGGCTAAGAAAGGCATAACAAACGCCATCATGTACGAGCCAGCCTTTATAGAAGTTCACATTCTTTTGGTTTTTTTTCTCAATTATCTTGCTTTAATTTCATATTTTTATTTTCCTATTTGTTCTTATTTCTCAATTCAAAAAGGTAATTTTCGCAAATTCATCTTACAGTTATATATTTATACATCACAAAGAGATAATTAACTGGTAAGATTAATTAATAATTAGGGATAATGTCTCCATACCCCCAATCTTTTCCATTGTGACAAGTTGCCCCCCGACCTTTTTTTGTAACAAACACCCCCAAACTATCTAATTTGTGACAATTACACCCCCAATGACTAATTAACCCTCTAATACTCTATTTCGAAGTGTGAAAAGACAAAAAAAAACCCTTGAATATGTTTGTCACATTTAGAATTTAAAATACTTGCATTTTAATAAATTTAATTTATAAGCCACAATATTTAAAAATATGTGTGCAATTAATTTAATGTTGTTAATATGTACATTATTTTCACTGTAAGATTTTCTTAATTTGATTTTAAATATGCCATTTTATATTTATAATAAAATGTATATCTTATGAATAGTTAGCTAGATTGTGTTTTATTTTTTTATAATTTCAGGTTGTAAATTAATAAGAAAATTATTTATTTTATTGATTCTAATTTTATTGGTATTAAACTTGATTAAGTTGTATATCTATATTTAAATAATCAAAATTATATAACTTTCAACTATTATGTCAATTGTATATTTCTTATAATAATAGAAAGTAAAAATTATTTTTTGACGTATCAAATAAAATATTTATGTACTGCGGATAATTAACATTTCGTCAATATTTTTAAGATGATACAAATTTAGAAATTAAATTTTTTTTATGGAACATAAGTAAACTAAATACTAAATATTATAACATATACATAGGGGCATTTTTGTCTTTTCACACTTCCAAATAGAGTATTAGAGGGTTAATTAGTCGTGGGGGGGGTGTGATTGTCACAATTAAGTAGTTCGGGGAGTGTTTGTCACAAAGAAAAGATTAGGGGGCAACTTGTCACAATGGAAAATATTGGAGGTTGTGGAGACATTATCCCTAATAATTATTCATACTGAACCTTTTTTTAACCCAATTCATTGTTGTTTCATTATTCATACTGAACCTTTTTTTAACCCAATTCATTGTTGTTTCTTCCTCGGTGTCGAGTGCACGTGCATCAGTGACAGTCTCTTTGGTACTTTTACATGCACAAAACATCTCCTCTGATCTCTCTCACTCTCTCTTCCTAAAAGACCACAACGTAAAGTAATAACTGGTAGTAAAAGCTTAATCTATTAGTTATCAGTTGCTAAACCCACAACGTGGTTGATCTGCAAGATACATATGATAGTAAACCATCAGTCAGGTACATGTTTGAGCTCATATTAGATCCTGACTTATGTTTCTTATACAATTATATTAGATAAATGATGAAGATTTAAGCATCGAGTTCCAACTGCACAGTGCATAATTGTAACAGCAACAACGACGGCGAATGCTATAAATTGAGCCCTACCAGGCAAGATAGCCACATGATAGGTACCAGTAAAATTGAAAATAAAGGTGCTCTTATTGTGTGCTTCGTCTAATCGGTGAGAGTAGTGATCGTGTCTGGGACCCGGCTCGCACTGAAGGTGCTCGTTTGAGCGATTGAGTGTGGAGCAGGCTCGCTTTGGAGGACAACTTCACGGGGTTGATGTTCCAGGTACCCTCAAATTTGCTCTCACAACTTTTTCTTTGATTTAAATAGACAAGAACTTCTATTATATCGATCTCAAAATATTTTTACAACAACTGCTTCTGAAAATACCAGAACTGAGAACACCAAACCATGATTTGAAGAACAGATTTTTTTCCTAACAACCAACCTACTACCTACTACTACTTATAAGTGGAAAGTATTGCTTTGATTTTGCTGGATTGCAAATGGGTACCTAGGCACCCTTGTTCAACTTGCCATATACAACATCTAGACCATATATACATTCTAACATAGCAAGATATTAGCTAGACATATCTTGGCAACCCCAGAAAGATTATTCGGACAAGTCGGTAATGGGCTTAAGTTTTTCATCAGCGTGCTTCTCAATAATTATCTTCCTGACTGTACAGAAATGGAAATTGTATTGGCGGACAGAAGAGTGTCGACTCCATTGCTGGTATATCGATTCACTCTACTATCATCAGGCTGTGAAACACTATACTGTGACTCTATATCTAAGAAGTTTACAACAAACATCGGGCTTTCCGGTGGCACATCCACCGTTTTCCGTCCCTCGAGCATATCTACCACATCATTCATGTCTGGTCTTAGCTCGGGATTTTCCTGGATGCACCAAAAAGCAACATTGACCAGTAACATAACTTCACTTTCCGTAAGACGCCCATCGTGCAATAAGCTCCTGTCAACTGCTTCCAACAAATTCCCCTCCTTTATTTTGTCTCTGATGATTTTTGGCAAGTAGGTGTTCCTCCTTTGATGAGTTTCTTCTTCTATTGTAGATTGAAAATTCCTCCTTCCACCAACAAGCTCCAAGAGCACCATCCCGTAGCTGTATACATCAGATTTAGGTGATATAGCCCTGGGCACAAGCATCTCTGGAGGCAAATAACCCACCTAAACAATGAAATTATTAGAAGAATTAAATTAAGTTCATGTAAATCAATGTGCTATCTACATATAAGGAATAGTAGGCTAAAATGTACCGTGCCCCTTGCCCTCGTCATGACATCCATCTCGTCCCTCTCCATTGATCTCGAGATGCCAAAATCAGAAACCCGTGCCCGGAAGCTATCATCAAGTAATATATTGCCTGGCTTGACATCGAGATGTAGGATCCGATGACGACAATCATGGTGTAAATATGCCAGGGCTTTTGCCACATCAACTGCGATTTGATACCTCAAAACCCATGTCAAGCAGCGTCGTTTTGCTTCATCCGCAAAGATCCAAGTATCCAGTGACCCATTCTCAAAAAATGGGTAAACAAGATACCGATCGCCTCTTTCTGTCAGGCAATACCCTAGTAGGTGTACTAGGTTGACATGCTGTAAGCTTGCTATGATGGTAATCTCTGTTATAAACTCATTATCACCATTTTTTTGACTTTTCACACGTTTGACTGCAACAATAGAGCCATCACTAAGCGTCCCCTTAAAGATAGTCCCAGAGCCGCCTTGACCAATCTTGAGGTGGAAGCTATTAGTTGCTTTTTCTAGGTCCTTCAACACAAACCTAGTAGGTAACTCAGCAAGCTTCAAAAAAGTATATCGATCTTCTTGGAGTAGTTCGCAAGTGCGTTTGTACAACACATACAAAAGTAACAAAAATGTATCACCTCCAAGCAGGACATTAGAAAAGAGCTCCCAATGAGAAAACCATACGAATATGTAGGTCAGGATTATCCCAAAAAATATCGAAAAGAACAGCACCGCCGTCACAATCTTCCATTTGCGGTTGGCTGCTCGATTGACATATAACCAACAAATAACTGCATATGTTACTATTGACATGGAGCAGGCAAAAATGGTAATAAATGGCTGTTTAAGTGGATCAGATTGTTGAGTTACAAATATTGATAAAAGGCAAACTATTATTGAGGATACAATCATGTTGTTTGTATCTCGGAGATAAAGCAACAGCAAGAACACGATTGCTGTCAACATAGTAATATAAGATATGAGACGAAATTCGATATCCCAGCGAGGTGGCGTCAGAATGAAACGCAGTGGGAGTATGAGGCTTATAGTACATAAGAACAACGCTGAGATTACCACCTTCCTCCTCCAGTTATGAATATGATTCACATAAAGAATCAAAACAAAAAAATACATCACAGTAGTAAAAAAAGTGGCAAATATGTAAAATTTTGAATTTAGTACTTGGAGATCTGGTCTGGACCTCGACTTCGTACCGTCTATTGTATTTACAGTCATCATTAAGAGGATAACTGATGCCGAAGCTGCTATCTTGACACTATTTTTCACCATTCTTTTGGCTTCCTTTTTTTCTTTTGGTTCCTTTTGGATTTTTTCATAAGATCTGATATTAGGGGCTTGTATTGTGTTCACCTTATTTATGTTCAACAAGGAATTCATTAAGTCAAATGAAGGGTACACATACTTTTTCACCGAAATTCTGTTGAGAAAGTATCCTTCCTGGAAGATTCTTCCACCTTTGAAAATCCAAATCTCCTGAGACATATCAAAATTTTGATTTGCTTCCTGGGCTGCTATTGATAGACATTTCATGAATCTAAACCTGGCTGTGTCTTGCCCTCATGCAAAATTGTTCATACAGTATTCAAAATTTGAGATACTTCCTGTGGAGGGTATAGATTGACTAGTGACTAAAGGTTGTATCAAATCATATTTTCAAACGCACAAGATCCACCTATGTGGAGTTGAACACTGAATCCCAATATATGGCCAGCAAGCCATGATTGACTGGTACTTTCCAAGGCACATTATAGCACAAGAAATAAATGTTACCACTTTTGCTTTTATTCAAAATAGAGATAATGTCTCCCACACCTACCAATCTTTTCACTTGTCACAAGTTATCCCCCGATTTTTTTTTTTTTTTTTTTTGGCAAGCATCCTCCAAACTTGAGTACCTTAATATTATGGCATATACATTTCGGGATATTTTGGTCTTTCCACACTTCAGAATAGAAAGTTAGAGGATTAATTAGCCATTAAAGGTGTGGTTGTCACAAATTAGATTGTTCAAGGGTTTGTCAAAAAAAAAAAAAGTTCGGGAAGCAACTTATCACAAATAAAAAGATTAGGGGGTGTGAAGACATCATCTCTTCAAAATAATTCAAAGGTGTGGACGCTATCCCGCTGCCAAACCATAAATTCACGTAGCTTCCCCTATCAAGTTAAACAATAGTAGCTGATGTGTGTATTATAGCAGATGTAATCATGTGTCAGTTCTTCTGTTGTTATGAAAGAGAATCAATCTGATTGTTCAAGTCAAAGCCGTGTGAGAATGCTGGAGAGAAAGTAGGTTAAAATATTGTAAATATAATTTATCTAGAAGCTGAAGATTAACTATGAAGAAAAAGTTCCTAATTAGACCAATTATCATTCGCCAATTTCTTAGTCATACACTTTTCTTTCGTGTTTCTTTAAATTGTTTTTTCTGGTGCAGTTAAAGTCTTAACACTTTAACAGTGATAAACACTTGACCAAAGAGGCCCAAGACTGGATAAAAGAGATGCATATAAGGACTGGGCTGCCACATTAATTCGCCACTTAAAAAATAGTTATCTACTTCTCTCTCTAGTTTCTGTACGCAATAGCTTTCAATTCTTTTTTTTTTTTTTTTTTTTTTTGATAGAACTTTTTAACTTTCAATTTTATTAAAGTTCAATTTTAGACTGTATAAAAAAAATAGTGTTAGTTTTTATTTCTTTTCATTTAAGTTCTATTTATATATATCTATCTCAAATTTCGTTGTCAGAAATAAATACTTTTTTAAGTTCATAGAAATACTTCGAGCCATGAAAAATGCCAAAGCGGCAAAGCCTACTTAAAAATAATGAATTTAATCTAACTTTAACATTTCGATTTTATATGCAAAATTTGAGCAAACTAATTTTAACTCACATAACATGACAGAAACATTCTTCTAAATTCTAATGACTCTAATTGTTTAAATCAATTTTAGTAGTACTGCTATTTAACAACATCCAATATAACATGGTTAAAACTAGAGACTGAGATTATATTCTTGGCCTCAGCTCCTCACCTAGCAGCTACAAAAGTTCTTTCTTTTTGCTTGATCTGTTGTTGGTAATTAAGCAACAGGAAAAAAGACATTGATCAAGAATTCAAGATGATTGCTGTAACCAGTGCATTCCTCGCCACCGTGACTTTTGCCGGCACAATCAACCTTGTAAAATGGTCGTCGCGGCATTGCAATAGTTGTATCCATTGGATAGTTTATGCGATCTTTCCAGAGATACAGATAGCCTGATGATTGCCGAATGCATGGCGAGCGGCAATAATATTGCACCTCAACCTCAACCTCCTCCTGTCCCTGAGTTCTTGACAAGATTAGAGATACTAAGTATCGCAGATTTAGCTAACACCGTGCCTGTCTGCGCTTCGATGGACCAAAGGGATGCGAGCGATAGGAACACAAACTGCGTCATATGCCTTGACCCATTGAGGCAAGGAAGCAAGGTTGTGAAATTGCCGTCGTGTCGCCATTTGTTTCATGCGAAGTGCATTGTCCCGTGGATCCGTCAGAAACCCACATGCCCTTTGTGTAGGTTGCAATTGAGTGCATAACTGCTGAGACCTGAGAGCCTGAGATCTGATAGTGAATATATAGTGTCCTGTAACTTATAGACTGTGCAATGAAATTTTGGTCACCTATTGTATCAAATTGAAAGCAGAACAATAGAACAT
This sequence comes from Cyperus esculentus, assembly GCA_030179965.1. Taxonomy (NCBI): domain Eukaryota; kingdom Viridiplantae; phylum Streptophyta; class Magnoliopsida; order Poales; family Cyperaceae; genus Cyperus; species Cyperus esculentus. Next base: position 4,453,406 of record JASGLE010000003.1, on the reverse strand, counting down.
ATGTAGTTCTTGAGGGCCAGATGAATGTCCAAATGTTAAAATCATATCATTGTGAGATTCCAATGATTTGCACTGAGTTCATAGAGGGGTGAGTTTAGGTTTCCTAGTTTTCAGAATATTAAGCGCATTTAGGCTGCTAGAACTTTTTTTTTTATTTATTTTTTTTATAAAAAAGATGAGAACAGAGGCTGCTACAAAGTTGTATCTTATCTTTTGCTTTTATTTATTTATTTATTTATTTACATTTGATGAGCAATTAATGTTCTGTATTTTTGAGAGATGTTATCTGATGTGGTATTTTTATTTCATAGTTTTCATTGCTATATATAATCATTTAGATTTAAAGTATTTATATGGGGTCATTCTATAAAAATGACCCCCATACAAAATTTAATTTCTGCATCCGTCCCTGGTAAAAAGGGATTGATTCTTTTGTGTTGTTATAAAACTGAGGATGATCAATTATGAAGAAGTTCCTAATTAGATCAAGTACCAATCGCCAATTTCTGTCTTAAAGATGAAGTACCATTCCCCAATGTCTTATTATACAGTTTTCGTTTATGAATGTTCCATGATCATCGTTATCGTTCGCTCTAGTGCAGTATATATTAAGTCAGTCTTAACAGTGACAAACACTTGACAAAACTAAAAAAATTGTCTAAGCATGAATAAAATATGGAGAAGTACAAAATGCTACGTATTTTGCCCTCCAACATCCCCAATTACTTGGGCGGTAGGTGGGTCCACCATGTGGGACCCACATGTCAGGGAAAGCGGGAGGTGTTAGGGGGCAAAATGTGACATAGCACTGTATCAGCATCCGTAAAAGATACATGAGGGCTGGGTGTTTCAATTGCGACTCCAAAGTTCTCTACTTCGAGTCTGTATCTGCTGTGATCCAAGTTGGATTGGTGGAACCAACAATCTAGATTCGATGGTTGTGGCTTTTAGGGGGATTTATTGAAATAATCTCAACATTTCAAAGTGGGATTGGAGGATCCTATTTGGATCGTAGCATATTTCAGCGCCTCAACTTCTCTCTCTAGTTTCTATACTCGGGTCCTGTTCCAACTTCCTTTCTTAATTTGGAATCTTTTTTTTTTTGATAGAATTTTTAGCTTCCATATTTATAGATTTCAATTTTAATGGTCTAAATAAATAAATTTGGCAAATTTTTATTATGTTTTTCATCCAAATTCTATTTAGACCTCAATTTCTATTGTCAGAGATACTTTTTTAAGTTCATACAAATTAAACTGTCTGTATCTTCGAGTCATGAAGCCAAAGTCTAGTTGAAAAAAATACATACTTATAAAAACGAATCATACAGCCAATAAAGAGTTTGGAAATATCGATAGGACGTAATTTTTATTTAATTTATAGCAGCAAAAAGTTGGTCTGCTCTCTATTTAATATAATTTCAACAATTCGATCTTAATTATTTTAAATTAGAGAAACTAATTAATTTCAACATAACAAAAACGTTCTTCTAATTTTAATACTCTAATATATATATTGTTGGATTTAAATATAACGGTTCTGTTATTAAACAACATCCCAAAATAACATGGTTAAAGCAGCTATAAATGAAGTTCTTTCTTTTTGCTTGATTTCCTGCAGGTAGGCAACAAGAACAAAGAAATTAACTGAACAAGATGTCTACTATAGTCTGTGCAGCCGTCACCGGCGTCACCGCTTTAACCACAATCATCCTTGTTAAGTGGTTCTCACGGAAGAACAGCAGCAGCAGACGTCGTCCAGCCCCGACAGGCGCTGGCAACAATGCAAAGGTAGCTGGCAATAGCGCCATGTCTATCGCTGCTTCGAAGTACCAGAGAGACGCGAGCAACCTGAACAGAACCTGCGTCATATGCTTTCTCCGGTTGCGGGAAGGAAGTGAGGTTGTGAAGTTACCGCCGTGCCAGCATTTGTTCCATGCGAAGTGCATCAAGCCGTGGATCCGCCGGAACTCGACGTGCCCTTTCTGTAGGTTGCAACTGATCTGTGCAAACTGCTGACTGAGACAATGCTATCAAATAGTGAATTAATATGTATTGTCCTGTAACTTGGATTGTGCAATGAAGTTTTTGTTGTACCTATTTTATGTCCAATTGAAAGCAGAACATAATTCTTGTGAGGGCCAGATGAATGTCCAATGATTTCAATTGAGATCAGGACGTGGGTGAGTTTAGATTTCCCAATTTCAGGAGAATAAGTGCACTTAGGCTGCTAGAAAGTTCTCTTTTTTTTGGGGGGGGATAAAAAAAGTGGAGTCAAGGCTGCAAATCTATTTTTTGCTTTAATTTTTTTTAGTTTTTAATTTGATGAGCAATTAGTATTCAGTATTTCAGTACTTTCTTGGAGATGTTAGGTTTTCAAGCACTTCAACTATGCCACATCATTAATATTATTTATCATTGATTTTGTTTACTAATTAAATCTCTTCATCTATTTTGATCTAATGCTTTTATGTCTTTTTTATTCTCATTAAAAAAGATGAATCTTATATGTCTAAAACAAAATTCTACTTTTAAAATGGACCAAAATTGTACCTTGTTATATAAGATGAATCTGATATATTTATAAATTATTGTATTATTATTGTTGTTGTTATTATTGTTATTATTGTTGTTGTTATTATTATTATTATTATTATTACTATTATTATTACTATTATTATTACTATTATTATTATTATTATTATTATTATTATTATTATTATTATTATTATTATTATTATTATATCATGTAATTACATCAAATATTTTAAAAGTTATGTTTAATATAAATATTTCAGATTTTATAAAATTCTTGATTATGTATTTTGATGACATTTTTCAGGGCAAAATCCGAGTTACATCTCTAATTTTTTGTAATGTGTGATTTGCTATAGTCATTTAGACATTAGTAACTAGTAAGGTACCTTTCAAATTGTAGTCTTCAACCTCCACCGGTACTTGGGTGTGGTACCAGAGACCCTTTTATTTCTCAATAAGAACTGGTGGACATATATATATATTTTTGTTGAAAAGATCTAACAACAGCTGCCTGTCAGGGCTCCATCAGCTTTGAATTTATATATATAATAAAAAAGATCTTCGATGTTACACTAAAAGAGAGAAAACAATCAGAGCGAAAAGTACAAGGATATGTTCAAATAAAAAAAAAAATTTTGGTGGTAAAGGAAAACTCTACCAATTTTTTCATTAAAAAAATAGATATAATGGATATTTATCTATGAAAACCTATCTGGAAAAAAAAAAAAAAAAAAGGGAGAAAGAAAGCAACAACAGCCATGCTAGAGCGAGGAGATGGACCCAACAAGACGAGGCAACCGGCGAGGCAGTGCTACGCAAACCCGGTGAGGCAGTGCGATGAGAATCCGGTGAGGCGGTGCTACGTGAACCCGGTGCGGTGGTGCAATGTGAACCCAGAATGGTGGGGTTGACGAGGCGAGTCGAACCCGATGCTGTGACGTGCCTCGGTCATGGCGACGACGGCGATGGCTATTGCCGAGAAGGTCGGGATGTACAGGAAGAAGGATGAAAAATGTACAATGTACATAGATTGAGTGTGACGCGAAGGGCCGCTCAACTGACGAGGCGGCAGCCCCCCACCAGATCTCGGCTACTTTGATTTGGCACTGGCAGCTAGGGTTTGGGAACTCTCAGTTCCACTCTTAAAGTGGGAATGCTAATCATGTTCAAGCAAAATTCAATGTACAAATTTATTGGTGATACCTACCGTCCATAGAGTAATGGTGCCATCGTTCCATAGATCTGACACGTGTGCTTAAGTTGTATTCCACTTCAACAGGTAGACCCCATTCACTCCACGTTGGGCCTATTATACGGCCCTAAGCTAGTGATAAGTCAAATTTAATTGCATATTAGAATAGAGATTTACTTGGAAATTATCAATTACATGTGATTTAACTTGGGTAGTCATAAGACTTTCATACTTTATTTTATTGTTTTGGCATTTCAAGATATTTTAGAGTAAATTGGAGCATATTAGAGATGATTGCCGATGAGCGGAAGCGACGGAGCGCAAGACGGACCGAAATTCACCTCTACCACCTCCTCTGCTGCCCCCTCTGCCACCCCCTTTCTGTGGCCTCAGCAAGGGTGGCAGAGCCCCTAACCACGGGTGAATATCATCAAGAATGGTCAGCGTGTGAAATACTAAGGAACGGTCAGCTTTGAATAGATAACATAAAAAAACGGGTAGCATCAAGATTCGCGCTATGGTTTTGTAGGGGGTTTTTGACCCTTGCATATGGCTGGGGTACCTTAGACGATGTGAAACCCCCAACCACCCACACATGGGCCCAATCCCATGCACCACTGCCATCCTGCTGAGGGCGCACCCATGGCCTAAGTAGCCGAAAATAGCACTCTGCCATCCCCTTTGAGGGCGCAGATAGGGTGGCAGAGAGTCAAATTAGGCAGTTTAAGTCTATTTTTTTTGTTCCGTTTTTTGTTGTGATTATTTTCGAGACTCCAATCAATTTTAGACTTCTTGTATTGCGTTTTAGAATAGAATTAGACATAGTTTTAGGTTATAAAGGGGTATCAAGTCTTGATGCTTACCATCAAGTGCTTGGTGTTAGAAGAGCTAGCATAGGTCGGGACGATCGTGAAGCGTGTAAAAGGGCGGTATCTCTTATCTCTCTTTATGCTTTATTTCATTATGTTTCTAGGCTAAAAACCCTTCCTAGGGATGAACTTGTATTCTTGATTTATGATATTTATTTATTTTGTTGCATCCTTAATTTGCGTTTTCAATTTGTTTTGTGTGATATAATTCCTAGGTTAATTCTTTTGTGTTATTATGAAATTGAATCGAGTTGTTTGATCAAAGTCAAAAACAATGTGAGAAAACTGAAGAGAAATGGAGTTAAATTGTAAAATAAAATTTCTCTAAAAAAACTGGGGATCAATTATGAAGAAGTTCCTAATTAGATTAAGTACCATTTGCCAAGTTCTGTCAGAAAGATCAAGTACCATTCATCAATTTCTTAGGATACAGTTTTTGTTCATAAATGTTCCATGATCATCGTTATCGTTCGCTATGGTACAGTCTTAAGTCTCAAGTCTTAGCCGTGACAAACACTTGAAAAAACTAAAAAAGAAGCCCAAGCATGAATGAAATATGGAAAAGTATAAAATGCCACGCATTGTGCCCCCTATCCTCAATGACTTGGATGGTAGATGGATCCACCGTATGGGACTCACATGGCAGTGAAAGCGGGGAATGTCCACGCATTGTGCCCCCTATCCTCAATGACTTGGATGGTAGATGGACCCACCGTGTGGGACTCACATAGCAGTGAAAACAGGGAATGTTGAGGAAAAAGATGTTGGAGGTAAAAACACGTGACACTATATCAGCATCCATAAAAGATACATGAGGGCTGAGTGCTCAATTGCGACTTGAAAGTTCTCTACTTCTTCTCTCTAGTTTCTGTACTTGGGTCCCATTGCCGGTTCCAACTTCCTTTCTTAACTTGAATCTTTTTTTTTTTCAGATAGAATTTTTTGCTTTCCATATTATAGGTTTCAATTTTATTGGCGTAAATAAATAATTTTAGCAAATTTTTGTTATATTTTCATCTATATTCTATTTAAACCTCAATTTCCATTATCAGAGATACTTTTTTATTTTTTACCAAAATATTTAATATTAATTAAATAAAAATTAAAATTAAATAAAAAGGCTTTCGGTACCCGAAATTCGGGATTTAGGCTGGTCCGTGAATGAAGAACCGGTCCCAAACACGGTATACTAGAAAGTCACGGGATTTAAAAAAAAAAAAAGCTACTTTTTTGGGCCGGCACTTCGTTCACGGACCCGAACTCTGAGTCCTATTTAACTTGTATGGCCACAAATTATTTGGGGCTGGCGAACGGTACGCGGACCCGAGCTTGAGGCCGGCATATTATATACGGACCCCAATTATATTGAAATGTACATATTAAATCACATTAATACTAATTAAGTAATGAAATACCAACAAAAGATCAAGCAAAAAGAAAGAACTTTTGTAGCTGCTAGGTGAGGAGCTGAGGCCAAGAATATAGTCTCAGTTTTTAGTTTTAACCATGTTATATTGGGATGTTATTAAATATTAATACTACAAAAATTGATTCAAACAATTGGAGTCATTAGAATTTAGAAGAATGTTTCTGTCATGTTAATGTGAGTTAAAATTAGTTTGCTCAAATTTTGCATGAAATCTAAATGCTATAGTTAGATTAAATTCATTATTTTTAAGTATATATTTTTCACTAGGCTTTGGCATTTTTCATGGCTCGAAGTATTTCTATATATATATATGAACTTAAAGAAGTATTTCTGACAATGAAATTTGAGATGTATATAAATAGAACTTGGATGAAAATAAATAAAAAAAACTAACAATATTTTTATTTATACAGTCTAAAAACTGAACTTTAATAACATTGAAAGTTTAAGAGTTCTATTAAAATCTTCCTAAAAAAAGGGTTCTATTAAAAACATTGAAAGCTATTGCGTACAGAAACTAGAGAGAAAGTACAGAACTATTTTTCAAGTGGCGAATTGTGGCAGCCCAGCCCTTACATATGCATCTCTTTTATTCAGTCTTGGGCCTCTTTTGTCAAGTGTTTATCACTGTTAAGACCTTAACTGCACAAGAAAAAAACAATTTAATGAAACACGAACAAAATGTGTATGACCAGACGACTAAGAATAAATTGGTGAATGGTACTTGATCTTTATGACTAAGATACATTGGCGAATAACACCTGATCTAATTGGGAACTTCTTCATAGTCAATCTTCAGCTTCTAGATAAATTTTATATACAATTTAACCTAGTTTCTCTTCAGTATTCTCATTCTTTGACTTGAACAATCAGATTGATTCTCTTTCATAACAACACAGAAGAGCTGACACATGAGTACATCTGCTATAATGGCCTATTTTTAAAAATAAAAAATAAAAAATCTTGATTAAATAAATACATTTAAAAATCTTAATTAAATAAATAGATTTTTTTTTTTTGTGACAAACAACCCCTGAACAATCTAATTTGTGACAAGCACACCTTCAATGGCTAATTAATCCTCTAATTCTCTATTCGAAGTGTGGAAAGACCAAAATATCCCGAAATGTATATGCCATAATATTAGGGTACTCATGTTTGGAGGGTGTTTGTCAAAAAAAAAAAAAAAAAGGATCGGGGGATAACTTGTGACATGTGAAAAGATTGGTGGGTGTGGAGACATTATCTCTATTTTGAATGAAAGCAAAAGAGGTAACATTTATTTCTTGTGCTATAATGTGCCTTGGAAAATACTAGTCAATCATGGCTTGCTGGCCATATATTGGGATTCAGTGTTCAACTCCACAGGTGGATCTTGTGCGTTTGAAAATATGATTTGATTCAACCTTTACTCACTAATCAGTCTTCACCCTCCACAGGAAGTATCTCAAATTTTGAATACTTTATGAATAATTTTGTATAAGGGCAAGAAACAACCATGTTTAGATTCATGAAGTGTCTATTATTAATAGCAGCACAGACAGCAAATCCAATTTTGAGATGTCAAAGGAGAATTGGATTTTCAAAGGTGGAAAAATCTTCCAGGAAGGATGCTTTTTCAATAGAATTTCGGTGAAAAATCTTCATTTGACTTAACAGGGTTCCTTGTTGAAAAATCCACAACAATATAAATAAAGAGAACACAATACAAGCCCCTAAAATCAGATCTTATGAAAAAAATCCAAAAGGAACCAAAAGAATGGTGAAAAATAGTGTCAAGATAGTAGCTTCGGCATCAGTTATCCTCTCAATGATGATTGTAAATACAATAGACAGCACGAAGTCGAAGTCCAGACAAGATCTCCGAGTACTAAATTCAAAACTTTACATATTTGGGACTTTTTTTAATACCATGGTGTATTTTTTTTGTTTTGATTCTTTATGTGAATCATATTCATAACTGGAGGAGGAAGGTGCCAATCTCAGCGTTGTTCTTGTGTACTATCAGTCTCATACTCCCACTGCGTTTCATTCTGACGCCACCTCGCTGGGATATCGAATTTCATCTCATATCTTATATTAATACGTGGACAACAATTGTGTTCTTGTTGTTGCTTTATCTCCGAGATACAAACAACAAGATTGTATCCTCAATAATGTTTTTTCTTATAGCAATATTGTATACTGAACAATCTGATCCACTTAAAAAGCCATTTACTACCATTATTGCCTGCTCCATGTCAACAATAACATATGCAGTTATTTGTTGGTTATATGTCAATAGAGCAGCCAACCGCAAGTGGAAGATTGTGACGGTGGTGCTGTTCTTTTCTATAGATTTTGGGATAATCCTGACCTACATATTCATATGGTTTTCTGATTGGGAGCTCCTTTCTAATGTCTTGCTTGGAGGTGATTCATTTTTGTTACTTTTGTATGTGTTGTACAAACGCACTTGCGAACTACTCCAAGAAGATCGATATACTTTTTTGAAGCTTGCTGAGTTACCTACTAGGTTTGTGTTGAAGGACCTAGAAAAAGCAACTAAAAGCTTCCACCTCAAGATTGGTCAAGGCGGCTCTGGGACTATCTTTAAGGGGACGCTTAGTGATGGCTCTATTGTTGCAGTCAAACGTGTGAAAAGTCAAAAAAATGGTGATAATGAGTTTATAACAGAGATTACCATCATAGCAAGCTTACAGCATGTCAACCTAGTACACCTACTAGGGTATTGCCTGACAGAAAGAGGCGATCGGTATCTTGTTTACCCATTTTTTGAGAATGGGTCACTGGATACTTGGATCTTTGCGGATGAAGCAAAAAAGATGTTGCTTGACATGGGCTTTGAGGTATCAAATTGCAGTTGATGTGGCAAAAGCCCTGGCATATTTGCACCATGATTGTCGTCACCGGATCCTACATCTCGATGTCAAGCCAGGAAATATATTACTTGATAATAGCTTCCGGGCACGGGTTTCTGATTTTGGCATCTTGAGATCAATGGAGAGGGACAAGATGGATGTCATGACGAGGGCAAGGGGCACGGTACATTTTAACCTACTATTTCTTATTTGTAGATAGCAGATTGATTTACATGAAACTTAATTTAATTCTTCTGATAATTTCATTATTTAGGTGGGTTATTTGCCTCCAGAGATGCTTGTGCCCAAGGCTATATCACCTAAATCTGATGTATACAGCTACGGGATGGTGCTCTTGGAGCTTGTTGGTGGAAGGAAGAATTGCCAATCTACAATAGAAGACGAAACTCATCAAAGGAGGAACACCTACTTGCCAAAAATCATCAAAGACAAAATAAAGGATTGGAATTTGCTGGAAGCAGTTGACAGGAGCTTATTGCACGATGGGCGTCTTACGGAAAGCGAGGTTATGTTACCGGTCAATGTTGCTTTTTGGTGCATTCAGGAATATCCCGAGCTAAGACCAAACATAAATGATGTGGTAGATATGCTCGAGGGACGAAAAATCGGTGGACGTGCCACCGGAAAGCCCAATGTTTGTTGTAAACTTCTTAGATGTAGAGTCAAAGTATAGTTCTTCACAGTCTGATGATAATGGAACGAATCGATATGCCAACAATGGAGTTGGCACTCTACTGTCTGCCAATACAATTTCAATTTCTGTCGAGTCAGGAAGATAATTATTGAGAAGCAACGCTGATGAAAAGCCCAAGCCCATTAACGACTTACCCGAAGAATCTTTCTGGGGTTGCCAAGATATATCTAGCTAATATCTTACTATATATTATGTGATGTTGGTGAATAAATTTTAGAATGTCGTATATAAACAAGTATGAACAAGGGGGCCTTGGTTCCCATTTGCAATCAAGCAAAATCAAAGTAATGCTTTCCGATTGTAAGAAATTGTTAGTACTAGTTTGGTTATTAGTTAAAAATCTGTACTTAAAAGCATGGTTTGTTGTTCTCAGTTCTGGTATTTTCAGAAGTAGTAGTTGTAAAAATATTTTGAGATATAATGAAGTTCTTGTCTAGTTAAATCAAAATAAGTGCGGGAGCAAATTTGAAAGTACCTAGAACATCAACCCCGTGAAGTTGTCCTCCAAGGCGAGCCTGCTCCACACTCAATCGCTCAGACGACGACTTTCAGTGCGAGCCTGGTCCCAGACACGATCACTCCTATCACTGATTAGATGCAGCACACAATCAGAGCACCTTTCTATTCTCATTTTACTGGTACCTATCATGTGGCTATCTTGCCTGGTAGGGCTCAATTTTTAGTATTTGTCATTGCTGCTGTTGTTGTTACAGTTATGCACTGTGCCGTTGGAACTCATGAATGCCTAAATCTTCATCATTTTTCTAATAACATAAATTAGGATCTAATATGAGCTCAAACATGTACCTGACAGGAGGTTTACTATGGTATATATCTTGCAGATCAACAAATGATAACTAATAGATTAAGCTTCTTAGTACCTGTTATTACTTTATGTTGTGGTCTTTCGGAAGAGAGAGTGAGAGAGGTCAGAGATGTTTTGTGCATGTCAAATATTGACAGTACTAATAAGAGATGAGCACCGCCAGAAAGTACACCAGGAGAAGGATCCGTTGGCGTGTCCAGTAAAAGTACCAAAGAGAATGTCACTGCAACTGATGCAGTACTCGACACTGAGGAAGAAACAACAACGAATTGCGTTACAAAAAGGTTCAGTATGAATATTAATCTTACCAGTTATCTCTTTGTGATGTATAAATGTATAATTGTAAGATGAATTTGAGAAAATTACCTTTTTGGATTGAGAAATAAGAATAAAATAGGAAAATAAAAATGCGAAATTAAAGCAAGATAATTGAGAAAAAAAAAACAAATACAAAAGAATGTGAACTTGTGTTTGTTATCTCAGCCATGGTGCACTAACATTCGGGTAGCAGCAAGTGTACTTGCGTTTTTGGTTGCAAATTAGTCAGAACCTTCCCTGCGTTTGGTAGCCGTAGTAAAATTGATTTAAGCTCTTAAATCAATTTTAAGTCACCAAACGGAAGTAATTTAAGGTCGCAGCTATATAGGTGTAGTAAACTGAATCACTAATATTTCACATCTTTTACACATAACATCAACTTTACTTCATCTATTTACTTCACTACCACCAAACACCACTGATTTAAGGTGATTTAACGTTTTACTCCGCTTTAACTTATTACACTTGCCAAACGGGGGGCTTACTTGCAAATAACATCATAACTATTATATAATCAGTAGATGCAATGGCACGTGGTATGATACATACAATAGAACCAATTTATTTTATCAATTTCCATTATATTAATTGCAATGAACTCATATCTAGTTGCATTAATATTACTACTAAATAACCCACGTCTTGCTTTGGGCTGAAATTATTATATCTTTTATTACCGAAAGCTCATCCCTTATGAAGAAACTAACATAGGCCTGTCGAGACATTAATGTACGTCAACAGTAGTGATCAATCTAAGTAAACAATCAACGGCTGAGGTTTCTTTTTTAGGAAGATAGAACTTTCATGTCAAAAAATATAATCTCCTTTTTTTTTATTACAAGTAAGAGTTGGCACCCAAGTCCCAATTCATATCCTCTACTGCACAGTATGTTACTGCGCAGCATTTCAACTGTTGGATTTGCTTTGAGATTTGTGCAATCCAATCTCGAAAAGGCTCCCCTATAATCCCCATCGTTGATTTGTAAAATACTGCGCAGCAGAGGATAAGCACTCCCCAAGTCCTTATTACAAGTTACAACAGACTTTTTAACAAGAAAGAGTGACTCGATAGTCCATAGTCCATGCGCAACAAAATAAGGACTATTTTCATAGATGACCATGGGGCCAATTAAATTTAGATGGACCACCGTGGATCAAAATTATTTTCACAAATTGTCTTGACTGGGGCGTACTTTGAATATGCGCCCCTATTAAAGTTCAAAATTTTTGTTATTTTAATTTGTCGATAAATAATTATTGTAGATCTTTTCACGAGCTTTCCGGAATGTGGTTGTACGTTTTTTAGAGAGTTTCCTATCAAAAGTTATGCTTATTTAAAGATCAAACTTTTTTATTATATTTTTCGTCGAATTTCTTGATATTGTTTGGTGTATCAGTTTCATTTGCACGATTTCAAAACATCTTAGTGATTTGTTCATGCTATATAAAATTGTTTTTGTATTCCCCAATATTTTCATATAAAGAGTTTATTGAGCACCATAAATTGTGATTTTAGATACGATAACATGAATTTTGAGGTGTTAGCATTTCGATTCGAAATGCTAACATTAGTATAATAGTCTAACTCATATACATCTAATATTAATAAAAGTTGTGCAGTTTGATTATATAATATCACGTACTTAAATTTTAATAGATAATAAATTTATTTTTATATATAAAGACTGTTAAAGAGTTTTTGGATCATAAATAATAGACAATTTTAAGAGTCTCGACAAAAATGTAAAAAAAAAAAAGTTTGATCTTTAAATGAGCATAACTTTTGATAGGAAACTCTCCAGAAAACGTACAACCACATTTCGGAAAGCTCGTGAAAAGATCTACAATAATTATTTATCAGAAAATTAAAATAACAAAATTTTGAACTTTAACAGAGGCGCACATTCAAAGTGCGCCCCAGCCAAGGCCATCTGTGAAATATTTTTCGATCCACGGTGGTTCATCTAAATTTGATTGGTCCATGATTATCTATGAAAATAGTCCACAAAATAACAAACTGAGCAATGCCTTTGGGCCTTCTTCGTATTGAATTGGGCCTTTAGTCCTTTCTCCTTTTCCCGCTTATTATCATTACTTCCTTTCTTAAGGCCGTTATTCATTTCCTTCTCAACTTCAACAGCTCACACTAACAGTCGATGAAAGAAGCAATCAGAGCTTCGCCGCTGCTGGCGATGGCTAGGGTTTTAGGGACAACTCTCTCTCCCGCATGGCGTCTTCTTCTTGGCAGGTATGATTTTAGAGGAAATTCTCTTTTTCGGGAGCAATTGCTGTATGATCTGTTTTATAAGGTAGCTAAACCTGTTTATAAATTTTTTTTTTTTTTGTTAAAAGAAGCTGAACCTAATTAATTTGCTTTTGTGTCAAAATTAGAAAGCTCTCTGAATTGTTCTTGGTGGGAAATCAATGAGAGGAGATAAGAACAAAATTGAATGTACTTTGGAGCATGCATTTCTTCTCAAGGGCATTAATACTCGGATGACGAACAGCGAATATATCTGACAGGTATCAAATTTGAATTTTGTTATAATTGTTATACTATTAAAAGTATATTAGAGTGATTCAGTAAAATTGAATTTCCTAAAATTGGTATATTGATTTCAAACATATGAAATGCTGCATACCACATTAAAGCATTCGAAACCAGTATTGCCATTTAAGGGAATTTATTTTTCAAGTTTATAATTACAACATAAAAAGAAAGCTCTAGTATGGCGCGCTCCTGGATATAAATCTAAAAGACTGTTAGATTTAAGTTCTACGCGCCAAAGCCAATGGTAATTTTACACAAACGGTTAACCCCCGCCCCTCCTATCAATTTTTCACATCTTGTCATCAGAAACTTCATGTTATCTTCACTCTTTGCTTTTTTTCACCTTAGCCTCGCATCCTTGCCCCACATCTTGACACTGATGCTGTATAGTTGACCCAAGTGATGATGTCAGAAGGGTCTGGTAACATATCCGTTGGAGGAGTTGATGAGAAAGTAAGCAGTGGGCTTATGGCAGGTGTTATGGGCCAGGAGGAAGTAGGAGTTGGTGGAGTTGGTGGCCCAAAGCGCAGCCCAAGCACGAAGCAATTGGAGATAGACTCTGGCAAGACGGTTACAGCGTAAAGATTCTCAAATGAGACCTCTAGTACTGGAGGGGTCCTGTTTAGAATTGTATCTTAATAAAAGAAATGTAGATGTTAAATTGGAGAGGATTAACTTTGAGTTGTAATTCTGTTTACAGAAGTTTAGAGTATAAATACTCAGTCGATAGGATTTATTAGCTGTCGTTGATGTAACAGAACATTTTATCTCTTTTCTTGTTCTTCTTCTTTTCCTTTTGTTGAACTTTTATCCAGTTTAAAAGGTGAAATTGAATCGTATTGGTTTGATTTTGCAACTTTTGTGTGTGAATTTGCATTTTGTGTGTTGATTGCTAATGTCAGGATTAAGATCTTGACATTTTGGTATCAGAGCCGGTCCATAACCACAGGTCCCAGGGTTTGTTACGAGTAGAGCTTGTTGTTGTTGCTGATTCTGATCTGAGTGATCTGATGGCTGGTAAGGGAAATAGCAGTGCTGTTACTTTAGAAGCAATCATGGCTAGAATAGAAAAGATGGATTCAGTCAATAAATCTCGATTTGAAAAGATTGAGGTACAAATTAATTCCAAGAGCAAAGAAGAGTTAGATCTGGCACTGAGAAGAGAGGCAGATATGGAAGAAAGAATACTAAAATAAGTTAATGATCAGGTATCTGCAGCCATGACTCTGGTGCAAGCCACCTCAATTAAAGATCTGACTGATAAGGTGTTCCAGCTTGAGAGTAGAGTGGTGCAGCCTCATGGCAGTGGAGTCTCTTCTCCTATGTATAGGGTCTCACCGGAGAGATCTGATATGAAAAGTGATGGGGTAGCTCCAGGGATGAGAGTGCAAACTTCAAGGCAAGAATTCCCACAATTCAGTAGAGAAGAACCTGAAGAGTGGATAGCTCAATGTGAGTACATATTTGAATTATGTCAAGTACCAGAAGCAAATAGAACTATTCAAGCTGTAGCCAATTTTAAGGGTGAGGCAAGCTCTTGGTATAGAGGGTACAAGACTACCCATGACCACCCTTCATGGACTGATTTGGTGAAGTTACTTAAGATTAGGTTTGCGAAAACTGAGAAAACTAGTGCTTATGAAGAAACGAGGAGGTTAACTCAGTCTGCATTTGTGAGAGACTATATGAGGCAATTTGAAATAATTCAAGCAAGATCACAGATTGAGTATCCCTACCTACCAGAAAGTCACTATGTGACAACCTTTGTTAGTGGGCTAAGGGATGACATTAAGCACTTATTGTTGACTAAGAGGCATACCAATCTATTGGCAGTGTTTGAAGAAGCCACTCATTTGGAGGTGGCTTTAGATTACCAAATGAAAAGAAACAGGAATAGTTTCAAAGTTCAGGTCAGGGCAAGGAGGAGGTTACAAGAGTCTGGGCTGGAAGGATAAAGCTGAAGAGACAAAACCAGTTACGGGCAAAGAAAGTGAGAGGAATACTCTATGGGAGCAAAGGAAGGCATTGGGATTATGTTTTAAATGTGATGAAAAGTACTACCCCGGCCATAAATGCAAGGTGCAGGTGAATATGCTATTGGGTGAAGAGGAGTTGAATGATGAAGTGAACTGTCAGCCAACCCCAGATGTTACTGATAACATAGAAGAAGCTTTAGTATCAATTAGAGGTGGCAATCAGGTCGGGTCGGGCGGGTTCGGGTCGGGTCGGGTCGGGTTCGGGTTAGTTTGACCAGGCAAAATTCGGGTTACGGGTCGGGTTGGATCGGCGCGGGTCGGGTTTCGGGTCAGCAGTAGCCGCCATCTATCGGGTCACGGGTCGAGTCGGGTCAGTGCGGGTCGGGTTTCGGGTCAGCAGTAGCCGCCATATATCGGGTCACGGGTCGAGTCGGGTTAGGGCAGGTCGGGTTTTCGGGTCAGCAAGACCATCTTTTGATCGGGTCACGGGTCGGCTCGGGTCTGGTCGAGTCGGGTCTCGGGTCGACAAGTGTCGCCTTTTGCCGGGTCAAGAGTTAAGTCGGGTCGGGTCAAGTCGGGTTTTGATTTGGGTTAGATTTCGGGTCATCTGATCTAGTCTTGACATCTCGAGTCATCTCTGGTTCTAACTACTGTTGTTTATCCAAGTACACTAGTCACTAGGGGGATGGCCGCATTTTGGGTATTAACTGCTACGCTCTTTTCACTATATAAAATATGATTGATTAGTTTTACTAATTAATTTATTTATTTACAATTAATTGTGAAAAATTTAGCTTGTTGTAAGTAGTAATTAAAATCAAAAATAAAAATAAGAGAATCATTGGAGTTGCATTGATAATATGAATTGATATGAGTTGATACATGTCATTTTCAATTATATCTCAATCAAAGAAAATATGATCTTAATATCAGATCGAGTCGAGTCGGATCGCATCGGGGTAGACTGTTTGGATTGTGTTATATGGGGTTGACCCTACTATTTCAGGTCGAGTTGGGTTTCGCCGTTTTGGGTCATCCAATTTTGAGTTGTCTAGGGCTCGAGTAATTTGGGTTTAGGTCGGGTCCGGATCGGGTTTCGAGTCTGTAATCTAGAATAATATCGGGTCTTCGGGTTGTCTCGGGTCGGGTCGGGTCGGGTTTCGGGTTGCCTAACTGCCGTTCAAGTCGGGTCTCGGGTCGGGTCGGGTTGGGTTTCGGGTTGCCTAACTGTCGTTCAAGTCGGGTCTCGGGTCATCTCGGGTCGGGTCGGGTCGGGTTTCGGGTTGCCTAACTGCCGTTCAAGTCGAGTATCGGGTCAAGCCGGGTCGGGTCGGGTCGGGTTCGGGTAAGTTTGACCATCTGAAAAATCGGGTTGGGTTCGAGTTTGGTCGGGTCGGGTTCGGGCGGGTTTGTCGGGTCGGGTCGGGTTTTGCCACCTCTAGTATCAATGGTAGCAACTTCAGGTATGAGCCATACACCTGTGGGAACCATGAAAATTAGAGGGAAGATTGGGAATAGAGATATTTGTGCATTATTGGATAGTGGGAGCACACACAGTTTTATACATTTTAGTGCTTTGCAAGGTGTTGATTGCAAAATTACACAGACTACCCCTCTGATAGCCATGTTGGCTACAGGAATTAAAACAGTGACAGATACTAAGTGTGAAGGATTAAAATACTCCTTGCAGGGGCATGAGTTTTGTGACAGTATGAAATTGCTTGACATCAAATGTTATGATATAATCCTAGGGTTGGATTGGTTGAGACAACATAGACCTATGGAGGTTGATTGGTTGGAGAAGTGTGTCTCATTTAAGAGGGGTGATGAAACCATTAAACTTCAAGTGCAAGAGGAAAAGGCAGAAATCTATTTCTGTAAAAGTGTGGCAGTGCAAAAGGAGTTAGAAGGAGGTAATGAGGTAATGATTGCCCATGTTATGATGATACAGCCAATGGATCAAAAGGAGAAAGAAGTTGAGCCAGAACTGAAAGGAGTGCTAGAGCAATATAAAAAAGTGTTTGAAGAACCACAGGGTTTGCCACCTCAGAGAGAATTTGATCACCAAATAATACTCAAACCTAACACCACTCCTGTGAATCTTAGACCTTACAGATACAGTCACTACCAGAAACTGGAGCTAGATAAAATCATTGAGGAGCTTCTGAGGAATTCAGTGATTCAACCTTCTGTGAGTCCTTATGCTTCCCCAGCCCTGTTGGTCAAAAAGAAGGATGGGACTTGGAGATTATGTGTGGATTATAGAAGGCTAAATGACCAAACAGTGAAGAACAAATACCCTGTGCCAGTGATAGATGACCTTTTGGACCAATTAAAAGGTGCCCAGCATTTTTCTAAAATTGATCTGAGGTCTGGGTATCATCAGATAAGAATGAAGGCTTGTGACATACCTAAAACAGCTTTTAGGACCCATGAAGGTCATTATGAATACCTAGTGATGCCCTTTGGTCTGACTAATGCTCCTGCCACTTTCCAAGCCTTAATGAATACCATATTCAAACCCTTTCTGAGGAAGTTTGTTTTGGTTTTCTCTGATGACATCTTAATCTATAGCCCCAGTCAAGAAGTACACAAAACTCAGTTGGCAGCAGTTTTGAATAAACTGAAGGAGAATCAATTGTATGCCAAGGCCAG
Source organism: Cyperus esculentus (assembly GCA_030179965.1). Taxonomy (NCBI): domain Eukaryota; kingdom Viridiplantae; phylum Streptophyta; class Magnoliopsida; order Poales; family Cyperaceae; genus Cyperus; species Cyperus esculentus. Next base: position 4,435,477 of record JASGLE010000003.1, on the reverse strand, counting down.
CAAATGTGAGTTTGGATTAAGAAAAGTTGAGTATTTGGGTCATGTGATTAGTGGAGAAGGGGTCGCAACTGTTCCTAAGAAAATTGAGGCAATGATTAATTGGCCTGTGCCTAAGAATGTTAAGGAACTGAGAGGTTTTTTAGGTCTCACTGGATACTATAGAAAGTTTGTGAAGGGATTTGGAACTATAAGCAAACCCTTGACTCAATTGTTGAAAAAGAATGCTTTTCAGTGGGGTGAGGAAGCTGAGAAAGCCTTTAACAGGCTTAAACAGGCAATGTGTGAAGCCCCTGTTTTAACCATGCCAAATTTTCAAAAACCATTTACCTTGGAGACAGATGCTAGTAATGCTGGCATTGGAGTTGTCCTCATGCAGGAGGGTAGGCCACTAGCATATTTCAGCAAGGCTCTGGGGGTCAGAGCTCAAGCTCTTTCTACCTATGAAAAAGAATTGATGGCTCTCCTTGCTGCTGTGCAGAAATGGAGACATTACCTGCAAGGTAATACATTTGTCATTAAGACAGATCATTGCAGTCTCAAGTTTCTACTAGAACAAAGGTTGACTCATTCTCTGCAACATAAAGGGCTATGCAAGTTACTTGGCTTAGATTATTCTATACAGTACAAGAAAGGGGTAGAGAACCAAGTGGCTGATGCACTATCCAGAAGGGTCAGTACTGATTCAGAAATAATTGAGTGCAATGCTTTAACATAATTGATTCCTACTTGGATTGAGGAATTAAAAGAGAGTTACATAAATGACCCTTGGGCTCATGTCATTTTACAACAGAAAATTGGGCAGGAGGCTGAGAAAGTCACTGTGCATCAGGGGGTGATCAGAGTGAAGGGAAGGCTGTATGTGGGCACTCATGCTGAGTGGAGGAACAAGGTGTTACACTGGATGCATAACTTTGGAATTGGGGGTCATTCTGGAATTTTGGGAACTTATCAGAGGACCAAGAAGATGTTCTATTGGCCTAAGGTGAAGGAGGAGATTATTGCTCATGTGAAAGGTTGTGATGTGTGTCAACTTAACAAAGTAGAGCATAACCTTCCCCCAGGGTTGCTAGAGCCTATTCCTGTCCCTAAGAGGGCTTGGCAAACAATCACTATGGATTTCATTACTGAACTTCCAAAGAGTGAGGGAAAAGAGGTAATTATGGTGATCATAGACAAATTCACTAAATATGGACATTTCATTCCATTGGCTCATCCTTTTTCAGCAGTGGAAATAGCCAAGGTGTTTATGGAGATGGTGTATAAATGGCATGGGCTACCCAACAAAATCATAACTGACAGGGATCCCATTTTCACAAGCATATTTTGGAGAGAGCTAATGAAAAGGTTGGAAGTGAAACCCAATTTAAGCACTGCATACCATCCCCAGACTGATGGCCAATCAGAGAGATTTAACCAGTGTGTAGAGCAGTATTTGAGGTGCATGATTGGACAGACTCCTAAGCAGTGGGTGAAATGGCTATACTTAGCTGAATGGTGGTATAACACAACTCACCACTCAGCTATCAACATGACCCCTTTTAAAGCTCTTTATGGGTATGGACCCCCCAACATATCCCTTGGATCCATTCCAGTGAGCAAGGTGAGCTCAGTAGATGAATTATTACAGGAAAGACAGAAATTGTCACAGCAGCTTAGGCAACAGTTGCAAAAAGCTCAAGGAAGAATGAAATTCTATGCTGATAAAAAGAGATCAGAGAGAGAGTTCTCTGTGGGTGATGGGGTGTACTTAAAATTGCAACCTTATAGACAAACTTCTCTCCAAAAGAAAGGGAATTACAAGTTGGGTGCCAGGTACCATGGCCCCTTTGAAATTCTAGAGAAAATTGGAAGAGTGGCTTATAGACTCAATTTACCTAAGGGGTCACAAGTGCATCCAGTCTTCCATGTATCCCAATTGAAGGAAAAGGTAGGCACCGGAGTGAACGTCTCGCCGGAATTGCCAATTTTGAGCAATTATGGAAAAGTGCACATTTCTCCAGTGGCAGTAATGGATCGCAGGCTGGTGAAGAAGAGGGGAGAACCAGCAACTGAAATCCTAGTAAGGTGGTCGAATCTTCCCGATTCAGATGCAACCTGGGAGGATTACGGTGAATTGAGGAGGCAATTTCCGGAGTTCGTCGTTGAGGACAACTCCGATTTGGAGAAGGGGGGAATGTCAGAAGGGTCTGGTAACATATCCGTTGGAGGAGTTGATGAGAAAGTAAGCAGTGGGCTTATGGCAGGTGTTATGGGCCAGGAGGAAGTAGGAGTTGGTGGAGTTGGTGGCCCAAAGCGCAGCCCAAGCACGAAGCAATTGGAGACAGACTCTGGCAAGACGGTTACAGCGTAAAGATTCTCAAATGAGACCTCCAGTACTGGAGGGGTCCTGTTTAGAATTGTATCTGAATAAAAGAAATGTAGATGTTAAATTGGAGAGGATTAACTTTGAGTTGTAATTCTGTTTGCAGAAGTTTAGAGTATAAATACTCAGTCGATAGGATTTATTAGCTGTCGTTGATGTAACAGAACATTTTATCTCTTTTCTTGTTCTTCTTCTTTTCCTTTTGTTGAACTTTTATCCAGTTTAAAAGGTGAAATTGAATCGTATTGGTTTGATTTTGCAACTTTTGTGTGTGAATTTGCGTTTTGTGTGTTGATTGCTAATGTCAGGATTAAGATCTTGACAGATGACCTCTTCATGCCCCCAGTATTAGCCCTGGGCTGCTTGGACCCATCGCCTGTTCCAAAGTGGCTGCTGATTTTGTCCTCCATGCCACTCTTGATTTTCTCCTGTATATCATGGAACTGACTTAGAAATATAATTAGATTGTAACTGGTAAGTAAATAAAAGACAGATTGCTGACCTTCATTCCTTGACTCATGGAAATTTTTATCTCCCCATTTTCTCTGATGGTGTCATTTGGAGCCTTGCCCATGATTCTGTTAGATGCTAGATCATATGCCAGAGCACGTTCTTCAGGTGTGTTGTACGTTCCTAGCCAGATTCTCTCTCGTCGTCCTATGATTGAGGTGTAGGAAAGCTCCGCTGCATATCTGATCTTTTCTTCCAAGTTTATCTGCTTTCCCTCGTAACTTTTGGGTTTCTTAACCCAAACACCCTTGTATGCAACTGTCTTAGAGGCAGCTCGTTTGAATAACTATGTTGGTGAGAATTAGAGTCGCTGGTGGAAGGGTTGGACATGGTATTCATTAAGATTAATTTGAGGAGCTACGGGAGAAATCAATGTAATTTTAGGGAATGGTGAAAGAGGAGAGAGGAAAGGATGACGGCACTAGGGTTTTGCTCCTTGGATGGTATTTATATCCTCAGGAGAGGGTAGAGTTCTAAATTCGTGCCGTTCCGTGCCGTATCGTGTCCAGACACGCCGTGCCTTCGTGCCTTGTCTTTTTTTTATTAATATTTTTTTCGTGCCGTGCCGTGCCAAAAATTGAAAGGAGGCACGGCACGGATAAGATGCACCGTGTCTATCGTGCCGTGACTTATTCGTGTTGTGTCCAATCGGATACGTGACATACCGTGTCGTATCTGCGTGTCTTAACCGTGCTAAACGTGCCCACTCGTTTCGAACATAAAAATTTAAAAAATTCCCAAAAAATAAAAAGTTTAAATAAATTAAAATTTAACCCAAAAAATCATTAAATTATTTCTTTTTCAAAATTCAGAATAAAAAATTTAAAATACATAAAAAATATTAAAAAATATCATATACTATGAAAATTGTTTTAATTAATAATTACATAATGTCTTATAAATTACCCTTCCTCTTTTTTTTTTAGGCTTTGGGACCGGGTTATATTAGAAACATAGGCAGAGTTATTACCTGTGTCCTACCCTTATCCTACCCATGACCTATCCGTGCCTACCCATATCCTATCCGTTCCTACCGGTGCCACCTATGTTATTTCTGTCGTGTCCCGTGCCGTTACTATGCCATTACTGTGCCACCTATGTTATTTCTGTCGTACCGTTTTTTCGTGTCGTTCCGTGCCGTTTCTGGAACACTATGCGTGTCGCGTGCCGTTCCAAAATTTTCAAAACTTAGACACGACACGGTTAATGACCCGTGCCGTTACCACCCGTGCCCGTGTAGTTCCGTGCCGGAATTGGCCATGGCGTGCCATTTTTTAGAAATCTAGGAGAGGGGCCCTTTTTAATGATGAGTGAGCTCAAATGGGGCCCCCATTTCAAGCCCTTAAGTGCAATATATTTTGTATTAGATTTGCATTTAATAACGCTTTCGGGTTGGATGCCATTGAATCAAATAAGGCTTATTGTTGTATTTCATACTGGTCTTCGTATTGTCACCTTAAATGTCCAAGATGAAATTATTGGCAACTTAAATGACCAAGATAGGTTTTTCAGGATTGCTCTACATTACTACTCCTTTCTTTTTTCTTTTTATTTAAAAAAAATTAAAGGCTTGCACTGACCTTGACATCCATTTCTAATTGAATTGCTTTCTTGATACCAAAATGTTAATAACAGTACAGTATCAGTAATTCAGTACTACTACATAAATAAGCCCAGTGTTAGTGTGCAGCATCTATGCTGGAACCAGTACCATGTGCGGAAATATATATATATATATATATTTTTTTTTGCACTTTCCTTTATTTTCTCGTGTTGTATGCCTCAAATTTTGTGGCCAGTTAAACGTACATGCTTTATAGTGATAATCATACAAATAAAACTCTTCTCTAGGAGTGAATCTCTCTGTCATACATCTTCTGCTAACTATGAACCTTGCATAAGTAATTATAAATTGTGTAATGATAGACATGATAGCTGGCAAGAACAGAAATCTCTAGTGTCATTAAAATTATGTATTTGTAAATACAAGCCATATGTTTTGTGGTGTAAGGAAGAAAAGTTATTATTTTTATCCAGTAGTTAAGAAAATTTTTTGTTATATTTTCCTTTTAAATTTTAGAGGGATCCATTGACAATACTTTTCTTGACAATTTTGACAATTAGATATTTGAAAATTTTGAAAAAAAAAAATACCACCATTAAATTCTCAAAAGTAGAAAAATGTTTACGGAAGTGTTGTTTAACTTATAGATTGATTAAGTGAAGTTTGATAACTCTTCAAAATCCCTTTAAATTACAACCATTGAAAAATGCATAAAATTTTGGTAAGCCATCAAAACGATATTCAAATTGATTGAAATTTGAAACGCTGTGAATCTATAAGTTAGATAATACACGCATAAAATTTTTTCATTTTTGAGATTTTATATGAATTTTTTTCAGAATTTTTAAAACTACCGTTGTCAATATTGTTAAGATAAGCATTGTCAATTGATCCCTCCTCTTTAAATTTTCATCCAACTGAAAGTATATTTGGTTGGTTCTTGATATTAACTAAGCATTGCAACTTCATGATCCATTTTTAAGTATTTGTGCTATCTTATCACAAACATGCTAGGATTCTACTCTTTGCTACTCATGGGTTGATTTGAATTTTATTTTGTAAAAAGAACAATGAGGACAAAAAAAAGAAATACATAATTTCGTTGCAATTTCTGCTTTCTCATTACAGATGTGAATCAAATATGTTATTTGTTAAAGTACATAATTTTGTTTCTATTACCCATTGTATTTATAAAACATTTTAGGTAAGTTGTCAATATGAAATTAAATTGAAAATTTTGTGAATCAATGACCAAAGCTTATATAAACTCCTTTATATACAATGAACTGTGCCCTGGCAATAAGTTTAGTTGCATGGCCTTTGCAAAATTATATGATATTTTTAATAAATACATATAAATTTGTGTTTCTGAATACATACACCAACTATTGCACTAACAGTAATGATATATAAATATAAGCAAGAGCTTCTACAAATATCAACAGGAAGGTAATTACAATCTCCATGGCTCTAAAAGAAATATGCGCCAAGCCATCATTTGTGTTGTTCCAAACTATTTATGTTTGCTACCTAATGACCTAATCACGTACCATCTGATTCTATACTACTAGATACTGGTAAGCTAATGGTAGTATTCAAGTTGGTCGGGTTCAAATATAGAACTGGTTTTATTCCAAAAGTAATACAATAACTTTGCGCTCTATACATATATGAATATTAATGTTGTAATATATGCCTTCAGTGGATACCCCTCCTGGAAAGTGACCTGACCAAATCCAGTTAGGATGTTGGTGAGGAGAGGAGGGTTAGGAATGGTATCGGGATTAGGTTTAGGATCAAGATTGATGTTGCTTACATCCATTGAGGTTAATTGGAGGGTGCTCAATGGAAAAAATCAGTGTGATTTTAGGGACAGATGAAAGGTGTAAAGGGTGATGGCACTATAGTTTTGTTGTAATTTCTGCTTGCTCGCAACTGATATAAACCCAGTTCTCTTCTATACTATACTTAGCTCTACATAATTATTCAGGATTTGTACACTGGCATTGTAAGGCCAGACTGCAGCTAAATTTTAAGAAACATGCATAGGTGGAATAAGAAAAATTTAAGGAAAAATTATCTCTGTGCCACTCCAAAACTTGGGAATTTTTAAAATGCCACTTCAAAGTTTTGGTTTGCACAATCATATATTCTCCAGATTGTCGTTATAGTGTATTAAGTATTCAATATTCAATATTTTTTTGTGTAGAGACAAAAATACCCTCCAAAATTTCTGAATTTCTGATAAATTGATGGATCAAAGAATCTTAGACTATTTCCAAGTTCTAGCCCCTTTCACCTGTTTGAGCTTCTTTCCCTCTCACCCTCTCAACTCTTCTTCTCACATGCCTTCTCCATGTTCTATTTACTTCTCTTTCTCGCACCTCCTACCTTCCAGGAACCAGGCATAATCCAGAATTCCAGATGTTGCTTTTGATGCATCTCCTCCACTCGGCACTGTAGCATGAGGTATCACTTCATCCCATCTGACCTTTTGGTTGTCCAGTCCTTGTGGCTCTTGAATTTTAAATATCCCTTCATCAGTAGTGACAGTCTCTTGGTACTTTTACCAGGCACGCCGACAGAACCTTCTCCTGATACACTTTTTGGTGGTGCTCTCTCTTATCAGCATTATCAATATCTGACACAAGAAATCTCCTGCGACCTCTTCACTCCCTCTTCCCACACATAAAGCAACTTGTAAGCAGTATTTTGTTATAGTAGGTATTATTCAGACCAATATGGTACCAATACCAGTCTTAAAACACCATATCTCGGCATGAATGTACAAAGCTTAATCTATTAGTTATCAATTGCTAAACCCACAATGTGGTTAATCTGCAAGATACATATTATAGCAAACCACCAGTCAGGCACATATTTGAGCTCATATTAGATCCCGATTTATGTTTCTTAGACAATTATTACATAAATGATGAAAATTTAAGCATTGAGTTCCAACTGCACGGTGCATAATTGTAACAGCAACAGCAACGGTGAATGCTATAAATTGAGCCCTACCAGGCAACACAGCCACAATAATAGGTACCAGTAAAATGAGAAAAGAAAGGTGCTCTGATTGTGTGCTACATCTATTCAGTGAGAGGTATGATCGTGTCTGGGACCCGGCTCGCACTGAAGGTACTCGTCTCAGCGATTGTGTGGAGCAGACTCACCTTGGAGGACAGCTTCACAGGGTTGATGTTCCGGGTACCCTCAAATTTTCTCTCGCTCCTTTTTATTTAATTTTAACCAGACGAGAACTTCTATTATATCAGAAAATATTCTTTTAATTGCTCATGAAATATATCAGAACTGAGAACTCCAAGCTACGCTCCTAAGTACAGATATTTTCCTAACATCCAATCTAGTACTAACTCTTTCTTACAAGTGGAAAGTTTTGCTTTGATTTTGCTCAATTGCAGATGGGAACCTAGGCACCCTTGTTTATACTTGTATATTTTTACTTGCCATAGATATTTTCTAACATACAACATTCTAAAATTTACTCGACAACATAACAAAATATATAGCAAGATATTAGCTAGACATATCTTGGCAACCCCAGAAAGATTCTTCGGACAAGTCGGTAATGGGCTTGGGCTTTTCATCAGCGTTGCTTCTCGATAATTATCTTCCTGACTCGGCAGAAATGGAAATTGTATTGGCAGACAGCAGAGTGTTGACTCCATTGCTGGTATATCGATTTGTTCTATTATCATCGGGCTGTGAAGCACAATACTGTGACTCTATGTCTAAGAAGTTTACAACAAACATCGAGCTTTCCGGTGGCACGTCCACAGTTTTCCGTCCCTCGAGCATATCTACCACATCATTCATGTCTGGTCTGAGCTCGGGATTTTCCTGGATGCACCAAAAAGCAACATTGACCAGTAACATAACTTCGCTTTCGGTAAGACGCCCACCGTGCAATAAGATCCTATCAACTGCTTCCAGCAAATTCCCCTCCTTTATTTTGTCTCTGATGATTTTTGGCAAGTAGGTGTTCCTCCTTTGATGAGTGTCTTCTTCTATTGTAGATTGAAAATTCCTCCTTCCACCAACAAGCTCCAAGAGCACCATCCCATAGCTGTATACATCAGATTTAGGTGATATAGCCCCGGGCACGAGCATCTCTGGAGGCAAATAACCCACCTAAATTATGAAATTATCAGAAGAATTAAATTAAGTTCATGTAAATCAATTTGCTATTTACAAATAAGAAATAGTAGGTTAAAATGTACCGTGCCCCTTGCCCTCGTCATGACATCCATCTCGTCCCTCTCCATTGATCTCGAGATGCCAAAATCAGAAACCCGTGCCCGGAAGCTATCATCAAGTAATATATTTCCTGGCTTGACATCGAGATGTAGGATCCGGTGACGACAATCATGGTGCAAATATGCTAGGGCTTTTGCCACATCAACTGCGATTTGATACCTCAAAGCCCACGTCAAGCAGCGTCGTTTTGCTTCCTCCGCAAAGATCCAAGTATCCAGTGACCCATTCTCAAGAAATGGGTAAACAAGATACCGATCGCCTCTTTCTGTCAGGCAATACCCTAGTAGGTGTACTAGGTTGACATGTTGTAAGCTTGCTATGATGGTAATCTCTGTTATGAACTCATTATCACCATTTTTTTGACTTTTCACACGCTTGACTGCAACGATAGAGCCATCATTAAGCGTCCCCTTAAAGATAGTCCCGGAGCCGCCTTGACCAATCTTGAGGTGAAAGCTTTTTGTTGCTTTTTCTAGATCCTTGAACAAAAATCTAGTAGGTAACTCAGCAAGCTTCAAAAAACTATATCGATCTTCTTGGAGTAGTTCACGAGTGCGTTTGTACAAGATGTACAAAGTTAGCAAAAAGCCATCAGTTACAAGCAGGACATTAGAAACAAGCGCCCAACGAGAAAACCATACAAATATGTAGGTGAGGATTATCCCAAAATATATAGAAAAGAACAGCACCACCGTCACAATCTTCCACTTGCGGTTGGCTGCTCGATTGACATATAACCAACAAATAACTGCATATGCTACTGTTGACATGCAGCAGGCAATAATGGTAACAAATGGCTGTTTAAGTGGATCAGATTGTTCAATAGAAAATATTGTTAAAAGGAAAAATATTATTGAGGATACAATCATGTTGTTTGTATCTCGGAGATAAATCAACAACAAGAACACAGTTGTTGCCAACATATTAATATATGAGATGAGACGAAATTCGATATCCCAGCGAGGTGGCTTCAGAATGAAACGCAGCGGGAGTATGAGACTAATAGTACAAAAGAACAACGCTGAGATTACCACCTTCCACCTCCAGTTATGAATATGATTCACATAAAGAATCAAAACAAAAAAATACACCATGGTATTAAAAAAAGTCCCAAATATGTAAAGTTTTGAATTTAGTACTTGGAGATCTGATCTGGACTCCGTGCGGACCGTGCCATCTAATATATTTACAGTGAGCATTAAGAGAATAACTGATGCCGAAGCTGCTATCTTGACACTATTTTTCACCATTCTTTAGGCTTCTTTTTTTTTTTTCTTTGGTTCCTCTTGGTTTTTTTTTTTTTTATCATAAGACCTGTTTCTGGGGCTTATATATATTGTGTTTCCTTGTTTCAATTGTTGTGGATAACTAAAATTTTACTTGGCTGCCTGAGCTCCCATTAATAGACACTTAGTGAATCTAAACCTGTGTTTTCTTGCCCTTGACCAAGATCCAAATCCAACGATCCAAAATTGTTCACACAGTATTTCACACATGTGGTGGGTGGACTGACCTGTGAGCAAATTTTGAATAGTATTTGTATTTTCCAACACAAGGATGTATCCAATATTCCATCCAGCTGTGTAGAGTGTGAAGGCTGAGTACCAACATGAGGCCAGCCAGCAAAGGTTGAATTGTATGTATATTCCATAGCACAATATTATAGCACAAGGAATAATTGTTACCTCTTTCCCTTTCATTCAAAATAATTCAAGGTGCGGTGTTAATTATGAAAGAGAATCAATCTGATTGTTCAAGTAAAAAAAAAGTGTGAGAATACCGAAGAAGGTCGAGACATGAGGTTAAATTTGAAGTAAAATTTATGTAGAAACTGAAGATTAACTATGAAGAAGAAGTTCCTTATAATTAGATCAAGTATCATTCCCCAATTAATATCTTAATTAGTCATAAAGATCAAGTACCATTCACCAATTTCTTCTCAGTCATACACTTTTTGTTCGTGTTTCATTGGATTGTTTTGTTCTAGTGCAGTTAAGGTCTTAACAGTGATAAACACTTGACCAAACAGGCCCAAAACTGAATAAAAGAGATTTGCATATAAGGGCTGGGCTGCCCCAATTCGCCACTTGAAAAATAGTTCTCTACTTCTGGATTCACATCAGCTGCCACACTTTTTTGAATACCTAACGTATGTAGAAAAACCGTCCATAGCGTCTATAGGTTACATTATGGAATGTATTTGTCACATTTCGGAACATATCTGTTACATTTCGTATACGTCTATGGACGTATGGACAGTTTTTCAATGGACGCAAGATGTTTCTCTATTTTTTTCTATGGCAGCGAACGTGTGCCATAGTATTTCGTCTCTATGGTAGTGTTGTGACAAAAGGGCGGGTAAGGGTCCCAAGGGCGAAGGGTCCAGCGGGCGAAGGGTCCGACGGGCAAAGGGTCCGGTGGGTTTGGGGAAAAACCCATGCCCTTACCCGCCCCTCGCCCTTCGGGCGAGGTCGGGCAAGGGCGGGCGAGGGGTGGGCGGGGGGCGAGTGCGGTCGTGTCGGTTTCGGGCGGATTGCCGGCAGTTTCCGACATTTTCCGACGTTTTCGGGCGGATTCCGGTGTGTTTTTTTTTTTACATTTTTTTACGAAATGTTTAAAATAATTTTTTTAAAACATAATATTTTAAAAAACACAAAAAAAACGAAATAAATTTAAAACAATTTTTTTTTAGAATCCGAACTCGGGTTCACGCGGGTGCGGTGGGTGCGGCGGGTGGGGGGGGGCGGGTGGGACGGGTCGGGCGGGCGAGTCCGGAGGGTGGGGCGGGTCTCACGGGTGGGTCGCGAGGACCGAGGTGTGGGAGTGGGAGCGGGGTGGTGTCAGACGGGTCCGAGGGGCGGGCACGGGCACGGGTCCGACGGGCGACGGGCGAGCATGGGTACGGGCACGGGTCCGACCGGCGAGAAGGGCGGGTAAGGGCGGGTAACGAGTAAGGGCGAGCACGGGTTTAGATGGGCGGGCGGGTTACGGGGATGAGGTCCAAAACCCGGACCCTTACCCGCCCTTACCCTTGACCCGTCCGACCCGGCCGACCAGTCCGAAGCCCCGCACGGGCGGGTCCGCACGAGCGAAGGGCAAGGGTCCGCCGGGCGGGTCGGGGGTGGGACGGGTTTTGTCACAACACTACTCTATGGTGATCTTCCAAAAGAATGTTCTTTTTCGTACATGTGTGTGCACAATAAACCTTAATATATGCATATGATATTATGTTATAAACTTTTAGTTTATGTGCATGTAACTATAATGGTGCTCCATGTGTCAATTGAGGTGTCAAATAAATAATTATTTGTTGAATTTATTTTTAACAATAAAATAGGATTTTGAAATTAATAATTAAGTGGTTTAGGGTTTTTTATTAAATATGAGCGCCGCAATATAGCGATTATAGGACAAGATGTGTAGGCATCGTAATCTATGTCAATTAAAAGAATAATATACATTAAAATAATTTAGTGGTTTAGGGTTTTGAAATTAATAATTAAGTGGTTTAGGGTTTTCAATAAATTTGGGCGCCGCAATACAGCGATTAAAAGACAAGATGTGTAGGCGCCGCCATCCATATTAATCAAAAGAACAATCTAGGTTTAGAAACACATAACATCAAACGATCTTTATCATGCGGCTCTCCTGTAATTTCCTTCTCGATAAATATATATTCAAGCTAGGGTTCTCCCTCGGGCTATCATGCCGTTTTGAAGACTCACATTAGAAAAGTTTTGAGCTAAGAGCAAGGGTTCAAGAGCGAAATTGCTAGATACACTCAAGGCGAGGAGAAGACAGAGAGAACAAGCACCTTACAAGTTCAAAATAAAAGGATTAAGAATTTATAGAAGTTTTGGCTACTTCGTTAACTTATGGTACGTACGTTTAGTATTGAAAACTTCATTTTCTTCTCCATTAGTTGCATATATTTTTTTCATATATATTGCTTGAAATTGGCCTCTTTAGTGTTATTCGGATTTTTTTTAATTGACTTGTTATATTAAACCCTATGAAGTAATGAGAGTTCGAGACTAAGAAAAAATTAAAAAAAAAAAAAGATTTTAAAATCAATTCAGGATTTTGGTGCCTTAAATTCAACCTTTGATGCTTCAGGGTTATAATCAAGTGATTTCAAGATTCGTACTCCTAATTTGGGCTTACATATTAATTATGGAATAACGAGCCTGCTTGCTTTTTATTGAAAAAGAAAGAATTGAGCCTTTTTAGTGAAAAGAAAGAATTGAGTTTGACATGATTTGAAAATTACACACTTTGATCTAAAGTTATTACCAATCTTAATGTATTTTTCTTTCTAATTTAGTTAAAATAAAATAGCGGGTGTTTGGATAATTAAACCAAAATTTCAAATCATGCAGTATTATCGCTTCCAATTTATTCTGAGACAGTAATGTTCCAATGCATGCACTCTATAACGCAACTATATATAACAAACGCCAAAAATGTTATTATGTTAAGATACAATGGTAGATTATTCAGAAAGTAAAAGATACAATGTCAGCAATACATACTTTTTCATCTTTCGATATATATTCAGTAAATCTCTATTATTTTAAATCGGTACAAGGATTTAGAGTTTATAAAAAGTATGAATTCAGATAGGATTACTGATCTAAGCCACATATGTATATATCCTCAAATTCTGACTAGCAAGTGAATAGGTGCTAGGCATAGAGAAAATTGAATCTGATCTGATGGTATATATATATACTAACATGGAATTGTTTAATTGATATACTGTGGAAGAATGCTTACTGTCGAAAAAACAAAAATATTTACTACCTAAAATATCTATGTTACAAGTATAAGCACTGGCCATTAATTCATAAGTTTTTCAATTTATTTCATAATGACTACTTACCTAAAATACATACATTGATTTCTCCTGTAGCTCCTCGAATTAATCTTAATGAAAACCATGTCCAACCCTTCCACCAGTGACTCTAATTCTCACCAACATAGTAATTCAAAACGAGCTGCTTCTAAGACGGTTGCATACAAGGGTGTTTGGGTTAAGAAACCCAAAAGTTACAAGGGGAAGAAGAAGATAAACGTGGAAGAAAAGATCAGATATGCAGCGGAGCATTCCTACACCTCAATCATAGGACAACGAGAGAGAATCTGGCTAGGAACGTATGACACAGCTGAAGAAGGTGCTCTAGCATTTGATCTAGCATCTATCAGAGAAAATGGGGAGATAAAAATTTCCATGAGTCAAGAAATATGAAGGTTAGCAATCTTTATCTTTTATTTACTTACCAGTTATAATCTAATTATTTTTTTCTAAACCGGCTCCATATATGATATCATATACAGTATAAAATCAGAGTGAGGTGGAGGAGAAAATCAGCAGCCCCTTTATATTAGGCCATGGGTCTAAGCAATTTATGACTAATACTGTGAGCAAGAAGAAGTCATCCCAAGGGCCAAGTATATATGCAGCATCAATGTCAGGTTGTGGATCAAGGATGTGAAGCCAAGGAGAAAATAAGCAAAGAAGAAGGTAACAGGGTTACAAGATATGTGAGGATTGATTATTGAAGGGGTGGAAGGTTATCAATTTGTATAAATTATTGTTGGCTGGCTTGGTGTGTAGAGCTTAAAACTAACAGTTAGATTTATATCCTAGGATCACATTATATTAGATCTTTATTTTTATATTGTAATTTTTAACTTGAAAAAATAAGTCCTTTTAATGGCAATACTGGTTTGTAATTACTTTAATGTGTTATGTTGCATTTTGTATGTTCATAATCAATGCTACCTATTTTAGGCAATTTAATTTTTACTGCATTACTCTGTAATAGTATTAGAATTTATGATTATTGGAAAATTCAAATTTTATGCCTCTCGGATATTAAGAGATAGAGATAATTTTTTTATAATAGGAAAATTAACACGATATTCACTAAATTTGAATAGTTTATTACAAAGGGAAACATCTTGCGTCCATTGAAATGGATGGGAGACTAACAGTACCCCAAACTAAATCCCCCACAAAAATCTTTCAAACTAACTTTCCTTTTTTGGCTAAAAGACGTGTCCGACAATTTCCAAAAACGGAAAAACGCGTAAACTTCAGCCCATTTGCGCTCCAACTTGCGCGCCCACTTGAGCGACACCCGTCTCGCGCGACAGCCCACCTGCGCGTCAAACAGTGTTTATATTTTAAATGTGTTTATCCAGAAGGTGTTTATTTAGATTTTAAATGTGTTTATCCAGTTATAAAAAGTGTTTATTTAGATTTTAAATGGGTTTATTCAGTTATAAAAGGTGTTTATTTAGATTTTAAATGTGTTTGTCCAGTAATAAAAAATGTTTATTTAGATTTTAAATGTGTTTATCCAGTAATAAAAGGTGTTTATATAGATATTAAAGGTGTTTATCCAGTTATAAAAGGTGTTATACTGACATTAAAGGTGTATATCCAGTTAGAATAGGTGTTTATTTAGATTTTAAATGTGTTTATCCAGTTACAAAAGTGTTTAGGTTTCGTACAAAACATTAGTGTTTATATTGCTTGCTAAAGTGTTCAGGTTTCCTACAAAAGTATTTAGATAAGAATAATAAGTATTGCTAGATAACATATTCGCAGAGATGAAACAGATCTTCAAAGACAAAACATATCGTCGGTGAGACAAAACAGATCGCCGGAAGACAGCGATTCTCGGAGAGGAGCGGGGAGGGGGGGAGTGGAGGATGTGACGGAGAGGTGGAGAATCGGAGGCGGCGAGGGAGACAAGACATATCGTCGGAGAGATCGCCGAACTCAATTGCAGAGAGCCAGCGGAGAGGGAACTTTGAGGAGAAAGTCGAGATGCACTCGGAGGTCGCCGGAGGCGAGAAATATATCACGATAGCCAGAGGTGACGAAGGGACTGCGATCGTCGAAGGGATTGCGATTGCCGGAAGAGATGAATGGGTTGCGATCGTCGGACGCGAGAAAGGGATCGCCTGAGATGAGAGAGAGAGAGAGATCTTATCATGGAGAAAGATAAAATAAAAGAGGAGCAAAATGAGGAAAGTGAGAGACAAAAGGAAAGACGGTTCAATAATTGGAGTGGTTTGAGACAAGTGAGACTGGGGGATTTTTTGGGGGATTGAACGTCGGGGAGTGATACTTTTTCTCCATTGAAATACTCAAATGGCATTACCGTCATAGACACAAATGTCATATGGTGGGTCCAACCTGTCACATGGTGGGTCCCACCTGTCACACTCTATGATGAAAATTCCATTGAGTATTTCAATGGACGGTAGGGAGCCCCCTATTACAATTATATTTCCATATGCTATCTAGCAGGGTACTAATTACTAAATGCTAAATTATTTTTTTGAGACCATTCACCTTCTTTTGATGAACTGGGCACAAAAGGATTAAGAATAATATATGTTCCATTCTAGTGGATTGAGAACATTATATGAACTTATTTACACAAAATAATGCTGCCATGAAACAACACTGCTAACAATCAAGTGCAACACAGCCAAATAATAGGAAAAAAAGAAATAACCATAAGATAATAAAAACTAAGAGAAGTATATATGGTGGCTCAGGAGAAATGCATCAGCAAGGGATCTGCTCGGTGAACCATTTCATAACATGAAGGGGTGCTTTGATGAGCTCGATAGCGAGTTCGACGAGTACGGTCACGCACAGACAGCAAGGGCAGATGCAGGACAGAAGCAAGCTGCACATACATAGACAAATTATTATAGCCCAAGTACCAAAATGTAAATATCTAATGCTAGCAATATGTTTTTTACATGCAGCTTCTTCAATTACAAAATAGAGGTAGCAAATCGGTTAGGCGGGTCGGGTTCGGGTTTGGGTCAGTCGGGTCGGGTTGGTTTGACCTTCTAGAATATCTCGGGTCAGGTCAATTTTAATATCAACTTTTTTTGGATCGTATGTTGATTTGAGTTGGATTGGATGCTATTTAATCCCGGGTCGGATCAGTTTTGGGTTGGGTCGGGTCAATTTGACTTTCTGAAAAATGCCGGATCGGGTCGGGTGGGTTTCTAGGGTCGGGTCGGGTTCTGCCACCTCTAATTACAAAGGACTATGCTGGTAAACTATTTCTGTTGATATATCAGAACTAATTGCTATCAGTTTGGTGCATTTATACTTACAGAAAAATTATATTTGGCAATCAGTTATGTGCATTGATCAGAACAATTTCTGAGCAGAATTGAAAGGACCAGTTCACCAATACCACAAAATCACGTGCCCAATTGATCATATTTTGGGATAAAATAAAAGGGCGTAAATTAACTTACCCTACAATCCAGATGACCACTCCGACGATCGAGACGAGGAGGGAGAGGAAGGCGAAGGGGAGGCCCAGGAGCCACCCCAGTGGCCGGCACTCGCAGTCGCAGTCACAGCACATCCTTGATTAATTAATTCTCACAGCCTCCTCACAGAATTACTCAATTGGGACGGGAACAGCAGTACGTATAGCGCAGCGCAGCACTTTCTGAAAGGAATTGGGCGTGTTGAAGAGGTTGTTAAGGAGAGGAAGGTGGGCAATACGGATGGTCTGGTAGATAAATATGAGTGGAAACTGAGGTGTGCGGAATGGGAGAGTTCGGTCAAAGAAAGGAAGGTTCGAAGAGGGAAAGAAAGGAAGGAAAGGATGGTGCGAAATTTGGGACTGGCGAGTGGAGGAGACTAGAGAGTAGAGAGTAGAACTAGAAAGCAACGAAGGCTGCTCTATTCGTATTCGTATGGAAATAAATAAATAAATAAATAAAATAAGAGTTGTCCTTCTGTAAACAACCGTTCATTTCTAATCGAGCGGTTCAGATTTCACAGATTAAGTATCTCTCTTTACTTGTGCTCTAAAAATATATCATAAGTTCATAACCATCCGATTCAGACAAATAAACAGTCCATATATTTTCCAATCCATAGAAGAATTCACCATAAAGTAAATAAATAAATAAGAGTTGTCGTTTTAGAAAGGAAAACACGTAGAGTCAGCCTATTAAGTAAGCCACATATCCACCCCGCTCTTACAATCTGATACACTCACGTGTACCCATGTGTTTGTCAGGGTTGCATAAATGTTTACTGAAAACCGTAGTGTATATGTTTACTAAAAAATGATATATGTTGATCGGAAATATATAAATGTTTACTGAAAAATGATATATGTTCATAAAAAATGTGGTGCACAGGTGAATAGATAAAAGGGGTGGTTGCTACCTACAACTCTTTTATAAATTGGCTAAGCAACCTTTTATTTAAGTTAAAATCGAATGATTTTTATTAAAATTTCATTTTTAATTAAATGCGGTGGATCGGTGGATAGACAAAAGGGGTGGTTGCTACCTACAACTCTTTTATAAATCGGCTAAGCAACCTTTTATTTAAGTTCAAAACGAATGGTTTTTATTAAACTTTTATTTTTAATTATATACCATGGTCTTTCAACTATAAAACATAAATGACCTATATTTCATCCGATCCATATCAGAATTAGCCAATAACTAATATTGGCCAAAGGATCAAAAGTTCAGAACTGATACAAAAGTAATCAAATGCGAAAGCAAAAGTTCCTCCTACTACCTACCAATTGTATATTCGTATTATTATATCTGCGCTGTCTTTTGTATTGATAGTCGCCAAACAGCGGCAATGAAAACGACTATGCATAATGCATGTATTCAATTACTTAGCATTTTCTATCTTGTAAAATAAAGAGGCTGCTAACTGACTCAAATTTTCTCATTCGCATAGAAGTTGATTCATTTACAAAAGAGGAGGGATCCATTGGTAATGCTTAATATATTTGAAAAAAAAAATTTACAAAATGGTAAAAATTGAAAAACTTTTATAATTAAATATTTGAAAAAAATCTTTACAAAATGGTAAAAATTAAAAAACTTTTATAAAAATGTTTTAGAACTTATGGATTGAATATATATTGAAACTTAAAACAATTTAATTATGCTTGATGGTCATTAAAAGCCGGTGAAATTTGAACGGTTAAATATTGTAGAAATTTTGGATGAGTTGTCAAATGGTATTCAAATCGTTTTGAACTTAAATCAATATCAATCTATATGTTCAATAATACCTCTTTAAACCTTTTTTTTTTAATTTTAAAATTTTCTTTAATTTATTTAAATTTCAATTGTTAAAGATTGTCAAAATAACACCTTTACAAAATGGCTTGTCTAATAATAAATCCATGTATGATGTATATGCCAGATCTTTTTCATTTTCTAATAAATCATCATTACACGAGTCACAACATTTAATTCAACATATGAGCATATGACATATATTTCCCACAGACTTGGGAGTAAAATAGCATTTCCTTTTTATTAATTCAAACACGTTTCCCTTGATTGACATGCTTTTGTAACTTATAATTTATTTTCATCATTCTTTACCGGAAAATAATAACTTTCACAGTCACAGCAGGCTACCTGGATAGAATGATTTGGAATTCAAATAGTTGTTTTCTGCATGCTTGCCAGCGCAGACAGTAGCTACAGGATCCGGATCACCTCCTTTTCTACAAAGAAAATTGTAGAAAAGCAGGCCCTACTTTTTTTGATCTGACGGTTGAAAAACATCAAAGTACTTTGAGATCTGTGCAGAAAATATCAAAGTACTTTAAGATCGGTACGACACCCGATCCTAACCATCCAATCGGAAAAGCACACCTGCTTTTCTTCTTAGAAAAGCAGGCAGACTTTTATCCCTAGCTACAACCTGCACAGGTTTTTTATTTTTCTAAAAAAAAAAAACACATAGATGGTCAAATTTCGCTTCTTCTGGTCTCTTTTCATCAGCAATCAATCTCTGAACGACATTTGCTATTTAAAATACAACTAGAGTATTTGAGACTTGAGAAAATAGCAGACCAATGTCGAATGAGTACCGGATTTTGGCTATTACATTGTTGAGTTACTTGAGTATTTGAGACTTGAGAAAATAGCAGACAAATTCACGTATTATATACTTCTTATTTCTTATTTCTTCCAAGTACAAATCGATAAATGATCCAAAACATGAGTACATACTTAGTAATTTTCATCAAAACATACATTCTTTGATCAAAATATCTATTCTATTGTCACACCATAATCAACCTAGTCCTTTTGGGAGCAGAATAATCTGCTCTGGCTGTTCCAAAGTCCCGATAGGAACTTCATTATTTTCCTATAACCAATTTGCTACGAATTCTACATATCATTTTGCTATGACTTATTCACATGCCGACTTCACACGACACACCTAGAAGAACGGATTGTCTCGCTGGTCATCCAATTGACACCAAACTTGAAGTTCATTTTAATTAGCCATATCAGGATAGGTTGTCTTCAAGCCATCATGTATGAACTTCTTGTTGTTGAAAGGTATGAGCTTGTTGTCTACAATATACAGAAAATCAGAATATAATTCAAATGGTAGGTATGCCCTACAAATGTATCAGCAACTAAGAAACACTAATTGCTTTTATCCCATCCATATGAATCTACAAATGTACCAGCAAGTAATAAACATTAATTTGTTTTACTCCATCTATACAAACTTGTAAAAGACAGAAAAATCATACCTTTTCTCCCTTTTACTTTATCCATATGAATTTCGTACTGACTAATAGGAACAATTATACTAACATCGCTGACTGATGTGACAATTGAAGTTAATTGTCCCGAATTTACTTTTCTCCCTTTCTCTAGTGACACATTTTGTGACCTAAATACTTATTCTATTGTTAACCAAAAATATTCCTCGAGTAATTTTGGTAGTTCAGAGCTCAAACACCTATATTCTCGGATTGCCAACTTGGTGCCTTCACACACACTGCACATTCTGTGAGTAAGGCTGTTAGTCTGAGAAAAAACCTAGCTTAAGAAAAAAAATTGGCTGAGATCAAGCTGAGCACATGGCGTCCAGCTGCCCAAACTCATCCCCATTTGGAGCCTAAATGATAAATTGAAAGAAATGCGGAAAGCTCTAAGGGGTCAGGAGTCCTTAGAATTGCTGCCATCTTTTCTTCTCTATTGGCGATTATTTACACATACAACCCCCGAAATGCGATTAGATTTTAGAATTACCTGCGCTCAAGCAGCAGAGGTAGAGAAGCAGCGGAACGGGGGCGAGTACGGCGGGGAGGGGGGGGTGCGGGTGGACGATTAGACCACATAGGAGCATCCATCTGATCTGGGCCTTGTATATGCAGAACAGAAGTGCTATGGAAGGTTTTTGCATCCTTGGTCCACATCAACGTCATCCTAATCTTCCTCCTCCTTGGCCGCCGGATTGGGCCGGGGAACCGCCGGATCATCGACGGCCGGGGGATGCGACAAGATCTCGAGCCTGATCGCGAGCAAGCCGGCGTTCGGCAGGTCCAAATCGGTGGGGTTCCCGCTGATGCAGTCTGGATCGATTGCGGTCGCCGCGAGCGGCAAGAAGAAGTGGTGGTGGAAATGGGCGGCGATCTGGCCATTCAGGGGATCGGACGAGAAAGGGGCGGAGAAGGGGATCGGATGAGAAGGCACTCGCGGAGGCAGTTCAGTCACCGGAGTTCTCGTTCTCCGGAGAAGTGAGGGTTTGTGCTTTCTGCGTCTCACGAGCTCCCTTCTCATTCTGGAACAGACTAATTGAGAGAGAAAGAAGGAGAATGTTCTGGAAAAGAACCCACGGCTGAGATCAAAACCGAATGGATTTAAAGGACGAGATGAGATTTACTGTTGACTACTGTTTATATAACAGTACCACTACCAATTTGGACGGCTCAGATCTTCAGGCTGATGGAAATGGATGGCACAGATTCAATTTGGGCTACTGTAGATTGGCACCTTCCAAATTTTATATACAAAATATAATATCAAGGGGAAAAAACACACGGTATCCAAAACACAGTTGATTAAAAATTCACTGTTATTACTTATTATAGACCAGTTCTTCTTGTCTTCAATTATATATAAGAAAAGTCCCAAAAACATATTATGAATTCAGTCTATAACAAGAGCAACTGACACATGACCCATTTTGGACAAAGACATCTGAAGTAAAAGAGAATTGACTATATATATTTTTTAATCAAAAAGATTCTAGATAATTTCATTAGTCAAGGGCTCACAAAGTCGCAATATACTTAACTGAACCTACATTAGGAGTTCAGGACAGTGACAAAACACATTCAGACCTTTTCGAAACACATTTTTACTGAGTATTCACAAGTATTCACAAAAAACTATCTGCGAGAACACCACCTTTGATCACAGGAACACTGTCGAGCACAAAAGATTAGATTGAACTTAAAATAATACTTTTTGGATAAAATAGGCTGCTACTTTGATGAAGCCAGATTCCAAAATTCACACTACTCCATCTACACCTGCAATTGTAACAATTAAATTACATATTGTCAGATTTCAATATGAGGGTCATGAAAACTAAGTGCACATTAATACTGGTTTAAAAAATACAAGTTCCGGTTAGTGTTTTGGTAATCCAAGACTAAAATACTACCATTGGATCTTTTATGCATAGAATCAGATATTAAAAACAACTAGGTCAATTAGTCGGTATGAACATGGGAAGAAAAAGGATGCTAATTTTGCTATAACTAAGAACTATGTCAGAAACGTGTAACAGGTTACCATATTTCCATAGTGTTGCACTTAGTAGTGAAATTTTGCAAAATTACCAATTAACATTGTAACAAGGACTAAAATAGAAAAACAATTACAAACAGATTCACAGGTTCTTCTCTTCAATTAGCTTGTGATTACATGAATATTATAAACATATTTTAGTGACTAACCCAACAATCTTACAAAAGATGTACTAATATATTCTTTCATCCAGATCACAGTAAAATTCTTTTTCACCAAAGAAACTCATGATATATTGGGTTACCTGAAACAAAATACCAATCAACCTTATATATTCAAACAGAATATACCAATAAGGAAGTTTCACAGAGTATATAAAAAGGATATATTAAATAAATAAGAATGATATACAATGTATGTATAAGAAAGTTTCATATATTTGCTTACCTTCTGTTATATTAATTGATTCACCCTACACCATGCTCAATACTTGATACCTAAAATCAAAATAACCAATTTAGTTAGTACAACAGAACCAAAGCTCTTTATTTCTGTATCTTTACAAGAACACATGCTATGTTTCCCATTGTGCAGCGAGAGCTGTAACAGAACCCTTTTATGTCTGAGAATAAGAACCCACAATTTGAAAAGTGAAAACTTTAAACAAAAAATTCAAATGAAAAACTTGAAATCCTGTTCCTAATAGGCAGCTCAGAATATATTTGGTTGGCAATTTGGTTTCACCCAAATTTCTACTGTTAAATTAGCACAGTATATATTTTGAAACATTCAGGTTTGGAAATAACAGAAAGCTAAAGTTGCAAGAAATACTTTGCCCCATTAATGGTTTTCCTGAGTACGCAACTCTGATATAACCTCATGCATTGTCACTCAGAAATAATCCCCAACTACCTATTAATCTGCTATTCTGGTATTTCATATTGTTCCCTCATGCAAAAGTTCCTGCAAACCTGCTATATCACACCGTGATCTCTCATCCTCCCTTACCATGGCACAACCGTTCTTACCTTGGCATGCAAGATTATCTTTTTCTGTTTTTTACAGCCAAATTTCTTTATATGCTATTAGTGGCATACAAAATTTGTTCACAGATAATTATCCTTCTATACAAATACAACAGTAAAACTTGTTGGCAGATAATTATCCTTCTATACGCATAAACCAATAACATTTGTTCAAAGATAATTTATCTTTTAATACAGATATGCTGATTAAATTGGTAACAATGATACACACACAAACACACAAGCACGCATGCACAGACACTATCAAATAGGAGCATCCTGGTGAAGTTGTTTAATCTAAGAGGGCTCCAGTATTCCTCGTGTTGGCAAGAGAAAAAAATGAATTGAGATACTTGCCACATTGCAAATTTGGTCTGAAATTTAGTAGTACCAAATAAAAGGTTTTTTTCCTTTACAAGTAAAGGTACATTGAGGTTCTGGGAGCATAAACTTGAAATATATCTATTAAACAAATCCTGACAGATCATATAAATTATGTAAGAAATATCAATATTTTATAAAAAACACACCTTCCTTGCCATCTTTCTTGGCTTAGTCTCCCATTCTTCTTCAACAGCTTCAACCTTACAAACAAAATCCTGCTTTTTCACCGGATCAACCTCTTTTCTAATCTTACCATCACAAAGTTGGGCCTCGATCGAAGGCCACTCAGACTCAAAAATCCCCAACAACTCCTCAGCCATTGCGTATGCAGTATCACCTGATGAATGAAAACAAATTCAAACTTCGAGACATGTGTATCCTTTTGTACAAAACTTTTCTCATGTTGTGCCGTGGTTCTCTGGAAAGGTTGTTTGTCACATCCCAAGATAATCCAGGAAAGAAATTAATAACAGAAAAGAGTACCCTTCGTATGTAAAGTTCACAATCTATGGTTCATATATTAAATTCATATAATTTATACCGAAAACTTCTCCAAAAATTTCACACAGGCCAATCAATTTTATCAGAACTACAAGTTCTTGTGTTGTTTTTTCATTTATTTAAGGGCTTTGATGTCACTCAAAAGTTGGAACAATAAAGTTTATTACTGTATATTGAACCTAAAATTTAAGCAATATTTTGGTCAATAGATGCAATCTATATCCACCCTAAAGCAAACCCTTAACCCATCTATAATCAATAACGCCCCTAAATAATCAAAAATACGCCCAAATAATTGCAAAGAAGTAAAGAAAAATGCAATTTGACCCAAAGAAGAACACCAATTCCAACTCCAAACCCTCGTATCACCTTTGCCATTGTAAGCCATGGCATTGCCGAAGGTAAGTCTCACATCGGAGGCGAACTCACGGGGGCACAAATACCGCCCCTTGGCGAGCCGGCACCGGACCGTGCCGAGGTCCATGGTGTCCGCGACGACGGCGTAGTAGTCCTTGAGGCGGAGCTTCTTCACGTCCACGGGCTCGTTGAAGAGCCACCCGTGCCGGTGCGTCATCAGCTTCGCCAGCAGCGCGCTGCAGCTGGAGTAGAGAGAGAGGGAGAAGGAGTGGTCGCTGGAGACCTCCGTGTAGGCGCCGGTACCGGTACCGGTACCGCCGTATGGTGTTGGTTTCGATTTTCGGGGCATTGTGCTGGAATGAGTGAGGGGACGGTACAGTACTACAGTGTGTTAGGGGGAGGTGGAGGGAACCGAATCTGCTGCTTTTCTTCTCAGAAAAGCAGGGTGCTTTTCCGATCGGATGGTCGGAATCGGTTGCTGCACCGATCTCAAAGTACTTCAGTTTTTACTGCACGGATCTCAAAATACTTTGGTGTTTTCTAACCGTAGGATCAAGAAAAGCAGGGTCTGTTTTTCTTTTTAGAAAAGCAACTGATTCCGATCCGAAGCGGAGAAGTGGGAAAGTGAAATGACGAATTCACATCCCCGGATGTATGTACTGCATTTGCAGTTCACAACGTCAGCTGTTGGATTGCCTCGAGATTCGTTTCAACGCGGATCTCGAGACTATCTAACGGCTGATGTTGCGAACTGCACAATGCAGTAAGTTAGAGGATGAGCACTCACAAAACAAGTGCTTGTTTTGTTTTGCCGTTTTGGGGGTTTAGGGGGGTTTTGACGTGAGCCGTTGGGTCATCTCGAGATCAGATCTGATAAGAATCTCGAGACAATCCAACGGCTCACGTCACAAGCTGCAGTATATGAAATCGTTTTGTCACGGCCTCTCTTACTACGAATTCATATCCTCTACCGTGCAGTACTCTGGCCATTGGATTCACTTTAAGATTCGTGCAACTCAATCTCAAAACCCCGCCTATAATCGACATCGTTGATTCTCTGCGCAGTGCAGCAGAGGATAAGCACTCTGAGTTGTAGATTAATAATAAAAAAAATCAACTCCATCAATAACAGACCAATATGTAGAGTCCACCTATAAAGTAAGGCACACATCCACCCCTCTCACAATCTGACACATCCACGTGCACCCATGTGCTTGTCTCAGTTGCATAAATGTTTACTGAAAACCGTAGTGTATCTGTTTATTAGAAAATAATATATGTTGATCGGAAATATATAATTAAATGTTTATTAAAAATGATATTTGTTCATCCAAAAAACGGTGGACCGGTGTATAGATAGAAGGGGTGGTCGCTACCTACGACTCTTAAATAAATTCAGTTGTATAGATTTCCAATGAATGGATCAGCACAATTCTTGATACAGGTATAATTTATTCAAGCCCTCAATTATTACAATGCTGCTTAGTAGCACTGGAGCCGTGCTTCTTCCATTCCTACCTAAAGTGAGGTTTATGCACTTTACATCCAGTAAATTTCTTATGCAATTTCTTCAAAATCTCATGTACAAGCACTTTGTTTGCAGCTTCAGTTAAATGGAAGCCATCGAACGACACATACTTCGATGGCTCAGCGCATACTCTTGATCCGGCGTTACCGCACTGCACTGACTGCGAGAAATTGTACGGGCCATCACCTCCGCAACATGCGAATAGTGGCGCATCAAATCCTACATCGATCATAATTCACAATGTATGAAATTATGCACTGGTTTGAACATTGCATAATGGTAGAGGCAAAGGGTAAGGAAAAAAAACAATGTACCATATCTCTTTGGCGATCTGAAGATATTCATGAGGACACCATGATAGTCCGCATAAAGGATTGTCGCGTGCGGGTATAGTTGCCGGAGCTTATGCAGCTCATCTTGCAGTAGTTCGTCATGGTAATTCGAAAATTCATTGAGCCACTTGATGCAGCCTGTCCTTCGGTCGTAATCCTTTTTGTTGCAACTCTGAAACATGGTGAGATAGACTGGGGCACAACCAAATGGTACAATGCTAGGTACCACTAGTGTCCTGGCACCAAGCTCTATCAAATCCTACAAGATTGAATATTAATTATTTAACTTGTTTTATTCCAACCAAGGTTACGATGATAGAAATATACCATGTTTATACCATGTTTATACTACTTATTTATAGAAATTCTTGTATCATCCAGATATTTTGTGACATTTTATTTGGCCAAGAAAACAAGCTGCAGCTCATTAGTTATGTGTATCATGTAAATTCAACTGAAATTAACTTACAGACAAAGAAAAGAGGATGAGTACCTTAATACTGGAACTGATGGCTCTGATAACTCCTGGTACAAAGGTATATATTTCGCTAAATGTTATATTCGAAGCTGATGGTACAAGATAATCATTTGCTCCAATCTCGCCTACCAGGAAGAAGGATGTGCTTATGATATCGCTGCAATCTGCCCAACATATCATGATTACTAATTAGCTCTATCTGGTACCAAATTCTTAATCGGGAAATAACTACTTCACAAACTAGAACATGTTGGAAGAAACTTCCCTTGTGCCAGTAAATAATAATGAAATCAAGTTCATTTCTGGAGTCATTAAGTTATTTTCTTTTGACCAGAACATTTAACCCTGGGTCCCCTCATGCTTATGCAAAACCTTTGGTGATGAAATTCAATTTGCACAAAAGAAGAAAACAATTTCAACCAATAATATGTTAATGCATCACGGAAGGGCCGACCATGTGATTTAGTAAATTCGACTAGATAAAAATATGTGAACATACCTGAATTAGTGCATATCATCTTAAGTAGTTGTTTGAACCACTGTATCTGAAGTGCCAGGAAACCGAGCTTTTCGTTAACGGGTATTCCCCTTTCCTTGAAAAAAGAGTAGTTCATAGCTGTTGCCCCTCCTACTGCAAAATTGGCACCAAACTGAAAGTCCTTTGCTGTCTTCCCATCAAGGTATGGTATTGGAAATGGCGAACCAAAAGCCTCAGCTGCATCGAATTATACATGTCATATCAATCATATGAACTTCAATTGCAATTAATGTGTTTAAATTATTTCACTTTCAAAATTTTGCAAACTACATGCTAATAATATCTAATGTAAAATTATCATTTCAGGAAAAGTACCAAAACAAGGCAATCAAAGAAAATCTAATTGATTTGACAAATTGAGCTAAAGGTGAAGGATTATTAAGCTGGTATAGTGAATTGTTTAACATTGCAACTGTAATAAATATTGGCTGAAAAATACTCTCACCGAAGAAGTCAGAAAGAACCCGGCCATCGGAGAAGCGTCCCGTGGGGCGGTGGAAGTAAGTCTCCCCATAAGGAAGATGGCTACCAATGGGAGAAGTGTCATTACCAAAGATATGCTTGAAGTTACCGGTGTCAGTGAGCGAGTCGCCGAAGAAGAACATCCTGGTGTAGCATCCGAGTCCGAGAGAGGGCCTGGGGAGGTAATTCATAAATAGGAATATTACAGTGAGAACTGAGAGCTGCATGCCATTGCATACCATTGTAGAAGATATGTAGAGGCTTCTCCTGTTTTTTTTTTTTCAGTTTGTAATTCAGAAGATTAGAAGTTAGAACAGTGTGGAAGCATTTGAGATGGTGATATCATAGTTTGACTTTGCCTGTGGGATCAGGATCCAGGATGTCAATCTCATTATTTTACTCACATTGGAAATGATTGATCTTTGTTTTATCTTACTTTATTTTATTTTATTAAACTGCTAATTGTTATTATATAGATGCAAGCAATGAATGAGTGGAGATCATCACTGAGTAATGACAAATGACCCTTATGTGGAAAATCTTAAATGATAATGAAGTTATTATTGAATTATAACCCTCTTTGAATAATATATAGGATATTTTGATGTGTTTGACGACAAACAAAAAATTTAAAAAGTCTTTATGGATATGTCATATGTGTATATAATCAATTCAATCATTATACAAGCATTAGTTTTATTCATAATTAAAACTAAAACTTCAATGGTGACAAAACTTTCGTTGGTAGTCTTTAACTCTTTATCATGTAGCATATATAGTATAAGTTTCAACTTGAAATAATAAAAAAAAAATTATAGAGATAAAAAAATGATACCTACCATGTTAATATTCATATTAAATAGATATATAGTCAAATTATTAATTTCACTATACAATTTACTTATTATACTTCGTATACTGAGATGAATAATACATATAAATTTAAATTTAATACTTCAATAAGTCAATTTGAATATTGATCGCATTTAATCTGAATACTTTAATAAGTCATTTAATCTGATATGTATTAACACTGACGATATCAGTAATCCCTAATCAGTTCCCAATTAAAAAAAGACGGATCGGGATCATCTGCTTTTCTTGGCCCTACTTTTCTTAACCAGACAGTTGAGGAACACCAAAGTACTTTAAGATTAGTGCAGTAAACACCTAAGTACTTTGAGATCGATGCGGTAACTGATCCCAACCATCCGATCGGAAAAGCATGCTCTTTCTTTTTAGGAAAGCAGTGGATTGCCGGATGCAGATCCAGATAGCACTCCCCCATAAAATAACAAATCCAAAGTTCCAAACTAATCAATCCGTTTGCTTCTCAACCGGACCCAACCTACAATAAGCACGGACACTTCTCCTTACACGGTCAATGTCGACACGGGACTCGGTCAATGTACTGACACGTTGGGGACACTCCTCAAGACACGTCTTGGACACTTACCATAGAGAATTATAGTGTGTCAATCTTTGGTGTTTCATTGTAAAGTCCACGTGATCACTCTTGGAGAATAGATCCTATTTTAATTTGGTCCTCAATAGATATTTGTTTGTGGAAGAAATTGAACGCATCACGTGCACATACAGAATGCAAGGCGAGGAAATTTTTATTTGAGCAACTAATCATTTTTGTACAATATCTGTGCCAACAATATCTCAATATATATGTATGTTATATCCAAGACGTGTTATTACTCGTGTGGTGTCTTTGATTTTTGGAAAATGTCGTGTCATACGGTGTCGTATCGCGTGTCCGATCCGTGCCACATTGAACCCAACTCTTCCCAAAAACAAACCAATGTTTTTTTTTTTTTTTTTTTGAATGAAAAACCAAACCAATGTCGATCAGTAATAAGTCACTTGCACACTCAGACAGACTGTACTTGTAACTAACTAACTAACCAAGACGCAGTACAAGAAAGAAAAGAAAAAATGTCTTCGAATAGACCCCTCGCTGCTGCTGATTTCAACACCGTCCTCCAATTTCCCATCTTCCTTCTAACAGTCCTCCTGATCCTATTATTGAGCCCAGCTCACCTCTGCCATGGCTGCTACAACAGCATGTTCATCTTCGGCGATTCCCTCACCGACACCGGCAACTACATGTCCATATTCGGTGACAAGCCCCTGCTCCCCTATGGGCAGACATACTTCCACAAGGCCACCGGCCGGTGGTCCGACGGCCGGGTCTTGCCCGATTTCATTGGTTGGTTTCTGAATCAAGAAATTTTTTTTTTTTTTGAATGGTATTTGAATTAAGAAGTTATTAGTAGTTTGACCAATTTATTTGGGATTATTATATGAAAATTTGTATGTACCAGAATCGAGATCAAGTCATCAGGTGATCAATTAGAATTTAGGATTGAAATGTCTACTTTGATACTGGTAAACCAAGAAAAAAAAGTTCAGGGAAATCAGGAACAAAGATTGTCTAATTTTAGGTAAAAAAAACCAAGGAAAAATGGTACCATGTTGCTAATTTTCTAAATTTTAAAAAATAATTGACAAATTTTCTTCTGACAATTTTCTCTTTTGGGGTTTTGGTGCAGCAAAAGAGCTTGGTATTCCCCTCCCAATAGCCTACCTCCGAGGGAATACGGAAGAGGATTTTCGTTACGGTGCCAACTTTGCTGTTGGAGGGGCAACAGCCATGAATCATTCCTTCTTCCGAGAGAGGGGCATTGCCGTGTCCGATCCAAGGGTGGGGTTCTTGGCACTTCAGATCCAGTGGTTCAAGCGATTATTGGCACTTCTGTGTCCTCACTCAGGTAATTAGTAAAAGGAGTTATAACAATGTAGAGATAGCAGTCAACTGATGTTCAATGTCCGGTTGAGCTCCTCTATGGCTAAAGGAATAATATATACCAGTGATATGAGTGAAGTCTGAAACAAAACGGTGAAGTGATGTTTTACTTCTGACTCCAATCCAGTCAAACCCAAAGATTGGTATCCTCTCAAGATTTTATTGGAATTCTTGTCATATCAAGTTTTCTTCCATCAGTAAAATTCCCCAAATATTTGTTTTTTAAGGCAGAAATGCATGTGGAAACACTGTTTGGTTATGAAGGATGTGGAGATCCTCGTGGCCAAGTTTGAGTTCATGTTATTGCTGGGTCAGCCACTCCAAATAGTGGAATGGTCAAAATTTACACATAGAGTCACTAGCGGGTAGATCCGAAGTAGCTTTTTAGGGGGGTTTTTTTGACCCTTGCATCGTGCGGTACCCGAGATGACGTGAATTCGCCTTACTTGGGTTGTCTCATTGTATTAATCTCAAATAAGAATAAAGTCTCTTAAATCCATTTTTTCATTTTTTTCTTGGTACTTTGTTTTGGAGAATCCTTGGTCAAATAGCTTGATGGGTTAATATGAAAATGCAGCTATAGATGTCCTTAAGTATTTATAGCATACAGCAGTCATTGATCTCCACAGACCCACAAGTATATTCACACACGATAAGGTGAATCGAAGAATATATCGAATAGGAAATATTGTCTTATGTAGTTGCTTTAGTTTCAAAGTTGTAAATGTATTATGAACTTATAAAACTATATGATATTCTTCTCAGTTTTTTTGAGTCCATATGAAAATAGTAACAAAAATCACTTGCACAGATTGTAGACATATTTTGGAGAGCTCATTCTTCCTGGTAGGAGAAATTGGAGTGAATGACTATAATTATCCAGCAGCATCTTTAAGTGTACCATTTGATGAAATACGCACATTTGTGCCCCATGTCATTGAAGCCATTGGTGAAGGCATCAAGGTAAGTCAATCTCTTTTCTGGAATATCAATTTTATTACTTGTGTGCCATGCATCTAACCTGATTAGCAAATTTAATTCTTTTATGTGTCACTTGCGGTGGAACTAATAGTTCAATGAGCCAATATCAATATGAAAACGATGGTATTTTGTTCAAGGTCTTATCACTAATGAGATGTCCCTGTACATAATTGTCTCATGAAAATTCACAAATCAACATAAAAAAAATTTTATTCGGACTGCAATAATTTAGGTAGGTTTTTTAGTGGTATAGCTCTAAGAAGTTTGGTACAGTAAATAACTGTTCCATACCACAATGAAATCAAGCTTTTATTTTTCAGGAAATCAGATCCAAACTTCAAAATAGGTTTTGTTTAATGTGTATACCTCTGCTTAAACGTGTAAATAGAAAAAAAATAATGAACAGTCAGCAATTGAAATTATAACAACTAGATGAAAGAAAAAAACACATCACAGGTGAAAAAGGCTAGAATTGACTCTTTTACAGTTTTACTAAAGTTAGCAGAATGTTTGAAGTTTCTCTGAGAGAAGCAGATCTTTTATAATCAACAGGAACTGATTGAGCTTGGGGCAAAGACCGTAGTGGTGCCAGGAATCATACCTTTCGGTTGTACTCCATACTATCTCACCATGTTCCATAGTGAAAACAGCGAAGATTTTGATGAACACACTAGTTGCATGAAGTGGTTGAATGAATTCTCAGAGTACCATGAAAACTTGTTGAAAGAAGAATTGAGCAAGTTGCAGAAACGGTATCCCAAAGCAACTGTCATACATGCCGACTACAATGGAGCCTCAATTGATATGTTTAGATCAGCTGATCAATATGGTGAGTTTCAGAAAGTTCACAGTACTGAGTTGAATGGCTGTAACAAGTCACAACAATTTCCAGACACACACAAAATACTTATTTTTGCAAAACTAATACAAAACTTTCAATAAATCGAATAAATGTTCATTACGCAAATGTGGCAACAGACAACCTAATTATGTACTGGTATGTTAAAACATTTTTTTTTTTACTCAAATGTTAAAATTAAGAGAGGTATGCACTCCTAATAGAAAAAAAGATTGTTTGCATATTACTGCTCCTAAGAGATCATACTCTTTTTTTTTTTTTTTTCCACAATACAGGATTGAAGAATCCATTATTTGCCTGCTGTGGCGGTGAAGGCTGGTACAATTTCACATTTAAGGTGGACTGTGGCGATAAGGGATCTAGGGTTTGTGCTGATCCATCTAGGTATGTTTCTTGGGACGGGTTTCACTTGACTGACAGAGCAAATGAACTGATTGTACAAGGATCATTTGACAGGATTAGAACGCAGCTCGACTTGTGCAACTCCACTGTTTTGGACCCAGTAGCTGGATCAGTGAACAATGAACTGCTCTTTCGGTACCAGCACCATGCGGCGGTCTTTTTTTATTTTGTTGTTTGCTCTCTTTTGCTTGTTATTTGCTTTACACGCACTACGGCTTCTTGTAAATGCACAGGGAATTTCTTTCATGCTAGATAGTATGATAAGAACACCTTTTTGCAAATATGATGCCTTTTGTTTTATTTTTTACTTTTATTACATTTATTTTGTTTGTTTGTTTCTTTTCTTACTTTCTGAAGTACAATTCTAAAATCTTCAGCTGATAGAAAATAAGATAGTTCTCCTTCAAATGAAAAAAAAAATAATAATCTAAGTACTGCAGCTTAGTATATCATGATTCGAATAAGAATCTAGCTTAGTATAATGCACTTTTATCTCTATGCAGAATGAAAAGAAATGTAGCATTTACTGAGACTGCTGCTAGAGCTATTAACCATTTGCTGGTTCATACCGGATATGAATTCTAAAAGAAAAGCAGGGTCTACTTTTATTGATCCGACGGTTGACAAACATCGAAATACTTTGAGATCGTGCAACAACTGATCCCGACCATCTGATCGGAAAAGCAGGGTCTGCTTTTTTGAAAGTAGAGGTGGCAAAGTTTGATCCGACCCGAAAAACTCGCCCGACCTGAAACCTGACCCGACCCGAGTTTTGGGAAAAGTCAAACTGACCCGAACCCGACCCGACCCGTGTTCCAGGGAAAGTGAGAGTGACCCGAACCCGACCCGACCCAACCCAGGAATAGAGTTGCAAAATCTGACCAGACCCGAAAAACCCGCCCGACCCGACCCGAACCCAACCCGACTCGAAAAAATGCTAGAAGACGTCAACCCGGTACCCGACCTGACCTGACCCGAACCCGAACCCGAACCCGAACCCGACCCGACAATCTACCACCTCTATCTGAAACAGATTCAGATCCGTTCATACCCTGCAGTGCCAATATTGGTTATGATATGTTTGACTTTAATGCTGGGCATATATATCATATTTGTTTAGTTTGTAAAAGTAGTGAGGTCCGTCCAGTACTATTTATAAATGGTTATTCTTCTGTTTTCTTAAACTTCAATTCCACTTGTCGTATTATGGTAAACCACTCCAGAGTCGATGAATAATCACCATTCGATTATTTGATTTAAATCTGTAAAATTGGTTAATCCGTTTATATATCTAAAGAAAGTACATGAAGTACAACATCGTTTATTGGATTCTTGAGTACGGAAAAATAAATCAAAATTATTGAATTCTGCAAGGTGTAAATGAGAATAAATACTGAGTCAACAGTGTGTTCAATATCTTTCTTTTCTTTTTTCTTTTTTTTTTTTTTGTATGTCGCTATGAATTTATAACTTCAATCCATTTTTTAAAGTGCACGAATCTTAATATATACTCCACAAAGAATGGTAGGCCTCCAAGCGTTTTAACTATGCCACATCACAATGTTATTTACTATTGATTTTGTTTGAAACTCTTCATCTACTTTAATCCAATGGATTGTATATTTTTTTTTCATGAATATGATATGTCTAAAACAAAATTTAATCTTTAAAATTGTTCAACATTTATGTATTCTTATTTATAAATTACTAGTAAAGAGCACACACCTTGTTTTGAACTGAAATTATTATATCTTACAATAAAAGGCCCGAAAGCTTATCCTTTGTGAGTAAACTGATATGGGCCTTAAATTTTAATGGGCAGGGACATTAAAGTACGTCAAACGATGGTGATCAATCTAAGTAAAAAATCAACGGTTGAGATTTCTTTTTGGGGAAGATAGAATTTTGATGTCAAAAAATTCAATCTCCTTTTATTAGAAGTAAGGATTATATTAATATTATTTATATCAAAACATTTACAATTTATATTTAAAATTTTAATTCCTGACGGAGAAACTGAAGAAGTAAAGAGCTCTGAAATATCTCAAACAAATCCAATAAATAAATAACAACAATTGTCAATAGTCAAAGAGGCTTCTGATAATCAAATTTGTAACAGTGAAGAAAGTACAAAACTACCGGTGGTGGCACTGACTTCACAATGTGGCAACTTGGGCATTGAAAAATGAAAAAAGACGAGGCTATAAATCAAAAAACCAGAATCTACTTCCAAGTAGAAAATAAAATTCAAGCTGATCAATCTTTCACATAAAGAAAACCAACCAACAAACCAACCAAGAACCAAAGTTAGAAAAGAAAAGAAAAAAAAAAAAAGAAGAAGATGTCTTTGAAAGCAGCAGTCTTTTCTCATACCCATAACATCATTTCTTCTGTTCTCACCTCCATATTAACAATCCTCCTGTTGAGCCCAGCTCAGCCCTGCCATGGCTGCTACCGCAGCATGTTCATCTTTGGTGATTCCCTCACTGACACTGGCAACTACATGTCCATATTTGGTGACAAGCCCGGGCTCCCTTATGGACAGACACACTTCCGCAAGGCGACCGGGCGGTGGTCCGATGGCCGGGTCCTGGCAGATTTTGTTGGTTTGTTCTTAAACTGTTAATGGTTGAATTAAATAGTTTTAGCTGTTTGTTGGCATTTAAGATTATTTGGTACAAATGAGAATCTTGATCAATTGTGCTTGATGGGTAGTTATGTTTAATTTGGAATTGGTCAACCATGGCAAGAAAATAGGAAAAGAATTGCAGGAAAGAAGATGGGTTCTTTTTCTTGCACAAATGCAAAGTCAAACAGGTGTTTCTTGTTCCAAAAACCCTGTAAAAAGGCAACCGGTCGGTGGTCCGATGGCTGGGTCCTGGCAGATTTTGTCGGTTTGTTCTTAAACTGTTAATGGTTGAACTAAATAGTATTAGCTGTTTCTTGGCATTTAGGATTGTTTGGTAAAATGAGAATCTAGATCAATTGTGCTTGAAGGGTAGTTTTATGTTTAATTTGGAATTGGTCAACCATGGCAAGAAAATAGGAAAAGAAATGCAGGAAAAAAGATGGGTTCTTTTTCTTGCAAAAATGCAAAGTCAAACTGGTGTTCTTGTACCAAACACCCTGTAAAATCTCAATATTTGTGTTCACAAGTTTTTTTTTCTGATCAAAATTTCCCTTTTGGGGTTTTGGTGCAGCAAAAAAGCTCGGTATGCCGCTCCCAGTAGCCTATCTTCATGGTAAAACTGCAGAAGATTTCCGGTACGGTGCCAACTTTGCGCTTGGAGGCGCAACGGCCATGAACCATTCCTTCTTCCAAGAGAGGGACATTACAGTGGCTGATCCGAGGGTGGGGTTCTTGGCTCTTCAGATTCGGTGGTTCAAGCAATTACTGACTCTTCTATGCCCTCATTCAGGTAATTCCTAATTGGTGGAGTTAGAACATTGTAGAAATAGTGTTCGATAGTTTGAACCCTTATATTGCAAAAAACAAGGTGAAGTATTCTGATCATTTTCAGAATTTAGAGTCCCTACTCGACTAAATACTGTCACTTGTTTGAGATAAGATGGAAAAACATTTAGGTAGATATGACTCCGTGCTCCGATCCGTCAGGCCCAGAAAAATTGTGTCCTCTCAAGATTTGTTGAAATTCATGTTTGATGAACATATCTTCCATCAGGAAAAAAAAATCCCCAAATTTTTGGAAGGCACGGTTGTGTGCTAGAATATCAAGTATTCTACAACTATATTCACACACTGAAGGTGAAAAGAAAGAAAACATTGGAGCAGAAACAATAAATCTTCTATAATCATTTTAAATTTCAAAATGGTAAATGTATTGTTAGCTACCAAAAGATCAAAGATATTCTTACGAGTATTTTTCAGTTCTTTATGTAAAAGTAAGAAAAATAAATTAGAAAAATTATTTGTGCAGACTGCAGAAATATTTTGGAAAGCTCAATTTTCCTGGTAGGAGAAATTGGAGTGAATGACTACAACATCCCGGCATCGTTAAATGTACCATTTGATCAAATACACACATTTGTGCCTCATGTCATAAAAGCCATTGGTGAAGGCATCAAGGTGATTGTCCCTCTTTCTCTATCTCTTTTTTTAATCATTTACTGTGCATTCTCTAACTTGATCAACAAAATAAAACCTTTGTGTTATGTATAGTATTTGAATAGATGCAAATGGATCTGTCCTTGTGCAGAATTGTAAGAAGAACAGATATGAACACAAGTGAAATGACATTATATTCTAGTTCAGTAGTTCTCATAATTATGCAATGAATATTAACAAATTAACCAAACAAATTTTAAAGCAGACTGCATTATTTAGGTTCTTAGTGCTTAGCACAGTTCCAAAAAGTCTAGTATAGTAGATGGTCTAATAGAAAATGAAAGCAGCTTTCTCATAAAAAAATTTGCCCTAGAATATATGATTCAGTTGGTTCTTAAATCTGTGCATTTGCTTAAAGGTTTAATCATGAAAGATAGAAAAAGATCAACATCCGAAAATGGTAATGAATAGATGAAATGAAAAACAATGTGAGAATAAGAAACTAGGTCAAGTTGATTCTTTCTACCTTGTGCATTTTGTATAAATATCGTTCAAGTTTGTCTAAAAGAATCAAGTATGTATCAATGACAGGAACTAATTGAGCTTGGCGCAAAGACGGTAGTGGTTCCAGGAACCATACCTTTTGGTTGTACTCCATACTATCTCACCAAGTACCATAGTGAAAACAGCGAAGATTTTGATGAAGAGACTGGTTGCATGAAATGGTTGAACGAATTCTCAGAGTACCATGAAATCTTGTTGAAAGAAGAGTTGAGTAAAGTACGGCAACAATATCCAGAAGCAACTGTCATACATGCCGATTACTTTGGAGCCTCGATTGATATATTTAAATCAGCTGAACAATATGGTGAGTTTTTTGGTGTATTAAGTATAATTTTGTATTTAAATCATGTTTTTATACTCAAAAGTTCAGTGAGTTTTTTATACTTTGTAGGAAAAAGCATCTTTAGTATATTTATTACTTCTCCTAGGAACTTATTCACATTAATATTTTCTTTGCATATAGGACTGGAAAATCCAATATTTTCCTGTTGTGGAGGTGAAGGCCGGTACAATTTCACATTTGACGTGTCTTGCGGCGATAAAGGATCTAGGGTTTGTGCTGATCCATCAAGATATCTTTCATGGGATGGTTTCCACTTGACTGATAGAGCGAATGAACTGATTGTACATGGAGCATTTGACAAGATAATCAAAAAGCTCGACATATGCAAATCCGCTCCTGATATAGACTCGGTGCATTCTGAACTATAAAGATTCAACATTTGAACAGATTTGAATTCTTAGTCTTCTTTTAGGATATTCAGGTTAATTTAGATATAAAAAGCCAAAAGGAATCACAATCAAAGGTTATCATTGAGACCATTGTACAATGTTACATTTGGGTGTGCCTGTTGGATATTTCAAAATTCAATAGATAATCTGGATTCTTTTCTGTCAATTTCTATTTTTTAACAAGGGATATCTGATTCAAAATGCTACCCCCTTATTCAAGGTGCCTGCATTGTTGATTGAACTTGTTAGTAAATTGGTCTTCTTGATTTTGTGATGCAAATGTGCTTTGATGTGGCATACTGACATAGTAATGAAAAAGCCTTTCATAATATGAGTTATAGTGTTATATGTTTGGTTATATAGTTTGAACAGAAATAAAGTTACCTTCTTTTTGGTTGTTTTAGCAAGTGTATAACTATATAGTACTTCATCCAGTGATAATTTTCCTACTAAAAGAAAACACTATGTACATTGCCACAACCAACAAAAGAGAGAAAAAAAAGGATGCTGAAACAAATTCAAAACAAGACGAAATATTTTTTTTTTTTTTTTTTTTTTGATAAAGTGATTTTATTACCACCCCCTTCCGTTTCTTTTTGGAAGGGCAATATAGTATCTTACAATTTTAAACTACATAAAAGCTAAAGTTTTAACTACTAAGCAACATCTAAGTCTTACCTACTAATCAGCATCTAAGTCATCAATATAAAAGACCAAACAATAATGCAGATATCTCTAAAATATCCAAAAAAAACAGGAAATTGGAAAATTCACTGAGATAGATGAATTTTGGTCTTCAGTCTTGTTTAATTCTCTTTGTCACCATCAGAAACTTCCACCAACTCCCTAGTTAATCCATCTTGAAGCTCAAAGTTGGAACCTATCCAATGTTTCCATAAGCCAAAGAAGTTGTAAAGCAATAATCTAAATTTAAAATTATAATTGTCATGAAAGATTAACTTGTTCCTCATCAGCCATACCTGCCAACAAAAAACTGAAAAAACATTCTGACAAAATAATCGATTATTATGCTCTAATGCTTGTATACTATCCCATAAATTCTCCACAGATGTAAGATCTAAAGTAATGCCTCTAGAATTAATAGTATTGAATTTGCACCAAAACTGAAATATTATTGCACAATGAAGGAACAAATGATCAAGTGATTCAATATAATTTTTGCAAATTGGACAATGAACTTGTACCCTAATTCCTCTATTCCATAAGTTTAATCTAGTTAAAATCCTATTCTTAAGCAATAACCATATAAATACTTTAACTTTCAGAGGAAGTTTAGTGTTCCAAACTGTTTTCTCTAGAATCAATTTAATTCCTCTGAAATTCAGAAAGTCATACATGGAGTGAACTGTATAAACTTTTTTTGAATCTAATTCCCATACTATAGAATCTTCTTGATCAGCAACAAAATTATAGGTATGTAAGATGTTAAAAATTTCATCTTTTTCTATTCTTATGTTCACAGAAACACCTCTTATTAAAAATAACCTTATCTGACCATTATGAACGAAAAGAAGAACAACAGGAGAGTTCAGGAGTATTGTGTACATGTACAGCCCACTATGATATTATTGAGATTCTTGCTTGCTTGCTTGCTTGGTACCCATCTAGCAGCCCATGAACAACCCATAGATTTCATGTAGACAGATTAACAGATGAAAAATCAGCCCATCGAGTATTTCAGTTGGGTAATCTTACAAGGCCCGGATTTCATTTCCTAAACTTCTCTGTGGCAGATGAAGTATTTTTTGGGTTACATCGTGTCCTCATATTTGGTGTCCATATGTCTACGTTGTTACAAAATTTAATATATGAGTTGAAAAATTTGAGGTATGGGTAATAAAATTGTGCTTGTGTAGATATATGGATAATTAAAATGAGAATATTTGATAATTTTTATAAAGTATTCTTCCAAAAAGATTGTGCCAATAAAAAGCAAAAACGAGCTGCCAGATACAGAAGCCAGAAGGGAAGGGGCTTAGTGGAACTGTGTAATTAAAAAAAAAAATACAAAATTTAATGATTGACTTAAGAACAATATTTTTATGCTTCAAAACACTTGAATTACTCTCAGTACTACAATACTTAATTTTAAAATTTGGATGATTATTAGGACAGGTCTGGATATATGATAGCAACAAAGATAGTGCTTGATGTTTATATTTCAAAAAAATTATTGATGCATCCATAGTACCTATAAGATTTTAAATAGTCCAGAACTAGTTTTTGTCTTTTTTCTCAATCTGAACTAAGCAAAAAAGTTGTTTTATTATATGTCTATTTGTCCCATTTTATGTCTCCCACTTTTTTTCTTATTGAATTTTCTGTGGATAATCTCATTCCACGATTTTATGATCCCTCCTCCCGGCATCAACCCGACCCAAAAAATAGCACGTTATGCAACCTGAATTAATCCAATATCCATATAAAAAAAAGAAAATATTTTTGTTCCCCATCAAGATTCTATTTCAAAATTCATATTCTCACTAATTGCATATTTATTTTGACTCTAAAAGTAGGGTTCTTGCCACTTAATACTTAAATTTGTTGTATCATACCATTATGGTAAATAACTTTTTGCGCAAATCTGGTGTTTACATCTATCTGTCCGGATGTTCATACCTTCCACTATGAGGTGTTCATAGTCGATGTAATTTGTGTTCATACCTACGCATTGAAAATTCTGTGTGGGTCGTCCAAGATTCCACGTTCTGGTAAACGATTCTATTAGCACTGGTTCAAGGATTCCACGTTTTAGTGAATGATCGTCCACCCTAACTTAAGTGTTTATACAATATATTGTAGATTTGTGGGATGTTTATATTTATTATATTGAGGTGTTCATACCTTATATAAAAGAGAATATATTGATGAAAAATATTTAAGGAGAGTTTTTCTTAGCGAACAGTTGGTATACCTCATAAACAAAATAGATACAAATTGATCTGACCGGAACTCATCCACCCGGTTGCCAAGAAAGTTCCTACAAAAACAACAGTTGGTGGCCACTGTCAATCTTCAAAAAAAAAATAAATAAATAAGGGAAAATTTTCAAAATGTTCCAGCAGAAACATGATATATTCCAGAAAAAAAAAATAATAATGGCATGAGATCTCGTTGCCTCGCCCACGTACAAAAGAATTCAGACACTAGAAGATTCAAAAGATTCAGAAGAAAAAATATTGTTAAATAAAGATGCCCTTGTACAAAAGAATTCAGACACAAACATATTCCAAAGATTCTGAAGAAAAAAATATTTTAATATGCAGGTGCTAGTCATAGGGGGTATCTCCATTCTCCACCAATATGTTCCAATTTAGAAAAGAGGAGGGATCCATTGACAATGTTTATAATGACAATTTTGACAATCAAGATTTTGAAAAATTTGTAATAATTCATAAAAAATCTCAAAAATGAAAAAATTGTTATAGATGCATTCTTTAACTTATAGATTAATAGTGTTGTAAATTTCAATCAATTTGAACATCATTTGATGGTTTATCAAAATTTTATACATTTTTTAACGGTTGAAATTTAACGAGCTTTAAAGAGTTATCAAACGTCACTTAAATTGAATATAATTTGAAACATAATCAATCTATAAGTTAAACAATATCTCTATAAACTTTTTTCTATTTTTAAGAATTTTTAACTATTTTTACAAAATTTTCAAAATCTTGATTGTCAAGATTGTCATTTTAAGCATTGTCAATGGATCCCTCCTCTTTAGAAAAATATATATTTGTCTTGTCATTATCTCCGCACACTATAAGATGTGCTGGCAAAAATTTCATAAAAGTATCTCTTTTTCAAAAAAATTTTACAGAAATATACTTCATTTCTAAGAAATTTACAAAATTGACCCGATCTTAAAAAACATTTATGGAAATGTACCTTAAAAATTTTATAAAAATGTACCTCCGACTCTCAGAATTTTACAAAAATGACCCTCTGATCCACATGTCATCGCATCATAAGATTGTGAGGACAAAGTCTGTGGCATAGTATCACTGTCCGTTCCAATTTATATATGCTCCACTGCCACTAACCACCTTATCTGCCCCTTTCCAACGGCTTACAAATTTTGACAAATTTATCCTAGCTAGATAGAATACTTCCCTTCCACTCCATTCCAAGATAGAATTTGTTATGGGTGTTTTCTAAAACCCCAAGCAATAAATACACTTTATTTACAAAAAGTGGATATCTATATATATATTAAGTAGGCATGCATCTTGATAAGGGAACCATAAAGACTAAATTGGGGCAAATAAATAGGGGTGTACAAAAAACCCGTCAACCCGGCCGACCCGTCCGACCCACCCGACCCAACCCGTTTTTTACCGGGTTAGAGACATTACCGGGTTGGGTCGGGTTTTAATTTTGACTAACCCGTTATGCCGGGTTGGGTTACGAATTGAGCATTTAGAAACCCGTCTAACCCCGACCCGCCCGCAACTAGTTATAAATTATAATTTTATACAAACTTATATATACAATCTATTAAAAAGATAAATAATGAGACAATAATTTAAGAATTAAGTTCTTATTTAAGATCGATATAAAATTTTTATGATGTTTTTGGTTAATGCTTATTATGTCTAACTATTTTTTTTGCAACTTTATATGCTCGTTCTATGTTTCTAA
Organism: Cyperus esculentus; assembly: GCA_030179965.1. Lineage (NCBI taxonomy): Eukaryota > Viridiplantae > Streptophyta > Magnoliopsida > Poales > Cyperaceae > Cyperus > Cyperus esculentus. The sequence continues at coordinate 4,392,463 of JASGLE010000003.1, read as the reverse complement.
TATGAAATTTAGTTAATAAATATATAACGAGTACTCTATATATAATTCCTAATTTATGTTTAACATTAAGTTATCTTTATATTACTTAAGTTATCCAAAATATATTATCATCAAGTTATAAATCACCATTAACATGGTCAATATTATAAAAAATAAAAATCATATGATTAATAATTTAACCGAAACTACAACCCGTTTAACCCGCGTAACCCGTACAACCCGCAAAAACCCGTACGTAAAAAAGTAGTCGGGTTGGGTTGGGTTACGGGTGGGTTGAGTAATAATATTTTATAACCCGGTATAATCGGGTTGGGTTCAAATTTTGATAAAATAGAGTTAACCCGCCCGTTGTACACCCCTACAAATAAAGTTAAATTAAGTCCCTAACTTTCGGCTTACAATTTACAAAGCCATCTCCACTTGCATTGGATAAAAACTTCACTTGAAGTATTCTTATTTCTTCCCATAAATCAGGGTAAATTTGTTTCCTTTAATTTATCTTTTCCGACATTGTTTGTTCCTGCCTAGCTCCGTACCTTTTTTACACCGAAATTTGGGGACCATTGGTCAACAATTCCTTTTTTTTTTTTTTTTTTGAAGTTGTAACTTTTTTTACTCGTCTCTAGTGGGCTCTCCTCTGTTACTTGTCTTGATTCGATCTTTCGTTACTGAACTCTCTGCAGCTCACTTGTGTAACTAGGGGTGTCGACGCAACGAAACGATCACGAAAATGGATCGTTTCGTTTTCGTTTTACGAAACTGCAAGTCGTTTCGTCCAAACGAACAGGACAGAAGAACGAAAATAATTGTTTCGTAGTGGTATTAAATTGAAAATGAAATGAATTATATTGTTTCGTTTCGTTTAACGAAACTGCAAACCAGTGCGTTAATCATTTCGTCCAAACGAAACGAAACAAAATAACGCTCTGAATTTTGTTGTATTCACAGTCCTATGTGTAACACAAGCATTAACTGCGATATGTGTATTCATTTTTTTTTTTTTATAAGCCAATCACGATTTAATTGGACCTGAATTAATTATTTGTTGACATTGATACACAATATTTAACTAAGGTACTATGTGTAACACAAGCATTAACTGCGATATGTGTATTCATTTTTTTTTTTTATAAGCCAATCACGATTTAATTGGACCTGAATTAATTATTTGTTGACATTGATACACAATATTTAACTAAGGTACGTAACCTCACTTGCATTATTGATCCAACTGATCAACAACTATTTTGAAAGTAGTAATCTATAAACTAGAAAGAGGGGTAACTCTCCAAGCACCTCAACTATGTCACATCATTAATATTATTGATCATTGATTTTGTTTAAATCTTTTCATCTACTTTGATCCAATGGTTTATATTTATTCTCTTTCCCCATTTAATAAGATGATATGATATGTCTAAGACAAAATTTAATCCTTAAAATGGTCCAACATTTATATGTTATTATTTATAAATTATTACATCATCATCATTATTATAATTCACATAAAAAATTAAAAATTATGTTCAATTTTTTTAAAAGAAATATTTTTAATTTATAAGATCTATTATTATTTGTTATCATATTTCGGGGCGAAGCCCGAGTTACAGCTCTGGTATTATATAAAGCGATATTAATTTCAAAGCTGCACTGCCACACAAAATATAGGAAAAACATATTACACAAGTTTCGCAAGAGAATTACAACACCTATGAGTGACCCATCATACCTACAAAAAAAATAAAAGAGGAAATAAGTCCACCATAAATCCGGAAAGAAGAAAGACATTAGTAATTAGTCCGTTACATACTTGATACTTGCATTTCATTTGTTCTCCGCTTTCTAAGCCACATGTTTCTCTTCCTTTTCACTTGAGCATGGCCAAAAGTGGACAAAATCATGCCTACTTATAAAAAAAAAAAGTATAAAATCGTGCCTACTTAAAAAAAAAAAAAAAAAAAAAAAAAGTATCTTCTTCAATTACTTTAACAGTTCACCACCACAATTTTATTATTATCTTTTCTGAGGTTAATAGGCAAGGCAACTATCATGTTATTATTAATTTGGATTTGTGGACCATATTCTGTTAAGACTTTTGCTGTAGCTATCACAATGTATGGAACGTGTCGGATCGATTTAATGTTGGATTAACACCGGTGACCATATAATTAGAAAATACACTATCGAATAATTAATTTTTAGTATGTTGGCAGATATATCTGTATATGTTTTAGTACGTAATTACTCCATTTGATATGCTTTCTTATATATTTAGGCTTACACTTTACACCAGATGCTTCTTCTTTTTTTTAGTGCTTTCGGCTTTGATATATTAATGTAACAAAAAAAAAAAAATATATAACTAAAAAAACATTGTGGGCCTAAACAAAATGAAAATAGTATAATTAATATTTCTGCTTGACATTATTTTATGGAAACGGGAAAGAAACAACGGTAAGTATGGATTTCTAATTAAATGATGTGTAACAGTATTAATTATATATTTATATGTTATGAAAAAAATCAAGCAAAAACGGTCAATCAAATAAAAAAGTTTGACAGTGTTGTGTTAATAAAAAAAAAAAAACAAAAATCAGTAGTGTACAAGTAGCAGCCAAATCATGGAAGAAATAAAAAAAGAATGATAATGTGTGATGTGTCCTCAATGAAAGGCGTAGTTAATTAAGTATGATTCCATTAATCCATGTCCATCAGTTAATTAATTGATCTAGATGATTCATTTGCTATTGGATTTATTTGTTTTTTTAATTGTATTTTGACAAACTCAATATTAAATCAGTTAATAATTGTGATAACAATTTTATGAAAATTATCCGAGTACACGTGTCTGTTTTTGATCTATTTAATTTAACTAAACTCATTAAGCAACTACGTTTCATACAATTGCTGAATGCCAGCTTGCACAGATTAATAATGTTAGAGTCTGTTTTATAAAGAAAGTTGATCAGATTAGAAGGAATTTTTTATGGGTGGATCTGATAATGATTTAAAACACAATTATCCACTTATTAAAAAGGTCAGCAGTATGTCTTAGGAAGGAATTTGGTGGTTTAAGGGTTTTGGATATACATCACATAAATATTGCTTTATTGTGTATTGGGGATGGGCATACTATAATTATAGTAAGAAAGATAAATGGAAGGATATTCTCAAATTTGAATATAAAAATAGAACAACAGGAAAAAAAATTTCCTTTTGGTCTGAGGTTTTACAGGTTATATCATTTTTAAGATTTGGATTAGGTTGTCATTTAGTTTCAGGACATCAATCTCTGTGTTTGGACAGATGCATGGTTAGATGAGTTGCCCCTTAAATTTAAGTTCCCAAACTTGTATCTTAAGGCTAAATATGTAGATAAACTTACTGTGGCAAGAGTTTGGAACAAGGGTGAACCTAAAATGCCATTATTAAGAGGCATCAGTTCTGTTGTTAGGATAGAAAAGGATGAATGTTTAAGTATTCTTTCTCAGTTACAATTACAGGAAGATGGTATGGATATATTTTATTGGAATTTAGAGTCTCATAAACAATATACTGTTAAATCTTTATATAGTTGTATACATTTCAGAGGTATCAAAATTAATATTGAACATTCTATCCAGAAGTTAAAGATACCTTTAAAAATTAAAAATCTTTGTCTGGCTAACATTAAAAGATAGAATCAAAACAAACAAAATCTTTGAATTAGAGGATGGAGAGGCAGTTTAAATTGTTGTTTTTGTTCAGATTTGGAGACAATTAATCATTTGTTTTTGCATTGTCCTATAGTTAAGAGATTTTGGACTATTTTTAATTCTTGCAATACTAGGAGTATTAATGATAATAGAATTTACTGTCAAAAACTTTTTTGTATATTAATTTGGCAGGTTTGGTGGTTAAGGAACAGGATTATTTTTCAAGGATTTACGATATTTAATTGTCAATATGTATTCCACAAAAGTTTTTCAATGTGGTTCCTTATTACAGGAGAGAGACTTGACATTGCTACTGAGATGTCTAATGTCCCTATAATTGAAGATGGAGATATTGAAGACCTGACAAGCTCTGATACTTCAATCTGAAGGACTAATCTGTCAATTTGATCATTTAGTTTGTTAGTCTAAATTTCTGACAATGTAATCTCCGTTTTTTTTTTTTTTTTTTCGGTTAATAGTAGCTATGACTACTAGGGGCGGAGCCAGCATTGTCCAGGGCCCTAAAAAAAATTGCGAAAATATGCCCTTAAAAATTTACAAAATTATCTCTTTTTGAGAAAAATTTACAAAATTGGCCGTACCCTGAAAAATATTTACACAAATATACCTTAAAAAATTTTAAAAATTGTACCTAATTTCTTTAATAGTTACAAAACTATGTTTCATCGAAAAAAAGTTGGCCTACCCCTGCATCGGAGTCTGGCTCCGTCCCTGACTACTATGTTGGTGTTTATATAGTCAGTGGCTATGATCTGGAACATGATCTTAACTGTCCAGTAGTTATGTGTTTTTAGGGGTTTTTTATTTTTTAGGCTTGAAATTAGATCTCAAACTTTGTATTGTTTTGGTTATATTCCTTCCACAAAGAAAAGGAAGGAGGTGAATGAAATCACTTTTTCTAAAATAAAAAAAAAAAAAGAGGAACACTAGCTAGCAGCCTCTCCACGTGTAGGAGTGGGATGCATTATGGCCTCATGGGCGCATGCATTTTTTATTTTGATTTTGATTTTGGTGCTTTCAAATTTGAAAAATAAAAGAGCTCGTGACTTTTTCTCTCGAATGCAGAGCAAACTTGCAGCCGAATTTACTTGACGAAGCTCAGTTTGACGAAGAAGTATATATGTTAGATATTTCCTAATAATTATTATAAGGTAATTTGTTTCCTAATAGTTATTGAAAAGTTTGTTTCAAAATGTTATTTGAAACTTCATGAATCTAATCATGACCGTTTTGTTTGCAGTTTTTTGAACTTTGGTATTTTTTATTTAAATGAGAATGAATTTGTTCTCCGGTTAAATTAGTAGCACATAATTTTTTATTAAGTATTCCAATTTTCTTTTTTTTAGATAAAGATAATTAAGAAAAAGATTGCTATTTTAAAATTTTTGTAACCCATATATATGTAATGTTTTATTATACAAAGTAATCATATATTGCATTTTTTTAAATGAAAACTACTAACACTTATATTTGTTATAAATAATACTCTCTGCACAATAGATTGGATGTTTCAAATCTGAATAAGAGCTTTTCTTAAATATATAAGTAAATTTTAAGTAGTTTAACTTTCTTTTTTTTTATCTCATCCGTTTGAATGCAATCCTACAACTAACTTAATTTATTATGAAACAACCTGCGGTATATTTTAATGATGACCAGTTCAAAGTTGAAACCCTGTTTAACATGCATGCAACTAATTAATATTTTGTATACCAGCACAAAATCAAGACAAATTGCACGGATGTATTAATTAGTCATGTATGTTATTTTCTTTTCCTTTCATGATATTTTCGACTATAACTGCTGAAATATTATATGGCCATGTGAATGAAGAAACATATAAAAAAAAAAAAATTTAAGCAGTTGAATAATCTTGTAAGCAAATTAGAGGTGGCAAAATTTGATCCAACCCGAAAAACCTGCCCGACCTGAAACCCGATCCGACCCGAGTATCAGGGAAAGTCAAACTGACCTGAACCTGACCCGACCCGTGTTCTAGGGAAAGTGAGATTGACCCGAACCCGACCCGGGAATAAAGGTACAAAATCTGACCAAACCCGAAAAACCCGCCCGACCTGTACCTGGCCCGACCTGAAAAATACCGGCAGCCGTCAACCCGATACCCGACCCGACCCGAAAAAATGCTGGCGGCTGTCAACCCGATACCCAACCCGACCTGACCCGAACCCGACCCGACATTTTCTATTTGATCAAACTGATCCGACTCGACCTGAACCTGAACCCGATCCGATCCGACAATCTGCCACCTCTAAGGGCGTGTTCGGTGAGAGGGTTTGTGTTTGGGAATGGGAAATTCATGGGTTATAGATTACGTGCATTTATTGGGTAGATTCCCTTGATTTGACATCTTGCTGGGAAAATAAAAATTAGATCCGACTCAATTCTTTTTTTCCCAAGGTTTCAGCTTGATATTATGTTATGTAATGGGTTTAGATGGGTAAGAAATCCCAAACCCACAAAATCGTATTTAACAACCGAACAAGCTTTAAAAAATTAACCCAAATAAAATTCCCTTTACCATTCCTTTTCCCTAGCATACCCAACATTCCGAACAGGCCCACAACAACATATGCACACAACAAAGCAAATGCATGTCTTCTCTCAAAGTTTATTTTCCCCTCTAGCTTTTGATCTGCAGGAGTGCCCACAACAACATATGCACAAACCATGTCTAAATTGTTGAATGTAACCAATACAATTTTAAATGTAAATTGAAAAAGAAATAGGAAAAAAAAAAAAAACAAAATGAATTGCATTGGACGGTTCTTTGTTTTACATCAAACAATTAGGTGCTATTTGCAAAAGCACCCTCCATAAGTGCAACTATAAATCTTCCCCACTCATATAACAAATCCTCTCTCAAAACTAACACAAAAAAAAAAAAAAAAAACATTCTCATGGCTCCCAAAAATCTGCTTGCCTCTTTTCACATCCCTACTACACTTACACTTGCAATCCTTCTACTTCTACCAAGAACAGGAAGCTGCTGCTTCACCCGCATTTTCTGCTTCGGCGACTCGATCAGTGACACGGGGAACTACCTGCAGTCGATCGGGGACAACTACGACCCCGTCCGGAACCCGCCTTACGGGGAGACCTACTTCGGTTACCCGACTGGCCGGTTCTCGGACGGGCGGCTGATCCTCGATTTCATAGGTCAGTGGGGATATAATTCTACTTGAATCATATATATATCTTTTGTTTTTGTTGTAAGTTGTGTTATGATTGTTTGTTTGTTCCTAATTAAGCAAATTAATGAAGGACCTAACACATTTAAAATGAATTTATTGTTTATTTAGTTGCCAACTACCCATGAAAATTTTGATGATAGGATCATGGAATTAATTACCTCAAATTAATTATATCTGAATTTTTTATTTGCATTAAAATTAATAAAAGCAATAAATTTAGTAAAAATTGGCACCCTGATCGCAGATAGTGCTGATGAAGAGGATATCACAACTCTTTTTATAACTTTTAACAAAAGAAATTGACATGGTTGAATTCCGTTGATCAGCGGAGGCGTACGGGATGCCGCTACTCCCGGCGTACCTCTCGGGAAAGGACACGAACACCTTCCCGCACGGCGCGAACTTCGCGGTCGGGGGCGCCACAGCGATGAACGCCTCCTACTTTGAATCCAAGGGAATTGAGGCCTTCTGGACTGAGAACTCCCTCGGCACTCAGCTCCAGTGGTTCAAGGAGTTGCTGCCTTCAATTCTGGAAAAACCAGGTATGTATATATTGTCTGAAATTAAAAAAAAAAAAACCTCATTAATGACAGTAAAACAAAATTAGAACAAATTAATGCTTTGATTAAATTGTAGCAACAGAATTTTTTTGCTGGTCTTTTTTTTTTTTTTTCCTGTTTTCAAGTCTCTTTAATTTGTAATGGTTATGCTTCCTTTTCTTTATTTATTTATTTATTGTGTTTTTAGCTTCTTAGAGAAAGCCGGAAAGGGACAGTTCACTTATAAGAAATATTCAGCATTTAGTTTTCTTCCTTTCCTATTTTTTTAACATGAAGATGAGAGGATATATTATCTTTCAAATAAAAAAGAATAAAGAAAGAAACTTTTCAATTAAACTCTACACGACCAACATTCCTCATAAATGTGACTTTGACCTCATTATGAATCTCACACACAAACAATACATGACGCACATACTGAAAATGATATCATATAAATAATCACGAATATTATAAAGTTTAAAATTTAACAAAATTTATAACGTAATATTGAAATCTTTTGATATAAATAATAAAATGTAATAATTTATAAATAAGAACGCATAAATATTGGATTATTTTAAGGGTTAAATTTTGTTTTAGACATATTATATTTATGTTATTTAATGTGAAGAGAAAAAACATAAACCATTAAATCAAAGTGAGTTTCAAGCTAAATCAATAATAAATAATATTGATGATGTGATATATAGTTGAGGTGTTTAGAAATTTACCACTCTTTATGGAGTACTACTGTACTATTTTTTTTTTTTTTTGAAATAACCCGTAGGTAGTAATACTGTACTAGAGATGTAACTTGGGCTTCGCCCCGAAAAATATATAGTATCAAATAGATAGTTAAGAATTCTATAAAATTTAATATTAAACAAAATTTTGAACAATGATTTTTAAATCTTTAGATATAGATAATAATATAATAATAATTTATAAATAAGAACATATAAATGTTGGATTATTTTAAGGATTAAAGTTTTTTAAATATATCATATTCATGTTATTTATTGTTAAAAGAAAAATATATATAAGTCTTTTTTTTGTTCGAAAAGTTGGTAGCAGCTACCAACAGGGAAAAATATATATAAGTCATTAGATCAAAGTAGGTAAAAAGAATCAATAATAAATAATATTGATGATATGATATAATTGAGGTGTTTGAAGACCTACGGAGTATAGATAGATTATAATTATACTGCTCACTGATGTTTCAATAACATGTTGGTAAAAAAAAAAAAAATCAGTAAGCCGTATAATTATACGGCTTACTGATGTTGCCATGTTGGTGTTCTACATAATTAATTTTTCTTTTTTTTCGCCCGAAGTTAAATACCAGTAAAAAAAATAAACAGGAAAACGTCAGTCGCCACTCGCCACCTAAACTTTCTTGAAGAAAGGGCGAGAAAGTCGTAGACGGATATGGACCTCTACATCATGTCACGATCAAAAAACTATTATCCAAAAATTGACCAATGCTCGATTAAACTAACTATGTCAATGTGATAGGTTATGCTAATATTTTAGAGGAGGGATCCATCGGCAATGCTCATCTTGACAATCTTAATAATGGGAATCTTAAAAATTTTGTAAAATAGTTAAAAATTCTAAAAAATAGAAAAAAGTTTATAGAGATATTGTTTAACTTATAGATTGATTATATTTCAAATTATATTCAATTTAAGTGACGTTTGATAGCTCTTTAAAACTCGTTAAATTTCAACTATTAAAAAATATATAAAATTTTGATAAACTATTAAACAATGTTCAGATTGATTGAAATTTGAAACACTATTAATCTATAAGTCAAAGAATGCATCCACAAAAGTTTTTTCATTTTTAAGATTTGTTATGAATTATTATAAAATTTTCAAAATCCTCATTGTCAAAATTGTTATTATAAGCATTGTTAATAGATCCCTCCTCAATATTTTATTTGTTAAGAAGAAGTCCTTTTCATTTTTTGTTCTTTTTAATTACGCTCTCATGACAGGTGGCCCGCTGTTTTCCTAGTATAGTATATTGGTCAGACGGAAACGTCTTGACTAGTAGAATATTCTTTTCCCAATTTAATTTAATATGCCTACTACTCCATGAAATTTTTTTTATTGTCAATGATTTGTAATGGGATATATATAAAAGGATAAATTAACCATGAGAGTTGTTGACCTGTATATATTGCACTTTACCGAAAGAAAAAATTATCAGCAAGTAGATCATTGAATGAAATAAAATAATAAAGGTATCTCGTACATTTTTAGTGTATAAAATATAAATGGGAATTGGGATTTGAAAATTTTAATAGAAATACTATATTTGATATCAAAATCTATGCAATTTTATACCAATGATTTTATTTTCTATTCAAATTAATGGCTTTATTAATTTATTGTGCTAATTATTTTATACATTATTTGCACAAATACTATACAAAACAAGTAGCACAATAAATATTTATTATATAAAATATTAATTAAATCATTATTGTAAATAAAAATTCAATAATAACATGGACAAAATTTGTGATAACAAATATGGTGTCTATGTATTAGCTCACTTGGAACTTATAAAAAGAGAGAAACCAAAAGAGTAAAATCAGGAAGAAAAAAAAAGAGAGGAAAATATCAAAAAAAAAAAAAAAAATCCCAATCAAGTCATGATGTATATACAAACAAAGCATGAAAACGACATACCCTTAATTTGTACAATTACTCACTTGTGAGTATGTTTTGGTCACCACCACCAACCAACCAACCAATGCAAACAGTAGTACAACAACAATTACCCCTAATTAAATTGATGAAAAATTAAATTGTGCAGGTTGTGGAAGCGATGCCATGGGCAACGCTCTGTTTGTGTTGGGTGAGATAGGGGGCAATGACTACAACCATCCTCTGTTCAGTGGGATGAGCCTGGATGAAGTCCGAGCCTTTGTCCCTGATGTCATCAGAACCATCAGTTTGGCCATCCATGTACGCATTCTCTTATCTTATCTTTAGCATAGTTTAATGAATTTTATTCCACTACTCCCCCCCCCCCCCCCCCCCCCAAAAAAAAAAAAAAATGTTTTTGATCTGACGATTTTAAATAAATATTACCCATTATGAGATTTATTTGTAACCTGATAAAATTATTTGGGTGTGAGCATGGAAGCAACTTGCTAGTTTAATTTTTTTTTTTTTTGATGAAGTAGACTTTGCCTACTTTGTTTATCTTAGCATAGTTTATCATAAAGTCTTCGAGATAATTTATAACTATATATCCCACTAAGTCGATGATTTTTCGTTATGATGTTGAAAAAGATAATTATTAGCTACATTAAACAAAAAAAAATGATGACTATTTGATAGATAGAAAAGGTTTAACTAGAGGTGACATGTATTGTCTGGTCGGGTCCTGGTTCGGGTCGGGTCGGGTTAGTTTGACCGAATAAAAATGTTGGGTCGGGTATCGGGTTGACAGCTGTCATTTTTTCGGATCGGGTCGGGTCAGGCAGGTTTTTTGGGTTTGGACAGATTTTGCATCTCTTTTTCCGGGTCAACTCAGATTTCGGGTCGAGTCGGGTTCGGGTCAACTTGACTTTCCCTGAAACACGGGTCGGGTTAGTCTGATTTTCCATGAAACACGGGTCGGATCAGGTTCGGGTCAAATTAAAAATTAATGTATTACTAAGAATATATATGAACAATTTTCAGGAACTAATTGGCCGTGGAGCGAAGACGTTGCTGGTCCCGGGCAACTTCCCGATCGGGTGCGTGCCCGCCTATCTGACGCTGTTCCGGAGCCATAAAAGGGAAGACTACGATCCCGAAACCGGATGCATCAAGCGAATGAACGAGTTCTCGCAGTACCACAACAAGCTGCTCTCGGAGGAGCTCGCGAAGCTCCGGCTGCTCTACCCGGATGTCACCATCGTCTATGCAGACTACTTTGAGGCCTCCATGGAGATCTTTCGCAATCCGAAGAAGTTTGGTGAGATTTCGTTATCAGAATATTGTAGATCAAGAAGACAGTTACATCTAACAAACGACAAAGACTTATATTTGATTGGTTCATAGTAGTTTTTTTTTTTTTTTAATAACTGTTGGTTAATATTTTAGGAACTCTTTTATAACATGAATTTTATAAATTATCCCTTGAACAAGTTGGTATTGTACTTTCTAGTTCAAATAATAACACAATTGCACAACAATACTAAAATTATTTATTATTATTATTATTATTATTATTTTTTTATTATTTTTTTTTTTGTTGTAAATTAAAGGAAAAAGAACTCATCACAAATTTACGATGTTCCTATTGCGGAGATTACATTCTCCTAGCTTGTACCTATTCAAACCAAGCTTTGCTGATCCTCAAACTTATAATCGGAATTTCAAAATGAATCCATTAGTTTTGCTAATCATAAAGTTGAGGATTATTTATTATTATTTTTTTTAACAAAATATAGAAAGTTCACGAGCAATACAAAATAATTAGTTTCAATCTCAATTACCATGTACTAATTAGTTTTGTATTAAATTTGTTTACCAGTAATTACAATTGAACATATCAAATGATCAGTTACATCATTGTACTAAAACAATGGTTCTTCAGTTCATCTCACAAGTATATATTTTTCCAGATGTTTTTTTTCTAATCAGTGTTGTGCTATATTTCCTTTGCAGGATTCAGCTACCCATTGATGCCCTGTTGCGGCGGCAGGGGCACGTACAACTACTCATCACTCGGATCGTGCGGGAACAAAGGCTGCCATCTCTGCTCGGACCCATCAAAGTACGGGTCATGGGACGGCCTCCACATGACCGAAGCAGTGTACAAGGTGATCGCGCACGGTGTGCTCAGTGGGACACACTCCTCCCCTCCCCTGTCGAACATTTGCTCCGATATAATGCACAACGCCGAAAGCCGTGCTCTTCCTCCTGCACAATGCAGTGGTTGAAAACTTGAGATGCGTTATATAAAAATTAAATTTAAGCCAGCAATTCCTGATTGTTATCATTAACTCAGCTGGGAACTACAAGAAACTTGAAGTCTATATTTTTCTTAATTTTTTTTTCTGTTATATATATGATTACTAGTTAGGAATATCTTAGTAATTTAGTTAATTAAGTTAAGTGAAGAGCAAAGACACTGTTTAAATTGTGCTTCTGTCTTCTGCACAAAATAGTTGTATTAAGGGCAAGGCCCAAATATTTTAAGGTTTATGAAAGCTGCCTGGAGTTATTTTTGGGCCAGGCTTAGTTTTCAAGGGAATATGTGATATGTGATCTGTTGTTCAAGTTTAAATTTTCAACATTCTATTTTAAAAGAAAAACTTGTTTTTGAAACGATTTTTCAACTAAATTAAACAAAGCAGAAGGAATAAAATCATCTTTGAATAAGTGGATGTAGCACTGATTTAATTCTCTCTATCCATTACCTTTTCTGTTACCAAACAACGTTACTTGCTGTTTGACTGTCTTTCAAAGGAGGAAATATTGAATTCAGTTATGCGTTTCTCTTTAACATTCTTACAGGCGACTGAACCAGAATCATTATGACAGAAAAGTCTTACTGAATTTATGGCATTTGCTTTGGTAATTAATAGTGGATTTACTGACATATCCATCTTCCTGTTGTGGAATTACAGTCCTCTATAAGTATGTTAGCCCTGATTTATTTACTTTTTACGATTTTTTGTAAAACTAGTTGTTGTTATTTACTTATTTTGCTGATATGAACTTCTCAGAGCTTATGATCACAGTCCCAGTTTCTCTGTCCATTTTTGTTATCGTTAACCTGTGCAGAGTTCCAGCGCTCGGTTGCTTCGATCGCATTATCACCTTTGGCGACTCAATCAGTGATACCGGGAACTTCTACCTTCTCAGTGGAGAGGCGGATAGCGGTATTGGTGCACCTCCATATGGAGAGACCTATTTCGGCTATCCCACAGGTCGATATTCTGATGGTCGCGTCGTTGTCGACTTTGTAGGTATGTTGAATTATTACCAGTCAAATTTTGTTGAACATGCATTCAAAAACTGCTATATATGTGGTATTTCAGTACATTTCTATTATATACTAGTAAAGAGTCTACGCCTTGCTTTGGCTAAAATTATTATATTTTATAATAAAGAGTCGAAAGCTCATCCTTATGAGGAAACTGATATGGGCCTTAAATTTTAATGGGTCTGGATATTAATGTACGTCAATGGTAGTAATCAATCTAAATAAACAATTAACGGCTGAGGTTTCTTCTTTGGGGAAGATGAAACTTTCATATCTAAAAATTCAATCTCCTTTTATTAGGAGTAAGGATATATGAATATACAAATAATATAGATTTTGGAACTAAGAATTAATTTTGCACAACAATTTTCTTAATACAAATGATTACTGCAGCACAACAATTTGGTCTGCCATTCCTGCCACCATCTGTGGCTGGCAAAACACCTGCGTATTTCGAAAAGGGTGTAAATTTCGCCATCGGGGGTGCGGCTGCCCTGAACAATTCGGAATTCAAGAAGATTTCCGGGCTGAATTCAACGGCGCTAGACAATTCTCTGTCGGCTCAGCTTCAGTCTTTTAAGCAACTCCTACCACTGATCGCTGGAAGCTCCGGTACGTACACCTAAGAAAACATAATCTCCGTCGAATGTAAATTCGCATCGTAGGCGAATATGTACTGACATTATATATATGAACATTAAAATTTCTACAGATGTTTCGACTGTGATGAGCAACTCCCTCGTCTTTGTCGGAGAAATAGGAGGAAACGATTACAATCGGGGCCTAGTTAAGCTTGTACCGCTCAAACAAATCCGAACGTGGGTCCCCTATGTGGTTTCTGCCATTGGTTCTGCTGTTAATGTAACTTAGTTCATAACATTTATGAATTTGTCATAGTTAAAATACTGTTGTAATGAAACGATAATCGATCCTTTCGACCTCATTGTTACTAATTGGCAGGATTTGATCATCCTTGGTGCTACTAGACTAGTCGTTCCAGGAAATTTCCCGATCGGATGTGCTCCTATCTACCTCACACAATACCGGACTGACAAAAGGGGTGACTACGATCCGCAAACAGGATGTATCAACCGGCTGAACGACTTCTCCGTGTACCACAACAGCATGCTTCAGCAAGAACTGGACAGGCAAAGGCAGCTCCACCCGAACGCAAAAATCATCTACGCCGACTACTACGGAGCTCTGCTAAATGTTTACAAAAACGCAAACAACCTCGGTACAATAAATTGACACCACTATTCTTAGAATTTTTGCAAAAAAAGATTGCTAATCAGTAATTATATATTGATATTGCAGGTATTCGGACTCCTTTACTGGCATGCTGTGGATTTGAGGGATCAAGATATCGTTATGACTTCGAGCATGGTTGCGGCAACAAGCAGTCGTCGGTGTGTCCTGATCCGCTGAAGTCTGTATCTTGGGACGGCGTCCATCTAACCGAGGCAGCGTACCAGTCGATTGCAAACGGAATATTGATCGGGCCGTATGCTGACCCCCCACTCTTACAACTTTGCTGATTGTCAGTTCCAGGAATCAGTTGCCATGCACTTTTACTGAAATTGGTTTGTTCATCAGTTGTTCTCAACAGTTTCTGACAGTGGATCAGTATGTAATATGAATTTGCAAGCTGAATGATGGATGCATGCTGCACTAGTAATGAATTGAAGGTTATGATTGGATGAAATCTAATTGAAAAGCTGCTAAATTGCATACCATTTTGACACAAGAACGACCCCCAGATAGTAGCTAGTGGGATTTATAAAAAGTTGTTCAAAGAATTGTAAAGACGGTATGGATCATCTTGTCCCTTGATGAATTACAAATTGTATATATACTTTCAAGTATAAGCCGGTACATATTTTCAAGAGAAAACGAGACGGAAATTAAGTACCAGAAATGCAAAATTGGGACATTACATATAGGGGTTACATAGTTGATCTTATATTCTTATCTACATGAGTGGCTACTTGTTGACTTGGTGTTCTGTCGTCCCCTTCACGCATGGAAAGGAATCCAGTTTGAAAAAAAAAAAAAAAAGAATTAGCAATTCCTACAAGAATGTTCTTTAGTTTTCCAATCGTGTCAATTTCAAATTAATGATTGCACCGGTTGCTTAATTACATTTTTTTTTAATTTCAAGCAAAAATAATGAAGATGTTATGGGCCAAATGTAATCTCGTTTAATTTATTTTAGTTAATTTCATGCATTACAACCTTATTAAGTTATTACATATGTTGAATATATATATATATATATATATATATATATATATATATATATATATATATCGTCAAACAGCCATCTTGATAATGATTTTTTTCATGTTTTAAAATCTTTTTAGATAAAAATTGGCTAAAACAAAGTCAAAACATAATTCTGAGGATCAGACAATTAAAACGTCCCAAATATTAATTAGTATACATACTAATTAATATGTCAAAAAATATATTTCTCTCTATATATAGTTTCGAATGCTCTCTATTTCAGCAACATGTTCATCGTCTAGTTTACACATATTTCTGTTGCTTAATTCCAAAGACTTAGTAATATAAAGGGTTAGAAAAACATGTATAAATTCAAACAAAGCAATAATCAGGGTATATATATACTACGAGGAGGATCCAATGATACACAAAATTTTGACATAACTATTACACTAAATCATATAAATTTGTAAAAAAATCTTAAAAATAGAAAATTTTTATAAACATATTCATTTACTTATAGATCGATCGTGTTTCAAATTTTATTGAATTTGAGTGATTTGATACTCCATCAACCAATGGCGGACCTTGAGCCAAACAATAAGAAGGGGCCAATTAAATTTAATTTGATTTATAAGATACATTAATCAACAAATTTCATTGATTTACAAGTATTTAATTAATTTAAGGGGGGCAAACTCTAAATATTGGATAATTTTTTATTGATTTATAGGTGCTTTTTACAAAATATCAAATATTAAGTGGGGGCGACTGCCCCGGGTGGCCTCCTCATAGGTCCGTCTATGCCATCAACGACCATCAAGTTTATATGATAATTAGAACGGTCTAAATTTAATGATTCTTGATGAAGTATCAAACGAAATTCAAATTGAATAAAATTTGAAACACAATCAATCTATAACTAAATCAATATGTTTATAAAATATTTTCCACTCTTAAGATTTTTTATAA
Organism: Cyperus esculentus; assembly: GCA_030179965.1. NCBI lineage: Eukaryota > Viridiplantae > Streptophyta > Magnoliopsida > Poales > Cyperaceae > Cyperus > Cyperus esculentus. The sequence goes on along the minus strand of JASGLE010000003.1, from coordinate 4,375,795 downwards.
ATTTATATGATTTAGTGTAATAGCTGTGTCAAAATTTTGTTGTGTCATTGGATCCTCCTCATATACTAAACTATTAATTAATTTCTCGGCCAATGGACTTTATTATATGTTTACTTGTTCAAATATGACTAATACAAACGGGGGCAACCTACTGTCCATAGTATGGATATCCATAGAATGTAACAATATCACTTACAAATAGGACTAAAGTGGGCCCCACTTGTAACAACAATAGTCACAAAAAGTGACTGTATGGATGGATAAAATCCATGGACGCAAGATGTTTCCTAATACAAATCCTTCCTCTTAAATTGGTTCAACATTTTTTTCCTTGATTTGTTTGTCTTATTGGCCCCTAAATAAAAAAATGTTGCCGATAAATTTTCAACGTATAAAGTATGGAATGTTCTCGTTTGATGCATATTGTGAATTTGTGATTGAGTTTGAAGAAAACATATATATATATATATAATCTAATAGGACTTACATTTTTTTTTTTTTTTTTGAGGAAAGACTTACCTTAAGTGTAAAGTACTCAAGTGACCAGTGTATATATTACTGTAGATGGTCCAATTAATTTTCTTCTACTTTGGGGGTGTATGGGTTTTTGACAAGTACGAAGCTAAAAAAAGGACTATAAAGGCAACCAAAAAAATGTATTCCAAAATTCAGCTTGCACGCAAGCAACACTCGCCTCAAAAACCCATGTTAAAGGAGTGCTTATCGTCTGAACTATGGCAAAGTGCGGTATCTAATTAAAAACCTCGATTTTGGTAGGGTCTACGTACCTCGGTCCCACTGAGGAATCTCTTTCTCTTTCCTTCGGTCACAGATGCCGCACGGCCGAGGATATCAATTCATGTTAAAGTGATTAATTGCTCTTTGTTTTGATGTAAGTTTGTAACATGCCACAACACATTTTATCTCAGATCTCCTAACATATGACACAGTACCATGCAGTACATGGACCGTTGGATCTCCTCAAACTTGACCTGGATAATAGTTTATTTGCTATTAATTTTATTTTTGTCAGAAGTAACAACAGTATATATATATATGTTTCAAATATTTGACCATTTTCCATTCGTTTGTAACGATACTGTATGGCCAAAATAATTAAAAAAAGAGAGAGAAGGTAATATATAATTTGAGCGTATATACTATGAAGTCCAAGAACGGTTTGATCCGTGCAAGCATGTTAAAGGGATTGCACACTGATGAACCTGAAGGTAGGTAGGTAATACACGACGAATGGACTTGGAGACTGCCCGGTTCTTCTGCTTCACAAAACTATGTCGTATTTATGTACATGGGAACAACTAAAAAAAAAAAAAAAGAACTTATGATCAATGATTTTGGATATTTGGTTAATTTGTGCTTTTATTTGCTAATTTAATTGGACAAGGACAAACTATATAATTATTGTAACCAAACAATTATATATCCTGCATTGTATTTGTATCCTTTATTTAAAAAAATGTCTTGCAGACTTATATTGCTAAAAGATATTCCATAGTATTTTTGGTTTTCTTAATTAATTAATTGTTTGTTTTACTAAAAAATTATTGTATCTAGGATCCGTATATAGTTTAAAGGAAATTAAATCATATACATTGATTGATTATTTTATGTTGTGATTAACATACATAGTTCAATTAATATTAATATTTAATATTTGTCTGAGTCGTACAAGTGACAGAAAAGAGAGATTTCTGAACGAAACAATCATCAAAAATTGAAAGCATCGTTGGAGAGCAATGCAAGCACTTAATTGAACACTAGACCAAGCAACATGCTTAATTACCTTTTTTAATTTCAGCTGTATCCAAATATAAAGTCTATACGGATGAAAGACCTTTTTGTACTCCTTTTTCATGTTCCAATTTGAGTTCCAACATATGATAAAATTTAAGCTTAAAATGTACAGAATTTACCTAATTAATTACTGAAATTTTCATATATAATTTTGTACTGGTGGCCAATGCAAATTAATTGATCCTTCACACCAATATATAATACATTATTAATAATAAAGAGATCCCTTAATTATGTGGATAATATGTCCACATTGTTCTATTTTCTTACACCATGCTAGCACTGTTACATGTTGTGGAGTACAAGCACAAGCTACACTGAAACTAAAACATGATTAATTAATAAATATGCAATCAAAGGGACCACAATAACATTTTAACTGCCATTCATCTAATTAAGTATCTATTAATAGTAACTAATTATATATATATAATCACAGCATACATACATAACAACAAACTTAACTCATTAATTATAAAACAAAATCCATCCATTTAATAACTAACTACAAAAGGTAGAGACTAGAGAAGAACTATGTATGGCAACATAGCCAAAAGATGGAGGGAGATCAGTGGACAGAACAACTGGGACGGTCTCCTCGATCCGTTAGACATCGATCTTCGCCTGAACATAATCAACTACGGGGAGCTATGTCAGGCGACGTACGATGCCTTCAACACAGAACTGAGATCCCCATACCGGGGCTCGTGCTTCTACAGCCGACAGGATTTGCTTGAGAAGGTTGCATTGAATCCTGATATATACAGGATCACAAAGTTTCTGTATGCCACATCCAGCATCCCGGTTCCGGATGCGTTTATACTCAGGCCAACAACCGATATGCCGTGGAGCAAGGAGTCGAACTGGATGGGGTTCGTGGCGGTGGCAACGGACGAAGGGAAGAAGGTTTTGGGACGAAGAGACGTGGTGATTGCATGGAGGGGCTCGTTGCAGACACTGGAATGGGTCGATGATTTCGACTTCACGTTAGTGTCGGCTGAAAAGATCTTGGGGCCAACGAAAGATGACAATGTTCCGATGGTGCATCGGGGGTGGTTCTCGATATACACGTCGGCGAATGAGCAGTCGAAGTACGACAAAGTGAGCGCCAGAGATCAGGTACAGCATTATTATTATGCTTTCATTAATTTCTGTATGAATTTGACAATTTCCCAATAAATATTAGAGGAATAATTTTCAATAGCAACTATACAATATTAATATAATAATCAATGTTTCATACACAACTTTTACAAAATCTGAAATAAATACTTAAAAATCTTTAAAAATGAAAAATTTTTGCCTGCTATAAGATTTTTATATAAAAAATTTGTTGAGCCATATAAATCAAAATTTAAATATGATTTGATATGTTTTCGACGTTAAGCTCACTAAATACCTCTGTGAGCTTAAGAACATTGTAGTTTTACTCCATTAAGTATGTAAGATTTATTCTTATGAACTATATATATATATTGATATAGGTTTTACTGGAGATACAAAAGCTAGTCAGTGAATATAAAGATGAAGAGATTACCATTACCGCTACCGGCCACAGCCTGGGCGCTTGCCTTGCTACTCTAACCGCCATCGATGTAGCAACACATTACCCTGCCATTCCGATCACAGCGATAGTTTTTGCGAGCCCGAAGGTCGGCAATTTCACCTTCAAGAACTCTTTTTCTGCAAAGCCAAACCTCAAATTGTTACGAGTCCACAATGCACCCGACCTGATTCCGACATACCCGTTTATCGGATACTCCGAAGTAGGTGTAGAACTACTTGTCGACACGCAAAGATCTCCGTATCTGAAAGCTCTCGGCAATATGACTACATGGCATAATTTGGAGGTATACATGCATGCAGTTGCCGGTGTGCAGAAGGGAAGCTTTAAGCTAGAAATAGATCGGGACATAGCGCTTGTTAACAAGACAGTCGATGCGTTGAAGGATGAATACCCGGTACCGGCATCTTGGAGAGTTAGGCAGAACAAGGGTATGGTTAAAGGAGCAGATGGGCATTGGAAGTTAGAAGATCATCAGGATGATGATGATGATGACAACGATCTTGATGGTAAGCTAGTAACATATGTTTGAAATGTGAAAAAAAAAATAATAATGTATTAATTGCTTCATAAAGAAATCTAATTGCATGTCATACAAAAAGTTAATGATTTAACTACTCTCTGATGGGTCAGAAGTATATATATGCAACACTCAATTGAGATAGAATTTATTTTTTCAGAAGTTTATGTTTCACATGAAGCATATATGAAATCAGTGTTTAATTGATCATTATCTTCTAAATTTGAGTTCATATCAAGAAAAGGTGCTTTTATATATAAGAGCATGATTGTGAGTACACAGAATTAATAATGGCGACAACTCATCTAGTTTTGAGTAATCTTTCTTTTTTTTTTTTCTTGCTAATTAAGTTGGTTAATTTCCTTCATTTGCTAATTTGCAAAAGAATGCTGTAATTTGAAACAATCACCTTATTGGTGATTGCCAGTAGTACATGCATGCATTCCTGCAATTTCCTTCTATCCAGACTTTCTCTTCTGGGTAGTGCTACCTAACGTCCATATATTCATATATGAAATGTACATAGGATCTAAAAGTTACAAATTAGGTGTAATTGTTACAAAATTAGAAGTAAATGTTATAAAATTTGTACTCTATAAACGTCTATAGACGATTATTTGAGTGGACGCACGATGTTTCCGCTCCAAAAAAGCAATGGCACAGCTAGATTTGGCCCATTTGGGGGAGACCCTATAGTGGTGTTTGGGCTCAGTCAAACCAGGAGGGGAATTAAAGGGGTGAAATTGGGCCTGGTAGAGTAATATAATGGGCCGGAACTGAATTGCAGTGGCCCATATCATAACTGAGGAGGTGGGCTTTGGAAAGAAAGGGAGCCTTGTGAGTTGTGACAGAGAAATGAACCGAGGGGAAAAGAGAACTGTAACAGAAGTAGAATTGCTTGCTTTGCTTGGCAGCTTGATTTGATTCACTAATTGCTTTACATTTAGATGTTAATCATTTGATTAGGAACTGCATCATAATATTGTTGCGTGTAATGTGTATTCTGAGTTATGGAATCAATGTTTTCTCACTTCTTTTTCCCTGTTTTCACAATTCCTCCAAATTGAGCTTTAATTAATTAGTTTGTTTATTTCCAGCACAATTTATCCATTGGTATTATGCAGCAATATGTTTGGTCGACTGCAAAAACAATCATGTTCAAACAAAAGCTAAATAAAACACCTCGCTTGATATGGAAGTAATTGAATAGATTTGGGTAAGAATTAATTAAAACTCATTTTCATTAATAAAGTCAGCATCATTACTAATAAAAAGAATGGCAGATGAGACGTATATTAATTTACCTTAAAAAGTATGATTTTGGGGCTTTGGTACGAATATGAACAAACTTGTCTAACAGAATTTATTCATTTATATATTTTGGTTAAATAAGCAGAACTAAGTCTGAATTTCCATTTTCAGTATAATTAAATGGCGAGGAGCATTATTATAACACGATATATGAACACAACTAAGATACATTGGTTTTTGTTTTTGAAACTTAACTTATAGATTGCAACAAAAGAATGTTAAGTGAATATAAACAATTATATAATATGTCAATTTCGTCAATTTATATATATGAAAGGTGTTCATATATATATCGTCCACCGTCTAATAAAAAAAAAAAAAAGTGGAAGGGCAATCTAAATGTTTTTTTTTTCCCCATTTATTCCGACGTTTTCCTTAAGCAATGGATAATTTTCCAGGATATTCGGTGCCAAGTCGATCTTAGACCTTCCAAATTAATGCTTCAAGAGAAGGCATATCAAGGCGTGGAAGCAACTCTTATTGGACCAAACGGCAAATATGGCTTCCAGTTAATATGAATTTAGTTAAATTAATTAATTTGAAGCTTTACCATAATCGATCATTTTATCTCCAGATTATATGAAATTTAGACAATTAATTAGGAAGTTAGCATAATTACAGGGCTAGCTATCTTGTTTACCATCCCTTGGCCTGGGCAATTAAAAGAGGAGAGTTTAATTATTATGAAAAAAATTGCATTTCAAATTTTTGTTGTAAAAAAAATGCATTAAAAAATATATTTAATTTTTATTTCAAAATTCGAAATCCAAAACTTCAAATTCAGACCGTTGAAATTATATATCAAATACTGTTTTGTGAAAAAAAAAAAAAAAAACTGCATTTTATTATACAAAACATGTATTATATGTTTAAGTAGCAAAACATATGATGTATTATTGCACATTTTATATTTTTCTATAAGTAATTAAGCTGGAACTAATTAAGTACATAGAAATTTGATCACTCTCTCCTTGTGATAACCGTTAATTAAGCCTCCAACACACTCAGCCCCACCCAAAATCCAATTCTTAAATCCTACGGTACCAATTAGAAGTGCCAGAAAAGTATAAACTGATCAAGTAACAGTATAACATGCATTCAAACAAAGATAAATGACTGCAGAACAGCACAATTTTCATTCCTGTACAACATCTCTGTACTTCTACAACTACAACCATGTCTGCGGTGAGCTTCTACGGGAACATCGCGAAAAGATGGAAGGAGATCCATGGCAAGAGCCACTGGAGAGGCATGTTGGAGCCGCTAGACGTAGACCTTCGCCGGAGTATCATTAACTATGGAGAGATGGCACAGGCGGCGTACGACGGGTTCGTTCGGGAGAAGCGGTCGCCTAATCTTGGCGCACCGAGGTATGTATACGTCATATACGATACAAAATTCAAATTTATATATAGAAATTAATTCAGTTGAGACTATTATGGTAATTAGGTACTGTCGATCCGAGCTGTTAGAAAAGGTGAACGTATCCGTGCCTGGCACATATCAGGTCACGAAGTACTTATATGCGACATCAACTGCGAACGTGCCAGAAGCATTCATCGTGAACAACCGATCAGGTAAGCCTGGGGGTCAGGCGTCAAATTGGATCGGGTACGTGGCAGTGGCGACAGATGAGGGGAAGGCGGTTCTCGGGCGCAGGGATATCGTGGTTGCCTGGAGGGGCACCATGGAGGCGCTGGACTGGGTGTACGACATGGATTTCTCGTTGGTGTCGGTTTCTTTGCTGCTCGGTCGAACGAACGGACATGAGGACCCGTTGGTGCACAAGGGGTTCTTATCCATCTATACATCCGAGGATCCGACGTCCCGTTTTAACAAGCAAAGCGCCCGAGAACAGGTAATTATAAATTTATCGATTAAGCAACCTTTCATTTTGAATCGAGCAGTTCTTATCAGACATCTCCCTTTAATTGTATCTAAAAGACATATCGTAACCATATATCCGATTATAAAAAATGAACGGACCATATTTCATCTGATCCATAGCAGAATTAGCTTTAATTAATTAAATACATGAATTATGAGCAAATACATAGATCCTATATATTAGCTTGATATTACAATCAATGAAATTATTTTTTGTTACATATATATCTATCTTAAACTGCATTTTGTCAGGTTTTGTCAGAGATTGGGAGGCTGATTGATGAACACAGTACAGAAGAAATAAGCATAACAGTAACAGGCCACAGTTTGGGCGCTGCTCTTGCCACTCTAAACGCCGTAGATATCGTCTCGAACCACCTGAACCGCTCGAACCACGCTCCTTCTCGCACTTTTCCAGTCACAGCGATCGCGTTCGCCAGTCCCCGGGTCGGAAATTGCGACTTTAAAGATATGTTCTCCCGGATGCCAGAACTACGACTACTCCGAATTCGCAACGCCATGGACATCGTTCCGAAATGTCCCCCTCCTGTGACATACTGCGATGCGGGTACCGAACTGCCCATCGATCTGAGCAAATCACCGTACCTGAAGAGCCCGGGGAATGCGCTGGTATGGCACAACTTGGAGAACTATCTGCACGGCGTCGCCGGCGTGCAGCAGAAGGGCGGGTTCAGACTGGAGGTTGACAGGGATGTTGCTCTTGTTAACAAGAGGTGTGATGCCTTGAAGGACATGTATCCTGTTCCTGCAGCCTGGTTAGTGAATCAGAACAAAGATATGGTTAAAGGAGATGATGGGCATTGGAGATTGAATGATTATCATGAGGATAATTAATGATTTGTAAATTTTGCTTGAATTAATGGGAATTTAAACTCGTTTGAAAATTTGAATTTCAGTCAAAACAATGCATAAATGGATAATTTGAACTAATTAAGAACTTTTTTTTTTTTGTTTCTTTTATGGAGAAGTTCATTGTTCTCTTGATCTTCTCTTTCTAATCTATAGATAGAAACTTCGTCATATTCGCTACGATTTTAAATTTTAAATTTTACTTGCATCTGCGCACCCACCAAAGTTAAGGCTTTCTCAAGATTTGCTAAGGCCCAGATAATGCCAATAACAATGTTTAAGGGTTTATTTCAAGAAGGCCTTAACTTGTTAACTGGAGTGACCGACTGACCGGGCTTAATTGGTACTGTCAGTTGTACCTTTAGAATTAGATTGTGGCCTTATTTGGACTTCGAAGTCGTCTTATATTTGAGGCATTTTTAACACATTTCAGGGCACTTTCAAGTTTCAAACCATGGAAGCATCAAATTTGCAGGGAAAACGAATAAATCCAAAATTCTGCTCCCTATAAAATATAAATTCTCCTCATTGTTTTTCAGTGTTCTACTGACAAAACAAGAATACTACTATTGATTGATGACCGTCAGCTAGATTCGAAGTGTTTGACAAAACGAGTCACAAGTCATGATCCGATGTGATTATATATACAGGACAGAAGTTGGGAGGTTAACCAATTTGACTGTACATGTTGGAGGCAGCTTTGGAAATTGGAGCTGCATAAGCTGGACAACGAGCACGAAAATGAGCTGTTTCGTTTTTCATTTTGTTTAAAAAGATAAAAGTTTTGTTTGAGACGAAACGAAATAAAAGGACGAAAATAATTGTTTAACAGTAGTATTTTCTGTTAAATTAGAAAATGATATGGAATGGATCATTTTCATTAATCGTTTCGTTTTTGCTTCATTTGAGAGTTGAGACGAAATAATGGCAATGGCAATTTCAGTTTGTGGGCACGTTTGTAATAAAGAGTAGCTAGTTTATGTTATAAAAATAAACGCAAATAAAATGACTAAAAAGAGGAGAAATCATGCAATACGGACATCCTTTGCTATATTTTTATTAAATCAAACAATTTATCGATTTGCCCTGTTATTACTCATTACTTATTTATCATTTTTTTCGTTAATTAAAGAGATAAGAAATAATCACACGGATAAAAAAGGATTAGTACGTAAATTATATTCATACAAAAAAAAAAAAAACTAAAATCCAGTTAATTTATATGGACAAGAACTAAAAGACCCCTCAATCCATCATGTATTGGATCATGAGATTCCTGTATTATGTACCTATGTTGAATGCGCTCCTCTTTCGATACTAGAGCAATCGGAATTGCTTCGCTTATTTGCCAAGTTATGTTCATGACACTGGTAATGGTAACGTTTTCACAAGTAATCTCCACCAGTAAGCTAGAATTCTAGAGTTGTCAAGTTATGTTTACAGGTGGCAGAACCCGACCCGACCTGGAAAATCTGCCCGACCCGATCCGTATTTTTCAAAAAGTCAAACTGACCCAACCTGACCCGATCCCGACCCGACCTGAGATCAAACATGATGCAATCAAACCGAAATCAATATAAGATCCAAAAAATGTCGATATCGAAATTGACCCGAACCGGCCCGCCCATTACCCGACCCGATCCAACCTGAGATCTTTTAGAAAGTCAAACTGACCCGCCCGAACCCAAACCCGACCTGTCCGCCCTATTTGCCACCTTTAGTTATGTTCATGTCTAGTTTATACTGTTGCATATCTCTAGAGTTGTCAAGCGAAATGGAATATCGATCTCAAATTGCACCAGCGTCCGTTACATGGATTTCACATCCCCTAATATATGGCACAGTACCACGCAGCACATCGACCGTTGGATCTCTTTGAGATTCGGACTTGCACGAATCTTGAGGAGATCCAATGACCCATGCGCTACATGGCACTGTGCCATATCCCATACGTTAGGGGATAAGCAAACACTCCGTTACATGGGGCTGTAATCCATACCTCTTTTTTTTTACTAACAACCCTCCAAGCTTTTATTTTTAGGTCCAATTATCACACGATTAGTATATATTAACAAACTTCTATTTCTGGGGCCAATTGTCACACTATCAAGTTCAAAGGTAAATATTTGATCCATTGTGATATCAAAAAAATATTTAGGCCGGAACTATTTAAAACGGTGGACAATCTTTGTGCAACGGCACACATCTATCATCTATGAATCAATCTATCCCGTTCCCTCAACGACTCTTTCAAATCTGTTTTTGTCTAAAAAGTAAGAACCAACTAAAATGTTTCAACAATGCAAGAATATTGTTACGATGGAATCATATCAGCTGTTATCCATATACACAGGCTCCTATTATTCTAACCGTGACCGTTGGATCAGAATGGACGTATTAGATTCGTTCACAAAAATTCTTGCTCCCTTCAATAACTGTACTTTGATATCAATCTGAACCGTTCATTTTGATCCGACGATCCAGATTGGAATAGCAGGGTCCTGTTATCCCTAAGAATAACAGCAGATACGGACTCTTGTTACGATAAGTTATGGCAAAGAGTAATTCACGGAAGCCCAAAAAAGAGCAAACCCTGCAAATTTACGCCCAAAGATGAAAGATCTACTGTCTGGCTTTGTTTTCTTTTCCTCATTCAATTCTTTTCTTGGTTCAGAAAGAAAGATATGGGAGCCACAGTCGAAAAAATAGTTTTAATTTAATATCCAGCGCACGTGACGACCGACGAAGCAACAAAAACACAAGCCCATGCCCATAACGTTCATATCTGTTCTTATTTTTATAAGTGGTTATGCTACAGACCCGTTAAGCAATATTTCATTTTGAATCCAGCGATTCTTATCAAACATATTTTTTTAATTGTATCTAAAAGACGTATCGTGACCATCTAATTATGAAAAATGAATGGCGCACATTTTATCTGATACATAGCAGAATTAGCCTATTTTTTATTATTTTGTCCTTCAAACTCTATTTTCTTAAGTTAGCTGATTTATGTTGTTGCCTGGCATTTCAAGGTTATAAAAAATATAACGGTAAATTAATTCGTTCTATTTAAAATGCAACAGAGTGAATTTTAAAGCATTGTAAAAGCCTAATTGTTTGATTTTGGTGAAATAAGCAAATATGATTCCACACAACATACAATTCAAGACTACCAAATAGTCCTTGTGTAATATATAAGCTAGAGAAGCTACACGGATTCAAGGGACTAAAATATGAAATTAATGATGATTTAACTTTATCCATGAATCCAATTTAATACATCTTCAATTTAACACTTCGAAACATATCCGTTTATTACATTACCTTAATTAATTATTATAAGACACGTAGGTCAACAACTCTGCTTGTTAAACACCATCCTATTAATAAATTTTATTTATATTATCAACTACGGACCTTTCTGTCGGTATCTGGCCATCTGGGTGATAAAGTTCTTAATCAACATTAGAGAAATATTATTTTTGAAACACGTACACTCCAGTAAAACAATATTGCAGATGACTTTAATTTGAGAATAAACTATACAATCTTTACAACAGTAACAAAAATACAGAATTGCAAGTTTGCAACGCAAAAAAGCTTTTGATTATAAAGAATTAACTTAATTAAGCATGAAATTACCAATGCTCTGCCAAAATTCTTATAAAAAAAAAAAAACGTCTAAGGACATAAAATATGCAAATATGACACTTCCATTGGGTTTAGGTGAAATTACACCCACCTACAGCCACTAATCAGCCGCCACACCTCCCCCACTCCCCCATTTAAACTCTCCCCCCGCACTCTCTCCCCAGTCCCCAGTCCCCTCCATTCCAAACGGACCCAACCAGAACATAACAAAACAAAACAACACAAAGGCGAATTTAATAAAGTCACAACGGGACTCTCTCCCAGTCTCCCAGTCTCCCTCCAGACCGTTCCTCGTTCTCAGTGCCACTCCCTTCTTTACTTCTTTCACTCCCACTCTCCCACTCTCCTTTTCTTTAAACCCCAACCCTCCTCAGTCCTCCCTTACAACAACCAAAAGCAGCACTCTCTCGATCACTTCCGATCGATCGATAAGCATGCCGCATTGACCAAATTAAGCAACTCAGATCGATTCATCCATCAACAAACAGTCCATTTGAAGGGTAATTACTAATTAACATGGTGGCGGGGAAGGTGAAAGCTGTGATGGGGTTCCAGAGGAGCTCATCGCCCTCGACTCCCAAGCTGTCCTCCACTCCGAAGGCGACGTCGGTGCCGAAAGCGGAGACGCCGCGGCGGTCCTCGGCGTCCCCCGCGAGCTCTGCGTCGACGGGGAAGAGCGGCGCGGCGTCCTTCGCAAGGTCGTTCGGGGTGTATTTCCCTGCCAAGAGCAGCTCGCAGGTGCAGCCGCGGCCGCCGGACGTCGCCGAGTTGCTGAAGGTGATAGATGATCTCCAGGAGAGGGAGTCGCGGCTCCGCACCGAGCTGATCGAGCAGAAGATCATGCGGGAGACGGTGGCGATCGTGCCGTTCCTCGAGGCGGAGCTGGACCGGTCGAAGGAGAGCGTGAAGCGGCTGGAGATGGAGAACCTGGTGCTGAGGGAGGAAGTTGAGCTGCTGAGGTCGAAGGAGGTTAGGTACCGAGAGATGGAGAAGGAGATCGAGGGTTTGAAGAAGAGGATCGACGAGGCTGCTCGAAGGAGGAGAGATCAGGATGAATGCTCATCCTCTTCCTCCTCCTATTCCTCTTCAGTTTCTTCAAGAAATTTGCAAGGCAAACAGAGTGCCGAAACCAGCTCGAATCCGCCGCAGATCACGATCCCTAAACCACCCCCATTGCCGCGGCTTTCCTTTCCGAAATCGTACAGACCTTCCTCTTCCTCATCCTCCTCTTCCTCCTCCTCGCCATCTTCGTCCTCTTCCACTTCATCCAGCTCCAATTCAGTTTCAAACACTGCATCCGAAATGAGCTCAGTGAGTAATAACACTAAGCAACAACAAGTGCCAAAGCTCGCTTCACTGCCGCCTATACCGCCTCCGCCTCCTCCAACCAGGCCGCAATCGAGCGGCACCTCCTCGAGCGGGGGACCTCCACCGCCGCCGCCGCCCCCGCCTCCACCGAGAAGAGACGCGAAGGGTCCAGCCGGGCCGTGCGTAAGACGCATCCCGGAGGTGGTGGAGTTCTACCACTCACTGATGAGGAGGGAGTCGAAGAGGGAGAGCGGCGGAGGCGCGGCGGGAGGTGACGCAGCGTCGGCGGCCGTCTGCCCCCGCGACATGATCGGCGAGATCGAGAACCGGTCGGCTCACCTCCTCGCTGTAAGTTTACCGTTATACCGTTTTTAACTTGTTTCAAAGTCATCCGTCCTTTTGTATCCCAGCTGGATCTGTCCTTTTCTTAAAATATATGTGTTAATGGTCAAACTGGATATTCCTTGGCTGTTCCAAATGGAGAGCTTGGTTGACATTCAGTGTTGTCTTTTTATCCTTTTTATTTTTTTATTTTATGACAAGACCGTTGGATTATTTCCTTGACACAGCACGCCTGTTAACAAGTCATGTTGTTTGGCAAGACCGTTGGATTATTTCCTAGACACCGCACATATTTCATTGCCAGAATATGTGCCTAGTCCATTCAAAACAGATCATCCTTTTTTCCCGGCTCGAACTGCGAGATCGTCCCTGATTTCACTGTAGATGGGACCCAGTTTCCATTGTCTCTTTTGACCTTTTATACGTCGGTCAGTCCAGTAATCCGCACGGTCAATTCATTTTCGTATTTGTGTCATCTCGTAAAGGGTTCTCTCAGAGATCCGAAGGGCGGTGTCTGAACATACTTACCGTTGCATTAATAAATATTAAATACATAGTTTAGTTCTCATTTAATTGGGGTGGGATTAAATGAGGCTCTCTAGTCTCTAGTCTCGAGTGACATTTATAATAGCTGCCTGCTTTTAATAATGTGCGGCCGAGTCACATTATCCACCCATGGAACCGCGCGCGGCTCATCCTGTTTCGGGTTCAGTAACCACTAGCCGTTAGGATTTTGTACTTCGACGGGAAAAAAAATAATAGCCTTCTTAAAAACATTAGACCGTTTGTTTGTCCTGATTAGCTATATAGGATACTTTAGTTTAATAATAGCGCTGGATCCTTGGATCCTGTCCTCTCCAGTCCTATTGGAGCAGTACACGTCCTGTCTTTTTCTTTTCTTTTTTTTTTATAGGATATTGCCCGTCGGCAATTACCAATGAGTTGGTGAATTTCTTATGAATGATTGAGTGTTTTGTTGTGGATCATTTTCTTATCGTACAGCTTAACCAACTTGAAGTACTAGTAACATAAATGTAAACCCGAATTCTTATATTATTGTACTTGGAGTTGCTGGTAGTATACTAATATTGTAGGTAGTTTTTTTTAATTTTAGTACTTTGTATGCTGCAGATAAAAACGGATGTAGAAACGCAGGGCGATTTTATCCGGTACCTGATCAAAGAGGTCGAGGGCGCAACCTTCCACAAAATCGAAGATGTTGTGTCCTTTGTCAAATGGCTTGATGATGAGCTCTCCTGCCTGGTATACATCCATCCATTAATTGTTCTTCTCATGGGGAAATTTACATATAGTGGTCAGATGAAATGGATAATATATATATGATGAGGCATTGTCATGGATCAGGTGGACGAGAGAGCAGTGTTGAAGCACTTTGACTGGCCTGAGAAGAAAGCAGATGCGTTGAGAGAAGCTGCTTTTGGATATTGTGATCTGAAGAAACTGGAAAATGAGGCTTCTTCATTTAGAGCTGATTCACGACAGCCGTGCGCTTCTGCTCTGAAGAAAATGCAAGCGCTCTTAGAAAAGTAATTATCTTTCATCTCGTTATGTTTGAATATTTTGCTTTTGCTTGTCCAATGAAAAATTATTTATTTTCCATTATTGTACTTTAAACTGTTTCACTGTTTTCTTTTTTTCTTTTTTTCTTTTTTCTGATGTTTCATTTTTGTCCTTGTTTAGGTTGGAACATGGAGTATACAATCTGGCCCGATTACGAGAGAGTGCCATGAATCGGTACAGAGGTTTTCGCATACCCTGGGAATGGATGCAAGAGACGGGAATAGTTAGCCAGGTTTGTGTTACTTTCCAAAATTACAGTTAACAATAAGTTTTTCATCTCTGCACACTTGCACAGGTGAAGTATGTTGGTACACAAGAAAGTTATCCCTGTAATGCAGTGCCAAATGATATAAAAGGAAATAAACACTGGACCACATATTGTTGTCTGTGCTGCTTGTAAGCTATTGACTTATTGACAATGTTAAAACTTAAAAGAGGTGAGAGAACATCCAAAATGTTGGGTGAGCTCAGAGGCTCAGACTTTTGTAGTTTGCATTGAGAAAATGCACATAAGTACTGATCAGCCTCACGTGAGTATCGTCTTCATTTGCGGTCCAATATTTGTTGTTTATACAGGATAAAAGTTTTGTGTGTTTTGACCATATATCAAAATTTGTCCAAGTATTTTATCTAGCAATTGTGGGACTATATGGACATAGACACTGGTTGGATGGGTATTTCTGCCTCAAGATGGAGCAAACGTTCTAGAATGAGGCTTTTATCTTACGGTTGTTTTGAAGTATAAGCCTACTGACACAAATTATTTTCATACAACTATAGTAAAAATCCTACATTCACACGAGGGTGATGGTACATAATATTTATACTTTAATTACAAGTATAGTAAAATCCTATATTCCCTGAACAGTGTTATACTTTAATTACAAGTTATAATTTTCTTTATCTTTAAATTAAACTATGGAAATTGAAACACCTAATATTTTCTTTATCTTTTAGTCTAACTTTATTGGAGAAATATGTTTTGCCATAACCTGGGGTCTCTTTAGGTCTCATTGATACCATTGAATATATAGGTATGACTCAGATCTAATTATCATTCTATGTATAAAGGTCCTTTGCATTGAATGCCCATATATATATTTGTATAGGCACAATTTACAGCTTACCAGTACTGAAATTCTTATTTGGTTGTTATTTTCCTTCCAATCCGGGGCTTCAGGCTCTAGGGATCTATAGCAACTTCCCTCACTGCCAAGGCAACATTTATAAAGGGTTTCAATTGTAATAAATGTGTTTTATTTCCGTGCTGTCCTGGGAAAAGTAATGAGCAGACTTGTTAGCTAGAATTAATGCTAGCAAATGTCAGACCAGAAATTAATTCAACAGAATCACTTAAGATACCAGCACTAAGCACTTACAATTATTCTTTAGTTAAATTTCTTCTATGCTATGTTTACGTAGCACTTACAATCACTTACAATGGTACTTAGCCTATGCCGCAGAGTATGTTTGTACTAATAAAAACAGCACATAAAAAATGTACCTGCATTTTTCTTTTTCAGCATAAATGCCCAATATTGTTTTTAAGTAATGAACTTTGAAATCTTCCAACATGAGGGCTGCAATATAATCTGACCGCAAACAAATTTTATGCAGATTAAACTAGCTTCAGTGAAGTTAGCAATGAAGTACATGAAAAGAGTATCAGCGGAGTTGGAGGTCTTAGCAGGAGGTGGGACTGACGAGGAGGAGTTGATGCTTCAAGCCGTTCGTTTTGCTTTCCGGGTCCACCAGGTATGCTTGCCAAGCCAATTCTGTTATTATAATTGTGCTGATGAGCTCCAATAGTACATCAGTACATGTGCATAATGAGTGCACATATTAGTTATTTTTGTCTTACCATTAATTCAACAAAAATGGTCCATTGCTGATTCATAGTCTTTTTGGAAGTTCAACTTTGTGTCCTTGCTGGATAAAAATCTGCAAAAAAGCAGGACATGCTTTTCTGATCGGATGCTCAGGATCGGTTGTTGCACCGATCTCAAAGTACTTCGGTATTTTTCGCACCGATCTCAAAGTACTTTGATTTTTTTTCAACCGTCAGATCAAGAAAAGCAGGCTCTGCTTTTCTTTTTAGAAAAACTGGTGATCCCGATCCGTCCTTGCTGGTTGATATAAATTAAGCTCATTTTGTGAAAGTTTTAGCTTTACATTTACTTGTTTTATTGCAGTTTGCTGGAGGATTTGACGTGGATACAATGAGAGCCTTTCAGGAGCTCAAAGAGAAGGTGTCATTATTTCATATTCAGTGTCAGAGCCAGAGTCAGCAGCACCAGCAACGCCTTGTTTGCCGGAGCAATTGACATCTTCTTATGCTTTTTTTATGTATCATACAATTTAATTCATTGAAAAGGAAACCCAATTGCTTTGATTGGAGAAACTTACAGAAATCAGAATATATTTTCGAGTGCATTGAAATTAGTGTCTCTGTGTCTTATATATTCTCTTACCAATATATTTCATGAAAATGTCTGCTTCAGTTCTGTTAGAAATAACCTTCGGCATGAAAAATATATTAAATTTAGTGCTTTAATACATGTTTTAAGGTAAGTGGACGAGTGTCTACTTTATTTATTTTTATTAAACAGAAAATCACACACAGAGAGGATACACTTAAACTCTTTACAGATTTTCAATTAATTGTGAAAAATATGGGTTTCATTGTAAATTTGTTATGGTAATTCGTAGTAATTGCTTTACATACATGAATAAGACAAAACATGTAAGCACGGGTGGGTTCAATCAACTTTCTAATTAATGATCTCCAAGATTCCAACTACTACAAAAAAAAAAAAAAGTATTTTTAAGATGCCGGTATGAAGTAATTAATTAGAACTAAATCAAATAATACATTAATGGGAAAATTGTCTCTAAACTTGTCAAAATGCCACTGCACAATTTCCGTTTGCATAAATGCCACTCTAAATTTGATATACTAGCTTATTTGCCACTACCACTGCGTAAAATCATCAGAATTAAACTATTTTTTTGTAAAGACCAAAATACCCTTTGATGAAATTTTGGTATCCATCTTTCTTTGATATAAGCTTCAAACTGAGACAGTGTTGTTCCGCCATTCTCTTCTTCCGTCCAATGTTCTCCTCCGCTACACAACTAGGGTTGTCACCACCAGTCTATTGTGTCGTTGCCACAAGTCAACCGCGCAGCCACAAGTCAGCCGCGCCGCCACCAGTCAATCGAAGGCTGATCGCGATTCATGGGAGAGGGAGTTGTCGTCACGATCTGAAGGTGTATCAAGTCTATTTTGGGAAGTATGAGTGAGGTGGAAATATCTGACCCGACGGCAAAAAACCCGTCCAACCCGAAACCCGACCTGACCCGAGTTTCAGGAAAAGTCAAACTGACCCGAACCCAACCCGACCCGTATTCCAGGAAAAGTCAGACCGACCCAACCCGAGAATAGAGGTGCAAAATCTGACCAAAAACGAAAAACCCGTCCGACCCGAAAAAATGCCGGCAGACGTTAACCCGATACCCGACCCGAGAATCTGCCACCTCTAAGCGGATCCAATTGTCAATCCAATTAAAGGTAAGAAGAGCTAGGCAGGAATTAAGGAAGATGTGGTGTAATTAATGTGTCACTATGAAAGTAATTAGAATCGCCAATACAAGGCTGACTTGCTATATTAATCAATTCATGAAACAAGAAAATAGCTCACTTTTTGTCAATTTCTCTTCTTGTTGCTGGTTTCGCCATTGGTGAATGGTGAACCTTTCAATTGAAGATTCTTTATCTCTGAGCTATTTCTTGCTAATTACTGTTTGGGCAACATTAATTCACGTTAAAGTTGTTATAGTTGTTTGACTGGGAGCTTTGGATTTTTTTCTCCGATCTGGTTTTACAAGAACTGTTGGCGCAAATTTTGGTTTCTAAGCTATCGGAAAAGAAAACAAAAAAAAAAGCAAAGACGGATTAAGAGAAGAGACTCAGAGAGGTATGGTCTTACAAGAGAGGATAGGGACAAATGGAAATATGAAAATACAACCTCTGTTCATGAATAAATGAATTTTTAGGAAAAGTCAAAGAAATTAGTAGAAAAGTAAAATTACTTTTATACCCTCAATTTGTAATCATTACATAATAATTGTTCCAATTAAATAATATAAATAAAAGGATAATCATAACATTGAAGAAACAAGTGGATTCAAATAACTTTACTAAACAACTAAGAGACAAATATAAAAATAATATTAAATCGTAAAGTTCATTTAATTTGGAACAAGCTATAAAGGTTATAAATTTATTTAATTGTGGACGGAGGTTGTACAAACCAAAAAACAATACAATCTATTTTTATTTTAATTATATATGTTTCAAAATACGGCAGCAATGGCACATAAGCAAGTTCATTAGATTTGGAGTGGCATTTATGCAAACAAAATTTTTGTAGTGGCATTTTGATAAGTTTAGAGTTTTGGAGTGGCATATAGACAATTTTCCCTACATTACATTAATCAGTGTAAAGACGATATATTACATGTATGTATCTGTTGGTTTCTTTTGTGCGGATGGAGTTTTGGTCTCCTTAAATTTGCAGAGTTCTGATTTCATGAAGTGTCCCAAGCTGATTTGGTCCCAAATTTCTTTTCCTCTTTATTTGTTCACTGATCATTCTGACCAAACTGGTTGTTAATAGAGTAGCAGGTAGCGTCCATCATTTTTACTTATCCACTGGTCTACCGTATTTTTAATGAATAAATATCATTTTTCAGTAAACATTTATATCTTTCTGATTCATGGATATCATTTTCTAGCGAACAGATATACTACAATTTCCAGTAAACATTTTATGCAACTGTAGTAAGCAATTAAGCACATAAGTGCATGTGATGTGTCAGAACTGTGAGAGGGATAGATGGGTGACCTACTTTTTAGGGGTGGACTTTACATGTTTCTCTTGTTAATATCAGAGCACTAGTATTGTAATCATTTCCTTGATTACACATGGGTCGGTATCTGCTGAGATCCAAAACCGATCTCAGGGTCCTGAGATCCCGATCCGACGGTTCTCAGGGTTCGTATCTGCTGAGTTCGGATCTCGGGGTTCCCAAAAACCGTCGGATCGGAATCTCAGAACCCTGAGATCGGTTTTGGATCTCAACAGATACTGATGCGATTACACATCTATAAAGAATACTCTGACATACTAAAGATGCACTCTTTTATTAATAAATAATAAAACACCAGTGTAATTTAAAGATACATATCCAGTTACTTTACAGATATACCAACAAACAATTAATATCACAAAAACCGTTCTATTTTTCTAGAACGGTTCCAATAAAAATGATTATGTAATGACTCAATTATTCCCATTATACCTATCAACACTAAACAATGCAATCATGAAAAAAAAAAAAAATTGAGCAATCTTCTTATGAAGGTTATGACTTATGAAGTAAGTGCAGCATAGAGGATCTGATTCCATGTATCCGGTACTCCGGCGAGGCACCAGTGGCTGCAGTCCATCCCGGCATGATCGCCGCTGTACGTAGACGGGTGCCCGTCTTTCCTTAGCTGTGAAAGCAGTGAAATGTCCAGTAGGTAAACCGGTTTCGACATGCTGTTGAGCACATTCTTCACTATGGTTTGTGCTGGTAACGGACCCGCTGTGTAGGTCGATCCGGCAATGGGCTGGCTCTGCTTGTAGCAGTTCTTGCTCCCCGCTTCGCCCCATTCGTCAGGCCTGAATAGAAAAAAAATAAATAAATAACAGCCAGAAATAAAAAAAATGTTATTCACTTGCTTTAGTTTCATTTTCTTTTTTTAGTTAACAGATTTTGAGCTCAAAACTGAGCTGAAAATGTGGCTACAAGATTGTTTGTCCAATATGAGATCAGATAAAGCTTTAGACTGAAATTATTATTTCTTATAATAAATTTTTAAGATAGTATGTAATGGACCTTAAATTGAGAAAATTGATATGGGCCTTAAATTTTAATAGGTTGGGACATTAAAGTACGTCAATGGTAGTGATCAATCTAAGTAAACAATGAACGGCTGAGATTTATTCCTTAGAGAAAATATAATTTTCATGTCAAAAAATCCAATCTCCTTTTATTAGGGGTAAGAATAAGGATCTATTTGTACCGGAAAAGTTTTTTTCATTGATAAAAATTGCCATGCTATTAAATCGGTTGTTAATCACTGTAACATCTACTAATTTAACAATGCTGTTACTTACCTATAATGGGTAGGAGAAATTCCTTGAAAGAAGACTTTGGTAGTGGAAGGGTTGATGTTAGCATCAACCCACTTGGCCCATGTAGAGAGCCCTTTGGAGAATGCAACTAGCCTGTCCATATCCCTTAACATCTGCCCACCATCCTGAACATAGTCCCATCTGCACCAACAAAGCCAATCATCAGATATCAAAGATCTCATATAAATGAAATCATGGTTAATTCTGCTATGGATTAGATGAAATGTGGGCCGTTCATTTTCTAAAATCAGATGGTTACAATATATCTTTTCGATATAATTAAAGGGAGATGTTTAATTCAAAATGAAAGTTTTTTAGACGATCTACAAAAAGAACAACTCATAAATTAAAAAGCCTAAGATTGTTAAAATGGCAACACTGTATCAGAAAATTAACACAAAAACAGCCTCATTTTGAAGTGTCAATTAATGGGCAACAGTACTGTCAAATTAAGGAAACCTAATGGATGTCTTATCACATAGCTGCCTGATGTGATGGATATTTAAGACGGCAGGACACAACCCAACAGCAATTAAGGATCCCAAAAGCATATTAACATTATTATTATTATTATCAATCATGATGATGATTAATTGATTATTAATGACATCACATGACTGCACATTTACAAGTTACAAGCCATGACACACGAGTGCCGTATTATAAATGCTAGCAAACAACAACTCCAATTAATTAATTAATTAAAACCAATTTTGTGTGCTTAACAAATTAAGAGGATTAACACGAAAAATACCCACAAAAAATTTGCCTCAGCCCAAAAGTTGAAGGCCCAAAAGACAGCCCTTTTTTTCTGTTTATTGTTGTATTTTCTTACTAGTTGGTCCCTATATCCTAAAAGCCTGTTTTTGAGGTTGAAAACTTGAAATAATATATTTTTTTCATTTTTTTTTTTTTTGAACTAACAATACTAGAATTATAAAGCATAAATTCCAAGTTTGTAAACCATAATCAAAACTAATACTAACCGTAAAAAATGGATATATATACTACGAATATACTATGAAATTGTGTGTGAGAGATGCATATATTTTATGTTTCCATCTCACAATGCAAACAACAGAGAACAACCAGTCCTTGGTCTAGTGACTAAGGGCAACGATCTCTGTGTGAGAGGTCGCGGGTTCAAAACCCGGTAGAAGATCTTTTATAGACATTTAAATTTGAGTAGCTTAATTAGCCATCATCTTTTATCTCATAAAACAATGCAAACAACTAACTAAGAAATAAAATGCTTATAAGAGAGTAATAAAAAAAAAAAAGAAAGAAAGAAAGAAAGAAAGAAAGGCGTACGGTTGCTCGGAGCCTTTGTGAGTCCACCAGTGCCAGGAGTTGAAAACCAATACATCGACGCCCAGCCAGGAGGATCCAGTGATGGAGTCCAGCTTGAGCACCCTTCCCACGGACTCATTCACTATGTCCACTAGATACGTGGTCCTGTAGTACATCACCGACACCCCGTAGTCCTGTATTAATATAATATATCATTAATTCATCATTGAGACCAATATAATCAAATTAGTAATTAGTAATCCTTGCTGTATATAAAAGCATATTGGAAAAAAAAAATGACATGAAAGGAATATCTCTCCCAAATAAGAAACCTGAACCATTGATCATTTTCTTGGATAGATCAGAACCGTTGATTTACATAAATGCCCGTTGACGTTATTACGTTAATGTCTCAGCCCATTTCCTCAATATAAGGCCCATTATAAATTATCTTAAAATTTTATTATAAAAAATAACAATTTCAGTCCAAAGCAACGCGTGGGCTCTTTATTAGTAATTAATAATAGATTCATAATGGATGCGTAATAACGAGGGTAATAAGTGAAAACAATGTTAATGCAGAGGGACAATTTTATTAGTTAATATTCCATACAATGCTGCAGAATAATGATATATGATATATCCCCCCCTTTCTTAGTGGTAGAGTTCTTTGATAAAGCAGTACACATATCATATATGGTAGGATTACTGTTCCTTAAACATCGTCTCGTATTTTATTTTTCTCATTTTTTTTTCAAAACACATGTTGATCTCTACACATGCTGACCATTATATATAAGATAAATTAGATATTCACGATGTAACACATTCACGGGCTTCTATAAATTCCAATAATTTTGTTCCTCATCGGAATCCGATATATCATATATACATCCAACACGATTCTATTCATTCATTCCTTCACGGATTTCTTGGTGTAACCGTGTAAGCAATATATAACAACGGAAGCATGTGCACAAGTGCTCTGCAAGCAATAGAAAACTCCACCGAGAGATGTAGAACAAAAGTTGGATCTATAAACTTTTTTTATAATTGTTATATTTTTAAGTTGGCTGTGGTGAGAATGAGATCATGAGCACTGCCGTTTTGACCCTTGTTTTATGCGTCACGGGGACTGAATTCTCAGTCCAAAAGGAATGTGAAAAGTTGCGTACAGATCTTATTATCTTTTGTAAATTACAGGTTGCAATTCTTTCTTGTTCTAAAGATTTTGATTTAGTAGTATGTTTTTTGAATGGAGGCCTTGTATATAGCAAAATTTTCAGTGCACATAACATAAATTTTTTAATTTTTAAATTAAATAATAATTATGTAATATTTTGAATATAGTATGAATTTTTTTCATTAAGTATATTTAATGTAAATAGATCAATCAATTAGAAGGACCATAATGGTTGAAAAAACTTTATGGTTGGTGTACAGAGTAAAAAAGTTTGATGTGTATAGCGCTTCCTTTTTATAATTATATGGTTTTTCACAAAGAGAATGTTAAATTTTATATTGGATTAAAGGAACAGTTAAATTTCTTTTATATTTATTTATAATGAAAACTATGCTTTATCTAATATAGTAAGCAAATAATGTTATATTTAGTTAAAAGAATAAGATTCTAGAAATTTCCGTAAAACTTGTTTATAAATAGTTTCTAAATAATTTAATAAGTAAATTATATTATTAAGATATACATAGTTTTAAGTTTCTCATTTTTTTTTAAATCTGAGTGACGATTTTAAACCTAATTAAAGAGGTGTTAATATGGTGAATATTTGTGGTTGAATCTATGAATTACATATTCAAATTTGTAAAGACTACATCGACACTAATTCAAGGCGGGTAATGTTTTCTTAATTAATTCATGAATTAATATAAGTTCCATAAAAATTGTGCAATGCCTTGCACATTATAGGTGGCATGCCTCTGGAAATTATAAAATGTACTAAAAATTGGGCGTTAGATGCAAAAGTTCGTTTATAAATTGAAATTGGAAAACGAAATCCAGCAAAGATACTGTGCTGTGCCTGTGCTGTCCTCCATGTTCAGGTTTACTGACAAGAACATAAAACCGAACACTAAATTCCATGTTCAATTGTTCATGTTCCACTGGTTTTTTTTTTTTTTTTTTTTTTTTTTTTTGGAGAAATACCCGTAGGTTTGTTCCACTGGTGAAGGAGAGGAAGGAGAGAGTGGGGGACTCAGGGGAGGTGACATCTAACATCTCCTTCGTTCCTGAATTTTTTTTTTTTGTCTATCCCTAAAAAAATAAAAATTAACATGACTATCTCGGATTCAAAACATTTTCTCCGGCTATCCCTACTTTCTGAATGCCGGCGGTCATATATATAAACTGGACGCCGGCGTTCAGACATATGCACCTCCCACTCGTACCCGAAACCTGACCGCCTGGATTTGGCCGCCGGCGGCCTGGCCGCCCCACTCTAGCCGCCGGCGGTCAGACGTTTTAAACTTGAACCGTTAAGAAATTAGAATCGAATCCACAAGACAGATTACAGGGGTTTAAGTTCTCTGATGCGTCGATTGGAAATAAGGGTAGTTTTTGTGTGCCGTGTGGAGACAGAGGCGTACAGGAGTCGAGTAACATATAGATATAGGGTATTCTCTTTGTTAGTTAAACCGCAGGGTCTTGGGCTTGGTCATTGCACATGGACGACTGGTGAGATAACAGGAGTTTGTACATAGGTCAAGGCGTAATGCCTACTTGATTAATTGAAATAACATGCTGTGGACACTGGACAGGTTGATGTATGCCTATCTCTTTATATATATGTAGATATTTTTAGCACCAATTTATTTGTAAATTTGTGTTCCACTTTTATTTTAGGATATAATAATTTTTTTCCATCTATTTATGGTATACTAATTCTATCTTAGTATCCAAATTAAATATAGTAATTAAGTGACAATTTATTTATTTTTTTTAATTTCCAAACATATAAAAATTAATTTTAGTAATATATACAAATATCAAATATGCAAATTCAAAATTAGGGGTGTTACATTAGCTTATAGATTGATTATATTTCCGATTATATTCAATTTAAGCGATGTTTGATAACTTTTCAAAGATCCGTTAAATTATAACCGTTAAAAAGTATACAAAATTTTGATAATCCATCAAACAATGTTCAAATTGATTAAAACACCATCGATCTATAATATAGATTATACATCTATAAACTTTTTTTTCATTTTTAAATTTTTTATGAATTTTTTCAAATTTTTGAAATAGCTCATCATCAAGATTGTCAAAACAAGAATTGTCAATAGATCCCTCCTCTAATTTGAATTTATAAAAAAATATTTAATGAAAGTTAGTATGAAGTGTAAGTTGTGATATGAATATATCTCATTATAATAAGCTTTTGGAGGCCCATGTATTAAAATAAAACGATGAGGCATAAAATGATGTACTTGAAGGCTACAAAGAAAAGAAATGTCACCCATAAGACCACATGCATGGCAAGCTGGTAGCTGGAACATGGAGGAGTCTATTTATTCGAGCACTGAGCAGTAACACACACAGCCTGCCTTACCCATTGCCACTAGTCATTAAGGGGCCCTTCGGCAATCCCTTCTTAGCTCTCTTTAGACTTTCTTTGATTTCCTTAGTCTCTTAATACTTCCGAACGCAAGCTCCTTAGTACGGATTAAAAGTTTCTCCTTAAGCCTTCTTTTGACCGGGACTTAAGTCTTGCCTAGATTTCTAAGGAAGCAATACCCATGACTTAAGGTTTAAGCTTTCTTAAGCTCTTTTTCTTTTTCCGAACGAGTGTGGCTTAGTGAGACTTAAATATTTAAGCCAACCACCTTGCCGAACAACCCCCAACAGACGATGCCATTGCTTCAAAATGAACTCACAGTGTCTGACCGCCGCCGGCTAGGGTGGGGCGGTCAGGCCGCCGGCGGTTGGACTTTGGCGGTCAGGTTTGGGATATGGGTGGAAGGTGCATATGTCTGAACGCTGGCGTCCATTTTGTGCATGTGAATGCCAGCGTTCAAAAAGTAGGGATAGCGGGAAAAAATGTTTTGAATCGGGGATAATCATGTTAATTTTTACTTTTTAGGGATAGACAAAAAAAAAATTCTTCGTTCCTTTTGTTTCTATCCTGACAGTCACAGACAACTGCAGCGCTGATTTCGTAGGCCAAATATAAAAAAGTTTTCACAACTAAATATTATTATTGTTACTACCTTACGTTACCTAACACTCACAGTGCTCAAAGTCTCATACTATTAAAGTTGACACGATTACTCAATTAGTGACCCTTAAATGTGTGTTTTTAAACTCGAAATTGATAAGAATCGGCAAAGTGATTAAAGGTAACGCTCTCTGTGTAGGAGGTCACAGGTTCGAAACTTGGATAAGGATCTTTTATAGACATTTAAATTTGAGTATCTTGACCCTCATCTTTATCTAAAAAAACTCAAATAATTGATTGAATTTAATGTATATATCATGATATATAGATAGAATTATTCTCCGTTTGATCCAGAAAATGTCAATGTAATTACAACATAAATGATCAAATTTTGCAAATTGAAAATGTTGGATTTTGATAGGTCAGAAAATAATGTGAACTATATTTTAAGAAGCAGAGGTGTACAAGCGAATTATTCCCAAAAAAAAAAAAAAAAAGTGGGGGTCCAAAACAGTGGCTTAATTTTAGCATGTTATAGTCTATTCCAAAAGACAAAATCTACATTATTGAAGTAGGACATTATATATAAATGAATTAATTGGCACAGTGACACACAATAAATGAACAACCGTACCTGTTTCAGTATAATATTTTATGCACTATATAATTTATCCATATAATATGTCTTATTTTTATTTTACTAAAAAACATTTGCATTTATGAATATTTGACTCCAAGAAAAATAAAATAAAACACTGTAAAATAAAAGACTTGAAAAAAAAAAAAAATTACCTGAAATGTGACAGTAGAGAGGGTGCTAGTTCTGGAGTGCGTGGTCCTGGCGTTGGGCACCGAAGCGTAAAGCATGCATGTCAGAGATTCCCACTGGTTCAGGCTTATGGAATCTCCCACGAACATTATCTTCTTCCCTTTATACCTTCTCAGGAAATCTTGCCCATTGAACCTTAAGATAATCAAAATTACAAAAAAAAAAATCAGGATTAAATTCTGTAAATCTCAAGATTTTTTTTTTTTTTTGAAGTTTGTAACAGTAAAATTGTCGATAATAAATGGTGTTGAATTAGTAAAAATGTATGTCAAAATTGGTTGATGAAGTAGACTAGTAGAGTAGTGCATATAAAGGTAACAATTACTCTTAAAATTCCATTATATCTTAATTTTAATGGTGCATAAATGCCAGCTGCTAAATTAATTTTGTTTAACATTTTGAGATCATAGTATATCTAAATTTTAATACTACATTGGAACTAAAAGGGGGGAAATTCAATGGAAAAAATTAAAATTGTGAAGAATGAAATGCAAATGTAACATAAAATGGACCCAAACATATATATGCAAAATTTGACTCTTATAATTTATCCAAAGTTGGTGTATCGAAAACTTAAACCAAAAGCAAAAAATTCATAACTTGACATCATTATGACACTAAATTTTGCTCAAACAAAATGCATAATTCTCTCAAAAAAACTCAATTCTAAGTTTCTAACCTTGGAAGCTCACAGGCAGTGGGTTTCCACCTATACTTGAGGTACATCCTATCGGGGCGGCCGTACTTCTGGCAGTCGAACTCCGGCTCGACAAAGGGGCAAGCCGACGAGTCATACAACGGGTACGACGCGTCGAACACCCAGCTCCCCTGAAACATGTCGCACCTGCTGGCACCATTCGCTCGCTCCCTCCTCCGCCCAGCCAGGGTGCTGCTGTTGTTGCCCCCGCGGCTGTGGCGGATCCTCAGCGGGGAATAATTAGAGGATGCATTTAGTAGCAATGTGTGGTGGAGGAGGAGGATTGAGAGTAGGAGGGAGATGTAGGTGGAAATGGAATAAGCCATGGCGTGGGAGGGAAGGGGAGGGGAGGGGAATGAGTGGAGTGTGGAAGTGAGGTTTTATAAGGTGGTGCTGAGTGCTATTATTTTGTATTATTATTGGGTGAGTTATTAGGTTGTAATTAAGTGGGGGTATTTTTTTGTATTTTATGTGGGAAGACAAGGGGAAACAGTATTATTATCATTATATCTTCAAAGATATTTATATATATGGACGATCTTTAATAATAAAGTGGTTAATTACTGACATAAGTAGATAATTAAGCTCATGAGTCATGCATGAAAACATCATATAAGATAACTATACTAAAAATCAAACGTTGGCGGCCACTATCAACTTTTTTTTTTTTAAATATAACTAAAAATCATATTAAATAATTTTCAAATTCTGTTCATAATAGCTCAAAAAATTTTTTAGTATTAACATTTTTTGGGCTATTAAATGTTTCCATTTTATGAATCATTTTGGTATACAAACTGTACACCGGAAGTTGATCAACAGGAATAAAATGCTTGACAGTTGACAGATCACAATTTTACAGATATTATCAAGTGCTTTTGTAAAGGGTAAAAAAGAACTGTTTCGATGACAGGCAGCTTCTCTTACTTTTCTTCGTCAAGTTAAAAGAAGGGAATCCAAATTCTGTATTACATATATCTTATCTTGAGTCCTAATAAAAAGAAATTAGATTTTTTGACATGAAAGTTCTATCTTCCCCAAAAATAAATCTCAGTTGTTTACTTAGATTGATCAGCACCGTTGACATACTTTAATGTCTCATCTCATTAAAACTTAAGGCCCATATCAATCTTCTCAATTTAAGGCATGTTACATATTATTTTAAAAATTTATTATAAAAAATAACAATTTCAGTCTAAAGCAAGGCGTGACTCTTTACTGGTTTTCTACGACAGATCCTAGTTTAAGTCACTGATTTGGAGATCACATCATGCAGTTGAAGCAAACGACTTTGTAGTAACAAAATTCAGACGTTGATAAAGACCTCAGCTAGATTTTGTATAGTTTTGTTTTGAAAATCTATAACAGAAACAATCTGAAATGTGTAAATTGTAAACTGTACAGTCAGTGACAAAATAGGAATGTACCATAAATGGGAGTTATATATTGTACTTTATGTACTGTAGATATTCATAACATATCATGATGAATTGATAAAGGATTAAGTACTGCCTTTTGCATTAGGATAAGTGGATAACTAATCACACTTCATACAATCGCTCCTTTATATTTTTATTTGTTACCAGTAAAGTGTCCACACCTTGCTTTGGCTGAAATTATTATATCTTACAATAAAGGGCCGAAAACTCATCCCTTGTGAGCAAACTGATATGGGCTTTAAATTTTAATAGGGCGCGGCATTAATGTACGTCAACGGTGGTGACCAATCTAAGTATAAACAATTAACAGCTAAAGTTTCTTCTTCAGAGAAGATAAAACTTTCATATGAAAAATCCAGTCTCCTTTTATTAGGAGTAAGAATATAATCCATAAATCTTACTAAATGAATTACATAAAAAAATATTGGCAGGCAGGGCAGGAGAATGCATGAATGATTATCGTCACTTTTAAGTTACTCCATTATTTTTGTTTTTCATAAAAAGGTTTTAACTTTCTGGAGGGAATACAAATATACAATGATTGGTGTGATAAAAAGGGCCTAATTTGTGCAAATTGTCTATGGTGTAGGGTCTGAATTATGTATTTGTCAAATTATTGGCTTTGACATATCACATATTTATCTACTGGGTCCCTGGAAGTCGGTACGAAACGGAGACTTCTCTGGTAAAGTTCATCCATCCATATATGGGAGCAACTGACAAGTGAAGAGAGAAGGAATATTGATAGAATATATTGGGTCCAGAAGATGGTACCACTGTACCAGGCTCATTTTGTATTCTTTGGTCTATTGATTTTCATAAGGCTCATTAATTTTGGTCTATTGCAATTACTTTGAGGGGTTTATATGCACATATCAATTGCACAATACGTAGAGGTGGCAGATTGTTGAGTCGGGTCAGTTTGACTGAATAGAAATGTCGGGTCGGGTATCGGGTATCGGGTTGACGGCTGCCGGCATTTTTTCGGGTCGGGTTGGGTCTAGTATTGGGTATCGGGTATCAAGTTGACGTCTGCCGGCAATTTTTCAGGTTTAGTCAAATTTAGCACATCTATTCCTGGGTCATCTCGAGTTTCGGATCGGGTTCAGTCAGCTTGATTTTCCCTGAAACACGGGTTAGGTCGGGTCGGGTTCGAGTTCAGGTCAGTTTGACTTTCCCTGAAACTCGGGTCGGACGGGTTTTTCGGCCAGATTTTGCCACCTCTAACAGTATGGTTCTTACTTCTTGGTAGTTGGTTCTTGTTGTAATCAATATTTGAAGAAAAATAAGAGAAAAAATAGAAAGGAGGTAACATTATATAACTAGGATATCATAATTCCCTCTTCATAATAATACATATATAATGCATCACTGATTGAGTGAGTGCTTCACTCTGGCGCTGGCATGTTTTGGTCGGTACCAATGGATTGCATGAGATATTGAGATCCAGCACATGTATGTATGATCCTAGCACCAAATTTTGTAGTGGAATACAGAATGTTTTTTTTTTTTTTGAGGTGCAGGAAAAATCTTCCTACCAATTTTAGAAAATTAAATTAGATACAATGGATAGTATATGGAAACCCACCCAAAAAAATTAAAATGGAATAAAATAGAAGAAGAAGAAGAGAAGCCTGAGAGGCAGCAGCAGGTAGAGCGAAGACTGCAGAATTTGTTTTAGAATTAGTGGAAGGATATGTAATTTTGTGGTGCTATACTGGAATATTTATTCAGGAGAATAGCCTTTTTAGAGTTACTTCTTTTTTATTCCAAAATTCTAGTGCAAGTGGCCAGGGACGGATTTACTATATGGCATGCATAGGCAAGTGCCCTCCCTTAATATGTAATACTACCACTAATAGTTATAATTTTCTTGAAAAAATTAGTATATTTTAGTATCATATTGTGTAGTGTGCCTTACCTTAATACTTATTTACCAATAATTTATGTCCGTTCATAATATTTGTGCCTATCCTTGTAAAAATTCTAAATCCGTCCCTGCAAGTGGCACTGTGGTCCAAGCTATTACTAGAATATTATCTTTTGTAAAGGATTGTCAATAAAGTTTTGAAATCTCAGAATATGGATTCTCAACCCTAAAATGGATTTATTGAGTAATCTACTAACTTTGCATGATACTAAATTTGCATGTCTTCTTCAGTTTCTTTTTAAAAAAAAAAAAAAATGGATCAATTTTAATTAACTAATTAATAAGCAAGACAATATAAAATTTGATCTTCGCTTAAGATACCTTAGGCTTAGGATAAGCTCCGTGAATGATTTGAAAGTGTAGTAAATGGATCAAAATGCGTTGAAGAATTTTAACCCAATACAAATTAATGTATCATTTCTTTTCAAAAAAAATTTAAAATTGCTTTAATTATCAACGTTACTTTTTTTTGTTCAAAATTTTCTATTTTTAGAGATTTTATTTATATTTATTTGATGATCCGTTATCATTGCTGTCACAAAGAATAGTTATCACCCGATCCCAACCTTTATCTAAAAGATAGTACCCAAATACCAAACATTCAACTCGACACAAAGAAATGTCCAACATGATTCAAAGTACTAAACAAATGTTTTTGTTAAATCATGACAAAATAAATAACTGCTCCATTTAGGCTTACTAATTGCATTAATTCAGTCATCAGTGATTAACAATGTCGGTTTGCATTCTGGTGAGTGCACCATTCATTGAGTGTTGTTAAACCAGGACAAATAACCCAGGAAGCAAAAAAGTGAAATGGAGTTGCTCCATTTTGTACAGTGAAATGAATCAAATGATAGATATGTTGAACATCTTCTCCAATATGGAACGAAGAGTAATACCTAGTGTCCATAGAAAAACCGTCCATAGTGTCCATAAGTTACATTTCGGAACGTATCTGTTACATCTCGGAATTATATATTTGTTACATTCTGTATATATTTATAGATGTATGGACGGTTTTCAATGAACGCAAGATGTTTCTCTGGAACCAATAGCAAGTAGATAGCAACAATCCATCTGGTTGTGTTGTGTCATTGTCATCCCAGAGGCCTTATCACTTGTTATTCACATTGTAACAGTGCCAGCCACCAGTACTGGTACTGGTACTGGTAGTCAACGAAATAATAAACCCAAAAGGGACCAATGTCATGAATGATTTTTTTTTTAAGTTTTATTATGCTTTATGATAACTAATATGGAATAATTAAGGCAACCATTTTCTAATATACATGGAAGAAATACAGACAAATTTTTATACAAAACAATAAATTTTTCCAACTCCCTGCGGAGGCTTTAATTTGTAATGCATTATGATAAATTATAAGAACAAAAATGTATATCCAAGAAAAATTTGAAACCTGCCTTGTCAGATGCCTCTTATAAAAATTTAATTACCAATAACTCATCTTTTTCCTTCAATTAGACAAACATAATCCAAATCTAACATGTGCTGATTATGATGATATGAGGCCAAGGTATGTGATCAAAATTGTTAGGTTAAATATATGATAAATAGATTAAATTCCCTCCATGGAATGCATGATATATAATGAGTTGAATCTCACCTGTGCTTCTCTTAAAGGGCTAAGTGATGACAGCCTCTCTTAAGTTCCTCTCATTTTACTATTTTTGTTTCATTAATGAAATTAAGTCTTTGCCTAGAAATTAAAGGGAAAACATAATATCTGTACCTTACGGATTGATATTTAAGAAATCCCTTTATAACTTGTGTAATGGTCTACATAGGACTTTTATTTTATGCATATTTTGCTTTTGACCAGTACAATAAAAATGATCTAAGTGTTTTAAAGCACTTGAAAACATCAAAAAGAATTGATTTAAAGTAGACAAGTTAAAACATAATTATAAGATATTTAAATTGAATAACTAAATTTTATATATATCATACTTCACTACAACTAAACATGGTTGCTCTCAGATGATTCAACTTTTAATCCGTTTTAAACTTTTAATTCACAGAAGGATGGTACTTGAACCTCACATTTCTGTTAAAACATTGCTTTCTAACTGTACAAAGCTACACCTTTCAAAAAAAAAAAAAAACTGTACAAAGCTACAAATTTTACATTTACATAAAGGAAGCCACATTGGCATGCATGCATGAACATTAGGTTAAATTAATCTGGGAGCAACTGAAAAAGATGTGTCAACAAACTAACCAAAAGGTTGTCACCCTTTTCTGGATCTTAACCAACCAATATAATATCGCTGTCCATATCAAGAGGAAAGAATCCTCATCAATAGCTGAGATCTACCCACTTCCACTTCCAGCTGGTCTTTATCTTCAGAAAGAGCTAGCACACAACTGTAAAACTTGAAAGTGGCATTTGACAGCATGTTTGGTTCGGATTTTGTAGGTCAGTATATATGTTTCTTGTTAGTTAATCTTTCTTTTGATGATATGAAACCTAGAGGATTTCACATGCAAAGAAATAGGGCTAGATACATTATTATTTGTTAGAATTAACATGAATCAGAAGCAAGTGTAAATTAAGTACGATTTGCAAATTTCAGAAAATAAAGTTTACTTACAGTAACAGGTCAATATGTCAATTTTAGAGAACCAATTATTGCCGTATAAAAATTTGATTAAACCAATTTATGTCTAGGATTCATATGATCATAATAAAGTACTAGTAATGAATGTTTGTTTAATTGTTTGGACGAGCAAATGAAAAAAGTGAAATAATTTCTCATTTCTGTTCTGTGTACTGCAGAGTGCAGAGGAAGGAAGCAAGTGAAGAAAAATATGAGGCGCAATGCAAATGCAACACCGAAACTTTATGGGCCGTTCAGCCCAATTCATCTCGGCCCATAAAGTTCCCTCAAACTAAAATAAAAGCCCATCCAGACCAGTAAATTCCGGCCCAACTCAGTTCCTCTTAAACTATCAAAACCATATCCCACTCTACGGCCCATCCAAATCTCAGCCCGCATCAGAATCCAATTTACAAGTAACAGTTTTTTGTATCCAAAACTGACCAAAATACCCTTACAATTAATGATATGTTTCACTTTTTCAGAGGGTATTTTGGTCAAAAACCGAGCTGTTCCAAAGTAATTTTAGACGCTGTCCAAAGCATTGAAAGGACAGTCATAGTGATCTATAGAATGGCCGGTGGCCGCGGAAGGGGAAGGGGCGGTGGCCGAGGCCCCGCGCCGGACGCTTTATCCTCGGGCGGTCCCTCTGCTGGACCGTCGACAGCGGCAACAGCGGGGGCGGGGTCAGCGGGGGGCCGCAGGGCGTGCGAGGCCTGCGAGGCGGCGCCGGGGATCCCGTTCTGCAGAGTGGAGTGGTCCTTCCTCTGCTCCTCCTGCGGCCCCACTCTCCACCGCGACAGCTGGATCGTCGCCGTGCCGCCCTTCCCCCCCGGCCCCACTCCTCCCACTACCAGCACCGACGCTTCCTCTCAGGTTTCTCCCTATTTCTTCCCTCCTTTCATGCAGATGCCTCCGAATCCGATGCAGCTTCCGATGCCGGTGCCTATGCATCCCCCGAATTCGAATACCGATGCTATTACCGCCGGGGTTAAAAGGAAGCGTCGCAGGACGCGGTTTACGTCGGCGGCGTCAAAGGAGCAGACGCCTGGTGCCGCTGCTCCTGCTGGTACTGACACTGACCCTAACCCTAACCCTGACCCTGACAGGCTGAAGCGTAAGAGCAGGCAGCCGCCGCCTGCTCCCACAAGGTATATATATATATACATTATTTAGTTCAATGGATGTATCATTCCGTGATGATCATTCATTCATTCATGTGTTCGTTGTAACTGACAGGAATGACGCTGGAAATGAGTATGCGGATTTGCATACGGGAGTTCAAGGCACAACGGTTCCTAATGCGCCGCAATCTACTGAAGACGGTGCTCAGCTGGATACAATGGAAAGCATCGCTGCTGAAATGGAGCCGCCCCCTCCTGAACTAGATGAAATCGAACAGGGAATTGAGGCACAAAGGGAGCAGTGACGAGTACGCATAACTGTGTAAGCACTACTACTGTTTGTTTGCCCCCTCCTTTTGTACCAATGTGGCATAGGGTTTAGGGTTTAGGGTTTAACAGTCATTCATGTGAGTTCCAATATTGTAGGACCATTACTCCATTAGTATTAGTGCTTCATTTACCTCAGTGCTCTTTTAGGATTAATATAGAAGTAAATCGGTAATGAGTTTCTGTGGTATTCCTTTTATGGTTGGGTTGATGAGAAAATGTCATGTCTTGTATCTATTTTGTTTAGTTCTGCATTTGTTTGGTTCCTCTTTTGTTGTGGTTGACAAGAGTACTGGTACAGTGTAAGCTAATCAGTACCAATGTTTCTTATCTTTCTAATACAGTTGACCACTCATTAAACTAGCCTAGTTCTAATCATGTTCCTTCAACCAATTCTTGTTTTTGTTTTCCCTATTTTCTATTTTGTTGATATGAAGGTACTTTTTTCTTTTTTTGTCTTGAAAAAGAGGCTATTGAGCCCATTTATTAATTAAAGAGCCATCCTACAATGTTCACATAACTATGCCAAAGCCCATCAGCACCCACAAGTTCTTCACATAAACCTTCCATATAACCCTCGATTAAACCATAAGACTCTATCTTTGGGACATTTATAACTATCTAAAGAACACAAAGAGTCCCTAACTTTTGGTGTTGTTTAGATAGTTAAAAAATATTAAAACTTACATACATTGCTCCAATAATTATTAATAAATAAATTATGTCTCAGTTAAATGGGGGACCAAGGTCTGTGCATTATTTTCACTGGAGGGCTTATTGAAGGAATTGAGATCCTCTGAGTTAACTCAAAAATTGAGTTTGCCCATACAATAATTTTATAAAGGCCTCTTGAATTCTAAACACTGACCGTCTTGACTGAGATCCGAAACCTACGGTCTAGATATGTTCAGAGTTAAACTCAAATTTTGAGTTAACTTCGAGGATACGAACTCATCTTAATGTAACACTTTCTAGGTTTTTCTCTCAGGACATTTGTTAAGTGGATAAAGTGCATCCAAAATAACCGCTAGTTTCTTGCTTATCTGCTCATATTTGTTATATTTCACTATGCAATTTGCATTCCAAGAATAGGGAAAAACTGAACAGCAAAACATGTTATCTACATCCAAAACAGTAAACCAAAATTACATGTCCAAATCAAACATAGCAAACCCATGATCAGTAAGGTAAACTCTTAGAACTCGATGTGAAAACCAAGGTTTTCTCACTAATACTAGAGAATTCCCTTGAATCGGTAGCCCTTTGGAGCAAAGTAGTCATGTTTCGATCTAGGCTTTGCCTCACCATTCGTTTAACCGCCTTGTCGTTATCTTTTGTGTTTCCATCGGCAGCTGAAGTCAGCTCAGAAATTGAAACACTCTCCATTCGTGGACCCGAATGGACACATCCCTTCACCTGTCCTGCATTTTTGTACCATTCCAGAATTTTGAGTGCCCTCTTTTGTGCGAGTGGACTCCCTAACAAAGCTAGTTGTAGTAGGACTTGAACTATGCCACACTCATACATTCTTTTTCGTTGCTCTTTGTTATTGTGTGCGATAACCAGGATCAGGTAAGAAACCAGCTCTTGGCATCGAGGGTTTTCTTCTCGTGACATGATGTCTATTAAGGTCTTTGGCACTGTTGGATGATTTTCAATTCCTCTTTTGCCCTCAGCAGATAATATCAGATTGCTGAGTACAGATAATGCTTCTTCTGAAGTTGCTTTCTCTAATGAGAGGGTTAACAATGCATCAATTGCACCGTTTGAGACCATCGGCTTGATGTTGTTTAACTGTATTGAAAAGTTGTACAAAGTTTCCAGGCATATCAATCGGGTGTCTAAAGGGGTTTCTTTGGAGTCTATGGTCCTTATCAGAAATGGGAGAATCTGTCGAGGGCTGAAATGGAAATTGGTTTTAGCTAATGAAGAGATTGACAAGAGAAGCAGAGGGATTTCTTGCCTCTTTGAGAATTCCATGTTATTTATGAGTTGTTGCAATTTTGTAAGGATGCCTGCATTCACCATGAGCACCTTATTCCTGAAATTTATTACAAGACATTTATTATTGAAGAGTTCCACTGGATAATGAAAACATTGCACTTGTCTCTTTGGAGGGGGAAAAAAAAATCAGAAATGGCGTTTAAATAGCAGATATGTTGAACTTGTAGAGCACTACTTGGTAAAAAATTATCACAAAAATCAGCCTTCACTACATTTAATTAGAGCAGCTTAAGTTTTTTTTTTTTCTTAAAAAAAGGGGTTGAAGGACGAATTAAATTGCTATATCTACAATTTAATGACTTTTACATCGGCCACTAGACGACACTATGTCATGGAAAAAGGTAGTTTGATTAAGGTATCAATAGAAAAATCTTCTTTGGAAACATAAGTAACATAACAACTAACAAGGGGGTTGGCAACAGAAAATAACCTAATATTCCAACTCCAATTGACTTTCAGGGTACAATTATTGAATTTCAATAATAATGCTTAGCATTTTCTTGCCACAATGATAACTTGACTGACCAATTGTTCATTAGGTACATTGCAAAGTCCAGCGTTTTGACAATCTTGAGGCCCATCTAAAAGAAAATTCCTGCTTACCGGTGTGTGTAATACTGTAACATGCTTTTCTAAGTTTTCTTTATGCAACTTCTTACTACTTTTCAACTATTGGCACTTAAAAGTTGAAATTAGCATTGTATGGGCACCATGGCCAATAATTTCTAGTGGTCTTTCTAAACAACATTTGGACAGATAACATAAGTATGATTTCAGCGGTTGAAGAAATTACATATCTGTGGGGGGGGCAACCTAACGTACAGAGAAAAGCCCCATGGATTAAGGTTTTTTTGCTTGTAGTCTTTGCATTTCTCCTTACTATTATTATTGAGGAGGGATCCACTTAAACAACAAAAATTTGACACATCAAAACTTTCTTTTTTTTTTCTTCTCTTCTGAATCCAATTATAAATTATGAGAGCTGATATACCAAAAAGGATGGATCTTAATTTTATTTAAGTAAAAAAAATTCATATTAATAACTTTACTATTCCAACTTAAGTTGGTATCTCACATAAAAATTATTTTCCTATAAGCAATATATACTGAATACTGTTATAGTTGAGGAAAACGACAGCACATTTTAGATGATACATTATCCAAAATAAGCAAAAACATTTTAGATGATATATTTATTTATAAATTATAATACATACGTGGACCCACAAATCCAAATCCCATGATATCATAGGAAGAAAAAACCACACACAAACGAACAGAGAGAGTTGAAATTTGAAAACAGGGAAAAGGATTGGCCTAACAGCCTAACTGTGCCAAACGAACAAAGGAGCAGTTTGAAGTTTCTGACCAAAATCCCGGGTCAAATATATATCTTCTCACATCATCATTTTTAGTCATTTTTAGTCAACAGTTTTGTCGCATGTCACTTTGTCAAATTTCCAGCCTAAAATGTCAGAGCACCGAGAGTGAAGCACAGAGCACGGGCCTAATTGTACCAAAATCTAAAGACCAAAAGACCTCGAATCTTATCTGTTTTTTTTATGTGTGACGAAGGCAAAGCAAAATGAAATCGTTACTTAATTTATTTGTTATTTTTTATGAGGCATTTCCGGTTTTTCAATCCTTTTTTTTTTTTTTGGGTTTAGTAATTGCTTTAGTGCCAACCCAATTGTATAATGTATTATTATTGCATAGAAGTTGAAATATTATTTGTAAATTAAATGCGGAATCATGCTTATGATTAAAATATTCTCTGCTGTAAATATTAACTAAAAACTACTTTTTTAAGGGATACACAGATTAACAATTTGCAATATTAGATATGTGTTTTATGATTCTAGATAACTTACTTCAACATAATTGACTTCTACCAAATAGACAGGATTTGATTGTTAGGTTATCTATTGTGTCTTCCGTCATTTTTTTCTGTTAATTTATATATTCTGTTGGAAAGGTATAGTTTGGAAATTTTTTTTTTTTGATAAAAAAACAAAGAGAGAATATTTTTAACAACTGAATATTTTTTTTTTAAAGGGTCATTTATATTAATTAAAAACTGAATATTTTACAAGGAAAATCTGAAAATTACATGTACTTCATTAATAGTATCCAAAATTCAATTCTAAAAATGTTTTAAGGGAGATATCATAGTGCAATGCAACTATGCAGGTTGCTTTACTGATTTACTAGTGAAGTTTAAGCGAAAAACAAATAGAGGCAAAATATAAAATTACAGATATATCATAAAATATATATATATATATATATATATATATATATATATATATATATATATATATATATCTCATTAATTTTCAACTATAAATTCAGAGCTCAATTTACCTAATTTATCAAAATATATTAACTCAATAAAACCTGATATAATAAGAAACAATTGGACATATACTATAAAATTGAGAGAAATTGGGCAAAACTAAAACAGAAAAAAAACATAAATAATGTCAAAATTTCATCATAGTAACTAATTACTCACCTGAAAGTTCCTTTAGCGAGCTCGATCAGGGCTTCAACCGCCGCGATCCATCCCGACAATCCGCCCCCATCCTGGCCATCCGTCAACATCCCGATGAGCGATTGGACGATGCCCAACTCGGTCATCGTCCTCTTGACGCATCCGTCGGCCATTGCAAGCCTCCTTACCTCCTTCGCCGCCGCCTCCTTCTCCTCGCACGAACCGAAATTGAGCTGCTTGGCTGATCTCTGTATTGACATGATGTCAATCCCTCTATTCTGCTCTGTCTTGGTCTCAATCATGAAGCTGTGAGGAGGAGGAAGGCGTTGATCAGTAGTGGAGGAAGGAAAGGAATCAGACATGTTCTTTCTGTTTATATATTGGGCTTAATGCTTAAGCTTGATTAATTTGTGTATTTAATCCATACGAGTATGATTATATGATTAGTTATACTAGCCGTGGAATTTTGGGCAGATAGAGAGAGGGATGGAGAGGGAGCACATGGATGCCTACGCGCTGAAATCAGCTGCGATCCTAATCCGATCTCAGGATCCTGAGCTGATCAGACGGCTGAGATTCTTTTAAAAACCCCCCTAAAAAGATTCAGTCGTCAGATCGAGATTGCAGGACCCTCTAATCCTGTTTTGGATCGCAGCGGATACGAACTCGGATGCCTACTTGCCAAGTTATGAGAGAGGGTGCAAGAAAGGTAACAAATTTTTATAGTGGTCAAGTTGTGGCTAGCTATGTGGCAAGTTAGAGCATGGCATGTGGATTTTGATCAACAATTATTTTTTTTTTACTTTTCTTGTTGTTGCTTTTCAATAGAAAAGGCAAAAATATGGAATTAAAGATATGTTTTTTCTTAAAATTTTAAGTAAACACAATGAAAAGTTGAAAAAAAAAATGTTCTTGTTTTTTTACACCTTTTTATTTTTTTGTTGTTGTTAATCAAACGCTCTATTAGTGTTATAAACACTCCCAAGAGTCAAAATATTTTGAAAATTCAATTGCTTAATGACGTTTAATACTTTAATTTTTGGTCTCATACAATTTCACATCATAAGAACACATTCGCAAATAAATTTTGTTATAGTTATATTTAAAACATGGATTATTTCCGATAACAAAAATATTTAATTCAATTTCATGACAGAACAACCTAACGTGATTTACAATTTTTAAATTATAATTCTTTTACCATCAAAATTTTGTTAAGCATACCCAGTCCTCAATTACTGTTCAATTTTTTTTTTTATATTTTATTTAACGATCCTACAAAAAATATGATATAGTGTGCGAAGAACTTCTCAGATAAACATAATATATATAAAAAATTTCCTTCTGTGCTTTTCTAATTATTTTATGATTTTTGGAGCTAGCATTTGCCTTTAATTTGGATGCTTAAGAATAAGAAGTTTTTTCAAAGCCAGTCATAACTGAGCCATATTTGATCCTATGATCCACTATAGTCCATAAGCTTATACTATTGATAGATGAGAATGAAGAATGAGATGAGATGCGGATAGGCGGGCGGCGGCACTTCATTCCGTACAAATACAATACGACTATACGAGAAAGAGCAGATTAGGGAGCAGTGCATACAACTTATGCAAGCATACAACGGAACAACATATTGGGCTTACCTGACGTGTATGCCACTAATTATGATAATATGATATGCTGCCATCAAAAGCTAGGTGGTGTCACTTCTTTGCAGCTCAAAAACGATCACATGTTTTTTTAAGGGAAATATACGTATATTGAAAGAGTGAAATTAAGAAGATTAATATTTTTAAGTTTTTTTAGCTAGAAATATTGAAAACAATAATTCAATGTTAAATCTTTTACAAAAAAAACGAGAATGAAGAAAAACATACAGAAAGCCGGTCAGCTATTTAATATTTTGTCAATTCATTGGTTAGTACTAGTTCAATGAAATTATGCATTGGTCTAGTGATAGAAGATATATAATGTGGAGTGTGGAAGGTTGCAGGTTCAAAAACTAAAATATTGTTTATATATATTTAGTGGGTTGATATTTCTATCTCAGTAAAAAAAATTCAGAATTTAGAACACTAGATCTCAGTAAAAAATAATAACAATAATGAAGAAAAACATTAAATATTTTTTTCATTTTCTAATCAACACTAGATCTCAGTAAAGTTTGGCCGTGTAAGGGTAAGTTGCTCTATAAAATGGCTATTATCCATTTACTCGGAAGACATTATTTTAAAAGTTAATTCTGCTACGGATTTGAAGAATTATAAACTGTTCAGTTTGAATCAAATGGTCACGATTTCTTTGGGCACAAATAAAGATAAGAGATTAATCAAAGAAAAGAAAAGAGAAACGTTGGATTAAAAACATGGTTGCTTGACCGATTCATAGAAAAACATCTGTTTCTTTAATCTTTTACAGCTAGTGGCGGATCTAGTAACAAGAAAGGGGGGACATTAGCCCCCATTTTTTTTTTGAAGCAAGAGTAGTTTATATCCAATATTCTATTATAATTCATAAGTTTTGGTGTATGTACACACAAATGAACCCCATAAATTTTGATCAAGTGGACACTAGTGAACCCCCATCCCTTGAAAAATAATTGTTGGGTACACTTTGTATTTACTTTTCAATAAAATGAGAACCATCCACCATAAATTCTTTTTTTAATCGAGAAAAAAAAAAGGAACTGTGCATTCATGCATTTATTACTTCCCAGTAGTCAGTAGTCAGTAGTCAGTAGATGAAATGTGAAGCATCATAGAAATTGAAACATAATTTAGTTATTGCCTTTAAATTGATTTATAGAGT
This sequence comes from Cyperus esculentus, assembly GCA_030179965.1. NCBI lineage: Eukaryota > Viridiplantae > Streptophyta > Magnoliopsida > Poales > Cyperaceae > Cyperus > Cyperus esculentus. The sequence goes on along the minus strand of JASGLE010000003.1, from coordinate 4,332,953 downwards.
GATTCTTTTTATTGTAGTCATTTGGTATGATATTAGTCTAAAATTAAGTTCTAGTTATTTCAACAAATAAAAAAAACGTTTCCTATATAGTAAAATTCTAGTTAATAGTAAAATTCTATCTACTTTTGTTTTAAATTTTATTGTGTTTCAAAACATGAGACCTTCGGAGAGTTCAATTGGAAGACATTTGAGATTTATTTTTTTGTAACTTTTTGATTAGATTAGTGTTTGTAATATTTTAGTTTGTAAAATGAATATACATACGGTGTAAAAGGGAGTAGAACTATTGTGAAAACGTTTGCATTTCGCTCCGAAATGCTAACAGTCCAAATTATATTTTATCATGTCCGAAATTTTGATTTACAGTTCCCATTAAATTGATCATATGAAAATACTAGGGGATACAAAAATTTTCTATTTTTGAAGTTTTTTAAGTATTTATTTCGGATATTTTAAAATCCATGTATAAACACGCACTATTTTATTAATATTTTAGAGTCATTTTGAAAAATCCAAAACAAATACTTAAAAAACTCTAAAAATGGAAAATTTTTATATCCCCTAGTATTTTCATATGATCAATTTAATGGGAACCATAAATGAAAATTTCGGAAATAACAAAGTATAATTTGGACCGTTAGCATTTCGGAGCAAAATGCAAACGTTTTCATATTAGTCAAGCTCATGTAAAAGGATATATATATGGAAATGTGATGTTGTATGAGTATTTTTGAATTTAATACAATATTATATATTTAAAGTTAGTGAACCCCATATGAAAAATTTCGGGCTCCGCCACTGTTTACAGCCGAGACATTGTTTGGGCTTCTAATAATCACATTATCAACTCTTTAATTTGTTTGAGCTGCTGATAATCACATTATGCAACGCATTGAAACGGAGATCTGATTTTTTTTTTTTTTATTATGTCTCAAAGGTGGGCATCTTTATATCACTAAACATGATTTAATTAACGAAATATATATATGAAGGATAAAATACGGCACAATAAAAGCCACTTTTTACTTTCCACAGGCACCCACTTTTGACACTGCTCGGCTGCTAACTTTGCAATTGGACCTCCATTAACCAACTTTATTTATATGATAATTAAGTCGGCTTAATAGTGAGAAAAATACTAGAAAAAAGAAATGTGGATAATAATAATATGCACCATCACCATGCACTCATGCACCACTTGAGGTTTAATGGGCCTACATGTAAATATTTTAGTAAGAGAACTGAATGCCTGAATTAACTTGGGTTCTCAGGATGGGCTTATAATTGGTCCCTCAGAAGTCAGATCCATGAATCCCAAATTGCCAGTATCAAATTGACACCTTTGTATAAAACCCTGAGGAGTGAAGAGTGACGAACATGTGCAGCAATTTGTTTTCTTTCTTTTTGATGATATATACATGCAATGCAAGTGGAATACTTCAAGCAGAATTGGAAATGCAAAGTGCTGGTCTCGTCTGATAACTTATTTAAGAGCTTTTGATAGAACCATACAACTCATTGCACGCTATAGATTTATTACTTGTAAAGAACTCACGCCTTGCTTTGAGCTGAAATGTTATTTCTTATAATAAATTAAGATAATATGTAATAAGCCATTGAGAAAATTGATGTGGGTTTTAAGTTTTAATGAGTTGAGACATTAAAGTACGTCAACGGTGACGATCAATCTAAGTAAACAATCAACGGTTGAAATTTATTTTTTGGAGAAGATAAAACTTATATGTCAAAAAATCCAATCTTCTTTTATTAGGAGTAAGGATCTTTGTCCATAATCTTTGTATTGGGCTAAAACAGAATTCTTATAGCCCAATTACAAAGTTAGTCTTTTCTCCCCTAATCCTTTGTTTTGGACTATTTTTATTTTACTTTTGACCTTTCAAACTTTTGATAAACAGGTTGTCATCCAACTGAGAAGCTATTTTGAAATTTACTGTACACCTGAATACCATTCAAGGGATTGAAGCAGGCCGCATTTAAGGCCGGATTCCTATTTTGATGCACTAAGCACTCTACACGATTGTTGAAATAGAATTTTACTTTAAAGAGTCCATTAATAAAAGTTTCTTTTTGCTACGACGACTATAGATTAAGATCTTGGTCACAGACTAATTAAGGGGCTAATCAATAAGTATACATTTTCTTATATTAATAACACATTAATTCTCAAAACTAAAGATAGCGTGAGTTTAAACTCGTAGGGCTACTCCACGAGTGCACTTCCAAAAACATATTAAATCACCTCTAAATTCTGATTTATATGAGCTTATATGACTCAATAAATTCTTTATATCAAAATCATATGTGATATAATAATTTTTTCCATTCTTGAAAATTTTTAAATATATATTTGAGATTTTTTTAATGATACATAAAATATTGATTATTTTTATTAATATTTTATAGTCACTTTTAAAATATCTCAAACAAATACTTACAAATTTTCAAAAATGGTAAATTTGTATCCCATATATATGATTTCTACATAAATAATTAATTGAGCCATGTAAATTAAAATTTTCAAGTGATTTGATATATTTTTGAAGGTATGTTCATGGAATAGCCCCGTGAGCTTAAGCTCACACTATCTTTACTCAATTTTCAATACTCAATCAATATTATTAGACAATTAACATATTTAAAAAAAAATCAAAACCATTGATCAACTGACAATAGAAATATTTTACAAGAGAAGAATTGGCAATTGAATTGGTATATAGAAGGGCAATATCATAGTAAATATGATAACCGGCTCTGAAACATGCATCTACACCATATTATTTTTTTTTTTGGGGGGTGGGGGGAGCTTGGCCCTCAAGTAGCTCCACTTCTGTATAGCATGTTTGGACCTCAAGGAGCTCCACTAATGTTTACTGGTTTTTTTTTTTTTTTTTTTTGAGATAAAGATGATGGTAAAGCCACTCAAATTTAAATGTCTATAATGTCATCCAGATTTTGTGTCCGTGACTTCCCATACAAAGAGCCTTGCCTATTATATAGCTTGTATTTTTAAATCTGTATCTTAGAAAGTTAATTGCCACAAAATTTTTGTTTTTTGTTTACTTTTTTTGTATCTTCTGCGCTTCCCAAAATACCGGTGTCTTTCAGCATTTCCACAAAAATTTGGGTTAACCGAAGATTTTTTCATTTTTTCTTAAAAAAAAAAAAATCTTCAAATGGGTCCTTTTTAATTGTTTTTAACTGAGAAAGCTCGTAGACAAATTTTGTCTTCATACAACTCCAAAAAAAATACGAACTGAAATCAGAACTCAACTCAGATACAACAAGTTTCAAAAAAAAAAAGAAAAAAAAATCAGATTCAACCGGAACAGTAGACTGCGTTTATTTTTTATTTTTTTTGTTCTTGTACAATTGGCATCCATTGGAGTGTCCGTTGAGATGGCCAAAGGCCAAACAAACTTCGAGGATAAATGTTAATAAATATTACTTACTGCTAAGTGCTAATAAATATTACTGCAGACTGAAGAGGAGAGGAGCATCTGAAATTGTCTTCCTCTTCTCTTCTGTGTGTGTTCTGTGAGTCTCTCTCTTTTTCTAAATCCTGGATGTATCCATTTTACAGCTGCTTAAGAAAGCCACAAGTCCATAATGCAATTGAAATGGCACAACTAGAATATCAGGGCCTTCTAAAATTTGTCATAAAATTTGAAAACAAAAATAACCAAGTATGAATTTGTCTTTGATGTATTAAAGTTTAGAGAAATTTATTATAGTTTGAGCTTCAAAAAACATTCTTCAACTATTTTATTTGTCCTTCTTACTTGTCATTTCTAATGTTTGTGAATTGTGATAACCATTGTAAATATTATATTGTTTTTGGTGAAAAGAACTTGCCTCAGATTTGTTTCATTTACATTGATATAATATTTTATTTTGACTGATCAACTATAAATTTAAACTGGCAAAGTAGTTTTGCAATTTGCTTTTTATTCACATAATGTGAAAACGGAAGTTTGTCAATCACACTTTTGATTTATAATATATATATATAATTTTTTTAACAGTGTTTGCTAATAAGCTGTATTTTAATCAACTATTTCACAGTACAAAGTGAGGTTCTATGATTTAACTTGAGCAGGAAATAGCACAAAAAAACTGATGCTAACTAAAAAAACAGATGAATAACTATAAGTTTTGTAAGGTTTAAACTTGCTTATATACTCCATTAGACATCAAATACTTGCTCAAAATTTGTTACTTGTCAATTGTTATCTCCACTTTCCATTCTCCATTTTTTAATAAAATTGAGACAATCAATATTATTTAATGAAACACATTTGGCATGCTCAGCAGCAGCTCAGTGCTTCATTACAAAAATATTAAACCATACAGGCATACAACACTGATACACGCACAATATAATTATAAAGTCATAATTCATAAACCCTGGTTCAAATCGGCTGCCATAAAAACTATGGCAGGAATGTGTCATAATTAATATAGACCAGTAGATTAACTTAAACGGGCTAGATTTTAGAAATAGGCGGTGCTTCTTACATGCGGGTCCCATTTCCATAGAAACAAAAAACTATTGCAGGAACTTGCCATAACAAACTATCACAGATTCACAGCGGATCCCATTAAACCCCAAGTGATACACTCATACACCCACAATATAAAGTCATAAAGTCATAATTCATAATTCGTAAACCCATTCATTCAACAAACGAGCTCATCACGTCTCATTCATTCATTCGTTTCACTCAGTCCGTCCGACGCAATGGCAGCCGCCACTTCCACTGCCCCGTCCTTCTACCTACCCTCCCAATCCCAATCCCAATCCCAATCCCAAACCCTAAAACCCAAAACCCTAGCCACCTCCGCCGCCCTACCCCGGCTATCCCTCCGGATCCGCTCCAATGGCGGGGGCGCCGCCATGGCCGCGCGCATGGTCTCCTCCGCGCCCTTCACCGCCAAGGCTCCCCCTTCCCTCGACTTCGACTCCAAGGTCTTCAAGAAGGAGAAGGTCACCCTCGCCGGCCACGACGAGGTCGATCCATCGCTTCCCTCCCTGTTTTCCTTGATTCAAACATTTATGTATATATATGATGTATTGTTGAGGGTTTACAGATCAAAAAAATAGTTTCTGATGGTTTTGTGATCTGTTTGTTGCTCAGTACATTGTGAAAGGAGGAAGGGATCTGTTCCCTCTCTTGCCGGACGCATTCAAGGGTGTCAAGCAGATCGGCGTCATTGGATGGGGCTCTCAGGTCCATTTCCTCTTCCTCTTCCTCCTCTTCTACGTTTATTGATCAATCATGTTATTTTGTCTGTTAGTTTTTGAGTAATACCTAGCGTCCATCCATAGAATGTTTGTCCATAGCCTCCATAGGTTACAAAATAGGATGGATGTATCTGTAACAAAATCGGTTGTATTTGTTACATTCTGGGTGTGTCTATGTACGTATGAACGTATGGACGCTCTTTCAATGGATGCAAGATGTTTCTCTTAGTTTTTCTTTGTTGAGTTGATGATGTATGAGTGAACTTTGAGCAGGGACCAGCACAAGCACAGAACTTGAGGGACTCCCTCGCTGAAGCCAAGTCAGACATTGTTGTCAAGGTGAGCTTCTGAATTTTTAATACTAAAATATTGTAACATAATTACATAAATTTGTGTAATCCATTTAGTTTATTTGTTATTGCAGATTGGTCTGAGGAAAGGATCCCGTTCATTCAGTGAGGCTCGTGCTGCTGGGTTCACTGAGGAAACTGGTACACTCGGTGATATATGGGAGACAATCTCGGGAAGCGACTTGGTGCTCTTGTTGATTTCCGATGCTGCCCAGGTTTCTGTCGTCTTCACCCGAACTATTACATTTTGCTTGAAAGAAGTTGCTTGTTTGTCGATGCTTGTTTCTTTGCTACATGAAACACCCTTAAAAAGAAATAATCATCAGAAATTGAATTGACATCTGTACTTTTACTATTGTTTGGTTCGCCCTTCAATTTCATTTTCTTAATTTTGATTATTTACATGTTTGTTCTATAAATTTGATATGTAGAAGTTAGTATCTCCTATAGACACTCCCATTTAATACGGATTATTTTCTTCTTCGAATAGTACAAGTATTGATTTTAATAAATTTATTTCAGGCTGACAACTATGAGAAGATTTTCTCTCACATGAAACCAAACAGCATTTTGGGGCTGTCACATGGGTTCCTTTTGGGGCATCTGCAATCCCTCGGTCTTGATTTCCCCAAAAACATTAGTGTCATTGCGGTGTGCCCTAAGGGAATGGGTCCTTCTGTAAGAAGGCTCTATGTACAAGGAAAGGAAATCAATGGTGCTGGTATTAATTCTAGCTTTGCTGTCCACCAGGTATTAATTCTAGCTTTGCACCCTTTTTTTTCTTGCTATTTTTGTAGTTCATATTCTGCCAAATCCAAATGAACTTTGGCATATCTCAAGGTTAAAGGTTATTTTTCTTACGAGGTTTAAGCTTGGACGAACTATCTGTTATTGTGCCATAACAGTATAACACTATTACTACATGGTGTACATCAGCTACAATATAGTATATTACTATACTGTTTGTCAAACCTTAACAGTACTAGACCTGATGATTTGAGCCAACTGACATTTCATATACTGGCCAGCTAAACCTGATGATGACAGAACAAGATCAAGTAAAAAAAAAAAAAAAAAACAATTTTTTTATGCTCCTTTACTGTATGCAGACAATTTTGACTAAAGCAATTTTGTAAATAGGATGTAGATGGGAGGGCCACAGATGTTGCTCTTGCCTGGTCTGTAGCTCTAGGTTCCCCTTTCACATTTGCCACAACTCTTGAGCAGGAGTACAAGAGTGATATCTTTGGAGAAAGAGGTACTTTTATAATTTTCAATGGCTGCTAGTGTTATCACTTGGCAACACATAAATTGTAATGGTGTACTTCTGATTTCTGATGTAGGCATATTGCTTGGTGCCGTACATGGAATTGTCGAGGCACTTTTTAGGAGGTACACTGAGAATGGGATGGCTGAGGATCTGGCTTACAAAAATACAGTTGAGTGTATCACAGGGATTGTATCAAGAACCATCTCCACAAAGGTACTGTTTATATTGTAACATGTGTTGTCTATCATACATATAGCATTGTTGCTAAGTTTTGGTGTTTTCATGATATAACAGGGTATGCTTGCTGTGTACAATTCCCTCACAGAGGAGGGAAAGAAGGAATTCAATGCAGCATACAGTGCATCGTACTACCCATGCATGGATATACTGTACGAATGCTATGAAGATGTTGCATCTGGAAGTGAAATACGCAGTGTTGTACTGGCTGGCCGTCGGTTTTATGTATCTCTCTCACCGTCACATAGATATTCTAATACTCATTATTGTAATTGTTTTTAATATGTATATATTTATTTTATTCAATTACTTTTAATGTGACATAGGAAAAGGAAGGGCTTCCTGCATTTCCTATGGGTAACATTGATCAGACAAGGATGTGGAAGGTGGGTGAGCGGGTGCGTGCCACCAGGCCTGAAGGTGACTTAGGCCCATTATATCCTTTCACTGCTGGAGTGTTTGTTGCACTAATGATGGCCCAGGTATATGTTTATCTCAACCTCTCTCCCAAGAAGTAATCAACGAAAAATAGAATTTTATGGATACCACTAAGTCAAGTAGGTCGTAGGTCGATCCCTGCCAGGAGTGATCTTCTTTGGAGTAAACTTTCTGTGTCTCTCTTAGTCAAAATGCTCCGATACTATAAACTCCCGTTCCTGAAAGAGGACATCTGCAAATCTAGCATAGGAGTAGCGCACGCACGCGCACGCGCGCACACACACACACACACTGTGACATGAATAGGAAGATAAAGATGAGCCGGTCAAATGATGTACCATGCTGGCTGTTTTATGAAATTGGATTAATGGTTACATAAATTGAGGGGATTTGAAATACTTGCCTTATTTATTTATTTATTTTGTTTTTACAGATAGAGGTGCTGAGGAAGAAGGGGCACTCATACTCAGAAATTATTAATGAGAGCTTGATCGAGGCTGTAGATTCTCTGAACCCATTTATGCACGCACGTGGGGTTGCATTCATGGTAGACAATTGTTCGACCACAGCTCGTCTGGGTTCTCGTAAGTGGGCTCCACGGTTTGACTACATCCTCACCCAACAAGCTTTTGTAAGTGTTGACAACAAGTCGCCCCTAAACCACGACCTCATCAGCAACTTCCTCTCTGACCCAGTCCATGGAGCAATTGAGGTGTGTGCACAGCTGAGGCCGAGTGTTGATATATCTGTACCGGTCGATGCTGACTTTGTGCGACCTGAATTGAGGCAATCGAAGAACTGAGTTGATTTGTGTGTGTTCTTGAGGTGAACTATCACCATTAGGTGGCTTTGATGTTTCTGTGTGAGATGTACTTGGTATTGCAGACTCTTGTGTTTAACTTGGGAATGCTGGGACCTAGCTTTTAGAATTATGAACTTGAGTTTTGTATGTCATGGTAATAAATTATTAGCTTTTAGAATTGAGGAAATCTGGGACCTAGCTTTTAGAATTATGAACTTGAGTTTTGTATGTCATGGCAATAAATTATTAGCTTACTATTACTATTATTTCATAATAGTATCTATTGAATTTGCTTCACTTTTTTGCTGAGAGCCAATTAAGCTTGGGGATTGTAGAGCGGCTTGGCAGTTCACACCTGATAGTTTCGTGCGCCTTTTCATCTATCAGAACAAAGAGTATCAGCATTTTTAATGGAAACTCGCACTTTGTTTGCATGTCGACCATCTTTTTGTCCAATAAATTCCTCCTACAGACCGAATTCATGTGCAACTTGAGGGTCTTAGAGCTGAGGGTAAGCCTATCATTGTCTGCTCTGAGCAGCACCACGTCCAACAACGTTGAATCCCTAATAAGACGACAACCTCATACAATTTTAATTCCTGTACAACAACAACAATCATTGTTCAGAATGAAAATTTGGTATTGACTGTATACTTACATTCGCAATCAAACGACAATTATTCTTAAATGTGACAGTGACAGGACAATTGTTCCAATCAAGTAACTGGCTTCGGGCAACTCCACTGTCATAGTGGTATTGGGCAGGCCAAAACTGGCAAATGGTATACAATTGATTGGTAAAATACCCCTGTGAATAACCCCTCAAACATAAGAAATTGCCTGCAAAAGAACCCAAGACTGATTAGTGTTGTTGACAACGATAACAAAAGAGATTTATTCTAAAATAATTTCTGTTGACAGTTAATCTAAACCCTAAACCCAAAACTGATTAGTATTGTTGACAATGATAACAAATGAAATAATTTCATTTTACATGCTAGCATATATGTCCGTAAAAAATCAGTGCAAACGGTGATGGCATGTTAATTGATTTCTTGTTTTAATTTTGTGGTTTGAGTTTTGTGGGATCGCCAAATGGAGTTAATTTTGGTGGTCACGATATAATTTGAACTTATAGCTCAGCAACACGAAATTGAGAATATATTTTAGTTAAACAAGATTATATATTTATATCTAACCATTATTTATATCTTACCATTATTTTTTATTTGTTCACATTAAAATAGAGATTACAAGCATAAATTTATTTGTTTACATTAAATGGAACCATATTTTGCATTAGTATAACAAAATAAAAATGATTGAAGAAAAAAGTATTTGTATTTAACATGAATGTTCAACTATTAGATGTTAATTCTCTTGTTTATTAGGATCAAGAACTTTACATGATTGAGGATACAAGATTGGTGAGATCTTATAGGTTTGAAAATGGACAAGAAAAATTATTTTTGTTACTGCATGGATTACATTACTTCGAAGATGGACATGCATTGTGTCCTCGGTTAACCAAGTTGTTCAAAGTCCCTATATATTTTATATTTCAGCTATTAACCAACATATATGGATTGGGGAACCGATAGGTAACAAGCTGAATAGGTACCGTACAAGAGATTGATCCATTTAATATTAAAGAGGGAACTCTTTTATTAAATAAACGACAAGAGGGGCTTTATGTAGACTTGTCGGTAAATGGATTGGAAATATTTTTGTTGTTCAGTCCACTGCCTAGTGACTATCAGCATTTTCGTATGGATACTCAAAGAATGGACAGTGGAAATACCATGTAAACTGTCAACATGTCGTGGTACTTGGTTCATTTTAGGTTGTTCCTTATCATATAATTCGTATCTTGAAGAAGTGTTTTTTGTATAAGTACTTGGTTTATTTCAGATCTTATACGTTGTGTTTTTTTTTATCGGATGTAGCTTGAAGAAATTCCGCAAATGAAAACTAAGCTAAAGGCAAAAGATATCGCCACCTTAGAGCAGTTTGAGGAAGCGATTAAATTTGCTGGCAACATATATATCTATCAACTTGGTTCATTTTGGGTTGTTCCTTATCATATAATTCGTATCTTGAAGAAGTGTTTTTTTTTATAAGTACTTGGTTTATTTCAGATCTTATATGTTGTGTTTTTTTTTATCGGACGTAGCTTGAAGAAATTCCGCAAATGAAAACAAAGCTAAAGGCAAAAGATATCGCCACCTTAGAGCAGTTTGAGGAGCGATTAAATTTGCGTGGTACTTGGTTCATTTTAGGTTGTTCCTTATCATATAATTCGTATCTTGAAGAAGTGTTTTTTTATAAGTACTTGGTTTATTTCAGATCTTATACGTTGTGTTTTTTTTTATCGGACGTAGTTTGAAGAAATTCCGCAAATGAAAACAAAGCTAAAGGCAAAAGATGTCGCCACCTTAGAGCAGTTTGAGGAAGCGATTAAATTTGCTGGCAACATATACATCTATCAACTTATGAGTGTGCAGATCAATGAGTTATAATATCATATTGCCAATACCAATTTATAGTCAAAACTAGTGAACCATATTGATCTGCTACAGTGGGTACATAAGATCCTAGCATATATATATCCTGCTGTATATTGATAATTGTTCAATGATGTGTACGTCTAGCACATTGACAACAGTTTGTTAAAATCTGGCGTTCAATTAGTCATCTCTGTATGTTTTCGCTAACTGTTATTTGTTCACTTTCAGGGACTTCTATAGTACTTTTCAGTTACGCAGACCATCAGTTTGATCCCTATTTTGATGAGTTGTGCACCTCCGTCTATCAATTTCATGAGGGTACTACTATTAATACTGAAATTATTAACATAAGATCATCCTTATCATCAATCGTATCGGCACTTTAAGTTCTTTTGAGATGTTTAATTATATTGACATGACTAATGCTTGTTTATATTCTTAATTAATGCTATACAATTGAAATTGTTTATCTAAGTTACTCTCCACATTTAATCAAGGAGCTGATTATTAGAGCCACATATATAACTCTAAAGATCATGCATGAGTTTATCAAAATTTTGTAAAGAATATAATGCATTTAAAAAACAACATACTAGAAAAATTGCAAACAAGAGTTCCAATATATTATTCAAATTGTACAAGTTGAATCATAGCACATAGCTCGCCCTTTTTTATTGAAAAATGACAAGAGACCAGCAAAAAGAAAAGATAACAAATGAAGAAATGCATCATCATTGTCCACAAATACAGACATGTCTGCTACATCAGTGTTGTCGGCGCTCGGCTACTCGCCAAGCGCGAATACCTCAACCGGAAAGGTCCTAAACACACCACCCATACCTTGGAAAACAATCTTGTCAAGCGAGGTTTCGTTAATGGTAATGTCACTTATCGACAGCCATAGTAGCATTTTGGCTTTCACTCCGGTTAAAGTCTTGATGGATCTATTATGTATGTACCTGCATTTGGCATTCGCATGATGCTTCAGACCGTTCGAAACATATAACTGGATAATATAGTGTTCAGTTGGTATCTTCATGGATAATTAACTGATTTACTGATTTTAGAACGTATAGGTAATATCAGTAACTTCTTGTTGAATTTACTAAAAGGAGAATTTCCTAGTAAATAGTTTGCAATTTCATCGGTGCCTTTGTTGGTATAGTTTGGTGCCTTGATCCTCAGTTAAATTTATTGAACCCTATCACCATTTAATTGGGTTCTAATTATTGGTAGTATTATTTTAGAAGTGACCAATTCTGTATTTGTATCTAGAATTTCTTTTGTTTTTCACTTACCCTTTGATTTCGGGTTCATAGCTGACGAGTTTCCCCGCCTTCTTGAAATAGTGCTCCACTCTGCTCTTTTGACGGACCCAGAAGAAGCCGGTGTTCTTCACAAAACCTACCTCAATGACATCGGCAAGTTGGAGGAGGCCGAGGGGGAGGCCGTGTTCTTGGAGCACCGAAAGGCACAGTTCCATGGCATCCTCATGACCCCTTTTCACAATGCCGCCTTCCATCTCAGGCAATGTTGCTCCGGAAATCAACTGAGACATATTGTAATTGGTTTTGTTTTGATGCCTTGGTATTGAATTGAGTTTGAAGAATTGTTGGTGTGAGAATGAATGAATTGAGAGGGTTTATATTGATGAAGGATGCAAGAACTGAATAGTCAGATTTTGTGGGGATAAGTATAGTCAGGTCCATGGCATGATCACTTGGTTGTAAGAACAGAATAGTCAGAACCGTTTGTTATTAGTCACATAGCCAAAAAATAATAACATGTACATCTCAAATATAGAAAGCCAATTTGGCAAGCTTGTTGTAATTGTTCATTTATGGTTTCAGAAACCAGTTTCACGGTTTGAAAAAAACAGAAATTACGTGTTCCTACTGTTGAACAAGTAAGCATTAGTTAGCTTAAATTATCTCAACCTGTCAGGATAATGCTGTGTTGTTTTTTCTGTTAACATTAACGGATTTAATATGGGCCTAAATTTGAGAAATTTATGGGCCTAATGTTGATTTACTTGCACTTGAACAGAAAAACTAACTGTTAAGTTTAATCTAATCACTGTTTCGTACGTTTTCTATAATGATCAATATCAATTTATTAGAGTACATGAGTATGCATTATTATGATCCTCATATTTACATTAGAAATCAATAAAATAAATTAGTATTTTAGTTTCCAATTTATCATATTTTGTTCTGCTGAATCAATATTTTCAAGTAACATTTTACTCTGCTTGCCACGATATTAATTTGTTTTAGTAAAACCAATATATTGAAGAACTTAGCATTTGGTCTAGTGGCTAAGGGCAATGCTCTCCGTGTGATAGGTCGCAATTCGAAACCCGGTTGTAGGTCTTTTATAGACATTTAAATTTGAGTGACTTGATTGATGTTTATCTCAAATAAAAAAAAAAATCTTGCTTAGATTTTTATTATTATTTTTTTTACCAAGTTTGAAGTCTATTTAAGCTATGTCTTTTAATTCATCGCCTGTTTCAATAAAGTGATAAGATGGAAAAAAAAAAAAAAAAAAAAAAAAAAAACATTTTAGAGTTAGGTCCTAATCAGGATGAATCTGGCAGGATTTGGTACATTCTGATATTTGCAACAAAAACGAAATGAAATATTTAATTTCGAAAACCGAGTTTAAAAAAAATCTGTTATGGGTACAATCCAAGGAGCATTTAAATTAGTCAACTGTCAACACATTAACTAAAAACCAAGTTTGCCCTGCCTGCACCGACCCTTTTTATAATGCAAAGGAATGAATTTTTTCTCCATATCATAAAAAATTGTAATATTTTGATCTTAGTATCTGAATAGTAGTTAACTTAAAAGGCTTTGCTTGGCTGCTTAAAAGCATTGCCTCTTCACAAAAAAGCCGTTCTTCATGGATACGCTTTGCGTTGCTTGTTTGACCGTATTTTGGTCTCTTTTAAAAATTGCCTTTTATTTTGCTCATTTTTTGGTCTAAAGTTTGGCTACTTCCATTTTTCAAGTTTCCATCTCCAAATTGAGTTTCGTATTGTACCCAAAAACATTGTAATTGTAATTGCCACAACCTTGCATTATGAACGGATGCACTAATAATTATCAACATGAAATCGAATAATGAAAAAATAAATCATAGGAATTGATGTTCTGAAAGAACGAAAGAACTCGTACATTATTTTTATTTGTCAAATTTTTTTTTTTTTTTTGTATGAATGACATATATATTTATATAGACTATCAATAAAAAAAAAAAAAATACAGTCCCCCTCCCCTTCTCCAAACCCAAATTTCCACTATTATAATTGTAAATATATCCCTATTCAACATCACTATAGAAAAGAATAAATCATTTGAACTTGTTTTGTAATCTCTACATGCTTGAAAGTTGCAACAATTGATAATACAATGAAGAGTAATACCTAGCGTCCACGGAAGAATCGTCCATATAGCATTCATAGATTACATTTCGAAATGTTTCTGTTACATTTCGAAGTGTATCTGTTACATTCTGTATATATCTACGGATGTATGGATGATTTTTCAACAGATGGATGCAAGATGTTTCTTCAATGTTACCAGAACGCCTCAATCAAACTGAAGCGGGTAATTGCAGTACGTCTCATTCTTGACACACAGGAACAGGCGTTCATAAGCCAACGCCATCTTCTGTGCCGTGAACATGCGCCTCGCATACTCGCGGCACGCCCTGCCTCGCTCCGCCAGTCGGGTGACCCCTTCCGCCACGACCACTTCGAGCTGTTCCAGTAACGAGTCCACGTTCGGCGCGAACATGAAGCCGAACTCGTCGTCCACCACGATGCTCCCCTTTATGCTCGGGAACCGGGTGGCCACGACCGGTTTACTGCATTGCATTGCCTCCATGAGTGTCAGGTCGAGCCCCTGCGGCCTCAGTGTCGGGTCTACGAACACGTCTAGAGAGTTGTAAAAGGCCTTTAGTTTTTCCGGCGGTACGGGACCGAGAACCTTGGCGTTTCGACCGAGTTCCGTGTACCGCTGTGCCCACGGGCCTGACCCGGCTATGACAAGGAATAGATTCGGGTGTCGAAGAGCGAGCTTGGAGAATGCTTCGAACAGCAATGGGTGGCCCTTGTCTTTGACCAACCGACCCGAGACACCTAGTACTAGCTCGGCGGTTTTGGGTACGTTGATCTCTTCACGGAAAGCCCGGCCAAGTTCGTAGTCGGGCCCGAATTGTTCTTGATCGACTCCGTTTAATATAACATGAACCCGGCGGCTTGGCAATTGGTACACGTCGCGGAGCATCTCACCAGTCGAATCGCTGATGGCCACGTGGTGCGCGTAGTTGCGGAAGAACCGTATCTTGTCGAGCACCTTGTACATGGCCTGGGCAAGGCTCTTGTTGAAGGCTGGCGACATGGGCTCATCAGGGTCGCGTGTCAGGTCCTGGTAGATACTGGAATGGAGCGCCTCCAACGAGATGCCGTGCCACGACACGACCAGATTGGGCACGTTCCGCGCCCACCGGTGGAACAGTGCGACGCTCTCGGAGTGCACGACGTCGAACGGATCGTTCTCCGCCTCGGTCTTGTACAAGGCCCACCCCTCGTCGCACCGCCACTGCCCGGGCGGACTGTCTATGAAGTGCAGCTGAGGGCCGCCGGTCTCCGACTGCAAAGCCTCCGCCGAAGAATCCGGCGGAGGAGGAGAAGTAAACACATGCACCCGATGCCCCCTCGCAGCAAGCGCCGAATGCAGCGTGAGAGCGTGCCGCTCCATGCCGCCGGGAGCCGAAACCGACGGCCACTTCCGCGAGAACACCGCGATCTTGAGCGACACAGGAGGGGGTCTATCAAACGCAAACGGCAGGGTGTTCCAGGAAAACGTTACATTCCGGAGGTCGCCCTGGAAGGGCATCATGGTACGGCGGGCGGAGAAGGAGGGGGCGGGGAAGGGAGGAGGCGGGTGGAGGAGGAAGAAGAGGAAGAGCGCGAGTAGGAGGAGGGTGGAACAGAGCAGAGCGCGGCGGGAGAGCATGGCGGATGAGCCGGGGACGGTCTTCCTCGGACGGTGGTAGGAGGAGGATGGCAGTGCCATTGGAGAGAAAGGGCGGAGGATGATGATGGATTTGAATTTGGAGATCGGAGTGAGAGAGGAGGGTATGAGACGAAAGAATTAGGCATGGAAATTAGGCAACGGGAGTTGGAACTTGGAAGTGTTGACTGATGACGAGTCCATATCTGCTGTTATTCTACAAGAAATAGCAGGTCCCCGATTTTCCTTTCGGAACCGCTGGATTAAATCGGACGGTTTAAATGGGTTGGATTTAGATTTTAGGGGTCTTTTAGTAATCATTATGAACCGTCCGATTTAATCCAACGGTTCTAAAAGGAAAAGCAGAACCTGTTATTGTTTTCCTTGTAGAATAACAACAGATATTAATTCGACTGGTGACTGCTGACTGAGTGTTGAGTGCGTTTCTGCCGGGAACCGTTTTGGGCGCAGCGCGTTTACTTTTTGAGGTCAAAGTTTGATTGGTTTTTTAGGTAGTACACAAATGCAATGCAAAGTATGAGTCCGAATCTGCTGTTTATTCTTTGATAATAACAAGACCTTATTTGTCACATATGGACCGTCAGATCAAAATGGACAGACTTTATTGGTCTAACGAAGATTATAGAGAGATTTTTTATAATTAATCTTATCCATTGATTTTGATCCGACGGTAGAGATTTGAATAACAGGGTCATGTTATCTAAATTGGGATAACAGCGGAAGTAAGGGTTGACAGAGGTAATACCCAATGCAAGTCTCCCCTCTCGGAAAGAGAGATTCGATGCTGCAAGTATCCAAATTTGTTTGTTTATGCTGCAAGTCCAAACTCCAAACAAACTATTTTTCGTTTGGTGTTTGTATTTGAACAAAATTAAGGGGATAAAAACACTTCAGTTTTTCTTTTTTTTTTTGTTGAAATATAGTCGCAGCTCAGGGGGAAAAAAATGAATGATTACAAAAGGTGGTGAAATTTCTTGTATGACTTTTAAGAAATCCTGATTTATTTATTTCTTCCTCCAGAGTTTGTAGAGTTATTATTTATTGTAATATACTGAAATAGTAATCTCATATTTATTCAAGAGTTTTGTTATGGTGCACCGTACTCCAAAATTTGTTTTTGTACTATGATTTTTGAACCGTCTAATCCACTTTAACAGTCGCGCTTATTGATCTGCTGAGAAGTCAATTATTTTATCTTTCATTAAAACTAGCTCAGGAGACAGGAGCCATAGATTTCCTTTTTTTTTTTTTTTTTTGGCAATATATACATTTTAATAGATCTTTAGGAGTTAGGTACTTACTAGGTTGTTTTTCGAGTTTTTCTGAGGAGAAAAGGTGGTTGTTAATATTCAAATATATCAATGATTTTTCTATAAATTTTGTATTTAACAAAAGCACTTGAATAATAACATATGCATGAATAAGCAATTAAGCATGATGATAACCATAGATATAACCAGTTACATGATGTGTCACATTATCACATACTCGCATGACTCACATTTGATGATGTGGTATGTCTACTTGTCCAGAAAATTTGGATTATGTTGTTGTTGTTGTTGTGATCGAATATGGGAAAAAAAATTAATAAAAGAACATTAATTTGAGTACATTATCGTGGTCGTGAACGACGACTCAGTTGACTAGTGATGACCCTTTCTGCCCCTTGCCCATTTTTTTCAAAGAGAAGGAGACCATTGCTCAATTATAAAATTAAGCTCAATCTTAAAGAAAAAATAATGGTGCTTGTATATATTATATATTCTATCAGGTTGTAACATCTGATATAAAAAAATATATGAAAAGTCATATAATTATTGAGATAAAATATTAAAATCACCATTTCATTAGACGAGACATTGCAAAAGCGTCAAAAAAATTCCAGACGTACAGAAATATAAGGGAATATTTAATATTTCTATTAAATATTTAGGACTTCCTTTACATTGGAAGAAACCTTCCAGGAGGGATTGGCAAAGATTAATAGATAAAATACAAAAAAAAATTGCCTGCCTGGAAGGGAAAGCAACTGTCCTTGGGAGGGAGACTGATATTAGTAAATTCTGTGCTTTCATCCATTCCGTTATATTACATTTCCTTATTTAAAATTTCTAAATGGGTTCTTTTGAAAATAGATCAAATTAGGAAAAAGTTCCTATGGGCAGGGGTGGTTTCATCACCAATTAGGAAGTATTATTTGGTAAAATGGTCTAAAGTTTGTAGAGCTAAAGAATTTGGAGGATAGGGGTACTGGATATTGAGCAAATGAACATTGCACTGCTATGCAAATGGGGTTGGCAATTCAAGTACAACGATTCCTTCGGACTTTGGAAAGAGCTTATTAAAATTAATATGAAAATATTTCTAATCATTCCCCTTTCTGAAAAGTAGTTTGTTCTGTTAATCAGTTTTTAATTATCAATAATAAACGAATTGTAGGGAATGGCAAGTCTATTAACTTTTGGCATGAGTTATGGCATGCCGATTGTCCCCTGGCCTTACAATATCCTTTGGTATATGCTAAGTCACACAATTTGAAAGTTTATATTGCTAATGTTGTTAACAATGGTTAACCCAGATTATTTTTATCAAGGGGTTGTTAGTTCTGCTATGTGAGCTGAAAAATCTCGATTAGTAACTATAATTCATGACTTGACTTTAACTGAGGAACATGATTCTGCTATATGCAAGTTAGAAAGTCATGGGAGGTATACAGTAAAGTCACTTTATAATTTTTTGAATTCTTGTAGTATTACTTATCCAATTAAGAAGTCAGTTTGGTGTCTTAAGATTCCACTTAAAAATAAATTGTACTTGTGGCTTGCCATTAATAATAGTATTATGTCTAAAGGTAACCTTGTTAAGAGAGGTTGGCCAGGCAATCTAACTTGTGAGTTTTGTGCTTCTTTTGAATCTGTTGATCATTTATTTTTACACTGTTCTTTTATTCTAGTTTTCTGGAATAGATTGAGGTTGTTTCATCCTCAAGGACATTTAGTTGCTACTGACTCAGTGGAGTCCTTTTGGCATTCTATTTCCAAGTTACCATTCAATGATATATGTTTTTGGGGTCTAATTATGGCTGCAGTTATATGGGTAATTTGGAAAGAACAAAATTCTAGGATTTTTAGGAATGCCAATGGTAGTAGTACTAATAGCATCTATTTTTCTATTGTTCTTTTAATTAATTATTGGACAGGGTCACACTTTTCTGGTCAAGAAATATTCAACAGGGTATTTGTTGATCTTACTAATACTGTTCAAGATGCTGGTAGAGGAGTTTCTGTTTCTGCTCTTGGTTACACATCTCCCCTACTGCCTCTTTCTCCTGCTTCCAGTGACTCTCCTATGGTGACTAGTGATGAGGATTTGATGACTCCACCTCAAGGTCCCACTGATGTTTAGTTACAAGTCAATAGGGTTATGACTAGTCTGATAGGTGCTTTTGTTACTTCTGAATGTGTTTTTGACATGTTTTGTTTTGAATGTAACAGGTACTAATGCATGGCTTATGCATTAAACAATGTACTATTTGCTTTGGAAAAGTAATTAAAGTCGGCGCCTAATTAGGTGCTTTTCTTTTCAAAAAAATATATATATATAAGGGAATAACTACAAAATAATTAGGAAAAAAGAAATCAAATAAATAACCATTAAGCATGATTAATATTATTTATACATTTTTTTATTCAAAATAATCGTGATTCGGTATTTCTGTAGTGTACTTTTATTATTTTTTTTTTCCGAAAGATAACGTACGTTTTATTATTCTTTCATATCTCAAGTAGTTCTCGTTTTCCTATAGTCACATGAGCAGCATTCATGAACCACGATTTTGAAAATTTACTGCCCCACCGGTTATTGAGTCCGGATCTGCTGCAGATCCGGACGCGCGCCAAACTTCGGGATCCAGACTCAGTGCTTTTCACCGATCCCGAGGTTTTGCGCACGAGCAGATCCGGACGCGCGCCAGCACATCTCGAGTTCCGGTTATTGGTAGTCACATGAGCAACATTCAGTTTGAAATGTTTCTAACTGAGTCCTCAAAATACTTCGATGTTTGTTATACTGAACTTAAAGTACTTGAGTATTTCTCAACCGTCGGATCAAGAAAAGCAGTGGATTTAGATCCCTCGAGCTCAGTCAGGAGTTTTGCACAAATTGATAGTGCTGACTGCAGGAAATAACTTGTACAAAACCAAATTACGTATAAATTACATTTCTTTTAATAAAAAACTCTACGGATCTTTAATAAAAACTCATATATTTCTTTTAATGTATGAGATCATTCTTCTATTTAATTAAGAAGCTTTTAGTAGTAACAACCAGTCTTTGGTCTAGTAAGAACAACGCTCTCCGTGTGGGAGATCGCAGATTTAAAACCTGGATAGAGGCTTTTACAGACATTCAAAAAAAAAAAAATTGTAGTAAATTAAGGCCGCGCGGCCGACGCTATGTGGGTGGCATTTAAGCAATCTTAGTTGCCGAATCCTTCTTGGACTTGCAAACATTCACTAAGGAACATTTTTCTTTCACATATGGGTATATGACTTTGTCTAGTTCAAAAGGGAAGAACTTGAAAACAGTGTTAATCGGACGTGAACTGTAAACTTAATCCATGTTCATGAAATCTTTGCCATGAAGAAAGAAGGAAAAGTGCAGTTTTTTGTGGTCAAAGCAAATAGAAGTACGTTAATGAACTATAAGCAGGGATCAATAAAAGAAAATATCTTTTTCTGCAAAATTTGAAGCAATATTCAGAAACACCAAGTTCAAACGATAAGCTAGGATAAAATGGACAGGTCGCGATGCCCTCACCTCTGTTCTCAAATATAATATTTCAGTATGCAGTCTCCAACTCATGCTGAAGTTATGTTAGTTTCTGTTCTATGGAGAGAGCAAACAACAAAAGATTCATGGAAGTCAATAAAACATGCTACAAGTATCTAAACATATTGCCATCTAGAGAGTCCTTAACATCAAATAAATAGACAATTTCCTCAAGTCAATGGAAATTAGGAGCTCCACACCCCGAATTGAACTTAAAACTACATCAAGTTGTTACAATCTAAAGCTAATAATTCTACATCTCTGGATTGAAAAAATTATCATGATGCCGATATCTGTTGATACTAAATGCTGCCTCACATGCCACCGTACTGCAAAAGAAGGGAAAAGAAACTGTTACTAAATTGGGTAAAAGAAGGTGAAAAAAGAAAAAAAAAAAACAAGAACTAAGCATTACTTTATTTTACATCATGTTTGTCGTTTATCCTTCCGATTCTTATTATATAACCCTATTTCTGCATCCTAGCAGAAATTTGCATTATTATGGCATCCCTAAATAGTTAAATTCAACTTGAAGGCCATGCTATGGTAAGGATACCATAACCCCATTTTAGCATCTTACAAAATTACTATAAACAATATTAAGATGGACATGACAGGTAGGAGAAGTAAAACAAAAAAAAAAAAAAAAAATGTTTCAGAATCATATACTCATCAACCCCCACCATATGTTCAGTGTAAGCAACCAATCAGAAAAGAGCAGAATAACTATTTTAATATGATATATATATATTTTTTTGGAAAAAAAAAACAGAAAATGAACATACAGTGGCCGTTGGCTCTAGATTGGCTAAACCATCTCTCTTCCCTGATTGATCAGCAGATCTTGAACCCTTCCCATCACCCTGTTGTTACAAGTTTTAACAGAATCAAATCAGGTAAAATAGCATTGCAACATCACTCATTCAAAGGTGGCCAGAGATTATAAAAACAAAATAAATATTCTGATGCCAAAGAAAAACATACTTCAGCCTGTAGCAACAAATTCCACACGTGCACAGTCCATAGAGGTTCCGTGAAACAAACAAAAAGAATATTAGAAATCTTTAATGTAAATCATTCATATACAAGAAACAGTTCACAATTTTCAATTAAAATAAATAAGGGAACGTGAATGCATATAACATACTACAAACAAATCTAATTATGCTATCAAAAAAAAAAAAAAAAAAAAGAATTTCAAGTTTCTTGTTTCGTTTTTATTTCAATATCCATTGATTTGTTTAAAATATAGTTCAGTGAAATTTCCTTAGATATCAACCAAAAAGAAGTTCATATTAGGGTATCATTGTACCAGCACAATCCCAAGTTAAGACACCTCTCTTGTAGTACAGCATTCATATGTGACAACCATTTCAGATGGGGCAATCCAGATTGGATTTCGAGTATCTGACTACTGAGAACAAAAAATTCTAACTGCCCATGCCTGATAAAGTAAACTAGGAATTTGCAGACAGGTCTAGGACTCTCCCTAACATGACCCACACCCAAATACTGTGCTGTTGTGTTCAGCATTTAAGCAAACAATAATGCTTTGTTGGTACAGACAGAGATAATTGAAAGCCTTTACCAGAAATTAGTCAACTGGTGCTAAATTTTGAAGTTCTTTTTTCTCAAGAATGCAGAAAAAAAGAGCCAAGGAATGTACTATTCAGCCTATAAGTGAGATTACAGTTTTTGGTTGTGCTGAACAGAAGCATTTTTCCTTTTTATAAGAAAATAAAATTAGCTGTCCATCTGTTTGTGTCTTGGTCAGACAAATGAGGTCTTTTTCTTAAAATATATATATAATCCATCAAATTTGTTATGTCCATGATAATTAAAAAAATTAGACATAGAAATGCAGGGGACCTCTCTGTAAAGGCGTAGGTAAAGCTTGAGTGGCTCAACATAATCTTCAAAGCCAAGTGTTGCCATAGCCCACAACAAGTCATCTCCATTGATTGTCTTTCTCTTTTCTCTAGCACACTTGTCACTCGCTCTGCAATTCACACAATACATCTTCAGTCTTCAAAATACACCCAACCAAATATTTACAGGAGTGGAGCAATAACCTTGTGAGGGGGAGTGGAGGACCACTTGTCCCTCCCTCCACATCCCCACTCTAAAATACTAAACGATACACTTACTTTGCTATGTTTATCAGCAAAAAAGTACAGGAAGTATACTCAAATATATTTGATTTTAACACACAAATATGTACTATTGAAAACCAAGATTCAAATTCAGTTTAAATAGCTTAAGATCTAATTAATTGTGTAATTCATAGAATTTTTTTCCCTAATAAAAAACTACCGATCAAATAGGTTGTGTTCACAAGAACCAGACTCTCAAAACAAATGAACTCTTAGAGCTTGACTACAAAATTTATCAGTACATATCGAGTGGTTCTGCTATGAGTCGGCTAAGCAACCTTTCATTTTGAATCAAGCAGTTCTTATCAAACAGTTCTTTTAATTATATCTAAAAGACGTATCACAACCATCCGATTATAAAAAATAAACGGCGCATACTACATCCAATCCATAGCAGAACTAGCCATATATTTTTGGATCTCATAAATTTCATGCTGGTATTGCTAAACTGACAGCTTCCACGCTGTCAGTAAACTAGACCTAAAAATCACTGTTAAAACCTCCTAACCGAAGAGAAGAAAATTAATCCATACTCGCTGGTAATGAAGCTGATGAACTCCGAGACGCACTCCTGGACAGACTCCTTGGCGTCCTTCGCGATCTTGCCGTTCTCGGGGACAGCCTTCCTCATGATCCTGCCGATGTTCGCGATCGGGAGGAACCGATCCTGTTCCCTGGCACCACCGCCGCCGCCAGCGTGGTCGCCGGAGTGGCCGCTGTCCGGCGACAAGGGAGGTCCCGACGCGTCGGCCATGGCGTCCAAACCCTAGCCAGCGCCATCGGAGAGTCAGAGAAGGGAGTAAAAAGAAAGGCACTGTACGTCCGTTTATTAGTTGCTTTGAGATTAGGAGTAGGAAGATGGATTATTGGATTACCTTGATCGGACGGCGGGGATTGGAACAAGTCGCGGGCGGAAGGGAAGGAAGGGAGGGCGAGGGGAGCGGTGAGGATTCTTTCGAGGGGAGAAATCTAAAGGCGGTGGGTGCGGGTGCCGTAGATAGAGGGAAATAGGCCTTATAAGTAGTTCCTGACTTCCTGTGGACTGTGCTGGACTGTGGTGGGCTCAATTCATATCCTCTGCTGCGCAGTAAATTACAGCGAAGTACTCTGACCATTGGATTCGTTTTAAGATGCGTGCAGTCATCTTGAGAAACACCTCCTGTAATCCTCACTCGTTGATTCGCTGCGCTGTATTGTACTGCGCAGCAGAGGATAAGCACTCCGGTGGGCAAGTCTGGTATGTTTGGAAGTGTGAATGTACTGGAATTGCTTTTTGGGGGCAGGAATTTAGAGAACTTGGTCCATTGTAAGCACGTGATGGGTGGATTGGATCGGGATCACAAATTTTTAAGTCCGAACACAAATTATCTAATATGAAATAAGAAGATCTATTATATTGTATCATGTTTGAAAAATTATTAAGCCTAGACATAATAATTACAAATGTAAATAAGTATTATTTAATATAAAAGAAAAATTAATATTAATCAATATATTTCAAAAATTAAATCCGAGCACGGGCCTAGACTTGTCCATGCCTAGGTCCATCCCAGTCACCTGCTTTTCTTTTTTCTAGAAAAGTAGATTATGTTTTTCTTGATCTGATGGGTTGAGAAACACCGAAGTACTTTGAGATCGGTACCGTAAAAATCGAAGTACTTTGAGATCCGTGCAACAATCGATCCTGACTGTCCGATTGGAAAAGCAGACTCTCGATTGATTCTGATCCGGGTGGATTTTGTGAAACATTGATCGATCTTCTGTGGCTTAACATCACGTTTTACTTTTATCAGATATCAATATCATGAAAGTTGAAACAAGATTATTATTTTGGGACATTGGTTATTTTGCAGTCTTGATAATTGACTATCAATTTATCAATAAATTTGCAATCCGAGAAAAAATTTAATATAAGAAGTTGATAGATATATTCTTGAGCTTAAAGATTGAAGATTGATGAGAGTTTCAAATTGCATCGAAAATCTCTTAATTTACATTACATGAAATTCTGATTATCTTTGATAGACTGAAACACATTTATATCGAATGAGATTTTTAACATCGTCAATCTCCACAATCAAGAATATATTTGAGTTTTTTATTTTATTTTTAAGATCTTTTGAAACCTTTTTATTTTTATTTTTTTTTAAGTTTCACTGTCAAAATAGGCATTGTCCAATAAGTCCCTCCCATTTATTTAGGGTTTAGGGTTATCAATTTTGCAACCTGTTAATATTCCATCAAATATAATGATTTAAACAATTTAAATATTTTGTATATGCACTATTTAAATTCCATCAATTATCAATTTTATATTTTAAATAGTAAATATATAATTATAGTCAATAAATAAAAATTCGAAAAAAATAAAATAAATAGGACACAGAGATAGAGCTCCATATTATGAATCATATCATGACACATTTTGGCATTTTGCAGTATGCAATGATAAGGAACTTCGTCCATAAGTACGCGAATGAGATGAGTGCTATTATTTTTGTTATATCTAAACTCTGTCCATCCGTTTGGCAGGCGTAGTAAATTAAAGCAGAGTAAAATACTAAATCACCTTGATGTAATGGTGTTTAGTAGTAGTGAAGTAAATAGATGAAGTAAAGTGGATAGAATGTATAAAAGATGTAAAATGTTGGTGATTTAGTTTACTACACCTATACAACTGCGTTAACTTACTACACCTTAAATCACTTCCGTTTGGTGACTTAAATCACCTTAAATCACTTACTACACTTTTAAATCAATTTTACATCAATGCCAAACGGGGAGTGTATCTCCATTTAGTAATATTTATACCTTGACAGCCACTGTCAAGTTTTAAAAAAAGAGAGAGATGAGTAGCATGAAAGGAGATATTATGTGACCGACTATGTGAAGCGACCTTAAAGTCATCATTTTTTGTGGAAGTTGTAAAGAGGAATTTCCACCGGATCGAAATTCATATAAGATGCACGTGAATGAACTTGGTGAGATTTGATTTTAATATCAGTATTAATTCTGAATTCTTCTGCACAAGGAATGCTGTAAACATTTATGCATATTTAGAACAAATAACTTCAACAATTTTCATAACAAATTATATTGATTTTAAAACTAATTCGAATCTGAAAATTTGAGGGCTTGATCCTCATCTTTTTATCAAAAAAAAAAAAAAAAAACTAATTCGAATCTATATGGACCGATATTGTATTATAATTTCCGTCTTTTTCATCCGTTACAAGTTTACAACTCTTTCATTTGTTTTAAGTTTATTTGTGCAAGGTAGGAAAAAAAAACAGAGGTCCACTAATATAGAACAGGAACTAAACATCTCAAAGAGGACAATGAATCATGCAATCATCTTCGAAACCTTAAAATAAAGCGTGCCTCATCTACTGATCTACACCTTCACATTCTCCTAAGAACACTAAAAAGATATATTACCCGTAATAAAAAAAAAATCAAAATTCAGAAATATCAACAAATCAACAACCAAGAATAATAACTGAACAGAAGAACACACAACCCCAAAAATTACATGTACAAAAAAAAAGAAAAGAAAAAGAAAAGTGTACACTACACAGGTGTGACTGATTCAGCAGGCTTTGTTTCTTCAACAGCCTTGTTCTCCTCTGATGGTGCTGGTACCTCACTTTTCTCACTGCTTCCCTCAGCAGTACTACTCTCATTTTCAACAGAACCATCTTTCGGTGCATCAGCTGCCTCAGAAGCTGGCTCTGATTTTGCAACCGCTTCATCTGTGTTGGTACTGGCAGCATCCTGAGGCTGTTCATCGGTATTAGCTGCGGTCTCATCCTTTGGTCCCTCCAACATAAGCGGTTTATCCTTCTCTTTGTCCTCAGGGGTATCAGCTGCGGCAGCAGCCGGTGGTGCCGTGGTTGGAGCCCCAATCGGCGTCCCAATAGGATTAGTGCTTGTACTTTGTGTCCCGATCGGAGTCCCAATAGGATTGGTGCTTGCACTTTGTGCACCGATTGGAGTTCCATTTTGATTAGGAGCGGGTAGTGCCCCAGGCTTCTTTTTAATGGTAATAGGAGGAGCTGAGAGAGAGGCCATGCCTGGTGGTAGGATTTCAATCGGAGGTTTCTTCGCAGCTTCACCTAGCGTTGTTAGTTTTGGATCTTCCAGAGAGGCCAAGAAGGCAGCAGCAGCATCAGTTTTGACAGATGGATTGTGCTCAAGTTCTCTCTGCAGCATCTTGTTCCATGACTCTACAAGGCTTCTAAGTGTTGGTCGTCCATGAGCCTGATGTATTTTATAGAGTATAGACAACTAATTAGAATTCGAGTTACAACTATAAAGGGCAATTTTTGCCTCCAAAGTGAGGTACTGTCAAGACACTCAACAAAGTAGAACATACACATTTTTCTCAATATCTGCACAATAATAATATTTGCTTAACATCAAGTGCACCATAGTTTAGTAGCTTTTATCTCAATTTTGAAGTGATATACCATTCCTTTTTTGATAATCTTGACAGTGACTGTCAAGTAGATATACCATTCTTAGTATGAGGTTTGTTGGTCTTCAGGGGTACTTGTCAAAACTTAAATCAGCCACAAATATAAACAAAATTGAGTAGGATGTATAATAGATATTCCTGTTATCACATACATGAGCATGCAAAACAGCCTCAGCTAACATTCCAGTGTCTTGCCATGCTTTCTCCATGAGTGGATTGTCTCCCAAAACTGCAGCAGCAAATGCTGCCTCCCGTCCATGCCCAGCTGTGATTAAATTATTCACCAAACCCTGTACAACAAACATGTCTCGAATTAGACCACAGCCTTTGTTGTGTTTGTATAATCCAATGTAAAGATTTATATGCTTGTAGTCGTCTGGTGATTAATGCAACACATAATATTAGTTTTTTCAAGATTTGTTTATTGGCTATTGCTATTATTTTTTGAGGCATCTCAGCTATAAAAGTGGACCCTGCAATGATACTCTTACAATTAGTTTGGATCAAAAATCTGTTACTCGTACTTTATTTTTTTATGAAAACTTGAATATTTCTGTCAGCCTCAAATAAAATATTCATATGAACAAAATAACATACTGAAAGCCGAGTCAATTCTCCATGATTAGCAAGTCGTAAGGCTAGCCCCCTGAGCACCTGCCCATGCAGTGCACCTTTAACCGAGGCTGCCGCTGCCAATCTTTTGAGAACCTCTCTCGCAATATCAGACTGCCCAGTGGCATCAGCAGCATCAATCAGATCAAAGAACTCTTTCACAAATTTCACTATCCCTTGCACGGCATCAGCAAGGTTCTCTTGCTTGGCAACTGTAGGTGGGGCCACCGTCAGATTCAGTATCTCGGTAACATCAGCAGGGCCCACCCTCTCTTGTCCGATATCTCGGCTATTACTCATTGTGAGAAGGCATTCAAGGGCTCTCTTCAAGTCATTGCTCTGCATGGCCAGGTCAAACTCCAACCTAACAAGAAGTGAGCAAAAGTTTCATTCAAGGAAGTTTCTCTCCCCTATCCTAGCAGTCGAATGAATGATAAATGGAGAAACTTTCTCCATATATAGAATGCATTAGAAACTATTAATAAAAGATGTTACAGAAGTTGGCATGCAATAAGAGATGATAAAGTAGTCCTAGCCAATGTAAAGTTCGTAGGCATGCCGGATATACGAGCTTTCACTGTAAAGGTATCTTAAATTCAAAAATATATAAAATAATAGGAATATACAACATAAGTTGCCTCTGTTCCTAACCTCTTGGATATTCCTGGTAAATGGAGAGCTTCAGTGGCATAACCCATGCCAAGCATGAATTGCGCAAGGTCATCATGATGTTCTCTAGCAAGCCAACTTGCCCTGTACAGCAGCACAACATTCATGTAAAATTTGTATTTTATGAGGTTATTGCACAAACTAAGAATTTTAAAAATAAAACAGTAAAACAGATTTACCATTTTACAGCACTGACTGGATCGCCATATGCT
The DNA here is from genome assembly GCA_030179965.1 of Cyperus esculentus. Lineage (NCBI taxonomy): Eukaryota > Viridiplantae > Streptophyta > Magnoliopsida > Poales > Cyperaceae > Cyperus > Cyperus esculentus. Next base: position 4,304,088 of record JASGLE010000003.1, on the reverse strand, counting down.
GCAAGGCATCTGCAGCGGATGCCAGGATGGCTAAGTGATAATGCATGTGCACACATGTACCTACAGAAGAATTAAATGATAAAATATCTATATGCAATTGATATAGAGATCTTGGCCTAATAAATAAAGATAAGATTTTCAAAGGCTTTCACATGAACCAGTAGTATGCTTCCCTTATCTTTCATCCTCCCTCAATGTGTACATGTATTTGTGTTTTGCCTTCCATATTTGAGGTTCATTATTTATATTTTTCTTTTTTTGGTCTTTTATGGTGGGAGGGGATTTCGAGCCAATTATTTGTCATTTTTCTGTATTAATGTACTTATATCAAAGACTACAGGTTAATATTGTCGTTTACACTAGGACCAAGTATTCACTGCAAACAATATTACTATTCAGTCATCACAGTTAACTGTGGATATAATTTACAGGCACTTTGATGCCAGCATTTGTTTATTTAATTTTATTCTTTCAAGCTGTGCCTGTGCTCTGAACTTTTGGATAACAGCTCCATTTATAATCTGCTCTTATTGAGTGCATGACCATTATGAGAATGAAGCATCGTTTGGTATAAGTACCTATCAATAAGCCAAAGAACGCGATCTCTGACACCAACAATGACAAGCGGACCAATGGGGCGTCTCTGCTCATGAGGAAATCGAGTAACAGCAACATTCACGCCTCCTCCTGCAACAGCAACTTCTCCAGTTCTTCTCTCTTCAGTGTCTCTCTGTGAAACTGTTTCATCTCCTGCCCTTGTTTGCTTTGGCAGGGTTATGAAAGGAGGTATTGAGGGGCCTTGCTGGAATGAGGCCAGACGAACTACCTAAAAGAATTAAAAATAAAGAATTTAAGTGTTGTGCAAAATGGAAACTCTCATGCATTGGATAAACTATCTGATGAGATAGTGGTTCAGGTCCAGGCAGGCCCATTTATTAAGCTTGGACCTGGTTGAAAGGGTCACAGCAGGTCAAACAGGTCACGAATCACTGGCACAAGCAGCATCTATAGGCTATGGCAATCACAACATAACAGATCACAAAAGATTAGACAAAAAATCCCCCATGTGGTGCACTAAAACAAGTATTTACGCATTCAAAATTATTCTTTCATGTCAAGGCAATACACAATTAAATACTTGGAAATTTTTTTTTTTTAAGAAATGAGTAGCAGTGATTTAGTAGTAATGGCCAACTAATGTAAAGAAGCAGTGCATTAAACAAAAAACAAAAAATCTTATCCGAGAAAAGATACCTGCAACATGGGAGGCCTCAGTGAAATTCTCTCACTTGAAGTAATCTGAGGTGTCTCGACAGTTATCAGTGCTAACTCCCCGTGTTGTTCAACTGCACGGTTCTGGGCTTCTCTTGCTTTCATTTCTTCTTTTCTTTTCTTAGTTTCTATATCAATTGGGGCCACGCCAGCATCCACAAAAACACACCTAAACATCACCTCTCATCAGATAATAAGTGAAAACACAAGCTTCTCCAAACATTCTAGGTTATCATGTTTTGACTGCTGTTATATAAGTATGCTTGGTGGAACTGACACAAAATTGTCAAGGTCAGCAATTCCAAATTCTATGTCTATTAAACAATTTCAAGATACTTCATCTTAGTATCACCAAACCTCCTAGTAAATAATCACAAGGAAAACAAACAAACAAACCAGCAGATCCTTACTCCTAATAAAAGGAGAGAGGATTTTCTGACATGAAAGTTCTAACTTCCCCAAGGAATAAATCTCAGCCGTTGATTGTTTACTTAGATTGATCACTACCGCTGATGTACTTTAAGTCTTTAATGTCTCAACCTATTAAAACTTGAGGCCCATATCAATTTTCTCAATTTAAGGACCATTACATATTATCTTAAAAATTTATTATAAGAAAACAATTTCAGCCCAAAGCAAGGCGTAGGCTTTTTACTAGTATTAGATAAAAGAGAAATGATTTTCACAAGAAGTCTCTTACTCGATTGTGGTTGGAGTTGCAACAAACAACTGCCGGCGGTGCCAGACACCTCCAGTGGCAAATGGAATGGCGACATCACCAAGAAACCTAAATTGGGGCCGCAAGGAGGCAATTACAATATGATGGTGATAAGCAAATGCACAATACTCCACTGTTTGATCCCATGCAGTCCACTCTGGCTGCGCAAGCAGGCCACTCACAGGTTGATATGTTTCCCAGCTACAAAAGATTATTATAATAATATTAGCAACAGCGTTCATAAAGTTAAAAAAAAAAATAAGCAGGATATAGAATTTAAAAAGCTCCTTTTAATCTCTAAACTCTACGAACTATCAAATCAAAGAATAATGGATAAAACACATATCCAAGAACACTGAGACAAACACCGAGTGCATGCATCATTTCTCATATAAGCTTTCCATAGCAACTTGAGCAGACAGTAAACATGCTCTGCCAATATTGTAGGCAAGTTCAAATAATAAACAACAACACAATTAAAAATGTTATAGCTAATGAAAAGAAAGTATAGGACCAAAAGATACACCTATATAGCTGGAAATTTTGAGGGGCAGCTTCAGAGGACTTGTTGGCAAAGGGATCATCAAATGATGAATGGGGCCCACTGGCACCAAACCCAGACATAGGCATTGTGCTAATAGTTGATATAGCAGAAGCAGTTGAGGGACTGATTCTACGTGATGTCCTGTAAGCAACTCCAAGCAATGCACCTCCATGCAATCCAATGACCTTCATTAGAGTATGATTAATTCTCGATCAACAGGCTATATTCAATTGGCAAACTATATACAAATACGCGGGCAATGTATAAAATTTATTCATGTTGTTAACTTCAATAACGATTGTTATACGTAGCTGTCATATAAGTGAAGTGGCCAAACTAGGATGAAAAGAAGATATCTCAGACGAAGTATGCAGTGTTCCAGATGATAGGTATCAATGCTATAATTTTATTGGCATCATGTCCACTTACAATTTCTTCGTGATTCTTTAAAAATTTAGACAGCTTACCAGGGAACTTACCTTTTTTTTATCCCTACTCCTAATAAGTTCAGGACTAATAGGTTTTGTTATTGTAATGCATTGTGTTTCCATTTCAGGTGATATGTTGAATGTATACTCATTTTCAATTGGATATTTTATTTTATCATTCCCATGTAAAACCACATTTGTAATACCCTAATAATACCTATTAAATGGGCAAAATTGTACAACAATACAAAGTAAATTCTAGAGAAAGGACTTCCAGATAACAAACCGGTTCATTGCGGCCTTCAATTGACCTTTGAAGTACATGTGCAGTTCCATCATCCAACAAAATCCTCACTTGCACCGTAGCAGCAGAGGCAGCACTTGCAGCAGCAGCAACAGCAGCAGCCTGAGCTGCAGCTGCCTCCCGTGCCTTCTTTGATGAACCACTTTTCGTTGGTGGGGGCATCCTAGGCATTAGTGCAGTCTCAACCAAGGCATACCTGTCACGGCATGTGTCCCATGCAAAAAGCTTTCCTGTACCTGAATCGACAACTGACCAGTCACCAACCTTATAAATCACAAAAGATGGAATGTCAGGCCACACAACAGCAACATACCTGTAAAACAAAAGAAGATTCACAAAATGAGGATTTTGTTTGTATTTTTAATTAAAATTATTTATTACTGAACATGGATGGTGTACTGAAAGCTAGTGGTTGGGAGTTTTATACAACAACAATGTTTTTTCACTATTTCATTTGGCTACAAAAGATACCTGCCCAAAGTACTTAAGTTGAGCTAAGTACTCTATGAGAGTGGGATCCGACGTGTAGTAATGGTAATTTGCACTGGTGTGCCAACCATCAAATATACCAGAACCATTCTTCCAGAATGCCCTTGAAACTCCTAACGACTGTAGACTTAAATTTGATCCAGGGGAAGTAAATAGCAAAAAAAAACTGGAATCTAATATGTACTTCTTTGTGCTTGTGCACCATTCATCATGTATTACACTCTCACTATCATTCTTCCAGTATGTCATACAATGTTTTGTAATGTAGACTTAATACTGACCCATTCAAAGAAGATACAAGGAACAAAGGGGAGTATGAAAGAGGCCATTTCATTAGTTAGGCACTATAGAGAGGACTGCTTGTGTATTATCCATTACTGAAAATATTATGTTTTCTATACTTTTCCAAAATAAAATCAGCGACTTACTTTCCGGAGCTGCTGACAGAGAGAACTGAGTAAGAATCATGTGGTGCAGGAGTACTAATGTGCTTCTTTGCTTGCTTCACAACCAGTGATTCCGCTGATTCACCTCTAACACGGATTGCCTCAGCAGCAGGACCAGCACTAGCCAATGTTGGATTTGCAGTATTTGACAGCTGGAAATTCAGTAACTTGAGTTCCCTTTCAACAATGTAAACAGCAGAGTGCTCATTGCTGTCAGCTGGTGTGGGAAGAGGGGCAACAGCTGGCAATGCCCTTGGATCAAACTCACTCAGTATAATACCAATGTTGGTACCGGTTGCAACAAGGTGCGGTTGCAACGGGTGTGCTACCATGCAATATACCTGCAGAAGATACTAAAGAAATTAGAATGCAGAGTTTATGGATTGCTACACATTACAAAGACTGATGTTAGAAAAAAAACACTTCAAATGGAAATTTGTTTTGATGCTTCTTGGCCTTAATAGAATGTCTAGGGCTTTAACTATTCATGCATAAGACAGCAATTGACTAACAGGCACAAAGAAAAAACAGAAGGGAAAAATTATGAAGCAGTTATACTTAATTTGGTATGAATGAAACATACATGTCTGACACTCAGAAGTATTATTACGGTTTCTGAATACTATTTCTCTTTTTTATTATGGTGAGCAGTTGGTAACATACAATAATGTACAGGTAAAACATTGATAATAAGAAGATGGTGAAAAGCAAATACCCTTAGTTTCTTTGTCTGTGCAAGCATTTGTGGTGGAACAAGAGATGATAACTCACACAGTGGTCTCGTCAGAGCAGAGTATGTTGGGTGTTCAATTGCCCTATATAAAAAACCCAAAGTCAAACATGGAAGGCCTCTTCTCGTTTTTGCAATGAGTGACAATGCAGATAAGGAAAAAATATTACCATATATGGGAATCTTTGACGCAAGTAAGTATATCAAGGTTAGGGGCCCGAGGATGGCACCATGATGCCACACTGTGGCATGCAAGCTTTGCAACTGGCTTGATGCGCCTTAGTTCCTGAGTAAACGTATGTTGATTGTTTCAGTGATTGGCCTTCTTGGCCCAAAAGAAAGAAGGAAAAAGAAAGTGACTATTTATCTTGGTATTAATCTCGTGATTCTTAGCATGCAAAAGAATTGCTTGAAATAGAAAGAAACAACATAATAAACTTCTTTTCATCAGTAAGACTAGTATCTTTTTAAGTACAAGCTTTACCCACTAAGTATTATTGCAATATTACATAAGGCACTAATTCCTTAGTTTCTGACAAACAAGGAAAAGAAGGTCAATGAGAATGGTTATTTCAAAACTGAACAAATAAGAATACATAAGCAGGTAAGGACAAAAGGGATGAGGTTAACCATGGATCTTCCATGGTAAATAGATACAAAAGGCAAGTATATCTAAGATATATGTTCGACAGCACACAAAAATGGCAGTAGGAAATCACTACAACAATCCCACTGTATGCTAATAGTTATCTTGCAAACATCAAATTTCAATCCAAAATCATTGGTGATGCACCCAAAATGTTACTTAATTTTTGTGAATATACCTTAAATGTCATTGTGTCCCAGATAGCTAGAGTTTTATCAGCACCAATGGTGATGAGTTGTGGTGCACTTCCCATTACTCTTGAGAGCTCAACTGCAACAACACCCCCGTCATGTGCCTGTTCACACCAAATAAAACAACAAACAATCAAGATGTTGTATGATAAGAATTCAAGAGCCACTAAGAAGTAAAATACACATACCGAATATGTGCAATTGAGAACTTCAGACCAAAATAATATACACAGTATTTATAACTACAATAAACTGCTGCCCTGAAATAAAAGGTAGTCTTTTCTATATTCATCTCAACGTCTGATGCTGATGAATTTAATCTGGCTGTTCCTTCATGACGGAGATGCTCTTTTCATTTGTGTAGTATAGTTTTTGTTGCTACACGTTACATGTTCATGTACTGTGCTAACATGTTAATGTCGTAGTGATTTTGATATACATGAGACAGATGAATATACTCCTTTCGTTAAAATGTTGTTACTATTATAATTCCAGTTGACAATAGAATAATTGGTTCCATAGACGATACTTTCTCAACAAAAACAAAAACAAAAACAAAATAAAAATAAAAGGCATGAAATTTTATTTTGGCAATCTCAATTTCCTTCTTCAAACTTTTGATGTTTCATGCTTAAAAAAACAGGCAGAAATTTTACCTTGAGACTAAGTTTCGGAACAAGTTCACGGGAATCATTGATATGATCAGCACTCCATAGTACAAGAAGACCATCACTGGCGCCTGACACCAGAAATGCCTGATAAGGTCATGACGGTGACAGTAAGCGTAAGTTGCACGGATCCAAAGATCATTAAAGTGAGATACTTTTGTAATGAAATCAAATCCAGATCGATCATAAAAAAATAATTAACAGCATGTAAAAGAGAGGTTAACTGCATATTATAACAAGAGTTAGTAACATGTGTTACCTCACCACTAGCTGCCACGAATGTCATCAAGCAAGCTATTGAGCCTTTATGACCTCCAGTGTACCTTCTGACCATCTACACATTATCTTCAGTCATGATTCAACTTAATATGCCAAAGAGTAAAAAGGAAAAAGGAAAAGCTTTCTAGAACCTTCCATGTTATCATCGATAGAACTCTTATAACCCCATCAGAACCACCAAAAGCAACAAGCGGGCCATCATTTGATGCAGACCGAGATAAAAACTCCATACTGTAATTAAGAAAAGAAGAATATTTATCTACGCCTTCAAACATTAAAGAATGGACAAAATGAAAAGGGGGACCCAACAAAAAAAAGTCGTATACTCCTCAATACACCAAATGGCTCATGTAATGATGGGAATTGGAAAAACATTCTATTACCCAACAAGCAGTGGTACAAATGAGTTACACTACCCCGTACCCTCCTCCACATAATTATTTCAGGAAAAACATAAAACTAACTGCACTACCTCACATCTGAGAGAGATCAGAAAAAGAACAACTTGGCAATATGTTCAAATAAAATGACAAAAAGAAAAACATAACATTTAATCAATAAATGCTTGTTGATTCACAGAAAAGATGTTTTTCACATACCAAAGTAAGGACCGATTATCAAGCTCCTGCTTTGGCACATCCCGTCCCCTCATAGTAACAAGATCCAAAAATATGGCCTTATTCTCACAACAAATCACAACAAAGTGCCTTCCCCTAGTGGATGTCACTGGGCTACCACCAAAAGCTGAGGAGTTTTGGTTCACCGCATTCGGGGCCTCAGAAGCTGCAGCACGGCTGCGCCAGTGCTGCCAATACCGTACGTCATCATCAAAAAAACCAACCTGCTTTACACTTTAGAGATAGATGCTATTATCAGCATAAGATCATATTTTTATTTCTATTTCACAAAAACCTAAACCACTGACTGTAATTGACCAAACAGCACCAGGAACTTCAACAGAGGAAAACACCATTAAACACAAGTTGAAGCTAAACAGGTAATCTTATATGGTCTTGAATTGGTGCAGCAATAACAGCTGTCTTTAGTAAGATACCTCAATAATGTACTACCGGAATGGTACTGGACTGTATGCCTAAATATGGTAGCATCTGAACATTATCTACAGTCAATTTATAGAAACATCTATAATTAAGTTCTATTTGATTTCAAGCAGATTACAAATTTGGTATTTTCCATAAGTTTCTGGAAGGGTCAGTCATACCAACAAGAACCTGCCTCAACTTAATTAAACCAATCAAGGACAACACAGAATTATAATATTTGGTGCTGGCGGCTACAAAGCACAATGCTGTTACACAAATAACACTGAATGTTGTATATCAGTACCACAATTCTAAAAAAAAAAAGAAAAAATGTGGCAAAAAGGGTGAAAGGCAGTTACCTGCCTCCTCTGATAGCCTCAGTGGGCTTCCCTCTAGAATCTGTGAAGCATCAAATAGTTAATACTTAATACTGAGTGGTTCTACTATGGATCGGATAAGCAACCTTTCATTTTTAATTGAGCGGTTCTTATCAATGATTTCTCTTTAATTGTATCTAAAGACATGTCGTGACCATCTGATCATGAAAATTGAACGGCCCATATTTCATCCGATCCATAGCAGAATTAGCCATACTTTTAATACTTAACAGCACTCGACCCATTTCACTTCTCTACATACTTCCAACCATGCCGCGGACTTGTGTTATTTGCCCAAACACTCCACATATATTGGTACACATTCAACTTATAGGTTTAAGTCTTGGCTTACATTAACATTAACATTTCTATCCTTACTAAGAATTTAAAATGCAGAGATCAAGATCAACCCATACCGGTTTCGCCCTCGGCGAGCTTCTCCAGTTTCGCCCCGACCAGCCGCCTCTCGTCCACTCCTCCGGCCTTAAGCTCGTATATAATCTGCATACAAACAAACACACACATCAGCGCATCAGATCACTCGACGTTTTGGCATATTTAAGGGGAAGGAATGTGATGAGACCTGGCGGTGCTCCCAGTCCCAGACGGAGACGCGATCGGAGGCGTCGGCGGTGACCATCCAGGGGTGCGTGGGGTGCAGCTGGATCTTGACGATCTTGTCGCTCGTCGGGCGGAATGCCCGCAGGCGAAGCATCTTGGTCGGGTTGATAGATCTGAGGGATGAATGGAAGAAGAGAGGGAAGAAGTTTGATAGATGGATCTGGGGAGTGATGCGATTACGGGAAAGTGGAGGGCGAGCTTGGAAAAGTCGGGACTCGGGAGTGGTTCGGAGTTGGGACGATGGCCGGGTTTGGGCCGGATGCTGGGATGGATGGATTATGGACTAGACCGGACAGGTTGCTGTTCAAATAATTGTTCAGTCTTGACTCTTGAGTGAGAAACACCTTTGTGTCTATTGAAAAAGAGGAGGGATAAAATACCTATGTTTTTTTGTGACCGATCGGTGATCATTAAATTGAATCTTAAATAACTACATTTTAAATTCTTAAAATAACAAACTAATTGATAGAATACGTTGTATACATCATATTTTATGTGTACACAAAAAATTATATCATTTTGATTTTATTTACATGTGTATCAAGAATTAACAAAAATCAACAGTTCAAGTTTTAAGATTGTTTCTCCTCTCTTGATAACTATCAAAACAATGTTAAAAATTTATCATTTTTTATGTATATGTTATTTAAATAATATAGAATACATCTAACAGTTTAGATTTTTCAATTTATGCATAAATTAAAAAATGGTCACTATGGGCAACAATGCTCATGGTTATTGGATCCCTCCCCATTGAAAAAATTTCCATACATTCATAGACGTAAACGGAATATAACGGATCCATCCAAATAAAACAAATACATTTTGAAATGTAACATATGGACACTGTGAACAGTTTTCCTGTAGACACTTCTGTGAATGACTCAATTGAGTATCGGACCAGTTACCAGTATGAGCAAATTTTTGAGGGATCTGATACGTAGATAAAAAAAATGATACCAAAAGCGATTGGCAGTGAGTATTTATGTTAAATATGTTAAAATTCAAATTAATTTATTAAAATATTTAACTTATATGTATAATACATCGCAGTACATTGTCTAAAAGTGAGTTATATAGTGAAATTATTAATTTGAATACATATCTATTTAATATGAATATTAGCACGATTAGTATCAATTTTGATATCACTTTTGGTGTTTCCATAACATTTTTCAATTACTTCATTACAGATTTAATTTAGTTAATTTAGAGTTCATTTATTATCAACACTATATTTTTAATTGTTGGAAAATTTTCATAGCGTATTTCAATTATAGGCTTATTATCTATTCAACTAAATTAAATTATTGAGTAAATTACACAAATTATCCTTAAAGTATCACTTTTTTACCAAATTGGTCCTTAAAGTTTCAAAAGTATCACATTGGTCCCTAAAGTATTAATTTGCTACCAATTTGGTCCCTAAAGTTTGGGATGTACCATTTTGGTCCTTAAAATTTCACTAACATATCGTTTTGGTCCTAAAGTTTTAAAAATTTATCAAATAGGTTCCAAAATTAAGTATTTCATTCAAAATTATTATTTTTATTTATCTTAAATTAATTTTTAGTATTACAAATAACAATAATAATTATTGAAAACATAAATTATGTACAAATAAATATATTTATTCATGCTATCAAATACTTATTAATTAAATTTTAACATCAACGGATAATGACAGGACTAATTTGGCATGAATAAAATATTTTAAGGACCAAAATGATATATTAGTAAAACTTAAGGACCAAAATGGTATATCACAAACTTTAGGGACCAAATTGGTAGCAAATCAATGCTTTAAGGACCAATTTGGTAACTTTTAAATTTTAAGGACCAATTTGGTAAAGTGATAATACTTTAAGGACCAATGCTTTTACTCTAATTTACTCCAATTTGGTATTACACTCTATCCGGGTGTAAACGGGTGTGGTTTTAAAAAAAAAAAAAAAAAAAAAAAAGATACCGATTTTCAAAATCGGTTCCAATGAAAGGAACCGATTTTGAAAATCGGTACGGATCCCGTGTAGCCATCCCGGGTGTAAAACGGGTGTGGTTTTAAAAAAAAAGAAAAAAGAAGATACCGATTTTCAAAATCGGTTCCAATGACAGGAACCAATTTTGAAAATCGGCTCTATCTAGTATGTGTAATTTTGGGTGTCATCTTACTATTTTCATAAAAAAATCTTTTTATTTTCGATTTATAAAAAAATTTGCTTCTCCCCTCCCCTCCCCTCCTCCTTCTGGAGCAAAGTGTAAACGGACCTTCATAGTCGTATCTTGGTTATGGAGAGTCCATACTTCACAGGCTCGAACTTTTTGTTTCTCTATCGGAATCATCCGAGGTGGGTTCATTTTCTTTTGGAAAGGGCCCAACCCCAAATAAGCCTTGCCCGTGAACCAAATCCTTCTGAACCTGTATTCCTGGGCCATCACATTATGAGGAGCCGAATTGTGTCCAAACAAACCCAAGCCTTTGGGAGCGCTCATCGCCTAACTTACTGCACTGTGCAGTTCACAACTCGGCCGTTAGATGTCCGTGGGATCCGCACCGCACGAATCTCAATACAAATCCAACGGTTGATGTTGTGAATTGCACAATGCAGTACAGCAGGGGATATGAATTCAGCCTTTTGAGATAAAATGGGCCTTTATTACTTATAGACTCAGTTCAGCAAAACGGGTAACCACAAGAAAGAACTAATATGTGGCCGTAAGCCCGTAAGGCCGTAACTCATAAAATCTTCTCATGGTTTTCTAATCAATTTCGATCTGAATTTCTCAATGGGATTCAACTCGTTAGTATATATCATTGACATATGTTATTTTTCAGTACATGTATTTATTACGAATATATTTATTACTGCTGATTAGTTTCTAAACAAAAGTCGTCCAAATATATTTTATTTGAAACTTTTTTAAGAAAAGAAAAGAGCACATATTAAGTTTACCAATCCAATAAAATGGGCGACATCGAAAGTTAAAACAAAATGATCTGCTAGTAGTTCCACTCTCACAATTCACAAATAATAACGATAATAATGTGCGTCACTCATGTACATAGATAGATAGGGACAGTATCGGCCATCAGACATGCATGCATGATGGATGCATCAGACAAATCACAAATTTATCGTGGATTTATAATCATTCAATTTGTTCACTTGTTCAAAGAGATTCCAAAAGGAACAATGGAGGCATATATGGTCATAATATGTCACACCAAATAATTACTATTCTCTCTACAGATTCTCTACAGAATGATACATAATGAGTCGATTTGGAATTCAAGAAAACAATCATGCAGGGTCGCGGAGTCGCAAAATTCATGATTTGGACATAATAGGTGGCACACAACTCATGATGATGAAAATTTGTTTCTACTATGAAAATGATGAACTTGAAGATATTAGGTTTTATGCGAGAAGTATGATATTTGTAATTATAGTGCATAAATAATTCCATGATGATTCTTAGGATTAAACTACGGTGTTTTTAAGCTAATGGAGGCCTTCTGTAAGTTTAACCCAAAAAAACATATCAAATCATATTCAAATTTTTTATTTATATGGCATAATATATAAATTCTTTTGTACCAAAATCTTATGGCATACAAAATTTTATATTTTTGGAGATTTTTAGTTATTTATTTCAGAATTTTTTTTAAGTAGCAACTATAAAATATAAATAAAATAATCAATGTTTCATATTAACTTTTCAAAATTTTCAAAATAAATACTTACAAATCTCTTACATTGGAAATTTTTGTATGCCATAAGATTTTGTTTCAAAAAAATTTATTAACCTATAGAAATCAAAAGTTAGATATTATTCGATATGTTTTTTATGTTAAGTTAATGAAAAGCTTCCGTGAGTTTAAGAACACTGTAATTTTACTCACAATGCCGGTAGTTGTAGTTGTAACAAAAGATTTTTTTGAAGAAAAACAGTACATTTTTTTTTGTTGTTGCAAAAAGAAAGACGAATTAAAGAGGTTAAGAGGGTGCTATTAAACCTAGTCAGAGCCACATGTGCTGTCGGGTGCACGCAGAGCCCCAATTAAAGAGCCCGGTTCGATCGGTTACAATCCAACCCACCAAGAATTGCAAGGGGTGGAACCAACAGTTGAAAGGATAAGATTTGGTTCTTTCCCCAAACAGCCCCAATTCACCCCATTCCGGTGCATGTCTGGTTAATCAATCAACCCTGCAAACATATATAACAACTGCCTTCAATTAATGCATAATATGCAAGGAGCTGAAGTCTGATGCCATGCCATGTGACTGTGACCGGATAAGGTTTGCTGCATGCTTGCTGCTGGGACATGTATCATGGCATGCAATGCAATGCAATATATTGCATCAGTAAGTAAAGAGATATTATGAGTGAGGTTATTACAGTACTTTGCAGAGTGTAGGGAGGTAGTGCGCTTCGGCCTGGTATCTTAAAATCTTAGTTCAAATAGTTAATTCATAAGTTGCTCAGCACAATCTACACATTGAAACCTTGTAGATTACCGATTTTTTCTGTTTTTAGAGTTTTCTAATTATTTTCTTAGATTTTTGAAAAATGACTCATTTTATATACAAACTGTTGTGCATTTTTTATAAAATTTTCAAATATTTAAAAAAAATGGTTAGAAAAATTTGGTATGCAGTTAGGTTTCAACATTAACATTGCAGTAAACAACTTGGATTGGTAACTCAAGCCACAATTTAGTAGATACGAGGCCGAATCACACCAGCCACTGCGCCTCACTCAGATATTATAAGAACAGTAGTAGGCAAACTGGAATAAGGAGGCCTACTGGGGGTGGCCACTGGCTCATCTGCACTGTCTTGCCCTGAGTAGCAAAGATAACCGCCCGCCCGGCTGAGTTAGGTTTTGGCAGTTAAAATTGTAGGCCCGGCCGGGCCAGCGGCCCACTTTTCTCTCTCCCACCGCCCCATGCTCCTCCAACTGCTGCTGCTGCTCTGTGGTGGTGAGTCACAGGGTCAGGGTTCTGCTGCAGCATCTGCTACTGTGTACAGGGTCATGTTAATAAGGCTCTGTAGCTAATTTACTGTGTACAGGGTCAGGGTCATTTATTTATTTTTTTTTTAAAGAAAGTGGAATACTTTATTAGTTTTATTGAAACCTTTTATTTTGTATTCATGGATGAACCTACTAGGCCATTTGCACATGGTCATGTTAACCTTTTGTTTTTTTTTTTTTTACCAGCTGCATTATTTACGGGATATTAATTGAATTTTTTTTTTACTGTTTTGTTTTAGATATAAATTTGTAGACTGTTAGGTGGACTGAATTCTAGCTAACTTTAGGCATAGTAGTTCATTTGGTTGGCAATATGTAGTGTTCTGATATTACTTGATTCTAGATGAGATTTTTTTTCCTTTTTTTTTTTTTTGGCAAATTGCCCGCAGGCTCTAGTTGAGAATTTTAATTTAGGTGGAGCACAAATAAAATGTGCAAAATAATTATGTGACGCTACATTTTTTTCATTTTTTTTTTTAAATTTGTAATGTACCTAAATGAGACTGCATTTTTTTTTCCTTTCATTTTTTCTTAAAAGAATACAAAGATATGTCATGTCTTGCTTTAGGTTTGACAAAATGGTGAAGGAACTATGGGTGATGGGCCACCAATTTCAAACCCATTTACTTTTGATGCACATAATTAAATATATAAGAGTCAACAAATTATTTTTTTTTGAATAGTTGACGGCGGCTGCCAAATTTTAAGAAAGAAAATTTCATGCATTAGTCGAAGATCACACATAAAGTTCATAAATTTTGATTAAGAAACAATTTTAAGGACTTTTGTATGCAATAGTTAACTTTAAATAAAATAATTATAAGATTGTACAAAACTTTAAGCATTGGAACTCACGAAACTTAAAGAAATATATATGCCCAAGAATGTAGATAATATAAATTGAGGAGGGATCCCTTGACAATGGATATTTTGACAATCTTGACAATGGTACCTTTAAAAAATTTATAAAAATTCATTAAAAATCTTAAAAATGAAAAAAGTTTTATGGATGCATTATTTAACTTATAGATTGATAGTGTATCAAATTTCAACCAATTTGAACATCATTTGATGCCTTATCAAAATTTTGTACATTTTTTAACGGTTGTAATTTAACGGACATTTAAAAAGCTATCGAATATCATTTAAATTGAATATAATCGGAAACATAATCGATCTATAAGTTAAATAATACTTCCGTAAACTTTTTTTCATTTTTAAGATTTTTAATGAATTTTTATAAATTTTTTAAAGATATCATTGTCAAGATTGTCAAAATATCCAATGTCAATGGATCCCTCCTCATATAAATTAGGCCAGTAATCAAATGAATAAAATATTTTTTGTCACCAATTCATATTCGACATCTAATAAGCATAAAAAAATTTGGAGATCTTTTATCATCATAAAGACAGAGTTCATTATATAATTATAATTATATATATTAATATTTTAATGCAAGGTGTTCTATCATTGAAATAAACTAATACTTTAGGCATATATAACAGACACATTTTGAAATGGATGAAGAGAATAAGATGAAGATGCATGATGTGTCATGGGTAAGAAGCTTTGAAACCTAACCAATTTAGATTGCACTGTTCAAATTCATAATGTCCAATAAACAATGTAGGAGCAATTATTCTATAAATAATAAAAAAAACTTTTAATGTTTTGAAGCATAAATTAGTTTCAGTTAAAATTAAGGGGTTCTAATAACTTGACACATATTACTCAATTTACCCAAAAATTATTTTCATTAATTTGAGTGGTATTTAATATTTCATCAAAATTATCAAATAAGACCTTTTTTGAGTTTTAATCCATTATTAATTATTATAATATAATTTTAATGGTTTTGATGAAATATCAAATAATATTCAAATTGCATGAAACGTGAAACACAATCGATATATAATTAATTTTAAGAAAACGTTTGTACAAGTTTTTTTTTTTTCTAAGATTTTCTGTAAATTTATTCTAAACTGGTTCTAAACATTGTCAGCATGACTTGTTGTCAAGTCATCTCTGCCATCCCTCCCAAACTGTATTACCAAAAATATAAATCTTCTCAAATCTCAAGTGATCCCTCCCAAAATAATACCACTACCGACTAAATAGTTTAATTAAGCACATCGTGCAACTCGGATGTATATATAGAATTAATCATAGACTAAAAAAAACTAATTATTACTAAACATCCACGAGGACAGACATAAAGTATTGCCATAATTTGACACGATTAAAAATTTAAAAATGAACAGGATTCGCCACAGGGTGTCCAAATTTTGAAATCGATATATATTTCGTACGATCATAATTCATAAAGCAGATGGAATCGTTTTAATTAATTTCCTGCCGAGCCTAGTCATGGATGACACATAAATCCTTGAATTGAGATGGCATCTACACATGCATATGATATATACTAGCTAGCATGCCATGACCATGACCATGACCATGACGACCGTGAACATGACCATGACATCACGGTATTGTAGAGCCGACAAGTTGAGGACGCAATCAAATTCAATCCCCTTCGATTGGTACTATAAAACCCTGTTCCAAACATACCGGCGTGGAGAAATGTTTCGTGCTACAAAACTCTGGTCCCAAAATATAGAAACCGTATCCCGGTATCTAGGGGCGGATCCAGAACTAATATGAAAGAGGGGCCGAGGGACAATTCATGGTTCCAACTTTCTAAATATTGATTCAAAATGGGTTTAGAGGGGGTCACTCTATGGCTTCAAAGATAAAAAAATATTTATTATAATATACAACTTTTATATATATTCAACAAAATATATATCAAATTAAGAGTTAATTGTATACTTAAGTAACAAAATATTTAATTAATTAATCATTGTCCATGTTTTGATGTAAAAAAAAAAAGATTTTTAGCATAAAATTAACAAAAATAACACTAAATATGAACTTGAGTTAAACAGAAAAAAAAAAAACGGGGTTCTACAATTTCTACCAGGCCAAGGGAAGGCCGGGGCGCCCCCTGGCAGTCTGGCACCCCCCTTAGATCCGCCCCTGCCAGTATCTGCCACGATCCAAAACAGGATCGCAGGCCCTGAGATTGGATTTGGATCGCAGCTGATTTCAGTGCCACAATATATATGGTGCAATATATTTTATTTGATCGTAATAATGTAACATAAATATATCTTCTATATATAGTAGTATGCCCTTTTATGCAAAATTTTTTCTATTGTGTAATTTATATTCTAGCATAATTCTTTTTTTTTTTTTTTACTTATTTAACTCTGAAAAGTATTTAAGAGAAATTGCAATTTGCATATTGATGTGACACCTTCTAAAAGATTACTATATTAACAACAGTTTAGCAGTTTTGCAATTTTTTTTTAATAAACACGTCAGTATCCAATTGATATATTATTTTTTTTAATCAAAGAGAAATATTCACAAAGTTTGGATCTCTCTGTTTTTTTTTTTTTTTTTCTTATTTTTAATGACTTAACCCAAGCGCTCATCCACTAGGCTACAGTCCACATATTTGGTTCAAGCTCTAAGATTTAAATTATAATCATCACAACAATATTTATAATTTAGTCGAAGGTCGAAAATTCTTTAATAAAGACATATGATTATCTAGAAATTATTCCTGCAATATTTTCAATATACAAGTGTGAAGCTGCAGGGATTCCAAGTGTTAGTGATTCAAAGACCAAAAAAAAAAGGTTGAGTCAAAAAAGAGAAGATTCCCTTCTCTTTAGTTGTATTTATTTTTACAAGTAAAGAGCGCACGCCCTGCTTTGGACTGAAATTATTATTTCTTATAATAACTTTTTAAGATAATATGTAATGGGCTTTAAATTGAGAAAATTGATATGAGCCTTAAGTTTAAATGGATTAAGACATTAAAGTACGTTAACAGTGGTGATCAATCTAAGTAAACAATCAAAGACTGAGATTTATTTTTTGGGGAAGATAGAACTTTCATGTTAAAAAATCCAATCGCCTTTTATTAGAGTAAGGATGTTAACATTAACTGTGAGACTATAGTGCCTCTTTTGGTGGTAGTTAGCCGTCTCCATTCACACTTCTCACAAACTAGAAAGATACATATTTCGTCATTACCACCATAAGAAACAAATCAATTCCCTAAAATATCCATTACCGCCATAAGAAACAAATCAATTCCCTAAAACAAACAGCGAAGAAACAAATCAATTAATTAGTTTTTTAACAAGACTTTTTTGATCGTATCCAGTATCCTTTGGACTGGTGCACTATGTACCATATATTGACCAGCCTTCGTTTCTCTTTGGTTTCTTGAGATTTTTCATCTCACTGAAACTTCAATTCTCAAGTACATGACGAAATTTCAAATATGGACTTGACATGTATATATATAATTAATTATGTTTGAACGATGGGTACACGTACAGGAAAAGTAAAAGAGTAATACCTATATAAGGAACATTAGAAAAGTCATCCATGGTGTTTATAGGTTACATTTTGGAATGTATCTGTAACATTTCATAATGCATATGTTACGTACATTCCGTACACGTCTGTGGATGTATAGACAATTTTTCAATGGACGCAAGAAGTTTCTCAAAGTAATTAAAGGCATGCTGCACAAGTGTCAAGTTTTGGGTTAGTATATAAATTAATTACTTGTCACCGAATTGACGATCGACTCCGCTACATTAAGCTCTAGCACATACAGTTTGTGCATGATTTAAATGCGATATCCATATATTATCCAAACACTGTTTACGTCTCGCGTGACATGAATACATGATGACATGATATTATCATTATTCGTGAAGTTTATGTTGGTCGGCCGGCTTGACCCGACAAAACACGACCAAATGTCACATACATGTACATGACATGTGGAGACATGTCCAACTTCCGATTAATTAACACATAGTGCCACTTTTAGTTTTAGGCACCTCTTTTATATATGAGCAGGGATCCATTGACAATGGATAACTTGACAATCTTAATAATATCTTTTTTCAAAAATTTATAAAAAATCATAAAAAATCTTAAAAATGAAAATTGATTTATGGATGTATTACTTGACTTATAGATTGATAGTGTTTCAAATTTCAATCAATTTGATCATCGTTTAATGGCTTATCAAAATTTTATGAACTTTTCAATGGTTATAATTTAACGGATCTTAAAGAGCTATTAAACGCCGTTTAAATTGAATATAATCGGATACATAATCAATCTATAAGTTAAGCAATACTTTTGCGAACTTTTTTCTATTTTTAACATTTTTTATGATTTTTTATAAATTTTTGAAGAGTGATATTCTTAAGATTGTCAATGGATCCCTCCTCTTTATATATATATATATATATATATAATTTTGCTACGGTGAGTTGCAACTCACGGGCTGCTCCGTGAGTCGGGATCCAAAAACATATCAAATCACCTCCAAATTTTGATATATGGCTCAATAAATTCTTCATATCAAAATCTTGTAGCACACAAAAAATTTTCATTTTCGAATATTTTTAAGTACTTGTTTGAGATTTTCTAAAATGATACATAAAACATTGATTATTTTATTAATATTGTATAGTCATTTTAAAAAATCTCAATCAAATACTTAAAAATCTCCAAAAATGAAAATTTTTTGCATGCTATAAGATTTTGATATGAAGAATTTATTGAGCCATATAAATCGAAATTTGGAGGTGATTTGATATGTTTTTGGATCCCGATTCACGGAGCAGCCCGTGAGTTGCAACTCACTGTAGCTAGACTCTATATATATATATATATATATATATATATATATAATTACGTTGCTTTGCAAAGTTGGGCAATTTTTTGCTTTGCGTTCAAATCTCATTCTCCAAAGCTCAAATGGCCAATCTAATTTGCTAAACATAATCTACATATTGAAAACATACAAAATACGAAATTTTATAATTTTATAATTTTTCAAATTTTTTAGCTATTTTTTTTGGATTTTTGAAATATTGACACTTTTTGGTATCATTATTTTATTATTATTTCTGGGTCATCTTTCTAAAAATCAGAAAAAATAGTTAAAAAATTCAAAAAATAGTAAATTTTGGTATCCCATCATATTTCAATATTTAGAATGTTTTGGTTCAATTAGATTTGTTGTTTGAGTTTTTGTTTGTGAGATTTTGAAAACGCAAAGCAAAAAAAGCCTCAACTTTGCAAAGCACCGTAACATGTTTATATATATCTGGTTTTGTTCTAATAATTTATATATTTATTTTTAAATTTCCTACTTCAATTTTCTAATAAATATATACTTTCTATTTTATTTTATATTTTTGCCACATTTGCAACATTTCAAACAGAAAATTAAGTAATTTTTATTATGAAAGTTTATATATAATAATTTTGGTAGCTTTTCAATTGTTCCTAGTTTTCTCAAACTTTTTTTTTTATTTTCAAATGATTTTTAACATCTAATTTCTGAATTTTAAAGAAAAAATAGTTAAAACCCAAATGCACACATGATGCATCATATATAATGTGCGGGTCTACGTACGGTGATATATATATCACACTTTAGTCGTGCTTTGGGGTCTGTACATCTTTTTCCGGTGTCTATATAGTCGATCTGAACTGCTTAACTTCACATCTTATATCAAAATCTACTAGCAAACCAAAACCTTTTATTTATGGAATTTTTTTGCTATATGTAATGATGGGGAGAATCATTATTTTGTATGAACCAGATCTCTTGGATCTAGTCATTTTCTCCTCATCATTAAAAATAGCAAAAAAAAATATATAATTTGGTTTGCTAGTAGATTTTGATATAAAGATTAAGTTGAACGGTTCATATCAACTATTTTGACACCAGAAACAGGGATACGAACCCCATGTCATGGTCAAATTGTAATATGCATATTATCCATATATAATTTAATATAAAAACACCGTCCAACACAACTTTTCTATGTTTTATTATACAGTTGGGCATTTTTTTTTTCATTCGAAAGTTCAACATGGCATATATATTTTTAGCCGGTCACACACACGTAGACATGACCGGCACCGTCATCATTCACTCTCCATGAGAGACACCTGTCAACAACTTAAATAAAAATATAAACTATCAACTAATATCATAACAATGTTTCATAATTAATTCTGCCCTTGTGGGTTTATAACCGGCCATGCAACGACAAATTAAATGGCAAATTTTAAAGAACCAGCCTTTAGTTTAATGGCTAAGGCCAACGCTCTTTGTGTGTATGGAAGGTCGTAGGTTCGAAATTCAGATAGAGAGTCTTTTATATATACTAATAAAAGCCCTCGCTTTACTTTGGGCTGAAATTATTATTTTTTATAATAGACTTTTAAGATAATATGTAATGAACCTTAAATTGAGATAATATATACGGGCCTTTAATTTTAATGGGCTTAGAACGTTAACAGGTATTAAAGTACGTCAACGGTGGTGATCAATCTAAGTAAACAATCAACAGCTGAAATTTATTCCTCGAGGAAATTAATAGACTTTTGATGTCAAAAAATTAAATATGCTTTTATTAGAAGTAAGGATTTAAATTTAAATGGCTTCGCCTAATTTATTATCGGACGGTTGTGATCAACCGAAGAATAAAGTTCGGTTGATACCGACCACCCGATCACAAGAGCAGGGTCCACATATATGCATAACTTTCATGAATTAAGTGCGACGGTAAATCCGTCAATGTCATGTCTAGGTGCACGCCGACACGCCAGAATTGGGTGGATGCACGTGTCAGTGACTAGTTAGATGGGAAGTTGGGAACTGGCTATTCAGTCCAGCTAGCCACACCATCGTCATCATGTCATCGCCTAATTTGATTAACCTTGTAAACTATAAATAAATTATCCAGATTCCAGAGTCTACATCTACCGGACAATTTTTTCTTTTTATTTTAGGAATATCGAAAATATTATTGCGTAGAAAGAAAGAAATTAAAATGTTATATCCAGAGTAGAAAGAAAGAAATTAACCATGTAAACTATAAATTATCCAGAGTCTACATCTACCAGACAATTTTTTCTTTTTCTTTTAGGAATATCGAAAACATTATTGCGTAGAAAGAAAGGGATTAAAATGTTATAGATGATGCACCGCATTCATATATGCATTTTACCAGACTTGTACCTTGTTTTCGACCTAAAATCCCGAGTTTAATTGCATTTTAGTATTAGAATTCTTAGATTCCAGTTACTCGTTCAATTTTGTCTATGTTTCAGGTAAATTGGGCTTTTGGAGCCACTTGGATGCGATTTGAAGCCCTGGAGAGCAAGTTTGCACTAGAACTCACTTCCTGCGGGCTGTAAGACCTACTTCTTGCGGCTGCAAGACCCGCGGCAGCGCTGTTTCTATTTCTGCCGCCTTTTTGGCTATTTAAACCATCCTTTTGGACGGTTTTGGCATCTTACTTTCTGTCTCTTTCACCCTAGCCGCCAGGGACCAGAGGAGAGCATGTTCGGGAGTTGATCTTCACTATCTTTCGAGGAGATTTCGAGAGGACTTCTTGGAGACGATGAAGATTGAAGCCACGCTAGTTCTTCTTCGGTTCTTTAGTATCATGAATTTCTTCTTTGTTTTGCTTTCTTTGTTTTCCCTCGCCATGAGCGAGTAGTCTTTTAGTTTTTAGGGTAGATGATGAAGTTTGTGTTAATGGATTGATTTCTTATTGTGAGACTTACGTTATTTTCATGTTACCTGTGATTTTCATGATTATGTGTGTTTGACTTGACTTGTTGATGTGGTAGACCTGTAGATTGCGAGCAAAATCTAGTTGGTTAATAAAATATCATGCTTGTTGTATGGTAAACCTGTAGATTAGGCACAAAGTTTAGTTGGTCAATAGAGTATCATATTTGCAAGAATTGTTATTTACACTATTTGGATTGATAACTTGTTGTCCAAGAATAACCGAACGGTTAAATTGCAATTCTTACGAGAGTGGAACCGAATCCTAGATATAAAGTAACTTGAACGTAGATTTAGAAATAGATCCACGAATTTCTGTTGAACCGGTATTGTTAGAAGAATCAAAATACGAAAGTTGAGGACTTATATTGTTGTTGGTTTGATTCAGAATTGATAACGTGAGTCGAACATTGAACCAGAACCAGAACTGCTCTCTGTCAGATTTCCTGCGGACCGCAATAGAGATACCTAAAATTGAAACCAAAATCGATATAATTAAGTATGTAATAGTATTCAGATTAATGATTTTAATGGACTACTTATTTTATATACTAGAGTATATATATATTATACGAATAACTTGAACATTAAGCGAGTTAATTAATTTTTAATATTTAACTCAAGTATGTAATGTGAAAATTAACAACTCTGTATCAATGTTTGTATCATTTATTGTCACAATGTATTCATTCCCCTTTTTTTTCATATCCTAGTACACTCAACCAACGTAACTTGTATCCAAAATTGTTATTTTCTGTAAGCAATCAATCTAATGTTGTTTGTATAAACTACCTAGATGAAAATCAATTTCAATCCGCGAAAACAAAAACCTCAAAGGTGAAAAAAAAAACCCACTAGAGTGGGTTAGGGATCCTCGGACACGCAACTCCCACTACACAACGATCACGACCTTAACTTTTTAGAGGGTTTTCAGTTTTTACAATTCCAAGGCAGCTCTATCTCTATCTCTCTTCTCACTGCTGTTTTTGACATGCGTTAGACGATCCAATTTCACTAAAGTGTATGTCAGTCACTTCTTCTTCATCCAGAAAAATATTCATTTTTCTTTTGTATGAACTTTTTTATGGATTTCTAAAAGTGTAAAAAAGTGGTACCGTATCTTGGACATATTACATGTAATTATACTGTTTTTGACTATGCTTTATAGTTGATATTAGAAACTTATTGTCCTCTCTTTTTTTATATGCCAGTTGTACGATCCGGATAGCTCAAAAAGTCATTTCTTTAATATTAAATCCTCACCTTCAAATCGATTTTCCGTATTCGATTTGTCTATGGCTAATGAATGAATGAATGAACTATGGTATTACAATATTTCTCAAGTTTCTAAATCATTTGTCAAAGTCTTGCGATTTTTCTCATCAAGACGTTTTCAAGGCAATGCTTGATTTTCTCGTTGAGAATTAAGTCATTACTTTCGAGGTTCAACAAGAGATTCTATATGAATATCTGAATTTGGATCACTGACCCGTTATTACTTTTTATACCTCCAAAAAAGCAAAATTGATTTATGTTGCTTGCCAAGTAATTATATTTCGTCCTATTCCTATTTAGGAAAGTGAATTCTTGTTGCAAGGAATTGAAAACTTAAATCTAATGTTTGAAATAAAACACGCACACACATGTATATACATCCAAAATTGAGAATCACTATATGTATATGCTAAGAATTTTATAGTTTCTAAAAGTTAAATAATAAATATGTAAAATTAAATAAATAATTTTACCAATTATAAGCTTATCCTTGTTAAGGTTTGAAATAAATCTACTAATTTTGATTGGTAATACCGTAATATAGTATGAAAAATCTTGAAAAAAAAAATAACAAACCAATGTTGAGGTGTAAGAAAGTTTAATTAATTAATTAATTAATTTGTAATTACATATTTTCTTTTTAAATTTTACTTTGATAGAAAAATTAAAATCTATATATATCCTCGTCGTATTCATCTATGCATTCATGATCATGAAATTGCACACTTATCGAAAACCCACATTTTTATGTATTTAACATAATCTCACAGTTCATTACCTAATAAAATAGCATATATAACAAACCATTAATCAACTAATAGTTTACTCGCTGTGCATGCATGCATACCAATTGCCACAGGAGATCCATCAATCAATCAAATTAACAAGCATGACGGGCGCTTAATCATCCTGACTTCCGACGTCTGAAAGGATCGACTGATGGAGAGAGCTAGCGGTGAGAAGGGCAGCAGGCAGAAAATGTGGCGTGGCCGTGGATCCCACTGCAGTCTGGGTCCCGCAGTCGGCAGGCAGGCGTCCACGGTCCATGCCACGGGGATATGAGGTGGCGCTTAGTAGTTAGTACTAGCTAGCTAGGGCTAGTTAAATTTTCCCAGCCAGGCAGCCGGGTCGAGTGGTTATTCCCTAACTCACTGCATTTTGCAGTTCATGATGCGAACCGTTGGATCGTCTCGAGATTCGTGGAGATCTAAGATGGCACGAATCTTCAGACAATCTAACGGCTCATGTTATGAACTGCAGAATGCGGTACAGCAGGAGATAAGAAATCGCCAGGTGCCTTGGCGTACGCAAACGTACCATCGATCGGGGTTGGTAGCATGCGAATATGCGATGCACCGGATCGATCAGGTGGGACCTTCGGTGGAAGATCGGATCATCGATCCCGTTCTTTAGCTTTCTGCCGAGTGCGTATCCTCTGCTCTGCTGCGCAAGTATTTTACTGCATGGCAGGGAATCAACAATGAGGATTATTGGGGGGGATTTTCTGAGATTGAGTTGCACGAATCTCAAAGCAGATCCAATAGTTGAAACGCTGCGCAGTAACTTACTGCGCGGTAGAGGATATGATGAATTCCTTTCAGCCTTGCCTTTCTGGTGCCGACGCCCGCGCCAACGCGTAATTCCCAGTTGAAAGTTTGAAAGTTTGAAACGACTGGGTACTGGCACTACTGGATCGCGTACTGCTGTGGACCCGTTTAGTGTCACTGGCATAGTGGCATGAGATGAGATGAGGCTTCAGCTCTAATATTTCCACCGCTCCAAGATTTGAGTCCACATCATGTGTCATTGTTACTGTTAGACTGTGTTGAGATTCAAAATATAGATATTTTGACAAATATATATATACCGAAGTAATATATTCAACAGTTCTAACAGGATAATATATTTGACAAATCAAGGAATAGAAATAGAATAGTGTGATTGGATTAGTAAAATTGGAAGAGTAGAAAGAATAATGATATTTTGAACTATTCGGAAGAGTAAAAACGTTGTTTGACAAGATTGAAGGCTATTCCAGAAGCCACATGAGAGAACTAATCTGGTATTCCACAGATAGTAGGACTACCAGAATAGTCTAATTCAAATGCTATTCTATTTTGCTAATTGATATTTTTGACACATATTTTGTTAGAACAGTGATTTACTTTTACTATTCTAAAATGGATTGCAAAGAGTGCAGCCTATGTGAGAGCAACTAGGGTTAATGAAACTCTTAATTCCATCCGTCTGATTAATTAATTAAGAGGAACGAAATTTTTATAAAATTCATAATCGGGTTCGGGTACGTAGACCCGTTAGGTTTTTAAAACCGATTGACTGTTTGACCAATATGGAGGAAGAAACAAATATCCGGAACGCTATTTTCTTATTGATTTTCTTTGGATGTACGTACGGAGTGCTGACGATTGATCATACTCTGATGATAGTGAGTTGGGAATTTTCTCCTCTTTATAATTTGATTTGATCACCGATATTTTGATTTTCCTCGTCTGTTGGGTACAACACAATCTTTCTGAAAAAAACACTTGAACCATCGGATTATATATATATATATATATATTGATAAAAACATTATGTTTCTTCGAAAAGGAAGCAAGTCAGTGAACATAACAAGGGTGCTCCGGCTGCTCCCCAACTACTTCCTTGAAGGGGGCCAAAAAAAAAAAAGAAAAAGAAAAAGAAAAAAAGACCGCTATGTTGTTAAATTCCCCACACACACATTTTTAAATTCCAATTGTTTATGTTGTTACGTTAACGAGTCGAGCTTAATCTCTTTGTCAATTTATGCAGGACCCTGCTGTGACTAATTTAAACCCCTTTATTTAATTTTTAGTGCATGGCCTTTTGTTGTAAGGATGATTCTATTTCCATGGTTTCTTTTGTGTGATGGGTTGCATTGATCAAGATTCTTGAATATACTTGTGAACCGTGACTGTTGTACATTTTATTGTATTATTAATATATTGTATTTAACAAGTTGCATTTGAGAATCGAAGTTTTTATATTGTTATTATGTGAGATGATCTTCTCGGCAACATACAACACAGCACAAATTAATGGGATCATGACATATTAAGTGGATGCATGTAAGCTAAATTGGAAGCTATGATGAATATCATTGAAGACAATTTGAAGCTTATTTGTATTTTATCTTTATTCTTTATATATATATATATATATATTTTTTTTTTTTTTATCTTAGATGCATATCTAGCAAGATATCGGGTGGTTATTGACCAAAATTCCCTCCAAACCTTCCAAAACTTACATAGAACCGTTCACAATGTTTATAAGGTGTCATAACATATCAGGGGAGTCAATCAGAGCTAAGACTAAGCTCCAACCCGAGACAATCGTTGCACAACGATAGTCACAATGTTTCATATAGTTTAACAATTCCTCAATCCTTGTAACGATTGGCTAGGACCAAAACTTCATCAAAACTTGATTCTCACCCTTTGATTGTTCCTTGCCAGGAGTTACAACGTTTATTTTATAGTTGCAATAGTTCCCAAGTTACTATTTGACTCCATGTTTATTTAAGAGCTTAACTTCTCAAAAATCACAAAAAAAAAAAAAAAACAAAAATGAAACCAATTGCTAAACTTTGGAAATCCTTTGAGCTTTTACAACACTCTACAATCATTTGCTACAACTTTCAAACCCTTTGTCGTTTGTTTTCAAACTATACGCTGCAAAAATCAAGACTTACTACCATCCAAATATTGGAGCCGAAGTGTGCGGTTAGGTCGGGGGAATGCTAGGTTAGAGTATGATGGAAGTTACGTCTTACATTGGGTGTGGGGAGCACCAATTGACACATTTACCTCATTTTGTGTGTTGTCATAATATGATCGCTCGAGCTTTGTAAAGACATTACTGTCTTGTGATTTGTTTCTTAGTCATTCATTTGACTGCGGATCCCATGGAGTAGGCATCGTGTCTTGTAGCGAACCAAGTTATATCAGGGCTTCTTTCTCTCTTTACTCTTTACTTTTATTTTGCTAAATCTTGTGAATTGAGTATTTGAATTTATTGATCTCACCACATTAAATTGAATTGAATTACTAGTTTGTGATGAGATCATTAGATGTTATTGTCATCGTAGTAAAACTTGTCTGTGATTGATTTTGCGAAAAATGCTATTCACCTCCTTCTAACACACTAGTCACAGATTTCTCATTAAAACATATCCTTTAAAAAATTAAGCACGAGTAAGCTAGCACTGCATGTATTTTTTTTCCCTTTCTTCCTAATTTATATCACACTTGAAGTCGCTTTTTATCTTAAACTAAAACAAAACAATGTTGAGCTATATATGGGGACTACTTAATTTATCCAATAATAATGCAAGAGCAAACATACAAGACCAATATTATGGATATATGTTTGGCTGATAAATGACATGCAATTGATGCAACACCAAACAAAATGACATTAAATGCTCTTTAGCGAATGTGAGAAATTATCATAGTCGTTTCAATTTTTTTGAGAAAAAAAATGAGGTCTACTCAAATTTAAATGTCTATAAAAGATCTTTCATCAGAGTTTTGGACCCGCGACTTCCCACATGGAAATCATTGCTCTTGACCACTAGACCAAAAGCTGGTTGTTTATTTCAATTAATACAGTCAAAATTTAATGAAACTATTGCATAGAAAAATTGAAGTGATTTAGAAATTATCATAGTCGTTTCAATCACCTATTTTTTTACATAGAAAGAAGAGTTTTAATATTCTAATAATACACGCTATTGTAAGGGATCCAATAACCACAAAATTTGGTACCCTTAATAAACACATTATTATTTATATATAAATTAATAAATCTAAACCGTTAGATGTATTCTAAATCATCTCAATAATATATATATATATAATGATGAAATTTTAACATTGTTTCGATTGCCATCAAAAGAGAATAAAAAATCATAAAATTTGAATCGTTGATTTTTGTTAATGCTTATTTCACATGTAAATAAAATCAAAATGATATAATTTTTTTTATTATACATAAAATTTGATATAAACAAAACATTCCATCAATTAAAATTTTGTTATTTAACCATTAAATATGTATTTATTTGAGATTTAATTTCATGGTTATGATGGGGTATCAAAAGTTGTGGTTATTTCCTCCTCTTAAAATAAACTGATAAAATTGCTTAAGATAATTAAAAAAAAAAAAACTAGCTATCAGAATTAATTCGGGCCGTTCACAGTTCATAATTCGATCTCATCAATCACTTCTGAATAATATTTTTTTTTTTACGGATTCTGATCTCATTTCATGTCATGTGTCATTAAAACTTGGATTCCCGCTATAATGCTAGAAATTATATTTTTACTGGACTAGCTAGAGCTAGGTGTTCAGAGTTCAGACAGAAGAGAATCATAATCATTTTTTTTTTGAGAAGAGAGAATCATAATCATAATCTAATGCTATCTTTTTTCCAAACAAGAGATCGGAGATCAGAGAAAGCGGTTGAATAATCGCAGAAGTTGTCGTTATTTCTGTTGGCGGTTTCCCATTGTTTTAAAATTAACTGTCACCGACATGTCAGTTATATTTAACATATATTAATAGTACTATAGTAGGGCGTGAGTGCAACGACTTCGTGTCCAACGGGTTCAATGGGCCTAACAATAAAAGTTGCTCACCATATATACCGATTTTTTTTTTAATAATAATTAAATAATAATTGGAATTAAATATTTAAGTAAATGTTAACTGAAATTCGGGATTTAGGGAGGTTTCGTTTCAAAATCGCGTCCCAGACCACACCAAACAGGCAAAAAATGTTAGAGATTCGAAAAAACTATATTTTATATACAGATGCGGATAGGATATGAAACCGAAACGAGTGGCTGCATATTTAATATGCAACCGTTCCTCCAGAGATGGGTATGGAACGAGTGGCTGCATATCAATTAGTGACCCAAAGTTTGAGTTGCATGTCAAAAACGCATCCCAAGAGATGGGTCACGGATTGAAAACACAACCCTTAGAAAAAATAAAAAAAACTGGGCACACGCAAATTATTGGTATGGGACGTGGATTTGAAACAAAACATTACTAAATCCTGAATTTCCGTTAATATTTATTTACCTAAATATTTAATTCCGATTATTTATTTAATTGTTATTAAAAAAATCGGCCATATATATGTAGAAAGTTGCTTGTTATATGTTATGCGAAATACATCTTACTCCTAATTAAAGGGGATTGGATTTTTTCTATGAAAGTTCTATCTTCCCCAAAAAAAAATCTCAGTCATTGATTGTTTACTTGGATTGATCACCACCGTTGACGTACATTAATGTTCCGACCCATTAAAATTTAAGGCCCATATTAGTTTCTTCACGAGTGATAAGCTTTCGGCCTTTTATTATAAGATATAATAATTTCAGCCCAAAGCAAGGCGTGGGCTCTTTACTAATAAATGTTAAATGAAAAGTTTGTTGTGTGAGATATATAAATTTTATTTTATGTTGTAAAATTAATATATTTTTTTTTTCAAATTAGTAGAGGACGTGAGAAAGAAAATTATGCAAAATTAATGTTTGGTTGCTCTGTTTTGTCGAACTTCTCAACAGGTTATTAATCAAGTCGATTGATAAATCATAAATTAATGTAACTTATAAAATAAAGGCGAGGTAGCACACAGCAAGGTAAAAAAAAAAGATATATAATAATAAAGGAGATGTTCTCTTATAATTATTAAAAATTGTAAATTTAATACAGGCTCATTTATATATTGATCTTTCATTAATTTGTTTTAAGACAACCAACCAACTTTCAGAGAAATGGCATCATGCACTTATTGTATCCTCTTTATTTAATTTATTTCTGTGAGTATTACTAAAGATATATAAGATCATCATGCGCTCATGTATGTAGAGAGATTAATATTAATTGAAACCAAATTTAATTTCAGCCGACCCTCTTATTTTTAAGCCGATGACTTCTGTAATGGAAACTAATTTTTGTGCAGATATATAATAACTTGTTTAAATATATTCATTATTTTCCTCAAAAAAAAAAATATATATATATAGAGTCTAGCTACGGTGAGTTGCAACTCACGGGCTGCTCCGTGAGTCAGGGTCCAAAAACATATCAAATTACCTCTAAATTTCGATTTATATGGCTCAATAAATTCTTCATATCAAAATCTTATAGCACGCAAATTCTATGTTCGGAGATTTTTAAGTATTTATTCTAGATTTTTCAAAATGATACATAAAACATTGATTCTTTTATTAATATTGTATAGTCACTTTTAAAAATCTCAAACAAATACTTAAAAATCTCGAAAAATGAAAAATTTTTGCGTGCTATAAGATTTTGATATGAAGAATTTATTGATCCATATAAATCAAGATTTGGAGGTGATTTGATATGTTTTTGGACCCTGACTCACGGAGCAGCCCGTGAGTTGCAACTCACCGTAGCCAGACTCTATATATACTAGGAAGGTGTTGCGCTCCGCACAACTGAGATATCATGGTAAAGAGAAATACCTGTACAATACGATTAAAATATATTTAATGTAATTTAAAGGGTTCTACAATACGATTAAAATATATTTAATGTAATTTAAAGGGTTCTACAATACGATTAAAATATATTTAATGTAATTTAAAGGGTTCTACAATACGATTAAAATATATTTAATGTAATTTAAAGGGTTCTCCATATAATATAGTGCAAATCTACAACTGCCATCGATCGACAACCCAACGCCATACAGTGCATGGCACGTAACTGTATAAAAAAAAAAAATACTATTCATTTGACACTGTGTATCTACAGTATACACCCATGTTCGACCTTTAATATGTCTAATATATATATATTCATTACTCAGGTACGGCAAAATATTTTAACTTTTTGTGACTACGTGAATATATGGTCAAGAACGTGAATTAAATAATATCTGTATATATATCTAGCTGGGCCGGCTAGATGCATGAATGGCTTAATTATCTTCAGAAAATGTTACACAAAGTCACAAACACATATGTTGATAGTTGATACAAATATCGATATGTGGTTTAATTATGTAGGTTAGATCAATTGTTATATATGCATGTAAGTTAATAGTTTTATTGTGTAATTCATTTTGTATAATATTTTTAGTATTCAACATCATCAATGTACATTTTAATTATTCAAACTAAATGAGATATTATATAGAGTGAGGCTATTGCGCTTTGCAAAGCGCAGTGAGGTAGTGCGCTTCGGCCCGATATCTCAAAACCGTAGCTCGAATGACCAATCCAAGTTACTCAGCATAATTTATATATTGCAACATTATAGATTACCAAATTTTTCCATATTTGGAGTTTTCTAACTATTTTTATTTTTATTTTTGGAAGTTGTATAGAAAATGTACATAAATTTATATATAAAATGGGTCATTTTTCAAAAATTCATAAAAATAGTTAGAAAACTCTAAAAATAGAAAATTTTTGTATACAACTAGGTTTCAATATTAAAATTATGGTGAGCAACTTGGATTGGTCATTTGAGCTACATTTGAGGAGATATGACACCGAAGCGCACCAGCCACTGCACTTTGTAAAGCGCAATAGCCCCACTCTTTTATATATACAGTACAAGTTAATGGCTTTATGTATCATGCAACTTAATGGTGAGCACCTTGTTGCATCTAACCAAGGCGATACAAAACAAAAATGTTGATGGATGCAAATGTTTTGAAGACCGACGCGACTAGGGTCAATGCAACGAAGTTTTGCGTTATTTCGTTTAGTTTCGTTTGGATGAAACAATTAACGAGAGATTTACGGTTTTGTTAAATGAAACAAAACAATAAACAAAACAATCTATTCCATTTTGTTTTCCATTTTCATATAATAAAACCACTACGAAACAATTATATCGTTCTTCTGTTTAGTTTCATTCAAAATAAACGAAAAATGAAATGATTTACGCTTTTGTTAAATGAAACGAAACGAAAACGACAACGATCCATTTTTGTGATTGTTTCGTTGTGTTGACACCCCTAGGCGCGACTACTAATGAGTTGTGTGAACGTGTACATGGATGTGTAGATAGTTAAAATGAGGACGCTTAAAAAATTTTATTCTTTTGTACCTATCATGTATATGGCTCATGACAGTTCTAATTTTTTTACTGTACAAAAAGTTGTGCTGAAATCTGCTACGATCCAAATTGGATCGTAGGACCCTCCAATCCCACTTTTAATGGCTGAGATTATTTCAAGAAATCTCCTCTAAAAGCCACACCCCAATATAAATTGTTAGTTCCTCCAATGTGATTTGGATTGTAGCAACTCACAAAAAGTTGGTACTGCAACCTAGCATGCAGAACTTGTATAGAAACATTAAAAAAATAATATAATTAATTAGAAGGACACGTAAAGACATTTTAAATTAAGTTGCATTGATAAATGCAACATATATATACATATATATACCTGTAGCTAACTGCTAATTAACAGATTTTGTTTTGGAATCTACCCCATATATATATATATATACATATGCAGTTCCATTTTTCTAATCCAAAAATTGATCACGGTCCTTGACTCTTGCATGGCATGGGAGAGAACATGGGGGGAAAGGAAAACAACAATTCCAAGTTTAATTCTAACCGAAATCAGATATTCGATACGCATCATTTCCGCCGACGATTGAGGCACATGCATGCATGGCTAAATTTAAGGAAGCCTACTTTCTGTGCCCGGATTGGACTTCAATACTTCATCGATCTCTATACCCTAATATGAGTGAGACCTATGTGTCTATATATGAACCGTCCATAGCACTCACAAGAGAGTGTGACAGTGGGTTCCACCACGTGACTCTTATAAGTGCTATGGATGTCCATATATGGACGTAAGGTATTTCTCCCCTAATATTAACGAGGTTGGCAATTAAAAATAAAAAAAATGATAATAAAGAAAATAAGTGAAAGTGATTATAAAAAATAGAATAAAAAAAATGGCCATGATATTAGTCTCCTTAACAATCCCCCAATAGAATTTTCACATATTATATCCTGTGTACCACTCGTGTTTCTTGTGCGCTACCTAGAAAGTGATTATGCTAAATATTATTTCTGAGTATATATATCAAATGTAAAAGTGCTCTTCTACGAAATTTAGCTGCCTCTCCCCTCCCAACTGAAAGTGATTATATTAAATATTATTTGCAAGTATGTTATATGTAAAAGTATTTATGCAAAATTTAGTAGTGGTTGTATCAAAATATTTTCATTTACATAAGTTTGAAAAATTGATTATACTCACTGGAAACTAATTTTTACTATTTTTGGAGATTCCTAACTATTTTTAACAATTTTTGAAAAAACGACCCTGAATATGAGTTCCAAATAGATTATTTTATTATTATTTTTTGTCCATCTTTCAAAAATCATTAAAAATAGTTAGCAATCTCCAAAAATAGTAAAAATTAGTTTCCAACGAGTTTTCGATATGTAGAATGCACCGGTCCAATCGGATCGGCCATCGGAGTTACGGTTGCTGAGATACGAACGCATAACAAAACGACCAGTTTGTTATGCAAAACACGGTAACCCAACTCTATATATATATATATATATAGTAAAACTATGGTGCTCTTAGGAGCACGGAGGCCTCCCGTGCTCCTAACTCAAAAATCATACTAAACCATCTCGAAATTTCGATTTATAGGTCTCATTAAATTCTTTATATCAAAGTATCATAGGATACAAAAATTTTCCATTTTTTAAGATTTTTAAGTATTTGTTTTATATTTTTTAAAGATGACATAGTTTTATACATTATATTATTATTATTTTGAGGTCATTCTAAAAAATTCCAAAACATATACTTAAGAAACTCAAAAAATGAAAAAATTTTGTATTCTAAGAGATTTTCATATAAAGAATTTAATGAGAATGATAAATCAAAATTCACGATGGTTTAGTATGATTTTTGAGTTAGGAGCACGAGAGGCCTCCGTGCTCCTAGGAGCACGCTAGATTGTTTAGGAGCACTATATATATATAGAGAGAGAGAGAGAGAGCAAATATACCGTGAGCTTAAGCTCACGGAGCCCTTCCGTGAGCGCACCTCAAAAAACCTATCAAATTACTTCCAAATTTCAATTTATATGGCTCAATAAATTCTTTATATCAAAATCTTACGGGATACAAAAATTTTCCATTTTTGAAAATTATTTAGTATTTGTTTGTGATTTTTGAAAAATGACTATACAATATTATTAAAATAATCAAGTTTTATGTATCACTTTTCAAAAATCCCAAACAAATACTTTAAAATTTTCAAAAATAGAAAATTATTGTATCCCATAATATTTTGATATAAAGAATCTATTAGGCTATATAAATCAAAATTTGGAGGTGATTTGATATGTTTATGGAGGCGCGCTTACGGAAGGCTCCGTGAGCTTAAGCTCACGGTATATTTGCTCATATATATATAAGATATATAAGTCATTAAAAAATAAATACTTGAAGTGAAAGAATACCCTTGGATAGTTAAGGGGGATTTTTTAGGGAGACTACATATCTCTCATAAATAAATTATCTAATTATTTGGAAACATTTCATATATATGACACGTGGATATCGGTGATTAATTAAGAGTTTATTCAAGTATCGATTCTCCAAATATGGCAGATATATATATATGATTAATCGACAGTTATTTATCTGGTTGGTTCAATAATGGAAATACCACATCAGACTGCCAAGTTGATGTCTGGTGGTCTTTACTTTCGAAGTAATAGATTTTCTTTTTATTTGTACGATATTTAGTTACCTAGCTAATGAAAAATTCTTCATTTATAGAAGATGATATATATACAATTAAATGCCATGATGTGATTTAAATTAAGTAGGTAATGGGTCTATTTAATTTGTTGTATTAAGATGAGCAAGATTTACATATAAACATGATAGAAATATTCATAAAATCAATAAAATTAATTACGGTGATTTGTGGCAAATGAAAAACATAATGATGGGTTGTAAACTATAGGGTTGGTTAGGTTTCATCAAAATATATTGTCGATCCGATTTTTATTATTGAACAATTGTGAAATTTTCAATCGATAACGAATAATTAAATTACTGGGTAAAATTGTTCAATTTGATCTTTACATATACGGAGAATATTGGTTTTGAACTTATCAGTAGTAAATATTAAATAAAGTAATAACGAAATAACAAGCTACAATAAAAACAACTTCTCCTAATTAAGCAATAACGTAAAAAAAAAAAAAAAGAACTTCAACTAAGAACTAATATAATATTATATTATTTTTATAACAGGAGGATCCGTTGACAATGCTTATCTTGACAATATTGAACAACTTCAAAATTGTCACAATAAGTATTGTCAATGGATTCCTCCTCTTTTTATAATAATATATTAAAAGGCAAATGGATATTTAAAACAACACAACAACAACAACATTCGGGAATTGGATTTTAACTTAACAATTTTCATAGAATTTATATTCAAGAGTCATATATTCTTGGTTATTCAAAATTTAATCTATACCTAACTAATTAAAATTCTATTTATGTGGATCAAATCGATTGGTTGGGTAGATCAAGATAGACGCATTGAGAAGATTATACTTGCGCCCCGAATTCTAATTATCTAGCAATTAAGTTTGGTAGAAATCGAAATCGGCATTGCAAATTCGAAGACTTCTTATTGTCATTGACTCTTCAACACTTGCGCAGGGAAGAAGTAGGATAACTACAGGCAGGAGAGGGAGGAGAGAATCCAGTTTTCACTACGGCCTCTTTCAATCTCTCTCCGTCAGTTACTTCGTCTCTCCTATTGGCTTGATCATCTCTTCCTCCTTCGTCACTACTACCAATCGAACTCCATTTTTGCAATGCTACATTAAATCAGCTGATCGGTGAGTCGAGCGTTTTCTTTTAGGGTTTGTAGGGTTTGTACTTCGTAGGATTAGGGTGGAGGTAATGCTTGTATTTCAAATCTTTCTAGCTAGCACTTTTTTATTGTTTGTTTCTTCTGATCTGTATCCAATTTTTTTAATTAATTTTAATAAAAATTTATAGTTAGCAATCGCCTACTACATCAAAAAAAATTATACATAAAATTTCAACATCTAAGGACACACAATTAAATCCCATACAGTTACCGGTTGTTACATATTAACATGACCCATAATTAAAAATCCATTTTAAACAGAGTTCCAGGTTCAAAATTTGGAACATTTAGACGCCCAAAACTCCCAACCATAAAATGATTTGGACATTTAGATCGACGCCAAATAATTCGAGATAATTCAAATTTAATGGTCCTGCATGCACTTTCTACAATATCCCCAGTATGATTTGAGAGGCATATATATATATACAAGATTTCAATTTGTCTCTAATGACGTGATATAATATCTATATCAGAATTACATCTTGTGTCCATAGAATGTATCACCATAAAAGACACAATGTCACATTGTGGGTCTCACTTATCACACTATGGTCCCACCTGTCATACTCTCTTTGTGTCTTCTATGGTTGTCCATTCTATAGACAGTAGGTCATATACTATATATATATATATATATCCATCCACAGTTCCACACTAGACCATGCATGTTCTCCTTCCCTAAACCATTATGAGTTGAGTTGACAAGACAAATACAATTAAGCTAATTGATTGATTCCTTTATATTTTGTGCTAGCTGGGCAGGCATGTGACAAAGCTTGTTAGTTAATTTCAGCATGCCACATGCCATTATACAGTTTGAGAACATGATCCCCCACTGACCTAGCTCCTTGTCTTTGTTGGTGTTCAATTGGGTACAAAACAAGTCATGGGTAATTAAACATGATTAGTTTTGGTATTATGTTTGCTTCAACGTTGTTGTTTAATTAATCCTTAATTTTGCTATGGGGGATCATAATTAATTACAACATTTTGCTTTAGAAATTAACTGAACTTTAAACATCCAGAATTCCAGATTTATTTGAATTGAAGCTAAAATAGTAATTTACTTTTTTTTTTTTTTGAATGATCTTGGGTACTTAAGATCGAAGACACCCAATGAAGTGTTGGATATTTATATTTGCCATTAAATTTTGATAAATGGAAAATTTTTAATTAATTATTTAAACAGAAGTTAATTAAAATAATGTATAATTATTACAAATTTAGTTCTAATTAACAAGCTTTGGATATATGACAATGAGTGGAACTAACAATATATCTTTAATTCGTGAAATACCTAAAAATTCTATGTATATTGTGGTTGAATAGTGATTATCATTGACAATGAGTGGACTTATATATCAATACATTTTTTAATGGTACAACATTGTAAGAATCGATTATACTAAAATTTGATTGCTCCAGTTGATTATTAGTATGGTTCAGAAAATAATATATATATTTTTTTTGAGGAAAAGAAAATAGTATATATATTTTTTTTGAGGAAAAGAAAATAGTATATATATTTTTTTTGAGGAAAAGAAAATAGTATATATATTTTTTTTGAGGAAAAGAAAATAGTATATATATTTTTTTTGAGGAAAAGAAAATAGTATATATATTTTTTTTGAGGAAAAGAAAATAGTATATATATTTTTTTTGAGGAAAAGAAAATAGTATATATATTTTTTTTGAGGAAAAGAAAATAGTATATATATTTTTTTTGAGGAAAAGAAAATAGTATATATATTTTTTTTGAGGAAAAGAAAATAGTATATATATTTTTTTTTAGGAAAAGAAAATAGTATATATATTTTTTTTGAGGAAAAGAAAATAGTATATATATTTTTTTTGAGGAAAAGAAAATAGTATATATATTTTTTTTGAGGAAAAGAAAATAGTATATATTGCGGTCCAAACATTGGGTCTAGCTATTTTATAGAGCATATATTTGGTAATTAAAATGTGCAAATGGAAAACATTCTCATGTTGAAAATTAGTTTCGTTGTGTGTACTTTTTCTAGACAAGAAGGATAAACGACTTTGTATGGTGTAGGATTTCAAATTAAAAAAAAAAATGATTTTTTAAGGTTAACTGATTCAAAAAATATTTGAAATTATTTCAATTCATTATCATATCCAAGATAAAATTTTGAACAATTTACAAACTAAGTGATCGAGAAGCAATTTCGCCTATTTGTCTGATATATTGGACACTAAATTGACAAATAATTAAGATGCCATATATATAGTTATTTCTCTATAAATAGTGCACCCAACCACAAGATCAAAAGTTTAAACTTGACTAAAAAATACTCTTAATTTGAATCCTTTCTTTCTTGTGTTAAGACTTAACACACTCTCTTATTCATATTATAGATAGCCCTGAAAACATAGTTGACAATTGGCAAAGCGAACACGCAGGTAGTCTAGTAGTTTATGTGGTAACTTACGAGAATGACTTCTAAAAAGTCACAGGTTCAAATTTCTATGAACACAAAAGTAAGAATTTGATGAAGAAGCTAGCTAGACTCTCGAGCCTTTTCTTTCTATCAAAAAACTAATAATAAATAAATAATTAATAGCAAAGCGAACACTTTTAATTTCTCCATTTTTATGGATACACATTTTTAATTGGAAATTTTTCGTCCGTACATCCGACCTTTTTTTCAAATAAAAAAGATTTAAAATTTTATATACATATATTGGAAATTATATATATGTAAGATAATTAAATTGAACTGTCATCTTGTTAATTATACTAATTTTTTTTTATGGAATCTTAAGTACCGTGCGTGTGTGTTTAATTATTTTATTAACCAAGCTAGACAAGCATTATGCTGACCTAAATATTAATGAGCTGATCTAAATTAACGACAAGAAGTTGCATGTGATGGTATAAAAAAGTACTACTTGTATATATATAAAAATTTGTTATTTACTTAAATTTTTCCTTAAAATTTTATATATCTATTGAAAATTTTGCCTCAACTCCCGCCCGTGT
Organism: Cyperus esculentus; assembly: GCA_030179965.1. Classification (NCBI taxonomy): domain Eukaryota; kingdom Viridiplantae; phylum Streptophyta; class Magnoliopsida; order Poales; family Cyperaceae; genus Cyperus; species Cyperus esculentus. The sequence continues at coordinate 4,264,324 of JASGLE010000003.1, read as the reverse complement.
ATGTTTGGCATTTTGCGTGAGATGTGACATGATCGAAATTTATACTAGTGTCTCTAAGACGAGCACAACTACTGTGAAAACATTTATATTTCAATTCGAAATGTTAACGGTCCAAATTATATTTTACCACGTACAAAATTTTGATTTATAATTCGCATTAAATTCATCATATGAAAATACTAGGGGATATAAAATATTTTTATTTGTGGAGTTTTATAAGTATTTGTTTTGGATTTTTCAAATGATTATTCTAAAATATTAATAAAATAGTGCTTGTTTATACATGGATTTAAAAAATCCAATAGAAATACTTAAAAAGCTTCAAAAATGAAATTTTTTTGTCCCCCTAAGTATTTTCATATAATGAATTTAATGAGAACTATAAATCAGAATTCCGGATATGACAACATATTATTTGAACCGTTAACATTTCAAAGTGAAATATATAAACGTTTTTACAGTAGTTCTGCTCCTGTAAGACTATATATAACTAATAACTTTTATGTGACTTTCCACATTTAATATGCTAAAAGGTATAATTTGATTCTTGAAATAATGGTTCTCTGACAAGTGTTATCCTTTTTAATTTTGAATAATGACTTGGTTGGCAGGGATAAATGCTCATTTTATTCTCTGTACATAAAGGGGGAAAAAAAAGATTAACATATTAAGATTGAGAAGCAGTGGAATTAAGCCAACTTCTTTAGAAAGTTGTTCGTTAAATAATGTTCAGTGAAAAGTCTCTGCATGTATATATGTTTCGTTAACAGGAACTTTTGAATAATAAACAAATTAGTCTCTTATATATCATGTATTTGTACCTGTTAATTAGTTCTACTATATATTTAACACAATGGCATATTTGATATTTCGGACCATTTATTATTATTTTTTTTTTGAAAAGTTGACAGCGGCTGCCAAGATATTTGGACCATGTACTATTGCTGATAACAAAATCAGGAAGTTCGATCCTATATATGAGTTTGCATATATGTGCAAACGTTTTCATAATAGTTCCGCTCACTATCTATATTAATATATGTGAGCGTCACAATTACGATAACACGGGCGGTCATGAAGACTCAAGAGTCAAATTAAACACAATTATTTAGTTACATTTTCTTTTTCCATAATACTCTCCAGTCTCCACGACTCTAAGATGGCTAAAACATTTTTTATTTTTTATTTCATGAAAAAAATATTAATTTGCGATCCTTTTACACCGATAATAATTGATATAATTTCAATTAGTATCTAAAAAATTTGTCGACTAATTAATTAAATTGTAAGCAACCTCTTTTCATGAATTAAAGCATTGAAATAAACTTATACAAAAAAAAAAAAAACTTATATTTGGTGAGCAGTTAGTTTCGATCTCCGACGTACGGACCACTGATGATGGAGGAATATATTTAAAGGTTGGGCATGACTAATCAAAGTGATAATGTTAATTAATGATCTCGTTAACCACCCGATTAGTACGTTGATCCCGAGTAATTAACGTATTTACGTCACTTGGTATTTTTATCTCAGCCAGCAGGATATTATCATATCATATCTAAACCTCACTTTTAACTTTAAACGCTGCAGTCCCTTTGACTGACTGACCGACCCTTTGATCATGATTTAGGTGGCCAATATATGGAAAGAAATTGCGATTTTAATTCTCGTACAGATAGAGGTGGCAAAACCTGACTCGACCCCAGTTAAATCCGATCTAACTCGGCATTTTATGAAAGTCAAACTGACCCGACTCAATCAAATTTGACTTGAACCCGACCTGACCCAAGTTCAAACAATATGCAATTAATACAACTCAAATCAGTATACGATCTAAAAAAAAATCGATATAAAAATTGATCCGACCCGACCTGCCCATCACCCGATCCGACCCAACCCGAGATCTTCTAGAAGATCAAACTGATTAGACCCGCCCGACCAAAAACCGATTCCCCACCCGATTTGCCACCTCTACGTACAGACCATATATGCTAACCACCTCCATTGAGACACCCCCCTAAGTATCTTTATTTTGCAGCTTAATTGTGGGAATATTAATTATTGATATCCATGTCAATTTTAATTAATTTTTTTTCTTTATTTTTGATGTAAAAGATGGTCGTCAAAGTCTTCAAATTTTATTTACCTGTAACGTTATTTCATGGAAATTTTAATTTAACATGAATCACATGTGTCAGTTATTCATGTCCAAAGCTATCACAAAAGTCGTTATTAATTCTATTTACTAAATTTTATTTTTGAAATGACGAGCATGCGACAACTATCACAAAAAAAAAAAAAAAAACCAAGCAATATCTAACGGACGAAACCATTTCAGGATAATCAGATATTGGGAGCACTTTTGACCTTCAATCGTGTGAATTGGTGGGAAATAAGTAAAAGTGATGAGAATGCAAGTTAGTTTCACGTAACAAAGTAAGATAGAAAGCATAGAGATAAATAAAGGATGAGAAGGAAAGAATATATTCCCTGGTTTAACAAATATTTTCCACGGGTCTAGAAGACTACAAACAGATGAAAAAAGTCGATCCAATTTTGAATAAATTAAACGCAAATTCAATTTTTATTATAGACCTAAATTTTACGGTATATATATTTGGAAAAAATAAATTAAATGGTGCTATAATTAATTAAATAAGTGTGTATAAAATCGAGTCAATTTAAAATTTGAAATATATAGTACCATAAAAACATTTAAGGTATTAACCTGTTTGATTGGAGGATAAAACTAGACAAATTAATCTGATAATATTTTAAACAAATTTAACGTGATTAAAATTTATGATATATCCAATTTTTCAGTATATATATATTTGAAAAAAAATATTTAAATTACAATTATAAATGCGTTAATACTATAGATAGATTGAGCGACTGAAATTTTATTGGTGATTTTTTTTTTCCCCCAAATTGTCCTACCCAAGTGATTTTCAAATACATCAGCAAGTTTATTAACTTTTAAATATATACCCCTTAAAGGGGAAAGATTGAGCTATGAGCTATTTGGATTTAATAGTTGTTCAGCCTTGTTATCTTAGGATCAACATAAGCTTCAATATCTCTACTTAGGGGTGATGTGAGTGGTTAGTTTTGTCTTGGTTACTATTTATTTCTAGTCAAGATTCATATTCATTAAGATTCATTTCTAATGAATATTGTTTATAAGTGAACTTATTTTATAGATAGGATAAAAATTTAATAAGTCTTGTTTTGGTACCAACTGTTTAATCATGATGTTATTCTTAAAATCAATTAGAGATTAAATTTTCAATATTTTTTGTTATTTGGAGTAGGAAATATGACTAGATCATAGTATTTTTTTTTCGGACAAAATTTTTTTATAGGGGTATTCTTGAATAAGTTTGAAATGTTTAACAAAAATCAAATAAAGTAAAAAATTATATATATATATCTATGCTTCCTATAAAATTTAGCTTCAAAGTTCTTAAAAAGGTTAAAAAAAATAAATTTATTCTCATTTTTGGCCCACATGTTCCATTCGTTTCTCCAGTAGTCCGATTTGTGTTGCATTATAGTTCTAAACTAAATTGAGGTTAATTTCATTCCTCCAAGAGATTGACTCAGTTTTACGTACACTCTTTAATTATGCAGCAGATGCATCAAAACAATATGCAACTCAACGGTTTCCAATCTATAAACTAGAAAGAGGGGTAACTCTCCAAGCACCTCAACTATGCTATATCATCAATATTATTAATCATTGATTTTGTTCAAATCGCTTCATCTACTTTGATCTAATGGTTTATATGTATTCTCTCTCCCCATTTAATAAGATGATATGATGTATCTAAGACAAAATTTAACCCTTAAAGTGGTCCAATATTTCTGTACTATTATTTATAAATTATTATATCATCATCATTATTATTCACATAAAAAATTGTAAAATTATGTTCAATTTTTTTAAAATAAATTTTTTAATTTATAAGTTTTATTATTTATTTGTTATCATATTTCGGGGCCAAGCCCGAGTTACAGCTCTAGTTAAATTAATTTTACTATTAAATTGTGAGACAAAGTACACACTACCCAACCGCGAAGCACAGGGTTTGCTATAGGTTGACTAATATTTCTAGAGATATATTGGGCGCGACAAAGTCATATTTGTTATCAAATTGATATTTCACATCCTTTAAATAAAATATTTTAATGGGGCTTATAGTGCTATGACGGGGCATTTGATTTAGTCGAATTTGTTTATTCATCAATCTTTTAAAATAAAATATGTAACCATAGAAAGACATACATTGCAAAAATGAATAAATTAATCGACCAAATAAATAATGGCAAGAATTAACGAATATGTTTTAACATGTTAATTTGGGCCTACATTACTTGGAACTCAAAACTTAAATCTGTTTTGTGCTCATTAACATGATATTGTAATATTGTAATCTCTACCAAATACCTGACAATGATTGTTGTCAATCTCGTCCCTGATTCTAGGACATAATTACACACGAGATATATATTAACCCTTTTGGTTTTTCCCATCATAAGAACATAAATTTTTTTTTTTAAAAAAAAGATCACACTGCTGATCTTGCTACTTTTTGTTTGTTGATGAAGTAACTAACTAAATACAAACAAACAACCCAATATAAATAAATAATTGTTGACGTGCCCTTGACACAAAGATGAAAGACCCACAAATTCAAAATTTTGTAAAATCATTTCCATCCCCTTTTTCTTTATAAAAAGAGGACCATCTACCAGGATTTATATCCCCTATTGTCCTGCATTTTGCAGTACAGCACGTGAGCCGTTGGATCATCTCGATATTCCTGTCAGCTCGGATTTTGAGACGACTGAGACGGTCCAACGGCTCACGTGCTGTACTGCAAAATGCAGGGGTCGGTATCTGCTGAGATCTAAGACCGATCTCAGGGTCCTGAGATTCCGATCCGACGGTTCTTAGGGTCGGTATCTGCTGAGTCCAGATCTCGGGGTCCCCAAAAACCGTCGGATCGGAATCTCAGGACCCTAAGATCGGTTTTGGATCTCAGCAGATACCGATGCCAAAATGCAGTAAGTTAGAGGATGAGCACTCTGTAGGACCACATGTCAGAAATGTATTACACACTTTTAGTACCAAATTAATTAAACATGACATCAAGAAAAGCGTTTGTTTATGGGTTAATAATAAAACCAGACCCCACAGCATCCATCCGGACTCCGGAGCCAGCCCAAGACTGTATTTAACTACCTGCACTCCCCAACTCCTTCCCTCTCAAATTCTCAATTCAATCCATCCCTCCTCTTTCTTTCTCTCCTTTGTTATTGTTACTTATTATTTCCCTCTGCCCCAACGGCTAGACCCAACAATTGTAGCACCCGTTTCCTTGCCAAAAAGAGAAGCAGAATTAACCAAGATGAAGTATGTTGTGGTGACAGGGGGAGTTGTCAGTGGCCTAGGCAAGGGTGTTACGGCGAGCAGCATAGGTGTTCTGCTCAAAGCTTGCGGCTTCCGCATTACCTCCATTAAAATAGGTTGGGAACCTCCCCCGATTAATTAATTCCTCCGAATTTTTCCTCTTTAATTCGGTTGCGATTATAGTTTCTTCGTTTCTTTTTGTACAACTTGAGCTGCTGCTGCTGATTGTTAATTGCTCTTAATTTGAAAAGTACATAATAAGACGTGATTCCTTGCTGTATTATACAAATTAGCTCAATTTCAAAGGATAATGGTTCATTAAAGGAGGTTTAGTGCTTCAAAGTTCAAATCTTTAATTGGCTACTGACTAGCGGGGCCCAGAGTTCAGTGACTTGGGGAAACATATGCAACAGCACTAAAAAGATTCATTGCCTCTCATCGCAAAATTATCTCAAAATTGGGGTTCTGGGTTTTATTATCTGCTCTGAAATTACAAAAGTAACAACAAAACAAAACACCATCTCTCTATCCAAGGAGAAATATCTTGCGTCCACTGAAACACCCGTCCATACATCCATAAACGTGCACATCTGAAATGTAATAAATACATTCCGGAATGTAACCGATGGACATTATATATGGACGGTTTTTCTGTGGACGCTAGGTATTACCCCTATCCAAGAGTTTTTCAATAAAGGTCCCTAAGAGTGTCTATATTTATTTTAACAAAAAATTTGACTTTGAACCACGTACCCACTTTGTCTCGGTGTTGGTCTTCCTTTTGTCTTTACTGATTTCTATTTATTTTTTTCCCTCTTTCTTCCATGACCTGATGAATGAAGAAAAAACTGAGAATGCTGATTATGTTATTCTACCGATAGACTTCCGTACCTTTAACTATTGGTGTACCTCGACTTTACAATGCAGATAGACATTCTTTTTCTTTTCCTTGAGAGTTTAATTTGATCAGATTCCATTCCAGGTTAAATGAAACGTGGTGGGAGAATCTAGCAAATGTGATTATGAACTGGTCAAATGTGAAAACATTTCAAAGCAAGCAACTTTCACCACTAACATTTCACAACTGTACACCTGCTGTTAAATCCAATTAATCCTCCCTTGACTTCTTCAACCCCCATCCCTATCATTTGAAAAATCTCTAGAATTTGACACTATAATATTAATATAATTTAGTATTCCGGTTTACCCCTATTTGGTGGCGGTAATTTTGTTATTTGTCTTAATCAGTGCAAATGAATATGGTTTTATAATATGATGAATAGTATTAAAAAAGGTTCTTCTTTTCTTATGTTCAAATAGAGAATTTTTCAAGCTGAATGTTCTCATTGTAATTGGTTGTTACTTTGTTACTTGTTAGTGACATCAGTTGTTGTTTAATTTTTCTGGCAGCTATTTTTTTTGGGTTCACATGAGAAAAGTAGTGCTAAAATAACCTTTTGCATATTTTGGGCAAAAATGTGAACTAAAATTGTTCTTGTTGGTGCAAATTTGAATTGCAGACCCTTATCTCAACACTGATGCTGGCACTATGTCCCCATTTGAGCATGGTGAAGTTTACGTGTTAGATGATGGTGGTGAAGTAAGTTTCTTTCCATCTTTTTTTTTTTTTCTAATTAAATGTGAGTTGCAAAGTGGACCAATAAGTTGAAGATACTATAATTTCTATATATATTTTTTTGGCCTTTTAGTTCTATATTATGCTGCAAAAACAATTTCCAAGTTTAATTAACTACATAAGGACAACACTATCCGTGTGGAAGATTGTGGATTCGAGACCCGGTCTTTTATATAGAAATTTAAATTTGAGTAACTTGACCGGTTAACTCTCATCTTTATCTCAAAAAAAAAAAAAAAATTAACTATAGAGTATGAGTGTTGATTAGAAAAGTTAATAAAACCTAACAAGTAACAACTGTAAAATTTCTGTTAAAAAGTTTACTGAAGAAAAGTGACTCTGGAGGACCAATTTCTTAAAAAAGCTAAACTGTGAGAGTAACTGGAAGCAGTACCATGCCACTCCCCCACAAAACCAACCTTTTTTTTTCCACTTAATTTCTCGTTTAGGTCCATGTTGCTGTCCTGCCTCATTTTTTTTTCCTTGTCACATGGTTTCCTTAGAAGGGAGGAAAGCAAAGGAAACCAATTACAGGTTTTCTTCATAATTTGCTAACTGACGTGAATCGCCAGTGTTCTTATCAAAAACTGAGCTGCCATTTCTTCATGCACTATTGATTTTTTTTTTTTTATTTGTCTAATTAAAGCTGCCCTGTTGATTGATTCACTTCTAGCTTTCAAGATATACTTTGTTTTATTAAATTCTTTTTTGTCTGGTGGGTGGGGGTTATTTTTGTTTCACAATGTAATTGTCTGGTGCTTTTTGGACCATGGAAATCTGTTGTGAGTTGGGAGGTGGTAAAAGTAAAATTATACTATTCAAAAAAAATAATGTTATGCCATTTGTAAAGAACTTTTTTTTTTTTTTTTGTGAAAAGAAAGACAGTTCAAAAAATATATTTTCAGCATGTCCTTTTCTTGATTCCCTCATCCATGGGGGCTGCTGGTGCCCTTATCATACAAGTATATATATATATTACTGGCTTAATTTTGCATGCTTTGTGTCTTATCTTGTTCCATAATTAATTAACATTACATGGTTCTTTTTTTTTGTTTTTTTGAAGGTGGACTTGGACCTTGGAAACTATGAGAGGTTTCTAGACATCAAATTAACTCGTGACAACAACATTACTACAGGAAAGATTTATCAGGTAATTAATTAAACTGACAGCTGTACCTAACAGAAGATAAGAATTTTATTTTATTTTTATTTTGCATTACCAAGTTATGTCCTCTGGTGCATGTTGTCAACATCATGAGATGTGTAATAAGTTGGATAGAAGAAGATAATTAATATAGGTAATAGTTGTTCCTATTATCTTACTATGAATTTCCTCTTTTTTTTTTCTTTTATATAGTCTGTCATTGATAAGGAGAGAAAAGGTGTCTACTTGGGCAAAACAGTTCAGGTAAGAAACTTCAATAAATTGGGTTCCATGAACATATTCTTTTTGGGAAAAGTATTTAAATTCAAACCTTAAAAAAAAAAAAATGACATTTTCTGTTTCAAAGGTGGTGCCTCATATTACTGATGAAATACAAGATTGGATTGAGAGAGTGGCTTCAGTGCCTGTAGATGGCAAAGAAGGCCCAGCTGATATCTGTGTCATTGAGCTTGGTGGCACCATAGGTACTGAAAAACAGATTATTTGCATTGTTTTCTATTTCTTAAATGAACCCACAATTTGTTAGATATTTTATAATGTACTGGAAAGACTTGAGCTTGTAATGATTGGTGAAAGCTCAGAACTTTCAAATTATAATACACATAATATATACTACTGAAGTAACTAAATCCTAACTACTACCTGCATGAGGATTTTTTTTTTTTTTTTTTCTGTTACTTTATTAATCTGGCAAGTAGCAGATGCAACAGAGGTAATTATGGACCTGGTGTATCAGGATATAATGAGAATGACATTGCTGATGCAGGGGACATTGAATCCATGCCGTTCATCGAAGCTCTTGGCCAGTTTTCCTATCGCGTCGGTCAGTTTCTCAAATCGCATTTCTTCTTGTTTGTTAGCAAAAAGCTTCAGAGTTTTCAAATTGCATTTCTTCTATCATTTGATTTCTTAATATTTCAGTGTTTTTGACAATTTAATTTTCTTTGTTCAGGTCAGGGGAACTTCTGTCTGGTACATGTCAGTCTCATACCAGTACTAAATGCAGTTGGTGAACAGGTACGTACATATTCATCAATTGATCTAAATTTTGCATCTCCTCGTTGTATTAAGTGTTCAACTTGTAACGCTTTGCAGAAAACTAAGCCAACTCAACACAGCGTTCGGGGATTAAGAGGTCTAGGTCTTTCCCCTGATATTCTCGCATGTCGTAGCGCAAAGGTTTAATTCGCTCCTTAGTGATTCACTTTTTCATTTGATTTTCTTGTTTGCCATACTGTTATCTCTTTGTTGGGGGTACTAAACAACTTACTTTTAATTGTGATTAGGCCCTGGATGAAAACGTGAAGCAGAAATTATCGCAATTCTGCCATGTCTCGGTAACTATATTTAACATGAACTTCAATCATATGTACTTTTACAGCTTTTGAACAATTCTACTTCTGTAGTCTAATTTGCTATTTTTACCTTCATATTTCAGGCTAATAATATCGTCAATCTGTATGATGTACCCAACATCTGGCACATCCCTCTAATGCTAAGGGTAATGTCAATAAGCATACTCATATCGAAACTTTCCGTTGACTGCTTCAGGATTTACTAAAGAGAGAATTTCTTATTTGAACTAATGCAGGATCAAAAGGCCCATGAATCTATTCTTAAAGTATTGAACTTACAAAGGTTTGTTTTTCTGATAAAATTGGTTTCTTATTTGAAAATATAATTTTTTCCATATAATATGGTGGATGAATTGGCTACAAAATGAACCGATAAGCCTAAATGAACCAATTAAAACATAGTATGAAGTTGGCATAGCTGAAATCTGAGTTAATTGCACTAAGATGAAGATGTTATGCTATGTATTCAGTGTTGGTGGTGTGCCTCGCGTGCCTAAGCTGGATGATTGGACAGAGATGGCTAATAAATGCGACTCTTTAGAAGTTCCGGTGAGTTTTATGAGATGTATCTCAACATTTGTTTATCCATTTAAGTTCCATTTTCAAATAAGTACCATGATCTTGTTTTTTTCAGGTTAGAATTGCGATGGTTGGAAAGTATACTGGCCTCTCCGATGCTTATCTCTCCATCACTAAGGTAAGATTGCGTAATTTCTTATTTCCATTATTTAGTCTAATCATGTATATATGTGCTGCTGCTTTAACATGTGCAATTGCCCGGTGAAATGCATGTAGGCTCTGCTGCATGCTTCCGTGGCTTGTAATAGGAAACTTGTGGTCGATTGGGTCCCGTCTCCTGACCTCGAAGAAGCTACATGTGCAGAGGTTCATATTTCCTTCTTCCTTACAAAACTAAAGTTACTCGTAATTTCATATTACCTTGTACATTTTCTTATATTGGACATCGGTTTTATTTTGTAGAATCCGGAGGCTTATCGCTCAGCATGGAATCTGCTAAAGGTATAAAATAATTAAATCTTGTTTGGATTAACTAGAGATCTAGTTCACCCTTGGATGCTTATTTATTTATTTATTTATTTGTAGGGTGCTCAAGGTATATTAGTACCTGGAGGTTTCGGAGATAGAGGGGTACAAGGAAAAATTCTAGCTGCAAAATATGCGCGCGAAAAGAAGATCCCCTTTTTAGGCATCTGTTTGGGGATGCAACTCGCAGTGATTGAGTTTGCACGATCGGTTTTGAAGTTACCAGATGCAAATAGCACCGAGTTTGATCCCGATACCCAATCACCATGTGTAATCTTTATGCCAGAGGTATTAACCAATTTTAAAAAACCACGCATCTATTATTCTACAATAGAGCGATGATCATAATTCGTGGTTAGATATCAGTTTTGCTCATATCAGTAGGCCTTATGTTTAGATACATGGTTCTTAGAATATAATTATGATGTTTATCAGGGATCAAAAACACATATGGGTGCAACGATGAGGCTCGGATCAAGACGAACTTATTTCCAGACAAGCAACTGCAAATCTGCCAAGCTGTAAGAAATCATATCCAACAATATATAATTTCTTATAATTTTCCATCTTTTTCATGCAATTTTAATCTGTAGTATACTTTTCTTCTTAAAGGTATGGCAACAACGTCAAGTATGTTGATGAGCGACACCGACACAGATACGAGGTAAAAATAAAAACAAAAATATTTTATTGTTTTTGCTAATTTATCTGTCAATGTCTTATTTTCAATACTGATAACAATTGCATGATCTTTTTTAGGTGAACCCTGAAATGGTCCCCCAGTTTGAAAAATCTGGGCTTATGTTTGTCGGAAAAGACGAGACACAGAAACGAATGGAGGTGTGATGTTACTGCTTTTTTATTGCTAAAATTCATAATGTGTCTATTTGTAGTTTTATTCTAACATGTAACATGCCAAATCTTGTTTTCTGATTCAATTCAGATCATAGAACTGCCGAACCATCCATTTTATGTCGGTGTGCAGTTTCATCCGGAGTTCAAATCAAGGCCGGGAAAGCCCTCTGCCTTGTTTCACGGTAAATGATCATGCTAGTTTACTAGTTCACTCTTAACTGCAATTGAAGTTTCGTTACGAAGTCGAAATTTATGTTTATTCATACTGAAACCTTGATGTTTCTGTTAGGAAGTACTGAACCAAAATATTACGGTAAATTGCTCCTTGAGTACTGTACAGCATGCTGTCATCCTCTATTGAACTTGAACATCATTCTCTTTTTTTTCCATTTGTTGTAATTTGTAAAAAACACATTCAGAGTAACATATGTTGGCACATTTCATATTTAATGTTCCTCTTGGGGTGGGTATACCGGTATATAAACTTGTAAATTGATTGTAAAAATGATTGTATATATCAGTGTAAAAATGATTGTAAATTGTATGTTTACTAATGTTGACAGGACTGATAGCAGCAGCATCAGGTCAAGTAATCAGCCCTAACCAAAGTCCCGGCAAGACGAGCAAACTGGTTACAAAGAAATCTGCAACAAACGTATACGTGAACTCGAAACACGGCCCGAACGGTCATATAAACGGCCACAATATTGTCCCAGTGAAGAAGCCCCTGAAACCGGCGCTGGTCAACGGGAACGGGAACGGGAACGGACACTACTTTCCGAAGGCTAACGGGGTGCACGTGTAACGTACCCGGCATCGGTCGGTCGGTCTGCGCAACCAATTGGGGATTACTTAATTATGGCTCTATTTTGTGTAAATTTTGCCTTTCAACCGGATTGTGTGATCTCTTTCTCAGAAGTTTTAAGGAAGAAATGAGATGAGGTGGTGGTCCTGTTGTTTTATTGAGTGATGGACCCCCCCCCCCCCCCCCCCCCCCCCCCCCCCCCAAAATTAGGTGATCTATTTAAAGAGCATTTTTAGTGGATTTTAGTGTGCTTTTTTTTTTTTAACTTTATATATCTATGTATGTACCCAGTTTACTGGCTAGTGAGTTTATCAAGTATTAATTGGTAGGAGTACTTGAGCATGCTTGTAAATTTGGGAAATTAATGACGTGTAGATTTGTTTGGACAATGAAGGTTTGTGTTAAGGTGTAAACACTCTTTTAATTTTTGAATGAATGGAATTTCATGATGATTTTTTGCTTAGAACTAAGTGTGTTTTCTGCTCATAATTTGCTCCATGTTAACTTGACTTTCGATTTTCAAACCTTATTTTGGTACTTTTTTCAGTGCTATTTTTTATGTCATATATGTGAACTTATACGGATCCAAATGGCCAACTAGCTTAAATTTTAACAATAGTTAAATAATCTAACAAATTAAAAATGCTCACAAGAAGAAAACAGTATCCAAATTTAAAATTTTAATAACCTACAAAATAACAATTAAGCAAAGGGTTTCTTTAGCAATTAAATAATGGACCGGGCTACTTTCTGGATACGAGTTTGTAAGCTATCCAAGTCGCATTTGAAAAGAAACTATTATATGGATTGGGGTTTTCAAATAATTAAAGCAGCGGGCCTAAATAAAAAATTGAGCTGTTCATATGGGTCAAAATGAACCCATTAGAGCTGTCGATGAATTGCATTCAGAGCATGACATTAACATATATGCAGATCGAATTCAAATCTGCTGTCATTCTATTTAGAATAACAGGACCCTACTTTTCTATTTTGGGCCGTTGGATCAAAATTTATGGATGAGATTTTTTTTAAAAAGACCCCTATAATCTAAACTCGATCGATCTTATCCGTCCGTTTTGATCTAACGGCTAGGATAAGAATAACAGGGTCCTGTTATTCTCTAAGAAAAGCAGCAGATACGGACTCTTGCATTATTAGAAAAATTTTGCGATTCAGATGCAAATTTTAAAATATCGTATAATATACAGGTGGTATTTGGATTTTTTATTCAGATATTTAAAATAATAATATATTTATTTATACCGTGGAAAATGTTCAAATTCAAATTGTAAATGGATTGCTTAAGATCAGAACTCTAATGCATGCGTAACTATGCATGAGAAAAAAAATGCTTTTCTTTTTTTTATTTTGTCAAATTAATGCCATGTAATTATCAGAACAAAAGTATAATTCACATATATTCAACTAGAGGAGGACCCACTTACACCAAAAATTTTTGGCACAAAAATTATACTAAACTTTGTAAACTCATAAATAATATTAACATGAAAATTCTTTAACAAACATATTTATTTATTTACTTATAGATCGATTGTGTTTCAAGTTTCATTCAGTTTTAGTGTCATGTAATACTTTATCATGAATTATTAATTTAGACCGTTGTAATTATCATACAAACTTGAAATATAATCAATATAACATAAACTAAAAATCATTGATGTAACGATCAATCTAACATAAACCAAAAATCTAATAATGCTAGTCTTAGTAAGATTCGGTGTGCACAAAATCATTGATGTAATGATAGCTCCACATTTCTTCGGTGGATCACCGATTCACCGGGATCGGGATCACCTGCTTTTCTTGATCCGACGGTTGAGAAATACTGAAGTACGTTGAGATCCGTGTAGAAAATACCGAAATACTTTAAGATCAGTGCGACAACCGATCAAGACCGTCTGATTGGAAAAGCATATTCTGCTTTTCTCTTCGGAAAAGCAGCCGATTCTTACCCGATTCACCGGGGTCTCTATCTTTATTCAAAACAAACTAGCTAGCTAGCGTTGGATGGAGAGAAAAGTCGCAGTGAGGTTAGTTCTTGGAGTACTACCTAGCGTCCGTAGAAAAACTGTCCATAGCGTTTATATGTTACATTTTAAGATGTATCTGTTACATTTCATATACATCTGCAGATGTATAGACGATTTTTAGGTACGATCTCTCAATGTCCCAGTTGAAGCAAATTAATGAACCCCAAGTCCCCAACTCTGAAACTGGCTCCACCATTAAAGGGCAGAGCACAGCACAATAATTGCGATTTGATTGAACACACTGAACTGAAATGATGCATGCATGTTTGCAATAAGCACAGCTCAAAAGAAACACAAAACCCCGCCCAATCAAACTGTGAACCGAAATAGTTTTCTGAAGGGGAACGAGTGATCAATCAAAGAGCGACATCGGTATGCAGATAGAAGAGCAAATGGTCTGGTAACTTAAATAGTAGCTAACTAGGATGACTTTTAAGAGGTTAAAGGGTTCAATCTTTCATAGGCACAAATAAAAAGTTTCAATGAAACTAATAGAGTATTCCACTTTCTTCAAAAAAAAAACAAAGTATCCAGAGAGAAGAGCTCTTTTGCTTGCTCGACACGTGCTTCATAAATCATAATATTCAAACTGAACCTCGCGGAAGTCCTTTTTATTTTTCTTGTTGCCTATTCCACAAAAATGATAATAAATATCCTGTTAAGAATTTTCTTTTTTTTTTTATGTGTCTATCCCATCTATAATAACGGAAAAAAATAAAAAAAAAACATGTGATTATATGTTTTTAACTTTTTATACATAATGGTTCGTTCGGCAAAGCAACGAGGATTAAAATTTGATATGTACGTTTGGATGGCTTAATCTGTACTTGAGAGCTAAGGAGGCTTAATCTAGGGAAAGTGGCTTCTTAAGGAGCTGTGCAGGGATTAAGCCCGACAATAGGAGGTTTAAGTATGTGTTCTTAATCCTCACTATGAAATTCGTGTTTGGAATGATTAAAGTACTAAAGAAGCTTGAGGAGTCTTAAGGAGGCTTTATCCTTATTTTCCAAATGGTCTCAATATGTCTAATTAGTCGGTTTAATAATTATATAACATTAGATTGTTAAGTAATCACTGAAGAGATTAATATCACCAGCACATAGTTAGTAGGATAGGAGGGTACTGTTTGTTCAAATTAAAATTTGAAAGAGTGTTTGTCCAAATTAAAAATTTAGAAAATTTTCTTGTCCCATTCTTTTATCCTCTTTAAATGTCCCCGCAAAGCAAGCCCCTTAAATATTAAGGATCAGTTTCTGGTAATCAAATAATTTTGAGAGATCTCGAGTTCTTCTTCTTCGGAAGTTGTAACAGCATTTCATATTAATTAATAATAAAAACGTTAGGATCTTCACATAATTAAACTTAATTATTGCAACTCATGCATGAGCATGAGATCTGTATCAGTGCCGCATAGATTTTATATATGTACTTTGAGAATATCATGTTGCACCCTCTCATGCACTCCAAATAACAAAGACCCCATATTTTTGTGTTATTTATGTGTATATGTTTAAGTTAAATAGGTTATATTTATTCTCTAAAAAATGTATCGTTGATACACCTGAAAAATTATTAAATAAAATTATAAGGTTGAATGGTTGATCTTGAAAAACTTATTGCCTCCATTCCTATTTTAAAAATGATGAACCCATGTCAAAAATGGAGACAAGCTTGTACATAACACGCTTCGACTCATCAATTACTCTTTGATAAACATCTCGCGTCTATTGAAAAATCGTTCATACATACATCTACACGTATATACAAAATGTAACAAATATATTCTAAAATATAATAAGTACATTCTCAAATATGACTTACTGGGTATTAGTCGGCAAAGCCGACGAATGAAGGTCTACCTCATGATACGTTCCGACCGCATCGTACGTACTAACACGTCAAATTCTGTGCAGTAGTACCTCATCAATAATTTCAAAGGCGATGATATTGATAGGCTACCCCAAAAGTAGTTGGCCTTTGGCCAGTCCACAGACCACAATCACATCCCTTGAGTTGATACTTGATAGAAAGAAAGAGGGGCGCGAAATTTGATGGCATACAAATTAATACCAGAAATTTCTCTCAAAAAAAAAAAAAATTAATACCAGAAATGTCGATCAGAAATATTTAGTTATTTGGTATGGAGTATGGACATATTTCGGAGTTTGGGCCAGAGTACAAATTAATGTTTACGTACCGAATGCATACCTATACTCCTTAAAAAAAAAAAAAAAAAACTAAGAATTGAACTCTCCGTTCTATTAATGGTTATAGTCTAACTCTTATTTTAATCTTCATCCATCAAATAATGAAAGACTCACATTGTATCAATTTCATATTGTATTCCTCTCCATTTTTGCCTCAGCACAAAATCAAAGTGGCGAATTGTCTGACTGGCATTTTAAAGCATTGACTGCTAAAGTCACAGACCCATTTCTTCTCTTCTATTTGATTCTTTCAGCCTATTTAACTTGAATGAAATTTAAAATTGCCCGCAGCAGCGTGCGGGTACGCTTCTAGTAATATATAAATCATGGAGTCCGTATCTGCTGTTATTTTGTAGAATAACATGATCATGTTTGTCTAATACGAACCGTTGGATCAAAATGACAGACCCAAATAGTCCGATTAAGATAATAGGGTTTTTTTTTATATTTAATCCCATCCATTGATTTTGATCCAACGACCTAAATTGGAATAACATGTCCTGTTATCCAAATTTGATCCAATAAGCCTAAAATCATATTCAAACACTTCCAATTTCTAATTTATATACCTCATAGTATTTAATTATATCAAAATCTTAGCTCACGGAGACAAGACTTCGGCTTAATTCTCAGATAGTGGTGAATCTTTGCTATATTTTGAGAACTCCTCGAGCTTTTTTTTTTTATTATTATAGCCCGTAGGCCGATAGGTGTGCACATAACTATACACCCCATCTTAATTCGCTTCATCTGGGGTTCGATCTCAGGTCTCCACATAAGGTGCCAATGCTACTACCAACTGAGCTAAGCTCTGGTGGCCAACTCCTTGAGCTTTTACTCTCTACATTTTAACCCTTCCAACAATCAAACATTTTCACTGTGTTGTTATACAAATCCACTAAAGACAAAACAAAGACCCACCACTATCTCAGAATCAAGCTGAGTAGTATAATCTTTGTTAATCTCTCTCTAATACTTTACTTACGTATCTTTGTTAATTGAGTAGTACAATCTTTGATGATCTCACACCTCTTTAATTGAATTGTTGAATTATTTAGTTTGTGAGATCAATTAGCTACCATTTTGAATATTTATTGCTATTGTTAATTGTGATTAATAAATTCTAAAAGAAAATACTATTTACCCCTATGTAGTACACTAATTAAGTCACATGTCCTTAAGTTCAAATATATCATTGAATATCTTCACAATTAGTTTCCTCTAATATTAGAAGTTGGGTGTACAGTGTACTCTATGAAAAAAATGACGAATATTTGATGACGCAACATATAGCATATGGTGGGAAACTTTTATTGCGTAAAAAATCATATATGTCAGTGATCGAATCCATCATCATTTTTTTTTTTTTTTTGAGGATCGTCATCATTATTTTTTTTTATTAAAACGTCATCATTTTTTTTTTTTTTTGAGAAAGTCATCATTTTTTTCAATAAGCTATTGCCATTTCTTGTCAGTATTTATGTACTTATTTGTCTTCTTCTGATTGGTACATTCAAGGATGCATGTACGATGAACATGACTTGTTGGTCATGGCTACGGTGCCAACGCGCTGAAAATCACCTACGATCTAAACGAGATATATATATCGGAGGATGTTAGCTCCAATCGCAATTTGGTCATTTGATAGTCTATGATGAAGTATTAAAGAGCAAATTAGCATCTGGAGAGGTATTTGTCATAAAATGTATAGTATAGGAGGTGTGTTTGTCCAAAATAAAAGTTTGGGGGTTGTCTCGAGTCATTATCCCAAAGTACTCGTATATAATTCAGTAAATGTTTATTAAATTTATATATTTTTTTAATTATTTTTAATAAGGTTTACTTTTGTCTAAATGATGATGAAAAGTTAAAAATAATTATTTCAATATTAGATGATTGTGCTGATTTCGATGAAGGGTGGAGATCCGGTGACAACTGATTGTGTATTGTTCCACAACATAGGCTAGTGGTGGCTGACTTTCGCTTTCGTATATGTGCGCACAAGAAGAAATGTGCTAACATCACGAGAACAAAGTGGTGGAAGCTTAAAGGAGCAGCATCACAGGTCTTTAGGGATAAATTGATTGAAGAAGGACCATGGACGGACGACAACGATGCAAATACCATGTGGAAGAAGATGTCAAAATGCATTCGGGATGTGGCTGCAAAGGTGTTTGGGGTGACTAAAGGAAACAAAAGGGAACCTAAAGACACTTGGTGGTGGACCGAAGAGGTGCAACAGGCGATCAAGGAGAAGAAAGAATGCTACAAGCAGTTACATCATGACAAAACAACTGAAAACGTGGAGAAGTACAAAGTAGCCAAGAAGAACGCGAAGCGAGCTGTGAGTGAAGCAAAGAGTCGAGCTTATGATGACCTTTACCATAAGCTAGGTACGAAGGAAGGCGAAAAAGACATCTATAAGATGGCTAAAATTCGTGAGAGGAAGACAAGGGATTTGAACCAAGTCAAATGTATCAAGGACGATACGGATCGACTTCTCATGAAAGATGAGGAGGTCAAGATGAGGTGGAAGGAGTACTTCGACAACTTATTCAATGGCGACACTGAAAGTGCCACCATTGAGTTAGATGATTCCTTTGATGACGCCAACAGACGTTTTGTCCGGAGGATTCAGGAGTCCGAGGTAAAGGAGGCGTTAAAAAGGATGAAGGGAGGCAAAGCGATGGGACCTGACAATATCCCTATCGAGGTGTGGAGATGCCTTGGGGACGTAGCAATAGTATGGCTAACTAAGCTGTTCAACCACATTTTTCAGTCAAATGAGATGCCTGAAGAGTGGAGGAAAAGTATATTAGTACCAATCTTCAAGAATAAAGGAGATATTCAAAGTTGTACTAATTACAGAGGAATTAAGCTGATGAGTCATACAATGAAACTATGGGAGAGAGTGATTGAACATCGTCTAAGACGAATGACAAGCATCACAAAAAACCAATTTGGTTTTATGCCGGGGAGGTCGACTATGGAAGCGATTTTCCTGATACAACTTATAGAGCGATATAGGGAGCAGAAGAAGGATCTACACATGGTATTTATCGATATGGAGAAAGCATATGATAAAATACCAAGAAATGTCATGTGGTGGGCACTGGAGAAACAAAAAGTCCCAACAAAGTATGTTAACCTTATCAAGGATATGTACAATAATGTTGTGACTAGTGTCCGAACATGTGATGGGGAGACTGATGCTTTTCCCATTAAGATAGGACTACATCAAGGGTCAGCTTTGAGCCCATATATTTTTGCCTTAGTGATGGATGAGGTTACGAGGGATATACAAGGAGATGTCCCTTGGTGTATGCTTTTTGCTGATGATGTAGTGCTAATTGACGAGAGTAGGGCAGCTGTCGACACGAAACTGGAGTTGTGGAGAAAGACGCTGGAGACGAAAGGTTTTAGGCTTAGTAGGACTAAGACCGAGTATATGAGATGCGACTTCAGTGATGGGAGATCTGAGAATGAAGATGTTAGTCTAGATGGACTAACAGTGCCAAAGAAGGACACATTTCGATATCTGGGCTCCATGCTACAGAGTGATGGGAATATTGATGCAGATGTTGGCCATAGAATTAAGGCGGGTTGGATGAAATGGCGACAAGCATCTGGTGTTCTCTGTGACAGCAAGGTCCCACAAAGGTTGAAAGGTAAATTCTATAGAACAGCCATTAGACCTGCAATGTTGTATGGGGCAGAATGTTGGCCTACTAAAAGAAACCATATCCAGAAGATGAGTGTAGCGGAGATGCGTATGCTACGATGGATGTGTGGCCACACAAGAAAAGATCGTATCAGAAATGATGACATACGTGACAAAGTAGGGGTGGCTCCGATTGAAGAGAAGATAGTCCAACACCGATTGAGGTGGTTTGGACATGTTCAACGGAGACCTCCTGAAGCACCAGTACGTAGCGGTGTCCTAACCCGTACCGAAAACACGAAAAGGGGTAGAGGTCGGCCAAAACTGACATGGGAGGAAGCTGTAAAAAGAGACTTGAAGGCATGGAGTATATCCGAAGAGCTGCTCTTGGATAGGGACGCGTGGAAGTTAGCAATCCACGTACCGGAACCATGACCAACAAATCAAACCCCTAGCAGCTACTATTATATTACTATTATTACTATGACTACTATTTCACTATTATTACTATTATTATTACTATTATTATTATTACTACTATTATTATTATTAGTATTATTACTACTACCACTATTACTACTATGTAGTATCATCATTATTATCATTCATATTAGTATTATGTAGTATCATACTCATCATCACTATCATTCATATTAGGACTAGTTTTTCACTATTACCATTGTTATTACTGTTCTTTCTTTATTTATCTATTTTATCTTTCTTACGATCATGATCATCATTGGATTTTACTTGGTTTCATTTCTAGCCTACCCCAACTTGTTTGGGACTAAAGGCTTGGTTGTTGTTGTTGTTGTTGTTATAGCCTTCACAATAAAGCTTAAATAGTATAAATAAATCTCTAGAATAGAAAATGTTTTCAAACATATTATTAGTGAAGTTCATAGAACGGTTGTATTTCAAATTTTAACTAACTTGAGTATCGCACTGTCGCTCGATATTATATCAAAACTCATTGCTTTTTTAATAGCTACAAATATTAAAAAGTATTGATAAGCCTAGATAGAGCATGCATCAAATCAAACGACATTTAAATTCTTTGAAAATTGAAACAATCAATATATATATATTTAGTAATATGTTCAAACAAAATTTTCTCTTTTAGAGATTTTATTTATACTTATTTGAGAATTCTTTGTCAACCTTACATTTAATATTTGTCACCAGATCTCGACCCTGGATGAATTATTCTACATTTTGTATTGTGCCTTTAATTAATTAGGGGGAAAAAAATACTTGGTTCTTTGATATTTTCTGAAATAACTCAAAAGTTTGTTGGTGAATGGTGAAGTTAGAATGTATATATATACTACTAGTATACTAGTAAAGAGCACACGCCTTGCTTTAAGCAGAAATTTTTATTTCTTATAATAAATTTTTATGATAATATGTAATAAGCCTTAAATTGAGAAAGTTGATATAGGGTCTTAAGTTTTAATGGGTTGAGACATTAAAGTACGTCAATGGTAGTGATCAATCTAATTAAACAATCAACGGCTAAGATTTATTCCTTCGAGAAAATAGAACTTTTATATTAAAAAATATAATATGCTTTTATTAGGAGTAAGGATATGTATATGAAATTAAAAAAAGGTTTCCATTTTTAACATGAAAATATATACTGGACTAATTTCATAATCATGAAATGCTTTTATATATGGAGAAAATTTTGGCTAACCAGGGACAAACACATAAGCTGCCTAAAGTTCGAATCAAACGAAGACAGTACGTATGTGTCTTACTCCTGTTGGTGGCATGTAAGAGGGAATCCCCTTTGAGTTGACAATTTTTTTTTTTTTGTAAGGAAATGCCCGTAGGCTCTAAACTCTAAAGTTCACTCTTGCATGCATTATTTCTTCATCATAATTTATGCTATAGAAGTTATTAGGAGCTTGACCCTTATTTACTTATATATTTATTTATTTTAAAAAGAATCTAGTGAATTACTCGAGTAAATAATGTCTTAACTAACGTACGTAACACGTTAAGAACATCCCTTTGGTCCAGTGGTTAAGGTAACGTTTTCCGTGTAGGATGTCGCGGGTTCGAAACATAGATAGGAAATCTTTTATAGACATTTAAATTTGAAAGGCTTGACCCTCATCTTTATCTAAAAAAGCTAATGTAACACGTTGATCACTTTGGGTTCTTGATCTTGAGACAATCCAACGAGTCCATGTATTTGCGCATTATAAAGCGGATGTGGATTGGGCGGTCAAACTGATCCGGCTTATGCATATATGATTAAGGGGTCGGTATCTGCTGAGATCCAAAACCGATCTCAGGGTCCTGAGATCTCGATCCAACGGTTCTCGGGATCCGTATCTGCTGAGTCCGGATCTCGGGATCCCCGAGAACCGTCTGATCGAAATCTCAGGACCCTGAGATCGATTTTGGATCTCAGCAGATACCGATGCTATGATTAAGTATATATGAAATTTTCTTATAAATGGATAAGACCATATTCAAAAGTGAATGTTTGATGGAAGGGGAGGGATCAAATCACAACGTCTACTTAGAAAATCTTAATAATTGAAACTCAAATACATTATTAAAAAATAGGAGAAAGTTTAATAGATGCATTCTTGAATTTTATAGATCGATAGTATTTCAAATTTCATTTGATTTGGATGTTATTTGGTAGCTCATCAAAAGTTTGTACATATTTCAATGATTCTAATATAAACAACTTTTTGATGGACTATCAAATATGACTCATATCGCTTAAAATTTTAAACATAATCAATCTACAAAATTCACAACATTTGTATAATTTTTTTTTCTAATTTTACATTTTTTAAATATTTTTTTCAAATCTTTTTTTCTGAAAGCTCATTATCAAGATCGTCAAGATAAGCATGGTCTATTGATCCCTCCTTGATGGAATGTATATATATGGAAAACTTTGAAGAGAATGGATCAGTTAACTATAGTTATATATCTTGACAATGTAGTTTTTCAAAATTTTGAAAAATTGTTTAAAGAATTTTAATAATGGAAAAAAGTGTACTGGTGTATTACTTGTTTTAGGTTTGATAGTATCTCAAATTTCAATAAATTTAAATATATTTTGATAGCTTATTAAAATTTTGTATGTACTTTTTAATGGTTGCAAATTAATTAATGAATCAAAATTTTGTACATACTTTTCAATGGTTTGATAGCTTATCAAAATAACACTTAAATTAAATATAATTGAAAGACAGTCAATTTATAAGATTATAACATATATATAAACTTTTTTAAAATTTTAATATTTTTTAAACATTTTTTTTCAAATTAAATAATAAAATTCTATTGTCAAAATTGTCAAGATAATCGATAACTCCTCAAGTTTTAAAATAAAAATATTATATAGCAAGTATACTAAGTTCAAGATAAAAGGGGTTTAATTAAAACTCCCAGGTCACAGTATCAATGTGTATCTTAAGTAACTCCTTTCCACTTTATATAAGATATGTGTGAAGTGAAACAATTCATAAACTGTGATACCTTTCTTAGCCAACCCCACCAAATAGTTAATTAGTTATACTAAAAGTTCTGCTATATATATAGCCACAATATCAGGTGGTGTAAGTAAGAGCACCAAAGGTACTGCTGCATACTATATATGCAGCCTTCAAACATCCACAATTTTCACATCTTCAATCGTGTTTGAGACACTTTTTTTTCTCTAACAAAAAAATATTCAGGAGTGATGCAAGACAACACTGATCCGCTGGTCCTCGGTCGGGTCGTGGGCGACGTGCTCGACCGGTTCATCGAGAGCATCCCATTGAGGGTAGCATATGGATCCAGAGAGGTCAGCAATGGAAGGGAGTACAAGCCTTCCCAGGTAGTGAGCCAACCTAGGGTTGAGATTGGTGGGAACGACCTGAGAACTTTCTATACACTTGTAAGCACTCACTATATATCCTTCTATTATAAATACATGGTGATTTCTTTTAAAAACATGTCGGGGATGTATCTATTACATTTAGTACACGTCTATGGATGGATGAACAGTTTTTCAACGGATGCAAGATGTTTCTCAATATATAAGGAGGTACAGTAGACATGCATCATACATAATATAAGGAGAAACATCTTGCGTCCATTGAAGATACGTCCATATATACATCTATAGAGGTACATATACTGTAACAGATACATCCCGAAATGTAACATATGAACGCTATGAATAACTTTTCTACGGATGCTAGGTATTACTCTAATATAAGCATGCCTTCTGGTATATGTATAAAATGACCCCTGTTTTGCCCTCCAAATGCCCCAAAAGAAAGGCACCCTAATAAACCACTTCGCGGGACCCATATGTCAGTGAAAGCAGGGGAAATCGTGGGGCAAAGGACAGGGGTACTGTATTAGTTGTTCAATGAAAAAAGAGTACATTCATATATTTCTCAGCTGTTCAATGAAAAAAGATCAATAGATAGCATGTTTTCAGTGTTAATTTCAACTCATCTTATCATACAATGATGTAGGTCATGGTTGACCCTGATGCTCCAAGTCCTAGCAACCCACACTTGAGAGAATACTTGCATTGGTAATGAAATTTATTGAGTTATCTATACATTATATTTTTTTTCTCAAATTATTTTACATAGAATATAAAATATTCATGTCATATAGTACTAACAGTGAACTTTACATAATATATATGTAACAGGCTAGTCACAGACATCCCTGCAACAACAGCAGCAAGTTTCGGTACGTATATACATATATATATATATATATGACGACTAGATCAGTCGTATTAACTGTCATTTGGCAATTGGCAATTTGGCATAACATATATATTTTTGGTTAAAAAGGTACCAAGAATGTCTTAAAGGGTACTAAATTTAATTCTACAGGGTCAGCAGAACTCAGAACTCAGAATTTTATTGCTGCATTTACTTTTGATGTAACATGCTTACATCTGCTTTTACTTATAAGTGGCATTTTGTAAAAGAATTTCTTGCTGAAAATAGAAACATTTTTTTATAGTAAAGGAAAGTTATTAACCAAAACAAAATTCAAATTCTTGTTTTTAATATTACTTGTGAATCAAAATAGTGTCTGATGTCAAATTAAGCTTGTGATGTTTCTAATGCATGCTAATAGGGCAAGAGCTTCTTTGCTACGAGAGCCCGAGGCCACGCATGGGCATCCATCGCTTCGTGTTCATCCTCTTTCAGCAGCTGGGTCGTCGGACTGTCTACGCACCAAGCTGGCGTCAAAACTTCAATTCGAGGGAGTTCGCAGAGCTTTATAACCTTGGATCACCTGTGGCTGCAATGTACTTCAACTGCCAGAGAGAGCAAGGCTCTGGAGGCAGGAGAATGTATGGTGACAGTTAATTTTCTAGACCAATTATATTAGGGTTTAATCAGATATTTGTAGCTTATATATTAGATGCATAAATTGGGACACTTAATTATGCAGTTTTATTACAAGTGACTTGCATATTGTAACCAGTCCCAATTAAGACATGTTTTAGTATTTGGATTGAACTTGTTGAGTGCAGGTAGTATAGGCTTCAGTGAGGTTCAATTCATTGATATTGTCTTGAAACTTTAGTAACAAATTAGTAGGTATCCTTTTGTGGCGGACCAGTGAGAAAAAGGACCAGTGATGTTTTTGTTTTCAGAATTTATTAATTGAATTTGAACCTCATCTCTCATCTTTGGGACTGTGTCCTTTTCAAGTGGCATGAAAACTTAACAGCAACAAAGATTAATTTCATAGCTAAACAATGTGCTTGGTTCTTTCAAAAACCATGCAAGATATATATAACAGTTATAGAAAATAATAAAAATAACGGTCAAGATATATAACAACTATATATATATATATATGGGCATTGAGCAATATAACTATATACAGGGGAATATCTCCATGTAGCATTTTATTTATTGTACAGTTGTCCAACAAAAGGTTGTTAAATTTTGTTAGAATTAGAAAGTTTGAATAAGAGATATACATACATACATACATACATACATACAACTCTTAACTATAACGGGTACAATCTACAAAGTCGCTCACAAAAATATCCGACAAAGCAATAGTGCCTCTTGTCACAATCACATCCCTTGCTCCTGTTGGCAAATCAAATGTGGGCGCCTCTTGTTGCAAAATCAATAAACAAATAGGCCATACATGCAGCTAGAAATATTATATGGTTTCATGTTTGTTATTCGAAAAGAGACATGATTGATTTGAGAAAGTTATAACAGATGTACCTGTGTGTGATAGCAGTAATAAAATTGATTTAAGCTCTTAAATCAATTTTAAGTCACTAAACGGAAGTGATTTAAGGTGTAGTAAGTTAATGCAGCTATATAGGTGTAGTAAACTAAATCACCAACATTTCATATATTTTACACATAACATCAACTTTACTTCATCTATTTACTTCACTACCACCAAACACCACTGATTTAAGGTGATTTAACGTTTTACTCCGTTTACTTACTACACTTGCCAAACGGGGGATAACTTCTTCTTTTTTTTTTAGATAAAAGAAAAAACTCTGAGTCATTCATCCCTTTAGAGGCATTTACGAAAGAAAAATGTTATAGAGATACAAAAAAGATATTAATTCAATACCGATTATGTTAGTTCATATTAATATTTAGTAGGCATAGATTCAAATTAATAATTTCACTTTGTAAACGTATTGAGATATACTATACGAAAAAATTGAATACTAAAAAAATTAATTTGAGTATCTATACTTTAGTCAATATCTATGTATAAATTCCCTTTATAAAGAATAGCAAAAAAAAAATTAAGGAAAAACGCATAATTTTTTTGGGAAATCACTGAACTTTACCTAAAATCCATAATTGGTCACTGAACTTTCATTTATCCGTTTTTTATCACTGAACTTTGATATTTATCCAAATTTGGTCATTCCGTTAATTTTTTCCATCCAACTTAACTTAACGAAACATTTAACATAACTCCAATTTTAAACTTTGGAAATTAATTTTTTCATATATAAGTTTACAACATGTGAGAATATAAGACAAATTAAATTTTTTAATTTATTTTTCTTTCATAAATTGATTTTTTTCCATAATTATTATTTTTTTATTTTTTTCATATAAAGTATATAATTTATAACATGTCTAAAAATGTGAAAGTATTTTTTGTCATAAAAGAAAAACAAATAAATTATTTTTTCTTTATATTCTTATATTTGTAACATGAAAAAAAATATATGTCCAAACCATAAAATTGATGTCATGTCAACTATTCCGTTAAATTGGATGGAAAAACTAACGGAGTGACTAAATTTGAATAAATATCAAAGTTTAGTAACCAAAAACAGATAAATGAAAGTTCAGTGACCAGTTATGGAAGCAAAGTTCAGTGACCTCCCATGAAATTTACCAAGGAAAAACGTCAAACAGTGTACATCCTGCCTCATTCCCTATACTTGAAAAAAATATATAAAAAAAAAAAAATTGCTTTGGAGCGACATATTTGATGAACCCGTGACCATATTGTTATCTCCGTAGCAATCGATATTATGTATTATTACTGTTTTTTTCGTACTTACGAAAACTTAATCTCATGACCTCTTAGAAATCATATTAGTTAACTACCACTTATATACTACTAGACTAGGGGCAGATCTAAGGGGGTGCCAGGGGGCACCCAGCAAAGGCTCAGTAGAGATTGTTGAACCCCGATTTTTTCTGTTTAACTCAAGTTCATATTTGATGTTATTTTTGTTAAATTGATACTAAAAATCATTTTTTTGGCATGAATATATGTACAATGATTAATTAATTAAATATTTTGTTACTTAAGTATGCAATTAACTCTTAATTTGATATATATTTTGTTGAATATATATAAAGGTTGTATATTATAATAATTACTTTTTTATCTTTTGAGTCATAAAGTTACCCCCTCTAAACCAATTTTGAATCAATATTTAAAAAGTTGGAACCATGAATTGTCCCCGGCCCCCCTTTCATATCAATTCTGGATCCGCCCTGTACTAGACCATTTATACAATTTATACAATTGATGTTATGTTAATAATTAATATCATCAATCCATTTTTTTTTTTTTTTTTTGAGGAAATACCCGTAGGTTATCAATCCATTGTTACAATATCGATAGCAGTCACGCCATTCCGTATGAATTGCCATTCGACCATATCAAGCCACTCGCCAGGGTCCTAAATAGTAAATACCATATTTACCGCCAGCTGTTTTGCTTCCACCTCCCATCCCATTCATTGTATAAACCAAGTTCCTTTCTCTGAACCTGAAAAGGCATCCTACCCTAATAGTAGTACCGATGTCCCTTTTCCTAACAGGGTGTGACTCTCCTTGCAAGATTTGGCAAGCCCTGCGCCCCAGAACAGGAAGGCGGTTGGTTGGTTTTCCATGCCAGAATCTGACTGAGCCTGGCAAGCCATGTGCTCGTCAAATTCTTGGTTGCTCCCCTAAATCAAATCAAAAGTGCAAGTAGAAACCAATCAAACCATAGCGCTCCTGTTGAGTACTCGACCAATATATTCCATCTGTACGACTGTACCGACCCCCACTGGTGTTTGTCTCTCACAGGTCGTCAGCCTTAGTTAGGACTGTTTTTGGTCATATCAAATCGGTTTGCTTATATAACACTGTGCTTGTACTATGCATGCATCCATACAACTTTTTCCAATTTTACTACACCCTTATTTTCAACCTGTGCATCTAAATCTATCTTACACAAGAGAAATCATGTTCTCTGGTTAAAAAAAAAAAAGAAGGGATGTGTTTTCTCTAGAATTTGCATTTATATTTTGGTGATTTCATTGATTTCAGAATACCAAGAGAAGGGAGAGGGTAGAAGTACAGCCTCTAATTACGGACAGTGCCATGTTAATTATGGCAATCTTTATTTGAAGAGAATTCTTACAATCACCCAATGAAGATCGTATTTAGACATAATGGAAGGCCAACTGCTGGGGAACAAATAATTGAAATCCTTCCTAAGATATTAGAAGTAGAATGCCCCCAAAATTATTCAAATATATATTGAAGACTCTTATCTCAAATAAGAGCATCGAGCATGCAATCATTATTTGATAATTAACCTCAGAAAGAGGTTCCAGTGATAATGTGATATCATGCCACCCAAGGTAGTTGTATATTGTATACATCGTTATACACATAGTATTACTGAATCCAACAATCTAGTTATCTTCTATCTACAGTGTTGGAAATATATCATTATTTAAATTCAACAGCCTCTAAACCTCTCAACAGTAATCAGTATTGTCTTCCCATGTAGCATGTACAGTGTCACTAACAGAAAGAGGGCTTATAGCACCTACCAGAAAGAGGAAAAGCACTGTGTGCAGGCCCCAGGGTCTGTCTCAGTTGATTCCGAATATTTAGATCTTTATTGTCAAATTCTAGAGGCCTATCCAATGTTCTAATAAACTATTTTCTATTGTTTTGCCCCCTAAATGATTGGAAATAAGTACGACATATAATGAATGTGAACTATCTATTTAAACATATCCAAAGTTAAAAACCTTTTTAAACATGATCTGCTTCCTGTTTCAGTCTCATAAAACAATCCCTGCAAATATTTTTGTTTATTTGTTCATTAAATAAAAGCAGACAATTGCTTGCTACCTTAAACGAAAAGAAAAAAGATAATGTATGGCAACTAAATTGGAAAAGTCACTAGTACACTAGCATTGTCTGACTCTTGGAGACAACTCCAAAAGGTAGTGTATCTTATAGGTAGACTAAGATGCTGGGCTGGGCATACTAACACCGCCAAAAATAATATTGGCTTTAAAGCTAGAAGGCATACTAACTCTGCCAGGTAAATTAAAGTCTTGTTACTAAGAGACATCAATAAAAACAGTCAGTTATCCTACCAGACATTAATACTTCTAATCCTATGTGCAACTCCATTGTGTATAAAATGATATAAGAGCTGAGGACTTACCTCCTGCTTTATGACTCATGATACAATGCAAAAAGGATCTTAATGCAGGAAATGATGGACAGTAAGGTACCAACGAAAAGGCCAACTCCAAGAGTAAATTGTTTTTCCCTCTGTGTAAGCTGAGTGAAATAGCAAAGAACAATTTCCAGAATTGATGCACCATCTAAGAGATACACCTACATATCAAACAACAATTTAATCATTATATGTAAAGTTCCACAGAAAAAAGGTATGTAAAGTAATTGAAGTATACATGGAAAGCTAGATGTGAGGTCAGAATTCAAAAACCTAGCATTTTCTCATTTTGTGGGAAGCCCATATCAACAATGTTCTCTATATTATATAAGCATAGTACTACAATAGATGTGAGCACAATCCTACCAAGATACTATACGCCTCCTTTCCTATCAGCCTACTTCCTTGTATGCCCTTAAAAATGCCAAAACTATCATTAAAACTCTGAAAAAGAGTGTGATATTTGTATTGTCCTACAGATCAAAATAAAGCTTGCAATAAATCCTAGATTTTTCTTCACAACACATTTAAGTTTAAAACAGTTGGCAGAACTACCCCCCTTGTGAATACCATTCAGCTTTTCATAACGAAGAATGAATAATTTAAGAAACATTTAAAGCAATATAGACGCATACCTTATAGAAATGTCATACACAATCCTAAATAAGCATTTCAACCATGCAAGGGCAAGTAAGAGGTTTTAACTGAAAATGAAACTTACTGGTAAGCAATTGATCACAGCCAAACCCAGTGACACATGAAATGCTGAATGAAAAGCCTTCTCCATTAAGTAGGGAATGTACACACTTAAACTAAGAAACAACCCCGACCTAGGTTTATACGGTGATAGCCTCAAGGAGCGAGCCACAAAGGATGCATCACCAATGTATAAGAAGGACGTGACACAAGGATTCTGATCATGATTTGGAATTATATCAAGACTGGGAGTCAACTGCTCACAAATAGAGCTGGATGAACTCTGATAAGAAATCTCAACCCATGATATGCCAGGCTGCTCAACAGGTGTCATGCACACCTCTTCCTGTTAAATTTATGTGTACTTGTAAATATATAACTTCAACTTATTATAATATTAGTCTTGTACAGATTTTGTTGCAATACCACTACCATAATAACACCAGCATTTCACCTTGATTGCTTTCTCTTTTCTAGAAATTTTCTAATATTTTATTCTACCTTTTTTCCCAAGAGGGTTTTCACTATAAACTGTTCATAGTTTTGATTTCTACCAACAACACCAGGTGCTTGTGTGTGATACAACACAATGGTAGAAGCTTAATAGTAGTAGAAGCCTATCATAAGACTCTTGGTTCATTTAAAGGTTCAGGTTACTGAGCTACAAATTCATTCAATATTTGACCAGGTCCCCATCCTTTGGTGTTTGTCCTCCAATTTTATTTGGTGCCAGAAACTTATTAGGTCCAAAGAACACCTTTTACATTAACCATATATAATTATCCATGTGACGTCAATCCATTATGACCAGCATTAGCCATATGGTAAAGTCCTGAGCTCAAGTACCTCTGAACATGCACAATGGTCCCTTGTATCGCCACAGTTCCTAAGCCTTGCAACATCTTTAGGAATCAAACAATGCCTTGGGCTGTTGCTGCTCCTTAGGACGCTCGAATTTGCACAGGACAAGGTTAAAAATGGAGAAAAGTCTTCTGGACATTCTCCATTTCTGTTTCCTGTCATCAGAATATCTCCAGCCTCTACCCATGAGATTGGGACACAATAGTCCTTTTTGTGAATATTTTGTGATTTATCTCTTTTCAGGATCTTGAACCAGTCATCAGCATTAGTGACTCTTAAACCATCAACAGATAGAATCAAATCATGAGGTGATAGATGTGCAGATAAGGAAGAGTATTTTGGCACATCCAAAACCTGTTTCATAATCAATTAATCTACCATTTAGATATTTTAATATAACTTTCTAAAATTTAAAATATCATAATAATTAGGATTTCATTATGAAATGAGGAAATTCAGTGAGATAAGCACTACATTCAAAATTAATTAAGGAAAGGGATTTCTAAAAGATTATGCCTTTTCTCGTCTTATTTGCATAAAGCACGAATGTATGGAAACGGAGAAGGGACTTACAACAAGACCTTCACCATGTGTATAGAAAGGGCATAGGAGCAGAGGAAGACACAGCATTGTCAAAGCACAGCCCAGACACAGCTACAATAAAGAAATCATCAAGAACCAAAAGTAGTATACTGATTCTTCAGAGCAAACAGGAGAAAAAAAAGGTAAAAACTTACCACTATGTTATGCCAGATGCCAGCACAATATATACGAAGTGAAGAGAATGGAGACAAATCCTCCAGTGAACTATGGTTTAATGCCACCAATGCTCCAGGAAAGAGTACTGCTAAAAAAATTGCAATATACTCTATCTGTAGACCTTCACTGCGGTTAACAATTAAATAATTAATAAATAGGAAATCGCAACGGCATATGAACCCATTAAAGATCTTATTTTTATTTTATTTTCATACTTTCAGATGTTTTTATGAATAAGGAAAAGATACAGCAAAAAAAAACGAATCATTTTATATGTAAAGTATACAAAGCATGTTGTGCATGATATAACAGCAGGACTATAATCTTGTCAAAATCCAGCTTAAGCATTTGCCTTTTCTAACATTACATAATTGAATGGTATGATGCTGGTACTTAGACTATGGAATGTCCTTCATTAGCATGATCACATTAGATTACTATTTCCATATGCATATGTGTGGGTGTAAACATCTGTATGTGTGTGTGTGTGTGTGTGTGAGAGAGAGAGAGAGAGAGAGACCTTGCAGCAGCAATTGCATGGCCAAATTCATGAAATGCAATGGAAATCAAGGTAGACAGTATAAGAAGAGCAAAATCCAAAATTGATAAGCTTCGGCCAGGACTCTATATGTAAAAATGAAATCCATAACAAAGAATTCATACAAAAATGCCTTTAAAAGATACCAAATGATAATAAATGCAGAAATTGCTTACAAAAAAGCTGTCAAGCCGGAAAGCACCTCCTTTAAAACTGGCAGAACCCCACAAATTCCAGATCAGCATCTGAACATGCAAAAAATGATGACAAATATCATATAATATTTCTGATATACAAATATAATAGAGGAGAGATCCATTGACAATCCTTAATTTGACAATCTTGACAATTTAATATTTCAAAAATTTGTAAAAAATCATATAAATTCTCAAAAATAAAAAAAAGTTTACGGAATTATTTCTTGACTTGTAGATTGATTATGTTTCCGATTATATTCAATTTAAGTTATATTTGATAGCCCTTCAAAGATCTGTTAAATTACAACCGTTAAAAAATATACAAAATTTTGATAAGCTATCAACCGATGTTCAGATTGATTGAAATTTGGAATACTATCGATCTACAAGTTAACTAATGCATCCATAAGTCTTTTTTCAATTTTAAGATTTTTTATGAATTTTTATAAATTTTTAAAATATTCTATTGTTAAGATTGTTAAAGTTAGCATTGTCAAGGGATCCCTCCTCAATATAATAATAGTATAAGATGCATTCTTACTTACCATTGATAATATGACTAAAGTAACAAGACCAAAGCAAGCCCCAAGAGAAAACCAAACTTTCAGTAACCTTATAAACCATAAAGAAAAATGTTATAAAAATTGGAACAAGGAAACAAATTTTTATAAGAATTTAAATTATACATTTCAGTAAATTCAGTACCTAGAATGGCCTGATCCAAATTTAAACAAAGCGTGGTTGAATGCATAAATCTTGATGTCAGAGTACCTGAGAAAATTTGAAAATAAATGTTCAACAGAAAAAAATACACAACAAAAATATTACATGATAGTTTGTACTTTCTTGGAAATAAGAGGTAAATGGGCTAGTTTATGCTTATAAGCAACAAGAAATCGGATATTGTTCAAAGCCATTTTGACGGTCCAAAGGATTCAGAGAGCCGTACGATATAATTATTAGCAATTGGTCAATCGTGATTTAGTCATGTAGGCGTTAAAAATAGGAACAGCGTACATATACATTGTACGCTGGTTATAATTAGAGTGATGGGATCACATGCTATCACAGTTGATAAACATATAAACTGAATCGAACAGTTTAATCGTAACTTCGGACGGAGACCGTCCAAATGGCTTTGGACAAGATCCCAGTCCAAGCAACAAGATGACACGAGACATTCAATTCACGATTTCTTGCATGCAATCAGTGCTAAAGACTAAGAGCATCTATAAACAGGGAGGGGACTGACAATTAAATTCAAGAAAAGGAGATAACATAAAGGCATTGTTAACAAACAGATTAACTGAATTCTAACTCTAAGACCGCGAGAATGATATGCGCAGATCATACTAGCTGTAAGAACTTCCTTCATCATCATCAATCAATCGAAGAGATTAAAGCTATCTTCCAATTCAAAATTGCTACGGATGGGGGGAGGGAAGAGAGAAAGAGAGAAAGAGAGATAGAGCAGAGGCGGCACAAACCACAGAGAGAAGGACGTATTACGGGGGCGGAGGAAGGAGATGGTCGAGGGGAGGAGAGGCCGACCTCCTCCGCCTCTCCTCCTGCTCCTGCAAATCGCCATGGCAGAAGAAGGAGAGAAGACTGCTCGCCAGGGTTTTGAACCTCGGCACCACTTCACTTCACTCGAGCGCTTTTTGGGCCTCATCAAATCCCGAATCTCAGCCCATATAGAAATGAACAGCGCAGACGAATTGGGCCGAGTGAAGCCTGAAGAGGCCCAACTAACGGAGCGGCCCAAATGGTGTTTGTTCGTTCGCTTCATAATTTCATTCGGTCATGGTCACTTGGTCAGTCTCGTCTCCTTGGTTCACATCCGCTGCGGTGCCGTAGTTTATCGTGACAATGACAAATGGGACCCACAAGAAAGGAGGCCCCTCGATCTAAATCCGGACCGTCCAAACTGAAATCAACCGTTCAAAACCAATGGCAGTCAGATTGGGGCCCCAGTCGGATTCATATCCCCTGCTGTACTGCATTATGCAGTTCACAGATTCAACCGTTGGATCTTCTCAGGATTCGTTCCAACGCAGATCTCGAGACGATCCAATGGCTGACATTGTGAACTGCACAATGCAGCCAGTAAGTCGGGGGATGAACACTCCTCGTCTCCTACTCTCCTCTCCTTTCCCTTTCCGAATCCGACCTCGATCTCGCTCGCTCATTTCATTCTTCTCCACTGCTCAAACTCGGCCCTTTCCTCTTTCTGATCAATCAATCAACAGTGGAGCAGGCGGCTTGAGGCGGAAGCAAGCAAGCGAGCGAGCGATGATACTGCTGCAGTCGCCATCGCGCTTCCTGCTCCAGATCTTGAACGATCGCCTCCTCAGGTCGTCCTCTCGCCTTTGCTTCCCTTCGACTCAATAAATACCCCGTACAAATCAAATCATTCCATTCCATGCCCTAGCTTGAACTTCAGCTCTCTTTTTTATTATAATCTTTTTTTTTATTTAATTTTGCAGTCAGGACAAGGGAGTCGATGTCGATTGCCAAACGGTCGAATTCGATGACGTGCGCTACCACATCCAGGTCCTCTTTTCTTTACTATTTACCATTAGCTTTGCGCTTTGGTTCGATCATATAATTTTTTTAAATCCGGCAATTTTAATGAAATAATCATGAGTTATATCTTAACAATGTGAAGAGTATTTTAATTAGAATTATCTCATGGCAAACATCGAATGAAGGAAAAAGATCACTAAATAAAATGCTTTAATTCAACCCGAATTATCTTCAAATAGCCATAAAATTATCAATCTTATGCTGAATTGGGAATATGTTTCTCAATTGTCAGGTTTCTATGCGGAACCCCAAAGTGTTGGTTCTATCAGTTGCACTACCTCTCCCGCCGCAAGAAGCAGTATCCTTTGATGGTCTCCCGTTCGGCGCAATTGAGGCCATAAAAGCTGCGTATGGTTCTGTTGTACAGATCCTTGACCCGCCAAAAGACGGATTTGACCTCACCTTGAAAATCAATCTGGCAAAACTGCCATCAGATGAAGGTTCTGAGAGTTACCTTTCCAAGGTCATTTTGGTTTCGCAATTACCGTGCCAGAATGGATTAGTG
Source organism: Cyperus esculentus (assembly GCA_030179965.1). NCBI lineage: Eukaryota > Viridiplantae > Streptophyta > Magnoliopsida > Poales > Cyperaceae > Cyperus > Cyperus esculentus. The sequence continues at coordinate 4,227,994 of JASGLE010000003.1, read as the reverse complement.
AACATTATGCCACGGGGCATGCAAATGCTGATGAAAAGAACATTTCAAATTTCTTTTAGAGATTGTCAGTCAGTGCACCTTTATGTCAAGCCTAACAACCCAGTTGCTAATTCACTACCATGACAAGTTGAAAAAAGTTTGATACCGGAACCTGGAAATATAGTTGCTTGGCTGAGTTTTATCCCGTATTCTGTTTTTTCAGAACAAAAGAATGCCATCTTGGTACAAATTGCATCAATTAGAGAAGTGGTTCTGGGGGCCCCACTTAAGGTCTTGTTGAAAAATCTCAGCATGAAGACAGTGGGGCCTGAAGCAGGACAGCCTGTGGCACTTGTTCATCGTCCCAATGAATCATTCTTTGTCATTCCGCAGGTAATTAATCACAATCCAGTCATCTTACTATTGTCCTGATCATTAATATTTATTTATACAGTGCAGAGCTACAGACAACTTCTTTTATTGAGGACTGTAGACTTAGAATATTTGTTTTTAAAGTAAAGTGGTCTTTTTTGGAAAAGAAAAAGGTTATATTCTTGATAATGTTTTCAAGCTTTAAGCAATCTAAGGATGTTTGAAGTCCATCAAAGACCATTAATATTAGAACCATTAAAACTTGCAGAAATTTTGGAGGAGCTATCTAAAAAAATTCAAGTTGCTTGAGATTTAAAGCACTCAATCTATAAGCTCAATAATACAGCTATAAACTTTTTTTTCTCTGTTCAAGGATTTGCTTGAATATCAGATATGTCACGGTTGTCAAAACTCTAAAGTATCAATTGTCGAGTGATCCCTCCCTCCTCGTACTTAAATACCAAGTAAATGATGAGAACAATTTTATGTACTAAATAGAACCTCATTTGTTGAATTTCAGGTGGATAAAGTTACAGTGATTTATCCTATGAGATTTCAGGACTCAATTGATATTGTCTTAGCAACTTCTTTCTTGCAAGTAAACCTATACTCCTATCTTATTATGTTGTTTATTTCTGTGATCCATGAAAAGAACAATACCAGTTAACATGTACATTTAGTATCTTACATACATGATATGATTATTCTTCTTCTTCTTTGGGAAGGAATTTGTTGAGGCAAGGCGAACAGCTGCACTGAACAGTGCACCATCTTGTATGTGGTCACAATCACCTCCTCCTGAGTTGAAAGAAGCTCCTGAAAGTGCACTTACTGCGAACGCTGGTTTTGTTTCATTTGGTAACTATCTATATTTAAAACATCTAAGTACATTGTAAAGTGTCTGTAGAAACCAAGGATTGCAACTTCAGATTTCAATACCATATTTCAGGCACTGTACTAGTCATTCCATATATAGTCTGCAGGCTCTTCTCCGGTTATTTTATTCTTGTTTTTTTGATATCTGGATTGTATGGTTCCTCTACTTGATTACGCTAGAAACTTAATTTTTAATATTTGTTCAAAAGTGGATGATGCAAAAGCTAATTGTGGTGGAAATTGTTGACACAGTGGTAAATCCTCGGCATGTTGAGGGCAAAAGGCTGGACAGAACAGTTTGGAACCTTCTAACATTTCATGCATATGTTAGCTATCATGTTAAGGTATTCCCATTTCTTTTCTGTAGAGCAATCTTCTTTTCCATAACTAAGTTTGTTAGGTATTATGGTTATTTATAAGTAAAGCTAATACGAACTTAAGATTGCCAATGTGGTCTATGAATTCAAAAGACATTAAAGATGCACTGTTTGTTTTCATTTATTCCATGAGTCAGGAGTTGACTGTCATTGGGGATAGAGTGCATATATAATTGTTTTGTTATGCAACGTGAGTTAAATTGGTGGCATGGCAGAGGCACGAAAATGGAGGCCTCTTTACCTCCTATAATGTTTCTATATAGCTTGCTTCTTTTAACTTCAGAGTTGATGCTTTCTCTTTTATGATGCTTAAGCTGGTGTATAGTTGATGTTTATTATCAGTTTATCACAAATTACCTTTGATTTAATTTTCATTGTATTTTTTTTGTGCTCAGTGTTCAGAAGGTTTTATGCATACTAGAATGAGACGTCGTGTTGATACTCTAATACAGGTAATGTTTCATTTTGTTATTTCTGTTGCTTTGGATTTTGGTATTGTCGCTGTCATTTGTAGTGACTATACTTAGTAGGTTCTCATTCCCTTGTTTCCTGATTGAGTTTGTATGGTAAACATGATGAGGTTTTAGAAATCAAATTTCAGCCAAAGTGAATTTATTAGTAAGCAAATAACAAAATGTACAACATTATTGCTATGCTCAACTCTAAATCTAGACTTTTGATGGTAGTAACTGGGGATTAACTTTGACCCTACATGACTGGTTTTGAGCTAAAACTGAAGCTTGACAAATGCCCCAATGGTGGCAAAACCAGTGGTCAAAGTATAGATGTAATGATAATATGATTATTTATTTTCTCTTAATGGTTATTAGGCTTTGGATCGTGCAAAATCAGATGCAGAGAAGCTGAAGAAACTGGTGACTGGGCCATCTTTTAGAAAACTGGTTCGAATTTTATTTATAGTGCTTTCATACAATTTTTTATATGATTAGTGCATTCTTAAATATCATGAATGGAAACATTTTTTTTTCTTCATAATTACCAATAGTGCACATTTTGAAGAAATAATAAAATAGATGGTTTCCTCAAAAAATTAAATATTCCACACCACAAAGAGTTGAGTTTTGGAACCTCCTTATATGTTAGCCCACTGAACATTTTAATTTCTGCTATATCACTGGTAGAATATCAGAGTCCCTGTACTCCCCAGTACCGCACATCGTGCATACCTAAACATAGGGTTATTATTGCGCAATCATTTTTCTTTGTAAGTTTGATATGTTACGTTGCTACAAGACATCCAATCTTGCTCAAAAGTTGCCTAAATGACACCTTAGCCATTGTAGTGTTGAATGAGTGAATGAGAAATGAGCCACTGTTTTGGTAATTTTTTCTCCAGTTTAATATGTTATGATCTTGGTGTATAACATTTATCACTTAACACTACACGTACAAAATTTCTAGATATTAAATTCTTATTTATAAATTTTTTAAAGAAGCACAATTTAAAGTCTCCCTTATTGTATCTGTTTTGTCTTAATACAGAGTATGAAAGATGACCGAAAATAGTGCTATATTCAGCAAGCATGATTATATGATCTGCAACTTGGAAAAAAATTGTTGACACCAGGAATGTTGTGCGTACCAAAATGATCTTAAGCTTGGAAGACTGGTAACTTATTGTGTACCAAAATGAAGCTAGGGTGACAAGTGTTAATATTTGTCAATTGATTTTTGTTCTCTTTCATTATTTTTTTTTTTTTTTTTAGTTTTTTGGTTTTTAGATGGAAGGTATTAAGTTGGTGATATTGTTAGTAGTTTATATTATTGGGCTTGCTTCTTTTTCTACATGCAGCCTCTAGTTGTGTTACTTGTGTATGTGCATTTACAGTGATAGCTTGTTAGTAACATTTTTATTTGGTTTCCCCACTCATCTAAAGATACTTCTTTCATTTCATTTCCTCCGTGCTCCTAAATTCAACATCTAATGTTAAATTGTGTGCAATGTACTTGTTTGCTACAAGTTTGTGATTTCTTTTTTCATGTATCGTGAATGGAAAATGAAAGAAGGGTAAACAAGTCGAAAAGTGTTTGAGAACCAAGTTGACTTGTTCAAGAGAGAACAAAAAACGAGAACATGTTTCATCTACATTTCAAGGGTAACCTTTGGTTTGTTTGTTTTGTTTGTTTTGTCTTATGCAAGTGAAAGAAAGCATGCTGCAACCAAGCAACTTCCGTATGCTTTTCAGTTTTCACTCCTATTTCGAAACCTACAGTTGAACACAATTATCAACACCCTGTGCCACTCTCAGCGTGTCGACCTTGTTTATCCTTCTAAGTAATTATTACTGAAGTGATCCAGTCAAGCTTCATGAAATCTACCTTGGAAGTTAACTGTAATCCTATAATCAATTATTTGTCAACCAACAAATCAGCAAGTTTAATCATATTACTTCGTTTCGATCGGATCTATTCATTATAAATGTCTGCTCTCCTAGCTCTAGAATGAAGTGACTTAGAGCATAAGTTGAGGCATGAATATATTCCATAAGCATGTCAATCTGAGAGAAGGCACGTCTTCAACCTAATATTCGCAGTTCAGCCCAGGAATGGTAGGCAGCTGAATGTGCAACTGCCTACCATTATTAGGTCAAGAAATGTTGACCGTGAAATCTTGAATTACAGAAAATAACATAATTGTGATAAGAATAATAATACACAGAGCGAAGTTGCTAAAGTGGATATACCGGTCTTTGAAATTTAGTAAAAAAAACCAAAATAAACATTATCAGAAATGCTTAAGTTTTTTTTTTTCCTTCCAAACTACTTGTAACAGCACATTATTCTTTATTACAATTCCCATAACATCCAATGCAAAAATTGCAATTTAGAGGTTCATCTAGAACTACCAAATCGGCTGAAATTGCATAAACATAAATCAAGCTCCCAATCAAATTTTACTTGGCCTAAAGGCGTGCCTTCAGCTCCTCAGCAACTGCATCGATGAATTCCTCGGTGTTCAGGTAATTGCTTCTTGTCACTCTGAAAATAAAAATAGAAGAAAAATAAAACATGATTAGCTTCAGCAATGTGAAATATAAGCAGCAGCCATAGATTTCCTGTTGCATATGATACTATCTGATATAAATAAATAATTTGTGCGATATCCCATGATTGGCATTAAAAGTGATCTATTGAACATCCTTAGCAACTCATGGTTGATAGTCAGAGAGCAAAATGGTTTTAATATTTGTTACCCATTGAAGAGTTATATTTTATGAAGGATCTCAAGAATTAATCTCGTTTTGCAGATTACATGGAGCATATTTTTTAGGTTCTACTAGAACAGATAACATGAGTCCCTATCAAGAGCATAAGCAAAGAAAGAAAAAAAACTTTTTTCTTAAAAAAAGAAGAAAAAATAACACATACTTGGGGCCATGAATGAGAAGAGCCAGATCCTTGGTCATCTTGCCAGACTCAACAGTTCCAATGCATGCAGCTTCAAGCTTCTGAGCAAAGTCAAGAAGTCTTGCATTGTCATCCAGCTTAGCCCTGTTTGATATAAATTCACGTTCAGCAAAAAAAAAAAAAAAAAATTATGAAGCATGTCATTAATAAACCCACAAAAAGAAACCGGCCTTGGAAAACCACAATAACTATGTCAGGTCGCCTACACCGTATAATAAAGGAATAACACAGTGTTAGTGGTTGCAGGGTTACATGGAAATATCCTATTGTTGTAGAACAGTAAATTATCCCATAGAGTCTGACATTTTGTGCTAACATTGTGTTCACCTTCTTCGTTATCATTTTTCCGTATGAATTCCGATAAACTTCCAGTATGGCATTCTGCCCTTTGATTTTGTGATGTAATTGCTCAGGATTTCAGATTAAAAAGCTCTAATTCTTTGGTACCAGCTGTTTGGTAGCCTAGGACCATGTATTTTGAGTTTCAACGAAACTGGTGGAAATTGACAGTTTTATCCCCAGAAAAACACACAGACACACACGGAGAGAAGCGAAAACTAAAAAGTATAAAAAATGATGGTAAAGGTAGTGTTACCTGTGAGCAAGGCCTCTAGACCAAGCAAAGATGGAAGCAATGCTATTAGTACTGGTTTCACCTCCCTTTTGGTGAACCCTGTAGTGGCGTGTAACAGTTCCGTGAGCAGCTTCAGCTTCTATGGTTTTTCCATCAGGGCAAACCTGCAAGAGTAACAGGATATGGTTATGTGCTTGTCAGTCGTGAAATAGAGCATCACACTTTTGTACCACACAATAGAAAAGGTAATTCATACATATTCATAAATTATGCCCAGTCATATTTCAACAAAAACAATTGAGTTCAAGGATTAATATAACTAGATAGTTTATAAAATTTAAGTACACAACTGAATCTACTAAGATAAGAATTTTTTACTTTTAAACTAAGTTAATACAAATGTTTTTAAAAATTTATAAACATAGGCACATTGACATACCAATACAGATGTCATCAAGCCCAATGATCCAAATCCTGCAAATGGAAAAGAAACAAAGAAAAAAAAAATTAATTGCAAAAATAATATATTATAGTAAGTTAAGCTGTCATACAATAGCAATGCTTTTAGTCTTTTGTAAATGTAAATATTTTTACATCACAAAAAGTGAAAGAAGAAAAACATTAGCTGTATTAATTTATTTGCTCATTTTTAATCTAACCTTGAGCCAAGAAGTCACTCTGCACATCACCATCATAGTTCTTGCATGCCCAGACATAACCTCCCTCACTCTTAAGTGCATAAGCCACCATGTCATCGATCAACCGGTGCTCGTACCTACAGAAAACAAAATTCTGTCAATATTTTTTTGGAAATACCGACATCACTTCAAAAAAAGAGTAATAGCAAAGCTCCTCAGCAAAGTAACATCAAGCTATTTTCTTAAAAAAAAAACATGCACAATCCTGTTCTAGAAATACTGAAAAAATGAATACATAAAAAAAAAAAAGAAGTTAAGAAAGAAATATAGGAGCATACCAAATTCCAGCAGCCTCAAACTTTGATTTCCACTCAGCCTCATAAACCTCCTGGAAGATGTCCTTAAATCTGCATTGTAAAAAAAACCATGTTGAAGATGAAGGTTATTCTCATAAGAAGAGCACCATTGCAAAAATGCAAAGTTAAATAGATGCATTAAGTACACACCTGCCATCATATTTCTTTAGAATAGTGTTCTTGGTGCTGAGATACAACGGCCATTTCTTCTCATAAGCAGTTGCCATAGAAGCAGCAGCAAAGGATCGGATTGACTGCAATTTCAGATTAAATTTGTTGGTGCTTGAAAGAAGTCCTTTTTGAAACACAATTTATGGTTTCTTTATAGCTTTAAGGTACTAGGTACCGTGTAAATATACCACCCGTATCTCTCAGTTACCACTAAGAAAGTACAGGAAATACCACCAGAAGTCATCATTTTAAGAACTTAATGTAATTTTTCGCTGTATACAAGCATATATGCTGCTACAGGGTGTCTCAATATAGAATTATAGAATTATAATGGCAAAAACACAAGTTTGGTAGGTCACTGTTGTATTTTTTTTAATTAGTGTTTTTACTATACCTCGTCAGTGTTATACATAGAAATAGCAACACCACCAGCTCCAGTGAAGTTATAAACCTCAAGATCAATCTGCTCTTCTTTTCCCTCTGGAAATTAAAGGAGAGAAAATTGTAACAGCAGGAAATTGATAACACTTTAAATTAAGAGCATTCTACATTGTCAGCATTGCTGTTGTTTCTGGGGCATACCAAATACCAATTTGAGCTTGCCAGGTCCCTTGATAACAGCATCAGTGGCACGGTACTGGTCACCAAAGGCATGCCTTCCTATGCAAATAGGCTTGGTCCATCCTGTAATAGTATCACTCGGTTTAGAAATTTACACTTTCACTCTGAATAACAGTAATGGATTAATTTTTAAATATTTTCTGACCTGGAACAAGTCTCGGGACATTCTTGCAAATGATGGGCTCTCTAAACACAGTACCTGAAATGGAAGCAAGTATTATCAAACTACAAGAGAGACACATTGCAATAGTTTAATGATTTTCGTATGGAAGACTTAAGTTTAAAAAAAATAAAATAATACTGATACCATTTAGGATATTCCTAATTGTGCCATTGGGACTCTTCCACATGCTCTTAAGGTTGAACTCCTTTACACGACCCTCATCTGCCACAATTTAAAAAAAGCATAAATGTGATTAGAAAAGAAAATATTGAAGAGGTTAGTTCATAATAATTTTTTTTCTGATATTTTCAGCTTTACCAGGAGTGATGGTTGCACACTTGATGGCCACATTATATCTACAAAGAAGTTTGTCAGTCAGCATCAAAAGAAAATAAATATTCAGAAGACCACAAATTAAAAATATTTGTTACACAGTATATCAAGTCTCACTTGAGAGTAGCCTCGGCACTTTCAACTGTAACCTTGTCATCAGTGGCATCACGGTTTAATAGCCCCAAATCAAAATATTTGATATCGAGATCCAAAAATGGGAAGATAAGCTGCATATGAGCAGAAATATTGGATTGTTAGTTCTTTTCATTACAAATACACAAGGTAAGACATGATTTAAAACCGATCCATTATCACCTAAATTTCATACCTCTTATTGAAAATTAATCAAGCTTTTAGGAATTCTAAGGTTTAACAAATTAACAGTTCACACTTACAGATCCTTATTCTTACTCCTAACAAATTAACAGATCACCCTTGGATTTTTTGACATAAAAATTCTATCTTCCCCAAGAAATAAATCTCAGCCGTTGATTGTTTACTTAGATTGATCACCACCGCTGACGTACTTTAATTTCTCAACCCATTAAAACTTAAGGTCCAGACCAATTTTCTCGATTTAAGGCTTATTACATTATTATCTTATTATAAAAAATAAGAATTTTAGCGAGTTGCTTTGGGCTCTTTACTAGTTTAACACAAAAGCATCTATCAATTGAAAATGATTAATAAAATATGCATTTATCTACCTTATCTTTGATTGATTTCCAGAAGATACGGGTCATCTCATCACCTACACCAACACAAAGAGAAAATTAAGCTTTAAAAGTTAAACATCATGACCTCCGTTTCTCCAATGAAAATATTCGAAGGTAACCAAATGATCCAAGTAATTGACGATCTCTATAACTACAATCGATTTTTTGACATTATCGACGATAATCCAAAACCTAAAACCCCGCAGATAGATCACCGCGATCCCCCGTTCTTAGACGCTCCAACTTCCAAATCCCCACCCACGCGACGCTGATCCGGACCCCCCCGCTCATGATCTCACCTACGCAACTCACTCAAACCACCTCTCCAACTCAGATCTCGCCAGGACGCGCCGCCGCCGCCGATCGATCGATCGCCGATCAAAGGTTTCAAACAGACGCAGTAGTCAAAGCAGGGAGTCAGAGGGAGGGAGAGGGAGCACTGACCGTCCATCTCGACGATGGGGTTGGCGACCTTGATCTTCTCGAAGGCCATCGCTGTCGGAGCTGCGATCGTCCAAATCGGAGGCGGAGGAGGAAGGAAGGAAAGGAAAGAGGTTTTAATGGAGTTGGTAATGTAATGTGAGAGAGAGAGAGAGGGACCGATGCCTGCCGCATGCGTTCTTATAGAAAAAGGAAAATGCTGGAAATGAAATGATAGGCGTCTCCAGTCTGATGCACTCGTGAGAGTAGCTGCTACTTTTATACTTCTACCCCATTACCCGAACCCGAGATATTTATGAAATCAAAACCCCACGTATCAATATGACAATATCCGATATATAGTAGGATAATACAATTATGAATATAATGAATTAATAAAAAAGTGAAGTAATTATTGTATGATCATTGATCAATACTTATTGATATTATTTATCAATAGTGAAAATAGAGTTAGACTATTATACTAACGTTAGTATTTCGGACCGAAATGCTAACGGCTCAAAATTTATGTTATCGTGTTCAAAATTTTAATTTATGGTGCTTAATAAATTCTTTATATGAAAATATTGAGAAATACAAAAAATTTTCATTTTTAAAGTTTTCTAAGTATTTGTTTTGCATTTTTGAAAATAGCATGTACAAACATCAATATTTTATTGATATTTATGAGTATTTTTCTAAAATTCAAAATAAATACTTAGAAAACTCTAGAAATGAAAAATTTTTGTATCCCCCAATATTTTTATATAAAGAATTTATTGAGCACCATAAATCATGATTTCAGACCCGATAACATAAATTTTGAGCCGTTAGCATTTCGGTCTGAAATGCTAACGTTAGTATAATAGTCTAACTCGTGAAAATATATATGTTCACAATTAATTATTTAGAGAAGAAATATTTGTAATTGATTTAGTATTTTAACAATAAACTGAGGAATTATTCGACAACACTAACAATTTTGGTAGTATTTGAATTCGCAAACTTTGGAGCATAACCATCCTAAGTTCCTAACCCTACCTAACCGAAACCGAAAAAAAAAAATAAGTATATTGATATCAAAAGTTAGACCTAAACACTTCTGAGGTAGGGATCTAGTACAATAGTATTCGGACAAAAAACATGAAGTGTCCACACAATAGATATCCGTTGTATTCTATTTATCAGTCTATTTGTGTCATCTGTCCACATCTATTGTATGGACACTGGATAGTACTCTATCTGGACAGACTGCCATATAGCCTCTGATTTAGACGATATTTTTCTCTCAAGCGGCCATTTGGAACTTGGAAAGTTGGAAATTAATTGATGCCTGAAAAGGATATATACTGAGAAGTTTGAATATAGGGAGTCTTGACTCTTGATTGGAGTTCTCTGTTCTCCTCTCAAATGCATATATTACACAATTACACCTAGAATTTTTGTTGGAACGAAATGTATCCGCCGCACGGCCGACGAACAACAAGAAATATCCAAGTTTCCCCAAAATAAAAACAAGAATTATCCTATATATATTTTTTTTGAACTAAAATGGTTTTTTCTTCGTTATTGCTAATATAAGCCTGGTAAATAACTTTTAACTGTTTACATTGTCCCAAAAATCAATTTTTTAAATATGATCTCATTTAATATATCAAATAAATAATTGTATTCTGAAATCTGAAGAACAGTTGATGGTGGTTTAAATACAAAACATAATTATCTCTTACATCCAAAAATCCATTATGATTAATTTAATTACTACTCTACTTGTACAACGACAAACTTTCACATGAGACGAAAAATGCCTGTCTATGTCAGAAAAATTTAGTTCACGTAATCGCCTGTATTCGCGTTTAATTGTCAAAAGATGGATGACGATTTGTACATAGGCTGAAAAGGATAAGTAACTAGTAATTATATACTAATTAAAGTTGCTTAACATGCGGGTTCGAAACCCGGATGGGTCTTTATAGACATTTAAATTTGAGTGGCTTGACATTCATCTTTATCTCAAAAAAAAAAAACTTGCTTAACATATAATTGGAAAAAAAAATAAGCTACATCACAAACACTGCAGCAGTATATAAACATGAAACCAAACTAGCTAGAAACTATATATATATATAGAAAGAGAAATATTTTGTAGATCAAGAAGTTGATTAATCCAACAACTTTTATTGGTGACGTTGATTGAGAGGGATGGATCATTAATGTTTTAAGTGGACCGAACGAACTAAAGTTAAACACGCATTATACTTTTATTTTCTTTTGGGGAATATGACCATGACCCCTCAAACTATTATGTTGTGACAAATTGGTCCTCAGACTTTTAATTGTGACAAATACACCTCCGAACTATGTATTTTGTGACGAATGACCCTCTAGCTGCTAATTTGCTTTTTAATACTCAACTAAAAGATATGAAATGACCAATATACCCTTATGTGCTTATTTGTATAATATTTGGCATAATTACGTTCATTAAGTATTTATTTGCAAAAAAATCATTGTTATCTATCATAGTCATATAATTTAATAACCGCACCAAAATTTTTACAATTTTATTTTTATTCCATATGTTTTTTAACCTTTTATATAGTTAATTCATAATATTTTTAGTTTCATAAAAATAAAATATGATCAATTTCATTTTTATAGAACTATCTTTTCTTATAAATATTAAAAAGTATGTAAAATATAAATTTAAATATTTTGTATTGTTAGCATTTATAATATTATTAAGTATAATTTCAATAATAATTAATTTTTTTTGTAAATTAATTACATAAATATAAATATTCTAAATATTGCATAACAAGCATGTAGGGGTATATTGGTCATTTCATACCTTATAATTGAGTATTAGATGACAAATTACCAATTGTGGGGTCATTTGTCACAAGATGCATAGTTTGGGAGGTGTTTGTCATGATTAAAAGTTCAGGGGTCAACTTGTCACAACCCAATAGTTTAAGGGGTCTTGGGACATATTTTCTTTCTTTTGTTTAGACAAAAAGAAAGTGGATAAAGAGACAGGTATTGTTGGCTTGGTTGAGCTAAGGCTATCATAAGGATGTGTATAGATTTTTTTTTATCTATATATAGTGGTAGTTTGCAAAAGAAGATTTTATTTTATCAACAGGCTTAAAAAACCTCATCTTAAAGTCAGAAGGATATATAGAATCTTTCTGGAGAGAAACAATATATGTTTTGTCTAATAAAAAGGTTTTAATTATTTTTGCTGGTTTTCTTTTCTTTCTTTCTTTCTTTCTTTTTTTTTTTGAACAAAACCCGTAGGCAAACCCTCAATTATCCCCTGTCCAGCCCCTACTGAGACTTGACCCCGAGTTTCCACGGTTAGAGGCTGGGAGCCATGTCACTATCACTAGGCCATAGCCTCGGTGACTTGCTGGTTTTCACACTCTTTTTCGTACTATTAAATAGCAGTCACTGCAATATATAGAAAATATAGATACCTATTTAGCACTTTTTTCACATGGAGATATGGAATATATTATTACTTTTTTGCTAGTTTTGACAATTTTTTAATGTTGGTTATTTCTTTTCCAGCACAAAAAAAATCTATATTAAATGATATCGTTATTTACGTAAGAAAAATGACGTATGAAGTTGAATAATTTGTATGTACAACTTAATTAAGTGTGCTTAATTAAGTCATGAAATTTGTGATATATATAAAAGGGAGCTCGATGCTATTAGAAACTTTCTTCTATACCTCCTGATGTACGTAAAATGCTCATTAATTTATTAAAGAGAGAAGTCCGATTTTGGTCCTCAACTATTGTATTTGATTCAAATTGGTCTCTGAACTCTTTTTTTTTGTTCAAATTGATCCCTGAACTATTGGATTTGGTTCAAATTGATCCTTGAACTATTTTTTTGGTTCAATTTGGTCCCTGAACCATATGGTTTGATTGGTATTGCTTCTCATTTTACTTTCATCTATACTAATTGATATAGCTTAGGAATAAATTTCAATATCAATTAGTATAAATAAAAGTATTTGGGAGGGATTATATGTACCAAACCTATAAGTTTAAGGATCAATTTGAACAAAAAAAATAGTTAAAGGACCAATTTGAACCAGATACAACAGTTCAAGGACCAATTTGAACAAGAAAATAGTTTAGGGACCAATTTGAACAAAATGTAATAGTTCAGGGATCAAAATCGGACTTTCCTCCTTATTAAATGTAATAATTGCTCGATTGGTTCACATGGAAACGTGAATTCCCTAATTTATTGAGTTCAACAAACACATTTTTTTTTTTTTTTGCTTCATAAACGGGATCATGTCATAAAATAAAACTCACCATAAATAGATATCATTAATTGTATGCATAAAAAAATGAAAATACAAAACTAATAAAATTTTGGAGAAATAAATAATTGAGGCCAATTAATTTCCATTCATTACCTGTGCATTAGGCTTCAAACAAGAGAATGTGTTAGGAACGCGCAACAGTGAATTTGAATTTTCAATTTAATTACTCCGTGAACAAGTAGGTATTTGGTGATTGACTGATTGGATCAAGCGGATCATATTCAAAGCGGTGGCGAACTGTCTCAGTTCCTCACCAACCACTCCACTCCACAACGAGTCGATGGCGTAACGTAACGTGACCCACAGGAGTGGGCGGGCCTTCAAGGCGATAATACTACATCCATTGGGCCCGTTGTGGGAGCCACTTCATTGAATATCACTGGAACCGATCATTTCCGACATCCCAATATAAGAGCATGTTCCGTAGCGACTGATCTTAAAGAAATTTTTTTTTATTAAAACAGGATTACATATTACATTTATTAGTAAAATCCTACAAAGAACTCATCATTAATATGAAAAACATAATCCACTCTGACCTATTTAATATTTTCCTCTAAAAACAAGTATTTTAGAGGAATAAATTCCTATTAGGAATTGATAGTGTAGTCTGCCGAACAGCGAATAGAAATTATTTCCCATAGACTCTCAAATCATATAGAAACCTATAGGATCTGTGTCTGCCGAACAGCCCTAAGAATGCATCTTTGTTAATTAAGTTGATTATTATCATGTCCGATTCCATATCCTCTGTAGCGCTGCATTGCGTAGCGCAGAATATGAACCGTTAGATCATCTCGGATCTGTGCTGGTTCGAATCTCGAGATAATCTAATGGTTCACATCCTGAGCTACACAATGCAGCGCTACAGAGGATGGGCACTCATGTCCTGGGACTGGGAGTGATTATCAGTGGGCTAACAAGGCTATGTGGGGTTCACGTGTGACTGTGTGAGGAACAATGGTTGTTTAGAAATTAAAAATGAAATTATTGTTGGGGGGATCACTGGAACTATATATCCCAAAAAAGAACTATAAAAGGTCAGAGCTGCAGTTGGAGCAGCTCTATTTTTAATCGTTTTAACTTTCAAGAGAACAGATGTTTGTTAGCTTTTCAATTATATATATACAAATATTAATATAATAAGAATATTGAATACAGATCTCCACTTGGGAGTTCATATCTGCTACGATTGGAGGACACTCCTCCAATCCTTAATCTGACGACGGTAGATTTGGGGGAGGTTGGTAATATCTCACCCGTCCATTTCAAATTGAAAAGTCCTCCGATCTGATTTGCATCGTATGTGATTTCAAGGTCTCCATTTGATAGTCAACTATTTTTCATTTTTTTCTTTTTGGGGTAATGCCCTTACACCTCCTAAACTATCTCCTTGTGACAAGTTACCCCCCAAACTTTGAAATGTGACAAACACCCCCTAAACTATGTGTTTTGTGACAAATACACCCCCATCATCTAATTAGCCATTTAATAATCCATTTTAATGTGTCAAAAGACTAAAATGCCCTTATATGTTTGTGTCATAATATTTAAAGTATAATATGTGTTGTATGGAATTTTAATTTACAAAAAATCATAATTCATGTCCTTGTATGTTTATGCCACATAGACCCTTCAATAAATATTCACAATAAATTATTTAATTTGCTATATCAGTTCGATTTTTTTTATACTTTAAAATTATCATTATAGAAAAAAATATATATATAGTTATACAATAAGCTGAAAATATTTTATAAAAAAATAAAAATTGATGTAATTTGATTTATTTAAAAATAAAAAATATACCAAATTAAAATATCATTTAAATCAAAATTATGAAAAAAGTGTATTATATTTTTATCATTGTTGAAATATAAGTGTTAGAAAATTTTATATAACGTATTTAAAACTAAAATAACAAAAAACGAACGCAAAATTTATATTATATTAAAAAAATTCTGATTAATTATATATATTTTTAGGTAGTTCTAAATTTTCTGTAAATTAAAATTCCATATAACAGATGTACTTTAAATATTGTGACACAAACGTATAAAGGACATTTTAGTCTTTTAACATATCAAAATTGATTACTAAAGGGCTAATTAGCTCCTGGGGGTGTGTTTGTCACAAAACACATAGTTTACGGGGTGTTTATCACATTTCAAAGTTTGGGGGGGGGCAACTTGTCACAAGGAGATAGTTTAGGGGGTGGGAGGGCATTACCCCTTTCTTTTTTTTACAAGAAGCATAGGTATTGATTCATTTAAAAGGTGTTACAACTTCAAACTACAACAAAACCTTTTTTTTTAGATAAAGATAAAGGTCAAACCACTCAAATTTAAATGTCTATAAAAGACCTCTCATTTGGGTTTCGAACTCGCGACCTCCCACACTAAGGCCCTGTTCGGTTCTCAACATGGGAATGGGAAATGGATGGATTTCTTGCCCAATCATGAAAATTTTCCCATTAGTGTTTGGTTCCCTTTTTGTTAGTATATAGGAATGGTAGAAATTCCCATTTTTCTACCCAACTCTTTATAAAATGGTGGGAAAAATTTTATTCACTTGAATCCAATTAATTTTTTCCCACATGCTCTCTCTTTCTATGCTATGTTATTTTAATGACATTTGTTGTGATATAATTCATCTTGATCATGCTATATAAAAACTACACATATTATACAGTGGTATTATGAAATGTAGTCTCATTCTTTTTTGCATGAAGATTATAATTTAATTGAAATTAATGAACAAATATTATCATAACAAACTATTATGTATACTGTCAATTAAAAAAAAAATTAAGCCGTATTTAAATTTATTTTTAATATAATAATACCCCTTTAGATAAATATATAATGATAATTTTATATATGTTTCAAAGCTTGAACTTTTATATAAATAATTGTTTAAGTTGTATATAATCCTTTGTATATTTATTCTCTTATATAAATTTATTTACAATCATTAATAAGGACATATATATACATGTGAACTATTTATTTTAAAAAATATGGATTTCCCGCAATGTTTCCCATGATGCAACCGAACAGTCATATTTGTATACCCGTAATCATTTCCGCGAGTGTGGGTTCCTACAAATGAAAAAGTGGGTTCCTGTACCCATCAAATCTCATCCCGCACAATCCTATGTCAACCGAACACGCCCTAAGAGCACTGCTCTTAGCCACTAAATCAAAGGCCGGTTTTTCAAACTACAACAAAAAGCTGAAAATAGAATGCGAAATTAACTAAAATTTAGAACTAAATTAAACTAAAACTAAAACATTTGCCCATTTTATTGTTGGGCTATGAAAGCTAGGAGCAATTGTTTGTGAAACATCACGGTCTGGCTTCAATTCTTTGAGACTTAGCTTATAGGATTGATTCTTTACTATAGTTTTGAACTAGCATTTAGATTAGAGCTCAATGTTGTAACTAAATTTGTAATTGACTTTATTTGGTTTCTTGCCGAAGACTATTAAAGAAGAATTTTGCTACGGTGTACTAAATTTTGTTTGACAAAAAAAAGTAGAGCATTTTGAACTGTATGATTGATAAAAATAAATAGAAAGTGAGCTTTAGTAGCCATAATTAATTTTGCACTAATTGATAAAAATAAATAGAAATAGTTCTTTTAGTAAAACCTTATGGTTGGATACCCAAACCAGGTTTTGCGTCGTTTCACAAATTATTGGCTATAATTAAAATTTAGTTATACTAGAAATAATTGAATTAAACAAGAATACAATCAAGCTAAAATAAAAGCATTAGAAATCAAATTCAAAATAAAAAAAAACGAGACAATAACTTATAATAAAATTTTTAAAATAAAATAACGTTCGGTCCAGAGTTTGATACTTAATCCGGCCAAAAGTACCAAAATTAATAAAAAAAAAAATTTCTTCGTCTCTTGAAAATATTTTAAAATTTATAAAAATAAATGTTTTGGCAGAGACTGCATTAAATATGTTCTGTTTCTTGTAATAAAACCCATAAACAGCTCAATAAAATAAAACAAAATAAGTTGTAAAGATATTTCAATGTATTTAAAAAGAAAAAAAAAAACTGAATATCAAACTAAGTCCTGATTAAGTTTCACCTTTCCAGAAAAACTGAAAATTTAGAATAAGGAAGAGGAAATGTAACCATTAAAGAGGATGAGTGAAGAAACCGGGGAAACAAAAGAGTGAAACGGATCGGAATCACCTGCTTTTCTTGATCCGACGGTTAAAAAAACACCGAAGTAATTGAGATCCGTGCAGAAAATACCGAAGTAATTGAGATCCGTGTAGAAAACATTGAAGTATATTGAGATCGATATGGCAACCGATCCTGACCGTCTGATCGGAAAAGCAGATTCTTGCTTTTCTTTTCAGAAAAGTAGTGGATTCTTATCCGAAAACACCATCAGTTGAGAGAATTAGTTGCTGCGTTACATTCCACAAACCCCATGTTTCCCATTGATAAATTCAAAACATATGGATCATACTTACCAAAATAATGTAGAAATCTGATATTGATCTGAGCCGTTGATCTCGATCGCGCAATTTCGCCTTCAAAATCTGCATTCATGTCATCATGTACCTCTAAAGTTTACACCAATGCAGCAAACATCGCACACTGTCTGGTCAAGCCGCATCCGGTCGATATGCAAGGCATGTTGAGACCGTCATCTGCTCGCACAGTACAACTTAACAAGATCAAACAATGAAGCAGCTCGACGACCCGGAGGTGGAAATCTAGCCCCAATGGCTGCGGCTTACCCTTTTTTGATCGGTTGAAAAATACCAAAGTACTTTGAGATCGTTGCAGCAGACACCGAAGTATCTTGAGATCGGTGCAACAACCGATCCCGACAATCCGACCGAGAAAACACACCCTGATTTTCTAAGAAGAAAAACAACAGATTCATATCCTTTTTTGAGATGAGCTAACTTGTGCATAAGCAACCGTACCGTCTCTTTAAGTTCTCTTCTTCTAATCTGATTTTAGTATTTACTTCTTTGGTGAAAACATTGCATAGTTAAAGCTCAATTCAGTGATGGGATCACAAGTTTTATACTTTCGGTTTGTGAGTACCAAACAATCCCAAGTACTCACCCAAAATTGGGTATTGGAAGTTACTCGTCTCCAAACTAAAAAATTTTGCACAGAATACTTAAAACAGTGGATTTCATTGATCCATATAATTATACGAAATTTGAGAAGTATATATAAAAAAAGGATTTCATATTTTCATTGCGTCATATTATTGAGGAAAGTAACTCAAGAGATGGTCCGGGCATGATTTGGAGGTTGATTTCCATTGAAAAATTATTTTTGAGTAACTGTTATGAAAAGGAATATAAAAGAGCACATTAAAATTGACATGTACATTTTTTTTGGTGTACCTCTTTCAAGCTCTTCTCATGATTAATTAGGTCACAAGGCCACCACCACTTCTTCATAAAAGACCTCTATATACCCACCAGTCAAGAAGAAAAGGATTTATTTTGCTCTTCGAATCCCATCTGCTTAAAACTCACCTTTTGCTTTGCAATATGGGCAAACGCATGAAGTCCCAAAAATGCTACAAACTTTTTTATTTGAGTAAAAAAAATGCTTCAAAATATTAAGCAAACAAAAAATAAGGATGAACAGCATGTAGCTTTTACCTTTTATTACGTCTCTTCCTTGGCTTGACTTGAGATGCCCCAAAATCCAATTGAAAGTCTATGAAACCCAAAACCATACAAAAGTCAAATTCCCCTCAAAATATGCCTCTATTTCTTTATTTCTCTTTCAAAATCCGGAAGAGGGAGTATTTGGGAATGCACAATAAAACGTTCCTCAGACGTTACGTTAATTTTGTTCTCAAATTGACCATATATAATTTCCTTCTCCTCTATTGCAAATGTCTTATTCACAAGCGTTTCTTCAATGGGGACTAGAATTAAGGTACAAACTCCTAAACACCAAATTAAGTTGATGTCCCATGATTCCTTCCTTACCAAATTCACTGCCACCACATATAAATGTAACCCAGATCCATGTTATATCCCAAAAGAACAGAACCAAAATAAAAGTCAAAGTACAAAGCCACACCTTAACTTTCCCCATTCAAAAGAAGAGAGCAAAAATATTCTAATATCCCACCCAAAAACATTTTTCTGTTCCAGGTTCCAGCCATTGCACAAAATTTGTTCGTAACCCTCTTTGGCCATTTTTTTCAACCTCACACCACTATTTCAGAATTCAGATAGGAAATTAAATTAATCCCACCAATACCCTTCAAAAATCAAAAGCGTTGAAAATCTGAGAGGAATTCTTCAACTCCCAACCTCTTCTTTTTTCTTCTTCAGCCATCAACGTCCCCCTCCGTTGGTTGCCTTTCTGTGAGTTTGCAACTCACCTTCCAAGTTCTGATCTTTGCTTTGTTCTGTGGTCTCAACATGTGCAAGTATAAACTGTATAATAGGGAAAACAAATTATTCTTTGTAGGTAATAAATTTTCAATCTTTTTGTAGGATTTGCTGCTCTCTGGATCTCCTCCCCTCCACACTTGACTCTTCGTCTCATCTTCCCCAATAAATAATAAATAAATAAACAAATTTTGACCTTGTATCGTTTGTCATCCGCCCCACCAAGCACCCAAAAAACAAAGAAAGGGGAAAAAAGATTCCAACATATCAACTTCATCATATTTGGGTTTCTATAATTCGATTTATACATGCAGAAAATCAGCACCTACAAACTCCCAACTCCTAAGATCAGATTTCTGTCAAAAAATTACGATAAAAATAGCAGATCGATTTCAAGTTCTCAACTTTTGGTCTGGACCACAATTTGTGCTAACAAGCTCTTCCCCCACAACCAAATTTTGTTCTCCATATTTCCAAATTAAATCAGATTGTCAAAATCCAAACTGAAAATCTGGGATTTCGTTTCACCTGACGAGTTGACCCTTGTACTTCTAATTTCAAAATTTCTCTGCCATAATTGAGTTGCGTCTCCCAATCGCAACCCAAAGGAAGTCCTTACCAATTACCAATTCCTTGTTTTCTTGAAGCACCACCATCACTCCATATTTGCTTTGTAACATTTTCTCCCAATTTTATCACAACCAAGTACATAATTTATTCCCAAAAAGGAACAAAAGAGAGAGGAAAAGAAAACAAAAAATAATTAAAAACGAAAAAAAAATGACCGTACCATACTTTGTTACATGTATTCCCTCTGCCCCATTTCCATTTCCAAGCATGCCAACTTCTCTTCCAAGAGGAACACAACAAGGAAGAAGAAAAAGAAAAAGAAAAAAAATAAAAGAAAAAAAAATACAATAGAAAATTTACCCTTCCCCTCTCCACATCAAAGTCCCAAACTTTTCTTGTATCCTGCCATGATACCACAACCCAAGTCCATTCCCGTCTCCCCCTCTCGCAAAAAATGGTACAAAACACAAAACTGCCAACCATTCTTATATGAGTTTATTTCTCTCATACTTGAATCCAAAAAAAAAAAAAAATGAAATCTATTTCCTCATCCTTTCCTTCCCACCTTCAAAAACGTCACATAACAAATCATAATCCCTTCAAAAAACAAAACTTGATCATCATCATCTATTCATCTCACCCATTTTCTTCCATATCACACACAATACCCACTCAATTCTCTCTTCCACAATTAATTTTGCAAACCAAACCATCTATCTCATTTCATCTCATCTCCCCCCTCCTCCCATATTATCCATCCATCCATCCCCACCCAATTCTGTCATGGTACTACCACTGCTCCACACCAACCCACAACCTGCTAGTACTAGCAGCCCGTGCACGAACGAAAGAAAAATCTCGTACATTTTTCGCACTCCCCTCCTCCCTCCTCATCAGAGGAGGAGAACAAAAAATGTACAAAAATGTCAAAAAAAGGAACCCCCAAAAAAAAAAAACCAAAAAATTCACCATCTCATCATCATCATCAGTCATCACATTCATTCCCCACCTGAGAAAAACAAAAAGAGGATCCCACGAACTCGAACAAAAATACACACACGCACATTCTTTATTAGTTGTTTATTTCCGGAGCATTTGGAAGGAAGTCGTAAGTCGTTCGTTCTCGTTCTAAGAAGAACGGAAAACAGAGAGGCCAATTCGTTCGTTCGTTCGTCCTCTCTTCTTCTTTCTTTCTATCCTTCGTTTCTTCGCTTGCATCCCAAGTCACCTTCGAATCCTCTCCAACGAACTAGGGTTTGGTTTCT
This sequence comes from Cyperus esculentus, assembly GCA_030179965.1. Taxonomy (NCBI): domain Eukaryota; kingdom Viridiplantae; phylum Streptophyta; class Magnoliopsida; order Poales; family Cyperaceae; genus Cyperus; species Cyperus esculentus. The sequence continues at coordinate 4,206,376 of JASGLE010000003.1, read as the reverse complement.
CCCACTCTCTCCGCTCCCAATCGCGCCCAATTCAGTCGACTTCGGATTCGAATCAACTAGATCCCAATTGAATTCTCTCGCAATTAGGGTTTTCCATGATAATTGAGCGCGGGGAGAGGGCCACGCTCGGCTCTCTCAAGCGGCGGCCGCCGAATGCCGGAGCGTTCGCCCGGCGGAAGCGGCGGAGGGACTTGTTAGATGAGCCTTTTCCCGTCGAGTTGTTAGGGGAGATTTCCGTTCCCGAGTCGCCGTACGAGCTGCTCTTCGGGATGCCCGCGGTGACTCTGCCCTCTCCGCCCCGCTCTCCCAGCCCTCCGGTGGCTGAGGAGGCGCGGCCGTCCCCGGTGCTAAGGACTTCGCGTGGCAGGGCGCGCGCGCTCCCTTCGAGGTTCAATGATTCCGTACTGCTCGACCCGTGGAAGAAAGAGAAGGAGAGTGAGAGGGAGAGGGATAGGAAGAGCAAGAAGAAGTTCGTTGATCATGATTACGATGATGAGGGAATGGATAAGGATCCTGACTACGATGTGATCCTGCCGGATGTTCTCTCGGTGCGGGACGAGGAAGAGCGGTACCGGGCGTGCAGGAACTTCGGCAAGAGGAAGTTCGTTCCCGATGTCAATGGGAGTAAAAAGGTCGCGGCATCATTACCGCTGCATTCGGCAAAGAACGGTGTTTGTGTTGTGAAGAGGAAGAGGAGCTTGTGTGTGCAGGTCGAGGACGTCAGGGAGGTGGAGTTTGTGTACGGCGATGTAGTGTGGGGTAAGAAGGGGAAGAAACACGCCGCATGGCCGGGGATAGTTATCGACCCAATGCAGTATGCCCCTGAGGCAATCCGGGTGCCACGCGTGCCTGGTGCACTCTGTCTGATGTTCTTCGGGTACTCTGAAGTCGGCAATGAGAGGGTGTGTGTGTAGTGCAATTGAATGCACTTTGTTGTTGGATTATTATCAGTTTTGTGTTTCTTTTTACTTAATGTTTGTAGTTGTTTGAAATGTTCTTCTTGTGTTTTATTGCAGGACTTCTCATGGGTGCAGCTGGAGGGGATATTTCCATTTCTGGATAATGTTGACAGGTTTGTTTATTGTTCAGTTAACTATTCCATTTTAGGCTTTATTTCAATAAGTATGATGTCTATTGGTATTCTTCGGGTAAAGGTGATTAGAATTTAAGTCAATCAGTAAGTAGGCTAGCTGGAATGGACCCAAGTAACAACACAAATTATCCAATGGTTGAATTATTGCCTTCATAATAAGTTAAGAACATTAGTGGTCAATCCCAGGAGTTGGACTTAATACTGTGAGCTTTTGCTTCTCGGGTCCTCATATGGCAATGAGTTCTTTTTCCATTTCTCTGTCCTTTGTTTCCTGCTGCTGCTCATAGAAATTAAGTTTGCTTAGTTAGCATCACCACATCATATTACTGCTGAAAAATAGTATATCATCTGATCATACCAAAATCTAGGTAGTCTCTTTTACCAACGCAATTTGGAGATCTAGCAAGGCTTACTGTCCTATATAATATGAGAAACAATATTGCACTGAGATAGAAATTCTATTTATTCAGGTTTCAGGGCCAAACTGAGCTATTTGGGAGAAAACCTAGCGGGTTAAGATTAGCAATAGAGGAAGCATTTTTAGCTGAACGTGGGTTCTTAGGTGGGAAATTTGATTCTACAAGCACGTTTGGCCAACCGGCAAGATGTGACTATTCTGTCAGAGGCGGCGAAGAGACTTCTTGTTCAGATCATGATGAAAATAGCCACTCTCATATTCAGGTGGGTCCTGAGTCCTGACCTAATTCTTTTCTTTTTTTTGTTACATCTTCTGGTTATCAGCAATCGGAATCAATTCTGAAAGCTTTTTGTCAGTAGTGTTTATTTGTGGCTGATTAGACTAAAAATGAGAATAAGAGTGATGCTTGTTCTTGCCTATTCTGGATTACACCAGCCAAACAGGAATCATCTTAATGTGAAATGAGCGTTCAAATTTGTTCTCAAGTTTGTGTGTGTGTGTGTGTGGCACAATGCATTGCAACTTTAACTGGTACCTAAGTTACTAACTTTGCTATAGTCGGTACCTGGTATCAGTAATGCACTGCCATTTGTACAATGATATGCGGTATCGTTTTTGTAGTTCTATGTTTTTGGCTTTATTTGGATGTCCCTTCATATTAAGTTTCCCTGATCTCTTCTTAGGAAGAAATATTCTATTTTCCTTGTTTCGCTTAAACTTTTTCTTACTCTCTTTTTTTAATTTAGAACGGTAAATATGGGTTACACTGTGAGCGTTGTGCCTCAAGCCTTGATAAGAATGAGTCTGCCGGGGAACAATTAGTATGCAGAAACTGCACGAAGGTTGGTTTACCTTATCCGACTTGTTTTCCTGCCATTGTTGATCTCAAATTATTCCTGGATGGATTGTATCTTTCAACATTTCTATCTTATATGGTTTTTCTTGTATATATGTATGTCTTTGCAGGTACTTAAGTTAGGGAAAAGATGTGTAATATGCAAGAAAGGTCGTCACCGTGTGGGAACTACTAGATGGGTAAAAATATATTTCTTTCTTATTTAAACATTTATTGCACATGATTCTTAAGAAACTTCTTTTTGCTATTGTTTTGGAAGCCAGCACCAGATATTCTTATGCATAGTGTTTTCTAATGTCTATGTTGTGAATTTGAACTTTCAGGTTTCTTGTCGTGGATGTAAAGCTTTTGTTCATGCTGAGTGTGACAAAAGGTTGAGCAAGTTTAAGGTTTGTTTTTTTGTAAAAGTCTAATTGCAATGAATTTTGAATTACGCTTTTTTGGCACTAAATTGCAATTAATATCTCTTAACTAAACTGTTACAGGATGTACGAAATATCAGCTATTCTTGTCCTAATTGTCGCAGTCTTACTGCCAACTCATCAAAAATGGATTCACAAGCAAGGTACCTAAGAAAATCTCTATTATAAAATTCAAAATTTTCTGTTACTGTTGTACTACTTTCTTGTTTTGTGTTTCACCCTGAATCGTTGACGTGTGAAATTGTTATAGTCTGCCCTTCTTTTGTTTCTGAACTCTTGAGCTTTATGTGTCATGCAGGTCTCAGCATCCTTCAAATAATAAGCTATTGGTGCGTTGCTATGATATGGAAGGGACTTACGTGCCAGACCATGAACTGTAAGTATCTTGATACATTTATCTCATTCTTTTTTTCTTAATAATCACTGTCAAAACCCCAATGACTTAATATTAGATTTTGTGTAAAAACTCAACATCAGATATTTATTGTGAAGTATAAAACACATCGGTTGGTATTAGACTAATAGTTACTGATTGAACTTTCAAATAGTAATAAAATTAACTAATATCGCAGGATTTCGTGCCATTGTGGTCCTTGCAAGAGACAAATGTTTACTTTTACTGAGTGGGAAAGGCATTGTGGTTGTAAAAGTAAGAATTGGAGATCAACAATTAGAGTTATCAGCCCTCCTATGCCTCTTGGGAAATGGGTAAATGCCATATCCTTTTGTACCTATATACCTTTTCTACTGTATTCAATGAATATTATTAACCTTGGTAATTTTGTGTAATTAATTATAATGACAATTTTTTTTTTTTAAAAAAAAAAAAACAGATTGAGCGTTACCAAGCAAACCAAGTCAAACGATTATCACCAAAAATGAGGAAACAGAAGATCCTTGCAGCCTTGAATGGTAACAAACAATTGAGCATTTTTAAATTTCCTTTTTCTGTATTGCAACTTATATTTTATAGTCAATGACTTGAATGAGTATGTTCATATCTTTACAGAGCCATATGATCCTGTTCTTCCCAAATGGACCACCGAAAGGTGTGCAATTTGTAGATGGGTTGAAGACTGGGACTACAACAAAATAATTATCTGCATTCGGTAAAATGTTTTTCTTTTTCATGTCTCAAGAATGTAATGTGTTAAATGGTGATTAATGAGTGCGGTATTTTACCAATCTCAGATGTCAAATTGCTGTTCATCAAGAGTGCTATGGCATGAGAGGCACACAAGACTTCACTTCTTGGGTTTGCCGGGCTTGTGAAACACCTGAAATAAAAAGAGAATGTTGCCTTTGTCCTGTGAAAGGTACTATTTATTTTGTTATTTTATAGTATTTTTGGAACTAAGTTGTTTACAGAGATGTGAACTTACTTTTTAGGAACCTTTGTGACATATAATGTGTCATGAATTCTGGTGCAAAATGGAACTCTGACAATAAGTATTCTTGAAACTTAGGTGGCGCATTGAAGCCTACTGACATTGATTCGCTATGGGTACATGTGACATGTGCTTGGTTTCAGCCTCAAGTTTCTTTTGCAAGTGATGAAACAATGGAACCTGCTGTAGGAATTTTGAATATTGCACCTCTCTCTTTTAGGAAGGTTAGCAGTTAAATTCGTATGGGTAATTTAATAAAAAACTTTGTAAACTTCTTTATTTGTCTTATTTCATCGTTGTTGCTTTTTGCCTCCAGATTTGTGTTATATGCCGACAAATACATGGTTCTTGCACACAGTGCAACAGGTGCTCAGCTAATTACCATGCAATGTGTGCATCAAGAGCTGGCTATACAATGGAGGTAAATAATTATGTTAAGTAGCAAAGTCAGATTCTTGCTTCCTTTAAATTTTGTACGTTTGAAGCAAATCTCGTTATTTTCTGGGAATCTCATCAGGTCTTTTGGAGTGAGAAGTTAGTATAATGAGATTGGACTGAAATAAATCCTTTTTAATTAGTTTACTTTCATGGAACTGGTACCATACTGTTATTACTGTACTGCATTCAAATCTTTTGGTCAAATTTCTCAAGTGATTACTGTGCTCCTTGTGCTGACTTGTACTATCATATTAACTTTTGCAGCTGCACTGGTTGGAGAAAAATCGCAAACAAATAACAAAAAAGGTTTCTTATTGTGCTGAACACAGGTGAGTTTCAGAAATTAGCACACTTCTTTTCGAATTGTGGTCTTATCAGTTTGGTGATTTTTGTCAACACAAGTGTTTAATATATATATTTTTTGCCACTGCAGGCCCCCAAATCCTGACAATGTATTGATCATAAAAACTCCCTCAGGAGTATTTTCTTCGAGAAAGCTGACTAAACCAAAGGAGAAAAAAGGTGGTTTGAGGCTTATCAGAAAGGATGCAGCAGTTGAAAAGCCTTTGCCACAGTTGCCTTCTCAAGAAGTTGCAGAAGAAGAAGAAGATCAAGAGGCTTGTGCAAGGTGTAGAGTCTACAGGAAGAAAGAAATTAAGGTGACAAAAAAGATATTCATGTTTATTCTATTTTTTTCTGCACCAAAAGATTGATATAGTATATGGATTATGATGCGGTTCATTGAATTGATATGGATAAATTAGGGGTGATTGTAAGTCCTTGATTACTTTTGGTTAGAGTTGATAAACAAGACACTTTCCGATGGTGACCGGAAGTATCTTCATTTTTAGATCTGAATACACCCAAAGGAAAAGCTTTATAATGGTTTTCAAAACTTCAATGAGATATCGTTTTGTATATTAAAATGCAACGTGAACCAAAATATACAGGAAGGAAAACTTTTTAATATTTTTTCTTAAAATAAATATGTACTTACTTTTTTTGGAACTTCAAAATAATATTTTGAACCATGCTATCAGAGAACGCCTGAAGGTGCCATTGCACACAGAGTAAGAGGGCCAAGCTGTCTCCCGTGGAATGAAATTGCAAAACTAAATCCTCCTAAGGTAATTTCATTTGTTTTCCTTCTGTTCGGCTGTTCCTCTGAAACCAGTGTATCATTATAAGTGTATATATATATCTTTCTTGTGCAGAAGGAGAAGCATCCAGAGTCTTTCTCTACTTTCAAAGAGCGACTTCGTTGCTTACAGGTAACTTTTGACTTGCAAATTGTGTGCTTCCCCTTCTATCGATCATTTTTTTTTTTACTTACCTTTACATCATTCTTTTGCAGTTGACAGAACATACTAGAGTTTGCTTTGGGAGATCAGGGATACATGGTTGGGGCTTATTTGCCCGTAGAAATATCCAAGAAGGAGAAATGGTACAGTATATTTTCACAGCTAATGGAAAGCACAAAACATCATGAATCCAATTAATCTTGTCAAAGAACAGATGAGCTGCCAATTTGATAACTTTGGAATTCTTTATTTAGAAACTGCAGATTTTTGGTATTTTTGCAATAATGAAGGGATTGGAAAATCTCTCTGATATGATTGGAATTTTCTCTTCTACCAATGATCTAAATTTGCATATAAATCTTATTGACAAATTAAATACACATCAGGTTCTAGAGTATCGTGGTGAACAAGTTCGAGGAAGCGTCGCTGATTTGAGAGAGGCGAAGTATCGGAGAGAAGGAAAAGATTGTTATGTACGAGTCCTTCTCTACATAGTATGAGTTAACAGTTAAATCAAATAAATAATTATTGTTGACTATATTTCGTTTTCATCATTCCAGCTCTTCAAAATTAGTGAAGAAGTGGTTGTAGATGCTACTGAGAAAGGAAATGTGGCACGCTTAATCAATCATTCTGTAAGCTGAATCCTACCTTTTGGGAGTACATGAAGTTTAGTAGACCTTATTTGTTATTTACACCTGGTTATTTGTCTTCTTTGGTGCAGTGCAATCCAAATTGTTATGCAAGGATAATGAGTGTTGGCCAGGATGAGAGCCGAATTGTTCTGATTGCAAAGAAGAATGTTGGTGCTGGAGAAGAGTTAACGTATGAACTTCTACTTGTATTTCTGTCTTACCTATTTGTTTCTGTTGTTGTCATGCTTAAATTTTATCCGGTGAAGGAGACATGATAGCAGAAAAATTGCAAAACTGAAAGGAACATAGAGAGCCTTGTATATAGCGTCCCAGAGTTGAATCTTTATAAATTTGGGTTCTATATGATTCTAAGCAAGCATTTCTAACCTACATCTTTTTTTTTTGGCAACTTTCAGATATGATTATCTCTTCGACCCAGATGAAGGTGAAGAGTTGAAGGTCCCTTGTCTGTGTGGAGCTCCTGGTTGCAGAAAATTCATGAATTAAGATATACTGTAAAGGCAGATTTTCCATTAGAAAAATTAGGCTAGATTATCTTCTAACATAATTTTTTCGTGCATAGTTTTTGTTTTATTGTCTTATACAATGCTCATTTTTTTTAGAGAAAAAATAATTCAATTTAGGTAGAGCTAGCAGCAGATTAAGCTCTTGTAAATTTCAAAAGGATAATAATAATATATAATATTGATGGTTCAATAAGTGAAGAATCGGTTCCTTTTTTTTTTCCATCAAGAGTACAATCCTGTATATATGAATATATGATATTATTACCCCTACAGAAATCTTCAATTTGATTGGCACATCCTTACAGATTGATAGTATGGTATATAAATGTCAACTAATTGGATTTTCACAGTAGGATGGTTTTGACTTTTGACCAAAGTTATCACCATGTATTCAGTATTCTACCTTAACTCAAAAGTAGGCAGAATTCATTGATGAAATGTCAATTCTGGTTGGCACATCCTCATCTAAAATGAAGTCTGGACGCCAAAGGCGCAATTATTCAAAACGAAAACAAAACAAAATCATTGTTCAGAAAAAAAAAAAAACAGATTAATAATTGTGAATTGATCAGAAACAATTTCGTTTATAATGGCTACCTTAAGTAAACCGAGTAAGCGAGAGAGACACAGATGCGGCGAGATGAGCATCACACGGCCCCTGTAGCTAGCTGGCTTTATGAGCTTACGCCCGGCCTGAGGAGGCTGATTTGTGTTTGTTGCTCAAAATCCTTCAAAAATCTCATACGGTCGTGCTCTTACAAAGAACAAAAGTCTGGCTCCTCTCTGATCATACAGAAACCAATATCAGATCGATTGAACAGTCCTTTTCAGATTGGAAAGTTGATGTTACTTCAACAAATCACCTGAGCAATTTTCATGAGAAGGACATAATTTAATTGTAGCGTTCTAGGTCTTCCGATCCGGGGCTTTTAAGTATGCCAACGGAGCCTGCCTATCGCTCGTTGACATAAAAGAAGGGGTTCGTTCGATGGGCAGCATGAGCGGTGGGTTTTAGATTAGGGGTTAAAGTCGTGTATTTCTCTGTGAGTTAGGTTTTGTAGAAACTAGAAAGTCGAAAGTACTCAAAGAAGTGTGTATATCTAGAGCTGATGCAATCACAAATTAAATTAAGGAAAACATGTATAGTCTACCTATAAGATAAGTTACACATCAACTCCTTTCTCACATTCTGACATACCTATGGACACCTATGTACTTATCATAGTTGTATAAATATTTACTGGAAATCGTAGTGTATTTGTTCACTGGAGAATGATATAAGTTGACCGGAAAGATATAAATATTCACTGATTAATGATATTTGTTCACTCAAAATACAGTGGACCGGTGGATAAATAAAAGGGGTAGACACTACCTATGACTCTTAAATTAACATTTAATAAGCTTTCTGCCTCAAAAAAAAAATATGTTAATAAGCCATTTACATTATGCCATAGAAAAGTGTCACGCCGATACGGAAACATATCCCATCATCCATACGTTTTTTTTTTTTTTTTGGTGTGTGTGTTGCTATGCGATGAAATAAGGTTATTATGTCACGAAAGTGGATAATTTGTACATGTAAACTCATTTCACCATATTAAATCTATCTTTTAATAACTGAGTCGCGGTTTAATATCTGATTCACCAAATTTCAATTCACTATAGCATTTCCTATTTCCCTATTTCTCCCACATATCCAACATTATTTTCCCTTAATAAAATTACTCTTTCTAAATCATTAATTTTTTCCTTAACCATGCGCTCTTCTATCTAATTGTGTAGAATAATAGATATCGGAGTTGAACTAACTAATTATGAGTTGTTGGGGCTTTTAACTCGGGTTTCATCCGAAAAATAGTATCAAATAAATAATAAAAATTTAATATTAAACAAAATTTTGAACATAATTTTTAAATCTTTTGATATAAATATAAATAATAATAATATAATAATTAAATTCATAAATGTTAGATCATTTTAAGGGTTTAATACAAAATTTAAACATATTATATTCATGTTATTTAATACGAAAAGAAAAACATATAAGTCATTGGATCAAAGTATATAAAAATTTTCAAACAAAGTCAATGGTAAATAACATTAAACCTACACTCTTTATGGAACATAGATTTAATTAGAAGAGAAATATATTTATGCTGGGACCCCGTCTTTCAGTATATGAGTTGAATTTCTTGGACCATTCGTTGGAAAGTATTTGCTGGGCCAAATATTTTTTATGTACTTTTGTTGTTATATATGTTTTTACCGAACTTAAAGAAGCATAACAATCTAAATTTTCTACTAGTTATTCTCACTTTTGAAGCACTAAAATGGATAATTAATTGATGTCAATTTTCTGGATCATGTTTATCGGGCCCCCTAATTTTCTGTGACGCTCCGCCACTATTGAATAATAAACAAATTTGCATGTACGATGTAGGGGTGTAGAGTAGGTTTAACTAATCAAACCATTTGTATAGATGACGGGAGCTATAATTATATTGTTGTATTAGCTTCCTATGCAATAATATAGTTTTTTTTTAAGACTATTAATTGTTAAGAACACTTGCATGTGGAGCAGCAGTCAATTCACTTAGAAACCCATAGGGCCCGTTCGCAATTAAACAACATAAATTAAAATTTATTCATTTTAAGTGATGTAATTCGTTATGAGAAATTAAGATTCAAGAAAATCAATTCAGACGCAGAGGCTCTTTAAAAGGACAACAAGAATTATGCTTTAGACAATAATAAGAAACTTAAAAGGTATTTTAATTCATGGTAAGAAGCATGTGCTAAAAAAATTAAGACATCAACAAACTTTAAAAAGTCTTAAAAAACTTTATTTGTGTTTATTGAATATACACATTAAATTATAATATAATCTACCCTAATACAAATTATTATTTTTTTTCATCCTTATGTTTATTATGTTCATCTATATGTTAATCTAATATATAAAACTATTAGGGCTTGTTCGGAGGACCAAAAATTAGTAGGATGGATGGATGGAATTTATATTACATGAGGTGTTTAGTACGCTTTTAAAAATGGAAGTTATGCCCATGAGCCCTGTTTAGAAGCAGGATAAAACTAGAGATGTGGATATAAATCAAGGCGGACTCTTATCATCAGTCCCAGCGGTGATAAGGAGTTATCGCCCAATTCCAACTTTATCTCTCAATTTAATCCAACACCAAATACAGCCATGAAGAATGAGATTGGAATCAAATTTGTACACAAATTAAAGGGGAAAAAAAAATTTTAGACTCAATTTATTTTTTTTTTCCCATATTCTCTCACTTTGTTGGGAACCCACCAGCTGTTATTAAGGGAACCCACATCCATGTAATCAATTTCCCACTTACAAAGTGTCCACCAAACATGGCCTTAGTGAAGACTCCCCGTGAGTTGTTTTGAGTGACTCACAAGTAGAAAACAGTGAAGTCCACAGTGGAAAAGAAAAAACAAAAGAAACTCAAATAAGGTCAGTGCCGTAGTCGGCCTACCCTGTCACCCCAACTTCATTTTGTATATTCATTTATTGTATCTTCTTTTTTTCTCCTCCATTACTCATTTCTTTAGTGAAACTCTTCATCAAACTGTCAAATATAACCCCTCTATGACGCTCTACTCACCGAACATAACCCGTCCTCGTTGCTGACCTCCTCTGATATGACCTCCTCTCTCTCATATATTAACCTCTTCACGCTCTGCTCCTTCGAGTGTCCTTTTTAAGAGCTCAAAGCTTTGTACTCTTCCCTCATCTCACCGCACTTCGTCCTGATCTCGTTGTGCCTCACTGTCCTCGTCCTTGTGCTGGTGGTATGAGCGACATCAGTTTCTATTATTTTTAAATACTTTTCTTATTTTCATGTATATTCATCTTTATACTCTTTTACCACCCGTTTGGCAAGTGTAGTAAGTTAAAGCGGAGTAAAACGTTAAATCATCTTAAATCAGTGGTGTGTGGTGGTAGTGAAGTAAATAGATAAAAGTTGATGTTATGTATAAAAGATGTGAAATGTTGGTGATTTAGTTTACTACACCTATATAACTACGTTAACTTACTACACCTTAAATCACTTTCGTTTGGTGACTTAAAATTGATTTAAGAGTTTAAATCAATTTTACTACGGCTACCAAACGCAGGGTTAGTTTGTTTTCAAAAAAAAAAAAATTGGGTAGCATTTAAAACTAATAATTAAAATCGGATCTATTTGATGAAGAAATCTTTGTTTACCCAACTTTATTGTCCCCAAGATCATATTAGCCAAATTTTTTTATTAATCGAAATTGAAAAAAAAAAATTTCGGAGATGACACCCGTTTTTACACCACTAGATAGAACCGAAGGGTTCCTTCGGTATGGGCTTTTTTTCTTTTTTTTTTTTCGTCTGCCCAAAATGGTTCTTTGTTTTGCAACTGGCCACATTTTCAAAATGGGGTGAGTGGAAAAAAAATTTTCAAAATGGGTTTGCACCCGAAATTTTTTTTCAAAATGGTTATAAGCATTAGCATTTCGATCTCAAATGCTAACGTTAGTATAATAGTCTAACTCTATATCATATTATAACTATGATTAACCACATAAGTATTGAAATATAGTACTGAAATATAGTAAATAAACGGGTACAAACCCATTTTGAAAAACATTTTGGGTACAAACCCATTTTGAAAATTTTTTTTCCACCCACCCCATTTTGAAATGTTTTGGCATTTTGAAATGTGGCCAAAACATTTCAAAATGGGGTGGGTGGAAAAAAAATTTTCAAAATGGGTTTGCATCCGAAATTTTTTTCAAAATGGGTTTTAAGCGTTAGCATTTCGATCTCAAATGCTAATGTTAGTATAATATTCTAACTCTATATCATATTATAATTATGATTAACCACATAAGTATTGAAATATAGTAAATAAACGGGTGCAAACCCATTTTGAAAAAATTTTTGAGTGCAAACCCATTTTGAAAATTTGTTTTTTCACCCACCCCACTTTGAAACTGTGGGTTGTTGAGTTATTTTGGGCCGGACGAGAAAAAAAAAAAAAAAAAAAGGCATACCGAAGGAACCCTTTGGTTCTTTCAGAAAGGGACCGAAGGAACCCTTCGATTCTATCTAATGGTGTAAAAACGGGTGTCATCTTACTCTTTTCCAAAATTTTTTTTTTCAATTTCGATTAATTAAAAAAATTTGTATATTAGCCGCATGCTACTTCTCCAAGGGCTCCAAGCCTCCAACTCAAACATATGAGAGCTCCTCGCGGCCTCGCCTTACTCATCTCTCCTTTTCTGTTCCGATGAATTCAAGAGCCGAGCTCTCCTCCGAGACACATGTACACAAGTAACACAACCGTAGATGGTACGGACACATTTTACTTTATAGTTACACCCAACAAGTTTTTGTTTTTTTCTTCAAACATTCAAATTTTACTTGTTAAAATTCGTACTCAGTAGTGTACATCCATTCTTTAAGCAAAAATAATACATTAGTTCTCATTCAAATTCCAAATATTATAATATAAACGTGAATTAATGTGATTTTAATTATTTGGTAAACAGTAATCTCCTCCACTTTGCCATTTTCAATGTATTTTATCTTTCCAAATAATAAACTGTAAATAAAAAATATTTAACTTAAATTCTTAAACCTTTTGTGCATGTTAAAATATTTTTATATTTTATTCCTAATTTGTTTGTCCTGCCCGGGATGCCATGCTTCTAAATTGTAGGGCAGAAAAAAAAGAAATTATTGAAAATGATTATTATAATGTCATGGTGAAACAATGAGTAGAACACATAATAGTGTTAAAATTTATAAAGTACTTTTGATAAGAAAAAGGTGATAAATAAACGCATAATAAATAGCGCAAGGCCTTGTGGCCAATTTAGACCCCTAGGCCCTGTTTGGCGTTGGGATAAAATCAGAGTTAAATCTGAAATGGGAGATAAATTCTTATCACCAGTCTCACCGGTGATAAGGTCCCATTGGATTTATCTCTGCTATCTCTCCACTTTAACCTACTACCAAACAGAGCCCTAGGGCATGTTTGGTATGGGGATAAATGAGAGATAAATTGAGAGATAGCCTATCATCATTCTCACAAGGAATAAGTTATCTCTCAATTTATCTCCCATTTATCCCACAAACAAACATACCCCTAGGATGTGTTTTGTATGGAGATAAATTGGGAGATAGCTTGGTGATAAACTATCTCCTAATTTATCTCTCATTTATCCCCATACCAAACAAGGCCCTAGGAGTAAAATGTCACATAGAAAATTCCCTTGCTACAATATATTTATTAGGCAAAATTGCAATATAAAAAATCATGAGCCAAATTTTTTTAATCTAAATAAGGACTATCAGATTCGAAAACAATGGGCAGAAAACATATATAATATATATAAAAAGTAAATAGCTAAATTAATAAATTCTTAAAAATTGAAAAGAGTTAGAAATATCATTTCAAACTAAATTTCTTTTAAACCTGTCTTTTCCCTTAACTCTTCATTTTATAAAAAAAACTATATCAATTACCGGTAATCTACTTCGACAATTAAAATGCGATGTCATGAAATCTTATTTGTAATTTTTCCTTTCTTTTTAAGTGCTTCAAGTAGCCGGCTACTATGCAAGGCTAAATGTAACCAGACAACGGCTCTAATGCAAAGAAATGAGGTCAACCACCCTTCAAATTCAATTCAAAATGCAGCCCTATAAACAAATCAAATCTAACCCTAAAAATCCGTTGACTATGTGTCAGACAAGTATCAACTTGCAGAAAAGGGATCATTTTAATTGTAAAAAGATAAGAGGAAAAAAAGAAAGCCATTATTTTAACGAGAAAACATGGAGAAAGCGGCAGAGAGAATAAATATGCAACCCAAAAGAACAAGCTACACATGAGCACAAGGCCCAGGAGCCTAGCCTCAAACAAAAGGACACGCATAGAAAATCCAAAATGACAAAATTAAAAAAAAAAAAAAAAAACAGAAATGTTTTCAATGTGTACTTTCAGTAGAAATAGGTATCCTGCTTAAACCATCCTCACTACTACTCTCCTTCATTACTTGCTCACACTCCTCAGTATTCTTAAAAATGATTGAATCGGTATCAGAAACAAAATTACTGGAAACCATTTTGTCTACCTCCATGTCATTACCCTGATTAGGTGCAACACCCTCGAGTAAAATGTTATCAGTTGCTGCTTCAACATGCATGTTACCCTCTTCAGCCTGATTATGGACCTCTGGTTCCTCCAAATCAGGAGCTGCCACTGAAACATTGTTTTTTTCGGGTTTCTGTCTATTGGACAGCTTCTTGTACAAAGACATAGATTTCTGGCAAGCACAGATAAACAGACAAAAAAGGGTATTAGCTCAATATTAAACAGCATAAAGTTCAACCAATTTGTGCTTGCAGATATTCAATACCTCAAAGTTATCCTCCTTGCTTGTGGGGAAAAGGGACTTCAGAACAATGATGCTCATGCCATTTCTTTTCCCCCTACCCTTCATAGAGTCAACCTGAAAACCAAAAAAAAATGAAAAAAAAAATGAAATAAGAAAATTGAAAAAAAAGAAATTAGCCTTCACATTTTTCCTTGAGACAGAATAATCAATTTGCATCCTACCTGAGTCGCATTAGATACCCCATTAAGAATTTCCAGTTCTCCCACTGCACAATAACTTTTTTTGAGAATCTCCAAATCAATCAAGTTGTGGGAAATACAGGCCCTAGGCAAGTAACTCTCCCAGAAGTTACCCACCTTAACATCAACTCCTTGGCTTTTATCAACATCCGGAACCACTTTTTGTTGTTTTTGATCCTTCATAAGGGCCTCAACAGAACTTCCACCTTTCACAATCTCATCCTTACTTTCCACACTCTCACTAGGTAAATTTTCACTAATACTATGTTCTTCCATTTTAATAGCTGGCGCTGCTGCACCAATGTCCTTTTGGGACACATTAATCAGCTCTTTACTGGGCATTTCACCCTGTGATTTCCAGGAGGGAAGAGGCCTATTCTGATCCCAAAATGGCTCAGCACCGAACATGCCATTTCCTGCTGGACCCCACAGATTGGGAGGGAATGAATCTTCCACTAATGGATTATTACCAGCACCATTGTGCCACCCATATGGTCCCCGCATGTGACCTGTGAACCGGTCCATAGGATCATGCATAGGAAATGGTACACCAACCCCAGATGGACCTAGTTTCAAAGGTGGAGGTCGAATTCCAAAAAGAGGAGGTGGTGGTGCTCCAAAATGGTGGAAGCCGGAAGGCGGTGGTCCAGGTAGTGGCATAAACCCATTATTAACCTGAGATGCCCAGTTGGGAGCACCATTCCAGTTGTTGTTACCAAGAGCACCACCCCTCTTGTGAAACCTCCTGTCAGCTCCACCGTCTCTTCGGCTGTCTCCATCTTCATAAGGCAAAGGTTGGTAACTATTATTGCTATTGCCCCGGTTGAATGTGCCACCTGGAGTTGGTTCTCTTTTGAGCATCATTGGCTTGTCAGGTGTTTGCACATCAGAATCCCTCTCTCGGTCCCTGTCCCCCCTATCTCTGTATTTTGAGGAACCACTGCCACCACGGCTGCTCGAATACTTGAGGCTGGTGTTGGATGGCGATATTTCAGGTGCAAATTTAGGAGATGCACGGTCAGACCTAGGGGTGCTGCTAGCAATCTCTGAGGAAAGCTCCAGGGAATGTCCATCATCACGTGGCCTGTTAAGCTTCTCATCTCGTAGTCGGGATGGGGTACGCTCACCCGCAGAGGAAGAAGTTCTAGCACGAGGTCTATCCTCTTGCATTGACTCTTTCTTTGGAGATTCGAGAGGTTTAGACCTATGTCTAAAAAGTTGACAAAACAATTAAAAAAAAAACTTAATTTTCAAGAATGACTTCAAAATTATATAGTCAAATAGTTAATATAACCAGTCTGACCTACCTCTGTAAAATCACAAAAGTTCATATGACAGTATTTACCAGCACCAGCAAATAGTTTTCACAAGTAATTTAGGGTACTCAATTTTTGCACGGGATAAATCAATTTCTGTACGGGTATTAATCCAAATCTTTAATTACAATTCACAAATACAAATATCCGCCACAAAATTTATGAACAATAAGGAACAAGTATCACTATTTCAAACATCATACAAAACTGGCAATAATGAAGTAACATGTTACTGCCCTAGTTAACACTTCATTCAGCAGAAAAAAAGTCAGTACCTGTTTTGTTCTCTGTCATGATATGAGCCTGCACCAGGAGAACTCTTCACCCGGATATTTCCTGGGCTGGAATCAATCTTTTCTTTTTCCTTTTCTCTCTCTTTTTCCTTCTCTTTTTCTTTGTCACCATAACGGTACTCCCCCCTTGACCTCTCTACATCATCCTTCTCCACATCTCGCTCATGTCGATCCTCTGTGGCCTCATAACTCTTTTTACTCCCATGACCATCTTTGTGCTTGCTGGGATACTCATCACGGTTATCATATGGGTCAGCGTCAGAACCTTTGCTCTTCTTATAGCGGCTCTCTGACGAGCGGTTTCCTTCTCTAGAACTCTTATGTTCATAATATTCCCTCTCTCTACGGTCCTCTCTATCTCTATCTCTATCCCGGTGCTTGTCTTTGTACTTGTCAGGTTCGGATTTTTGTTCCTTAGTGCTCCTGGTTTTTGAATGGTCATCTCTATGCCTCTCCTTCTCCTTTTCCCTGTCCCTGTCCCTTTCTCTCTCCCTGTCTTTATCTCTTTCTCTATCTTTATCTTTTTCTTCTGAAGAGATGTCATCGCGTCTCCTTTTAGAGTGCTTTTCACGTTGCTCCCTCTCAGTTGGATCAGCTTCTGTGATCAAATTTACATAAGACAGAATGTTCATATAAATGGATAAAAACGTGCAATTCTTAGAATAATAGGTTGCTGAAAGGCTATGAACTACTACATCAAAAATAGATTAAAATACCCTGGCAATCTCTCTCATGTACAAGGGGTCATACAACAGTTGCTTTCTTGAAAGATGCAAATCAAGAAGTTCATGTGCTCAACTTACAAGAAACAAGGTATGTAAAAAACTATAATTAACTCAACCCCAGAAAATTTACAACATTAGGAACAAATAACTCAACAGATTTATGCTCACTATCAAATAAACCACAATCATCCTCTACTAAATGAAAATTTACAACATTAGGATTGGTTAACTGTCCTAAGTCACCAATCGGTGCTAATACACTACTATTAACATACTAGAAAACACAACCCCGGAAAATCATTGATCAGGAGAACACATGATTGCATTTCTCAGATGATCCTGATTTATACTTCCAATCTTTATCTATGAACTTATTGTATTCAATAGTTGATCTTCTACCATTTTATTTATTCAGCAATTAACAATGTAACACAACAAAAGACGATAAATTTGAATGATTCTCAATTCTAAATGTTTAATAATCATTTCTATTCAGAAACTTATAGTCTGCACCCCAAAAGGGTAACCTCAGGAACTGATAAACTTACCAGTAATGATATCGACATCTTTGTTCGAAACGCTGCTGCCTTCTTCCATCCGTATAGCCTCAGATTCCTTCTTCCTACTCGCACCCGCATCGTCGTGCCTCCCTTTCTCCCTCTTATCCTCATCATACCTCTCCTTCTCTCTCTTAACCTCCTCGTACCGGTGTTTCTCCCTTCTATCCTCCAAATGCCTCTCCTTCTTATCCTCCTCATACATCTCCTTCTCTCTTCTATCCCCCTCGTACCTCTCCTTCTCCCTCTTATCGTCTTCGTACTTCTCGCGCCTGCTGCTCCTCTCTCGATCCCTATCCTTCTCCCTCTCTCGATCTCTATCTCTATCCCTATCGCTCTCCTTCTCCCTCTCCCGCTCCTTCTCCTTCTCTTTCTCCCTCACCTTCTCCCTTTCCCGCTCTTTCTCCTCCTTGTACCGCCGCTTCTCCTCGCTCCTCTCATCATGCCTCCTACTAGACCGGCTCTTCGACTCTTCCTTCGAATACTTCTCCTTCTCTCTCTCCTTCTCGACATCCAGAGCACCGTACACATCTCCCTTCGACCTCTTCTCCACCAACGCATCGTCGTCCCCGTCCTTCCCCAACCCACTGTCCCAGCGATCCGACGCAGCCGGATCATCCCTGGACTCAACAACCCTCTCCTTCCTCTTCTTCCCGTGATCGTTCACCGCCGCATATCCATTGCCAGATTCCCTCAACTCCTTCGATTTCCTCTTCTCAGATTCGGACTCCCTGGAAACCCTAACCTCCAGCTCGCGCTCCTCCTCTGAGCCGCCGGACCAGTCAACGGGAGAGCTCCTCCTCTGCGACTTGTGCGACGATTTGTGACGCGAACTCCGCGGCATCCTGAAAAACTATACCAAAAAAAAAAACAAAATGTCTCCCGAACTCAAAACTCAAAACCCTAGAGGGACCGATCGGGGGCGGCACTCGAATCCGCAAAAGGCCGCGGCGGCGGGGAGGGTCCGCAGGAATAAATTAGGGCGGGAGGGTAGAAAGGGGAGGGAGTAGAGGGAATGGGGAATGGAGGCGGCGGAGAGAGGAAAGGGGAGAAGAGGAGAGAAGGGTGGGAAGGGTGCGGAGACGAGGCGATGGATGGTTTGGTTCTTTGTTTTTTTTTCCCCCTTTTCTTTTTCTGTTTTGGTTGGTGTTTCGGTGCGGATCGGGGGGTGCTTATCCCCTGCAGTATTGCAAGTTGCAGTTAATCAAGTGGACCGTTAGATTGTCTCCAGATTCGCGCAGACACAGATCTCGAGATAATCCAACGGTCCAAGTGATCAAGTGCAATTTGCAGTACTGCGGAGGATATGAGTTGCAGATCGGGGAGTGCTCATCCCCTGACTTACTGCACTGTGCAGTTCACAACGCCAGCCGTTGGATCGTCTTGAGATTCGAGTCAGCGCGGATCTGAGACGATCCGACGGATGAAATTGTGAACTGCATGATGCAGTACAGCAGGGGATGTGAGCTCGTTTCGGTGCGGAACTGCGGATCGGCGGGTGGGCTGTGTCAGTGTGTGAACCGCAGTCAATGACTTGTGGGGTCCGTGTGGGTGGTGGAGTTTTTGTTTAATGAAGACCAGGAGCAGGTAGGGGAATGGTGTATCGAGATTGGGTTCGAGTTATTAGGAGGGACGCGACTTGTTACCCACTTGTCGCAGGGTTTGGGCTTCATTTATATGATATTATGATGATATGATTATGATCTATCATCCTTGGAGGCCTGGAGGCTGGAGCCATCTCTCATTTCTTTTTCTTTATTCCTTTTTAGTATAAACCTCTCATTTTCTTTTTAAGAGGAAATATTACAGTGATATTGATTTTGACTACGCAGTTAACATAGCTAAGTAGTATAGAACTTTTTAGCTTTTAGAGATTTTTTAGTTTTTTAAGGATATTTCGGGATGAGATTCCCATTTTTGTTTTTATTTTGTACTTTTTCCTTCCTAAATGAAATGGAAGGTGGTGAATAAAATTTCACTTTAGTAAAAAAAAAAAAATGTATATATTGATTTTGAAATAATGTTTTTCCGTATCTAGAATTATGATTTATGTGTCACAATAACCTTTATAAAAAAGTGTCTAGAATATCAAAATCTTCTAAAATATCGAAATTTATCATTTTGTAGACTTTTAATTGTTGTTTCAGATTTTTAAAGGTAAGTCCTTTTTTGTATGTAAAATGCTTTATTTTCTTTTTATTTTTGGCTCGTTTTCCAAAAATCTGAAAAAAAAAAGGTAGTTACGACTTCTTAAAAGTTGTAAATTTAGTATTTAGAAGATTTTGGTGTAGAGAATTTAGTAAGATGCATAAATCGAATTTTCACGTAAGGAAGGTAGATAAATTGAATTTTTAAGATACACGAACATTTGTACGCTTGCCAACCTCCCATGTATCTCGTAGCAAAGTCGGGTGTCAAAAATTGTATAAATTTCCATAGACAAATCTAGTCAAATTCCAAAAATGCGATTTTTCATCCGAAAATACAATTTGTCACTAAATTAAGGAACCAATTTTCTTCAATATTATATTTTTGAAAGGTAATAATTGATTAACAATGAAATGCTACTGAACATCTTATATCATATGGCGTCCTGACTAAGAGAGAAGAGATCACCGATAATAATCAAATAAAGAACGAGGTTTTCAGACATTGATGAATCTCTTAGTGGCCATTGATATGCATTTTTATTTTCTTTGCAGAGATTATAGAACGTAAATTGAAGAAACGATATTGTCAGACAACTGCCTGCTGTTGATACAAGTGCACACCCCCCCCCCCCCCCCCCCCCCAAACCCACCCACCCTTCCCAACGCTGTCTTGGCTCTTGAGCACTTGAAACTTACAGGCAATACCAGAAGGCAGAAGCTAAAAGCAGTATCCACATAAAAATAAGAACGCAGGCTCCAGCTTCTCACACAAACGCAACAACTCGAGGCTCATAAAAAGGTTGCATCAAGATATTCAGCTGAAAAGCCCAAATCTTATGCCTTCAAACTTCAAAGTATGGTACTGGAGCTCAAGGTACACTTTGTTTTAACTTTTAATTAGGTGAATAAGAATGAAGAATGTACAAATCAAGGAGAGGTTCTCTGTCATTTACAAGAGTAAGAATCGGCTGAGAAAGAGCCGGCAAGACTAACTACAGACATCAATTCAAGGCCTAAAGGCTAAAGCTCACCAACAATGGTCAGGAACATGATCTTGTGAAAAGCAATGCCGACCCGTTAACCCCCCTTAATACCAGCATCCTTGAATCGATGTAGGTCCCGCAAGCAAACCTAGTTAGATCAAACATCTCTGGAGGAATCTGAGTTCGTACCTCCTTCAATACTCCTTGAGCCTCCTCTACGCTTGGATTGGATTCCACAGTAAAGGATATATCAAGCTCACCAACCCGAAAATTTGCTACTGGTAGACTTGGTGGCACCTCCCAATTACTGCCCAACGAGTTCCCATAGCTTGAGTTGTTAGAATTGCCATAGAACTGACCAGGGAAGAGATTGGCATTAGAGGTTACATTGAGAGACCCAGGACTGCCAGTTTTATCATGGGGCCAGTGAAGAGTAGAAATCGAGGTAAAGGCAATGTTGACTGAAATGGAGAGAATGGGTTTATCTGTGTTGGAGATGTCAGAGAAAGAGAGGTATGCATCTGTTATTAACACTCGATTGGGAGGCTGTCGGAAGGTAAGGCCAATGTGTCTGCCAGTGGAGTATAAGAGGCGCCACCTCCCAGGTAAGAGATGTATCCAGTTCTACATGAAAAAAATGACACAGATAAATTGAAATAAATATATAAACAAAAAATAAAACCATCACCGTCAATCCAATTAATCTCCAGATTATAAAACTTTTAAGGTGCAATCAAGCCAGAGCTTTAACAATCATCACATTTTACCATTAACAACCCTGCATTGCAAGTGGAACTAAGACCAAAGCTCAATGCTCAGTTTTAACCTAGAGCATTATTGAAGCCAAGTCTCTGGACGAGAAAGCTAGGTTAAGCTTTGGTATAAGCCAAACTTGAGCTGGAAATGGAAGATAAATCACCAATGAATAAAAAGATCAAGGACCTTTAATCTAGAGGTCGGATTAAGTCGTTCCATCAATTCAATGAAGTAAGCTATCCTTTTACGCTGTACAAATAAAAAAAAAAAGTTAATAGACATTTCTCGCTTGTAAGCATATTTAAATTTCAATTCTACTACTGACCTAGATAGCTAATTTTGCTACAGTTGCAAAGAATAATTCTAAATACTGTTGCTAACCAGTAAAATATGGTTAAACCCAATAGTACTAGGATTGATATGTAAGCCTGCAGTTAAATTTGTACAAATGATCATACCAGAACAGCAATACAAAAAACACACACCAAACCCAACTAAATTCCTTTGGTAAACCATGCATTATTGAACACAAAAGGTACCAGTACAAATTGAATACCTGATGATGTCCATAGATATAATCTTCAGCCATACGCACTGCTGTTGAGCCTAGGCCCCACCTAATTATATCCACTGATGGATTCACACGCCATTTTGGTCCACAGAGGAATGGATGCCGAAGAGCATTCAAACAACTTCAAAACAAAGCAGCACTTTCAACAAACAGAAACACTGAACGATGTAGCCATCTGATCCATTTTAAAATCTACATATCTTATTTTATTCCTCTTTTCACTTCCCGTGGTCAATAGATCATGAAATTCATTTGATGCTTCATATCAAGAATAGTTTTCCTATATCCTTCATTTTTTTCTAATCCTATGCTCACCTTATTCTTTCAGAGGGTTTTGTTGCAAGAAGCAGGGACAAGAGATTCCATCCAGCACCCCAGTTTCTATCCAGCATCTGAAAATGAATTTATAAAACAGTGAAGTAACAATTCATTAGAAAGGCTAATTTAACTTTTGACTTCAAAAGCTTGAGGGAAGCACTAAAAATTTTCATGCAGACTTGGTAGAATCTTGTTACCGGTTACCATGCATATCCCCACAACATTTATTAAATATATTAATTGTATGCCTATACTCAAAAGAAAATGCTAAACATGCCCTGTATGTTCTCGCTTTTACTGTCATCCATTATCTAAATCATCTAAGTTAGACGTATTGTCAAGTTCTGCAAACAGAAAGAAATTTGCAGCAAATTCAATATGGATAAATGTATAAACCTGAATGCCAACATTTCCCGATGGAGAGTTGCGATAAAGAACCGGAATCATAAATTCACGCAAACATGATGGATCATTTCCCTGCACAGTTATTTGACGAACAAAATTACATTAGTAAATGTTCAAATGGAATTTAATTATTTGTATTCTATTTAGTTGGTCAAGCTAGAGTCCATAACAATATTCCACTCTTAACCTGGAACCTTTCTTTTCAAGCAAAATCAGACAACATACTGAAATATGTCATAAACAGCATTAATATACTAAGAAAACATATATAAAGGGGGAAAAAAAAAAAAACAATGAACAACAGTTGGTCTACAGTATTCAAGGTTATGGAAAGAAAAATATATAGTAAAGACACGAAGAGATAATAAACCTTATAGAGGAATGACTTGAAATCCGAAAAAACAGAAGCATCCATAAGCTCCCTCAAGACCAACTTTGCCATTATAAAACCCACACATCTATATGTGAAATGAATTGAAACAAAATCAATCATTTTATTGATGTAAATAAAAATGAAAAGCAATTTTTTTTTTTCATTTTTCATTGCTTAAAGTGAAGAAAGTAAACATTATCATTTTATCTTTGCAAAAGACATCCAAGATTTTGACACGTGCAGAAGCCTTGTAATTGTAGTTATGTACAGAGAATTATCAATAATAAAGAAGTGTACTTAAGTTTGAACACACACACACACAACAGGAGCTATAGACATAAATTAGAGATGACCATATAGCATAAAGTTTTAGTACAAAATTCAGATCATCCTATTCTTTCGTTTTCTCTTTGCTCCGTTTTATTTTGCCAGAAAAGCTCAGTCTTGTACATGTCTTATGTGAAAAGAACAAAATCAATAACTATGTCAAATTCATCAGGGCACCAGATTTATATAAGGAAAAGACTACAATCAATTCCCTATTCCACTTGCTCCATCAATATATTCTATCATCCCCAAATATACTGTTGTTTCTGCCAATAAAAAATATATATCTTTGGGGTTGATTAAATGCAGACTAAATGCAGGCAGCAGTTGCCAAGACAATGGCATACAAAAATAAAAGTTTTCAATTGAAGTATCCTTGTGGCCTAACCTCATGTCAAATGCAATCATGTGCTTCCTCCTCTCCATAATTTTTCCCGTGCTTTCTTTTGATTCTTTCTCAACAAAGTCTACTGCGTTACCAAGAATTCCAACCTATATCGGGAAAAATTATTATAAAATATTATACTTCAGTAGTTAAGCATGTGTACCCTAGTGCCTTGTAATTCAACCCTAGTGCCTTGTAATTCAAAACAGCTGATATATGTAGTTATTGTTCAAAATTGCAAAGCAATCTGATAAAACCAATTGTGCTATTACCAGTACTGATGATTTTGTCCAAGGGTATTGTCTAATACCAAGTACAAACCACAGAGTGTAGACCCAGACAAGAAAATAAATTAAGTAACAGTTAAAACAGATTTCACATTTGCTATAGCAATGGTGTATTATAGATGCTAGCTACCTTGACATGTTTATCCACGGGGCTTATATGAACATTCTCAAGTCTCAGCTCTGTGTGCGCCAATCCATGACTATGCAAATAGTTGACCTAAAATGAAAATTATACACAATAGAGTTTTAATAAGAAAATTTTAACTAACAAGTTCTTGAAATTTCAAGAAATTCACCAAAAAAACTCAAATATCATCTATGACTGCAAATGTATAAACATATAGACCTGATACATTACATTACCTATATTACTGCTCTCCTTACTCAAAAAAAGTACCTAAATACTGCTTTGTCCTTCAGTAAAGAGAGAGGAAATAGCAGAGGTAATTGAACACATGATACATGAAAGATTACTTTTACACTACCAAGGCTCATGCGTGCATGATAAATTTTTTCAAGAGTATGATAATGCCTCCGAGTAACGCATAAAAAAAGTTGCTAACAGATACTACCAGAGAACAACCGGTACTAATTAATATTATATCACATTATTTTTTTTAGAACACCCAGATAGTTCTGAACCAGCTCCAAGCAGGTGTTGGCAATTTTACAGAAACTTCACCTCCATAAAGAAATAAATGAGAAAATTGGTACCCCAATCAAGAGGTCTCGCATCAGAATTCTAGTCAGCCGCAGTTGCCGAGTGACAGCAGGCCCACCAATTGTGTTGTCACCAACCCGTCTAACCCTTTCTTCATCTAAAGCCAGTGTAGCTTCTAGTGTTGGAAGCCAGTCTGACAACTGTAGCCAGTGCTGTAGTGAATAGCTTCCATGATACTGTATAAGAAAAGAGCAAACATTAGAAAATCCACCGTTGTTGTTAAAATGCATCTAATCTTTACAATTTCGGAAATAACTCAAGTTTCAAATATCAATCTAACAGTAATCAATTATTCAAGCCACTTGCAAACACCACTCGATAGTTTGATTATCCAAGAATCTGAAGAAATGTGTTTGTTCTTTTACACAGATTCAGCAGTACATCTATATATTTTGCAATATGCCTGACTGACTAACCTTGCTCAAGCAAACGTAACCTGGCTAAAGCCAGTGTTGAATCTAGATAGTTTAAAGATTGTTGGTCAAAATAAATGTGATGCTTTGAATGTATGCTAAAAGCTTATATATATCAGTAATTCAGTATCTTTTCTTAATTTTGCATAAGCACTAACCCCATGAACCAAGATGAAAGGGTCATCATCTGTGTTGCTTGTCTGAGTGACATAACCATGGACTTGAATAGCATAAGAATGATACATTAGCCGTCGTCGAGCAAGTTTCTCCAATACCTATGTATTATCACATAGATCTGATCTTTTTAGTGCAAATGGTTTCATTTATTACAATAAAAAATCAAACCTTTTTTTGTTCCACAAATACAAAGATGCAAGCAACTAGAAAGCATACCTCCAATGCTCTACGGCCTCTTCGCTTAGCTTGCCTACTAACCAGATGCCTAAGCACCACTCTTGAATTGTACAAGGGACTGTCAGAAAAAATAAAAGACGCTTTAATGATGGCAACTGGCACCATTGGACACTGGGCAGGTATTAGGGTTGAATGGCAAGATGGGTACCACCAGGAGGTGATTATTATTCAAGATGATGACCAAATTAGATAGTAAAGAAAGCATTTGAGAACTTCAGATCGTAAGAAATAATCTTATAATCTTAACCTAATTGTTTTGCTGGATTCATGATTACAATGGTATGGTATGGTAGATACACTTAAGTTTGGACTATTGTGATTTGTTAGTTGGCATGGAGCCAGTAGTTCAAATATTTGAATAGTTTGGAAGTTTTATATTGGTGCTACTGCTACTCAAGTTTCTTCTTGCATTTTAGATCATGTAGGACTTTTGTAACTTTTCTTTGCCCACCTAGGAAAAATATAGGAGCATATGAATATATTCATTTTTATTAAAAAAAATTGAAGGCAATGTATAAAGATCCCACAATGTATCCATAATAGATATCTATGTATAAAGATCCTCCAATTGATAATTGAAATGCGAATGAATAATATTCCCTCCCCATTCCGACTTTTTCCTATTAATACGGATAAAAGCAATGAATCACTATTTGCCCAAGTATACCTTAAACCCCTAAATTGCCAATGTATTACTGATCTAAATATAACTATGATCACTTCAATAAAACTACAGAATTGAATTCAACTAAACAAAACTGTCACAACTTACTGATTGGGATCGCACACTGTAGCCTCGAACATCATCTCGTCAGTCTGGCATTGCAATCATGCATCGAATAAGAAGATTCAATAAACAAAATGCAAATTTAGGATCGGATATATGTATTTAACCTCACTCGCATGAAGAAATCCAAAGCTCTGTGCAGTGATCAGTGAAAATTAACTGAACAATTCGCACATGCACTTACTCTTCCATGAAGCCCCACGCTGACTTGATTCTCCATGGCGAAATCCGACATGGAGAATTCCATCACAGAGCCCACTCGTCCCCCCTCCATCACCTCCGCCTCAACCTCAACCTCTCTCGCCGGCGATTCAGCCGAACATCTCACGGCGCAACCAAAACCGGCACTCCTCAGCTGGATCCGCTGGAGGAGCCGGAGCCGTGACCGCCGGCCGTCGCTCGGGAGGAGGCAACGGACGGCGGGGATCGCCCCGACGAGCGCCATGGAATGGAGTGGAGTGGAATGGAATGGAGCCGCGATTGTGAAGACTGAAGAGCGGGTAACGGTCTGAGGAAGAGAGCGTTAAATAGGAGAGGGCGGGCAGCGGGCAGCGGGGAGGGATTCATATCCCCTACTGTACTGCATTCTGTAGTACGACATGTGAACCATTGGATGGTCTCGAGATGCGTGTCAGATTCGATCTTGAGACGATTCAACGGCTGGCGTGTTGTACTGCAAAATGTAGTAAGTCAGGGGATGAGCACTCGGCGGGGAGAGGGAGGGAGTAAGGAGTTGCGTGCGGGAAAGAGGCGACTGCGTTGCGCCATGCGGTGCGCGCATGTCGCCGATGTCGGGCTCGCAGTTTTTGTCTTTATCTCGAGCTGGTTTGTTTCTGGCGCGCGAGACGTATCGGAAGGTATTCACTATTCAGGTCTTTGTTGTATGCGGTGTGTAGCAGTTGGTGCAGTGAATTGAATAGAGTTATAGAGGTGAGGTGATTCTGTACTATTAAAATATAATTCGTCTTATGTAATAGAATAATAATATGTTAAAATACTGGTATTATTAAAAATCAAATAAAATAGCATAAAATTTCTCTTAAAATGACATATAATGTATTTTATATGCGAATAATTCACGTATAAAACATTTTATTTATGAATAAAATGAAATATGCTACATACTCGTTTGATATTACGCGGGATTTGTTCTACTCCAATAAAAAATCAAATTATGTGCGAATTGTTCGCTAATAAATCATAGAATTATTTGCTAATAAATCTTGAATCTTGTTACCATCTTAACTGGTGATTGGCGAGTTGCGACTTCTAATTTTTGGGAAGATCCTGGGTCTGTTACATGGATTTGTGACAGCAACAGAAGATCCAGACAGGGAAAATATCTTTATTTGCGGGTAAATTGGTTGGTTTGTTAGTGTTACTACTACGTTACTGTTACTGCGGTTTAGTAGGTGCTGACCTTTGACAATTTGACCTTGGGCCGGATAAGTGATAAATAACTGTAACCAGAATTTGGCTGCAGATTTTTTGCTCTAGGAAAATGTTATGGGGATACCGTAAAAGATACCGTCAGAGATATTACCATACAAAGTTAATTTAACGTTAATCTGCAACATGTTGCGATTAAAATTAAACATCTATAAAGTTAATCCGAAACTTAATAAGATTAAAATGAAACACAAATGATATAATTTTCTCTTTTGTTGCTCTTTCACTTCATCTTGCTCCCATACGTTCTCTCAACAACTTTAAGGTAATATTTATGTGATTTAGTAGTGATTCAAGTAGATGATTTAATTTATGATTTGTGCTATTCAACTTAATACTACAATGTTTCAAGTTAATACGTTAATTGTTTCAAGATAATTTGTTAATGTTTCAGTTTGGACATATTTTCAAAGATCATGGTATCACCGATGGTCTCCGGTGGTATCCAAATATCTGGATTGTTTACTCTGAACTTGGGCGTTGGTCATTTTCAAACCATTTTCTCAATTTTATCCAACTCTTTTGGTTGAGGTGATTTCCAAACTTGCCAACAGTACTTCGAATTTACTACTATAACAACAGCTCGAAAAATTTGTGAAATCATGTGCTATTTTTTTAACCCCTCTCAATTAGATCAGTGTCGTTTTATGAAATTTGGGGGCTTGACCCTCATCTTTTTATCAAAAAAAAAATAATAAATCAGTGTCGTTTTATAAACTTAGACCCTAAAAAATTTGCCATTTAAATTAGGTCCCAAGCAGTAAAAATCGTTGCTCTAAGTCTAAGTTTATGTCACTCCAATGGTGCTTCTGGATTTTGGAGGCTGGAAAAGAATCAATTTTACCGTGTAAGATCGTGGTCGAATTCTATCCTACATCTCTTTTTCAATGAAATTTTGAACATTCTCGTTACAAATTCGTGCAGTTCAAGTCAGTGTATAACACTCAAATAAAAATGTACGTGAACACTATTGTTAGTATTAACAAAAGCAGAGAACTTTGTGACTCTGATGATCTCCAAGCAGATCCTATGTTATGTGCACCGACGGTGTAGATTGCGTCAGTCTTGTCATCCTGGACTTTTATACTTGATGAGCCTGGAATAACAAAACCATATAATTTTAAGCAAAAAAAACGATACAATTATAATTTTAAACAATCTAGTGAGCTTTTTCTAAAGCTAATAAAGTGAACCAGGCCATCTCGTAAGACACTGGCAAATGTAAGTGCTTCTACAACTGTTGAATTCCTCTAATTAATAATAAAAAAAAGGATGTACAAAAGAAAAGAACAGCAGAAGGTGGAATGGATCAATATATTTCATATATAATAATTTCTGTTATGTATTTCATTAAGTTTGTTATCTTTTTATTCCTACTAGTAAAGAGCTCACACCTTGCTTTGAGCTGAAATTATTATTTCTTATAATAATTTTTTTTAAGAAAACTTATATGGGCCAAGACATTAACGTTCATCACCGGTTGTGATCAATTTAAATAAACAATCAATGGCCGAGGTTCTTTCTTTGAGGGAGATAGAACTTTAATGTCAAAAAATTCAATCTCCTTTTATTAGTAGGGGTAGTAAGGATTTATCATGTTTTGTGTAATAGATCATTGAACATTTCAGCAAACATAATAATTAAAATTTTACAAGGGGTGTTTTTGGGTGTGTGCTTACAGTTATAATCAGTCCATCCAATGACTTGGTTTTCCAAGTCATAAACAACCAACTTATTGGACAGCACCAGATCTGCAGAAGTAAACACTAAATGAGCAACACTAACAAAAAAAAATCTCAAATTCTCAATTGAGGAAAAAGAACTGGAATCAAATTTAGTCGATGGAAGTACGGTACGTACCTCCGAGAAGAAAAACGTCTTTCCCATCCTTGGATTGCAATCCTCCATTTTGAAATCCGAAGCAGTAGTCCTTCTGTCAAGTACAACAATTCTTTGTTAATATCCGGTGCACTCGCAAAACAATGTTGTGCTGTCTTATAATGGTTTATGAGAAGCACTTGAGAAATTTCAATGGAACTGTACCGAATTGATCTGAAATTGCTTATGCAGCAGAAAAGTTGGAATTACCTCGTTCTGGAACAAGTAGTCATGCGGGTAAACATGCAAAGTCAGAGAGTTCGTGAAATTGAAAACAACTTCTGGGAAACCATCATCAACACTGAAAGAATTATCAACCATAGAGTTATTCAAGTCTATAAGTTTCTGTCAGTTCTGAAATGAAGTAAAAAGTAACATTCGAAACAAAGACAAAGGGTAAATACCAAACACAGCAACTAAATTTGGTACTGGTAAACTAGACGCATTACGACTATTTGCAATCAAGGAGAGAAAATAAAGAATGACAGTCTAATGCACCGAGCAATTGCAATTGCAATGACAATACTAATATGAGTTGTTCTTCTATGCATCGGCTAGGCAACCTTTCATTTTGAATCGAGCGGTTATTATCAAATATATCTCTTTAATTGCATCTTCAAACATACCGACCATCCGATTATGAAAAATGAACGGCCCATATTTCATCTAATCCATAGCAGAATTAGCCTACTAATATTTAGTCAAGACCTAAGCTTACCATGTTCATACCAGGACCAGAAATTATCAGTAACAGTCAGGTCCACTACTGGAGTCAATTTAAGGAAGTGCAGATTAAAAGGTTACATACTTTCCACTGTATTGGAAGCACGAGAATTCTTGAACTGTATGGAAGCTGAGATCGGGCTGCTTCTCAAATACCTGCCAAAACATTATTCAGTCAAGAAAATAAAAAAATAACAACGGTGAATGCAAATTACAGTAGTCAACCAAAGAATACAATCTCACTTGATCATGAAAGTGAAGTACCACTCATAACAAAGAATCCGATCTCACTTGATTATGAAATGTGAACTACAGTAATTGTACCAATTGATCTAGCCTCACTTAAGCATGAAATGCATCCTACAGCTTTTTAAATCTCTTACCAGTAAAGTTTTTTTTGAAGGAGAGGGCGATATGCCCTCTGAATTTTTCATTAAACAAAAGATATTATTTATGTACATGAGTGTTAGAACTGAAAAATGAAAGAGAAAAGTATGGAAAAAGGAAACAGAAACAGAAAACAGAAAATAGTGATCTAGCTATATATACATATCCCTGTCGGGCATGTTGATTCCTATGAAAGAAAAAGAAAAAGTGAAATTTGAAAATGAAAGATTACAGTAGAAAAAGAAGAACTCCCTAGCTATCTGTCTTACCAGTAAAGTTATTATCACAATGCAGTAACTAATAAATTCAAAAAGATCCAAAGCTTTCTCCAATATCATGCACCAACTATAAATTTATAATATATATAATGAAGGCTCAATATTATTTTGCAATTCATAAACTTACTCAGAATTCAATAAACCAAGAGTGATTATATTTGTAAAAAGCTTA
The DNA here is from genome assembly GCA_030179965.1 of Cyperus esculentus. Lineage (NCBI taxonomy): Eukaryota > Viridiplantae > Streptophyta > Magnoliopsida > Poales > Cyperaceae > Cyperus > Cyperus esculentus. Next base: position 4,174,975 of record JASGLE010000003.1, on the reverse strand, counting down.
GTACCTTCTCCCACACTGCCTTATAAGCATCCTCAGGGAGATAAGTCAAGGTTGTACCACTATCGACAATAGTACCTTTCTTGTCACCAGTCTCAAAGATGCTACTTGGTAGTTGAAGTTTAGAGCCGCCAACCGATATCCCCTTTAGATTTACATTGTAATGCGGTCTAATAAATCGGAAAAGAACATTAATTTTACCATTTAGGCATATAATATAAACGACAGTTGTGCAGTTGAATAGATAAAAACATGAGGAGAATTACGTACTGGTTAGGTACCAATGGGGTAGTCTTCACTTTGGGCTGGGCAACTTCTCCAATTACAAATATGCCGCCTCCATTAACAGTATCCAGGCAATGCGAGAATATCTTCTTGACTTTGCCAGCAGAAGCCAACTGAGATAGAACTGAAGTGTTTGATTGACCGAAGCCAAGAATTCCATCAAGGGCTTCACTTGAGGAACCCAAATCTCCACCCTGTTGTGCTCCACACCTGTTCCAGTACAAGAACCAACATGATCCCCGCTTTTCATCCATGAATAAGTAAAGAAGGGGCAGATACAAATTTTGCAGATAGTGATCACTATAAGACAGTCTTTTTTTCCCTTTTCTTTCTGCATTGTCTAGACCATATGCAGTAAGCTTCCCATATAAAAATATATAGTAGGAAAAAAAAAAAAAAAACTTACCCAAATATTGCACTCACATTGGCAGGTCTTGTTGCGGAATTACCAATGACTTGGTTATACTGTACAACATCATTGACAAAATAACCCATAGTAGAGCTACCATCCCCATACAATACACTGTACTGACATGGAGCATCAGCTGAACACCCTGGTACATCACCACCAAAAGCAGTCGAACAAAAGCTCTCTTCGCATGAAAGCAAGGTCCCGCTTTGCGAACTCTTCGGGTCATACAGGGTCAGGTCTATCTACCCGATATTATTAACCCAAAAAAAAAAAAAGAGATACTAGATCAGCATGACTTATTGAAAATTAGATACATCTTGCAGGAATTGGTAACTAGTTTCCCACCTAGCTTAATGTAATTATAATGGATCTTTTTCGAGCACCAATTATATATTATACCAGTAATATATCCACAAATTTACCAGTTGTAACAGGACATGAAGCTAATTATTCATAACTCTACTTCCTATTTTCTCATCTTAACATACCTATCTAAATCAGGTCAAGTACCAGAATGGGCCAGTCCATTGTCTAGGTACCGGCAGGGAATGGAAATACTAGCTTTAAAAACAGAAAAGAGTGTTGAACATACCCCAAGGTCGCTCTTCTTGGGACATCGTGAGCATGAGACACAATTCACCCACAGTAAGTCACTTCCGGTGTCAACTTGCACGTAGTAAGTCTTCGACGGGGTACCAATCCCAATCTGAGCAAAATAAAGCCTGCATTAATAATTTAAAGAAAGAAAGCTTTAAATTTTAAAACAACCAAATAACAATGAAGTAGTTTGCTAGCTAGTCATCCCCTAGACACTCAAGGAATTAAAAATTATCGCATATTCTACATGCAGGATTTCGATAATTAATAATATATGTCTTTTTTTTTTAGAATGATAATATTTGTCAAACAAAACCAGTACCTCTTGATACAATGATTCTAAAAATGTAAAAGTGTATCATATTTAACTAATATATATTTTTCTATTTATTTATCTTTCTTTCTTAAGTAGTGGGTCTAAGTGTACTTTAAAATTTTATTATAAACAAATATAAAGAGTTTGCAATGCCACTAGACCAAGTAAAAGCTTTGAGCTGAAGCTTTATATCATGACCAAATCCCATGCTGGTTGTGCCCAAAAGTATATGAGAATGAGATACACAAAAGCATAATCTCAATTTTCAAATACCCCCTTCCCCCTAAAACCTACCATTACCAACCAAGAAATTCTTATGCTCCAATATATATAAAATATGAAAATAATTGCCGGACAATGCCAAAAACATGGCATTCTATAAATATTGTTATTTTAGGACAGACTTTAATAACCCACTAATAGATGATTTTATATCCTCTGTAGCGTTGCACTGTGTAGCGCAGGATGTGAACCGTTAGATCATCTAGGGATCTGTACCGGCTCGAATCTCGAGATGATCTAACGGTTCACATCCTGCACTACACAATGCAGCGCTACAGAGGATGAGCACTCCTAAGAGATGGATAACCTAGCCCGCCAATTCTAATATAATAGAAATCTAGGAAAATAAGAACAAAATGCTCAAACAAATATCGTTGTGAATTATGCACGTTGATTTAATTAATAATGGGAGGAATTTCAATCACTACTGCCAAATTAAATAAGATACATCATCATATTTGTTGATTTGGAAATTAGTAATTAGTCCTGTGCTGCATCATGATTGAACTGTTCAAATTACGGCTAAAAAGCATAAATTCAAGCTCATCACTAAAAGGATTGGATTGAATTGTCATTTCAAAATATATGTCCCCAGCAAATTAACAAACAATAAGGAAACATTGAGCTGAGAGGAATCGAACCCGGTTACGCTGGGCATTCCATTGCCACCAAGCGGCAGATCAACATCAGCGAGGAACCGGCCGTGCCGACTGACATCGTGGGCCCGCAGCAAATGTATGTCCCGCCTCTGAGCTCGGGTAGCAAACTTGTGCTTCACTTCGAAGACGCCGAATCCCCGAACACAAAGAATAACAGAATTGATCAGGAGAAACAACAGCAACATTAAGGACATGGACATGGAGGGAAACATCCTCATGGCCATGGCACAACCCAAAATGATATACACCTCTCTTTCTCTCTGATAAACCAACAAAATTATGGGATAAATAAATAAATAATTGACAATAGAAAAGTTGGTTTTGCTCTCCCTTTGATAAAAGGGAGAGAGGAGGGAGGATGGAAGTCGGTGGGGGGGAGGAAAAGGAGAGAAAAAGAGGAGGAAAAAAAAAAAAAAAGAGGCTGGAAGGAGGTCATTTTCAACCGTTTGTATTTAAAACGGGGAACTGCAATAATTCACATCCCCTGTTATCCTTATTAGGATAACAGGAATAAGGATAACAGAGCCCTGTTATTCTAATATGGACCGTTGGATCAAAATAGACAGATGAGATTAATTTCAAAAAGACCTCCTAAATCTAAACCGAGTCAATCGGCTCCGTCCGTTTAAATCTAACGGTCCGGATCGGAATAACAGGATATTATTAATGACAGCAGATACGGACTCGGAAACGCGATGCGATGCTTTGCTCGCCTCGCTTGTGAATTTGTGATTCTTTGGGTAAACAAACAAACAGCGCGATCCTCGGTTGATCTTGGTGATGCTTTGGGTGATCAATACGCGGCAGAGCTGTCTGAATTCTGATTCTATGATTCTTTGAGTTTTTTGAATTGAAAACGCTCTCGCATGCCGGCATGGCATGCCCAACTTGGGATATTGGATTCCGTACCCATGAAAAGCATTGTTATTATTTTTTTTTTTTGGAACAATGGAAAGCAATGTTTGTGGGGGGATTTGGAGTTTGAACTAAGAAAAAAAAAAAAAAGATTTGGGAGTCTTGGAAGTTGGAACTTGCAAAAGGTTTGTATTAAAAACCATGTATAGCATATTTGTAAAAGTTATCAATTGTTCACGTTCTGACATACCTATGTGTCCGTCATAATTATATATATACATATTAATCGGAAATGATAATCTATTTGTTAACTGAAAAATAATATTTATTTATCGCAAAATATGTGTTAACTAAAAATAATATTTGCAAATTGAAATATGGTGGATGGATATCATTAGAAGGTGAACTCTATCTATTACTCTTTGTATAATTGTATGTCATTGTCCATTGATTCGCTTCTTTTATATTTTCTTTTCTGATCCATTGGCCATTGGATATTTAATCCGATGTAGAAAGTAAGGCATACTTGTTGGTGGGGGAGATGGCTTCAAAAGGAATATTTTCAATAATTTCAACAATAAATTTTAAATATTTGAAAAACAAATTGTCGAATTTTAAGACTACAAAAAAAAATTTATACATTTATTGTTGATAATTATTTTGTCAAAGTTTATACAGAAATTATATATCACCCCAAGCACACCCGAAATGGTCCTGGAATAATCAAATCAGGCCTTTTCCTCTGGTGCATCATGCATTGAGCTACTGCCTAATTCACTTCTAATTAAACACTGCAAATTCTTGTTCTGTATTTTACTAATTTTATAGGTATACCAAACTTTTCTGAGGCAAAAAATCAACACAAATCATCAAGCTGAGAAAAATATATACAGGAAGCAATTGATCCATTATATCCATGTAAATGAAAATCATATTTGCATTCATGTACATTCTTTTTCGTAACGAATGTTCTTTATCATTATATTTATTATAAAATAAAAAACACTAATATCATAATATTTTTGTAAAAAATGTAGGCAATTTGTCAAATAATTGAATTTAATTCGGTATTTTAAATACTTTTAATTTTATTGGCATAAATATAATCAACCTTTAAATTATTGAAATTAGTTACTTTATGCCTTGCTTTGATAAGGAGACAAGGAGTTGAAATCAATATATCAAGAGTAATACCTAGCGTCCATAGAAAAGTCATCCATAGCGTTTATAGGTTACATTTCGGAGTGTATTTGTTATATTTCGAGACGTATTTGTTACATTCTGTATATGTCTATGGATGTATGGATGGTTTTTCAATAGATGCAAGATGTTTCTCATATATCAATATATAAAAAGTAACAAAATTCTGCGTCCTTGTATCATTCTTGCGTACGTTGGATCACTTTGCTCCATCCATGCCCCGCTGGGAATAAAGTCGGAATCCAAAAACCGAACCTTCCTCCCGCTTCTTCTTCTTCTTTTTTTTCGGCGTGGTGATTTCCTAACTGAAGTTACAAAGTATTTTCAATCGAATTGTGGGAAAGGAGAATAAAAGAGTTCAACTTGACTCATAGTCATAGACTTGTTTTCTAGAGAGTTTGGATGAAGACTTTCTTTCTTATTATGGGGACCATTTTGGTGTTTGTATTTCCACATCACATAGCCACCTCATTAATTCAAACAGACCGGTGGCACCGTGACAGTGAGTGATTTTCTTCTATCAAATCGAGCTGCAGTTCAAGATTCCAATCGACTATTAACATAATCTATGTCTATATCTATATCTATACTAATACTATTATAAAAAGTATGTAAAAATTGGACTCATCCATTTTGTTACGGTTTTCATCAAATGGAGAAAAAAATTTGCTCTCAATACTCAAATAGCCACTGCTTTAAATTACACACTCTCACGGATTGAACCGATAAAGCTTCAGCTTATGCTTACGTGAAAGTCTGTGCACATACAAACGAGCATGAATTTATTCTTCAGATATTGAAAAAACAATTCATCATTATATCGTTAGCTTGAATAAAAATTGAAATCCCCGCTGTGATGCACGGGTACGCTTCTAGTAAACATAAACATACAAATATAGTACATGACTCGCCAACCATAGCTCGAATGACCAATCGAAGTTGTTCACCATAATCTTGATGTTGAAACCTAGTTGCATACAAAAATTTTCTATTTTTAGAGTTTTCTAACTATTTTTGTAAATTTTTTAAAAATGACCCATTTTATATACAAAATTTTGTGCATTTTCTATAAAATTTTCAAAAATCCAAAACAAACTAGTTAGAAAACTCTAAAAATAGAAAAATTCGGTAATCTACAATATTTTAATGATTGTGTTGGGCAACTTGGATTGCCCATTCGAATTACAATTTTAAAATATAAGGCTGAAGCGCACTACCTCACTACGCTTTACAAAACGTAATAGCCTCACTCACATTATATATACTAAATAATTTATATCGTTATAATGCTATTAATCAATACTTTCAATACCAATAATATTGGGGGCGGAGCAGCCTTAAGATTTAAGGCAAAGCTTTAATCGTTAAACTCCTTTAAAAGTTCTATATATAGAAGACTTCAAAGTCACCCTGCACGAGAGATCAATATGATACTTAATTAGCCGCCTGTAGGCTGTTACGTTGCTTTGCCTGCGTACTCTTGTCCTCACTTTCATGGACCATGTGGCCATGTGGGTCTACGCGGTTCGTGGAGTAGCCGTCGTCAAAATATTACCTTTCGTTTGACAAGGCTAATAAGTTAAAGCGGAGAGTAAAATACTAAGAGTCTACTCCAGAAGAGAGAGAGGAGGGGAGAAAAAAAGGGGAGAACTAATCAAGTTTGGAGTTACCTGTTCAAGATTATGTTAGTTACTTCATAATTACAATTTGTGTCTTGTTACCCTCTTTTTCTCTATAATAATTGTAATTGTGAAGTAAGTAACATGACCTTTGGCATATAACTCCAAACTTCGTCAGTCCTCCCCTCCTCTCCCCCCTTCTGGAGCATACCCTAAATCACCTTAAAGCAATGTAGTTTGATAGTAGTGAAGTAAATAGATGAAGTAAAGTGGGTAGAATGTGTAAAAAATGTGAAATGTTGGTGATTTAGTTTACTACACCTATACTGTTAAATCACTTCTGTTTAGTGACTTAAAGTATCTTAAATCATGTTATTACATTCTTACTACACTGCCAAACAGGGTTTTGGTGTGTATTTTACTCGAGAGAATCGAGACAATGTTAGAAGACTTTAAATTGCACTCCATAGACTTTATACCTACCACCAAAAAAAAAAAAAAACAGTGCACTCCATGGAAACTATTGGACTTGATTGAGTATGGTACTAATTAAGTGACCGTAGACGAGTTTAGAAAGCAACTTAACCATCTTTGGTTAGTTGAGGTCAAACCTAAAATTTTGCAAATATATTACCATATTAGCTGAAAGCTTATAAATTCACAAAAAAATCTTACAAATAGAAAATCTTTTCCAAATATATTTATTTGCTTATAGATTAATTGTGTTTCAAATTTTATTTAATTTGAGTGTCATTGATTTCGTACTTCACGAAGAACCATCAAGTTTGTATGATAATTATAACGATCTAAATTTAATGGTTCTTGATGAAGCATCAAATGATACTCAAATTGAATGAAATTTGAAATCTGAAGGTGATCAGTTATCAAACACAAGCTTATCAAAATTGAAATTTATAGTTTATAATGGAAGTGCTGGATGTGTCTGTGTGTGATAATTTTCAAATAATTAGTTACGAAATCCCATTTTGTACTTTGGTGTAAAAAAGGAGGGTCATCCTTACAATGAATCGAAATTAAAAATAATTCCACACCCTTTGTTCTTACTATTTAATTTATTTTAAATAAAAACATCATGCTGATTTAAAAAGAATCAGTTTTTATTTGTTTTGAGATTTTCTTCTTCTTTTATGTCGACAAAATTATTAAATTGGATTACAAATTGCATGTCATTATCAATAAGTCGGTAATTAATTACTAAGCTTTCATTTTCTGAATAGTTGGCCAAAATTAGACTAAAAAAGATACTTATAATGTGATTCAGATTTATATTCTTAAATAGTCGGTATAATAATGTCTACTGGGGGCATTGATTCTAATTGGGCCATTCATGATTCATGAACATATGATACTGGAAAGCTCAGTCGGATCCATATTCCTTAAATTCTTGATAGAAAAGAAACGTAGAATCATACATTTTTCAATGCATGAGGACCGTTGGATCAAAATGCATGCATGGACCGAATTAATCTGATTATTTTTATTTCAGAGGAAATCAATCTGATTTAAATTTAGAGTCGATTTTGAAAATATCTGAATATCTGGTCCATTTGTTTTGATCTCAAGGTTCACATAAAGTAGGTGATATCATTCTGTTAGCTGCCTATATATGACCCGCGCGTGGATTTCGAACGGGAAGGATCACAGTGCTTTGTCTTTGACAATTTTCCGCAATGAACATTTAGAAAAGTTGATTTTTTTTTTAACTATAAAAATTGGAATAATTTTGTACAAATATCGGGAAACTTATGTATTGATTATATTTTAAATTTCAAGTGATTTAAAAATAGAACCTTTTAAATTTTTATAAACTTTTGATTAGTTATTAAATAACATCCAAATTTAAAAATTTTGGAGTACTACGAATTTATAAGTTCAAGAATATATCTCTAATTTTTTTTTTCTATTTTTGAGATTTTATTTATATATGAAAATTGTCGAGATGGTAAAGAATAATAAAAATAACAACATATGTTGAATAATAGTTATTTTCTTTGTACGAGAAATATTGTAGAATCTGGTTTATAGTATATCAGTAGGCAATTAGTTGCTTTCAAAATGTCTATAAGATTCAGGGTTTATATGCAATTATTATAAAGCGATCAAATTTGTTGGGTGTAAGTGTGTAGCAAAGATATCCAGAATAACAAAAAATATCTTCCCCTAAAAGATGAGAAGAACGGTGCTTCCTCATTGCTTTGGAGCAGAAATCTGTTCGATCAATGCTTATAACGATATAACTGCCAATATAAATGATATGATTAACATTAATTCATAAATAATACAATCTCACTGCAAAGTGCGGGGTTTACGCTAATTAATATAATAACTTGTGGTCTTTACAGACATGTCATGTTATATCTCCCTCCTTCTCATACAATATTATTCATCTTAAAAGAAGGACCCTAGCAATTCCGAAATTATCTGTGCTTATGCAAGCGAAAAATTTCTGATGATTAAATCAACCATTGATGCGGATATTTTCGCATGCATGGAGAATATTAAAGCACTAAAGATTTGTTACTTGGATAGGGAGGAAACTACGTTAAGGACGGATTGTCAAACAATCATAAGTTTCTATAACAAATCCGCTCAAAACAAACCATCTAGGTCAGATGGATAAATTTTTGTGATTTTATCACAGGGATAAGAGTCCAAATTAATTTTGGACACATTGATGGAAAACTAAATGTCCTAGCAGATTCTCTTTCTCGTTAACTAACTTGTGTATTGTTGGATATCTGACACACGAGCAATGTGAGAATCTAGTACCGAGGATGAAGCTTTGCAGGATCAATTATACATAACGAGGGTTCACATATCCTCAAGCTGAGTTAGATGACTACGAGATTGTTCGCATTGGATAAACAGTCTTGGAGTTCGAACAATGTCGCATTAACCAGCAGCACCTCAAAGTTGGACTGACTACATGTTTAACGAAAGGAGAAATGAAATCTGTGACCTAAGGCACATGTTTGAGACAGAGTATAAGAAGGCTAAACCCTACCATAGCCATGACTCAGCTGCTGGTGATATTGAGCCAATAGTACTCAATAAATTGTAAAAGGTTAAGCAGGTAGAGGCAATATTAGATTCAGAAGCGAAAGCTGATCGCATTTAGTTCATCTATAGGGACTTGGAAAGTGGTGATCTCATAAGCATCCAAATTACTAGAGAAAAGTAATAATGGAATATTAGTTGTCTCATTAAGTGTGTTTAATAATGCAGTGCATCTATTCTTTTGCCCAGTTGTGAGGCTTTCTTTTATTTCTGGCCCACATGTTTTGGCCTCCTCTTCTTTTTAAGATTCCCATTGAGGATAATGACGAATATTTAGTAGTGATTTGACACCTTTCGGTACATTATTTTACTTTATGAGTTGTAATGCACCAATTATGTATGACGATGGGGCCCAATGAGCATCCGATGCATATTGAATCTCTAACTCCTTTCTATATATAAGATAGAATTGAGATTATCACTGTTATAAAAACCGAACCGGACCAGACGGTTGAACCGGAAAAAATCGGAACCAAGCATGTTTTCGGGTGGGTTTGCTTATTGGATCGTTGCTGCTGTTGAACCACTGAAAACCGGGTTAACTAGCGGGTTATTTTGAAAAAAACCGGTGACTCGTTCAATATAAAAGCCGGTTATATGCATGTTACTTTTCCTATGTAATGTGCGCAATTAATGAGAAAGGGAATAATAGCTTTGGTAGCCTCTGACTCTATAGCTTGGTAGACTTTATGACTCTGTGCCTATGGTTCTCTATATAGCCAATCTTAATGTGAATTTGCATATAAGACCTCACTACTTTATATAAACAATAAATAATTAATGTTTATTTTCCCTTATATTTATTTAAAAAACCATACTTTTCATCTTGTAATAATACAAAATAACGTGCTGATAATTAACAAATTTAAATATTTGTGAGTTGTTAGATTATTCATTCAAAATTTATTAATTTTTTTTGTTGTCGGCTTTTGCATTTAAAAATTAATAAAATTAGTATTTCACTTCTTGTGTTGAAAACTTAGAAATATACTTTAAACTTGTTATATCACATAATGAGACTGTTATATAACATTTCATATAGAAGATAGTTTGATTTATACCAAGTATTATATTTCAATTGCACATTAGTATGTATTAAAAAAATCAACGGTTGAACCGGTTGACCTAACGGTCCGACCAACGAACCATTGACCTGAAGTTTTACCGAGTTGATGTCCGGTCCGGTTATGATAACATTGGAGATTATAAAAAACATCTCATAACGGACAAGTTCTACTCTCTTTCTTATAAAATTCCAAATTATCAAATAAAATTCTTTAAAACTCATACACTCTGTAGTTTGTCTCGAAGTTGATCTGAATTCTGCATTATTTTTATTTTTATTTTTTTTTATTTGGTGCGCTCTTAAGAAAATGACTCGGTCCGGTTTTGGTTTTTTCCGATCAAACCGGTTGGTCTCATCACATTTATTACCGCCGTGATCCGGTTGTCAACTTGGCTATAAAAAACATTTAAAAGTTAAAAACGGCGCAAAAAAGTCCGTGCTTTCAGTTCCAAGTCTTTTTGACGGAATCCGGTGCGAGGAGATCAGTTAATTTATCAACGCATATTTAGCTGTCGTTTTTAATGAGCAGTGGGATTCGTTGAGAATTTTGGATGTTTTGAAACGCATATTACTTTTAATAGTTTCTGATATCAGTAGTTAATTTTCATATAATTTGGCTGATACCGTGTTTAGAATCGCTACTTTAGTCTTTAGTAACATATTAATATTAATTAACGAGGAGAGACCCATTGACAATGGTTATCTTGACAATTATAACTTTAAAATATTTATAAAAATTCATAAAAAATCTTAAAAATAAAAAAAAATTTATGGAAGTATTTCTAAACTTAAAGATTGATTATATTTCCGATTATATTCAATTTAAGAGATATTTGATAGCTCTTTAAAGATCTTTAACTTACAACTGTTAAAAAATGTACCAAATTTTGATAGGCATCAAATGATATTCAAATTGATTGAAATTTGAAACATCATCAATCTATAAGTTAAGTAATGCATCCATAAAATATTTTTATTTTTAAGATTTTTTATGGATATTTACAATTTTTTTAAAAAATAACCGTTGTCAAGATTGTCAAGATAAGCATTGTCTGGATCCCTTCTCTTAATTAATTAGTTAGAACACATGAGAAATTATAGAAGTACATGTGTTTGCTTGCCATTCGTTGATGTTTGTTTCAAATCGGAACAGAAGATGGGAATTGAAGAACAACTCTGTGTGCTGGGCCGCAGTTTGACAAAATACTACCAATGCGGTTCATTATTTGAGGGCCCAATAAGATTAGAGAGATACCTGGATGATATATAAAAGGGGTAATGACCTCGGACCCCCCCGAACTTTTGGGTTTTGACAACTTGGCCCCCGAACTTTTAATTTGGACAAATGCCCCCCCGAACTACCGATTTGTGACAAATTGCCCCCCGGCTGTTAATTAGCCATCTAATACTCCATTTAGAAGTATGAAAAGACCAAAATACCCTTATGTATATATAAATATCATGCATATAAAACGCTTTCTGGCTTTACCGACTTGTTAACTTCAAATTTGATTGAAAATTTTAAATCATTTAAAACGTAAATATTTTTTTCCATAAAAATTAATTACATGAATATAAATATTATGTTCATAAAATAAAATAATAAAAAGTAAACGATAAATATTCTGTATTATAAATTTTGTATTTACAAAATATTTAATAACTTTTTATATATTTTTAATATATAATGGTTTTTAATTAAATATTTTTTTGAACTCTCCGGTTTGTATGAAAAGATCAAGAAAAAATTATTTACGTTTTAAATGATTAAAATTTTAAAATATCATGCATATATACATAAGGGTATTTTGGTCTTTTCATACTTGTAAATGGAGTATTAGATGGCTAATTAACAGCCCGGGGGGCAATTTGTCACAAATCGATAGTTTGGGGGGGCATTTGTCCAAATTAAAAGTTCGGGGGCCAAGTTGTCAAAACCCGAAAGTTCGGGGGTGTCCGGGGTCATTACCCCTATATAAAAATAATGATAGGACCAGAGCCCACCCTTTCATAAAAAATAAAAAATGAAATGAAATGCTATTTACCCAGATACCTGGATAATATATAGCAGCACATCACATTTACAACCCTCTCTCTCTCTTTCTCTACAGTTAATAGAAATGAAATGCTATTTACCCAGAAACAATTTGATCTGTTGCGTTTTCTTTATTAATAAATATTAAAGGCTTAATTAGCAGTGAATGCAAAATATTATATCCATCCATTTAGTAGATTGAGAAGAACTATATCAGCTATGTCCGTGAAATATAATAAATATATATAGAAATTAATTATATAATTTTCATGTTTTTATTTAGTTTAAGCATTGCACTTTTTTAAATCATATTTCTCTTTTAGTTTTTGTCTATGGAAGAAGCAATTTCCGTGTAAGCTGAAAAAGAAAAGAGAGCGGGATGCCGACTCGTGAGGAAGTTAAAAAGCAAACTTTCTTTTTCTACTTTTTTTTCCATCCATATGCAATATATGCTATGTATCTCTATTATTTCATTGTTATTTTTTGAACAATGAAATGAAATAATAACAAAAAGGCAGGAAATGCTCCACTCGTTGTGCCATTCGATATCACCTCCAAAATGCTGCGAATTTATACATCAATTTTTGTTTTTATTTTTTTGAAAGAGTGATAATATTCACCATGCAATTCCAAAACAATTATAAAATATAAATAGACTAAGCTTTTGTCTTTTGCCAAAACAGTAAGGGTGAAAGAAAAATTGATTAGAATATTATCATCACTCATTTTTTCATGTTCCTTTGTAGAATTACTTACATAGATTACCAATCACATCAACTCCCCTTCTAAACTTGAGCGGCCAGTAAAGAATAATAAAAGAAAAAAATTAATAACATGTAACAATAAAAACAAACTTCAAAAAAATTAAAGCACTTTAACCCCACTAGGTCGTTTCCCCTCCATTGCATCCTTCTTGTCTCGACAATCCGAGCAAAGGAAGGGACCCTCCCATGGTCTAGAGCTGGTTGAAAAAATTGAACCGGCATGCACCGAAACACCCTCACTGGGAGCAAGGTCAACCTGGCAAATTGCACATGTGAAAAGACCTGATGTTGTAGTCCCTTCGCTCCCAAGCCTGAAAAAGTAATATTCGAAAATCTAGATTAACGGGCAGCATGATCCCAAGTGTATATAAGAGATTTTCTGCGTGAGAGAGACTAAAATGCATCCCCGGTTTCACATACTCGCATAAATCACCTAAGCCCACGAGTTATTTGCAACTCAATGTATCTCTTGAAAACTGTGTTGACAATGCACAATGTACTTGCAATTTAGAAGAAAAGGCTAAAAAGCCTATCGCATTGGACCAATCAAGGATCTATAAGCAAATAACGCACAATTTGCTAAATACAAGAAATACACAGTTCTTTCTATAATTGGTGAAACCTGTGCTCGCAGAAAATGCGAAAAACTCACTTTGCATTTTGAAAGATGTTGCATAGCCTTTTTCTATCAAACCAATACCCGACTGTCAGGTTTTAGTAGCAAATAATCAGCAAGATGCATTGATTTAATTTGCAAAGTTCAATGCATGCATAATTTTTTCTGTACATGGTCACGTGCATGGCTCAATGGAAGAAATCAACACTGCATCAAACACCCAGATAAACAAACAAAAAATGTGGCCTGACCTTTCTGCTAGCATGGCAGAGCCTTCTTCGAAGAGCTCCTCCACTATTCCTACTGAAGAAAGCTTCTTGGCAAGCTTATTGACAGGTTCTTTGGATCTTTTTCCTAGAATTAATGACTTGAGTTTGTTCATCTTTTTAGGCGGTGATTGCGGTGGTTTCACCGATCGGTCTGGCGGTATTATGTCAACAACTATGCACGTTGTGTCATCTTTCAGCCCTCTTGTCCTTAGTGCCTCCTATCATATCATGTTAAATTTTAGCACCTTTTTCTTAACCAACCCCAGCATTATACTGCATATGCAAGCTAGTACCAAAATACTCTTTGATTTGCCATATTGTACAAACAAATCTCTTGTATTGACTTTTCCATCATACTTTCTTGTATTTGTGAATATAAATCAACAGTTTGAAAATGCAAATAATAAAAACAAAAATGCTGAATGAAGTTCTACATTTTGCAATATCAGAATCGCATACAAAGCAGCACTCTTCCCATAACTACAGATCACATCCATTGGATCTAATATACAAACACCAAGTAAATGAAGGATAATTTGTGCATTTCTGCATTCAGCAAGAGATAAAATAGAAAATGATGACTACCTTCACAACTTGTCTGGCAGCTAGCTCAGCAGGCAATCCTCGGCATGATTTTGCAGCACTCTCAGAAGACAATGCATCCCAAATGCCGTCAGATGCAATTATCAATCTTCCTCCAGCAGTTGATAACTACCATTAAAAGATACAAAAGAAGAACAGTCAGTATTGGGACCATGTTCTACTTAAGTTATGATGGATTTGTAAGAAACATCTTATAAGCCTACCTTTACTTGTTTCACATATGGTATGGGAACGATAAACTCCCCAACATCAATGTCGCCGATAGATCTTGACAGGCATAGACCCCCAGGCCAACAGCGCAGAGGACCGATCTGGAAAGATAAAATGAAATACAGGGTCAGCAGGTACATATCAGGTATACTTGCAAGTTTATTACATAACTTTGATAGGTTGGCTAATGCCAATGCTCATCCAGAATGGTAGAAAATAAGTCACTCTGTATGAGGTGCTATCTGATATAGATATCAGACAAACCAATCTGTGATTCTAATATTTAGATATAAAATTTTGACGGTTGCCTGGATACATGTATCCAAAGTTTAAGAAACACAAGGTGACATGGTAGTTGCCTCACAAAAATTCTTATTCAAAGTATCTGTACACATATAGCAGAGGGCTTTAGCTCATTATCAGAGATTCAGAGGTCATTTGGGCATAATTGAGTCATAAAGGCACAGTGAAGAGACTTGTACTCACCTCTGCACCACCAACAATGCTAAGCCTACCAACCTCACCTCCACTTGCTGTTACACGTTCCCTCCTACATAAATATGCAATTAGTTTTGTGAGGTTCTTTATATGACAAAAAAAAATGATTGCACTGCCAAAATTGCAACCCCTTGTTGCACTGATGATTAAGTGAACTGTTGACATGAGGTAAAAGTTAATGTTAACCAATGAAAAGAATGGTTGGCTGTCACAGAGCTGGATAATATAAACAGTAGTGGCACCTACTCCTCAACATTTTCTTCAAGTCTATGGTCAACTGTTAAGAGAGACACTGCCCCTCCTAGTGATTCCAAAATGCAACGCGAGTCACCCACTGAGGCAACAGTAATAGTCCACCCATCAATGATTACAAATGTAACTGTTGTGCCTGAAGTTTGCCCTAGTTTAGTTGCCAAAAAAAAAAATAGATAAAGCAGTATCAGACATGCACCAAGCACTCCTAAATAAATGAGATATAAGGCCTAAGATATCATTAAGTTAAGGCATAATTGCAAGACTAGAGTTACTCGACGCAAGGTTAAAATCTTCTATGAATCATAAAATATATCCACAAATAGCCATATCAATTACAGTTAGTTTACTCATAATTTCTGACAAAATTATTAACATAATAAGATAAACAAGGATATACCAAAATTATCTACTTAATAACGATTAAACAGGAGTCCACGGAAGATGAACTCCAGGGTGATGAAAAAAGATATATTCAGAGAAAAGTTGATCATATAAGAGATCTATCAATAGTAAAGATTGTGTTTCACTCACTCCGAACATTGGTTAATATTTTAGAGCTTCAATGTCTTTTCGATTGATTTGTGTCTTGTACAAGAAGTTACAAAAACAGGATAGTGGTTGAGGCTTAACAGTGATTCAGTGTGAGGAGACTGGCTAATTTGGCGTATATCAAACAAAACGTTTTTGAGGCCTAATTGCATACAGAGAGCTCTGAAGCCAAACTAGGGGAAAAATCCAGTAGAGAGACTGCTACGTTCCTAATCAAGTAATTACGATTATGCGAAGTCCATCATTTCACCTAATTACCCAAGTTTAACACCTTAATGAACTTCTTATGGTGTTTAAGCAAATGCATTTCATCTTACCTTTTGTTTGGAATTCTTTATCCGTCTTCACGAAGCCAGCAACCAAAGCCCGAGGCAGAGCGTGCAACCATTCATCCCTACTGAGACCACGCGGGACAGCACTTAACACGTGGTTCAGCAAATTATCCCTCGTGTATATGGCTGCTGCGTTCCCATTGTGCCCGTCAAGAACCTGTTGAAATAACGATAGATACAAATGACGGAAGCATCATTAACGTAATTTTCTCTCTCTCTCTTTTTTTTTTGCTATCATTATCGATAAAAACATGAATATTCATTCATATCAGTTGACCCAGACAATATAAACACACTACAGCGACACCATTAACCTAGCTAAAAGAGGCCCTAAATTACAACCTTGTTACTCTACTGAAGATAATCAGGGTGTCTAAGTATGAACCAATACAGGAGGGTATGATTGGGAACAACAATTGTACAAAATTATTTTGCAGTAGGAAGAGCACCCTGGCAACATTTCTTACTATGACATTACAATCATTGTATAGATCCTTCAGAAAGAAAGATCATCTAAACTAAATACCTAAAAGAAACTGAAAGTTGATCGTAACTATACAGAGTTGAAAAAAGCTCACAGCGAAGACGGCGAAGGTGGAGGCGGGGTTCCCACTGGCGGCGCGCACGCAGTCCGTCTTCATGAGGAAGAAATCCTCCCCCTTCTTCGACTGGGACGCGCAGCCGTACCTCAGCAGCGGCCGCTCCAGCCTCTCGCTCCTCGCCTCCTCCTTTATCAGCGCCGCCAGCGGCACCATCGCTCACTGGACGGAGCAAGCAAACACTCACTCACTCACTCACAGTCACCCCTTCCTACTATATATATATTACCAAATTCTCACAGATCTGAAGAAATGCCAGCCCGCCTACTCCGCCTACTGCTTGCCATTAGCACAAACAACGCTGCTTCTCGTCAAAATTCTCCCCGATCACGCGCAGATCTGAGTGGAGCGGTGGCACTATACTTTACTATAATACTAGTAATGTATACAGAGAACGCGCTTTAGGTTGGTCGCGGGGCAGAGAGAGAGAGAGAGAAAGAGAGAATGAATGGGAATTTGTATGATTTGTGTTGAATTGTAGATAGGCTAATGGAGTGGTGCTGCTACTGATATGATATCCCCAAATCATGCAAGGTCGCCATTAAAGAATGGCCGCTCTCCAGCTTGGTAAGCGTAAGCTGCCTGCCTCCTTTTCCTATTTTATTTTTTTATTTCCTTTTTTATAATTCGTATTTTTTTTAGTTTTAAATTTTAATTCTGTTTTTCTATTCTCAGTCCACTCTGGCTGGGCTACTCTACTGCTTGAGTGCTGACTGACTGCTATCTCCCACTACTACTACTGCCCTGACCCATTCGTTCGGCCGTTTTCATTCATGATTTTTTTTTTTCTTTGAGGAATTCATTATTGTTGCTGTTGGTGGTGGTGGTGGACTGGTGGTGTTGGTTCCGTTTTTTATAGGGTAATTAATAAGAGAATGATTCATTTGGACTGATTAAGATTAAGGTTCCCTGGCTGTAATGCGTATACGAGTAATGTGATGCGACTATGCGAGCTCCTGTGTTGAGTACGATGAGTATGTTTCTCAAAAAAAAAAAAAAAAAAAAGTACGATGAGTAGTGACACTTGAGTACTTGACTGGATACTTGCTGTTATACTTGACACTTCGACAGTGTTGTTATTCCCTTTTTGATCTGATTTGAGAATTGAGACCCTTGATGGATAGACGCTTGACTGGATACTTGCCCTCCGTTTGGTAGCTATGTAGGTATAGTAAACTAAATCACCAATTTTTTATATTTTTTTATACATTCTACTCACTTACTTCATCTATTTACTTCACTACTACCAAACATCACTGCTTTAAGGTGATATAGTGTTTTACTCCACTTTAACTTACTACGCTTGCCAAACAGAGGGTTGATGTGAATTCCATATTTTAGGTAATCGAGCAATATAAAAGGTCATAAGATACCAATTCCACAAAATATATATATATATATATATATATAGAGTTGGGTTATGGTGCTATGCATAGCAAAACCACGTTTTTGCTATGCGCTCGTATCTCAACAACCATAACTCGTATCGCCAATCCGATTCGACCGGTGCGTTCCTCATATCGAAAACTCATCGGATACTAATTTTTACTATTTTTGGAGATTCCTAACTATTTTTAACGATTTTTAAAAAAACTACCTTGAATATGAGTTCCAAATAGATTATTTTATTATTATTTTCTGTCTATTTTTCAAAAATCGTTAAAAATAGTTATCAATCTCCAAAAATAGAAAAAATTAGTATCCTATTAGATTTCAATATGAGGAACGCAGCGGTCGGATCGGATCGGCCATCCGAGTTACGGTTGTTGAGATACGAGCACATAGCAAAAACGTCGTTTTGCTATGCATATCACCGTAACCCAACTCTATATATATATATATATATAAATATAAATTGCACTCAAGATGCTTATAGATAGCTTTATTTGTACATAAAGCAATTTTAACACTGTTTCTGCATATTATAAGGCCCATACTATTTTAAAATGATCTAAGTGGCATATTTTTAATTTTAAAGCGTTTACTGACGCATTATTGAGTTTCAGGTATTGTCCCTCTCCATATATATCCTTACTAATAATAAAAGCATATTAGAAAAAATGACATGAAAGGGCTATCCTCACATCTGAGCCGTTGATCATTTTCTTCAATAGATCAGAACCGTTGATGTACGTGCCCGTTGACGTTCTCAGCCCATTAAAATTAAAGCCCATATAAATTATCTCAAATTAAGGCTCATTACATATTATCTTATTAATTTATTATAAGAAATAATAATTTCAGCCCAAAGCAAGGAGTAGGCTTTTTACTAGTATATATATATAGTCCGGCTACGGTGCTTCCATAAGTATTTCGGACCGAAACGCTTATGGTCCGAATTCGAAAATCCGTCGTCCAAAATTTCAATTAAAAGAGGTCATAATAATCTGACATAATTAAGCTGGATGATGCCAACTTTTACCATTTTAGGAATTTTATTACTATTTTTAATGATTTTTTGAAAGATGGCTCTTAAAATAATTAAAAATAAATCAATTTTGTATGTCAATCTTCAAAAAATCATTAAAAATAGTAATAAAATTTCTAAAATAGTAAAAATTGGTATCATACAAGTTAACTATGTCAAGATTATTATAAGCTATTTGGATCAAAATTTCGGACGATGGATTTTCGAAATTGCACCGTAAACGTTCCGATCCGAAATGCTTATGGAAGCACCGTAGCCGGACTATATATATATATATATATGCAATTTAAGAATTGTTTTGACCTTTAATGTAAAAAAAAAAATATGAGTTTAAAATTTACTAAAGATAAGTAGAGCAATTTAAAGCGTGTTTTGGTTGTACTTCTAAGTCAATCTGATTTTATGTGCATTTAGTTTCTCACATTACTACTAAGGGAAAATTGTAAACATGTCACCCCAAAATATTGAAGTTGCTATAATGTCATTCCAAAATTTGGACTTACTATAATGCCACTCCAAAACATATTAACTAGTCAAATTCTCTATTATTAAATACGACCAAATTCTAATGTCACTTCCCCAAAAAGCAGACAGTCATGGGCAAAACGGCTAGATGTGGCAAAATCTGATCGACCCAAAAAATTTGCCCCGACCTGAAACCCCACTCGACCCATATTTTGGAGAAAGTCAAACTAATTTGAACCTGACTTGACCCTGAATGATCCGAAACCCGAAATGATTTGGAAATCTACTGATATGAACCCGAACGACCTAAAACCTGAGATGACCCGCAAATTTGGTGACCCGAACCCGGACGACCTGAAATCAGATAACATAAGATTATACTAGAAGACGTCAACCCAATACTTTACTTGACCCGAAATGACCCGAGACCCAAAAATATGTAGCAACCATCAACCTGATACCCGACTCGATCCGACAGATGCCGTGACTGGTCAACTGGAAACCCGACCCAACAAATTGCCACCTCTAGTTATTCAGAGGGTGACAAAATCTAGCCCGACCCGAAAAACATGCCCGAGTCGCTCGGACCCGAACCCTACCCAACTTGTGTTTTCAGAAAACCCCAACTCGAAACTTGAGACGATCTGGAAATCTGGTGACTCGAACCTGAAAGACCCGAAACCCGAGATTATCCAAAAATCTGGTGACCCGAACCCAAACGACTCGAAACCCGAGATGACCTGGAAACCCTAAACCCGAGGTGACCCGATCCGGATCTGAGTGACCCAAAACCCGAGAAGACTCGAAATCAGATGACACAAGGACCGGGTCCAACCAATATTGAATTAATAGTGAAAATATTTCATTTGATGCGTGGTTAGTTAAATTATATAACCAAACTTTCTTGTCAATATTTTTAGTATAAAATTGTTTCATTTGAATGAAACTTTTGTAAAAATAAAAGTAGTAAATGACAATTTCTTTAGAAAAAGAGAATAAGTGGCATCCTTACCCGACTCGGCCCGACCATAATATGATTAAGACCCAATCTATACGTGAACAATACGATCGAGAGCGGAACAATCAGACACCTGACATGAGCTAAGTGTTGCCAAACCTGATACGTTATCTGAAATGACCCAAGACCCGGAGATACACCGGCAACCATCAACCTGATACCCCACCCGACCCGAGACTCGAAAACACACAGGTTGCCGTTAAACCGATACCCAACCTGAATCGAAATGACTCGAGACCCAAAATAATGTTGGCAGATGTCAATACGAAACCCGAAAAAATACCGGCACTGGTCAACCCGAAACCTGGCCTGAGACCCGACATTTCCATTTGATTAAACTGACTTGATCCGCCCGCCCGAACTTAATCCCGACCCGCTCCGCCGATTTGCCACCTCTAAAAACGGCCCACTTGGTGACATCGAGAATTCGGGATCCCGGCAAGAAACTCAAACCAGGGTCAAGCGTTGCTTAGAGCTGGCCCCAATGGGCCAGGCTTTGATGAACATGCAAGTTTTTTTTTTTTTTTTTTCCTGAAAACCAAGATGAACATGTAAGCTTAATTCAGTAAAAAGGCCTCATATGATTAAGCCCAAGGCAGGTCTTATCGAAAATTCGAAATGGTCTAGATTCATACTGTCGAGCTACATCCTCGATCGAGACCCGAACGTTACCTAATCTTGCAGCAACATAATTTCGAAGGGTATCTTGAGGAGGGAACATTGACATTTGACAATGCTTAACTTGATAATGGTTATTTTAAAAATTTGTAAGAATTTATAAAAAGGAGTTGATTACTGCACCCCTTAAAATATCTCTTTAACCGCACTCCAATACATTTTTAGTTAAATTTTTTTTTTCAAATACAACAAATCATTTTTACTAGTTGCAATTCACATCCTCAATCGAACAAAACACTTATATATATACAATAGAAATATTAAGAATAAAAAAAATTTACTCAAAATTTATGAGAGTATGAGAAAGAAAGAGAAAATATTATCAATTTAGTTTGGGTTGGATAAAGAGGATAGTTAAGGAGGCAAAGATAATTTCTCTTATAAAAAATCTTAAATATGAAACTTTTTTTTTTTTATGGATGTTTCTTAACTCATAGATGGATAATGTTTCAAATTTCAATCAATTTGAATATCATTTGATGCTTTATCAAAATTTTGAACATTTTTTAAAGGTTGTAATTTAAAGACTTTTAAAGAACTATCAAATATCGCTTAAACTGAATATAATCGGAAACATAATCAATATATAAGTTAAGCAACACTTTTGTAAACTTTTTTCTATTTTTAAGATTTTTTATGAATTTTTAGAAACTTTAAAAGTTACAGTTGTCAAGATTGTCAAGATAAGCATTGTCAATAGATCTATGCTTTTTTAGATATAAATGAATTTTTAGAAACTTTTTTTTTTTTTGGTCAATGGATCCCTCCTCATTACAAAATGAGAAAATCTGTATATACCCTGCTCTTCGTACCCCGACTCCGTACCCGCATCCTTAAACAAGTAATTTGATCTTTCGTCCGCAATTCCGCGCATAGATGGTACCAATCCACTCCCCACCTCCTCCATTTCACAATCACTGGAGACTACATTCACTCATGAAATATACGGTACATGTTATAAACACTTGATGTTATATATATTGCACTATCGAGTAAAATTTAATATTGATCAATACGTTTGAGTATGTTAATTTTTTTTAAGCTTTTGGATTCATGGCATTGTTTATGTTGCAATTTTCTTTTATCATTCTACAGACTAAAATATGAGTTTGAAATACAAATACTTGATTGCTAAAATAACAAAAATATTTGGATAAGTGATCGAGGAATATAAATACTTGATTAAATATCGTTGATCGGAAGATATAAGTACCTAATTGAGAAATATAAAGACTTAATTGGAAAACATTTGAATGAAAATATGAATACTTGATAAGAAAAATTTGAGCAAAAAACATGACTACTTTGATTGAAAATATAAACGCCATCAAAAATTGATTGAGAAATATAAACACCAGATTCGAAAATATAAATACTTGATTGAGAAATATAAACACCTGATTCGAAAATATAAATACTTGATTGAGAAATATAAACACTTGATTCGAAAATATAAATACTTGATTGAGAAATATAAACACCTGATTCGAAAATATAAATACTTGATTGAGAAATATAAACACATGATTCAAAAATATAATACTTGATTGAGAAATATAAACACCTGATTCAAAAATACAAGTACTTGATTGAGAAATATAAACACATGATTCAAAATATAATACTTGATTGAGAAATATAAACACCTGATTCAAAAATACAAGTACTTGATTGAGATTTAAATACCTGATTTAAAAATATAAATAGTTGATTGAGAAATATAAACAAATATTTAATAAAAAAATGAGTAATTAATCAAGACGTATAATCACATGTATATGTACTCCATAACCCAAAAATCCGAAGTCCAAAGACTCCAAACCCATGGCACGCGGCTCATGCTTTTCACCCTTCAGTCAATTATTTTCACTCGTCATTTACCTCCGCTGACTGGTCAAAGACTCAATGCAGCGATATTTAGAAACGTGGATGGGGTACGCGGACGGGGTACGAAGTTAGGGGTACTGTTAGCGCAACCCATTTTAATTTACGTGAAACTTTTATATTGGAAACAAAAATTTTATATTTTTCAGAATTTTTAAGTATTTGTTTAAGATTTTTTTAGAAGTGACTATACAATATTAATAAAATAATCAATATTTTATGTGTTAATTTTAAAAATTTAAAACAAATATTTAAAAGTTTCCGAAAATAAAAGAAATTTGTATTCTATAAGTTTTTGATATAAATAACTTATTGAGCTATATAAATTAAAATTTTAAAAATGCTTTGATATCAATTTAGAGATACGCTAATATAAAGACCCCATGAGTTTAAATTTTCAATATCAACTATTTCCCGAATTCCCAATTCGTCATTCCTTTATTTATTTGAAATCATTAATTTTATGTTATCCCGTCAATAGGGAATATATGGCAGACACGTGCGAACTAAAATACTTTGTATGAAAACTTATAAATTTTCTATCAAAAAAAAAAACTTATAAATTTAAATTTAAACAACACATACTTTTACCTCGAAAATAAAAACTTCAAATACTCTTTGTCCGGTACTTGAATGCTTTTGGTGCGTCCCATAATAAGTTAATATAAAAGTGTATGTTTGGATGAAACATTAGATTAGTCAGAGTAACTAATAACTCAAAAAATTGGAAGAGCAGCTAACTGAAATATTGGTTGGATTAATAAATTAGCTATTAACCCAACATTTTTAAAAAGTTAGTTACACATTTAAACGTGAAATGACAATCAAGAGTAGCTACTAATCCAAGTTAGCACTACTCTTCACCGCATCCAAACACATTCAAAAAGGGAGGGATCAATTGACAATGCATATTTTGACAATCTTGATTATTGAAATTCACATAAATTCAAATAAATAAAATCTTATAAATAGAAAAAAAATATATATGGATGCCTTCTTAAACTTATAGATTGATAGTATTTGACAGTCGTTTGATAGCTCATCACAAAATTCAATGATTCTAAATTAAGCAATCTTTGATAAAATATCAAATATAACTAAAATTACTTAAAATTTAAAACATACTCAATCTATGTGTTTTACAACATTTGTATAAAATTTTCCCCAATTTTTATGATTATTTTAATATTATTTTTAGTTATTTGAAAAAAGGGAAATTTGTATATATGCCACTCCAAAACCTCTAATATGTAAATTTGGCACTCCAAAGTCAGAAATTTACCACTAAAAATTTAACTTAATTGTATTTTTGTCATTATTGATTATAAATACACAAATCAAATGATTAAAATATATAAAACTTTCTAAATGACTAAATTACCCTCTATCCCCCATGACAACCCATAGAGCTCTCCCTGTGCTCCTTCCTCTTCATCCGCCATGCATCCCTCCCTATTATCTCCTCCTCCCATACCAGCTGCATCACTTTCCCTCACTGTCCAGCATGGATATCACTCTC
This sequence comes from Cyperus esculentus, assembly GCA_030179965.1. Lineage (NCBI taxonomy): Eukaryota > Viridiplantae > Streptophyta > Magnoliopsida > Poales > Cyperaceae > Cyperus > Cyperus esculentus. Next base: position 4,149,887 of record JASGLE010000003.1, on the reverse strand, counting down.
CTTTGCCTCTTCTCTCCCCCTCCTTCGCATCACCCGCAATTTCAGGATTTGAATGACGAGGTCCCTAACACTACGACTGACAAGGGCCGGGGAAGCGCGCGGCGGGGTCGGGGCAGCACGCCGCAGGGCCGGGGAAGTGCGCGGCAGGCCGGGGTAGCCTTCGGTGGGGCCGGGGCAGCGTGCAGCGGGGCCGGGGAAGTGCACGGCAGGGCCAGGTAGTGGGGATAGAGGGTAATTTAGTCATTTAGAAAGTTTCATATATTTTAATCATTTGATTTGTATATTTATAATCAATAATGGCAGAAATACAATTAAGTTAAATTTTTAGTGGCAAATTTGCCATTTCTAATTTTGGAGTGGCAAATTTACATATTGGAGGTTTTGGAGTGGCATATATACAAATTTCCCTTGAAAAAAACATATTGTCAAGATAACAATTGTCAATTGATCCTTCCCTATAAAAAAATCATTCATACGAGAGTTTTCAATTACAAAAAGATCACTGAGAAAATATTTACAAAGATATTTCATCGCAATCCCAACATAATCAATACGTAAAATTATTATTTAATTCTTTTAATAAATTATTATTTAATTCTTGTAATAAAAACACACTGGACTGTTACGAAAAGGGGAAAAAGAAGATAAAAACGTTTCCGCCTTAATAAAACGGCAGTTACAGCACAATTAAATTGCTGCCCAATATTCGCTCATAATTCATGTTCAACCAATTCTTTCCAATTAAACCATGTTCAACTGTGAATCCTATCACAATTAAATTCGCTTTCTACTCTAGCACCGTCAGGGACATTCCTGTCAATTCACTCTCCACTTAAAAGACGACCAAAACGGGGAAGGAATTCAAAACAGCAGCAACAAGTTCCCGGAGTGTTCATCCACTGACATACTACTGCATTGTGCAGTTCAAAGTACCAGCCGTTGGATCGTCTCGATATTCGCGCTGACATAAATCTCGAGACAATCCAACGGTTAGCGCTGTGAACTGCATAATGCAGTACAGCAGGGGATATGAATTCCAAGTTCCCGTTCCCGTCACAACATCTTTGATCCGCACTTAACCGATCAGACGCCACAACCCCCGAAATCAACGGACGAAAACTCCCCCGAATAACTAACTAGCCGTTACTCCGGGACCCACCGCCGGTCAACTCACGGCTGCAGTCGGACCATAAACGGCTCACGGTCCACTGCCTCTGAAGTGTGGGTCCCACGATGCGGCTGCTTGGAAGCAATTAGTCAAACAAACTGAACTCCATTCTAGAAGCTGTCAGTCACTCAAATTGCCATTTCAATTTGAAATTTGTAAATCGGGAAGAGGAGTCTCGATTTGGGAGTTAAAAGAGTCGAGATTTTTGAAGGTAGAAAGAAGCCCGGATCTGAGGTATTGTTGCTTGATTCAATTACTTCTTTCTCTTTTCGGATCAGTTTCACAACAGTTCGCTTTCCTTCCTTTCTTTCTTGGAGAATAAATAACAACGAACTGAATTGAGCTTCTTTTAATCGGAAGGAAAATCAAAGGAAAGAAAGACGAATTGGATTGGCGAGGATTTACTGAGAGTTGAATCAAGAAAAGTTGCGATCTTCTTGCTCTCAATCAACAGGCTGCATCCAACCTCGATCAAGATTTTTTTTTTTTCCCTAGCCCAATTGCTGAACTGCTGTGAATTTCTCTCCTTCATTTCTGATAATTTTTTATTAATTAACATTTGAACATTGTTTACATTTCTATTTAATCGCTGATTTCAGCATAAAATTTAAAATTTTTACTTTAAATTTCAATTCTTTTCTTTATTTTCTCAATATCTTTAATTTTTGCGAGCAGCATTGTTCATAGGAACTGTCCTTTGAAATTCAGCAGATTCTCTCTCAGACTCCGATCGGTTATATTCTAGTTAATTTCGATAAATGGCTATGGCGAGGACACCAGGGACTCCTGCCTCGAAAATAGAGAGGATGCCAGTTTACACACCTGGCGGATCCCGAGTTAAAGAAGAGAAGATATTAGTTACGGTTAGAGTTCGACCTCCGAATGACACGAAGGAGGAAACCGTGTGGGAGTGCACAAATAGTCAGACGATACAGTACAGGGGCGACGGTTCTGCCTCCTACACTTTCGGTAGAATCCTTTATCATCACATTATACCGAGTTTCAAACTGCTGCCACATAAAACCATTGGTTTGATTCAATTAATGTAATTGGTAATTGCAGACAGAGTATTTGGTCCCACCACGTTGACTGAGACTGTGTACGAAGAAGGGGCTAAGGTGACAGCCTTATCAGCTCTGACAGGAATAAATGGTATGAATTAGCAGAATAATATCAAGTTTTATTTTTGGATGTTCAAGTAAAATTGATAACACATAATAAAGATTAAGTGCTCAATTTTGTGAACACATAATAAAGTTGAATGAGTAACTGTGTGCATGATGCTTAGTAATGTTGACTTGATTAGATCACTTTGAAACTAGATTAGGGCCTAAATTGAATAATTGAACAATCCGGCTTACAAGGTCGTATATATCTTTTATGCAGCTACAATATTTGCATACGGCCAGACAGGCAGTGGAAAAACCTTCACTATGCGAGGAGTGACGGAGAGTGCAGTATCGGACATCTACAACCATATAAGAAATGTAAGACTCTCGTCAATGCAGACCTTTCCCTGTGAGTTAGTATTGGGAGGTGTGTTTCCTTGAAAGCTATACACAAAGAAGTGGGTACCTTTTATGTAGACCAAAATAGAGAAATACATTTATTGTTCTGTTAAAAATCATTCCTTTCTAAACTAACATTAGTATACGCTCTCCAACAATAAAATGAAATCTTTCCAACCTCCATTTTAACAATTTAAAAAAGAGAAACTTATGCTTTGAGTTGGCATCTAATCTATATATCGCCCCTCGCTTGAAATGCAGACACCAGAGAGGGAATTTACTATAAAGATGTCTGCTATGGAAATATACAATGAAAATGTGAAGGATCTTTTAATGCCAGATTCAGGTCCGCTTCGCCTATTGGATGACCCAGAGGTACAACATTTATTTCATTATTGTTGCAATGAGGATCAAGTACACAACTTATTTGTTGCATTGATGCATTTTTGCTTTTGTTTTTAGCAGAAAGGAACAATTGTAGAGAGATTGGAGGAGCAAACTGCCAAGGATAGCCAACACTTAAGAGAGCTAATTAGCAAGTGCGAAGGTTGTTAAAGTGTCTCTCTCTACTTTCACTAGAACATTTTCTCTGAAACTTAGTTTGGTATGTCGTCTCTTGAAATGGTGAATAGTAGCTTACTTTTTCTGGATGATCTCCCATCATAAGTTGATGCAATACGAAAATCTCTTTAATATGCATAGATATTTTTATTCCACCTTGCAAAAACACAAACTCGTTTTGTTGGAACCAAGATACCAAAATGTCTTCTATACCCTATTTCATTTATTTCAATTCAAAAACACACATAACTCGTTTTGCTGGAGCAAAGGAGTTGGGCAATTTTGTAGAGGTGCAAAAAACCTTGTGTCGTATAGTTTGGAGTCTAGAAGACGACATTTTGCTGATTTTAAATTTTCTTCCTTAATATTTCACACAATTATGAGTTAATGACAAGATAAGTAACAGACAATGTACAATGAAATTCTAAATTTCAAATATTTTACTATATCCTGGATGTTTTTTATAATATCCGGCAGCTCAAAGACAAGTTGGAGAGACAGGCTCAAACAAAAGAAGCTCTAGGTCACACCAAATAATCAGACTTGTAAGTTCTCAATATACTAACAATCCAGTACCTAAAACTATACAGACTGCTGCACTACATTTTTATTCTTAAATGTTGCCCCTCCACTTTTCATGGCATCATGTGACATTTGTATGCAATATTATTATGGGTATATGTAGACTGTAGAGAGCCGCTTGCGTGAAAGTTCTGGCTGTGTCAAATCATTTGTAGCTGTGCTGGTAAGTGCATTACTAATCTCTTTATATTTTCGAATTCACATATTCGGACTGAAAATATTTTGACCACTAAAAAGTAACTATTTCCTTTATATACCTCAAATGATACTTAAGATAAATAAAATGAAAGATAATCCTTAGCCATTCTTATTTGCTTTAATAATTTATGGGTTTGGAACTTCTTGTTATCTCGATTGGAACAGAATTTTGTAGATCTTGCTGGAAGTGAGAGGGTGGCACAGACACATGCAAAGGGCAAGACTCTCGAAGAAGGATGCCACATCAACAAAAGTCTACTTACTCTCACAACAGTTATAAGAAAACTGAGGTACAGTTAAGAATACTTGGTTATATTCATAATAATTATCTAGGATGCAGTGTTGTCGTTAACAGTATTATCTTTTAATTCTACAAACCTAACCCCTAAATTGAGAATGTATGCCAATGCTGGTGTGCGATCTGACTGGCCTTGCATAACAACTTCAATCAGCAATGCATTTGGCCATTTTCTGCATTATCACCCTGCTCTTCTCTTACAGTCGTCCTTTTCTCTTGACAGTGAAAACAAAAGTGCACACATACCGTACAGGGATTCAAAGTTGACTCGAATACTTCAGCTGTCTTTGGGTGGAAATGCACGAACAGCAATTATATGCACCATGAGCCCCAGTAAATCCGATATGGAACTTTCAAGAAATACACTGTTCTTCGCTATGAGTGCCAAGAAGGTCACCAACACTGCTCAAGTCAACATGGTATGGTCATTTTATATTTTGCTCAGGTTTCACCAACAGTACAACTTTGTATACAATTTACAAGGAACAGTAGTAGTTTATACACAATCAATCGGCATGAATTTTTGAACTAAATATTCTCCCTGCATTTTGTTATTAAGTTTCTGTTCAAGTTCTCTGTAAGTTTAGAGATGGACCTAAGCATAAGCAATTAAGCTGCAATAGAAACCAATAAAGTCCCTTAATTTTGCCAACTGTGCTCCAGACAAAGCAGCAGCAGCATGCTCTCAATTGCGTACCCAAAATACCAAACCAAAATCTATTGGGTGAATTTAGCTTCATTTGAGTTTGAAGTTTATAACTGCAATTAACATTCATTAGGTTATTTCGAACAAGCAACTGGTGAAACATTTACAGAAGGAGGTTGCCAGATTAGAAGCTGAGCTACGAACTCCGGAATCTACCAACTCGGATGCAATTTTGATGGAAAAGGACAGGAGAATTAAACAGGTAAGCCTAATAATTACATTTGATTTCATATTAGTCGAGAATTGATATTAAACATAATATTATAAGATATATATGATCCATTTAATTTGACAGATGGAAGAGGAGATGGAAGAGCTAAAGAAGGAAAGAGACATGGCAAAATCTCAGTTGGACGAGCTGCGAAAGAAGATGGGCGGTACTGCAAACCAGGAGGTATAAACCACCTTTATTTTCTTTATGCAATCAGTATTCAGTTCTTCATTAGCACTACCAGTTCAACTCAATTTAGTACTTTTTTAACCTCATAAAACCCTTGTTGGGCTTCAATTGAGCAGCTAATGATTGGGATGAAAACAAATCTAACAAGGAGAGAAATTGTGGTCGACAGTTATGTAAACATGCATTTGATCAAAATAGTTCATGTATGTTGATGTGGTGTGTAAACTTGCCTAGCTTCTCATTTTTTCTTATCTGAAATACTTTTCAATATTTTAGGATTTAGGAATAGGATAAGAATCGAATCAAGAGAAATTGTGGTCAACAGTTATGTAAACCTGCACTGGGTCATACTAGTCATGCATGTTAATATGGTGTATAACCTTGCACTGCTGCTCATTTTTAATGTGAAATATTTTTGAATATCTGTAGGATTGGAATCCATTCAACTCGCCACCGCGCAGAGTAGCAAAGTGCTTAACCTTTTCTTTCTCGGGTCCATCACGACATGCAAATCCACTAAGACAATCCTCAACCGCACCAGTAATGCTAGTGCAAGAGATCCGCAAACTTGAGCACTTACAGCAGCAGCTTGGTGATGAGGCCAACCGTGCTTTGGAAGTTCTTCAAAAGGAGGTAATGAAATCATTTATCTGCATAACCTAGCTTATATGGTATTATTGAGACGAGGATTGACATGTTAGCACTTAGCAGAAAAAGGCTAGGAAGAGTCTGCTGTACCAAGGAATGTGAATGTGAACTCTAGATAATCAGAAAAGTAGGGAGGTCATTCTGATGAAGTAATTGAACATTTCCTAGATAATATGAATGGGCGTGCTTTCAAATTGCAGGTTGCTTGCCATCGGCTAGGTAACCAGGATGCAGCTGAGACTATTGCAAAGTTGCAGGCAGAAATCAGAGAGATGCGTACTGCTAAACCTTCAACAGAGAACAAAGAAATGCCTTCGTCAGAGACGGTCATGGGATGTCAGACCAATCTCAAGGAGGAAATAACACGACTACACTCACAGGGAAACACGATAGCAAACCTGGAGGCACAACTGGAAAATGTACAACGGTCTATTGATAAGCTTGTCATGTCTCTGCCAAATATAGGCCAGATGGGCCAATGTGGCGGGGCAGGTATGGAGAAAATGTCGTTGACAACAAAAGGCCATTCTGGTAAGAAGAAAAAGGTGCTTCCTCTGGCAGTTAATGGCAACATGAACAGGTACTTTCATTTTCTTTTGGTTTTCTTATCCGTTATTTTTAATTCACAAATTTAGTTTTAGAGAAATTATGTATCCCGGCCATTACATTATTATTTGCATCTAATCTCATAATCATCAAATTCTTGTACAAGCAGGGCACATCTGCTAAGAGCTCCGTGCTCCCCACTTTCTTCTTCCAGAAACGCAGTAGAAAATCATACCAACGAAACTGACGAGAATTGTGCCCCACAGATAGAAAACGAGCCCAGTACTAACACAATCACAGAAAACATCAACACTCCTAACAAGTCCGAGTCAACACCAACCAAATCTGAATCAAATGCCACAACCCCAGCCATGAGCGGTGGGGATGCATCCTCTCGAGAAGGCACTCCTGGCAGCGGTTATAGAAGATCAAGCTCAGTGAACATGAGAAAGATGCAAAAGATGTTTCAGAATGCAGCTGAGGAGAATGTTAGGAGCATTAGGGCTTATGTCACTGAGCTGAAGGAGCGTGTTGCCAAGCTCCAATACCAGAAGCATCTGCTAGTTCGCCAGGTTTGTTCTGCTAATTTAACCTTCTTTTATACGAGTTAGATTAGATCATTTTATTGTGTGGTAAAGCATACAGTTCAATAGGTGATTTAACTAAGAATATGCAAACCATTCGAGTAACGGCATAATTTTGCCAACATCTCCGATGGTACTGATGGTGCCCCAGGACATTTTTTACCAGAATCTATCTAGATTCTACAAGTTAAGCTTGATGTAAGAGTATAAATCTTGACTAGGCTATTTTAAAAGGGAAGCCCGATAAAATGATGGAAAAAGGAATTTGGAACATTGACATTTTAATAGAAGCCCGAATAATTAAGTTTGCTCACTTTTGACAGGTAGTGGAACTGGAAGCAAATGAAGCAGAAAAAGGGGAAGCCACTGAAACTGAGAACACACCTGTACAATGCTCCCCGAACTCATGGAGGAACACATTCAGGGAACAGATGCAGCAAATATTCATTCTGTGGGATGAATGCTATGTGTCCATCATACACCGAACACAATTCTATTTGTTGTTCCAGGGTGACCAAGCTGATCAAATATATATTGAGGTGGAGCTTAGGAGGCTCATGTGGCTCCACCAACACTTCACTGAAGTGGGAGATGCAAGCCCTGCACCAATGTGTGGTGATGATCCATCAATTTCGATCTCCTCAAGGTACTGAGCTGTAAATTCTTGTACTTATAATAAGAAATGTGATTAGAAATTCAGTAATGGCATCAGAGGCTTATATTTTTCACCAGACCTGATCTGTATTATTTTTAATCTGAAAATTCACTCCGTGGTCAAAATGACGAAACATGTCTAAACAAAAACAAACTTCTAAGGTGTGCATGTTTGTGGGTGGTTTTGGGGGGGTATGAATTTTTTCAGGGTCAATTTCATGTGCACCTCCAAATTTTAGTGTGTATACCAAGGATTTTCTTTTGTAACTTTTGATGCGACAATGCATAGCAAATCAATTGATGTTTAAAATCTTTGTGAAATATAGTATTAGAGAACTCAAGAATGAGCGAGAGTTTCTTGCGAAGCGCATGAACTCGCGACTGACTGAGGAGGAGAAAGAGCGTCTTTTCCTCAAGTGGGATGTGCCACTGGATGGCAAGCAGAGGAAGCTTCAGCTGATCAACAAGCTCTGGACAGACCCTACTGACCGTGCCCACATTGACGCGAGCGCTGATGTTGTGGCCCGCCTCGTTGGATTCTGTGAGAGGAATGGCAATGTTGCCAAGGAGATGTTCGAGTTGAACTTCGCGCTGCCTTCGAGTAAGAAGCCGTGGCTTCTGGGCTGGCAGCCGATTTCGAATTTGTTGAGGCTGTAATTAGAGTGGCTGAGCAGATTATTCTTGTACAGTATGGATTATGAACTTCTGAAGAAGTATTTCTTTCTTCTTTATTAAAGTAACTAAGAGATGAATTATTTATTCATTGTAATTCTACGACAAAGCAAATTGTCTGGAACCATATCAATGTTACACATCCTTCAATTTCTTTTTCTTACTATGTGCTGCATCTACTTTTGTACTTTTGTTGTTTACTAGTAAAGAGCCGCGCTGCTTTGGCTGAAATTATTATTTTTTATAATAATTTTTTTAAGAAAACTGATATGGGACTTAAATTTTAATGAGCCGAGACATTAACATAAATCAACGGTGGTGATTAATCTAAGCAAACAATCAATGGCTGAGGTTTTTTCTTTGAGGAAGATAAAACTTTCCTATCAAAAAATCCAATATTTTATTAGTAGTAAGGATATAAAGAGAGTTTTTCTATTTGCACAGGAAATTGATGTTGCAGTAACACTTATAACCTCAGTCATTTGAAGATCAAACCCTTTCTTTCAACCAGGCATCCTTCATTCCAAATTTCCAATCCATCTCGTTCTTTATTTGCTATATAGTAAATCGCTATATTGATTTGTGATTTTCTGTACAAAGAACGAAACAAATAGAGCTGTGCAAGCACCAAGTGTACAAAATGTTTGTATATGTAGGCTGATATATAAATGACTCTAACCATAATATTGTATATCTAAAATTTTGATTTTATATCTCAAATACCAACATTTTTACATTTTTACTCTTTCATAACTACTTTTCATTTTTTTTTTCAGATTCTTCGAAAGATAAACCATAAATTAGAAGAGAATTAACACAAATGCATACAAAAAGAAGCCGTGGTTGGAATAAAAAAAAAGTTAATTTTTCTAAAATCTATACTCCATAAAGAGTGGTAGTTCTCCAAGCATCTCAACTATGCCATATCATCAATATTATTTATCGTTGATTTTGTTTGAATCCTTTTATCTTCTTTGATCTAATGGCTTGTATTTTTTTCTCTTCTTATTAATAAGATGACTCAAAAATAAAATTTAACATTTAAAATGATCCAACAACATTTATGGTTATTATTTATAAAATTATTATATTATTATTTTCACATCAAAAGACTTAAAAAAAGTATTGTTTAATATAAATATAAAATTGTATTATTTATTTGATACTAGTTTTTGGGGGAAGCTAGTGTTAAAAAAGTATAGTACTATTAATAAGTATTGGCCAATCTTGATAGTGTTTAGTGCCAAAATTTTAGTTCGAGGATACATACACGACCCATATTAATCCATATTTCTTCTTGTACGTTGCTTTGGGCTATCCAAACTTGGTATAAGTTCTGCAGCCCAAGAAATTTTTCAATGATTAAAACAAAAAATATTTAGTTATTTTGAACAGGACCCGAACCGGAATTGATATTATGAGTAGGGTGTGTATTTGATTCATTTACCTTATACAAAATCCAATCCGACCATGTATCCGTATCAATACTCGATATATATCATGATAATACAAATATGAACAATAAATAATAAAAAAGTGAAGTAATTAATGATATGATCAATACTTATTTATCAATTGTGAGTATATATTATGAGTAAATCTACAGATGGAGGCCTCCCATACGCTTAACTCAAAAATCATATTTAAGTATCTCAAAATTTTAATTAATGGTTCTCATTAAATTCTTTATATCAAAATCTCGTAGGATACAAAAATTTTCCATTTTTGAGGTTCTTAAGTATATGTTTTCAAATTTTTTATGATTACCTCAGAATAATAATAAAATAATGTATGAAACTATATCATCTTTAAGAAATCCAAAAAGTACTTACAAATTTCGAGATGGTTAAGTATGATTTAATATAGAGAATTAAATGAGAACCATAAATCAAAATTTTGAGATGATTAAGTATGATTTTTGAGTTAAGAACACGGGAGCCTCCGTGCTCCTAGGAGCACTGTAGATATAATCTATATCTAACACTAATACTTTAGGTAATATTTAAATTCACAAATCTCGAAACCGACTCTACCCGGAATAAACCGGAACCGAAATGGAACCGGATAAAATAAGTATATGAATAAAAAATTGGACCCAAACATTTTTAGGGTACATATCCAATTATGATAATAGTTGGACCCGATCCGATAGCACCTATGCAAAATACTCTAAAAATGTTGTAATGTTTGTTTTTTTTATAGGTACTTTATAATGAGCTGCTCCCATCACTCTTTTTTACCTTGGAGTTTTGGGTCTAGACGGATTGCATATATTTATGGATCATCCGTACAATGTATTGCATTTTAACCTTTCTCATATATGTTTTTTTTTTTTTAATAAAGCCCAGGATCGAGTCACTTAAATTTAAATGTCTATAAAAAATTCTCCATCCGAGTTTAAATCCACGACCTCCCATATAAATAAATAGCGTTGTTTTTAGCCACTAAAGCAAATACAGGTTCTTACCTCATATACCTCATATACCCCTTATATATGTTAATATGAAACTCACAATACAATGATATTTTTCTCATTTTATGCTTAAAATCAAAGTAGACTAAAACTAATTAGAGGACAAATGACAACAAAAAGAGGGAAAGAGGTCGTTTTAACGGAATATCTAATTGAGGAATGTTCCAATACCACAAGCTTAATTTATATGCCATAAAATATCATGAACTCATTTTTTATTTATATTTCGGTATTTTACGTTTAAATTTTAAATCAAAACCATTGACTATTCAAATTGGACGCCGGGTCCTTACCATTTAAACTTTTTAAAGCCGCACAGGAAATATGATCACCATTTAATAAGACTACATTTATTGATCAGATAGATCATATGCACTGTTGCCAAAGGACCACTGCAAATTATATTAAATTTTGCTATTTGCACATAGGAAAAATATGGATCAATATATATTGAACGGATACCGGTCCCATGTCACTAATTGAGATATTCAGTCTTTTAATTGCCTATATATTAATTATATTATAAGAGGAGGGATCAAATAACCACAAAAATTGGTGTCCCATCATAACCACAAAATGAAATCTCAAATAAATATATTTTAAACACTTAAAAAAATAAAACTAATTGATGAAATATTTTGTATATATCATGTTTTATGAGGATACAAAAGATCATAACATTTTGATTTTATTTACATGTCCATCAAGTATTAACAAAAATCAACGGTTTAAATTTTGTGATTTTTTCTCTTTGCTCAATGGCTATCGAAATGACCGTAAATTTTCATAATTTTTTGTATATATGTTATTGAGATGATTTAGAATACATCTAACGGTTTAGATTTGTCAAATTATATATAAATAATTTTGTGGTTATCTAGAGCACCAATTTTTATGGTAATTAGATCCCTTCTCATATTATAATTATAAATTTATAATTGAACTGTAGAGCAAGAAAATAATATATTTGAGAAATTCCTGATTTTCTTTTAGGCTTTTGTATGACAAAACTAAACAATATAATTGTCATTAATTATCTCATTAACTGTATTATTTAAAAAATATTATAAAACATTTGAAAACTAGCGGAAGCCCCGTACTTTGCAGCGGGGCAGTGTGTGCTCTATAGGTGAATCACAATTTAACTGTAAAATTTATTTAGCCGGAATCAATTGCATACTTTTTAGATGACATATGTTGTGGAAACAGATGTATACTATTTAGATGATATCTGTTACACAATCTCAGTGCGTATATAAAACTAAACCAATCTCTTTGGAGGAATGCAATTATTCAGCTAAATTATGAGATTGGAGATGAAATGGTTGGAACAACATGATGATATGGAAAGTAAAAATAATTGACGAAACATATGAGATTGGAGGTGAAATAGTTGGAAGCATGGAATACATAGACGACATGTTACAAAAGGTGCAGACTAAATATGCAAAACTGGGTCAATGGAGAAACAGATTGAATAGATGGTCTGGAACTATGAATATACGATTTATATGATACGTCAATATTTTCTCTTTTTTTAATTTTTTTTCCTGATTTTCTTTATATATTTTAAGCATATTCAAAAATAACTACTCCAAGAAAATAATATGATCTAGGCATATATTCAGCTCCGATAATTAATGAAACAGCTGAGAATAGGATCTCCAATTGATTTTGAAAACAACACCATGATAAAAAAAACTAGTACCAAAATGATATAATAATTGATTTAAAATTTTGAGCGTATCACTTATAACCAATACTCATCAGTATGAACTACAATCTTGACAAAGAACCAATGGTAATCAAGACAAAACCAACCTCTCATAGCACTTCTCTGTTTGAGAAAAAAATGGAGGTGGTTGAAACTCATGCTTACCGTCACATGTGTGACAAGATAGGATGCTATTAAACCTAAATTGTTGACAGAGCTTCATCTTTCCCCTTTAAATTTTAATAAATATTTTCTCTGCAATTGAACATATTTTTAATAAACAGACAAGATATTAAAGATACATAAATTCATTTTGTGTGCGTAGACGGAAGCACAGTATTGCTGGTCCAAAATATCCAGTAAAAATTATGAACTACAATTGAAGATATACTTTCTTCATATTTTTACTCTCAAATTTCACATGTTTTATATTGTTAATCTTAAACAAAATGAATGTTATCAGTCAACACTTAACAGTAATATGTCACATGGAACTGTGGAAGGCAATGCAAGCCCTTATCAAGATTTAAACTACCAATACAATTAAGTTCTCTCTTAATTACTGGTACCCCATTTATGTAGAGCACATGAGTTGCAGGACTTAAATTGAAGAACCTGACAAATTTTCTCTAGTATGATCCTGAGAAATGAATATCATATCTACCAGATTACTACTGATTAATTTGGGCCTCTTACAGACGAGCTGGTGGATCTATCATATTGTACCTACCATCCGATCCTTTTGTACCCCAAAATGTTATATAACGGATATATATATATATATATCCTTACTAATAATAAAAGCATATTGGAAAAAAATAACATAAAAGGGCTATCCTCACATCTGAGCCGTTGATCATTTTCTTCGATAGATCAGAACAGTTGATGTACGTTAATGCTCGTTGACCTTCTCAACCCAATAAAATTAAAGGCCCATATAAATTATCTCAATTTAAGGCCCATTAATACATATTATATTAAAAGTTTATTATATGAAATAACAATTTCGGCTCAGCTTTGAGCGGGCTTTTCACTAGTAATTATATATAGATACTGTTTAATTGTTACCAATCGCCATACACCTTCAATTTTACAATTTGAGTGTATCTGTGTTGCCCTAGAGGAAATAAATTTCCTTTAGGCCATGTTCACCTCTTCCCCATTCGTCACTATGAAGGTAGAAAAACAAATTAGCATGGAGAAGAGGCAAACGGAGCCTTAAGGAGAAATATTCTAGCAAATTATACCCACAGGTTTTGCTACTGTTTGCATTGGTAGGAAAAAATTGGTGAGAGTAGATTTTTTATTTCCTCCTAAATAGTAGCTTACCACAGGAATAACAAACGCCAAACCGGGCCTAAGGGAGTTAGTATTTGCTATTAGAGGCAAGCTAACTATTTTTTTAAAAAAAAAATCCCCCCAAAACATAACCCACCTGCGTATCTCTAGTATATTAGATATGAACACCCATATGTAACGTATATAAACACTCGACTGAATAAGTATGAACACACAAGTTATGACAGACGTTTATTCACCTGAACATAGAATCTAGGACCCGTCCTAATAGAATTATTCAACATAATGTGAAATCTTGGACGACCCATGCAGAATCTTGGATGCGTAGAGATATGAACACTATATACGTCAACTACTAACAACTATCGTGAAAGGTATGAATACTTTGATGTGTATGCATGAATCTTATTTGATCGCAGACATTATCCTCCATAATGCAATGATGTAATATTTTGGACTCAATTTGTGAAGTTAAAATATCTGATTAAATCGTTAGAACGTGAATTTTAAATAAACTTTTGAAGGAGTACATTTATGATGGGATACGAGAAGGGATCTTTTCTCTTCTTATTATTACAAACGTTTCTTGTCCTACTTTCATTGGATGCTATTGACTCGGTCAAGAGAGAACAACTCATATATTCCATGCGTTGTAATTTATCAATTAAATTGTAGGCATGATTGAAAAACGAAGTTTTAAAGTTTTTGTAACATATATTCAGAGTTATACCTATATATCTAGACTGTAATTAATATAGAAATATTGGGACATGATACTTTAAAACATATTTCACCCATTGGTGTCCAATTTGTGTTGATACTTGATAGTTGGTACATGTATCGTATCTGCTGCGATCCAAATCAGATCTCATGACCCTTGAATTCTCAATCCGACGGATACAGTTTTTAGAGGTTTTTTTTTTTTAAATAATCTGCACAGTCGGATCTGGATCTCAGGTCCTTGGTACATAGATATAACTAGACTGCATAATCGAATTAAAGTATTCGACACTCGAAACCATTAGCCGGAAACCAACTTTTGCAAATCAAGTACAGTATTACCTGAGGACAACAAAATAAAGGCAACAGTGATGCATGCCTTCCTGTCTTGCTGGGACATATACGTATTTATTCTTAATTTGGTCCAGAATCCAGAATCGATTTATAACTCCAGGGTCCTCAGTGCTCAGGTCCTCCGCTCCGCCGCAACTACAATATTGGTCATCTTGGCCCACGCCCCATGCGGCCATGCTAGCTCATTCGTTGATTGCTTCAGTCAGTAGCGGAGCTTGGATTGAAATCAAGGGAGGGTCAATATATACTAAGTTGTTATACTAAGTGATTAGGGAGGACCAATTCTATATCAAATAGAAAATTATATTAAAATAAATGATATTTTTATAACTTTTGGTGTACAAAGGGGGGCCATAGCCCAATTCCCTACAAGGAAGCTCCGCCACTGGCTTCAGTCATAGCATTTCTTTAAGGAGGAAGGTTATTTTGTATTTTTTTATTTTTCTGACCGTAACTAGAAACTTTCCAACTTATTTACATAGTAACATATATGTATGCTGTAGCATTTACTTCTTAATCAATTTGCAGGCCATGGCGCAGGCAGTGCTGGTGGTCATAATTAATATAGAGTAATACCTAGTATTAACTATGGATGTATCTATAATAGATACAAAGGGAGTGTAAGTAGTCCTACACGTAACTGTTACACCTCTCACATGTGACTACTATGGACAATTCATATTGGACACTTAATGTTTCCGATTAATATATACATATACATATGGGAGGAGGATGGGTACTTCCATAAGTGCACTATTGATTGTGTACTCACAATTCTAACCATACGATTGCTTGGAGATTCGCACCATCAGATTATCACAACTTAAGAATTCCCACCCTTCCTTTCCTTTTTTACTGGAAAACAGTTAATGCTTTTATATTACGCGGGACCCACAAACTTAGTAAAGTGACATCTCTCTGGGACAGTGTGTGCTTTGGTCTCCGTTGAATTTTTTTTTTTTTTTTGATTAATTTACTACATTAGTCTCATTATTTTTCATATAATTTGTACAACCTCCGTCTACAATTAAATGAATTTATACCCTTTACAGCTTGTCCCAAATTAAATGAACTTTACCGATTCAATATTATTTTTCTATTCGTCTCTTAGTTGTCTAGTAAAGTTATTTGAATCCACTTGTTTCTCCAATATTATGATTACCCATTTATCTATATTATTTAATTGGAACAATTATTATGTAATGATTACAAATGGAGGGCATTTCGTTTTTCCACTAATTCCTTTGACTTTTCCTAAAAATTCATTTATTCATGGACAGAGATTGTACCTTTTTCATTGTATTCACGTAATATACATTTTGTTATAAATAGTTATATCATTTAAAAAGAAATATAGTATTAAAAAATGAGCGAGGCTATTGTATTATTAATAGTACGTTTGTTCTGTACTATTGACTTATATATCTAATTTTAAAATATTAATAATGGATCCAAACTGTTCATTATAATACTCATATTAAATTTTACTTGTAAACAAAATTTTATATTTTCTGGGATTTGTTTAGTAGTTTTTTAGATATTTTAAAATGTCACCTATTTAAATGGCTCATGATGTTAATCAAGTTACTTGTTAAAATATCTTAAAACTAATATAAAGTTACTAAGTATTTTAAAATTTGGTTTACAAGTTAAATTGGATATGAAAATCATAATAAACAGTTCGGATCGACCATTAATATTTTGAAATTGGAAATACGACCAATAGTATGGAGCAATTTATACTATTAATAGTATAATGACCTCACTCTTAAAAAAATTATGAAGTTTCTAGTGGTCATTGGAATTAAAATTACATATAATTGATTATCAAAATGTTTTTCCTGTGAGAGTTCTTTAACAAAAAATTATGTTGAACACTTTGATCCAAACATTAAAATAAAAACGATTCCCTCTTTTTTATCTGATTGTTTAAATATTGGTTATAATAAACTTTTATCATTCCAAATATATAAATAGTGTTCAAAGCGTCGCTAAAGCGGCCAATAGCAAAACGCTACTACGCTATTGATTTATGATCATCTGGATTTTCAATTATTTTATGGTATCTAACACGTAATAGTTGTTATTTATGTTTTATTATCAATTAACACACTAATTGGGTTTATTAATGAGAATTAATATTATATAAATTTAGAATACACCAAAGAAAATGTGGTGGGATTTATTAGTGGAAATCAAAGTCATAAACTTGGGATCCATAAAAATGTTATATAATCAATAAACAATTTCCATTTACCCAACGTTTTATCATAATTTGTGTTACAAATGATAGATAGGTAACTTATTATTTCATGATAACTTTAATGATGATTGACTAATATAGAAGGTAAAAAAAATGTAATTTTTTCGGTCATTTAGGCTATAATACATTATTTTTTTTAGTCTCTAGAAAAAATAATTGTTCATTGATTCAATTTTAAATCTTTTTGATAGAAATAACTAATACTAGTGCTATTAAAAATAAAATTGAGCTACAGTTTGCACTCCGTCGATGTATCTAAATTAGAATTTTTAATTTCAAGGATGATAAGATAATTATAATAATTTTCAAACATATTGGTTAAAAATGTTATGAAGTATATTGCAAAAAAATTAAAATAATATCATTGAAAGGAAAAATAGAAAGAATCTGAGATGCATCTAAATGGTTTCGTG
This sequence comes from Cyperus esculentus, assembly GCA_030179965.1. NCBI lineage: Eukaryota > Viridiplantae > Streptophyta > Magnoliopsida > Poales > Cyperaceae > Cyperus > Cyperus esculentus. The sequence goes on along the minus strand of JASGLE010000003.1, from coordinate 4,132,126 downwards.
AAATATGTATGTAATGAAGTAATGAATTCAGAAGCTGATTCGTAAAATTAAAATAATATTAACTCGAAACAGCCTTTTTGTAAAATTGCCTTCACTTTGTCTTAAGTAGTAAGAACGTGGCCACGTGGACTTCTATTTTTTTTTAAATTTTAATACTTTAATAAAAAGTGCACTTTAAGAGCATTGATTGTTTTCCAGTAAAAGAGGAAAGGAAGGGTGGGAATTCTTGAGTTGTGGTAATCTGATGGTGTAAATCTCCAAGCAATCAGATGGTTAGAATTGTGGGTACACAATCAATGGTGTACTCATGGGAGTACCCACCCTCCTCGATCCCTATACATATACCCCTTTAAAAGGGGGAAAGACGGAGCTTTCCCATTAATTTGAGTTTCACAGCCGTCCGATCTCATCATCCGACGGTCATCATAAGTTTCAGCTCCTCTATTTCATTTTCAAATGGAGAGGTGTTGAGAGAAGTTGGTTTTTTGTTGGTTACCATTGATTTCTTATCAACATCATGATTTCTCTTATGAGCATTGTTTATAAGTAATTTTTTTTATAAATAGACTAAAAATTTTTAATTTGTTATTATATTATTGATGCATCGCATTTATATCTGTATTTTTACCAGACTTGCATCTTTATTTTGACCTAAAATTCCTAAGTTCATGTGCATTTAGGTAGTAAAATGTCTAGATTCCGGTTACTGTTTTACTTTTGTCCAATTTTCAGGAAAATGGAGCTTTTAGAGCTATTTGGACGGGACTTGGAGCACGGAGCAGCACTTTGGCGCTGGAGCTCATTCCTTGCGGGCCGCAACCCTCACTTGCGGACTCGCAAGCACTGGTGACACTACAATTTCTACCTCTTGCTGGCGCTGGCAACTGCTTGCTGGCGCTGGCAACCGCTTGCTGGGTAGTAACCACCGGATCAAGCACCTTGCAGCCCCGCAAGACGGTTAGATTGCAGGACTGTCTATTATTTGGCGCCTTTGTCTATTTAAGGAGGTCTTTTTAGGGTTTGCCAGAGGTCTCTCTTCGCCTCCCTGGTCACCAGAGAACAGTTTGGATTGCTTGTTTCACCATCTTTGAAGGAAATTCAAGAGAAATCTTCCTCCAAAGGAGAGACCGAGTGCAAAAACAGTGGATTCTTTGATGAACTCTCTCTTTTACTCTTTTTCTTCGTTTTTTCTACTCATGGCTGAGTAGTCTCTTAGTTTTTAGGGTTTATGATGAAGTTTGCTTGTATGGATTGATTGTATGCTTGTTTGACTTGAGTTGTTTTCAATTTACTTAGCGTTTTCATGAAATTGTGCTTGTATCGTTGCTTGTTTGTATGGTAAACCCACGGATTAGGCCAAATCCGGTGTGGTTAAGTATATCATCTGACCAAGACTTGATATCTGTACTAATTGGGTTGATAATCTGTTGTCCAAGAGTATCCGAAAGGGGAAATTGCGGTTTGATGAAAGTTGAATCGAATCCTAGAACATAAGTGAATTGAATTTAGGTTTAGAGATATTCCTATAAATTTCTATTGAACTAAAAGTGTTAACAGTACCAAAACATGACAATTGAGGGCCTTGTAACATCTCTGGTTTAATTAGAAATTGATAACTCGAGTTAAAACACCGGAAACCAGAACAGACGTTGCTGTCTGTCAACACCTTGCGGACCGCAAGTACCCCTTGCGACCCCGCAAGCAACAGCAGGCAGTTGCAAAACAGAGGTGCCAGCGCTGATTGCTACGCAGTGAGACATCCTGCGGCCCAGCAAGCAGCGGTGGAATCGCTGACCAGTATCCCTTGCGACACCGCAAGAGACATCTTGTGGGATGCAAGCAGTCAATCCAGGCAGCAAATTGATTCCGAAAGCCCTGGGAACACCTTTTTATCATATGTTTTATCACCTGTTTTACTTAATTAGTGTCTTTAGTTGCTTAGGATACCAATCTTTAACAAAACCCCCTTTTATACCAAAACACCAAAAATGCACTCTTTTAGGATTTAGAATTGAATTTAGGGTCTTGTTTAGATTTGATTTCCACCCCTAAGGACTCGACCCCGACTATACTGCACGAGATCGTACGCTTGCGATCGGCTGCATATTTAGGGTATTAAAAGCCTATACCATTTTGTGTGTCAATTATTTTGGTACAAATTTTTTATTCTGATGTTTTTCCTAAAATAAGTTGGACATCTTATTTTCATCTTTTCTGTTAATTAAAGTGGAAAAAATGACTAGATCATAATATTTTCTTAGATAAAATATTTTTATAAAATTATTTTTTGGATAAGCTTAAAATTTATAAAAAAAAAAAGCAAAAGAAAAAATTATGGATGTTTACTTATAAATCGTAGGTTCATATTTTTTTAAAGGTAAAAAAATTGGATCTATGTTTTGCTTGACACCTTTTATTTATTTATTTCTCTATTGGTCTGATTTGTCTTACACAACTAATCTGCATGTTTTCCGTAACCTATCGTTTATGTATTGCATATTTCCAATTATTTCATCCCCGATTTCATTTGTTTCATTGATTATTTACTTTTCATATTGTCATATAGTTTTAAACTATATATACAGGCTTGATTGTGCAACAAATATCATCTAATCAATATACAACTTCACTATTTCCAACTAAATGAAATTTACAACTAAATTATAAAAAATTTACAACTAAATTATAAAGCACTTACGAATACCTAATACACGTTGCTACCTAGTATAATATCTATACTGAGAATGGTTTCGCTCTGGCAATCAATCCATTATTATGTTCCTTCTTTTTTTCATGATATATAAAAGCACCCACGGAGCCAAGTTTTTTGTCTTTGTTCGTTTGTTTGTTTTTGGGGGTGGGGGGATTTACCCAGAGCATCATCAATTAAAATGTAGAGGGATGCTAACTGTCCCCATAAAAAATCTCCCTTAAATGTCCTCCGTGCATACTCTCGTCCACGTTAATTATGAACACCGAAGACCATTGGATATGAACACCCGCCAATAAGCAGTATGAACATCTGAGCACGCTCCGATTTTCATCACGTGCTGAAATTGAATTAAGCACGTGCTTAATTTATTTTTGCATGTGGAAATATGCCAACTCCCGTCCACGTCAACTATGAACACTAAAGACCATTTGATATGTACACCCGCGAATAAGCAGTATGAACACCCGCGCGCGCTCCGATTTTAATCACGTGCTGAAATTGAATTAAGCACGTGCTTAATTTATTTTTGCACATGGAAAATATGCCAAAAAAAATTTTCTCCCAATTTGCATTGTTCATAGAGCTCTCAGAGGGTGTTCATACTGAATGTATCGTGGTGTTCATACCACTTGCCAACTGGTATTCATACCGGTTCCAACAGAAACGGATGGGGGACGTTTAAGGGGGACAAAGAGATTATCTCTAAAATGTAATAAACAATTTCATTATATATATACCCTTAATTTTGTTAAAAGGTGTATGCACATTTTAATTAATCACTAAATTATAAGAGATCATGAGTTATAAATTAATAAGTCCATATAAATAAAAAAAATGGCAAACAATTACATTTGAACAGTGATTTACATTATGTTTTGTATACTTAATTTAATTAATTAAAAAATTATTTCACTAGTATTATACTATTATATTATGTTTAGTATAAGTTCATAAAAAATCAATCAAGATCGGCACTGCTTGAGACGCACCCAGAAGCAATAAGCATGGTGGTTGCTGGGAGGGACAACAAAGAGATGTTGCCGAGAGTAGGAGGGTTGCGTTTGGAAGAGGCGAGAGTTTGATGAGAAAAGTTGATGAGCAAAGAGATGTTGCTTAGGACTCAGGACACGGTTATGAAGGAGGAATCGATGAGTTTTTTATTGGAAGATCTAGCGAAAGAGAATGAGCTAGAGAAGATAAACTAACCAAAGCCAACCTATCTCATCCATCTATTTTATTGATTAGAAGCGTACCCGCACGTTGCTGCGAGCAATTTTAATTTTCATTCAAGCTATATAGGGTGAAAGAATCGAAGAGAAGAGAATAAATGAGTTTGTGACTTTAGCAGTCAATGCTTTAAAATGTCAGTCAGATAATTCGCCACTTCAATTTTGTGTTGAGGCAGAAATGAAGAGAAATAAAATATGAAATGGATGCGATGTGTGCCTTTTATTAATTATTTGATGGATGAAGATTAAAATGAGAGTTAGACTAAGATCATTAATGGAGGGTCCAATCATTAGCCTTTTTTATAGATGGTATAACATTTGTCATTCGATCAGTCCAAATCAACTATATCAAATAGTAAACAAATGGGCGAATCCATTCCTTACACTCTTTATAAAGGAGTATAGATATAGATATAAACGCAATATACAGTATTAAGTTAACTAAGGTTTGCCATATTTACATTTGGGTGGGGACTGGGAATCATTGATAAATTTAACAACTTGACAAAATATAGTTTTTTAATAAATTTTAAAATTTGGAACATATGACAATTGCGAGGTTGGATTTTTATTCTATATTCTAAATTATATATTTTAATTTAAGTGACTTGACCCTCGTCATTATCTCCAAAAAAAAAAAAAAAACCAATAACTAGAACTTTTTTGTTTGAATTAAACCAGTTTTTTCGTGATGTTTTTGCGTTAAACAACACTGGTCCATTTGTTTCGGAAAGAACATTTCGGATCTCAAGTCTTTCTGCAGGATGTAAAGCATCTCGTAATCATTTTCAGAAAGTTTTTCTTGAGACTTCCTATTAATTAAAAAAAATTATGCAATTACGTACAAGTGGGAGTTAGAGAAAAAAAAATATTTTAGTGCTATAAACTATTGTCTTGCTAGTAGTAAATACCATGTGCCAGTTTTCAGAAATAAGTATATATATACACATTGTCGGCTTATCGTAATAGCATTAATCAAGCAATTAAGCCCACGGGCATTTAATTGTTATGACCACAACAAAAAAGATGGTACCTTAGTGCAAGCGATAATTAATTGAGCTTAACAAAAAATAAATATATTTGCCTTTATCCGTCACCGCAAAACAGAAAATTTTAAATAATTTCATTTCAAAATTTTGGTCTTGAAAAAGGCTATGTAAAACTAGATTTTTATCTTTTTGCAGATGAGATAAAAGATGATGCTACAGTCATTTAAATTTACTAGAAGCGTATCCGCACATCGGCGAGGAATTTCAATTTTTATTCAAGCTAACGATATTATGATCCAAAAAAGTTCATATCATACAAAATTATAAAAAATCATAAGAATTTATCATGGAGGAGGGATCCATTGACAATGGTTATCTTGACAATATTGATAATATCACTTTTTAAAAAATTATAAAAATCATAAAGTCTTAAAGATAGAAAAAAAATTACGGAAGTATTGTTTAACTTATGAATTGATTATGTTTCCGATTATATTCAATTTAAGCAACGTTTGCTAACTCTTTAAAGATCCGCTAAATAATAACCTATGAAAAGTGTACAGAAATTTGATAAGTTATTAAACGATGTTCAAATTAATTGAAAATTGAAACACTATCGATCTATAAGTTAAATAATACATTCATGAACTATTTTACATTTTTAAGATTTTTTATGAATTTTTACAAATTTTTAAAAAACCCCATTGTCAAAATTGTCAAAATAAGCATTGTCAATGGATCCCTCATCTTTATCATGTAAGCTTTGTATAAAATTAATAATATTTGGTCCACTGAAAATTAAAGGATCCTAAGGACCGGTGAATTTCCCATGAATTGTTTTTTCAATATCTGAAAAATAAATTAATGCTCATTTGTATGTGCACAAACTTTCACGTAAGCATAAGCTGAAACTTTATCGGTTCAATCCGTGAGAGTGTGTAATTCAAAGCAGTGGCTATTCGAGTACTGAGAGGGAAAATTTTTCTCCATTTGATAAAAACCGTGACCAAATGGACGTGTCCAGTTTTGACGTGCTTTTTATAATAGTATATAGATATGTCTATAAAGAACACTCTATCCAGATTTTGAACTAATGACGTTCATGAGTGGAGCATTGTTTGCACTCTAAACTGGTTTAACACCCTATTCAATAGTTAAGATATTGTGATAACGTTAGCATATTAATCCGAAACACTAACACATCAAAATATATGTTATCGTATTCAAAATCAATTTATGATGCTCAATTAATTATTCATATAAAAATAAAAAAATGCGAGAGGACAAAAAAGAATTTTTAAACAAGGCTTTTCTCAAATTGTGTGTGCACAAATTATGAACATAAGGAAAATTTATGATATAACGATTTTATATGTTTTTCGAGGTGCATTCACGAAATGCTATGTGAGTTTAAGCTCACAGTACATTTACTCAAATATATATACACAAAATCGTAAAATTTCTTTACTAATAATTATGTATTCTCAGTTGACATAACGTTTATTGTTAAAGGTTTCACTTAAAGAAAAAACAAAAAAAAGGTTGATAAAAGATGAATAGTAAGAAAAAAAAAGTTAGAGGTGGCAGATTGGCGGGTCGGATCGGGTTTGGGTTCGGGTCTGGGTCGAATCAGGTCGGGTCAGTTTGATCAAATGGAAATGTTGGATTGGAATATCGGGTCGGGTCGGGTCGGGTCGGGTCGAGTTCGGATCAGTCTGACTTTTCCTGGAACACGGGTCGGGTCGGAGTCGGGTCAGTTTGACTTTCCCTGAAAACTCGGGTCGGATCGAGTCGTGTTTCGGATCAGATAGGTCGGGCAAGTTTTTTAGGTCGGGTCAGATTTTGTCACCTCTAAAAAAAAGTAGATATTAATTATCAAGAAACTTTTCAGAAAGTGAATTGTACAAAGCATACTAGCATCTCATGCAGGATAAACTCAAAACGAATTCTAAGGCCCAAAATAATCTCAGCTATAAAGGACCTATAACGTGCACTATACTGGACTTGAAAAGGGCACGAGCTAGGTCCGAAATAACCTCAAAAGCTGAATCAGGCTATCTGGCTATGCACTCAACTCGAGACATGGAGTCGGCATTGCCGTGACAGTATGATCAGCTGTGTTATGATACTGTTTGTTTGTGTAATAAATTTTGATAATATGGATTAATTTTGTTGGTTCTCATTACATCGTGTTATTGTGAAATTTTTTATGCGTTTTGCTGATGAGTTACAGAGAAGAAATAACGATTATGTATAATGGTGCATTGAGACTATGACCACTTATAACTAATAATTAGAATTACAATATATTCTTAGACATGTGTAGTATGATTGGGGATCAATACAACTATTTATTCACCGTGACTACCATGACAACCAATCTCAATATATTCATATAAAATTTTAAAAACGAGAAATCTTTTATAAACATATATTCATATACTTATAGATTGATTGTGTTTCGAATTTCATTCATTTTGAGTGTTATTTGATACTCAATTAAGAATCATTGAATTTAAACCATTGTAATTTCTATATAATTTTGATGGTTTTGGATGGAGTATCAAATGGTAGTCAGATGATTGAAATTGGAAATGATAAACGTTGGTCAAGTCTAAATAGTCCTTAGTAAACAATTCAAAAATCAACCAACCAAAAATAAGATGACACGCAAGATTAATTCTACTCAAAATATAAAGCTGAAAAAGATAGAGAGAGTAGAGAAGAGAAAAGAAGTGAAGACACACTGATTTAATGGAGTTTGACTTTTCTGCTTACTCTCCGGGACTCGCAACCACCACCAAACAGGTTGCACCAATTCACTAACACACAAGTTCTTACAATACTCTAGCTTCCTTACACACCAAGGTTGAAGGACTAGGAACGAAGAACAAAATAAACACGGCGATCACAAGGACCACAGAAACAAGTAACTAGTAACTAGAACACTCAAATCTCTCACAAAACTTGTAAAATATTTGGCTAAGCAAAACAAGTTTTTGCAAGAGCAAGAGCAGCAGCAAGCAAAAGAATGACGGCTAGGGTTGTGTCAATAATCGGTGTTGAATCAATAGTAGATCTTCCCTTTAAATAAATTGCCAAAATCTTGCATTCCAATTTTAACACCATTATGAATAATGGATTTCTTTCTATCTTGAAGATCTCCTCTTATTTCTTGCCGTTGGCTGCCTCCTACCAAATCTAGCGCCTTCCAGATTTGGTGTCATTTCAAATAATCCGCTCGAGACTCTGAGTGCAGCTCTAGCAGTGCAAACCGTCAGACGCTTCGTTGAACTGGCTGACAGTTCCTCTGTGCATGTTACTGTTTTGGCTATAGCTTTCTCATTTTAACTCCAAATTGGACGATTCAAAGCTCATTGGAAAGCTTGAAACAAGCTCTAAAACATGGACATGATAACACATGCTTTCATCTAATATAACATGCTTCTAACTAACTATGTCTTGGCTCTTTTAAGCTTGCAACATATATTTCCTACATTGACAATCTCACAAGACATGTTAGAATCACAATTAAATGATTTTGCAAAATAGGCAAACTAAGAAATTGTGAAAACATAGTTCAACAGGAAGCACAATCAATATATGAGTGTATAAACATTAATATATGAGTGTATACAAAAATTTCTATTTTTAGAATTTTTTATAAATTTATTGGAAATTTTTTGTCATAAAAAATAATTGTCATAAAAAAGAAAAAAGAACAAACAAGAAATTGTTCATTCTTATTGTAATATTTTTTTGTATATATATTTTGTTGTGTCGAGGAGTAGAAGAAATAATGGTTATGTACTTATGTGTGATTTATGCTTCATTGATATTAATATCTCTTATAATTAATTATTAACATGAATATATATTCCCACACTACTCGTATAGTCATGATTATGATTCCATTACAACCATTTATCATCTTGACGAACATGACAACCAATCTCGAATAAGTTCATAAAAAATCTTAAAAATGAAAAAAACATTTGGAAGCGTATTCATATGTTCATTGATTGTCATATTTTAAGTTTCATTCAATTTGAGTGTCGTTTGATATTCAATTAAGAATTATTAAAGTTAAACCGTTGAAATATATATAATTTTGACGTTGTTCGATGAAATACCGAATGATAGTCAAATTAATTCAAATTTGAAGCATAATTAATCTATGAGTGTATAAACATATTTATAAAAAGATTTTATTTTTAGAATTTTCTACAACTTCATATTGGTTGTCATAATATATAATTATTATGGGATGTGTGTGTAGTCCATAGATTTTTTTTTTTTTAAAAAAAAAACACACTGTTCATTCTCATGTGATACCAATTAAGGGATATAATATATGTGAAAACAAAAGAATAATATAGTAAACTCATCAAGTAGTAAACTTAACAAAAAAAAAAAAAAAAACTTATAGATCTCAAAATTATAATTCATATAATCAATTAATTTTTTAATCAAATCTTTTTACTTTGGATACACAGATTTTCTAGTTTTAAAATTTTTAAGGATTTATTTTGGATTTCTAGATAGTCTATTTTCATCTTATTTTTGGTAGTCTATCTCAACAATTATAAATCAAATAATTCAAAATTGTAAAAATGAAAAATTTAAGTATCCCATAATATTTTCATTTTAAAGACTTTAATAAAAATACACAAGTAAAACTACGGTGTTCTTAAGCTCACAGAGACCTTCCATGAGCTTAACCTAAAAAACATATCAAATCATATTCAAATTTTGATCTATATGGCTTAATAAATTCCTTATATGAAAATATTGTGGCATGCAAATATTTTTCATTTTTAGAGAGATTTGTAGGTATTTATTTCGGATTTTTTAGTATAGCAACTATACAATATTAATAAAATAATCAATGTTTCATAGATAACTTTTAAAAATTACGAAACAAATACTTAGAAATAGAAACTTTTTGCATGCCACATGGTTTTAATATAAAAAATTTATTGAGCCATATAAATCAAAATTTGGATATGATTTAATATATTTTTGGGGTTAAAGCTTATGGAAAGCATCCGTGAGCTTAAGAACACCGTATATTTACTCAAAAGACATAACTCATATAAATCATAATTTGGAGATGTTTAATAGAAATAAGCTTATTAGTTAAACTCAATTTGGTGAGCAGCTCATATACAGTAGCATCTGATATTGATTTAATGTTCATTGTCGCGAGTGTGGGGGACTTGATCATCAGAATGCCTCATCCATATCTTAATTCTCAACTGTTGATGTTCAAAATCTACACATGCACGTCACTGTGGCTAAAAAAAACCTAATTATTTCTCTAAACAAAGTAACTTAATTTTTTTATTTTTCCATTAGATATCTTACCTAACTACGTACAACGGTACAAGAAGCACTTAAAATTTTTAAAAAAGGTTGTTCCCGCGTTCTAACATACCTCCAGGCGCCAGAGGTCTATAAAATGCGCTCATTTATGCTTCATTGCCATCAACACTCGAGAGCTTTTGAGGAAGATGAAACCAAAGGGAACGAGAATGGCTTCGAGAGTGTTGCTTGTGCTGATGATGGCCATTGCACTAATTCCGTTAGTGATGGCACGGCAGAACCCTTCTGAAGATGCGGCATCACAATATGGTAACGAGTCCTAACCTACTTGTTAAACTTAACGGGGCTTCTTGCTGCCTCCTATGATAATTTACATGCATGCATGACATTATATATAGATGGATTAATTAACCCGTTTTTTTTTTTTGAGAAACTTGTTGATGGATTAACCTTTAATTTGGAAAAAGGTTCCGGCCGGCATGTCGAGTTAATTAAACTCACCATGTAGACTTCTCATGCACGTTTTAATTAGACATATACATAGTCTCTAAATTTTTGTAATACAGATAATTATAACAGTGACAAGAAACTTGGGATCTCGGTGGACTTTCGTGGGTGAATATATATATATATATATTTATAGTCATTTATTTGGGGATGCTAATTCAGTCCAGTGAAAGCAAAAATTATAAACAATATAGTACTGAATTTGTATTGATTTATAAACAAAAAATTGGGCGTTGTGTGTACCTATATATGTGGCCCATTAGAGGTGGGCAAACAGTGTTTACATGGTCAGCACACTATTGTTTCATTCATAATTGTTACTTGATGATTTTAGACAAAAAAGAGTTAAAAGATGTTTACCTATACATATGTGTATATGGTTTTGCTCTTTGCAAATCGCACCCATGCATGCGCCAATATCTGGTCATGTTTTGACGGGCTGCCAAAAGATCTTCAGGATGTAGAAAATAAAAAATCAATTGAACCCCACATATTTCTTAATTTTGGGAAATATATTCGTGTTGTATATTTAGATAATCATATGAGAGGATAAATTATAGTTATAGTTTCTTCCGAAGTATCATTATATATATCATTTTAATTTAATTAATTCTACAGGTTCGAAACAGTATGGTGCTCTAGATAATTTATGTAATTCGTTTTGTATGAGAACTGTATACTCCTTTGACACTTCCCTAAGTCCATAACTATAAAATGAAAGAAAAAGAAAAACAAAATAGCAGCAGGTTGTTAAGTCTCACTTTAATTTCATCATAGTCTGAAATTTTGTCTCTGGCCCTGGTTAGGTGCATGTCAAACATATGAACGAATGTGCAAAATTTCAATTAAGGTACCCATCAAATTGTTCCACATATATATTTGGAAAAGAAGAGTTTATAACCTTCAGCCTTTTCCTATGTAATTATAATTTTGTCAGTGTCATACATTCATACTTGTCCACTTATATATACCGATCGATACAACATTCTATATATATATTTTTATATTTTAAATTATCAGTACCTTTCATCAGCTAAAGCATAAAATTTAGATACATGTTATAATGACTTTATATGCTAATTTATTTACTCCTTGTAGGTGTTACCAATATTGACAAAGAATTGCATGAGCCGAAAGGTATAAATCTGACTAAAATTTGTCAAATTCTTAAAAACAAGCCGCTGAAAATTTGTTCTTCACCACCACCACCTCTGCCGTCACCACCACTGCCACCTCCAGTTAGTCCTTCGCCTCCAGTCTTTCCACCTCCAGTCTTACCCCCTCCAATCAGTCCTTCACCTCCAGTATTGCCACCTCCAGTCTTACCCCCTCCAATCAGTCCTTCACCTCCAGTATTGCCACCTCCAGTCTTACCACCTCCAATCAGTCCTTCACCTCCCGTATTGCCACCTCCAGTTAGTCCTTCACCTCCAATATTGCCACCTCCCGTTAGTCCTTCACCTCCTGTTTTGCCACCTCCAATTAGTCCTTCTCCTCCAGTCTTGCCGCCTCCAGTTTTGCCACCTCCAATCAGTCCTTCACCTCCAGTCGTGCCGCCTCCAGTCCTGCTGCCTCCAGTCCTCCCACCTCCGGTCCTCCCACCTCCAGTCCTCCCACCTCCTATCTTGCCACCTCCAATATTACCTCCTCCTGTCTTGCCATCTCCACCACCACCAGCTCCATGTCTAGCGCCGACACCTGGAAATAATGGCAATAACGGGAATAATGGCAACAATGGTAACAACGGCAACAACGGAAATAATGGTAACAATGGCAATAACGGAAACAATGGTAACAACGGCAACAATTGTAACACTCCTCCAGCACCAACACCAGGAAATAATGGCAACAATGGCAATGGTAATAATGGTGGTAATGGTAATAATGGCAATGGTAACAACGGCAACAATCCTACTCCAGCACCAACACCAGGAAACAATGGTAATAATGGCAACGGTAATAATGGTAATAATGGAAACAACGGAAATAATGGTAATGGCGGCAACAATGGAAACAGAGGCAATAATGGCAATTGAGAGAGGGTAATAATTAATTGTTCAATTCGCGAAGAACCCATCAATTAGTTTCAAAATATTTAAATTCGTGACGGGTTCTTTTTTTTTTTTTTTTAAGATTTTAGAAGAAAACATGGTATTGTGTACTCTAGTAATTAGTAGTAGAAAATAAGTTGGTCTCCTATGTAGCTGCATGCTATATATATAATGAAGATCAAAGTTCTAAATAATGAATATTGGATTCAAATGCCATTATATTAATTTTTTTTTGTTGGTGACTATAATTAAATAAATCAACTGTACTTGATAGCTTGTGCTCCTTGATATGCAACACTACTCGTGATCTATGTATACATAGAGGAGTGATCCATTGACAATGCTTATTGATGTGAAATATCAATACTAATAATCTCTAACACAATTTAGTTTGGTTCACAAGCGCATGAACCTACCACGTAGTATATAGGGGTGTCGATTCCACAGCGAAAACTCGTAATGCACTGGTTTACAATTCAATCATCGATCTAGACAATTCGAATTTCAATGTTTGTTGAAGGAAATTAATTCTAAATTAAGAACTAATGGTAGCGACACTTGATGAACTCAATTAACTTGACCTAGGGACATTGGTTCAATTATCCCTTGTAGAATTAATTCACTCGATTAACACTTTTAATTAAATTGTTGTGAGAGGGTATCAATCAATTGTTGGTACTAAACTATGGTTTAATGACTTAATACCGTACACAAACTCTTGGACTTCACTATTAAGTGTCTCACCCTATAAGCTTATGTTCATTAAGTTCTTGATACAATTAATCAACTACAAATTCACACTTCGCGGTTAAGCACATCGCACAATCAATAGTTAATTAATAAATTCTCCTAGGTTCATGATTTCACGGTTAAGTATCTCACCCTAAACCTAATTTTGCTTCCTAAATCCAAAACTACGAGTTTTACTTGGCAAGTCCTAACCCTAGTTTCTAGAATGATGTGTATAGCGATTAAACAACACACAAGCAATTCAACAAGAAACAAAATCACAACATAACATTAAAAGCGTCATGCGAGTAAATTAAACTACAAGTTCAAAGTGAAAACCAACATCCCTAGAGAGGGGATTAGCCTCTCATGGCTACAAGAAACAAGTCTAATTCCATGTTCAAGCAAGACATAAAGAAAAGAGAGAAAAGAAGGAAGAGGAAATCAAATACCGAGATAACGCGAGAATTCCCGATACCGATCTCCAAGTCTCTCTCTAAGTTCTTCTCTAACCCAAGTTCTTGATTCAGTTCTTGATGTGATAATTACTCTCTAATGATTGCTCTATCTCATGAGTTCTGAACCCTTTAAATAGATTAAGACAAATCCCTACAAATTTTTGTCCCAAAATAAGAAATAACTGCTCAGACAGAAAATTCGCGTCCACAGATTTCAGCCCGAAATTATTTGGTTCAGACCGAAATGTTGGCAGATTTTTCTCTGGTGCAAAACAGATTTCTAGGCTCCACAATTTCAGCTTGAAATGTTGGATTTCGGACCGAAATTCTTACAGTTTTCTTCAATGTGCTCGTGCTTTGTCCGTCTTCCTCCGGTCTTCTTCTTTTGTGTCCAAAATCCCTTCCAAATTCTTCAAATCTGCGATCAAAATCAAGAATGCGGCGGTATCTCGAACTTGGCATAAAAACTAAACTAAATTAACTCAAACCTAAGTGAAAAGGTATAGTTTAAAAGACAAAACCCGACATAAAACATGGTGGAATTAAGAATCATCACTTATCTTGTCAATTTTGACAATGATTACTTTTAAAAATTTGTAAAAATTTACAAAAAATCTTAAAAATGAAAAAAATTATGGATGCATTACTTAAATCCACATAGTTTCAAATTTCAATCAATTTGAACATCATTTGATGCCTTATCAAAACTTTGTACATTTTTTAATGGTTGTAATTTAAAAATCTTTAAATAACTATCAAATATCACTTAAACTAAATATAATTAGAAACATAATCAATCTATAAGTTAGCAATAATTATGTAAACTTTTTTCTATTTTAAATATTTTTTTATGAATTTTTATAAATTTTTATACATTTTAAGAGTTGGGGTACAATGTTATGCATAACAAAATGACGTTTGTGTTATGTGTTTGTATCTTAACAACCGTAACTTCGTTGGCTAATCTGATTCGACCGGTGCATTCTACATATTTTTAATTTTGGAGATTGCTAACTATTTTTAACGATTTTTTAAAAAACGACTCTGAATATGAGTTCCAAATAGATTATTTTATTATTATTTGTTGGTCATCTTTCAAAAATCGTTAAAAATGCATACATGTTTTGGTGATATCATGAGCCATATAAATCAAAATTAGATATGATTTGATATTGAGAATCTCGTGATCACAGTACTAGAGGGGGGTGAATAGTACAATTTTGCCAAAGATGATCACATATTCAAGATTTTACAATTCAATTCAATTCAAGTCAGGATGGCAAGATCTCACGTATACACACAAGTAGCAATTCAACCAGTCAAGTTTCTAGAATTCACGTGAGATCACAATTCACAATTCTACTCAAGCAAGATTATCAAAAGTAAAGTAAAAGAGTAGAGAGAGAAAAGAACACGCCGATTTTTACGTGGTTCGGTCCAAGACACGGGACTCAGAGCCAAATGAATGGCTACACCGCAAACACTACAACACAAAGTCTTTTCAATGCTCAAACGAGAGCTCCGAAATAACACAAACGTCGAAGTCAAATCGCTGATTGGTGCTCCACACACCTAATGTATCGACTCAAGGCTTTCGCCGCACTGTCCTATCCTATCCTCCTCTACAGGTGTGGATCTATGGATTATGGACAACTCTTGGCTTGGACCGTGCTAGTGGTTGTAAGCAACAATTCACAAAGGAATGTTGAAAGGTTGAGGGATTGAGAGTTGAAAGGTTGCTAGAGCTCAAAGATTGAAAATGGATTTTGCTAAGTTTCGATCCCGATTTCGGTGATAGTTGAGCTCTTTTATAGATGTGGATTCGTACCAACGTCATAACGCTTAATTCAACATTGCAACTGTTGGTAGGTGGCCAAAGGAAGGTTGTGACTTAGTTTCGGCTTGGCCCACACGCCAGTGAGTCGGCCTCATGAGTCGTTGTGCCGACTCATAGCGTTGTGGTAATCATTTCACCACGATTCCCTTGGGTTTTGGGGGTTTGGATGGTTGATTTCGGCCTTAGAAAAGTTGTGACGTTTCTAAAACGTTTAGGGTGTATCTTTGGAGTTTATGGAAGGTTTTGAAGGTTTTCAAGTCATCCATCATCCATACACCTTGCCACGCATGTACCTATACTATAAACTATGAAAATAAGAAAATAAAATATAACTACAACCCTAGCTAGGTCCATGCATCTTCCCGATGATTGATGTTCCTATTAGCGCTCCAATGCATGGTTGTTGAATTAATCTTCACCAAATTTATCAATATAGTTTCGAGTTGTACCTACATCTTAAACTCTCACATGCAACGTGTTAAATGCAAGGTCGGCTTGCAAATTATCAAACAAGCAAGAGATTATTAATACAATAAAATGTACAACAGATATGTTTTTGGTGTTAAGCTTACGGAACGCCTTCGTGAGCTTAAGAACACGGTAGTTTTACTCATAAAATTTACATATATATGTCACTATATTAACAGGGAACTACATGTACCGAACGGTTTAAATTTGACTAGAATTTGTCAACTTTTAGAAAATAAGCCCCTCAGAATTTGTTCTCC
Organism: Cyperus esculentus; assembly: GCA_030179965.1. Classification (NCBI taxonomy): domain Eukaryota; kingdom Viridiplantae; phylum Streptophyta; class Magnoliopsida; order Poales; family Cyperaceae; genus Cyperus; species Cyperus esculentus. The sequence continues at coordinate 4,115,560 of JASGLE010000003.1, read as the reverse complement.
ACCTCCAGCACAACCAACATCTTCATCTCCAGTAAGTCCACCACCACCGCCAACTTCACCTCCCCCAATCACTCCTTCACCACCACCAACGTTATTGCCTCCAGTTAGTTCGCTACCTCCAATTATTCCTCCACCATCACCTTCAGTTAGTACACCACCTCCAATCATTCGTCCACCACCACCACCAAGGTCACTACCTCTAGTCATTCCTCCTCCACCACCACCATCACCAATGTTACCCCCACCATCCACCACCTCCAATCTTATCGCCTTCAATAAGTTCACCACTTCCGTCACCATTACCACTAGCACCAACGCCACCTCCTATAGTTAGTCTGCCACCTCCAATAAATTCACCACCTCCGCCACCAGCACCAACGACACCTCCTATAAGTTCGCCACCTCCAGCAGCATCGATAGAACCTCCTTCCGTAAGTTCACCATCTCCACCACCAATGACACCACCACCAACATCACCATCTCCAACCAATCCTATACTTCCAGTCTTACCACCTCTGTCACCACAAATACCAGCGTCGCCACCTTCAATAAATCCTCTCCCACCACCATCAACATCACCACCTCCAACAAGTTCACCACTACCACCATCAACGTCATCACCTCTAGTAAGTCCTCCAATACCAACTGTATCTCCATCCCCATCATCGACTCTAACCCCAACCTCAACACCTTCAGCTACCCCTACTACAACGCCATCACCCGGAAATAGTGGTAATAATGAGAATAATGATAACAACGAAAATAGTGGTAATAATGGCAACAATGGTAACACTCTTTCTCCAGCGCCAACACCAGGAAATAATGGTAACAATGGCAATAATGGCAACAATGGCAATAATGGCAACACTCCTACTCAAGCTCCAACGCTAGACAATAGTGGTAATGATGGCAATAATCAGTGCAGTCAGAAGCGCAAAAAGCGCTCGCTTAAGCGCAAAAGTGTGATATATGAATTTCGGTCCGAAATTAAGATATGTTTTTCAAACACTGATCCGATTATTTAGATAATCGAGAAACTTTTATAAGGTTTAAGATATTGTCTTTGATCTTAGATTAATGAAATGAAATTGAGCTAACTTACGAGAAAACTTAGTCAATATATATTTTGGTACGTTTAATTAGCAAGATATAATGCATGTTGACCAATGATTCCAAGTCAGTGGTACTCGCTTATGATTAATTAACAGTAAGGACTTAACTGTGTCAAATATAGATTATGGACAAATTCATACATCATGTGATATTTACATATACTTGAATTATATTGCAAAAGAAGGTCCTCTTTATAATTGTTGAGAACTTGCAGGGACCATCTTGGAAGATTTCATCATATAAGTAGACCGTTTGATTTTATTGGTCCTTAGTTTGAGTGGGTTTCTCTCTGGAATCCTCCAGAAAAATCACTCTCCTTGCGTGGCAATTCCTAATGACGATTCTCAATTAAGAATATAATGACTAAGCTGCTTGTACGTGCCTTGATAATACGCTGGACTGCTGGTGCATAGTATTGGACTGCTGGTGTTTCTTACCTATTTCATATGGGAGAGATACTCCTATGGAGTTATGGTGTGAGCGTGTAATTAGTGTGATGATTGATCTTCAGGATCTTGAGCAGGAAAAGGGATTCCATTGAACTATCGGTATTTGATTGTTACTCTTACTGTTCTAATCTCTATTTATATATGTTACTGTTGACGTTGAGTATAATTAGTGAAGTTCCTTTAATATAATTACTGATGTTAGATATGCTAGATAGGTTGGAGATAATAATAGCTAGTAGTATTCTAAATCTGATTGCTGAACCTAATATTTCTTTTAAGGACTCTACATATGAGCATATACACTAAGAGTTGCTACCTGTTGCAACAATTGAAATATGAAATGCGTACAGAGTTTGATAAATGGAAATAAATCTTGTACTAGCTAGCTGGTGGTCTAATTAATAAATAAGGATCTAAATAAAAGGGAGCCGAGTGGAGTATGCAACGTAAAAGTTTGTACTGTTATATATGTATGAGCCGGCAAATGGCCTAGTAGTTCAAGTGGTAGCTAACTATGATGACTTTCAAGAGGTCATGAGTTTAAACCTTCATAGGTACAAAATAAAAAGTTTCAATAAAACTGGTGGAGTATTTCACTTTCTTCAAAAAAAATATATATGTATGAGCCGATTTTAATTACTTGTTTGACTAACTCATTCCCAAGAGAGTGTGCTCCAATTGAGGTGAATAGATGGGAGGGGAGGGGATGAAAATCTTGTTCCCGAGTTAAAATTTGGGAGGTTAATGGATAAAATTGGATGGTAATGAGGGTGAACCACTCTATTCATTTTCTCCACAATTGTAACCTCCAAATTTGGAGTGTCAAAGGTGTAACCCCCCTCTCATTTTCATCCCTTTACTTCCCTTTCCATTCAAACTCGGGAGCACAGCCTAAAGAAACATGTAGGTAAATTAAAGGACATGCTTATTTACTTATATATATAAGCATGAGAACACTAAATGAGTATCTCATAGAGGTTAAACTAAGTAAAAGTTATGTGGTTTGGGTTAAATCAGTTTTGGGTCTAAAGCCAAACCTATAGTTTAGATGTTAATTGATGGTCACTGTAGATATCTGATAATGGTTGGTTCTTAGGAATTATATTAACTAGTTTGGAGGCGAGTAGTTGACATGTGACTGTCTGATCGAACGGTGGTGTGTTATCAGACGAGGCACTCAAATTCTCAGTAACTAATCGTCAAACAGGTGCGGGTTCCAGTTATTTATCAAAACTATGAATTGAACTGAATACTTTATTTATCAAAATGTTTCTGTTATGATTGCTTAGTGTTGTTGATATAATGATTATGTGTTGAATTGTGAAACTGAACTGAATGCTTGCATGTTTTGCATAACTGGATAAAGGTAAGTGAATGCATACATGACATTATGCATTTCAGTATATGTTCGTGGATACTGTTGTTGTTGTTGTTGCTGGATTTGTCCCTGGATGAGATTTTGGTAGACGGGTTGTTCCCATGTTTCGGTGCCGTAGCGCTATGTGTGACCAATCTCTGAGGCTTGGCCGGGCGGGGAGGATATATTTGGGATCTCTAGGTACATGATGATATGTGCTGATGCACGAGATTTGTTTGATGCAGGTATATGTGATATGCTTCTGGTACAAGTTTGTGTTGTTTGTATTATGTTTTGGTATTTGCTTGGTTTAATGGTGAACTGGTAAGTGTATCTCGCAGGATAAACATAAAAGTGTTTTTAAAAGGGAAAATGGAAAGTATTTATCGACTTGACGTCTAATTCTTTGTAGTTGCAGGGATAACTATTATCGTCACTGATGTGCATTTATTTATTATTAAAACTGAGTAATTTAGTTGGTATTCAGTTTCACTAGTGGATTTGATAAATACCACCGGCTGGAACTGAATACCGCACTGAGAGTGTTTCAGACTCTCACCCATTCCACTTTTGTGGGTTCCAGGTTACAGGTTTCGATGCAAGGACGACTTGGGTGAAAGAAAGGATTGCAGTATTGCCACAAGGGATTTTTGTTGGATTTCATTTTATTAACTGATTCCACTGTATATCAAGGGTTTGGGACCTGGGGGTTGGCTATTTGAGAATTGTGGCTATATTTATTTGTTATTGGTAAAGTATATTGTTGCATATATTATTGCTTTGTGCTTATCAGCACGGCTGCTGTTCCACCTGCTTGTCGGGATGTTACAAAAAGCGCAGCGCCAGATGACTCCTATCTTTCTGAGCCGAGAGGTGAGCGCATTTCAAGAAGCGCAAACAAGCGTGCACACCTGATGAATATTATCACAAGTAGTATCTTTTAATCATTGTAATGGATCCCTATTAGACATGGTACCTTCTACTTGTCTAAGTTTATCAGTTTATTCACTTATATAAGTGATTTTTTGCCCAAATTGATTGATATATGATGTAGCATGAAAAAGGATAAAAATGAGAAATATGATGAGACGGCTTAAGACCAGCTTACTCAATTTTCTCTAAAGTTTTATAATTATACTATTTAAATAAATAATGAGAAACTTTTTCTTAAGATGATTTATAATTTATAATGGTTATATCAATTTTAGTTGAAACATTTATAAAAACATATCAACAAATCTGATTATTTTTTTTTATTTTCTAGTATATGCAATGAAAAGTCAAAACTTACTCTACCTGCAACATTGTAAATATTTAAATTTATAATATATATTTTGGATATAGTGTTGCAATTATAGATTGTTTTATTATAAATTATTTAAAATGTATTAAATTAATATTGTGCGCTTTTTTATGCGCCTTGCGTCTCAGGCGATCGCAGCACTTTGCGACTTAGTTGCGCCTTCCGCCTCTGTCTACCTTGACAATAATGGAAATGATAACAATAATGGCAACAGCGGTAACACTCCAGCCCAGCGCCAACACCAGGAAATAGTGCTAACAATGGCAACAATAACAGAACTTCTACTCTAGGAAATAATGGTAGTAATGGTAACAATGGCAGGAATGGTAATGGTGAGAACAACAACAACAATAGCAATGCTCCTACTCCTGCACCAATACCCGGAAATAGTAACAATAATGGCAACAATGGTAACAATGGCAACAATAATAATGGTAATAATGGGAACAATGGCAACAACGACAATAACGGTAATACTCCTACTTCGGCACCAACTCCAGGAAGTAGTGGTAATAATGGAAACAATGGGAACAATAATAATGGTAATAATGGCAATAACAATAACAATGGCAATTCTCCTAAAACTGCACCAACACCGGGAAATAATAGTAACAATGGGAATAATAACAACAATGGTAACAACGACAACAATGAGAATAACAACAACAATGATAACAATGGCAACAATGGTAACAATGGCAATTCCCCTACTAAAGCACCTACACCAGACAATGAAAACAATGGCAACAATGATAATGGTGCCAACAATGGAAATAATGGCAATAATGGAAACCTAGCAACAACGGAAACTCTAGCAACAATGGTAACAATGACAACAATGGTAACAATGGTAATTAAAAGTAGTGCGCTTGCAACTGATTTGTTGATTCGACCCCATACTATGCACCTAGTCGTACGTGATCACACCAAAAAATTACACTTTTACCTAGGAAAACACCTACAGATTTAATCCAATTCATTAGCATATGCACCCATTTACATGCATTCTCTTGTGTTTTCCTGTTACTGCTTTGTCTTTGATTGTTTTAGGTCCAACGGAGCGGAAGATGAAGAATATGAAACATTTGGAGCAATTCGAACTTGGAACCACCCCTTATGGTCCATAAGGGTTACAGCCGAGAGCAAGAGCAAATATGGCAAGAACTCTAATTGATTGCTATATAATCTCGATTTGGAGCCGCGGATTTGGTAAGCTTTGACACAGAATTCAGCCGCCTTGGAGAGGAAGAAGAGCACTTTCTTGGAGAGGATGCTGCTTGTTGGTCGGGACGCGACGTTGATGATACAGTAAGACGACGAGCAAGGACACGCGTGTGCACACTTGGAGCCGTTCTTCACACTGTTTTGTCTTTCTTACGTGTTTGATGTGATAGATTGTGTTTGCTTTGTGTGTATGACTTGTTATACTTGCTTGCTTGTTGCTATGGCCATGTCCGGCTAAACTCGTAGGGTGACTTTGGATGGTGCAAGGATTAGTGCAACGTTAGTGATATTTGGGTTAGTGATTGAGAGTAGTGTAAGGTTAGTGCTAACTCGGAAAACGTGTGATCAGTTTAACTAACTTTTTAGTTTTTACTATTCCGGTTAGTAAAATGTTGTTTGGATGTCAACTTTAGAGTAGTGATGAAATGAATGAATAGAATAATAAATTGTTTATATTTTTTTCCAACTAATTGTCTTTTATGTCTCATTTATTTCTTGTAGCCTATCAAATTTTGAATCACGATGGATTGCATATTACATTGCTCATGATTTCTTTTTCCCCCTTTTTTTTACTTTCCTACTATACTCCTGCAAAAAAAAAAAAATCCCAGTAAAAATGATAGATTGTAAAATAAATAACGGTATGTAGACTTTTAATAAGACATTAGATACCTTAAAACAATAAAATCTAATTCAAATAGTTCATTTCACAATGAAAAAACAAAAACTATGATACATGTACAGTGGCAAGTTAATTAGAAAGGAAAAAAAAACAATACTGTGTACGTCGGATTTGCACTAATGGAAACGCTGGCAACATGTGTGGTACTCAGCTAACCCAACTCCCCATTGAGTTATTCTTCACAATTAAATTTATACGCTAGAAACAAAAACAAAATGCAAAGTTACTCTTCACAATAGTAGATATGTTGGGTGAGAGAGAATAGTAATAAATAAATGAAAGTTGGGTTTTTTATCATTTCTTTTGGGTTCACATGTGTGCTACTCAGCTAACCCAGCTCCCCATCGAGTTAGCAGATTAGCACAACCCATGCACTACCCAAAGTTTCTATTTTGTGTTTGGATATCACTTGAATTTGGGTTAGCATTACTACTCTCAATAGTGCTAATCTCAACTATCCAAACACACCCATAGTTTCTAGGATTAGGATAATGTTCTGAACTTGGTTTTTGGTATTTATGTGATTACTTGGTCACCTTTTATATTAGTTCTCTGTGTACAGTGTATAAATTGAAACTGCATTCTATGCTTGGGTTGTGTGCTCGAACAGGTAACCAGTAGGTATTGGCCATACCCTAGGTTTTAAGCCTTAGTACGCATGTGACCGGGCCTAGTTTGTATTCAGAGTGGGTTAGAGATCCGAGAGGGCAACCAGACAAAACGCCAGAGCTGAGTCTTACACTACCTGAGAGGGAGATACACTTCGGGGCATCGGTACTGGAACTTAGGTCGGGCTTACAAGCGAGAGCTGCGGTCTGTACCTCTGTTGGTTAGAACTGCGTTAGGAATTAAGCCAACAAGCGAGAGCTGAGGTTTGGTGCTTGATATTGTTTGATACCAGAACTAAACATGTTAATACCATGAACACATAAATACCGATTTACTTGTGTTGCGCACCAGTCGTACGCGAGAGCGACGACTGGTACACTTCAATCTGACAGACGCGAAAGCGCGGTTCAGTAGTTGTGTGGATCGTACGTGACAGGTACAGTTAGCGCGACCCGAGGCCGAGTGACGACTAGTCCGAAATCCTAGAAACGTCTTTTATCTTATTGTTTTAGACCTTTACTGCTTTGTTTGTTGATTTAGGAAAAGTACCAAAAATACCCCTGCTTGTGAACAAACCCTAATTTTAGGGATAAACAAAGCCTAGTCCGGTTTGCCAACTGTTCATGTGGATTCGACCCCGCACTACACTACAACTTAGTCGTACGCTTGCGACTGATTTGTTGTTTAGTAGGGATTTAAAAGTAGTGCACTTTCGAGTGAACAGTACGCTTGCGACTGATTTGTTGATTTGACCCCATACTATGCCTAGTCGTACGCTTGCGACTGATTTGTTGATCAGTTGGATAATTAAAAGTAGTGCACTCTAAAGTGAACATTGTCATAATAAATAATATCATGGGATATGTGTGTTGTCCATGGGTTTTTTTTTAAAAAAAAAAAAACTCACTGTTCATTCTCATTATCTCATATGATACCAATTGAGGGTCTAAAATATATGCGAAAATAAAAGAATAATACTCATCAAGTAGTAAACTTAACTAAAAAAGCAGACTTATAAATCTCAAAATTATAATTTATATAATCATTTAAGTTTTTTTCATCAAATCATTTTACTTTGGATACTCAGATTTTCTACTTTTAAAATTTTTTAAGGATTTGTTCGGATTTCCAGATAGTCTATTTTCATCTTTTTTTTAGTCTATTTCAACAATTATAAAACAAATAATTCAAAAAATAAAAATAAACAATTTAAATATCCCATAATATTTTAATTTTAAAGACTCTAATAAAAAGACATAAGTAAAACTACGGTGTTTTTAAACTTATGGAGGCCTTCCACATATAAGTTTAACTTAAAAAACATATTAAATCATCTCTAAATTTTGATTTATATGGCTTAATAAGTTCCTTATATGAAGATATTGTGGCATGCAAATATTTTTCATTTTTAAAGATTTGTAGGTATTTATTTTGGATTTTTTAATAGCCACTATACAATATTAATAAAATAATCAATGTTTCATATATAACTTTTAAAAATTACAAAATAAATACTTAAAAATATCTAAAAATAGAAAAATTTTTGCATGCCACATAGTTTTAATATAAAAAATTTATTGAGCCATATAAAATCAAAATTTAAATATGATTTAATATATTTTTAAGGTTAAACTCACAAAAGAAATCTGTAAATTTAAGAACACCGTATATTTACTCAAAAGACATAACTCGTACAAATCATAATTTGGAGGTGTTTAATAGAAATAAGCTATTTTAGTTAAACTCTTGTTGGTGACCAGCTCATACACAGTAGCGTCTGATATTGATTTAATGTTCATTATATGGTCGCGACTAGTGTGGGGGCTTGATCATCAGAGAATTGCCTCATCGATATCTTCTCAACTGTTGATGTTTAAAATTAATTACACATGCACGTCACTGTGGCTAAAAAAAAAATTTTAATTATTTCTCTAAAAAAAAGTAACTTAATTATTTTATGTCCTTTAGATCTCTTGCCCAAGTACTACGTACAAGAAGCACTTAAAAATTTTAAAAAAAGTTGTTCCCGCGTGCCAACATACCTCCAGGCGCCGGGTCTATAAAATGCGCTCGTTTATGCTTTGTTGCCATCAACACTCGAGAGCTTTGAGGAAGATGAAACCAAAGGGAACGAGAATGGCTTCGAGAGTGTTGCTTGTGCTGATGATGGCCATTGCACTAGTTCCGTTGGTGATGGCACGGCAGAATCCTTCCGACGATGCGGCATCACAATATGGTAACAGAGTCAGAGTCCTAATTACCTACTTATTAAACTTAACGGGGCTTAATTCTTGCTTGCTCCTATATATGAAAATTAATGAGTATTAAAACTATCCATAGCGTCCATAAGTTACATTTTGGGATGCATCTGTTATATTTTAGATGTATCTGTTACATTCTGTATACATCTATGAATGTATATATGGACAGTTTTTCGATGGACGCACGATGTTTCTCAAAATTAATTTACATGCATGCATACATTATAGATAGATTCACATTCTTTTTTCCTGAGAAATTTATTGATGGATTCATAACCTTTGGAAATAGGTTCCGGCATGTTGAGTATAGTCACCACATGTGTAGACTTTGTTGGTTTCGGTTGCTACCTCTGATCAGACTCCTCACGTTTTAATTAGACATATATATATCGTCTCTAAATTTTCGTAATAGAGATAATTATAACAGTGACAAAAAATTTGGGGTCTCCATGGACTTTGGTGGGTTAATATATACTCATGATTTATTTGGGGATGCTAATTCAGTAGTCCAGATAAATAATATGGTACTGAATTTGCATTGATATTATATAAACAAAAATTTAGTCGTATATCCTTACTGTATATAAAAGCATATAGAAAAAAATAACATGAAAGGATTATCTTCCTCAAATAAAAAACTGAGCCATTGATCATTTTCTTGAATAGATCAAAACCGTTGATTTACGTTAATGCCCGTTTATGTTAATGTCTCAGCCCATTAAAATTTAAGGCCCATATCAATTTTCTCAATATAAGGCCTATTATATATTATTTTAAAAATTTATTATAAGAAATAATAATTTCAGTCCAAAACAATGCATGGGCTCTTTACTAAATAGACCTATAAATGTGGCCCATTTAGAGGTGGCCAAATGGTGCTTACTGCTTACATGGTCAGCACATCATTGTTTCATTCATATTGTTACTTGGTGATTTTAGACCAACAAAAAAGGAGTTAAAAAGTGTTTACCTGTGGTTTTGCTCTTTGCAAATCCCACCCATGCATACGCCAACGGTCATGTTTTCGTGATGACGGGCTGCCAAAAGATCTTCAGGATGTGGATAATATATAAAAAATCAATTGAACCCCACATATTTCTTAATTTTGTGAAATATATATTCGTGTTGCATCTTTAGATAATTATATGAGAGGGTAAATTATAGTTATAGTTTTCTTCCGAAGTATCATTTTATATATCATTTTAATTTTATTCTACAAGTTCAAAACAGTATGGTGCTTAGATAATTTATATAATTTGTTTTGTATGAGAATTGTATACTCCTTTGACACTCCCATAAGTCCATTTAGACACATGTTATAATATCATCGCATGACTTTTATATGCTAATTTATTTACTCCTATGTAGGTGTTACCAATATTGACCAAGAATTGCCTGTGCCGAAAGGTTTAAATTTGACTAAAATTTGTCAAATTCTTAAAAACAAGTCGCTGAAAATTTGTTCTCCACCACTGCCGCCTCCTGTGCCATCGCCGCCGCCGCCTCCAGTGCCGTCCCTGCCGCCGCCTCCAGTGCCGTCACCTCCGCCGCCTCCTGTGCCGTCACCTCCGCCGCCTCCTGTGCCGTCACCTCCGCCGCCGCCTGTGCCGTCACCTCCGCCGCCGCCTGTGCCGTCACCTCCGCGGCCTCCTGTGCCGTCACCACCGCGGCCTCCTGTGCCGTCACCACCGCCGCCTCCTGTGCCGTCACCTCCGCCGCCTCCTGTGCCGTCACCTCCGCCGCCTCCTGTGCCGTCACCGCCGCCGCCGCCGCCTCCTCCTGTGCCGTCACCTCCGCCGCCTCCTGTGCCGTCGCCGCCGCCGCCGCCTCCTGTGCCGTCGCCACCGCCGCCGCCAGTGCCGTCACCGCCGCCGCCGCCAGTGCCGTCACCTCCGCCGCCTCCTGTGCCGTCACCTCCGCCGCCTCCTGTGCCGTCACCTCCGCCGCCTCCTCCTGTGCCGTCACCGCCGCCGCCTCCTCCTGTGCCGTCACCTCCGCCGCCTCCTGTGCCGTCGCCGCCGCCGCCGCCTCCTGTGCCGTCACCACCGCCGCCGCCTGTGCCGTCACCGCCGCCGCCGCCAGTGCCGTCACCGCCGCCGCCGCCAGTGCCGTCACCTCCGCCGCCTCCAGTGCCGTCACCTCCGCCGCCTCCTGTGCCGTCACCGCCGCCGCCGCCTCCTGTGCCGTCACCGCCGCCGCCGCCTCCTGTGCCGTCACCTCCGCCGCCGCCGCCTGTGCCGTCACCTCCGCCGCCGCCGCCTGTGCCGTCACCGCCGCCGCCGCCTGTGCCGTCCCCGCCGCCGCCGCCTGTGCCGTCCCCGCCGCCGCCGCCTGTGCCGTCCCCTCCGCCGCCGCCTCCAGTGCCGTCCCCGCCGCCGCCTCCAGTGCCGTCCCCGCCGCCGCCATGTCCAGCACCAACACCTGGAAATAATGGCAATAACGGGAATAATGGCAATAACGGAAACAATGGTAACAACGGCAACAATGGCAACAATTGTAACAACACTTCAGCACCAACACCGGGAAATAACGGTAACAATGGCAATTCTCCGTCTAGAACACCTACACCAGGAAATAATGGGAATAACAACAACAATTGAAACAATGGGAATAACGGTAATGGCGGCAACAATGGAAACAGAGCCAATAATGGTAATTGAGAGAGGGTAATAATTAATTGTTCAATTTACGAAGACCCGATCAATTAGTTTTAAAATATTTAAATTCGTGCTGGTTTTTTTTTTTTAAAAAAAAGATTTTAGAAGAAAGCATTTTGGCATTGTGTACTCTAGTAATTAGTAGTAGAAAATAAGTTGATCTCCTATGTAGCTGCATGCTATATATATAATGAAGATCAAAGTTCTAAATAATGAATATCGGATTCAAATGCCATTATATTAATTTCTTTTAATTGGTGACTGTAATCAACTCTACTTGATAGCTTGTGCTTGTTGATATGCCACACTACTTGTGGTATATATATATATATATATTATATCTAAAAAATGTAGCTCAAATAATCAATTCAAGTTGCTCAACACAATCTTCATATTGAAAGCTTGTAGATTACCGATTTTTTCTATTATTAGAACTTTCTAACTATTTTTTTAGATTTTCTAATAGCAACTATACAATATTAATAAAATAATCAATGTTTCATATATAACTTTTAGAAAATCCGAAATAAATACTTCAAAATCTCCAAAAATGAAAAAAATTTTTGCATGCTATAAGATTTTGATATAAAGAATTTATTGAGCCATATAAATCAAAATTTGGATATGAAAATCTGCCCGTTGGCACCGTTGGAGCTTTGGCACCGGATCCCTCCTCGTTATATATTATATATATAGTTAGAAAATATGTTCTAACTTAACGTCAAATATTATATTAATTTAGAAACCATTACAAAATAATTCCTTTTTGTGGATTATGAACTTGACGTTAAAATTACATGAAATAAATTAGTTGAAGAATATCTAAAGTTTATTATGTATGTATGTTTTCAAATTTATTTGATTAAAGTTATCAAAATCATCAACTTCATTATCAATTGATTACAGTCCTTTCGGTCAGTGTAGTTATTACTTATAATCATAATATAACCCAATTTATTTTAATCCATATAGTATTTTAATATTTTCTATAACCATATTTTTTTTTACTGAAAAACGACTTAATAATATCATTAAAATTCACCAAATATTTGTCAAAATTTTATATGATCTTCAGGAATTCCAATTTAATAGTATCTCGAGGGACTATCAAAATACAACTAAATTGCATGAAATATTAAAAATAATAAATTTATAAGTTGAATAATTAATTAATGTGTTTATCGATAGAGATCATTTCATTTTTAAGATTTTGTTTTACAATTTTTTTTTGAATTTTTTTAAATGTTATTGTCAAGAATATCAATATATATAGTGATTGGCTAGTGATCCTTGCCATTTAATATATACAAATCAGACAAGTGCATATCATATTTTTTGGCTGAAGATGATCGTCTCCATGATTTGTACACATCAGTGCACGCGGGCTGCTGTTTAATTTTGTGAAATTGGTAATTCGGTACGCAGGACTAAAACAAGGGAACTGATACATTATTCAAAAAATGATACCAAAATAGATACTGATTGTATTAGTTCTCAAATTTAAGAGGTTAATATTCATATCAACTTATTAATTTAGTATTTAAGATATTTGTATATACTGTATATATAAAAATAAGCAATATAGTAAAGTCATTAATTTGAATATTATCTCATCCAATACAAATATTAACACATTCAGAATCGATTTTGATACCATCTTGATATCTTTATAACATTTTTCTAAGAACAATCAGTGTTAGGACCACTCAATGCTAAAATTTACTTCCGGCACTATATATACATAATGTAAATGTACTTTGGATCCCCTGCGTGTGCTTTAATTTGAGAGTTTCAAACAGGGGAAAAAAAAAAAAACATATTAAGTGCTGTAACTATTGTCAAAATGCAATTGCGCTTTGATTCTTTTCTATAATAAAATGTGTACGGTTACAACAAACAGTACTAAAACATTAGATGCTAGCTAGGATTCGCTTAATGCACTGTACATCATTTACTGTGTTCTGCATATGCATGTATTTTGCATATAAAAATACCAATCGGAGCTAGAGATTCAAAAGGAGAGAAAAAAAAAATTTTTTGTTGTTAACTATTTCTTATAGAAAAATAAATTCTAATAAATATCAAGTGACAATTTTTAGAAGATAATATACACATTGCTGCTGGGGCGTATCTAAGGGATGTCAGGGCGCGCCCCCAACCCTTTAGTCCGATAGAAAATATTAAATTCAGATATTTTCTATTTAACTCAAGTATAATGTTAATTTTATTAAATTGATGATAAAATTCATTTTTTTTTAAATAAAACATGACAACTATTAACTAATCAATTAGTATTCTATTACTTAAATATATATGCAATTAATTGATATATATATATAACACATTTTATTAATTAGTTTTGTTACTTAATAGCTTAAAATATAATTATTTGAGATTTAATTTCATGGTCAATTGGTAACTGACCGGTCACAAAAAATATGGTTATTTAGTTTCTCCTTTTATTAAATATATATATAAGTTGAGTTGGGTTACGGTATTATCCATAACAAAATGACATCGGTGTTATGCGTTCGTATCTCAACAACTGTAACTCTGATAGCCGATCGAATTCGACCGATGCATTCTACGTATCGAAATCTCAAAGGATACAAATTTTTACATAATTTGTTAGCTATGAAAAAGTTAATCAAACAGGAACAACACAAGTGAACCTTTATGAAAATTTTCTAACTCCGTCCATTGGCGATGGGAGTTAGAGCTTAATTGAGAAAGACCAATTTAGTTTGGTGTTATAAGCTTTTTGCTTCTAATAAATACCATGTGGCTGTTTTCAGATATTAATTGACATTGCTGGCCATCCATAAATAGCATATATAAAATCTATAGGCTTCTAAGTTTTAATTGTAAAATAGAAGAACAAAAGTTGGACCATGAGCGCCAGCGGTAATTAACTAACGGTACAGATATACAGATACCAAAAAAGATATCAAAAAAGATACCAAAACAGATACCAGTTATAATATAAAATATATCCAAATTGAAACATTAACAAATTATCTTGAAACAATTAATGTATTAACTTGAAACATTGTCGTATTAAGTTGAATAACACAAATAATAAATTAAATCATCTACTTGAATCACTACTAAATCACATAAATATTACCGTAAAGTTGTTGAGAAAACGTATGGGAGCAAGATGAAGTGAAAGAGCAACAAATGAGAAAATTATATCATTTGTATTTTATTTTAATCTTATTAAGTTTCATATTAACTTTATAGATGTTTCATTTTGATCGCAACATGTTGCAGAGTAACATTAAATTAACTTTGTATGGTGGTATCCCGACGGTACCTTTTACGGTATCCCCTAGCATTTTCCATTAACTAAAGGATAATAAGTAATAACGAAAGCAACCTTAAAAAATCATGGGTTCGAGCGTTCATTCGGAAAAGATCGAAATATTTAACGCAAATATGAAAAATAAGACATGATCCACGAACAGATTCAGGTAATAAAAGGCCTTTTGGTGGGCGAATTTCAATTATGGTCCTGCTCAAACTTGTAATCTCATGAAAGCCTAAAATAATATCAGTTCCAAGGAACCCATAATGTGAACTGTACTGGACACGAAGAGGCCCAACAATTCGAAGCTTTCCTCCCTAATTATTAAGAGGGATCTATTGACAATAAGTATTTTGACAATCTTGATAATATAACATTCAAAAATTTATAAAAATTCATAAAAAATCTTAAAAATGAAAAAAGATTTATGGATGCATTACTTAACTTGTAGATTGATAGTGTTTCAAATTTTAATCAATTTGAACATCGTCTAATGACTAATCAAAATTTTGTACACTTTTCAACGGTTATAATTTAACGGATCTTTAAAGAGCCATCAAACATTGTTTAAATTGAATATAATCGGATACATAATCAATCTATAAGTTAAGCAATACTTCCGCGAACTTTTTTCTATTTTTAAGATTTTTTATGATTTTTTTATAAATTTTTAAAATGTGAGATTGTCAAGTTATCCATTGTCAATGGATCCCTCCTCAATTGTTAAAGCCTCCAGACTGAACTAAGCCATGTACGCATGCAAGTCTTATGGCCCAATAAAGGACAACAATGAACGTTTCGATTCATATATGTAAAGAAAATATCGTTTTGGTGTATATGCATGGAGAGTAGAGGTGGCAGATTGTCGGGTTGGAGTCGGGTCTAGTCGGGTCAGTTTGATCAAATGGAAGTGTCGGGTTAGGTCGGGTATCAGGTTGACGGCTGCCGGCATTTTTTTGGGTCGGGTATCGGATTGACGTTTGCCAGCATTTTTTTGGGTTGGGTTGGGCGGGGTTTTCGGGTATGGTCAGGATTTGCACCTCTATTCTTAGGTCATCTCGGGTTTCGGGTTGTTCGGGTTCGGGTTCGGGTTCGGGTTCGGGTCGGGTTGTGTTCGGGTTAGTCTGACTTTCCCTGAAACACGAGTCGGGTCGGGTTCAGGTCAGTTTGACTTTCCCTGAAACACGGGTCGTGTCGGGTTCGGGTTAGTTTTAACTTTCCCTGAAACTTAGGTCGGGTTGGGTTCAGGTCAGGTGGGTTTTTCAGGTCGGTCGGGTCAGATTTTGCCACCTCTAATGGAGAGGCATCGATCCACACAAAGTGGGGGGGACTTGGTCATCATAATTCTTCATTGATATTTATACTATATTATAAAGCACGTAACTATTTCACTCTCCATTTTTTTCTTTCTTCTTCAAATTTTTTAATACCCATTCTACCCCTTAATCAACGGTACAGATCAAAACACATTGATTTCAAAGGCATTGATATTCTCCGATTAAACAACTTCCTCTCCATTTTGGTTTTTACAAAAATAGAAAGATATCAATCTTAGTATGGAAGACATCAATTTTGATTAGAATTCACATTAATGAGGAATTAACGCTTTATATTCTAACATTCAATAAGTTGATTTAGTGTAAAAATGGAATTTAAATGGTAAATAATTAGCAAAAAATCGAAAGCACATTATATGTATTACACGGTATAAGATCAGAATTTAAAACGCCCGCACAACGGCGGATTTCTTGCTAGTCTTTCTCAACGGATGAAACTGAAAATATTTAGAGCAGTGAAGAGTTCACTGGTTGTGACAAACAACATTACCAACTTAAAAAGTCACTCAACATCTTTTAATAGTTGCTCATTATTGTTAAACAGAAAACATAAATTAATGTTGAATGGAAAGTTTATTGTACCATATATAAAAGGGATAATGACCTCAGAGGCCCCCAAACTTTCACCTTATGACAAATTGGTCTCCGAATTTTTATTTTGGACAAATGCACCCCCAAACTATGAATTTGTGGATAGGGGATTGTACCTTAAGTGTTCAGTATCCTGAATTGTTTGCTATATGCAATCAACCAAGGATTATGTTATCAGAGGCGATTCATTCATGATGTAGATTGCAATTTCTTAGGTAATTGTCAGGCAGGTTATGGATAGATTTTAATTCATTACTTTGTTCCTTGCAATCAATAACATTAGGAAATGAACATGATCAGTTGCAATGGTTATGGGAACATAGTGGAAATTTTTCAACCCAATCCACCTATAATTGGCTTATTTTCAAAGAGGGGTTACACACACACAACATGCTATCTGGTGGGATGCCCCTATGCCCCTGTCCCTCTAAAAGTGAAAATATTCATGTGGTTAGTAAGCAAACATAGGATCAAAACAAAGGATAATTTGATTAAAAGAGGATTGGGTGGGTGTGGGTGGGGGGATGATGTATGCATATTCTGCTCTGAGAAAGAAACAGCACCACATTTAATGATTCAATGTCAGTTTGCAAAAAAATATGGTTCTGGATAGGTATTTGTCAAGTGATATCTCAGTTTTGAAAATCTTTTAATGATATAATTGATTATGCAAACTCATTACTTGTTAAGGAGATGAAAGCATTCTTGTTAGTAGTCAGTGCAGTTTGCTGGTCCATATAGAAAATTAGGAACAATATCATATTCAGAATGCATCAAATTCTTTCTTCTAGAAACATAATTATACTGATATACTCTTTGGTGCAATCATGGACAGGGCTTGTGAAAGATGAAGGGCATAGTGCAAGGTGGCTGCCGGCTAACTTGGATGAGATACCTCTACAGATGGTGCCTGCTACACCAGCCTTAATGGGATAGAGAAGCTGGAAGCAACAATGGCCTTGGAATGGCCTTGGATAGGAAGAAACAGATGCTGATTTTTCTCAATTCAGATTTTATTTTGTTAAAAATAAAAGAAAGATTTGGAGTATACTTAGATTCAGCTGGTATATGTTGTTTGAGTTGATTAGGGTTGCTAATTAAGCAGATAGGAAAATAGAATTAAGCAGATATAAGTTGTTTGAGTTGTGTAGAGGGATGCATACTGTTTTCTGTTTTTGAGGTGCTGCAGCACAAGAGTTATGCTGTAGCTAGTTAATGGGAAAATGTGTTTTTCTAGGGGGAACTATGGTTTGTAAATATCGGTTTTCATATTAAATTAAAACGGCATATATGCCTTTCTATCAAAAAAAAAAAAAAAAAAAAAACAATTAATTAGTCATATAATAATTTATTTGATATATGAAATGATCAAAGTACCCTTATATATTTATTGGATGCATTATTTTTATCATTACAACATATAATTACATAAAAAATTATATTAATAATTTACATTGTTACATAACTAATTAAAATTTAATAAATTTTGTTTATTTGATTGTGTTGATAGCAAATAATTTATGAAAAAACTAATTGGATATTTGAAATTGTAAATATATGTACAAATTTTTTTTATCACTTTTAACTTTGTATATAAATATATAATCATTATAAAGATTAAATCATTATAAATATAAAAATAGCTCATATAAAATAAAAGGCGACAATGTATTATGTAACATAATTTTTAATTAGGTACTTATATGATTAAATAGTTCTTATCTCTTTATAAATTATGAATTAATGAACCATGAGCATTTGAAAAATTATCTTACAAATGTATAATTAAGGGTATTGTAGTCATTTCATATTTCAATTAAATTATTATATGGCTAATTAATGGTTGAGGGGACAAATTATTACAAAATCATAGTTCGGAGGGCTATTTGTCTAAAATAAAAGTTTGGGAGCCAACTTGTCACAAGGTGAAAGTTCGGGGACATCTGAAGTCATATTCCCTACATAAAAATATTATATTCTAAAAGTAAATATTTAATATTTAATACTTATATACTTCCATTCAGTGATTTTTAAGAGATGTTGAGCGTTTTTTACATTAGATGGCAGATAATTGGCACAATCTAGACTCCAAAAGTTTTCAAAGTATTTACGTCACTGGGCCAAGGAAATTTATTCTCTGGCCAAGGTAACTTTATGTCTCTTTTAATCTCCTACCTAACTAAGGAGCCCTTGATCGACCAAAGTTGTACTCGCGCTCCAGCATACCTCCACGTCTATAAAATCGTACTGTTTATTCTTCATTGCCACCAATAACTTTCAGGATCGGAGGATCAAACCAGAATTAGGAGCAAGGATGGCTTCTAGAATAATGGTGCTTGTACTGATGGCCATTGCATTAATTCCTTTTGTGATGGCACGACAGAATCCTTCTGACAATGCGGCATCACAATATGGTAACAAGTCCTAATTACCTAAACTTAATTTATTGGTTACTTAGCTATATATTATGAAATTTAATTTGCATGCATGACATAATTGATTTGTAACACCTTTGGAAAAGAAGTTTCGGCATGGTATATATATAGAGTAGAACTATTGCGTAAACGTTAGCATATCGGAATGAAATGCTAACGGTTTAAATTATGTTTTGTCATACCCAAAATTTTGATTTATAGTTCTCATTAAATTCATCATATGAAAATACTTGGGAATACAAAAATTTTCCATTTTTAGAGTTTTTTAAGTATTTATTCTGATTTTTTTTAAATTTATGTACAAACAAGCATTATTTTATTAATATTTTAGTGTCAGTTTGAAAATTTCAAAACAATTACTTAAAAAGCTCTAAAAATGAAAAAATTTTGTATACCCAAGTATTTTTATATAATGAATTTAATGAGAACCATAAATCAAAATTTTGGACATGACAAAATATAACTTGAGCCGTTAGCATTCCACTCCGAAATGCTAACGTTTGCATAATAGTTCTACTCTATATATATATCAATCATGTAATATATATTTAATTTATATATTGATTTTAAAAAAAAAAGTTATAAACAATATGGTACTGAATTTGCACTATATATAAACAAAAATTTAAACATTTTGTATATTGATGTTTACCCATTAAGAGTTCCAGTACCCATGCATGTATACACAACGGTCATGAGGGGCTGCCAAAAGATCTTATATGACATTACAATTCTATGTATTTACTCATTACAGGTGTTATCAATAATGACAATGAAGTGCCTGGACCGCAAGCTTTTGATTTGACTAAAATTTGTCAAATTCTTAAGAATAAACCTTTAATTATTTGTTCGCCACCACGAGCACCACCAACATCACCACATTCAATAAGTCCTCCACCTCCAATAAGTTCACCACCACCGCCACCGCCACCAACATCACCACATCTAGTCAGTCATCCACCTCCAGTCTTACCACCCCCAGCAAGTCCACGACCACCAACACCTACATTATTACCTCCAGTTAGTCCTCTAATTCCAGTGTTACCACCACCGACACCTACATTACTACCTCCAGTTAGTCCTCCAATTTCAGTCTTGTCACCACCATTAAGTCCTCCACCTCCACCATCACCAACACCTACACTAGCACCTCCAGTAAGTTCACCACCTCCACCATCACCAACACCTACACCACCACCTCTAGTAAGTCCTCCACCTGCAGTAAGCTCACCACCTCCATCATCACCTACATCAACACCGTCACCGTTGCCTCCAGTAAGTCCTCTAGCACCACTACCAACCATAATTTCAAGCCCAATACTAACGCCGGCACCGACTCCGACTCCGACACCGACACCAATACCAACACCAACTCCGGAATCAACGGACACACCTACACCCACTCCCACTTCAGCACCAATACTAGAGAACAATGACAATTCTCCTACTCTATCGCCTATATCTAGTCCAATTTCAGAACCTACACCGACACCTACATCGACACCCACTCCGGCATCAACGGACACACCTACACCCACTCCCACCCCAGCACCAACACTAGAGAACAATGACAATTCTCCTACTCTATCGCCTATATCTAGTCCAATTTCAGAACCTACACCGACATCTACATCGACACCAACTCCGGCATCAACGGACACACCTACACCCACTCCCACCCCAGCACCAACACTAGAGAACAATGACAATTCTCCTATTCTATCACCTATATCTAGTCCAATTTCAGAACCTACACCAACACCAACACCAACTCCAGCACCAACTCCGGCATCAACGGACACACCTACACCCACTCCCACTCCAGCACCAACACTAGATAACAGTGACAATTCTCCTACTCTATCGCCTACACCTAGTCCAACTTCAGCACCTACACCAGAGAACAATGGAAACAATAACTCTCCTACTCCAGCACCTATATTGGTTCCAATTTCAGCACCTCCACCTCGTAAGCATTGCAAAAATAGAAACAACGGTAACCAGGGTAATAATGGAAACGTTGGCAATTAATTGAGATTGAGATAAATCATTGTTCTTCAAAAAAAAGAGATAAATCATTGTTCATGAGTGAAAATCCGGTCAATTAGCTTAAATATGTCAAATCTATGTATTATGTGTAATCTCTATTAATTAGCTGTAGAAAATAAATTTGATGTCCTATCAGCTGCATGCGATATATAAGGAATATCAAAAATTCTAAATTAATAAAGAATATTGCATTCAAATATCCTTATATTATATTTCTTTTTTTTTCTATGATATGTAATAAATAAGTTAATTAATTCTGCATGCCATCGATTTGGAGTCTAATCAAGTAATTTATTTTGTCCCTCCAAATGTAATCAACAACATGAATACACTTTGTTTAAATAAAATTATAGAAGTTCGTTCTGTTAGCAGATTGGGTATATTGGATTTTCAAAATCCTGTTTGAAAAATACCAACTGGATACTTATAAGAATGTGGTTGTCACAATGCCTACTGAATTTTTAAAATCATTTTTATAATTGCCAGGTTTCGTGTATAGTTTGTCAATTCCAATCGTTACACAATATCTAATGGAAAACGTTGCAACGAAACTGCTGTTGAGATATATTGTGATAGAATTCTACAAACTAAGAATAGTAGAGACGTTGAAAAAGTACTAAAATAGATAGAAGACATCGTTCGACTCTATGAAGGACAGGACAAAAGTGAAAAAGATAATGGATTTTGGGAGAGAAATATTATTGTCTCAAGATCTGAGCCCGCATGAATCTCAAGAAAATCTAACGGTCCACGTGATTAACTGCAACTTGCAATTCTATAGGAGTATAGGGGATAAGCACTCGTTCGTATCTGCTACCATGTTTTTGTGTCACCGGAGATACTCCCATCGTATTACAGACCGTTCGATCCAAATCTCACGGTCGTTATGATCCAAATGGATTTTAGGATTCTTTTTTTTTTTTAATTGATCTCATTCGTTAAATCTCGATCAGACCCTCAAACCATCCGTACAGTACCATCAAACAAATTTAAAATGACGTGGCACTCTGAGAGAGATTTTAGTATGATATAACTCGTCTTAATTCATTTACATTTGCGTTACTGAGAAAAAAATTATATTTCTTTTTTTCCTGTTAATTACATGGTACTAACTTGCTCTCATGTCTGATATTGATGAGCAGCTCGAAAAAAAGATGCACCCCGTACAAATGAAATGAAAAAAATACTATTGTAATGTAGTACTAAGAAATACATATTATAAGAATAGAAAATATTTAATAGATCGTGCAGTTACTATTTATTGAATTGTAGGAACTTACTAGTTCAAAGCCGAATCGATCATACAATTAATATTTACAAACAGATAAGAAAAATTCAAAATATACTTCCGTTCAACACAGTGTTTTTTTTTTTTTTTTAAAAAAAATATACAAGTGGTATTCTTAGAACTTGATCAATTTTTTGTATAATATTCATAGTTGAGAATCCATATTATAGTAATTTAATTTTTTGTACTATAGTTGAGAATCCATACAATTTTGTATAACATACTTCCGTTCCGAATTATTGTAGCTAGTTTAAGTCTTAAATATTTCATAACTATATATCCCATTGAGGAGGGATCCACTGATGTGAAATATCTGCTCTAATATCCTTAACACAATTTGGTTTGGTTCACAAGCACATGAACCTATCATTTAGTATATAAGGGCGTCGATTTCACAGAGACAACTCGTAATGCACTGGTTTCAATTTAATCTACCGATCTAGACAATTCGATTTTCAGAGTTCTAAAAGAGAATTTAATCCTAAATTAAGATAAGTGCTAGCAACAATTGGTTTAAGTCAATTAGAAGTGACCTAGGGACTTTGGTTTCGCAATCCCTTATAGATGTAAT
This sequence comes from Cyperus esculentus, assembly GCA_030179965.1. Taxonomy (NCBI): domain Eukaryota; kingdom Viridiplantae; phylum Streptophyta; class Magnoliopsida; order Poales; family Cyperaceae; genus Cyperus; species Cyperus esculentus. The sequence goes on along the minus strand of JASGLE010000003.1, from coordinate 4,092,327 downwards.
TTTACCCAACTAATACTTTTCATTTAATCGTTGTGAGAGAGTATCAACAATTATTGGTACCAAACTACAATTTCTTGGCTTAATACCGTACCTAAACCCTCGAGTTTCACGATTAAGTTCCTCACCCTACAAGCCTAAGTTCATTAAGTTCATGATACAAGTCAATCAACCATCAATTCATATTTCACGATTAAGTACATCACATGTCTTAATAGTCAATCAACAGGTTTCTCCTAGATTCAAGGTTTCACGGTTAAGTATCTCACCCTAAACCTAATTTTATTTCTTCAATTCCAAAACTATGAGTTTTATTTGTCATGTTCTAACCTTAGTTTCCAAGATGTCATGCACGGCTATTAAACAACACACAAACAATTCAACAAAGAAGCAAAATCACAACTAGCAATTAAAAAGTATCAACCGAGTAAGTTAACAACTACAAGTTCAAACTAAGCCTACATCCCTAGAGAGGGGATTAGCCTCTTATGGCAACAAGAGAAATACTAAAAATTTTCATATCCAAGAAAAGTATAAACAAGAGGAGAGAAGGAGAAGAAAGTCAAACACCGAAATCTCGCTCGAATCTTCGATCAATTCTCCCAAAATCTCTCTTGAGTTCTCTCTCTATTGCTCTAGATACCTTCTAACTTCCTTTCCAAGAGTTGCAAGACAGAGAGGATGAGAAAAAAAAACTCGAGTCTTCTAATTATATCTCCCCAAAACAAGAGCCCAAGTGATGCCAAAAATAGTCCAAAACTGTTTTCAATGAATTTTTCGGCGGCCACCCAAAATTCCGGGTGGGTGCCCTAAATTTCCTGCGTGACTTCTTGGCGGCCGCTCAGAATTTTGGGCGGGTGCTGTTAGAAAGTTGCAAATCCGTTCATTCTTCATGTTCTTGCTCCGTTTTCGCTCCAATTTGCTCCAAATTTCTCCAATTGCTCCATATCTGTAAATAAAAGCACAAATGGAGCAGTACCTCATTCTTGGCATAACAAAGTGAAATTAAATAAAATCTAACTACAATTGGTCGAGTTCTAGAACATTTCCTACATAAAATTGGTATAAAATACCAACTTATCATCCACTTACACCAGAAATTTTTTGACACAAAAATTACATCAAATCTTATGTATTCACAAAAAATTCTTTCACAAATATATTAATTCATTTATTTATAAATTGATTGTGTTTCAAGTTTTATTTTAATTTGAGTGTCATTTGAAACTTCATCAAGAATAATTAAATTTAGACCATTATGTAATTACCATACAAAATCGATGGTGCTGGATGGAACATCAAATGACACTCAAATTGAATGAAACTTGATACAAAATTAATACAAAATCCAGAAGTAAATGGATGTGTTCATAAAAAATTTTACATTTTTAAATTTTTTTTATGAATTTATATGGTTTGGTGTAATATTGTAATTTTTATATCAAATTTTTTTGTGTAAGTGGGTCCTCTTTGAATAAAGAAAATTAATAATTACTAGTTTACTACTGTACAAATTTAGATCAAAATGAGATCACGACTCAAATTTGAAACAAGATATATAATTACTAGTTTACTACTGTACGAAAAGAATTAAGTTTAGTGCGCAGAACATCGAATCTAAAATGAAAACGCACTATATTTGCCTATGTGATTACATAGCATTCAAGGCTTAACTCATTTTAGGGGGACCAGAGCAGCAATTGAAATCAGAGTTACAATGGTTAAAATTTTTGTTGCCAGGAAAACACAGCTCTCATGCTGATAACCAAAAAAAAAAAAAACAAAAAAAAATTTTAAAAAAAAAAATTGGTGTTGAAGTTAATAGGAATTGATGTGATGCAAGTAGTATGGGCAAAAAAAATAATAAAAAATAGTATAATAGATAGAGTCCTCATTTTATTGATGTATACTCATCCACCGTATTTCAATTAAATATATCGTTTTTAGTTAATAGATATTTATATTTCCGATTAATAGATATTATTTTTTAGTTAATATTTATGTATCTATTTTAAATTTGAGTGGCTTGACCCTCGTCTTTATCTCAAAAAAAATATATATATACTTATGCATCTATGATAAACACATAGATACACATGGGTATGTTACATTGTGTGAGAGAGTAGTATAAGGGTAGTGTGGGTCTAAGCCGTCAGATTGTTGATGGCTTCTGATAAGTTCTTGGGATTAAATCATCCGTACATGATAATGGTCCTTGACATAATTATTTTTGGGCTATCAGTTTAAAGGAATAGTACGTACATGGCAGAATGTGTCATATACATATATTTCAAATTAAATCTTTCACCTAACTAAGAATCTCTCAGCCAACGTTGTACCTGCATTTCCAACATACCGCCAGAGTCTATAAATTGATAAATTCTCACTCTTGTTTGCTGCTTCATTGCCACCAAGACAAGTTGAGGGAGATCGAAGCAATATAAACAAGCAACTACGTACAGTCTACACAGAAGAGAAGAGAGAACAATTGATGAGGCTTCTCAAATTGACAATGTGCCTCCTAGCCTAAAATACTGACGCGCATAAAAGCACTCACAGAAACTAGGTACGATATTTCATAAATACAGGCACAATATTACAATAAACACTCGAACGATACACAGTACAATATTTGCATACTTTCCGTCTAATTGCATGCATTAGCTAGGAAAAAAATATCTCAGCCCTTGCCATTGCGCTCTATTATATAAGATTGTTAGATACACTCCCAAGCCTCTTTTTTGCATAAAGAAGGAATAATATACGTACTAGGGTGTTTCGGCAACTTTAGGCATACTTTTATTTATGAAGAGAGCTCACACATTTAGCAGCGAGCAACTTTAGATGGTAGCTAGCAAAGCAATGCCTTGCCCTTCAGATGACAATAAGCATGCATATAGATATAACATTATCCAGAATCAGCCAAACTGTACCGATACTAGGGTAAACATTTCACTATATATGCACATTTACTCTCAATTCGAAGCAAAAAATAAGTAAATTGCTCACGTTTTTCTTAGAAATAGCATTTAATAGACCAGTAAATCTAGTGTAACATAATTTTCACATTAATTCATGGCCCTACAAACGTATTAAAGAACTGCCATGCTACAATTGAGACTCGTCAAAGGAAATATCATGTATTATCCAAATTTTGAAAGAAAAGCTTTTCGACACGATATATGAATTGATAAGTTTTATACGTGTTGAATAACACTTTCCAGGCTATTGCGCTTCACAAAGCGCAGTCAGGTAGTGCGCTTCGGCCCCTTATCGAAAAACTGTAGCTCAAATGACCAATCCAAGTTGCCACAATAATCTTGATATTAAAACCTAGTTGCATACTAAAATCTTCTATTTTTAGAGTTTTCTAACTATTTTTATGGATTTTTTAAAAATGACCCATTTTATGTATAAAATTTTGTGCATTTTATATACAATTTTCAAAAATCCAAAAAAACAATTAGAAAACTCTAAAAGTAGAAAATTTCTGTAATCTACAAGATTTCAATATATAGATTGTGTTGAGCAACTTGGATTGGCCATTTGAGCTACAGTTTTGCGATACAGAGCCGAAGCGCACTACCTCACTGCACTTTGTGAAACGCAATAGCCTCACTCTATATATATATATATAGATATATATATATAAAGAATAAAAAAGGCAGCGTTTGCTATATTGAATGTATTAAGTATCAACGTTTCTCTACACAAAAAAAAAGGGGTAATCTGCTACATACCCATGAAAACTTGGTAAATTAGGTATTTGCCCATGAAACCTTTGAATCTAGATATATGCCCATCAAAAACTATGCTTTTTATATATATACCCATGAATTCTTCAAATGTTTTGGTATATGCCCATTGTGGTCTATTGTTCAGGTTTTAACTCAACCAAAAGGGTTCCAACAAGGCATTAACGGCTCCTTGCCTCTGCGCCTATCTATGGCCTGTTCTGGTGCTTTTGTTACAAACCTAAACATATCACTTTTAGGTCTTTCTGGATGATCTAGTTTTGGACAAACAAATAAACAATCTTAGCAGTTTTGATATACCCTTTCCTTACTATCTAGAATATCTTAAATTTTGGATTAGGCTGCCATACCTATGATCTTTTCTTCAATAATTGAGTTTCTGAACCTTGCTCTGATACCAGTAAGAAAAACGCCCGTTCCTTAGGATCTCAACTCCAAAACTTCGTTGCTAAAAGATACTAGACTAGAAGTTTAAGAGGAAAGAAATTTTTATTAAGCGGAAGATATCTTACAAAGAGAGAGAAGTAAGACTTGCTGGGACTCAGCTGTCTTGCAACTCTGAGAAAACACACTTATATAGACTCGGGAATGGAATCTCAATTATCACACCGGGTGCTCATTGGGCCCCATCGTCATGTGAATAAAGGGATTTCCACAATCCTTTGTCTCCTATTCAGTACACCCACTATCCAAAAGTTAGGTGCACTGATTGAAGAAAAAGAGAGATAGTACAACCACTTCACCGAAAGTGGATCGCACTGACTCAAAATTAGCACACTACTGGCCAAAACAGGTAGGCCAAAAGTAAAAAGAAAAAGATGCTCAAATAATTGAGCGCTCCACACAAAGCAAATAGTGGTTTTCCGTAGATTACCACCAGATTATTCATCACACTTAATTATTAGATAAAGTTGTGAAGGACAGTAGTTGGGTCCATCACGCTCCCAATACCGTTCACCACCTGACAAATTGCGTAATTAAGTTGTCAAGGTCCTTCTCGATTTTCTTAATTTTTGGAATTTGTTCTTCAAGTAGTAAACAGGTATCTCCCATCATGCAATCAATGTTTCTGTATGGACGTGCAGTCTCATACTCACGTTCAAGCATGGTCTTCAGTACATTGATTTGTGCAAAGGCCATCCTTGCTTGAAGTTCCTTGACTTCACGCATGACGCCTCTGTGGATAGCGGCATTTGTGAGTGATCCACCATTGCGTTCTCTGGCGTAGTGTATGTCATGGATGTCTGCAGTTGTGTATAGGGGAATACTGTCTGAATACGAGTGCATAGAAGCATAGTGCTGGCGTCGTTCAGCATTCCAGTCTGAATTTCCTCTAGAACTGGCTCCAACATGGAAATGAACGCGGTTTGCTCTGGGTTGAGACATCTTGTTGTGCAGTAGGTGGTCAGTCGGGATAGTGTATCTGCAAGGGTGTTGTGCCTTCCGTCAATGTGCTCGAAATTGATATGCACACCTGTTCCTGTCACAAAATCAGTAAATTTAATCCACCTGACCCGAGAGGGTTTATTGTTAGCAGTTTTATTATAAAAGCTAATAATCGCTTGACAATCTGTCCTAAGCGTTATTTCACTTTTATCTAGATAGTGGATTTTCATGGCCGTTAAAGTCTCCATGCAGGCGTGAATTTCTGCATCTATCGTCGATTTTATGACTGGAAATTTGCCACTTGCGTATGCACACACTTTCTCGGTTGAGCGAGGGTCCGCCTTCTTTGGCTTCCATTTGCAAACACCTCCCCAGCCTTCCATACATCCATCAGTTTCGAGGATAATATAGGCATTTTCCGGGGGAAACTCCAGGTCTGGAAGATTTTGAACCTCACTCTGGATTTGTCTTATTAGATTGATATCAGACGGTTTCAGCCTCTTGTCACCATGGGGAGAAGTTTTAGAATACAAAGGGCCGAGTTTGGTACCCAGTTTTGGAATATACGCCCTTGCATAGTTGAGAATACCAAGAAAGGAGCGAAGCCCTTTCTTTTCCTTCAAAGATTCCACATCAAAATTGATAATCTTCTTGATTATATGCTCTTGGAGTTTGATCTTTCCCCGATTAATAATTGCACCTAAAAATTCCACCTCAGGTACAGCTATTTTGAATTTTGTGGGTGACAGCACAAGTCCATTTTTCTCACAAATGGAAAGCATTACCCCCAAATGCTTTGCATGTTCTTCTTCTGTCTGTGAGAAGACTAAAATGTCATCTATGTAGACTGCTATGAATGTTTCGGTTCCTCTGAAGCAGTCGTCCATCTTTCTTTGGAACACAGCAGGCGCATTTTTTAATCCGAATGGCATGACTAACCATTCGTATAATCCTCCAGGGACTATGAAAGCAGTCCATGGTATAGATGCTGGATCCATAGCGACTTGATGAAAGCCGCTCTTCAGATCGAATTTCGAAAAGATCTTGCTATTACTGATCTTTTTCAAAATTGTATTGATACCTGGCAGAGAGTATTGGTCTTTGTAGGTGTTATCATTGAGGGTTCTGTAGTTGAGAACCATCCTCTCCTTGCCTTTTATCTCCTTCCCAGTTTTTGGATCAATTGAAGTCCCGGAATTGACCATGAATGCCATTGTTCGGTGTCTGCTTGTGCTGGGTCTGATTACACCAATTTCGAGTAGGGCTTTAATATGGTGGTCAAATTGTTCCTTCATGGCCGGAGTCACGTGTTTGAGCGGTTTATCTTCGATTGTAAGATCCGGGTTGATGATCTCCAGTTTGCAAACCACCTTGTTTTTGGCCCAATGCTGAAGTGGGTTGCTTCCAATATAGCCTTGGTCTTTTAGGCGGGCTAATAGTGGACCAAATCTCTTTTCAAAATTTTTATTGGTAATTGGGTTTTGGTAAAAGACAGCTTCTTGGATTAGTCGGTATTCATGCTCTTCGAGATCCAATTCTTGTATAGCAGCTGGAACTGCTATTGTTTCTGTTGTGGTGTGAATCTCTGTTACATTCTTATAGAATGTAAGCACCTTGCCTTCAATTCTTAATCCTCCTGCCATAGATCTTATAAAATTACACCCAAGGAGCATCTGTATTCCTTCACGCATGCCCATTGGAAAACAATAGGTGAAAGGAATGCGAAACTTGTTTTCTCCAATCACGAGTTGTCCTTGCTTGAGTTTTGTATTGACAACTTGTCGTGAATTTACTCCTGTGATTTGGACTGGGTATAATGTTTTCTCTTGTGCTTCATTTGGGATGGCAGTCTGACAGATACAGCAGGTTGATGCACCAGTGTCGAGGATTGCTCGGATATCAAATCTTTTGACTCCAGGGATTTCAATGGATACTATCAGATTATACAACCTGTTATCAATCTTTTTGTGCTGTCTGGGCTGCTGAACTTGTGTTAGAACCTCTGCTTTGTATGCTGCATAGTCAATGAAGACTACAAGTGCAGCTTCACCATCTTCATCATCTTCCTCCATTATTGGTTCTTCTTGATAGGTTACTTTCTTCTTTCCTTTATCAGAGATTGCCAGTTCTCTGAATTCTTCTGCCAATTCTTCTTCAAGGGTTTTTATTTGATTTTCTTGTAGAGGTTCTTGTTCTGCCAATTCTTCTTTGGGAGTTTGTATCTGGGTTTCTTGTAGAAGTTTTTGCAATCGTTCATTTTCAGCTTCTAGGAACTCAACATATTTTATGAGCTCTTTTATAAGGGTATCTTTGTTGGAGTATTGTCTGGGCTCAAGTTGAGTTTTCAGTTGTATTTCTTTTCCCAGATAGAATGGTGAGCACATGGCACAGGCTAGAAGTTTGCAATCTTCACAGCCTATCCTGTAGTTTTTATTTGTTTCGATTTTGCAAAAACTACAGTTACCATTGATTTGGACTTCAGTGCTGAATCGGTGTTGGCACTGTTCTTGCTTCTCAGGAAGCTGAACTTTACTTCTCCATCCATAATGCTCAATTTGCAGCATCATAGCACCTTCCCAAGGGATTTCTTCAATTGCAGTTCGCACATGGACCTCCGTGTTACCAGCTTCTCCTTCTGAGAGGCTGCATATGGCATCACTGTCAGGTTCATTTAGATCCACTGATACCACGTCTATGTCATCTGGTAGGTCCAGATTATCCAACACCGCTGCTCTTGCGATGTTCCCTCTATTCCTCTTACATTCTCGCGCAAAATGACCTTCCTCTCCACATATAAAACACTTGCATTTGCGGACTCGGTCAGCATGTTTTCGCTTGAACACTCGCACATGTGAGTCATGTGGCTTTCCTTTGTAGGTCTTGGCTTTTCTAAGACCATACTTCTTTCGGCTGTTATGGTATTCTCCTGGTATGGGTATACGGCTGCATATGGTTAGGTCTTTAAGGCTTCGTTGCATTGCTGCCTTCTTACACATCTCTGCCAAATACTGGTAAGAGAAGTGTATTCTGGGCATGACACCAATTGTATTACCAGGAAACTTCTTCTGGAATGCCTCTTCAAGTTCATTGCCAATAAGAGAGGGCATTTTTCTGAAAAACTTTGCTGAGAGTTCTTCATTTACATACATCCTCCCAGATTTTGCTGCTAGAACTTTGTAATCATTCATGTAAGAGAAGAGATCTCTTACATTGTTACAGCTCAATCTTTCAAGATCATAGTATGCACGATCTTGTTCGTCTGTTGTTCCTTGGTAGGGATCCTCCAATAGCATTACTCTTCGGATTTGTGATATAACGTTTTGGGGATCATCGGCAATGTTTGTGAGTATATCATATTGTTCTTTGAACGCCATTCGCCATTGGATCCAAATCTTCTTTTCTGTTTCACCAAGGAGGTTCTCTATGAACATCATCTTAGCCTTGTTATCATCAAAGGTTCTTTCACTCAAGAGATTTAGAGTGATTGATTCCCATCTTGATATGGTATCATTATAGAGACCAATATCTTCGGGTAATACCAGCAAAGCGCCTTGTTGTTGCATTGCTGCTGGTAAATTCCACATTTCATTATGGTGATGACCAACTCCTCCTGGTAAACTCAAGTTCTTAGGCCTTTGCCAGCTTGATGAAGGTTGTTGAGAGGTTGATGCTTCACCATGTTTAGCTTCAAGCCTAGCTGGTGTATAGGACACTTGTCCCATCAGAGGCTCTGGGGGTGGATGATAAACACCAGATGTTGTACTAGAGAAAGCTCTTTCTTGTAAAAACTGTTTCAGTTTTGGGTATTCTGTTTCTTCTTCTTCTTGATCATGCATCATGAAAACAGTTTCAGTTTGTTTTTGTTCTTTCCCACCACCTTCCACAGAAAATGGATTGATAAAATCCATTTCTGTTTCTTCATTATAACTATCCCAGATAGGACAGTCATCTTTTGGACCTTCTATCAGCTGTGCAGTGACAGCTAGGGCTCCCCAGAAAATGTCATCTTCTGTTTCATTCTCATTATCAGATTCTTCTTCTGCCTCATAGCAAAGGACCATAGCTATGATTTCTTCGTCCAATTGCTCTTCGTCAAATTCACCTCTTGGTTGTTCTTGAGGTGGCGGCGTTGCACCATAGTTTGTGAATCTGAGCAGTAGTGAGCCATCGGTTCGCATTTGTGTAACTGCTCTTTGAGGATGTTGAGCTTCAGGCTGTTGCATTGGCCTGAGTACCCACTGCCTTCCTCTTAATTCTGTAGTGGTATGCCTTTGCCCTGGGATAGCTTGAACTCCATGACTTGTGAGATAATCAGATACATTGTTGATGTTGTATCTAAATCCCGTGAAGTTAGTGTTTGAAAGCCTCCCAATGAGTGATCTCGTCAGCAGCAAGTTGCTTTCGCCAGCTCGCCATGTGTCATATCCATGAGTTTGAATCACCAGCTGGATATGATTATAGAAATCCCTTATGGATAGCATCATATTTGGGGCAATATAGGCCAATTGAGACCCATGAGTCAGATCCATTTCCATAGTACCAATTATGGATCTATCATCAGACCATCTTGTATCTTGGATTACTACAAGGGCATTGACCCCTGCAGCTACTCTGTGGAGAGTAAAGAGACGTATCATGATCAGGCCCATGTGGAGATGTTGTAGACCTTCTCTTTGCAGTCTCTCAAATCCTTGTTGTGTGATGAATGGTAATTCCAGTTGTTGGTTGTCTACAACTGAAATCCTTTGGTCTGAGTAGTGTTGATAAACCTGATGCTGGGTTTGGAAGAGGCTCCCTGCTTGGTAAAGTACTTCAGCAGGAACATTTTGTGCTCTTCGGAATTGTGACAGATTAAGCTCTGCATCTGGATTCATCTGGGACTCAAGTGTTCTTTGATACCCTTGTTGTCTCCTGGGCATCATACGGCTTAATGAGTGCCGTGCTCGCTGTCCAAGTCTGTAACCTCTTACTTGGTCTTCTACTGTGGGGGTCTGTTCACGGTTTTGATTTTGTTGGTCACGGTTGCTTATAGATGGTCGTGCTGCCATCTCTGTTTGGGTTTGAGTTTGGCTCATTTTGATGCTTTTCGCTTTTCTTCTTCAAAGACCTTTTGTGGGTCCTTAAAGACGTAGAAAGGTGCAGGCTTTGGTTTCGGCTTGAGAATCGGTTCTCCGAGGCTGAGTTTTTGGAGGTTCTTCTCCAGATCTTCAATAGTTTTTGCGGAGATATCAGAAGACGTCCCAGCTGATTTCTCAGCTACGACCTTCTTAATATCTTTGACTGTCTCCAAACAGTCGTCGAGGTTTTCGCTTATCTTGACAAGTAGTTGGATAATTGTGTTGTTCTGTTTGATCAGGGCTACGGTGGCCTTCTGGCTGACTTCTGTTGGTTTAACAAAGCCTTCAGGGGGTCCTTCGATAGATTCAGTTGCCTTTAACGCGTCTTTATAAATTTCAGTTCGCTTGGTGATAAGCCAGTCGTTCATACGTAATTTCAATTATGCAAAAGAAAAAGATTTCAGTATATTGGCAGATTAAGATACTCTAGTATTTCAGGAATGAATATATCAATCCCGCATAAGAATGTTCAAGTTTTTGTGACATAACTAGAACTTAGCTACGTGGTGGATATATATCTAAATTAATGAAGTTTAGATGGGTAAATATCTAAATTTATAACTTTGATGGGTAAATATCTAATTAGGCTAAGTTTTGAAGGGTATATATCTGATTTCCCCAAAAAAAAAAACAAAAGAAAGAAAGAAAGAGAGAACAAAGTTTTTTTTTTGTTCCTTCTATACAGCCATGCATACAAAATGTACCCCAACCCCTATGGTATTACACTTGTACAAAAAGAATGAAGCAATATTATAGTGTTATTTAGGAGACTCGTCGAACCCCCTGGGTTTACCCCGCAACATATCCCCAAACCCGCCTCTCATAATCCGTCTCAACGTGGTGTCATCAGTAGATGGACCAGCCTGGGGAGAAGGCTGCGACGGGCCAGCCTGGGGAGAAGGCTGAGACGGGCCAGCCTCATGGGTTAGTTGCTCTGAATTTACACCCAAGGTACCGACTGATGGCGCACCAAAAAAGCTACTGACTGATGATGCAAGCCCGATGTGGGCCCCCATGACTCTACTGCTTATGCTCTCAAAAGTGAGGCCAGATCTCTCTTTCATGATTATTTCCAGAGCTTCTTTGTGGGCTGGATCAAGTGCATCTGGGTCCTTGAGCAGATTTTGGATCGATGGGAGGAGGAGATCTCTTGTATTTGTTGTGGAGATATCTGCCCACATAAAAAAATAAATAAATAAAAATTAATGCAGTCAACTAAATCGATAGTGTTCAGCTAAAAATGGAGTATGAAAAACAGTTTACCCTCAATTATGCAGTATAAAATATACAGTGCAGAACATGGGGAAATATAGAATGTCAATATTCACAAAATAAATTATTTTGAAACATAAAAAAATGGAAAAAGAAAAAAAGAAGGCAACCAGTGGCATCAAGTGCACGGATTGCTTCACAAAAGACATCGGCTTTCTCACGACGGTGTGTGATATCGCCCCCTTGAGACAGCACACTTGTCAATTTGAATATCTTTGACAACAGATGTTTTCATTTGTCAAGGAAAATGCTAGTCATTGTAACAACTCACCTGTTTCAAAAAAGGTTCCTCAAATGCAAATCGTTGTAACAGGTAAGATCTCAAGTACCAACATAGCAGACTGTCAGTTCATTCTTCTATTAGGATGGCATTAATGTCTAGCTAAGAAGCTAATAATAAGAAAGCCTTAGGGCCTGTTTGGCTCCCCCCAGCACCAGGAAAATTAACTGCTTATGTGGAAATTTAAAAATTCACTCTCACAGAATTCTCAATATCCCACAAAAATAGTAACTTTCCCGGGGAAGTGGGGGGTGCTGAACAGGCCCTTAAAGGATCTCAACACAAAACTTGGAAATAAAAATTCAAAGGATATATTCACGGAGCTTATCAGTCGTATGAGGCACCGCAACGACCAGTGCACGTATAACAGAGATAATGGCCTCATGGGATCCATCTTCAAGGAAAGCATCCATTTGTATCTTTATCTTATCAACAACCTATTCAAACAATTGCATGTAAATCATCCAAGTAGGAAATGGGAACAATTATTTAGGATGAACTGGAGGGCACATCTAATACATATGCTACTAATCTGAAATTTTAAGTGGTACTTACATCATACTAAAAATTTACAACAAAGAATTACATTTTAGTGCCTATGAAATTATTTTGTTGCAACATTACGTAAGGGCACATATGACATGTAATGTTCCAACTGTAATGTTAGCTTTTTGCCTTGATTGATTTCTCAATCCTTTCATGTGAAAACTAAACCACACTTCTGTTATCTTTATTTATTCAATGATAATTAATGACTACTACACATTAATCCTTCTGCCCTTGTAAAGCAAAGCTGAAAAAAGTTAAAAATTTGGTAAAAATATAACTTTCCAAGTAAAACAATACCATTTCATTTTTGAAATGCTGTGCGACAGTTCCAAAAGCATCAATACTTGCATATTTCACATTTAAATTCTGGTCGGAGCCCAGAGTTACCAGAGCTGGCAATACATGAGTCGATGTCACCTTCACATCTACATATGGCACCTACATTTTATGAGAAATTATGAGATCAAATAGACTTAGCACCTTATCACAGGATAGCAAGCTTGTTCGATCAGGCCATTTGTCAGAGTCAACTCTAATATCAACATTTGGCTAATTTTATGTTCATTTATTCAGTTGATATATATATTACATTTTTTGTTTGGAAAAAGGTTGTACAGATATCTTTTGTTTTCTTATTATATGAAACACCCTAGGGAACATATAAATGCTAACAGAGAATCTCAAAACCCAAAATATACAGTTTCCTGTAACTATTATTATTATAATCATGTTCCAATTATGGACTGCGTTTATGAATACTGTATGTATACATTTTATTCATTATTTTTTTTATTATAAGCATGTAATTACAGATTTATGCAGTTGCTTTTTATTATAAGCATGTAGTTACTTTTTACTCCTAATTGCAAATAATTGGATATTGAGTAAGCTTTGAGATAAAATTAAGAATTTTTTTGGCTTAATGAGGGTAAAGCTTAACTGTTATGGTGTTTGTCTTTCTGTCAAAGTACTGCTCAGGTACTAAACTAATATTTGGTTTTGAAAAGCTTACCAATGCTTTCAAAAGTGCTGCAGCATTGGCCTTCAGATCAGGGTCAGAGCTGACGACCATCTCCCAGAGGATATTAAATACTGTCCCATGATGCTCCTCAAATGTGCTATACATTGAAAAATAAAAAATAAACTCACACAAGGTTTGAGAGTATTCTGTGGATCTTTCAGGAAAAACAAAAAACAAAAAGCTCCTGGTATCTCAAACATTCATTTTGTGGTTGGTGATTGTTGGTTGCCAATTTGAGCAACAGTACCAAGTTCATAAAGAAAAGTGTAGAACAATAAATCGCAATTAGTAGCATCGCCTATTGTATGTAAGCCAATACTAATGAAATGTTAAACTCCAATTCCAACAAATATTCACAGACATGTCCTTTTATGTTAAAAATACGCACCAAAGAAATCGAACCGCATCTATGAACTCAGTGGTAAGGTGAGTAGAGGAAGAACCGTCTCTTGCTGTACTCTGTACAAGCATTTTTCTCAGGTATGTGGCTAGTTTGTCACGAGTCGAAGGAGTGCCCAAAATGCCAGCGAGTAGCAAGGGAAGTACACACATAATTGCCAACCTTTCGGTGATCATGTTTTTTGGCTGCAAACCTACAATTGTTACAACTTGCACAGTGAAATGATCCAGCATATAAGAGAGATGAAAACAAAGAAAGATAAGCTTGATCTGTAAGAACCAATATTAACAAACAATTCTGCACAGCTTTGTCAAAATTTTCATAACATTACCATTAGCGCACAATAATGACTTATTTGTGTTGTCAGAATTGGGCTCATTATCAGCTAGATTGGAACAAATTGAGGCATAACGGTACATGGTGACTGCATATAAAAAGGAGTTCTGCAACTTGATAGCGGAAATGAAGAATTAGTACCCTTAACTCTAGACTGGATGGCGAGGGGCAAGAACGTAAAATCAGCACTATCAACATCACCAACTGCCACCAGAAATACAGGCAGCATTATGTGCTCCAGATAATCTTTTCCATATCTCTCAGATACATTCAACAGGTACTGCCAAATTTTATTGAAATAAACCAAATTAAACAGAAGTCAATCCCAAATACAAATGAAAGAAGTGAAATGTTTAGATAATAAGCAGGAATTTATAAATTGATTCTACATTAGGCTTAGAATTTGAAAACAACACAAAGAAGAAGTAATAGCATTATACTCCTGAAAAAGAGGGTGAAAAAGATAAAAGCAGATCTCAATAAGATTTATCACTTAGCACAAAATATAATCAGTTGACTCTTGACAAAATATGGAATGAGCTAGGAACTCACAAAGGGTGGCCACTTCATAATCATCATAAATCTAGCAAAAAATTATCTCATCTAGCACCTTTGTGTCATAAATGCAATTTAACTCTACTTGGCCAAGGAACAAATTACCTTCACAATTCGAGTTCTCAAATTATCTTCCTTCTGTGGAAGAAATTTTGCGAGTTTTATTAAATCGTGAAGACAATCCATATGCATCCACTCAAAAAGGGGCCACTCCATATGTCCTCTGTTTCAAACATAACCAAAAGTTAAAATTTTCGTTTATGGTCTGATTCATTGCTCTAGCTTGCATAATTATTCTTCTTGCTGCATGTGATAACACAGAACTTTTTATGTTTTATTGTTTTCAAATTAATATAGTGAGAGGATGTATTAGGACTTTTGACTTCTTTACTTCTCAAATATTCGCCTCTAGAAAACCTCATAATACAGCTCCTAGAAAACTTTGCAGAGAACTCTCCAGAAACCTTTTTCAGAGCAAATGTAGCGCCTATCCTTTAGTTTCTTTAAAACTAAGTGTTTTATGCAGTTACATTTTAATGGAACCCGTAGTGCATAGAAACTACAATTATAAAAGATGTAACAAAAATTATGAATAGAATATATCAAAAGAAGACTGAACTCAGCCAAACATTGAGGTTTAATCAAATAGAAATGTAAATATGTAAGACTTAAATAGACATTACGTGGCATAAAGCTTAAGGAAGGAAGTGGAGAAACATGACTCGTCTTTCTTGGGGCCCATGGGTGTCTCTGCTGAAGAGGGAAAGGGGCATGTATCAACTGCTTCCTTGTATATAAAGGGTAGTAGATCAGTCAACATGCGCAACAGCACATCTATATTCCATCTCTCCCTTTCACCTAAAGAACGCAGGTATGAGTCCACTGAACCCTCTACTCCAGAAATCGGCGGACATCTCTGCAATTTTAATATTTAAAATTGGAAATTGTAAATTTAACTTGTAATACTTATGAACCAAGAATATATATTACTATTCTTGGAATTAAAAGGCTGTAAAGATTCAGTTCAATAAGACAATAACATTGCAAGTTTCTAGTAAACAATTAGAACTGCTTCTTCAAATCAGCATCACAAACTTTTTCAGTAAAAATGCACATACACTAAAGAATAGCATCTTGAGTTTAAAGGGAAACAAAATAATTTTATTTTTGTAAAAGCCCATAAAATGTTCAGAAAGAGGGTTATACTTGAGCAGATCCCAAGATATGGGAGAGAAGGACCCGAAGAATATGATCCAATTTGCCTCCCCAATTTATGACAGCCGGTACAAGTTCCTTTAAAGTAGTGTCTACCACCAAACCCGAAGGGTCACATACCAGTTGAAACATTAGCTCCTCTACCTATGAAATCACAAAGGAATTCTTATATTATGTCTTTTTTTTAGAACATCCCAATAATTAAGGAAATGCATAGATCCTTTTATTGAGCTTATAAGTTGGTGAGCATAAACTGTCTAGAAGTAACTGTTATGCTGTAGCAGCAAGCTTATCTTTAAGTCAAAAATTACAAAAGCACAAGGGAAATTATATAGAATATGTAAGAAGCAAAGCACTACAGTAACCAAAATAATATTGTGATAGGATCACAGGATCAATCAATGGCCCTTGTTAACAAATAGTTGGTCCACAAGCTTGTTAGCATCTCATACTATTTTTTTGGTAATGCTCCCAAACCACCCTTGTTAACAAATATTTGGTCCACAAGCTTGTTAGCATCTCATACTATTTTTTTGGTAATGCTGCCAAACCAGACAGCAGTACAGCAGTACTCGACCAATCAGTTAACGTCCAGGTTTAATTTAAAAGGTCCATGTTATAAAATTTACCAGAGAGGTTTCATACAACAACTATGGTATATAGGAGAGTAACAAACCTTGAAATACTTGTCAAGACTGGGGAACAGTGGAAGTAGGAGGGCAAGATTGTGGGCTGCAGCCTCACGCACTACGGTTGCTGTGTCTTCCACGAGTTGTTGGAGAATGGAGAGGATAAGCGAGTCCCGTGTCTCCGGCAGAACATACGCAGCTAGCTCCCCACATGACTGTGCTACCAGCAATCTTCTCTCCTCGTTCTTGTGATTTATCTGAGCAGAAATGATGCACGGGTTTAGAAAAACCGATTACAATGTTATTGTACAGTCAGAAAGCAAATGTAAACAAAAAAAAAGTGGAAGGATAAAAATTTTATGCAATTTTTATGATATTTGATGAAATCTCTTATAATTCTTAAATTAGATAAAATATAAAACACAGTCAAATCTATAAGCTCAAGGGCCTGCCTATGGATTTTTATATGTTTTAGAATTGTTCTCAATTAAGTTGAAAATTTATAGTCAAGACTGCAAAGTTAATGTCATGTTATGCAAAAAGACAACAGTAACTTGGTGATCTAGAGAATTTTGAATATATTTGATAAACCCTTCTTTATAAGAACTATAAAAACAGATGTATCATGATATGCAAGACAAAAAACTGATATAGTATTTATTTTACTAATGAAAATAAGTACACAGAAACAGTTGCAAAGAACCAGCAAGGCACTACAGATTGTGGATATTGATTAATACATTTTCCTGGACCTACCAATGTAAATTAACAAACTTCCTAGCAGAATTCCACATCCATTTATCAACTGGAGAGCCACGTCAAAAGATACATTTGAAGGAATTTCAATCTCACAAAGCAAAAAAGTTTCAATGTCATCCTTCAAGTTTTAGAATCTTTTATTCTTAATTTGTGAAAGATACAGCCGTATAGGCATGACAGAGGTGGAAAACATAGAGGTACTTAAAATTTACCCATTTCACTTTTGACTACTATGATTATCAGAAGTAAATGAGAGTCTTACAATATTTTCATCAAGGTAAGCAACATTTTTTTCATGCCAATATCTTTACTAGAGTTGTACCTGTTCCCAGCACTGAGGTAGAAGCTCTGTTTCTGTTCTCATTTCCCCTACGTTCTTGGCTAGATTGACACAAGCCTGATATTAAAAAGCTTTTGTTAAAAAGAAAGAAAATTAAAAAAAAAAAATTAATAAATCATTCACCGTACCAAATGTCTGTCTCGCTGTTAAATTGCTTCAAGTTTATTTCTAGAAGAAGGATTAAATTATTGCATTCAGAATCAGTATGTACCAAGCTGTACGATACTTGTAACATTTTAGTTACAGCGCAGAGTAAGCTGGCTTTCCCTTTTTCTATTTTGTATCGCATTCCAAATCTAGTTTAATCAATCATAAAATTAACCATTACATTTTAGGAGTCAGTCGGACTACTCATAATAGCATGAATAAGTGTTCAGTTGGATAAACTACTTGACAAATTGCAGACTTGAGGCTCCAGTATCAAGCTGGTACAGGCAATGCAATCATACTCAGTACTGGTATATTACAGAAATTCACAATCATTCAGTCAGGAGATTACAGACACAAACAGAGATTGGCACAGAGAGAGAGAGAGAGACACGTACATCCATGATAACACGCCTCTGTTGCTCATCAGGCTTCTTGATGAGATTGAAAAGTGTGTGGGTAAGTAAATCTCGTACATTGCCATCTGGATGACGCTCTATTGCACACATCATTAATGGAAGAAGCTCCTAATCAATGTATTTGCATTACACAGTTAGTTACGTTCATGTACTAAAATCACCTTATTTTGGCACATAGTTGAATGGTACATGGATGCCTCACAAGGAGTTCAACAGAGATTTTAGACTATGAATTTACCATAATTCAATCACTATATGCGCTGTTGGTGCAACATCACAGAGCAGGACAGTTAAATACAAATTTGGTAATGAATAACATCAACTTGACAAGATAAATATGCAGAAGAGAGATCATCCTAAGGACTTCTAGGTAGTTATGATACAGTTTACAAACTTTTAAAATCCAATAGTTAGTGGATTTATAGGAAACATAAAACAATAGAAAAAATAAGAAATATATCACAGATGGAAACCTCACGATGGTTGATAAGGACATATGGCACTATCTTTGGCAAAGCATCTGCCAGTACTTGTATTGTTTCCATTGCCTGTGTAAAATAGACAAAAGAATGGTTGAAATTTATTTGTAAATACCAACTACAATTAGAACAAGCATTAAACATTCAACACATTCCCCTATAGATGAGAATTATAACAATCAATAAGTACATGAGGTAAAGATTATGATATTATTTTGTGAGAAATGTTATAAACTAACCATTTTGTGAGAATCCTTTTCCCTATTTGAGTTCTGTATATTCTCCACTGGGGGCTCAGACTCTGGAAATGATGCAAGCATATCTTCTCTTGATTCCTCTTTTTTCTCTCCACTAACATCACCATTGCAAGTAACAGGAACAGAATCAGAAAGAACATTGATACATTCAGATTTCTCAGTTCCTTCGCTCTGAATGCCTTTGGTTGAATTCTCTGTCACAGGATTGTTGATTGGTGTACTCAATGGTCCTTCAGAGGGAATAATATTAGAATCAGAATTGAAACTGGGGTCACAATGAAGCAGCTTTAGATTTGTATCTTCACTTCCAGTTGGGTTTGACCATCCCGTGCTCCGGCTACTTTCAACATGCATTTTTAGGGCTGTGATTTCCATGCGGCAGTTATTCAATTCCTTTCTCTGTATCTCTGTTGCTTGTTTCAGATCTTGGATCTTCAGATCAGAAAAAGTAACATGTTGTACATAATTGTTACATTATAAAATTCATAATAAAAAAATAGCATTTACGCAGAGAAGCACAATAAAAAAATTTTACTTTTGCAAATTATTGAATCACTTGCATCACTGTTGTCCCGTGCATTAATATCCACTTACACAAAAATGACCAGTAGACAGTAGTGAAAATTACCTGTTTGTCCTTGTCTTTAAGATCCCTCTGAGTAGTTTCCAACGAACTTTTAAGCACAGATAACTGTCCCTCTGCCAAATCTTTACTTTTCAGAAGTGAATCGTTTTCATTTGTAAGACTCTCATTCTCCTTTAACAATATTTCATTTTCTCGTAAAAGAGATATCTTCTCCTATTAAAATGTACAAGTTAAAACACAATACTTGTTAATCAGGTGGAGACATAATCATGACTATATTTTATATTACACCATTGGTCAAGACCTGCCCATTTCATTTTTGTAATAATTTTATAAAGAAAAAAATGGCCATGATTCATACATAGAGCACAGAACAGCACATGCTACTTCACTTATGAATATGAACCTGGCAAGCAACAAAGCCACATACAATTGAACTCTTGAAATGCGTGGTGCCGTGGTCAAACAATATCCATATGCATTTTTTGTTTTAAAATACGGATTGGTTAATATATATGCACAACGATACAAATCAAATATGAAATATATATCATTTTGTGTAGGATATTACCTCTGCTGCCTCAGAGGTTGAGGAGAGGTACTGATAGTAATAACGGCGCAAGGCATCAGAGACAAATGCTGAGCTGTTTGGCCATACATCAAGGTTTTGATCAGTGACCTATATAGGTATCCCAAAGAAGCATTGAAGTTAAACACAAATAAATGCAACAAAGATGAACAAAATTATGTCCCAAGAATAACGAAATATCATAGCATCCTCACTACACAAATAATCTAAAGCAACAATAAAAACAATAATAGTAAAATTTCCCTAAATATATTTGTTTGTGCATTTAGTGTCAAACTTGTCATTAAACCTGGAACAATCACATATCCATTTTCAATCAGAGATCCCCTAATTAAACGCAATTTAACCCCTGTTGTTAAGATTAGGGAGCAAACAAAATGATGGTAATTTGAGAGAAAATAAAAATGGCACCAGGACCAAATACATACATCCATATTCAAAATTAAAGCAAGAGTGGAGACAAAATACCTCCTCAATAAAAGTCATGGCAGTGAGCCTATATCCAGCAAAAAGCAAGTACTCCTTGACAGCGCAGTTAAGGTCTCTTTTCTCGGCATCCTTTAGTGGCCCCAGGGACGAAAGCGTAGTTTCTCGTCTTGCTTTCTCGCTGCCAGGTCCATCGGATAATGGCATGTCCAAAGGAGGTCCTACATTTTTCCCCTATCATATCCATACCACAAACTGTTCTGTCTCATTGTATGAGCACATCTTACGGTTAGGTTTAGGAATCATTGTTGTTCTGGCATACCGAGTACCGGTGCAGATTTACAAATAAAATCCGTTCATTTCTTTATCGTACATTATGTATGTAACATAACGGATGCCTTTTTAAGGTATCAATTCTTGTACCGAGATATCACCAACTACTCCTAAATTACTGACAACAGCAGACATAATCCTTACTCCTAATAAATGGAGATTGGATTTTTTTTGAAATGAAAGTTCTATCTTCCACAAAGAAGAAACCTCAGCCGCAGCAGGTTGTTTACTTAGAATGATCATCACCGTTTACGTACATTAATATTCCAGCCCATTTAAATTTAAGGCTCATATCAGTTTCCTTACAAGGATGAGCTTTCGACTTTTTATTGTAAGATATAATAATTTCAGTCCAGAGCAAGTCGTGGGCTCTTTACTAGTAAAATGACAAAAGAGAAAAAAAAAAGAAGAAGAAGAAGAAAAAAAAAAAACAAACAAACCATTAGATTCCTGAGGGGATGATTCCTTGAGCTTTTGCACCTCCAATGTGAGCCTTGCCACATCCTCCTGAGCCAATCTCAGGTCATACTCCGCAAGCGCCAGTTTCGCTTCCGTCGACGTTTTCTCCTCTAGCAAAGTCTGGGGATCTGCCACTTTGGAGCTGTTGAACCGGGCAATCTGATCGGGGTTGAACCACTCGGGATCGGCGAAGAAGTTCCTGAGCCGGATCGCGTGGTCCTGGCGCCCGTCCTCGAGCAGCTCGTGCAGCAGCTCGAAGGCCGTCAGCTGGTACCCTTCCTCCAGCAGAAAGTTCACGACGCAGTTGCACATCGACGCCCATTTCCCCTCCTCCTCGACCGTTCCCTTCCCCATGCTTCCAATTTCTTTCCTTTCTCAGCTAGAAGTAGAACCGCTCATAGAGAGAGAGGGGGAGAGAGAGGCATTTTTATTTCGAATGAATTATTGACCGGGAGAATTATAACAGATTTTTTTATGTGCGCCATTCCATCTGAGATGAATTCGATCGGATCTGGGACGGGGAGCGAAGTTCGGAGGATCTGGAGAGGGCGGCAATGGCGGAGTCTGTTTGTTTCTGTTGGTTAGTTCGAGAGGAGCGGTCAATGGCAGACACGACTCACGAGAATTCACATCCCCTGCTGTACTGCACTGTGCAGTTCACAACTTCAGCCGTTGGATTGCCTCGAGATTCGTTCCAGCGCTGACCTCGAGATGATCCAACGGCTGACATTGTAAACTGCACAATGCAGTAAGTCTGGGGATGAGAGCTCGATTCACGAGCGTGCGTGCGGTGCGGGTTCGGATCCGATTCTGATCTCTGAACGAACATGGGAACCCGGAAGGCCCAAATTGAAGGTTGGGTTAATGGGCCGTAATGGGCCTGATTTGGGCCGATTTCACCAGCGTAGAACATTTTAGTCGGCAAGATTTAGCTACGACTATATTCATATTCCAATAAACAGATACGCGTCGGTATCGGCTGAGATCCAAATCGGATCTCAGGGTCTTGAGATCCCGATCCGACGGTTCTCAGGGACCTCGAAATTTAGACTCAGCAGATACAGGTCCTGAGAACTGTCGGATCGGGATCTTAAGACCCTGAGATCCGATTTGGATCTCAGCCGATTTCAACACAAACAGATACAGTGAAATATTTCCTTTACATTACCTTATTTTTTTGAAAGGTAATGAAGACAGTTTTATTTATTTTATTTCTTACCTTGACGTACTGAGTTGAGGGTATGTGTTGGATTGTTTTGAATTGCACTATCGTGATAATAGAGTTGCTATTTTCTTCACGTTGATAGTGATACATACACTGACGCAATTAAACACATCCCAGCAAATCGGAACAGCACCAGAGCAGCGTGTTAAAATGGATCCGAATCCGCTGTTTTTACTGCACGGATCTTGAAGTACTTCGGTGTTTCTCAACCGTTAGATCAAGAAGAAAAGCATGGTCTGTTTTTTTTTTCAGAAAAGCAGCGGATTCCAATCCCGTTAAAATAGCAACGGGAGAAACATGTGCATCAAGGTGATCCAAATCCGCTGCTTAGCGGACCCAGCTTTTTCAATCGGATGGTAGGGATCAGTTGCTGCACCGATCTCAAAGTACTTTGGTGTATAGTGTATACCGCACCTATCTCAAAGTATTTCAGTGTTTCTCAACCGTCGGATCAAAAAAAGCAGAGTCTGATTTTCTTTTTAGAAAAATAGCGGATTCAGATCCGCATCAAGGACGTGCAACTCGAGCACGTGTCAAAATATCTATTTCATTTGTGATAATGATACTAAACTGTTTCCGCTGTCAAAAGTTTAAAACATGACATCTTAGGACTTGTTCGGACAAAACTCATTTGAGGGAATGGGTTTGGGTTTGGATATGGGTTCCTTTTATCTTGATTATTGGATTCCCAAACAAAAACTCACAACCATTAGGGCGTGTTCGGTAGTCGCGGGAATCCGTGGGATGGAAATTTTTGGGAATGGGAATATGAAAGTTAAGTTGTGGAAAACTCTATGGTGGGAACGGAATTGGGAATTTTCCAAATTCTCTGTTCGGAAGTTTGACTGGAACGGGTATGGAAATTGTTACGATATCTTATAAAAATTGTATTAATGCTAAACTTACAATACAATTAATTATCTTATCGTAAGTTTCTGTTTATGCTAAAATACTTGTGTTTTCATTTTCACGTGCTACATACACAAGACTTGATATGACTATAATATTAATTGCCACTAGCTGATAGTCGATACAAAACTGAATGATACAGTTGTTCTAGTCAATAAAGACAAAGATCAATACATCAAAGTTTACATGCTTTCAGGTTTACAAACGTGAGTACGCAAGTACTTGTTATTCTTGCAGATGCTAATAAGACCCAAATTCACATAACTTCATGTTACTCCCAAATTTCAAGGTATGTCAAGCCTTTTGAACTTAATATAACTTAAGTATGTTCCAAAATATAAAAAGGCTTTGTCAATATATTAACCTAACTTACAACAGCTCCCAAAAAAAAGAAAGAAAATAAGGCACTATCAGTATATGAGCAAAATTTATTGCATCCCCTTGTACCGTAATCATCATTTCAATCCAATCATCCCTGATTGCATCATGGTAAAAAACAATAATAATAAAATCAGAGAAAATAAGAAATGCCTCTCAGTTAGATGTTTCTCAGGGACTGGAAATAGATGCCTCTCAGGTAGTGTGGACAATGTCACCAATGTCATGGCCAGCTCGATAGAAAGTAAACCCATATGAAGATATAACATGTGCCAAACCTGAACTGCAGCTAGGCACAAGAAAAATAGGTGTAAGGCTAGTTCTAGAGGACAGTAAGAACACATCACACATCTAAAATCACAAATTATTTTTCTTCTTCGCATCACGTTATGTGTTAGCAAACTTTCCTGTATCAGCAAAAAGAAGAAGCTTGTATCAGCAAAAAGAAGCAGCTCCTCACAGAATTTGGAGCTAGTATCTATCATAATTCAACAAAAAAAACAATTTTTCTTTTGCCTAGACCAGCAAAAAAAATTGGAAAAAAATTTAAGCACTATACTTATTTCATGTTTAGTGAAGCAATTATTGGTTTGTTTCCCCTCCAATGTGATCCAGTCACAATGGATCCTAACTCAAACACGATAGCAGATAATTTCACCAACCTGGCATTTACTTTTTTTCTAGAACTCAAAGAGAACAGATTTATCACCATAATTACAAGTTGACGTAGATAAAAAGGGCAAATTCCTATCATAACTACCAATTATGTTATTTCTGCTATGTTAATTACCAGATCAGAATGTAAGAAAACTCAATAACTGGAACCATATTAAACACATTCAAGAGATATTATCTTTTTTACTATAAAGAAATAGAGAAAGGTTGGTTCAGTGGATACTGTCAAAGTAATTTAGAACTTTAATATTGTTATTAAAACTTGATCAAGTGCTGCTCTTGCTTAGGTTGTTTTTGTCCAACATTTTTTTGACACTAAATGGGGACTGACAATTAACATCAGTTTGATACTTGGAATGAGTTAACAACTATTCTAGCATACTAAGTAATCTCCGGCAGTAGTACTGCATTTCACGCCTAAGACAACTATATTCCTATACCTCATCTGAACAGTAGAGTTATACTGAAATAAACTGATAAATAGTTGGGTTAGCCACTATAATCTCTCAGAACTGACTGAAATATCAACAATGTTATATATTTTAATGAAATTGGAAAAAAAAAAAAGAATAATTGAACAGATTTCAGCAAAGTAGTCAAATTGGATTTGAAATGGGTTAACAATTTATCTAGAGAGAGTGAGCTAGAAATCAAAAGAGCACAGCGATAAAATGAACAGGAGACAACAACTCATACCTGCATCGAAAGGTCAATCGACCCTGCTGTCTCTTGCCATGCCTCAATTATCGGAAATTGAAGAGCAAATAGAAGTATTTTCTTTGGTGCTTAGCAAAAGTTTTTCCTGCCAATCTCAACTCGTGAGAGGAGATTTCCACACAAGAGAACAGGAGAGGAAAGAACATGGAGATGAGCACAGTACATAGAGCGGAGGTTTCTAACTAAGCAGCGAGGAGAGAGCACAGAGCTTACCAGTTGGGAAAAAGAAAATTAACTCGGACCCAATTTTTATTTTCCCAAGGGAACACGTTGTTGGAAGGGACCAAAGCTGGGAAAACGCACCCATTTGGGAAATATAATCTGCTCACCGAACACCTATTGGGATAAAATGCCAACTGGGCCAGTTTTTCCTCATATTCCCAAGGGAATGGGAGCCACCGAACAGGCCCTTATTCTCACCCAATGTTATTCTGATGTGATGTAAAAAATTGTTTCATAATGATTGACTCTTTAAAAAGTAAGAGAGAGAAAGAAAGATGTTATGAAGGGTTGCTTCCCATGGTACTTGGGGAAAAGAAAATTCAATCCGAGTGAATTTTTTTTCCATGGGAACGCTAACATGGCAAGAATAAAATTTCCCATTTGGTAACTTTTTTCAATACCCAAGTTACCACCGAACAACAGTTGTGTAATTTTTCCCATTGGACAATTTTACTCTCATAAACCCATGGGAACTTGGAACACCGAACAGGCTCTTAATGTACACAAGTTTCTTACAAGCTCAGTCATCATCTCTTTTGTTAGTTTATGCTGATATAAATAAAATCTTATATAATTTTTGAGAAAGAAAACTCATTTAATCATTTTTATACATTAGTTTTTTTTTTTTTGTTAAAATATCATTAATAAATGTAAAAAAAAAAATACCTATGTTGCCCCCTTGGCATATTTACAACGTTAACATATATATAAGTTGTTCATTTTTCAAGTTTTTTAGAAATGACATATTATCATCTATATTATTTGTTTAATTTGTTTAACGTATTTTTTTCATTAGATGTCTTAAGTATTTGTTATCTCCTTCAGTGAAATGGTTTGTTTAATGTACATATCGGTAGTCACTAATCTTATAGAAAAAATTTTCTATTAGAACAGGATTCCGTATTGCATTTAATGTAAACCTACGAAGAACTCATCATTGATAGGAAAAAAATAATCTAGTCCAACTTAATTAATATTTCTTCTAAAAACAAGCATTTTAGAGGAATAAATTCCTATTATGAATTGATAGTATAGTCCTTCGAATAGTGAATGGATATTATTTCTTATAAAGTCTCAAATCCTACAACCTACATAAACCTACAAAATTTGTGTTTGCGGAACAGGCCGTATAGTTCTATCTTTGCCTCAAAAAAAAATCAGCACCTTTTTTTTAACAGTTGGGAGTAGTGTTGGACTTCGTACGTTCTGATGCATGTATACTAACTGTTGACAGATGCACCCACCCACAGCAAACAAGCGTACAATATGTCCTCTATTGTCGATCTCTAAACACTGCTCTAATGCCAATTAGTAGATCCACCACTGAGCTGTGTAAAACCTTTTTATTTAATGATGAAGATGTCCCTCCGAGGAGGGCCCAAAAGTTTGTTCCAGAAGCTAAGGGTCCGTTTGGATTGTTGAAAGAATAGTAAAATAGTGAATAGTAGATGAGATTAGTAAAATAATAGTAATTTTTGGATTAGCTAAAGAATAGTAGAAATATGGTGCTATTCGGGATAGTAAAAATGTCGTTTGGATTGTTTGTTTAGAATAGCAATGAATGGTTGAAAAGAATAGTAGCTAATCCATGTTTTATATGGAGTAGTATAATAGCAACTAATCTCACTATTCCGGATTAGTGATTGCGTGTTTGGATGTACTCACAAGTTAGGAATAGCTTACTAATCCAAATAGTAGCTATTCTTTGGCAATCCAAACGCACCCTAAATCTCGGTAGAAATAGTACTTAGTATAATACGTACTAGTGTACTACTATTACATATTTGCATATGTGCAAAATTAATACTAGAGGCGTCAGATTGTCGGGTCGGGTCGGGTTGGGTTGGGTTCGGGTCGGGTCAGTTTGACCAAATGAAAATGTCTGGTCAGGTATCGGGTTGACGTCTGCTGGTATTTTTCGGGTCGGTTCGGGTTGGGCGGGTTTTTCGGGTTTGGTCAGATTTTGCACATCTATTCCCGGGGTCAGGTCAGGTTCAGGTCAGTCTGACTTTCCCTGAAACGCCGGTCGGGTCGGGTCAGTCTGACTTTCCCTAGAACACGGGGAGGGTTTGAGTCGGGTTCAGATCAGTTTGACTTTCCCCAAAACTCGGATCGGGTCGGACAAGTTTTTCAAGCCGGATCAAATTTTTTGCCACCTCTAATTAATACATCGCTCAGTTTAGGAACAATTTGAACGGATCTCCCGCTAGCTCTTGTTTGTGACAACATGGCATGTTCTTTTGATTAGGATCATTGGATCGAAACGAACGGCTCAGACCAACTTTTAAGTTCATTTTTTATAATATATAAGAGAGTTTTTCTGAACAAATATTGTCCGCTTAATTTAACTGGGAAAATGATAAGGAAATATATATATAAGAGAGTTTTTCTGAACAAATATCGTCCACTTAATTTAGCTGGGAAAATGATAAGGAGATATTACTATCGCTCATGTTTCTCTCGTTGATACGAAGTGCAAATCATTTGTATATGGTTTGGTTTTAGTTATTTTGGAGAGAAAGTTAGTTATTATGGATGTAGAATCAACTCACCAAATTAAATTTATCTTTTAATAAAGAAAGTCAAGATTCAATGTATGGTTCATCAAAGTTGAACAGGTTCATAACCCTTTCGTCCAATTTAACATAGCATATTCCTCTTTCTCTCTTTTTACTTTTATTATGCATGTTATATAGCTAATTATGCATATATATAAATTATTATGCAAACTCGTGAATTTATTATGCAGCTAATTTAGTATGCAGTTTGTAATTGGTTGTGCATATCAAGTTATCAACAAAATATTTTTTTATACATGTAAATGTATTTATTATCATATATTTGTTTTGTATGCAATGTGTTGGTTGTAAAATACATATTAACTAACAAATGTTCTTTATATGCAAGCAAAATTGTTTTGGCAGACAAATTGTTCAAATTTTTTTCAAATTCGGCGAATTAGTTATACATGCATATATAATAAATAACTTCCACTACATGATAAATAGATTTGCATGCATAATTCGAGCGTGCAAAATATATTTGGCTAGTCAAACCATCTATTGCAACAATGAGAGCTACAATTATATCGCTATAACAGCTCCCATTTAACTTATCCTAATTGAAATAACATAACATGATATATCTGTTAGTCAAAATTCGGATAACTTAGTGATATGAATCTTTTTTTTCAGCTTGTATTAAAATGATGCAGGCAAATAATACAATTAGACCGTTACAAGTTTATAACTAACATATTCAACAAAGTATGGTGCTAGAGTATGGATGTTATTATGGACAACTCTAAGACAAAAGGCGTCATGAGTTTCTACTTTTCTCTGCACGGGGCTCGGAAATTCTAGCCGATTTATTTTAGAGATGGGCTGATCAGGATTTAAAAAATAAAATAATAATATTATGATGATGATGATGATGATGATAATCATAATAACAATAACAATAATAATAGTAATAGTAGTAGTAGTAATAATAATAATAATAATAATAATAATAATAATAATAATAATAATAATAATAATAATAATAATAATAATAATAATAATAATAATAAAGAGAATAATTATGCATGCCATACTTCAGGCGAATGGTCAATTATGCTTCGATCAAATTTAAAGGTACATAAACTTTCAGAAAAAAAAAAAGAAGTACATTAAACAAACGTACAAGTACGATGATTTGTGCAGGCAAAATTGCACGTAGTAACAGTTGATTGGACTGTTGTCGTCCTCCAGGCTCCAGCATTTTTAAATAAATGTTAGTACGAAGATGCATGTAGTACCTGATCAATATTGCCCTTATCAAGTGTGAGTACGAGAGCACTTTAAGCAAATTTTGCTTTGTGATGATGAAATTTTTATTTTTGTGTTGGCCTATTTCATTATCCAATTAAATTAGAGAGTGAAATATTTACAAGGAGACAATGCTGGAGTTTAACTAAGGGTAATCAATGCTGGTGTTTCAAATTTTAAATCAATGTGAACATTGTTTTATGGTTTATCAAAATGTTGTACATTTTTTAATAGTTGCAATTTAATGGATCCTTGAGAAGCTATCAAACATCATCTAAATTAAATATAATCAGAAACATAATCAATTTATAAGGTAAACAATATATACTTCGATAAACTTTTTTCTGCTTTTAATAAAATTGTAATGATTTTTACAAAAATTTCAAAACTTATATTGTTAAGATTATCAAGATAAGCATGGTAATTAAATGGATCCCTTCTCGGTAAATATAATTTCCGAAGTCATGTCAAGAATAAAAAAGATGATAAAATACATGAGAAGGGATCAAATAACCATGTTTTTGGTGACCGATCAGTGACCGTGAAATTAAATCTTAAATAGATACATATTAAACTCTTCCATAACAAAAGTAATTAATAGAATAAGTTGTATATATCATATTTTATGTATACACAAAAAATATATCATTTTGATTTTATTTACATATGCATCAAGCATTAACAAAAATCAATGGTTCAAATTTTATGATTTTTCTCCTCTCTATCAGACTATCGAAACGATGTTAAAATTTTATCATTTTTTGTGTGTATATATGTTACTGAGATAATTTAGCATATCTAATGGTTTGGATTTACCAATTTAAGTATAAATAATAAAATGGTCATTATGGTCACCAATAATCATGGTTATTGGATCCCTCCTCAAAATACATATGTTTTTTTTTTTTTTTTTTAATTTGATTGTGCATGAGTCCATTCTTATCCGGTTGACCAGCTGATATAAATATGTAAATGTCGCTCAATATTAATTAATTGTAAAGGTTGACTCATTTAATAAACTTGAGACGTTAACTTTTATTCATTTTTTAATACTAGATTTGTAAGTCGAACTTCGTTCCAAAATATGATATTAAATAAATAATAAAGTAATTTATAAACAAAATTTTTAAATTTTTAACATGAATAATAATTATGTAATAGAGAGAGAATACGTATAAACTATTGGATCAAAATAGATGAAATGATTTAAATAAAATCAATAGTTAATAATGTTGATGATGCATGCATCGATCGATATATATGATATGATGTATATAGTCACTACAGTCCAGACTCCAGTACGTGTATCACTTTTTGGATTTTGGAATAATCAATTATTTTCTGCACTTAACGATACTATTAAGTTAATTTATTATTATATATATGGTGGCTAATATGATCACCTCTTTTTGTGTTCCTGTACAATAGTAGTCATTACGAGGTCATAATTAGGTCCTATGATAATTAAAATGCCCCTTAAAATGGAACACTAACGGCTAATTTGATCGTGTAATGTAATCATTGTTATTTTGCGTTATTTCAATGCGAGTAATTAATTAATTTGATCGCCTAGATATATGTAATATGTTCGCCATTAATTAGTATACTACTATGTTTTGATAATCAACCTGTCTCCCCCACTTTCAGCATTTATGCCAACGGGGGTGCGTATCAGCTACGATCCAAATCCCGATCGGGAGGCCCTCCAATCGTGATCCGACGGTTGTGGTTTGATCGGGATTGGATCGTCCTCCGATCGGATAATCACAACCGTCGGATCGCGATTGGAGGGTCCTCCGATCGGGATTGGATCGTAGCCGATACCAGTCCATGCCAACGGTTAACAAAACGAAAGCTGTGTATATTTTGGATGTGCTTTTCCATGATTCACTGTGTATTTGTATCGAAAAGCTTTCACCAAATCTCTAAACTAGAAAGAGGGGTAACTCTCCAAACACCTCAACTATGCCACATCATCAATGTTATTAACCATTGATTTTGTTTAAATCTCTTCATCTACTTTGATCCAATGGTTTATATTTATTCTATCTCCCCATTTAATAAGATGATATGATATGTCTATGAAAAAAAATTAATCCTTAAAGTGGTTCAACAATTATGTGTTATTATTTATAAATCATCATCATCATCATTAATATTATTCACATCAAAAAAATTTAAATTTATGTTTAGTTTTTTAAATAAATATTTGTATTTTATAAGCTTTATTATTATTTTTTAATCATATTTCGAGGCGAAGTCCGAGTTACAGCTCTAGTATAAAATAATAAATAAAAAAAAAGTAGGAGATTTTCAGGCTGCCTTCTTCTTGTTGAAGAACTTAATTAATTAATAAAGTCAAAATAGTCAAAGGATTATTTTGACAATCAAACCTCCAATTTCCTCAAAAAAAAAAGAGTCTCCTTAAAAATGCTTGGCATTGTAGCACTATAGCGCACCAAAATGACGAATCTTTCTTAGATTTCTCTCCACATCAGCCTAATGATAAAAAAGGGGTGGTGTTTTGTATCCTAAAAAGTGTGTCATCAGAGTAGACACTTCATGTTTCTCTTTACTATTTTGGTTGTTTGTGTGAATGTGTATATAAGTCAGTTAAAAATAAATATACAAAATATAAAATAAAAAATCATTGCAAAATTAAAAGAGTACTTTGATTCACCTATACGTACACCCACCCCGTCCATAGGTGAATGGCTCCGTACGTCACTCGTGATTTAAGAGCCCTTCCCCGGTCCGAGCTGGTCAACCAGTCAAAAATGCGATAAACCGATTAATGATGGCTGTCAAGCCTGTCAGAGACTCATAGTGTCATTTTTTTTTTATTTGAGAATACTCATAGTGTCATTTAATCTAAGGCACACATAACATAACAAAACAAGCGAGGTCCATTTAATTGTCCCATCTTCGAACGGTTACTTCGTCTTCACTCACTTCTGACTGATTTCATGTGCCGAGCGAGCAAACAATGCCGCAACAAAGGAGAGGTCCCAGTTCCTGCATCCTCTGCAGTTCCTACTTCCCACTTCCTTCCTACCCCAATTACAATCGTTTTTACTGAATATTGAGCAATTACAAAGAAAATGGAATTATATTATATAAACAAGGTTTCAAGAGCAGCAGATAATCACCCTTTTTACTTGATAGTGAGATAGCATGTTTGGAATGTATTCTAGAAGGTGGGGTTCCTCCTTCCAGTTCCAGCTATCATCAATGCGCATCCAACGGAGTTCATCTTTGCCTTTATTTACTTTTTTTCATTTTTTTTTTTTTCAACTGATGAGCATACTGAATTGGTTTGGTTCCTGTCATGCCGAACTGCCACGTTTAAATCGTTTTATACTTCGTTCTACTCTCATTGAAGTTCCACTTATTTATTTATTTATTTTTTAAATGCACGACAAATTTATTGACTTGTAAGAAGTATACTGTAACTAGGGGTGTAAACGAGCCGAGCCGAGCCGAGCTAGGCTAAGCTCAAGCTCGGCTCGTTTAATTAACGAGCCAAAAACACGAGCTCGAGCTCGGCTAGTTTAATTAACGAGCTGACCGAGCTGGCTCGTTAAGCTCGTTTATTTTTAATAATAAAATTAAGTATGTTATATCAAAATTTACATAAAAATTAATATAAAAGGACTAATAAATATATGTTCATACACATTTTACATAACAATTTCATATTATTTGACCATATATTGTATAATATATTAATAATTTACGATAAGAGCAGTACAAATTGCAATTAGTAATAGTTTATCGAGCGAAACGAGTTTAACGAGCCAAGCTATGCCAAGCTCAAGCTCGGCTCATTAGCTTAACGAGCTTAACGAGTGAGCCATTAACGAGTTGAGCCCGAGCCACTAATGAGCGAGCCACGAGCCACAAGTTTTTTGCCACTCCTAAGTGTACATACCTTAATAAATAATATTACCTAGTTAAGGGATATTTTTATCCCCATTTATAGCACCACCAGACGTATATTTGTCTCTATCTAATACGTTTTTGGCCTTACCCCTACTGGAGGAGAGCAAAAATTGCAAAGAAAAAAGCTCCTTTTTTTTTTGTTGTTTTTTTGAGAATACAAAGAAAACAACTCAATGAGTTATGAGTCTGTAACTTTTTTTATCATTAAGATGAGGTGGAGCCAATCAACTTGAAATATCCACAAATCGTTGTTCAGTTGGGGTACGTTTGGATCGGTAAGGATTAGTACAAGAATAGAGGAATTGAGAATAGTAAGTAGGAAATAGTGATTTGGATTAGTGATAAAGGATAGTAAAAGTTAGTGCTATTCGAAAAGAATGAAATGTTGTTTGGATTGTATGTTTGGAATAGTGATTGGATATATTAATAAAAATAATGGATCTTTTTTTTTATTTCTCTCTTTTGCAGGTTATTAGTTGTTATTTGCTTTGAACTCTTATTTTAATGATTCTATTTCACGCTTAATAAAATATTCATTATTAATTAATTTTGTTAAATAACATTAGATAAAAGTATGAGAAAGCACTAATAATATGAAATGATAAAAATCTATCCAAAACTTTGGTCTGAGGCAAGCAACAGCAGAGAAATGCAGTTTGATGGTATGAAAATAATTTCTCGTTTAACTAAGTTGAGTAGCCGGCAACCAATTTGATATTACTGTAATATCTTCATTAGGCAACCAATTTGATATTACTCTAATATCCTCATTAGGCAACCAATGGTTTAACTAAGTTGTCATGACTCATGGAGGAAGCCATGGCCCATGAGGCGAGATATGGAGTCAAAAGGTAACGTCCAAATTAATGAAGCTTCGAGGTGGGTTGATGGCGAGGGTCGAGGGAAGAGAAAAATGGTAGGCAATTGGGGTGTCTATGGCATTGTTGTGGCGTCGAGAAGTTGGTAAGATTATCGACAATACCAATTTCAAGTTCTATTGACCGGAATATGTGGAAGAATGGCAAGCTCTCTTATTTATTGTCTTCTAAACTTTTCTCTCTCTGTCGTTGGGAAGGGAGTGAGGAAATTAATTTAATAATAGGTCCTAGTTTTTTTAAGGGAAGACTTTTCCCTGTTCTTGCTATTTCAAGTTTCACCAAGATTAGTAGATTAGCACTAAACTGAGCTATTCCGAATAGTCAATTATTTATTTGGATTGCATGTGAATGAGAATAGCAATTGCTATTCTGAGAACAACTCTATTCTAAGCGATCCAAACATACCCTTGATGTTTTGTCTTTCCTTTTTCATAACGCAAGTGCATGAGCTGTACAATTATTTGATAACATTATATTTATAACAATATTGAATATAAAACAAAGAAACGCGCCAACGAGCTCTTTAATTTTTTTTTTTAAAATAAAAGATGAGGGTGAAGTCACTTAAATTTAAATATCTATAAAATATCTTCATTCGGGTTTTAAATTCGCGATCCCCCGTACAGAGAGAGTTGTCCTTAGCCACTAAACTAAAGAATGGTTCTTGAACCTTCATTTTTAGAAAACCAACTTAATGGGCCATTGACAAATAATGATGGATTAAGTGTTTTCTTTTAAAGACTTCTCAAATTATGTTAGTATCTTAATCCTTCCGAACACAATTGCTTAGTGCGGATTAATATTAATAACTCCTTAAACATCTTCTTGTCTGGGTTTAATTCCTGTCTGGCTCCTTAAGAAGCCTCTCTACCTTGCTTAAGCCTCCTTAGCTCTCAGATACAGATTAATCTATTCGAACATTAATTCCTTAACACAGATCAAATTTTAATCCTCGCTGTGTTGCGGAACGGTCCAATGCTCTCAAGTCTCAAATAACAGTTTTTCCCTCCATTTGGCAAGCATAGTAAGTTAAAAAGGAGTAAAACACTAAATCATCTTAAAGCAGTGGTGTTTTTGGCAGTAATGAAGTAAACAGATGAAGTAAAGTTAGTAGAATGTATAAAAGATATAAAAAGTTGGTGATTTAGTTTACATATAGCTGCATTAACTTACTACATCTTAAATTACTTTCGTTTGATAACTTAAAACACCTTAAATCATCATACTACACTTTTACTGCACTACCAAATGGGGTGTTTGGATTTTTTTTTTAAAGAAAATCATTGAATTGCAAAAATGATGCGAAAAGTAAGATACGGAACCGGTACAGCGTTCTTTCTGTTTGGAATTGTACCGACCGGTCATCTGTTTTCATTTTTTACAGTTTTACTTGGGATTTTGATATACTTGCATTGCGTACAGAAATCCATCCATAAACTGAATGCTAAACTATAAAGCAGATTAATATTAAAGTGCTTTTGTTTGTTACACCGAACCAACCAATTGTAAGTCTTTATTATTATTTTGTACGTGACCCTCCTCTACTTTTCTCGCCTTATTTAATAGCCGAAAAATTGAATTTTTACCCTTCAACTTTATTTTTATTTTTTTGAAAAGTTGGTAGCGTTACCCTTCAACTTTATAGTATTTAGTTTTTCCCATTAGATTGTGAAAATAGATTAAAGATTAATGGTTATTTATTTTTTCACAACTTAAATTAAAATAAAAGTGCTTCCCATAATATTGTTTCAAGGACAATAAGCTCGCTTAATATAGAAACGGACTCGTTATTGTGCCATTCTGAGTACTGGATCAAACTCTTAAACCTTTATAAATTATAAGCAAGTTCATGATAGGACAATGGCACATAGCATCCACACTACATTTTTGTTTTATTTTGGCAACACAGCTTGGTTGTCAATCTATCTGTGGCCGCTGATTCGAACTTTTTTATTTTGAAATTTCGATTCTGAATTGTGAAAGTTTAATTTTGAATCGTGAAAGCTTTATTACATGAAAGCTTATCAACTTGGCTAATGCCTGATAGAATAGAGACCGATAATTGATGAAACGTTGATTAACAATTAACTTAGTATGCTGTATTTCAAAATAGAACTCTTCGTCAGAGATTCTTCAGAATAGAACTCTTCAGCTAAAAATGTTATTTATGTTTGTGTAGCAATTCAAACTCGAAGTACTTTTTTTCTGTCTTTGTGTTTGTTAAAGGGACAAAATCATAGAACGAAAAACTTATAGTTAATTCTATGATGAGATAATTTAGCCAAATCGAAGTTATGGGTAGAGATCTTGGAGAAAAAAAAAATAAAAAAACTATTAATTTCTGGGTACCTTTCAAATATCCACAGCTTGATGGATGAATATCCAAATACATTAACATCAATGGGTATATATTCAATTTGTACCTATTTAATATCCCTGCGTTTGGTTGGTGACTTAAAATTGATTTAAGCTCTTAAATCAATTTTAAATCACCAAACAGAAGTGATTTAAAGTGTAGTAAGTTAAAGCAACTATATAAGTGTAGTAAACTAAATCACCAACATTTCACATCTTTTATACATTACACCAACTTTACTTCATTTATTTACTTCACTCCCACCAACACCACTGATTTAAGGTGATTTAACATTTTACTCCGCTTTAACTTACTACACTTGTCAAACGGGCTATATGTTTTACCTTAATCAAGTTGTTGGTAGATTTGACCGCATACCATCACATTAACAGTCACACACTTGTACTTGTACACTCCAGTAATTTATTGCCACCCAGGCCAGGATATCTTTACATTTAATTATTTACCACCTCTTTTTTTTTTTCTTAACTCTCATCACTTCCATATTTTCATTTATTGGCAATTAGCCAATAATACACTTAAATAAATTCACTGGCCATAATTTAAGATTCCGAATCTGTGTTGCACGGGTGCGGGTACGGGTATCGTATCGGATACGGTGCGGGTGCGGCGATACGGAGATTTTTAAAAAACATGGATACGGGAGCACTTATATATAATATTATTTATATAAAAAAAATTAATTTTACCTGATTATGGAAGAAGAAAACGAAAATATTGAGCAATATATTAAAAAGATGATGTAGTTAAGCACAAGTGACATAGTAGTGCAGTGGCAGAACAGTTGGCAGTGTAGCGTAGCACATGGGTTCGAATCCTCCCAAACGTTCAACTTTGTAGTTTCAAGGATTTTGCAGCAATTTTACGGATTTTCTGTTCGGATCCTGCGATGCGACACGTGATACTGCTGATTTGTTCCAAAAATGTGCAGACACGGACCCGAAACGTATCAGAAGCTGTATCGGAGCGTGTCAGAGGCGTATCGGGGAGGCATTCTTGACCGTATCTGCCAGTCAAAGTTGGTCAGATACTTCGATACGCCAGCTGGAGTATGCGGTGCGAATAGCAAGCGTATCGTACACGAATCTGTATCGGATACGTGTCCGATACGGGATACGTCAGTGTGTCGGCGTATCTGGGCAGCATAGTTCCGAATAGAATCGGTAGGACTCGACCTACTTTTTTCAAAAAAAAAAATAATAATAAATTCACTGACCACCAGTCCACCAGTGAGTAATCACAGGAGGAGAGACAAGCACAGCACCCTGTACTTCTATCAACCCAAGCAGCAAATAAATATGCTATAACCAATAATTAGTTGGATTTGTTATAGCTCAGATTACACTTTGACACAGCCGCCTACCGCCAATTTAATACTCACTCAGTCCATGATCCAGTCCAGTGGAGCTCGCTCTAACTTTTCTCTGCCCCCTTTCCCCCTCTCTTCCCACACACGGGACAGGACACTGCCCTCCTGAGTCCGTATCTGCTGAGATCCAAATAGGATCTCAGGACCTAAGATCCCGATCCGACGGATGTGATTTTTTAGGAGAGGTTTTTTCAAAAACTTCTGAACCGTCGGATCTGAATCTCAGGGTCCTGCAATCCGATTTGGATCGCAGCTGATTTCAGCGCCTGTCGTCCTATACTTTATAGTCTATACACACTTCTCTATACAGTCCACTCTCTCACCTCTTCTCCGTTACTCTCTCTTTCCCTCCCCCTTCCTCCAAAACCAAAACCCTCTTCATAAATCATCATCATAAGCTCTCTCCTCTTCTTTGATCTCTTCTTGGTTCTTCTTGTTCCTCCTCTTCTCCAAAATCTCTATCTAGAGAACCCATTTCCTTTTGTTTTTTATTTTTTTAATCTCCTTCTTGTAGTATAGCACTATGAGGACAGTCTTATAAAAGTTCCAACGGTCAAATCGGCTCAGTCAGTGATCCACTCACCAATGGCATCCCAATCCCCATTCCTCATTCTCCTCTCCATCATCTCCTTTCTCCCTCTATGCAAGCCTTTAAACAGTGAGGGGCAAGCTCTGCTCACCTTCAAGCAGTCCATCTCCCAGGACCCAGAATCCACCTTCTCCAACTGGAACGCCTCCGACTCGGACCCGTGCGGCTGGAACGGGGTCTCCTGCCAGAAGAACAGCGTGGTCTCCATAAGCCTCCCGAAGAAGAGGCTTGTGGGTTCCATCCCTTCCTCCATCGGAGCGCTTCCTTCTCTCCGGCACGTCAATTTGAGAAACAACCAGCTCTTCGGGCAGCTGCCCCCCGGCTTGTTTTCCTCTCTCGGGCTGCAAAGTTTGGTACTTTATGGGAATTCATTTTATGGATCGGTACCAGCACAGATTGGTAACCTGTCTTACCTTCAGATTTTGGATCTTTCTTACAATCTCTTCAATGGGTCTTTGCCCAATTCTGTGCTCTCCTGCAAGAGGATCAAAACCCTTGTTCTGGCCCACAATAATTTCACGGGTAAGTTACCGGTCGGGCTCGGTACCGCCCTGGTTGAGCTCGAGAAGCTTGATCTGTCCTACAATGAGTTCGCCGGTCCGATACCGAGTGACATTGGCAACCTCTCTAGCTTACAAGGCACGGTCGATTTCTCTCATAACCATTTTTCCGGCTCGATCCCTCCGAGTCTCGGGAATTTACCAGAGAAAGTCTACATTGACCTCACATACAACAACCTAACCGGACCGATCCCGCAAAACGGTGCGTTAGAGAACCGTGGGCCCACGGCATTTATTGGTAACCCGGGGTTATGCGGGCCCCCCTTGAAGAACCCATGTTCAGCTGAAACTCCTTCGTCTAACCCGTTTCTACCAAGTAACTACTCACCATCTAGTTCTTTAGCCAATGGAAATGGTACCAGAGGAAGCAAGGGTTTAAGCCGTGTTGCCGTGGTTGCTATAATTGTTAGCGATGTTGTTGGAATCAGCTTAATTGCGCTGGTGTTTTTCTATTGTTACCGGAAAGCCACCTCCAACCGAAACAAGGCGAAAACAGAAGGGCGGAATGCAAACTGTCCGTGTTTCAGTACAAAAATCGAGAGCGAGAGCCTGTCAGAGAATGGTGAACAGTACGAATTGGTCGCCTTAGATAGAAATGTGAAGTTTAGTTTGGATGAACTATTGAAGGCCTCGGCTTTTGTTTTGGGTAAGAGTGGCATCGGAATTGTGTACAAGGTTATTCTGGAGTCTGGGACCACCTTGGCAGTGAGACGGCTCGGCGAGGGTGGATTGCAGAGGTTTAAGGAGTTCCAAACAGAGGTACTTCGACTTCGGTTAATTTAGTTTTTATGGGTTTCGAGAAGTTAGTTTATTCATTTTTGTGAAATTTGTGTTGATGTTCAGATTTATTATTGATTACCTAGTAATATTATATAAACCAAGTAGAATTTTGTATGAAGCATATGATGATTACTCTCTGAAATTCATAAAAACCTTTACATATTTCAAATTTTAGGCATTTTTTTACAATTGGAAATTTTATAATCTTAATCAATTATGGAAATATGTCATATTTTGTTTTAGTCAAGTCTGAGGTTGTTTTAATTTTGAATCAGGTTGAAGCAATCGGAAAGGTGCGACATGCAAATATTGTTACCCTGAGGGCGTATTACTGGTCATACGACGAGAAATTGCTGGTCTATGATTTTATACCTAATGGGAGCCTCTCCTCTGCAATTCATGGTACATGATTAGTTATTTTATATATACTACACCAGGAAAAGTTCCGTTGGTAGCTGCTACCAACCTTTCAAAAAAAAAAAAAAAAACACCAGGAAAAGCGCAAACCGTGTAGGATTCGAATCATTGAAAAAGCTTAAAAAGAGTCTTAGATCAACAGTAAAGAACAATCAAATTTGTTTGACAAAGCATATCTTCTGCTGGCCTACTTGATAAAATACTGATGAAAACAACAATTGAAATTTATGTTTTTCTCTCTTTAAGATTGTATCATGACATGGGCTCAGATGATCCTAAGCATAAAGTGTAACATTTAATCTTTCCAGTTGTAGTGCATTCATTTTTTAGGCAGGTTTGGTGGAGACTCTTTTGCAAGAGCACTTCAGATTTTTTTTTATAAGATATTAAAAACCGACATCATTTTGCCTTGATTGTTTATTGAGCATTCGAACTGCCACCATTCATTTATGATCAAACTGAATTTGAATTCCCAAGTTAGTTTCATTATTCATCATATGCACATTATTAGTTCACTACACTTAAATATGTACTCTGAAAAATGTGAAACCGAAATGCTACTTAGATTTAATCTTATCCGTCCATTATTTTTTACTTTGCTGACATAAAACATCTTAGGTAAACCTGGGGCGATATCATTTACACCTCTTTCATGGGATGCAAGAGTAAAAATCATGAAAGGAACCGCAAGAGGCCTCCAATTCCTCCACGAGTTCAGTCCCAAGAAGTATGTGCACGGTGACCTGAGACCCAATAACATCCTCCTGGACCTTAATTTTGAGGCATACATCTCGGATTTCGGCCTCGCCAGGCTTGCTACCATAGCTGGTAACATATCACCGTATCTCCAATCCGATAGACCTGGTACAGATTATTATAAGTCGCAGTCAGATGCATGTGTTAGCCCATTAGTTACGACCAAGGGCAATTTGTACCAAGCACCTGAGGCTTTAAAGACTCTAAAACCGTCTCAGAAATGGGACGTTTATTCGTATGGTGTCATTTTGTTGGAGTTGATCACGGGTCGAGCACCAGTTGTTTTACTGGACAATTTCCAGATGGATTTGGTAAAATGGGTCGAGTTGTGCATCGACGAGAAAAAACCGTTGTTGGATGTTCTGGATCCGGGCTTGGTCAGGGAAATAGAACGAGAAGACGAGATCATTTTGGTGCTGAAAATTGCTTTGAGCTGCGTGCAAGTTAACCCCGAAAGGAGACCGAGCATGAGGAGTGTAGTGGACACACTTGATAGAGTTGGAGAAAATTAAGAAATCCTTGATTATGTATTTATGGGTATAAAAAAAAGATTAATTGTTGGGGATCCTTTCTTTTTTCTAATTTGTCTATTCCTTTTTTTTTTTTTGGTGGTGTTGTTTTTGTAATTTTTTTTCTCTAATTGAGTTCTTCTTTTGCCTACAAATGGGGGGTGGATAACTTTGTTGCAAGGGTTCTTATTAGTTCTGTTCATAAGTATTAAGTTGTGTAGTAATGATGATGTTTTATCAATGTTAAAACTCATA
The DNA here is from genome assembly GCA_030179965.1 of Cyperus esculentus. Classification (NCBI taxonomy): domain Eukaryota; kingdom Viridiplantae; phylum Streptophyta; class Magnoliopsida; order Poales; family Cyperaceae; genus Cyperus; species Cyperus esculentus. The sequence continues at coordinate 4,050,654 of JASGLE010000003.1, read as the reverse complement.
AATAAGCTGAAAAATGAAGAAGTGACGCATTTCAGATGAATCTGTTGCATTATCGAGTATTATGTTAAGGTATAATTTCTACCAACTTTTTCACACATTACTTCTCCATTATGCAAATCTAATTCATCATGTGGAAGTTAAGGGATAAATTAGTGTAAAAACTATCTTGTGATTAATTAATGAAATCTCCTTATGACCCAAATGACATGCCTCGTAAGTCGTATCGCAATAACATTATTTTAAGAATCAGCTTTTGGTCTAGTGGTTAAGAGCAATGCTCTCCGTATGGGAGGTCGCGAGTTCGAAACTTGGATGAAAAGTCTTTTATCAACATTTAAATTTGAGTGTCATGACCCTCATCTTTATTAAAAAGAAAAAAAAAACATTTCTTTTTTGTCTAAAATTTTCTTGTCTCTCCTTTAAATTTGAGTGTCATGACCCTCATCTTTATTACAAAAAAACATCATTTCTTTTTTGTCTAAAATTTTCCTTGTCTCCCCTTTGAAGCTTAGCTTTATATATCAAAAGTGTAACAGTCACGAATTGTACTGCTGGGAGACACTGAAACATTGATGATTATCATCTAACATCTAACATCTAACGAAGTGATAAAGGCTGACTTCTTCTTAGTTGTCAGTAGTTCTTTTTCTTTCGTTCATTATGATTAATGACCTCTTATAGTAAGCTTAACAAGCAAATTTTTTGTTCCTTTTTTTTTTTTTTTTTTCCATGCAAGGAATATCTTGCCTTTTGTGGGTTGTCTCATGATTGCCAATTAGCCACACCAAGGAAGAATGTTCAAGTGGGTACTCTATCTTTGTTTGGTTGATTGTTTTATGTTAATTGGCACAATTTGTATTGTAAGTTTGTAACTTTTTTTTTATCAAAAAAAGTTTGTAACTTTTTTTTTATCAAAAAAAGTTTGTAACTTTTTAAATTCCTGTGTGTAGTGTAGGTTCTGATTGTTGATTGCTCAGAACAAAACTACAACTGAATGATGCTCAGTAAAGTGGTTGCCATCTGGATTTACCCAAATTGTCAAAGAAGTAGGTAAGATTAAACACTAAAGATTCTGTAAATCATGCTTTGCATAAATAATATCATTGTTGCAAGAATGCAAGGCCCTTTTGTCAACTTAATATTAATTTATGACCTATATTATATACATGATATATCTGCATATTGTTAGATGTTACTGTCTCTGACAAATAGGATAATCAAACCAGGAGCCACTTTTTTTTTTTTTTTTTGAGATAAAACGAGATTCAAGCTACTCAAATTTAAATATCTGTAAAAGACTTCTATCCGGATTTTGATCCAACGACCTCTCACACGGAAAACGTTGCCCTTAATCACTAGACCAAAAGCTGATTCTTAACAAGGAGCCACTTTACATGAAAACATCCCAAATTACATTGTTACTCCCTAGTCTCTGTGTCCTCATCATAATGCCAACTCATGATCATATGATGATGATATTAATTGTTGTAGCATCAACCAACAGCTTATGATGGAGCCAAAATAACAAGACCTAACTTTAGGTTCTTTCAATTAAGTTGGTAGCTGCCTGCTAGGGTGACTCCCACCATGGCAACCTGTGAATGCATTTATTAAAGGAAGGAAACTAATGGGCAATGGGCAATGGTAGTAGGATATAAACATGCAATGAATGAGGGTCCACCTTGGTAGACCTAATATAGTAGTCCTTAGTGCAGAGTATGGGTTTATACAGTGGCGGAGCTTCCCATAGGATAGCCCGGGCTATGGCCCCCCTTAAATTCCAAAATTTATTAAGAGAGTGTATATTTTATAAGGTAAATGTTATTTGGACTTCAAAATGGTCCCCCTCTCAGCTTTTAATCATGCCTTTCTTATTAATTAAACGACTACAGCTTAAATTGTTTTACCCGCCGACTGTCTCTTTTTGTAATACAACTGTTGGAATAATATTTGATAGACAAAATTTCGGACCGAAATATTATGGTTCGGACCGAAATCTGTGTTCAAATTACTATTACGAAACAGTGCATTAATTTCGGCCCGAAATGTTTTAGTTCGGACTGAAATCTGTGTGCGAAACTTTCTGTTACAAAACAATGCAATAATTTTGGCCCGAAATGTTTTATTCGGACCGAAATCTGGGCAGACTGTTTTTCAGTAACATGGATGAAAGGACGTTTTCGCATTGTTTCGTGACCAGTTCGTGTCTCTCTTTATATATATTGATGTGCCTTCTTTAGAGAAGATATACCAGATGAGACATATTAGATGGATAAGACATGCTTTGAGACTGTCTAAAGCCATCAGAAAGAGAGAAACAACGAGAAAGTGAGAATCACGAGTAAAGCACTTAGGTTGTGGAAGAGTGTTGCATGCTCGGTTTGATAATGTGGTGTGCTTCCACTAAGTGATTTGCTTCAGGATTCGAAGGCACGAACAGAGGAAGATCCTTAAGAATTATCTTACATGAAAGGAACCGCTGTGATCGATCAATTTGCTTCCGCTGTGGTATATCCATTCCTTGATCTGAATTTTTGGTTTTTGTAGGAATTGCAAGTAGAATTTCCAACAACGACAATATAGTTTATCAATACAATTTTAGGTGATTAGGTCCAATTTCATTTAGTGTACGTGAATATAGCTTATTAGTAGTATATTCTGGGCTTAATTGAATGACCCATTTTTATTATTAATGAGTGAGGCTACGGTACTATTGATAGTACAGAGTGTCCCGTACTACGGTTTCATATTATCATTTTTGAAGTTCAAACGATTGATCTGAATTGTTCAATGTGATCTCCATATGTTAATGTTGTTATAGACCAAATTTTATATTTTTTAGAATTTTTAAACTATTTTTATATAGATAAAAAAGTACATTTTTTGAATGGTTCATAATGTTTAAATGAAGTCATTTTCTAATTATATAAAGAAATAGTAAATATAAAATTTTTGTCTACAATGATATTTGTATATGGGATCATGTTGAACAGTTTGGATTAACCATTTAGACTTTAAAAACTATAATATAAAAGCTATAATAAAGCTAATTTGTACTATTAATAATACACAGTCTCACTCTTAAATTTTTTAATGAGAGTATGTTTGTCCACTGGAGGTGCTAGAACCCCCCCCCCCCCCCCCCCCCCAATATTGTCCCAAGCTCCGCTACTGGGTTTTTATGATATGATATGTTACAGAATGGGGGCTCTTTTCTGTCCATTGAAATATTCAATGGAATTTCCACCATAGAGTGTGACAGGTGGGACCCACCATATGACGTTTGTGTCTATGATGATAATTCCATTGGTATATTCAGTGGACGCAAGATGTTTCCCTTACAGAATCTACAGCGAGCTTGATGTAAGTATATATTCAACATTTTACTGTTCACAAGTTTAATGATTTATAAATAATTAATACTCGTATAACTAACAAGCTCGAAAACTAACATCCAAATAAATTCGATTTTTCTTAACAGTTATATTCTTTAAGCTTATATATTTATTGTATATATCAAGTTGTATTTAAAACCAATCTATAAGGTTGAGAATATGAATGTAAAAGAATAATTTGGGGCAGGTTTAATCTATAAGGTTGAGAATATGAATGTAAAAGAATTCTTCTTTTAAGATTTTGTCTGATTTATTTGAACGTTGATTGTCTGAGTTTAATTTGTAAGTTGACAATAATCCCTTAATTAACAAATCTAATCCTCTTTCTGGGTATGAGCAAGGCGCTAACTTTTAAGATTTTGTCTGATATTTCATATTTCTCAGAAAGCACAGTAGTAACAGAAAATTTATTATCCGAGTAATAGGTGACACTTGCCGGTAGCCACCCTCAGGTTCCTACCATATATGGTCACCCCCGGGTCCCCGCACCTCAGCTCCGGCAAATGACCCGACTCATACACTTTGCTAAAGAGAAACACCCTGCATCCATAGAGAATATATCCATACGTCCATTGTTTTACAAATTTTGTAATAGATAATCAAGTTTCATAACTTATAACGCAATTTGTAACATATGGACGCTATGCTATGAACAAGTTCTCTGTATTACTCGTTGATCAATTTCTACGGTGTGCATCTCAGGAGTAGACAATACAGAAAGGGAAACTTAGGAGTAGGCAACACAGAAAAGGACATACAAACCAAATTACCAAAATACCTCCAGCACCACGAAAATTAAATTTATAATTATTTATGTCTACACTCTAAGGAATGGCTCTCTCTGAAGATTAAACCAACATAACAGAACCATCTATAATCAGGGAAAAATAATTTATTTTCCCCAATCAATCATATAGTAAGAATTGCCAAAGGAGATCAATCTGGCTAAACAATTCTATCAATAACCTTCTTTTTTTACTTTTAGGTGAGCAGGGCAGCAGGCAATAGCAACAATTCTATCAATATCTTCGAGACATTTTTATCCAACATCCAATCACCAGCAAACTAGTTTCCTTCACTCCAAAGAAGCATCTCATTTTCCAGCGGATACATTAAGAATAGAGAGGATGCATTTAGCAATATCCATGGAGGCATTGGGTTTTGCTACACTCAGCGCCTTCTCACTCATTTCTTCTCTTAGTTTTTCATTTCCTGCATCATTTGAACTTGTGCATTAATGCTTGTTCACCAGATCTTGTACTGGTTGAGCTCGTTCATGTTACAATTTTGGAATAATGTACCTTACCACTTTTGGTTCCTAGCGACAGGTTAATTGGCACTACATTGTAACAATGAGAATCCATATCCTCTCAAAGTACCTCATTTTGAGTTAGTTCTCATCTACTGTTCATTTGATCCAACGGCCACAAGTTAGTATGAGCTATTAAATTTTATAAGGCTGAACACTGACAGGCGACAAACAGTCTCTTTTTCTCTCCTAGATTTGAACTCTTATGCCTCACCGTCATAAGCATTCTCCACTGTCTCTAAAACAGAAGAAAAGACCAGAGCTTTCCCATCTTATCTCTTTTCTTATTGCACGATTATGACCCCAACTGCATAGTATAATTCTTTATTCTTTCATCAATGTAACCAAGTTAAAACTAATTACTCTACCAAATTGGGGCTGAAGTTTGGACTTGGAGCTTAATACTAGATATAGAGGCCATAACCTCTTAATATCTACGACTTAACCATATCAAATTGAGAAAACAGAAGATTTAAATAAGGTTCATGAAATCAGTCAACTTAGTTTTTACCCAATACTACACTGCCAACTTTTAGTTGTTATATATAATAGAAATTTATTCAATCATAAGCTCTATCCATTTAGTTGGTGTTATCTATTGTGGGGTCATCTTGGTTTAATTGATTAATGATCAAACATTAAGGTATGTAAGTTGGAGGAAAGATCTCCAGATAAGCTAGGTGAAATTTTGTTAGTTGTATGTAGTCTGAAGCAATGGAGAAAAAATATGTCAGGGTGTTGTTTTCTTGGTTTCAAGCACCTGAGTGTAGGAAGGATGGGAAGACTGGTGTGGCGTAGGGTTTAATTTAGTCCATTGCTGAAGGATGGTGACCTGAGGTCGCAAAGCCGGAGAGGTTCTTCAGCGAGGGTGACAGAGGTCCCACAGTTCCTCGAGGGGTGATGGTGTGAAGGACAGTGGGGTTCTCCTTTCATTTGCGAAATGTGATTGTGTGGTTGTCCCTCTCAGAATAAGGAACGGGAAGGAAGAAGTATTGGGCAGTAATCTGGTCGACATACAGTAATTAAACCCAGCTGCATCAAGGCTCATTGAAATAAATGAACAGTGGATGAGAACTACCCAAAAATTGGGTGACCTGAGAGGATACAAATCCATACCAATGAGGATACTAGGACAGTTTACAATTTCAGTAACAGCTGGAAATTGATAGCATACTCTAATAATCAGGTGCGGTACCCATACTGCTACAGTCTGTACATGGTTGTAATCCTTGATCTAACAATTTCCCAAAATGACCTAAATGGTTATGCAATTCAAGTGCAGTTACATATTCAAGATAGAGCGAGAGATATACTAAAAAGAATTATATGATTTGTCTATTCTTACCTAAAATTTCGTCAATAGCATATTCCAGACTAGATGAATCGAGTTCGTCTTCAGTTAGAACCTTTGATCCAGCAACCTCTGCCATAATATATGCATTTTTTGTTTGGTGATCATTTGGAGAAGTAGGTAATGGTACCTAAATCAAAATGACACTCTTTTGCATTAGATCAGATGCTTTAATATATAAACAAAACGATGGAAATGTTCATACAAAGAGACATATAGGCATAATATGTACATAAAAGATTAAATCAAATACATACAAATATATCCCAGAACATAAGATTCTTGAAACTCTTGATCTAGAGGTACTTGAAATAGTACTCATTATGTTGTAAAACGGAGAATTTACCAGAATAGCAGGTTTCCCCGTCGCCAATATCTCAGTACAAGTCATAGCCCCAGAACGAGAAATGATGAGATCAGCAGCAGCATATGCCAAATCCATTTCATTTATAAACCTAGTTAGTTCCATGAAAAGTGAAACATTCAATCTCACAAAAACTGAAAGAAGTAAAATGTAGAAGTAGTATAGTGGATGGGTACACGACAGGATAGGACATGAAGGAGAAAGCAAAACGCCACTCCAGCACTTCGTCCCGGACTTTTCTTTTTATTAGTAAAAAAGAAGAAAAGTGGTCTACAGAATCACCTGATTCACTTTATAAATTAATGAAACATCTTAGTTTTTCATACCCTCACACTGCAATCCCAGCGTTGCAGTACCTATTTCTTAACTATCCTATCTCTTTCTCTCTACATAATATAAACAATCTAAGTACCTCAATTTGCCTCAGAGGATAAAGTTTTTTCGCGGGGGGGGGGGGGTGATTTGAAGTAAAATCAGATTAAATTATGACATAGAAGTATTTATAGATCAATTTGTTATGTGCAAAAATGGATCATTATGGCCTTATCTGTACTGCCACATATTGCACAGGTTAGTTCTAGATACAATGTACAAGTCATCAACCCAGATATATATTGAAGGAAGAAATGACTATTATAGCAGATGAATGGTACTCCTTGTTGTAAGAAAAGAGTTCCAAACATATGATTAAGTGTGAGAAGTAATTACGGGGTAAGAAATAGACGCCGATGCATTCTGACAAGACTCTCCACCTCAGCAAAGTTATCAGGTCCTGTCTGCCAGATGATGTACCGGTTCTTGTGCTCTGTCAGCATGTCAGCATACATGTTCAGTACTGTGTAATTGACTGCTGGAGCACCAGTTCGTCCGCCTAGCACCAAAATGACCTTAGATGTATGATAAAGTAAGCATCAAAGTCTACTAACTAGTTCACCAATTATAGTTTGTTGGAATTCTGCGCTGTGTACCTGTCTTATATATATGATGCCACAGCTGACACATGATTAGCTGATAAAGCCTCATTTTTCTGCAATTGTGCAACTACTCTTTCTATCAGGCCTATTTTCTCAACTAATCATCAAATGTGGTACAGTGCAATGTGAACCAAGATAACCGTGTTGAGCTTCAATTACCCAACAAATGTAAGATCCACTTTGGTTATGCCACGATAAATTAAACCTAAACCTCACAAGTCCAATAACATTCTCGCTAGAATTAATTTAACCATATAGAACCCCAATTATATATATATAGAGGAGGGATCCATTGACAATGCATATTTTGACAATCTTGACAATGGTCATCTTTAAAAATTTGTAAAAAATCATAAAAAATCATAAAAAATCTTAAAAATGAAAAAAGTTTTATGGATGCATTATTTAACTTATAGATTGATAGTGTTTCAAATTTCAATCAATTTGAACATCATTTGATGCCTTATCAAAATTTTGTACATTTTTTAATGGTTGTAATTAAAAGATCTTTAAAGAGCTATCAAATATCGCTTAAATTGAATATAATCGGAAACATAATCAATCTATAAGTTAAGCATAACTTCCATGAACTTTTTTTCATTTTTAAGATTTTTTATGATTTTTTATAAATTTTTAAAGATGACCATTGTCAAGATTGTCAAAATATGTATTGTCAATGGATCCCTCCTCATATATATATATATATCTAATTGTATAAGGGCTCCATTAACCTTAATTAAACTATTTTGGCCTGAATTTAACTTCAATTCCAAATAAAACCACGTTAAGAAGGCCTAAACATTGTCATAACAAAGTATTAGCATTCAAGCATAATACCCTTCGTACCTAAATCCAATTAAAAATTAGTTCATACCTGTGCTTCGCCCTCCCTCTTCTTTACCGAGCTAGGAAAGAAATGCAGCCTCGCAGCTGCCTTGGAAGCATAGTTCTTCAACGAGACCCGGAAAGGGTTCCCATACACCATGCACTTCTCTTTCTGAAAGTACTTGACGCACCCATTAAACCCTAGAAAAACCCTCTCGGCAAAGCGGCCCAATATCCTGCTCTCAATCCCCGGCGAACTGTTCTGTTCCTGAACCACAACCTTTATCCCCAGGATACACGCCGCTATGCCAGCCGGCAACGAGAGGTACCCCCCGGTCCCGACATACAAATCGGGCTTGAATTTGGACAGGAAAAGGAGACAGGAGATGGTAGACTGTACAAGAGCAACCGGCAGCAGAAGAGAGAAGGAAAGAAAGGGGTTAGGGATGGTGGAAACAGTATACCCAGCCGAGGGCACGGTAGTCGACGACAGAGACGGCGAGGGCGGCGACAGGAAGACGAAGTCAGGGTTTGGGTGGAGGACCGACAGAGCATCGGCGATCCCGATCGCTGAGTAGATGTGCGAGCCGTGGTCTGTGGCGCAGAAGACCACTCGCAGCTGCCGCTCCTCCGCCTCGGCGGCCGCAGAGTCGGGAGACGGGGGAGTGACACGGCCCGTATCGGTGGTGGATGTCGTGGACTCCCGGTCGGAAGAGACCGAGAGGACCAGCGCGGCGCGGCGAGAGGGAGCGGGAGCGGGGAGGAGGGTAGAGCGGCGGCGGGGGAGAGGGAGAGGGAGAGGGAGAGGGGGGATGGAGAGGGGGAGGAGGTGAGTGGTGACGACGGCCATGGCGATCGCAGCTGATCACATCAGAGAGTGGCAGAAGGAATAAGGAAGATCTGAATTCATATCCCCTGCTGTACTGCAGCTTCAGCCGTTGGATTGTCTCGAGAGTCGTGCCAGCACAGATCTCGAGATGATCCAACGGCTGACGCTGTGAACTGCACAATGCAGTAAGTCTGGGGATGAACACTCGGAAGATCTAGAAAGTCACACTGATTCCATATCGTGAGCCGTTGGATGGTCTTCAGATTCGTGTCAGCACGGATCGTGAGACGATCTGACGGCTAACGTTGTGAACTGCAAGATGACGTTAGTTTGGGGATGAGCAGTGAGCACTCGGAATCACTAGGAAAGTGGAAACAGAAACGGAAGGGGTCTGTTACGTCTGTACCACCTACGTATCCTAAATAGGATCGGAGGACCCTCGGGTCCTCATTATGACCGTAGGATTGAGTATAAACGGGCTCGATCGATTCTGTGTGGCTTATAAGGGGGCTTTTGTGTAAAACGTCATCCGTAGGATTAAAATGGACGGTCAGATGTAAGATCTGTAGAACCTTCAAACCTAAATGATCGTAGGGGGATTGAGCGTGAAACGGGAGAGGGAGGGAGGGTGGCACCTGTCAGTGAGGGAAGGACTCCATGTGGCGAGAGGAGAAGCGTTGGATACAGATCAACGGACGGGATTTTCTTAACAGCTCTTTAATAAACAATGTCAAGTAGGAGAGGACCTCACCATGTTTTTTTCCGTTTCTATTTTCTTTTCTTTCTTTTCTTTTTCTTGTTTTTTCCGCTGTTTCGCAGTGTCAGTGAGATACAGCCAAGTGCGATTTTTTATTTTTCTAGAGAAAGACGGTGCTGTATGTATCTGTAGTTCTGTACTGCTGTTGAAACATTCTATCTTTTTGTCATAATTGGAGTGACGTTGATTATATAAGACAAATTTGAGAATTGTTAATATAAAAACAGAATTGAAAAACTACGCAAGCAATCTGTCAGACCTGATACACAGTATAGATTATGGGTATAAACCTAAAAAGATTATAAATAGCAATCAAAATCATGTAAATTTTACTGGAAGAATTCACCAAAGGGCAGATTTATCAGTACTCTTTCCGAAATAGATGCAGAAAGAATCAAACTTTACCACATTGCATGCTCAAAGTAAGGTCATGGCACATAACCAGTAAACTACAATACAAAGATATGTACATTTATGCATTTACTTGTTTCTGAATTGAAGTCTACAAAGAGGAGATATCAATTGAAAACAAACATCACAAGCTCAAGTTGTCGCGTCTTCTTTTTACTCTGTTAAATTGCGGAGATACAATACAAGTTAGATGTTCTCTCTGTTGGCCGAGGAATCCAAAACACCCTCCTCCAACAAGCAACAAATGCCCAAACATCACCACTTTCACAAAATGGGACGCCACAACGAATACGACGCAAATACAACTATTATATTAACAAAAACAACACCTAGAAACACACTACGATATTTCAAGTGGCGGTGGTAGTTTCTCCTTCCTCCACTATCTCACTCTTTTTCTTAATCTTCCTAAGCCTGACACTCGTTCCTCTCGCACTGTTCCCCTTTTCCATCATTAGCCTCGACATGACATATGCCAGCAGCTCCTCTCTGTGCGAAAATGTGAAATCCAAATGGGCGTATTCAAATTCATTGTATGATACCTCGACACCTGCTCTTTTCATGAGCTTGTAGTGCTTCCGGACCATAGAAGGCGGCACGATCCGGTCTCTACGCCCCGCAACCAAATCAACTGGTATGTCTATCATATTGTAGTTGGCCCCTATATCCAATGGCTCAGGGGATCCATAAGCTTCCATGTTTGCACTAGCACTCCCGTAGTCATACATTCTGAATTTTTTGGATCTCTTTATTTGAGCGAGGTGTAACGCCACATGAAACGACACACCAGGCATGTCATACATGTTATAATGAGGTAATCCGATAGCACCAAGCCAATTTGAACTGTCACCACCAACTGCATATCCCATTAGGGTCTGAACCAGACCACCTAGGCCGGGGTAATTATGAAAATCACGTGCCAGTTTGTTTAGAAGCATACGGAAGAAGCGGGTAGGGATATACAGCCCAGGAAAGAGCGGGGCCAAGATAGGACCCAGCAACACCACAAACTTCTCGACGATGGTAAATACCAGAGGCAAGTCTTCGTGAAAACCAGCAGGAGAGAGCATGATTAACCGGGACAATCGGTGGGGTAAATTGGAGATCCTTTGTATGACAACGTACATTAGCATCACAGCACCGCCAAGGCTGTGACAGATTACAGAGAGCTTATATGGCTGGTCAGGTGTTACATCATCTCGTGGACAAGCAGGGGGGGTTTTAGAAAGTTCCGATGACTTGATTTCATGGATCTTCTCTATTATTGCCGGCATGTCACAGGTTCCATGCTCATTGATCGAATATCTCCAGTACCTGTGTTTTTTCCTTGTATTTATCAGAGATTAAACTGATGCTACATAACAAAAGAAAATGTAAAATAAGAAAAAGGAAATGTATTTAAATAGGAGCCAGGACAACTTACATGCGGGAAGATAAATTCTTGTCAACATGTTCTCTTGAGACTAGCCCTCTTAAATTCCCAAGATATACATCATATCCTGAAATTTAACAAGTCACAACGTATTGCATATAAGGAGAACATATAAACCAAATGAAGATGTTCCAACTACAAACCTTGATCATAAGCAGCAAATGCCGGGGAACCAACGACTCCATTAGACACCCATCTGGCAGAGAATTTTATATTTTTAGAAATCTCGTGTTATTAATTCAAAGTTGCCCTTGTTTTATACAGAAATAATCAACATAAAGGAGAACTACAAATAAACTCACCCCATTGATGAATCCAAAATTCCATGTTGCAAGAGCACCACCTTCTGTGAATCACGCCTAATTTTTTTTATTTAAATAAGAGATGGAGTAAGTTAAACTATAATTAATTTACTTGGATATCTTAAGGAACAATATCAAATCCAAACCTTGGAAGCCTCTCAAGTAGCAGTATGTAGCCATCAGAAGTGACAACTTTTATTGCTTCGTAAGGGTACCTAAAACATCAAATTCATATATTAGTTCTCTCTTTACAGATGCATTGCTACACGTACTGGCTGTATTTATCCCACAAAGACCTACTGTGCACCACCCATAAAATCACACTTGCTCTGCATTCTGATGTGTAGGTAACAATATTACATAATATGAAGAAGGCAGGAATTGGGTGAAACAACACAAGTGACTTTTGTAGATAAGACCTAACAATTACATGCCATGATCAAACAGAACAAATATTGTTAGTAAAATGTGTGGGCAACATACATATCTCCAATGATACAACTTTTCGTAAGCCAAAATTTGTCAAACCTACCAAACTTAACTGGCTTAAAGCAATTACTTCTAATCGAAACCATTTATTCGTGCCTAGTAAAATAAAAGCCATTAAAGTTGTTTTTCGTTCTGCCTGACTTTAACTTGGCTCTAACAATGTGGCATCAATTTGTATTGCAGAGAAAATGTTGCGGGCCATTAGTTCCATGCATGAGAATTACCTATAAGCTTTTAGCAAGTAAAAATGAAATACCAAACCACCAGCCCCACATTGTAAATCTAAGTATAACAACAGCAGAATATTACATACCCAAGCTCATTAATAACATCTTCGCAGGTGCGTGAATCAGTATTCAAGTAATGGGGAAATGTAACTGGTCTTTGAGTGGGGACCGGATTGGCACTCCCTACTGTAGCTGTTGGAATTGGGATCTCATTATCGCTGTCACTTCCCTCATCATCTCCATTTCCATGAGGATATAACCAGGAGTAAACTTTATTCCCTGCTTCTGTAGGCGAGAGAATGAAATGAGCTACCTTCTGCACTGTCTCGAATACTGATTCTATAAACATTTCTATTGCTAGTTGAAGATCCTGCTCACAAGAAACAGTTCTGTTGAGAAACAGTCCTTTCTTGCATAACCTAAGTTTCAGTTCAAATAATGCTCCAAACGAGTTCCAAAAAACCTTTCAAAGCAAGAAGCTCAAACCAGTCTGCCCAGAGGGCTCAGTAAGTAATCTGATCCGACCTCTCATTTGCGCAATAAGAGGCACAAATTTTGAAAAACAAAAAGCAAAAAACATAAAACAAAATAAAATAATTTTACCATTGCAGTAACAGCCAAGCTTTCCTTTACTAAAACAGTTTGTCTTATGTAATTGGGTAACATATAAGCCATAAAAACCATAGTGATATATCAATGATCAAATCAACCAAAAGATTACCTCAAAAACCCCACGCCTTCTATCAGTGGCACGCTGAACCACATGCTCCTTCACCAAAACTGTTTTTCTCCCAGCAGCACTACTTGCAGCAGATCTCCCTTGTCTTGGCCTGAACAGCTGGAGGAAGACAAGTGGCAACCAAAGGAGGAGAGTAATTGGCCAAAGCATCCACGAAACAACATACCTAACAAAATGCACCAGTCTCCTATCATACTTGGAGAAACTACTGGTACGGGAGATGCGCGAGGAGGTCGAGAGAGGAGAGTGAGGAGCATCTCCGTGTTCTTCCTCGCCATAAGTAGAATATTCTGAGGAAGTTTCGGCATCCGATGAGTCAAAGGAGAGCTCATGGATGAATTCATTGAACGAAGAAGCACCACTATTTTTTGTAGAAAGTAAAAGAAAAGAAACATACATCAAAAGATCGTTCCAAAGAATTAACTTTAAAATAACACTACCAAATAAAATTGTGCCATTATAACATTAGCAAAATTCAATTCTGGATTGATTAATTCACAACTGGTACTGTAGTCATAGAGGCTTCACGACACCAATCTGGTAACAAATTTCGCTACATAGGAGTCAAACTGGACAAAAATGAACAACTGATGAAACAAGGTCTGTTTAGTTTTGTATTGGCAAACTTGGAATCAATGACTCCACAATACCCTTTTCCTTTTCCGGAAAGTAGGCTCCGGTAGCTTAATAATTTGTGATAATAATACGATGGTAACAAGGAGAACTGTAAGAAGATATGCTAAAATAAATCATCTAATCCTTAGTTTATCTCAAAATGTGGCAATAGCATGAATAGATAGATTACTTCTCCATCCAGCGCGGGAGGCGAGGCCCACGAAATGAAGGTCTGAGCTCCCATCCGCTGGCCCCTTCTAGGATGTTCGATTTCCAGGGCAAAAGTGTCAGCAACAGTGCCGAAACCCCATTTATCAGCCTCGCTATGTTGTTCAGAGATTCATATGTAAATGTCTTCACAGATCTGTCACAATTAGGTTACGAAAAGCAAGGAAATGTTAATAATCGGGAACAAGACAATTCTTACAAGAAATTGAATTTATTTTTATTACAATGTAAACTGGGGCAAGAAAAATCAATAGTCCTCAGAAGATGAAATAGTGACAGTTCTTCCATAAATTTGCAAACTTTTTTTTAACATTTCTGTCAATTTATCGAATCTAAGGTTCCTCTAATTACAGTGCAACAACAAAAGGGGGCATTGTCAATTGTCAATTGTCAATTGCCAATCCATCATCGACAAAGCTCAATGATCAAAATCATCCCAATCCCCTTTTTATACAGTACCAAATCCAAACCCTTGCCCCCCCTTTCCCACTCCCATCGCCGATTAACAATGTAAAATGTGCTTGGGAAACCAATACTCATCCAAATCACACTCCGCACCAATTCGCCCGTTCAATTACAGGTTTCATCGAAATCCAAAGGATCGCAGAGTGAATGGGATGGGTAAGGATTAAGGAACAACGAGAGGGGGAGGGGGAGATGAAAGACTGACTCTTTAGTGACGGCAAGGAGATTGTCGACGAATTCCTGCAACATACTAATTATTGATAGCCGCGTCGCGCGGCTAGTCGCTGCGCGGAGTGCCGGCGGAGAAAAAGAGGGCGGTGGTGGTGGACCTTTCCTTTCTCGTTTGTTATGTTTTTATGTTGTGTTCTGCCGCTTGTTGGAATGGAAGAAGAAGAAGAAGAGAATTCATATCCCCCGCTGTACTGCATTGTGCAGTTCACAGCGTCAGCCGTCGGATTGACTAGAGATTCGAGCCAGCTCGGATATCGAGACAATCCAACGGCTGACGCTGTGAGCTGCACAATGCAGTAAGAAGGGAAGGGAAGTTCCGTTCTCTCTCGCATAGAATGATAGACAGAACCGAACCATGCCCTACTATCCGGTTCGGGTTCGTTGGATCCAGAATGAACGGATGGGATTTGTTCGAGCGGAACTATCCCGCACTTTAAAAACTGAACTTCGGTGTTGATCTGTGCCGTTCGGTTTGATCGGACGGCTACCAAGAGGATAACGGAACCCCTGTTACCCGTAGGAATAACGGCCGATTTGGATAAAGAAAAGAACGCCTCTGGCCGGTTTCACATTTTTTACCCGCGGAATTTTACTAATACAATATTTGCACATGTGCGACATTAAATAATTGAAATAATTATCATTTTTAATCGATTGGCTCAAATTTTACGGATCAATTATCATTGTTTACTTGTGCCCAAAATATATATAAATATATATGAGGAGGGATCCGATAACCATGGGCACTAGTGTCTATGGTAACTATTTTTTTATTTATGCATAAATTGAAAAATCTAAACCGTTAAATGTGTTTTATATTATCTCAATAACATGTACATAAAAAATAATAAAGTTTTAATATTGTTTCGATGGTCATCAAGAGAGGAAAAAAAATCATAAAACTTAAACTGTTGATTGTTGTTAACGCTTGATGCACATGTAAATAAAATCAAAATGATATAATTTTTTGTATACGCATAAAATATGATATTTACAACATATTCTATTAATTAGTTTTGTTACTTATAAATTTAGTATGTAGTTATTTAAGATTTAATTTCATGTTCACTGATCGGTCACCAAAAACATGGTTATTTGATCCCTCAATATATATTATGATTATCCGATTTAAAAAAGAATGAATAATCATCCTTTATCTGATCTATAGTAGAATTTATTAATAATTTATGTTGTGATAATGACATTAAATTGTCCCTTTTTTTCCTATTTGGTTTATGAAAGAATTTTGCGAGAGTAATATAAAAAATATGTTTATTATATTTTTCAATTATATATTCATATTTTTAAAAGCAAACAAGTGTTCACATTATTGTTTTTAAAAAAAATAATAAAAACGTTTGCAGGGTTGGACTTGGATGTGCTTTTTAAAAAAGTGGAACCAACCCACCTGCTTTAGTTTCTATTCGTGTTAATAGTGCATTTTGTCAGTTGTAACTTGTAAATAACTAAGTTTGTGAAGTTAAACTATTCACCCCCAACTAATTTTTGATCAAATTATATGAAAAGAACGGGTAATTGTTCTTTAGCAAAAGCTAGTACAAATTTAAACTACAAAGACTATTGTCAAAGTAATATGTCAGTTAAATTAACTAAGACAGTTAAATTTAATTTAATTTATTGTTCTTTAGAAAATTAGATATTTTGCTCATTTGTTATCCTAAGCACTTGGGGCTGTTCGACATACAAAGTGGCTTAAATATTTAAGCCTCACTAAGCCACACTCGTTCAGAAAAAGAAAAAGAGCTTAAGAAAGCTTAAGCCTTAAGTCATGGGTATGGCTTCCTTAGGAATCTGGACAAGGCTTAAGCCCCGGTCAACAGGAGGTTTAAGGAGAAATTTTTAATTCATGCTAAGGAACTTACGTTCGGAATGATTAAAAGACTAAAGAAGTTAAAAGAAGTCTAAAAAAATCTAAGGAAGGGTTGCCGAATGGCCCCAAGGTTTTCAGACTTTAGCAGAGATTTCTTTTGTTTTTTTTTAGAAGGATCTGGCAGAGATTTCTTGCGGGCATTAACAAGTTATGCCCACGGCAAATCCTGTTGCTTGAAGAAATATAATAATACGAGGGGGAGAGTTATAATGTTTGCTAATTAGCATTTTTCATAAGCAAGAATTTGTTGCTTGCTTGCCCTACACCTCACCTCACGGGCCTAAAATACACCCAAGACGTGTCAAAATTTTATATGTGTGAATGATTGTGTGTCATGATTTCATGGCCGGAGCCACTCTATTAGAATGAGTCAATTAATTGACCTCCATTGTTTTTTTTTTTTAATTAAATTGAACTTGGTTTATACTTCCTCCCTCCACAATTAAATAAATTTATACCCTTTACAACTTATACACAATTAAATGAATTTATACCCTTTGTTTGAATCCACTTTCTTCCTCAAAAAAAATATATATATTACGAAATTTCTAAAATGCCCATCGTCTCCTTCCAAGAATGTTCACTTTTCTACTAATTGAGGGCATAAAAGTAATTTCACTCTTCCACTATTTTTTTTGACTTTTGCTACAAATTTATTTTTTTATGGACTGAGAAAGTACTACTCTTGTCTACCTTCTGTTGCAAATTGTGAAGAAAAGTTTTTTTGGTACCCGTATTTTTTAATTTATACACAATGATGCCCGATTTTTTTATTAATAAATAAAAAAAATAAGAAATCACGAGTATATACAATTCAGTTCAGAAATCACGAAACTAGACATTCCACCTATAAAGAAGGCGGACCGATTCCGCCTAGAAAGAAGGCAGACCAATTCCGCTTTCTTTCTAGGCGGACCCATTCCACCTAGAAATTAGGTGGACCAGTTCATATTCAGCACTGTCACCTTTCTTCTCTTCTCCTATTTAACTCGTCCCAACCGCATTGCAGTTTTCCAAGTCTTCGATATATCATAGTTCTAAAAACATGTATTTTCATTTCTCAAAAAGAAAAACTTTGAAGGATTATCATATTCGACACTATAAAAATCCAGTTATAACATTGCCGCCAGCATACACCACAACTGGTATCGTTCTGATAATTTATAAAAAAAAATAAAAAAAAAACACAATAACGATTTATATTATTAAACTAAATATTTAGATATTATATAAAATAATTCAAAAATATTAAAATATTGCTGACCTATAGGCAGTGTGAGAGAGCAGCAAACTGAATAGTTGTAGCTTGAAGTTGCGTATTGGAATTTATATAAACTGGTCCACCTAGAAATTAGGTGGAATGGGTCCGCCTAGAAAGAAGGTGGAATCGGTCCGCCTTCTTTATAGGCGGAATCGGTCCGCCTTCTTTCTAGGCGGAATCGGTCCGCCTTCTTTGTAGGTGGAATGTCTAGTTTCGTGATTTCTAAACCGAATCGTATATACTCGTGATTTCTTATTTTCTTTTGTTTATTAATAAAAAAATCGGCAATGATGCTATATTTTAAATAATAAATAAGGTAAATTTTTTTATGGATCAGAATAATTATGGACCGTTTGATTTTTTTAATCAGATGGTCGTGATGTATTATCTGGACACAAGTAAAATAGCGATGCTTAATCGAATGTTGTCCATTAAAAAACACCTCAATAAACAAAATATTGTATCGCTGTGTACGATTTATAATGAGTAATGAGCATATGGTTGACACTATGGAAGAGTCTCCTCATCCAACATCAGTGGAAACATTTTCTTTTCAAAAACTTTTTTTAAGATGTAAGTGGATATTTTTTCACCTTCTCCCGTTTCTTTGCAGGAGATTTTATTATTCTTTTCAACGGAAACATTTAGTTTTTCTTTTCAAAAAATTAAGATATCAATTGCGGGTGAGAATCTGCTGTCATAGTTGTGATGATACCACGTGCTATACTTTTAATCTCGACGGTTCATATTAATCTTGATGGCTGAGATTTTGTAGATTGTAGAAGACTATTTTTTGTGAGTCCCACTATCAGTCTGTCATAAACATTATGGTATGTAGTGCCATCAAAACTTTGGCAGCGGATAAAAATCCATCAATGGCAACACGTTTAACCATATAGATATAGCTTTACAAAAGAAACCAACAAAATGGGAGTGATAAGTTTAGGAGCAGGGCGGGGGTACGCGGCGCCACGCAAGGAAGTGGATAGAGACGAACTCAGATGTATGGTATGAAGCAGAGATGCTATTATGCTATGTTGCCACTTGACAGTTGCCGGTTGCCACACAATGTGTGTAAGAAAATAAAAGAAAAGAAATGCCACTTTGATAACATGGTGATGATTATGATGGTGGTGATTTTGTGCTGTGTTGTCACAAACTTACAATCGTGTTTTGGCTTTTATAAATTCAAAAGGGCACAGGTGGTACAGTGATTTTTTTTTTTTTTTTTTTTTTTTGATGTAGAGTTAATATTTGATGGATGGGATACTTTAGACTTACTAATAAATCTACCCAGTTACCAATTACCATTGAGGGATCAGATAACTATTTTTTTTTATCAATAAGTGATCATAAAATAACTACATTTTAACTCTTAAATAACAAAATAAATTGATGAAACATGTCATATGTATCATATTTTATGTGCATACAACAAAATTATATCAATTTAATTTTAATCACATGTGCATCAAACAATAATAAAAATCAACCGTTCAAATTTTCTAATTAGGATGACTTCGAAGAGGTCATAGGTTAATGCCTGTTGACGTTAATGTCTCAGCCCATTAAAATTTAAGGTCTATATCAATTTTCTCAATATAAGATCCATTACATATTATCTTAAATATTTATTATAAGAAAATAATAATTTCAGCTCAAAGCAAGACTCTTTACTGGTATGTAATAAATATATCTGGGTCCAAGTGTCCAAGGAAAAACACACCAGAAAGGCAGAAACATCGAGAGATTGATTTTTGTGCCACATATGCTCATTCAATTAATGACATTAATAGAATAATAGTACAAGATATTGACGCATGAATGGATGTATGACACGCAATAGTATACTTATTAATTCATATTTCTGGCGTGTTTCCAAAATATAATTCAAGACAAAACAAGATAAAAATAAAATTGCAGATATTTTATAATTGAGACGACAATTCAAAGTTTCGTTCAGTACAGATCATTTTTATGCTTGTTGGCAATTTGATGATTCATCAACAAAATTAAAGATTTTTAACTGGTGTAGTTAGTTAATTAACAATAAATTAACATGTTATAAATCATATGCATTACAAACTAGAGATGGGGACGGATCTGTATCAATATTCTATGGACAACCATTCATTTTTAATCAGTGATTAAAATTTTACAAATCAAGCATCTTTCTTTATTTATTCCTCAAGAATTTTCTTAACCATCCGATTTAGACAATTGAACGGTCTATATGTCTTCCAATCCATAGAAGAATTCACTAAAAAGATATTCTATAGATCAAGAAGCTCAATTAACGTGCCATAAAGAGCTACTAATCTATAAAAAGAATTAATGCATGCATTTTTTTTTTTTTTTGAACTCATTGTGCACTTGTGTTCAAGGAAAAAGGAAAAAAAAAAAAAGAAAAAGGCTATTTTAAAGATCCTTCTGACAGGATGAAGATTAATCTGGGAATTATATAGATGATTGATAACATAAGGCAAAATCTACTTGGTCTAACCTCTAACGTTTAAAAGGCAGACTATGGAAGAGAAGAAATTGGGCCGTCTTTGGGAACTCACTCAGTCACTTGGCCCAAAACTCACAGAGAGTGATCAATTTACAGGAACAGCAACAAATACTTGTATGCAGTGCTTGACAAGCTTGCTTTTATGCAAGTTTGTTTCCCCCAAATACTTTTCATTTAGTGCAGATCCATAGTCCCATACTCCCATTGATTGGATAAGATTAGTGATTAACTTAACGAATGATGACATAATATAAGTGAAGAAGATTTATTTGTTGATGTTGATGAATTAAGTTGGATCAAATCAAGACACAAGTTCTTTTCCATTTAGTTTTACTTAATTACTTGATCAATTTAAACCACTCCAGACTCCAGAGGATTCTAAAACCAAACTAGCAAGATATGCAATATGTAAAAAAAAAGTGCTAATTTAGACAGGAACAGACCATATTATATTAACCAGAGTTCTACCGATTTATTTACAACGAACATAAGAAGATACAATGAGCATGCATACTAATACATATGTTTGGCTAATATGCAGGTACTACGTATACAAGAAAGGTACTCGGGCCAAAATGGTCAACCGTCAAAGCCAGTGCTGAACAAACAGTCATTTGTTCAATCTACCTACACGAAAACAAGTACCATGCAGCACTAAAGGCAGAATATATACACACCTAATTACCTTTCCTTATGATTCAGTAGTGGTTCATTGATTCTCATTTATCAAATGGAAAGGATTCTCTCCCTCTCCAGCTCCATAGAACTCGTTTCCACATGAAGTGTGATAGCCATCATCTCCTATTGTTTTCAAAAAATGAGAAGTGATCATGCCATCCAATGTTTTTGATAATGTAATGGTATTCGTTTACCAAGCTGTCAGTCACTCACCGTTGGGATCTACGGAAACTGTGCTCAAGTCTTTTTTGAGGACCACCGTTCCTGGTACATAGATCAAGCTGAGCTTAGAGAACAATTCTTTATCTCCGTCTTCAATTGGAACAAACCCAAAGTGGGAAGTCCACGTGTCAACCAGGCTTGGCATTGCACATAAAACTAGTGTTTTAACCTTCAGCAATTTCAGCATCTGCCTCATATCAGAAAGTAGTATTAATACTAACAATAATAATAACAATAATAATATATTTCTAACATGTTGAACGAGAAAACTTCCTGAGTTCCAGCAAAGTTTCTAACCTTTTCTATGGCAGTGACGAGACGACGGCACATTCCCTTTTTCCGGTTTTCAATGGTTGTTGCAACTAGAGGCATCTCTGCTACCATTGATCCCCGCAATCTCACAATATACATATTTAACAATTGATGAATTCATACAACAAATAGTTGATAACAAAGATGATAAAAAAATCATACGCGTTCTAACATTTAACTACCTGATGGAAGCCACAGAGATGATCTTTTCTTCTCTCTCCAGCACCACAGTGTAGAAACCCTTGTAGTCCAAGCCTAAGCTTTTGATGCTGATAAATCCAAAAAAAAGGAAGGTATACTAAAATTAATTACAAAAACTTATAGCCAATTAATAAGGAGTTCTAGAAAATGAGGAAATAACATGCTTTATGCAAGGTACTCAATCTCATATACAGCAAGAAAATTGTCTTGTAAGATTGTGCAACTTGTGTAGTGTTTCATTACTCGGTCCAAAGGTACAACACCTTCAGAAAAGATTGTAACACAAAGTAGTGCTTTTCGTGAGGTCACTCTTTTATGGTAGGACTAAAACTACTGTGCAAAAAAAGAAAACAATTTCTGCAGTTATGTGCACATGGATTGAGTGAGAGAGAAAAGATCTGACCTCCAATTATAAAGAACAAGAGGGATGAGGTCTAGACCCGTACGGGGATCAAATATGGGAAAAAAACACTCTTCAGTTATTCTGAGTGCCAGTGCCAACTTCATGTTATTCTCGGCTAGTTGCCCCAAATTTTCTAAGTTTAAGTCCTTTGTTTGGCCATGGTCACATCTTAGAATGGTGAAATAGAATCCATCCCTAATATAATTCGCCAACCCAAACTGTGACCGCATGTAACTGTAGACCTGATCATCAGCAAAAAGTACACACATGATTTAAGCAAATACACTACGAGAAAGATTAATAGTACGAAGAGTGAAGCAATGCAGTTCATGTAAAATAAGCTGCCATATATTCAAAAGGCATCCAGATCGAGAAGAAGAAAAAGGAGTTCAAACATTTTTATAATACCTGTTGACAATGATTTCCACAAAACCAGGATCCTGGTGGCAATTCACTACTGGTAATGTTCTTATCCTTCATGCACTTTTCATGAACTGTAAATATATGATTTAAATCAAATTAAAATTAGTTCAAGGCATTGAAGCTTGTTATCACTTATCAGACTTTGACTCAAAGCCCCAAACCAGCCTACAGACTAATATGCATATAGAATGTACGTGTGGCTCATGAATGAGGAAAAAGTCTAGATTGATGCAGGGTACAAACTACAAAGTCCCATTTGTCAAAATTGACAATTCAACACAATTTCTTTCTGAGATTTTCTGGCAATTCATAAGACTGGCTGTAAGATTCTAGTTGATCCTAAATCTATCTATATTCACATTAATATGCATTTTTCTGTGAAGATTTTCAAGCTCCTTATAGAGTTCTAATGCTTAATATTTGCATAAATCTCCAACACTTTTGCATGTACAATGATCCTATAGCTATGTCCTGATGATTTTCCTCCGAACAACACTTGACAATATTCAAAATGCATTTACTGGTTTCTCAACTTAAGGTTTATCATTGCTGGTACAGTTTTGGACCTGTTTACCATTTCCCTAGGCTAATTTGGTTAGTTGTATAACTAAAATGAGAGACAGAGAGACATTACATCGTCGATCACACTGAGAGCATTGCAAGTAATCAATGGAAGTGGAGAATACTGACAGTTTATCAATCATCTGTTGACAAGCACCACATTTGCAACTTGGGCAGTGCCAGCAATCTTCTGGAATTTGCTGCACATAAAATAAAACCAATTAATTGAATCAACAAATATAAGTTAACAAAAGAACAGGTTTCAAGTTATGTCACTAGGATTTTTGTTACTTTTTAGTTTGCATAGAACACAAATATCACAGTTCAGTTGTTAAACTCATAAGCCTTGAGATCATACACATCAGTTCTAAACTTGGCGAGGAGACCCAATAGGTAATAAAAGTACGTTACAGAGGCAAACTTATTTGGTCTGATGGCACAGTAATACTACCAGATTGACTGCTAGTTATTGCACAACATCGCCAGGATACCTGACCAACTATTTTTTTTTATATTCTATGGCAGAATTACCTGGGAAAGTAAGCACGACTCATGAAAGCTAAATGGACAGCTGTCACAGCACACCAGCTCACCACCATCTCCACAAAGTCCGCACATATCATTGTTCCTGTCAATATCTCCATCTCTAATCCTCATTCTCTCTGTCCTCCCTTTATACTCCATTGACCATGCCTGAAACAGGCACATCACATACGGTGTACCATCTCCAAGAAACAAATTCAAACCTGGATTCCCTGACTCGCTACTTGCATGGACCTGAAAACCTGATACTGTAAAATTCACACTACAGCACTGGCATAATACACCATATCTAGTCAATTTCCCTTGTTTCACTTTGTCTCCCTTAGAATTTATGTATTGGATTTTTCTGTTAACATACACAACTCCTGTATCAATTAATAACCTTAAGACTGTTCTTGCACCTCGCATGAAACGCTTCTTACTGTTTGTGTTGGTTTGACCCAGTTGAACTGTATGATCCATGGAATGCTGGGACGGAGTGGGCTTCTTTTTTAGAAGTTTTCTAGGATATTTCCTGCACTTCAAGTACTTCTTGGTAATTATGGCTGATATAAGGAGATCATGCCCATCGAATCGAGAGACCTTCCTTTTTACGTGCTTTTTTCTACCATGGGTTTCACATTTGGTGTCCAATCCTCCTATCATCTCTTGGTTTTTCTTTGATCTCTTTTGTGGTTTATTTTCCTGGGTCTTAGAGACAGGCATGCGTTTTCTCTTTAATTTTGATTGAAGTGGTTTATGCATGGCCCATGTAACTGGAAATTCTTTCATTTGAAACCCGCCAATTGCATCAAAAGACAAAGTTCCCTGAAACAGACTTGCTTGATCAATTAGAGACTGCACTTCTTCAGTAATGCTTTGAGAATGCGTATCAATTCTATCAGAACGAGAAGGAACATCAGATGGATACATGATTAAGAAAGGCTGTTGTGGTACCGTGCTTTCAGACACCTGGTTTATTGTGAATTTGGCTCCAGTCGGTATGCTATCGAACTCACTTCTTAACGTGGCAAATGGTATTTCAAATGTCGAGTTAACGGACTTCTGCATTGTGCTTTGAGATGTTTGATTGACAATTTCTGTCCCTCTGACAGGTACATCATCAGCCAGTACTATAACTGAATTTCCACCGTAATGTTTCTCAATGGGCACCACATCTCCGATTTTAACTGGATTAATATGCGATTCTGCTGGAGACAACAAATCTTCTCCGACTACCACTTGATTTACACCAAAGTCTGCAGCATGCAGTGCTTCATGATCTCCATCTGTAACTTGGTTTGCAGGCAGCTGGGTGGCATCTTGCATTACATCTCCTGTTGTTGTAGGTGGTACCTTGCTCAGTTTGTCTGGAATAACATGGAATTCTGAGGTACATTGTATGTGTTTTTCGCCAGTAGTAACTGGACTTGCATGCAATCTGGTAGCACTGTGCAATTCCACCTCAGTTGAACATGGACCCCTGTGCAAGTCTGAGGCACTTGGTACTTCCTCTCCAGCAATAATTGTGCTTACTACACTCTTATTGCCTGATACTGTCGTTAGGCCTTCAGTCGGAGCAATTTGAGTTTCTACCATGGGCCGGTTTGCACCTTCCAATGCAAGAAGCTCCGGCAGAAGAGACCTTTTACATCGGCGGCGTGAATAAGTCAGCGGATTAGTGACACTTTTCCTTTGCAAAACTATTTTTTCATTTTCTTCAAGAACACTCGCTGTATTCTGTACTGCCTTCAGCGGTACAGCTTTCTTCAATTGCCCAATTTTGCGCTCTACCCAAGCCACAGCCATAAATGGGTCTAGCAGAAACCACTGATCTGATAAGGTCAAACCACAGTCTGGATCTGTAAGCATCTTTTCAACATAAGTCAAGGTTTTCAGCAAATCAGATGCAAATTCATTAATATCGGTCCATTGCCGGCCAGGCAAATGGGTTTTGTCGAAAGCTGACTCGGATGGTGATGATTGTAACAGTTTACCTGCAGAAATCCAACTTTTGGGTAGATGAGGAATTACAGGCCCATTGTTAGGAAGTCGGTAGAGTAACTGGCATCTTTTTTTTGGGTCATCTTTTCTCCTTCGCACCTCCAATTTGTACCCACAGTCCGATAATAGTCGGTTTGCATGCGCACGAAGATGGTTGCAAAGGTCCTTGAGGGATGGGTTATCTATCTTCGATATATCCAATGTACCTGAACAAAGGCCAGTACCAGTACCAGGTTTATTTCTTTGGCCTACTTCTGAAGACGGGGGTGTTGATGGTAACGGTTTGTGTGCAATGCCACTCATCCCTTGAGCTGCAGCTTCTATTAGGTCAGTTTGATTCACTGTCCTAGTTTTATCCGGTTCAATTTCAGAGATTGCCATGGTTGGTACCAGCAATTTACCAGTACCAGTACCATCCTCAGAAACCCTATCCGAATTACAAGGCAACAGACACCGGATGTTATAGCTACACAAGAAGCCATCTCCGAATGACTCTATTATGCGGCACTGTACCGACTCTTCTGTACCAACTACATTACCAAAATCAGACAAAGAATCTACCCCGTTGCTGCTGAAAACTCCCTGAAAGATCTTAACCTCCTCTTCCGACCCGTCGAAATGATCATCTCCTTGCACATCCTCCCTAAACAGCATCCACATGATCTCTTCCTCCTTCAATCCCATTCTCACACTTCCATCAGGTACTACTGCCATTTCTTGAATCAAACACAGTGTGTTCAACCCTGCATTAACAAATACAATAAAGAAGTGAGGTTCTTGTTGTGATCAGTCAAATCCGGAACCAGTTTTGCAGTTCGATGCACCAAATTTCCTCTTCAAACGTGATTAAAAACTTAAAATCTAGTGAATGGATTGACAAAACTTGTACCGGATAAAATTGTACAAAACTTAGCTTAAAAAGACATGATAAAGATCATACGAAATTTCAAATTCGCGCCTGTTGAGTGAGCATTGAGCATGTGCCGATCGACTGACTAAGGAACTCACCCCCACCGCTTCTTCGATCTTCACTCTTCACAGCATCATTATCTCTGTCTCTCTCGTTTCTGTCATGAAAATGAAAATGCTCTCTCAGCTCGACCGCTGTCACTCCTTGGGGAGTCCGTGTAGTGTTCATATCCCCTGCTGTACTGCATTGTGCAGTTCACAACGTCAGCCGTTGGATCGTCTAGAGATCTGTGCTGCCACGAATCTGGAGACAATCCAACGGCTGACACTGTGAACTGCACAATGCAGTACAGCAGGGGATATGAATTCGTCTAGACTTGAATATTACCCCTTTACGAATTCATATCGGCTGTAACAGAACACTGTTCTTCTAATTTGGACCGTTAGATCTAAATGAATGGATCAGATCTATTTAAGAAAGACCTCCTAAAATCTAAAGTGGATCGATCAGATCCGTTCGTTTCTATCTAACGGTTCAGATTAGAATAACAGGGTCCTGTTTTTCTTTGAGAACAACAGCAGATATGGACTGACTCCCAGTTTGCCACACCCATTAAGGAAAGAAAAAACTGTTCTCAAAAATAAAAAAGGAAAGAAAAAACTTGATTCGCGCGCGCATCAGCTGAGACCTCCGAAGAACTTGTTTCAGCCGTTGGATGTAAGATCAACGGGAAGATCCGGTTTCTTTTTCTCTGGTATATTTAAAGTGGAATAGATAGTGGTTGATCTGATTCGTTTATTCTAGATCGGACGGTTTGGATGATGAAGTGTGGTTCTTTGGTAGTTCGGCGGAAGAATGCAGCGGGAACGAGGCTGATGGTTTCGCGCAAAGATCAAGACTGTACTGTTGTTGCCAGGAATCGCGCTTAATTGCTTTGCTTCTGTCGTTTAGTGTTTGAACATGTACAGATAATACAGATAGTTGTGGTCTTATGAGGTCGCCAAGTTCATGCACGTCCATGCAAAAATTGTTTTGTTGGTAGCTAGTTAAACATTATAGAGTATATAGACTTATAGTTAAAAATGAATGACACTTAAAAAAATGGATGGATTTAAAGTTTTAAACTCATGATTTAAATAAACTTTGTGAATTCCCCTTAAAATTTTGTAAATTTTGTGATTTAAATAAATTTTATGATTTGTAGTCTTATAGCGAAAATGGGTGCAAATAACACCACAAAATTTTGTGAATTACCCTTAAAATATATATATAAATTTATATAATTTAGCTGATATCTTCACAACACTAACAAAAAATATATGTATGGAGTATTGACCCACTAAGTATTTGTGTTGCCTCCGCCACTAACCAGGGATGATTTAAAAAATTCCATTAACGTGGCATGTAAACTATACTGTTGGAAGTTTTAAGGAGAAAAAACAAAATCTGTAAATCATTTTGAAATCATTTATATATAAGCTCACGAAGCATTTGGCATTTATTCTGAATTTTGAATTCTCATTGGGTTCGCGTATTTATTCTGAAAGTAACTAAGACTAAATGATGTATGGATTGCAATTTAGTGTTAGTCATTACATACTATGATGTTACTGAATACTTATCAAGAAAGGTTGATAAAACTAAAATAAAATGCTTTAACAAATTTCAAAGTTCAAAGTGTTTTGCATGTTAATTGAGCCCATGGTTTTGAAATGATAAATGCATGTTAATTTGTTCAAACTTCAAAGTGTTTTGCAAGCTGCAACAAAAAAGCTGGGCCATATTTAACTTCTAAAATTAGGCTTTGAAGCCCTGATCAACCAACCCTTTAAACCTTCCAACCATTTGTACTGTTCCTATATTTTTGTTGTTTAGGTGCTGGATCCTATATTTTTAAAGCGAAAAAAATTAAATTAACGGCATCGATCTCAAAACAAAAATAAAATAGCAAAAGATTGATGGACTGAAACTTTGTCCAAAGTCATTTGGACGGAGACTGTTCAAAGTTATGTTTAAACTGTTTGATTTAATTTATATGTTTATCAACGGTAGGTCGGTGATAACGTGCGGCTCCATCATTTTAAATATAGTCAGCATACAACATGCTATACATTTATATGCTGTTTCTATTTTTAACACCTATATGATTAAATCAAGGCTGATCAATTACCAACAGTTATATCATATGGCTCTCCAAATTTTTTGGACCGTCCAAATGGCTATGGATAAAATCCAATTCCAAGATGAATTAAGAAAAGAAAAAGTTAAAAAATCCTTATTATATATAAAAGCATATTGGAAGAAGAGGAGGGATCAAATAACCACAACTTTTGGTACCCCATCATAACCACAAAATTAAATCTCAAATAAATACATATTTAATGGTTAAATAACAAAATTCTAATTGATGAAATGTTTTGTATATATCATATTTTTATGTGTAATAAAAAAATTATACTATTTTGATTTTATTTACATGTGAATTAAGCATTAACAAAAATCAACTGTTCAAATTTTATTATTTTTTTTCTCTCTTGATGGCAATCGAAACAATGTTAAATTTTCATCATTTTTTATATATATGTTATTGAGATGATTTAGAATACATCTAACGGTTTAGATTTATTAATTTATGTATAAATAATAATGTGGTTATTAAGGGTACCAAATTTTGTGGTTATTGGATCCCTTCTCTTGGAAAAAATGATGTGAAAGGGCTATCTTCTCCAAATAAGAAACCTGAACCGTTGATTGTTTACTTAGATTGATCACCACTGTTGATGTACGTTAATGCCCGTTAACGTTCTTACCCTATTAAAATTAAAATCCCATATAAATTATCTCAATTTAAGCCCCATTACATATTATCTTTTAAAGTTTATTATAAGAAATAACAGCAGAGCGGGTGTTGCTCGGGGCAGCGTTTAGTTTACTGTGGAACAGCTCTCTGCCACTCCATGGACGAAATTACCCTTATGACTAATGCAGTCCAATTTGTTTATAGCAGGGACTATATTGTCTAAAACATGCTAAAAAGCTGTTGGGAAGTAAAACAGCCGCTGCCCAAATTAAGCGAATTCAGATCCTCTGAGTTACTGTAAAATTTACAGTTGCCCAGATCCTCTCTTTAATACCTGCCCCGTGCACCTAAAAATCTGACCGTTTTAATCTGTGTTGACCGTGATCTCAAATAAACGGACAAGATTGTTTATATGTTATCGCAAAATCTGCGGTAACTCGGAAGATACGCACTCTAATTAAGCAGCCCCCCAGCAGAGCCCGACTGCGATCACGGGATTCCATATCCTCTGTAGCGCTGCACTGTGTAGCACAGGATATGAACCGTTAGATCATCTCGAGATTTGCGCTGGATCGCATCTCAAGATGATCCAACGGTTCACATCCTGCGCTACACAATGCAGCGCTACAGAGGATGAGCACTCCGATCACGGGCCCCCTCTCTGAATTCATATCCTCTACAGCGCAGTAAGTTAACTGAGCAGCATTTCAACTGTTGGATCTGCTTGGAGTTCGTGCAACTCAATCTCAATTCTCAAATAATCCCCCCGTATAGTCCACATCGTTGATTCTCTGCGCAGTACAATACTCCGCAGCAGAGGATAAGCACGCGCTCTCTCTTCTCTCTCCCGTTCCTCCTCCGCCCCTCTCAGCCCAATTCCGTCCTCCCTCCCTTGCTCTAATGGCGAAGGACAGAGATCCGCAACGGGGTCGAACTCGCCACCGTGCTTCTCCGTCGTCTTCTTCCTCCTCCTCTCCTTCGCCTTCTTACTCCTCGTCGTCGGGCGACTCCCGCATGAGTTCTAGGAAATCGACTTCGTCGCGGCACGATAGAGACTCCAGTGGCAGCCGCAGGAAAGGGCGTAAGAGTTCTAGGAAATCGTCGCGTAGTGGCAGCCACCGGAAGGACCGCAGAGAGAGGAGGAGCAGGAAGAGGACGCACCGGCGGAGAAGGGACGACGATCGGTCGGATTGTTCTTCGGGTGAAGAGGATAATGCGAAGGAAAGGGTTTTGGAGCCGAAGGAGGTGGTGAAGTCGGTACTCGGTGAGTTTCCGGCTGTTGCTTCTGAGCTTCATCAGGTATTATTGCCTCTGATCTTTGCTTTACTTTTCAGCTAGTTCTGCCTGACCGATAGATCTATTGAATAAATTGACCAAATCTCTTGCCAAACCTAACTATCACGGACACATTAGCTATCTATCATTGTAGCATGGTGTTGATTTCTGAATTGTCAAGTTAGGTCTAGATGAGACTGTTTCTTCAATTTAAGATGAGTTATACCTGACTTAGCATCTAGGATTTAGGAAGCTCTCAATCTTGCAAAGTACCAAAAAAATGAATCAGAAACTTTTGTTGCGGTTTAGACAGCCAGTATATAAATCTGCTTCTGAATAAATATATTAATGGTAATAATTCCAACTCTAAGAAATGTTTGGTAGTTCGAATATGTTCGTATTCTTCTCTTTTATTAAGTTTCCTCTCTTGTCAAATTTTTAATTTCACCGCTCTTTTATAATTATCATTTAGATTCTCCAAATGATAGACAATGGCCAAGGTGTGGACCTGTCGGGGATTTCTGATAAGTCTCTGGTCAAGCTTCTGAAGAAGCTATTTTCCTCTTTGAACCTGAAGAAAGATCGGACTGGTGTTTATGTGCTCCCTCCAAAGGCAGTCCCCACACTAGAGATTATCGGTTCAATACTGCACCAGCACAGCGGTCCTATAGTTGGTGAGCAGCTAAATGGTGGTGAGGATAACCAATTAGAAGATACTAATGATGCTCACCCGGTGGTTTCAAGAGATCAGCCGGCTCCCGAGAAGAGGTAATATTTTGTTTAACAATGTTTTTTTGTGATTTTGTATTAGTTAGCTTACTGATTCTTACTGCATGGATTGATATTTTTCAGAATAATTGGCCCGGCAATGCCATCTCGAGAGCTTCTGGAAGCTGCAGCTGAGTTGACTGAGGCTGCAGATTTGCTAAGGTAATTTTTTTGCTAACACACAATATATATTAGTGTTATTAGACCAGCCTGTTATAACTATGGACTACTGCCCAAGTGACATGGAGTATGGACTGGTAGCATTTGTCAAGCTTATGAAATATATGCATGGTAATTGTACTGGTGTATACTGGTTCAGTGTAAATGAAGCTGATAAGTATTGAAATTTTGTATATTCTGTAGGGAAGCTGACATAGGAGAAGAAAGTGACGTGCTAATAGGACCCCCTCCACCAGCCTTGGTTTCTGAAGTTGAGTCTGCTAATGAAGCTGAGAGATTTGAAGAGGTCCTTTATCTTAATCCTATATTCCTCTTGCTTTTGTAATATGGATTTGTGCTAATACCATTTTGGATACTGGAATTTCACAAAGCCCTTTTTAATCAAAAGTTTAGTTGATTCTTAATACTTTTAATGAGGAAGTTGTGACAGTACTTGCCCTGACCAATCGGTTTTAACATTGCTAGGGAATAGGTATTGCTTGGATACCGATGAAATTACAAGATTTTTCATTTTGTGCCCTTGGGTTATCGATGTCTAATCAAGGTTTAGAGTTTGCACAATGGCCTAAAAATATTATTGTGAACTTGTAATGCCTAACAGTACCTGATTTATGATACACCTTGGCAGATCTTGTGCCATTAAAATACTTGACAGTACTATATCTTCATGAAAGTTATATCTCAACATATGTATTAGCTGATGTGCTGTCCTGTAACTATTATTGATGATAGGTGACTAGAATAATGGCTGCAGATGCTAATTCTCCATACGATATACTCGGAATTAACTGGAAGATGGCATCTGAGAACATGAAGAAAAAGTATGTCTTTTTACTTTTTTGTCTAATCGGTTTATTTGTCTGTTTGTTTACATTTTTTATTATGTTCAAATATTGCCTAAGTAGCCCTTTGTCTTTGGGGGGAAAAAAAAAAAGATGAGAAGAAAACTGAGGGGAATGACTAAATTGATACTGTTTGTTTAGTATTATGGCTATGAGAAGTTAAATATAACACAGACAACGAGTATATCCTGTAGACCGAGGGGAATGACTATTTCTATTTAAGGTCGTTGTAGAAATCTTTTTGGAGTGCTCAAACAACTACTTTAGAAATCGTAAATATGAGCTACTACTTTCTCTGTACATGCTGAAGTACCCCTTATCTAGAAGTAGACGAGATAGGGATGGAACGTAGGGTAATTTTGTTCTGTAGGTAGTATATACGATCCACATAATTTGGATATGCTAAATTCTTCTTTACTGGGACATTCCATAATGCTTTCCTGTAAATTTTCTGTGAAAAAGTATGATGTGGTGGATTTTTATATGGCAACTTTTGAATGAATCTATCAACATTTGGAAATTGCATAGAAATAAAGTTGACTTATCATCTTCTCCATATAACCTGATTCTTGGTCTGGTATTTTCAATTTTCAAATAATTGTAATCTGGTAAAATTGTTTCCTTTTATATGACTTATTAAGATGGCTATTAAATTAGGTACTGGAAATTGTCGCTTCTGGTACATCCTGACAAGTGCTCCCATCCTCAAGCACAACAGGCATTTGTGATATTGAATAAAGCTTTCAAAGATTTGCAAGATCCAAATAAGGTAAATCTGTTATACATCATTTTACTTCTGTTCATGGGAAAAATAACATTTCTAATGCAAAGAGTTTACGCGGTGCAGAGAGGAGCAATAGATGATAAGCTTAAAGCCAAAGAAGAGCAAGAGAGATTTGAGGTATGTTTGATTACTGCCTACTGGTTCATAATACGAATATCAGAAGTTGTTTATAATTCATATTTATTGTTTATGCTACCTGTCTGTAATAATATAGGTTGAGCTCAAAGCAATGCGAGAAGCAGCACAGTGGAGAAAGATACAAGGTATGTTTTTTATATTGTCAGACATCATAAGGGCAATTTATATTTCCACTGTGAATTTAAAAACAATTGTACTCTGGGAAACTAGAAATATCACAAGAACCATTGATCGTACAATTAAAGGCAACTCTTTCCCCATTAAGCCATTCCCAAACTTCATCAAGCTATGCCTAAACTGTATAGCAGGAAAAAAAAAGAAATATTTTGGCTATGTTGAAGAAATTGAGGACTGCTTTGCTTACCTTGTTTTCATGGAGCATGCAAAATTTCTTCAGGATATGCCCATTATTTTTGTGTTTAGGTGGCATAAATAGAAAGTTGTTGTGCTAGTAATTTAAGCAGGAAATTGTCAATAAAGTGTGTATGATGGTGCAGGTATAACAATGGAGGGTGACGAGGAACTTCTGGCTGGCCCAAAGGAGGCCCCAAAACGTGAAGAATGGATGACCACTTTGCCCCCTGAAAGAAAAGTAATTTCCCCCTCCTATATATTGTGCAAGTCATTCCTGAAGTTCTAGATGTTAAATTTCATCGCCAAATCTAGGAAAATCCATTTGAAGCCTAAATGTTCCGATTCATGAATCATTTAATTGTTATTAGATAAGGAACATGTCATGATGTTGTGCCTAAATTGAATGAGTAATTTTCTTTAATTCTTTTCCATCAGACCTTGGTATAGATTTTTGTTGTGAGAGTATGTATAGCTGCTCTCTTATAAAATAAAAGGTATCAAAGAAATGATCAGAATGGAAGGTGAGTAGTATTATTAGTTTTTTAAATCTTTAGGGCCAATTGCATAAGTTACTCTTTTCTTGTATCTGATGGTGTATATAAAATTCTTCTTGTACAGCCCGGGATGCCTATGCACTCAACAACATCTTTTAGCAAGTCGGGGAAGGAGGGAAGGGGAGACACAAGTGCTTGGACTGACACTCCTCTGGACAAAGCTAATAAAGCTAAGCAGAAGTATGAGATTTGTATTTAATTGTTTTATTTTGCATACTCACACATACAAAAATATGAACATAGAGAGAAGCACACTCATAATATCTGATGGACAAACTACTACTTGTGTAATAATACCAGATCGGCATTTCGAATTCATATTACTAACACTTTGGTAGGGAAGCTTGTGTTTGAGAGTTCCAAATGGTGCACAAGTTCTTTCTGGAAATTAGAACTTTCAATTTACCAACCTGAGCATCTAATATTTCGGATGCCAGAAAGTTTTCAATCGTGTCAGTTCTTCTGTTCGGTGAAATCATCCACTTCAATCTTGTCACGTGCACAATCCAGTTTCTCAAGTGTTGTGTTCCTATTGGAAAATGTCTGTTTTTTACAGAATGTACCAAATGATATGGAGATGCACACTCTCACTTAATGAGTGAAACACACTGACAGCCAATTTGCTCACTGGCACAAGAAAATGGATGCAGAAAATACTGATAATTTTAGATTTTATGAATTAAGTTAAAAGCATATTACTCAAATCTAGTTTTCCAAGCCCAATATGATTAACTACACTCTTCACTTTCATGCAAATGCAGTTATTTAGAGGCATACGACAAGGCAAAAGCACTTGCTGACGCTGAAGAGGCTAGGAGCCGACCAAAACCAACCTCCGACGCCTCATTGGTCGACAAGTACAATGCATCCAAGCGGTCCTTGTCTCTTGTAGAAAAGAACAGAGAGGAGAGGAAAAAAGAGAAGAAGGTGAAGAGAGAGAGGGATGGCAAGGAGAAGGAGAAAGAGGAGTGGGCAGGGAACCATCCTTGGAAGCCGTGGGACCGTGAAAAAGATCTGACTGCCGGGAGGAAAAGCGTCAATCTCGACCCGAAGAGCATGTCACAGGGTCTGACTTCTCGCTTCTCAGGCGGAACTACACAAAGGAATTTCCTGTGAATTAAGAAATTTTGCTGAAGAAACATGATAATGAGCTATAGATTGTAGTTTATTTTTCTATGAAGAAATGCGCCGATAATGATATAAAGTCAAGTACTGATGTCACTATTATGATGTCAAGGTAAATGTGATTGTACTGTATTTAAATCTTAGTATTGTAGATGGAGATAGTACTATTTTGTTCTTTCTTCTCGCTGTGACAAAATTATTGCTAGAAAAAACTGAGATCACGCGAGGACTAGAGCTGTTTTGGTATTTTGTGGATAAAATTATGGACTATGGAAGTACAATCGCTATGTTTATTACCATTGCTAAAGGATATAGCAAAAATGAATTGTTCTAAGAGTACGTGATATAAATATGCGGCAAGGTATATGTGATTCTAAAATTTAGTGTCTATGCTACTAAACTCGATTTTTACACTGTTAAAATGTTTTCTTATATCAAAATTGACATATATTACAGTAACATGTTGTTTACATACATTACCAAACACTGTATTCCTTTTCTTAAGAGCCCTACCATTCAACTTGATGTTGGTACAAATATCAGGAATAGGAAGCTAGAGAGGTGATCATAGTTCATAACTCTAAAGTTTAACGTTGAACCGAGAGGTCGCCGTCAGAAGCAAAGAGATATATTTTAGCCAGGTGGAAGGCAGTTGGGTGACCCTTGTTCATTTAATTTCCTTTGTATTAATGGGTACGACTATTTTAGTCACCAGAGAAGGAATTAAAATCATAAAATGTCAAAAGAGTGGACGGTGTTTAAAGTTTAATTAGTCTTTGTCCTTTGACTATTTGTATATTTTTTGTTCCACAACAAAAATAAAATAATAAAAGTTCCTTTCCCCCACAGTTTGGTTCTTCGACGTGGCAATTGGCAACGGAATGATGAAATATATATAACGTATCGGTTTCGAACTTCTTTTTTTTGTGTCATATCAATGACTAAATCTTGTATCTATTTATCATATAGATTTTGATATTTGTAGATTGCATTAATGCATTATCTGCTGACTCATGCGCAATATTTTAAATTTTTAATTAATGCATATGAGGACAACTATCAACGGAAAAGGAGGACTCAGAAGTCAGAAGTCAGAACCCTACTTGCATTTAAAATAACAAAATAAAAAAAAATACATGACTTTCTTCTCCAAAATTTTGAATTTCATTAATTTTGTTTTGTCAATTTGTGTTAATATTCTTATTGGGCGGATGCTCTGTTCCATCTGCACTGTAGACAACTATATGCAAATGAATGTAAAAGGGTTGGTGTCACAACTCACCAGGATATATAATGCACCATGCTGGTGCACAAACGGAAATTGGGAATGAAAATTGAATGTAAAGGGTCCTAAGATTTTTTTTTTTTTTGGCTAATTCTGCTATGGCTCGGATGAAATACAGGTCTTTCATTTTTCATAATCGGATGTTCACGATATATCTTTTAAATATAATTGAAGCGATATATTTGATAAGAACCACTCGATTCAAGACAAAATGTTGCTTTGAAAATATCAAGGATTATAGCATGACCATTGTACTTGTTACTGAAACTCAGAAAGTTAAACTGCATCTTATTTTTTCGCTTGCAATATCAAGGATTAGATAATCAACAATTCATGATAGACTCTAAATAATTTTTTTTTTTTAAATTTTAGTGCTCTTTAGTCAAAATATTATTGGAAATTTCTTTTTACACATCTTTTTCTTAGAGAATATCAATCTGAATAATATAAACATATCCTTTTCAACAATGCTCATCTTGTTTTGATAAATAAGTCTTTTGCTGAATATCTTTTAATGCGGAACTTATATTTTTCCGTCTTTATAATTAACACTTATAAAAAGGAAATGATATTTTGTATGGTTAAGAATTAGTTTTGTCATAATTGTTACCGTGGTAGATCCTGTAAGACACCGCAAATATGATTTTTCGAAGGAAACTTATTATGTTGTACAGATGACAATACGCAACTTTACTATGCGCAGTAAATAAGTTATTATCCAAATTAATATTTTATTAAACAATTTATTTTATATCGTTTTTTATGTGAGAACTGATGTAGAGATACCAAAAATGATACTAAAATCGATACTGACTGCGTTAGTATTCACATGAAATGCATCGATATTCAATTACCTCATTTTTTTACCCAATTTATTTTATATCATTTTTTATGTGAGAACTAATATACAGATACCAAAATCGATACCGACTATGTTAATATTCACATTAAATGTGTCGAAATTTATATTAACTCATTAAAGTATTTAACTTTTTTCGAAAGAAGATTAAAGTATTCAACTTAATGTGTATAATACATTGGGTCATATCTACTGTCCTTAAAATTAGTGTCTACATTGTTACAAATTTGAGTTAAGTGTTACACAATTTGAGATAAAAATTATAAATTTTGTGTATGTGTGGATGTGTGGATAATTAAAATGAAGACGCTTGGAAAATTCCTAATACATTTCAGTGCTGTATAAGATATGATGTATAATAGTACGAGACACTTTTTTTGTACTATTATTAATATTATCATTGTCTCACTCTTTTTGATATCTTTATAACTTTTTTTTTTTATTGTAATTGCTTATTAACTTGGTAAATATTGAGCTATCACCTTCCCCTTTCTGAAAGGGGCTTAACCAACATCATCACATTCACATCATTACCCCTTTCATGAAAGCAAACAACAGTCACCAAAATAGGATCCGATTCTGCTGTATTTTTGAGAAGAAAAACAGAACGTCCTTTTCTAATCAGATGGTCAGGATTGGTTGCCCCACCGATCTCAAAGTACTTCGGTGTTTTTAGCACTAATATCAAAGTATTTTAGTGTTTTCTAACCGTCGGATAAAAAAAAGCAGGCCCTATTGGAAAAGCAGGTGATCTTGATTAACCAAAATGAGTTAGCTATTAATAAGTAATGAGGAGGGATCCATTGACAATGCTAAATTTGACAATCTTGACAATAGGAGCTTTCAAAAAATTTATAAAAATTCACAAAAACTCTTACAAATGAAAAATAGTTTATGGATGTATTATTTAACTTATAGATTGATTATATTTCCAATTATATTCAATTTAAGCGACATTTCATAGCTCTTCAAAGATCCGTTAATTTACAACCGTTAAAAAGTGCACACAATTTTGATAAGCCATTAAACAATGTCCAAATTGATTGAAATTTGAAACACTATCAATCTATAAGTTAAATAATACATCCATAAACCATTTTTCATTTTTAAGAATTTTTATGAATTTTTACAATTTTTTTAAAATCCCCATTGTCAAGATTGTCAAATCAAGCATCGTCAATGGAAAGAAAGAAAGCAATTCCATTCCATTCCCACCACAACCAATCATTTCGTCAGTTCCTCTTTGTTGTCTGTCCGAGATCTTTCCCAGACCACCAAAAAAGTACCCAAAAAAACACAATAGTAACAACCAAACTTGAAACTCCTCTCTTTAAAACCTTTCCAATTCTCCTTCTTCCACACTAAACTAAACTGCTTTCCTTTCCCACTCCAACAAAGGCATTCCCACTGTTGTGTAGACTGTAGACCCTTCCTCAAAG
Organism: Cyperus esculentus; assembly: GCA_030179965.1. Taxonomy (NCBI): domain Eukaryota; kingdom Viridiplantae; phylum Streptophyta; class Magnoliopsida; order Poales; family Cyperaceae; genus Cyperus; species Cyperus esculentus. The sequence goes on along the minus strand of JASGLE010000003.1, from coordinate 4,011,408 downwards.
GAAGCGATCGTCTTTGGTTAGTTCCGGAAAGGGGCTCGGCCCGACGGGAGAGATGGGCGTGGCGAGGGTGCGGAAGGTGGGGAAGTACGAGGTGGGGCGGACGATCGGCGAGGGCACGTTCGCCAAGGTCAAGTTCGCGCAGAACACCGAGACCGGCGAGAGCGTCGCCATGAAGATCCTCGACCGCGCCACCATCATCAAGCACCGCATGGTCGATCAGGTCCCTCCTCCGCTCTCTCTTCCCTTCACCGGACTGGCTCAGTGTGTTCGGTGGATGCAAAGATTGCATCTTTAGCTGATATTATTATCTAAATTTTACCAGTACCCAGAGATTAAGGTTCTCATGCATGTCTGGTAAATAGATATTGTGAAACCAGCTGATATGTTGGAACCAATTGATTTCCTTAAATCTTCTTTTGCCCCCAATGTGGTGGTATATCTGTTTGAACAAAAGGAATCTGATACCGGTAGATGTATGGGGTTATTGTGATACACTGAGATTGTTCTGTAAGGGTCCGTTTGGCAAATTAAGGAATAGAGCTAGAATAGTGTCATTGGATTAGTAAAAGTGGAAGAGTAATTGTTTGAAGAGTAGAAAGAATAGTGATATTTTGAGCTATTCGGAAGAGTAAAAATGTTGTTTGGCAAAATTGAGGGCTATTCCAAAAGTCACATGAGAGCACTAATCCGCTATTCCACCATATAGTAGGAATAGCGGAATAGTCTAATCCAAATGCTATTCTATTTTGCTAAATTTTAGATATAGATGACTATCTTGCGGGTTGATTTAGTCATCAACCAAAGCTGCCCCCGCCCTCGAGTACTCATCCTCCAATCACTGTGCAGTTCACAATGTCAGCTGTTGGATCGTCTTGATATCCGTGCTGGCATGAATCTCGAGGCAATCCAATGGCTGAAATTGTGAACTGCACAATACAGTACGTTAGGGGATATGAATTCCCTGCCCCTCCCCTCTGTTCGAATTATTTGGAGAGCTGCATTAATGCCTACTGCAAAGTGACATACAAAATTGGTTGGCAAAAACTTAATCACTGTTAGGATTGTGGTGACTTTTAGTTGGTCTTGTAGATTTCCCTACTATTGACCTTGAAAGTAAAGCTATCTTGCTTTTAGGGGTCTTCGGTAAGACTGTCACACGTACCAGTTTTTACCTTACTGCCAAAATGCAATGCGTGTGAAAAAAAAATATTGTTATTTTATGCTGTCCATCCTTTCTTTTTTCCAGATAAAGCGAGAGATTTCCATAATGAAGCTTGTCAGGCATCCACATGTTGTCCGCCTGCATGAGGCATGTAACTCGTGTATCTCCTTTCTGTTGTTTCTTATTCGCACTAAGCTTCAAGATTTCTGAAATTGTAATTTGCAGGTCCTTGCTAGTCGGACGAAGATCTACATAATCCTGGAATTTATCACTGGTGGTGAATTATTCGATAAAATTGTGAGGTCCTTTTTTCTGTCAACTATCTTCATATTTCATTATAGTGAAGCTAATAGCTGGTATCTATATTTGTAATAGATGCGACACGGTAGATTGAGTGAAAATGACTCTCGCAAGTACTTCCAGCAATTAATAGACGGGATCGACTTTTGCCATAATAAAGGAGTGTACCATCGCGACTTAAAGGTTTTGTAAATTTTCTTACTAGTAGAACTTTACAAATGAAAATGTTTGATGCAAAAGTTCTGTATGATTGATATTTTGAGTTTCTATGTGTGGTACAATGCCTGCAGCCAGAGAACCTTCTTCTTGACTCGCAAGGAAATTTGAAAATTTCAGACTTCGGACTCAGTGCCTGGCCAGATCAGGTAAATTTAATAATCAGAGATCATATTATTTTCTTAACATCGTGCCATAGAATACTGTATTAGTTTTACCTTTTACTTTTGTGCAGGGAGTTAGCGTCCTTAAAACTACATGCGGTACTCCAAATTATGTTGCACCTGAGGTATTACTAATGGAAAGAAGCTCATTTCTCATTTCTCCTAATAGTAATCCTAGATCTCTGATATAGGTGCATTGCAAAGTTAGGTTATTAGCCACAAAGGCTATAATGGTGCACTTGCTGATATATGGTCCTGTGGTGTAATTCTATATGTTTTAATGGCGGGCTATCTCCCTTTTGATGAGGTTGATTTGACTACTCTATATGACAAGGTACTTGAAAAAGTAAAATATAAATTATAGAGATGACTTTTTTTTTCCAAATTTGACCAATATATCATCATTGTGTTTTTTGGACCTTAAATTTTAAGTTTTTTTTCGGAGCACTAATCTTGTTTATTTGCAAACGGCATCTTGTCTTGAAAAATGAGGATAAATCTGTTTTGGTGTCTTTGACTTGCCTTGGTGATGTCTAATGGTAGTTTAATTTAGGCATGCATATAAGAAAAGAATAGTAGAAGTTCGGGGGTAACTCTCATTAATGGTAGTAGAAGGTTTATATAATTTGATTTTATTACTCATTGTTGGAAAATCTTTTTTCTTCTTTGTCTTTTCATTAAGCAAAATTGATTCAGACACTTACACAAGAAAATTATGTCTTCCAATCTTTAAACTTAAGCATTTTTCCTTAACAAACGGAAAGGTTGATACAATACATTAACCTTCTTATGTTATGCAGATAGGGAGAGCTGAATATTCATTTCCTAGTTGGTTTTCAAATGGTGCAAAAGCTCTCATAAGAAGAATTCTAGATCCTAATCCTGATACTGTAAGTGCTTTATCATTTTGTTGTACATTTGCTCTTTTACTTGTTGGTTTACTATATTTTGGTGACACAGACAGCCATTGTATTATTATCCAGACCGTTTTTGTTTTGATTGGGTTTTGTTTCTTAAATTTCTTGTAAGAAGATTTTGGTGGTTTTTATGAATGGGAGCTGATATATAGATGTCACAAAGGATACATCAGTGATGCCACAAACTGTTCAGTATATTATCTATCTTATTGTTGTTATTATTCAACTTATTAATGTTATTGTTCAACTTATTAGATTTATTTTATCAAGCAAAAAAAAAAACATGTCTGGATCTTATTTTACTAATAACAAATATTTACATATGTCAATAAATGTAATAAGTTGAACAATAACACACCAATTCGTTGAACAACTTTTTCTGTAGATGTCAAGTACATAGGAATTGCTTGTTATTTAATATCTAAATACACTGTAGAACAGCTGTATGTATCATTTACAATGCGTTAAGTACAACATAATTCAGAAAAAATGGCACATACTGGTATTACTCAACTTATTAAATAAATCTAATATGTTGAATTATAACATCAATAAGTTAGATGATAACAACAATAAGATGAACAAAAAACTGAATAGTTTTATGGTATCATGGATGTTACCTTGGTGCTGTCACCGTAACATTTTTCTTCATGAATGCAATAAAAGCTGTTATGCTGCTGGTTTCCAAAAAAAAAGGTTGGTTTACAAGTTTGATGGGTGGTTGAAATTTTGTGCAGAGAATAAGAATAGAAGAAATAAAGGCCGATGCATGGTTTTCAAAGAATTACATTCCCGCAAGTGAGGTTGAAAATGAGGATGTGAATCTCGATGAGCTGTTCTCAATTTTTGATGATCCTGGAGTATGTGGCACTTTTCACTTTTCATTCCCTAGAAAAATAATCAACCTTCGCTTCGGAAGATGTAAAACAGAAGAGAGAGCAGGGAAAATTATAAATGCTACTTGCTCCACATTCAATGAATTAGAGGGCAAGGGAAAGGGGAAGGAAACTTTGATAGGTTTTTCATTCCTTCCCTTCCCTTCCCATTCCATCCCGCTCCCTTGTGAATTATTTTGTGGATCACACATCATAATTATAAAGTTGTTCATGACTGATTTGAGTTAGCTTTGGATTTTCAGGAAGCAGTTGAACAACCCAGAAATGATGATGAGGGTCCACTTAATCTTAATGCATTTGACCTAATAATGCTTGCCCAGGGTCTTGATCTTTCCTCATTGTTTGACCGAAGACAGGTATGTTATATGCTCGACTGCCTTACCATGCATATGTTTTCTTGAATGAATTTTTTTTAAAAATTCTATGAAATGTGTTCTCAATCTTTAGAAGCACAACTGAAACTAATAGAAAATGTATAGTCAGGTATGGGCAAATGAGAGCCTTCTTTTGTTTTCTGTGTGATTGTTGTGTGTTGTACAATGTATCTCACTTGCCTTCTTATATGAAACTCATTTCTTCTCTTTGTAGAACTTTGCAAAACACCCGGCTCGATTTGTATCAAGAAAACCAGTGAAGGTTATTATGTCAAGCATGGAAGTTGTTGCGCAGTCCATGGGTTTCAAAACACATATTCGGAACTATAAGGTGAATGATATCTTGAAATTCTGCTTATTGGTTTCTATTGTATGGCAAGTTGGCAACTTAGTCTAAGACTCTCAGTATAAGTTAAATGTGCTAAAGTTAAATTGGGGGCTTGATATTTTACAATAGTGGTAGATGATAATTGCACCTTTCTTCGGCTTTCTTTATGGGTTGTTTAATATAAGGCAATGTTTCAGATGCGTGTTGAAGGTCTGACAGCAAATAGAACGGCACATCTCTCTGTAATGCTGGAAGTGAGTTGCTGCCAATATATTACTTTCTGTTTGTGCAGCAATCCCTACTAACTCAGTTCTCTTCATCAATTGATCAATATATAAAATGATTTGGCAGATATTTGAAGTTGCACCAACTTTTTATATGGTGGAAATGCAATTAGCTGCAGGAGATGTTTCTGAATATCAAAAGGTAAATCAAATTTATGTCGTAATCTCAGTATGAACTGAAAAACAACAAAAAGTGCAATACCAACAAAGCATTTATTCCCAAACAAATTGAGGTACGCTAGAGATGAAACCGAAGATTCACAAGAACCAGAATAAACAATAAGATAGAGTAATATAGTACTAATAGTCTAATACTAATGATAATTATATAATAGCAGCTGTAATATTAGACTATTAACACTAATAAAGACCTAAAACCCATATTACTATCCTATACCCTGATTCCTAAGTAATGGTTTTGGTACATAGTTCACCATATTGACAGCTGAATTGATATTTAAGAAGTGTACTGTTGCCAGGCAATACTTGACTTGATTAAAAAATACTAGTGAATTGATATATTTTACTAATTGCTCGTTTATCTTATGATTCTGTTTAATTGCAGTTCAACAAAAACTTCTGTAGTAAGCTAGAGGACATAATACTGAAACCACCAATAGAGAAGAGCAGCAAATCGAGATCAAGCCGGTTCTCAAAACGCTTTTAATTTTTGTTTGTGTGTGAATACCCATGTATTTTTTGTGTTTTTTGGTTTGTTCTCTACTATTCATAACTAACCACCGGTTCCATCGTGTAATATTTGTACACGGCGCTTATCCGAAACAACCTCTGAGTGTAGCCATACTCCTATGTTGTATAGGCAAGCAATAGTTGTTGGTATTCTATTTGTAAATTGAATTTTATCTGGAATTCAGGGAAGAAACAAAAAGAAAATTGTGGATGGAATCAGAAGGCCCATCCCAGCACCATGCCTTGTAAATGGACCCAATCAATGAGGAACTTTTAGAGGTTTAATTTTATCATGATCTGTTTTGTTAATCGAACCCATTTCCGGGATTTTGACTACTGAAGTTTTTGTCAAAAGAAGTATTGATATTTGATAGTATTTGAGTCTAAATTTGGTATTTTGAGCAATGCAGGTGGCAAATGTACAACAAATAGTTTGCTTATTTAGGATTGCAAGGTCTGGTTTATGTGCAACACTTGCTCTAAGGATGAATTTATGTGGATAATATCTGGGTGTTGTTATTATCATCTAGAAATTTAATCCAATATAAAATCTATATTTCTATGTAAAATCATGCGAGATTTTTCTTCTTTTTAGATGTACAAGTTTCATTCGTTTCATTAAAATTTGTCTATTACAAATTTACAAGAACGTCTACTTCGTGAATTTACTCCAGTCTGAAATAAAAGTGAAGTATAAGTATTTATAGCGTTTTAAGTTATCAAACAAAAATGATTTAAGATATAGTAAATTGAAGCAACTATATAAGTATTTTAATCTAAATCATTAATATTACACAACTTTTAATACATTAAATTTACTTTACTTATCTATTTATTTCGCTACCACCCCACCAATACAATTTATCATTTTACTTTGCTTTAACTTAATAGATTTCTAAAACAGAATTAGATTATTCGTTCTTGTAAGCTAGCCTTGTGTTTGGCAAGTGTAGTAAGATGATTTAAAGTGTTTTAAGTCACAAAACGGAAGTGATTTAAGGTGTAAGTTAACGCAGCTATATAGATGTAGTAAACTAAATCACCAATTTTTCATATCTTTTACACATTCTACCAACTTTACTTCATCTATTTGCTTCACTACTATCAAACACCAATGCTTTAAGGTGATTTAATGTTTTACTCCGCTTTAACTTACAACGCTTACCAAACGAAGGATAGAAAAATAAATGATAAACATTTTATATTATACTAATAATATACTGTACTGGAAGAACTGAGAGCGTCATGTGCTCTGGTACAACGTCATGTGACCAGAGTACTTGTTTCATTTGTTTAACCTATCTCCAACCTAGCATTGATCAAGCTGACCTCACATCGTACTTTCATATTATTTTTTCTGGTACTGGCCAACCAAAACCTGAATTTAATTTGTTTCAATAGTAAACGCATGTTATTAAGTATTGACCATCAAAATTCATGGTAATTTTAGTTTCCTGAAAATGGTAATTAGTTAGCCTGCAGCTCCAGAATTGTACAGTGGATTTTATTGCCAAATGGGGGCAGGTTTGGGTTTTCTTTTTGCCTTTTTTTGTTAGTGTTTGCACAAATTTATGAAACAAGATGGTATTTGCAACCATTCAAATCAGAATTCAGAAACCAATTTAATAAGTTGCTGATATGAGTTGATTTCAGTGTCATTTTAGAGAAGTTAACTTGATCTATCAATTTTGTTAATTTTAAATCCGTAGCAACTTGATCAAATTTGAAAATAAAATTAGAAATGCAGAAGAAGAGAGATCACATAATATGATCAAAATTTGATACTTGATTTCCATATAACAAAAGAATAGTGGACAGAAGATGCCCTTGTACAAAATTTATTCCAGAAAGGAATTAGACTAGTTAGTGCTAACATTTTCTATGGATGGATCAACCAACCTATACAAAAAAAGAATCAACCTATACAAAAAAAGAATCAACCTAAACTAAAAAAAAAAAAAAAAAAAAAAAAAAAAAAAAAAAAAAAAAAAAAAACTACAAAATCTACCATACTTCTTGATAGCATGCAGAAGAAAATTAAGGGAGTGAAGATTGCCGGCCAGTCAGTCAGTCATGCCAGCATAGTAGCATGACGACACATTGCCGGATGATATAGAGCTTGGCTTTCTGCTCCCTGACTGCCTTGCTGAACCCCCCTCTGCTTTTCACTTGGCCTTGTAGCTTCATATTTGAAGTATTCTTTTCCTCCTTTGAACACAAGAAGATATCAAGAAGGAGAGGAATAGAGGTTATATTGAGGCTTCTAATTGCCTTTAGTTTGGTTGGTTTGAGCTAGAATTATAAAGGGGCACTTTATATAGGGAGTTTGTTGAATAAAGTATGCCAACTTGGCCACTTATATAGCATAGAAACACTACACTAGACCCATACCTGTATGTTTCCCAATATCTTCAATGGAGGAATGTGGCTCTGGAGACAAAGACCAACAACTTGCATTGCATACATAGCTATATATGCATGCATAAGGTCAGGTAAGCTTTCTAATCAATTTGCAATTAGTTAGCACATTAGTTTTGTTTTATATATATATATATATATATATATATCCAAGAAAGTTATGGTATCACTCTTTTTTGAATTTTTAAGATGAATTAAACAACTACTGATGCCAATGCCTAATGCACTTAATGGAATATGCACTCATAATTAATCTCATACAACTTTTTATATTATAAATTTATAACACTCAGAGCCCCTGTTATTTTACAGTGAAGGGAATAACAAGACACTGTCAGTCTAATTCTAACCGTTAGATCAAAGAACGGACGACTGGATCGGCCCATTTAGATTACGGTGTCTTTTCTAAATAAATTTGATCCATTGATTTTAATCTGACAGTCCAAAAAAGAGTAACAGTGTCTTATTATCCCATCTAGGACAACAGGAGAAACGAAGTCATAACACTTATACAAAGTTGATCTTTCCCAAACAGGAATGGAAGCACTAGGCAATATATGCTTTAATTTGATACAAGTTTTTCAAGACAAGGGCTATAAATTTACAAAAATAGGTCAAAGACTTTGGAGGGGAGCTGCTTTTGGTAGGACCTATTTACTTCTCCACATTTTTTTCTTTTACTTTATAAATAAAATTACTCCTATTTACATTATTGGACAATATTGATACCCATCAAGAGAGGAGAACAAATCATAAGATTTCAACAATTGATTTTTTGTTGATACTTGTTGCATACATAAATAAAGTTGAAATGATATAACTTTTTCGTGTACATAAAGTATGACATATACAAAACATTCTATCAATTAATTATTCTATTTAAGAGTTTAAAATATAATTATTCATAATTGTTTTCATATATAGAGGAGTCTAACTAATACGAAAACATTTGCATTTCAAAGTGCCTTTAACTTATACTTTATTATATCCGAAATTCCGATTTATGGTTCCTATTAAGTTTCATCATATGAAAATATTAGGGGATACAAAAAATTTCTATTTTTAGAGTTTTTTAAGTACTTGTTTTGGATTTTTTGAAACTCATGTACAAATAGACATTATTTTATTAATATTTTCATAGCCATTTTGAAAAATCCAAATAAATATTAGAAACTCTTAAAAATGGAAAATTTTGTAATCATATTATTTTCATATGATGTATTTAGTAGGAAACATAAATCAAAATTTCAGCTAAAAAATAATTTGTGTCGTTTGCTGATTTCATATTACTTAGACAGTTACTATATAGACACCATAATAAGATACCATGGGCAATTGGTGAGTTTAATCTGCTACCATAAAAAACTAGAGGAGGATTCAAATAACCATATTTTTTTGTGACCGATCAGTGACCATGAAATTAAATATTAAATAACTACATTTTAAATTCTTAAATAACAAAACTAATTGATAGAATATGTTGTATATATCATATTTTATGCAAATACAAAATATTATATAATTTTGATTTTATATACATGTGCATCAAGCATTAACAAAAATCAACGGTTCAAGTTTTATAATTTTTTTTCCTTTCTTGATGACCATCAAAACAATGTTAAAAATTTATCTTTTTTATGTATATGTTATTAAGATAATATAGAATATATCTAACGGTTTATATTTTTTTCAAATTATGTATACATAAAAAAATAGTCACCATGGGCACCAATGCCCATGGCAAGAAAATGCCATAGTTGGTCTGATCCGTCAGATTAATTTAAACGGTTCAGATTTCAGCATATATGGGTGCCTTGTTATTGTGGGTCCCGCTATCATACGGAGAAAAACTATGCACTTTGTAGCTGTAGGAGAAAAAAAAAAAAAAAAAAGCACTACATAGCGTCCATACAACGAATATCCATAGATGTAACAAATAGGCTGACAAATAAGACCCAACAGACTCTATTTGTAATCACTACACTCATAAAAAGTAACCTAGAGATATCTAGACACTTAATGTTTCCAAACAAAATGAATCCGGCATTTGATGAGTTCACATCACCTGGGGTACCCCATGTGCAAGGGTCAAAAATCCCCTCCTAAAAACCACAGCGCGAATCTTGATGTTACCCGTTTTTCATGTTCTCTGTTCAAAAGTGTCCATTTCTTGATACTTCACCAAATGACCATTCCGGACGATATTCACCCGAATCGATTCAACTGTTATCCTAATTTTGGATAATAGGACTCTATTATCCTAACTGTGACTGTTGGATCAAAATAAACGGATCAGATTCATTCAGAAAAATCTTTCCTCCCTTCAAAAACTGTACTTTTGCATCAATCTGAACCGTTCATTTTGATCTGACGGTCCAGATTGGGATAACAGGACCCTGTTATCCATAAGAATAACAGCAGATACGGACTCATATTCACCCCCCTCTTTGAGTCCTCTCATTGAAAATGTACACATCCAGACAGATGGTCTAAAAGTGGCAATTATCGAAGTGCACCGTACAAATCTCACGTGCCAACCCATATGCCGGACGGTGAACGCTAATAATACGCTATTACCAACTTTGGTATTGCTAATCATTTTTTCAAATTCACTCCATGTACAATTGGGGCTTGAGATATTCTTGCCTAGACCTTGATTAGATTCCCTAATTTTTTGAAGTACGCATCCAAATAAATTAATTAACAGGTTCTCTGATTTTGCACATCTGTCCTTGCATCAATTGGTAATCAGTTATAGGATAGGTCATTGCTATAAAAACTGATCACAATTTTTTTTTTTTTTTTGAGGAAAGAAATATCACAAAGTATACTTGATTATGATAACATATATTATGTTATCTATCTTGATCTTATTGATCGGCATGAATGATGATTAGTATGTTATTATAAGAGTGAGGCTATAGTGCTATTAATAGTACGGAATAATTCATACTTCGGCTGTAGTGCTATTAGTATGTTATTATAAGTGTGAGGCTATAGGCTATTATAAGAGTGAGGCTATAGGCTATAGTGCTATCTTGATCAAATTTTATAATTTTTAGTACTCTTTACTATTATTTTAGATAATTAGAAAATGACTTAATATAAACATTATAGTCCATTAAAAAATATGGCTTTAAAATTTCTTTAAAAATATACAATTTGCTTTGGATCTACATTAACATATTAAGATCACATTGAGTAGCAAGTTTAAAAATGATAATTTGGAGTCGTAGTATGGACCACTTTGTACAATTAATAGTACCATAGCCTCATGCTTATTATAATTAGTAATTTAGTATCATTCATCTATGAAAAAAAATATATTTGTCACTTAAATAGGTTTTCGAAAGTGAACACCATCTTATGGCCTTCCCCTTTAATAATTTGTGTCTTTCACAAATGTTATAGACCCAATGGTGTTCCATTCCTATCAATTAGGTCATTTGATACATAATTAAAATTTTTCCAGGGTCAAACAGAAAATCTTCTAAACCCAATACTATAGTTAATTAATCTGTGACATGAAGAGCTGGATCACCAGTTTGGGGAATATTCCGTTTCAAAAATTTGCTCGGAAGTGGAGCCTTAATTACCTGAGTACTCATCCCCTGACTTACTGTATTGTGCAGTTCACAATGTCAGCCACTGGATCATTTCGAGATAGGCACTGGCACGAATGCCGAGACAATCCAATGGCTGACACTGCGAACTGCATGATACAGTACAGCAGGAGATATGAATCGGGTAAGAGGTGGCAAAACTTGACTAGACAGCTAACCATCAAATGGGCTCCCTATATATTATTATGGCACTAATTAATTGTCAAGAAAAATCACAAGCAAATTAAAATAACCACTTGCTTAATTACTTGCCTTGTAAACGGTAGCATCCCTCACGTGAGTTCTTACTTTCCACCTCTTTTCCTTTCAGTTTGTACAGTTAAAGCCAGACCTGGAGTCTGAAGATATATAGCCCAACTTAATTAATTAAATCTAACCCAGTAATATGTGTATCAAGTTGAAATTTAATTAATTGATTTGAGTCCTGGTTGACAGTCAATTAATTTAGGGAGAATTTTCTATCTGGTCCTCAAGCTTGTAAAAATTAAATTATGTAGGCCTGACCATTTTTTTATGAGAAATATGTTGACAATGCTTATCTTGACAATTTTGACAATTGAACTTTTCAAAATAAAAAAAAATTAACAATTCTCAAAAACAGAAATAAGTTTACTTATAAACTGATTGTGTTTCTGATTATGTTTAATTTAAGCGACATTTGATAGCTCTTCAAAGATCTGTCAAATTACAACCATTAAAAAGTACACAGAATTTTGATAAGTCATCAAACGATGTCCAAATTGATTGAAATTTGAAGCATTATCAATCTACATGTTAAGTAATGCATCAATAAACTTTTTTCCATATTTAAGAATTTTATATGAATTTTTTTGTAAATTTTTGAAATATCTTATTGTCAAGATAACCAATGTCCTCTATAATTTAATTAATCACTAGATTTTTTTTTTTCCTTTCCAACATGATATTCATGTATTAAATAAAATAAATCTTTACATTAAATTTAAAAATGGGCCGAGACGCCGAGTTGATCCGCCAAAAAGTTGCAAACTTTAAATAATCTTCTTGCAGCAAACATAGTTTAATCATACATACATGTTCACAGTTCACACTTGATTTCTAAATTACAGCAGCTTTTTTGTGTATACGTGCATTTCAGCATTTGCCTTTGCCCTTTGATATTATCTTATTTATATATATACTAGAGAAACATCTTGCCTCCACTGAAAAACTGTCCATACATCCATAAATATGTACAGAATGTAACAGATGTATCCCGAAATGTAACAAATACATCCCAAAATATAACATATGGACGTTGTGAATAGTTTTTCTATGGACGCTAGGTATTACTCTATATACTATTTAGGATGGTCGGGACTTGGTTAGAATGCAACCAAGGAGGCAAAACAAAATACAAAAGCTGGTTAATATATATATATATATAGCTACGCATGTTGATTAAAAACTGATCAATTCACCTGGAAAGTGAAGAAGAAGAAGAAAAAAAAATCACCACTTTGCTATGCTTGTTCAAGTATGTGTAACATCTCATGTGACATGCACCAACTCCTGCCTTACTTTTTGTAACATTTGGGGGTGAACCAAGAAGAGATTTACAGTTTGGCATTTTGCAAAATTTTGTTTCTTTTGTTGTTAGTTTTGCTCTGTTTGACACCACTGCTTCAATTTTCAAATGCACTAATACCAGTGTTTTTAGTTAACAAGTTTGGAGGGTGATTGATGCAAATAACAAGTTTGAGTAGCAGATAGCATCCACCATTTTACTTATCCACCAGTCCACTGTATTTTCAATGAACAAATTACAAATATCACTTTTAGTAAACATTTATATGTTTCCAATGAATAGATATCATTTTCTAATGAACAGCTATATACTACATTTTCAAGTGAACATTTACGCACATGCGTGCACGTGATGTGTCAGAATTGTGAGAGGGGTGGATGGGTGGCCTACTTTATATGTAAGGGTGGACTTTACATGTTTATCTAAAAATTTGAGTTTGGGGGTGTTTGTTTGGTAAAGGTAAATAGTTTAAATAGGTGTTGGAGCATTTCCTGTGGAAATATGTCTCAGATCATTCACTTGCCTCTTGTAGTCTTATTATCTGACTATTAATAAGAAAATAAAACCCTGCACTGGATTTTCGTACTTTTATGTGACTATTAATATAGTATTGGTGATTTTGTTATTGTTAATTAATTAAAGCAGGTAATTAGAGCTAGAAATGTTGGGCCTATACAGAACTCAATTTGGGCTTTGAGAATCTTAGAACATGAGTCACAGCCCATAATAAGAAAACTCTTGTTAGACTACTATTTTTTTTTAGATAAAGACGAAGGTCAAGCCACTCAAATTTAAATACCTATAAAAGAATCCCCATCCAGGTTCCAACCCGCAACCTCCCACACGGAGAGCGTTGCTTTTAGCTACTAGACCAAAGGCCGATTCTTGAGACTATCATCATTTTCAATTGTAGATGATCCAAAAGTTTCACATGCAAGATTACCATCGCGTCAACGATAATTAGAACAGTGATTTGAAGATGACCATCTCAAAAATCAAATCTCAGATATGTTTGGGTATCTTTTACATATTTTTGTTGTTTGTCATATCGATTTCTATTACTTCTTCTTCTATCTGTTCAATCAGACTAATCTGTGTGCTCTTGTGTCTTTAACTCTGCTCCTCACAATCCTCATGCCGGTTGTGTACTTGTGTGTGGATTGGTCTATGATCTCTTTTGGTCTGAATCCTGAGCAGACTCTGGCTAGGGTTTTGGCTTTGATTTGTTATGATTAATACCTAGCGTCGATAAAAAAAAAACCGTCCATATATAGCGTCTATAGGTTACATTTCGGGACGCATCTGTTACATTTTGGAAAGTTTTTGTTACGTACCGTATACTTGTCCATATATATGACGGTTTTTCAATTGACGCGAGATGTTTCTCATTTGTTACGTGAGGATCGTTGCGGTTGTGATGATACAATATTTTAACATATTTTTTTTTGCTTCGAAAACGAAAAAGACTCTAGTTTTCTTTCTTTCCGGATGGTAAAGATTTCTTAGAACATGGATTTGATTAACACTCCATATTTGAATTGACACTGAGATATGGATGCAAGTTCTTAACTTTTGAATCAGATTGATTCATATATGATGATTATTTGCAGGAAAGATAAGTAAAACTCCACGAAGGATTTACTGGCTTTATGTCACATTGATGTTTGTCTCTTATCCCATTTTCTTGACACAATTTTGAGATTGCCATAGAATAATTATCTGGATTATATTTAGCCACCCTTTAATTTTTCCCCCGCTAGTTTCTATGTTAGAAAAGATTGTTTCATACGATCAACTTTAATGTCAATATTTGATATTAGATTTTCAATGTAAAATATATCGGTTAATTTTGTACGTATAAAAAACATTTAAATGACACATCATTGTAAAAGGAAAATAATTAGTTAATTACTGTAAAGCCCTTTATATTTTGGTCAATAACATGTAAGAAATCAGAAAATTTTACTTTATGTAAAAATCAGAAAAATAGTGAGTCGAACCAATTTGTAAATAAATCATGCATAATTAACCAAAGAAATATTTTTATCAAAAAAAAACCAAAGAAATAAACAAGCACATGACAAGAACACTTCATTAAAAAAATTATAACAATAAAAATAAATATCCGGCAACATAAAATGCATCACTTCCATCATGAATTCATGATCAAATAATGCATCATCCGAATTAAGTTTGAATAGCAGCAACAGCTGTCGATCCAATCCAATCCATGAAAGTCATCGATCGTGACAGGAAATAATGCATCTGTTTGACGCTTAGAAAACAATGCATTTCATAATTATATATATTCATAACAATCATAACACTAATATGTTCTAATAATAATATATTCCGTACGTTATATATTTTATGAATAGTGAGATCGAAGATTAATTAATTAAGAGTGCCCCACCACCCGTGCGTGCGTCTGACCAGAGTACAGAGCTGCCAATTAAGTGCCAACCATCTTGGCCAGTTGGCCTCATGGGTTTAGATCTAAGCCATTTGCTAATCATCATGGTTTATTTATATTACTTACTTAGCATCTCCAAGAGACTCCCTAAAAATGGATCCCAATATACCTATATTGGGTGTCATCCTAAATTTTTTTAGAGCAAATTTCATCTCAATCTCCAACAGATTCCCAAAATATGGATCCCAATACATTTAAACTGGGCCAAAATATGGATTCCAATACATTTGAACGGTTTGGATTTGGCTCTAGTTTTGGGAAGTTGGATTAGGAGTGCCTAAAAACGCTACCAAAATAGCTAAACTTGGTTCTGATTTTGGGAGTCCCAAAAATAGGGATAGCTCTTTGGGAATCTGTTGGGGACTGTTTTCTCTCCTTAATTCCCAATTTTTTTGTTTTAGGAGTATTTTAGGAAGTATGTTGGAGATGCTCAAGTAAGTAAGTACATAGTTGATGTATTCTATTATAATAATTACCTTGCAAGTTCCCAACTCTTTCTGTTCATTCAAATGAAAGTGCTATACATATATATACTTCTGTTTTTGAAAAAATAATTAGATATTGCCTGATCAATGATCATGCAGTACTTCAGAAAAAAAAATTAAAATTAAATTAGGAGAAATTAATGAGCCATATATATATTATATATTGTACATGCATTCATATCTACTATGTGAGAACCGGACGGCAGCACCGACATTTAACGTCAAAATTTCCATGCCGCGTAGAAATTATGTATCCTATCCAGGATGCATTTAGTTTACAATTATAACCGGACAATTTCCAATTGCATCAAATTTTATAGATGATATGGCTTAAAAGTCTGAAACAATGAAAAATATCATCACAATAAGTAATAATATCTGTCACGGCAAATTTCCGCATTGTCAGATGAGTTGGGGATCAGGACATTCCACTTTCAGCTCTTCAAAGAATAAATTTCGAACTAAGTATATGTAGTAAATTGATAAACGTGTTTACGGTACATGCCACGTTATGTATTAGATACTTTACGTGTGTTGACGTGCTTAGACGATGTGCGTGTTTATGCGTGTTGAATTTTTAAAAAGTTCGAACACTCACGCTTAATTAAAGAACGTGACATATCTAATATGCCATGTTACACATGTTCATGCTATGACGCGTAAATACTTATTAAGAGAAACTTATTCAAAAAACTTATAAGAATGACACTGAATATTCTTTTATGGATAGGGATCGGGTGACATCTATTCTTTATGACAACTGCGACAACAGATTCTTAAATATATATAAATAAAATCTCTAATATAGAAAATTTTGTACAAACATATTATCAAACTCATAGATTGACTGTTTTTCAAATTTCAATTAATTTGAATATTGTTTGATACTCCATCAGAACTAATCAAAATTTCTTAATATTTACAATGGTTAAAAAAAATTATGAGTTTTGATAGAGTATCAAACAACACTCAAATTCGTTGAAATTTGAAACACAATCAATCTATGAGCTTCATAATATGTTTGTACAAAATTTTCTATTTCAAATATGTTATTTACATTTATTTGAGGGTCCATTGTCGTGGTTGTCACAAAAAATGGTTGTCATCCGATCCCCACCCATCTTTTATTTAACATAAACAATAAACAATTGTCATGATTCAAATACCATTCATTAAGCTCAGGTTCAAGGAAAGTGCTCTAATCATCTTCCCATTTGTTTTTTTTTTTTTTTGAAAAAATAAATTAAATTAAAAAAACAGAGAGAAGTGCCCTTATAAATTATATTATGTATATATAAAAAAATAATAATTGGTACGTGCGTCTGATCCATATATTAATCTGCTGCTCTCATGCCGACTGTGGACCACTTAATTTCACATTGAGATCCCACCCCAGCTAAGGTTTGCTATAATTTCATCTGATTCATAATTAGTTTATCCATAATTTCATTACTAGTATATTATTAGGGATTAATTAATATATAATGACATTTGTTCTAGTAATTTGTGAATTAATAAATGTGAGACGAGGTGGAATTCTTATTTTTTATTGACATACTTAATTAGCTGGAGAATGCAGATAGGCTACCGGTCGGTAGCTTCCTCTGAAATTAATGATTAGTTTGAATTTTAGTTTTTTAATTAGATAAGAACTGTCTAATGTTAAGGTTAATGAGACATTATAGTTCTTATCCTTGAAGTTTCATAAGAATATAATTAATTAGGGTTTAAATTTCAGTTGCAGTACTACTGGATTGACTTGTACTTCAACTTCAAAATTTTTGGAAATGAACAATATTGGAATCATAATTATTTATCTGACCCAAATTAAACATCCTTGAAGATTTAAGAAAAAATAGTTTGGCCTTTTATTTGAATGTTACAATGTTACTAAATAATTAAATAATGTTGCCTTATGTCACTCTGGTTGTCAAACAGGCCACACCCTTAATATTTTTGCACAAGCACAAATCAAAAGAATTATTTTGTAATCAGGCTGTAGATTTTACTGCAAAGTCATGACATCTTTCTATTGGTTTTAGCTTGAACATATATAAAAGTACCTCAAAAAAAAATTTTTTTTTTTTGGCAGAAACTCAGAAAATCTCACAAAGAAAAAGATAATGATTTAATCAAACAGTGATACCTATTTTACTATTCAAATTATTATTCAAATCAAACCATATATAGTACTATTACAAATCAAAGCAACAGATGAGAGCAACCCATTGCAAGTCCTTTTTCCTGTGACAAGAGACCTGTTCTGTTCTATCATGGAAACATGCAAAAACAGTGGTCCTAGTGATCTTTAATAAACCCTGTGCTATATATATATATATTGGAGTCCAACTACTATGCTTCTATAAGCATTTCAGACTGAAATGCTTACGGTCCAAATTTAAAAATTTGTCGTCCAAAGTTTTGATCCAATTAGCTCATAATAATCTTGACATAATTAACTTGTAGAATCCCAAAATTTTCAATTTTATGAAAATTTTAGCTATTTTTAATGATTTTTTAAAGATTAGCATATAAAATGGATTTGTTTTTAATTGATTTTTTAAGAGCTATATTTCAACAAATTATTAAAAATAATAATAAAGTTTCTGAAATGGTGACAATTGGCATCATCCAACTTACTTATGTCATGATTATTATGAGCTATTTGGATTAAAATTTCGGATATCGGATTTTTGAAATTGCACCATAAACGTTTCAATCTGAAATGCTTACAAAAACGCTGTAGCTGAACTCATATATATTGTATCCAAATTAACGTCTCACAAAGATAAGACCAATCCTAAGTCTTACAGATTCGTTCCGTGCTACTGATGATTCGCTATCATCATGATTCATGACCCATGCATGACCGGAAACATATATACATGCCTTTGAACTTTAATTTATTACATATATGACCACAGAAAATAAATTTACGAATTTTATTTAATTTGTTGAAGAAAATTTATTTAGGGTTTTATTTTTTATAAAATAAGACACTTGGTTTTAATTTTCAGTATTGCACAAGTATATACATGTATCTGTTCTGTTGTTTGTAATTACAAGAAAACTACTCTTTAATGCATGTTCCAATCTTTCAATTATATATGATACATTGTCGCCCAAAATATTAATTCATGGCATAATTGTTTATACATATGTGTGTGTGCTGCATACATAAATAAATCCATACAAGAATTTGTGCCAACACGGCAACACTCTTGCATGTCGGTTCAAGATGCAAATTAATGTTGCATGCATATATAAACACTGATATAATATATATATATATATAACACGCCTCCATGTTGTGTGTCAATGAGGAAATATATATGTTGCTTGTTGCATAAATTATTTTTGGCACTTCGCTGTCGTTGGACAAGTTTCGTTATATATATATTATATAACTCTCTTCTGGGGATCATATGCATGGCCATTAATTTGTTTATTCAAATATCCCAAACAGCATTTTGATGTATATTCTGGTGCTCTGCTTTGGATACATATATATATATATATACGACACTAAATTTTATGTATATATATACTTGTTTTGGCAAAATGTCAAGTGAAACAACAAGTCCAAAACAGAGTTGCTTGCTTCATTTTGCTTTTAACGGAAAACGACCAGTGCAGTATACAGTGCTCTGCACAAGAATTTTCATTTGAATATTCTTTCAGTTCATTTTCTTTGCAGAACAGTGTGCATTTTTCTAACTTTTAATTTTAACAATGCATCTATTAAATTAACTATTTTTAAGGACGATTTCCCCAACCAATTTATTCAACATAAATATTTTTTATTTCATAGAATGATTTCCTTTAGCAATTTATCCTTGTTCAAATTGCCCATTTTAATTTCACAATACGCAATTAATTTACACATTCTATAGTTTCCAATTTCTCATATACACAAAAATATTTAACAATTGTAATGTTAAATTATATATAAAAATACATAATCTGTCTTACTTGCTGCAAACTATAAAATATTATACATTCTTAAATAAGCAATATATATATATTTTTTTTGTTCAAGCGACATTATATATTGGAAGATATTGCATGTTATCTTTCCTGAGGCATGTGGGGTTAAGTATCCACATATATATTGTTTTCCTATTTAAAAAGCATATCCTTCCTATCCGGGGACTTGAACCCCGCACGCTTATAAAAGGGGTGCATTGTAAAGGAAAAAGATTCAAGATTGCATTCTATATAGCACCATCAAATATCAGCCTTGGTAAAAAAGATTATTTACAAAACATTGGAATGGCATCCAGTATCGGTGAAGTAAGCATATATAGTGAAGGAATATCATGGGATCAGATATTGTTCAAAGCCATTTGTACGGTCTAAAAGATTTTTAAAGCTGTACGATCTAATTGTTAGTAATTGATCGACTGTGATTTGATCATGTAGGTACTAAAAATAGGAACAAAATACATGTGTGCTAAAAATAGGAACAAAATATCACGCTATCACCGTTGATAAACATATAGATTGAATTGAACGGTTTAGTCATAGTTTTAGACGGAGACCATCCAAATGGCTTTAGACAAAATTCCAGTCCGAATATCATAGTATCATATATACACTCCATGTTCTGGACCATTTAACCTGAATTACTAAACCAATGTGTACAGAAATCATATATAACATTTTAATTTATTTTATACACTTACTTAAACAGGATTCAATTCGTGAAAAATGTTCAATTTCATGGTATAATTTTATTTTTTTTAAAAAACACATGGTTGTGAATAATATCAATTCATATCTACTGATCATCTACAGACTCACTCCTTTTATATAACAGGAACGAAACTGTTTCCATCAGAGTCAAGACAGTCAAGTGGGGTTCATTCAACTTGGTACGGAATGAAAGAAAGGAGTGATGTTAATGTTCCCAGATTATATAGAACGGATTAGACAATCGATAGATATAGCCTCATGGACTGAACTCAAATCCTTACTATATATAAATAAAAAAGTATATTGGAAAAAAATGATATGAAAGTCTCTCTTTCCCAAATAAAAAACCTGAACTATTGATCATTTTCTTGGATAGATCAAAACTGTTGATTTACGTTAATGCCGTTGACGTTAGTGTCTCAGCCCATTAAAATTTAAGGCTCATCTCAATTTCCTCAGTATAAAATCCATTACATAGTATCTTTAAAATTTATTATAAGAAATAACAGCCCAACTCATTACATAGTATTTTTAAAATTTATTATAAAAAATATCTTTAAAATTTATTATAAGAAATAACAATCCAACTACTGTATAAAGCACACTTTAGTTGAACTCCCTAGAATCTCAAGTATATATCAACTGTATGTTAGTATGTATGTATATGTACTATGTAAGGCAATCATAATCCATGAATCGTTCCGACAGAATCCCACGATCCATCCATCCATCCATCGACAGAGTCACAGAGGCACAGATATGGCACATATCCTTTATATCATATCCACCCCCTTTTTTTTATCTTTTCTTCGATTCAAAGGGTAAATAATTACAAGTGAAAATTAGTTGAGTGAGTCCAAGTTCCAACAGTGAAGATTTAATTCATTCACTCCCAAATCCCAATTCCTTCCAGAATAATGACACTGAATTCAGGATTCAGGAAGAAGAAAAAAAGCGCATCAATCACAGAGAAATGTGTTGGAATTGCAAACAGACAAGCTAACTTCATTTATTTATTATTCCCGGTAGACTTAAACTCGCCTGTGAATCAATCCGAGTTCCAACACTCCAAATTTCCCAAATATTCTTGCAAATCAAACATTTCAATAACTGTATAAAGCTAAACTGAATATAAAGCTAAATATATATTTCCATTAATCCTCGTTCTTGCGAACACGAGTAGTACATCAAAAAGACAAAAACAAAGAGGGCAGTCGCCTCTTTCATCAGTTGTTAGATCGATCGATCAGAACTAACTAAATTAATTAATTCACACTAACACTAGCACTAGCACTATCATCTCCTTATCTTAATTAGTTCATAGAACTAACTATGTACATTGGCAGAGCAACGCCTTCACTAGGCGCAAAAAAGAGAGAAAAAAAGAGAAAGAAGTTCCTAAAATCGATATCAGTCGTGGAAACAGAGGAGCATGACGATGCAGCGGCGGATGATGTAGAGCTTGGCCCGCTGCTCCTTGACTGCCCTGCTGATCCCCGACCCTCCCCCTCCTCCTCTCTGCTTCGCCACCAGGCTCCCTCCCAGCTTCATCCTCGTCGATTTGGCACAAAGAGGTGTCAAGGAGGGAGGAAAAAAGAGAGAGGCTGTAAATTGAGACGAAGTAAGAAGAATGAATGCGATGAATGCTCGGTGGGGATTGGAGGTATGTTATTTATAGAGAGGTAAATAAAATAAAACTAACAATATCACATAACATATGGAACAGAGTGCTTATCCTCTGCTGCGCATTGTTGTACTGCGCAGGGAAACGACGATACGGATTGAAGGAAATATTTTGAGATTGGGTTGCACGAATCTTAAAGCCAATCCAACGGACAGAGTACTGAGCAGTGATTTACTGCGCAGTAGAGGATATGAACTGTTCAATAAACAGTGTGTTGACTGGACCCAAATCATGCAGTCCCCCATCCTCTCCAACCCAGGTCGTAAAATTACATCCCATGATGTCATCCTCACCGTCCAATTGAGAAAAGATCTGATCGTACTGTCTGACCTGGTATGTATTGGCTGAGGGTACGAATGGGGGTGTAGGGGATGGGAGTTGGAAGAGGCCTCGGGGTGGGGGGAGAGTGCACGTGCGGCCCACGGAGGGAAGGGCAGCAGAAGAAGAAAACAAAACAAGAACGTTGGAGGGGACTTTGGTGGGACTTTTATTATTGATTTATTTTAGCCTTTAACTAAGGTCTAAGGGCAGCAGAAGCAGGAGACAGGGCTCACAGTTTTCTCCTTGTTTTTTGATTCCTCCTGTCTCTTTGACTCTATTCCCAATTTCCCATTCCCTACATAATCTTTTCTCTCTCTTCTTTTATTTTTTGTTTTTTCTTTTGTTTTTTTATTTTACTAGAGCTGTACGCTCGGTTTCGTCCCGAAAAAAATATTAAATAAGTAATAAAATTTTTTTATTAAATTTAAGTATTTATTTTAAACAAAATTTGAACGTAATTTATAAATCATTTGATGATAATAATAATATAATAAATTTTATAAATGATTATCATAAATAGTGTTGGACCATTTTAAGTATTAAATTTAATAGAGAGAAAAGATGTAAATCATTAGATCAAAGTGGATAAAAAAATTTAAATAAAAACAATAGTGAAATAATAATATAATATTGATGATATGGTATAGCCGTAGAGCTACCACTCTGGTGTAGACTACAATATTCGAACTGTGAAGTGGAGAAGAACTCTTGACTGTGCCTCTCCATTCTCAGGAGGAGACCCCCACGCCCCCACAGCGGCCCAACCTTTGGAGCCACCAAGGAGTTCTTCCCAATTTTTAAGTTTCCCCCTTGTGGTTTTTCTAATGCTGCATTTGTGAAGGAGAGCTGTGCCTGTTTGCCAATAAATTATGGCAGACGGTACGATTACATCGGCTATTAGGCTGGCTGTTCTCTGATGGTCCCGGCTGCTGTTAAGTATAAGTAACTGGTTGAGTGTTCTGGTGTTTTCCCTTTCACAAAGCAGAAACGGTACTAAGTAGTAAGTACTAACTACTAGCTAGGCGATCATTAATGTTATTTGTTGATTTTGTATATATCCGTAGTGTGACAAAAATGACAACTTGGTTTTAGCTGTAGATTGTATTATTATGTAAGAATGTTTGATAGCAATATATAGAAGGAAGAATTATTCGTTATGGTTTTCAGGTTAATTTGTTTAATTAATTAGCAACATTTTTGTAATTACTTTTTTCAAGTTTTATATTTATGTAGAATAAATTATCAAGTTAAATGATGTGATCTATCTATACAAGACTTAATCCACCTTATATATAATCTATGATTACGAACTAAAATCATACTATTTATTTTATACAAATAACTCGTAACTAACTGTTATTTATTTCAACCGAAGTCGGTAATATGAGATAAAATAATAACTTTTTCATTTTGTTAAATAAGATTGTATATATATGCAAGTTAGACTATTATACTAACGTTAGCATTTCGGACCAAAATGCTAACGTCTCAAAATTTATGTTATCGTATTCGAAATTTTAATTTATGGTGCTCAATAAATTCTTTATATGAAAATATTTGGAGATACAAAAAATTTTCATTTTTAGAGTTTTCCATGTATTTGTTTTACATTTTTTAAAATAGCATGTACAAACATCAATATTTTATTAATATTTATGAGCATTTTTCTAATATTCAAAATAAATACTTAGAAAATTTTAAAAATGAAAAATTTTTGTATCCCCCAATATTTTTGTATAAAGAATTTATTGAGCACCATAAATCATGATTTTGGACACGATAACATAAATTTTGAGCCGTTAGCATTTCGGTTTGAAATGCTAACGTTAGTATCATAGTCTAACTCTATATATGCAGGGCTATTTGCAAACTTCAGGATTCCCTTTTTTTAAAAAAAAGAATTCCACCTTCTGATTCTAAAGTATCAATCGAACACGTACTTTCCAACAAAAAACATCATCTTCAAATTAATTTCTTGTCTTCCGTGACAATATTTTTTTTTCCAAATTAAAAAATATATACCATTGTATTTGTACCGTTTTTCTTAATACGAATTATGAAGCCGACCAGACAAACAATTATGGCCGGCACGGACTACAGCCGTCCACTGGGAATACATCGCTACGTTTTTGCATGCTCTCAATGGACCCAATTGCCAACAATGCGTCGACATGAACATGAACATTTTTTCAAACAAATTGCTTAATTAGTTGTATATATATATCCAAATTGATATAAGAAACTTCTTGATCAAATTAGAAATTTTCATGTCGGGAGGGAACACAGCCTAGCTAGACCATGTCTTATTTTCCAATGAAAAAAGTTATCCCAACATTATCACTTTTTTTTTGTTTTTAAAAAAAAAACCCAACATTATCCTGTTAATATATGATGATACGATATATCGTGACATACAACCTTCCTCATGAATACGAGTGCCCATCCTCTGTAGTGCTGCATTGTGTAGCGCAGGATGTGAACCATTAGATCATCTCGAGGTTCGATCCAGCACAGATCTCGAGATGATCTAACGGTTCACATAATGTGCTACACGATGCAGCGCTACAGAGGATATGAAATCCATGAATACGGCTTGACCTCTTTATTCAAACAGGAACAAGATACCACCATCGGTTTCTCAAAAAAAAAAAAAAAAAAAAACACTAATATAAGTATAAGTTGAATTTTTGCCGGGTAATACTGAAAAATGAATTTATAAAATAAGGGGCATAAAAATGTGCAAGAAATATACTTAACATTATTAATTAAAGAGAAGGGATCCATTGACAATGCTTCATTTGACAATCTTGACAATGGGAATGTTCAAAAATTTGTAAAAATTTACAAAAACTTTTAAAAATGAAAAATAGTTTATGGTTATATTATTTGATATATAGATTGATTTTGTTTCCAATTATATTCAATTTAAGCAACATTTGATAGCTCTTCAAAGATCCGTTAATTTACAACCATTGAAAAGTGCACAAAATTTTGATAAGCCATTAAACGATGTTCAAATTGATTGAAATTTGAAACACTATCAATCTATAAGTTAAATAATACATCCATAAACCATTTTTCATTTTTAAGAGTTTTTGTGAATTTTTACAAATTTTTGAAAATTCTCATTGTCAAGATTGTCAAATTAAGCATTGTCAATGGATCTCTCCTCTTAATTAAATTGTGTATACAAATTAATTTTCAAGAAACTTTTTTATTTTTCGTTGCATAAACTACTTGAGATTAATACAATTTTTTTTAAAAAAAAAAACAAAATGTACGTAGCTACTACCATCAGTGCATGGTACTAACTGCCAAGTATATATTGAATGATATATTTTTTTTTAAATTTCAGATTGGTTTACTTTTCTAATGAAACCAAGAATGCAAATTATTACGGCTAAATTTTCAACATGAAATATTGAGCTCTTTCACACGTGAAACTGCAAAGATGCTTGACTTAATTATCTTTTTAATTTATTTCGTTGACAGTACATTAAGCATTAATAAATTTGTTAGCACGTACGCGGAAGGATGTAAGAATTAACATGTACTGTAAATGTACATTTACATGTGAGTCCATAACATGCATGTGGTTTTTTTTTTTTTACTAACAAAAAAGATCTAATTTTATTACATATTTTGTGAGCTATTTTTTTGCAAATTTCTAACTATTTCTTTTTAGATTTTTGAAAGTTGCATGGAAGATGCACTAAAATTTTCTGTGACATAGAAAGGATTAATTTTTTAAAAATCTAAAAAAATAGTTAGAAAAAATCTATTAATGGAATAAAATTAGAAATCTACGATATTTCAATATGTAGATTATGTTGAGCACCTTGTATTGACCATTTGAGGTAAGATTTATTTCACAAATCACAACAGCCTCACTCTATACAAGTACAGCCATCCAACATTGTAACAATACAAACTTAATATAATTCATGTGAAAATAATACCTCCAACTTTAATAAGAACGGATTGTAAAAATACAAAATACCAAAAATGGAAGAGTTAAATATAAATTCCCAGCTGACTTGCCAAATTATACACTGCGCTCATTCCCTGAGAAAAATCAAAATTTTTTTTTTTTTTTTTCACATCATATGATCCTCACAGATTCACAGTAAGTACATAATTCAACAAAGGACCACTATAACGTGACAACATGCAAATAAATAGCCCAATTTGCAACAAATTAGGGCCTCTTTTAATTAAGTGACTTGCCTTATAATTTTATCACATATACGGCCCAAATTTTATTTAGACTGCTGCAGTGAATTTCCTACGCCTTCTTGGGTTCTATTTATTTATCACATCACATCTGCTATATATTCCCTTCTCTATCTTATAACTAATTTCAGATTAACTGTCTCTAATTTAATTCTGTCCTAATTAGCAGTGTCACTGGTGAATGGTCAGTGTTTTGTTTGCAAATCACTAATTAATAGGATTCCTCTCAAATCACCATTGTTATTTGATGTGTTCTGGTTAAACTGTGTCTATCAGTTATGGTTGTAAGCATCTGACCAAGTATGTGTAACTTATACTTGCAAGATGATCGATGAAATGCCGCATTCGGCCACAAAGAATGGTACTATTGTTAGTTTTCTTGACCTAGTTGCCGGAATGTGTTTTCAGCAATCCATTGTGTTGTAATTGTGTTTCACACGGCTACAACGAACAGTATTGTTGGTTTTCTAGACCCGATTGCGGATTGTCGGAATGTGTTTCAGCGTCCCGTGAGGCTGTACTTGTATGGTTATAACTTATAAGCAATAAGTGGTAACATGAACCCAAAAAACAAAAGAAGAAGAAAACAGGAAGAAAACCATCGCAAAACGAGTGTCATTGTTTTATTACATTACTGAAATGCACAACCATAAATCAACACAAGATCATGTACATAATAATATTACACCTGGTACGCTTAAAATCAATCGAATTTACAGTAAGTACAACACAGGTCTCTTTTTACAATCCAAACAAATCATGTACACACACGTCTGTCAGTTCTCACGAAAAAACCACACGCTATCAGCATTTCGACACAACACCGGAAACGTTTCAGGCCTTATGTTTCATTCAAAAAACCAATTCAACACAAGGGCAGGTACATACCGAAATCATATGATCACACAACCAAACCTCAACTGAGTAGTGCTTAATTAGACACACTAATTAATTAAGGGCATTTGAAGAAAGGCTGGAAGGAGGACTTGAGGCGCTCGTCCTCCCACTCGACACCTCTCCACCACTCCACCTCAGCCACGATCGACCGCAATTTGGGAGGCACGGATTGCTGCTTGAAAGGGAGTTTCTTCAACTCGGGGCAACCTATTATGTAGATGCTCTCTAAAGACGGGAAGGTGTAATTCGGACTGCATATGCTTTGCATATTCGGTAGGTAGCACAAGATGATTCTTGTCAGGGAAGGGAACGGCGGAACCAATTCCGCATTTTCGACACCGATCACCTCATCGGTTGCAACAAGCTGCACAATCGATTTGCACCTGACTATGGTGAGATCCTCGAGGCACGGGAGATGCACGATCCATGAAACGCTCTCGAGAAACTTGCAATAGTCGATAGACAAACTGCGTAGTCTAGGAAGCATATCCATCGGCGCCACTCCCTTCCACAAGATCTGCTTCAAGTATATCATCTCAGATATCAGTATCGTCTCGAGGTTTTCGAAATGCCAGTTCGGATTTTCCTCGCTTCTTTCCATATCTATCGATTCAAAGGAGCATTTGTGGAAGAAGAGCTCGTTTAGATTCTCTTGCACTTGATTTGTTCCAAGGAAGTTGCTAAACATCGAGAAGGCGCCGGGAGTAGTTAACATAAAAATCTTAAGCGAGAGTACAGGTATTTTACTTAAATTCTTCAACTTTTGCAGCTGATCCTCTTGATCGATATTGATTCCAAGAGAGCCGAATTTCGATAACGACTCCAGCTCATTGAATAGTGATGGAAGATACTCCACATTCTGCAACCTCTTCCAGAAGTTGTACAAGTCGAGCACTTTCAGCTCTTTTAGCTCGGAAACCAGGCCTGCCGGTATTTTCGTAACGCCAGTGCCTCGCATAATCAAGTACTGAAGCTTTTTGAGGAGCACCATTCCAATAGGTATCGAAGTGATCTTGTTTCCAGATAAGTTCAAAAACTGAAGGTTGGTTAATTCGCATATGCCGATAGGAACGCTGGCAAGGTTACACCAGGATAGGTCTAAGTACCTCAGTCCCTTCAAATTTTTGACCTCGGGTTCACTTTTCAACAAATTTCTCTGAAGCATCAGAACTGATGGTTTCGAGGAATTATCTGTAGGTGGAGAGAAAGCATCGATTTCGTTGTTCATCAGTGATATTATCTCGCCAGTCGACCAGATTTCGGTATTTTCGGGGATTGTTTTTAACCTATTTCCTGCCTGGACAAACCATTTGTACTTGTTCTTCCCTTCCTCGCATGCTATCCAGAGCAGCATTTCCCGGATAACATCGTGCAGTTTCACTTCGTCATGAGATTCGGTTGGCTCCAACAAATTAGCTACTTCTAATTGACTTATGTAGTTATATCCAATGCTCAAAGCATCTTTCATGTCTTCTTCATCGATCAACCCGAGCCCGATCCAACAATAGATCAATTCCCTTTTCTTGATTTCACGAGCCTCAGGCCACAATGCGCAGCACAAGAAACATTCTTTCAGGGAATTATTGTTCAAATTTTCATAGCTGAACTTCAGCAGGCTCAGTATGCTTTCGTTCGTACCTGAGGGGTCGATCTCATTAAGGCGCCATTTCTTTAGGAGTCTGATAACGTAGTACCATTCTCTGGGGTCTTTCTTTTCTCGCATCGCTCTGCCGGTTACAATGAGGGCCAGTGGCAGACCACCCAATTCCTTCACCAGCTCCTCGGCTAATATCGGGATCAGCGGATGCGCCTGCATGGTCTCACTACCGACCTTCTCTTCGAAGAGAAACAATGCCTTGTCACCCTTTAGAGGCTCCACTTTGATTTTCTTCATAACCTCCATAGCCGTAGAAACTTCATCCGACCGTGACGTTAAAATAATTTTTCTTTTACATTGGCTGCGGCTATCTGTGCCGAGACAAGTCGGAATCCCGACTAACTCGAGATCCAGCTGACCCCATATATCGTCCATCAGAAAAGCAAAGTTCTTTTCCTTCAGAAAATTGCGTATCGTGTTTGCTTGCGACTGCGAATTGCTGCTCCTTGGCAAGCGAAACTTCTCGATGATTTCATTCTGAATCTTTTCCTCCGAACAATCCTTGGTGCACGTAACGAAAATCACAACATCGAAAGAGGGATCGCGAGCAAGGGAGCTATGTACCTGCTTCAGGAGATGAGTCTTCCCCACACCGCCTACCCCGCATATGCCAAGTATCCCTTGCACGTCGTCTTTGACAAAACTCATCACCATTTCAAAGTTTGTCGGTTCCGGTACAGCCTTGAGGACATTACATGGTGTTCGGAACTCGACAACTTCGAACTCCGCTCTCTTTGCAAGCAACATTTTCATCTCATCAAGCTTTGTCTCCGCTATCTTTCTCGTTCTGTATTTCGACCAACGGAGGCACAGAAGCCGCCGGCCAAATCCTTCTTGGATCGCCTCCACCTCCTCCTCGACGGCATTCACTTGATCCAGCCACTCCTTTGCATCTTGTGTCGGAACACCATGCTGCTGCTTCGCCTCCTCAATGGTTTTGTTCACTTCATCCTTCATGGAGACAAGTTCTTCTCTCGTCGTCTCTAGTGCCCGCGAGTTATTCGTCGCGTTAAACCGGGATGCGATGAACCTCATCATGGTGCAATCAGAAAGTATGGAATTCTTTGCAAGAACAAGAGGTGTTCTGTTCTCTCTTGTGAGGAAAGATTATGACTTTGAGGTTTTGCTTTTTCTCATTTGTGAAAGCCAAAAAATGGACTGTTTCTCAGAATTTGGGGGCATGAAAGATGTTTTTGGAAAACTAAAGAAGATTATTTGTTTTACCAACTTTGTTTTTAAACTTTGAACAATTCTTTTTTTTTTTTTTTTCTCTAATTGACAGCTTCATTCTGAAAGAGAAAAAAAAATGGAAGATGAAGAGGAGTTATTTGTGAAATGATATAATTCTGATTTGTTTAGAGTTTCAACAATAACATAAGGGATTTTGGTAACTGGAGCTTTATATCATGCTAATTCTGCTTTGGATTAGATTAAATATGGATGGTTCATTTTTCATAATCGGATGGCCATGTATGTTAGCTTTTAGATATACAATTAAAGAGAGATGATAACCACTCCATTCAAAATGAAAGGTTGCATAGCCGATCCATAGAAGAACAACTAATTATGGCATTATCTCTATTTCAACTTTTTTTTTTCTTAATAAGTTAATATACTAGCATTTATAACCTCATGAATTTTACTAATGTATGTCCTAAACGATTTTTTTTTTTTTTTTTTTTTTGTGCTGCATGAAAGATTACTTTTTTGTGCTGCATGAAAGATTACCAAACTCAGATGAACTCCCTTGATATATATTGGGTCGTATGCTAATATATATAGTTTATTACTGAGGCATAGTTCTCTTGCTATGTCTTAAATGAATTAAAATTACATAATATAATAATCTTGAGATCGAATCCTGTAATTAACTTATTTAATCTCGGATTTAATTAATCTAATAGGTATTGACCATTTATATCCCCACGTATATAGTTCTGTATTTGTGCCCTTAATTATATTTTTAGGTTATAATAAACAAAAATTGAAATGTTCTCTGCTTCTACAATATTTGGGATTCATCGTATTGCATAACATGACTACACAAGATAAGCCTTATTTTCTTACCAGATCTCTTCACAGATTAATTTTTAATTTTTAATTTTTTAACATTCTGCCTGTCATAAAATCCTTTTGAAGTCCAGCTATGGTAATACAGTTGTTAAGAGTATTTAAAAAAAATCAAAATAATGATAACGATTTTTTTTAATTAGTTCTTATATGGGAGGGGATCTGATGATAACCGATTGGTTTGGACAAGCTTGACTACAAATTCTCAAATTGCATAAATAAAATCTCCAATATAGTAAACTGTATATATACCAGCATATAATTAAGCTCATAAATTGTTTGTATTCCAAATTTTAAGCATTTAAGTGTCATCTGATACTCTATCATATCTGTTGTCAAGGTTGTCGAACCAATTAGTTTTTTTTTTTTTTTTTTGGGATAAAAAATGAGGGTCAGGTCACTCAAATTTAAATGTCTATATATAAAAGACCTTCTATCCGGATTTCGAACCCATGACCTTCTACACGGAGAGCGTTGACCTTAGCCACGGAGAGCGTTGTCGAACCAATTATTTGTCAACACATCTAGGAGTGGCAAAAAAACTAGTGGCTCGTGGCTTTCTCGTTAGTGGCTCGGGCTCGACTCGTTATTGGCTCACTCGTTAAGCTCGTTAAGCTAATGAGCCGAGCTTGGGCTTGGCATGGCTCGGCTCGTTAAACTCGTTTAGCTCGATAAACTATTACTAATTGCAATTTGTACTGCTCTTATCGTAAATTATTAATATATTATACAACATATGGTCAAATATATATGAAATTGTTATGTAAAATGTGTATGAACATATATTTATTAGTCCTTTTATATTAATTTTTATATAAATTTTGATATAACATACATAAAATTTTATTATTAAAAAATAAACGAGCTTAATGAGCCAACTCAGTCAGCTCGTTAATTAAACGAGCCGAGTTCGAGTTTATGTTTTTGGCTCGTTTACACCCCTAAACACATCTCCTTCTATTTTAGTTGTTTAAGTCTTAGTTAATTAGTTACCAAGCCAATTTATTGCACCACCACCTCATTTAATTTTCTCACAATACATTGCATTGGACAAAAATAAATAATCAACTTAAAATTTAGACAATGAAATTTCAACTTACTTTCTAGCAACACACACACCATTAATTCCACCTCATTTCTTGCCATGATATTGATGCCATATATATATATAAATAGAATGGCTGATTCGTGGTTTTCTCCAAATTTGAATATTAAAAATACCTCTCCAAGAGGGCCAAAACATCGTATAATAATTTATAAACTTTATATATGAATAATAAATT
This sequence comes from Cyperus esculentus, assembly GCA_030179965.1. NCBI lineage: Eukaryota > Viridiplantae > Streptophyta > Magnoliopsida > Poales > Cyperaceae > Cyperus > Cyperus esculentus. Next base: position 3,978,692 of record JASGLE010000003.1, on the reverse strand, counting down.
GTGGGTTATTTTCTTGATGAAAGTAAGAAGTTTCAACCTTCAACGGTGGTAGACTTTTTGTTGTCCAAGCATTTGAGAACCGAGAATTAAACAGCTAAGTTTGAGAAAGAGAGATTACGAATAGAAATTGCAATCTGAAAATTTCTTTGGCCAATTAAATAATATATCTATCTAATAATATTATAGAAACTTAGCATTTAATTAGTGTTAATGCCAGTGCATGTCGGCTGTATGAAAATAAACAGAAAGAAATGAAAAAGATTTGAATGGCACGGATTATATATATTTAGTGTTATAATTAAGCTGTCATATCTTTCTTTTGAATAATTTCAGATCATGTTAACAAATACGAACTAGAATTTTTTTTCTTCTATAATTCTGAATACTCATTCGCTTCTCAAATTCTTATATATATCATCTAGTTTTCCTCTTTAAATGTACTTGAGTGAAGAAGCGGCACAATTGATTAGTTGATGTTAAAAAATCTTAAAAATAGAAAATCTTTTTTGCAATCATGTTCATTTACTTATAGATCGATTGTGTTTCAAATTTTGTTCAATTTGAGTGTCATTTGATACTCCATCAACGACCATCAAGTTTATATAGTAATTAGAACGGTCTAAATTTAATGATTCTTGATGGAGTATCAAATGACACTAAAATTGAATAATATTTGACACACAATCGATCTATAAGTAAATGAATATGTTTATAAAAGATTTTCTATTTTCAAGATTTTTTATAAATTTATATGATTTAGTATAGCTTGTATCATTTGATCCCTCCTCAAAGAATTATTATAAGACAGAAGGATTATTCAAAGATTATTACTTTACAAATCTCGACGAACCGGAGACAAAACAAGTACAATAAACTGCATAAATATTGTTTTCTCAACGTAGTACAACTTTAATAGTCCTAAGCCGAACTAGGTCGAGACCTAGAACAAGATACTATTTCAGAGCTCTAGACTTAATACACAATTCAAAGCTTATGGCAAATGATTATTCTATGAGTGTAAATCCTAATTCCAGTCTTGAGATCTAGAGTTTCTTATATAGGCTGAAATCCCGACCGAAGTCCTTTTGTCTGTATGTTGTTCCCGACCGAAGTGCAGCAAGTAGCTGGAATCTTCTGTGGCCGAGATCGTGCATCTGTGCGAGATGTTTCATAGTATATGGGCTGGCCCAAATCTCAGTTCGGTACGGGCCATTTATAATTGGGCCCTATCAAACTTTGACATGGATTATGGATTATAGACACAATTACACAAGAAGATATACTTAAAAAAGTTCTTTCGATCCTTCACAAGTTTTCATCTTTCTTAATTTGCATTGGCCCTGCCAAAACCCCGCCGGCGCCGGCGCCGTGTGAATCTCTCGATCGCCCTCTCTCAATCTGTATCCGGATTCCGGGAATCAGGTGCCTCTCTCTCTCTCTCTGATTAACTATGATAATTCGACAAAGATTGGAACTTTCACAGTTTCACCATCTAAGCTTGTAGGGTTTGGCATACCTAATAATAAGCTAGGAGAAAGGGTGATTTTAGAAATTAGAATGTTTCCAGTCCATTTTTCGAAATTCCCATGAATTTCTCCCCTTCAGAAAGAAATTGTTCAGAGATTCACCATAAAAGGTAGAGGTGGCAAAATCTGACCCAACCTGAAAAACCCGCCCGACCTGACCCGACTTGTGTTTCAAGAAAAGTCAGACAGACCCGAACCTGACCCGAAACTCGAGATGACCCAGGAATAGAGTTGCAAAATATGACCAGACCCGAAACCACCCCCCCCCCCCCCCCCTCGACCTGAACCCGACCCAAAAAAAATGCCGGTAACCGTCAACCCGATACCCGACCCGACATTTCCATTTGGTCAAACTGACCGACCCGACCCGACCCGACCTGACAATCTGCCACCTCTACTTAAAAGTGTAATTAAGTGTTTCTTTTCCATCAGAAGAGCAAATCGGAGGCGTTAACGAGTTCTTGTATATTCTTACTCAATACAGCCAGTGCCAGAAACTATTTGGGCACAGAATCACACAACATGAGTGATTTTCTTGAAGACTCGGTGCTTTTAGATGAATCGCAATACCAGCAAGGTTTCAAAGATGGGTACAGAGATGGCTTGATGTCAGGTAAAGTAGAAGGTACCGAGATCGGTTTAGAGAACGGGTTCCATGTAGGGGAGGAATTGGGGTTCTACCAGGGATGTGTTTACGTATGGAAGTCGGTTATAGAGATAGATCATGAGGCTTTCTCGTCTAGGGTTAAGAAGAACATTGAGAAGTTGGAATTGCTGGTACATGGTTATCCGTTACTGGAGCCTGAAAACGAGAATGTAGCAGGGATGATGAAGAATGTGAGGTTGCAATTCAGGTTGATTTGTGCAAATATGGGGGTGAAATTGGAGTACAAGGGGCAGAGGATTTCGAGCAGTGAGGAGTTTTGAGGGTTTGCAATACTTCTTTTGTACAGTATCAGTGTTATGATGTAATGATGTAATGATGTAATGCTGATTTTAATCTGAGATATTATTCTGCACCTTTTAATCTGAGATTTCATTCTCCCCGATTTTTAAGTGCTATGATGTGATGCTGTTTGTTTGAATGGATATCTTTCTGTAATCGATTTGTTTTACAACACTTTCAAATCAAAATCTGAGATACATGATTTGGTGGTCACTGGAACCATATTTTTCAGGAGCATGCTACTGATACAATCCAATCATGCGAACATATTGACAATTTGCACTGTTATGTTATGCCTCGTCGATTTTACCTTTCTTCCTCATTACATTCTGGTATCTGTTATGAGATATAGCACACAATGTTTAACCTAACTGTGTAAGATCCAAACATTTGTAGTGAGTAGTGACCAATATGCTTCTAAATAATTTAAATTTTCAGAAGCATGTTTGCTAAGCACACAATGACACAAAGACACATGTACTGTTCTGGAGTAATGTTTGGCAAAAGAAAAAAATAGCAGATGCCACAATAATAAATTTAACCTTGAATTTGTCTTGCCCCATGCCTATTTCAACCCGCTTCTTTCTAATAAATGAATAATGACATATGAAGAATAGAACTAGCATTGACACAAGCACACCATCTTTAATCTTTTTACCCTCCTATTACTATACAAACTATACTATCAATTTTTCTGATGAACTGCAATGTTGTGGAGGTCCATTTCCTTCAGCATGACAGATCGACCACATGAATCACATGGTGCAGTTCGCGAACCACATTGGCTCTCGTGCTCACACAAGCCACGTAACCGGTCTCGTGGGTCAGCAGGATTTGTCCCTGCCTGTACCATGTCACCACAGAACCGACACATGATTAGTCGTAGGGGGCATTCCTCGGACTGATGCTGCACCTGTTCATACAATTTAAAAACAAACTTGGTAAGTGCTACATACTTTGTGAAGTAATACGATTCACGTCCCAAGGAAAGTCTGAAAATTTTATTAAAGACCTTAGATATTACATTTTTTGAAGTTGGGTATAGCACAAGGGAACTACATAGCAGTTATAAGACCAAGTACATGCCCCTTGCTAAATGCAAATTAAATCTTTAGAGGATGCGATGCTGGTTAAGTTAGATGTGCAACTAATAATTCTGTATAGCTATTACACAGCCAAGTCCTGGATGGGTTCTAAAAAATATGATTTCCATGACCTTTTTTACATGTTTGCTCCTGGCCGGTACAACATTTATGCGAGGCAAAGAACCACAGAAATCTACAATATTTCTACTTACCATTTCTTCTTTTTCGAGAACGATGCCACACATGCACTCAATGGGTTCATGAAACACCTTCATATGCTTCTCCAGCTCCCCCTTTTGTAACGCGCTGCCGCATTTAACACAGTGGACATGGTTTTCTATCTCTTCCTTCCGTAGCACGACCCCACATCCATCATACTGACAGACCACATTATGCCTCAGACAATATGCCTCATGTAACACAATAGTCCGTCTAGTAATATACCTCTTACAGTTACCACACTCCACCATATCCTCACTATTAACATTCTCACTGGCACCAACGTTTTGTGCGTGCACATTCCTATCTTTCACATGCACTGAGATTTGGTACTTGGATACTCCCTTAAACCCATAAACACCAATTGTATAGCTGCCTGGCACAAGATTTTGGTCCTTGTGTTTTATTATCAAGTTTTTGGAACCAGTTTCATGAGATGACCATTCATGTCTATGTTGGGTCGGGAAAACCAAAGGATGTCTTGATACATAAATATCGGTATCTCCATTACCACTGTCGTCAACTTGAAGCATGACTTCAAGATCTGCAGCACCAGATCTGATAACTTCACTAACTGTACCATCAACGGAAAATTTATAATACTTAAACTTTCCGTCTTCAACAATGCCTTCTTCGGTCTTTCCCATCTCAAGAGGCGTTAGAACATGGTTTTCTCCCTCTGGTGCCTCTACATCAACATCTATATCAGTTTCAATAACGGAAACAGTAGAAGCAGGTTTCAATTCAAGAACCCTTAATCCATATTGTGCCGGCCCATAGGATACCCTAATTGTTTCTCCTTCAGACAAAGTTGCGTGCAACCGAAGCTCTGTCTCAAGTATAGCTTTGTGATTAGGCAAATCATGGAAACCAGCTCCCTCAGGTTTGAGTTTTGCATAAGTGCCTTTTGGCAAGCTCACATAGCGCAACTCGACTAAAGGGACATCCATTCCTTCACCGCTTTTGTCAGGAAATAAGTTCTGCCACACATGAGAGGGCAGTTGAACCGTGCCTTCACTTGCAGTGAACTCGAGTACTCCGGCATGCGCAGTTGAGCTCTCGTCAGCAACTGCTTGATTCTGTACTCTGGTCAAACGGAAATACATCGGGCCCTTATCCAGAGCATTCTGCCCAGAGAGCTCCTCAAATGAGGAAGGGGGCAGCTTTATCTTATCTCCTTGACCAGCAAACGGCACTGCTTCCAAGATTCTCGTGAAGCTGATTCCATTGCCTATAAGGAGGCTTTCTTCCATCTGCTTCTGTGCCTACAAAACCAATATGTCGGCGGATGAGCACTCTTGCAGAAACATATATTCACATTGGTATCACATATAAATCTAAATCCGCTGCTTTTCTGAAAAGAAAAACAGACCCTGCTTTTCTTGATCCAACGGTTGAGAAACACCGAAGTACTTTGAGATTGGTGCTGCAAACACCGAAGTACTTTGAGATCGGTACAGAAACTGATCCCGACCATCCGATCAGAAAAGCAGGGTCTCATAAAAGAAGCGGATTCAGATACATCACATATATATACCAAGCAGGAATCTAGCTAAATCATGACTCACCATACAAATTTATACAATGTGTAATTATTATTAATATGAGGTAATACATACATTATACCAGGCCTAACTACTTGCGATTACAATGCTGGTACACAAATTAATGTTTCTTTCTGGTCTCAGTATTTCATTACTGATTTGATCAGAAACTGACAATTATGGTTATTCAAGTTTGGTCTCAGTATTTCACTTGCCCTATTCAGATCAATTCACCCCCAATCAACCAATTCAACAAAAGCAAACCAACTTAAACAGGATCAAATGAGATGAATCTTCAAGATTTACCTACCTCTAACCGCGCCTTCTCTTCCTCGAGTCGCCTGGCCAGCTGCGCGACCTCGAGCGCCTCCCGCTGGCGCGCGGCCTCCGCCTTGGCCCGCTTCTCCTTGTCCAGCTTGGCCTTGGCCCGCGCCTTCCGCTCCCTCTGCTCCCTCTCCAGCTTCTCCCTCGCCGCCCTCAGCTCGAAATCCATCTTCTCCCGTGTTCGGTCAGTCTGGGAAGATCGATCGATTGTTTGATTGGGGAACAAGAAAGGACCTGTCTGTGATTTCGTATTATTTTTGGATCGGATGTGTGAATTCTTCGCTGCCTGTAATGAAGTCTGAACAAGTTTTCAAGTTTTAAGTTTTCAGTTTCGTATTATTGTTGAAGTCGGTAACTACATAGGCCGATACCGACGCCCAGCCCCCTCATATTCAACAGCACTGCAATTCGCAGTTAATCACGTAGACCGTTGGATTGTCTCGAGATCCAATCCCACACGAATCTTGAGACAATCCAACGGCCAAAGTAATTAACTGAACTTGCAGTACTGCAGAGGATTGCCGGTGTCCCGTTGCGGGGCGAGTTTTGGGTGGGTGGCTGCCTGTATCTTGAGGTAAGGGAATCGTAGAGGAATACGTGAGGGAGCGCGCATGTAAGCGATTACGGCAATATAATTGGGCTGGAGGATTTGTTAGTTTGAAGTCTTTTGGGCCCTATTGGGAGAATTCAAGCTCGGACCTTTCTGGAATGTTCTTGGGTCTCTCTAGAGAGTTTTGCTACTTACGGAGATTCATCTAGAAGTTAGAACTGAAGGATACGTGCTAAAAAATTGGGTCGAGTAGGTTTTTTTTTTTTTCTTCGGCTCCCTCTCCAGAAGGGAATGAAAGTGTACGTACAAATTTCTAGTTATGATTGGCATCCAGTTATTAATACCATGTAAACATCTACAAATGTGGGTGGATAATTCTTTTATATTGATTTTATCATTTTAAGTTGCTAGGTTCTACCAAACAGAAATGAATGCTTATGATTTTTATTATGCACGTAAGATAATACTAAGAATTCGTAAATTTTAGGAGCATGATAGGGGGCTTTGTACAGAATATTGGAGTTCAAGTTTTCAGGTGTAACATGATGTTTCATGTGGTTTTCGCTGATTGTAGGATAAGTCTTCAGCTCTCAAGCTTCCGAATATAAACATTATGAGTCCGTATTGACTACGATCCAAATCGGATCAGAAGACCCTCCAATCCCCAATCCAACGGTAATGGATTTTAAGGGGGTTTTTGAAATAATTCCAACCATCCATTTAGGATTGGAGGGTCCGACTTGGATCGTAGCAAACAATGCACTGACGGTGTCCTTATTTTTGCAAAATTCTCCCATATCCTCGTCTTTGAAAGTCTCCATCCATTACCAATTTGAACCCATTCTTACTTTTTTTTTTTTTCCTCAACTTATTTGAGGAAATTGTCCATTATAAGAGAGGAGGGATTTTTCATGCACAGGTCACATAACATCCATTGAAGGCATCCAGATTTCTGGTGCATACCTTTACAAGGAACGAACAAACCATACTGAAAAGCTCGGTAACAATGGATGCTTCAGTTCGCATGCGAAGCTCAGGATTGTTTCAACTAGAGAAAGTTGAATATTAACACATCATGAAGAACTATGAGAATTTATTTGGTTCTAATATTAACACGATAAATTCATCTATCTTATAGAAAAACTGTACTCAAACCAACCAGCTCTTGCTCTTTCATGTAGTATACACAAGTTGTACCCTAACCACTGCCACATGTAGTGCAAAAAACTATAAACCTTGTGGGAGATCTGGCAAGGAAGGTGGTGGCGACCCATTATGTTTACTCGGGACCGGCGTATTGCGTCGAGATTGTCTCTTGGTTGGTACAAGCACTTCTGCATTGTGCGCGTTGTCTATGATAAGTAGATCGTCATCATCGTCGTCTATCCCTTTGAAAACTGGGTGGATGTACGCATTCAGTAGGTACCCCTTGAGGTCTAGATTTGGTTCTCTTGCTCTTTCTAGCGTGTCTTTCATCATTGCTTCCTGTACCAATGCGACAGATACAGTTAAATCACGGTTTTTGCAATTAAGGTTCTTATCATACTTAATGTTCTAGATTTGCATTCAACAGCAATTCGAGGAACTGCTGTTATGATAAAGCAGTAATGGTACTACAGCCAAAGGTACTGCACAGAGGGTTCAGATTAAGGTCTTTCATGCTTGTTGCTTACACCTAATTATGATCTGTTTGGTTTTATTTTTCTCTAAGTATATGCCCAAATCAATTGAAAAGATGTAGTTAACAGATGGGCATAGTATGAAAGTAAAAAAAAAAAAAAAAGAATCAATAGATATGTAGGGAGAAAGGAAAGGACACCTGTAGAGGGTACGTAGTAAAGGCAGATTCAAATCGGCTCTTGCAAACATAGTTAAACCATATGGTCAAAACAGGAAGTGCTATAAGTAAAGGTGCAGATTGTGCCGCTTCTTTAGTGCTTAGCAAGCCAAGGAGAAGTAACTGAGCTATAATTAACGCTGTAATTATACGACTATGCACACTTGGCCAGAAGGCAGCCCCGCTCTCGTACTCTTGGTTGTATACATTTATTATCTGTGATAAAAAAAAATTGTTTAAATAAAATATACCATTAGGCAATAAATATATACTGATTATGACAAGTAACTTGATGCATTTTTTCCTTCGGTAATTTATAACTGTTGCAACTAAAAAAAACAAGGCTAACCTGATGACGGTACACAACATAAGCAAGAGCGAAGAATACTATGATAAATGGCAGGAGAAAAGGAGTTACAACAGCATAGACAAGCCCAAGAAGGAAATAGAGCTGTATCTGCGGCTCTGATGTGTCAAAACCGATACTACCCGGATCCATTGCCTCTTCTCTATCCTTTTCCGTTTTCACCAAGAAGAAGTTTTTCAGGTGGAATATTATGAGAGGCTTGAGGCGAAGGATCTCACCAGCCACTCCTGCCCACCCGTCAACCATGATATATGTTATGAAGAAGGTTGCCTTCATCGGTATTGCAACACCTATGGTCTTTGGGATTCTATGATTAAACATTTACACAAAAATAAGTTAATTACTCAAATCACGGAGGATGAGCATGTAAGCTAGATAATAATACAAGTGTCATCAAAAAGGTATTAGCAAACATGGGAACAATTATTCTATTGAGCATTAAGCATTTTATAAGAACAATGCATGATAACTTCTCAGCTAATGAAGAATAGAAATTATTTTTCAAGTAAATTTTCATATGTCAAATAATTTCATGGATTGTTAAATTAAGGTTCTTTCAATTGTAATACCAAAACGGAACTCAGACAATAGACACAGACTTCTCATACTGAACAGCAGTAACCAAGAAATCAAACTTCTCTTTAGATATAATTTGGAACTTTATGAATGCGTACATATCTATTTAACATGCATCAACCATTAAATATGCAACACAGATGCATTGTTATCAGACACACAGAGAGAGATAGAGAGAGAACCAATAAATGTTGAGTAGAAAAACTTACTCACTGGGTGGCTGATGAAGAAAGGCATTAAGCTGATCTAAAGCAGAACCAATCATTACATTCCCGAAGAACACCGTAACTACCAAGAAAAAGTAATACTTGAAAGCTGATTTCCTCTCCAGCACAGAGGTGCAAACAAACCCCTCGAACTTAGACATGAACATGAGAATCATCGGGAGCAATATCAGGAAAATTTTCAAGGCTATTCCAGGAAGGAAGCCCTGTATGAATGACTTTATGAACGGTCTGAAATACCCAAAAAAAAATGATAATTAATTCCACCAATCATAAACAAATGAGATCAAGGTCCTACCGATTGTGGTGATGAAATGAGTGCATAACAGTACATAATTCACCAAATGTGTGACTTTATATCCAAAGAAGGAAGCAACTACAGATCTAAACTTTAATTTAACCTCTCGACAACTAAAACATATAAAAAAGGCCGGAAGCAAATATAAACTTACACTTCAATAATGGGTTTGAGAAATGGAGCAGTTTTCTCAAGCCTCTCGATATTTGCCAGAGATTGAACAATGGTTATAGGGATTATATAAAAGAACGTCAGGAAGAAGAAGGCAACCGCAACAATCAGCTTTCTAATTGTCAGGGAAACGAAAGGGATGGATAGATTGTTCCAGTAGATATCTCTGGGTTCGGGGGCCCACTCTGTCAGCCACATGGTGGGGTTTCTTGTCTGCTGAGTCTGAGCACACACTGCTGCACCCCAACGGGTCCGAAATGAGACAAAAGCTGCCGGCATTACTGATTTTGGGTCCTTCCTCACCCTCTCTCTCTCAAGCTCCTCCTATAATTAAACAGAATTAAGAAAGACAATGTATATTAGACGCAAGATGATCAATTTCCAATGGACCAGCGAAATAACTCGACATATCTTTACCAAATTCAGAAAAAAATCTGCTCGGCTTAAATTCACCACAGATTTGCAAATGTTCTACAGTAAAAAGGAACTGCAGCAGGATAATTTCAGAAAGAATGTGAAATTGTGCAGGACAGTGTTGTCTAAAAAAAATAAAAAATCTTTGCGCATTTTCTCAAGATTCTGTTGAATGTGGAAAGCTAAATCTAAAGCTTTCCCTTGGGTTGTAATAGCAGACCAGAACAGTGATTTTGCAAATTTTAGCTTTCCATATGAACTTAGAGGTTACAACTCCAATACATGAAATGAATGTTTTATGTTGTAAATAGAAGACTGGAAGCTATGAACTTATTCAAAATGTACATACTTCTTTGGATAGCTCCTGGATCTTTTTTGTGTAGTACTCGATAGCATCAACCTTCTCACCGAATAAACCTAGGAAACCAGTCTAAAAGAGAAATAGGAAGTCAATAACATGGAACACATGGAAACAAAGACGGAAAGTTATTGGCAGATTATATTCATAAGGTAAAAAAAAAAAAACTCAAACCTTGCAAGTTGGCTTGTTTTCAGGTTTTCGCTCATATTTCAAGTTGTAGTAGTCAAGCCAATTCTTGTTCTTCTTCTTCTCCTTAACTAGTTTAGCTAATTTATTTGCGTTGTACACAACCTAATTCATCAAAAAATAAAAAAGGAAAGAGCATTCATACAATTAAACTAGAATTGTCAAGAACAATTGATGGCGGCCTGAATAAACACCCATGATGAGATCACATGCAAAAGATAACAACACCACCAACAATTAAACCAGAAAAGGTAAAAAGAAAGATATAATATCCAATAGAACAAACTAAAACTAGTAATTCATCTTGTCCTTTTGCTATACACTTTAGAACTCAATAATATAAAAGAGCACTGGATGAAACAGCAATTTAGGGATCAATTCTGGTAAAGTTATTACAACAAAAAGAGAGATATACTACACAATGAAATAAACTATAATACCTGATGAGTTAGGTAGTGGTCGGGGTGATTTACAAGAAAGAAATGCTCAGTGAGCTCACTTATTGACTCGTCTGGATCAGGAGGAATGTTTCGCACCAACACCTAAAACAACATGAAAATAATGAAAATCCTTGCCACATATGTCAATAAGGTTGAAAGTAATACAAGTAATAAATAATAATATATGTTAAAAGAGAGGAAAAGGGTATACTGTAAATTGGTCCGGACGGCGTTTCTCAGAAGCAAGGAAATTCAGCCTCATATTTGCCACTTTATTGTACTCTTTATACAAAATATAGCACGTCCAAAATGTGAATGTATATGCCATCACCAAATGTGTCCAGAATCTACCAGTAATTGATATTGAAACTTGTTAATTGTAGGTAAATAAACAGAAAAGTGAACCAGTGCGGTCAATTCTAGTTAAAGTGAATTCTTGCTGCAATAGAACCTCCAGAGTATGATTGAGATATGTTTCATTGTGGCATAAACGGTGCATATTCTTTGCACAGTTTGTGGTCAAATAGGTTGATATGTGTAGGTCATTTTCATCATCTGGGCTTAGTTAATAAACTTCCAAATCATTGCAGCAATTAGTTTTGCTTGGGATGTATCACATAAGTTGAAGACAATTGTCCAAATGAAGAAGTTTATCGAGTTAATTTGTGCTGCGCTCCACAACAACGAGGGGCAATTAAAAAAAAAAATTAGCCTAACTTTATTAATACCTCTGAGACCCAAGAGGAATGTTAGAAATCGACAGCTTATCAATGTCGCTGTACTCTAGCTTTGAGTTCTTTAGAGTGTCATTTGTCCAGTTAACAGGTACCAATACAGCAAACGCAAGTATGGCCATAGGGACAAATATCTTCAGCCTGAAAGAGAGAACTTTTACCAGTCAAGCATTAAGCATAACATTTCAATATAAAAGTAACCACCAACTGAAATTATCACCTAGATGAGAGAGACATTGTAGGCATAGTATCTGTAAACAGCATAGTTTTTGTAAACAACATACCAGCTAGTCTCGGCTATCTACATTTATTATCTCGTAATGGGCCCTTCAAGAGCTAATTTACAATGAAGATCGTGTACACATTAAATCATTTTGCGTACATACAGAGAAAACTACTATCTGTAGATATGCTGCAAAAGTGGCATCTGTGCAAACACAAATTGACGTCTGCAATTATATAAAAAAAAGTGCACAGATAAAAAGAAATGTACCCGACTAGATATATCCTCAGAAAGACAGCCGAATCGAGCCCAGCATGCTCAATAAGCTCTGGTTCGGGCATTTTCAGAGCAGCGGGTACCCATCCAAGAAATCTCACATACGACCTCATGTCGACATTAACAAATTTGCTCACAAAGTTTCCACCGCGACTCGGACTGCTCCTCACACCCTTCAGGTACCATTTTGGAAAATACACCCGGTCATTTATTGGTTGAAGCCTCAGAAAGGCAAATGCTATTAAGAATGCAATTGCCGTGAGTATGTTTATTCCAGCCGAAAGCCCTATATCTGCAAGCGTCGCCGCCATTGTTTAACTCCAGCTTCTATTGCTTAGTATTTTATTTAGCCCCTGAAAGAGTGAAAATGGCGAATTTGTCAGTGTTACCAATTTCGCATGAATTATAGAGACGGGTGACAAAAATAATTAAGACAAAAACAATTATTTTGCCACCAAAGATTAAAAATTTGGTACAACACTACTAATAATTTTATCATTGTAAGTGCCATGCATGATTTGTTTCGCATTTTTACAGTGGTATAAATGAATATAGAAAAATGATAGAAGGGGGTAATGCCCAATTTAGACTTGAAATTTTGCAAAACAAGAAAATTTTCAGAATTGCTGCAAAGAACTTCCCAATCGTCTTCAGGAAATGAGAAACACAAAGACGCAAGAAATATAAAGTACAATCAACAATGGTGAGCCTTAACAAGTCAAATTCCTAATTCATTGCTCTTAAAATCATGGCCTGAAAGTAACTCAGATCTATGCCATTAAACAAATTCACCGATAAAAGGCTTTTATCACCAAGAAGCAACAAATAAATTAAGCAGGCGGCCATGATCCTGTAGATCCGTACTGAAATTATCATTTGACTTAATTCTCTGTGCCTTCTAGAGAGGACAAAATTCAAGAACTAGTGACATGAAACTAAATAAGAAGTGCCACCAAATTCACCACTGAGTTTCAGAGACAACAACCGCAGTTACCGGAAGAGGAATGCGAGATGTGTAAAGACAGCAACAGCGACTTTACTTGAAATAACGGATTAGTCCTTAATAAAAAAGACAACAAATTCTTCTTCGTTCGTTTTGATCGCGTTTTCCGCAAAAATAGTTAACATATCCCCCAATTGTAAAAAAGTAAAATTCTAAGCTGAGAATTTTAGCTAAATAATGCCACAACGAGCTCCTCTTAAAATTAAAAAAAAAAAATCACTCGAGAATAACCAAATCTTCTAGGAAGTTCTCTTTACTTCGTAGAGCGCAGTAATTACAGAGAAAAAAGAAAGCAAAAACCGAGAGAAGAAAAGAAATGAAGTAAAAAAAGTAATTTATTTTCCTTGGATTAAGAGAAAAAAAGAACCTACAAGATAGCACAACTTCCAACCCTAGATGCTAGAGAGAGAGCACAAAAAGAATCCACTTTCTGCGCAAATGCTCATCGCACAGTCACAGACGATCGAAAGTTAGTAACCGAGGACGCAAGATTAAAGCAAGAGAGGGAGGGAGGGAGGGATTAAAGAATTAAGGAGGGAGAGGTATATACAGGGGAAAGGGAAAGGATCTACGCTGTTCGGCCAGCGGAAGCAAGTGAGAACTGAGAAGAGAAGAGAAGAGAAGAGTCTAGTGTGGTGAGTAGGCGATCCCTTTCCTTTTGCCCTCCCGTTCTTCTTCTTCTTGTTACTGTTATTGAATTGTTATTGTTATCCGTCCTTGTCGCTTTTCTCAGATTTTATTTATGGAGTCTGAGTCTGATGAGTCGCCTTTCGGAGTACTACTAGTACCAGTGTAACGGTTGGGAGGTGCTGGCATTTGGCGTTCATTAGAACAGAACCTGATAGCGACCACAGTGGAAAAATGAAATGATGAATGGGATTAAGATTAACCGATTAAGCAAAGCGTTGTGGAGTGATATCATGTGATTAAAGAGAGATGTACAATTTCTTTTTTTAGGGGGCCCCCTTTAGTATTTTGCCTTTTTTAAAAGTTTACGTGTTAAATTTATTTATTTATTTATTTATTTATTTATTTCATTATTAATGATAATAAATATTTTGGAAATGTTTAAGAATTATAAATAAATAAGATCTGATTTTCGTTTTCCACGTATGGTATGGGCATGGGATGATAATGAACAAAATCTCAGATTTGGTGAAGAGGAAATTGAATGTGAACAAATTAATGTGCCACCTTTTTTCTCAAGGGCGTTCAAAAATCAAAATTATGTAATGGTCGGCAAAAAGGCAAAAAAACAGGTCAGGATGTGGGGATGTAATACAATACAGTATCCGGGGTTAGATGTTGAAATTGTCCTTTTCTTCGCCCTTCCGTTTCGCTTGGGCCTTGCGATGGCGATAAAACAAACAAACGGTCGGCTGCGGGAGCGTGGAGGCCGGGAGTGCTCATCCTCTGAGCGCTGCCATTGTGTAGCGCAGGATGTGACCCATTGGATCATCTCGAGATTCGTGCCACACAGATCTCGAGATGATCCAACTGTTTATATCCTGCGCTACACAATGCAGCGCTACAGAGGATATGAAATCCGAGGGGCGGAGGGGCTATACAGCGTAAAATTTATTGCTTTGGATTTGGATCACATGACAGATCCTCTGTGGTTATTCTCTCTAGTGTCTGATCAGTACTGGTTCTTTTTTCTCAAGTGTCTGATTATTGTCTACCCGCTTCATTGTGTATATTAAGTTTATATATCATTGGATCCCGGGAGAGTTCGCAGTGGAGAGTGGGCATCGAAACGGACACGTATCGTAATTCTGCTGTTAAATTATTCTTCTTCTTTTGACAAAGTGAGAATTCTTAGATAGGAAGGACTTATATATCCACTCTCATTATTCTATGTAGGGGTGAAAACGGATCGGATATTGTCGGATAGTGGGTAAAATCGTATCCGTATCTGCTTTAGTTTTTCGGATACGAATACGGATCCGAATAGTTCCGGATATGAATACGGATACGGATGGTTTCGGATACGAATCGGATATTTAACGAATACGAATGCGGATACGAATATACTTCGGATACTAGACTTATTATTAAAAAAATATTTTTTAAATAATTTTTTCATGATAAATCACTAACTAAATGGTTAAATTACAATAAAAATATTAATCAATAATCATAAATATGTTATAAGTTCATCGCGGATCATTATTAATAAAATATAATCACATATTAGTTAAGAAAAAATTTATAATGTTCATTATATTATTAATTACAAGTTATAAATTATAATAAAAAAGTGAAGTGCAAAGCCTAATTAGATATCAACTTAACTAAATTTGAAATCTACATAAAAAATCCAATTGAAAGACATATAATAAGCCTTTAAAACGGATATCCGAATTACCATAATATCCAGATTCGAATAATTATCCGTATCCGTATCCGTATCCGTTTCCATATCGAAAACCGTATCCGTATCCGCATAATTTTTTTCCGTATCCATATCCGTATCCGCAAATATCCGTATCCGAATATCCGTATCCGCAAAAATCCGAATACGAATCCGGATACGGACGGATAATATCCGATCCATTTTCACCCCTAATTATATGCAGTAAGAAATGGAATTTTTTTTTGTCTATGCCCAAAAAAAATATGAATTTGCAATCAATGCCCGCTTTTATTAGAATATCAGGAATATGCCTAAAAACTGGTGGCCAGTGGTCACAGTTCATTTCAACCGTCGGCGGTCACGATATCCAGAATAAAAAAAAAAAAATTGTTTTTCATGTCTAACCGCCACGTCCTGACCGTTAGCGGTTAAACTCAGACAAGAAATTCAGAACAGACAAAATTGTTATACGTATCTGACCGCCACGGTTAGACTGCCAGCAGTCAGACACGAAAAAAGTGTTTTTAATGATATGTAATTTCATTAAATCCTTGTGAAAGTAATTTCTGGACGTTATAGCTGTGCAAAACGACAAGAGTAGTAAAGCAGTAAACATGCTTCTCATAGTATTGAGTACTATTGATTACAGCTAACAATTTTAATGACATTTTATCGTTCTGAAAGTGTATATGAAACTGATGAGTATATCCATTGAATAATTATTATTTTCCTCATATATAGGCATATCCAATTACCCATTAAATAACTTATTTTGTATCTATGATTCAAAATACAAACTAGATTTCAGAGCCGTCAGATCCTAATATGTCAGTTGACATTTTTCTGCATAACCAAGCAATTATGTATGTGTGTTTCAAATGTTTATATATTTACAGAAAATAATGAATTAATGTCCTAGCAACATATTGTAAAACTTATTTGTATCTTTCTAGCAACATATTAATTGTTCACAACAGACCCATGCCATACCTATCTTTTATTATTATTATTTTTTTTTTGAAGTGGTAATTTTATTTTTCATTTTTTACTCATTTATTTCCAGAGATTCAGTGAGCAAACTAAATAAATAAATAAATTACCATTCAATAAATTTGGGTAAAAAATCCATCTATAGAACCACCTCAACTCACATATAATATAACACATTATATATATAATATGTCCATACATACTCTCTATCTCAAATCAATTACTAGTGCAAGCTCTTCTCAATGGATAAACCATGTCACTGTACCGGCAACACCTTAGCCAAGTACCAGTTCATCTCTGATCGATCTGTTTGTTTTTTTTTGAGTATCTGATCTGTTCATCTCAGTGGCATACTTCTCCATACCACTTGAGCTGCATTTGAACATGGGTTTTATGATATATGACACTACTCACTAGTACACGATGCATTTCTACGTCATTAAACTCATGTTCCATTCCATGATATATGTACACGACACTAATACAGACAAATGTCGATCCAATTGATTAAAAAAAGATGTCACTTATCCAAAGTTGTTAATTTGAGATATCATGTCATGCATGCATCCATGAGATAGGAAAAACATTTTTTTGGTGTCTGACCGGCGGCGGTCTACCGTGGCGGTCACATACGTATAACAATTTTGTTTGTTCTGGATTTCATGTCTGACCGCCGAATTCTGACCGCCGACGGTCGGGACGTGGCGGTCAGACACGAAAAACAATTTTTTTTTATTTTGGATATCGTGACCGTCGACGGTTGAAATGAACTGTGACCGTTGGCCGTCAGTTTTTAGGCATATTCCTGATATTCTTATAAAAGCGGGCATAGATTACAAATTCATATTTTTTTGGGCATAGACAAAAAAAAAATTCGTAAGAAAATGTGCCATTGAGTAATTGTTTGAGTAATTGTGTACTATAAGGGCATATCCCCTCTCATTATAAACACTCTAATATTGGACAGATTTACACAGTTAAGGTTTCTAAAATAAAACGTAATCTTAATTTGATAGGTATAAATTTGGTTTTTAAATGCAGATTTTGTATTTATTTAATTGTAAGCCACCTAATTTGAACAATATTTTCCTTTTATTTGTTATTGGGTATTTACTAGTAAATTTATTCATAAAATATTGTCTTCTGTAAATTTTGTACAATTTTAACGGTTTTAATTTTAATGGGTTTAATATGAGGAGGATCTATCGACAATGTTTATCTTGATAATCATGACAATAGTAATTTTGAAAAAAAAAAAAAACTTGTAAAAAAATCTTAAAATGAAAAAAAAAATTATAGCTATATTATTTATTACATATTCATAGCATTTTTAATTTCAATCATTTTGAATATCATTTGATGACTTATCAAAATTTTATATACTTTTAACAGTTATAATTTAACAGTTCTTTGAAGGGCTATCAAACATCAAATTACATTGAAAATAACCAGATACATATCAAAATATAAGTTAAACAATACTCTTTTAAACTTTTTTTCTAATTATAAGAATTTTATTTGTTTTTCAAAATTTTAAAATTACTCATTGTCAAGATAAGCATTTTCAACGGATCCCTTCTCTTTTAATATTGCTCGAACATTTATCAAATGACATAAAATTTGAAAACATAATCAAATTCATAAGCTTCACGATATTTATTTTTATAAATGCTTTCCAATTTTTGGATGTTTTAACTAAAAATCATCATTTTTTAAGAAAAATACTCATGGTCCCTCCGTCACGAATATGGTTAGCATTTTTCGTCTCAAACGGGAAAACAGTACAAAATTGCAATTATTTGATACCAATTTGCAGTTGGGGCTAATTCAAGGCACGTGAACTGTTTAAACAAATGGACACAAAAGTTACAAAATTCATCCCCGTTTCCGTTTTTTTATTAGTACTGGTACAACGGCAAGATCCTACCCGTTTAATAATAAAACTGTGATCATAATTTATTATTATTTTTTTTTGAGAAATAAAACTGTGTTTCAATAATTTGATTTCTTTTTCTTTCTTTTCCTTTTATCGTGGAAACGAGTTGGCGCACTTGCGATGCCATGATAGCTGTAGCTGGAGAGGCGTCAGGCGTACATCTCTTTAAGAGGTAATCTTGTCTAGGCCAAGGCATGTTTAAAAAAAAAAACAACAACAACGAAACTATAGTTTTCAATTTTAATTACCGGTTTCAACTTTTAATTTACTACTAATTTTTGTCAACACAGGAAATTACTTTATATTATTATTTATTTATACGTCAACAATTCGGTACCCTTTGACATTTTATGAGAAACTCGATGTGATGTCATGTCACCTCTTGATTACTTACCTCCCGTTTTGCAAGTGTAGTAAGTTAAAACGAAGTAAAACATTGAATCACCTTAAATCGGTGGTGTTTGGTGGTAGTGAGGTAAATAGATGAAGTAAAGTTAATGTTATGCGTAAAAAATGTGAAATGTTGGTGATTTAGTTTGCTACACCTATATAGCTGCGTTAACTTACTACACCTTAAAACACTTCCGTTTGGTGACTTACAATTGGTTTAAGAGCTTAAATCAATTTTATTACGGCTACCAAACGCAGGTTAATTTAAAATACACCACAATGTTTTATACCGCTTCCTCCATATATATAACCTGCAATAATTATTTGATTCATAACTCATATTATAAGTCATAAACTCAACGGGGCCGTTCGGCAACCCCTCCTTAGACTTCTTTTAGTTTCCTTAGTCTCTTAATCCTTCCGAACGCAAGCTTCTTAGCATGTATTAAAAATTTCTCCTTAAGCCTCCTTTTGACCGGGGCTTAAGCCTTGCGCGGATTCCTAAGGAAATACCTATGACTTAAGGCTTAAGCTTTCTTAAACTTTTTTTTTTCCGAACAAGTATAACTTAGCGAGGCTTAAATATTTAAGTCAACTACCTTGCCGAATAACCCAACTTGTAGAAGTTGTCCAACCTCCAACGGTCATGTAATGTAAAGCAGCGGGCACGTGGTGAGCAGCTGGCGTCGGCACGCGGTCTTAAGACCTCGGTCTCTCCATCTCCTTCTCCACCACTCACTCGCCGCATTGATTTGTATCGTTCTCATCTCATTTCATCTCTGAATCGGCTGGATGGATAGGATGGATTAATAACAATCCGTTGCCGCGTGCCCAACGTATATATGCACGAGTATTTTAATGCCACCAGATGACCAGATAGTCGGATACACTTCAAATTAGAACGGGCTCAAAAAAAATTAAGAAAAGGCGAGTTACGTTACGGCCGGGCATGCATGTCTTGTTTTAATTTACCTTAATTTAAACGTTTTAGTAAATGAGATCCGATGAATGAATGGAAGAGGATATGAGAAAACGTTGCTCCTCAATATAATGTCAGTGGACTCTACTTTTTTGTTATATTTATAACAGATTGAGCTTGGAAATTATGGATCATATTATATTTATTCATAATAATTATGCAATACTGTTGTAGAAGCCAATAAGATGATTAACATTGGTAATTTGGTATATTTATATATAAAAAAAAAGATAAATATTTCTATTCCGTTTACAAAGAATACATGAATTTATTCGTCTATCTATATGTATAAAAAAAAAACAAAAAAAACTTACCATTTACCAGCTTGTATTATATCTTCCTTCTCTCGAGATATATAGTTTGTTATTTTTTGAAGTAGATATAGTTTGTTATTGGATACACAAAATTTCAAGTTTTAGGTGTGTCCGCTTTTGATTAATATTACGCAATGTATCATCCTCAAATTGGGAATAGTGATTAGAATGGACATGAAAAAAAAAAATGATATAGTCAATGTCTGCATGAATCAGTATCATCACTTCATAAATTTGATGAAGAAAGAAACAAACTTTCATCTTGCATCAGACAACGAAAGCTGATGGATAACAATTAAACAAACCGATTTAATTTCTTGTTCATATGTACAATTTCAAACATCTCAATTCATTGGCCAATTCATCAGAATTACGACTTTGGAAGCAACAGATTGTTTAATTGTGACTCTTAATTAATTAATTAACGCTGATGAACACAATCAACGGTCGGATTTATTGGATGGGTTTTCCAAATAAATAGTAATATCTGTCTCGTCGAATCTGATCCGTCAACTGGCCCACGTGGAAATATAATTAATTAGTGGGTTTTTATTATTTCACACTTGGCTGTCGGCAACTGATAATTTTTAGCAATTAGTGGAGCAAAAGTGGAGACCAAATCACAATCAAGCCTTTTTTTTTTTCTTCTTTTAATCTTGCCTTTTTAATTTTGTTACGAATATTAAACATGAATCTGATTCTGAATCTGGTAGGTATGTATGAATGTCGACGCCAGAAAGTATCTCTTATTATTTTTTATTCATATATTTTCTTTCTATTTTTTGAACTAAGTCAAGCAATATGTATCTCGATTTTTAAGCCCAATAGTCAGCACAGCAAATTAATTAAAAAAAAAAAAAACCAGTGGACTTGTTTTTAAATTTTTTTTTGTTCTTTATTTTGTCATTTTTGGGGAACTAAATGTATTTTTTTTTCTTTTAGATAAAGATGAGGGTTTTCCTACGTATCTACAAGATGATCAACTAATTCAACGTTAATGAAAGCAAAATAAATGAATGAATAAATAAATAAAATAACGTTTAAGACATCTGCTACAAAAAACCTCGTTGCAATAAATCATTCCAATCATTTTTTTTTTTTTTCAAATTTAACATTACAATAATTTATAAAAATATACAGGTTGTAGCAACGTCACATAACATTATATATATAATAAATATTTGGAGAACGACTACTTAATCATGCATGTGTGTGGGGGCATCATCATATACCTAAAAACCAAATCAGTTACTCCACATATGAATATATGATGATAGCGTTCACTTCCGCTGTTATCCTAATTTAGATAATAGGACCTGTTATTCAAATCTGAACTGTCGGATTAAAATC
Source organism: Cyperus esculentus (assembly GCA_030179965.1). Classification (NCBI taxonomy): domain Eukaryota; kingdom Viridiplantae; phylum Streptophyta; class Magnoliopsida; order Poales; family Cyperaceae; genus Cyperus; species Cyperus esculentus. Next base: position 3,957,073 of record JASGLE010000003.1, on the reverse strand, counting down.
AACAAATGAGATTAACTATAAAAAAAGACCTCTATAATCTTAATTAGGCCGATTGGGCCATCCGTTTTGATCTAACGGTCCATATTAAACAAAGAGGGTCCTGTTGTTCTAAAAAAGAATAACAACAGATTCGGACTCGTGATGATATGCGCCGCCCTACCATGTTGGGCAAATCATTGCATCACTAACTAATTAAAGGATGTATATTGTATGGATTGTACTGAATAATAATTCATTGACATGACTGCATGCATCTCTGAATTATTAGAATGTACTCTGCTCTCCCACGGTTGTTGAACAAAACAAACTTTTAAGTGCGATTTGTTGAACAAAATGCAACATAAAATAGAGAATATATATATTTTTTTAAGGGAAATTAGACGGGGTCGATCAGGCCCCAAGTTTCATCAATAAAAATCATTAGAAGTGAAGTCATGAAAAAAGGGGGAAAAAGTTCTAAGAAGATATACACAAGTGTACCTCACTATCTCAAAATTATTGTTAAATGAATATAATACTATTCGGTGCAAATTATTGTAAAAAGGGGCATGGGACATCTATATCTTCACTACAAAAAAAAAAAAAAAAAAAATAGAGGACATCATACAATAACTCATATAGTCATATTGTTTATTACATAACATTATCTGCATTCTGCAAGAGCCGAGAAGTACAATAACATTTTCTTTCAATTCAATCACTCAATCAACTGAGACTGCTCGTTTCAATATGAAGAATTTCTTTCTGCATATATATGGGTCATATGGGCCATTAAAAACGGGAAATTAGTGGACTGTTAGACTTGATAAAAGAGCTTAAAACGAAAGAACTAAATTTATAATTTTAATGGAGGCCCATATATATGGAAGTAATTGAAAAGCCCAACTAATCTGTGGTTATGTTGTAGCTGTGTAAGAAGGCCCATGCCAGTTAGAGAAGGCCCATATATAGGGAAGTTGCGTTTGGGTATAAAAAATAAAAATTAGAATATTACTCTAATACTCCCACAAAAAAAAAAAAAATTATTTTCGATTTGACGATTATAAATGAATATTACCCATTATGAAATTCATCTGTAACGATTAAAATTATCTGGGTGTGAGCATCAACATCCAATAAATTAAGCCCCACATTATATAAGGCATTAGGCGCACTTTGATATATTTTTTTTTGATATAACGGGGGAATCAAGATTTCCAGTTCCCCGCTTCAAATCAAGACCGCTGATTATCAATTAGACTGTCATCCTGACCGTGACTGTGTTGACTATACTGTACAATCAACGGTATTGTACAGTAACTTTTCCGTCGTCCCTTAGATTAAAAAAAAAAAAAAAATTAAGTCCATCGGGCTCCAGAAGCTTCTTTCCCGTCTGAAACCATCTCCCCTATGATCTCCGCTCTTCACAACACAATGCTCTCTTCTTCTCTCTTGCTCCCTCTGATCTCCGCACTCCTTCCTCTACCACCACGGACACCCTGAAGCCTGGCCAATCAATCTGAACACTCGACGACGGATCGACGCTGGTTTCATCCAACAGCGTGTTCGAGCTAGGGTTCTTCACTCCGGGCAACTCCTGGAACCAATACGTCGCCGTGTGGTACCACGGCGTCGCCCCGGAGGCGACGGTATTGATCGGAAATCGGGTGACGCCGGTCCCCCCTTCCTCGCCGACTTACCTGACGCTCACTGACTCTGGGAACCTGGAACTCGTAGCCGGAACTGCGGATGGAAATGGTAAGGTTTAGTTTAGTTTATAATGCAGTACCACGCTCACCGCTTTCTCATTCTTCACAAAAGGGTACTATTTTTCTGATATTTTTAATTGAGCCAGTACCTTAGATTTATTTTTTCTTAAGAACTGCATTTGTGCTTGATATATTTGATTTGCAGTATGTATATTAGGGAAGGTGTGATATGTATGTTTGCGGTACCATATTGATGAAGTTACATGCTTCTGAGTACCAACAAAGTGACGATTACTTTGATACATATGGAAAGCATTTTCATATGCTTAAAATTCTCTGTACTGTCATATTTGGTCTAGCTGACACAAATTGATGCAACATGAAAAATCAAGGTATAACTAGGCAAACATTTTCTATTAGTTGGCGAATTTGCAAAAAGTTGGTGACATGATAAAATATTTCAACTTTGTAGTTACTTAAAAACCACTAAACTCATATGCTGATACAAATTCTTAATTAATTGAATAACTTATCGTGGAGCAGCATGTGTTTTCCAGTTTCAGATCTGTAACGAGTATTAAGGATATATAATTCACATATACAGTATAACTAGGTATCAAATATACTGCCTGGTGCTACACGAGGAATCATAAACAGTGACAGCTTCTCCTGTATTCTGTTCAGGCTTTCGAGTCTTGACAATGACATACAGTTAAAAAAATTTAGCAATTTGTCCTACTTTATGTCGGGAAAAATATTACAGAAAAAAAATTAAATGAAAATCGAAGCTAATTAGTTAGAATTGTACTGTAAAGTTTGAAGACCACAATATATGTCCTTCCTAGCACATATTATTTTGTGTATTAACTTTATTTAGGCATAATTCCTCACAAAAAAGTTTTTAATTTCTCCTGATTGACTTCTATATATGTATTATTCGTACTAATAACTTGCTCCATAAATTTTTTATGGAACCTGCTCTATATATATATATTTTTTTTATCATACAACATTAAAATAATTCCTTCAAAAACTTCAAGTATAAGGTGATCAATCTAACAAATGTATACTTCATGTATCCATTCATATTGACTTAGATGTGTCCACTTTTTTCATATAAGATGTTCTGTCAGAGTATTGTTGTTCTAGCTTCCAACCCAATGATGGTCTAAGATTAGAGGGTTATCAGCATTGCAGGTAACAATTGGTTATATTTGTTGGTTCTTTTCATTTGTCACTATTTGCTGTCAATTTAAGTGAGATTTTGACAATTAGTTGAACCAAATAGCAAAATTGAGGTACTGGCTCAATTAAAAATAATATAGCTCAAAGAATTACTACTTATGTTGGGTGGCACCTCATTTTTGAGGGCATCACTTGAATTGACCAAAAGTTGAGCACCAAGGTATTTCTCACTTTTCTAATTTGGTTTTCTTCTTAGAGCAAAAACTTATCAGAGTCTTTGGGTAAACAATAACTAACTCTCAATTTATTTTCCTTGAACTAAAATTCAATCATTTTATTTTATTCTGCTTTGGCTGAACTTTTGATTGAACATGATTCCAGATTTCCAGTGACTTTGGTTTGGTGACTTCAGTCCAATGATAATAACCGTAGTCATGGAATTCCAAAGACGGATCGGTTCTCTTCTTCTTTTGTCTGAACACTAATTATACTAGGATCACATTTTAAGTAATTGACCACAAGTCTGAACAATTTTATGCAAGATAAATTGGATGTTTATTCAGAGTTTTTGATCATGAAAGCTACCTCTCAGCAGCACAAATGCACAATACATAAGTGTTGGATGGAGGCCATTAGCATTCTAAAAAAGGAAAATATAGTGATTTCACATTACTTTTCTTTACTTCTATATACTATTTTCTATAATTTTGTATGGTAAGCTGAAAAAAGAAAGCTTTGATATTGTATGTTATCAAACATTTGTTCAGGGAGAAAATTATTTGTATATGTCTGTTTAAATCTAATAATGTTTTTTTATTTACACCTTAATTTTATTATCTCATCATCATTGTTATATGTTCGAAAAATTATAACAATTCGTAGCGGAGTGCGAACATCCCCTAGTGAGTTTAAAACTTCAAACTTCATTGGGTTGGGCCATAATTTGTCATTTTTTTTTTTTGTCATTGTTTGTTTGTTTGTATGTTTTGTTGGGTATCAGACAATTTTATGTGTATAATTAATTGTACGTCAATTAGATTGTAATTAATGTTCTATTATTTAACTTAAATCTATTGTATACGGCTTACTTTGGCTGAAATTGTTATTTCTTATAATAAATTTTTAAGATAATACATATTGGGTCTTAAATTGAGATAATTTATATGGGTTGAGAACATCAACGGGCATTAACGTATGTCAACAGTGGTGATCAATCTAAGTAAACAATCAACGGCTCGGTTGAGATTTATTCCTTAGACATTTGATGTCACAAAATCCAATATACTTTTTATTAGTAGTAAGGATAACATCTTCTACTTCAAAGTTCAAGCTTGATCGAGTTTCTAGCATTGGTTTACTAAGGTTTCAGAAAGTTTTATGCCCGGTAATATATATTCCCGCTGGACGATTTCCTAACAGAGTTTTACAATATTTGTTGCTAATTAATAAAGATCTGTAAAAGCTCATGCAACTTTTTTTTTTCAATTGTATTCTTAACATCGATCACCAATTCACCATGAACAGATGATAAGTTGACTATGAAAAAACTCATATAATTATAGACCTATTCAAGGACCACACTCATTTTCTTACTTTGGCTAGAGACGTGAATGGATTGTACAAATCTTGAAATGTACAAGTAGAAACTACTGAAAACGAAATACGTACTACTTCCATTGCCATCTTCTTCTTGAAGAAGTAATTAAGCAATTGCTTACTTGATTCATTGATAAAAAAAAAAAAGTTTAGTTATATACAAACCGAAAAAAGGAAAGATCGAGAAATGGAAAAGACAGATAGCCAGAGCAGTGATTATTTTGCCATTGTCATCTTCATTTGTGGAAATAGAACCCCACAAGCTAGCTCAATCGAATTAGAAATGCACGATCATGTAAGCATCATACACACAACTGCTAATTTTTGCCATATGAAAAAAAAAAGTGTTTCGACGCTTCTTTGAATCAACAATTGAGTATTTTTTTCGGCAGTTGCGTATTTAAATGCTTTGAATAGCATTCTTCATCACTAGCTATACTGATAGTTATATTTATCATTCATGTATTAGTTAGAAGCCCTGAACAGTTGCTTATAAATTATAATTGTGATTAGTGATTACCAATTATTAGTTAATTGACGATCGAGTCATCCAGCAGTGAGAGCTAGCCTAGAGATCAATCATATTTATACTAGTAAAGAGCCCACGCCTTGCTTTGGGCTGAAATTGTTATTTGTAATATTTTTTTAAGATAATATGTAATGGGCCTTATATTGAGAAAATTGATATGGGCCTTAAATATTAATGGGCTGAGACATTAATGTCAACGGGCATTAAAGTAAATCAATGGTTCTGATCTATCCGAGAAATGATCAACGGCTTATGTGGGTGAATAGCCCTTTCATGTTATTTTTTCCAATATGCTTTTTATAGTAAAGAGATATATAATAAAGCATGATATATATTGCTAGCTTAGCAAGTAATTAACACAATAACAATGAATTAATTAATATCTTTTTATTGTACTTCACTAATATTACAAGGCACTGATCAACACACAAACCATATCCAAAAACACTAAACATGAAATTATATGTATAAAAGGAAAAAGAATTAGTGTGACCGATCGATCGACAGGACGAAAAAAGATCCTTCGATTCGATTCGGTTCACCCTCCTAATTACCCTCCCCTTAAACCTGCATGCAATGATATCATATCTATGTATATATGATGGAGATCAAATTAAACCTTCTATTTTTAGATCATGAGATCAAGAACTATCTTACGATAGTAATCCATGGATCTTCTTCCACGATTGCTCCCGCTGCATCTTCAACTGTTTGTAGAAGTTGCCGATGAAATTCTCGGCTTTAGTGAACAATTCTTGTTTGGTCATCACCTCCGCATCCATCCGAACTTCTTCTAGTTCCTTTTGTTCTTCTTTCTCTTCCTTCTTGATCTCGTTTTTATGCTCGGAGTCGCTTTCTAATCCTCCTATGAAGAATAAGCTCGGCTTCGATGCACACCTCTTGATCTTGTTCACCGGTATGATTCCACTCAATTTAGAGGTCTCGACTTTCGCCTTCTCGATAGGTTTCGCAAGCACTTGCGTAGCAATAGACGCGATGCTTTTCGTTTTCGTCATAACCTTCGCGCCATTATATACGCATGGATGAAAAGCCTGAGGGGTGACAACATTGGCACCAACCTGATATGTCGAACTATGTTTCTTCTCCTCCTGAGGGGACGCGATCGCCTTCAACAACCCCGACTCGATACCGAGCGTAACGACGAGGATGTTGGATAGGAAATAGAGGTAAGGATGCCTTAGAGATGTGGGGATGAAAGGGGTTAAAAGAACAAACATGAGAAGAAGCACAAGCTTTGATAGTTGAGAGAAGGGTGGAAGTTTCTTCATGACTAGCTATTTATTTTATTCTATTTTTTTTTTTATCTTTGGAGCTTTAGGGCTAAGTTTGTTTGAGTAGGAGCATGGAGTAAGGATGATATCTGCCATGTATATATAGTACTGCTGGAGGAGGCTTAGGCCTTAGTGAGTGGATATGTGAGGTCACTATATGTTCACCTTTGATTTAGATAAGGTCATCTGAGTATATATTTTGTTACACTTTAATTTGATCATTTGAAGAATTCTATTTGGACTCCATCTACTTTAAATGTGTAGACCATTAATTTCCTAATTAACAGGGCACCATTTGATACATAGTTAATTACTTAATTTAATCATTCTTCAAAACATTATAAAATATGACATATATAGTTACCCACATGCGGTTGGGCAGATTTTTATAAATGTATTACATCATGTAATTTAATTTTCAATCAAGCCAACAATATATAATGAACTCACAAAATGTTCATTTGAAAAAAAAAAAAAAGTATGTCCTGATCCACCTTAATTTTGATCTGAAGAAAATTATATATATAATTCGTTTTTTCTAACTTTCAAGTATAATCCAATAATTTCAATTTTATAAGTATATAACTATAAGTGTTTTTTAATTGGATTAAAAGTTGAAGTAACCACAAAATTTTGCAAAGTTAACAAATTAAGAGGTTTCTGCATGCATTTGTAATAAAAGTCATGCCGCACAAAATTCATATAAGAATGTTATTTGTGTTTAATGCATGAATGGCCTTTCACAATGGGCAAACCCACTTAATTTTAAGTATTGGATGAAAAGAATATTTACATATTTATGTTAATTTGTTTATTCAAATATTTGAACATTATTTGTTGGATCCGTAGGATAAAACATGCTCATTTTGTTTCTTTATGAATTTTTATTTAACATATGATAACTTTTAATTGATGTGAAAGAATATATCCAAAGATACAACTTGAGTACGTGGATGTCTCTGACTATGAGGGCACAATATTACTACGGAATTATGATTTTGAGAATCACTAATATAGCATCATACTATTACTTCACAAGAAGAAATAGAACAACTAAAGCAAATTGAAGAAGCACATATATATTTTCTACAATATCTGTATCATAAATTCAAAAATGTCATGAATGAAGCAACAATAAACGAGCTAATTAATTAGGTTCCACCTCGTTGAGTGCATTTATTAATTTGTAGACCTTGCCTAGCTCATTAAGGACAAATTGTCTCTGTTTGTGTTTGACGACATGACATGACAAGGCTTTTGAAAAGGGAGGAATATGCACGTGAAGATCTAGTCAAGTTTGTGGATCCTATGCGGTGCATTAGTAATTAGTAACTACGTGTATACTAGAGCTTTAACTTGGCTTTTGTAAAAATGATATCTAAGTAAATAATAAATTTTTTTATTCAAATTTAGAATTCTTATATTAAACAAAACTTGAACATAATTTTTAAATCTTTGATACGTAAATGTGATAATTTATAAATAAGAACACATAAATGTTTAAAAACCATTTTAAAGATTAAAAATTGCTATGACATATCACATTTATCTTATTTAATGAGAAAGAGAAAAAATATAAAAAAAAATATTGGATTAAAGTAGATAAAGAGTATCAAACAAAAGTTTTTGAGGCAAAGACCTGATTCACAGCTCTAGTATTAATAATCGCATGGCTGTGGATCTTTCATAAATCATGATAGAAGTTTTATAATAGTTGGTTTGCTTCCATATTTCTCTAAGAAAACAATAAGAACTTACAATCTCTATCCATGAATAAATGAATTTTTTAGAAAAACTCAAATGAATTAGTGAAAAATGAAATTACTTTTATACCCTCAATTTGTAATCATTACATAATAAATGTTCCAATTAAATAATAAGATAAAAGGGTAATCATAACATTGGAGAAACAAGAGATGAATAGAAAAATAATATCAAATTGGTAAAGTTCATTAATTGGGGACAAGTTATAAATGGTATAAATTCATTTAATTGTGAACGGAGGTTGTACAAAACTATTAAATCGACAACCATTTTGTTTTGTGTAATTTTACTTGAATTTGTGAAGTTCGGAATTTCGGATATAAAATACACCTTTTGCTTTTATATATATATATTTTTTAAATAAAGATGAGAGTCAAGCCACTCAAATTTAAATGTCTATAAAAGACTCTATCCTGGTTTCGAACCTGCGACTTCCCACACGGAGAGCGTTGCCCTTAGCCGCTAAACCACTTTTGCTTTTATATTTAGAGAGGTTAAAAACATCATAGCATACAACAGATGATCCAGTGGATATATGCATGAGAAAAAGGCACAGCAGAATTAAGCCCGGAAAGATGATAAGGTCTGGTCGGTGGGAATATTCGTCAGTAAGCCTTTTTGATTTCCACAGACAACTACAGGAGTGAATTACCCGACTACCAGTACCAGTACCGGTACATAGTACCAGTAGGAAACATCTTCCACTCTTTCAGACTATTCGGATTATATTAGACCCCTTGAGGATTTTTGATCTCGCTTTTCCATTCCGGTGTGTCCCACTTGCGTATGAGTGCTCATCCTCTGTAGCGCTGCATTGTGTAGCGCATGCAGGATGTAGACCGTTAGATCATCTTGAGATTCGAGCCAGCACAGATCTTGGGATGATCTGACGGTTCACATCCTGCGCTAGCGCTACACAATGCAGCGCTACAGAGGATATGGAATCGGTGTGTCCCACTTGCGTATATAATAGTGGATACACTGCCCTCGCAAACTTTATAGTCTTGCTTTTAGGGAAGGACAACTTTATTGCATTGCTGATCTTATCATTCCATAGTGCATTCCAGGGATATTTTAGTTTGTTTGTTTTTTTCAAATATAAATTGTTTTCCAAAGTAAAGGTGGAAATCGAACAGAATGTTCTTGCCATCTTCTTCAATATACAACTTGCCTCAACTCCTGTATATTTATATATTTCATTGGAATATTCAATAATGTTAATACTTAATATACAATATTTGAATGTTCTTGCCTCCCTCCAATGGAGCGAGGCTATGGTACTATTAATAGTACAAATTAGCTGTACTACGGCTTTCATATCATTGTTTTTAAAGTTCAAATAGTTAATCTAAACCGCTCAACATGATCTTTTTATAAAAATATCTTTGTAGACAAAATTTTATATTTTTTGGTATATTTTTATTATTTCTTTAGATAATTAGAAAATGATTTCATTTAAACATGATGAACCATTCAAAAATATATATATATATATATTTATATATCTAAAACAAATGGTTTAGAAATTCTAAAAAAATATAAAATTTGGTCTATAACAACATTAGCATATGGAGATCACATTGAACGGTTTGGATCGACCGTTTGAAGTTCAAAAATAGTAATATAGAACCGTAGTACGAGACACTCTGTACTATTAATAGTACCGTAGCCTCACTCTAATGTTAATTAATTATTGTGTTATTTTTCTGTTATTGCTAATTTTCATGTACTTAACTGTAACATGCAGCATGCCAAAATGTAACTGTTAGTCTGTGACTAAGTATTTTGGAAAAAACTTTACTATTATGACATTTAGTAATCTTCTTCAATACTTATGATTTCATAATTCTAAAAAAGATTTGATTATATCTTATTACCATTTTATCACTGATAAATTGATAATCAATTATTATTATACTTTCATATGATCAACAACAAATATTAATAATTTCAACTGTGCAAGTGTTTAATTATAATTAGGACCTTCTATGTGTTACCAGAATAGATGCCAGCTAAATAATGTAAAAGAGAGCAATATTTTTTCACAAAAAAAAAATCTAATGTTAAAGAAACATCCTCAACTCCTCATATATACAAGAATTGACATTTTGGTTTAAAAAGATCACAATTGAACTTTAATTATATATATGTATGCCAATTAATAAAATACTAATCAGTGCCAAATTAGGTACTTAGTAAATGCAATGTAAACAATTAAAATATAGATTGCCCTTAGTACTAGACTAAAGAAATTACAATTATAAGACTATATACATGAGCCAAATTTATCGATTAATTACATTATATAATTCAATTTGTACTTGAGAACCAACGTGTCGTCTAATGACAAAGGCAATGCTTTTTATATAGGAGGTCGCAGGTCCGTAACCCAGATGAGAGGTTCTTTATGGATATTTAAGAGTTGAGTATCTTAGACTCTCAACCTTATCTGAAAAGAATATAATTCAATATGTACTTCGTGCTCAAGTCCATGCAAAATAACGGATGAAATATTTACACAAAAAAGTACTTTTTGCGTCAATTTCTCCAAAAAAAAAAAAGGGTACACCGGGAGTCAGGATTAAAAACTTAAAATCCTAAAATGAGTAAAAAAAGAAAAAAAGAAAAGAAAAAGAAAAGGAATTAAAGAGAGATGCCCACGGCCTTCTGTATCAGAAAGGAAAAAGAAATGGTCACAAACTTTTTGAAACAGAGTCATGCAAATAAAAGAGAACAAATTAAGGAAGAGATTTCAATTGCAATTCCAATTCCAATTCCAATTAATTTCCCATTTGAATTTGACAATGATGTTTTAATTAATTTCATTTTTGCTACGATACAATATAGCATAAATTCTTTCAAAACTTTTCACTGGCATTTCACTGGCATGAATTGGGTAAAGACAACGACGATGGGTACGTAACAAGGTAGATACTAATTCTAATCTTACGTAGAAAGTGAAGTGTTTTTGTCCGATTGTAGTCAGGAATAACTGAGTTTAGATTCAATTTCTTGTATTATGAATGGATATTAATTGGGGTATTAATGTACTTTGATACAAACCAGTAAACAGCCCACACCTCGCTTTGGGCTGATATTGTTATTTCTTATGATAAATTTTTAAGATAATATGTAATGAGACTTAAATTGAGAAAATTGATATGGGCCTTAAGTTGTACTGGGTTGAGACATTAAAGTACGTCAATGGTGGTGATCAATCTAAGTAAACAATTAACGGAGATTTGTTCTTTAGAGAAGATATAACTTTCATATAAAAAAAATTAATCTCCATTTATTAGGAGTAAGGATTAACACAATATACATCAGAAAATGCAGAATTTTGTTATTGTTGTTGAATGAATTTGCTAGTTAATTTATAATGTCAACCGAATGATTCTTTGGCAGCTTGGAAAATCTAATTCTTTGGATCTGCACGTATATTCCCTACCCCCCTAAACTTTTTTTTTTTGAGTGATTTTCTCCCCCAATTTGGTATGAGTCTGATAAACATAAACATAAACTGAACCCAAATCTGCTGCATTTCTAGCCTTGTTTTTAAAAAAGTGTTAGAGCATATTCCACTTTTTGCTCGCTTGCATTCCAAGTCCGTAGGAGATTAACATTTGAAAAGTCAAAAAGAAGGAGAATTTGCGTTCACCCTACGCGTTTGATTTCTGTCATTCCTTTTTAGTTCAGATTCTTAAGATACCATATTATGTAATTTTGATGAGTTTAATTATTGTATGCCGTAATATGAATTGAAAAGAAATGAATGTTTTACAATGTCCAATTAGAACTAGAATTTCCTGATTTTAACAAAGTATATATGCTTGTCAGCCAGAGGGGAAAGGAGTAGTTCTTTGAGAAACATCTTGCGTCTATTGAAAAGCCGTCTATAGACATATAAAGAATGTAACAGATATATCCGATTTTATAACATATATCTCAAATTTATAACCTAGGGACGGATATTCTATGGACACTAGTATTATCTCTATTACTTTATATTTCGATCCATTTTTCGTGGTAAAAATGAACATGCAATTAATTAATTCTCTTCTTTTCTTCTTTTAATTTGCTGCTGTATAAAGGTCGGAAATTAAAACTCTACTGCATTACAGAAACAAAGAGATTTACTGATGTATGATCCGGCTGTGTAGCACTAGCATGCTTCTTCCTCGAAACTTCAGGCTTGTGCAGATCACTGGGGCTAATTACAAAGAGATAAAGTTGATGACAGTAATATGCTTCTTCAAATTATTCTCTATAAAAGAATAACTGTGGGTTTTTTAAGATAGGGTACGGTGCTGTATCTCGGTTGGGTCCAGGAAATATACATATGTCACAATCACTTTTTTTTTCATTTTTTGTGTGACGAGGTTCTTGATTTCTTGTCAGGGGGTCCATTCAATGTATATAGTGCTAATTAATTTTGGTACATATATGCATTATTAATTAGTTCTAAGTAGAACAGATTTTGTGTTCTAACAGGAGTAGGGGTGTAAACGAGCCGAGCCGAGCCAAGCTAGGCTAAACTCAAACTCGACTCGTTTAATTAACGAGCCAAAAACACGAGCTCGAGCTTGGCTCGTTTAATTAACGAGCTGACCGAGCTGGCTCGTTAAGCTCATTTATTTTTTAATAATAAAATTTTAAGTATGTTATATCAAAATTAATATAAAAATTAATATAAAATGACTAATAAATATATGTTCATACACATTTTACATAACAATTTCATATATATTTGACCATATGTTATATAATATATTAATAATTTACGATAAGAGCAGTACAAACGAGTTTAACGAGCCGAGCCATGCCAAGCTCAAGCTCGGCTCATTAGCTTAACGAGCTTAACGAGCGAGCCAATAACGAGTCGAGTCCGAGCCACTAACGAGCGAGCCACGAGCCATGAGCCACGAGTTTTTTTGCCACTCCTAAACAGGAGTTATACCTAGTGCCTACACTATGAACATCCATAGAAGACACATATAGATGTAAGTGTTACACAGTTCCATTTGTCACACCCTATATGTCATCTATAGATGTCGATAGTGTAGACACACAAGTTAATTTTCTCTTCTAACAATGACTGGTGAACTGCATTATTATTACCATTCAAATTCTCATATCGGAACATATATATATACAAATGTTATGCAATCTAATTCTGTGACATCAAACGACATGCACAACATTATATATATATTCTTGGGCCAATTATAACTAAATTCGATTAAAAACATTACAAACTTAATTAATCCAAACTATATTATATATATTGTCGTTTTAATCACAGAAACAAATAATTTCTACCGCCAATTTGGGAAGCTGTCAAAATCAGGGCAAAAGTGAAGACCTTATCAAACCACGCAAAGCAAATTAAAGGTTGCAAATTTTATTCTACAGATAGAAGGTCTGAAGGTGACTTCAATTCATCACCTCACTTGTCTCTCTTTTTTAATCCTGTTATATCTTGTGCAGATCTTTCAAGACCCAAGAAAGATAAAGCATGCGCCCGTATCTGTTGAGATCCAAATCGGATCTCAGGACCCTGAGATCTCGATCCGACGGTTCTCAGGGCCCGTATCTGCTGAGTCCGGATCTCAGCTGATTTCAGCGCGATAAAGCATCCCTTGTTCAGTTGTTCCCTGCCGTACGAGGAGATGCTTTGGCCGTTTCTCTCTTTTATATTTTTTTCATGTGCATGAATGAAAGCTTTGCTCATTTCTTGAAGGATCCTTAGTTAGTTAGTGCATTGCACCATCATCACAAGTCAGATGTTCATGGCAATTTTAGTAGATAGATAGATATGCTTTGTACCTGGACCAGGTATATAATCTGATCCTAGCTAGGAGATAAACTCGATCGATCTCGACGGTATCGTTCAAAAGAGGATTTGGTTTTCTTCTTTTTTTAAAAGTAGTTTGGTTATCTTGTCGACTGATTTGATATATACATTTTATATGAGATGACATGAACAATGCAATGTGATCATGTGAAATCGTTTACTAGCCTTTGTTGCCTCGTTTTCGTACTAGGTTCAATGTTGTTGACTCGTTGCGGCAAGAGTGTCGATTTCATTTTAATTACGATTGTTACATTACTAATTGGAACTAATTAAATAGCCCAATAGTGATCATTTATTAGTTATTACATGGTTAATTCTTTGCTTTTTTTTTTCTTTTTTTCTATGTCACAGAACAAGTGCAACAAAAATTACTGTCCATCCTTTAATAAATAATAACTTGATATCTGTAAGTCAAGATGGATGATATCACCCAAAGAAAAAAGAAAAAAAAACAAACCATAACTGGTATTGAAAGTTTCAGGACGGATGCTCATTGTGGTAAAATTTTATACATCGGTATTGACAGTTCATAAAAGTCACAAATTGTATGACAAATAGGCCTCATATAGATCAAAATGTAACAACTACAATCACGGGTACGACATCTATGGAAAGTCATTGATGGACGCGTGATGTTTCCCATCTGTTGCAAGCTCAAGTACCATTGGCTACCACTACTTATCAAAAAAAAGGAAAAAAAAAAGAGTACCATTGGTTAACAGTTGGGCCTAGCTAGCACCAATGGGCCCAAAAAAGCCCAAAAACAAATCACATATATCTATCCATCCATCCATCAACAATTTCCAAATTAGGCCCATCACCCATCCCAAACCCAAGCCCAAAGCCCAAAAGCCCATCTTCCTAGTTCCAAATTCAAAATCAAAATACCAGAAAACCTAAACAAACAAAGGGAGGGAAAATCGAAAAAACTCAAAAGAAAACCTCTTCTCACTTCCCCCTTTCGATTCCACTCCTTTCACTCCTCCATGGGAGAAGCTGCTCAACCTCAACCTGTTACAGCGCAGAACCCTCACGCCGATCGGCACCAGGAGCCCACGGACCGGCTGGCCCCGCTCGGATCCAACGACGACGAGCTCGAGCGCGCGCAGGCCCGAGCAGCCGCCCGTCGGCGCCGCTCCTCTTTGTCCGTCCTGTACTCGCAGGCCGCCGCCGCCGCGTTCCGGGACCTCGGGGCAGGGAATGCCAAGTCGGATGTGATGGATCGCGACCAGATCCTGGAGCTCTACCAGAACTGCATCCGGCTGGCCTCCGAGAATGTGCGTACGATTATTTTTCTCTTTTTCTTTCTTTGCTTTGCGTTTTTCTGGTAAATAAAAATCGTAAGTTTTTTATTTGCGAAACGGTCCCTAGGATTAATTACTTTTCGCTGAAACAAAATGTTAGTCTTAATTAATTTGTTTTAATTAGCCCCTCCAAGTTTCTAATATTTCTTTCTAAAACTAACGTTCCTTAAACGGCGCATTATATCGCTCATTTGTATCTGCGAATAACGATATTTTACGGGTCCGTTGTGCATATAAAAAGGACGTCCTCCTTTCCTTCGTTATTTCTTTCCACATTTTGTTTCCCTTTCTTAAATTCCCTTTTGAATTGAATTTGGGCTTCTTTTCTTGTCAAACCCCCAAACAAACAACTTCACTCCCATAATACTTCCGCAATTCATATCCAACCATTGGATATGCTTTGAGATTCGTGCAACTCAATCTTAAGAAACCCCTCCTCTGATCCGCATCGTTGAAACATCCTAAAACATCCTAAAAGGTCAACAATTCGCACCTCTTTGGATTTCTCGTACAAAGGGGGGGCGCAGAAAGAGGCAGAATGGACCGGAGGAGTGAGGTGCGGGAGTTGTGCCGCGGGTGGATGAAGCTGTTCTCGGACAACGTCTGTGAATGGATTATGTTTGTTGTCCCTGTTGTTACAGTTTCTTGATTGTGTTCCGGCTGAGTGAGGGTTTATGTTTGTGTTTGTGTTTGTGTTTGTCTGTGCAGAAAATCAACCAGAAGAACACGTGGGAGCTCGGCCTGATCGATCACCTGAGCGAGGTCATTGAGGCGGATGCGGAGGAAGATACCGAGACCAACTTCCAGAAGGTAATCTTGTGTAGTCTTGTGTAATCTTGCCAAGGATATTTCAATGTTTCTATGTATGGAATTGGCCTTGACAATTCTGTGCTGGTTATAATATAAGGGAAAACAGTTCGTATTTAATTAAATTAAATAGAACTAGTATGTGATTTGTTACTGGCTTCGTCATCTTTACTCAACTAAATTGTTTTGTAGCCCATAAATTAAAGAGGAAACTATATTATAATGACTCTTTATCTTGATTATGGTAGAAGTTTGTTATAAATAGAGGTAAAATAGGCAACATTTATTAAAAAAAGTTGGTTCACTTGTCCCTTATGTATTTACTGGGTATTGCAAGAACATGAAAGATGGATTCCAAATTTCCAATTACTAATGTCACTGTGCCAGCTTAGGTTCTGAAAGGACCGTTATAATTATTGTTGGGCCTTCTCAAAATCACTGTGCTGACCTCAGGCATGGCCTATGCAAGAAGTCATTTTTACATCTTTGTTGGTTTGTACTGCCGCTTGATAAGTGAACTGTACCATATGAAGACCCATGGTGGTGTGAACTGATTCAAACTTCAAAGTGCATTTAATGTGCAGGCGAGCTGTACGCTGGAGGCAGGTGTGAAGATATATTCGTTAAGAGTCGATTCAGTGCATTCTGAGGCATATAAGGTGCTTGGTGGCATTAATCGTGCTGGCAGAGATGAAGGTTTTGACTTTTACTTTGAACCACAGCACAATATATTATGTTCAAGCTTCAAGCTAGAATAGCTAACACAATAACAATTGAATTTAACATGGGTTAAGGGTCATATTGAAACTTACAACCCTCTCTTTGTTATCAGATAATGGCCAAAAGGCCCAAAACCAATATTTTCCCCAGAAAAGATCCAATACTGCAAATTGAGTTTGGAATCTCTCATAATGTTTCACTTTGGTTCTATTTTGTTAATATGAATTTTCATTTCTTTGATGGTACTTATGAACTGAGATACAAATTAGGAGTTCTGGAAAATGAAGACAACGGTGAACCAACAGGGGAAGACGGCCACTCAAAGAAGGAGACTGAGAGAAAGGTATAAATGCCACACAAAAATAAATAAATGTAATTTGAACATTTCAAGCGTCCCTTTTGCTTGATGCAACATTTACTGCCACTAACAAGTTCCAAAAAGAAAAATGTTCAATTAGAATTACCAAATTTTGCCTCAGGACACCCTCTGGTGTTGTGCCTTAGCTAAAGACTAAAATGACCTCAATTTGACTTTTGGTTATATGTATGCCCATCTGTGCTGTCGGTCAGATATCCAGTAGCAAACAGTAGTGATAGATACTTGGGACATGTCCTTCAGTAACATATTGTATTTCATATCAAAGCAGGTATCTCCCATGTCAACTCTGGAGTCTTCGTTTGAGGCCCTTAATGTGAAGAAATTTGATGGTATATTACCTCATCCAATTGTATTTTCTTTATTTTATATCGGGTACATCAACTTCTTACATATGCTGGTACCAAAGCACACAAATATGGGCAAAATTTGACTACAAAGAAATGATATCTGTTGAACACTTCTTGAGGTTATTTGAGTCACATATGATTACCTGAAGATGATAACTTATGTTTATTACTCTACTATCATTTTAATTAAGTATTTGATGAATATGTAACCCTAGTTGCATTCACGGTGGACCCACTATACCACCAGACAACTGCTAAGTTTGATGAAGGCGGGGCCAAGGGTCTCCTCTTGTACAATTTGGGGGTATACGGTGGGTGTTGTGTGCTCTTTGATTCGTTTGAGGTACCTGACAAGTGTGGATTAACTGAGATACCAAACTACAAGAATGCAACAATTGATCTATCTTTCGCCAAAGGTTTGTCTGTTTCTTCGCTCTTAATTTGCCTGTAACTTTTTATGAACTTGATCACCAGAACAAATTTTTTTTTTAAGTTTTCCCTTACCATATGTGCCCAATTTTTTGAAGTCGTACCAGTTATATGCTTCTCTATATCATGCCATTATTAAGAGAACGACATTTTTAGATAGTGCAGTCCTTTTTTTTTTTTTTTTTTCTTTCATTAGTTACTTCATTGGCTGTGCTTTTTTACTTCAACTATATAATTGCAAACTCCAAGCCAAGTGGCCAACGGAGATGGAATTGGAAAAAAATAAGTTTAATCCTTACTGTTTCAACAAGTGCAAAACACTTTATTATATCTTCAAAAGTTTCTGTAAAGCTTAATCCTTACCATCAGGCAGTAAATCTCACTATTATGTTTGTACAGAGCCCATTGAAAACATGATGCTTCACATGCCTAATGCAAAAGACATCTCCCCTTCACTGAAGCTTATTATTGAACAGTTTGATGAAGAGAATCAAAGACCACCTGCTGAAGCTGTCTCTTTGTTGGATCAAGCTCCAGTTTTCACAGATGAGACAATAGATGGAGATGCTACTAGTACAGATATGGGCTCTGGTATTATTGGAGATGGATCTGCTGAGTATGGTCCCTCTTGGGATTATGAAAATGAAAATGATAATTTTAATTATGATGATGATAGAGGGAGTGTGGTCGATGAGAACACATTTTCTTCTAATGCAGATTCTACATGCTATCAAGAGGTATTTTGTTATGTTATTTTTATTCTTTTTTCATTGGTTGGAGATCAGCAAAATTGCACAGAAATTATATGGAGGTCTGGTTTTGCAGGAAGATGGTGAGTACATGCATCGGGATATGCATGAGGACCAAAAATTTGAGCGAATCACTGACTTTTTGTCAGTAGGTTTAGGTTTTTCTTCAAAAAACAATGCCTGGGCAGGCCCTGACCATTGGAAGTTTCGCAAATTTAAAGGTAGCAGATATTCTTTCTTTGCTTCCACATCTATTTCCCTGTTATGTTTATGTAAAGTATTGTTGACAAGGACCATAATACTCCTCTATTCAGGTTCGGAGTCAAATGCAGATATGGATAGCAACCCAGAACCAGCACAAAAAAAGTCCAAGAGCAGAAGAGGTCTACCAGATATAGATTTTTCAAAATCTCTTGACAAACAGGCCATCGAATCTTTATTTGCGCCACCGAAGAACCCAAAATCTCTGCTGCTCCCAGCCAGCAGAACTGCTAGTAGTAACATGCTTCCAGAAGATTGCCATTATCGCCCTGATAGCCTTGTCAAGCTATTTCTACTGCCTGATACTATGGTAATTTCTTATTTTGGGATCCCCCAAATTTCTTTCCTTTTGTCCAAACATTTCAATTATGTGGTATGAATATGTGATGTTCTATAATGTGACAAATTTTATTGTAATTATTTTAGTGCCTTGGGAGGAAAGGAAGGAAGCCATTTGGTGAGTTGGTCCTTTTTCTTTCTTTCTTTCTTTTTTTTTTTTTATGTTGAACCTATTATTCTTGTAAAAGTTCATGCCTTTGTTTGGATGACACCTGTACTGTTTTTGAGTCAGAAGGGCATGTTACCAATCCCTGACGATGCTGTTGTTATAAATCAAGCAAGCTAACAACTGAAAATGCCAAAAGATTGGAGTTGACGAAGATAGAACTTGAAACTTAAATTTTGTTGAGGTGGTGTCATTTATGGGTGACAAATATTCTGTATGAAGTGTGTTACTGCATTTTACAAAATTAATTCTATTTGAACTGATTTGAAATTTGTAAACAGGTGACCAAAGAGAAGGTGACAATTATGATGACTTTGAATCGCCACCATCATCCTGGGATCATGATGATGGTGTCATGAGTGATAATGGGAATGATTTTGGAAATGATGAGCCTGGCTCCCTGCTCCGTAAACCTCGCCAGGTCTTCTTTTTTCCTCTGTCCAGCTTTCTTATATTTTTGAGTTGGCATTGAAGCGAAAAATTTGAGCTGGTGTCTATTGCTAAGGTTGAAAACTGGTTGGATCATATTGCAATTTATGCAGGACTTTGAGATAATGCTCTTGGTTCTTTTCAGTTCTAGAACAAGTAGAAGGCTGGTGATTTCCAAACGTGTAATGTATAATAACAATAAGTGTGGGTATTATAGTGGTTATGAATTAATAGAAAACCTATAGTATGGGTTTATGCCGGACCCGACATAGTCAGCTTGATCACCACTTTTGATGAAGTTTATATAATTGGTAGCTGCAATAGTCAGATTTGGTTTATGTGTGAGCCCATGGAAAATATGAGTCTATTGTCCTTGGGGACAACATTTTATTACATTTTTCACTACATTTCTCACTAACTTGTGTGCTGCATATGTATGATGTGAAGGTCAACAAGATAGATATAAAGTACGACAAGGTGTCAAAGCAAGTGGACGTGCATGCCCTCAAGAACATGTTATGGGGCCACATACAAGAATCTGTGGAAGATGTTGACACAGTGAGTTACCATAAACTAATGAACACTTCCTTTAAAAATGGCATGCCTACTTTGCCAATTATACTGTCTATGCATTTCCTTAACCCACATCTGAACCACAAATAATTGAAAAGGAGATATATTGTGGGTTGGGAATGTTGAAAGAAATAAGCTGCCGAGTATCGGCCTGGTAAAGTTGCCTATATGAAAATATTGGTCGGCGTTTTGCCAGCCACCTCAAAAAAAAAAGTTGCCTATATGAAATGTTTTGTTTTTTATTTGTGAGTATTTTGTGTCAATGCATCTGTTTATCTTGCTCAACAGGATAAGGAAAGGGAAAAGGAAGAAGAAGAGGAAGATGAAGAGAAACCAAATGCTAAAGTAACCCTATCTGGAATTTTGCATCAATTCCCAAATGAATCCCCAAAGGACATCTCACCACATATTTTTTTCATCTGCCTCTTGCACTTGGCAAATGAGCATGGTTTGGCTTTGCATGATCGGCCAACATTAGATGAGATCGACATTGTAATTCCTCTTCATCCCTCTTGAAGTGGTCTTCAATAACTTCCTAATTTGGCAAATGCAGTTCAATGACTGTTTGTGACATGGAAAAAGGTTCCATGACTGAAACTGTACTGCCCGGTACCAAGGTTGGGTAGTACAAATAGGGTAGTTTCTAGTTAACTTTTTGTAGTAAGACCATTGTCGAGGGTGTATAAATGGGGTTGTCTGATGATTGTTTAACTTCTAAGCGTTTGTAGTTAAGCAGCTGTATCAGTTATCTATTTGCTAATGAATCTGGTTTTTTTTATCAAAAGCAAGAAGATGATATATACAGAACGTGTTCTTTTGGCAACTTTGACATCAGATTCAAAGTTGCAGCCGCTACTGAGTTGTCTGAAAGGAGAGATTCGATCACTCGACTGTAGAAAGGAACAGCTTCCACACTGGCAAATGGCTAAGTGTTGATTGCTGAGCAGTCTAACAAGAAGTCCAAATGTGTACGACAATATAGATACCGGATCATCATCATCATTTTTTCTTGTGAACTGATAGTTTGAAGTTGAAAATCCAAAGTGTCATGTTCAGTTCACCATGTAGTTTGTATGCAGTTTGAAGGTAATAACTAATAATAAATTCAACACAGAACTGTTGTTTATTTTAGTGCATTAGTCGATAAAAAAAAAGCCCATCGAAAAGAAATCCCTCCGAAAGGAAAAAAAGAAAAGAAAAAAAAGGGTAACATTTAAATACGTGGAATCCATATCTTGAATTCCACTTTCTTTGATAACAATAATAAAAGAAAAAAAAGGATAAAATAACTCGTAAATATATACATTTTTTTTTTCATTATATGTAAGCACATTTTCTGTGATAACAATTAACAAAGGTAAAGTGAAGCAAGTGTAAATAAATTAGATACATATATGATCCGCTTAGACCAATATTAGCCGGCTCATTACTGAGCTTTGGCAAAATTTAATTCGTAACTTACACTGAAGTCCACTTATCTTATCTTGAATAAAAATGGTAACAATAGAATAGATATATCCTCATCTCTGGATAAGCACCTTTTAGAATCAGATAAGGTTATGTTAGAACATTGCTATTACTGTTTGTAGGGACACTGAGATAATAAAGCACATGTCTTTTATTTCAGTTGGACCATGAAATTGCCTCTCCAGTCTCCACAACCAATTCATATCTACTTAGGGTATGTTTGGTACGAGAATAAATGGGAGATAAATTGAGAGATAGCTTATTCTTTGTGAGATTGGTGATGAGCTATCTCTCAATTTATCTCCCATTTATCCTCAAAACAAACACTGCCTTACTGTATTGCATTGTGCAGTTCACGACGTGAACCGTTGGATTGTCTCAAGATTCATGCCAACACGGATCTCAACACAATCCAACGTCTGGTGCTGTGAATTGTGCAATGCAATATGTTGGAGGATAAGCACTCTACAACAAGAATTCAACTTTCCTGTTACTTTCCATTTATTTAGGAAACACTGAAACAGGATCTATTTTCATAAATTTACAATTTAAAAAAATAATAAAAGAAAAATACTTTTTTGGAATTAAAAATTATTCTCATTTTCCCACCTCAATTTTGCCAAAGAGCCGCCATGGCCCAGCCAGTCAAGTATTTCGTCACACAAATCTTGACTATTATCCTTTTCTCACAATTGCATTGCCAGCATTTGGATCTTGGGTTGTAATCAAATTCTGACCTACTTCTTCTTCTTCCTATATAAAGGTCATCACAACACATAGAAAGGCGTACTACTATCCCCTTTCTGATTTATTGTACACAATTGTAGTCAAGCAAATAATTCAGAGAAATTAATTAAGGGAGATGGCTAAAATGCAGTCCTTCGCCATTGCACTGATCGTACTTGTAGCCATTGCAGCTCATGACGGGTCACTTGCGGAAGCAAGGCCGATCCCATCGCCCGAAGTATTCCCCTCGTTAGGTAATAATATCAAATTAAAATTATCAATGAATTACCTTGAGTTTTACTTTGCTGGTAATTGTCCTACAGAGCAAAATAAACATGCTAGAATTAATGCATCCATGTACAAAATGCAGAAACATATATATGAACTCAGATTCAGTAAACAGTGGAGGAGTAATTAAGTTCGCACGCTCATATTAACTAGAATTATGCATTTGAACAATAGAAAATGTTACGATCGAATGATTATTATGAGTTGCAAATGTATGAATGCACGATCGCATCATGAACTGTGCAACTGCCTATTTGCAGGTGTTTGCAACAAAATTTGCTGCTGCCCGAGGATTCTCGATGCTCCTCCCCCCCCAGTTGAGCTCGCCCGGAGTGCTCATCTTCCTCCGAACTGATTTTGACCTGTTCGCCGTTTCTTAGCTCGGGAAATTTGGCTCGGTCTCGCTTTTCATATGCAATAGAATAAAATGGCTATCTGACATGTGTTTTACATTAAATTTTTCCTCGTTATATTTATGCATGTTGGTTGTTAGCTCGTGCTGTATTTGATTTATTTATAAGAAAGAAAGTTCCTTATGGTTGCTAAACAAATGAAATATTTTGCGTTGCTCTTCTCGTTTTGGGCATTTTTGGGCCAGCAAATAAATCTTAGTTATTAACTTCCGATAGCACCAAAAAAAAAAAAAAATTCCTCTGAATTGGCTAATTCTGCTATGATCGGATTAAATATAGCCTATTCATTTTTCATAATTGGATGATCACGATATATCTTTTAGAGACATGTTTGATAAGAACCGCTTGATTCAAAATGAAAGGTTGCTTAGCCGATCCATAGCAGAACCACTCTTGTAAATTTTGATCCCGTTCAATGATGTATATATTCACAACGTTTTGCTCTTGCCCCTCTAAACTAGTAACCAATATCAGTTGTCAGGACTCGGGAGTTTGTCACTGGGAGCTACATATACATACTTACAATACCCAGTAAAGTTGCACAAAACAAAATGGTAACAAGATCGATTAGTAAAAAATAATTACACATAACAATACTAACTTGATGGTGAATATTGGGGATCACACGCAAATAACTTACTTTGTGTGGATTGGGGATTACAGTACCAAGTATAAATTATTTTTTCTGACGAAACACAAAAATATTACAGCTGCTTTTTTTTTTTTTTTTGGGTTACGTCAAGCTTCACGGGCCGAATATTGTGAAATCAAATAATAACTTATGCTTCTCGTAATTCCATCGAAAAATATGAAAAAAAATATATAATAGGATCATACCAAAAATATAGCCAGCAAATCAGATCCCTTCACCTTTTTTTTTATGAAATGAAATTTCAAAGGTAATATTGATTAGGTTTTATCATCTTTTGTGAGTGCTCAAATATTTTAGCAAGTTTCATTGATCTGTTGTGGTTCAATTCATGTGACTCTTATATGGCTGAATCACGAAAGTATCCCGGGCGTATCCTGTCTGGCATATCGGGACCAAATCCTGATTGAATTGGTCTGTTTGAGTGAATAAAATAAAAGATACACAACGTAGTGTAACCGATACTTAATGGCGCTGGTGCTGTATTGGACACACACCCGTACCGGATACATACTGGTGTTGTGTAGTAGCAAACTCCTGAGCTTTTGGGAAGGTTTTTATTCAAAGCAGAACTAATTGTGGATTTCACAATGATAAGAAACTAATGGCGATGAGTATTTTTAATATTATTATCTTAAGGAGTTAGAGGATTATCTTTCGAGTACGGAGCATGGCAGCGCATCATGTGGATAGTTGGATCACATTCAGATTAGTGCCAGTATATATGGACCTTGACTCCCGAGGAAATCCAACGGTCCACATGTTGCACTGCACATGGCAACGCATGAAAGGATCCCAATTCTAATTTTCCAGGATAAGGTTGTGTTAGCACACTGCTGTTCCTGTCTGTAGTGAGAGTATAATAACAAATGATTGATTGATTCGGGATTCATTCAGCAAAGTAAAAACTAAAAAGTCCGTGATTCGGATACTATTCGCATGAATTTTTTTGAGAAAATCTTATTGCACCCGCATTTCTGCACACGATAGTTGCACACCGGGATTCAAACAGGATTCAAACGCGTTTTTATTGTTTCTCAGGGAATCAACTAAACATTATGTCTCTTCTTTTTTCTTTGTCTCGTCTCTGCTCTCTTCAATTAAGTTTTTTTTTATTTTATTTTTCTCTTTTGCCAAACCTCTCTTAAATTAAGTGACGAGAGCGAAAATAAGGATCAAATCACTGACAACCTCCACGTGTCAAGCGACCAATGTGTTCTCATCTATCTAATATTCTAATTTAACAACTTTTGCAAATAAAACCTCCAGGTTACACTAAATTATGAAATAACCCATTTTATTTTATCAAATAGTTCTTAAATAATAAATAATTTATAAACGAAGACCACTCTCATAATTTAAGGTTCTGAACTTTGATGTTGCCATGTCTTTGTCGTTTTTGATACTTCATACAATGACTTCGGGCTGCATGTTTACAGTTGCATATTTTTGTTCATAAACAATTTATATTTCATAGATTACTCTTTGATATTTTGTGTAAACACTTTCTTGAGTAAAGTTAAATATTTTTTTGTTTTATGAAAACACATTCCAATATGCTATGTAAACGCTTTTTTTGTTCATGTTAAACATTTTATAATTTGTATAAACACTCTTTGATATATTGCATAAACACTTTCTTTGTTCATATTTTATGTTAATTATATAGTGTAAAGTGTAAACACTTTTCATATATTACATAAGCATTTTTTTTATTCATATTAAACATTTTTCATATTTTGTATAAACACTTCTTTTATATGTTGTATAAACACTTTCTTAAATTTTCATATTAAAATTTTTTTATTTTGTGTAAACAATGTTCTTATCTATATTAAATATTTTTTTATTTGTGTAAACACTCTTTTTATATACTTGTTCTCAATTTGATGTCTGATTGTATATTAAAACAGTGTTTTGATTTCTACAGATATTTTCACTGATTAATCAAACATGTGATTGATATAAACATGTACAGTAAAAAAAACATCTACTATAAACACTGTGTGTGTATGCGGGTCGTATTAACGACCTGTCCAAAATAGGCTTTGCATTGTATATCAGTTCGGAGCAACCGAAATTTAAGCGCGGCGCACTAAAATTTAAGAACTTTCAACCGATTATAGTGGGGTGCAAGATTGGTGTACATATAATGGTGTGCAGTTATTTTTCCTCAATTTTTTTTTTTAAAAAAGGGTACTGTTTATTCGCAAACAAAGCACATGATATATTATTGGTAGTATGATACGGAATTCGTCTCTCATAAAAAAACAAACTATTCACAAATCTAGTACAGTGACAAGTCTGACTTTATCAACAATAGGCAATAGCCGCCTTTGGTACCACTGTACCAGTCGACATCTCCTCACACAGAAGTGGACGCTGCCTTGAGCAGTTGAGCTCATAAATCATAATAATTGCTTTAGATCTTCCCCCGTTTGGTAGATGTAGTAAAAGTGATTTAAGCTCTTAAATCAATTTTAAGTCGCCAAACGGAAGTGATTTAAGGTGTAGTAAGTTAACGCAACTATGTAGGTATAGTAAATTAAATCACCAACATTTCATATATTTTACACATAACATCAACTTTACTTCATCTATTTACTTCACTACCACCAAATACCACTGAGTTAAGGTGATTTAACGTTTTACTCTACTTTAACTTACTACACTTGCCAAACGGGGGGATTGCTTGCAACTTGCAAGTAGTACCAATGTACCATATCCCTTCTCCCTAAATAAAGGCCACCATTTTCTCCCAATATAAAGGCACACTATCTATCCTTATTGTTGGTAGTTTACTGTACATCTTTACTCCAGCAAACAAATTCAGGATAAATTGGTTTTAGGAGATGGCTAAAAAGCCTAAAATGCAGTTGTTCGCCATTACATTAATCCTTCTTGTAGCCATTGCTGCGGAAAATTCTAGGTAGGGGCACCTCTTACATGGTAGGGATAGTCAATAAGAATTTGCCATCTAATCATGCTAGTTTCCATATATAAATTGCTATTAATCTCTCATGATAAATCAGCGTTTCTTTCTTTTTATTTATTCATTGATTACACACCCAAATAAGGAAATAAATATGACAATCTACACAAATGTTAGACCCATCAATTTCATAATTTTCAATAAGTCTTAAATTATTACATATTTAAGTATGTCCTAATATTTTTAAGGAGATGCAAATGTATATATTTATTAATTATGTATGTTATAAATTTTTTTTAACTATATGAAAAATTAATAAATAGGATTCATGATTATCTAATTTTTTTTATAAGAACAATAAAATAATATGAAATTTTTTTTCTTGAGGAGGAACAGATGCATAAACATTTTTTGGATCCAAAATAAATGCTGCCAATTCAATCAAGATTCTCTCAAATCATATAATGTTAAAGAAAAGTAATTCTACTCAAGAGTACAATATTTCATGCATATTTATTACAGAGATATCAAGCGAAAATATTTTATTAACTAATTTGTAGCAATTTATGCACATATAAAATTGTAGAATATCGAATGAAATGAAAAATGTGTAACTTCAAATTGAATATTTAAAAACCAATGTTACTAAATACTAATACTTTCCTTGTAATCCGCATGCAGTTAAAGGAAAAATAAAAGGAAAGATACTGCACAATGAAATGAATGAATTAATAGATGATGACATGTTATAGACAATTAATACCAATTGATATGGAAATACACACAATTAATATCAATTGAGTTGGCAATCCCCCATTAGACGTCCCTACCATGTAAGCATGCCTACATGGTAGGGATATCCCTACCATAGAATTTTTCCCATTGCTGCCCATGACGGGTCACTTGTGGAAGCAAGGCCGAACCCGTCAGGCAAAGCATTCCCTTCTTTAGGTTGTTATATCAATCTAATTTTGATTTTTTTTAAGATAAGATTTAGAGTTTAAGTTATCCAACTCTTAAATACTCATAAAAAATCACTTCCAGAATTGGAATATGCAACCTTCCATACAGAAAGCATCGCCTTTATCAATATACCAAAAATAGAACCTCAATCAATATAAATTTTATTTTATTTTATTTTATTTTTTTGTTGCTCGATGGTAATAGGCCGTTGGATATTTGATCCTTGCCTTTTGTTTGTGATCTAAACTATCCCAAAAAAATGAAGTAACAGTGCGAAAGAAACAAACCAGAATGCATTCATACAAAATATCAAAGCATGTAAGTTCAGGCGTTTACATTTCAATTGGAATGTACATAACTACATATGCATAGAAAAGGAGTAAAAGTTTGCGCAGTGTCTAATAATCAATCAATATGTTGAGATTTTACCATCAATTAATTTCTACTAGCAACTGAATGAATGTATACTTACAATCAGATAAATTTTGCAATTGAACCATTTACAGCTTCATGCAATTTCGTTTGCTGCTGCCCGAGGATTTATGATGCTCCGCCGCCTCCGCCACCAGTCGAGCTTGCCCGGACTGACCTTCCTCCAAACTGATTTAACTTCATTTGGTTGTTTCTCTGATATATAGAAAGGAAATCTTAGAACGCATGCTTGGTTTCAATTTCTCAAATAAACCAGATAACAAAATACTCTTATGTGCTTTACTGTTACATTGCTCCTGATAATTTGTTCAGATTGAACTCGTTGCAATTTATAGGCTTTCAGCCTTTTTAAACATCTGAGCCCATTAGCGAATGTCTAAACAAACGACCTTTGACAAGAAAGTAACACTGAAATTTGAAACAAAATTTACTTCATCTTTCTGTGTTCGTGTTCTATTTGATTGGTAACTATGGAAGAATGAGGAATACTTGTTTAGATCACAGTAGTACAAGAACACAGAATCACTGGTCAGGAAATTTATTATTTGGAAATGTCCAGTCCCAGTAAATATACACAATTTACACTGGTAACAAGCTTCATCAATCAGAAAATTACATTATATGCAACGCAGCTCAAAAAGTACAGACTTTCTAGGAATCACGTAATCAAAATTATTGAGGCTGCTTTTTATTTGGGTACTCCCTTGGGCCAAATATGGTGGAACCAATTCGAACATTTGTGCTTCCCATCTCAATCTGTGGAAAATAGACGTGTAAAATATAGATCAGATTGAATAGAATGGCCTTAAAAGAAAAATATGTTAACTTTCATTTTCAATTGAGTAATGAGACTTGAAACTACTGAATTTAAAAACAACGCTACTTGTTGTTACATTAAATGGCACTGCCTTCAAGAGTGACCTTTTAAGTTTTAACATTATTTATCACTTAGCAAAAAGCATTTTCGGCATGTACTGAAACTTTTAACTAGAGGCACAAGTTGAGAATTATAATTCATGCCGAAGGAAACATCCTACACAAAAATCTCTCTTTGTGCCAAACATTCAGAGTTGAAAACAGTGGGACGCATTTAATTTAGTTCAATCTGAAAATTCCCATACCGCTTGCTCAAAGTCACCAGACATGCCCATGGAGAGCTCAAATTGCTCTTTAGGCACTCCCAATGCTTCACACACGTCATCTCTGCATTTTGACAGTGTCTGAACAGAAACAAACGCAAGTCAAACAATACTGCATGTACAATATTTAATTTTTTTTTTTCCATAATAGATTTCAAATGGTAGCCGAGGAAAGGAGCGATTGTCTTAGCATGCTTACTAAGACCCATTGATCTTTGCTTATTTACATTGTTTTCATTAAGTTCCCTGTCTTCTATTGTTATTT
Source organism: Cyperus esculentus (assembly GCA_030179965.1). NCBI lineage: Eukaryota > Viridiplantae > Streptophyta > Magnoliopsida > Poales > Cyperaceae > Cyperus > Cyperus esculentus. The sequence continues at coordinate 3,927,388 of JASGLE010000003.1, read as the reverse complement.
GTATCAACAATTTTATATAAAACCAGTGCACATATGTCCCAATTGTCATTTCCCAATCATCAATTTTATATAAAAACCAGTACATATATGTTAACAATTAATTTCCCAGTTGCCATAACTGTCCATATTTTAATTCCAGCTGATTATCTTACTTGGAAATTTTCAGGTTTTGATGTGTAATCACGCATGCCAATCGTCATTAGTCCTGAGAAAATTAGGTATGGGCATGCCTCTCTCACGTGCTTCACCAGTTCAACACAATCTGATGGATCAATTCCTGATTTTGCTATAAAAAATGAATACAGCTCTATAACATTTCTCCCACAGTACAGATTCTTCCAAATGTTTCGAAAATGAAATCATTAAATTAGATTTAAGACTCACATTCTTCTCCACTAGTGTTTACTTGAACCAAGACCTTCAAAGGCTTGCGTCCCAAACCAACAACCGCCTTGTTCAGATGATTTGCAATCTGAAACAACAATTTAACGACTGTTATACACACAATGTACAAAATTAAAAACAGACCTCAAAACAATGGTTAATTATGGTGATTACCTTCACGTTATCAACGCTCTCAACCATATCAAGATTGGGTACAGATGCTGCACAAGAGGAATTCAACCAGAGCGATCAGAAATTTCTGTATAATAGAGTGGAAAACTGAAATCTTGACGAGAAAGCGGAATACCTAAAAGTGATTTGGCTTTGTTGCTCTGCAGATGGCCAATAAAATGCCACTCTATATCCGAAGGAAGCTGCATCAACAAAATACTAAAAGAACTTTAGATAAAGGCTAATTCTATTATGGATCGGATTATATATGGGTCGTTCATTTTTCAAAATTGGATGGTCATGATATGTCTTTTAGATACAATTAATAAAGAAATGTTTGATAAGAACCACTAGATTTAAAATGAAAGGCTGCTTAGCCGATCCATAGCAGAAGCACTCTTATGCACTTTCTACTAAAATAAATTACTGTGTTTCAAAATTTGTGCAGACACTGTCAAACTAATTGACATTCAGTACTCAAATCCATGACAAATTTGTGCAGTTGAATTTAACATTCACATTTCCAAAAAAAAAAAAAAAAAATCTAATTTGACTCCTCTTTCAAACCACCAATTAATAGGTAAAAAGTACAAACAAACAATTTCCAATCATCATCAATTCATCATGATCACAACAAGAATGCCTCACCTGAGGGGCCTTCTCAACGATCTCCTGCACGTAGTTCTCGCCGAAGCACCGGTGCCCGGCGTCGTAGAGCTGCCGGATGACCGACGCCGGTTTCGTCTTGCCCACGGCCACCACTCGCACCGCCTCGGGCCGCCGTCCCGACCTCTCGGCCGCCTGGTGCGCCCGTCTCAGCACCGCCCTCAGCGCCGTCGCCGTCGCCGCCGCCGACGATACCCCCTTCGCCACCGCTGGAGTCGCCATGGATCAACCTTCAATTTCGATCTTTTTTTTACGATCTCTCGATCTTTTTTTTCTTTATTTTTCTTGGGTTAATTTGTTCTCTTCTTCTTCCTTTGGGATCGTCTCGAGATTCGTGTCGCTCGGATCTCGCTACGATCGAACGGTTCACGTGGTGTACTGCAAAATGCAGTAACTTTTGTGGGATGTGAAAGGTGCAGAAGATGCGCTTGATGTGGGCCGTCAGATTCGTCGGGTGAGATTTTAGTCGGGGGATTGAACGAACATGTACCGTCCGATTTGTTGTCTGGGTATCTTGGTACTTGGATGTTGATTTGAGCACTTTCCTGTCTCTGTGGCGAGAATTATGATAGCGTGGCGTAGTGTTGTGCTCACGCCCGTTCCAGGCCGCCCGCCCTTCCCCTTCGTCCGCCTGTGCCTGCTCTTGTCCTTCTCCCGCCCGTGTCCGCCCGGGTCCACAATTCTCGCCTGGGTATTTGTTGTCGCCCCCCGAAAGGGTAAGGGCGGGCAGGTCTCAAAGGGCAAGGGTCTGGATATTTGTTGTCGCCCCCCGAAACCCGCCCGTTCCTCGTCGCCTTTCCCGCCTGCGGCCTTCGCCCCCGTGCCCACCCCCCGCGCCCGCCCTTGCCCGCCCCCTGCGCTCGCCCTTGCCTGCCCTTGACGAAAAACGTCTCTTTTTTCTTGCGTTATTTCTATTTATCATAATTTGACATTATTATTATTTCTTAATAATAACAATTTGCATAGCCGGTCCCGAGGCCGAAATAAAGGAGGAGGGTAACTTTCTTTTTTTAAAAATATCTAATAATATTTCAATTACAATTTATAAGTTTTTTAGTTTCTAAAATTATATTTGCTACATTCTTTTAATATATCAAAATAGAAAAACATAAAACTTATTCAAACTTACAAAAAATTGGCAAACTTATTTAAAAAAAAGGGAGAAGATATGAGTACCCCACCTTCAATACTCCGGTCAAATACCCCGCGTTGACCAAATCCCAAATGCATTTACAGCCCAACTAATAATACTAACAATGTGTTATAAGCACGCTAAATATTTTGTCCTCCAAGTCTAAATACTTATAGAACAAACCCTAAATACTACCTATAACAAGTAATAATACCTACAAAGCATATGTTCTGCACATCCAAAAAAATACGTAACTATGAAAAAAAGTCAAATACCCCGGTCAAATCCCTCGTTTGACTAATATGGAAAACTAAACTTCTGCAACTAATAATACATATTATAGATGGTCTAAATACCTAGTATACAAAAGTAGTAATACCATTTCATTTTATATACAAATGTTTTTATGTGATTGTCAAAATTCAGAAATTGTAGGTAACTGTTTTTTGAAACTAATGATACTAAATAAAATACAAAATATGATAAAATTTTATTTTATTTTCAATGTCACAATACCGCATTAACACATTAATAATACCAACTAAAAAGAACAATAATACGCAATTTTTTCACAAATAACAGATAATAATACTCCATGCTGTAGTTAATAATATAATTGAAGTGAAGTCATAATACAAACTTTACTCTGAAACAAAACTTATATGCGCAGTTAAAAATCATAACAACCAATTATATCACATAATAAAACCGCACAAAAACTACAAGTAATAATACCTACATTATAACAAAAGCATACATCTGTTTTGTAAACTAAAACATCATTCACAAAATAAAACTAAAAGCATTCGCACATTATTCACTCCATATGTTTTCCTACTACAAGTTTTCTGATCTTAAGCTAAAAGAAACTCTAAACTTTCTTTGCCCTAATTAAACAGCTCTAACCCTATCATTTGTGTTTCTTACGTCTGTCAGTATCTTATAGGCAACAATAAGTCTCTCTTTGCTAATTTGTACCTACAAAAGAACAACAATACAACAGTTAAATAATAATACAAACAATTGTTAACTAGTAATAGTAAGAATAACAAACTAATAATACAAGCAAATAGAACAACTGCAGAACAATTAAACAATAATACAAACAATTATTAAGTAATAATAGTAAGATTATCAAACTAATAATATTAAAAAGATGCATGAAAATTTGACTTGGTCAGAGTTCATCCCCCTTCCAGGCGCAATATGGGTATAAGCATACCTCAACACAAATAATGCACAGTCATTGGACCCATACTGCTTTGGCACATTTTTCACCCAATTGAGACAACATTTCAGCCATTCAAGATTTTCTACAAAATAACACAAACAATTCAAAGCATTATTTTCAAACACAGAAAAATAGAAAAACAAATTAAGATATGTAAAGTGAAAATGGTACTTACCAAACATGTAACTCAAAAAATACTTGAACCACCCAATAGTAGCAATGTGGAAGTTTTGGTGCTCAAGCTATGTATCGTCAGCAAGCAAGTTGTAGATTGTAATATGAACGCTCAGCAAATCGGCGACGACCAAAATCCAATGATTCAGACCTGATAATGATAGCAACAAATACCGAGAATTGTTAATCTGATTGTTGAACAAGAAGGGCTGATCCTGCAGCATCTTTGCCATCGACGAGTGACGGCTCATAACCTATACCAGAGAACAGATATATTAAATTACCATATGATAGATATGAACGATATAGAGTTATTATTAGTAGTAACAATATAAAACTAATAATACAGACAGATGCTGCTATTAATACTTGAAGTTACAAATATTAATACTAAAAAATAGAAACTACTAATAGTTAGACATGTAAATAGTAATACTAAATGAGCATAGTGCAAATAGTAATTCAACACAATATCTCAAATTCAAAATATTTGAACTCAAATAATCAGTACAATTTGTTAGTTACAACCCATATATAATATTAATAGTTCGAAATGGAAGTAATAATACTAAATGAATAAAGTAACAATACATTCAAATCTAGAATAAATAATTAACCATCTAAATAGTAAATGTACAAACAAATAATAGTAATAAAAACTAAGGTGAAAATACAAAATGCAGTAACATAATAAGATAAGAAAAAAATACCAATTCACACATTAATACTGACAATTATAACACAAAATACTAAACTTACTAAATCAGTACTATTGCACATAGTAATAATACCTTTTCACATAGTAATAATACTTGTTCAAACAACTGATAATAATTACTAAAAAAAATATAAGAAATTAAAAAAAAAAAACACTATTAATATTTAATTATGTTAATAAAAATACATATCAAACAAAATAATAATACAAAATTTTATTGTCATATCAGGAATTAACATGAAAAGGTAGAGATTCTGAGCTAATTATTGATGAAATAACATTCAAATTTATCAAAATATAATAGACTTATTGCAGTTTCACCTCTTTGCTAACTTCAAAATGAGAAATTTACCTAAATTCATAAACAAGAAACCTACAACATAGAATTGACATCACCAATTCCACCAGATCCCAATCAAATCAATCCATCCCAACCGAATCCCAACTCAATCAACCCTGAATTCCCACTTATTAAGAACCAGACACAGCAGCAGTACCTTGACCCCCATGGTTGGGTGGTTGTACGCGCTGCCCTCGAGCACGAGCGCGTAATCAGCCAAAACGACAACGTTGGGCTGGATCTCCTTGGACAGGCACTTGGTGCCCTTGGGCGGCAGATCGAGCCACACCACCGACCCACTCTCGGCTAGCCAGAGCACCATCACCAATACCTAGAAGGTCCAGCAGATCGAGATGGAAAAGAGCGAGATGAACGTGCATCGCTGGAATAGAAGATCCGTCGTCGGAGAAGAACGCACGTCGACGGAGAGGAAGGTGCGAAATCAAAGGTTCAAATTTGAATCTCGGTTAACACCGCGAAAAGAGACGAACGCGAGCAGAAAATGGAATGTTTGAAATTGGGAAATAGTTATATCGAGAATTGATATTTGATTAGATGGCACGCGACCGAAAATTAATCCAGACCGTAGGATTTGTGGGGTACGATTACGGAGTTTTTTAAGTAGGGGTACAAAAGATTATCTCTAAAAAAAAAATTGCAATTTTTTGTTTTTAAAAAACAAAGTTATTCCAAAAAAAGTATGTTTAAAAAAATATATAACTTTTTTTTGTTTTCCTTCTTCATTCTTCTAATATTCTTCTACTTAATCAATTCTTCTCCTCTCATCACAGAAGGCGCTGTGCTTCTCCGTCTCACTCACCCTCACGGGTTCACCAACCCCTCCTCTGTTTTTTTTTTTTTTTTTAAACAAGAGATCAGAGATGAAGTAGAGCTCCGCGGCTCACCTCACGCGCCCAGCAGCCCGAAATCCACCGGCAACCTGCCCCAGCGCCCTAACCGCAGCGCTCTGCAACTGTCCAACCCAAACCCGTTGCCCGCCTAGCCCTACAGACGGGGGGGGGGGGGGGGGGGGGGGGGGGCGCTCCTCTCAGGACAAAACCCCCCGAACCCGCTCGTCGCCCGTTAGCCCGTCGGCGGTCGGGGCCCGCCCTTGCCCGTTGCTCAACACTAGCGTGGCGCGTATAAAGGATTCTGGGTTTATTACGGATTCATTGCAAGTTATGGGGTACGAGGGATGGCCCAGTCGCTGATATCGGCCGTTCATTTCAGATCGCAGGGTTCTTAACTCAAGTGTTAATTGTTCATTTCATCTTTTGTGTTAGATTATTGATCATATATATTGATATTAAGTCAGTGTGCAAATTATTTTGCATATTGTATAAACTTTTTTCTGTACAAATAAAAATCATGAGTAGCATAATAATAAAACTATTAATGTTAATAGCAACTCATTTTATATAAGTGATATCGATTTTAGTATATTTTTTTATATCTTTATAGCATTTAAATTTTTTTATAGTAAATGTACGTACCTATTTAGAGTTATATTGATAGTATTTGATACCATAATTTTTTTTCTTTTTATAAATTATATTAGTTCATAGAAGATATACTTTGGGAAAAGAAAATCAGATCTTCTGTTGACCGCTGCCATAAAAACATGGCTTTGCTGCCCCGGCTTCTACAGTTCTACTATTATATCCCTTTACATTATTATAGAACTGCATGCAAGATCGTTGAATTCATCAATAGGAATTGTACATTATGAACGACCCCCATAAATTTATCGAATTAAATTGAGCATATCACAAAATAACTAAATCACCAAGCAGATAAAATCACACTATATAAAACGAAATGAAGCAATACAAACGTACTAACTCTTCGCTTTCTAGAACAAACAACACCAGTACGTGATATATAATAGAGAAATGGAATTAAACAGTATCCTTCAGAAACAGAAAAGAAGAAAACAGAACATGAAAAATACTATAACTAAGGCCAGGATTTTTAGCTTGTCATTTCCAAGTTTCTCCTGCAAGAGATAAGTAAACAAGAAAATATAGTAAATTAACAACCAATAAATTGTTAGCATGCATATTAACCATTAATTAATGTAATAGACGAATAAAAAACATACATGAGAAAATAGTTCACATGAACATTAATTTGTTTTGGGAACTCTCTCTCTCTCTCTCTATATATATATATATTAGAACACTTCAATTTAGAAAATAAATGTGAAGAATATATATGTGTGTATAGAAGAATTCACAAATTCACAGAACTGAGTTCTTCACTTCTTCTTCTATGGATCAGCTAGACAACTTTCATTTTGAATTGAGCAATTCTTATTCAAAATCTCTCTTTTAATTGTATCTAGAAGCACACAGTAACTATCCGATGACAAAAAATGAACGGCCCATATTTCATCTAATCCACAGCAGAATTAGCCATAATAACAATAGTAATAAGAAGATATCAGGGCTTGAATTTGGTATTACCTCACATACAAATATACCCGATCAGCGAAGAATAACCGAAGCAGCAATAAATCCGGCCATTACACCAGTCAGGATGCAGAAGGAAGCGCTACCAAACGGGTCAGTGCCGCACGTTCTCCCACGCCCGGGTAATTGCCTCCCCATAAACCCTGATTTTATCTTGAGCTCGACCTTCGTCTGCTTCTCCTGATCCGATCCCTTACCCAATTCCTGAATCTCCTCCAGGGTTTGCTTCAGTTGCTCCGCTTCGTCTTTCAGCAGTATCAGTTGCTTGTACGCCTCCAAGCCCTCTCGCAGTTCCCTTACCTCGTTTATCAACTCGTTCATCCTTGTTGCCACCATTTTAAATTTGAGGAGAAGAAGGGAAATAAGCAGCCCCAATAATGCGTAGTAAAATTTGGACATGAAGAGGGTTTCAGAAAGTGGAGTAGGGTTAGTCATTATTATATATAATTAAGTTGGAAATGGGGGTAATACAAATTATATATAGTGCTAACTTTAGGTTTTATTGTTAGCTTAATTTGAGTAAAAAGTAAAGAGATGAAAAAGATACTTAAGAGTTAAGAACAATTTCTTATTCTTATCTATTATCTTTTCTATGTATTTCTTTTTCCTTGCGAATTTTATTTTCCACAGAGCAGTACTGCGTCTATCAAATAGTAAATATTACACACTTAGGGTGTGTTTGGATCGTGCAAGGATTAGTAAAAGAATAGTAGAATAGAGAATAGTAAATGAGATTAGTAAAAAATAGTGACTCGGATTAGTAGTAGAGAATAGTAAAAGTTAGTGCTATTTCAAATAATAGAAATGTTGTTTGGATGGTATGTTTGGAATAGTCATTGAGGGAATAATAAAATAATAATTGGATTTCTTTTTTATTTTCAGTATTTCTTAATTTCTTTGATGGCTTATTAGCTTATATAATTTTCGATTTAGCATACTGTTTTGACTTATGCCTATGCATTCGCCCTTTTTAATTGTATAATTATTTGTAATTAAAAAGTATAATTAATATAATAAAAGAATTATTAAATAAACGTTCCATATAAAAAATGGGCAAAATTTAAAAAACGGTACCAAATTAGAAAGATCAAAATAAACAAAAGATCATTGACTCGGTTTATTAATTCAAGACAGATAGTTAGTAAAGAAACAAAAAAAATGAGGACAACAAAGAACTGGAAGCTTATTAATTCAAGACAGATAGTTAGTAAAGAAAAAAAAAATTGAGGACAACAAAGAACTGGAAGCGCAGCCATGGATGACCCCCTGCTTCTCTTCTAAACTTGAGGCCGGGGGCTGGGTGGAGAAGAATTGGTCGGAAGTGACAGAACAATAGCAACTGGGATCTCTAATGATTGCTTGGGGCATGGAGAGGGCAAATGAAGTATCAATAATATCAATTTCAAGTTCTATGAAATAAAATCTTAATTGAAAGCGCAAGAAGCAAAACTCATTTGGTGTCGTTCTCTTTCTCTCTCTCGGGGGAAAAAGTAAGAAGCAGAAGAATTTTTTAAAAGAGGAAATTAATATTTTATTGGCTGACAGATGCTTTTAGCTATCCCCTCTTCCGCTGTTTCACAATTCCTTCTTTTAGATGGAATAGCGAATTGGCACTAACCCGAGCTATTCTGAACAACAAATTTCTTGTTTGGATTGCAGTGCGTTTGAGGTTAGCACAGCTATTCCGAGAATAGTGCTATTTTCAAGCATCCAAACATACCCTTAATATATAGTATATTTCTTGGATAAACTTTTTATAGAGCAAAATTAGGGGTATCAATGGGTTAGGTCAGATCGGGATCACCTTTCAGAAAAGCAGGCCCTGTTTTTCTTAATCCAACGGTTAAGAAACACTGAATTACTTTGAAATGCAACAAATACTAAAGTACTTTGAGATCGGTGCGGCAACCGATCCCAACCGTTCGATCGGAAAGCAGGCTCTGCTTTTTTTTTTTTTTTTTTTTTTTCTCTCCAGAGAAGCAGCAGATTTTCATCCGGTCAGGTCAGTCAGGTTCACATCATTCTTATTTTAGAAACTTTTTGGTTGATCCATAGATCCCATAACCAACCCGTTTAACTTCGTGTCAAAATTGTCTGACCCATATCCAACTCAGAGAAGTCATGGGTCGGCCCAACCCAATCTGAATAAATTGATTAAGTATTTATTAATTATTTTTATATAATATTGAATAACTAAATGCCAATTAATCAATGCATAATCAAATATAAAAATAGACCAATATAAGATTTAATTGGCGTTTAATATGAAATTAATTTAAAAACCAAACTTAAATGGGTCAGGTCGACATGTGGCCCGACTTGATCCATGACGGATCAAAAACTCTCTTGACCATATCCGACTCAAAAGGATGTACTGAGTTGGACACTGTTTTCTAATTAATCGATTAACATATAATAAATGTCTTTCTTTATATTTAATGATGATTTTTATGGCAAAATCTATACTCTATAAAGAGGGGTAGATTTCCAAACACCTCAACTATGCCACATCATCATTCTTATTAACCATTGATTTTGTTTGAAGCCCTTCATCTACTTTGATCCAATGGCTTATATTTTTTTCTTTTCTCATTAAATAAGATGAATTAATGTAACATTTCTAAGATAATTTAACCTTTAAAATGGTCCAATATTTATATGTGTTATTTATAGATTATAGTATTATTATTATTTACTTACACTGAAAATTTACAAATTTTTCTCAAATTTTGTTTAATATAGATGTGTAAAATTTTATAAAATTCTTAATTATTTATTTGATATTACTTTTCGGGGCGAAGCCCAAAATACAGCTCTAGTAACATATAATAATTAATCGATTAACATTTATATCAAAATTAATCAAACTAGGGTAAACCCCACCGCGAAGCTATTTTTAATTTATTCTCTCTTGTAAATAAAAATATCGATCAACTTAAACAAAAAATTCTTAAGAAAATGATAAGCAAAAATGAATGAGTAAAAGTTAGGTTCAAATGTTGTAATGTACTAATCATTTTATTTTTAATTTTTATGACATTTATCTTACATTAAAGCAATAGTAGCATTTATATATTATGAGTAAATTTAGCGTGCTCCTAGGAGCATGGAGGCCTCCCGTACTCCTAACTCAAAAATCATACTAAACCATCATGAAATTTTGATTTATGGGTTTCATTAAATTCTTTATATCAAAATCTCTTAGGATACAAAAATTTTCCATTTTTTGAGTTTCTTAAGTATATGTTTTGAAATTTTTTAGAATGTCCTCAAAATAATAATAAAATAATGTATAAAACTATGTCATCCTTAAAAAAAATACAAAACAAATACTTAAAAATCTCAAAAAATGGAAAATTTTTGTATCCGATGATATTTTGATGTAAAGAATTTAATGAGACCCATAAATCAAAATTTTGAGATGATTTGGTATGGTTTTTGAGTTAGGAGCACGGGAGGCCTCCGTGCTCCTAGGAGCACCATAGTTTTACTCTATATATTATTATTATTTGTTAATTCCTTGGGTTAATACTTCTCTGGGAGATGATCTATGAGGATTTAATTAAATGAAACACAGATTACTGAAGAAGCAACTCCATCTAAATTGGAGTTTAATTAATAGTTAATTAAGACCGATCAACTATATTCAACTTCTTCAATATTACAACTCATCTAGGCACAATCAATGTTAGCTAGATATGTTAGGCTTGACATATATTTTCAGGACATCTCGATAGCTTATAAAAAATCAGTAATAAAAAAACTAAATAACAGAAGCTGTATATCAACCGCTTCATCACTAAGATCAATATACAAATGACCGCGCAAACGGGTATAAGCTTTTAAACCTAAAGTATGCACTCGATCGCAAGCGTACGATCTCGTGTAGTACTTGAGGGTCGAATCCTCAGGGACGGGATTAACACCAGACTTTACTTAAACCTACTTCTAAATTCTAAGAGAGTTTGGATTAAGGGTCAATTGTTGGGGGTTTTAACAAGGCTGGTTACAAACACAAGGAAACAGTGCTAAAACAAGTAAATAACTGAAAGACAATTAATTAAAAGGCGTTTCAGGGTTGTCAGAATCAGATTGGTCTCATGATCAGTTGCCTGCGTTCCGCAAGATGTCTCTTGCGGACCGCAAGTAGTTGGTTAGGGTCGCAAAACCGTCCACGAACCACAGATCTCTCTAATAATCCGCAGTCAGTTTTGTAACTCCTGTCTTGCACTTTCTGAAACTGAGTGAGACCGCAGGCAGTTGACAAAGAGCAGTTTTCAATTCTGGTTTGGTGTTGTGACTAACGTCGTCAGTTCCTAAGCAATTCAGAGTTGGTACAAGTCCTGGGTTTTCACCTTTGGTCCTCCTAACAATCCTAAATCGATTCGAAACTCGTAGAATAGGTTCTAAACTACGTTCATGTCACTTGTTAACTCTAGGGTCCGTTTCGAGGTTAGTCGAAACGCAGTTTCGCCTTACGGGTACTTTCGGATACAAATCAACCCAAATTGTGCAAGCAATCATATCTGGTCAAATGATACTACATTAACCAACTAGGTCTGGCCACAACCTACAGGTTTACCAATTGAACAAACAAATCACAAACACGTTATAATGAAAAATCTCAAGTGATTATGAAAACAACGTAAGTCTACACATTCAACTAATCCATCAACACAATCGTCATCATTCAAACCCTAAGAACAGATAGATATACTCACTTATGACACAAGAAAACAAAGAAAACAAAGAACTAAAAGAAATCATGATGCAAAAGAACCGAAGAAGGATTCGAGGCGACACGATCTTCACTCCCGCGCGAGAATTCTCTCAAATCCGCTTCGAAGAATGATGAGAACGGCCTTCTCTCCTCTTTCCTCTGCCTCTGGTTGTGAATATGCAATGAAAGGGCGTGAGAAGATGAGTCAAAAGATGTCTGGAACCGTCCTAATGACCGCCTTATATAGGCAGAGCGCCAGAAAATAGAAAACTGTAGTGCAATAACCTCCCTGCGGACCGCAGGAAGAAGGAAATGGCGGTTTTTCTGCTCCACAGGAAGTTTTCAGCGCCGAGCGGAAGGTCGAACGTGCTGTAACCTCTGTCTGCTGGACGCGGGAGGGGTCCTGCGGACCGCAGGAAGTTCATTCCAGTTTCAACTTGTTGTCTATGGCTCCGAATCGCGTCCAATTGGCTCCAAAAGCCCGATTGACCTGAAATTTGGACAAAAGTAAAGAAGTAACTAGAATCTAGACATCTTACTACTTAAATGCAATTATACTTAGGAATTTTAGGCCAAAATACTAGTGCAAGTCTGGTAAAATATATATATGAATGCATGGCATCAAATCCCCCCAAGCTCAGAACCTTGCTTGTCCTCAAGCAAAACCTAGAACCTAAGAAGCATATCATACCTAGACGTAATCCTAAATTCCCAAGTCGTCCTAAATGCAAAGAATAACTTTGTGAAAATGCCAAACCAAGAATTTATGAGCAAGTTTGAATTTCGCATTGTAAATAATTACGCATAATAATTTCACAAGATTTGGGCTAAGGCACAGAAACTTGGGACGAGCGATTCTTGTTCCATGAAAAGCAACCTAAATTGCAAGTATGATTATCGTACTTGTAGGACCCTAGATCTTTCGATCGGACTACAAAGTTGGTATCCCAATTGTGTTAACCCCACAGTGAACAACTTTCTCAACCTTTCAATTCCATGGACCTTGAAATGCTTTAATTGGATTATGAAGAAATGGAGCCCGAATCAGTCGGATAAAGAAAAATAAAAGTGCATACGTCCTGCCTGATCGCGACTCCACCCCTCTTTTTAGTCATTCAAGGACCGGTCAGTCGGATGAAAGAAAAGTAAATGGTGCACTCGTCCTACCTGACCGCATCCCCGAAATGCTCATTGATTTGGTTTTTAAAATATTTGATTCCTTTTTGAAATTTTAATGCACTCTAGGCCATGACTTTCCACATTTCCAAACCAAATTCACGTGGGTACCACAAACTGAGAAATTACTCTTCGTCCTCAATCAGATTTTCGGTTTGCTACTTCTTCCAATTTGATCATACTTTATTCATGGGACTAATCACTACAGAACAAGATTCTCCGACCTTAACACAAATCTGGACTGCAAGACTTGTGTTTTGGTCGGGCAGAAGTCTGGTAGCTGACCACAGGCTGCCTGCTGACCCTCCTGCGGCCCGCAAGGTCGGCCTTGCTGGCCGCAGGATGCTTGGCAGAACCTGATTCTTCGCCGTTTTGCGCCCGTTGTCCGCCATCTCTCGATTCTGTTGCTTAGCACTGCACCAACACAACTAAAAACACCTAATGCAAAATGAGAATGAACTAGAATGCAAAAGAAATTATGACAAAGAGAGAGGGTAGATATGATACAAGAAAAGTAAAACGAAACCTAACGGCTTGGGTTGCCTCCCAAGAAGCGCTTGTTTTAGGTCACGAGCCTGACCATGATACCTCTACGTCGATGCCGGTGGGGGATGGAACCTGCCTTCTGGTGGCCTGCGAGAGGGTCCTGCAGACCTGCTAGTGTCCAGCAGCGGTGTGTGAGCGGCTGCTGGGGGTGATGGCTGCACCATGGCGGTCCGTGGCCCGTCTGGTGAATCACGCAAAGGGGCTTGCGGACCGCATGACCTGCCTTGCGGACCGCAGTGTGTGGCTCCAGGAGCGACAGAATTGCCGCCAGCCTCACCGTCCGTCAGAACCGGGCTATACTTGCCCTCAAAGAAGATGGGGGATCAGAATGATACCTGGCAAAGTTCGGACGCCCCCAAGCTGATCTTCTTGCCCTCCTAAGATGATTCCATCGTCCACATAGAAACAATCCTCATGGCTGTCATCGGAGAAGTCAGGGTACCTCACCGCCTTCTCGATGTGGAACTGCACCTTTTCGCCCCCGACATTCAAGGTGAGAGTGCCCTCAAGGGTGTCAAAAATAGCTCGGGCTGTCCGCAGGAAAGGACGTCCTAGGATGATCGGTACATCCTTGTCCTCCATCATGTCAATCACCACGAAGTCGGCTGGCACGAAGAACTTGCCCACTCGCACGGGCACATCCTCTACGATCCCCAGTGGCTTGCGTGTAGAGGTGTCCGCAAGCTGGATCGTCATTCGCGTGGGCTTGAGATCGCCCACGCCTATCCTTTGAAAGACAGTATGAGGCATGAGGCTCACACTCGCACCCAGGTCGCACAAGGCCTTCTTGATGTCTTCCTTGCCGAGGGTGCACGGGATAGTAAATTTCCCGGGATCCCCGAGCTTTGGAGGTACCTCACGCGCTGCACTCATGGTTGAGTTGCACGCTCTTGCAGTCCTTCAAGCTTCTCTTGTTGGACAGGATGTCCTTCAAGAATTTCGCGTAGGACGGCATCTGAAGGAGAGCGTCAACGAACGGGATGGAGACGGTGAGCTGCTTGAGCACCTCCATGAACTTAGAGAACTGCTCGTCCAAGCGGTGCTTGGCGAGCCTCTGGGGAAACGGTACTGGTGGTCTGTAGGGCTGCGGAAATGCTGGAGACTGGCCCTTACCGCTGGCTGGCTTGGACTTCGCGACAGGATCGGAGATTTGCGCAGTCTGTCTGTCTGCTGCCACATCTTGCGGAACGCGAGCATGGTCCTACGGAACGCAAGAAGGTGGTTGAGAAGCCGCCTGGTTTGAACGGGCGCCTGGCTGAGAGGCTTGCGGACCGCAAGCCCGTGCTTGCGTGCCGCAAGGTATGGCACCTGGTGTGCTGTCTGCCGCCGGCGGGTCTGATTTGGCGTGTCCTGTCGTGATCACCGCCGGGTCCTCTTCTTCTGGCATGGGAGGGCCAGAATACTGCATCCCGCTCCTGAGAATGTGCACCGCCTTCACCTCGGCGTTCGGGTTCGTCGGCTGACTCGGCAGTTTGGTGCCCGAACTCGACGCCGCGCCTATGTCTCCTCCCGCGATCCTGGCCAACTTCTCGTTGATGGACTGCATCTGCTCGAACAGCATCTGATTCATCTTGTTCTGCTCAGTCATGAAGTTGTTGACCACAGCAGGTTTGAGCTCTTGATGCGGAGGCACGTATGGTGGGCGGAAGGCATTCTGTTGGGCGGGCCGTTCTGGTTCGGGAAGTGGGAGCTGTTGAAGAAGTTGCGGTTCCCACCTGCTTGCCCCTGATTCTGGAATCGCTGCGGAGGGTTGTAGTTGTTGGTCCTGAAATTGGGATGGTCCCGCCAGCTTGACCGGTCTGCTGGGTTGGCATACCCCTGCGAGAATGGAGCATTGTTGAGAGAGTTGACCTGCTCCTCCTCCGCGGGCTGTTGTAGCGGACAACTCTCATAGACATGAGAGTCCTCGCCGCAGAGCACGCAGGACTGAGCCTGCACAGCCTTCGAGGTTGCCTTCTGCTGGTCCAGCTGCTTGTCCATCCTCAGCTGCAGTGCCTCTAGCTTGGCCTGGACGAGGGCGAGCTGATCGACTTCGTAGCGCCCTTTCGTGCCCCTGCTGGACTCGCGGCTCGACCACTGCTGCTGCTTGGCGAGCTTGTCAAAGATGTCCAGGATGTCTTGCGCCTCTAGGTCAACGATGGACCCACCTGCGCATGCATCAACCATGACACGGTTCTGCTGAGTCAGTCCATCATAGAAGGCATCTGCTAGCATCATGTTGGAGAAGTTGTGATGAGGGCAAGACAAGCAGAGGTGGTTAAACCGATCCCATGCATCTCCCAGCGACTCGTCATGTGCCTGCTTGAATGTGGCAATCTGGGACCGAACCTTGGCAGTTCTCCTAATTGGGAAGAATTTCTCGAGGAATTGCGATGAAAGTTCGGCCCAGGAACCAATTGAGCCCTTCGGGAGAGAGTTGAACCAGAATTTGGCCTTGTCCTTGAGAGAGAAATGGAACAAGGCAAGGCGAACGTAGTCGGGGTTCGCGTCTCCATTCTTCACGGCCCGGCAACACCCAAGGAAGTTATCCAAGTGATCGTGCGGGTTTTCGTTCTCCAAGCCGTGGAAGCAGTTCTGCTGGATCAGGCTCACGGCTCCGGTTCCGAGAGTCGGAGGACCTCCGGGCACATCTGGAAGTATGATGGGCCCTTGTGCGTCGGCAACTCGTGGGCTGTGGAACTCCTTGAAGGTCCGCGGCTCGAGGGCGTGCCCTGCGACCTGCTGCCTCAGCTGTTCAACTTCTGCTTGCAGCAGTCGCCGAGATTCTTCGGCTACCCGCCATTGTTCGTCGAGCTCGTTGGCCCGAATCCGGAGCTGCCCGCACTCCGCTTCCTCCGCCATGTCCGACGAAGAGTCTGAGTCAGAAAGGACGGCGCTGATCCCCGATCGCGGAGATCGGAAAATCGGACTCCGGGGTCCGCTCCTCAGAAAGTAGTCGCCAACAGGAGGAGGGAATCCGTCCAGCGTCGTTCTCCTGAAACAGAAAAAGAGAGAAAAGAAGAAGAGAAGTTAGAACTTAGAACTAAAGAAAAGCAAAATCTAGGGTTAATATCGCCGTCCCCGGCAACGGCGCCAAAAAGCTTGACCGCGCGAACGGGTATAGGCTTTTAAACCTAAAGTATGCACTCGATCGCAAGCGTACGATCTCGTGTAGTACTTGAGGGTCGAATCCTCAGGGACGGGATTAACACCAGACTTTACTTAAACCTACTTCTAAATTCTAAGAGAGTTTGGATTAAAGGGTCAATTGTTGGGGGTTTTAACAAGGCTGGTTACAAACACAAGGAAACAGTGCTAAAACAAGTAAATAACTGAAAGACAATTAATTAAAAGGCATTCTCAGGGTTGTCAGAATCAGATTGGTCTCAGGATCAGTTGCCTGCGTTCCGCAAGATGTCTCTTGCGGACCGCAAGTAGTTGGTTAGGGTCGCAAAACCGTCCACGAACCACAGATCTCTCTAATAATCCGCAGTCAGTTTTGTAACTCCTGTCTTGCACTTTCTGTAACTGAGTGCGGACCGCAGGCACGTCCCTGCGGACCGCAGGCAGTTGACAGAGAGCAGTTTTCAATTCTGGTTTGGTGTTGTGACTAACGTCGTCAGTTCCTAAGCAATTCAGAGTTGGTACAAGTCCTGGGTTTTCACCTTTGGTCCTCCTAACAATCCTAAATCGATTCGAAACTCGTAGAATAGGTTCTAAACTACGTTCATGTCACTTGTTAACTCTAGGGTCCGTTTCGAGGTTAGTCGAAACGCAGTTTCGCCTTACGGGTACTTTCGGATACAAATCAACCCAAATTGTGCAAGCAATCATATCTGGTCAAATGATACTACATTAACCAACTAGGTCTGGCCACAACCTACAGGTTTACCAATTGAACAAACAAATCACAAACACGTTATAATGAAAATCTCAAGTGATTATGAAAACAACGTAAGTCTACACATTCAACTAATCCATCAACACAATCGTCATCATTCAAACCCTAAGAATAGATAGATCTACTCACTCATGACACAAGAAAACAAAGAAAACAAAGAACTGAAAGAAATCATGATGCAAAAGAACCGAAGAAGGATTCGAGGCGACACGATCTTCACTCCCGCGCGAGAATTCTCTCAAATCCGCTTCGAAGAATGATGAGAACGGTCTTCTCTCCTCTTTCCTCTGCCTCTGGTTGTGAATATGCAATGAAAGGGCGTGAGAAGATGAGTCAAAAGATGTCTGGAACCGTCCCAATGACCGCCTTATATAGGCAGAGCGCCAGAAAATAGAAAACTATAGTGCAGTAACCTCCCTGCGGACCGCAGGCACGGGCCTGCGAACCGCAGGAAGAAGAAAATGGCGGTTTTTCTGCTCCACAGGAAGTTTTCAGCGCCGAGCGGAAGGTCGAACGTGCTGTAACCTCCATCTGCTGGACGCGGGAGGGATCCTGCGGACCGCAGGAAGTTCATTCCAGTTTCGACTTGTTGTCTATGGCTCCGAATCGCATCCAATTGGCTCCAAAAGCCCGATTGACCTGAAATTTGGACAAAAGTAAAGAAGTAACTAGAATCTAGACATCTTACTACTTAAATGCAATTATACTTAGGAATTTTAGGCCAAAATACTAGTGCAAGTCTGGTAAAATATATATATGAATGCATGGCATCAACAAAAACCAAGAGACAAAAATTAAAAAAAAAGACTTCCAATCACCTCAAATCTTGTCTAGACCTAGTTCTTATCCACAACTATATCATGGGATTATGTAATATTTACTTAAAATTTAATAAATAATAAATTTATATTTCATATATGATGACTGTTGAAGAGTTATTGGGATCATAAGAATAAAAAATTTCAAATGCTCGAACAAACATATAAAAAAAAGTTTGATATTTCAAGAAACATAACTTTTGACAAGAAACTCTCCAAAAAATGTATAACCACATTATGGAAAGCTCGTAAAAAGATCTATAGTAATTATTACTTAGAAAATTAAAATAAAAAATTTTGAGCTTTATTTGGAGTGCACTTCACATGTGCACCCCTGATAAGAAAATAAATTTGTGGGGCGCACATGCTCTGCCAAGGCTATATGTAAAAATATTTTTAGTATATGGTGGTCCATCTAAACTTGATTGGTCATATGGTCATATATGAAAATAGTTCTAAAAAGTAGGCTTGACCATCTCTCCATTAGCAATAGAAATTGAGAGACCGCAAACTTATATAGACCATTGGATGACATGATCCAACGGCTCTCAACTCCTATTCCTTGAGGAGCCACCATTTCTGCCCCTCTTTTAGAGGGAGATATATTCCGAGATTTTGTGCATACATGTTTTCTAATTTTTTTTTTCTGAATTTATTTTTTTTATAAGTTTCCGTGATTTTTATTACTTTTGTATTCTAATGATTGTTTACTTATTTATCAAATTGTGTTGCAAATTCTTGCCAACCACATATAATTGTTTTATACTTATTTTATATTAGTATATTTAAATTATATTTAAATATTTTTTTAATTTCCTTCAGTTTTATTTTGATTTGGTTTTCGATGGTGCATGGATATATAGTTTAACTACTAATCTTTCCTTTCTTTCACTAAAAAGGGGCCCTTAATTTTGGAACTGGACTATATCAATAGAAAATTCAATAGAAAATAAGAAGTATATTTCATTACATGATAAACAAGTCAAAGCCCGCTAGCCTTTCAGATGTGGTATATATTATATGAGTGGGATTGGATAACCACAAAACTTGATGACACTATAATTACCACAAATCTTATAAATTCACAAAAAATATTAAAAATAGAAAATATTTTTTAATATATTTATTTACTTATAGATTGACTATGTTTCAAATTTCATTCAATTTAAGTGTCATTTGATGCTTCGTCAAGAACTATTAAATTTAGACCGTTGTAATTATCATACAAACTTGATCATTCTGGTGAAGTATCAAATGGTATTCAAATTGAATGAAATTTGATACACAATCAATCTATGATTCAATGAATATATTTGTAAGAGATTTTCTGTTTTTAAGATTTTTTTGGTTAATTTATAAAGTCTGTAGTAATTGTAGTGTCACCAAGTTTTGTGGTTATCTGATATCCACTTATATTATATTATGAGATGTATCAATATATATTCTACCAACTTCATTAATTTGAGTTCAAAATGTTTAATGTAGATTCCTATGTTAATTCGTACGATTAATAAATCAAACGATAAAACTCACGGGTCATAACGGGATAATTCTAAACCAAATAATCAGTCAATTCGTACATAGAAAAGATCGATTCTTTGTGTGCGCTAGCTATTGATGATTGATTTTTCCAATCAATTTTTTGTTTTATTATCATTAATTTGGTAAATAAATGCGATAAACATAAGTATTTTTTGCAAACAAATAAGTGTGGCATATATATGTAGTTGTTAATTAATCGCTGACAATTGACATGCTTTGAATTGTCAAATTAATGACTCAATCATAAGCGAGTAAGTGACATTTACATCTTCCATGAAATAAGCGTCACAATACGAGTATATATCTCATTGCTTTATAGTTAATATGTATTGAAGCAGCTTCTGAATTACATTGACTCGGTGAAGATGTCACCTTTTGGGTATACCAGGTCTCTTAACATGTGATGCTGACCGGAATATATAATAGTCTTTTTACTCGGTAGAGTCTTAATTAATATATATACTAGTAAAGAGTCTACGTCTTGCTTTTTAAGTATTTGTTTTGAATTTTTCAAAATAACTCAAAAATATTAATAAAATATTGCTTGTTTGTATATGATTTTAAAAATCCGAAACAAGTACTTAAAAAAATGACATATAACTTTCAAATTATCAAATGAATGGCTGAATCATAAGCGAGTAAGCGACATTTATACATCTTCCATGAAGTAAGCGTCACACGAGTATAACTCACTGCCTTATAGTTAATTGAAGCAGCTTAATTCTGATCATACATTGATTCGGTGAAGATATCGCCTTTGAGTAGACCAGGTCTCATAATTAACAATAAGATATTTACATTGAAGAAGCGCCATCCAATATATATATATATATATATATGTCAATTCAATGATATATATATCATGGACTTTTGAAGAAGTCAGTGGCTGTTAACATGAAACTTTCAATTCATTAATTAGTTTTTAATTGAGATTATACACGTTGAAAAGTTCTTTATAACGAGTGCACCTGCTCAACTCAAGGACCTTATAACGTACATATATATATGAAGTCATAAACATGTATATAAGCACCACACCTAGCTCTTCTCCAGCACCACAATCAACTCTAAATTGCCTTCTAAATTTAGAACCTCCTCCTTCTGTAGCTCTCTCTCTCTCTCTCTCTCTCTCTCTATTGAATTAAACCTAGCAGCTATCCAAGTTCTCCATCTGCCTCTTACTATATATGAAAATGGCTTCTAAATTTGCTACCATAGCAACTGCAATGCTCTTCATTGTGTTATCGTCGAACCATTGCGAAGCAGATCTCACCCCAAATTACTATGACTACACATGTCCGCAAGCTCTTCCGACCATTCACAGAACCATCCGGAATGCCATTGCACAAGAGCGCCGAATGGCTGCCTCTCTGATTCGCCTCCACTTCCATGATTGCTTTGTTCAGGTACGTCCACTAATTATTTGTAAATCACATGATTTAATCTCTTTATGTGAAATTAAATAGAAATTGCAGCACATGTTTATTACATATCAATTTTAAAATGTTTTCATTAGTACGTACTATTAACTGACCACTCCTTAATTTTTAAGATCATACTTGCCACTGGGTTACAAAATAGATTGTAGTATCGAATAGAATTAAATACATTAATATATGCTCTTCCATACATGTATGTCACCCTTTTATGTTAATTGAGTTGATACGTATGATAGAACTAAAATTTTAATAAATTAACTGATATATTGCAATTAAAATTAATTAGGGATGTGATGGATCGGTGTTGCTAAAAGACACACCGTGGTTCATTGGTGAGCAAGGTGCTAGACAAAATAACAATTCGATTAGAGGAATGGAAATCATTGATGCTGCTAAGTGGGCTGTGGAGGCAGTTTGCCCAGGAGTCGTTTCTTGTGCAGATATTCTTGCAGTTGCAGCTAGAGACTCTTCTGAGTATGTGAGTGGACCGACATGGACAGTTAAATTGGGGAGAAGGGACTCGACCACAGCAAGTAGAGATTTGGCTACTGCTGATTTGCCCTTTGGTACTGATAATCTGGATGTGCTGATCAGTAAATTTGGCAGGAAGGGCCTCAATGCTAAGGAAATGGTTACACTCTCAGGTGCACACACAATAGGTCAGGCTCAATGCGTGACTTTTAGAGATCGTATATACAATGAGACCAACATTGATCCGGGCTTTGCTTTTTACCGGAGACGTGGTTGCCCTAACAACGATGCTGGAATCACAAACTTGGCACCTCTAGACCCTGTTACACCAAACAAACTTGACAACAAGTACTACAAAAACTTGATGCAAAGAAGGGGACTTTTGCATTCTGACCAGGTGTTGTTCAATGGAGGTGAGACTGATGGCTTTGTAGCTGGCTATAGCAAGGATCCGTCCTCCTTTTATGCCGATTTTGCGGCAGCGATGGTCAAGATGGGGGACATTAACCCACTAACAGGTTACTCAGGCCAGATAAGAAGGATTTGTAGTGCCATCAATTAATGCGCATTCTGAGATAATTTTGTGCGACCTATTGTCTGGATTTCTTCAACACTTGTAATCTATTTCTTTAATTTCATACCTTATTTCTTTCATTTTTTTTTCATGTATATATATACAGATTTCTTTGTATGTAATGCTCCGAAAGCAACCTAATTGAAATGTGTAATTAATCTACATCGTAAATGTGATAAATATTTCTCCATTTAATTCAATATTATATATCGTGTTTTTACCATTTTTGTTTTTGTACATGGTTCGTATATAACTCCCTGCACCATTTTTTTGTGGATTAAGACCCCCCCCCCCCCCCCCCCCCCCCCCCCCCAACACCCCAACACAAAAAAAAAAAAAAAAATATATATATATATATATATATATATATATATATATATACTTGTTCTGTAATCTGTAGTCATTTCACCTAGCATGCTATTAGTCTTGAGATATCCATAAAAATGCAATTTTAATTTGTGGTTTGTTGCTCGATTAATTTTTCGTTTACAGAAAACATTTCTTTAGGATATTACTAATCAAGGTTGCGCCATTTTCAATCAAAATAAAGCAACCATGAACCATCTATGTTGTTAATTTTGTTGATTATTTGTTGGTGTTACTCCCATGATTATACCTTAACAATTTTACCTGTTACAAATGAATTTAATATTGGATAATACTCATTGATAGTGGTCGGATCAAAAAGAAACTTTTTTTTTAATTAGTAAGATCGTTAGAGTAAAATTCTAATTTGTTTTTGTTATCTCAGTATCACTTGTTACTTCCTTAATTTCTACGAAAGAGAGAATCATAATTGATCCTTACCAATTTGATGTGTTTTTACTTCTGTATATAAAAACATGAGTGCTACCTAGAGTCCATACAATGAACATCCATAGAACTCACATGTGGGATGAGAAATGGGACCCATGTGGGCCCATATGTAACCAATCCACTCACATGTGTGTCCTATAGATGTCCATTGTATGGGCTCTTAATGTTTTCCATAAAAAATGATGGTTGTTCTTAAGTTTTGCTTTACTTTATTTTACAATAATATGAATCTTATATCTTTAGTTATATTATAGAAAAAAATTCAAAATATATATATGTTAAAATGTTTCTTTACATGACATATCGTACTAAGTTTGAAGAAGAAGATTTTAAATATTTGAAATATATTACCCTGTATATACCATACAATTTTTTTTTTATTTAAAACTTTGAGAGTATAAATTAAAATAATATAATAATAATTGAATATATTTTTGTCAATATTATTAAGAAAGGTAAAAGAGAGTTAGCATTGGTGGAGGGCAAGAAAGGATCCATAAGCTAGGACGTTTTGTTGAATTTTTGGAGAGGAGCAATTTGTGTAACAAATTTTAAAAGAAGGATAAAATGTTGCATTCCCTGTTCTAATTTTAAAATAATAATAATACAATTGTACTGGGAACGATTCTTGTCATCTTTTGTGTGCGCTAGCTGGCTATTCATAACTTGATATTTCCAATCATTTTTATTTTATTATTAATTTGGTATGTAAATGCGACAAACATATAATATATATTTCTTAAACAAATAAGTGTGTGTACTGTGTACGTAGTATAATTGTTAATCGTTGACACATGACATGCTTTTAATTATCAAATAAAATTAATGACTCATGAATTATATATAAGCGAGCAAGCGACATTATATATATTTTCCATGAAATAAGCGTCACAATACGAGTATAACTCAACTCATTGTTTTTATAGTTATAGTTAATATATCGAAGCAGCTTCTGAATTACATTGATTAGATGAAGATATCGCCTTTTGAGTATACCAGGTCTCTTAACATGCGATGCTGACCGGAAGTTAATAGTCCTATTAATTACTCGGTAGAGTCTTAATATATAATAATTGTGACACTTCACCTTACAATAAAATATTTAAATTGAAGAAGCGCCATCCATATATATATATATATATTTGTCAATTCAATGATCGATATATAATTATATATATACATGGACTTTTGAAGAAGTCAGTTGCTTCCACGATGAAATTTTCAATTTATTAGTTTTTAATTGAGATTACACACGTTGAACGGTTCTTTAACGAGTACACCTGCTCAACTCGAGGACCATGACGTACATATATGAAGCAATATATAAGCACCACACTAGCTCTTCTCCAGCACCACAATCAACTATTAATTGCCTTCTAAATTTAGAACCTCCTCCTTCTACAACTCCCTCCCTCCCTCCCTCTCTCTCTCTCTCTCTCTCTCTCACACACACACACACACACACACACTATAACTATATTTTTTTAATTAAACCTAGCTAGCAGCTATCCAAGTTCTCTATCTGCCTCTTACTATATATAAAATAATGGATCCTAAGTTTTCTTTGATAGCAACTGCAATGCTCTTCATTGTGTTATCGTCGAACCATTGCGAAGCAGATCTCACCCCAAATTACTATGACTACACATGTCCGCAAGCTCTTCCGACCATTCGCAGAACCATCCGGAATGCCATTGCACAAGAGCGCCGAATGGCTGCCTCTTTGATTCGCCTCCACTTCCATGATTGCTTTGTTCAGGTACATCTACTAATAACTATAAATCACATGATTTACTTTTTTTAAGTGAAATTGCATAGAAAATGTAGCATGTAATTTATTACATATCAGTGATAAAATGTTTTAATTGGTATAACTATTAACTGGTCACACCTTAATTTTAAATTTAAGATCTTACTTGCCACTGGATTACAATATAGATAGTACTATCTATTAGAATTGAAAACATAATTAAATATATGCTCTTAAATACATATATGTCACCCTTTTATGTTAATTGAGTTGATATGTGTGATAGAACTAAAGTTTAAATAAATTAACTGATATATTGCAATTAAAATTAATTAGGGATGTGATGGATCGGTGCTGCTAAAAGACACACCGTGGTTCATTGGTGAGCAAGGTGCTAGACAAAATAACAATTCGATTAGAGGAATGGAAATCATTGATGCTGCTAAGTGGGCTGTGGAGGCAGTTTGCCCAGGAGTCGTTTCTTGTGCAGATATTCTTGCAGTTGCAGCTAGAGACTCTTCGGAGTATGTGAGTGGGCCAACATGGACGGTTAAATTGGGGAGAAGGGACTCGACCACAGCAAGTAGAGATTTGGCTGCTGCTGATTTGCCCTTTGGTACCGATAATCTGGATGTGCTAATCAGTAAATTTGGTCGGAAGGGTCTCAATGCTAAGGAAATGGTTACACTCTCAGGTGCACACACAATAGGTCAGGCTCAATGCGTGACTTTTAGAGATCGTATATACAATGAGACCAACATTGATCCGGGCTTTGCTATTTACCGGAGACGTGGTTGCCCTAACAACAATGCCGGAATCACAAACTTGGCACCTCTGGACCCTATTACACCAAACAAACTTGACAACAAGTACTACAAAAACTTGATGCAAAGAAGGGGACTTTTGCATTCTGACCAGGTGTTGTTCAATGGAGGTGAGACTGATGGCTTTGTAGCTGGCTATAGCAAGGATCCGTCCTCCTTTTATGCCGATTTTGCGGCAGCGATGGTCAAGATGGGGGACATTAACCCACTAACAGGTTACTCAGGCCAGATAAGAAGGATTTGTAGTGCCATCAATTAATGCGCATTCTGAGATAATTTTGTGCGACCTATTGTCTGGATTTCTTCAACACTTGTAATCTATTTCTTGAATTTCATACCTTATTTCTTTCATTTTTTTTTCATGTATATATATACAGATTTCTTTGTATGTAATGCTCCAAAGGCAACCTAATTGAAAAGTGTAATTAATCTACATTGTAAATGTAATAAATATTTCTCCATTTAATTCAATATTATATATTGCGAAATTATTATTCTTTTTTACCATTTTTGTTCTTGTACATAGTTTTTAAGTTTTTATATATGATGATATGATTTTAGAAGTTAAAGGGTCCTTTTGACAATTGCACATTCGCACTTCAAAGTGCACCACTTTTTGTGGATTAAGCCCCCTCATTTCACCTAGCATGCTAGTAGTCTTGAGATATCCATAAAAATGCAATTTTAATTGGTCGTTTGTTGCTCGATTAATTTTTCGTTTACAGAAGGCGCGTTTCTTTTATATGTTACTAATCAAATTTGCGGCCTGTATTAATTAATCAAACTAAAGCAACCATATATCTATGTTGTTAGTTTTTTTAATTATTTGTTGGGTTTGGTTCCTATGATTATACCTAAACAATTTTTTAACAGTTGCATATGAACTTAATATATTAAGTTCATATGAATATTGTTCAATATATATTGGACAATATTCATTGATAATTGTCGGATTGAAAAGAAACTTTTTTTATTGGGATCATTAGAATAAAATTCTTATTTATTCTTTTTTTTTTTTGTATGATATTGGACAATATCATTAGAATAATATTGGACAATATCACTTGCTACTTCCTTAATTTCTACGAAAGAGAGAATCTTGATTCTGATATATGCCATGACTGATCCATACCAATTTGATGTGTTTGTAGTTCCGTATATAAAAAATGATGGTTGTTCTTAAGTTTTGCTTTACTTTATTTACAATAATATAAATCTTATATCCTTAATTATATTATAATAAAATAAAAAATGTATATATGTTAAAAATGTTTTTTTACATGACATATTGTACTAAGTTTGAAGAAGAAGATTTTAAAGATTCGAACATTACCCTGTAATTTATACTATACAAAAATTTTTTATTTAAAACTTTGAGAGTATAAATTAAAAATAATAATAATGTTAGAAATTGGCCCGAATTGTTATGTGGCTCGTTGGACTTGTATCTTTTGTTATCATTTATATTTGTATCATGCATTAGACTTTATGAGAGAGGAAATTTTAGTATATTGAGAATTTGGCCTCCTTCCTCTTGCTCTCTCCTTCTTGTGAAACCCTAGGTTGCCGAGGAGGTCATTCGCCAGCATCCCCGACCGTGCTCTCGTCAAATTACTGTAACAATAATAATAATTGAATGTATTTTTGTTAATATTATTGAGAAAGGTAAAAGAGAATTAGCATTGGTGAAAGGGGATGGAGGAGAAAGGATCCATAAGGTAGGATAATATGTTGAATTTTTGAAGAGGAGCAATTTGTTTAAAAATTTTTTGAAAGAAGGATAAAATGTTAAATTCCCTTTCTAAATTAAATATCATTTGTAGTGACTTGACGAATTCAATTTTATAATGTTTTGTATATCTCGTACATATTTGTACGATTGATAAATCAAACGATAAAAGTCAAGGATTATCACAACAGGACAATTCTAAACCAAATGATCAGCCAATTGGTACTTGGAACGATTCTTTAGTGTGCGCTAGCTATTGATGACTTGATTTCTCCAATCAATTTTATTTTATTATTAATTTGGTAAGAAAATGTGACAAACCATGAATATTTTTCTTCTGAAACAAATAAGTGCGTGTAGCATATATCTATAATTATTTATCCATGACAAATGGCAAATGGCATGCTTTTAATTATCAAATGATGACTGAATCATAAGCGAGTAAGCACCAGTATCTTCCATGAAAGAGGCGTCACAATACGAGTATAACTAGAGGTGGCAACTGGCAAATCAGGCGGGCGGATCGGATTCGGGTCCGGACCAGATCATAAGTCAGGTCAATTTGACTTTCTTAAAGATCTCGGGTCTAGTCACAATCGGTTGGGTTGAGTCAATTTTAATATCGATATTTTTTGTAATTGTTTTGTTGATTTGAGCCGGATTGCAATTGTTTGATCCCGAGTCAAGTTTACATCGGGTCAGATCACGGACAGTCAAGCGAGTCTCCCAGATCAAATCGGATTTTACCACCTCTAAGTATAACTCATTGCTTTCGTTGAAGCACCTTCTTAATTACAATTACGTTGGTAGCTACTACCAACTTTTCAAAAAGACCGAAATATATATATACACATTAATTAGATAAAGATATATATCGCCTTTTGAGTAGACCACGTCTCCTAACATGTGATGCAGACCGAGACATAGTCCTTAATTCAACTCGGTAGATCGAGTTTAATATAATTACTGAGGTACTTTTTCAAATCACGACCTTACAATAAATGAATTATATAAATTGAAGAAGAGCGCCCATCAATGTCAATTCAATGATATGTATCATGGACTTTGGAAGAAGTCAGTGGCTTAATTCCAAGAAAAAAATTAATTTTGAGTTCATTAGCTTTTACTTAAGATTATGCACACGTTGAAACGTTCTTTAACGAGTACACCTATTCAACTCAAGGAACTTAATTACATGTATGAAGTTACGATCATGTATAATTGTATATATATAAGCACCGCAGCTAGCTCTTCTCCAGCATCACAATCAACTCTTAATTGGCTTCTAAATTTAGAACAATCTCCTTCTGTAGCTCTCTCTCTCAAACCACCTATTTTTTTGAATTGAACCCAAGTTCTCCATCTGCCTCTTATATATAAAAATGGCTTCTAAAGTTTCTTTGATAGCAATCGCAATGCTCTTCGTTACGTTTTCTTCGAACCGTTGCCAAGCAGATCTCACTCCAAATTACTATGACTATACATGCCCGCAAGCTCTTCCGACCATTCGCAAAACCATCCGGAATGCCATTGCACAAGAGCGCCGAATGGCTGCCTCTCTGATTCGCCTCCACTTCCACGATTGCTTCGTTCAGGTACAGTAATTAATTGTTATCACATGATTTCTTTAATTGAAAGTACAAAAGAAAATGCATCTTGTTTATTGTTACATATCAATTTTAAATGTGTTAATTAGTGAGTATTATATATTAACCAGTCGCTCCTTAATTTTGAATTTAAAATCTTAACTACTTGCCAATCGAATACAATATATATAAACATATTAAACAGTACTATCATATATTTACAATTAATTACATAAATATATGCTCATAATTAGAAGGTACATGTACATATCACCCCTTTCTATATTAATTAAGTTGATTTTAGTGAAAGAACTGAAGTCCAAGTATATTAATTAAAGCACTGTAATTAAAATTAATTAGGGATGTGATGGATCAGTGCTGCTAAAAGACACTCCATGGTTTATTGGCGAGCAAGGTGCTAAACAAAATAACAATTCGATTAGAGGAATGGAGATCATTGATGCTGCCAAGTGGGCAGTGGAGGCAGTTTGCCCAGGAGTCGTTTCATGTGCAGATATCCTCGCGGTTGCAGCTAGAGACTCTTCTGAGTATGTGAGTGGACCGACATGGACAGTTAAATTGGGGAGAAGGGACTCAACCACAGCAAGTAGAGATTTGGCTACTGCTGATTTGCCCTTTGCGACTGATAATCTAGATGTTCTGATCAGTACATTTGGCAAGAAGGGTTTCAATGCTAAGGAAATGGTTACACTCTCAGGTGCACACACAATAGGTCAGGCTCAATGCGTGACTTTTAAAGATCGTATATACAATGAGACCAACATTGATCCGGGCTTTGCTATTTACCGGAGACGTGGTTGCCCTAACAACAATGCCGGAATCACAAACTTGGCACCTCTGGACCCTGTTACACCAAACAAACTTGATAACAAGTACTACAAAAACTTGATGCAAAGAAGAGGACTTTTGCATTCTGACCAGGTGTTGTTCAATGGAGGTGAGACTGATGGCTTTGTAGCTGGCTATAGCAAGGATCCGTCCTCCTTTTATGCTGATTTTGCGGCAGCGATGGTCAAGATGGGGGACATTAACCCACTAACAGGTTACTCAGGCCAGATAAGAAAGATTTGTAGTGCCATCAATTAAAGCACATTCTGAAATAATTTTGTGCATCTTCTTCTTTTTCTTCAAAATTTGTAATGTTGAATTTCATACCTTTTTTTCATTTTTTTTTTCTGTTGATATATATACAGAGTTCTTTCGTATGTAATGCTTTAAAGGCAACCTTCTAGAGAAGTGTAATAAATCTAAGGTTGCCTAAATGTAATTAATTAACTCCAGCTTATTCAATATTATCAACGAAAGAGTTATTCTTATTACTCATTTTTTTCTTATACATAGTTTTTTTTTTTTATATGATTATACGATTTTAGAAGTTAAAGGCTCTTTTTTTCATTAATCACATTTCAAATCTCACCATTTTTGTGGATTAAGCACATTATTTGCATTTATACTCTGATCTGTAGTCATTTCTTCTAGCATGCTCGTTGTCTTGAGAATTTAATAAAAATTGATTTATATCTGGTTCATATTGTCTGCCTTAGTCACCAAAAACATGGTTGTTTGATCCCTCTTGTAATATACTAGAGTAATACTGAACTCTGAACATTAATCTTTGATTGAAACATATCTAACTTAATGAGCAGATGAGTTTTGAATAAAGATGAATTATATTTTCTCAAAAATAAAACAAAGTTCTTTAAGCTAGACTATTATACTAACGTTAGCATTTCGGACCGAAATGCTGACGCCTTAAATTTTATGTTATTGTGTCCGAAATCACGATTTATAGTGCTCAATAAATTCTTTATATGAAAATATTGGGGAATACAAAAAATTTTCATATTTAGAATTTTCTAAGTATTTGTTTTGCATTTTTTAAAATAGCATATACAAACATCAATATTTTATTAATATTTATAACATGTTTTCTAAAATTCAAAAGAAATACTTAGAAAACTCTAAAAATAAAAAAATTTTGTATTGCCCAATATTTTCATATAAAGAATTTATTGAGCACCATAAATCGTGATTTCGGATACGATAACATAAAATTTGAATCGTTAGCATTTCGGTCAAGTTCTTTTATTAAAAACAAAGATGAATTTTTCATATCCATAAATAGACTACTTCTCAAAAAGTTTTGCTACAGCTTATCCAAAGGCTGCCATTTCTTCTCCTCTCCACCGTCGGATCCCACTTTTCCTTTTTTATTTCCCCCCGCTTTGTGACAATGAATTCGCCCATAGGTCCGGTCTTAACTCTCTGACTGAGTGCATTCCCATCCAAATCCAATCCAATCCAATCCATGTACATTGTACAACAAACCCCCAACCCTAATTCTCATCCTCTGTTGCACTTTTCCTGCTACACCTCCTATAGCGGCCCACTACTCTTCAATGTCCGTACTCTTCAATGTCTTAAAGTTACTTCTATTAGAGTCAACCCATCACATGAAGAATGCACAAATTTTTATCGTGTTTGATCAGAAAAGAAAGTGTTTCTTGAGGCACATGGCTACTGCCTTTTTCACTGGGAACCGTAAATCTGGTGTGCAGTGATCCGAGTCAAAATCATATTTTAGTTATGAACATCGGTTCATTAATTTTTATCGTGTTTGATCAGAAAAGAAAGTGTTTCTTGAGGCACATAGGCTACTGCCTTTTTCACTGGGAACCATAATGTGCAGTGATCTGAGTCAAAATCATATTTTGGTTATGAACATCGGTTCATTACAACATGTATAGCCAATCGCTGGAAAGCAAACTCTCATTCCTACCCTGTCACCCGTGCGTTGCTGGACAAATGCAGAGAAAACTATACAAATTATGAAAAACATCCCCCAAGTTGTACCCAAGCTATTATCCAAAGCACCCAAAAAAATTAATTAGTCAATAATAATTGATTTACATTTATTTAAGAAATAAATTATACTTCTTCATAATCTTAAAACATATAAATGTAATAGAAGTCTGTTGCAATTTATATTACGATTCATAAATATAATAAAAAAAATTCATTTATGTAAAGTAAAGATCATAATAAAAAAAAAATTACACTCTAATAGAAGTAACTTTAAGACCAACAATAGTTTTTTTTTTTTTTCTTTTAGTAAATAGAGAAACTTTTAAATAGACATGGTTGTTTGAAAATGATAACGGAGATGAAAAGGTATAATGTATTACTATAGAAATATAGATTGTGGAATGCTAACACATCAAAATTTATGTTGTCGTGTCCGAAATCATGATTTATGGAGCTCAATAAATTATTATATAAAAATATTGGGGAATACAAAAATGTTTTATTTTTAGAGTTTTCGAAGTATTTATTTTGCATTTCTGAAAATAGCATGTACAAACATCAATATTTTATTAATATTTACGAGCTCATTTCTAAAATTCAAAAGAAATACTTAGAAAACTCTAAAAATGAAAATTTTTTGTATTCGCAAATATTTTCATAGAAAGAATTTATTTAGCACCATAAATCGTGATTTCAGACACGATAACATAAATTATGAATTTAACATACTTAGTATGATAGTCTTAACTCTGTATTATTATAGAATCTCAATTATACAGTTAGAATCAAATGAAAGCTACCATTAGATCATAATCATGCCACATGTATAAAATTTAACGCCTCTATCCCCTGCGATGATTCCATACCGTCAGAGAGGAGCATTGATATGTGATATATGATTCCTAAAATTACAAGGTCAATATCATTGTATCAAATATATATTATTGCATTTAATAGACAGATATTAGAAAATATTTATACTTTGTTATTCTAATCCAAACCAAATCAATCATCTCCCATCGGTTCTATACCTGGGGCTTACTACAAATTATGATATCAAATTAATAGTGTTTACTACTATAATTTTGTATATGTTGAATTGTGCCCCAAAAATAATCATCCATACCTAAATAATATTTTATTATCTATTTTTTTTTTAATTTTAGATACCCATTAAGCAATTAAGAAAATACTCAGATTATGATTTTCATTTTTCATAAACTTTATAAAGTTGGAAAATTGTTATTGTGCTATGAACAAAGAAATATCTCAGTGAACATAATTTTATATCATTAGGATTATGTCTTTCAAAATTTCTTGAAATTTTTTTATCACTTAAACTTAATATTAGCTAAAGATAAATAAAAGAATATATTTTTAATTATGCGCAGCAGAGTGCGCACAATAGCTAGTTGATCATGTAAGACGTGCTCTTTATTCAACTAGTATAGTGCCCACGCGTTGCAGTGGGGTATCAATATTTTTTATTTGTATTTATTTAAATTATTGAATAAAAAAATTAAAATAACATCTAATCTCCAAATATATCACAGTTTTATGATTTTAAAGATTGACATACAAAATTGATTTATTTTTAATTATTTTAAAAGGAATATCTCAAAGAATCATTAAAAATAGTAATAAAATTTCTAAAATGTTAAAATTTGGAATCCTTCAACTTTATAATGTCAAGATTATTATATGCTATTTGCATTAAAATTTCGGCGATGGATTTTTGAATTTGGACCGTAAATATGTCAATATGAAATGCTTACGAAAGCACCGAAGCCGGACTCATGATAATGATAATGATAATGATAATGATAATGATAATGATAATGATAATAATAATAATAATAATAATAATAATAATAATAATAATAATAATAATAATAATAATAATAAGAGTTATGTTATGGTGCACCATGGTGCAAATGGAGTTTTTACACAACCGTTTTCAAAATCTCATAAATCGAACTTCAAATGTCAAATCTAATTAAACCAACATATTCTACATATTGAAATATGGTGGCATACCAAATTTTACAATTTTTAGAATTTTTTAACTATTTTTTTGGATTTTCGAAAGATGGACCAAAAATAATAATAAAATAATACCATTTTTTATATAAAAAAGTAACCATCTTTGAAAAATCTAAAAAAATAGTTAAAATGTTCCAAAAATTGTAAAATTTGGTATTTTGCATAATCTCAATATGTAGATTGTGTTGGACAAATTGAGTTGGTCATTTAACTTTTGGAAATAGAGATTCGATCATAGTGCAAAACGCTTGCATAATAACAAATCTCTAATAATAATAATAATAATAATAATAAAAATAATAATAATAATAATAATAATAATAATAATAATAAAAATAAAAAGCAAACATGTGAATCATTCATTCATTACGTGCACAACAATTCAAATTCATATCCCCTGCTGTACTGCATAGCGCAGGTCTCAACATCAGCCATTAGATTGTCTCGAGATTCGTGCCAGAACTGATCTTGGGGCAATCCAACGGCTGACGCTATGAACTGCACAATGCAGTACAACAGGAGATATGAATTAATTGTCTCTTTTGCGTGACAAGAACAACAGATTTTATCTAACAAAAACCCCCAATCATTGATAAAATAACAAATTTGCCATCCTGGCACATGGGCAGACGCGACATTCAGTGGCATATCTGTAAATTCTTTTAACTCAAAGGGTTTTTGGGAGAGAGGAGAGAGCAATTGATCCGGAGACCCAAAGAGCGGATTGCTCTGTCAACTTTCGCGCGGACGGTTCAGATGCTTGGATTTGCTCTGATCGGACGGTTAGAAATGAGTATGAATAGAGACTCCTTTTGGGTTTCAAAAGAACTCCTCCTTTTATTATTAGTAGGGATGATATGATATCCAGTGAAAATCTTATGAAGATTAACGACTCCTATCCTATCTACAACTTACAAACCAATGAAAAGTGATAAAATTCAGTTATAGAACGGTCACTCTGCTTTCTCTTTTTTTTTTTTTTTTTTTGAAAAGGTCCCTCTGCTTTCTCAAGTCCATCATACAGATAAAAAGAAAAAAGAAGAAGCCCAAATAAATAAGGTTGAACAACCTACTACTCCTCCTTGTGTTTGGCAAGTGTAGTAAAAATGTATTAGTGGTATAGTAAGTGATGTAAGGTGATTTAAGTCACCAAACGGAAGTGATTTAAGTCATCAAACGGAAGTGATTTAAGGTGTAGTAAGTTAACGCAGCTATATAGGTGTATTAAACTAAATCACCAACATTTCACATCTTTTATACATTCTACCAACTTTACTTCATCTATTTATTTTACTACTACCAAACACCATTGCATTAAGATGATTTAGTATTTTACTCCGCTTTAATTTACTATGTTTGCCAAACGGAGGAACTGTTTAACTAGAGACGGCCCAGTATCTGTATGTACCTCACCACGGCCCAACAAACCATTCCACTCTTCTACAATTCTACCACTATGTTATTGTTAACTCTTCAGTCTTCAGTAATTCTTGATAGTCGTCTCGCCGGTTGCCAGTGAGACGGTGCATTCCCCTCTTCTATTACTATTTACTACTACTCCCCAGTCGCACCCACCGGAGGGTCTATCCTGGCGGATGGGGACACGGCAGCTGGAATTGCTTGTGAGAGAGCGCTGTAAGTCTGGTAGACTGACTGTCCGGGAAGCACATAACCTGTTCGACAGGTTGCTCCTTGCCAAGAACCCGAAACCGACTGTCTCTTGCTACAACCTTCTCTTGTCATCACTGGTACGCATGAAGAAGAACGTGACCAACCACCAGGCCAGTACTATCTTTTCCCTTTTTAACCGATTGACGAGAAGCAAACAGACCTCTCTCGATTCTTACACCTATGGGATCATGACGGGCTTCTGTACCCGACTGAACCGGGTTGGCCTAGCTTTTGTTTTGCTTGGAAGGTATCTTAAGGAGGGAGCGGGAGCTGATCCTGGTGTCTTCAATCCGTTGCTGAAGGGTCTTTGTAAGAATGATAGGATCGATGAAGCTGCAGCTCTGGTGCTCGACAAAATGCCCAGGCTGGGATGCACACCAAATTTGATCTCCTACACCACTCTCATTGATGGGTTGTGTAAGAAAGGACAAATTAAGAAGGCGAAGCAACTCATGACTTGCATGTCTTCTCAAGGTCTTGAACCTAATATTGTGACCTATACCACTCTTATCAATGGGTTTTGTAAAAAAGGACAAGTTGACAAGGCAGAGCAACTCATGAGTGACATGGCTGCTAAAGGTCTTGAACCTAATATTGTGACCTATAACACTCTTATTAATGGGTTTTGTAAGGAAGGACAAGTTGAGAAGGCGGAACAACTCATGACGTGCATGTCTTCTAAAGGTCTTGAACCTAATATTGTGACCTATACCACTCTTATTAATGGGTTTTGTAAGGAAGGTCAAGTTGACAAGGCAGAGCAACTCATGACTTGCATGTCTTCTAAAGGTCTTGAACCTAATATTGTGACCTATAACACCCTTATTAATGGGTTTTGTAAGGAAGGACAAGTTGAGAAGGCAGAGCAACTCATGGATTACATGGCATCGAATGGTGTTCAACCAAATATTGTGACCTATAATACTCTTATGTATGGTTTGTGTGAAATAGGAGGAATTCAGAAAGCACAACAACTGATAGGTGACATGGCAGCAAAACGTTTTGAACCTGATATCATGACCTATAATACTCTTATGGATGGTCTGTGTAAAAGAGGAGAAGCTGATCAGGCAATGAAACTTATCGATGACATGGCTGCTAAAGGTCTTGAGCCTAATATTGTGACGTATAATACTATTAAGTATGGTCTGTATAAAATAGGAGATGTTGAGAAGGTAAAGCTACTTATCGATGACATGGCTGCTAAAGGTCTTGAGCCTGATATCATGACCCGTAGCACTCTTCTCAACAGGCTGAGTGCTAAAGGAGAAACTAAGAAAGGCACGATAACTCATGGTAATGGGATGATATCGTGCAAGAGGGCTAGTGTACCAAGCAAGGAGAATGCTGCAGCTCATGATTCCAATGATGGGATGAGTTGAAGACGCAAGGGACATCATGCACCTGATAATTGGTAAGACTAACAAATGAAGTGCTGAATGTAATTGAACTATCATAAGAACCATATGTACTCTGATTGGGTTGGTTCTAGATTTTTAGTTTTTGGGAAGGTTTGTTCTATTTGAATCTGTAAATCATTTGTCCAAACATCATCTAGAAGAACTACAAGATATGTTTTGTTTTTCAAGTCATTTGTGAAGTTGTGGTCAGTTTTTTTCATGTTTCTCTCATCTTAAGGGATGAGACTGTTCCAGAGTTGTTCTACTAGGTTCATGTAGATGCATAAATATTTATGGCAAGATCATGGTAAGTAGGTTCAAATTCAATGTCAAAAGCTTATGATCATGTGCACAAGATTATATTATTAATGAATTTGATTTGAGTGAAACCTTAGTCTAACTTTGAAACCAAGTCTTTTGTGAGTTACTTAAATCGGTATGGTGCAAGTCCGTGTCACCAGGAAACTAGGCCGGTGAAAAATAGGAAGTGTTATGTTGGTAACTGCTACCAACTTTTCGAAACAGAAAAACAGTAAGCGGTACAATTTCAATCCACTGATAGATGTAGTAGTGAATAAATTGGTGACTGAAATGAGACTTTGGGAGTACAGATGGATATCTTTTTTGGGACCAGTTGCCACTTAATTTGGGACTGGATAGGAGTAATGGGCGACTTTAGATTGGACAAAACATAAAGAGTTCAGATTTCACATTTTAGGATGGTGACATATCAATTTATTTTTAATTCTAAAATAACAAAAATAATATGAAATTCAAGTGTGAACAAAAAAGATAAATAAAAATAACAATGATAAAATAATAACAAAAGAAAAGTAATGCAAAGAAGTAACCATCCAGACTGAAATTAAGAAACAACAGAAATATCCTTGTGATCCAAGCTCCCTCAATACAAGATCTCGGAATCAATGAAATCGACGAATCGAACACGCATGCAAATGTTGAGCATCTCCATGGGAGGTTCTTTTAACTGGGTATGCACACGAAGAAAGACGAGGTGCTTCAATGTACCTAGAAAAGTTGCAACTACCCCCCATGGAAATCCATCATCTACTCTCATATCCAGTTCCCGCAAAGATGGCAAGTTCGGCAGCCCTTCTGATTCCCATGATTCTCTCAGTTTCATGCCGATAAGAGTTCGAAGGTCCCTTTGTTGTACTGATGGAGGGGGTCCCCGTGCGTGCCCGGATAATAGGACATGCCTCAGTGTTTTGATACACCATATACTGTCATCTATCTCAGTTACATGAGAATGCCCACGGAGATCGAGGGTCTGTAAGAAATTCGGGGCTTGCAGAAAGTAAGAATAATGTAGCCCCCCAACACGGTTCAGCTGCAGGTATCGGAGTGGTGCATATACATTATATGATTTCTTATCCTTTCGATCCTTTTTGATAAATATAGAAATCTGAATCCATGCAGGCTTTTGGCTCTGTACAGATTATACTGGCTAGCACCTTGAGCTATCCGTGTCTCGAGCAGTTTGGCAGTTTGTCAAAACTCAAGAGAGATCGAAGATTCGGGCTTGCTTCCTATATCTCTTCTTCAAAATGCATTGCATGATGAACTGCGACACGCCATGCACCTTCACAGCTTTCTTGATTGTCTGGATTTGAATACACCCTGAGAAAATTGTCTTCCTTCGCCTTCATTATGGCGATGTCATGCAGGAGATCATGTATGTGGCAATATAGAATCGAACCATCTCAACCTCTTTCGGATACTTGAACCATGCTCCTGGTAAACACAAAAATACACACTAGTTTTGCTTTATATTTTCTTACTTTAGTAGAAAAATTGGACACTTGCAGTTCCCTTGAGGATAGCACAGCTTAACTAAAAGAAAACTTTGCATTGATTCTGCAAGTACCATTACTGATAGAGGAATTAACATATCTCAGCTATTATGCCTTTCTATTCGAAGAGCTAAAAAAAAATAAACATACAATACATTTTTAAAAAGGATTTATCAAGCAACACAACTGGAATTTGGAACAGAAAACAACACTACATTAGTCAAGTTTGAATTACACTGACAACATAAAACATTCGAGTACCAAATTAGACTAACGAGACACATAGCACAGCACAATACTTCATCTGTAAACAATATTCGACGGCAACATGAACCTACAGTGGGGCTTGAATTGTCCACAGATATAATAGTATCTATGCAACTTGCGGTTTCGACTCCGGAGCTGAAATCTCCTTTCCATCTGATGATTTCTCCACTGCATAAGGTGCTTTGCTGACAATCCTGTTCAGGACATACATTTTATCAGAATAAAAATGGAAGTGAAGTCGTAAAAAGTAGTGACAAAATTGCTGCCCTGGAGAACTTCGAAACCATGCATTATCCCTATGCTACTCAATGCCAGTGCAAAATTGATGCCCAGGAGATCTTTTAATTTGCTTACTAGTTACCACCCACACCTTTTAAACTAAAGTCAATTTATATAATGGGGTTTGCCTTTGATTTTTTTTTTTTTCTGATAAAGGAAACATTAAAGCCAGTGAAGTTTTTTCATTATCAAAAGGAAGTTCTGCTAATTTTTGCTTTATCCAAGCATTTTAGCAAACAATTCTGGGCTGTGCTTATCCGGTGCACTGAATCTCATCTAGTTTTGAACTAATTTTGATCACATAGTGTGAAGGCAATCAGGAGGGAATCGTATCACCTACTGCACGGTACCTTACTGCACAAAGTGTTGTCCATCTGATTTACATAGAGATTCGTGTTGTCCTAATCTCAAAGATCCCCCTTGAAAATCCCATGGTCATGCAGCTGCGCTGGCTCGTCCTGCGCAACAGACGATAAGCACGCCTATCAGGAGATACATCTCGGACAGGTTGGATGCAGTACCTTTGTCGTCAGCCGAGGTGTACGAAGAGAAACTTTGGAGGTCAAACTTCACAGGTGGTTTCTTCATTTGGATACAGGACCAAGAGCAATCATCCACTTTTTAGTCATTTGTTGCTCGATTAAAATTGAAAGTTTCAGGAAGCATTCGTTTGGATATTACTAATGAAGCTTGCGGCCCTTTCAATCAAATTAATTCAATCATCCACTTCTTTAAATTTCTAATTATTTGAGTATCTACTTCAGTTTTACAAAAGAAAATCTTGATTCTGATGCCTATTCAGTATTTAAGTGACTGCTAATATCATATCCTTACAATTTTGATTTTTTCACTTCTGTATATTATAATTTGTTGGTAGTGTTAAGAGTCTTACACAAAGATACATCTCTTGCATAGAGGTGAGGGAGCGCAACCATTATTCTAGTGCCAAAACTTTAGCAATCTGTTTCTTCCTAAACACGTACTGGTGTCGTCGAATGTTTACCTGATACATTTATATCTTGGGGTCTGCTCAGGACGTTGATTAGTTAAAATCATCGTTCGATTAAATATCAAGCCTCAACCATCGATCGTTAGCATTT
The DNA here is from genome assembly GCA_030179965.1 of Cyperus esculentus. NCBI lineage: Eukaryota > Viridiplantae > Streptophyta > Magnoliopsida > Poales > Cyperaceae > Cyperus > Cyperus esculentus. The sequence goes on along the minus strand of JASGLE010000003.1, from coordinate 3,886,830 downwards.
CTATGCAAGTCCCATATTTGCCAGTTTGCCACCTTCACATCAATATCATGTAGCCACTCGGTTGTCGATTCCCAATTTTCTAGTCTGCCTATAAAGCATTTAAATGCTTCTCTTCAACAAACAATCAGAACATACCAGTATACCACTCAAAAATAAAAATAAAACGATCAGAACACAGGTAGTACACCTAGAGTAATTTAAACACTAGAAGAAAGCAGTTATTTGCTAGCAAAGCAGTATCAAGACACCCTCTAAGAATATCCCAACTCAGTCCATCATTGGAACAAAAATAAAAACGGATTTGTAGAACAAAAATAATAACAGCATTGAAGCTCTACTGCTGGCCAATCTTGGTTTTCTTCTCATGCCATAGCCTATCCAGTGCACTGTCAGCATCACCCTATTTTGCCACAAAAAAAATAGTATTTTGTAAATTCAACTAGCAAACCGTGTTAGGAAGTACTAAATATGGTTATAACAAAACAATTAGGCACAAAACCGCACCAACTGCTCACAATATACATGTTTCCACATCTAGGAAAGTAAAAAAAACCCAATAAACCATCTATTTTCATGTACAGAAGCTAAAAGAAGGTGATGATGTGAGAGCCATTTACTCCAATCAAAAGAAGCATCATTTGCCATACCATTAATGCACAAGTCCTTCCCATACGGACATAATTTCCAGACCAAAATACAACTTACAAAATCAAAAAGCTATATATCAACAGAGCATGTGTCTCATCATCTCACACAAAGCAATGCATGCAAACAACATGCTCTGTTCTTTGCATACATGATATATTCAGAGGAGAAAAGATAAACCTGAGCACGGATGGAGCCAGAGAGAGCAAAGGTGGTGAACTGTCCAGTGTAGATGCCATTCTCATCAAGGTGACCAATATTCAGTTGCACTGATGCATGATCCTTAGCTGTTATCAGCCTATTAGTAGCCGAGCTACAACAAAAGATAATTACGTTCATTAAGTAAGCAGTATATGTCACAAACAACGGTACTGTCCCCTCACCTTACCAGACCATGTTTTTTTTTAAAAAAAAAAATTTATTGACTGTGCTGAATTATGCCTAAAGCTATCAAACGCAGCAGCGATGTGTCAACTACAAAAAGCAAAATACTCAATATACCGCAGTTCGCTTTTATTTTTACTTTTATATATGTGAGGTTTAAAACATGAAAACTATCAAGACCAATAACAACAAAGCACGCAACGCATCCAAATGAGTCCAGGTATGGTCTAAATCCAGTAGAGAGCAACAGCTCCACCGTGCTACATTCACAATATACTTCCAACAAAATAGCATACCAGAACTACTAGTTTAGATACCAAAGACGTTATACTGTTAAAGATAGATATTGAAACTTTTTCTGAGTGAAATCATAATCTGTATGTTATTCTAAAAGTACATGAAAGAGGACTTGTATACCATTTCCTGGGGATGTAGAGATCCACAATCTGTCCCTCCTCGTTCTGCATGTTGTCTCAGAAATTCTGATCCGGCCGCTACAATTGCAGTATTTTCCTAAATAACAAACAACAAAAGCACATTTTACAATCAGATTTAACATATAAACAAAAATCCACTACCAAATTATAGGCCCACCGTTGAAAAATAAAGCTATAGTTGTCCCAGGGACAAGCAAAATTAAAACAAAGACCCTCATAAGAATTTAAACTATGAAGCTCCACAACTACATATATGGGATTCAGCAACCGATCAGATTTAGATTTTACATAATCAGGTTCCTAACACAAGAATTCATCAATCAAAGCCCAAAAAACACTAACGCAATTCGACATACAAACATCGATCTGAACTACACCTACAGGTTAACACATGTACCTAAAACCCTAACAACCCCGATCTCGCAGCACCATACGCAAACTAATCAATAAACAAATATTTCCCGGTCCGATCGACAAACAGACGTACGAAACTGAGGCGAGGGTTTCGGGAAGAAAGGATGGATGGATGGATACCTTTGTTCTTTTGCTTCCTCTATGCAAAGACGGCGGATACAGAAATTAAATTCGCAGAAGAGAAGCGTGCGATATGTGGAAGAGAGGAACCCTAGAGACTTCTCTAAGCACTAAAAATGGGCCATTATTTTGGGCCGCACTCGACCCAGAATGGTCCGTTTTGGAGCAGTAGGCCTGGGCCCAAATTAGGCCCATTAGAAGAACGGGTCTTGAAAACTTCGCTGCATTGTGCAGTTCATGACTCTGACCATTGGATCGTCTCCAGATCCGAGCTGGCACGAATCATGAGACAATCCAATGGCCAGCATCATGAACTGCGTTACGCAGTTCAGTGAAGACACGAATTGCTTGAACTGGTTGATAACTTGCAAAAGCTAGTACCTACCAAGTACCAACCAACGATACCACCAGTTTTTTTTCCACCCATCCACCAAATCCAAGTGGATACCAGAATTGCCTTATGTATACACCAAATCCAAGTGGATACCAGAATTACCTTATGTATACAATAAAAAGGTTAACATCTTGCGTTTATAAGAAAACTGTTCCTATGTTCAAAGATACATAAATTTTGTAACATAGATATCAAATTTTGTAATTTGTACCTCAAATTTGTAACCTAGACACTATGGACACAATCCTATAATGTCAGGCACTGGGTAGCACTGGTAATGAGATCATAAGCAACTTAATTCCTTTTGCACTTCTAAGGGCGACCGAAACCTGATATTTGAAAGTGTACCGATTCATGGGACTAGCATCATATGAACTTAACAACTGTTTACCTTGTTCAAAGTTGTAAATGAAATAAATTCTAAAATCCACAGAATTCGTGACAGGTAAACAAAATTAATACAAATGGAATGTCATTATTTGCACAAGTTCATCAATTAAATTACAAAAAACACGAAGAAAAGATATAACTGAAACCCCCATTCTAAGGGAACAATTACACGACACTTCTCAGAAGAGCAGAAATACAAGACATCACCTAAATACAGCACCCAAGAATGATTCCAAATGTTCCAGGGAAAGCCATGTACAAAAAAAATACTCTATCTAGTTGTGTATATAATTTCATATATAAATCATGTCAATAGCGTGTAGAAAGAAAACGAGGACGGTTTGTGAAGTGGCGGCCATGTGCCCTGACAAAGGCAGTTATGCCCAATGTGAGCCCAGTCCATGCAAAAGCTTCCAGTAAATGACGGGAATTGTTCCGAGCTGTTAACAATATGTAAATGAATTAAAAAAAAGTAACAGAATATCATTTCATGTGTGGTCGAAGTTGCAAGGGACAGAACACAAGAATTTTCTTGTTCAGGTAGAATCTGGCTTGCTCAGGTAAGCCGCATGCGTATTCAGTCCCGTTAGTATTAACATAGTGAAAGTGAGAAGGATATTCTTGACAAGCATGTCACTTACTGTTATGAAGTATGATTGCAAACAATGGAAAATGCTCCTTACAATTACAATAAAAACAGGAATGTAATAATGGTAATCACCTTGTCGAAGTGACATAAATGCAAACATAAAGCTGATGAAAATTAGTGCAAATGCCACACGGAATGACTGCAAAGAAAAAAAAGAAGAAAATGTAAGATGCAACAATCATTTGCTCTGTTATTTCTGAAAGAAAGGAGGTTTAGTTAGAAAAGTACAGCATAGGTTTCGAGAGGTCCCCGTTTGGTCGAAGGAGCCATTTCTCTACTCACTGATACTATATAATGCCCTTGAAGCAGATCAATAGCATCCTTTAGAAGACACAAAAAAATTATGAATTAATAACAAATACCCACAAATGTATCAGAAAACATAATAATTGATAATTGCAGAAAATAAGAGTGTACCTGTTTAGTACCATCGGCAAAATTGTTTAGGTAATATCTAGCAAGTGCATTCCATCCATCCTTTGCTATACCTTGATAGGTTCTCTTCCCAAAACTGACAACCAGAACCAAAAGCATAATGAATACTGTTATCTGAGTTTCTATTTTCCAATTTTAAAAACTTGTGAGTAGAGATGGTACCGTGTAAAATCTCCCTTGAGTGCAGAAGTACCAGAATATTGAATGCTTATCTCATCTCCATGATTAGCCCACACTGAAAATACAAAAGAAATTTAACCACTAATAATAAAAAATATAAAATGAAACATCATATTTACAAAAGAGAACTCACAGATTTTGTAGCTTGTGTCAAAAGAAGAGAAATCACGAATCTCTTGGTTTTCACCAAGAACACCAATTTTCCTGAGCTGGGTCTCCAACATCTTTCTTGCAATCATACTCTATACAATTAAAAATTTGACTAATTATCGTAATTTCACTTCCAAAAGTGTAAATGCCATACAACACACTCCAACAAAATTCAAATTTCCATCTGAGCACAACATGCTACGTATCTCGAAAGATATGTAATATTCAAACAATTATTCTTAGTGCCATTGCCAGTAAAATGAAGGAAAGAAACAGCACAAGTACCTGAGTCACATTTGTACGGTCCAAGCAGTCAACACAGTTAGTTCTAACAATGCCAGTTTGCTCTGCTATTTTCTCTCCTTGTTCATTCAACATGAAGTATCTAACAACAGAGGCAACAAAAAATTTTTGAGATGCTACAAAATTACATTATATAAACAAAATTACAATATGTGTGTGTGCTAGAAAGAGGGGGAGAGAGGAGGGAGGGTGAAGATAAAGAAATATACCCATGCTTTGAAAGGTAGTCCTTAATTTGATCATAGAGGAGAGAAAGGCGCTCAAAATGCACATGACCACATATTTTGTGGAAGTCAAAATGCAAATATCTGTATACACAACATATAAACTCGATTGAACCTATTCTAAAATTAAAAAAAAAAAAACAAACAATGTAATAGATTATAAATCTTTATAATAATAGAAGCATTGTGAACCTTATGTCATCGCTGAGAATAGGATCCATTGAGGTAGCATATTTTTCACGCAAACGACCCTCACTTCCATGCTGAACCAACAAGAAAGGAAGCCAGAAACAGAAAAAAAATTAACCAACAGCAAAATTATGTTACATAACAGAGAAAAGTTAGACAAGACATGTTTGTACCTCATTGACAAGATCAACAGCCTGGACAGCTCCATATTTTTTATTCAAATCAAGAAAGTGGCGCTCAACCACACGAGCCTACCAGATAGATAGAAGTTCATAAATGAAGCAAAATAAAAAAAATAAAAAAAAAACAGAGAGAGAAATTGGAAATAATGATAGCATGATAAATATTGTACCGCATCCTCTTGTTTGACTATTTCGAAACTAGGCTTGTATGTCAAATCAACAATTTGCTCCCAAATGAATGGTATAGAGCCTCTCACCTTCAAACAGGAAAATAGGCATTAAATATAATTAATCTGATGTGAATAAACATGCATGGCATTCTTTTACATGCAAAGCAAATATTTGAACTTATTGAGCAATTAATCAATCTTAATTATAAACAATTTACCAGATAAAGAAAAATATAAAGACAAACCTGCACAAAAGAGGCAGTACAACCATTGACCTCAACTATTTGTTCAGATTCAACAAAATTGGCTGCATATCCTTCCTTGTCAGCCCCTCTCCTCCACATCCTTGTACCTTTTTTTCCCATTTAGAAATTAAAAGCATTCATACATAATCAGAGTCATTAAAAAAAAAAAAAGCAGAGGCAGAGAGATTGAGAAGATAGAAAACTTACCTGTCCGACGGGTGCATCTACGAGCAATTATGGTAACATTAACACTTTTGGAACCAATTTCTGCACTGAATTTCTCGAAATCTGAATTTCAGTTAAGGAGATGATAAAAAGAAGAAACTGGGTGTTGACCAAATTGACAACTTTCAAAAAAAAAAATGAAAAAAAAAATCATAACAGTTTAAGACAATGGATACATCCTTGGATGACAGGAATTAGGTATTGGTCCAGCTGAAAAATGAAACAATAATTAGAAGTAATTAAAGAGGTAACCAAGTCTTAACATACTTCTAAAGAAGATGTGGAATTGTTACTTTATTTTCGATGAGGGGTTCCATCAGGTAATTGTTCCAAAGAAACCTTTGCTCTGCCTGCAAATATCAAAATCACATCACGGCATAAGATTGACTTTATTTTATCTCAATAAAATTTCCATTTTCCACAAATAGAGTTAATGTAGGGTTGACTCACCTGTCTCCAAAGAGGAAGGGATTTAGACTCATTGCCCAAATCATGCAGCCTCTGTGAGCTGAAATAAAAAAAACAAGAGATTAAGTAATAAGTAATAAGTAATAAGTAATATACGTCATGATGAGAAAACAGAAATAAACAAAGATAACTTAAAATGAAGAGAAATCCAACCAAAGAGTTATGTTGACTTCGTAGGATAAGTATAGGCCTGACAACTTTTGTGAAGCCTTCAGCAAAGTTGCAAATTCTGACTCCAACTTTTTCTGATATACTCAAAATTTAGATAATTTAAATAAGAAAATTGTCTAACAAATTAAAAAATAAAATAATATAAAAGAAGAGAGAAACAAGGATCGGGCCAGGCATGATTCTGTAATCTGTATACGTCAAACTATCATGCATAGATCTTTGCACAATGAGACTATGCTAATGTGACCAACAAAAACATGATAATCATCCCATACACAGGTCCTCTACATGTTCTTATTATGCAAGTACCACTATACCTAGTTTTACACATTATTTTAGCATAAGCTAGTACAAATATAAATAGCAGCCCATAGTTTAAGTAAAATGGACCGGAAAGGTGTGGAGGACATTATGTGATACCAGTTAGGGAATGCATAGTGTAAACACATTACACTTGGGAATAAAAAGCTTATAAAGAGAATCACATGCCTGTTCAGAAGAAGAGCCATTAAGAGAATTGTCGCAAGGGAGGAGTTGAAGTGAGGAAATTTTGAAAATAGGATGACCTAGGTAAGTCCCCACATTTTCCCTCTCTTGTACTACTAAAATATACGATCCTGCAAAGCATTATAATACATAAAATGCAATTTTTCTTAATCATTATTGTTTGGGACAGAACTGGTCCAATACCTAATAATGCGAACTTGCCACTTTCATGTTACTTGAAACTTTAGCCGAAAGTTAAACATGTACAGCTACATTAAAGTCTGCAAGTTCATTCATCGAACCAAACGAAGAGAAAGCAAATAGCAAATAATTGACCAAAATAATTTTGCACATTATATGCTACAAAGCATAATACAGGTTTTGCAAAAGAGACCAAGTACTGGTACCAAAATTTGAGGTCAAATGACCATGCTTAAATGTTTCTTCAGTCTTAAAAAATGTGAATAGAATAAAATAATAGCTAAACAAGAAGTAATGCTTCTTTTTCACAATCAGGCAATCACCAAGTTTGCAAAAGTAGCCAAAAAGTTACACACAGTTAATAGTAGGTCGACAGTCAACTACATAGGCTTAGCATTTAAAAGATATATGAAACACAAAAGTTACATTAAATTTACTGGCATGTTGCGAATATGATATAAATGGTCTGGTTTATCTGGGTAGATCCTGTTGACTGTTCATTCAGCTGACAGTCTTTATGCAGTTTAGAGTCTGGTTTTTAACGGACTACTAAATTAATGTTAAAAAAACTAGGTTAGAGGGAATATAAAAATTACCGACTAAGAGTCTAATCATTCCAAGTACACCATATACAGTTTTCATTTTTGCATTTTGCGTGTGTTGCGGCATCTCTCCTGCAAGCAATTTAGAAAATTCCTTCCAAATTAAGACACTTAGGTTTTCCGGATGTCTTATAAAAATTGTTAACAAAGTAAGAAATATAATGCTAAGAATATAATCTCATAAAACAAAAGAGGGTCAAGTACAAACTTTACATGTACTAACCTATCTGTCTACCTCCATAATTCTATTATTTCTTAATATATAGGTAATGTATACTTCAGCCATCAGTTCAATTCTAGAATTCACATATACAAAGGTGAAAAACCATGACAGATAAGGGAAAAAAAAAAAAAAAAAAAAGAAGATACCTATGGTTTCCATGGATCCATCAGCTCGGTTAATTTGAAGAATAGAATCTGTCACACCATCAATCGGCTCAAAAATGTACTTATCTGGGTATTCCCATAGGCGCAGCCTTGAATGGAGCTTCTTGGGAGATTCTTCCATCCTTCCAAATATAAATTTTGTTAAACAAAACTTAAGATATAATGGTACCTTCTGCTCAAGATTAAACCAGATAACCACCTACAATCTACAGTTTAGGTCCTAAAGGAGACATTTGCATTACAATTGGTCAAAAGTTGTAGTGTCAGATTGAGACAACCTCTAACCCCAAATCCCCAACAACCCAATCTCGAGACCTCCGGTGGCAGATCAGGCTAACTTACCGACTTACCGACAATTAAAATAGCAATATCCATTATATTGTAAAAGTAAAAGTGACATCCTTCAGATTTCTGTTTGAAATTTGAAAAATGTAATAAAGCATCTCTAATTTCTAACGAACCAAACAAACAATCATTTTAATTTCACCAGAGCCCATGAAACAGATGCAAACTCACATATAATCATCTAATCAATCAACATAATCACAATATCTCATGTTTTTCACATGGATACCAGTAAACTCAATTAGGTCCCGCCGAATGGAACAAAAAGGAAAGTCAGTTGGGATCCAGGCCTCTACTTCCATTATATCAAACAACATGGCAACATTTCACTTGCTATTGTGGCTTAGAAAACCTACAGCCACCACCTGATCCAACTATGGCGCGATTTCTCAGACAGAATCGGTCTGATATATGTATCTAAAGTTATGCATATTGAAATCCAGAGCCATCACCTGGGGATCAAATTCACAATCTTCCTAATAAACAACAACAACAACAGGGCGAGAAAAGCATCGGAAAGTACCTTTCGGAGTCGGATTCGTTTCTTCTTTTCTTTTCCTTTTTCCAAAGGAGGTATCAGATCTCGGTGGGAAGAGAGAGGGGGAGAGGGAGGGAAAAGGGGGTGCGGTTTAATGGGAGAGCATAACTGTCATTCCGTCCATTATTAGTTCGCAAAACATACGGGCTCTAATTTTGGGTCGAGAGTCGAGACCGGTCCGCCACAAACCCGGATTCATGTCCCCGCAAAGCATGCTGTACTCCATTGTGCAGTTCACAAAGTCAGCCGTTGGATTGTCTCAAGATTCGTTTCTGGTGGATCTCGAGATGATCCAACGGCTGATCTTGTGAACTGCATAATGTAGTAAGTCAGGGGATATGAATTCCAGAAACCCATCCGCAATCCCCTCCTGTTGGCCTGCGGAGGCGTCGGGATGTACATGGATTGGTGACTGTTGGATCGGAATCGGACGGGTCGGGATTGAACGGATCTCGTCGTTACTTGGCTGATCGCACGGTTGAGATCTGCAGTGGACTGTTTTGATGATCTCTGAAGTCTGGACTGCAATAGATGCCTTTACAACAACAATCTCATGTTCATGTTCTCTCTCTCTATTTTTTTTTTTTGAGGGGCCCAAATGAAACCGAATGACCGAATTGTTGTGCGACCGAAGAAACAATCAATTAATAATTGAGCACATATATCCTCTCTCTTACTGTAGGTAATAATTGGACTAGTATGATTTTTAATTAACTATCCAATGTCTTTTAGGTAACAAATATTATTTTGAATTGAATATTTATATATTTTCGATTAATAGATATCATTTTTCAGCGAACAGGTACTACGATTTTTAGTGAATACTTATAAATTGTGAAGCACATAGGTACATGTAGTGTGTATGTGAGAGAGGATTTGATGGTTGGCCTACTTATAGAGTTGGACTCTACATATTTTCCTTTTCAAATTATTGTTTTGGCAAACTTCTTGACAGTAGTCAGGATTTGGCATTTTGAAAAATTTTGCGTTCCAAATTTCCAATGTAAATCACAACTCGCAAACAAGTCAAATGCTTAATTGCTTTTTCTTATCATAGATGTTGCTTCGTTTCAACTGTCAACAAGTTATTCTATTTTTCTTCATGCATTTTATTATTTATATTAAAATTAAGTTGAGTCGATAATTCGCTTTGTCCTAAGAGAAATGTATTAATTTATTTGAGTAGATGCTCGCAATGATTGATCGTGTTCGTATGGGAGAGCGCACGTATAATCTATTGAATGTTGACTGTCTGAACGTTGTGTCTTTATGTAGCATTTATGTATGGCACGATAAGCAATATATTGCATTCATGAACACCACAAAGTGCAGCAGCAGCAGGTGGCAAGTGTTTCCTTTGATTGAAAATTTAATAAACATAAACATATTACATTTGATTTGCTTTACAATTTTGGTTATCGTATATTTTCATTATTACCAGCATCAATCTCCTAATAATTATCACCAATTTGGAATCCCAAATGGTTAGGAAACTCTTCATTAGTGTGGAAGAGAGACTAAGGAGCAATTGAAGGACAATTGGTAGCTGCTAACTGTTTTTTGTTTACCTTTTTCATATCTAGGTTGATTTAGTTTTTGAATATATGTGTTTAGTGTTATGGTGCAGGGTTATCTTTTATAATAGGTCATAATATTGATTGGGTTTTTGAGATGTGGTAAGGTTACTTTGTGTTTAGTTAGGATAGTTTTATTAGTCTTATATTGTTCTATATTTGAATATCAGCTGGTTGGTATGAAAATATATGAACAAACTTAGATGTAATTTCTATTGATTTCAATGAAATCGGTGGAATATTCCACTTTGCTCAAAAAAAAAAAAAAAAAAAAAAAAAAAATCTCCTAATGGTAGTTTCTACCATTGTTGTCTCATATGCTCATTTAAGATTGTTATATGATTCTGATCATAACCATCTTAATCCTGGAACTGACATTTAACACCGTTGCTTTCACCTAATAATGGTTTCACGTTTCGTGCCGTGTTACACTCCCCATCTTTCGCATTTATCCATTTATTATAAATCAGAGTTACAGTATTGGTTCAATTTTTCTCTACTTTGCTAAGGTATGTGACCTATTCAACCCAAAACTTAAAAAAAAATAATAATAATAAATCGGTCCAGATATACAGATACCAAAACAGATACCAGTTATAATGTAAAATAAATCCAAATTGAAACATTAACAAATTATCTTGAAACAATTAACGTATTAACTTGAAACATTGTAGTATTAAATTGAATAACACAAATTATAAATTAAATCATCTACTTGAATCACTACTAAATCACATAAATATTACCTTAAAGTTGTTGAGAGAACGTATGGGAGCAAGATGAAGTGAAAAAGCAACAAAAGAGAAAATTATATCATTTGTGTTTCATTTTAATCTCATTAAGTTTCAGATTAACTTTATAGATGTTTCATTTTGATCGCAACATGTTGCAGATTAACGTTAAATTAACTTTGTATGGTGGTATTCCCGACGGTATCTTTTGTGGTATCCCCATAGCATTTTCCGTAATCAAATCCTTATCCTCACCTCAATCCTTTTTTTCTTAAACTCCCCTCTTTCAGGAATCGGGTCCCAACCAGCTTGACTGGTTATGAGCCTGTGAAACACATCTTCAATCTCTCTTTGCAAATTAGAGAAGCATATCGACAGTTTTTTGGTTTTAGATAAAAAATAAAGGTCAAGCTACCCATAAAAGCATTGTTTCTTTTTTGTCACTGATCAAATGTTTCCTACTTTAAAAAATTAAATTAAATGCCGTCCAAAACCATGAATGATCAGGTCGAGTTGAGAGCGTTACCTATATGATACGTCTGGTTAGTGAATAAGCTAGAAAGGCCTTTGCAAAATGTTTGGTTAGTTAGGCAAAGCAGGAAGTCAACAGATAAATGACATGATACATATTATAATTTGGGAAAAAGTCAAACAGTATTATAAAATAAAATCCCATAGTTCACTTCTTTATCATTTCAGAAAATTAAGTGCAATAAACTCCCCATTTACTCGTCTATTAAATTGCTCACTCAATCAAGTCACAATTCCTTCACAAAATAGAAATTCAGAGATCGTCTACAGTACTGGTAAGCTAACAGTTGTACAGCTTATGGGGCTAATGGCCCCTCCAGCTGGATTCATATCCTCTGTTGCGCAATAAATTACTGCGCAGTACTCTGACCGTTGGATTCGCTTCAAGATTCGTGCAACTCGATCTCAAAAAATCCCCCTATAATCCACATTGTTGATTTGCTGTGCAGTACAATGAGGATAAGCACTCCCTCCAACTGGTCTAACAATACTGACAGTCTTCAACTTTTACTCAAAAAAAAAAAAAGTCTTCAACAAAAGATAAAATATGATCTGCTGGGCACTCTCCGTTCAGCCCAGCATCCCAGCTTAATTGTCTATACGTAATTACGTATAAACTATTCTCTTCCAATGCCATAACATATGGTTTAATGTAAACCATTTCAATTTTCAACTGTTCAAGTTTTGTTTGTACAACCTATATATCTAAGAGACCATTAAATAAGCAACTATTTCTCAATGCCTAAATACATGTGAAGTGTGAACAATAGAAGCTTTTCAAAAGTAAAGACATAAGATAGCACTGCTAACTGACTAGTGACGACTGACTCACAAACTTATATTCACCATAAATTCAAGCATCGATATAGAAATGCTTTTCAGATACAATAATAATGTCCGGCTCACATACATACAATAACTAGAACGGTAATCATATACAACTAATGGATACAAATGCCTGTTAAGCTTCATTTCCGACCAGCTCCCGAAATATCCAGTTAACAGCACGAGGTACTTTTATTGCTGACGGAACTCAACAGCTTGGTACTTTGGTTAGATAAATAAACTTCAATCTACAATGAACTGGTACATCCCCTACAAAAAAATAATAAATATTTTTTAAATCCTCTATAAAACTCTGCACAAGCAAAACGAAGCTATTTCTTTTTATATGCATGCAAAAGTAATTAAAATATAGTAACATCCAATAAGCATAAATATTAGCACAGAATAAATTTAAATCGTTGGTACGGTGCTGGTCAAGATCACTGTTTAGGTATATAAGTGTCATAAATCACCAATCATTTTGCTGCCCTTTTGCTTTTGATCTCAAACTGAACTAGAAAGCATTATAGTAAATAGTTCCTCTCTTAATTTGTACCGTGCAGGCGAACAGATTATACCAGCTTGATGATAATCTCTTCTCAGGTCCTTATTAACAAATAGTTCTAATTGAACTTCCAAAGAGTTCAAAAGTGAACTGATCGCTACAGTATATAATGGACATTATTAAGTCCAAAGCACTTATCTATGTTGGTAGGTTTTCTTCCTACTTGTATGCCAAATTGATTGGTTAGCTTGACACTATTGGAAATATGGCAACAAATTATAACAAAAAGATTTGTCTGTATGAATCTCACATATACATACCAAACTTGGTGGAGATTTGGTCCAGTGATGCATACCTAATTTGTTAAAACTGGTACGTCCACATTGTTAGCACCATGATTACCAGTAAAAGCACCAGCTCCTGGTGCATTTGCATGTCCTACCCCAAATTTTGAACCTAAAATATATCAAAAACATAAAAAAAGGGAGATAAAATTCCTGAACCAAAAGGAGTTATAATTATACTGAAAATGTGTCAGTCCACAAGCTTACCAACCGGTACTCACTAGGTGAAGGAAATGCAAGCATATACTAGTTCCCGATATCATATCAACTAAACAATAAGGAGTAAAGAAACAAAAACAAAAAAAATATTAGTAAGTTAGCAGGACTAACCTTCATCCTCATCCCTTAACCAATCCTGTGCACAAATCAAACCTTCTACAGTTACAGGGTCCATGGTACTCAAGTAATCATTCAGTGTCCTCATATCGCTATCAAGCGGTGCAATGGAAACAGGCACGCCAAGAATATCCCTGGCCATGAGAGACAGGACTGGGTACTTTGCTGAAAATGCCCTCCACCATGCCAAAACATCGAAGCTTGCCTCATCAACCCGCCCTTCTTTATTTCTCAACACAGCTTCTTCCAAATACAGATCCAAATCTGACTTCACTGTCTGACCAGAAGATGTCTCCTCTAAGTATTGATCCAGACCCCGCTTGCAATCAGAAACTGTAATACGCGAAAATGTTTTGGTGTGGGCCCCACTAGAATGGTCGAGCCCGGAACCTGAACTGCCAGCAACACGACCAGTGCCTTTATAGAAAACTGGCTCATTTTTCGATTGGCCGGCCGACTCAGCTGCGTACTCATTGTACAACCTTATGAAACTGGTCTGTACACTATCTATAAGGGCCTTGGACTCATAAGGATCTTTGTATAAAACCTTAAGAAAGTACTCAACTGACTTTGTCTTGTACCTGGGATCCAAAATGGATGCAAATGCCATTACCATCTTGTTAGCCTCCCAATACTGCTCGAATTTCGCTAGCATTTGCGTGGCCATGGTTGCAACCACTGTGTACCGGTTGGTACACCATTCTTTGAGTAACAAATGAATTGTACAAATTTCATTGAAGTAAAGGTTTGCGGTAGGGTTTTCTGGTGTAGGTAACTTTTCCATGGTGTGGTTAAGTACATCTAGGCACTCGGTCAAGGCTAACACGGCTGGCCAGTCATCAGCTGACATGTAGGCACGGTACTCTGGATCCCACTCAAACAGCCTAGCGAACGCCTTCTGGTAACGGCACACTGACTCCAGCATGACAAACAAAGAAACCCAGTTGTTATTTGCATTGTTTGAATTTGTGTCATGGACTAAGAAAGTAGGTCTTGGGTCAAATTCAAGGCCAGATTGCTTGGCAGCCTCTTGGAACCGCATGAACCTTACTTGGGATGACTTGACATATCTGATACTTGCACGGACTCTGTCAGTCAAGTCACGTACCAGTTCTAAGCTCTCCTCAACTATAAGGTTTAGGATGTGTGCACAAGACCTCACATGAAAGAATTCAAATTTGTTATGAAGCAACCTAAAAAGCTCAGGTCCAACTTCATCAGAGTATAAACAGTTATCCAATACCACACTCACAATTTTCTTCTCAATACCCCATTCCTGGCATTTTCCCAATATCGTACTTGTTATGTCAGAACTAGTGCTTGCCGAATCAACTTGAATGAAGTTCAAAATCTTCTTCCTCAGCTTCCATTCGTCAGTAATGTAATGGCATGCCAGGGACAGGTAGTCAGTACCGGCAACTGCTGATCGCCACATCTCTGCTGAGAGGCTTACACGGGAAGGGAGGTTAAAGAGGGCAGTACGCAGGCTACA
This sequence comes from Cyperus esculentus, assembly GCA_030179965.1. Lineage (NCBI taxonomy): Eukaryota > Viridiplantae > Streptophyta > Magnoliopsida > Poales > Cyperaceae > Cyperus > Cyperus esculentus. The sequence continues at coordinate 3,871,558 of JASGLE010000003.1, read as the reverse complement.
CCGGGCTGTGTCATGGATACGCATGCAGTCAGACTGAACAGATTCACAAGTAGGGATATGAAACCCAGGTTGAAGATTAGTGACAAATGTGCGAAAGCCCAGGTCATCTACTATAGAGAAACGGTAACCATGGCGCACAATCATTCGTGCCAGGTCTTGACGACTAGTCTCTTGGTCAAATGGATCATACTTGACAGCAGTAGAGTCAGTGGGAACAGGACCTGCATTCTGGTCAACTTGCCTCAGAAGAAGACGACGCACCACAAGCTTCCTGAGAGTCAGACCAAAGTTAATATTCAGTATAGAATTATAGATACATATACAGACTCTACCCATAAGCAAAAATTAACTTAAGAGCTGGTTTATGTTCGGTATGAGATACATACCGAACTGCAATAACCAAGCTTTAATATCAAACTGCACAGTACCAACACCAATTACCAAAACTGAAACAATAGAAGTATCAAGGCAAGAAATGAAAAAAGAAGTACTGAGAAAAAATTCAATTGTGCCCCTAAACTATATTGAGAGGAAAATCATGGATTTTGTCATTAAGAACCAATATTATTACCGAACCACCCTATTCATTATTAAAAACAATAGAATAACATTAAGAAAGACCTTAGGAAAGTAGTACCCAATGTAATATGTAGCAGCATTCAATTCAAAAGAAGAACACAGTAAGTCTCTAATATCAGAGAACTAAAAACTTAATTATCACGTTTCTTTATTGACAGATAACACAAAGATATATAAATTATTGAATTGATTAAATATAAATGAAACAAATGTCGAAACAAACTAGTGCAAGAACATATTACACGGTAAATGAATGACTCACTGCTTGATGTAACTAAGATTTGTTAAGCAAAAGACAGATCTTCCTAAATTTCGTGGTACATGGGAGTAACAGTTAAATTAAATCCACTATGTAAGTAAGACAGAGTTGTGCTGTGCATTAGTGAGCGAACAATTTATTTAATTCAGTAACAACCTGCGACGGCCGCGGGCCGGGCGGGTTCCAGTAGACAAGCAGACGGCGAGGTGGTTCTTCAGATGAGTGGTCCCGCTTCTGCTGCTGGCCGTCAGTTGCTTGTGGCAGTGATGGCAAACAGCGACGCAGCTGCCGTCGGGCAGCCGCTCCTTCGAGAAGTCGTTCCATACCTTTGACCGCAGCCTCCTGGCCCGGGGGTTGTGCGGCACCGCCACTCCAACTATCCCTGCTGCGTGGTGCTGCCCTTCCGGCAGTTGTTCCGACATTGCGGACTCGCCGGCACGGTCCCGGAACGGGCCGGATCTCGACGGCGGCCGACGCGCGGCGTGGGGATCCGATAACGGTGGAAAGCGAGAAAAGAAAAACCGATAAGGGTTTGGGATCTCTGAAGGATCGCACCCGCAAACGGCAAACCCGACCCAATCTCAGTCTCTTTTCGGTATTATCCGATCCGTCATCTGTTTCGAATTTTCGACCGTATTGGATGGGTAGAGTTTCGCCTGATCTCGGCGTAGGGCGTACCAGCTGTTCTCATTCTATCTATTTCGTCAGGTAATGGGGTCCATCCTCATCAGGTCGGACGTAGGGCCCGGACCAGTTCATATCCTCTACTGACTAGTATCTACCGCACAGTACATTACTGCGCAGCGTTCTGGCCGATGGATCTGCTTTAAGATTCGTGCAATTTGATCTACAAAAGCCCGTGTCGTTGGTTCGCTGTGGAATGGGCCTAATATGGGCGGACCCAAATATACCGCAACTGTCTGTCTGTAGAAGACGGAAATTTGTTACTGCATTCCTCTTCTTGTTCGGTCGGGCTCCGAATACATCGAGACTTCTCATCTCTCAAAGATCAAATTCCGTCTCTCAATCTCAGACGGCCGACGGGTTCGCCGCGAGCCGCCTGCATCGCGGTGCTTGCTCTCCCTCCCTCTCCATCATTGCGCCTGGCCTTTGGGTTTTAACCCGAATCCCCTAGTCTTGCCGCATCGCCGCAGTAGCTGCCGTACTTGACACTGACGCACTGCTGCCGCACTCGTCCTCGACGGTTTCTTATTTTCTCCTCAACGAGCATTTATACATAGTTGATAAAGTAAGTTTTACTTTAATGTTTGTTAAATGAGTACTCCCAGCTCTCCTCAATTTTTTTTTTTTTTTTTTTTTTTTTGTATAGTTTTGGGCACACATTTAATTAGACGCTTAATATATATGTGCTACATGTTGTTCAATGAACAATTGTTGACAATTTTATGTAACCTTGTCTGTCTGTGACATATCAAATATTCAACATAATAATATTGCAAAGCTGAAAGCTGAGAAGAGCTCTTAATCTAAACTGGAAAAGCAATGTTCTAATTGTCTCATCATTATGTCCGTATCACTGCCAGTACATAGGTAAACATTTCTGTAAAAAGACTTTAATAATTCAAATTGATGTAATAGAATGTGAATTATGAAGTGTAGATGGGGAGGAAGGGATCTTCAACCCCTTCTCAGGGGGCAACGAAACGCGCCAATAAAGTCATGACGCTGCGTGAAGAGAACATCGGGAAGAAGCGTGCAGATGTGGCATCTATACTGAAACTAAAACACCTCACTCGTGTTGCCACATGGGCAAGTAATACTGGTAAAATACCTCCGCTCGGGTCAATACTTGGTCAGCGCACAGCAGCCACTGCGGAGGACTCCGGGTTACCCTTAGACCCATCGTCTTTTCTCTGCCAGAAGTGAGTACATTTTTTTTTTATTTGATAACGGTCAGTTAGGTCGGTGAACTGTGAACTGTGAAATGGAAATTTGTTTGTTCCTGAATCATGTGAAAAGGGCAATATGGTCATTAAGCTGGTTTCAGTTGATCATAATATCAAAATATTCAAATACTTATTTGTTTAATCTAATTTCTAGTGTAATGTCTTTAGCGGATCGTTGTGGATTTGTGCAGCTGTGATTGCCATTAAGATTTAGATGCACCTGCAGGACCTGCACACGATTTATTAGAAGCTTCATAGTTTGCCTGTCATTAAATTTAACCTATGTTACTTCTTTTTTTCTTTCTTTCCAGATGTGAAACAGTATTATGCCCTGGTATTAATTGCACCATCCGTATAAAAAAGAACAAGAAGCTGAGACAGTTCCAAAACAGTGCGGTGTACACATGCCATTTTTGTCTCCATGAAAACCTGAAACGGGGCACTCCAAAAGGCACTGTTAAGAACTTGGTAGCCTCAAGACCTCGTAAGAGTATCGAAGCAACTCCTAAGATGGATACCAGACGCACTGTAGAAGAGGCTGCCACTAACAGCCCTGAAACTCCAGCGCCTAAGATGCTAACTGCAAGTGGTGACAACAGAAGCAATATTAAAAGGGACGATTTGAGTTCTCTTTCTGCTTCTAAGGAGGTCGGTAGTGGTTCAAGAAAACGGCAGAGGAAGGGCTGGTTGAGCTTGAGAGACAAAGCAAAAGCAGATGCCAGTGAGAGCGCTAAGAGAATTAACAGATTTGCCAGCCCTTTCAAAATTTAGCTGTGTATTTGATCAGAACTGAAATTTTGCCATAAATGAGGTTAAATTATGAAATCCGACATACATATGGGTTCCAGCTTTCTTTTTCTTTTTCATCTTTTCTTCCCTCTTTTGATATCTTGATCGTTTGAGTTGACATGAAGACAAGTAAATTTGGTGATCCAATGACCAATAATAGTTTCATAAATTGAATTAGTTTGAAAATGCTTTTCCAAAAATTGCATCAAGAACAAGCAGCAATTTATAAGGCTGGTGAGCTGATCGGTACTGTACATGACAATTGCTTACCAGTGAGAACGATCCATACAAGATTTTCACAAAAAAAAAAAAAAGAAAAGAAAAGAAAAGAAAAAAGATCAGTAACCACATGTGGTGATCCAGTAACAAATAGACTATGCTTGTCAATCGTATTACAAATCAATAACCACAAGTGACCATTTTATAAGGTAGGGAGATTCCTGACACACAACAGTGAACGATATGATTTTCTCAGTTATCATCAAGTGTGCTGTGTTCCCGAGTTAAGAAAAGGGAAGTGAGAGGAGGGGAAGGAAAGGAAGAACCAAAATACAATTTGCTCTTAAGTTCTATAATAATAGAGGGTTAATGAAAGTATATAAATTATAAAGGCTAATAAAAGATTTTTTTTTTCTAGGCCTCTTAAAAACTTTTTCCTTCAGATTCGAAGAAACAAATAAATTCTAGCTGGTCATTCCTTCCTTCCCTTTTCGGCCCTTCCCTCCAAACTCGGGAGCACGGCCCAATTAAGACTTACCGATGAGAAAACGGCCCAGCAGTGCACACTCATGCATGCGATACGAAAGTAACGAAACAGTGAAATAAATAACCAACACACGAACAATTACGCGATTTCAGATCCTCTGCAGTAATGCAGTGTGCAGTGCAGCACGTCGACTGTTCGATTACCTCAAGATCCGATCCTGCACCAATCTTAATGCAATCCAACGGTCCAAGTGTAATATTGCCCTTAAGGCAGCGGGATAAGCACTCCGAATATGCTTACAGCTCGCTTTCCTCACTCTCTCTAGTTGGGCGGGCGCATGCATCACCTCCGTTCGATCCGATCAATGGCCACTGCGACCGCCTCCGCCGATCCTTTCCTGAAGATCGAAATCCACCGCGATGACACCGTAACCGTCTTGATCTATTTCCTATGTTTGTTTCGATTTGCAAGAATTCAGTAAGTCTAAATTAGTGCCTTAAATATAATCAATTCAACACTAGATAAGCCCAGGGAAGACGATAAAATTCTAGATTATTTAATTTCAGTTAGGTACATCAAATTTGCCATGCAATTGTGGAATTGGCTCTGATGTATTTGGGTTCTGATTCCAAATGAATCGAAAAAATTGCAGACTTTTGATGCATATGTGGTGGGTGAAGAGAATGCGCCAGGTATTGTGGTATTGCAGGAATGGTGGGGAGTTGATTACGAGATCAGGAACCATGCTGTCCACATTTCTCAGCTCGGTCAAGGATATAGAGCTCTTATCCCTGAGTATGTTGTCCTTTCCACCCACATCTGTAAATATATCTGAACAGACATTTTCATGTTGTACCTTGCATTCTGGTGTCCAAATTTTGCCAATTATGCCTTTTGGGAACAAAATTTTTTATCAGTAAATACTGCAGATGAAGTTTATATATTTTTTGTATGTCCTGGATTGCAATATCATTGTCATTAGCTTACATGCTTTGAACAATGTAAGAGGGTAACCAGGACAATTCAGGAGCAAATTAAATTTGGCAGTGTGGTGAATTGAAACAAAAATTACCCGAAAAGGGGGGTGGTCAGTATGTTGCTGTTGAGTATTATGGCCTTCTCCAGACCATGTAGCTCATATTTGATTGTATTTTGGTCTCAGTCATTTTAATTGTTTTATTAAATGAATGGTTTTAACTTTTGAATTAGCTTGTACCGTGGAAAGGTGGGATTGGATGCTGCAGAGGCACAACATCTAATGGAAGGTCTCGACTGGCAGGGTGCTGTTAAAGACATCCGTGCTTCAGTTAACTGGCTTAAGGCAAATGGCTCCTGCAAGGTAATCCTTGCCATGTAATATATAAACTTAACAGTTCAATAAATGTCGTAGAAACTGCATTTCCATTTCTTTTGGTCAGCTGAGGCTATTATGACAAGATGCATGACTTATTTCCTCTTCACCTAGTTTGCAACTAGAGTAATGTAAAGCACATTGATGTACCATTGCAACTTCTGCATTGGACACTGTCATTCATGACACAGGTTGGTGTAACTGGCTATTGCATGGGAAGTGCCCTGTCCATTGCAAGTGCAGTTCTGGTACCAGAAGTAGATGCAGTTGTTGCCTTCTATGGAGTCCCTTCACCCGAACTGGCAGACCCCGCTGAAGCCAAGGCTCCTATTCAGGCCCACTTTGGAGAGCTGGACAAGCATGTAGATCTCACAGTATGTATTCTCTCTCAGCGAAGTTAATTTCTTTTATATTGCAGCTTATGTCCAATCACCCCTGAGAAAAAAGATGAAAAATTGTCTATGCTCAAGGAACAAATCAACCCTCTGGTAAGCACACTGTTTCACAATATTTTTTTTAAAAAAAGTGCATAACAAGAACTTGTGTCATATATGTACCCTTTCAAACTTTTTGACTTTTTTTTCCATATATTAAGTTCATATCAAAATTACATGACGAGCAACTTGTTAGTTGTGAATTTTCTGGTAGGCAGCGAGGTCTCTGGAGGAGAAGTTAAAAAATTCTAGTGTCCCGCATGAAGTGTACATGTACCCAGGCTGCGGTCATGGATTCATGAACCAGTCTCCTGAGGGTATAAGGAGGAGAAAGAGCATGGGCATGGGTGACGGCAGTCCTGATGATGTCAAAATTGCATGGTCCCGCTTCAGCTCTTGGATGTGCCGCTTCCTCTTAAGTTAAAAGAAACCACAGGCTTTGAATTCAACAATTTTCGCATCTCCAATTGATTTAATTTGTAAATTCAAATTGTAATGGTGTTTGGTTGTGCTCTTGGTTGCTAGTTCTTCACTTGGCAGCTATCTTATTACCTCTTTTGATAGAAAGACGGAGTCTAACTCCTCAAATTTTATTCAATATTCACAGAGGTTTGAACCATGACTTTTTTAGAAGTCATTATTTACCACTTGCTTGCATGAAATTTGTAATAGTCTTTCAAAATTGCTGTTAAGTTAATTGGGATTTTTCAAAGAGAAATACCTTGTGTGTCCATATATGAACCGTCCATAGCACTCACAAGAGTTACATGGTGGGACTCACTCACTCTCTTGTGAGTGTTATGAATGATCCATATATGGACACTAGGTCTCACTTTTTTTCAAATTCTGATATGGAGATAGCTTGCACTACATTTCTGCCAGCAGCCGCGCCAGTCTTTTCTGTCATTCTTCTGATTTCGTTTTGAAATGAATACCAACAATATAACAACAAATTATCTAGAATTAATTCTGGATCGTCAACTGTATTTCAGATCAGTAACCACGTGTGTGTGAAGTGAAGTCCCAAAACAAAAAAAATTGTCCACGTGTGACCATTTATGTGCTAGGTCCCTGACACAGTGACACGCTGCACTGAACAACAAATATATTTGGGCTAATATTATGACCAATTCGCCAAATTATCGATGCAAAAACGACAAGTGGACATATATCCTCCCAAAGTAAATGACGCGGAAAAGGTCCAAATTCCATTCCATCTAGATAGTTCTAAATCTTCATGCTCATACACTTTATCACATAGTTCTAACTTCTAACCTCTAATATATCCTCCATCATATATATGTTCTTCCCTAGTTAACTCCCCACTTGACTACTTCCCATAATACTGAATCACTGATTAATAATAATAACCAAAATATTCCATAAAAGTATCAATCTTGAAGTCAAAAGATCGATCCAACGGACACGAGTAATGGCCTCAGCTGCTACTTTATTACTAAAAGGGATTCCATTTCCATTTCTCGCCTCTTCTTCCTCGTCACCTGCCGCGCGCTTTTCCTCCTCCTCCTCCTACACTCGCATTGCCCCCTTCCGAGTCCGATCCATGGCCACCTCCGCCGATCCTTTTAAGAAGATCCAGATCCAGCGCGATGACACTGTGAGAACTGTTACCTGTCTGTCTTTTCCAGGGTTTTAGTTGTCCACATAGCTAGGGTTTTGTTAGGGTTAGTTTGACAGTAGGTAAGCCAAGGGAAGAAAGTAGGGTTTTAGATTGTGTGGATTTCAGTTGGTATATTAAAGTTTGTTCATGTGATTGTGGAACTATAGCGCCGATGTATTTTGGTTTGATTCCGAATGGATTGCAAAACTGCAGACGTTCGATGCGTATGTGGTGGGAAAAGATAACGCGCCAGGTATTGTGGTGCTGCAGGAATGGTGGGGAGTTGATTTCGAGATCAAGAACCACGCCGTCCACATCTCTCAGCTCGGCCAAGGCTACAGAGCTCTTATCCCTGAGTACGATCTTCGTTTCTTCGATTACAGTTTCTTGTTATTTAATATTTCTGGCCTGGAAAGTTCAGGCAGAAATCACATGTAGGAAGTTAAAAGGGAGATCAAGATTAAAAATGCCAAATACTGGTGTGATATCTGTTATCAGTTATCACTGCATTGCCACTGAATATTGTGATCTTTCTTTAGGCAAAATGGCTTAATAGCTAAGTGCACAGCTAATTGTATTTTGGTTTTTAACTTTTGAATTAGCTTGTACCGTGGAAAGGTGGGACTGGATGTGGCAGAGGCGCAGCATCTAATGGATGGTCTCGACTGGCAGGGTGCTGTTAAAGACATCCGCGCTTCAGTTAACTGGCTTAAGGCTAATGGATGCTCCAAGGTAAATTTTTATTTGACACATTTTGTAGAAGCTGATTGGTACAATTATCCTAGAAAATTTTAGACGATGCAGTTCCATTTATTTAGTCAGCTAAGGCTACTGTGACAAGATGGATTGGATATTCTTTTTCCTAGTTTGCAACTAGATTGGTTGTGGTGTATTTTCTCATGTAAAGCATGCCGACATGGCATCTAGCATTGCAATTTTTTGCACTGAGCACTATAATTTATGACGCAGGTTGGTGTTACTGGCTATTGCATGGGAGGTGCCCTGTCAATTGCAAGTGCAGTTTTGGTTCCAGAAGTAGATGCAGTTGTTGCCTTCTATGGAGTCCCTTCACCCGAGTTGGCAGACCCCGCTGAAGCCAAGGCTCCTATTCAGGCCCACTTTGGAGAGCTGGACAGCTTTGTTGGGTTTTCAGACATCACAGTATGCCTTATTTTCTCTCAGCAAAGTTCTTTTATGTTGCAATTTGTGCAACCATACCCAAATTAAAAAAAAAAAAAAAATCAAAAGAAAAGAAAAAAATGGTGTGTTCTCATGGAAAGAATTAACTTTCTTCTAAGCACAGTAGCACACCATTTGCAAAATTTTTGTTGAAAAAAGGAATAAGATGGCATTTTTCTTCCTCATACTGGGGACCATTGGGTGAAGAGGTGACCACTTATGAATCGCAATTCTTGTGCTTTTCCAATCTTATCGATGGGTATGCAGGCCTTTCCTGAAAGGTCGATTAAATTATAAGGTATCAACAATATTTTCTATATTTGGGTTTGGAAACATCAACCCAGAGTAGAAGTAGATCACACTTTGTATTAAATATCTGACTCATATGCAATACTGAATTGCAGCCAATGCCAATTAAAATTATGAAACAATTGCTTTGCTTCTAAGTGTTATAGTTGGCCACACACACTGAACCTTTTTTGACCACTGATTTCAGTGCCAGTATTATCGTTTCAATGTCCGGTCATATTTAATTGTTCATTGCATATACGGGTAGGTTTGGATGGGTGAAAAATGCTAATTCCATTTAGCAATTATTTCAGATCGTTATTTCAAATTCTTTGGGTTGGCTCGCTATTTTACTAACCCAACAAGTAGCTATTCCTGATTGGGTTATATAGTCCACACTTTTCTTCCAAGTTCAAAGTTAAGGCAGTAGTTGCTCTATATGTATGATACTTTTGAATTTGTATGCATTTTGACACTTTTCTTGGGAGCGTACCAAAGATTAACCAAGGAACACAATATTGCTGGTGCTAACACTTCTTTTGGGGCATGCAACAAAGTTCAAGAAGAGATATCCATTCCTTCCCAGGCGTTTATGCACCACAAGAAAAAGTATTAGATATAATTACATAAGAAGCTACCAAAAAGTCCACCCAAAGAATAAACTGGTTGCTGGGTACCTTTTCATGTTTGATCGATGCACGTGGCAAAAGATACTGCAATTATCAACAGATATCAAAGAATTTGAGTAGGGATGAAATGAAATTGCTGAACATTTTAAGTTCGTTAGAATGTTAAATGACAAACAACTTTTTTGTTGATTTTTATTGATCTAGGCCGCAAAGTCTTTGGAGGAAAAGCTTAAAAAGTCTAGTGTGCCGCATGAAGTGCACATATACCCAGGTTGCGGTCATGCATTCATGAATGCTTCTCCTGAGGGCATTAAGAGAAGAAAGAGCATGGGCCTGGATGACGAGAATCTTACTGCTGTCGACACTGCATGGTCTCGCTTTAGCTCCTGGATGGGTCGCTTTCTTTCCGGTTAAAAGAAATTGCTGACCATCTATCTATGAGTATCCCTTTCGTTTACTTGTGATCTGAATAAAGCGTGAACATCTTTTTTGGCTATGATGTTTGGTTATGTTCTGCAAATACTAGTTTGTATATTATCGGTTATCTATATATATTTTCCTGTATCATGTTTAAACAGATTTCACCGGCTAAACGGAATTTCAATATTTCGCGTAGCTCATGCTTTTCTGACAATTGGCTGTTAGCTAGTAGCAGTGATGTAACATTAAATGATCTCGTTCGTATTCTCTCTCTGTTTTTTTTTTCTTTACTCTCTCATCATTGATGTTTATCTCGTTCGTATTCTCTCTCTCTTTTTTTACTCTCTCATCAGCTGATACCGATCCGTTTACTTGTTTAGGTATGGATACAGCGTTATGCTGTATGTATGTCGCAAAAGTGCAAACGATCTTATGTTGGCACCAAAAATAGGGAATACATACAACAAAATACTCGCAAGAGCAAAGAATAAAGATACATCCCAGCACCACAGATCAGACCTTTTTTCTCCACACAACATAGAAACATATATGTACCAATACTTGAGCGAAATATAAATTATAAACAAAAAATTATACTAACTATAATACAGTTGCAACAAGTGCCCGAAAATATATACGCCTTATTGCTTTACAAAGTAATAAAAAATTATTTCCTGTACCAACAACAGTAAGCTCTCTCTTTTTTTTTTTCTTTTTTTTTTTTTCGTTTTTCCTCCCCCTAACTAGTTGGCGCTCATGCTGAGTTCTACCAAAGATGCATATGCTCCATTTTTGCGGGAAATGAGCTCTTCATGCCTTCCCTTTTCCACTACTGTTCCATTTTTTACTACCGCAATAATGTCAGAGCCTTGTATAGTGGACAAACGGTGAGCGACCACCACTGTCGTTCGACCGACCATCACACGATCCAGCGCTTCTTGTACTACGTGCTCTGATTCTGCGTCAAGTGCACTTGTTGCCTCATCAAGTAAAAGCACCTTTGGGTCCTTCAAAATGGCTCTTGCTATGGCAACACGCTGCTTCTGACCGCCTGATAGTTGTATGCCTGCAGACATCCGTAGTTATTTCCATGTGTGTTCAAGTTTGAATGCAAATTTGTATGTACATACTACAAAATTGAATTTCAATTTTGTGAACCAAGTAGAATTCTATAAAGATCTCCATTTCAAAACAAAATATAAACAATAAGTCTACTCTAATTAATTGCCACTGGAAATGCAGTGCAAGTCATTATACATGCTAATATGCTTTTCAAATTTCAAGTACATTGCTTATACAGATAACATATAAGAAAATATGTGAATCACATTTTAAAACAAGTTCATTTTGTGCAAAATACTGGAAATTGACTATGAAGATAAGTTATAATAGTACCTCTCTCCCCAACAGTTGTATCATAGCCGTCAGGTAACCCTGAAACAAATTGATGGGCATTGGCCGCCTTTGCCACTGCTATAATCTCTTCTTCTGTCACCTCTCCTTGTTTACCATACGCTATGTTTGCGCGTATTGTGTCATTGAATAGTACGGGTTCCTGGGCCACTAGCCCCACCTGCTGTCTCAGCCAGCGGACTTGAAGGTTTTGTAGGTCAACTCCATCAAATAAAATTTTTCCCGAGTCAGGATCATAAAATCTTTCAAGAAGCGCTATCACGGTGGACTTTCCACTACCACTTTCACCAACAAGTGCAACAGTCTATGTTGAATTAAAATGCGATAAATTTGTGTCAATGAAACATTTTTGAATCTTTGATCGTGATTATAAATAGTATTTAGTACATGTATATGAAAATGTGCCAGTCAATAGTTCTGTCAGATTTTGGGGGATTTTGGTGGAATATCACAGCTCCAAGAGGAGCTGGTTGTGGCTGTAGCCTGAGTTTTACCCAGTACATTGCAAATATTGCTATTTATGGGGCGTACCGGGTAAGTGAATAGAAATAAGTAAAGAGCAATATCTTGTACTTGGACACAAAGTGTACCTTTCCAGACGGAATGAGGAGAGACAAATCTCTAAATACAGGTGCATTCGGTCGTGCAGGGTAAGTGAATACAATATTCTGAAGTTCAATTTCACCCCGAACATCTGTCAAAACTGTACCCTCATCACTACTAGAATCGATCTTTGATTTTCTATCAAGAACTTCAAATATGGAAGCGGTAGAATCTTTTGCCTTGGTGGTGTCAGACCCAAATGCACTAGTTCTCGCAACTCCCGTTGTAGATAGAACCAAGGCGAAGAAAACCTTTTAAGATGATTAGAAGAAAGCGTCTAAGATAAGTACATCATATATCTGGAGGATGCATTCCTTGGGGAAAGAAAAAATTAAAAAATAGCAATACGAAAATATCTTAAATACTCACTCGAAATACTTCAGTAAATGTGGCATCCCCATTATGCACAAGCTTAGCTCCAACATAGAAACAAAGCGCATATGCGAGATAGAACAACAGAAAGGACAATCCATATCCGAATCCACCAACTACTCCTGATCTGATTCCCTGTTTCATCGGTTCATCACACTTTTCATTGTATGCATCAATCACTTTTTGCTCCACGCAAAATGATGCCACTGTGCGAATTCCACTAACCGCGTCATTGGCAACCTGACTTGCATCCTCATACAGTGTCTGCTTTGAAAAAAATTCATGTTACTTACATTTCATGTTAATCCTTTAATTGAGTATAAATGCAGGAGAATATTTTTGGGAAACTTGTACTTTGTCCTCAATAATCAATTAAATGGTCCAAGTATCAATTAACAAATTAACATGGCCACCTCAACTCAGATTGTGTTGGATCTGTGAGATATTCCCAAGCCCGCATTAAGTTAAGAAATACATAATGCATATCAATATTTCCAACTTACCTTGGCATTTGCACTGAATCCCTTCAAAAATTTCACTTGGAAGTAACCCTGTAGACCCACCATAGGAATGACCACAAGTACAATGAGTGTTAGCTTCCAATTTGCAATAAGAGCCACAAGAAATCCAGCAATTATGGTTGCCACGGTCTGCACATTCAATGCCAGATTGTCTCCTACAAGTCTCTTCACATTTACAGCATCTGTAGATAACCTTGCGGCAATCGACCCACTATTGCAAGGAGAAGAGAATATAAGATTGAAGTTTCTATTTACATAGGTTTACACGAGAACAAGTAAAATTCTTACACGGAAGGCAGAAAAAAGGAAACAAACCTGGAATTCTTAGGTTCGTCGAACCAATTAATCTCCTGATGAACCACACTTTTAAAAGTCATTGATCGAATTCGTTCAATCAGCTTCCCACCAGCCACACCAAATAAAAAGTACTCAGTTGGTATGGTGCAGAAAGCAACGCCAGCCAGAACTACATACATTGAGGCCCAAAATCTTGAATCCTTCAACAATTGTTGTGGTGGTTCATAAAACGTCTGGACAAATTAGGCCTCTATATCAGTCACTGCACTTTCACAAAGCTACTAAAAGCATTGATATACATATAAACTAAAAAATAAAAAATAAAAATCACCTTTATGGAGCTAGATATTAAAATGCTAAATATCGGAAATATAACACCGTGCACTGTTGCTGCAATGGACCCCAAAAGTAATACCAAAGCCTCTGGTTTGTTCAGAGAAAAGAGACGTCTCAATGGTACATTCTTTTTTGCAGCACTTTGATCTTGGTTAGTATCTTCAGATTCTTTCACTGATGTAGTAACAGGGAAATCTTGGGCATGTGTCATTGTGACGGCATTAAAAGAATGCCTATTGCTACTCCCAAGTGAGGAGATGCTTCTGCTCTGTTTGTTGATTGTTGATCTTGAGTTGCGAGCAGAGTTTGTGCCAGGAGTTGCTTGTAAGGGAAGGTCTATGTCTCCATCAGGTGGTACCGGTGCATAGTTGTCTTGGTGCATTGCTTGTAGATGTATTAGTTGTGAGTAAGCTCCTTCTCTGTTTTTTATCAGCTCTGCATGTGATCCTGTAAATGATTTGCTTGGAGTTGTAATAATAGTCATACAGAGAAACTGAAATTATTTATTTTAATATGTGATAGATTTTCAATGTCTATGATAATTTGAATAGTGACCTTGTTCAACTAATTTTCCTTGGTGTATCACCGCAATGGTGTCAGCATTTCTCACTGTGCTTAGACGATGAGCAACAATTATAGTGGTCCTCTCTAACATTATCCTGTTTAATGCTTCTTGTACCACTTTTTCAGATTCTAAGTCCAGTGCACTTGTCGCTTCATCCAAAAGTAAAATTTTGGGATTTTTTATTATGGCCCTTGCAATTGCAATTCTTTGCTTCTGGCCTCCAGAAAGCTGTATTCCTCTCTCACCAACCAATGTATCTATCCCCTAAATTAGTAAAAAAAACAATAATTAATAGTGTCAATATTTTTATGACCAACATATTCTTTTCTTACAAAGTGCCAATATTTTATGACCAACATATTCTTTTCTTAGCATATTATGCCTAATTTTTTTTCATAAAAAGTGTCAATATTATTAACTAAAAAATTATTTTTGCGGTTTTCCACTGAAAATATCAGCATCCCTACATTCCCCTACAGAAGGTGTTATACCACATGATTTATAGGACATGACAAAACCCCTAAAATCTGCTGTGTTTTGAATATAGACCGAGATTTATAAGTCCAGTTAAACTCTGAGATTGAATTAAAAAATATAATAAAAGCAATACATTTGGCAGCTTGTCGACAAATTTAGCAGCATTAGCAAGCTCAATTGCTCTCTTGACCTCTTCAATGGTTGCATCTTCTTTACCATAAGTTATATTCTCCTTGATAGTTGTAGCAAAGAGTAAGGGTTCTTGGCTAACCAAACCAATCTTGCTTCTTATCCACCCGAGCTTCATTGTTTTAAGATCAACCCCATCTATCAATACTTGCCCAGATTGAGGATCATAGAACCTGAATTGTTCATGAATCAGAAAATCAAATTAAGGACAGAATCCTAGAAACATTACGACTCACATGTCAAACTCACAGTATCAGTACAGCTTATATTAAAACCTTGAATTGAAAGCTAAACCAGAGGCTAAGAATTTTAGTACACGAATAAACTGGGAATGACATTTAAGGTGCTAGCACTGACAACACAAGTTCAATTTACCTTTCTACCAAGTTGATAACGGTTGATTTTCCGCTGCCACTTTCTCCAACTATGGCCATAGTCATACCACTTGAAACTTTTAAGGAAAAGCCATTAAACACCAAATAATCACTTCTTGTGGGGTAGCTGAAGTACACATCCTTCAGCTCTACGTCACCTTTTATTTCTTTTAGTACAATACCAGTAGTGTCACTCACATCAATGTCTGGTATTCTTTTGATGGTTTCAAACATCCGATACGCGGCAGCTTGGCCTTCAGCAAAGGCTGTGAGGCAGGGAGTTGCCTGACCCAAGGACCTGGTGTAAGAGTCACAAGTAAACTTTCAAGCAGTAATGTTTAATTGAACTATCATTAATATATTAATATGCAGGATTGGTCTGATACTCATAAATGGAAAACATGATGTTATGTCAGGTAAAGTATCCGCAGTTCTCAAAGAAATGTAGTAGCTTGGTTATGATTGAAACTTACATAGCACCCATCATGACAGCCATGAGAATATTGACAATAATCCCTCCATTGTATCCTTTATTCACAATCAGTTTCGAGCCGTACCAAACAGCTAGCCCATAGCTACAGAACAAAATTGTGAAAACAGAGCCCACACCGAACCCAGTGACTGCTCCTTCCCGTATGTGGGATTTGTAGGCTTTATGTATAAGCTGGTTGTATGTCATAACAGCTCGGCTCTCACCATTGAACGATGCCACCTATTATCAGAAATAACTTTAACGTAGTTAATATAAGCATGAAACCATTATAACTGGTCATCAAGCAACATATGTTCTTGCATACCGTTCGAATTGAACTAATGGTTTGTTCAGCCACATTGCCGGCCTCGCCATATTTTGCTTGTGCACGTGTGGAAAGTGTAGAAATCAATCGAGAGACTATTGCCCCGGCCATGACAATTAGAGGGATGCAAGAAAGCATCACCAGAGCCAGAAGCCACCCTCTAACAAAAGCTATGATGAAACCCCCAAAAAATGTTGTGGTCAGCTGCACAAATTTTCCTACCTGAAAGGACAAGTTGTACTCTTTTTATTATAACTTATGAAACTAAATTTAGACATATTGTTTGATCATTCTTTAATCTTCCATGTTTCATGCCAACTTCTCTGTGCATCAACAATTGTGTTAACTGTGTCAAGGGTGGACTGAAAACTTTTACTATGATAAACAAAATTTTTCTATTATACAATTGCACGATGTAGTGGTATCTGAGGCTAAACAATGCTGACTATTTGTATATTTCTTGCAAAAACGGTACTGAATCATTAACAGGTACAAAACTAGATTCATTCCTGTTGATTTTTATACATGTCCTCACCTTTTCACCAATTGAATCTTGAATAAGCAAAGTATCGCCAGACATTCGCTCAACAACTTGTCCAGTCGTCATGTCCTTATCAAAGTAGGCTATATCTTGTCGCAAAATTGATTTCAGGTACAATTCCCTGATACGTGCAGCTTGCCTCTCTCCGGTTATTGTCCAGCATGACACCTCTGTCATACAAACATATTATATAGCAGTATGACAATAAAGAAGATTTATATAAGCATACGAAATGTCCGCAGACGGGAATAAATGTTTCTTTAGTCTTAGGACAAATCGGGTGAATTAAAAAGCATAAAATGTTGATGCGTTATTCATGATATAAAAAGGAATGCATCAGATAAGAAGATCAATTAGAGCCTATTTGAAAACTGATTGGCTAGCATTTCATCAAAAAAACTAAAATTACTAGTTGGATGAAGTTTATCTCCTATTAATATGGAACTAATCAAACTTTAAACTGACTGAAATTTGACATAAATGATGGAGAACACATTCACACATTTTAGTTTGAACAAAAAGTTCATAGATAAGTCATACAGATAAGAGATATGATACACTTTCAATAGTAAGAATCTTAAATGTACAAATTAAACTACAAGATAATAAAGTTGATGAGAAGAGAGTAAAGATACTAACCAAGAAAAGATGCCACGCCCGATGCAACTCCCAGGTATACAAAGTTCAAAATCACCTAAAGCAAAATCATTATTCAATTAACATTCATAAGTAAGTACAGCAAATCTTGATTTATTTAGCTCTGAGCTCAATCATTCAGAATATGACACTTAAATAACAAACTGACTGGTGAGATGGAACATCTTCTAATTTCATACAGAAATGGAACAGAAATGTTTCCATCTAGCTAACTTACTCTCTTCACCTCACACCACAAGAATTAATGGTGGGATAACTTCTCGATCAGGGACTTTCAAAGTCCCAAACCCTAGCTATTAGCAACAGTTAGATCGGTTAGTGCGCCATCAAAACCTCTCATGTCGAGTCGTGGTCAAGATTCAGGATGCGGATCCGAAACCTTGAAGGGGGAGAACTGAGAAGAAGAGTACAAACCCGCGAAACTGGTTGAATACGATGATCGTAAGAAGGTGTGCTGATCAACTACTGTGACCGATCGACGAGCGATCGCCTCCACACGCCAGTTCTCCGGGCAGAGAGCATCGAGAACCGTCGTTCTTGACCTCCCATGGTGAAGGATCATCGGAGATGGATCGGATGGACAAGATGCTGCGCCAGCGCCATTGAACGGAGTTTGGAGAAGAAGAAGAAGATCATCGAGAATTCGGAGGAGAAAAGAAAGATCGGAGATGGCACGAATCTTGAAGCAATCGAACGGATGCGGTACGAAATGGGGGTAGACGGTAAAGGCGGGAGTTGCGAGGAGGGCTTCGGGAAAAAAAAAAAGATCGGAGATGGCACGAATCTTGAAGCGATCGGACGGATCACGGTAGTAGCTGATACGAAGCGGGGGTGGACGAGACGATGAAGGCGGGAGTTGCGAGGAGGGTTTTTCTGCGAGTCATTTCTTCCGTCCATTGGAGTCACGCTGGATATTTCCGGTATAGAGGCTGACTAGTGGGGTAGAGCTCATATGCGCCGGATATGAATGAGACGGGCCTTAACGAATGCTCATCCTCTGTAGCGCTACATTGTGCAGCGCTGGACGTGAACCGTTGGACTACCTCGAGATTCGTGCCGGAACAGATCTCGAGATGATCCAACGGTTCACGTCCTGCGCTACACAATGCAGCGCTACAGAGGATATGAATTCGTGAATATGATAGGTTCATTTATACATACGGCCGGAGAGAGGAATACAAGTTCTTGGGGAGATCTTGGAAGGAGGACATGATCTTTATTTCATTTTTTTATGATTATTCGATGTCGCAATCATTTCAACTCGTTTGAATAATATATTGCATTTGGTGAGAGTCCAAGATTCTTCAGTATATATATGCTCTTTCATATGCTTCGAATTATGTTGATTGCATATATCTTTTGATATTTTGGATTCGATCTCTAGAGACGACTAAAATATGCTTGAAGAGAATTCAGACACGGCACACCATTTGTTGGCTAATTAGGATATTATTATTCTATCATTTAAATTGAAAAGTTTGGCGAGATACCATCAATATAACTAATGGTTTCCCGAGGGATTATCATTAAAAAATAAATAAATAAATAAATAATGGGAATCAACCAGCCCGATTAATTTGACAAACTGATGCAAACAGCAGATCTGTATGAAAAGTATGAACTAAGAATAAACTCGTGATATCTGCATCAAGTCCCGTGATTTTTTTTATTTTTTTTTTATTTTTTTTTTTGCAGTTGATACGCAGCTGTCATGTGTACCTTAATTAATCAAAATCATATATATTGCCCTTGAGACCTTGAGTATTACGAATCAAAATAAAGAATATCTCGTAAAAAAAATAAATATTCTAATTTAATTGACACTTATTTGTGTCTTAATAAGTTAATATCTTACTCCTTTGAACGATACAGTTTAGTTTGGCTTATGAACAATATCGTTCAAATTTTAGATATAGACATGTAATTATAATAATGTCTAACAAAGGCATAGTCGTTATAGTTTTTATAAAATAGAGGGGATCAATTTAATTTCAAAGAAGGTCCGATATAAAGATTAAAAAATAGTGGGTGTATTTGCAAAATCTTAAATAATATTGTTTTTCCGGTGACTAAGAGACATTATTAAATTATTATCGTTGATTTTGAATATTGCTTCCCAACTAAGGAGTTTGCTTTACGTTTGAATAATCAATCATTCTTGATTTGCTTTGAAGATCTCATTTTGACCACCTGCTGGAACATATTTCTTCTGTATATATTTATCAATTAAATTTAAAAAGTTTTTCCCTTCTTTATAATTTTATAGTATTGTACGTATATACGTATAATTTTATAGTATTGTACGTTTTTATGGAGTGTTTAAAGTAACACATTTTTATTTATCAATTAATTAAAGTTATCAATTATATATTAAGGATTCGTTATTCACGTGCTATATTATATTGTTAATTTTAAGAGGTCGAGTAGAGTACTATATAATTAATACTCTAAAAATTAAATAAGTCCGGTTATAATATATACAGATAATAAGGATTGCTATACTAGTTAGTAACTTAGTAGTTAGATTTCATGGGAAATGCATAATTGTTGAGAGTTTGTGACTTATGGAGGTACGTACTGAGCAAATGCAACGAAATCTAATTATAATCAATTCTGAATTCTATCTTTGCGAAAGAAATAATAATTCTGGACGACTTGGTAATAGATATCCTAAAGTTTCTATATTGGTTCAATTTGAGCTCAATTACTACACTAGTATAATAATAAGGTCCTATATATAGGACAGAGAGTCAAATGAAACTCTTGTAACGTTTCAAAAGGAACCTGTTTAATGAAGACCATTAATAATTAATTGCTTCCAAGTATAGAATGTTCCAACTTCCAACTGGCTTCAATATTATTTCAATACTATTATTATGCAGTAATGTCGTGTAATTAACTAATTATATAGTAGTAGAGTTTAGAGTTTCCATTTCATGAAAAACCTTACTGATATTATAAACACAGAGAAAATGTTGTACTATTTGGAAAATGATTCAGGACTTGAGAGAGTCATGGCAGCAATTAATAAAGTTTTGAGCAGATTGAACATGTAATTATCTTTGAAAAAGAGGAAGTTTCAATGTGAAATGGCATTGAATTGGGAACAGAGACTCACTGTATACTTACTTGCGTATAAGCAGCTAAAAGAAACTACCAAAAACTCAATCATAATCTTTATATAGTAATGCATTATATCTGTTAGTTGGATCGAACACTCTGTAGTTATTAATTGCAAGACTTTTGCTACTTGTATAAAACAGATAAATTCTTATAAATAGCAATACAGTATAAGAATATTAGTTTTTTATATATAATAACATTATTGTTATTTATAAAAAATACAGTATTGCTATTTATAATTTTTTTGTATATATAATACAGTATAAGTATACTGTATTAATTGCTATTTATAAAAAAATAATTTGCATAAACAAATTAACTAAAATTTCAAAATTAGAATCTTAGTGAAAAAAAAAAAAAAAAAAAAGAGGCATGCATACCTTGCTGACACGATGAAGAACATTAGTTTCAGTACCGGCTCCAAAGGCATCAATAACGTTGCCAAAGATGAAGGTCATCATCGGCTGCGCCATGCCGCTCGGCATCGCCGCGACCGTGCCGATGACCATCATCGCAACGTCGAACCCGTCTGCGAAGGAGAACAGTTTGTGAAGAGGCACTTTCTTCTTCTCCAGCTCCTGGTCCTCCTCCTTCCTCTTATCTTCCTTGCTGCTCTTCTCATCGCCGGTACCGGTACCATTGGCTTCTTCTTTTTCTTCTTTCCTTCTCATTCTATCCCCTTTTAACTTCCCAACAACTCCCTGCCCCTTTAGCGGTTACTGGTATAGATGAACTTATTTATATCTGTGATAGGAGGTCAACGGATTGAAGGAATCGTTCATGAATTCATGATGGATTCTTAATTTTCAAATTCGTTTTGTGTAACTTGGAGCAGGGGAATGCATTTATTTATGATTTATGAAGATGTGCGTGTGTGGAATGGAAGTTTATATGCTGCTGCTTTGGTCATAAACTCGTATATAAATATATAATAGAGGGGTATTTAATACCTTCAAGTCTTCAACTACACAAACACAAGCAACTTCTATTATTATATATACTAGAGCGGTAACTCGGACTTCGCCCCGAAATATGATAAAACAAAAATAATAAAATTTATAAAATAAAAATATTTATTTAAAAAAATTAAACATAGTTTTAAAATTTCTAATGTGAATAATGATAATGATGATGATGTATAATTTATAAATAATAGTACATAAATGTTTGACCACTTTAAAGATTAAATTTTGTCTTAGACATATCATATCATTTTATTAAATGGGGAAATAGAATAAATATAAACCATTGGATCAAAGTAGATGAAGAGATTTAAACAAAATCAATGGTTAATAATATTGATGATGTGGCATAGTTAAGGTGCTTGGATAGTTACATCTCTTTCTAGTTTTATAGATATGTGGTGAAAAATCAAAAGTCCTTTTTGTAAACTAGAGCTGTTACTCGGGCTTCACCCAAAAAATATAATCAAATAAATAATAATAAATTTTATAAAATTAGATATTTATATTAAACAAATTTGAACATAATTTTTAAATCTTTTTCATGTGAATAATAAAAATAATTTTATAATAGTAACGATAAATATTATTTGACCATTTTAAGTATTAAATTTTATCTCGTCTTCTATAAAGAAAGAGAAAACATGTAAGCCATTGGATCAAAGTAAATGAAGACTTTTAAATAAAATCAATAGTAAATACTAAATAGTATTGTGACATAATTGAAATGCTTGAAGAGCTACTACCATTTATGGATATAAATTTGTAGCAAGTCCCATTGAGTTCTTAAATTTTGGAGTTAATTAACCCACTCTAAATTAAGAAATTATAATTTATCAACTGAAGTATGTTTTTATTAAAAAGTAACTGAAAAGTTGAATATGATAATTATTTATGTGATCAAGTACTGTTATTTGACATCAAATTAAATTTAAACGCCATTTTCTCACAATCAACTGATTTCTTAAATTTTCGATATATACATGATAATCTGGAAGCATTAATTATATCTGAATTATGTTGCATGAAATGAGGATACTTTAATATAAATCAGTTGAAAATAATGATGGATCAGGTAATGGGTCCTGTATATTCCTTATGCAAGGGAAACACCCTACACCCACACTATAGACGTCTATAGTCACTTTTTGTGACTGTTTTTGTTATAAATGAGGTCCATTTGATCCTATTTGTCAGTGATTTTGTTACATTCTATGGACGTCGATAGTATGGACAGTAGGTTGTCCCCTTTTGTAATCGTGGATCAGGTAATGGGGTCCTATATATTTTTGCAACAACAACAACTAGAGTAGTCCTTACAAGTTTCCAATTAACCAAACTCAATAAACAATTCATTAGTAAGAGAAAATACTAAGAACATTAAAAAAGTAAGAAAGGATAACGACCCCCACAGAAATATGACAGAGAGAGGTTATGTTTAAGACTAATTGCAATGGGTGATTTGACACATGAGCTGTATTTTATTGACGAAATGGAGGTTAGTCTAGTAATTAATAATTAGTAATTACTAATAATTAGTAATTACTAATCAGTGCTAGTGGATTTGATACTTGAAAGTTGAAAGACTTTTATAAAAACCAGTTAACCACACTTATAATTTGATTCAATGGCGCATCTAGAAGCTCGCTTATTTTTCTTTTGTTTTTTTTTTCGAAATCTGTAGCAGCTGCAAAGTCACTTTTTTTTTTTGTTTTACCATTCAAAGCTGTAGGCAAGAAGCTCGCTTGTGGGCTAAATACACTCATCTGTTGTCTCCTCCTTCCGCTTTATCATAATTATCAACTTATTGGTTAAATATATGAGGTGTTTTTCTATGGACAGTTGTTCATATTTAAACTAGCAGCTTAATTTTTATAGATCAAGTATCTCTCTTTACTTGTGTCTAGAGAATATATCGTGATCATCCTATTCCGAAAAATGAACGATACATATTATTCCAAAAATTGAATACAGAAGTTTCGGTCATGGTCCTAAAACCAAACAAAGAATTCTAAGATTTATGAATTCTTAATATTCTTAATTATTAAGAAAAAATTTGTTGATAATTTTCTTATTAGCCAACATTTGCATAATATTTATCCAAATTTTTTTCTTGACAAATATTAGTAAGATCCAATTTATTTTCTTGAAAAATTATTTGTAGTTAATTTTTAGCTTTCCTTATTTCTCTTATTTTTTAGTTGAAAATCCATATATGGACATAGATGGAGTTCACTAAAATTTCATGTGATTTATCAAACATAATACAAATTCCACTAGATTGATCCATAGATAAATGGTCGATAAATAATTATCAACTAAAGGTAATTTTTGATAAAAAAAAAAAAAAAGCTACTAAGCTTCAAAATGATTTGGAAGGGAAATTTGAGGATATCACAATGCTTATTTACATAGAATCGTACAACTTGTATGGTTACAGATTTATCACTAATGCTAACAAAAAAATAAATAAGTCCTATTTTTGTGGAAAAGACCTATTAACGTCCACGAACCTATTAATGGTTAAGATCCTTTTGAACTTTTGATCTTAAAGAGTCACTAAAATCAGGCTCATTTAATGAAAAAGAATCATTCATTCTGATTCAGAATCAGAAAAGGATATTGATAAAAAAGATATTGATTTTGATTCATAATCATAAAATGAGGAAAATGATATTGATTCTGATTTCGAATCAGAAAAGGAAGAATCACATGATAAGGACTATGATTTTGATAAATTAAATCCTATTATTCTTGTTGATAAGGTTTTATCTTGCATCAAGAGTTGGAACAATTTTTTAAGAAAGCATTTGCCCTCTTCTTCACCAGATTGAACGGTTCATATAACACCATGAAGAAATGAGCAAGGGTGTTAAGTATTTCAAATAGTCAATCATCCATTAAAGAATTTACCTAAAAATATATATATCCAACTGTCAATAATTATAATCGTGACAAATTGACGCAAAATATAAAAACGTATAACAGTTATGTACCTATCATATTGGTAGATCATTAGCTGAGTAAACATGACAAGAGTATATTGATAATATTGACAACATGACATTTAATGAATTTGAAAAAACATTTTAAAATTCTCAAAAAGGAAATAATTTATAGATGTATTATTTTATATATAGATCAATAGTGTTTGAAATTTCAAATAATTTGAATGTCGTTCAATACCTCTTCAAAATTTTATGTTCTTTTCAAAAATTATAATTTTAAGAATTTTTTTGTACTATTAAGCAACATTTAAATTGAATGTCCTCCAAAACATGATAATCTATAAATTTAACAATACTTATATAATAACTTTTCATTTTTAAGATTTTTTAAACATTGTCAAAGCATTTGATTAATACCCCGACAACTGGAATTCACATCGTTTGGGGTATTCCTTAGCGTGAAGTATCTGTCCCTTTACAAACACCCCAGTGAAAATCCCCACCAAACCTGCCCGCTGTAAGTACCCACTACAATGCTCCGTATTAAATCTGACCACTTCAAGATTTGGGGTAGCTAACCATTCCTGATGATATGAACTCCGACAACTGGGCTACGCATGCAGCATTGCTTGCCGCATGTCGAACGTGGTCTCATTGGTCATTTGTCTGATAAATTTGTTCACAAAAAGAATTTGCAAAGACATCATAAATGTACCTGTCTAATTGATTTTTTTTTCGAACTGGAAGTTAAACATAAGACGACATTTCTGTTTCAACTTCATCAGCTGACATCGTTACAGCTTATATATATATATATATATATATATATTTTTTTTTTTGGACTTTCATCTTTTTTCTTTCCTTTCTTTCATCTTGTTTGTAATGCACTCACATTTACTTTCTCATATGAAACGATATTTACTGTTGCTCTTATGATTGTTATATATTTCTTTAGTTTAAAAAGAATATTCACGGGATAATTAGCAGATATTTCATCTACTGGTTAAGATGGTGTTTTTTTTTTTTTTTTTTTTTTCTGGATCATGAATTCAAAATTTGATTGAGATGTTTTTAAGGGTCTTGCTACAAATGGTGTTATTTCCTCAAATTAAGGTTTTGAGTTCTCGTTTTTTTTTTAATATTTTTAATCTTAGAAAAGGAAGAAGAATACCCCATATATACGTACATAACTATTCTAAAATAATTGACAATGACATGTAACCGATGGAGAATTAATTGGGCATGCTATGCCACTATAACTATTCTAACTTCCACAGTAGCTAGCATGGGACCAAATTAAGTTCCACTGGTCCAATAATAATATAGGAAGGAAGGAATATGAATATGGCAGAATTAGTGCATAATTAAACTCCTTAATTTGCCTCCTTGGTCACGCATGACGCGCGAATTAAAACTTGTCATTTGAAAACCTGCACCTTTTAATTTAATTTCCTAATTTTCCTGTGGATGACATGGATAATTAAATCATGTATGCTATGAATAGGACTCTTGTACCCCCACCAGCCAAAAACGTGGGTGAAAAAAAGAGCGATTTTAGTTTGAGAGCAGAAAATTTTGGACTTTTGAAAAAAAAAAAAAAGAAAATAGCACAAAATTAAATAGTCAAAACGGTCGAGATATACTCAAAGAATAATATAACCTCCGTCCACAATTGAATGAATTTATACTCTTTACAGCTTATCTCCAATTAAATGAACTTTACCGATTCAATATTATTTTTCTATTCGTCTCTTAGTTGTCTAGTAAAGTTAATTGAATCCACTTGTTTCTCCAATATTATGATTACCTTTTTATCTATATTATTTAATTGGAACAATTATTATGTAATAATTACAAATTGAAAGCATAAAAATAATTTTACTTTTCCACTAATTTCTTTGACTTTTTTTCTAAAATTTCATTTATTCATAGACAGATGTTGTAGCAAATATGGATCCGATTCTCGGCAAAGAAAAAATGAAGAAAAATAGGTTGGAAAGCACGTCGAAATTTTAAGTGATATGTCCATTACCCCGCAGTCAAAAGCTATTAAAATGCAGTACAGCACGTACGTAAGCCATTGGATCGTCTCAAGATTCAGGACAACTCGGATCTGAAGATGATCCAACGGTTCACATCTAGCTTGGAGTTGAGTCCTGGAGCTGACTGATATATAAAACATATTGATTATTCCGGCACGCTAGCTGTTCTGGACAATAAGATTGGCTTGGAGAATATTATAAGGAGACAGTCAGACAGACTTGTATAACAAATATTATATGATCTTTTTGACTTCAATTCTTGCTGATGCGTTTGGAGTTTGAACAATAATATAATATAACTAATCAGATCATATATTCATATGTGCCACGCTGCATGCCTTCGGCAACAAGATTAATTGGCCTGGAGAATAATCAAGGCGAAATTTTTTGATTAATTGTTCTAGCTGACTTCTTAATTTCTATATACCAGTGAACTTGGACAACAAGAATACATGACAGCAAGAACCAACCTTTGGTCTAGTGGCTAAGGGCAACGCTCTCCGTGTGGAAGGTTGCGGGTTCGAAACCCGGATGAGGGGTCTTTTATAGACATTTAAATTTGAGTGGCTTGACCCTCATCTTTATCTAAAAAAAAAAAAAAAAAAAAAAGAATACATGACAGCATTTTTTTTTTTTTAATTTGGACCAATAACTGATAAGAAATTAATCATCAGGCATTGCATGTAAATATGCAATAAGCAGGGTGAGCTTAATGAAGACCAGAATTCTAAGAAGAATTTTAGAAAGAGGTAGGCTTCCAATGCTATCGTATTTTTTTTTTTCCACCAAGTGTCATCAACTCATTTTTTAATCTATTTTTCAAACTTAACTCTCAATTTTTCCACCTAGTGCTTTAGGATTCTTGGAGTTCGTTTTGACCAAATAAATAAATAAATAAATCTAATTAATTATGATTGATCAATTTTAATGCATTTATTATTTTGCAAGGGTGATCTTTATTGACTATTGTTATTTCGACAATCTTGAAAATTGACATTTGAAATAAATTTACAAAATCTGAAAAATATAATTTGTTTTTAAATTTGAGGCAATTTGAATATTATTTGATGGCTCATCAATAACTTGTACACCTTTTAAGAGCATCTCCAAGAGACTCCCTAAAAATGGATCCCAATATACTTATATTGGGTGTCATCCTAAATTTTTTGGGAGCAAATTTCACCTCAATCTCCAACAGATTCCCAAAATATGGATCCCAATACATTTAAACTAGGCCAAAATACGAATCCCAATACATTTGAACGGTTTGGATTTGGCTCTAGTTTTGGGAAGTTGGATTGGGAATGCCCAAAAAAGCCACCAAAATAGCTAAAATTAGAGAGGATTTTGGGATAGCCCAAAAATTGGGAAGGGTTTTGGGCTTCTATTGGAGACCAAATTTTGTTCCTAATTCCCAATAATTGGTTTTAGGAATAGTTTTGGGAAGCTCTTGGAGATGCTCTAATGGTTCAAATATTATCAGCCTTTGATGGACCATCAAACATACTTAAATTGCTTTAAATATGATAACATATCCAATTAATCTATATGTTCCACAATATTTTTAT
The DNA here is from genome assembly GCA_030179965.1 of Cyperus esculentus. Classification (NCBI taxonomy): domain Eukaryota; kingdom Viridiplantae; phylum Streptophyta; class Magnoliopsida; order Poales; family Cyperaceae; genus Cyperus; species Cyperus esculentus. Next base: position 3,843,611 of record JASGLE010000003.1, on the reverse strand, counting down.
AAGTTTTCAACTTTTACCATTTTGTTAAGATTATATTAAAAATTTTTAGAACACTCCTCCTTTTTATTTTTTACCTATTGACACACAAAACGATCTCCAGAAATCCTAAAAGTTAAACTGTTTAGGTCATCTAATTAGATCTACAAATCTACATCTATATCTATATCTATACTCCTATACAAAGCATGTAAGAAATGGATCATCTTTTTTGTTCTAAGTCTACTTTTGAAATGGAGAAAAGTATTACCCTGCTCCCATAGATCAAAGCGATGACTTTTCAATTTTTCTATCTTATCACTTTCAACACCTTTTCTGTCGAACTCACCGTCGCCTCTCCCAGTCCAATTACTATTCCATTTTCCTCTCACTGTGATCAAATTAAAGAATAAATATTGCTTTTTAATTTTTACTTTTGTTTTTTGCAATTTAGAATAGTTTTTCTGTTTGATCCAAACCTCTGCAACACTTCGTTTTTACTCCAACATGCTTGACCGATAGACTTCGACCTTACTCCTTCCTAATATGGAGAGTCCGTAACGCTTCACTCAATTTTAAAAATTATATATTTCTATATACTGCACATTACAAAAATAAATAGTTTTTCAAATTTAGTTTAATAGACCCGCCCAATGGGCGAGTTTCTCGCTAGTATACAAAATGAGTTTATGTAATTATATTCCATATAGATGGCAACTTTTCAAACCACTGTTATCAAAACCGGACCGGACCGGGCGGTCCGCCTGAAAAAAATCGGACCCGCTCATGCTGGCGGTTTGATTTTTTGGTAGGACCATATATGTTGTTGGACCGGTGAAAAATGGATTAACCGGCCGGTTTTCAGAAAAATATGGGAATCGAACCGTTTGAAATAACCGAACCAACCGGTTTCAATGCAATAATTACCTTCTTTGGGAACTGCGCATGTATTCAATCAATCATAGAGAGAGTGTGTCAGGAAAAATGTATTGCACAGTCTATTATTCAAACTTCAAAGGGGACAACAGCTGGTATCTTGGAGTTTGTTTTGTTAAATTTGCAGATATAACATTTCAATTTTCAATAATATCAAAAGTACATGTTATAAAGTACAATATATTGTATGAAACTATGAATCAATACACAAGTTTTTTTTTTTTTTGTTTCATTGATAGTTTGATGCTAGAATCTATTTTAACGGGGACTAATTTCTTTTTTTCTTTTTTATATGATAAAGTGTTTATGTTTTACTGATACTTAAATAGCAAACAAAAGAAAATATGAAATCAAAATCTATACTAATGTAAGCATTCTTCCCAAATAAATATTAAATGCTATGTATTTAAATGCAAATATACATATATATACATATCTTCACATATATAAGGTGAATGCTAATTTTATCATATATATACAATTGTCATAATATGGCATAAATATATAAAATATTTAAGTGTTTTAAGAAAAACCAGTGGTCGAACCGGCTGACTTGACGGTTGAACCAATAAACTATTGATCTGAAGCTTTACCAGGTCGACGTCCGGTCCAGTTCTGATAACATTGTTTCAGTCAAGATCATCGAATTAGATCTAAATATATACAAAATGGCTTTCTTTAATCGTCTGCCATATCGATGGCAACTTTCAGACTATATTTCTTTCGTCTTCGAAGTGTATATTGCGGAGAAATCTATTGACAATACTTATCTTGACGATTTTGACAATTAAATTTTTAAAAAATTTAAAAAGAAATCATTAAAAATGAAAAAAATCGATTTTTTTTTTTTTTTACAGAAGTGTTATTTAACTTATGGATTGATTATATTTCCGATTATGTTCAATTTAAATAAAGCTTGATAGTTTTCTAAAGACTTGCTAAATTACAACTGTTAAGAAATATATACAATTTTGATAAGCCATTAAACGATGTTCAAATTGATAGAAATTTAAAACACCATTAATCCATTAATCTATAAGTTAAATAATACATCCATAAACTTTTTTTCATTTTTAAGATTTTTATACATTTTTTTTTATTTTTTTGAAAGTGTCATTATAAAAATTGTCAATATAAGCATTGTTAATAAAATCCTCATATTTAAAACACCATCAGTATCATAGACTCATAATTCTTCTTAAAATTCACAACTTCTGCAGCCCACTGATTTTGAAGTTTCAAACGGAGGAGAAAGACGAAATTACGCACTAAAAGTTATTAAAAACTTAATATATAGGAAGTCCAATAAACAATATTATGTATAAATATAATAATATAATTACAACTTTCATTTCGTATAACCATTCAATGAAAAATTAAAAAGCAAATTCACGGTAAAATGACGTGTGATATTAGATGAAAAAAGGACGTACACCTACCCCCTGGAGATTCCTGGGGGATCTAATGAAAGGGAAAAGGGTACAAAAATGATTATTCAAAAAAAAAGGAAAAGGTACAAAAATGATTATTCTAAAAAAGAAAAGGTACAAAAATGACTAGAGAGTCACATTACAGCAACCAGCTTGGGCTTCAAGCCTCGGGTTGATGTGTAAACGGGCTGCCTATTTGTAGAAGTTCTTATTTCCATTTCCATCCTTTGAATTGGGAATCCAATCCACAAGATATTCGCCTATTTTTATACAAATTCATTTCTATCATAACCAAACTTCTCCCATGCATGTACGACAGTACGAGGAGTTCCGAGTCAGAATCTTCTGTTATTTTGTGAGAATAATAGGACCCTATTTATCTAACATGGACCGTTAGATCAAAATGGACGGTCCTGATCGGCCCAATAAAGATTACATGGTGCTATTTTATAATTAATCTCATCCATTGATTTTGATCTAACGACCCAAATTTAATAATAGAGTCCTGTTATCCAAAGTTGAATAACAGCAGATTTGAATTCCATGTACGAGTATCTCAAGCAGTCGAGCAAATTGCAAGTGTTCAATTTGAACAGGGCCGTCGTCAATCCTATTCTATTCTATTGGGCCTTCGAAACTCATCCGCCTGCCTTCCTTTCCTCAATCTAAACGTACGTAGTAACGTAGGATGTATGAAACTGTTTTAAAAATCATTCTGTCCATCTCCTTTTTCTGCGGCCACGTGAGTGAGTGGGATACTTGAAGCACCTTCGAGGGTAAGGAAAAAGCTAAGATTCAGGCGTTTCTATTTTGGATTGTGCAATGCATCGATGCGATCTAGATATTACAGATTGTATTTATCAAAAAAAGTAACGATAATTTGGATTCAATGGGACTGTCCGAACTATAATTATAATAATAAAAATTGGCTAATTTTTAACACATAAAAATTACCTTCATTTTTCTTTTCTAGTAAATAAACAGCTCAACTTTACCGGAAAGAGTTTAGATGTCATCTCGAATAAATTTCGGAGGCTGGATGTGATTTAAATTTCAGGGGTTGGATGTAATCTAGAATAAACAAACCAATTCCTTACAAAAATTGAGCTTGAATAGTTGATGGTCGTCCTAGGGAAATTATTTGTTAAATTTATGGAGCTTAGATGGCCTTAAAATAAAAAAAAGTTCCTTAAGAAAATGAACCTGAGTGCATTAAAAAATTCCATAAGCTCATCGCATGCAAACGCTTGATATTGTTTGATTACATTCATGCAGTAAATTATACAATTTATACAAAATTACAAATAGAGCGACCGCCGACATGAAAGGCCATAGAATTCGTGCAACACTACATCCCGATCATTTTTTTAAAATCCACATTTTGGGTTCATCCAACATATCACAGACAAGCGGGGCCCACCAATTTCCCTCCTTTTTTTCCTTTCCCCTCCTCCCTATACCTTCCTTCCCCCGCAGTTCAATAGCACAACGCCACCCAAAAAGGAGCCGAATAAACATACTAACTAATCAATTCCAATTTAAACAAAGCGGAACAAAAAGCACACCGCTACTCAGACGAGTTCATATCCCCTGCTGTACTGCATTATGCAGTTCACAGCGTCAGCCGTTGGATCGTCTCAAGATCCGCTCTGACACGAGTCTCGAGACAATCCAACGGCTGACATCACATACTGCACAATGCAGTACCTTAGGGCATATGAAATTATGAATCAGCATAAACAAACACTAATTCCAATTCAAAACACAGAGAAACAAAAAGCACACCGCTACTCAGACATCCACCCACACACTCTCTCTCCCCCGGCTTTAGCGTCTTTAGCTTCTTTAGACAGACTCTTTAGAGATCGAGATGGCAAAAAAAAAAAGGCAATGCAAACCCCACTGCGGCCGTATTCCTTCCTTGCTCGCTCGCCTCAACTCAATTCCTTTCCTTTCCCCTTTTCCTTTTCCTTTTCCTTTTCCTTTTCATCCCATCTCAAATATTATTATACCTTTATTTACCATGCCCTCCACTTTCCTCCCCTCCCTACCAAGGCCTCAAGGAAGTGTGACTGTGACTGTGAGTGTGAGGAGGAGAGGTAGAGATCAGAGATGGCGAGCAGCAGCAGCGGGCAGCTGGACAGGCAGCTGTCGAGGAAGCTGACGCGGGTGCAGACGATGCTCGACGTGCCGGACGAGGAGGGCGGCCCCACGGCGGATAGCGAGCTAGTGCCGTCCTCCCTCGCCTCCATCGTCCCCATCCTCCGTGTCGCCAATGAGATCGAGGAGGAGAACCCCCGCGTCGCCTACCTCTGTCAGTCATCATCTCTCCCACTCTTTTCTGAATGAATGATCACTTGTTAGTAATTTAGTATACGTATTCCATGGTGCACATAAGGTGCTCGACGATATGACGATATGTTTCTAACATCTCTGCTTTGCTGATTTATACTTTTGCTTGTTATGTAATGTGTAATGTAGGCCGTTTCCATGCTTTCGAGAAGGCACACAATCTGGACCCCAATTCGGCCAGGCGCGGTGTGAAGCAGTTCAAGACCTATCTGTTACATCGGCTGGAAAAGGTAACATGCTCAGGGACTGATCTAAGAAATTTTTTAAGCCTGGGCACAAATTGTCTAATATATGAAACAAGCAGCTCTATTAGACTATTACATTGTATTTTGCTTGGCAAATCATTAATCTCTCAGGCACAATAACTACAAATGTAAATAAGTATTGTTTAATGTAAAAGAAAAATCAGTACTAATCAATATATTTCAAAAATCAAGCCCAGGCATGGGCCTAGGCTTGCCCATCTCCTTCTACTGATTCACTGCTGCTTTTCAAAATAATTGATTGTTTCTATCTTCTTAAATTTCTTTGTGTTTCATTCATCAGTCTATGAGGTACTTGAAACTAATTGATTTCTTGTACTTTTCAGGATGAAACTGAAACAAAACCGGTACTGGCACGAACAGATCCGAGGGAGATTCAGAAGTTCTATCAGAAGTATTATGAGGAACACTTGAAAGATGGTCCAGTCAGGAGATCTCCGTAAGATTTCAAATTTTAAGCTTCTTTCTAGATTTTGTACAAGTTATAAGTTATAACCAACATATTTCCTTATTTTCACATAGCACCTACTATTTTTATTGTTGGTAGCACCAATTGTTATGCGGGTTATTAGCAATATAAGACCCAATAATCAGAACCAAAAGTTAATTAATCAAGAATGCCTTACTACTTGTTAATTAACACATTTTATAAAAAAATTATCGTAAAAAAAAGTCAAGCTCTCTGAAAGACCGTGCTATGCAATTAATATATCCAGTTAGCTCAGCATGCTCTGCAACTTTATCATTGATTATATTCTAAGTCAATAATCTAACAATTACTCTTAAGCTCTAGGAGCTAGTATCTAAAAAGTATCAGTTGCTGACTGCAATAATGATAAATGTTTCTTATTCTTTGCAAGAAGACCTGACTTCTATTTGGATCTTCTGTATTTTTGGCTATAACACCATTTATGATACTTTTTGTTAAAATTTGAAACTGCTTTTTATGTGAATGGATAGTTCAACTTCAGTATTTGTTGCCCTAGGCCCCTCCATCGATTATTAGCCTTGTCATAAACAATTTTTCCTCCAAGTATAAATGATATAAAAGCCAACCTTGCAGTTTCCGAGGAATAATGTATTCAGAGTAAATATACGGCGAGCTTAAGCTCACAGAGGTCTTCCGTGAGCATAAGCTCAAAACCATATCAAAACACTTCCAAATTTAGGTTTATATAGCTCACTATATTATATATATCAAAATCTTGTGGAGTACCAAATTTTCCATTTTTTGGATTTTTTATAGTTGTTTTGATTTTTTTTGAAGTGACTATACAATATTAATAAAATATTCAATGTTGTATCTATCACTTTTGTAAAGTTCAAAACAAATACTTAAAAATTTTCACAAATGGAAAATTTTTGCATCCCACAAGATTTTGATATAAAGAATATAATGAGCCATATAAACCCAAATTAAAGTGATTTGATTATGATTTTGAGCTTATATTTACTCATGTATTTATATAAATAAATAGCCCAAAACCAATTTGGTCATTCTTTTTTCTTAACTTGAATTGGTTCTTCAAAATCAAAAGACATTAAGTCGCAAGTAATCCAGAAAACTTGTTGATTTTGTTGAATGTTTGAAAATTTTTTAGTGCTATTAGTGTTATCTAAAGTAAGATATTATGTATTTGAGTATGGAGATTTGCTACCATTTTAAATCTCATACTTATTCTTTATTTGTCACTGTTGAAAACCTTAGAGATGAGATGGCTAAGCACTACCAAATTGCATCCGTTTTATATGACGTGCTCAGAGCTGTGGTTCCAGATGAGAAGGTTGAGCCACAGGTATAACTCTCTTCTATGCCCTAACATGTTTTTATTTGGCTCTGAGGAAACCTTTACTCTGTAAGTTATCAAGTACCTGAGGAGGAAGGTCTAAAACTGCTAATCATGAAATTTTGGTCTAGTATCTATATAATTAATTGTTAAATAGGTAAACATGAAGTGATTCTATATGTTTGTTATGTTTTCTTGATTGAGAATCAATTTGAATGTGCAATCAGAAATCTTAATCTATACCTCTGCGCTCCTTAAAAGTGAACAATAATGTCCTGTTAATCTCAAATTCTCTATGTGCATGGAATATTCCCCATATTCTCTTGTTTTGAACTCTCCAGTATCTTCCTTATTCTTTCATTCTGAAGGAAATATTAACAAGAAGCATTTTGCATATGTCACTTATTTTTGAGGGTACCGATGCAACTTATTCTCGTAATCAAGTTCAAAAAACTTCCATTGTTTATTTAGAATTATGTCATATCTTCCAGCAGCATTTCTTTGGAAATTTACCATGTTGATTGCAAAACCTAACAAGTTGAGCATGTATCGTGATATTTAGAAAGATAGTTTCAACAGTTGCAAACTTGCAATCATTATTGTATTTATCTGCTTACTTTTTAAGATAATCTTCTTTCTTCTTGGTGTGTGCTTCGTAGGTGCAAACCTATGCGAGAGAGGTAGAAAGAAAGAAGCCCCATTTTGCACAGTACAACATTCTCCCTCTCCAAGTATCGGGCGATTCGGGCCGCCCTCCTCCAATTATGCAATTTGCAGGGGTAAGTTATTGTGCTATTCTTTTGCATAATTGATTTGTTTAATATCCACTAAACTCTTAATTTACATGCTATGTTGATTACTGATCATTTTTTAATGTACCAGATCATGGTAAATAATAGGAAATAATATATACTTTCTATCCATGGTCTTTTTCTTATTGGGTTTTGGGAGGGATTAAGACATTAAGACTATAAACTAGAGGTGTTATCGGGTTGTGCAGAATCTGTATACCTGTACCTTGATAGTGTTCGGATCCACATTTTCAACCAGATCGGTTTTGGTTGCAGTTATATTATAAACCAGTAAATTTAGGGTCCAGTATTCCCATTCCTGATAGGTAGATATCTGGAACTTGTTTGTATGTTATCGGTTTTGGTTCGGATCTAGGGTAGCTCCGGAACCGATTTGGGGCTCTGCCTTGAACAAAGCCATATTGAGATGGTTTGGTTTGTTTTTATTTTATTCATTTTTTAGGCAATCAAAATTATGACATATTGAAAGAATTGTAGAAGGTGAAGAGGCAGAGAAAACACCATACAAAGAAACTTATCATTTTGATGCTTCCTTAAATTGTTAACAGTGACAAACAGTTCACTAATATAGCATTAAAGTACTTAATCAATTATTGAAATATTTCTTTTTAGAAGAATTGTAAACGTGCTGTTCACAGATCACAATCGATCATTTCATTTAATTACATTTCTTTTTTTTTCCAATCTATTTTACATATTTGTATTATCATGGTATGTAATTATATATATTGGGTATTCATGTGGGTATCTGGTCGGGTTTAGTATCAGGTTGGTAATTAAATGAGACCCATATTCTACTTGCTATAATATAGGTTTCCTGTTCAGATCCGGATTGGATATGAAAATATAAAATATGAAACCATGTCCATAATTCACCTGAATATATTTTTTCAGACCGTACCCTATCCAATATTAAACTGGATCCGAGTCGGTCCCGGTTCAGTACCAGACTGATGCTAGGTAATTGGCTAAGAGTAAAACCTCTACTATAAACATTTAAAGTTTGCGGCAAAGCCGTTAGTCCTTTAAACTGCTTAGATTGTAGTTGTTATGCAGCCCAAAATGTAGAAATGGACCACAAGATCAATAATGATACCAATCATTTATGTTAGCTATTTAGTATTATACTATTATTTCATTTTGTAATACGTCTAGCAAATATAATATAAAATGAAGTATCTGATGATTTCCTTGACGAACAAAAGTAGCAACCAATATTTAAGTTTTTTCCCCTCAATTCTTTATTTATGCATAATTTTTTTTTTTCAGATTAAAGCAGCTGTAAATGCATTGCGTAACCTTGGCGAGTTGCCTATGCCAAGAGCAGATCAGACAACAGTGCACGTAACCCAAGAGCCCAATCATGCCCATGAAGTTGGGCAAACAACAGTGCTACCTCCTGATAAGGAGAGAGCCAGACCTGTGCGTGATTTGCTTGACTGGCTTGGCTGTGCCTTTGGCTTTCAGGTATAAAAGAATACACACAAGAAAGAAATAAGAAAAAGAGTTACGTTCCTAAAGTGGGATAGCATTGAACTTTTCCTTTATATGACCAAAAGACTTAAAATGTACACTGAGATATTTCCTTGTTTCTAGGACATGTATTTCTTGTTTTGAATAATTTAAAGATATATCATCTCTTTCTGATTACACAAATCTATTGCTTGCATGCCAATTGTACGTTTATTTTGGTATGAAGAGGGGAAATGTAGAGAATCAAAGAGAACACTTGATTTTGCTACTAGCAAATATTGATGCAAGAGGCAAGCACCACCGTGAAGAATATTTCTTGGTAACTCTCTCTTCTTACTATCTTAACAATGCTCTGTATTTTGTTTCACTTGCTTTGGTTGATATCTGATGCAGTTGCATTTAGATTGACACTGATAGCTATTCAGATGTTGGGCAATTGTAGTTATTCAGAGTATACTGTATGACCTGATTAAGGGTGAAATCTTGTTAATAGATTTGATTAAGATTTCACTTGTATTCATGTTGGTTGTATGTAACCTGTTTATATATCTGGTTAAGACCCAAATAATTGTATGTGTACATAAAAGTCATACTTTATTCCAACCCAGCTGTTCTGCCTCCCACTACAAGGTTGCCTCATTCAGTAACCTTGTTTAGCACTTGGTTATAATTTATATTCAAATAACAGGCTACTATAAAAGTTTTAGGTAGGTACCGAAGAGGAAAAAAAATATAAAAAGTTGTCAGTCTGGCCGTATGTATCTTTAAGGTAAATAGAAAAGAAATTAATTAGCTGGAAGCCATGTAATCTTAACCTAAGGCACGTTGTATTAGACCAAATCAATTAATCAAACTATATATATATAGAAAATGCTGATGTCCCATTCAGCACTGATTCGGGCTAATCTGACCCATTGCACCTTTTTGTACTTGCTTCATATTTCTCCTTTTTGGGCTAACCATGCATATGATTTGCAGCTGAGCACAAATACAGTAAGGCACTTGCTGCAGAAAATATTCAAGAACTACCGTTCGTGGTGTAACTATTTACATGTCCGTCCCAACATCAGGTAGTGGGATAAAGCCAAGAACAATTTACCAATACTGTTACTGTATTGAGGTCACAATCGTCTTCTTTTCTTTTTCTCTGATATCTCCAAAAAACTATTTTATTATCAGATTGCCAAATAATGCTGAGACACAACAATTAGAGCTTCTCTACATAGGCTTGTACCTGTTGATATGGGGTGAAGCATCAAATGTTCGGTTTATGCCAGAGTGCTTATGCTACATTTTTCACAATGTAAGTTTACTTGCCTCATCAGCCTGTAGCAGTATGTAAATCTTATATTGACTAACTTATGTGTTTTGAAAGATGGCACATGAGCTCCATGGATATGTAGTTGGCGGTGTACCGTTAAAAGAGGAAGAGTATTTCCTAGATGCAGTCATCCGTCCCATATATAATGTATTGTCCAAGGTAGCTATTTGGCTTTTATTTTTTCTCATATAATTGAGGATAAATTATAGCCTCTCATAAAGACATATCTTATATCATTTTATACTTTTTGCTATTTTTTTTTTGTGTTTTAAAGGAAGTTTTAAGAAACAAAAAAGGTACAGCAAGCCATTCCAAATGGAGAAATTATGATGACTTGAACGAGTACTTCTGGTAAGTTAAACCTCTTCTTCCGTTGTCTCAAACTATTGTAATTACCAAACTAAGTGGTCCAACATTAGCTTTGGCATGATTGCGAGGAAGTAACCACATGCAAGTCTAACAAAAGGTAGAAAACAAGAACTTGTTTGTGTACCAGTACCAGACCTACCAATATTGTATCGGACTTAACCTATGTTAAGCAATATTTAATTTGAAATTACAGTATTTGATATTCTTAACATCTAATGATAGTAATACACCTATTGATGAATAATTTAATTGTTTCAAAGGTCTAAAGAATGCTTTAAGCTGGGATGGCCCATGAACCCCAACTCAGACTTTTTCATTCATAAGGAAAGCTTCTCCTCCAAATATGAGGTTATTTACGATGAATAACTATCTCTTTTTCTTACCAGTACAAATTACTACCTCATGCTTTGAATAGTAGGTATCACATGGTGCTGTAATGATTAATATGGTACTGTTATACTTTAGTAGTTTAGTACTCCATTGCATTCTTGCATTTAAATATTGTTCACTCTAGGGAACCTTGAAGGACTGGCTAGATGGACAAATATCTAGAACAAAATAAAGTGATACAATAAGAACTTCACAAAATTTTTGCAGACCAATGGACGTGACCAATTAACTGCTGGGAGGAGAAAGCCTAAAACAAACTTTGTGGAAGTGCGGACCTTTTGGCACATTTTCAGGAGCTTTGATCGGATGTGGACCTTTTTCATTCTGGCATTCCAGGTAACTTCAAGGTGCAATTTTATTTGTATATATGGTATTCTTAGTTTTACTGGTCTTTATGCCAAAAGATTTGAGTTGTAATTTGTTAATTGCTTTTTATCAGGCCATGTTAATAATTGCATGGAGTCCATCTGGTTCTCTGTCATCAATCATCGAGGCAGATGTTTTTAAAGAAGTTTTGAGCATTTTTATAACTGCTTCTATCCTTAACTTCTTGCAAGGTTGTCTTCTATTCTTGTCTCTGTATAGCATTTTTACATTTGGAGCTAGCTGTTGGTCATATATTCCCTTATTCTAGGCGGATTTACTTCTGTAACTAGCTATAGGATTGGCAATATGTTAGTTTTGGTGGGCACTATAAATATAACTTCCTTTGGTTGTTACAATTGATTGGGTTGATTCACCCTAGAGCCTAGGTTCAATGGTACTGGCATCAAATTGGTTGTATTTTCGATACATGGCTTATTTTCGTTGTTAAAGTTCATGTTAATGCCTTTTCCCAATTCTTTTTTCCTAAAAAAATTTGTATTCATTGAAATTTATTACATTGGTAGCAACATTACTGCTTCCATATATTAACAAAAAGTAGAATAATGGTTGGGGTTCAACATGTCAACCTTCAAACGTGTCTGAAATCTGGTATAAGACATTGTTTACTTGAAGTTTCTGCCTCACCGGATGTGTTTATACGGTACTACTTTATATCTTGCTTGTACAAGTAAATCAAGCATTATTGTTATTTCTGTTACCTACAGCTGCATTGGACATTATTCTGAGCTGGAAGGCATGGGGGAGCATGAGGTATACACAAATAATTCGCTACCTCCTAAAATTTGTGGTAGCAGCTGCATGGGTGATAATCCTGCTGGTGAGTTACTCAGGCTGGGTGGAAAATCCCAGTGGTCCCATCAGGTACTTCAGAAATTGGATCGGCGATTGGAGGAGTCAGTCACTTTATAGCTTTGCCATAGCCATCTATCTTATACCCAATATCCTGGCTGCCGTACTCTTTTTCCTCCCGCCACTGCGCCGGTTCATGGAGAGATCCGATTGGCGGGTCATTGTGCTGCTCATGTGGTGGGCCCAGGTATCATTAGAGAAGTTTCTATGCATATCTTTTAAACGGTCCTCTCTGTTCTTTTGTGATATTTCAAACAAAACATATAAAGATATGTTGGACTTCGATGTTTCAGAACTTGTAGCTTTTTTTCTGTATTCTAGTTAAGAAGACCATGCAAAGAGAATTTGTTGGTTTTTTTATTATTATTATTTATTTATTTTTTGTTGAATTCATTAGAAAGCAGTTATGTACATAATTGTTTGGTACTTCTTGCATATTTGTAAATGAAGAATCACACGTCTTCTTGACACCCAGTCATATCTAAAAGAACACACTACCAGCCAAATCTAAAAAAAAAAAAAACTACCATCCAAGCTTGATAGTTTATGTGTGCACCTGTTATCCTATTACCTCCAGTTCTAAAAGGTTCAGATTTTCTGATTAATCCAAAGCATGATCTCCAGTAATAAAATCTGCCATCTTATTTGATAATATCTTCCAAGAGAATTGCTTCTTATTTATTTATTTCCTGCTTTCAGCCAAAGCTTTATGTGGCACGAGGCATGCATGAGAGTGTGTGCTCTCTCCTGAGGTAAAGTAAATGTGCTGATTATTTTTGTTAATTGACATATTTAATATCTAAATGTATATTATATTATCCTGTATCCTACAACGAAATTCTCAAAGTTACATATGACACCTTATTTACTCGCACAGACTTTGGATTCTCTAAAATTTTAATGTCCAGGATATGATGGGCATTTGTAATATCTCTTTCTTTCTATATTATTGAATATTCTTTAGCTTATCAAACTGCCGTTATCGCTTTGCTTTTCTTTTATATGAATTGTAATCTTTTGGTACATTTATTTTCCTACAATGACTCACCAGGTACACTATGTTCTGGATATTATTGCTCATATGCAAGCTTGCTTTCAGCTTCTATGTTGAGGTGATTTTTGCTTTATAAAGAACTAAAAACAGTATCAATTTGGGTATGATATTAGATCTTCTTTCATTGTCTGGGTTCATTGCTCTCTTAACTGGGAGTATGTCTCAGTAGATGTAGTAAAACAATAGAGTGACAGTGGTATTGATGTGAAGCAAATAGATGGTAGTCTATGTGGCTGGTGTGGTACCATGTGATACCCTTTATTTCCACACTGCATATTCAGTGCCTTTATATATGCATTACATTCATTTGTTAACTTGCCATCTTTTGACTCTTTTAGATATCTCCTCTGGTTGAACCCACCAAAGCCATTATGAACCTGGGAGGTGCAAACTATGAGTGGCATGAGTTATTCCCATATTGTAAGTTACTTTTATTGGGTGCAAATCATAATATCGTGCCTTTTCTATTTCTTGATACTAAGATATAGGGATAATCTTTGTTGAACGTCTATGACTGTTTAGATTTGTGCAAGTGTGAGTTAATATGCGTACCTTTTCAACTACAACCTCGTATTTTCCTTCTTTACTGATGACAAGATTAGGGCTATCATTGAAGAATATCTAATAACTGTTTAGATTGATCTGAAAAATGTGTATGGATGATATTTTCTTTGTTATGCACGGAAAATATATTTGAAACTTTCAACAACAGTTGCATTTGAATTGAAATTTGTTATTTTGAGCATCTTAAAATATGCTGATATCTTTTAACGGTGCAGTGCAGCACAACCTTGGTGTTGTCTTAACTATTTGGGCTCCAATTGCAATGGTATGACATACAAAATTTTCCTTTTTTTACTCAAACATCCATATTTATATTTATTGCGAAAGTTTCCTTATGTTCTTCATATTGCAAGCACTTAGGTTCTATCCATGTATGATTAAAATACATAATCATTAAACTTGACTAGAAGAAAAGAATGCCATTCCATTCTATTGTTCCTATTTCAACTAGCATGTAACTCATTCTGTAAATGAAGGTATATTTTATGGATACGCAAATATGGTATGCAATTTTCTCTACGATATTTGGTGGAATTAATGGGGCTTTCAGCCACCTGGGTGAGGTAAACTACTTGTCAAAATTTCTTTATTTCTTATCAACTTTCTTTCATACATTTGAGGGCTTTTACACTCATATATCATTTTATACCATGTGGTGCTTCTTTGATCTTGTATTGGGAGGTAACTCTGTTAGGGTAATGACTTAAAATGTTTATCTTTTCATTGTCTGGAAACCTAGCCCGATCTTTAATGTTTTTTGAAGTAATTATTTTTTGATTAATTTGGGGGGTGGTGGGGAATGGATGTAAACATTCAGTATTGTTTGCTTCAATATAATTGAAGTGTTTTGGCATGGATCTGTAGATACGGACATTGGGCATGTTAAGGTCAAGATTTCCAGCTGTACCTGGTGAATTTAGTAAAAAGCTGGTGCCAAGTAGTGAAGGTGTCCATCGGAAATCTAAGCAAGACAACAAGGTATATACTAATATACTATATTGTATTTTTTTTTTTTATGTGCTATATTTTCTATCTTCACTTTGATATACATTCTTGTAAAGTTACACTTATATATGAAAACTATAGGGATTTCTAAATAATGAAAACTGAACTTATATCATTATCACATTTAATATGATAATACTGGTATATTACAGGAGATTGATAGAAGGAACATAGCCAAGTTTGCTCACATATGGAATGAATTCATCAATTCTTTGCGAGAAGAAGACTTGATTAACGATAAGTGCGATTCCTTGACCTGATTATCTTTTTGGCATAGATAGAAAAGAACATTTGTTTAGTTGTACCATGATGTACAATCTTAAGTTAAAGTTTTGTACACTTCTGCTTTTATTTAATAGTGAGAAGGATCTTTTGTTGGTACCATCATCTTCAACTGACATAACGGTGGTCCAGTGGCCTCCTTTTCTCCTTGCAAGCAAGGTAACACAAAATATTCATGGTATAGTAAATTTTACATTTCAATGGAACTTGTAGTGTATAAGGTCCCAAAAGCAGTGTGAAGATTATCAACTTTGTGTGTTTTAAATATAACAGATACCAATAGCAGTTGATATAGCCAAAGACTTCAACAAGAAGAAGAGCCAGGGTGAGCTGATAAAGAAGATACAGGATAATGATTACATGTATGATGCAGTGATAGAGTGCTATGAGATGCTACGAGATATCCTCCATGGACTTCTCAAGAATGAGGATGATAAGCAGTAAGATCTCTCTTATGATCTGAATTTGAGAGTGATATAGGATATTGTGCCACAGTCTCATATTGTTGTTGTTGTTGCATGATCTGAATCTGAGAGTGCAATACTTTCTTATTGACTGGCTTTGTGCTTGTTTTCTTGAAGGGTGGTATGGAATGTTTGTGCAGCAGTGGAGGATAGCATAAGAAATAGCAAGCTTCTAGTGAATTTCAAAATGAGTGAGCTTCCCCAGCTGAGCACAAAAGTTGAGAAATTTCTTAAGCTATTGGTATGTTGGTTCCTTCTTGGCTGTACTTTCTGCTATGATATTAGGTAGTTCTTGCCAGATATGATCCTTGACAGTTAAGTGATTGTATGGTATAAAATTTCTAGTACTTGCCATGCTGATTAGGTGTCTTGCATTATTAAATAGGGCAATCTTTTCTTAAACGTCTATGTGGATGTTGAATAAATGATTTAGATTTCCCCCTTTTGTTTTTCAGAGAGGCGCACAGGAGATGTCAAACCCAGAATCTCTAAAAACACAGATCACAAATGTGCTTCAAGATACCATGGATATTATTTTACAGGACATCATGTGTGAGAACAGGTATGGTTCTGTAGGTTATTTTATAGATAGTAATTTGGTAGTCCAAGTACTGGTTAATTAAGAGAGTGATTTCTTTATAGCCGGGTCCAACGAACAGCAGGCCAAGAGGTCGTCAATCAGCAGGAAGAACAAAGAGAAAAAACAAATCCTCAGTTCTCAGAGCTCAATTTGGATTTAATGAAAGATAAATCTTGGATGGAGAAGGTATATTTTTTTTAGTTTTAAAAGCTTAATATATATGATAATCATAATATTGTTTAAATTGGCTCATCTTTCTATTCCTTTCTTTACCAGGTAACCAGGCTTCATATATTGGTTAAAATGAAGGAATCAGCATCCAGCGTACCGGCTGACCTGGATGCAAGACGCAGAATGACCTTTTTTGCAAATTCTCTCTTTATGGCCATGCCTACTGCTCCCCAAATTCACGACATGACATCCTTTAGGTGCATTATTTTTCTAGTCCCCTACAAATTTAATTTCAATTCCCTTGATTTGTAGTCTCTGACATATCATTGTTTCACTTTCAGTAAATAAATTTCCTTTCATGACTAATCCTTTTTTTTCTCAGCCATCAGAGGTTAATTGTTAATGAGTATTGGTGTTCTTTATGTTCTGAGTGTGAAACTGTTTTTTAACTCCTGGTTGATTATCTCTCATGAGCAATTGTTTCAATTTTAGTGTGTTGACTCCATATTACGCAGAAGATGTGATGTACTCTGAAGAGGAAATTAATCATGAAAATGAAGATGGAATCTCAATTCTCTTCTATTTACAGAAAATTTATCCTGGTAAATATAATTTTCGTGAACTTTCATTAAGAGCTACAGAAAATTCATTGTTAGTTGTGTAAAAAAAAAAACAAATGATAATGAATGCCATTTCCTAGATCAATGGAGCAACTTTGAGGAAAGAAAATCAGCTCTTAGGGAAGAGATTCACCTTCTCAAGGACCAGCCTGATAGGCAGCAGGAATATTTGGACAAACGTAAAGAATGGATTGACTGTGTCCGACAGTGGACCTCCTACCGTGGCCAGACACTTGCAAGAACAGGTACTAAAATCTGTGGCTGCTAAGGTATCTGTGTGTTTGCGCGCGGGTGGGTGGGAGCTTGTGTATTTTATGTAACACTGACATCAATGGATTGTTGTTACTTTTATCCTACTAAATCTAAGTGGACTGAAAGTTGTTTTTTTTTTTCTTTTTGGTACTTGTAAGTGCTCAGAACTGAAGTCAACATGGAATTAGTAAATAAAAGGATAAAAAGAATTTCCAGTTCATTTAGTCAAATCTAAATCTAGTTAGAAAGATAATTTGTTTTTGAGGGAAAATTTACTTAATTATTTGCTTTTGAATTCTATTATTTTACAAAACTGAAATGGTCAAGTATCATTGAAACAAAAGGAGTTCTGAAGCAGAAGTCAAAACTACCATTTTCTCATTTCCTTTCTGTCTGTAACATATGTTTGTATTTGCAGTTCGAGGAATGATGTACTACAGACGTGCACTTGAGCTACAATGTTTCCTGGACATGGCTGAAGATAAAGGTTAGTTGCATCTGGTTGTCTTATTTTATTATAAATTAAAATGTATATCCATTGGGGAATTTCACATGTACCAGTGCCAAGTGGTGTGAATAATTAATACCATACAGGAATGCATATACCCCTACAAGACATCAATGATGTCCTCTATGCTCGGCTTGCACATTTTTTTCTAAAATTTGTGCATATTTCTTTCCTAATTCATCATTAATGTTATCTCAGAATCCATTATTATTGTACACGAACTAGGAACAGCATTTCTTATTTACTTCGCCATGCACTGTGAAATTTTGATGTGTTGTACTGTTTACATAATTAATGAATACTATTATTGTTGGTAATGTATTACTATTCCTACATTATTGCTATCTACTTTGGTTGGGTTTCATCTCTTGCCTATCCTAACTGTTTGAGACTTAAAGGCTTTGTTGTTGTTGTTGTCATTTTAGGTGATAGCTCAGGCATAACAATTGTACATTTTTTCTTGTGTAGATATTTTGGGAGGTGTTAGAACAATAAGACCAACGCAGCAGTATCAGGATCAATGGGACCAGTTTACCAAGTCGGGTGCGTTAGCTGACATAAAATTCACCTATGTGGTTTCATGCCAGATCTATGGCCAGATGAAAGCTCAAAAGGAAGGCCGTGAGAGACATTGCTACCAGAACATCCTTGCTCTTATGATCACGTATTCTGACACATCTTTATCTTATTCCTTTTTTTTTTTGGATTGTCTGCAAGTATCACACAATAATTTCTGTCATCTGCGAATACTAACTATGTAAAAAGCATGGTCAAAGTAAAAGAAAAGACAACAAACTTCCCTATGCTTTTCAAATAAATTCAATTGGATTACTCGATTACTCTACAATATTTTGTTCTATAAATGGAAGGTACAGTACACTTAATTATGGTTCTTTATGAGATTAGGATCTCTTTATCGCTCACGACAACATATTCTTTGATGTTCAATACATGCAAATGATATTTTTGCAAAAGCCACTTCATGAAATTTGTGCAAGTTGCTGCTGCTGCCATTAATCTGTGACTTGCTTGGTGCAATGCAGCACAACATACAAGCATTTGTGATTTAATATTTTTGCATTTTTAACTGACAACTTGCCTTGTCATTGCAATGTCGTAGAAATCGATCCTTGAGGGTAGCATACATAGATGAGAGAGATGAGACGGTAAATGGTAAACAAGAGAGAGTCTATTATTCAGTACTTGTCAAAGGCGGTGATAAGTGGGATGAGGTATCGTACTTTATTTTCTTCTTGTGTAAAAACGGTATTTAGTTGGCATTATAAACTTTACTAGTTGGAATCTTTATTAGGAAGTATATCGAATCAAGCTGCCCGGTAAACCAACTGATATAGGTGAAGGGAAACCTGAAAACCAAAATCATGCAATTATTTTCACTCGGGGAGAGGCACTTCAAACCATTGACATGAATCAGGTACGTCTTCTAATTCACCAATAATTTGCTTGCTTGTTTCGGATGCATGTTCTTATGTTCTGTTATTCCCCATTTTTCGGTTTTAAAAAAATTTAGGATAACTACTTGGAAGAGGCATTTAAGATCAGAAATGTGCTGGCTGAGTTCCATAGGGAGGGATACGGGAAGAATAAACCCACAATTCTTGGCCTTCGTGAGCATATATTTACTGGGAGGTATGTCAAAAGTTGTTGCTCATTGATTTTTGATTAGTTGTGTCTTGATATTAGATTGATGAGTATGCCAAGCTATTTCATTTTATTCATCAATTAATTACTTTAGGAATAAAAAATTAAGTAGGGGCCAATACATGAAAGCTTTATCTGATATTGTTATTTTTGAAAGTATTAAAGACTTCTGTTGTTGTAATCATTATATCTTCTTCTTCTTTTCTTTTTCAAAATGTGCAGTGTTTCATCTCTTGCATGGTTTATGTCCAACCAAGAGACGAGCTTTGTCACTATAGGCCAAAGGGTTCTTGCTAATCCTCTCAAGTATGTTGCCTTTTCTCTTGTTCTTTGATTAATATGTCAGCTTTAATTTCATCTGCATTATAAAGTTTAGTTACTTTAGCATGAATTTTCTTCAAACTTCTGGGTAGCAGTACATATCAGCACCAAGCTAAATAGATATGCTAATAAGCTATGGTGGAACTTGGGTTAGTCAGGCATCGATTTCTGTAATACTTAAACATTTTTACAGATGGCATGCTCTTTCCTTCCCATATCTTGTAGCCTGTTTACTTATCTTTTTCTTTGAAATATGATTTTTATAGGGTTCGGTTTCACTATGGGCATCCAGATATTTTTGACAGATTATTTCATATCACGAGGGGTGGCATTAGCAAAGCCTCCAAGATTATTAATTTGAGCGAGGATATCTTTGCTGGTACGTACTAAATTTTTATCAGTTTGTTGCTTGTGCATGGATTGGCATCACACAAACTTCTCAGAAGTAAATTAAGTCCATAACAGCAACACTACCAAATAGTGTATGAGAACCACGAAGCAGCTTTGATTAGTGATTTTATCAAAAACCACCTGTACACATCTGTTGCTGACTAAGACTTAGGGTGGCGACGGGTGAGGTTTGGTGGGGTCGGATCAGGTCATTAATGTGTTAATATTATATTTATGGTCATACCCAACAGTGAATGTGATT
This sequence comes from Cyperus esculentus, assembly GCA_030179965.1. Taxonomy (NCBI): domain Eukaryota; kingdom Viridiplantae; phylum Streptophyta; class Magnoliopsida; order Poales; family Cyperaceae; genus Cyperus; species Cyperus esculentus. The sequence continues at coordinate 3,823,131 of JASGLE010000003.1, read as the reverse complement.
CTGTCTTATTTCTAGCCTACCCCAAAGTGTTTGAGATTAAAGGCTTTGTTGTTGTTGTTGTTGTCAGACCCAACTAAAACCAACACAGGTAGAAGTAGATTAAAAACAAAATATACTCGTTATGACACAAAGAAAAAGTTTTATTAATTATTTACTAGTTTATTTCGCAATGTAAATGTCCCAAGTTCAATTCCCATCAATTACATTTTCAATTTTTTCTCTCACCATAGTTGCAATTTCACCTGTGTAGTTCTGTACATAGGCTGTCCCAAGCTAGGAAATAGCAGAATTGTGATAAGTTTGGCAAGCCAAAGTGAAAATTTAGCCTCTATTGGCAATGAAACCCAATCGATCTCACTCACCAAAATTTGCTTACAATTACCCAAAAGGGAAAAATTGTAAATGGGTATATCTGATATCCGTGTCGGTTTAAAATTTGTTGACCTGTACTGAACCCATTTCTTCACGGGTCATATTGGATCAGGTAAAAAATTTACACCTCTGTGAACAGTATTATACCCGTTTGCAGTTTTCAATCTTTGATTCTTTGTAGATTCTGTAAGACATACTGTGTCATCTTGCATTTGTTCCTGCATGTACTGAACACAGCTGTTGTCAGAACCAAGGAAACTGACACACCCAAATGCTGTATTAGATTAATGAGGAAACTATTTGTTTATGATATAACTCGACAATGCGAGGAGGGAACGTGACACACCATGAGTACATGCAAGTGGGTAAAGGTCGGGACGTGGGTATGAATCAGATCTCCCAATTTGAGGCCAAGGTTGCAAATGGCAATGGAGAACAAACACTTAGTCGTGATGTCTATCGCTTGGGTCGTAGATTTGATTTCTACCGCATGCTCTCCTTCTATTTCACTACTGTTGGGTTCTACTTCAGCAGCATGGTGAGAATACTCTTTGGATAGATTTGAAGATTTTTCCTTTGTAAACCACTTTTAGGAACCTTGCTAATGTCTCTTTTTCATACCTGCACAAAGAAATGAATATTATGCATCTATGATTCTATAGTATGATCCAAATATATTGCTAGTATAGGAAAAGGGTGTTTAAGTCGTGGTAGGAAAGAGAAACCTCTTTTGGCATGCTTGTACACAAAACATGATCAATATCAAATTTGTGCAATCATTTAGGGAGATGATCAGCATATAACTAAGATATGATGGGCAGTTAACCTTCTTGGAAAATATAATAAATTGTTGGAGTGCTGCATTTATAATTCCACGTTTCATTTCTCCTTTTATTTATTATTTAAAAGTGTTTTACTATGGGGTCATCTTGAGAGTGTTTTATTGGTTTGCACCCTTTATGTTTCTCATTTGATTCATACTACAAATTATTGAAAACCTACCCAAAGTAATCATTACTGTGATATATCTCATTTTGTTGCAATAGTTCATGTCTAAATTGGTATGACCCTGGCTATTAATTTTCCTGCACCACACATGCTGTTTTTTTTTTTTTTTAATGTTAGATATTTGCCGCAGTGACCATCTTATATGCATTTCTCCAGGTGACTGTGCTGACAGTATATGTATTCCTTTATGGAAGACTGTACCTTGTGATGAGCGGACTTGAGAGATCTATATTGGAAGACCCCCGCATACAACAAAATATAAAACCCCTTGAAAATGCTCTTGCATCACAATCTGTGTTCCAGCTGGGTCTCCTGCTGGTGTTGCCTATGGTAATGGAGGTTGGGCTCGAGAAAGGCTTCCGTACTGCCCTAGGAGAATTTATTCTTATGCAGCTCCAGCTTGCTTCTGTCTTTTTCACCTTCCAGCTGGGTACCAAGGTATGACCTACCATTCTAGTGGCTTTTGCCTATATTTTGAGACTTTTGTAGGCATGTAAAACTGATGATTTGAGCTCTCAATAGGCGCATTACTATGGGAGGACCATACTACATGGAGGTGCTAAATATCGGCCTACAGGTCGTGGATTTGTGGTGTACCATGCCAAGTTTGCAGACAACTATCGTATGTACTCCCGTAGCCACTTCGTGAAAGGCCTCGAGTTGCTTATCCTATTAATTGTTTATCAAGTCAGTATGCTTGCATCATCTCTTTGATTCTTGACATTTTATCTTTTTCCTCTGTAGTCCGTATATTTGGATTTTATTTATAAGTGTAGCACCGGGCTTATTGATTCATTATAACACAATCACCAAGGATTCTATCTGATAATAGTGGGTCATCTCCCACCATTGAGACATACACTTGTGTGGCATTACAGAAATATAAGGGTGGGACTGAGAACAATTCAGACCAAATCTAAATAAAATCTGGCCCATCAGGCACTGCCTATAGTAAATGCATTAAGGCACTCTCGTACCTCCTAAGTTACAGTTTCAACCAGCCTCTGCTGCTGTTTGATCTTGTCCTTGAATTGAGAACATCCGCTTCACTGGACTTGACCAGTTTGCTTTTGATATGACTGCTTGTTTTCCTAGGTGTAATTGTGCTATTTACATGAGTGGGAACTATCAAAAAAATCTCACACCTTCAGTTAGTGAATCTTAACAAAGAAAAGTTGCTCATCACATTCTCAAATGTCTCTTGTAGGTATATGGCCAATCATACCGTAGCTCAACTCTGTATCTGTTTGTGACAATTTCGATCTGGTTCTTGGTTGCTTCATGGCTGTTTGCCCCATTTGCGTTCAACCCGTCATGTTTTGAGTGGCAGAAGACAGTGGATGACTGGACGGACTGGCGCAAATGGATGGGCAACCTGGGGGGTATCGGTATCCCAACCAACCTCAGCTGGGAGTCGTGGTGGGAGGAAGAGCAGGCACACCTCAAAACGACTAGCATTAGGGGACGCATTCTTGAGATCATACTCTCGCTTCGGTTTCTAATTTATCAGTATGGCATTGTTTACCACCTCAACATTGCTGGTGGACACAGGACAATTTGGGTAATTCTTCCTTTCTATTTTATGTGCACTGTTCGGTTTAGGTGTAATGATTTGTTGGTCAGGTTACCAGAATCACCTCTCCTCCATTTAAGAATTACTTGATGGTTGATAGGATAGCTCGACAAATTCTTAACTGGTCTCAGTTTGGGCAGGTTAACTTTCGATCCATTTATGTGGATCAGATCTGTTGGCTTGTATTGTTAGTATGGACTTATTTTGAAACCACTCCCTTCCAATTCCCAACACATGCCCAGCGCAACTAACAATTATGACATGATCTTTTTTACAAAAATCATCTCAAAACAGCTTATGTTTATATGTTTCAGCATGGGTTGACCTGATTACAGCTTAATCTAGAGTTGATTACATGACACCCGTAGTCAGGTTTTAGAATTAAACTTTGTGAGCATTAAATGTTTGGTGAAGGAAGTTGCTGAGTTTGTTTGGGATATCTACTGGGTTTCATTATAATAAAATATCACAATTTTGAAGAACATAAGGAAACTTCCACAATAAATATAAATGTGGATTTTAAGTAAAAATGAAAATTATATACTTCATACCATTGCAATTGGAGCCCAAATAGTTAAGACAACCCCGAGGTTATGCTACACTGCACCGTTAAAAGATATTAGCATATTTAAGATGCTCAAAATAACAAATTTCAATTCAAATTCCACTGTTGTTGAAAGTTTCAAATATATTTTCCGTGCATAACAATGGAATTTCAAATGCCACTGTTGAAAGTTTCAACCCCGACTTTTGTAACTACTTTTTATTACTGAAGAAAAGGAAAATTCGGCTGGCTTTTGCCTGCTGTCTCAAAAAAAAAAAAAACACAATTTTGACTGATTAAAACCAATGTTTTATTCTGTAGGTGTATGTTTTATCTTGGCTGGTCATGATAACAGTGCTTATAGTTTTGAAGGCAAGTATTTCAAATATAAGTTTTCAAATATATGTAGTCCCTTTATTAGATTTTATTCTTTTTCAATTCTTTGTGGCCTGAGACTCTAAATGAATGTCAGATGGTTTCAATGGGTCGGCGAAAATTTGGCACGGATACTCAGCTGATGTTTCGTATTCTTAAGGGACTTCTCTTCCTAGGTTTCATATCAGTTATTACCGTCTTGTTTGTCGTGTTTGATCTCACCATTTCTGATGTTTTTGCGAGCTTCCTTGGTTTCATGCCCACTGGCTGGTGTATCATTCTGGTAAGTACCTTTTCTCACTCCTTTTTACTATCTAGTTGCTTCTCCACAGCCAGTAAAGTAACGCCATTCTTTTTGTAAATACAGCTCGGCCAGGCATGTCGACCATTAGCTAAGAAACTAAAACTATGGGAATCGATAAAGGAGCTTGGAAGAGCATATGAGTATGTCATGGGCTTGGTAATTTTCCTGCCTATAGCTATTTTGTCATGGTTTCCATTCATGTCAGAGTTTCAGACCCGTCTCCTCTTTAATCAAGCATTTAGTCGTGGACTCCAGATTTCACGGATTCTTGCTGGAAAAAAGGAAAGCTATACATTGTCTTGAGATAAATGTGTTTAATTCTCTCTGTTTTTTCCCCCTTAGTGGAAGGTATAAATTTGTTTCTTTCGTCTTCTTTATTGCACAGCCTTTTTAGTTTTTAGTGATGTAAATTTTATGAGGTGACCTCTCTATCTAGACAGTTAATCTGGAATTCTCCTCGTATTGTATGCCTCTAATTAACTAGAAACTATAAGGTAAAACATTGCTCATAGTTAAATACCGAGTTGGAAATGTTATAGTTTAGCTGAATTAATGGAGGACCAAACTTAAAAAGAGAAGTTAAAAGTGAACGTGCAAGTGTAGTGGCATTATACAGTATGACCCACACGATTAGAACTGCTGATTGTAGCCTTTATAAGTGAAACAATTGTCTTGAAATAATTTTGAGAGAGGATAACACCTAGAAATAAAAGGGGACAAAAAAAAGTATTGCATCGCTTCATCATTTGTTTTCTATGGAAGTAATCTCCTACCTTGTGCTGCATCTTTCAACAGTGAATTTATATATTTGCACTGGTCAGTGGATATTGAATCCTCAATGAAAATTTAGAGTTGAAGTTATTACTTTTGCTTGTTTCTGAATTATAGAAATATAAAATAGCTGTAGTATCCTTGGTTTGATTGATATATAAATGATTCAAAAAACACAAATTTAGGGTACATTGCATGAAGAACTAAATCATTACTTGTATGAAAACATATTTGATAAATCAAGTACTCAAAAAAAAAAAAAAAAAACAAAGAAAGAAATGCCAACCAACAAATTCATTGAACAGAAACAGTAAGATTAAGCCATATAATTTGTGTTGCATACAAGGAGAAAATGAGTTGCTGCTCTCGGCTAATGCAGACTAGGAAAGAACCAAGAGCCAAGTATGGATTCAACAGGTTTCAGTTCTTCCGTCCTACCGGTCTTAATGTCATACTTACATAGATTGAAGAATTCTTCGCGGGGTCCGACTGGACATCTTCGGAACCTCGCACTTATGAAGTATATGCAGTTCTCTTTGAATCCCGGAAAGTTGGTAGCTCTGAAACAAAATCCAGTGGAACTGTTCAGGAAGAGTATTTGATCACCGATGCCGTTCATCTTGATCCACTGGTTCGGTTGTTTTCTGTTTTCTAACTTGTAGATTTCAAAACGGTACTCTTTGATAGATTCACACCAGAGTTTGTTTTTCCACAACCCCAAAAGCTCTCCGGAATGCTCGATAAGGTAGCCAAACCTGTGAATTTGAATTTCTAATTTTAGTAATTCAGTAATATATGTTCTATCAGTAGCAAAACAATTCATATCCTCTAAAGCACAGTACTCTACTGCGCAGTACTTCAACTGTTGGATCTGCTTTGAGATCGATTCGTGCAACTCAATCTCAAAAAACCCCCCTATAATTTGCATCGTTGATTCGCTATGCAGTACAATACTGCGCAACAGAGGATAAGCACGTGTAGGAAAACACCTGAGAAGCTACTTGTTGCATTGGAATTCAAGTACCCGGGTGGTCTTATTAGTTAATTTTGATCTTGCTATCTCACTTTTAGATGAAAAATATTTAATCTCATAATTCTCAAAGTCAAATGAGTTTCGCAAAAGGTACCTCTTGTCAGCAGTCATTTCAACAGGAGGTGGAATGGTGTACACGGTTTCGCCTGATTCAAGGTCGACAACCATTGTTGAACCCTTGTTTATGTAATACATGCCCCGGTAATATGTGTGACCATGATCAACATATGGAACTTCAACCTTCCTCCACTCGCTGTCGCGCGGGCGACACAGAAGTAGAACCAATTCACGAGACAATTTCATTCGAATCACAACAAGTTCCCCGCTTTGAGTCGCTTCCACTTCAACATGGTGCGCTCGCGGGCAATTTTCGCCTAATGTTGGAAGCGAAACCAACTTTTTCGTAAAAGGGTTGAGAAGAAACATGGAGTTGTTGACCTCATCCAACACAACCATGTGTTTGTACGTAGTTCCAATGAGTTGCATCCCCTCGATTTCGCTTATATCGATAGTGTAGTTGAACGAGTCGAGCGAAAAGAATGTGAGGGTTTTCGGTATGCACTCGTCGTCCATGAAAATCCATGGAGGCCGAGGAAGGGTGCCAGAGAGCGGTACGACAGAGCGCCAACTTTTGCATACGACAGATAGATGAATGACGTCTTTTATGGAGGGTAATTTTGTTGAAATCAAGCCGAGTATGTCGACGGGGAGATCTGACCAATCCGTTATGCATTGCTGAGAAAGTTTTGGGCAATCAGATGACACAATTTCAAGTAGAACGTTAGGGATTTTGAATTGATCTATTTCTTGAGATTGAATTGCTCCCATGATCATAAAATGGTGGTTTGACTTTGGTTGAGATAATGAGATGCCAGACCACACTGATAGGAAAATTGAGGAATGAATAGTTTTGGTTTGGTTGTTTTTATTGTTTTTCCAGCAGCATTATATATAAAACGGTCGAATATTTAGGCATGGAAAATCTCTCTCTCTCTTTTTTTTTTATGATCATGGCTGATTAAGTCATGATTTATATTTTATGTTCTTTCTTCGACAGACAACATACCTCATTACCTCAGCTCGAAGAAAAGATAATACTTGTTAAGGAAGGCTTTAGTAGATACTAATATAATTATTTTCTTATTGTAGAAAATATTATTATTGCTGTTACTACGATTCTCTTTCCCTGTCATCTTAATTATATCTCGATCTTAGGACAATATAGTGAGTTAATAAAGTTTATGCTTCGTGAAAATAATTCAAAATATTGCTACATTTACAATAAAAAATTGAACGACAAGCGTTATATATTTTGATCATACGGCTGGTACTTAATTTGATGATAACAAAACTTATACATTTTTGTTTTTCCAGTATCCCCGGTTAGCATTTGTTAAACTTTTATTTTGGGGAAAAAAAAAATTGATCCAATGAAAATGGGCCCATAAAATAGATAAGGGTCCAAAATGAAATTTAGTCTGTTTGAGGCTATTGATGAGGTCTCATAAACACTTTTTGTATGCAATCTTCATTTATTATTTATAGCTGACAAAATTGAACCATTTTAAAAATTATATTTTTAAAATATGATTTTATACATTTCTTTACTATATTTTCAATTCCGATAATATAGTATACACTTCTCTTATAAGTTAATTTAAATACAGACGAGCACTTAAGTTGGATTGTATCAACAACTCCTCCCAGTTTTCACAAACTTTATGCTACAAGATTATGTTTTTGATACTAATCACTTATAACCATCCGTATTACAATGGGCCTTTTTTTGTGTATCTTAGGTTAATGTTGCTGCTAGTAAGATTTAGGCCCAAGGCCCAGATTAGTTGTATACTTATATTTTCTTAAGAGGGCTATGAAGGTTTTTTTTTTTATAAAAAAAAAAAATTGCCTTGTTGTTCAAATTTATCTATTTAACTGTTTAACAAAAACATTGACAATTCCCAGGAAGATATATGCCTCGATTATAAAAATTTCCCTTGGCAATTGCATAATCATGACTTATATACCTTTTCTGTAGATTATAAAATAATAGTATGTTACATCCCATTAATAAGATAATGTTGCAAAATTGCTATTCCTTTGAAAACTGACAGTATACTGTACGTATAGTTATATTCAAGTGATGGGTATACTGGTATTAATTGTAACATAAGTTTAATCGGATGTACAAACTGACAGCATACTATATATTGTTTGCTTCGATTTTTTTTTTCTTTTTTTGTTTTCATAAAAGTCAGACATAATTAAATCCATCAAATTAATTGGCCTATTGGGAATACATAGCACGTGATACATGCATGTTCTAACTTTTAATATCTCTTATATATATATAATTACATATCCTCATTTTCTCAAGATTAATTAAGTTAAGATTGGCATGCTGAGCAGTAAGCACTCGTCAAATAAAACCAGAAAATTTCCAACTGTTAACCCAAAATATAATTATAGTCAGCATGCAATGCATGTATGTAGTTTGTTGGGCAGTTAGGGAAGCTAGACAGAATTAAGTGAGCTGCCTGAGCCCTGTCCCTGAAGGCCATGATATATATATAACCGGATTAATTCCATATCCTCTGTAGCGCTGCATTGTGTAGCGCAGGATGTGAACCGTTAGATCATCTCGGGATCTGTGCTGGTTCGAGTCTCAAGATGATCTAACGGTTCATGTCCTGCGCTACACAACACAATTAATGCAGCGCTACAGAGGATGAGCACTCAACTATATAACAGGGACTAATTCATATATATATATATATATATATATACTGGTACATGTGTCTGTCTGTCAGCATGTATTTGCTGGATGGATGATGTAACAGTGAAAGAAAATGATGAAGGACCAGAAAGAAAAAAAAACGATGATAAATGTATATATGAAGAGAAATGAAAGGAACTGAGAGGGATGGGAGGAGTACTACTGCACTAGCTAGCTAGCACCAGGGGACCTCACTTAATTGAGCTCGTTATAGATTTCTCCATATATATATATATATATAGAGCAAATATACCGTGAGCTTAAGCTCACGGAGCCTTCCGTGAGCTTAACCTCCAAAAACCTATCAAATCACTTCCAAATTTCAATTTATATGGCTCAATAAATTCTTCATATCAAAATCCTATAGCACGCAAAAATTTTCCATTTTTGGAGATTTTTAAGTATTTGTTCTAGATTTTTTAAAATGATACATAAAACATTGAATATTTTATTAATATTCTATAGTCACTTTTAAAAAATCTCAAACAAATACTTAAAAATCTCCAAAAATGAAAAATTTTTGCGTGCTATAAGATTTTGATATGAAGAATTTATTGAGCCATATAAATCGAAATTTGGAAGTGATTTGATAGGTTTTTGGAGGTTAAGCTCACGGAAGGCTCCGTGAGCTTAAGCTCACGGTATATTTACTCTATATATATATATATTTTGAGAAAAAGATGAGGGTCATGCCCTCTCTGAATTACGTAAGATTTGGAATAATATAATTTTTCAAAGGAATATTACAATATATTGATGATTCACTTCAAACTAAACTAACTGATTCCATTCTAATTCAGTGTAAATATATATAATTATATCACAGTATGATGTACACTTCAGATAATTAACTCTAATTAATAAAGCTGCCCTAGCTTTTCTGACAAGAACATCAATTCAAGCAGCATGTATGTATATGAGCTCATGCCATCAACAAAAATAAAATTAAACAAATTAATTAATGAATAACAATATATATAAGATATATAAATACTAAAGTATGTATATCCATGCATGACAATGAATAAATTTAGGCTTTGCTCCAGAAGAGGGAGGGAAGGGGAAGGGAGAGGTAACTGGATTTGTCCAATTTTGTTAACTTACTTCATAACATCAAATTTTGAAGGATAGAAGAGGGAAAGATAGGGCAGAGGGGGTGAAATCCTCTATTTAAATTATACCATTTTTATTACCCTCCAATTTGGGAGTAAAATTTAACCTCATTTTTTGCTTCCATCCCTTCCCTTCCCCCTCCCCTAGTTGTACTGGAGCACACCCTTAGCTAGGGGGGTTAGAATTAGATTGAGTGAGATGGATTGAAGGGCAATAATTAATTAGAAAACCAGGCAAGATGGATGAGTGAGAGTTGAGGAGAGTTGACAGTTGCAACCACTTTGTGGGCTAGGAAGGGATGCGCTTAATTAGTGGCTAATACTTGTACGCATTGATCCACATGCCTGCCCTTATTCCTCCTTTTCATGGGTTAAGGTATTCATTCCCAATCCCATTCACTGATTCTCATTCATTTTTTTTCCAGGGACCATGCATGCATGCTTCCTTGCAGTCCCCACTAAATTATTTGCGTGTATATATATATATATCATTTTTATTAATTCCTAACTGCTTTATTAATTTGCGCAGCATGCAGGAATGGTAATTTCCTCAATTCACATGCATGCAAATATGCAATGCAACTATATATGCAAGTGGATTTTGTACCAATATATATATATATATATATCTGGCTTCCAATTTATTGGCCAAGAGGCAAAAAAGAAAGAGAAAAAAATTAATGGAATCCTGATTTGGGACGTCGCAGCTTGATATATACGTACTTTAGTTTTCAAGATATAAAATAAAAAAATAATCTTGTGGAAAAACATTATGTATATGATCTTCACTTGTTCGATTAACAGAAATAAATATATAGTTTGACTTTCTTACAACAATAATTATATTTAATGAATTTAATTAATTAATATAATTCAGATGTGGAGATGCAAGTAAATTTATAATCTCCTGGTGTTTGGTTAATTTATATGTTCTAATGAATTTATTAAATTTTAATTTGAAGAGTAAAATAACTTCAATTAATTAAGTAAGTTTAACCTAAATAAAATAGCAACTATTCAAACTCGTGCCGACGTACTGCTAAATTACCTCTTTCTAACTAGCCACATATATCATGGAAGTTTTTACCAGTCATATTCTCTATCGGTCGCTTTAATATACTACAGACACTGTCATTTTCTCAGGCTTCATCATGAAGTTATTGGTTTAATACTACAGCCACTAAAATTATCATATAGTTAATTAGTTCATCATACCCATGTATAGAGTAAAACTATCGTGTTCTTAAGCTCACGGAGGCCTCCCGTAAGCTTAATTAACACTAAAAACGTATCAAATCATATCCAATTTTTAAGTTATATGGCTCAATAAGTTCTTCATATCAAAATCTTATAGCATGCAAAAATTTTCTTTTTGAAGATTTTTAAGTATTTATTTTAGATTTTTTAAGAGCAACTATACAATATTAATAAAATAATCAATGTTTCATATGTAACTTTAAAAAAGAAAAATTTTTGTATGCCACGTGATTTTGATATAAAGAATTTATTGAGCCATATAAATCAAAATTTGGATATGGTTTGATACGTTTTTTGTGTTAAACTCACAGGAGGCCCCGTGAGCTTAAGAGAACGGTAGTTTTACTATGTGTGTGTATAAAAGTCACGCTAGTAATTAATTTTAACATATATTTACTGTGAGAAACATGTAAATTAAGTCCACCCCTATCAAGTAGGCTACCCATCCACCCCTCTCACAGTTTCGACACACCACGTGCACTCACGTACTTACCACAGTTGCATAAATGTTCACTGGAAATCATAGTATATATGTTCAGGAAAACGATATCTCTTAAATCAGAAAGATATAAATGTTTACTGAAAAATGATATTTGCTCATTGAAAATACGGTGGACCGATCGATGAATAAGTAAAAAAGGTGGACGCTACATGCTACTCTTTTTACTATTATTCATGGTAACTGCGAATTATTATCTTTAGATATAGCTGCATCAATTAATGTGGACATGTACGATATTCAAGTCACCTTCTGGTAATAATTCAACTATTCAAGTAATTAAGAATTATACTAATAATTCTTGGGAAAATTAATAAAGTACTAATGAGTTTCAGTTTAATTTGTATATAGTGGCAACTTGACACTCCTTTTGCCAATTTTTAATCAAGTGTATACCTGCCGGTATGTCTTTATGTATAAATACCGGATCAACCGATGGCCCAATTGCCCAATTTTGACATTGTTTATGTATATAGCTCTACAAGAACTCAATTAATTATAATTGTTCTCTGCTTAAGGAATCTTACCACTTGCATGCACGTCTAACTGACTTGTTTAAACAATTCAGAGGAAGATATGAGCAGATATTATATATATACATTAATTATATAGGTTGTGCCCAGATTTGTGCTACTTATTCCCTCAGGTGATGTCTTGATTATCTTCTAACAATTCTCAGAGCCAAAACAAAGTCACTAATTAATATCTCTAATTTAATCCCTTTTTTATGATTTAATCCTAAATTGCCAAGTGAAAAAAAAATATATATAGGACCACATAATCGGATTGCTGCATCAAAATACCTCATTATTACATCTTTATATATATATATATATATATATATATATAATATTTTGGAGAAGATTATATTATATATAGGACTATAGCTAGCTAGAAGAATAATTTCTGTACCCGGACTCCTTAATTTTATAATTACTTAATAAAACTTATAAACTTTGAAAGTATCCATCTATATATCTGATCTCCACACAAAATATATACAGACACAAGAAAAACAGCTAGCTTGACATGTAAACTGTAAAGTCAATATATATGGCCACAAAGGATCACACACACATATATATATACAAAATCCCATATTTATATCTGGCAGCTGGAAGCATAACTTCTGAGATTTAACAAACTGGAAACAGAACAGAACAGAGCAGAACACCTTTGTGAGATCTGATGTCAGCCATGTTAACAGTTTGCACAACTTGTATAATTTGTAACATTCATTCATTCATTATATATCATGTGTGCCGGCCATGATCCGGTTTGCCTTTAGAGGCGTACGCTACTCTGTAAAATTATTCCGGCATGAGTGGTCGCACCACACACACTCATTATTACACACACAGCAATAAATTAAACTAATCAGGGAGTAAAAAGTATCTCACTTTAATCTTTAATTTATATACACCTTTTTTCTTAGTAGAGAAAATAAGAATGTTAGAGGGACTAAAAAAAATATCAAAATTGATATTATCTATATGCAAATATTTATATTAAATGAGCAACTATTCACATTAATAGCTTTATATTATTATGCTAATTATTTTTTTGTGCATGTACTTTTAATACTATACAAAATAACTTACAAATTAAATGAGCTGATATAAATTTCAATTAATTTAATATGAATACTATTATACTAACACAATACCATCGATTTTGGTATCTACATATCAGCTCCCAATAAAAAAAAAAAAAATACTATTACAAAATTAGACTGGACCGCACAATCTTGAAAATAAAATTTTGAATAAATTTGAAAAATGTCATCAAAATTGTAAAAATAATAAAAAGTTTACAGAAATATCATTTAATTTATAGATTAATATTGTTTCAAACATTAATAAATTTGAACATCGGTTGAGTGTTTATAAAATTTTGAACAATAAAATCTGAGGAGAAGAGAAACCAATATTTAGGGAAAAAAAAAAAAACAAGTTGGCAATTCGTACGTAATTGAAGAAAAGAATAATAAATTAATAACATAATATATTTATATGCATTAAATACAAACTTTCAAAAATATATAAAATATTTTCCGATCAATAAATATAATAGTGCCATGCAGTGACAGTATGAGATTCTGATACATATATTTCTCCGCCCATTATTCATTTATTTATTTATTTAACTAAGCTTGTGATATATATCAGCTGTTCGGATCCAATAGAAAAAATTAAGAATATTGGCAACATGATGGTATTGATCATACATATATACATATTCACAGCAGTGTGATTTAGATCTAATATATAGATCATGTCACATGGTTAGGCCATTTTGGAAAAGAAATTAATTAAAGCGATAACCCAATAGTTGGCTACCAAAATCTAATTATAAGCAAGGTAAGGTAACATGAGAGATAGGTTTTCCATTTTTATTCTTCCACTATAGAGTGTGGATGTTCTGTGCCCAGTAACGGTGGGGGTCCTCTGTATCATTTGCCAATTAAAAGGTCTTATTCTTGTAAGAGGATATATGTATGTGGCAAGTTTGATATATAAATACGTCATTAGATCTGAACATGTATCGTATATTAATTAGTGGCATTTTTTAGTTTAATTTATCTGGACCTTTTTATGGGAAGAAATTTTTAATTGCAAAAAAATATTTAAGAAATAGTAGTTTCAAGTTTTCGTCAAAAAAATAAATCAAGGTACTTTTTTCGAATTGTAAAATAATTAATTAAATTCTATGTGATAATATTATCCAAGAATTTCTTCCAAGAAGTGCAATAAAGTTGTATAAACCACCCCTCTTTAATTTAATGGACAAAGAATTAAATATGATATCACTAGATCAAAGAGAAATAACAAAATGAAGAGGCCAGTCATATGACGTGGCATGATAATGTTGCATTTGATATTTATTAACACCAACATTAATTTTTTTTCCAAAATTTATGCTAATTAAAATATTAATCCATCAAATGACCTTAAAAAATAAATAATGAAATATATACTGGGAAGTGGCCGGGCACACCAAGTAATATAATTGAAGGCGGAATATTAAAGGCACAGAAGAACAGGGAGTGTGATTAAAAAGGCCAACCCAATTGAGTTAACGACTCGTGATAAGAACATGGTAGTTAATTAATTAATTAATTAATTATGGCCGACTGACTGACTGTATATGCCATATTGCCATGCCAGTGTTATCTAAGCTAGCTAGCAATGAAAAGGCCGAGATCAAATTACGTACGCGCGTGTCGCCCTCATACCAGCTAGCTAGCTGCAGCGCTAGCTGCACCAGATTAATTAAAAAGGTAATTAAATTAAGTTAAACTAATTAAACTGCGTCTACGTAGTAGTACGTATGTACCAGTGAAATTCAGATCTTTTTTCTTTTCTTCTTCTTCTTCTTTTATATATATATTCCTTATGGAAAATATATAGAGTCCACCGATAAAAGTAGGCTACTCGTCCACCTGACCACGCCTCTCTATTACAGTCTAACATACTCATATGCACTCACAGTTGTATAATTAAATGTTTATTGGAAATTGTAGTTATTTGTTCACTATGTTGATCGGAAATATATATATATATATATATATATATATATATATATTTACTGAAGAATAATTGCGGTGGGCGGGTGGATAGATAAATACGGTAGACGGTAGCTGTTACTCATTTCTTATATATTGCGTGTGTGAAATTCGAAATGGAACCCGCGCGTGGTCCAGAATGAGCAAACAATGCAATGCAAGTAGTAGGCAGGCAGCCATGAGAATTGACAGCCCATTCATTCCAAAGGGAAGGAAACGTAAACGTCGCCGCAAATACAGACTGGCATGGCATGGCATGGATCCGAGCTACTATATAGTAGCACCATGCACCACTTCTTCACATGTGTGATGCGTCCGTGTCAACTACCCCCCCTTCACAGTTCACCCTGCTATATATTTGCTTGCTAGCTCTTCTTTAATTTCTTGTTTACATTGGTAAAACTCTCTGTTATGACTTGCGACTTTTGTTTGCAGTGAGTGTGATATTTTTACGCGGCCAATTAATGGCATGCAATTCTATTGTATTTTTTAAATGGTTTAATTAATTTAATTTCCCTGCTTCATGCATGACCCACTACCTTTTTAACTTATAATGAACTGATCATAATATATATATAAACAGTAACTTATAATGACCCACTACCTTTTTCGTATTAAAATTAATCTTAATTTATGCAATCAATATATATAATTCAAATTTCAGAAAAAAAAATAGAATGGCAAATTAAATTTTTTTCCCAACATTTTTTTATCATTTTGTAATAATTTTACAACTTTTTACACATTATATTATATTTTTTCAGTTTGTTTAGGACAACTCCAAAATCAGAACAGAAAGTGAAATTAAACCATCTGTTACATCACGTTAAAGTGCCATGATAAATAGCCACGTCGCTACACTTTTTTCAGTTGCAAATTTTTTTATCAAGTTTGAAGCATAAAAATAGTCAATTATTTGAGGCATACTTACTACAATTGCAAAAAAAATAAATAGCAACGCTCATATGATAATTGTTAATCTAGTAATTGTGTGGAACAGTATTGTTACTTTTTTTAATCATATTGCATTACTGAAATTTTTTTCTAGAAAAAGATGAGTAATTATATAATTTTTTTGCAATTGACAACGGGGAATGTCAGTGTTAAAATTAAAAATAATTGACACAATGGAAATTAGGATCAATTCCCAAGGTTAAAATAATATAAAACTGAATGATGATGATTTTTAACATTGGTGGTATAGCAAAATGATAGTTTCACAACTCAAGGTTAGATTTTTCTCGGGTAAACAACTTCAGCAAAAGGAAAAAAAAAAAAAAAAGAATCTCTATATATGCAATTTTTTGGTTCGACAATTATCATAATATTTTTAAAGTAAACTTGATTGGTTTTATATTTAAAATATAGAGGATATAATACTTGTTGGTATTTCCATCACTTCAATTTGTGAAATAATTTAGTCAAGTTTTGTTTAATTAATTGTAAACGATATTAAAAAAGTTACAACATTCAGATATAATTAATTTACTATGTATACATACCATATAATTTCATTACATTCTATGTTTGAAGCATGAAAGAGCGCGCGAGTGAAATAGTAGAGACTTTAATTCATAATTAGGCGTCAAATTGTATTTGAAAAGTAAAGCAAATATATATGTACGTTCTATCTCATTCTATCTCAAACGTAACTTGTTCATAATTCTCATGACTTTGATAGGAAATTTCAACGTAAATTTACAATTTTTTTTATATCTAATTAAATACTTCCAAATCATTCCGTGATCGATGGTCATTTTGGTGTTTTTTTTTTTTTATCTTTTTTATTTTTGCATTCATTTCCGTGTTAATATCTCAACCTACCTAGCTAGAGGATAGAGATATAGTACAAGTCATGGTACCTAGCTCAGGATAAAAAGAAGACAATTTATCTAAAAAAAAATGTCCTTATCCATGCACTATATCTATCTATCTATCTTATTTACTAGCAGCCTTTGGAAGCATCTCCAAATAACATTCACATCTGCTGCGCATGCATGCACACAGAATTAAGTGTTCTTTTGACATATTGCAAGTGACAAAAATGATAACAATAAGATTGACTGCTTAATTATCCATTTATCCTTCTCTTACAAGAAAGAAAGTCAGCTTGTGAACCAGGATGAGTGCTTATACGTACGAATCCGTATCCTCTCAGTTAACCCAAAAATTGGGTTAGTTCTCATCCACCGTTGACATGAATCAACGGCCCCAATTAAGAAGAGCTCTCCCAGCATATTTGTTGGCTGCCCAAAAATATTGACCGCTGCCCCCTTTCTCCCTCTACGCTGCCCCCTTTGTACGGCAATTTGTTCCCACTAGCAAAAATAAAAGATCAGACATTTCCCTCCTAATATTAGAGAATGATTGATGAACGTCGATAAGGGACAGACAATCGCACAAATGGAAGAAGGTCTACGCCCATGCTTTCCACCACCCAAGTGTTGAGAAATCTAGCTATTTGAGTATGCTTCCACTGATAAATATCAAGATTTACTAATTCCAACTTTAGTTCCAACTTATTTGAACTGAGATAGTCGTCATCTAAAAGTTTAAAAACAGTACAACTAATTAAAAAACTGAACATTGAACAAGTGACGAGTATTAGTGGTTCATCTGATTGATCTTCGACTAATTTAGGAGCCACCCTCTAAGCCAGCTTGGAGAAGACAAGTTTCCTCTCTCCAACTTGTATCTCTGGAGAAGTTGGGAAAAAGAAGAATTGGGAATGGTTAAACGGAAGAAGGGAGTAGTTAATAATTTGGGGATTATCACATTGCATTAACTTTTTTCGTGTAAAGAGAAAGCGGAGAGGAAGAAAGGAGGGGCGGTCAATAGTCTGGGCATAATTTAAATTTGGAAGAGAGAGCACTTATTAATCAGGGCCCTCCATTTATTTCAACGGTGGATTGAGACTAACCCAAAAATTGAGTTAACTGAGAGGATCCGAATTCTATACGTACACCCTCTAGTACTACTACAGGTTACAGGTAGTAATCATATAGACCGTTGGATTGTCTCAAGATTCGTACCGGTTCGGATTTGAGACAATCCGAACGTCCACGTGATTAACTGCAATCTGCAATTTGCTGTACTGGGGAGCATATGAAATCATGGGTCCGTCCAACCCAACCCAAACCAAACCCAATCTGTACATAATTTGCTGTTTAGTTTGTTGGCGATAATACTCCACGTACATTACAATTTTTATCTCAATAATTGATAGGTAAGAAAGAAAGAAAGAAAGAATATATAACCCTCCCTCGTGGCCCCCATTCCCAGCAAAGCATCTCTCTTTATTTTCTCTCTTTTTTTATAATCTTTTTCATTTTCCTCCCTCTCCTCTCTCTCTCTCATAATAATTATCGTCTTCTCTACCGCTTTCTCTCTCTCTTTCCCGCTGTATTCATTTCTCCTAACTGTGCTATTTGTCCCTACTCTCCTCTCCCCCCCCTCCATCCCTAATTACCTCCACTGTACAACAACATCAACACCCACACACACATTGATACATGATACATGATGCATACACAGCCTCCTTTCTGAAAGATAAACGAACCAACACATGCTAAAAGGGCCAAGACCAAATAAAAAAGAGATTACTTTAGTTTGCACCGCTCTACCTTTTTATCAATCCATCCATCCATCCATCCGGCCCCTGCCCCTCCCTCCCTCTAATAATACTATCTATCTACTGTTCTTTCTACTTCTCTACCGCCACCTCTCATCAGTCACCACTCTCCTCCCACAATTCCCATCCAAGACAAGCATAACTCAGCTAATCAATTAATTGACTGAGAAGAGAGAATTGTGGAGGTGACGATGGCCACGCAGCCGTCGTCCAACTTCGACGAACCGAACACTAACAGCGCGTCTGCTGCGGGGAGGGACGGCAATGGGATCGGGCCCATCGGGGAGGAATTATTGGAGAGCGGCGGCGGCCCGGCGTCGAGCCACCGCTGGCCCCGCGAGGAGACGCTCGCGCTCCTGCGAATCCGATCGGAGATGGACTCCGCATTCAGAGACGCCTCTCCTAAGGGCCCTCTCTGGGAAGAAGTCTCCAGGTACTTAGTTAATTCTATGCCTTCTTCTTTCTTTTAATTTCCTTTTATAAATTTCAGTACTTTTTCATGTTCTTTCCTTCTTAATTTGTTCAACTTCAATTAGATGTCACCATGTCTACCCTCAGTGCGCACGCATCGTGCTCAATTGTGTATATATATTGTTAAGAATTATTTGCAAAAAAAAAAAAAACCGGCGTGGCCTCAGTGTCTTAAGAATTTTTATTTTTTTTAAGAGAAATTAGAACATGGAAATTTTCTGTTTTTTGGGCGAATTTGGGTGAATTGAGAGGCGGATCTCGGCATGGCTTTGACTTTTGAGAGAGAAGAGTTTTGGGAGAGAAGCTAGCGAGAATTGAAGTCAGTTTAATTTGTTTCTGGGCTTCATTTCATGCTGTTACTCAACTTACTTACAGCATGTATATATGTAACTAACATGGCGTCATTTTATGTAAAGAATTTTGTCAGATGCACTAATTTTTTTTTTGAGGGTAAAATGCCCGTAGGCTTGCATTTAGAAAAAAATTCAAAAGCTGAGAGTTTTTGCATCTACATTACAGTACCAAAAAAAGGAGCTAAAAAGGATGTAATCCAAGGTTACATAGCAACTTGCTACAATGGAAAAGGAGAAAGCGAAAACTAACTACATATTAAACGGACTAAACAACTCCATTTTTTTTTTTTTTTTTTTTTTTTTTTTTTTTTTAATAAAATTCCTAAAGTGTTGGCTTAGCAGAAGATATATTTTCAATCATCTGACATATCACTTGTGGACTCGTCCTGTTCCTCCACCTAGTCCGGTTCTCTGGCAAACCACCTTTCTAATGTCTCTTCAGGCCCTTCATCCTCTTGCAGTTGTTGTGGTAATGCCCTTCCCGTGAAATCTCCCCTTGACCTTCTGCACCAGTGTGCCAAATCATGTGCCCATTTTACCCCTCCTCTTGGACAGTGCCTAATTTGGATTGCTGCACCTGCATGCTCCAATTCTCGCTTTATCTGTGCAACAGCTGGGGCTGCTCTCCATGATGGAATCTCACCTATTTCTTGATCAAGTACTGCCCTTATCAGATTGGTGCAGTCAGTGAAGATGAACACCTCTCTTGTTCTCTCCCTTGCCCAGTGGACCCCCTCTAAAACTGCCAGTGCCTCTGTATGGAAAGGATCTGAGACTTGCCTTGCTTTCCCTCTGCATTCCATCAATTTCCCTTCTGTGCTGAAAGTCAGCATTGCCAATCCTGCACTTTGACTTTGGTCCCATGACCCATCCACTAGGATCATTTCTGCATTTCTTAGAACTGTTATCTTGTGTGGTTCACTTACCAGAGTCAGCTGTGGTGCTCTGTCATACTGCATTTCCATTGCCCTTGCCTGCTTCACCACTGTGATGGGGTGCACCCTTTTTCCTTCAATTACCTCATTATTTCTTGCCTTCCATATGCACCACATTAAATTTGCAATCCTGGCCTGCATTTGCTCATCATGCTGGCTCCCCAGATATCGCAGTGCAGCTTTGAACTCCATAGGCAATTCTTCTACTCTTATTGGCAGGTTGGACACAAACCAGATCACTCTGGAACCAGGACAGAAAAATAATAGGTGCATGAGGAATTCATCTTCTTGATTGCATCTGTTACACTGGGGTTGAAATCTATGTATCCTTCTATGCATTTCCTGGGCTGTGGCTAACCCATTCTGGCATGCTTTCCAGAGAAACATCTGCACCCTTGGCAGTATCCCCTTCATGGCCCAAATTGCTGTATATAGCTGCTGCTCTTCACTTTCTGTATTGCTACTTGGATTCCCCCCTGATAACATGGCATACCCCATCTTGACTGTATATTGACCCGACTTGGCAGGTTTCCATATCAGTCTATCTGGTATTAGCGATGTGTCTTGTGGGGGTTGCACAGACTGGATAATGACTTGAGCATATACATCACCAAACATGTTATTGAGCAACTGCTGATCCCACTCCCCATCCTGTCTCCTTACCAGCGCATCAACTGTTGGCCCGACCCCAGCAGTGCTGTTCTGGACGTGCTCCTCCCACCCAGGGAACCATGGCTGCCCTTGGGCCCCCACCTTGCTTCCATTTCCAATGTCCCAAAAGACATCATCTTGCAGGAAGGTTCTGAGCATCCATATTCTTCTCCACAAAGGGCTTGAGCCTGGTTGCATTCTTGCTTGCCACAAGGTGCCATTCTGACAGTATTTAGCCTTTATCAATTGTACCCATGGCTTGTCCATGCCACAGGCTACTTGCCATCCCAATTTCAAGATTAATGCATCATTCATCATTCTCAAGTCTCTCATTCCAAGCCCCCCCTCCTCCTTTCTCCTGCATATCTTCTCCCAGCTAACCATAGCCAAGTATCTGTCATTGCCAACTTTACCCCACCAGAATTTTCTAATCAGAGAATTGAGATTGGCAGTGGTTTTTGCTGATAATTTGGATACACTCATATAATACACTGGGATTGATGTTAGCACAGACTGCACCAGTACTGATCTTCCTGATGGGGATAGCATATTGATTTTCCATCCAGCTAGCTTACCCCATACCTTCTCCTCTAACAGTTCATGTGTTGGATCACCGGCTCTACTGTTTCGAGGCATGTAAATGCCCAGATATTTTTCCTTACCCTCAGCCACCTTGGCATTCATAGCATGAAGCACCTCCATCCTGCACTCCTCGTTGCATCTCTTACTGAACCAGATGGTAGACTTGTCTGGGTTAACATGTAGCCCTGACCAGTTTCCAAACTGCTCCAACAAGCTTTTGACTGTCTCTACTTCTGTGGAGCTGGCCTCCCCGAATATGACAAGGTCATCCGCATACAAGACATGTGTTAGGATAGGAGCACCAGGAGCCAAACTGATGCCCTTGATTCTGCCTTCTTCCAGTGCCTTCTGCATGCTTTTTGACAAGAATTCCATTGCTATAATGAAGAGATAGGGAGAGAGAGGGCACCCCTGTCTCAATCCCCTTGAAGGAGTAATGAACCCATCTCCCTTTCCATTTACCAGCACACTGACCTTGCTTGACTTAAGGCATGACATGATGAGCTGTGTTAGGGATGGTGGTACCCCAATGGCCTCTAATGCTTGTGCAATGAACTCCCACTCCACTGTATCAAACGCCTTGTTTATGTCTGCCTTCAATGCAAAGCTAGCCTGCGTGTACTCCCTGCTGTTGAAGGAGTGGATCACCTCCCTCATCAGTATTGAGTTGTCAGCAATACTTCTTCCTTTGATAAAGGCTGTCTGCTCCTTTGAAATTACCCTGTTAATAAAAGGTTGCAATCTGTTAGTTATAATTTTTGTGAACAACCTGTATAGTGTGTTGCCAATGCTGAGTGGCCTGTACTCCTTTGGCTTTAGAGGCTCCTCACATTTTGGCAGCAGCACTATATTTGCCTTCATCCATTCCTGCGGGGCCATGCTAGTTTGGAATGCCTGCCTGATAATTTTGCATATATCTGGGCCTAAGACCTCCCAGAATTGTTGCAGGAATCTGGCAGTGAGCCCATCAGGCCCAGGCGACTTATCGGGCCCCATCTGCTTCAATGCCGTGTGCACTTCTGTCACGGTTGGGCATGCTGTCAGCCTGTCTGTAGCTCCTACTGGTATTTTGCATTCACTTTGGATCACAAAGCCCGCCATGTACCCCCTGATTCCCTCCACTGCACCCTGACTGTTCATCTGCGAGGTGTATAAGGTTTTGAAATACTGCACAAATATAGCAGTGATTCCCTTTTCTGTTGTTTCTCTTGTCCCATCCTCACTCATGGCTACAACAATTCTATTTCTTCTCCTTCTTTGGGAAGCCACTGTGTGAAAGAATTTTGTATTTCTATCCCCCATCACTACCCATTGCACTCTTGATCTTTGTCTCCAATACTCATTAAGCTCCTCCTCAGCCTGGTCACAACTTCTCACCAACTGTTCTTCCAGTACAGGGTTTTGTTGGCTAGGGTGTAAAGTTTGGAACTGGAGAAGTTTTTGTTGAGCTTCTTGAACACTTTTCTGGGGGGTGTTCAGTTTTGCACTCCACTTTACAATGCTTTCTTTGAGGCCTTTGTATTTCTCTGCCCACCCCTTGCCTTCTTCACCCTTCCACTGATTTGCCCATGTTGCTTGGAATTCTTCCCTTTGGAGCCACCAATGCTCCATTCTGAACAGCCTACTTTTCCTATTTTCGCCTCTGGTCCTCAACATTATTGGACAGTGGTCACTATGCCTCCTTGGTAGGTGGTTTACATAAGCATCAGCATACATGTTACACCAACTGCTATTTGCTACCACTCTATCTAACCTGACATGCATGGCTTCTGAGGCATTTGGTTTGTTTGTCCATGTAAAAGCAGGCCCCTTGAACCCCAGGTCAATCAATTCAGCATCAAAGAGGAACTCCCTGAACCTCACACTGTTTCTATTCAGTGTTTCATTTCCTCCATACTTCTCCCCTACCTCCATTATTGCATTCCAATCCCCTATACAGCACAAAGGGGCATTGGTTGATGCCAAAATTTTGATATCTGCCCATATTTGTGGATTATGTCTATACGAGGCATCTCCATAGACACAGGCAAGTATCCATGGTGGTTTATCTACTTCTACTACCCATGTAAAAAAATAATATCTGGTTTTTTGGAAGACCTGTAGCCTAACATGGTCCCCCCATACCAACCATAAGCCTCCTGAGAGACCTACAGAAGGCACGTAGTCAAAATGCCTTAAAGGCAGAGTTTCAAGAAACCGTACCGACTTGCGACCCGAGGTTTTGGATTCTGAAATGAAAACAATGTCTGCCCGGGTCGAATGTAGGAGTGATGTGATGAACCGTTTTTTCCGTGGCCCCCCCCCACCACGGCAGTTCCAAGAGAGTATGTTCATTGGGGACCGGGCGACGGGACCACCTCTGGGCCCCCTATCGTCGCCTTTGATTTTTTTGGTACTGACTTCTTCTCCTGCTGATAGATTACCAGCCCCCCCTTCCCATTGTGGATTCTTCTGTCTGCACTACCTATTTCCTCCTCATTGTCATTGCAATCATCATAGGTTCTCTTATTCCCAGTGTACTGGTTAGACTGTGTTGTTTCCTCAGCCTCTGAGTTTAGATCAATAATATGATTGTTCTGACCCCCCTTGTTTTTGTATTGCTGCTTACTTGTGTTACCAGCAGCCTCCCCCTCATGCACCTGTGTTTTCCTTTTCTCTGAATAAAATGACTGGCCCCCCGCCTCCTTTATCCTAGGGATTTTGTTTGGGTTGGTTACCCATGACCCCAACTTTGGATCCAGAATATTAGCTAGTCCTGGTTGGTCCTTGTATTTACCCTCCATTCTTAGTCGTGCCACCCTGGACCTAACCATACAGCTTCCTATTTCATGCCCCACTACCCCACAAAATAAGCAAGCTCTTTGAACTTTCTCATATACCAGCATAATGGTGACCCTCCCTAAATCAGG
The DNA here is from genome assembly GCA_030179965.1 of Cyperus esculentus. NCBI lineage: Eukaryota > Viridiplantae > Streptophyta > Magnoliopsida > Poales > Cyperaceae > Cyperus > Cyperus esculentus. The sequence continues at coordinate 3,798,410 of JASGLE010000003.1, read as the reverse complement.
ATGTCTGGTAATGATCTTGTCTTTCAGGGGTGCATTAATTGGTAATAGTACCTTAATCTTGCAGGATCTGTGACCATTCACCATGATCTCCTGGATTTCTGTCATTGGCTGCCCCACAGTGGCTGCTATCATCACCAAACCCTGCTCAGAGAAGGCTTCCATTGGAAAATTATGCATCTGGAGCCACACCTCCATCTCTTGAACAAACTCAGCACTCATGTCTTCAGGTCCAGATGTCCTTTTCAATGCCACTACATCACCTCTGTATGACCAGATCCCCCTCTCCAGGACCTGACAGAGTGCTTGCACTGATTCAAATTCAACCAGGAAGTTATTCTTGGAAATGTTGGTGATCTGGCTGTTATGCCCCAAACTCCAAGCCCTCCCCATAGTTGCAGCAAAGTTGGCCTCTAACACTACTCTATCTGTCACAACCCTTGCAACTACACATCTGTCCCAGTTTCTCTTTGAGAAGGCTTGCTGTGGCAGTGCCAGTTCCCCAGTATGCCCTTCCTCCTCTGCTTGCAGTGTTGCAAACTTTGAGATGAGTTCATCATTGGAGAGCTCCATAGCTTTTTCACCTGGTTTTTCAGGGTTTCTGGCTTGTTCTTTGATTAATTGAGTTGTATCTGAAAGAGGAGGGGAAAGAGCTTTTGATATCATTTTCAATTTACTCCTCACCCACCCCTCTCTACATCCCTTAATGAGTGTATTAAATATCAGAGCTCTCCTCACTCCAAAACATCTTTTCACCAGTCTACTACCCTTAGCTGCAATTAATGTTGTTCCTTTTTTCTCCAGCCTACGCTTTGTAACTGTGATCAATATCCTCTCTTTTTGACTTGAGTTTGGTGGTAACTCCACTTTTCTTGTTTGCTCCTCTTTCTTTCTTAATTCCTCCTCCTCTACATGTTGGCATCCCTGAAATAAATTCCGTGCTATACATTCATTGTCCAGCCAGATGGATCCCACTTTTAGTATTTTCATAGCAGGAGGTTCATCTTCAATTTTATCTTCCCAAGGCTCGTGTACTCTTCCCCCAGTATCAATTGCCGTCCCGAGGGTTTCATTTCCTGGCCCCCCTTCAATTAGTTGAGGACTGAGGCTTAGTCCCCCCATCCTTGCTTCTGTTAGTATTAGCCTCCTCATTTCCTTGCTGTGATTACTATTTTCACTCTCAGCCCCCCCCTTTGTACTTTCACTGCCAGTGGTGTTTTTCCCAGCTTTCACCTCCAATTTGCCAACTTTCTTCATGCCTTGCAGTTCTTTTGGTGTATGATGTATAGGAGATAATCGATTGTAGTGCTGACTTGATTCAGGGGTGTGTCTGGCCTCTTCCTCCAACTCTTCTGTTGCAATTGGTATTTGGGGGTGTTCCATTTCACCACTATGATCATCCGTGCACCCCTTTCCTCGACCTCCCTGTTCCCCTCCCTCAAAATGAGGATGGTGTCTCCATCGGTCCACCGCCCTAGTCAGCGAGGCTCTGCATCGTTGCTCATCAGAGAAGTTACCGTCCTCATTTCGATCGTACATTATGTCAGTAATCAGTTCTGGTGGGGGGTTTTCAGCATGATTCCAATTCAGCACTTCTATCTTTACCAGTACCCACAACCCAGGGGCATGGAGGATGACATTCCGTGGTATCCTTCGCGGGTCGTGGCAAGTTACATTTACTCTAACCGATTGCCTCTCAATTTCCCCCAGATTTTCTATGTATGTCGGAACCCCAAACAGATATGTTATCTTCTCTACAACTCGTCTGGACCAGAGCCTCATAGGCAGATTCCATACCTTGATTGCCACTGTGAAGGAAATGTCAGGCCTTGGTCTGTCGGCATCCCCGTCATACGAGTACACCGTCAATTGCTCCTCGTCATCCCACTCCCTTATTGCTTGGATTGCATCCACCCGATCCGCCCATGCTGGCAATTTTATCATGAACATGCGATCCGTCCGAATTTCCACGCGGTAGTCCCCCGGAGTGCCGCCACAGTTTGCCAGTAGGCAGTCCGTAACCCCTGCAACCTTTTCCTGCATCACTTCTGGTGAGGTGTTTACTCGTATAGCTCCTGTGAAATTTGCCCCCCCCCCCCCCCCCCCCCCCGCTTCTAGATATGCTCCTGAGAGGTACAATGTCGCTTGATCCACTTGTCGGGAGGTAAAAAGGTATCCTTGTGCCGCCATGTCGTGATTGTATCAGGTGAGATGAAGATTTGGTATTTTTGGACGGAAAAAGGAAGGAATTTAGGAATAAATTTTTAAAGTGGTTTAGACAGTTTTGGTGGAAAGGATTTTGATGGATTTAATGTAGCTGCATTAATGGATTTTTTTCAGATGCACTAATCCCAAGCAAGCAGCTTTTATTCTCTGATTTTTATGGCACCTATATATATATAACATAATAAATTACTAACACTATATAGTCACTCAGTCGATCTGTCAGAACTCAAAAGAAGGTAATTCCACTAAATTACTACAAAACTCCGACACACCACATGCTATCATGCTCTTCCATTCCACTGACCGATCTACAACTACAATCATTGCCTCCTCAATTTTAATTTTACTCGGTTATTTTTAACTTTTACCAGCTGATAATAACAATAACAATAATAATTGCATTGGTACTTTTCTTATAATTCCTTTTGGTAGGAAACTGGCGGAATTGGGCTACAAGAGGGGCGCCAAGAAATGCCGGGAGAAGTTTGAGAACGTGCAGAAGTACTACAAGCGCACCAAGGACGGCCGGGCGGGTCAGAAGGACGGCAAGATGTACCGGTTTTTCGCGGAGCTGGAGAACCTGAATCTGGTCACACCGACGACGACGACGCCGAATTCGAGTTACGTGGCGGTTAGTGGCGTGGCGCCGTTGTCGACAATGCCGGTTGTTTCCCCGGTTACGTCGGGGTTCCTGATAACCCCGATTAGTTCGGGCCCTCCGCTCGGCCCGATTCAACCGACGCCGATCTCGGTTGTGGCCCCAGGGAAAAACACGGAGGCCGGTCCGATGGGGTTCACGACGTCTTCTTCGGAGTCTGAGGAGTCGGACAGCGAAATGACGGACGCGAGCGGGAACCAGGAGAAGGGAGGGAGAAAGAGGAAGATGATGGAGCTGTTTGAAGGGCTTGTTAAGCAGGTGATGGAAAGGCAGGAGGAGATGCAGAAGTTGTTTCTGGAGACGCTCGAGAGACGCGAGCAGGAGAGGATGGCTCGCGAGGACGCGTGGCGCCGGCAAGAAACCGCTCGACTGAACAGGGAGCATGAGATCTTATCGCACGAACGTGCCATGGCCACGTCCCGTGACGCGGCGCTCGTGTCCTTCATACAAAGAATGAACATGCAATCCGTTGTTCAACCGGCTGTCCCAATTCCGCCGACAAACGTGACGGTCACGGTAATGTCGCCAAAACCTAATCCGCAAAAGCAACATGCGCCGCGATCGGCTAATGCGGCCGCGCCAGCACCGAAGCAACAGGCACCGCCGCCATCTGAGCATTTGCCAGTGACACCCCAATTGCCGTCACCGCCGGAGCATTCGGACAAGCAAGAGAGAGCAGCACTTGAGGTCGTACCGCATCAACATCAAGCGTACAATTCCTCTCCGGTTAATGAGTCCCGCGAGATTGTGCTGAGCAACGTGACCGACTCGACCACGCCATCGTCAAGGTGGCCGAAGGTAGAGGTGCATGCGCTGATAAAGATAAGAACCGAGCTCGAGACGCGGTACCAGGAGAACGGGCCCAAGGGCCCGATGTGGGAGGAGATATCGGCAGGGATGAAGCGAATGGGGTTCAACCGGAGCGCGAAGAGATGTAAAGAGAAATGGGAGAACATCAACAAGTACTTCAAGAGGGTGAAAGAGAGCAGCAAACGGAGGCCGGAGGACTCCAAGACATGCCCCTATTTCCACGAACTCGACGCGTTGTACAGGAAAAAGCTACTTGCCGGGAACGGGAACGGCAATGGCGGTACTGGTGCCGCCGTAAGCAACGTGCAAGCCATCGCGGCCACGCCGGTACAGTCGAAGCCGGAAAATGAGAGTAGAAATGGCGGCAGCGGCGGCGGCGGCGGCGGCGGTGATGGTGATGGTGGAGGGAAAACAGCAGGCGAACCTGAAGAAAGTACCGTTGCAAAAGATATAAACGGCCGTTAGTGCTAGAATTATATATATATATAGCATGAGTTCATTCATATCAATTTCATAATTATAATTCAGTCATGGCGCATAGCATATACTACTGCTGGGGCAACTGGGCAAGGCAACCGTGTAGTTAGAAATCTAACTTAACTCGGACGTGTCAAGAATGAGGTAATTTTATATTAAAAAAGGCGGCTATATATATATATCTATATATATGGTTAAAGTTAATTAATAAATATTTAAACATATAAACATATGGGGGGCGTATTTAATTTAATTACTGTGAAGGTTCTTTCTCTATAAATTAATTAATTAAGGGTAAATTAAACTTTCAGTGCAATGTCAATTATTTTTTATTTTTTAATTCGTTGTATAAATTGTAGATGCATCTTTTCTTTTTCTTTTTATTTTTCTTTTTGAGAGTTTATTGCGGATGGACAAATGAATAATGTGTAGTTTTTTTTTCATATAATGTAACAGTAATATCAAATTGTGTATTTTTATTGCTTCCATTCATAATTTTTCTGCATGCCAGTTCGTTCGTTAGACTGTGTGATGACTTTTGATTGTGGATTTGTAATGTTGACACAAAATGTCAAACCAATCAATAAAATTGAAATGGACAGCCGGAAGAAGAAAACAAATGGGAAAACGGAGAAAGAAAGCACTATTTTCTCAATTGACATGCATCCCTGAAAGTGAAAGTGAAACTCTACTATACATTTTGGACAACTTCCCTTGCACGGAATGTGCTCTGTTTTATTTGTTCCAACTTCCAGCTTCCAACATCTCTTCTTGAAGTCTTTTATTGCCAAACTAAACTACTATTTGAATTTTAACTCATTCCAATTTGTCGTCTACGTTTACCTCGTGTGAAATATATGAATCTTCCTTTCTTTCTTTCATCCCTTTGACAACCAATAATGTCTAATTTTATTTATTTGACCACCAATGAGAGCGACGTAATTAAATAATTGTAACTGGGCCTGGCCCAATTTGTCAGTGAAAAGCCTGAAGTTAAAAGAGGGAGACGTCAGATAATTGCAGCCCAATTATCCTTACTCCTGCTTGGAGACTGAATTTTTTAACATGAAAGTTCTATATTCCCCAAGAAATAAATCTCAGCCGTTGATTGCTTACTTAGATTGATCACTACCATTGACGTACTTTAATGTCTCAAGCCATTAAAACTTAAGGCACCATATCAATTTTCTCAATTTAAGACCCATTACGTATTATTTTAAAATTTTATTATAATTACCTCAAAAAAAATTTATTATAAAAAATTAGTAACAATTTCAACCCAAAGCAAGGCGTGGGCTCTTTACTAGTATAGTAGTATGTATAAATAATCCAAATATAATTAAGATGAATTGATCAAATTAAGCTGCTGGGTTTTTTTTTTTTTTTTTTATTGCAGATCCAACTAATTAATAATTGTTTAGACGAAAATGATTGGATGAGATAGGGGGATTTTAATAAACAAAGATTCCTATTATGCATGGTTTAATTAACTTGGTTTGGTAGGCACCGTAATTATTGATTGCTCGTTAGATTGATAGATGATCTTATCATTTAAGAATGAGTAATACTTGGTGTCCACAGAAGAAACCGTTTATAACGTCCATATATTATAATGTATATGTTACACTTTGGGATAAATCTGTTATGGACGGCTTTTCAATGGACACAAGATGTTTCTCGTAAAGAATGAGTTCTTAAACCACTTCAGTTAATTTAAAATTGAGTATTTTACCCCAGAAAAAGAAGAAATTCGTTTTGAATTTGACAGAACACTGAGTTTATAAAGGACCTCATTTCAACATTGACCAAATTAAATTGTCCTTAATTGAGATCTATTATTAAACCCATCTGTGCAGGCAGCTAACTCTTTGAGTTAACTGAAAGCAGATCATGACTTGTCAATCAATACATATATAACAAATTTTATATCATATAATGCCATATTATAGAGATTAAAAGATTATAAAGCATCCAATCCCAACGGCAGAGGTATGGGCTGGTGGGGTCAAGAGTAACATCAGCACTCAACAGGGTTCTGGTGGGGTAAGTAATTATCCTTTTGATTAATTTATTTACATGTCTGATTGGCATATAAATTTACAGCTAATAATTCGAACTGATGAGTATTTTATATATGCTCGTCAATGAGTATTTTGATATATAGTACGGAATTTACAGCTAATAATTCGGACTGATGAGTTATAAAAAAATTCAAAGGTTTATTAATTAGTAGGTAAGCAAAAAGTTGGTAGCGGGAAAAAAAATAGTAAAAGGAATCACCGTTCGTATCATACTATCATTAGCTTAATTACTTACGAAATTATTAATTTAATAATTAATATGGAGAAGTATGTTTTAAGTTTTATATATTAATTGACTTTTCTTATTATTTGGGCGCTTATTTTAATATGGAATTCATAGTGCCTCAAATTAAGTTTTCTAATTAAGTGCATCCAAAAATCGGAGCAATAGCAGGAACTTAGAAATTAACCCTATTTTATTCTTACAAAAAATAGTGAATTATGACATCAAATTGCCAAAATTCTATCAACTTAATTCGTTTAATAATGGGGAAAAAAATTAAACATAAACATTGAGGTTGACGCTGCAAGTCAAATTCATCTGTTAATTTCTAGCTGATGTGCACCGAGATTTTACCACTCCGGCACCTAAAATTAAATGACATTTTTCCAAATATATATGATTAGCTTAAACTCTAAATTAAATTCTGGTTCATCTACGTAAGGCGCAGAAATCATCAAATCAAACTTGAGCCAATCATTAATTCCCAAATACCAATTATAATTCTTTTTAGGAATATGTTATAGAGATACTGAAAGTGATATCAAATTAAAAATGTTACTAACAGTATTATTATTCAAATCAATTAGATATATGCGTATTTAAATTATTAGTTTTTAGTATGCAACTTACTTTGTACAGTGCACTGATCGAGATATATTATACATATAAGTTGAATATTTTAACAAGTTGACTTGAGTATCAGCACATTTAATTTTAGGGTAAAACGTTAATACTACTACTGCCCGTATCAATTTTGATATCAGTTCCCTTCCCTTCCCTTCCTTTCACAGCGCCGATCATCTTTTTCTTTTTCTTTTTCTTTTCCTTTTTTCTTTTTTCTTTTTTCTTTTTTCCTTTTCAATCTTTTTTTGGTTTTTTTTTGGATTTTATGAGAGCAGTGATGATTGATAAACTTGGCTGCGCCACAATCCACACGACTGAATTCAACTGCGGCGGCTTTACTACTTGAGAGCCGTACCATCCAGGCTGCACCGAGTACCGCAACTTGTTGTCTGTCCGATTTATCATATACTGCAGCTGACAAGTAGAGATAAAAATGGACTTTTTCACTTGGACAGCTGACAACTGGTAGTGTAACTAGCTAGCAATATTTTTAATAACTTTTTTTTGGTTCTTTATGATTTATGTCAATTTAGTATACTTTTTTCTTTGATTAAGGAATGTTGTAGCCATCTATTAAAATACAATATGATAAACTTGTCATTGCAAATCAAATTTAAAATTTAAACCATTAAAATTTAATTTTATAGACTAGTCTACATTCAGTAAGTTATTGTTTTTTCATTTTGGTGATTAAATAGAGAACAGTAAATTTTTTATTATTTAAAATTTCAGGAAATTTCAGCCAAGTTGTTGTCTTTCTATTTTGTTGTTTCCAACAATACGTGCCCAGAAACAAAGTGATGGGCCTATATTCTTAAGGCCCAAAATGCACTTCAAAACCAGGTATTGAATATTGGTGGAAAGGAAAGCCCGAGTAATTAACTACGCTAAATGGAGGCCCTGAAAATGGGAAACATATTCTCAAAAGATTATTCAGAACTAGAGCTGTGAACCGGGGCTTCGCCCCAAAAAAATAATATTACATAATAGATATTAAAAATAAATATACATTTTTCATAATTATGCTTTGTTCGATGAATATTGGACTAAATATATATTTAGCTACATCTCAATTTATATAAAAGAATACAAAGAGTTGTAAATATTTTTAGTCTTAAATTGTTCTTTAGGTATATCATATTATCTCTTTAATTTTAAAAAATATTAAATTGAGCCATTTAATTAAGATAAATGAAGAGAGAGAAAAATAATAAATTGTTGAGATTAATGACGATGTGGCATAGCTAAAAATCTTGTAAGCTTAACCCTCTTTCTAGAGTATGAATTGAGAAGGAACCACTTGACAATATTGTGTATAATTTTTATAAGTTCCATGTTTATCTAATTTTTTTTTTCTGGGAGCTGATACCTAGATATAAAAACGATACTAAAATCGACATTATCACTATTAATATTGAATGAATTGATATTCTTATTAACTTATTTTGTGTGTCACTTGTTTTGTATAGTATAAAAGTACACTGCACAAAATAATTAGTATAATAAAGTTATGAATATGACGTCACTCCTGATCAATGCCTTATCTTTTCTTACAATTTAAAGTTTAAACTTAATATTAGAATTACAAAAACTCGATTGCTGGCCTGTTGCATGACGTCATTCTATGTTTCTATTTGACCGATTAATTACAATTAAAAAATATAAAACTTGTTTTGAGTAATTATACACGACTTATACACAGCGAAAAATCAAATAATCAGGTATATATACGACTACAAGAAATGTATCCGGCCAACATTATTTTATACGTGTATAAGGATCGATGTGTTTTTAGAAGGTTTCATGTTAAACTGACATTTAGATATTGAATACATACATCAAGAAAAGACATTTAGATAGTTAGATGTATAATTTAATTTTACAAGATCAAATTAATGGTTGCTTTGTTGTAATTAAAGTAAATTTTATGTATGATTTTTCTTTTCTTATTTGTTTACAAAATAAAATTAATGGTTGCTTCGTTAAATATTTTATTGACTTTTACCATAGAGACAAATATAACGTGGAGATAAAATTGAGCAGTACAATCTTTTTGTAGGGCATAATTATGTAGTATATTCGGGCATCATTTTCCCCTATCGTTACATGATAGTTCCGCACTGAATTTCAATCTCTCTCCGTTTATTTGTCACATGGGAACATAGATATAAAAAATGATACCAAAATCAAATACCGACTATCTCAATATTCAACTTATTTGTATAATATATCTCAGCACACTAATGTGAATATCAATCCATTTAAAACTGAATCGAATATGACACGTCATATTTTAATTACTATACGCCGTATATAACAATAATTTCCCCTCATGTCATAATTGGTGCATGACAATAGCACTTATTAAGAAATAATATTGCTAGTTTTCATCGGATGTAAGCCTATATATATTTTTTTTCCTGAGATAATATAAAAGATGTGATGTGTAAACATATATATTTTTTATTTTGAATGAAACCCATTAATTGGATTAGCATTTTATTTATATTATGTTACATCAATATATTACGCCGTGGAAGAACAAGGTCCAGGAATTAATTATCATGACCAAGACAGTCTCTCTGCCAACAGCCACCCAAATACAATACGCTTTTGATTTTTGAATTTGACCATGAAACTAAGCTTGGAAAGATATTGACCTGTCCTAAGCAGTAAGCACTGTGTCCATGTTGAACCGAGTGCTTACAAGTCACAATTACAACAATTACCTCCTCTTGTTGTGGAACAGAGCTGAGATTACTTTTAAATAAAGTAGCTAGATAAGTTTTCAGAATAAAGAGTTGCTCTTATATGGACAACCGTTCATTTTGCAGATTACTTTGTAGATTAATTCAGATATATATATTTTGGCCAGTTAACCAGATCTGGAGGTATTACATTAAAATTTAATTAAGCATTAGGCTTCTTAACCTTTTAAATAATTCCTTTTTTAGTGACTTTCATCAATTCTTACACAAAAGAAAGTTACACTCGTAAAAAAAAAAAAAAAATTATGCTGGTAATTAAGTGAATTTTTCCATTTCTCAAAGTATTTCATATATTGGAAAAGAAAAACATTGTAAGAACTAAGAAATAAGTAAAAGGGTAATTAAGACCACGTGCATAATTTATGATCAAGATATGGACAAGACAGTAATATATAAGATGCTTAAAGGTAAAATCTTTGAAAATTTTTTATCTCAAAAACAAAAAAAATCTCTGAAAAGTTTACATAAAGTACAATTTATGGTCTAAAAAGGAGGGTAGAATGGAATAATGGAATTATCCCTTGCTGCCTTGCTGGAGGCTGAAGACGAAGCTGCAGTCCCAATCTTTGATTATTCTGATACCTTTTCAAATATTTAAATAAAATTTATAATTGACCAAAAAAATTAGGAGGGGTTGTTACAATTTTTATTCTGAAAATTTATATCGGAATTTCAAAATTTGGGAAAAAATCTTAAGAAAGGTTTATAGATTTTTTTTTTTCAATTTTAGATTGATAGTGTTTCAAACTTTATATAATTTAAGAGTTATTTGATGTTGAATAAAAAGGATAAAAATTTCTAAACATTAAATTTGAAGTCTTTTTTTGTTGATCGGTGAAATGTTCACGAATTTTATTTAATATTTTTATAGTATGATAGGAGGATCTGTAGATCATGTCCAAAAAATATTGTATCTTAATTTTACTTTTGAAACATGTCAAAAAATGAACAAGTGGTCCTAAAAAATAATTAATAAAAATAATTTTCTTGGACAACATTAGAGCACAAAATCTTTTTTTTTTTTTCTTAAATGATATTATATTCGATCCGAGAATGACATGGATATCAAACACAGCCGCAAGATTTGCTGGATTTTCTCTAACTCTCTACCCTATAACCAGTAATCATGTGGGTGCTATATAAGTATATATATGATTAAGTGCCAGAAGAACATCTTACGTTCATTGAAAAACTATCTACATAAGTATATATATGATTAAGTGCCAGAAGAACATCTTACGTTCATTGAAAAACTATCTACGTGTCTACACAGGTGTACAAAAAATGTAACAGATATATCTTGAAATGTAACTTATAGACGCTATAGACGACTATTTTATGGATGCTAGATAAGTATTACTCTAATTAAGTGCAATACAATTTTGCAATGCATGTCCCTGATAAAGATTACTTTTTTTTTTTTCCAGTTCAGGTATGATAACTTCAACCATGAAATATATTGGTCGTCACAATTATATCAGAGTAATCAAGCAACAAAAAAAAAAAATAATAAAATAAATAATGGCATACGGATAATTGGCTTAGAAAAATATGTAGAGTCCAACTCCGATAAAGTAGGCCACTCATCTATTTTTTTCACAGTCTGACATACCCATGTGCACCTATGTGCTTAGCGCAATTGCATAAATATGTTTATTGAAAACCGTAACATATATGTTTACTAGAAATGATATTTATAAATCAGAAAGATATAAATGTTCACTGAAAATTAATATTTGTTTATTAAAAATACGTACGGTGGATCGGCAGATAAGCAAAAACGGTGGACGCAGCTATTACTCATTGGCTTAATATAAATCTGGTTTTGAACCCGCCACAAAATTGACTTTCAAAAAGAAAGTGTGTTCTTTACTTGTTCTTTTTCCTCTCTTTTTCTTTTTTCCAGCTTACTTTCTCAAACCAATCACAAGAAACTCAGATTATACATTTGTTAAACCAAGCGACAAGTCTGTCTCAGTCTCTCAGAGATGAATATGATGGGACATGCAATTACCTCTCAGCTTCTACAATTCTTGCGCATCACTCAGCCATTAAAATTATATATAGAGAGAGATATTAATCAATTAATAAAGGAGAAGATACTTGGAAAAATATTTTTTTGAAAAAGTACTTGGAAAAATATTGGCTTGTGGTTGTGGTGAGAGTAAGAACTGGTGCAAAAGGCTGAGAGCTTTGTGTACCAAGTATTCACTAATAGGGACAATTCTGAAACTTGGTTGGTTGGAGAGATTTTAGTGAATACCTATATATATATAAAAGGAGGATAGAAGGTAGAAAGTGTAGAGACTGTTAAAGAGGAATCAATGAGTTCTTGGGCTGTGTTAGGAGCAAGTACTGCTGGAGCTGATGCAAATTCACTGGCATCCTCCACCCCCTTGTATGAAATATGCTGCTATGCAGCTGGAATTGCTGGTATTGATTAACTTCCCTCTCATCTTCATCTTCTTTGTACCTTTTGATGATTCCTGTTTCAAGTTTGTTCATTCTGAGAGGGAAAAGTAGAGAACTTCTCTTGTTTGTTACTTTTACTTGAGATTTTTCCTGTTTTAAGTGCTTCACTTGGCATTGTTGGGTTAAAATTATAAGATTGTAAAGAGAGTGAAATTGGCACTTTCATTAATTAGGATAATGTGTGTTTATACTAAAAATTGTTTACCCAATTTCAAATTGAAGGTTAATTAGGTTTTTTATACTAAAAATTATTTCACTTACATATGTGTGTTTACCATTGATGCATGCAGGTAACCTGTTTGCTTTTGTTCTCTTCATTTCACCAATGTAAGCCTTGCTGGCTCTGGCTATTATTTTCATTGGATAAATTTTTGTTATTAATATGTAGTCATGTACACTTCTTTATCTGGTATGAGGTCTTGATTACAGGCTTTCCTGAGATGATGTTAAATAGGATTAGTGACCTTAAACCAATTTAATTAATCAGTTATCAGTTCATAACTTCATATACCATCAGAAAGAATGAATCTTCAATTTTTATTTCTAGGTGATTCAAGAATGTAATCAAGTCTGTTGCATGCCTATAGCTAATTGTACTTTTGTAATTGGAGGACAGACAGTGATCAAATTTTTTTGCGTTCTGGTATTTTTCCAGACCAACATTCAAGAGGATAGTTCGAAACAAATCAACCGAGCAATTCTCGGGGTTACCGTACGTGTACTCGCTTTTAAACTGCCTGATATGCATGTGGTACGGCCTCCCGTTCGTCTCCTACGGCGTGGTACTGGTTGTCACAGTCAATTCCATTGGCGCTGCCTTCCAGCTAGCTTACATAACCCTCTTCATAGCCTATGCCGATCGAAGGAAAAAGGTATCAAATGAAAGCTTAATTAGTTTGTGCATTTTTGGTTTTCAGTAATCTTGTTATGGCTGATATGATTTACTGAGATTCTGAGAAGCTTTCTGATGTCGATTTTGTGAATTTTACGGTGTCTTTTCAGATGAGGATGGGCGCATTGCTGATCGGAGTATTCGGTTTGTTTGCATTGGTAGCATATGTTAGCTCGGCATTCTTCGACCATCCCGCTCGTATGAATCTGGTCGGTTATCTAAGCGTGGCGTCTCTGATCTCTATGTTCGCCTCCCCCTTGCTAGTCATTGTATGCATCTCTCACTCTCTCTAAATTACTTGAGTTTCTTAATGCAAATTAGATTTTCTTTTCTGAGAATTAATTTGTATCTTAATTTTGATTATATGTATGTATTTTGTGCAGAATTTGGTGATCAAGACAAAGAGTGTGGAGTTCATGCCCTTCTATCTCTCCCTGGCTACATTTCTAATGAGCATCTCCTTCTTTGCATATGGCTTGTTATTGCATGACTTTTTCATCTATGTAAGTCTCCTATTTTGTGTTCCATTTATATAAATTTGTTAGTAAAACTACGGTGTTCTTAAGTTTATGGGGCCTTCCGTGAGCTTAACAAAAAAAATATATCAAATTATATCCAAATTTCGATTTATATGGCTCAATAAATTTTTTATATCAAAATCTTATAGCACGCAAAATATGTATTTATTTCTGATTTTTTAATAGCAACTATACAGTATTAATAAAATAATCAATATATCATATGTAAAAAAAAATCTGAAATAAATACTTAAAAATCTCTAAAAATAGAAAATTTTTGTATGCCACATGATTTTGATATAAACAATTTATTGAGGCATATAAATCAAAATTTGGATATGGTTTGATATGTTTTTGGTGTTAAGCTCACAGAAGGCCCCTGTAAACTTAAGAGCACAGTAGTTTTACTCTAAAGCTTTGTATTTATGTATCCCCCTACTAGCAAAGAATTATTTTATTTTATTAAAAATTCTAACATAGTATTTTTTTATGTTGGAATTTCAGATTCCTAATGGCATTGGAACAGTATTGGGGGTTGTACAACTATTGTTGTACGCATACTACAGCCAAAGATCAAGGGATGATTACAGACTTCCTTTGCTAGCTTAAAAATGTGCAGTAAATTAGAAGCAAGGTTATATATGCGTGTGATCATGTATTTTAATTCCTGTTGTTCTAGATTTTCATTGTTTTATACGTTTGCAGTATATATCTTTTTGTGTACGTAGTAGGGGTCAAATTGTATTATAATTAATTGTTTCATTAATTTAAGCAAGTTTTTTTTGTCGAATTAATTACAGGGCATATATATGTAGACGACATTTTCAATTCAAATATTCTACTTGGTTGCTTAAGTTGCAGAATTTAAGCCATTGTTTACGTACAAGGGAAGTTTATTTTGGATATACTACTTTTCTATTATGATTTATGAAGGTTATCACAAAGATTGAAAATTCAACTTTCACATGGGTTTCTTGTATATATATGTTTGTGCTGTTTGATCCTAACAAATATAATAACATTTATGTCAGTATATATTCTGGTGAAAAGTTCAACTGCAACTTTATTTGGTCTCAAATTTTTTTTTTTTTTTTGGAGTAGGTAAGAACCTACTCAAATTTTCATTAAAACAAAAATAAAAATAATACAGATGGAATGTACAGGAAAATGTAAATTAAAAAAAAGAAAAAAAAAATTATTTGGTCTCAAATTATATCTTTAAATCTTCTGTTGATATCTGAAGTATTTAAGAACAGGTCATTGTTAATGTCTGCATCTGTGTATAAAATTAAGATAACTATTTATTGTTCAATTAAAGAACCAAGGATAATTTATATTCTATGAGAAAATGGATGAGTAATCTCTAACTAAGCAAATTTTATTATAAATCGAAATTGAAAAAAAAAAAACAAATTTCGGAAAAGAGTAAGATGACACCCGTTTTTACACCACTAGATAGAACCGAATGGTTCATTCGGTAGGACCTTTTTTTTTTTTTTTTTGGTTTTGCAACCGGCCACAAACAAAACAGTTTCAAAATGGGGTGGGTGGAAAAATAATTTTCAAAATGGGTTTGCACCCGAAATTTTTTTCAAAATGGGTTTTAAGCGTTAGCATTTCGATCTCAAATGCTAACGTTAGTATAATAGTCTAACTCTATATCATATTATAATTATGATTAACCACATAAGTACTGAAATATAGTAAATAAACGGGTGCAAACCCATTTTGAAAACTTGAATGGTTTGTGGCCGGTTGCAAAACCAAGAAAAAAAAAAAAAAAGGTCCTACCGAATGAACAATTCGGTTCCTTTTTGAAGGAACCGAATGGTTCAGTGGTGTAAAAACGGGTGTCATCTTACTCTTTTCCGAAATTTGTTTTTTTAAATTTCGATTTATAAAAAAATTTGCTAACCAAGGGCATCAATCATGTAAATAGTGTAAATATGTACTTAAAAAACACTACAAATATCAAATAGGAAATAACCACAAGCCAGTAAGCCACCCATTCCACCTAGAACACGGTCAAATATTTTTTCCTTTCACAGTACAGAAAATTGTTCTTTTTTTATTTTTTATGTATTTTAGTGGGATTTTATCTGGTTGTAAGTATTAAATATTTTTGGTTTTTATAAATCCTTACTATATATAAAAAAGCATATAAAAAAAAATGACATGAAAGAGCTATCTTCCTCAAATAAGAAATCTGAGTCGTTGATCATTTTCTTGGATAGATCAGAACCGTTGATTCACGTTAATGTCCGTTGACGTTAATGTCTCAGCCCATTAATTAAAATTTAAGACCCATATCAATTTCCTCAATATAAAGGTCATTACATATTATCTTAAAACTTTATTATAAAAAATAATAATTTCAGCTCAAAGCAATACGTTAGCTCTTTACTGGTACCGTAAAGTGGAGCTGACAAGAATGGCTGTCTGATTTGTTTATATTTTGAATATTCGGCCCAAATAATTAGTTGCCTCTTCATCGCCAACAACGAGTATGTAATATCCATGGGCCTATTAAGCCCGCTTCATAATATCAATTTCAAAGAAAATTAAAATATCAATCCTACACTAAGTTTGTAGAACTTGATTGTAAATTTGGAGTAAATATATTTGAGCTTAAATTTTACGGGGATTTTCTGTGAGCTTAAGTCCAAACCATATCAAATTATTTTTAAATTTGAGTTTGTATGGTTCGTTATATTCTTTATATCAAAATCATATAGCATACAAAAATTTATCATCTATACTATATTAAAAAGCATGTAACTATTACACTCTCCATTTTTTTCTTTCTTCAAATTTTTATAATACCCATTCTACCCCTTAATCAACGATACAGATCAAAATACATTGATTTCAAAGGTGTTCATGTTCTCCAATTAAACAACTTCCTTTCCATTTTGGTTTTTACATAAATGGAAAGATATCAATCTTGGTATGGAAGACGTCAATGTTGATTATAATTTACATTAATGAGGAATTAACACTTTGAATTATAACATTCAATTAGTTGATTAGTGTAAAGATGGAATTTAAATGGTAAATAATTAGCTAAAAATCGAAAGCACATTATATGTATTACACGGTATGAGATCAGAATTTCAAACGTCCGCACAACGAGCGGGTTTCTTGCTAGTTCTTTAAAATATGTAAATATTTGTTTTAGATTTTCTAAAAGTGATTGTACAATAGTAATAAAATAATCGATGATTTGTATGTCGCTTTTGAAAAATTCAAAGCAAGTACTTAAAAGTTTCTAAAAATAAAACAAATTTTGCCATCTCACAAGATTTGGATGCAAAGAACATAATGAGCTAACTTTATTAAAATTTAGAGATAATTCAATATAATTTTGAGTTTAAGCTTACAGAGGTTTTCCATGAGCTTATTAAGCTCACCATATATTTACTCATAAATTTGAATTTTTACAGGGTCAATGTTTATTCTTTTTTCATTCACACATCCTAATATGTAACCAATTGACAAGTAAATAATTACTAAGATTTTTTAAAAGAGGAGACATTTTAAATATAGATTAAAAATATAAATCTTACACTGAGGTTTAAAAAACTTCATTATGAATCTTGAATATTATCCATTTATCCGGTCAATATTTATTCTCCCTTGAGTTGATCCCCACATCCCTAAAATCATACAATTAAAATGTGGCCTGTCCATTTATATATCCAAAACATACGGATAGGATAAGCTCAAAATAAAAAAAAATAAAAAACTGACGTGGATGTAGGGACAATTTTGGTAGGTTTTCCTTTTTTAGTTGGCCATTGATTTTATTATTTTTTTCTTTTTTGTAACAACATCGAAGGTCCGGTCTGATTTTGTGCTCATCCTCTCCTGTGCAGAAACGTACTGTGCAACGATTGACGGTGCGGATTGTAGAGGAGAATTTTTGAGATTGATGAGTACGGATCTTCAAGCAGATCAGACAGACAGAAAGCTGCACAGTAGATTACTGCGTAGCAGATGATAAGAATCGAGTATGACTCACAAACCATCCGCTTCACCCTCGGGTCAGGTCGGGTCGGTCCATTTTCCCAAAGTTTCTCGGGTTGGGTTTGGACCTCTCAGATTTTTTCAAAACAATATCTGGAAGCATGTTCTCATCTTATTATGGGGAGGGATCATTGACGATACTTATCTTGATAATTTTGATAATAAGACTTTTCAAAATTATGAAAAGAATCATTAAAAATTCTCAAAAATAGAAAATATTTACAGAAGCATTGTTTTAACTTATAGATTATATATTGGTTATGTTTCTGATTATATTCAATTTAAGCGATGTTTAATAGTTCTTCAAATATCTGTTAAATTACAACTATTAAAAAGTATACAAAATATTTGTTAAATTACAACTATCAAATGATATTGAACTTTGAAACATGATCAATCTACAAGTTAACTTATGCATCTATAGGCCTTTTTTTATTTTTAATATTTTTTATGAATTTTTACAAATTTTAGAAATATCCCATTACCAAAATTGTCAAAATTTGTATTATGAACTGATCCCTCCCCTTTTATTATATAGTTAGAGTGTTAGACTATGATCAAGTAAATATTAGTATTTCAGTACGATGACTAAATATTAATATTTCAGTACATAATGCTAACACCTCATAGTATATCAAGAGATATGTTAGCATCAATTTTATGAATGTGCAAACATCAATATTAATTCTATTATTATTTATAAGCTATATTCAAAATTCAAAAAAAAAATTAAAAATATATAGTTAACGGTTGGCATTTATTTGCGAAAAGCACGTGCTTGCTTATATTTTGTCATTTCTTTGTTCGATTTCCATTGCGAAGAACCCCGCTGTCCCTCTCGTATGCTTGTCAGTATGCAATTATTGTCAGAATTAGTGGAGAAAATCCCCCCAACAAATCATGTCAATTCGTTGCCTGCTTCAATTATATATGCATCGGATGTCAGCCGGTTAATGAACTACTATATATTAGTATGAAATTAATGACTTACAATTTTGCATTTCAGAGTAATTAATGGAATGCAGTAATTAACTTCCAAGTGTTTTGAGGAAAAGTCGTTTTCTTCAATATCGACTTCATTAATTACCGGATTTATGACAATCCAAATAAAATACAAACTCTGAATTCAATTAATAAGATCGACCATGCTAAGACCAATATGCAGATTTCACAATCTATCTATTTGTAGATTTAATTGTAGATGTATCCATTGTTATTGCAAATTTGGATTGAACTATTGAAGTATTAGATTAATTAATCTATACATCACTATATACAGTCCTAATTGAAGGAGCAAATATATAAAGGAGGAAGAAAAAAAAAAAGAAATAATCCGATGATCCATTTTAATTCCCCATTGCTTTTTTTTTTTTTTTTTTTTTGATTAACCGACGATCCACTTAAGCTTTGCTCCAGAAGAGGGTAAAGGGAGGGAGGAAAGGAGAGGGGAGGGGTGATCATATTTGTCCAACTTTATTAACTTGCTCTGTAATATCAAATTTCGGAAGGTAGAAAAGGGAAAAGAGAAAGTAGAGAATGTGAAGTCCTCTATTTAAATTATACCATTTTGTTATTATCCAATTTAGAGGTAAAATTTAACCTCCTCTTTTGTTTTTGTCCCTTCCCTTCTTTTCCCCCTCCCCTTAGTTAACGTCGAAAGAGTCGGGGCACGTAATTTGCGTAATGACAAAAAATATAAGAATCAGTGTCGCCGCTATTGCTAAATTCGCGAAGTCGAACCAAAAAAAAATGTGTTATAGTCCTCTATGGCTCTATGCAATAGGGGTTACTGTGTGATACTGACCTTTGAATTTTCAAAGGGGTGTTTGAGATTGGAGTTGGTATGAATCTTGATGCAGTCAAACGGATATAAATCTATTATCTATGAAAATTAGTTATCAGGGTCTCCTCTAAAGGCCTACATAAAAAAAGAAAGTTATGCAAACAAATGAAATGAACTAACTAATGCATGAATCCAGTGAAATTAATTACTATAACTAATAGTGATTAGATTATTTTTCATTCCTTCCGTAGAACAATTTCATATCAGATTTATAGTTTAATTAGTGCATGGTAATTTGCCTCATTTTTGTAATGACTTAATTAGGTAATTGAACGATTTTATGAAAATGTTACAACGATTTGCAATTGAAATTATTTAAAGTAAAACTTGAAATTGGAAATTAATACACACACATTGAATATTGCAGCAATGGAAACTGAAAATTTCAAGAAATAAATTAAACATTTGACATAAAGAGAACATCATTTCTTGCAATTTCAACAACTTTATGTACTAATTAAAAAACGCCAAAGATGAAGAAACATGAACAAAATTCCAAAACCAAAAAAAGACTCTTCAAGTTGAATTCTTTCAACCAGCCATACGTACTAGCTAACAAATTTGCTTTCCTTCGAGAAAGTACCAAACAAACCTTTTGTGTCTTTATAATATTATTATATTTTATTTTCGGATCATCCCATTAAGTTCTTCATAGAACTCAGAATAAAATATATAAATTATTTATTTCAATTATGTATATAAGTATATTTCAACACGGATATAAAATAAAATATATTTTTTTGCAATGTTCAGATTATAACTAAATAACAGTTTTAAAAGTGAATATTTCAAAATAATGCACATCAATAAATTTAATATATCATGTACTTTTCAAAACGGAGATAAAAATTAAATAAAATATTGACCATGTTTAGATAGTAACTAAAATTCTTAAAAATGAATATCCGTAGTTCAAAATATTCCCCAACAATAATTTCTTCAAACACCTAATGCAAAATAAAAACTAAGTTTTTTTTTTTTTTAATAACAAGGTAAGGCTCATAAAAATCTATTACAATGTTCTTTTTCTTACAGATTGATTGTGTTCCAAATTCTATTCAATTTACTCTATCAATAATTATCAAGTTTATATAGTGATTATAACGTTGTAAATTGAATGATTATTGACGAAATATTAAATGACACTCAAATTGAATAAAATTTGAAATACAATTGATCTATAAGTAATTAAATATATTTACAAAAGATGTTCCATCTTTTAATAACAGTTATTTTTATGAATTTATATGTTCTGGTGTAATATTTGTTGTGTTAGTGGATCCCTCCCCAAAACAAAAATTAAGTTAACAAATGATATATTTCAAAGAAAAAAATACATATGACATCAACAAAATTAAGTTAAAATTTATTTTATTTATAAATAAAATTGTAGACAAAATAAAAAAAGTTAACACATGATATATTTCAAAAAAAAAATATTTACATATGACATCAAAATTCAAATAATTAACTTTATATTCTTTCAAGTATTTAAAATTTGATTTATCTTTACTATATATAAAAGCATATTGAAAAAAAAATGACATGAAAGGGCTATCTTCCCATTGATTTATCTTTACTATATATAAAAGCATAAGAAACCTGAGCTGTTGATCATTTTCTTAGACAGATCAGAACCGTTGATTTACGTTAATGCCCGTTGATATTAATGTTTTAGTCCATTAAAATTAAAGGTCCATATCAATTTACTCAATGTAAGGCTCATTACATATTATTTAAAAATTTATTATAAGAAATAATAATTTCAGTCGAAAGCAACGCGTTAAGCTCTTTAATTACTAGTTTAGAAATAAAAAAAATGTAGTAAAAAGAGAGAGGCATATGCCCCCGAGTGATTCCTCCTGTGCGCAGCGTGGACTCGTGGCAATTAATTTGGGCCGCACAGAAACGGGACAACGGAAAAGGACAAGCGGTTAAGTCCCTGCTTCTAATCGGACAATATACAGCGAAGCACGTGTACCTTTGGATTGTCTTGAGATTCGTGCATCCTCAGATCTCGAGGCCATCCAACGGTCCTCACACTGTACTGCACAATACACTACTGCGGAGGATCTGAAACCGCTTCTGATCGGACTCGTGCACAACCCACGCTCCCCATAAAAGTTAGAGAAAATTATTAATAATACACAAAGGTGGATGAACGAAAGGATTCCATATCCTCTGTAGCGCTGCATTGTGCAGCGCGGAATGGGACGTAAGATCGTCTCGAGATCTGTGCTGGATCGAATCGTGAGATGATCTAACGGTTCAAATTCCGCGCTGCACATGCAGCGCTACAGAGGATGAGCTTCTTTCAGGGCAGAGAGAGAGCGAGCAAGACACTTCTCTTCTGAGTCTTCTTTCTCTTCACCATTATTACATCAAGTCATTAACCATAACCATTTCGTTTCATTTCATTCGGCACTTACCTCCTCGGCCTCCACCATCGAGATCTCAAAGCAAGAACCTTTTGGTTTGTTGGGTGGGTAATAAGTAATAACAAGAAATCAGAAATTGGGTTTTCTTTTCTGTCTCTCTGGCATAAAAGGAAAAAAGGGGGGAAGATAACTGAAAAATTGGTGTGAGGAAAAGGAGAGAGAGCTTCTTTCTGAGAGGGTGAGATTGAAGAGGCTCGATGCGATGAGCTGGTTGTGGGTATCAGCTGAGAGCGCAACTGCAGCCACGGTAACCACGCTCGCGTCCTATTCCTTCTACGGAGTGTGTTGCTACGCAGCTGGCATTGCCGGTACTATATTATATTGCCTCTTTGTTTTCTTTGATCTGATAATTCCTGCCTGCCAAGATGCCATCTTTGGGTATCTTTTTCATTCCATGGTGGATGGATTGCTACAGTGCTTTTAATGGTTTTGGGTGGATTCAAATGTGATTTGATTTGATTTGATTTGCCGGTATTTAGTCAGAAGAGTAGTACTTAACGTCCATAGAAAAACCGTCCATGGCGTCTATAGGTGACAGTTCGGGATGTATCTATATATTTCAGATTATATCTGTTATATTCTGAACAGGTCAAGTGTTTCTCTTTGGGGAAAATGGAAGGGGGAAAAAGATGGAAGAAAATGAAGAACACCTTGCATTGTAGATATTGGGTTTTTGGATACTAGATTTTGAGCTTCATTTACTAATTACTTGGGTTGTTTTTTTAACTTATAATTGGTAGGCAAATTGGCAACCGATAATTTTCATTAAACAAAGGAAATACTTACTTGGCTTTGTTAATATATGCAGGAAATCTCTTTGCTTTTGTGCTCTTCATCTCACCAATGTAAGTATATTGTTTTGAGATGTATTCTTTTGTTTCAGTTTCAAGGAAGGGCTTGCTTTTTAACTAGTTAGCTTAAAACACTAATTCAAGTTTGAAAATCATTTGCCTGATTATGATAAATAATTGGTTTTTTTTTGTTTCAATGAACATCAGTATCAGTTCAAGTCAACAAATTAAAGGGGATACATCAATAAGAGGTCACAGAGAAATGAATGGAATGTATCTTTTTCATCATGCTATACAAAAGAATGAATGGTACATGCCAATACCAGTAAATGAATACTCTGCAAATACCAGTAAATGAATCTATCCTGGTCTATGACTGAGAAATGTTGGTTTTTTTTTTTTTCCCCCAAATGCACTGAAGTGCTGCTGTGTCTTTTTTTTAAAAAGCCTTTTGTTAAAAGAAGATTAAACAGCTGGCTTAGGACCATAAATTAATAACAAATTGGGCCAATCCTGATTTGCTAATTTGACCTACCTGTATTATTATATTTAACGGTAACGTTTTCTGCCTTAATTGTATTAAATTTACTCTGGACCAAAATCATACTTATCTGGTAAGATGATCAATATGATAATTTTATTTTGATATTTTTTTAGACCAACGTTCAAAAGAATAGTGAGGAACAGATCAACTGAGCAATTCTCAGGTTTGCCGTACCTGTACTCCCTTTTGAACTGCCTCATATGCATGTGGTATGGCCTTCCCTTCATCTCTTACGGCGTGCCGCTGGTCGTCACTGTTAATTCCATCGGTGCGGCCTTTCAGCTGGTCTATCTAATCCTGTTCATTGTGTACGCTGACACGAGAAGAAGGGTAACATCTGTTCTACATTCTCATCCAACACACTCCACATTTTCGGTGTACCATTTTATCTCTGTAACTTATTGTTTTCTTATGAAACAAATTTATAATTTGTGCAGATGAGAATGGGAGGAATGCTAATAGGTGTACTTTGCTTATTTGCGCTGATTGCTTATGTTAGCTTGGAATTGCTCGACCATCCCACTCGCCAGACCGTTCTGGGCTATTTGAGTGTCGCATCTCTGATCTCTATGTTCGCCTCCCCCTTGTTCATCATTGTACCTCTCTCTCTCTATATATCTAAAATTAATCCCACCCCCCTCTGTGTTCAACATTGTTTTGAATTTTCATTTATTCTGACACTAATTTTTTTTGTCAGAATTTGGTGATAAAGACTAAGAGCGTAGAATATATGCCGTTCTACCTTTCTCTAGCAACATTTTTGATGAGTGTCTCCTTCTTTGCCTACGGCATGTTATTGCACGACTTTTTCATCTATGTAAGTGCCCTACTCAATATTATTTTACAATTGGTATTAGGCCTTGCCACACTGACGAGACAAGGGACTAAAACTGAGTTATAATGCCTTATCAACTTTGTTTTATCAATCTTTCGTTGATCATTGTTAGCTTGAATTGTCGTGGGGATCAAAAACATGGTTATTTGATCCCTCCTCCATATGAGGGATAATTTTTTGTATACACATAAAATATGATATATACATCATATCCTCTTCTTGTATTATCTCCAAACCAACTTTTGAATGGAAAATAATTGAGGTATATTGCATTGTATTTGGGGGCTAATTTAAAACAATCAATCTAATAATATATGTTTTCTTTTCTTTTCTTTTCATTTTGAATTTTCAGATTCCTAATGGCATCGGTACATTGTTAGGAGTGGTACAACTATTGTTGTACGCATATTACAGTAGGAGATCTGTAGACCAAACCCGGTTCCCTTTGCTAGCATAAAATTATAAAGGCTTGTAATTAGTTAAAGAGGTGGTGTACAATTTGTAATCAATCATTTATTTCAACATTTGTCCCAATTTTTTGGTTGGTGAGATTGTTTGTATGAGATGAATTTGGAGTGATGAGATGAGATGGTTGCATGATGTATATTTAAAATGGAATTAATGTGTTCCACACGTTGTACTATTATTTATTTTCCAGAAGCTTTGGTCTTTTCTGGAAATTGTGAATAAAAGCTCCTATTATTTTTGCTATTTTAATTTTTAAACACAAATATATAGGGTGATGATATTCTGCTTTGACTCTTGGATTGAAAATGAAATAATAGAATTTTCAAAATAATTTTAAAAATTATAAATAATTTGATATGTCCTTTTTAAGCAGATGAGTTGTTCTTCTATGAACAAACAACCGTTCATTTTTCATCAAGTGATTGAGATTTTACAAATCGAGTATCTCTCGTTACTTGTACCTCATAAATTTTTCTTAACCGCCCGATTAAGATAATTGAACGGTCTATATGTCTTTCAATCCATTGAAAATTCACCTAATCAAATAATCTGAATTGGAATACTATAAATAATTCTACTTTTATACGTGGAATGAATAATGATCGAGAATTGTGGATCCGTTGGGTGGTGGGGTGGTGGAGCCACTTGAAATAAATATTTCTATCATGGATTTATATATTTTCTTACTACATGTTTGCCGTAAATGGTGCTTGGATTATTGTAGCAAGTTGAAAAGGAGTGTTGAAACGTATTTGAAACGTGAAGTTGGCCTTCAATTTCGATGTGGGGCATCTCCAAATTTAACACATTTGGTTGAGTCGTTGAGCTGGGATTGAAACCAACTGTACTGTACTACATCTGAAAGTGATCGATTGTGCAAATTCTTATCTAAATATTTATTTGTATTATCGACGTGGAACTATAAATAAATCTTATCTACTATTGAACCCAAGAGGGAAACCAAAAAAAAAAAAAAAAAAAAATCTGAAACCAATTAAATATGGGTTGCTTATTTAATAGTTTTTTTTTTCTTTGAAGGCGTGGACTAGTATGGACCTCCTCATAATGCAGGATCACATGCTTAGTTTTTAATTGTATTTTTTGTCCTTTTTTTTATTAAAAAAATGTATTCTGATTTTGGTGTCGTGTGCTGTGGGGTACCAGAAGATTGATTGCTCAAATATAAACATAAAAATAATGTGATTTCTTTTCTTTCGGTGATATCCAGGCAACCTTAGAATAACAAGATTATAACAATGTCATTGTCAAACGTATAAATAATTGATTTTTCAAATTGACTTGCCATTCATTCCAGTAGAATTGCTAAATGGGAACTACAATTCTAGAAATGAAATCGGAGATGGCCCAACCCAATGTGTAAACTTTAAAAGGACCAAACTGGGCAGGCAATTTCTTGTACGTTTCCTGTCAAATCGTAACAAAATGGGCTCTGTAAATGATGCAATTCAGCCCAAAATTGAGCACACGATGGAGGACTGAAATGGAAAAATAAATAAACAAAGGCGTCCTATTTATTTGAATGATACATTGTTTTCATAATTTTATTCAAGTTACAAAAATCCAAAATATAGTTAGAATGTTGTACAAATGAAAAATTGATGTTTCATAATATTTTCAAGATGTAAATTATATTGAGTAATTTAGATCGGCCATCCAAACTAAAAATTTGATTTGTTTATTGTATTAGACAATATAGAAATTAACGTTAAATTACTATAACTACGTATTTCTTGTTAAAATTTCAATTGAAAAACAAACTCCCGGAGTCCCACTAACCAATCTCAGGCCGTCCGATTGAAATCTGAAGGCCCAAATATGACAAGGAACTCATAGCACATTGACATAGCACAGATAGCTCCTCCCTCCGTCCGACTGCTTATCCCCTACTTAATGTTCAGTCAACCGTGTGAACCGTCAGATGATCTTAACAATCGTGCAAGCTCCAATCTCCATCCAATCCAACGGCCCAAATGCTTGAACTCATATATAACCTTAATGTAGAGGATATGAACCGTTTGATCGTCTGCTGTACTGCATTTGAGCCGTTGGGATCGCATCGAGATTCGTGCTAAGCCGGATCTCGAGACGATCCAACGGCCTCTATGCTGTACTGAAACATCTAGTAAGTTAGGATATGAACGCTGACTTTATCCTACATTCGTCACTCACTTCGCTGGGTGATCGCTCCCAATTTTCTCTCTTCGTTCGTTGAATTTTATTCGCGATGGCGTCGTCGGCCGAGGGAGGAGCGGGGGCGGGGCTGAAGATCTACGCCGGGGCCGATCCCTTCGGCGCGGAGCTGAAGGACGCGGTGGTGGCGCACCTCCGAACGCTCCCCGGACTGGAGGTCGTCGACCTCGGCACCGACCCCAAGTACT
Organism: Cyperus esculentus; assembly: GCA_030179965.1. NCBI lineage: Eukaryota > Viridiplantae > Streptophyta > Magnoliopsida > Poales > Cyperaceae > Cyperus > Cyperus esculentus. Next base: position 3,771,320 of record JASGLE010000003.1, on the reverse strand, counting down.
ACTCCGTCGGCTCCCAGATCGGGCGCCACGTCAGCTCCTCTCCCGACACCACGCGCGGCGTCCTTGTCTGCGGCACTGGTATCTGGAATTCACCTCCGAACTCTCCTTAATCAAGCCATTTGGTAATTGAACGAATTGTGGCAATGAAATTGGGGGAAGTGAAGTAACTGAAGTACTGAACTGTCAGACGACGTATGAACTTAAAAATCAACTTGTTTGTTGATGTTTATGTAGGAAAATGTTCCGGAGATACTACAATTGATACCAAAATAGATACCACCATAGAAAATTAATCTAACATTAATATGAACATGTTGTGATCAAAATGAGACACATAAAGTTAATCTGAAACTTAATAAGATTAAAATAAAACACAAATGATATTAAATTCTCTTTTGTTGCTTTTCACTTCATCTTACTCTCATATGTTCTCTTAGCAACTTTAAGGTAATATTTATGTGATTTAATAGTGATTCAAGTAGATGATTTAATTTTATGATTTGTTTATTCAACTTAACACTAAAAAGTTTCAAACTATCATATTAATTGTTTCAAGACAACTTGTTAATGTTTCAATTTGGATATATTTTACATTATAACTTGGTATCTATGTATCAACTTTGGTATTCGTATATCTGAACCCGTTTATGTATTTACATTTGGATTTCAATTTTAGGATGTGGTAGTACCAGTGACAGTACAAACCGAAAGAAATTACTGTGTTGCCGAATTTGATATGAGATTATTAACAAGTCAAAACCATGCTACTACTTATCCTGTGGTTCATATACTGTGAAGAAAGGCAAGTTATGATGAGAAAAGGGAGTCATTGGTGACACTAACACATGATAAGTGTCATGACATGACAGGTTCTGGTGTTTGCATGTTTGCGAACAAGTACCCCCGCGTGTACGCAACGACCTGCTTGACCCCAGACGATGCGGTCAATTCGCGCTCCATCAACTCGTGCAATGTGCTTGCATTATCTGGCCTCTCCACTGCACCGTCCGATGCCGTGAAGATCGTCGATGCCTGGCTGAGCACGCCTTTCAAGGCACCCTGCCCGGCGTCAGGAGGCGAACCATGGGGGGAAGACATTCAGGCGTTCTTGGACGCAGCACCTGCTGAGATGGGAAGGATTGGTGAAGATGAGACGTTGCTAGAGTCAACCTGCGCCATCTGTTGTCTGAGAAAAGGAATGGAGTTTCAACCAGCGGATATCATGCCTGGTTGTGAGATGAAGATTGTCAGAGAGAGCCCCACGTCGGCTTATGTCAAGTATATTTACTCTCTTTAATTCTCTTTTCCTTGATGTGTGTTTCATTCTTTTATTCAATCAATATAACAAAAACATTTCAACAAAATAAATAAATCGACTCACCAGTTTTAAGAACCAGTTGTTACAGTTCAGGTATTGGGTACACAAGAAACTGGTACAATTGTGCAAGTTTGGAAATACAAGACATCCATGATTACATTATTGTCCATAATTTGGTTGCAAAAAGTTCTTATTGAACACTTTGAATAGTGAAAAGCACCACTGCTAGGCTCCCTTGATCTTTAAATTTTTAATCTTTTCTTCTGACAGGTTCAAGGCAGGTAGTGTGGAGCCTGCGCATCATCATACATTTGGCCATGACCTAGTTGTCATTAAAGGAACAAAGAAGGTCTGGAACTTGACCAAAAAGGAAAGTTATGATCTGACTGATGGCGATTTCCTTTTTACGCCAGCTGGGGATGTGCATCGTGTAAAATATTTCACCGATACTGAATTCTTCATTCGATGGGATGGCCACTGGGACATATTCTTGGATGAAGATATCGAAACTGCGAGAGCTGCCATAGATAAAGAATTAGCTGCTGGTAGTTAATCAGGTAAACTTACATGAGTATTAGTTATCTGGAAAGCTTTATGGTTAGATAAAATTAGATCCAGGTGCTATCATGGCCGCGTGCAGCTTGTTGTAATATCGCTTAACCTGAAGAGCCCAATTGTAAAAGCTATTCCACTTTGTGAATTATGTATTAGACAACTTTGTGTATGGCCAAAAAACCAAATTGCAAAAGCCATTCCGCTTTGTGAAGCATGTATTGGACAATTTTGTGTTTGGCAGTTTGGTGTTTGAAAGATTGTTGTTGTAAATTCTTAATTTGTTTCTGTTTTTTTATGGGGGAAGATGGTAGAGATGCAGTCATATGCATATTCAAATTGATTCGGTGCTTGCATTGAATTATTGCTAGTACTTGAATATTGTCTACAAGTACTTGAGTGTGTTTGGCAGGAGTATAGTGCTAATTTGATTGGCAGCTATTTCCGAATTGTTATTTTATGTTTTAATGAGTATTGAGTAGAAAGATTCTCAAGATCATTTGGTTGTGATTATTTTACTAAAGAAACCAGACAGCTGGTTTAGATGACATTTCATTATTGATTATTTGCTACAATGGTTAGAGTTAGGTAATTCATCCGACAATAAACCTACATAAATTAAGCGTTTTGTGATTTTATGGAACTTTCTAATTAATTTGCACATATATTTGACACTTGTTAGTTGTTACCTAAAGCTGACTGTAGACCTTAAAAACTACAAAGAATATCTACGTGCTGTCTTGCTCTATATACACGATGTTGATTCTTGAATGAAAGGATGAAACCACTCAGTAACTGCGCAGCATCGCTCATTGCACGGACGAAGTGGATCAGAGCGTGCTGAAATCTGCTACGATCCAAATTGGATGGTAGGACCCTCCAATCTCACTTTGAACGGTTGAGATTATTTTAAAAAATCCCTTCTAAAATTCACAATCGTCGAATCAGGATTGTTGGTTCCTCCAATCCGATTTGGATCGTAGCAGATACAGAGTCGGATCAGAGGAGGGGTTTTAAGTTGAAAAATGTTACGTCCTTACTCTTTTTTATTAGGAGATTAGACTTTTGGACATGAAAAATCGATCTTCCCCAAAGAAAAAACCCCAGCCGTTGATTGTTTACTTAGATTGATCACCACTTGACATACATTAATATTCCGGCCCATTAAAATTTTAAGGCCCGTATCAATTTCCTCACAAGGGATGAGCTTTCAGTCATTTATTATAAAATTTAATAATTTCGGCCCAAAGCAAGGCGTGAGCTCCTTAAAAAATAATACCCAAATGAATCAATACAATTAAGTACTCTATTAAATAAGTTGTAACACACTAGTAGTTTTATTATACTACTCATATTAACATGAGGAAGAGAAGTCCCCCGAACTAAATCCCCCACTAAAATCTCTCAAACTGACTTTTCATTTTCGGCTAAAAGACAGTTCCAGCGCGCATTCAGAACTTACCAAAACCGGAAAACGCGTTGCCAGCCTGTTCACTAGTGCTCTCAATGGCGCGTTGATAGGTACGCAGGAACACTCACCAGTTTCCCCTAAAAGTGTTTATATATCTTTGAAAAGTGCTTATATAAGATTGAAAATTGTTTATGTACAACTAAAGTTCATTTATTGACAGGCTTACTTGGCCTACAGAAACAGATATTATTATATCCGAAAAGTGTTTATATGGTTTAAAAAAGTGCTTAGATAAGATTGAAAAATGTTTATGTACCGTTAAAAAGTGTTTATGTAGAAAAATTCTACATAAAGGTTTATATACAATTGAAAAGTGGTTATATTGCTTTCAAAAGTGTTTAGGTTTCTTACAAAAGATTTACATAAAAACAATAAATGTTTATATTAGTTGCAGAAGTATTTACTTTTCTTTGAAAAGTGTTTAGTTTTCTCATAAAAATGTTTAGACGAGTATAAGTGTTTATATTGCTCGTTGGAGGCGACGAAGGGATTGCGCCGTCGGAGGAGACGGAGGGATCGCGACCGTCGGAGGCGACGGCGGAGGCGAGGGAGGAATCGCGACCATCGAAGGCGAGGGAGGGATCACGACCGTCATAGGCGTCGGAGAGATCACGACCGTCGGAGGCGTCGGAGAGATCGCGACCGTCGAATGCGACGGAGGGGGAGCGAGATTTGGATTGGAAGAATTAGAAGAGAAGCAATCGTCGCAAAATCGCAATCACCGGAGAAGAGAGGGCAAAGAGATCGGTGAATCGCAATCGCCATGGAGAAAGTGGAAAAATATTATCGCAAAAGGTCCAGGCTTCAGAAACTTGGAGAGGAGAAGGAAAAAAAGGAAAGTGAAAAGTTGATGAGAGATGGTTAGATGTGTCTGGGGGATTTCTCGATGGATAGGGGTATGAAGATTATAACTTTTTCTCTTAACATGAATATTAACATAAATAATATCCATTTCGGTATTTTTTTTTGGGGTTCCTAATTACCAGCTCCCTTTTTAATCTTGTTTTGCACGAACATTTGACCACTCACGGAGCTAGGCAGGGGTTTGGGGGGGTCATGTACCCCCCTTAAATTTGTGCCACCCTTTACATTTTCAATTAGATGCAATATCATGTCCCCCTCAATTACTTCAAATGTTATAACATGATTGATATTTTAGTGATTAGTTTTCATACTTGAGAAAATTAATTGAAAGACGTTACATGAAGAAATTGATTAAGTTATTTTTACTTTCTTTTTCCTTTAAGAGACTACAAATTACTACTTCAAAAAAAAAAAAAGGACTACAAATTAGAAATAAAATTAATCTTGTTTTCAAGATTGTATGTCATTTAATTTGTTTATTTTAAAATTTTTATTAGCTGGAAAAAATTTTGTCCCCCTGCTTAATGTGCACTCCGGCTTCGTCACTGCATTTGACCTCTTATATGTTACGACTCAACATAAATACTACGTCATGTTAGTTTGTGCAATTGAAAAGGTATTTTCTATAACTACAATCTTAAAATTTGAAACTTTATTTATAAGAAATAAAGTGAGATTTTACTTGGATTCTACCCCCACTTTTCGATAGCATCTCGTTTAAGCTTCCACCATTTAACCCAGGTTACCCAGCAAAAAGGGAGACGTTTCAGTACTTGACACACAAATACACAATCACTTGACTTGAGGTCATTATTATTCATGCACGTTTTTCTCCATTTTAGAATGGACGTGTACGATGCTCAACCAATAGAGGATGCATCCTTTCAATCAATTAGAACCAAATCAACAGTATGATTATTATATGCAACTAGCTGTAACTCGGGCTTCGTCCTCAAAAATAATATCAAATAAATAATCAAGAATTTTATAAAATTTAATATTTAACAAAATTTTGAACATAGTATTTAAATATTTTGATATAAATAATAAAAATGTAACGATTTATAAATAACAACACAGAGATATTGCATCAAGATTAATTCTTATTTTAGACATCATATTCATATTAATTAATTTGAATAGAAAAAAAAAATATAAGCCATTGAAAAAAAAACAGATAAATAGTTTCAAACCAAATCAATAGTAAATAACTTTAGTGATGTGATATGACATAGTTGAGGTACTTGAAAACCAATCACTTCCGATTTCAATTTTTTTTATTTCAATTAAAATTTGGAAAAGTAAATGAATTTCCTCAAATCAAAGTTCATTTCTTTTTTTTTTTTCACCCCCTTTTCCATCTCCACTTTGTATAGGATGGGATCACCTTTTTTTTTTTTTTTAGAAAACCATGTTCTACTTTTCTTGATCCGACGGTTGAGAAACAACGAAATATTTTGAAATCGCTACAGTAAATATCGAAATACTTTGAAATCGCGACAACTGATCCCGACCGTCTGATAAGAAAAACGTACCCTACTTTTCTCACAAAAGCAGCAGATTCACAGCCCTTTGTATATCCAACCACTGGAGATAAAAGATGACATTTGTTCTTGTTGGGTTTCCTTGTTTCCTCTCTCTTTGTTGACTTTGACCTCTCAATTAAGATTCTCCTCTCTCCCCTTCAATTCCGAGGAAGAAAACCAAAGTACAAAGTACAGAACAGAAGGGAAGAAAGAAAGAACTAAGTAAGAAAGAAACATTGAATGGTGGAGATGAAGATACCAGAGCCCAACACATGCTTCAGGGGCTGCTGTTCAAGTGACAAGATTCCTCTCCACCTGCCACCCGGCTCCTTCTCCCTCCTCTCCCCCATTGCTCGAGGTACTCACCACTAACTCACTCATTCTTTCATTCATTCATCCTGTTGGCCTTGTCATACTCGTACCAGCTGGTAGTTTCAGAATTAATAGCTTGTTAATTTCTTATGTTTTTAGTGTTATAGTTGTGGGTCTATGTAAAATCTCTGATTGATTCAACATGGGTTTGCCTCGTTTGTAAATAATCTCAAATTGAAATGCCTGAGTTGTGAATCTGTTCAAAGCTCTTGCCTTTAAGCACAATTTACTCTTTTTTTTTTTTTTTCTAATTATTAGAATAGGTATATATATATATATTCACTGTAGTGAATTCGACTGATAACAACCCGACCGGAATATCCTGGTGATGATAGTTGTTTAAATTAACTGAATACTACATCAGGAAAATAAAATTGCAAGTTTCTGCTTAAGTATCTAAGTTTTGTTCCAATTTTCGCAAAAAAGGGTCTGAGAGCACGGTGTATGAGGCGCAGCTCAACGGGGCAAGAGTTGCAGCCAAGAAGCCGGTTCTTTCGACCTCTGATGACCTTGACAAGTTTCACTACCAGTTGCAACTTCAATGGTTCGTCACATTTCCTTTCTTAAATTTCTTTTATTCTCTTGGTCAATAAATTTATTGTGTGACACCACTTTGTTTATCATACTATTTTTTGTTAAGCCCTGACAGGATCATCAGCCTCATGCGAAGAAAAATTTAATAACTTACAATAACGTAAAAAGATAATATTCATTAAATTAAATTCCTTTCTCATTTTAAAACTTCGCATATACCAAAATGCAAAAAAGCGTGCACACTTTCTGCAAACTAGAGTGGGTGATTGCTGATTGGTATGTGTTTAGTTGATTTGCAGCCAGTTGGATCACCCGGGATTGGCTGTGTTGCTTGCAGCTCATGCAAGGCCACCCAACTACACCTTTTTTTACCATTTGTACGAGTCGAGGAACTTGGCTGATAAGTTACACGTCGAGGAGTGGGCACCGCCTCCTGAACTTGCTGTCTCCATTGCTTTAGACTTAGGTATAACACTGTTTTCATTTCATTTTTTTCTTTTTGCACTTTTTGCTCGCAACAATGTTTGGCATGTCAGTGAATGTTTTCATTTTCTTGGACAGTAGAATATAACTTGACAGTTTTTCCTCTTTTTAATTTCGGAATTAAACATCAGCGAAGTCCCTGGAGTACTTGCATGGCCGTGGAATTGTACACCGGGATATTAAACCGTCAAATATATTGGTAATTCTATTCAAGCTATAATTTTAGCATCTGTAGTGAATGTACATCTCAACTATTATTTGAATTTGCCTATACAGGTCATCACTTTCCATTAATGGAAATGAAATTAACCAAGCCTTAAGCGTTAATTGAATAAGGAGTGATGCTTACCTTATCTTAATCTAATTTAAAGCTGTCTTGAAACTTTGTGCAGCTCGATGAAGACTTCCATCCTCATCTGACAGATTTTGGCCTGGCTGCATACAAAAAGGATTTGAAAAAGGTTTCTGTTGAAAACTGGAAATCATCAGGCAAACCTACCGGTGGATTTCACAAGAAAAACATGGTTGGAACACTAATTTACATGGCACCTGAGATTTTGAAAAAGGAAATCCATACCGAAAAATCAGATGTCTATAGCTATGCCATATCCATGAAGTAAGAATGATTTCTATCAATTCTAGTGGCAACCTTGCGCTATTATAACTTTCGTTGTGTCATTAATTTCATATTCAAATGAATGTAGTGAGCTTCTTACTGGTGTTGTTCCTTACACTGATCTACGTGCTGAAGCTCAGGTACTATATTATTCTTTTTTCCTTAATAAATTGAAATAGGCATATTACTTTATCTGTAGTGACAATTTCAGATCAGTTTATCAGTTTATCTTTTCTTCTTGTTGTCAATTTCTATTGTTTATCAGTTATGATGCTTGTGTTGTTGTCAAGTTATCTAATGCAACTGCAGGAATCATTTGATTAATTTTCTTAAAGTAAAAATATTTGCGCAATGAATGATAATTCTAGCATTGTCTTCTATCCAGGCACATACGGTACTTGAAATGACATATACGGAACAACAACTAACTGCAAAGGTGGTCTCTGAGGGGTTACGACCTGTTATCGCTAGATCTGAAATCGGATATCCATCAAATTTGATAAATCTAATCGAGCAGTGCTGGAACCCTGACCCACTATCCCGACCTTCATTCAGAGAAATTGTTGAAAAGTTGAATGTACTTCAAAATCAGTTGAAGCCAATCTCAACTGGTAAACATCACAAGAGTGGTACAATAGAGGTACATCAGTACCAGGAGGATGTAAATTGGTATAAACAAGGAGAGCAATTGGGAAAGAAACTGGAGAAGGATAATGGAAACAAAGAGGCAATTAATTGGTCAAATAGCAGCACAGAAGCATATAAACCGACTTTATCCTGGGGCTCATTTTCTACATGTGGGAGAAGAGAGACTATGGAGGATGCTCATTTCATGATGCCACGTATGTGCGGCTATGATGACTTGCATGCGTTTGGGATCTTTGATGGTCACAGAGGTATGTTATGGCATTCCTTTCTGTCATATTGTATCTGTGGTAACCCGTCATAACTCATAACAACGCATCCAAGTGTTCAATTTCAGTGCAATAATCACTATGTACAATAGTTGATCCAGAGATTTTGACAAGCATGGGGACTTAATTAGAAATAGGAACATATAATTTGATGTTAGATATTAAGCCTGCACATTATAAAGTATATTAAATTTAATGAATTGCTCATAATAATATAACAATTTCTAACAATTTTGAAACCCTTAATATATCTGCCCTGACTTTGGACGACTGTTGTATTATTGGTGTACTGTGTTGGCAGTTGTCTATCAAACTAGGAATACAGATGAAATAATTTATTTTTTTTTAGTTTTTTCATAAAACCATACCATCCATCAGTTTTACTGTTGGCTGTAAACTATGAACGGAAACCTATAAGGAATTTTTCTTTCTTTCTTTCTTTGTTTTCTTTTTTTTTTTTTGGGAAAATGGTTGCATAATACCTATTTCTATGTGCAGGAGCTGCAGCTGCCGAGTTTTCTGCAAGAGCGATTCCTGCATTTTTGCAGAATTACTGCCGTGCAGAGAGGTTTGCATTATTTTTTTTTTTTTAACTTCTTAGTAGAAATGTTTTAATAACTCATTGGAAAAAATTGTTAGGCTTTTCCAGAAAATAAAGAACAATGATATCCAAAAGGGCGTTTCTTATTCTTCCATCCTTCAGAAAAAAGCAAGGAATAAGGGAAATTACTGGAAACTCAGTGCTAATTGAACCAGTTCTTTTACAGCCCATCTGACATGCTTGTCGAGGCATTCAAGAAAACTGATGCTGCTTTCAGAGAGGAACTTTTGCTCCATCGTAATTCGAAGAGAATAACCCCAAAAGAGTGGCATCCTGGCTGCACAGCTATTGCAGCGCTGGTCATGGGAGAAAAGCTTTATGTGGCAAATGCCGGTGACTGTCGTGCCATTATAAATCGATCTGGCCAGCCTTTTCCCATGAGTAAGGTGATAATTTTGTTTTTAGTTATCCTTGTTTTGGTGTACCTTTATTTTTGTAACCACTGAAATTTGGGAGAGTATAATTAATATTTTAATACCCCCATCCATTCGCCCCATAAAATAAAAAAAAAGCTACTTAGAGCCCCTGCAAGCTCAAAGATGACCTGATCCCAGGAACAAGAATATACACTCGCACCTGTCAATTCCAGTGGTATTCTTCTTTTGTTCATCTCTACAGTCAACTCCATTTAGAAAAGTTAATGTGGCTATTGGTGATAATTTATAATAGAGTTGTCTCTATGCGATGTTTTCCTTTTTGTGAAATTATTTCCATGTTATACCTAATTACAAAGCCTTTATTTCTTTGTTGTACCTAGTAAAAGTAGTTATGATGTTCTCTTTAGAGGAGCTGATGGCTTGGTAATGTTAAATACTTAGGATCATGTGGCGAGTTGTGCTAATGAGAGGGAACGTGTTACCAAAGAAGGTATGGATGTCAAATGGCAAGTTGATACTTGGCGTGTAGGTCCTGCTGCTTTACAGGTGACAACATTATGCTCATTGAACATGTATGATTAGTATGTTCTTCTAATTTAAGAACACAGGTGATTTCTTTCATACCGTATCAGGATATTAAGTTATATTGCTGCTGTAGCAGTCTGATCTCAGTGTCACCGAACATTTTGTTCCTGTTGTTATTTCCTTTGCTTTCTATTTTTTCATCTCTTGTTGTTTCATTGAAGCCTTAGAACATATCGAGGACATTGGGCATATCTATTCTCTTATATATGTATTTGCAAAGTATATCGTGGTTTTACAGTAGCATAATTATGGATTTGGTCCCAGCTGTATCCTCTAATTTGCTCTATCTGCTTGAAACAATCTAACGCACCAAACCAATAAAATAAAATCTACTTGATTTTGATTTATATCATTTCATTAGGTTACAAGATCAATTGGTGATGACGATTTGAAACCTGCTGTAACAGCACGGCCAGAGATTATCGAGACCACCTTATCCTCTCAAGATGAGTTTCTGGTATGTTCTATTTTCCTTTTGAAGTTTGATTACCTTCAATAAACTTTTAAATGACACAGTTCAAACTTATTATAAACCATTTAAACCTATTTTTGATCCTCTGACGGTGAATGCTTCTGATTTAATGGTCATTTAATCCCATTTTAACATGAAACTATGAAATGGTTGACTTACGTTAAGAGTTGTTCAATGTTATTTAAAGCTAGCATTCAGCGTAGAAGGAATAATATCTTGATCGTCTTTTCAAAGGTAATGGCAAGTGACGGGCTATGGGACGTGCTTACAAATGACGAGGTGATATCGATAATAAAAGATACGGTCAAAGAGCCCGGCATGTGCTCGAAGCGGTTGGCGACAGAGGCAGCAGAGCGTGGGAGCAAAGATAATATCACGGTTATCGTTGTGTTTCTTCATCCGGTTTCGACAGCGGAAAGAATCTACTGATGGTGCTACAAATTGGTAAATTGATGGTGAATTATACCACAGTTATTCGTTCAATTTATTTGTTTTTTTCACATACTTGTATCATAGAAAAAGGACAGAACAATATGTAAAATTAAACTTATTTGATATTAGTCCAAACTAAAGGGTTTAAGGGTTTTGATGTATTAATTAACTTGAATAAAAATCTTATAACTTATAACCATTATTGGGATGAGCAAATCAAAACTTCAGGAGTTTATTTATTTTTATTTTTCCATTTGTTGTTATGGTATTGTAAATTTGTAATCCATGACTACAAAATTGGACTCCAAACAAGCCCGAATTGGACAATGTGGCCCAAATATCGACTCAGTGAACCATATATATGTGTTTGAACACAAATTCGTTATCATCAAATATCATGTCAAATTGTCAATATAACTTCTTTTTATTTTTATTTATTTAATTAAGATTTTTAAATTTTTAATTTTAAAAACCAGGCCGCTTTCTAGGAAAGCGTTTTTACTAGTTGTCGAAATAATTTTTTTTTTTATTTTTACTTATTTAAATAAGAAATTTTATTTTATATTTTATTTTAAAAAATAGGCCATATAATGGATCAGCATTGTTATCTGTACGTCATTTAATATTTGCACGATTAATTGGTCGATTATATTGCGTTACAAGTTACAACCTCATTAATGCCTCGTACTGGTTTTACCAGAAACACAGGAGCATCATATATATTCTGATACACTACACTAACGAATAATTGAAAGGTTCCACAAGGGAAGCTCCAAGAGAAAGAGAAGAACTACTACTATTGAAAACCTAATCAGATAGGGATATATGTGTGCCACTTAATTGCATTTCCATATATAAACAACCTGGACATGGCATGTATGTATGGGTGGTTTGTTCGAATCAGTCCCGGGCCGGTACGTACGGTACCAGTTGACAAGGAATTGACAAACAAAGTGGCATGCATGCATGATCATTCAACCAAAATCTAACTACAGTGCCTGCACCTTTTTAGCGGTTTCAACATAATAGCGCCTGCATTTTGTAGATATTAATTAAGTGGTCCTTAATTAACTGGTATATATATATATATGATGCTTCTTGACTTTTCACTAATTATATAACTAATTAAGCTCTTCGTATTTGTGTTAATTATCCATGGTTATTGGTAATTACGCGATCTCGTCGATCTAATTAACTTGACATTTTTTTTTAAGTGTAATTTTTTTTAGTTTGGACTTGAACCTGTGATGCATATTAAACTGTAATTATTATTTGAACAGAAAAAAAAAGCCTAGATTAGTAAATGTGCATCTTCCGTGGTTCTATTATTGAAATTACTTGTGAATTAATTGTAATATATATAATCTAGCATACAAAACTGTACATATTAATTGTTCAACTCAGCCCCCCCAAAAAAAAAAAAAATCACCTTGTGCACTTAATTTTTTTTTTTTGAAGCTACTCAAATTTAAATGTCTATGAAAGACCTTCCATCCATATTCCGAACCCGCGACCTCCCACACAGAGGGCGTCGCCCTTAGCCACTAAATCAAAAGCTGGTTCTTTGCACTTAATTTTTTGTTTGTTAAATAAATTGAATACCTGATTAATAATTAGCCAGGCTCCTTTTGATTAGTTAACTACTATACTACTTTTTTTTTTTTTTGCTTTATGTCGCTTCACTATTCTCTAACGAGCTGCAGCCTGCATGCATGACTTGTAAAAGGTTCCAGGTTTCTTCAGTTAGCCACCATCATGATTGCTGTAAGTTGTAACTATACCTAGACTACATGAAACTTCCCTTAGACAGCAAGTTCCTCACACATTGCATTGCTAAATTAATTAATGCACATATATAACAATTCTCATTGTTTATACTAGGAAGAAACCCGTCCGTTGTGCTGGCGTTTTAAATTCTGATCTTATACTGTGTAATACATATAATGTGCTTTCTGTTTTCAGCTAATTATTTACCATTTAAATTTCATTTTTACACTGAATCAACTCATTGAATGTTAAAATATAAAGCGTTAATTCTTCATTAATGTAAATTCTAATCAACATTGCTGTCTTCTATACCAAGATTGATATCTTTTTATTTTTGTAAAAACCAAAACGGAGATGAAGTTATTTAATTGGAAAACATCAACGTCTTTGAAATCAATGTATTTTGATCTTACTGTTGATTAAGGGGTGGAATGGGAATTAAAGAAATTTGAAGAAAAAAAAAAATAGAGACGTCCAATTCTTACGTGTTTTATAATATAGTATAGACTAATCTACATTGCCTTGTTTATTCACAAATTCATCATGTCATGCATACATATATGTACAGTGGCAATTTTGTATATATATATATAAGTTAGCTTGCTTAAAAACACCGTAGTTTTACTCCGTATATGAGCCTTGATCACCTTTTTAAACTACGGTGTTCTTAAGCAAGCTAACTTATATATACAAGTACAAAATTTACGCTGTATATATATATTTTGTACCAAATTTGTTTAATTAAGAACACCGTAGTTTTACTCTATATAAAATTTGCATCCTAATTTGCATATATTAATTGTACCAATCTCTTTCAGATTGCACTGGCAACAGAGTGATTGCTTAATTAATTGTCAATTTAGTTAGCTTAAAAAAGGTATAAATGGAGAAAGAGACATGCATGAGGGGGGGCTCTTAATTCCATTTGGTTGCATGTTCCTGTCCATATTCTCACCACCACAATAATCAATTGTGAATCCATCCAAGCCAAGGGCACTATTAAAACACTCTCACCAATATATATATGTGTCACATTCCACTATTCTTTTGTTCAAGCTAGCTAGTACCGTCCACTTGCGTGCATACCCCTACAAAATCGAACAATATTTAGTAGATACTGTATAACCAGAATTATCATAAGTACTATTGATAGGAGCCTAGGAAGCACAAGTTAGTGTGCTGCAAGTGGACATTTTTAAATGAGTACTAATATCTAGCGTTCATAGAAAAACCGTCCATAGTGTCCATAGGTTACATTTCGGGATGTGTCTACGTTACATTTTGGAGTGTCTGTTACATTCCGTACACGTCTATGCATGTATGGACAATTTTTCAATGGACACAAGATGTTTCTCTTTCTAAATTAGTTTAGGAGCAGAACTATATATTGTGAAAACATTTGCATTTCGCTCCAAAATGCTAACGGTCTAAATTATACTTAGACACGCCTGAAATTTTGATTGATGGTTCCCATTAAATTCATCATATGAAAATACTTGGGGATACAAAATTTTTTCTCTTGTGGAGCTTTTTAAGTATTTATTTTGGATTTTTTAAAATCCATGTACAAACAAACACTATTTTATTAATATTTTAGAGTTATTTTGAAAAATCCAAAACAAACACTTATAAAACTCTAAGAATGAAAGATATTTGTATCCCCTAGTATTTTCACATGATGAATTTAATGAGAACCATAAATCAAAATTTCGGACATAGCAAAGCATAATTTGTACTGTTAGCATTTTAGAATGAAATGCAAACATTTTACTAATTTAAATTGTTATAATATTAAAAATTATTGACATTTATGTGTTGAACAGTTGAATTACTAGAATAAACAGAGAATGTTTTCATGTTGAGCCATGCATGTTCAATGATTTTCTGTCCATACGTGGACAAGGCATGTGTATTTAAATAAATAATATTCTTGCCAGAAAACATTACCATCAAGTATATATCACTCAATCATGTATTTAATAATGATCGTCAATATATTTTGGTTTTTGTAGAAACATGCCTCGAATATAATTAATGTATTGCAAGTAGATCAAGCTTGTTATATATACTTGTATTATGGAATCTGCAGTTTTTATTTAAAAATAAATGGATCAATTCCTGTAAGAGCTTAATTAAGATATTTAAAAGGGTAGATCAATAGGGTTGAGACATTAATTTGTTTTGAAATATATTTTACAGCCAGCCCGGTGGAAAAAAAAAAATACCGAAATATGTAGAAAATGAATTGGGTTTTGGTTGTATATAAACAATTATTTAACTTAAATTATAGTGGAAAATATAGTAGTTCAGTTGATTAATTTATGTTTAATTCACCTTTTGTCATGGATATTAGATAAGTTATTTCACATAAAAATAATAGAAAAATATTAGATTAATTCAATTTTAGTGGAAGAGATCAACTGAAAATATTTATATATTTTGAAAATCTTGACAATATATATCTAAAAAACATTATTAAAAATTTGAAAATTTTTCATTTCATTTTGAAGTGTATATATATAGATGTATTATCAAGCTCAAGTCCCCTAACAGCACAACAATATAACATATGTATATACACATTGTCAGTCAGTTATACAGATAGATTGTTGCCTACTTGCCTAGCTTGCTGGTTACTCCAAAACTATTGGACAGTTACAATTAATTCTATAATCAATCAACTAATTATCCAACTATATATAATTTTATATAATACAACTGTAGACAGTTATATGCATAAATAAAACGGGCCGACAGACAGAGCCGTAAATGAGAAATGGGACCAGGTTGAGCCATATAGCCACTAAGCCAGGGATAGCACAGACACGTGGCAGAAGGAGACGGGTGCTTTTGGAAATGGGAAATATATATATATATCAGGAGAAAATCTCCGTATCCCCTTCTTTTATCCTCCTTAAATGTTTCACACTAAGATTTTAGTTCAAGATTCAGATTCGATCTCACCAATTACATATTTGTTTTGACTTTAAAAGTCGGGTCTCGCTACTTAATGATCAAATTTGTTGTATCATACTGTTATGATAAATAACTGTCCGCGCAAATCTGGTATTCATACCTATTTGTCTGAGTGTTCATAGTTAGTGTATCAAGTGTTCATATCAGCCCGTCTGATATTCTGAGTAAGGCGTCCAAGATTCTGCATTGTGGTGAAAGGTTCTGTGGATGCGCCCTAGATTCCCGTTCTGGTGAATGACCCTCCGTCCCAACTTGAGTGTTCATACAATGTATTGTCGGGTGCAGGATCGGAGCCAGACTCCGATGCAGGGGTGGTCCAACTTTTTCGATGGAATATAGTTTTGTAACTATTAGAGAAATTAGGTATATTTTTTGTAAAATTTTGAAGGTATATTTGTGTAAATATTTTTTAGGGTATGGCCAATTTTGTAAACTTCTTAAAAGTTGAGTATATTTTTGTAATTTTTTCTCAAAAAAAGAGAGGATACTTTTGTTAATAATTAAAGGTATATTTTTGAAAAACTTTCACATTTGTTATATCGAGGTGTTCATATATACCTTATGTACAAGAAAGTATATATACCGGCGAGGGATAGAAGACTTTTCTTGAGGGACCGTCAGCATGCCTCCAATAATAATATCATATATCATATATGCAACATGTCCGGTCTGATCCAGTGATCTCCGGCCCAATGAATAATTTGAGTGCAGAGACAGTACTGTCTACATCCCACCAGCACCGAGTGAGCCAGTACCAGTACCGGTATCCATCGTTATATATGTCTGTCTATGATCATATATATGTAACATTTCCTCGTATTCAATATCCATGCATGATTTCCGCCGAGACCACGTATGTTGGTGAGACTGAGAAGTAAGTAAGCAATTGTACTTCAAAAAAAAGAAAAGAAAAAAGTAAGCAATTGAACTTTCAAAGGTATCAAAAAATTAGTTCAAAACAGACAGACGTGTTTGTAATTTTATGTACGTACGTACGTACCTAAATTAATGGCTCTACCTAATAAATTAATTAATGGATTAAAAGTTACTACCTCTGTCCCAAAATAGATGGATTTTTTGTAGTTCATTTGAATTACAAAAAATCAATTAATGGATTAAAAGTTAACTAGCAAGCTGCTTGTGTACAGAATTGACATCGCCGGTGGCCGTACCTTTAGAGGCTGATCCAAGAAAGTTTTAAGCCCGAACACAAATTGTCTAATATATGAAACAAAGAGCTCTGTTACATTATATTTTACTTGGCAAATCATTAAGCCCGAGCACAATAACTACAAATATAAATAAGTATTATTAATATATATAAAAGAAAAAATTAGTACTAATCAATACATTTTAAAAATTAAGTCCGGGCACGGACCTAGACTTGTCCATACCTAGGTCCGTCCCTGCGTACCTTATATATCTATCTCACAAGTTAATTTCTGATTTTCTTCTATTTGTTTGTTTAATTCCAATTACTTGCATGTAATTGCATCTTGCGTGCATTGAAAAACCATCATTACATCTATAGATACGTATACAAAATGTACGTAATAAATTCATTAATTCTGAAATGTAACTTTTTTTATGGACGCTAGGTATTAAATACTCTAATAAATTATACATTTATATGTATGTACGCTATGTTACTGTTGGAGGTAGCTAAATATATAGGTAGGTCTTCATGTACGTTGGTACTTGGTATGTTGACACAATTGACAGTTGAAGACGCCTACTAAAGTTGAAGAAGGATGTATACCTCTCATGCATGGAATGGATGGAGGATACTCTACTACTGCTTCAATATATTGACCTTAGAGGTGGCAAATCGGGTAGGCGGGTCGGGTTAGTTTGACCTTTTAGAATATCTCGAGTCAGGTCGGGTCGGGTGATGAGCGGGTCGGGTCAGGTCAATTTTAATATCTACTTTATTTGGGTCGTATGTTGATTTGAGTTTGATTGGATGCTATTTGATCTCGGGTCGGGTCGGGTTCGGATCAGGTCAGGTCGAGTCGGGTCAGTTTGACTATCTGAAAAATTCCGGGTCGGGTCGGGTTTGAGTCGGGTCGGGTCGGACGGGTTTCTCGGGTCGGGTCGGGTTCTGCCACCTCTAATTGACCTGACCCCATATTCTAGAGTTTAATGTACGCTTATCTAGTACATATATATATTAAGAGGCTACTCAAGTTGTTGTCTAACATGCATGGTTAGCACGCCAACAATAAAATTACAATCTTTTTTTTTTTTTTTTTTGGTAGAGATGACCATAATTAGTAATTAATTAATGAATAAGATAATAATTAGTAATTATTAAAGGTTGGCATATTTTTCATAAAATAAGATAATAACTAATTAGTAAATATTTTTTCATATATGTATATAATATCAGTTATAAAATTTATGTCATGGTAATGGTATAATTTATAATTAAATTGGCGCGTCTTTGATTATTGTACAATATAATAATAAAACAAGAGATTCATAGACAAAATTTTTAAATTAGGCTCAATTTGGTGATGCCAATTTCAATATGCAGGAATTAATTAGTGTATGAACAATGCTAATTAATTAATTAATTACTTAGTTTGACAATAAGATTGTAGACACGAAACAAATGCCTCTAGAGGACAAAGGTGAGTTGGATATTGGGGGTGGTTATCGTTTTCAGGGACCTCATATGCATTGCTAGTAGCTACGCATAGCATATGATATGGAAGTTCTGTGTGGTCCAGATGCTGTTTTTGGCCACCATGTTGGTTCCAATATAGAATAAGATCAGTTTGCAATCAACAATATTTCTTCTATTTATATATATAAATAATTAGAAAAAAAAAAGAACAAGTTTCTTCGATACACTTGTTGCGTGAGCAAATTGATCTATCAATGCGCCCCTCGTTTTCCTACTAGTAATTAATGAAAATGGCCTCATGGATATATATATGAATTTTAGTTTGAAGTTCAACAATACTAAAGTATCTTGTTTCCTGTTTTTTTTCTTTACAATAGATCATGTTTTATTGATAGTTAATCGAAGTATATATTAAACCGACATCAAGTGATATAATTAGTGCTTCATTGTGTAGCGCAGAATGTGAACCGTTAGATCATCTCAAGAACTTTGCTGGCTCAAATCTCGAGATGATCTAATGGTTCACATTATGCGCTACACAATACAGCGCTAGAGAGGATGAGCACTCTAGCTACGGGATACAGAGTTAAATTGATAGAAGATTTTCATTGAAAACGAGTCACTTGGCTGTCCTGGGGTGGAGCAAAGCCAAAGGCTCCCACTGCCCCAGCCCTTAGGATATGTACTTAATTTCCAGAGCAAAAAATAAATAAAATAAAAATAAATAGGAAAGAAAGGGGGAAGTCAAATGTATGTGGGTCCCACCTGGCAGTGACAAGAGGGGGAAGAACGAATGAGCAAATGCCGTAGGCCGGCCGGAGCTCACGACTATTGTCCAAAGCCATTTGGACGGTATCCGTTCAAAGGATTCGGAGAGCCGTACGATATAACCAGCATACAATGTATTTGTAGGTTGTTCCTTTTTAACACCTATATGATCAAATCATCGTTGATCAATTCGTAACAATTATATTGTACGGCTCTCTGAATCTTTTAGACGGAGACCCTCCAAATAGTTTTTGACAAAATCCAATTTTGTTTTTGAGTACTGGATAGCGTCCACTTTTTGATGATATGTCCACCCGTATATCAATTGTATTTTAATTAGTAGATATTGAGTTAACAAATATTTCTTTCTAACTAATATATATCATTTTCTAGTTAGCGGATACATCAATATTTTTAAGTAACAGATATATAACTATGTCAAGCACTCGATTGCACATAAGTTTGTCGGACTGAGAAAAGTGGAGAGTGCACATCTACTGGAATGGTCAGATTACCTCAAATCATGGAGTAGTAAAAAATTGTATTGGAAATAATACGAACTACTGTAGCGGATAACTTCGAAAACCGCACACAGTAGGTTTTTAGGGTTTTTTTTTACTATTCCTGGGTGGAATATCCCAGAGGATTTCAATTCAAAAGTGGAAGGGTAGTGAACAAAAATTAATAAATGTGAATTAGTTTGTCAGTGTGTTTTTAAATCAATAAGTAATGGTGCTTAATTAAAAAAATAGCAGTAGAAACTAGGAATTATCGTGACGAATTAATTATGCTTTTGTTATTTCTGTCCAGACTCCAAACCATTTTCCGTAAGAGAAACATCTTGTGTCCATTGAAAAAATGCATCCATACGTCATAGACACACTCATAATATAACAAATACATCCGATTTTATAACAGATAGATCTGATTTTGTAACCTATGGTCTATAGACACTATATCCAGATATCCTATAGACTTAGGTATTACTCTTTCCGTACCACGTCCCTGTTTTTTTTTTTTTCCCCATCGATCCTCTGTGCCATTTTAATGTAAGCTGTTATTTTACTTGACTATATATCTACCCGGCTCACAATAGTCTACTCAGGCTGTGTTACAGGCTTACAATGTTGATTGGAAAGCCGGATTTTGATCATGCGCAAATATTGACGAGATCTAACGCTCCTGGTTCAAGTGCGTAGCACCTTTTCCATTACTGATGTTTTTCAGTTCAATTTTATGAAAAATGTCAAGTAAAAATTCAACCCCGATTATTTATTTACTTTGTAATATATCATTAATCATTATAAAAAAATACAAAATTATTTAATTGTTAGTTGTTACTTGATTTTTTTATTTTTATTGTTGCTTTGGTGAAAAATTTAGAAGTTAGTGCTACTATATAAAAATTTAGGATATTTTGTATAATTTATGCTATATTTTTTATTATTCTGCCACCTGAAATTTTTTTTTTTTTGATATAATTTAGTGCCTCCCAAAACTTTCAGGTCAAGCTCTGCCACTTGTCACTGTTGTTGTCCATTGTTACTTCAATTAATTAATATTTACTCACGATAAGTTTCTTAAAATGAAAACCGCCAAACCGCAAAAACCAATCACCATCCAGCCTTGAGACACGATCTATAACAAAAACAAACAAATAAATTGGTTCATTTTTTATGACGTATTAATTAGAATTCACATGAGTGTGCTAATTAATTAATTACCAATTAACCGAACATTCCAGACAATAATCAACCTGTATATAATAAATTAATTAATTTATTTATTTGATCTAATTAACATTGACACTCAACTGTTTTACAGATTTTTTTTGCCCCTTTCGTTTTCTTGTGGAAGCTGGAAAGCGGAAACCATGATACATCCTACATGCAACTTTGCAAGTGTAGGCATCACAAAGGTACGTATGCATAGTACAGCTCTCTCTTTTCGTTCTTGTTTTTTTCTTCGTGATCGATCGTGAGCTAGTTTAGTGCACGACGAACTTTCCACAAGCCAATCATCGGAGTGAATTGAAATATTGAATTGAATTGGATTGAATTGACTTGAGTGTGCTAATTAATTCGTGCCTCCTTTAGTTTAGTTTGTGTGTAATTTGGACCAGTACTGGTACTGGTACTGGTACTGGTACTGCTATTCTTTTATCACACGAGAATCAGTACAGTCAGACTCCGCCAATACTCTCCCCTCTGCAATTACCCTTCATTGCTGAACCATTCAATTTATTTTCAGATAAAAAAAAAATGAAAAGATTTATGCTTCTTTAGTTTTTCTTCCGGAAGAAACAAAAAATGTAGGACCTTTTGTCTACTTCAAATCATGAATTCGGTTAATATTTTGAAACTATTATGATATAAAATATGTTTTTTTTTTTCACACATTCGAGAAAAGGGTCCAAGTTCAATTATTCAAATGAACTAGATGGTAATTAAATTACCTTAAAGTTGATTGTTATTATATGATAATAAATAGTGATGAATGTAGTGTTGCATTCCAAAATAAATTTTTATGTATTATACTTGTAAATAAAAATAAACAAAAATTAATGGCACCAAATATCAATTGTAAATGAGGTTTAATTTTAATTTCATTCTAAATCCTTACTTAATTTTCTCATCAAAAAAGAAAATAAATGGGATCAATTTTGTAGCTTCTTTTAGTTTTGCATAAATTCAAAGATACTGTAAATCACCAATTTGAAACAAACTTCCATTCACAGTTTATAAATTAAATAAATGGGTGTGTGGGGTAATTTCTAACATGAGCCCTTCAATCCTCTTTAATATGGCCCCCCTACAAGTTGCAAATTGTAGAATTTAGTGATGATAACAGAGAATATAAAAACTTCATGGGAAGCTTTTCAATGTATACTTTGATGGCTTACCTAACAAAGGGAGCACACAGGCCTTCAACTTTTCTTCTTTGCTGAATAATCATTATTTGAAGATTAATTAATTAGGCTCCTCATATTCATATATATATTTCTCTTGTTTGTTCAGTCACTGTTTGGCCATTTTGGATTGTTCACATTATTATGAATTCTCACTATGATGACCTAATTTTTTGAACCTTCTTTGTGACATCAAGAAATCATGTTCTCCAAGTCTTCACTAAGTTTGGGTCAATTAAGTTAAATGCTGCATAAGAAAGGTTCTACTATATTAGTTATATACCTCTAAATTTTCTTAACTAATATTGAAAGAAATTCATATTATTTTAGTTCATTAAATTTTGAAACAAAATCCAAGTAAATTCTTATTTCAGGAAAGTTTATACTTCATTATACAATTAATAATCAACTAATGCATGATAGCTATGCCAAGAAACGCAATTGACTATTATGCACCGGAATAATTTGCATGAAGAATATTGGAAAAATGATTTCAATCAATTTAATTCTTGGAAGCTTCACAAACTTGGTTAATTACTGGGGCAAAATTATTTTACCAATTCTGGATAATGATAAAAAATGCTAGCTAACTGCACAAAGAGCCGTGAATATATTCATAAGACTATCTATATCTATGCTTTTGTCTTGTGGCAATAATTTTATTCCATCATTGTACTTGAAAAAAAAAATTATAATTGTTCATAATAATTTCATTCCATTATTGAGTGTACATCCCATCTCACATCATTCCTTGTTTCAACCTTTCTTCTTTCTAGCCATATAGGGTTTGGATAAAAAGTACGGCAGCCTCCACGTTGCATGTATCACCAAATGGGCGTTAAATTTGGTTGTTGATAATATATAAGATATGTATAAGAAAAAAAAATTTAATAAAATGCGAAATATTAACAACGGATACATACTAAAAATATTGCCGGAGTTGAGAAATTTATAGAGGAGATCAAATTTAATTGGTTGACAGTGAGTTTTTCAAAATTTTGAAAAAATTGTTTAAAATATCTTAAAATAAAAAAATTATATAGATGTATTATGTGACTTATAGATTGATATGTAGTATCTCAAATATTAATAAACTTGGATATTCGTTTTGATAGCTTATCAAAATGTTGTATATCTTTTAATAGTTGAAAATTAATGAATCCTTGATGGACTATTAAATAACAATTAAATTAAATGTAATTGAAAACATAATCAATATATAAGTAAATACATTTATAATATTTTTTTTTCATTTTTTAAGAATTTTAAAAGAACTTTTTCAAATTTTTAAAAAACTCCATTGTAAAGTTAGTCAAAATAACCATTTTTGGCAACCAATTTCTCATGTGGATCAGATAGCTAGGACTAGTACTACACTAAACATCAGTATCAAACGATGATTATATTAGCTAGCAACATTAGATTAAATTGTGAGGACTATATATATGTACAATATATAATTTATTATATGCATGTATTTATAAAACTAGAGATAGTAAAGAAATGAGTAATTATATAAATTCCCATTTTCCTCACTTGAATTTTAGCTAGCTAGCTAGTGTTCCATATATAATTTAATTAAAATGTGCATGTGTAGTTAAATCAAATAACATGATAATACTAATTGGCCTCACACCTTTACGTAGCATGAGTGGTTGACAAAAGAGCATGAACCGCATTTAATAGAAACAATTGAGATCATTAATTGCCTCTTATGTTGATTGATATTGCAAGCTGAAAGCAAGAGAAATGACATAATAACGGACAACTAATTTTTATCTCTTTTTTTAATATATAAAACAGATAATTGTCCTCCCATTAAACCTTAATTAACACTTGCTGAAATTAAAATTTGGATTTGAATTTATGTCATGAAAATCATCACAAGCTAGTTGTGTTGAATCATGATTTCTTCAAATAAAATCATCTTGAATTGTGTCTATTGTGTCTATATAGAGACCGGAGTAACGAAAATACAAATAAATTAAAAAGAATAATCAAAATTTGCTAATTATATCCTAGATTCAAACTTATTTTTTTCTTACAAGAAATGTAGAACTAATTACCAACCATTTTGGATTATAATTTTACATATAATTTCATCTTAATTATGCAAACTAAAATATTGAATGAATTTCTAAAACGGATTAACTAATTTCTTGTCTATATATGGTCCGATCATAAAACTTGGGAATTATTTCTTATTATTTTCTGACAATTGTTTAATCTTTTCAAGCAATAGGTTTTCCTCATATATATATCAAATAATAGTTGTCATCCTGTAAAATATATACTAACTTGCTTTGCTTTAGTGAAATGATAGTTGTTTTACTTTTGGTCCCAAATGAATGATGAATTGGGACGATTTCACTGAAACGTAAGGTCATATCTTAACTAACACTAGAAAGCAAGAAATTCTTTCCCTATTTATGCCTTCACTTTTCACTTTTTCTTCTTCCTACTTTTTTTTTTCCTTCCTTCATCCATCTAGTTATTATTTGAGAAACATGTAAAGTTCACCCTGTATAGTAGGTCACTCATCCATCTCTTTTACAGTTCTGACACACCACGTACACTTATGTACTTTTTATCACAGTTGTCTAAATATTTACTGGAAACTGTTATGTATCTGTTCACTGGAAAATGATATCTATTCATTAGAAAAATATAAATTTTCACTGAAAATGATATCTGTTCATTAAAAATATGATGAACTGGTGGATAAGTGAAAAAGGGGAGGCTAGCTATTACTCTTATTATTTCTTGTGACATTATTCTAACCCCCCCTTTCCTATCCCCTTTCCTATAATTGAAGGTACCTTAAAATCCAATCTATTGTCCCTCAAGGACAGCCAAAGTGAGCTTGCTTCAAAACCACTTGAGCTCTCTCTCTCTCTCTCACTCACACACACTTAAGAGTCTTCAGTATAAAGCATGAGACAGTAACGGCCCCCCCTTGCCATATCATATATAAATATCCTTTGCTCATCAAGCTAATGTCCCCGATCGATCGATGAACAACGTCATTTGATCAGCTCACAGTAGAGAAATTAAACAAGATTGTATCAATTGCAAGAGATCGCGAAACAGTTAGTTAGTTGGTTAACGCCGATCGATAATTAAACCGAGGATCGATCGATGGGACATCAGTCGTGCAATGCTGCCCCGAAGCAGAAGCTCAGGAAGGGCCTGTGGTCTCCTGAGGAGGATGAGAAGCTCTACAATCACATCATCAGATATGGGGTTGGATGCTGGAGCTCTGTTCCAAAATTAGCAGGCATGTTTAATTATATATGCAAATTTAAACTTGTTTTAACTTTTTTACACTCTTAATTGCTTCATTTCATCATATGCATTCCATATACATTCTTCTGTTTTTTTTTTTTTTGTTGTTTTTTTTTTTTCTTCTTATTTGGGAATAATTCTACTAGTTCCTGAACTGATATTCTGTACTTTTGTGGCACCGAGACATATATTCTGTTCTGCATATAGAGTGCATAGTACAATTGAGCAATGCTGCATTTGTCATATATATATATGCAGAGAATAATCTTGCATTGACACAATAATTTGGAATTTCCTGAATAATATACAAAAAAGAGATTGTATTTTCTGAAACAGGTTACTCAATTTGTAGTTAATTACATTGCATATTTAAGAACTGAATTTTGCACAGATTGCCCCCAAGATTGATTATGTGTCAATTAATTTGTAATACTCTGATTTCAGAATATATAATTAACAAAGATTTTGTTTCTTGCATGCTTAATCAATACAGGATTGCAAAGATGTGGAAAGAGCTGCAGGCTCAGGTGGATAAACTACCTCAGACCAGATCTCAAGAGAGGCAGCTTCTCACAGCAAGAGGAAGACTTGATTGTTAGCCTACATGAAATCTTAGGAAATAGGTATATATTATATATATATGGCATTAGCTAAATTAAAATCCCTCACATTGCATGTCTTAAACTCATCAATTCCTTGTTTTTATATCCTTGCTTTTATATAATTTTTCAATGATCATCAGACCGTCGATCTGTCCGTTTACACGACGGTTCATACCGGTATATATTACGACGATATATATAGTCATAATTAAGTGCATTATATATCACTAATATGAATGTATAAACTTGAACTCATATCACATTTTCCTGTATTCTAATTAATGTTGCAATAGGTGGTCTCAAATTGCATCTCAATTACCGGGAAGAACGGACAACGAGATAAAGAACTTCTGGAACTCCAGCCTGAAGAAAAAGCTCAGGCAGCGCGGAATCGACCCGGCAACACACAAGCCCATAGGAGCAGATCATGTGTCATCAGAATCTCAGGAGGAGAAACCGGACACGACGACCATTAATCTACCCGGTCCAGTAGACCAGGTCTTTCCGAACTACGAACAGCAATATTTCACCGAGCACGGGGCCCCGCCGAGCATAGGGTTTTACGGAGTGAACAGCTCCGAATTGTACGAGTATGGATACGGTGAGAGCTCAAGCAACAGTGGAGGCAGCAACTGGAACTGCAGCACCAGTGTGAGTGGCAATGAGGTACTGAATTGGGACTCAGTGGCACATATGAGCAATGCAATGCTGGGGGAGGATCAGAATTTTGAGCCTAAATTTGGTGCACATGCATGGCAAGAGCATGGGGGATTTGAGGCAGATTTTGACGTGGAGTTTTTCTGAAAAGAAAGAGCAAATTAAAAGGTGCAATATCTGGAAAAATTAATGTTGCAAAATCTGAAGATTATTGTTAAAATGTAGATGAAAAATTTTACTTGTCATTTACCATTTACCAACATTTATATTATTTTTTCTTTTTTTCCATTTTTTTTTTTTTACTTTTATCTGAAATTTTATATCTATATATATATAGGATTTTTTTACAAGGGTGTTTGTAATAACGATTCATAAGTTTTTCTTTTTTCTTTTCTTTTTTTTTTTGTTGATGAACCTTTGAGGGAAAACATGTAATTGTAACTACTATATATTGTCTTGTAATAATTTCCTTTCTTTTTTGTAAAGTGATATATATAATACAATATATATGCTGCCGGGCTAAAAATATGAGACTTGCAATATGGACGTCCTTTTCTTGTCTTTTTCATTTATGGTTTTTGAAAAAAGTACCATGGCAATCTATTCAATTGGCCGTTGCCCCCAACTGTTAAAAAAAAAAAGGATTTAATTTGTATTAAGTTAATTAGTACGTAAGTACAATTTGTATCCAAGATATATATACAGTTGCCATTGCTATGACAATAACAGCAGCGGCCGTTGCCATCTAATCAAATCAGTTAATTAAAAGATACGTAGATATATCAAAATTTCGACTGTCTTAATATTCATGTTTATGGATTCATATTCAAGTTAACTCATTAAATTAAGTGTTCAACTTATTCATATAATATATCTTAGTACATTAAGTTGCATATATAGTAATTAAAACCAATAATTTCAGTACATAAGAACCAGCCTTTGGTCTAGTGGATAAGAGCAACTCTCCCTATATGGGAGGTCGCGGGTTTGAAACCCGAATGGGAGGTCTTTTATAGACATTTAAATTTGAGTGGCTTAACCCTCATCTATCTCAAAAAATAATTTTCAGCACATATCTATTTAATATGAAGAGCAGAACTACTGTGCAAACGGTAGCATTTCACTCCGAAATGCTAACGGTTCATGAATTAATAAAATAGTGCTTGTTTGTACATGAATTTTAGAAATCCGAAATAAATGAAAAAATTTTGTATCCTAAGTATTTTCATATGATTAATTTAATGAGAACCATAAATCAAAATTTCGGACATGATAAAATATAATTTGAGCTGTTAGCATTTTGTGGTGAAATGCTAATGTTTGCACAATAATTATACTCTAATATGAATACTAACACGTATCACTTTTTGTATAATATTTAAAAAAAAAAAAAACAAAACTAGTACAAGATGAGTATTTCAGAAGGTTAGTTATAGAGTGGTTATATTATGGATCGGTTTAGCAACCTTTCATTTTGAATCGAACGGTTCTAATCAAATATATATATTTCTCTTTAGTTGTATCTAAAAGACATATCGTGAGTCTGTGACTATCCGATTATAAAAAATTAAAGGTCCACATTTCATCTAATCCATAGCATAATTAGCCTAGTTAATTATTACATATATTTTCAAGCTATATATATGTTTTGACATGTATAAATAATATTTAACCAGTCACATTCATGAAACCCAGATGAGATGAGGACCATATATATATGATCTTAGTTGCATAGATCTTTGCCATGCATTGTCATAACAAAATACAGTTGTCTAGCAAGCTAGCTAGTGCGCGTGTGGTACAAGTTCTTCAAGGCGCACGAGGTGCATATATATATATATGGCTGGCTGCGTATATTGTTTGTTTGTTTGGGTGATATATATATAAATGCAGCCAGGTCATATTTATCCTGCATCGTAATTAATTAATTAGCTTCTTGAGTAATTTGCAAATGCAAGCTAGCAATATTATTATTAAGGAGCTTTAATTCTTGGAAAACAGATCGAGCTTAATTTTGTGGTGCATGTGTGTGAGCTCCATCAGTACAGCTATTATATTATAATTAACTAAATAAGATTAACTTGCGTGTTATTTTTGTTGGAATTACATTATTACAAGGCCTGTTTTAATTTGAAGCATAGAAATTCTATGAAAATACCAAGTATATATATATCCTCACTTTAGCTATATATCAACTCAACATGTCCACAAATATATAAATTTTGTAACTGGTATCTCAAATTGTATATATAACTTATACCTCAAATTTTGTTAACAATAAAGGCATGTAGACACACAAATATTAAGGACACTGGATATGACCCAAATTCTATCAATACAGAGTAACCGACAATAAACAGTTACTAAATTTATGTTACGGCGACTACAAATAATTTGTTAGATTCATGATGCTTGCTTCTGATAAAATCTCCCTTATATATATATATAGCTTAAATTTACAGAAAAGGGAAAAAAGAAAATCTGATCACACCAGCATTATATATATAATTTCTTAATTCACCTATTACTATTAGAGAAGCTTTTTGAGTAGTGGTTGATCACAAATTTGCATCTTTGAAATGTCACATTCATGAGCTGTGTCAATAATACATGATTGCTTATTACTTGAGTAGCCGTTGAAAGTGACTCCTTAGAAAAAAAGCTTAAATAGTCCCTTTAGTTTGGTAATGTGCATTTTTTTCTTTTGTAAATTTTGTTAATTAAAAATAAAAAAGTTCATACAATTAGGTGAATATTTAATTAATATCTGAATTTATTTCTTCAATTTGTTGAGAGTTGAAAGTCACGACAACATGCAATGTGACAAACAGTTTAATTACAAGTCTTGAGTACTAGTAATTAACAAAATATTGTTAATTAGAGCATTATCATTAATTTAACAAAAACAAAATTGAATTGCATTTAGTATTTCCATTTAATTAGTATAATACTTTAAAAATTACATACAAATAATTAATCTTTATTTGTTCATTTTTCTAATAAAAAATATATATTTAGAAAACTTAATTTAAAGTTGACAATTAATTAATTAAGGTAAAAAGTCAAAATCAATTCCTATCCTGATCGACGCAGAACCGACAAATGATTTTCAGTTGATCTGAACACAATTTCCAAACATAATTGTTTCTTAAGATGTGTGTTTCATATATTCAGACATGTCAATGCAATTTGATGTATAATATATATATATATATATATATATCCGTGTACGTAATATTCAACGTACAATTCGTTATATATGCATACATAGTTTGTACAGTACTAGCTATTGATTAGCTATATACGATATATATGTGCAACAACTAATTAATACGCATGCATGCCTGATACTGTACGAGATGGGATAAATTAAGACGCTTCTACTTAATTTAGAAATATTAATTAACTATATATTTATAGATATATAACTAGTAAAGAGTCCACGCCTTGCTTTTGGCTGAAATTATTATATATATCTTATAATTAAGAGCCGAAAGCTCATCCTTGTGAAGAAACTAATATGGGCCTTCAATTTTAATAGGCTGGGACATTAATGTATGTCAACGGTGGTGATCAATCCAAGTAAACAATCAACGACTGGGATTTCTTCTTTGGGGGAGATAGAACTTTTATGTCAAAAAATTCAATCTCCTTTTATTAGGAGTATATATAGTAAGGATATATACTCTTTTTTGTTTGTTATTTTTTTATAAGTTAGTAAGGATATATACTCGGATTGGGTTTATGTATATCCCTGTGTATCCACACAGTGCTATATATATATATATATATATATATATATTTGATATAGATTGAGTCATTGAGATATATATATATTGGTGATTATTATATATATATACGCTCTATTAATATATGTACTTGATAATTAACAAAATTGTTTTATAATCTGATTTAAAACTGATTAATTATTCTTGTACGTAGTAGCTGGACACATAATTAAGCAAATAATTCGTTATTTTAGTTTTGATGTGGGACACATATATAAATCCAACTAAAACGTACTGCCATTCATTACGGACAACTTTTTATCAAATGAATTAATTCTGATAGTGAACATTATTATTTATAATTTTATCAAATCTCCAAAAAGATTGGTTTTTTTAATTCAAAATTATCTCCCATTTCAAATGAATAACACCAATATATCCTTATTTAATTTGAGGAGGATCAAATAACCATGTTTTTTGTGACCGATAAGTGACCATGAATTAAATCTTAAATAACTACATTTTAAATTCATAAATAACAAAAAAAAAATTGATAGAATATATTGTACATATCATATTTTGTGTATACGTAAAAATTATATCATTTTGATTTTATTTTTTGCATGTGCATCAAGCATTAACAAAATCAACGGTTTAAGTTTTATGATTTTTTCCCCTCTCTTGATGACTATCAATACAATGTTAAAAGTTTATCATTTTTTATGTATATGTTATAGAGATAATATATAATACATCTAACGGTTTTAGATTTTTCAATTTATGCATAAATAAAAAAATGGTTTAGATTTTTTAATTTAATGCATAAATAAAAAAATGGTTTAGATTTTTCAATTTATGCATAAATAAAAAAATGGTTTAGATTTTTCAATTTATGCATAAATAAAAAAATGGTCACCATAGGTATCAATGTCCATGGTTATTGGATCCCTCCTGTGCATCATGCATCACATTACAAATTTGATGTACGTAAAAGTTTTAAAATTGATGTAACTTTTATAAAATTTGTACATCTACAGATGTATGGAGTATAGAGTATGCTCAGTTATTTTGAGGGAAATGATGCATACTAATTAATTTAGGATGAGCTAGCGCTATGGTCCTATAAATGAATTATATATGTACTAATGGAATGCGTGCTATAAGAATCTCATGCTGACAACTAATTTTCTGGCTTTTAATTAAATTGACAACGCTAATAATGTGCTGATGATATATAAATTAATGAGTAAATGACGATGAATATATAACTATATATACTTGGACCTAGTTATTATGCATCATACTGCAAAATGCGTTTTTGCATCACCATTTTTTCAAAATCTCACAAACCGAATTCCAAATGTCAATTTTAATTGAACCAACACATTCTACGTATTAAAATATGGTGGACTACCAAATTTTACAATTT
The DNA here is from genome assembly GCA_030179965.1 of Cyperus esculentus. NCBI lineage: Eukaryota > Viridiplantae > Streptophyta > Magnoliopsida > Poales > Cyperaceae > Cyperus > Cyperus esculentus. Next base: position 3,739,454 of record JASGLE010000003.1, on the reverse strand, counting down.
TTAGAATTTTTTAACTATTTTTTTTATTTTTGAAAGATGGACCAAAAATAATAATAAAATAATGTTATTTGGAATATCAAAAAGTACATATCTTTGAAAAATAGTTAAAATGTTCTATGTCATTTTTTCTAATATGCTTTTATATATAGTAAGGATATACTTCCGTGCAGACATTTGACACCAGTGTATGTTTTAATGAGATTATTTTTTGAACCGACATGAATTCCATCGCTTTCTATGCTTCAAATTAATGCGTACTGGCGAGAAAAAAGAAGAAAAAAGGGGGCAAAAAAAATGAAGAAAAAGAAGAATTAATGAAAACTGTTTTTGTGCTGATCGATTGATAGCAACAAAATATATAAATATGAAAAAAAGGGAGAACGCGAGAAACAAAATTTCCCCAATTTGATGCAAGTCAATCTATCTTTTCACGTCACAAACCAAAAAAAAAAAAAACGTCCAACTACTACTACAAGTCTACAGTAAAAGAATTGATTAATGAACCCAACACGCACAGAACCAAATTAAATCTTGTCTCAATAATTACTCGTTTAGTGAAACATTTTTTTTTCATAATCTGGCAACCCTGATTGCTAATTACTTTCTTGTACACGTGTATATCTTTCCATTTTGACAATAACAGGGAATCACCTGCCTCCCTAAACTTTTTGTGAAACACATGTGACACCATTATATAATTGGATTAATGATTCCATCCACCGGTTAATGCTCCCACAGGCTTAATTAATTAGTGTCAGCTTCTCTATTCATCAAGTAAATTAACAAGATAGTATATATACATAGAGTATGAAAAATATGAAAACGTTTGCATTTCGCTCTGAAATGTTAATAGTCCAAATTATACTCTGCCACGTCCGAAATTTTGATTTATGATTCCCATTAAATTTATCATATGAAAATACTAGGGAATACAAAAATTTTCCATTTTTAGAGTTTTTTAAGTATTTGTTTTGGATTTTTCAAAATGACTCTAAGATATTAATAATATAGTGCTTGTTTGTATAAGATATTAATATTTTTCTGACTCCAAGATAATTAACACAAAATTAATTGCACTACTTTAATGTTAGTACTTCACAATTATTTATTTTTTTTTAGAAAAAGTTATTGTAAATAGATACATCATCATGATTTGGAAATGCATGATAATATTACGATGCGGCAAAATATATCCTCTCAAATGTTTTTGTTAAAATTAAAATGTTATTTATTTGTAAATGAAATTCAACCTAACTTTAAATGTAAGTGATTCTGTCTTATGATATTTCATAATTACTTATACTTTCTAATCGTATATAACCAAATCACTATTCTATTCTAAAATTAAAAAATGTTATAAACATTAACAAAAAAATGACAATAAAGAAGCTATTTAATTGTGCCCAAGTGAAGTATGACAATTTCTTGAAATTTGCATAACCAACCTCACAAAAATGTTAAAATATCATTGAATTTGTCATATATAGCAAGCAGCCAATCAATGTAAAATTTAGTCATTAAATTAATTTTTAATATAGGAGTGATAGACTGATAATTCTACTAAAAATTCATCATTACATTAGCATTTTTTATTTTTTTAATTAGGTAAAACTAATTTTGTATATTGGTAATTAAAAAATTGTTTACGTAAACTAATTGCAGCAAATGAATAAATTAAGTGATCATCAGGGATAGAAAGGGTACAATCTGAAGCCTCCTATCCGCCGCTTTAAAACAAAAGAACTTTATTTATTAACCAACCACCCCAACTACAGAATTAATGTGTAAAAAGAAATAACTTTAATCTTTCCCTTAATTTCTTTTCAGCATGCACACGGTTTAAGATGCCTCGAAGGGAAGGTCACAAGAGACATTCCAAACGATTGCACAAAATTATTTCAACCACTCCTAATTTACTTAAATTTTTGTGTTATTTATTCGTGATTAATAATTCTTATGTTTTTTCTATTTGGAAAGTATTGTGCCTTTACATGACAATTATGGCCTCTCTGACGTACCTTGTTATGTACTCATGCAATTAGAAATTACCCGGAATTTATTAATTAAACACCATCATTTTAGGTCCATGGCATGTTGGCATGCAACTATGCAAGTTCGTTTGCATTATTATTTTTAAAATGTTTGATTATACTAGTAAAAAGCCTACGTCTTGTTTTGTTTTGAGCTGAAATTGTTATTTCTTATAATAAATTTTTAAGATAATATATAATGAGTCTTAAATTGAGAAAATTTATATGGACCTTAGATTTTTAATGGGCTGAGAACATCAACGGGCAGTAATGTACATCAACAGTGGTGATCAATCTAAGTAAATAATCAACGGCTGATGTTTATTATTTGGAAAGATAGACCTTTGATGTCAAAAAATCCAATATGCTTCTATTAGGAGTTAGGAGTAAGGATGAGGAGAGTTAATATCCTCAATTTGCTTAAATGGCATGCGTTGATTTTTTTTAACTTGCAACTTTTTTACAATTAAAATACATTAGCGTACTCCAGTGGGCATTCTGATCCATTTGTGTGATTCTTTAGTATCAAATCAGCTTAACTTGCTTCAATAGACATAAATAGACGTACATCATATTCCAAAAATATGCATGGTAGGGTTGGTGAATTTTAAAAAAAACTTCTTTGAAAAGGAGAGTACAAATCAACTGGACGTACGAAATGGAAAAAGATGGGTAAAATAAATGATTTGAGAATAGATAATAAATAAACAATGGACGGAGGTTGTATTATATGCAAGCTGTGATTTTCAAGGAAAACAACAAAGTTGGATTTCCCTTTCACCACATTTCACTGTTAATCCTGTTTTTGGGCAATGCAAGCACCTTTTTGAAGCTTTTGATTGTTCGTTTCATAGAAGTTGATAGAATAATAAAGGTGGTCTCCGTAAGCTTGAATCATCTCCATTTTAAATGGAATATGAAACCTCTATTTCTAACAATTTCTAATAAATTTGAGTATCATTTGGTACTCCATCAACGACTATCAAAGTTTATATGGTAATTAGAACGGTCTAAATTTAATGATTCTTGATGAAGTATCAAATAACACTCAAATTGAATAAAATTTGAAACACGATTGATCTATAAGTTAATGATATGTTTATAAAAGATTTTCCATTTTTAAGATTTTTTATAAATTTATATGATTTAGAATAATATTTGTGTAGATATTACTGTGTCATTGTATCCCTCTTCTAACAATTTCTAACAAATCTGCATTATACTTGCATTGCCTTGAACAATAATTAATTGTGGGTCATACACACAAAACGACTATCAAAAAGCACTGATTACAAAGGGGGTCCAGTCCAATACTGTATACTACCTTTATCTCTACAGTAAATAAAAGTACATTGATTTCTAAAAGGCAATAATTTACGCACGATTAACATATGATCAGGAATTGGATATCAATTAATAATTTACTATGATAAATTGTAGAACATGAAAATAAACCTAAAACAGAGCCTTGGGTGGGTGTCGTCTCTCCAACGCCAACTTGGTTTTGAAGCAATCATAAAACCATTGAAACAACCGTTGTACCTTTTAGACTTTACAAGTTGACGAGAGATCAGTAGGCAGATTATTGTCTCCAAGGCAAATACATGTGGAATGACAATGATTTCTAGAGAGTCAAGACTCAGGTTCTCCAAAATTAGGATAATTTGCAGGCTAAAACAATAGTAAAGGTAATTAAAGCATGTCATGCACTAATTCTATGTGTAAATTAGGCCATAAGCCATGAAATTAGAGAAGAAAATCGCAGCCCCGGTGAAAATCAAGATGACATTTACAGTCCTTAATTTAGATCCTCTTGACAGTATCACCATGAAGAACCACCAATCCTTCACTTGCCAATGCGGTCATGGCAGTTCTCAGCTGCACGAATTGGAAAAATAAATTAATGAAATAGTATCACATGGCAATAAAAATGCTATCCATTCATGTATCTTGTGCATGATTCAAGTCAGTATTATCTATGAGCTTAATTTGTTCTGAGGTAGAGCAAATCAACAAGATGAATTAACAACTTACATCGTTTAGATGTACTTCCATGGAGCTCTGTTTCCTCAGCTCTTCAAGCAACTGTGACATTAGCATAATTAACACCCAATCAAATTTAATTCTTTAAGTAAAATGGTCGTTTTTTATTGTAAAAGTCAGTTGATTTTGGTTCTTGGGTATTTACCTCCAGTACTCTTGAAGAGGGTCCTCCACTCTGAAGTTTCTCCATCACAAGATTTCGAGTTGCCGCAAGTAGATTTTCACGACGAGTACGCTCACTTGCAGAAATACCCGTCATGATCAGATCCATGTCAATTGTTCCTTTAAGTTTGAAAATATGTATATGCTCAGTCTTACAATGTTTTTCCAATCAAATAGATAACGAGTACACAAATGGTTACTTTAGTGCATCTGCTTCATAGCAACCTATTTGTTTACCCACTTTTCGAATCAAATATTATAATTTGTCAAACAAAATAATTAAAATAAAGGGACATAATTAGGAGTTTTGCAAATTATTTTTGTTCAAATGAAACTCCAAATTCACATTTGAGGGTTAAACCTAAAGATCTGAAGGGGTGTGTTGACTTTTATAGCCCAGCTACTTTGGTTTCAGCCGCTTTATACTTGTATTACTTGTCAAACAAGGCTAATAGAGGCCCAGTGTCTTGATTCTAAATGTTTCAATTTAGATTCTCAGATGCCATGATAGTCAGTGTAAATCAGTTGGGCTCAAACAATAGAACAATAGATATATATATATATATATAGGAAAACATACCAGTGGAATGGTCAGTTGCAGACTGTTGTAGTGCGACTTCAAGTAAACGAAATGCCTCTGCGACATCATTCACTTCTACCTTCATTAACCAATTGAAATATAGTTAGATTTTCCATTAACAAAATTAAGTATAAAATAAAAGAAAAACAAAATGAATATTACATACCACTTCAGAGAAACGCATGCGAGCAAGCGCTTCGCTAAGACGAATCAAGCTTTCAATTTGCCTTGCTGTAGCCGTTATTACCTAACCTCAAAAAAAGCATGTTTAATGTAAGTTATATATTATTATTATTTCATCCATATGAGCAAAAACCACCCAGAATTACTCATGTTGTGACATAATCTCATATATTTGCAGATGCCAGAAAACCATCAGGTTAATATGATAAAAGAAAGTACAGTACATTATATACTGGCACCCTGATACCTCTAGAAGCCCTTCTTTCTAGAAACCAAATAAATCGAGTATCAAGTTGGCAAGTGAGACATCAATGTAAAAGACAAACAAGTCACCTTTGGTCTTTGGACACTGATTTGATCACTGGGTGCTACCAACAATATGACATCCTATCAGATCTGAGTATGATGTCAGTACATAAGGTCCATATTGAATGAAATAGGCAGTACCTTCTTGCGGCTACCAGGTGTGTTGCCACGCTGGCGCATCTGAACATACCGCCGTGTTAGTTCCTCAGCTGCCTCATCAGATAACTCAGGATGGATGTGCTTCTTTGCATAGCTTATATATGCGACCAAGGTTGGTAAATCTAAGACTTGATGCACTGCAGTCTGGAAACAGAAATCATAAGAAACAAAACATATTATATATGCCACAAAATATCAGAACGAAAAATATCTAACTGTGATTTATGACTAGCATTCAGTATAATATCATAGCAACTTACCAGATTTCTGATTTAGACTTTTTCATCTAGTGATAACAATCAAATAGCGATTTTATTTTAATGTGATGGTTAGGTTGTCTGTCAAACATGGAGCAATTAGTTCTTAACTGAGCAGCCCTGGAGAGCAGATCAGATGAAGCAAATCTAAACATGGAGTTGATTACATTATTTTTAATTGCTTAAGAGTATAATAGTCAAGTTTCACTCTGGCTTCACATTTTGATCTATTGGGTTCAGTATTTTTGCTAATGACCAAAAGTAGTTGGCGCTAATGCAAATGTGGTGTCTCCTTTGTCCAGAAACAAACAATATTGTTATGGATAACTAAAAAAGAAGCAAAACAAAGAAAGCTATTTACATTTGGATTTTGAAAAAATAAAGAGACAATATGCTTCGCAAGGCGTCTGTCAGTCTGCTCATCAGCTTTGTCAAGTATCAAATATATCAGGTCAAATCTGTGACATTTAAAATGAGCTGATATTAACTAATGAAGAAACTTGTAAGACAAATAATGGATAAAAAAAAGAAAGTAGAAAGGTACCGAGACAGAAGGGTAGGAGGAAGATGGATATTGTCAATGACAGAGAGACGCGGGTTATACCGCGATTCACTAGGGTTTGCACATGCTAACACAGAGGTACGTGCATTTAATGAGGCTATTATCCCTGCTTTTGCAATTGACACAGTTTGTTGCTCCATCACCTGTATTTCGAGATCATATTCTAGTTAGTCTTTTAAGAAGAAACATTATCCATATTCACAAACATCAGAAAAACTATTACTATATAGCCCAATGTAGCATGAGAAATATTAATGCTCTCTCTATAGGAAAAAGATAAACATTTACTTTTGTTCCTCACTTGCTTGGAGTAAATACTAGAGGATGGAGGGCAAATATTAAACGGAAATATGAGCTTTTGCCTTTTTCCATTAGGAATATCTCCAGTGCTTATTTATCAACGGAATGCATGACGTTTTAAAAGTTTGTAGGGAATAAATGAACTTTCAACATGTAAACAAAAAATCTTTAATAACAAATAACCTCATGTAACATGCTTCTAGCATTGTCAGACATCTTATCAAATTCGTCTATGCAACAGACCCCTCTATCACTTAGCACCAGAGCCCCGCTCTCCAGAACCTTCAAAATCACCATGAAATAATTGTTTTGAGTAAAGGAAAAGGAAAGCGAGAGTAAAAGGTCAGGGTTGTGATTTGCAACATACAGTTTCACCAGTCTCAGGATCTTTGGCAACATAGGCAGTGAGACCAACTGCAGAGCTACCACGGCCACTGGTATAGATGCCACGTGGTGATAGCTTGTGCATATACTGTAACAGCTGTGACTTGCTAGTACCAGGATCACCCACCAGTAAAATGTTGATGTCTCCTCTCAAACTTGCACCTGATGAAGCCAGCTTCAATGCATTCCCTCCAAATAACTGATAAAACAAAATCAGTACATTGTATTAAGTTTGAAGCTGTGAAATTTATAAGGGGTAAGGCAGACCTGACAAAGTAGCCCGCGCTTGACATCATCAAGTTCCCATATATTAGGTGCCAGAGACCTAGTCAGCCGGTCATATATATCTGGCAGCTTTGAAAGCTCCTTCAATTTCTCAATCTGAAAATATGCTACCATTCATTAGATTCTACAAGTAAAGAATGAAAATTAAAGGAGAGTGAAGAGGAGAACCTTATCATGATAAAGAGGTGTATCTTCTTCTTCAGGAGTGGCATTATTGTTAGCGTCCTGGTTCACCGTATCTTCTACTTGAAGTCTCGATTTGTCCCTTTTTTTAAGGTGTAGGCAATCAATATACGTCTACAAAAAATTAAAAAAAATGTGGGTTAAGACCAAGTTCTGTTTGTCACTAATAAACTTTAATTTGAAATTTTAAGTAGCACCTTGAAGATAGACTTCACTGTCCTGTGAATGGGCCCCACCCTCACACTCATTGCTCGATAAATCCCAGTTATCTGTTATCAGGAATTAAGTAAGAGGCCTCATTAAGTAAACATGTAACAGAAATAAGAACTTATAAAGTACCATATTGTTTACAATATTACTGATTCTCTGATTAATACTTTTTCATACCTCAACCCTATCTCCTGGCTTGCCAGCATCAACAAGTTTGTCATGCATTAAGACACTGACTGTATGGGGGGTCCCACCTTCTGGAATCTCATCTGGTGTCTCTTGTAATTTTACTATTTGCTTATCTGCAAATCTGCAACAAATTTCAAGTTTAGTTACTTGAAAGGCTCATCCACAAGAGGTGAACCTCATTGACTAAAGTACAATGGTACTTTAATGTAAGAAATACTGACCGGCATCGATTATGGACGAGAGACATAGAATTCAAAGCTTTACATTCCTCTCTGGGGCACCTTGTCGGCTCGTTGATCCTGCCTGACAATCCAAAAGGAAGTCAATGTAGCATAATACTTGGCTGATTGGCTATAATGCCATTCAACAAAAAACAATCATTTTGAATATTAACTTCAGAATATCATAAGTAATTTTAGATACCTCTATCAACCAACACAGGTTCAGAGTAAAAACCACACACGAGACAGCGGAAGATTGCTTCTTTGAGTTCTGGTATGATGGAACTGCACCTTATTATCATTCCTTTTACGGAGACCATCTTCTCAATATCTGCTCATTTAATGGAAAATGTATGAAATAATATTAAATAGCCCTGTAACCATGTAACTGTTTACCAACCACTAAAAATATTCATCCATGTATAAATGAATGTTTAAATTTGGCCTTAGGTCTCATTTAATCTGAACTTCTTTTTCCCTTCTTTGTTATAAGAACAGGCTACATTTCTGGTAAGCATTCTTGAGAAATATATAGAAAATAATGTTTCCTGGAAAATAAGAGAATATATAGTTCTAAATTCAAATAAAATATATTCTGAAACAAATAACATTGGAAATTTATTGATTCAAATTGAATGGTTTTTTTTTGGAATTCTGTCCTACTATAGAGATAAGGTGGCATCTTACATCTTAATTTCACATTAACAATTGATAACCTAACGAAACCAATCAAAGCCATTGGAATGTACCTGAGGGGTTGAGGTTGCGCATGCATACAGATGACTTGAGGTTATGGATTCGTGTCTGTATGTGCTTCTCAAATAATGGGTCAATTCTGGCAACAAGATCCATCAACACAATGTCAAATATAGCGAGCACCTCCAACGGATACCTGACCATCTTGTTATACAAGTCAGGATCATATTCAAACACATCATGTGCATCTATATCGAGGGACTCAGCACCTTCCAATTCCATTATTCGATGCACAATCTGCATATACTTCCCCTAAATTCCCAGAAGAAAACAAAATTAGAATTAATAAACAAGTATGTAAAACTAAAAGAACATTTTGCAAACTCAGCAATTTAATGTGACAAAATGGCATTCAACATTTCTTATATTGTCTTGTTAATAGCACTAGCAGCAAATCAACAGTCCATGTGGAACTATGGCCCCATTTTCTTAACAAGTTCAGATTAGTCTTATGGACACTTGGACAGTAAAGGTATACACTTGATGGTTAGAAACTTAAATTAATCTAATTCAGTATCAATATCAGACCAACATTACTTAGCATAACCAAATACAAATTGTTATCTGCAGATGCTCCGTAGCAATGTTGGGACAACTTGCAAAACTGAAGACAGGTTGATATTAACAAACTACACATTAATTGTTATTAACAAAATTTCAACCAAACACCAATGCATAGCACGAGTTTTCATATCATGTGTTATATTTGATAGGATTACCTCAGACATGAGATCTGCAGCTTCACCGGACTCCGAAGCCGAGCGTGCGTCACGAAAGTGACGTAAGAACCTCAGTATGGCCCCATTGACCTCTTGAACACTGATATTTGTCCCCCACACATACACCGGCGTGGTATCCTCCTGGCCGTCAGTTTCCATGTTGTCATTGTCGTCCCGATCCGAGGAGTACGGTGGGGCCATATCATCAGTGGACATGGGTGTCGACGGCGTGGCATTGGGGACGTGCCGTGTCCCCCGGCGTCTGGCGGTGGTAGAAGGTGTGGATCCAAGGCCAGCCGGATTGGAAGGCGGAGTCTCCATAGGAAGCGGAGAGGAAACCGGGGACGAATTAGAGTCGTTTCTTCTGCGACGCCTGGAACGGCGCGGGGTCTGGGAGGAATTGGAGTTCCCGATTGGCGTCGATTGACTCCCTCCTGATGAAGAACAGATTTGCATTGAATAATCTTATCCACATCCATATGAGCTAAATTCAAGGGTTTGTTATTCTCAATTCCCAAATGTACATGTGTAATATTCTTATCTATTAACACTACTGACAATTCAATGGGAAGAACTCATTTATTCGTATAAACTACAATTTTAGGGGTATATATATCTGCGAAATTGACCTAACTTGGTACAGATAAAGAGGAATCAATCAAAATAAACAGATCTGCATCAGTATCTGACCGATCAGTTTCGAGCAAGATTAAGCAAACAACGCAATGGAAAAAATAAGGGGAGAGGAGAGTGAAGAGGTACCGAAGGGAGAGGAACCGTTGCCGGCGGAAGCCATCACTCCTCAATCGCCGAATCTACTGGAGGGAGGGAGGGAAGGAGGCTCGTGTTACGAAATGGGCGCGAATCGGGGAGGAGAGAGGGGAGAGGGATTAGTGTGTACTGTGTACTGTGTAGTAGCGAGAAACGGCGGGAAATGCCGAGGGTTTTCCCGCGAAAAGACTCCCACACCCAAGCGTGCTTATCCTCTGCTCTGCTGACCAATATTGTACTTCGCAGTGAATCAACGATGTGGATTATAGGGATTTTGTTTGAGATTGAGTTTTACGAATCTCAACACGGACCTAACGGTCAGAACTCTATGCAGTAACTTACTGCGCAGTAGAGGATATGAATTCCTCCCACACCCACAGAGCAAGAGATATTATGATACTCTATTGCCACTCTCACTGACAGTAGGACCCAGTGACAGAGTTACGGTGGGGACCTAACTTCAGTGCCCAGCAATGTAAAGGAGGGATTGAGGGAGATGTAATCCAGGCCCGGCCCAATTTGAAATCAGGAGTTTTAGCAAGGTGCTCGGGTTTGTTTGGGCTTTTGGGAACATGATTGGATGGCTCAGTGTGCGGCCCAACTCTTAAGAGGGACAAGAGGAGAAGTTAGACATAATTTTGGGTCTTGATTAGAAATGGGATTATAGCGATTGAATGAACAAGTTCTTTCTAGTTCTTGTTGTTTTACTGGATCGACCCTTTATAGATTAAGATTGAATTATCTTAACTTATATATTACCAAACGGACCAAATAGAAACTGATTGCATACACAAAAAGTAGAAGTATAAGCGAAAGATGATGCGTTTAGTTCGTCAACTTGTGTTGCAATTTATATGTCGGTTTTGTTATTCCATTGTGTTCTTCCAAACACTTTGAGAAAAACATGTAATAACTGGAATATTGTCATAGGAGTGAATAAAAGGAGGAATGAATGCAACGGGTATTTGGTATCAATTTTCTGGTGGCAACTACTATTGGTATAACTTGGTACCAGGTTTTCTAGAGCAGTCATGAGAATTCAGACCGTATCTAGTAAATAAATTCCACGTCTTTGCTCTAGTGTAGACTAGCTTATATAATTACTTTGTAGTGTGGTACCAATTTTATTGAGCTACAGTAAATTAAAGCAGCTAGATCAAAAGCTGCTTTCTTTCAAAGAAAAAAAAAAGATGCTTATTGAATGTACACGTATTCGAATTCCAATTCATACACAACAAACAATTTGATCTTTATTATTTCTGAAACGATACAAAGAAGCAGTTTCAAAGTTGGTATTTCTGATCACAAATGAAAAGCTAAACACAATTTCAAAATCAAAGCAATTTGAAAATCAAAGCAATCCGAACCTCTACACAACATAAAACAAAATAAACCAAGAAATCATCAAACTACAAATCAATCAATTGTGGTTAACCCTTCGACAGATTTTCCTGATCTCTCCGTCGCCGCCAGTCAGCGGAGAGATGTTCCCCATCTTCACAATGGACTTGACAAAGTTCTCAAAGAACAGTCCCTGATCATTCGCAAACTTCTCGACAATCGCCATCGTATCGCTGTTCTGCGTAAAGAGCACCTCATCGGAGCTCAATAGGCCCCTGTGCGCGATCAGGTTCTTGTAGTACTGATTGTCGAACTTAAACGGCGTTGTTGGGTCCAGAAAAAAGAGGGTCTGATCACCTCCTGATTGCGGGCAGCGGGTCCGGAGCTGGGACGCGTATGACGGGTCAAGTGTCAGGTCAGGTTGGCCATTTCCTGTCTGGTTGTACAGCCTCTGCCTGAAACTTGTACATCTCGAGTCCCCGATCGTGTGGCTTCCTATATAGAAACAACAAAACATGTTCTTGACTGTAAGTAACTCGAAATACTTCAAATAGACATAATTAAGGCCTTAAGTTAATGCCATAATTGGAATGTATATACAATCGTTACCAGAAAGGGTCACGAGGTCAAGAATGTCGAGGCCTTGGCGCTTGAACTTGGTCAGAATAGTTGGAAGAGTGTTGTTCGGAGCAGGAATGTCGTTGTTTGAACCTTGAACGCTCGCACCTAGTGAATCCCTTCTTCCCAACGGCACAACCCAATAAGGACCCCCAGCCTACATGTCATTATAAGAGGCAACATGGCTACTTGTAAGCGGAAAGTACAGACTTTTTGTATTAAATCCAACTTTACATTCAATAATAATATGCCGGTGAAAATTATTAGCAAATTTATGAAATTATGAAATTACCAAGACCACGGAGTCTCTGGCAGTGAGAGTGAGGATGTCAGCGCAGGACACAGTGAGCGGGCATTCCTTCTCCAAGGCAGACTTGATCTGATCTATCACCTCAAAACCTCTGGCCGAGTCTCGATTTGGATTAGACCGCTTCTCGCTTACAATTTTCCCACTACTGTCGAGCAGAATAGATCCGTCACATCCCTAAATCAGAAAAATAGCACAATTCATTTTAACTGCCTTTTTCAAACAATTATATCGTCACAGAATTGCGTGCATTATAATGTCATTATATATGTGCCCTTAGAGATGTCTTATACATCATAAATAACAGGTTTCACATTAACTGGTTAAAATTTATGAATTTCTACTGGCACTGTGTACATATACAGCAACAGCACAATGTTAAATATGTATAAACTGTATGCAGCTAAACTAATAAACAAGCACCATACATATACTGCAGTACCAGTAATGTACCAGTAAAAATATTTGAATTAAAAAAAGTTAACCTTGACAAAGCAGTCATGAAAATGCAGACGAAGTAACGATGCGGCAATGCGGGGATCCTTGGCATAGGCTTGTGCAACAACAGCTCTAACAATTTCCTGTGCTTTTGGGCATGTCTGGTCGTAGAATTGCGGGTACAACTCAGCACCTCCCTTGTCTGTCATGGAAACGGCGAAAGGGGAGATCAAGGCAATGAGAGAGAAGAGAATCATAACCGAGCTCCTCGAAGAAGCCATTGCCGCTACAGTGGCACTAACGGTTTCTATGAAGAACAGTTCGCTTAATGTTAAATGATGAGATTGTAGTTTACTGGTATTTATAGGCCTCGCAAGAAGCACACGGCGCTTAGTTATAATTGTAAACAACAATATATGTTTCTTCAGTTCAAGTAATGATCGGTCAATTTACTTTTCACTGTGCTTTATGCAAATTAATTAACAAACCAAAATCAAGGTTTAAACTTTTTAACTACCAAGATCAACTTTGCAAACCTGACTGATCGATGGAGGTAGGTCGTAAAACTAACGACTTTTTTTTTTCTCTTTTTCTTTGTTTATCTTCTGCGAAATGCGCAAAGGCACAAAGCTTCATTATGTCTTGCAAAACTGGAACCAAGCAACTCAAGTTATTCCCAAGCATCTACTTTTATGTTTAGTTAAGTTCAATCTTTGCCATAAAGATAACCAATAATCCTTTTTTATTTATTAAAGATCAGCTTTAGTTTTTTTTCCTTCTTAAATCGCATCTCCACTATAGCTAGGTCCTGTACCTACTTTGCAAGGTGCCAACTTTAAATCCTTTATCTTCTTTCTATGAAAGAAGACAATGTAAAACTAATCAAAGATATATACTACAGCATCCGTATTTTGGGGCATTTGGATTAAAATACAAAAATAAATGAAAAAAAAAAACCAAATTAATTAAAGAATGCATTTGCATAATTGCATTAGCATGCTTCCCATGGAGAGCAAAGGTTAGGTGATATGATACCAAATGCACTGGAAGGATATAACATATACTTTCAACTAAAATTTCTTGTATATTAGTTTATGAAACTAAGATTTTCAACTATGTATAATTGGACTAATTCTCTTCATTCTCATTTGAAATCAATCACGGTTTCATTATTTATTCAAGTATAGGCAGAATAATGTATTACTTCGTTTTGTTGGACCCAAATATTCTCTGTGGATTCACACATTAGTAATTATGAATCTCCAAAATTTTGATAAATACCTAATTAAAACCCAAATTTGAGTTGTAAAATTGTAGCACAACCCAAAAGAAACGAATCAAATTAAATCATTTCTGCTCCTTTATTGCTACTGTGAAATTGTGAATAGATTTAACTTAATGACTTTAATAATACAAAGTGAGGCTATGGTACTATTAATAGTATAAAGTACTCCATACTATGGCTCCAAATTATCATTTTTAAAGTTTAATTAACCGATCCAAACCGCTCAATATGATCTCCATATATAAATGTTATTGTAGACCAAATTTTATAATTTTTGGTGCTTTTTTATTATTTTTTTAGATAATTAGAAAATGACTTAATGTAAACATTATAAACCATTCAAAAATGTAAATTTTTTTATATATCAAAACATATAGTTTAAAAATTCTAAAAAATATAAATTTGGTCTAGAACTACATTAACATATGGAGATCACATTGAGCGGTTTGGATCGATCAATTGAACTTCAAAATACTATAATTAATATGGAGCTGTAGTACAACCCATTTTATACTATTAATAGTACCATAGCCTCACTCTTAATACTTTATCATTTTACTTATCAAGTAATGAACCAAGGAAATTAATAAACAAGGTGCTCAAGTATCCGAATATGCTAGCAAATTAATGGGGCCTGGACAGCTCCAACCAAACCTAACAATTATATTGTCAATCTATAAACTTCATAACTCACTCACTTTAACAGTGTTATCCTTCAATTAATTTATTAGATTGGATATATAATCAAAAAGATTAAGTTATCATGACCCAGTTCTTTCAAGGATTGAGATGGTAATCATTAATTCCGACGATCGATTCTGGCAGCCGCCTGCCACGTTCTAATTCCACCAATCGACAGCAGCAATTCTGGTGACAACGGTACGTAACACACTTCAACGGCCATGGCGATTGTCACAGTGCCGTCCTCCGGCGATAGTCAGCAACACCATAATCTCCTTGATGGATCAAGCTATATATTTGCTTCTGTTTCTTTTCTTCTTTTGTTTTTCATTTTCTATGTTATGGCTTTGTACTGTTTTTTAGTGATCAGTGAAATTTAGTAGGTTGAAGCCTTTGGTAATTGGTACTTAAGAAAAGTTAAGAGATCGCAGAAACAATGATTTTTATACCTTGAAATTTTTCCAATTATATACTTCAGGGTCATGCCGTTGCTTTTCTGCAGGGAAACATGGAAAATTAGCTGTGAATTAATTATAATTGTAAAATTATATATATGCATCCACAGACAAATTTAAAGTACACTCCCATTATATATTAATTGTGTTTCTCTTGCACTGCAGGAGTAAGTAATTAAAGTAGAACATAAATTAAAGCATATTTTGTCTTATGGAAATCCAAGTGTCGGTTCTAGTTTACTTTCAAATTAATTAACTTCTCAAATCTGAATGGAGATTTCTGGAGAGTATGGGCAGAACTATTTATTTATTTAATTAATTAATTAGCATCTTATTTGCATGTTTATATACGTGTTTTTTTTTTAATTTGATCAATTATTAGAGCTTCATTGGTTTATAAAGAATAGATGATGGCACAAATGAGTGAATAACGGGCCTTCTCCATAACAAATTAATCAGGCTTCGGATTGCCCTAAATTCTAAATAGTGCCTTTATTTATATGGACATCATGATGCTTGCACTTAGAATAACTTTATTTTGTACTTTCTTATAAGAAAGACCTTGAATTTATAAATAAACTACCGTCTTTCATGAAGAACGTGGGACGAAAAGTTATAAAATACATTAATTGTTTATCTTTATTGGGAAAAAACAAAAAAAAAAAAGAGAAAATTACAGAGAAATTTATCCTCGAGGAAATATAGAGGAAACAATCAGGTAGAATTTCAAACGTATATATCAAATTTATTCTTCATAAATTAACTAATATGTCAAATAGAGTAAATTACATCATTGGTCTTTAAAGTATCACTACTTTATCAAATTGGTCCTCGTAGTTTTAAAAATACCGATTCGATCTTTAAACTGATTTGGTACCATTTTGGTCCATAAAATTTTAAATATATCATTTAAGTCTGATGCCCATCGGACCGTGCGAGTCTAGTAAATATTTTTTTTCTAGACTTTTGCAGATCACGTTAACACTCACTAATTCATACTAGCCGCGTACACGTGTGTTGTGGCTGGCATTTTTTAGTGTGTTGCGACTAATATTTCTTAGTTCTCAAATAGGCAGCTACTGTCAGCTTCTCCAAAAAAAAAAAAAAAAAAAATCCTTGGTGTGAATTTTTGTATGGGTTGATTAGGCTATAGAAGAACTTGTGAGTGAACAGCTGAACAAATGGATTGTACCGGACGATATTGGTGTACACTATCTTCCTTGGTTTGTGTCATTTATTTCAACTCCCTTTTTTCATAATTCTCAGATAGAAACTACATTTTAAAAGCATAACCTAATTGGATCTGCATTGCGAATGGAATTCATTGTTTGATGTTTTAAAACTACCAATAGCTCTTGTAACAAATATATTTAATATAAAGACATGTTGTACTAGTAACAAGATATTTGATTGTGAAAGACTACTAACTATAACAAGAGACTTGTACAAGTCCTTACCGGCTACATACTATAGTGCATAGCATTTTGTTTGTATAGTCATTTCTTTTGTTTTTGCTTAAGAATTTTTAAGATATTTCAGTAATATTTTTGAATTTTAAAAAAATGTGTATTACATTTGAATTTGGTGTGAATAATGTAGGTGCTACGAGACCAAATGGTTGATTATCTTGTAAGGCCAATAGTAGTTATGCACTTATGGATTCACAAGGCAAGGGGTCGAGCACAAGCACTTGTACTCTATTTCAAAGTTATGCTAACTTGTAAGTTATTAACTAAAATGTCTAATTTGATGCATAAGGATTAATGAGATGTGACTTGGTGTGCAAGTAGTAGTTATATATAGCATATGTCAATGGATATGGTACTGATTGGGGTGGACTTTTTTCATAACATATATGTGTGCCTTTATTTGTTAATATGTTTTCAATAATAGTATTGTGTTAATAAAAATGTTTCTTTATTTGTTTCTTTGGTCTGCTTTGGGGACTCAGTTTTTCTTTACATTTTGTTGCAAAAGAAGTGGTTGTTAGTTATCGATTTTGTGATCATCTATTGTTTTTCTTTTTACTTTTTTGTGACGTATCTGCCACGTGCACGGAGGAAGCTACTAACGATCCAAACCTACATCTTTTTATTGGATCTGATTGCAGTTTTGTCGTATTGGGTTGTTCTTTATGACCCCCACAATATAAGGTACAATATTAAAGCTATTGGGACAATATTACAATCGTGATCGCTGCGACAACGAATCACATATTGGATAGTAAAGAATAATGATTGGCAAACTATAATAAACTCTTTAGTCGTGACATACTTGGTTAACATGTTAGCTACAATGTATTCTTTATCTTTCTTAAATTGTTAAGATAAATAAGTTCCATTTATTCTATTATTCTCTCTCAAAACATTTCAGCATACAATACTATAAGCTAACTATGTTGTAGGAATAATTGGTGAACAGGTCTATTATAGGTTGCATTATCTCCTTGATCAATTTAAGAATATGGTGAATGCTCAGGTATTTCTACAATTTGTAGTTTGGAGCTAAATACGAGGTACAACTACACTTGCGTAAGACTCATCAAGCTCAGTTTGGTAAGAACAAACTCAAATTTGCTTCGCTACAAATGAGTATCATGAAATGTTAATTTGATTCTCCACTTTTGTGTTTGGATACTATTATAGCAGTGCTACACACATAACTGCTTGTAAAACCAAACCTGAAATCGAAAATATTAATTAGTAAAATTTCATTATTTGTAGAGTAAAAGGGTAAATTGTACAAGCAAAATCATTGTTTATAGATACAATAATTTCTACAATTGAAGTAATTATCTATGAGGCCTCATTATCTATACAATGCACATCATTAATAACCTAAACTAAAAATATATATGCGCATTAAGATTTTTTTATCACAAGATAATTATTATTTACCACGAGTGCAAATGTACATCCAAGTTGATATGATCCCTTGGTGTTCTTGTCTAGCGTTTCATCTCTATTCCATTTGATGTACCGCACCCAATTTGCGCTATTTTCAATGTTTCGATCAGTTACAGGAAAATGTCTCTCCCCCAAGAGAAATTATGAGTTTCATCAATTTATCAACATAATTGAAGAATTAGGTTGGGACATTACCATTTGTTTGAATGAAGAGTATGGTGGTAAAAGTATATATTACGAAAGGATATTCGGGTGAAAGTTTCTTCGGCACCTTTCAAAGCAACGAATTGAAGAATCTTATTTGTCCAAGTCAGTAACAGACAAATTTCTTAAGCATCTGGTTAAACTATAAACTAATTTCTTCTTCCATCCATATCAACTCTTTTAATTTTTCATAGACTTCGCATCATAGTACATCAGTATATATTAACTTGTTTGTTTTTCATATATGGTAAATATTTTAATTCCTTAATTGTAGATGTTAAAAAATACAATCGATACAAAGATTTATAAGTCTAATACATACAGAGAGATTTTTTTTGTTTCCCCTTTATTTATGTAAAAAGTTATGGGCTGAATTTTAGGTTTCCATAACAAATGTTAAATATGTTGGCCCCAAGATAGAAATAATTGCAACATGTAAGGATTCTGATTTCACCTTGGTTGTCACAAGTGCTACGGTAAGTAAAATATTTCATGGACTTTTTCTAAGACTTTATTTGAATTATTTTTATATTGTAATATACTAACGCTTTGGGTAATATCATTTTGCAAGGTACTTATCGACTCAAAGACGGGCGATGTAAACATACAAATCGCTAAAATTATCTATAGAAACACACATAATATGCATCAATATTTTCTACAATCTCTTGTCTTTTATGATATGCAATATATAGGATGTCGGATCGGCGATTGAGGTGATTTGATTGGAGAGGTTTTAGCAATATGTGATAAACCGCAACCGTATACCGTCCTTACAACTTCTGAATGTAGGCTGTTACAATTCGACAAGAAAGATTTCCACAATCCAGTCATGCGAGATGTGTTCAACACAATTGTAATAATTGTGAATTTACTCAAGGTTTGTCCGGTTTTTACTAGATTGATTTCTCTCTATAAAACTTGCATTTGCATTTAATTACCTGACATGAAAAGACGAATGAGAATAATTGAAAAAATTAGTTTTATCATTTGCCCGTTTAAATTTTGCTTTCAAGAACGAATTTTGGTTTACAACTTACTCTTAGAATATTGTAATTCTCATTTTGTTCATTCTCTTCTTTTAATGACATTGTTGAAGTTTGAAATACCGGACGGACTAGTGACAACTCAATTAGACGAACTAACTATTGACGTGTCGAGTAAGTCATTTAGATGGCAGCTTTTGGCTGATATTGCTTTGCAGCAACATAACCGAAGACTAGCGATGCTACTTAACAGTAACGGTGTCACTACCTTACTTAACGATGACTAAGGTAACATAAGTTAATTTACAAACATGTATTGATTTTTGAACTAAGTGTACTATTTTATATTCTTTTATTGTTTGGGTTAATTTAGCTCATCAAAATTAACATAAATTAAAGAATAGAGGTGATAATTGTACACATACATTATACATCAAGAATCTTCTCGAATTCGATATAATCAAAACTCAAATTTTCTAAAAAGATGCACCATTGCTCTTCAATTTCCAAGGTCGAGGTGCTCAACTCATACACTCAAAGAACAAGAACAATAAGTGTTTTTAATGGAATTACAGGTTATTATTTCTAATTTAAAAAACATTAATTGGATAACAAAACTCATTATTGTATAGAAAAAAATATACAAGTTTACCACTATTATTGTTGTATGGTGGTGCCGGTTGTTGTTGTTGTTGTGCTGCTTCATTTGAATGTCACTGTCCTTTTTTTTCTTTTTTTTTCTCTCTCCATTATAGCTAGCACACAAGTCTTTTCTCCAAGACTTTTACTTACTATCATAAAATAAATTAATACTTATTACCTATAAAAAAAATTATAGGATTACCAATTCAAAGAACATTAAGTACTTGAGTGAGACTACAGTACTATTAATAGTATAAAGTGTCCGTACTAGGGCTCCATATTATCATTTTTAAAGTTCAATTAATCAATCCAAACCGCTCAATGTTATCTCTATATATAAATGTCATTGTAGACCAAATTTTATATTTTTTTTTTGGTGTTTTTTTTTACTTTTTTTAGATAATTAGAAAATGACTTAATGTAAACATTATAGACCATTCAAAAATGTGGTTTTTTTATATATCAAAATATATAGTTAAAATTTTTTAAAAATTATAAAATTTGGTCTAGAACTATATTAACATATGGATATCACATTGAATGGTTTGGATCGATCAATTGAACTTTAAAAATCATTATATGGAGCCGTAGTACGGACAATTTTGTACTATTAATAGTGCCGTAGCCTAACTTAGTAACATAAAATTAATTATTTGGACAAACTATATAGTAATTATTTACCGTAAAAGGGTAACAAAAAATATGAAGTGTTTCATTAGTATTTTCACAAAAGAAATCTATATTTGGACTATAAAAGTAATTGTCTATTCGGACTACAGAAGTAATTGTAAGTTCAATATCATAGATTTTGTGTTCATAATTAGTGCTACCTCATATATAGCAGTAATCCTTAAAAGCAATTGGAGACCACAATTAAGTATCTATTCAAAACAAAAACAATAAAATATTAGTTAAAAAAAATTGAATATATAGTTAATGTTAAAGTATCTATTGGTGATTATATCCCCTAATTAGATGATTTATTATTTTAAAAAATATCAAGTACTCACATTATGTGTGATTGATTCACAAGATGACAATGTTTTGAAGTGCAAATCCACTAACTTATAACCTTTCAAATTTGTTAAATTGTCTTTATCGTAATTATTTTTCAGGCCACAAAATAAGATTCAGGCACTAGATTTTCCTTTTCTATTGCATATGTTTTATGTATCATTTTGTTTTTTTTCGAAAAGTTGATAGAAGCTACCAACATTTTATATGTTATATGTTATATGTATCATTTTGTTTCAACGCATAAAGAAATTATTTGTTATGTAACATAAAAAATGTAAGCGTGTGTACATTATTTTTACTAGGGCTATAACTCAGGCTTCGCCCCGAAATATGATAACAAATAAATAATAAAGCTTATAAATTAAAAATATTTATTTTAAAAAAATTGAACATAATTTTAAAATTTTTGATGTGAATAATAATAATGATGATGATGTAATAATTTATAAATAATAATATATAAATGTTGACTTTAAGGGGTAATTTTGTCATAGACATATCATATCATCTTATTAAATGGGGGAGAGAAAATACATATAAACCATTGGATCAAAGGAGATGAAGGGTTTAAACAAAATCAATGGTTAATAATATTGATGATGTGGCATAGTTGAGGTGCTTAGAGAGTTACCCCTCTTTCTAGTTTATAGATTACGATGAGGAAGTTCGATCACAAATATTAGTTCCATGACGTCACAATAGATTTCACTTTTCAAACAATAATTATAATATATTTGTAATAAAACGAAAAATGTAATATGAAGTGAGAAGTAGGAACACAGGTAAAAAGAAATGAAAATGTCTAATTACCCTGTTTTTTAATCAAAGCCGGCCTTAGTCCTTGATTAAGGTGTTATGCTGTTGTAGTGAGTCTAGTGACGTAGCACAAGTGAATCAAAGGAAGGACAGTCAACGTTTTGCATTTGCAGTTTTAGATAGGTCATATATGATATCTAGTGTCCTCAAAATTAGTGTTCACATGACCATATTATTACAAAATTTGAGTTAATTGTTATACAATTTAAGATAAGAATTACAAATTAAAATGAGTACGCTTGGAAAATTCCTTTTATTAAATATAGAAGCTGTACACTGACATGAGCTAACCCCAAAGGAAAGGAGTTTGCTGATTAATAAAATTTTGGTACAGGAGGGTCCAATAATAGGCTTAGTTGTTTCGATTTCATTTGCCCTTTTCTATTTTTTTTTTTCCATTTTTTGGGCTTTTAAACAAGAGGAAAGCTAACTGTACCTCAACAAAAAATCCTCCAAAATCGTAACTCAATCTAACAGCACGCATGCACAAACTATAAACACCCAAAATAAGCAACTATGAACACGGTTTATCAATGGTATGAACATGAATAAATTAGGACGAGTGGGCAATTTTCATTTCCGCACCTAACTGTGGGGACCACCACTATAACTGTCAAATTGCGCATGTGCTGAAATTAATTTAAACACGTTTTTCACATGAACATAACAACTGCACTTTATGGGTCCCACAACAGTTGCACCTTCTGCTGCGTAGGGTGTTCATACTTGATGTAATAAGGTGTTCATACTTGATGTAATAAGGTGTTCATACCTTCTACATGCTCTTGTTCATACTGTGTTCATGGTATATTCAAACCTGGTGCAAAAATAGTATTCTTGCTCTCCAAGAAAAGAGTAAATTGTTGTGTTAGATGTTCAGTGTTTGTTCGTCTGGCTTTCTATGAGGTTTGATATGGGTGTTCGTACTAATTATGTTGCGTTGTTCATATCACTAGATGAAATTGTTCATACTTTGCTAACACTTCGTTGACGTCGTGTAGTGCTCTTCCTCCTTAGACTTCTTGGCCAGAGTGTGCGTGCACTCGCGGCCAGCAATGACCGAAGATCGTCTCCATCGTCGGAGATAGCATCAAATGGGTGGAGATCGCCTCAATTGCCAGAGATCGATAGATATGGCATGAGACTGACGAAGATTTGTTTGAGATCGCGAAGATAGCAAATATTGCCGGAGATCGCAAAGATTGCCGGAGATCGTCAGAAATTGCTGAGGTCACCGCCTCAAATCGACGGGATCACTTCAACATGAGCAATCTTCGTTTGTTCATGTATACGGACGGTAAGTAGTTTACTATTTTTGTCTTTTTCCAAAAATAGTAAGATGGAACATTGTTTGTTATACTAAAAATAGAATGTGGGTTGGGATACAAAGATAGGGGATTAGAGGTGGGGTAAAGAAAGATTTTCTCTTTAAACAATTGAGTAGTTTAAGATAAGAAAATTAGAAAGGCCATAGCGAGGCCTATATATATTTTTTTTTGAAAAAGTGGACAAAGCCACCGTTTTTCTTTTCATTTAAGGAAACCACAAAACATAACAGAGTCTTATTACAATCCTAATTAAATCAGAATCCAGTCATTAGGAAACTGATTATAACTACTAAAAGGTTCACAACCTGCTAAACTAAAAACAAATAGAATGGCAATAATGGCAAGCATGGATTAAGATTCTGAGATGGCCTCCATAATGGTGACCCTTCCAACTTCTCTTTCCATATTTGTTTCTTCATTCATGATTAATCTTTCTTCTCTAATCATCAGATGTAAGCCACTATCCTTTCATGTCCAGGTTTTATACAAAGTTAGTACTTTCGTAACAATTGTATTAAAACTAGGTAATACACTATTGTAAAAAAATAATCCTATTTCTGATATTCCAGAAAACCCATAACACAATACAAATTATACTTTGAGCAAAAGTTCTATCTTCATTACTCATACTCAAGAGTACTATCCCAAAGGTTCTGGATTGAGGATACCACCAAGTTTATACCCCTTGAATTGTTCCTATTGAATGACTCCCTGAATTGAAATATTATAGGGCTTTGACAAATAAATGATCAATATCTTCCAATTCAGAACAGAACTCACATGCCATACTACCTGTCCATCCTATAAAAAATAAATTGACTCAACATAGCGAGGCCTATATATATATATGTCATAAGTACGAACGTAGTATATTAACCTGCACTGCATCTAGAATTAGAAGACAAATCTGACTTCTACATCAAAAGCCAACTTTCAAATTTGGATTATTCTTTTTTTATTTACAACGGTGTTTCATAAAAGAACGGGAGATAGTCACAATCGCAAAAGCAACCCAAAAAAAACAAAAGAAAAGAAAAGAAAGAAAAGAAAATTAAAAAGAGAGAAACAGTGATAGTCACAACTCACAAGTCAACCAAACTATTGGAAAAAAAATCATCTTATTTTTTTTTTCTTCTAGATATAGCTTTTACACGAAGAGAATTTTCACTTTTGTCATGATAGAAACTGATTTGTCTGTGCTAAGATATATATTTTTAGTGTTACCATTCAAATTATAAATTATGAACTTCGCATTTAAATTTTATTATTAATTTATTATCTCCTTTATCGTTCATATAAAAAAGAAAAAAGAAAAGAAATCAAAGAGATCTTTGCTACAATAATTACACTATTTGATTAAAGCGGAGACTCCAGTACATATCAATTTATAAACCTAGCAGAGCTTAGAAATTTATTCGAAAAGTAACCCAAAAATATGCCCCATATTTACATGCACTTATGTATTCCTGCAGTAGTTATATACTTATATATAGTACTGGTTTAGGTACCATGGATCCCCAGCTAAATCATCCAAATTCATCATCACAATCAGCTCCAATTCCTGCAACCTGCTTGCAAGCTCAAGGGCCTGTGTTCTCAGAACAGAATTCTCTTGTTCTACAATCGAACATCCCCGTTTCGTTTCGCAGAGGGCATAAGCCAGTTTCTTGCCGTCCTCACTCAGTTCACTGACCTGAGAAGTCAATTCATCCAATTGGATCTTCTTTCTGATGCGCGACCGCCTCGCCGACTCTCTGTTCGACTCCATCCGCTTTCTCTTTCTGTCATCAGCCAAAATTTGCGTGCTTTTCGGCTTCGAATCGCCACATGGTGCAGCCATATGTTAAACTTATTTTACTTTGTTTCTTGATTTGTTTGTAACTATGATTAACAGCAAGATTCACTTATAATACGCCCACTTTATGAGAAGACGTAGAACCAGAAGAGGTACGCGACGGAGAATGATTGCGCGACGTGGATGCGCCGCTGGAGACCTGATGCACTTATCGCAAACCTGGAATCGGAAGCATGGACAAGTGAAAGCTTGAACAGAAGGCATCCATCTTGCATCTGGACAATTTGACAATAATACTTTTTTTTTGTATCTTAAAAGTATGATGAATAAAAAAAAGATCAAAAATGGTGACTTCACAAAATTCTCGGAAAAAAATTGGTCAGAGCCTCCTCTTAAAGACTGATATTTTTTTTAAAATAGCCCCAAATTGGTTGGGCAAATTTTGGCAGAACCTCCCTTGTAATCGAGTAGAAAAGTAGCCAATAAAAAGAGTAAAAATGTGTTGACCTAATTTATGTTTATGGGGAGGTAGAGTTTTGGGTATAATTATTTGGTTTATAGCTAGGGAAGAGAGAATGAAAATTATGGCAGCAATTCCTTGTTGAAGGAAAGCTTAGTAATGAAGGAGAGAGGAGAGGGAAAAGGGAATTGGGGATTGTAAGGGGGTGGAATTTATAGGCAGGGTTGAAGGATTTAAGTGCAAAAAAATCAAATTATATAAGAAATTTGGTTATATGTACCCCTAATTAAATTATCTCAAGAAGGGTCCATAAATATACTTTTTATGTGTATAAAGATGAAGTAGATGGAACTTTAATTTGACTTCAGTTTAATTTAATAAAGGAATTTTCATCAAGGATTTATACCTAGAAAATACATAGAAATTCTTCATTACTTGAAAGTTGAAAGTGATAGATAGATATACTTTGATTATTATTTTATGTGAGAAATTTGTAATTTTGGTTAAGTTTTCTGATGAAAGCTAGAAATTTTTTTTTTCTACTATCAAGTATTATAGTTTGTGTATTGGCATACAAAAAGGAAAGGTGTGATTTATGTTTAAACTTACTACAAAATTACTGAATATATTAATTAACAATTCTTAATTGGACAGAAGATTAATGCTGCCATCACATTAATATAATTAAAATTTAAAGAATATATACCATGCATCTATATATCTGTCATTATTATCGGATGACAACTGGTTGAAATTAATTTCAAACAAATAAGAATTTTAATGTACTGTTATGAGGTTATATCTCACCTGCTATATATAGATTAATAGATACGTGTTGTATCATCATCTGTATGCTTTCAGACCTAAAATTCCTAGCAAAATCTTTTAAGTTTGATGTGAATTATCTAATTTGTAGGGTGGATTGCAGAATTATTTTTGATAAATTGTGGAAAAAGAAAGGTAGGAAAGGAAAAGTTTATAGAGGAAAATGAAAGAAAGAGATGGCTTTGGAATCTCTCCGTGGAGAACATTGGAAAAAGCAAACTGCAATAAAAGTGTAAGGGGGCGTTTGGTTCGTTCTTTAGAACAAAGATTCCCAGGATTACGTGATGCCAAAGGCCAATTACTACGTTTGGTTTGTAACGTTTGGCAATCTGTTAGGTAATCACTAATTACCACAGTAATAAAATTACTCCGATACATGGCTTTGCTCGTCCATACCCACAAGGAACATGGCTTGGCTCGTCCATTCCCGGACATTGTTGTCAAATAAGGAATGTACATTTTTTATGGCACGTGAATTTAATTATATTACCATGCCATTCTTGTACTCCCTCTTCATTTTTGTTGCATAGTATATTTTTTTTTTCAAGATGACACATGAATCCCGTCTCTCATCTATATATACAAAGACAAAAATGTTTGACTATTTATATTTGTTTTGACATTACGTATATTTTTATTTCGGATAATGAAATTAAAAGGGAAAAAAAAGGATAGGTCAAGATGCGAGAATGAGATAGCAGCTACACATAAGTTCGATTTGTAAAAAAAGATCTTTTGTTCTGATATGATTTAACCGATATAAATATTGTTTTTAACATTTATTTACAAGTAAAAACAAATACTACAATAATATATTTTTAACGTTAGATAGGTTGAACTCTAATGAAGGGCATATTTGATATATATTTATTTGCATTAATTCTCACATTCCTTGGCATTTAAAACATCAACCAAACATGGTTTAAACTTGTTCATGGAAATTACAAAGCCGGGAATAGAATTACTGGGAATTAGGTGATTGCCGGATATCCTATATAGAACAAACCAAACACCCCCTAAGAGTAATAACTAGCGTCCACAAAAAAGTTGTCCATAGCGTTTATAGGCTATATTTCGGAATTTATTTGTAACATTTCGAGATATATTTATTACATTCTTTGTACATTTATGGATGTATGGACAGCTTTTCAATAGACGCAAGATGTTTCTTAAAGTATAAAACACATGCACTGCTTAGTTTGCATGAACCAACTTCTTTTTTTAGGAACATTTTTGAAGGATATCATATAATCATGGCATAAAAATTTTAAAAAAAATACCTTTATATTTAATTTATTACAAGTAATTGTCATTTTTATATTATAGTTACATACAAGTAATTGTCATTTTATATCAAGCAATCTAGCTAATTAAATTTGCATATTATTGTAAGACGTTACATTCACATAACATTATATCCTCCCATTGGATAAATAAAAAAATTAAGGGACTCATCATATGATTATTTATGCTTGTTTATTTGGAACCATAATATTAACACTTAGATATTAGATACCTGCATTTAAATATCTGATAGTGGAAACAAATTAAGGCACTAATTTTTGTTATGTACACATTTTTTTTCTTCAAATTTTGCATCTTTGGATATTAACATTTAGATATTATATACGTACAAATACAATGAGTCAATATCAAATTTCATTCTATCTATAAGAAGCAACATAGAAAGAGACCAAGTCAAGTAAAGGACCAGATTAATTAAGGCACTGCATAAATGTTAATTAGCTTAGCCTAATAATTTATGGTGCAAATTTAGGAAAGCTTGTAATTAAGAGAAACAAGAATAATTGTGATGGAACTACTTTTCTCCAAGTATATATTGAAAAGTCGGTCTTCTAGATGACTAGATTCATTTCGAACGATATATATAGATAGATGCTTTCAATGTTTTCAATTGTCCACAACTTCATTCTTAATTCCTCGTTCTAGATCTGCATGATGCTCCATAACAAAAATTAAAAATTGCATATTAATTAGAAGCAGCCTATTAGAGCAACTAACGCTCACCTGATGAGAGGTCACCGGTTCGGAACTCAGATAGAGAGTTTTTTTATAGACATTTAAATTTGAATGACTAGACCTCATCTTTATCTCAAAAAATAAATAATAATAATAATAATAATAATAATAATAATAATATTCCACACTAAGATTGATACAATTAATATGACAATTTTGACTTAGATTATGAACAAGTGTATAAGCAAAGTGTTGTCATTTTCTATAACAAAATTAAGGACGCAATAGCATTGAGATCTTCATTATGCCATGATTATGAACTTAAAATCCTGCCAAAAAGTTTTCAGATTTTCTCGCTACAAGACTTTGCAGAACAGCAAGGAATATTTTGAGGTATATAAAAAAATGAAATAGACCATGAATGCATGGTGCTATATGCAATGGTGGACCTTGAACCAAAATTATGGAGGGGTCAATCAAATTTAGTTGAGTTTACAAAATTCATTAATCAACAAATTTCAATAATTTACAGGTAATAATAATTAATTTTTTTTTTGGGGGGGGGGGGGGGGGGGGGGGGGGAGGGGGGGGGCAAACTCTGAATATTAGATAATAATTCAATGATTTATATGTGATTTTTACAAAATTTCAAATATTAGAGGGGCAGTGCCCCGGGTGGCATCCACAGAGATCCGCCTCTGGCTATATGTGTGTGTGTGTGTATATATATATATATATATAATTTTGTTACCGTTAGTCATGACTCACCCACAGAACCATGCAAGAACTTTCACGCACAGAACCATGCCGGACTGGAGGTTGTTCATAGGAATAGTTGAGATCAGTGAGCTGAGTCTTAGAGTTTGTTAAGTGATTGTTTGAAAAAGTGAATGCATGTAGGGTAGGGCAACTCAGTTTTCTTCTTTTTTCTTTCTTTCTTTTGTTGTAAGGATGCTAATTATGTACTACATATCAACCTTGGCAGCCCCTGCCAAGTTTCTCAAAAAAAAAAAAAAATTGTCGTGACTCACGGGCTGCTCCGTTAGTCACGGTCCAAAAACATATCAAATCACCTCCAAATTTCAATTTATATGGCTCAATAAATTCTTCATATCAAAATCTTATAGCACGCAAAAATTTTTCATTTTTGGAGATTTTTAAGTATTTATTTGAGATTTTTTAAAAGTGACTATGCAATATTAATAAAATAATCAATGTTTTATGTATAATTTTAAAAAATCTAGAAAAAATACTTAAAAATCTCTAAAAATGAAAAATTTTTGCGTGCTGTAAGATTTTGATATGAAGAATTTATTGAGCCATATAAATCGAAATTTGGAGGTGATTTGATATGTTTTTTGACCGTGACTAATGGAGCAGCCCGTGAGTCATGACTAATGGTAGCATAACTCTATATATATATATATATATATAGAGTAAAACTACCCTGTTCTTAGGAGCACAGAGGCCTCCCGTGCTCCTAACACAAAAATTATATTAAATCATCATGAAATTTTGATTTATGATTTTCATTAAATTCTTTATATCAAAATCTCCTATGATACAAAAATTTTCCATTTTTTGAGTTTTCTAAGTATTTGTTTTGGATTTTTTAAAGATGACATAATTTTATACATTATTTTATTATTATTTTGATGCAATCCTAAAAAATTCCAAAAAATATACTTAGAAAACTCAAAAAATAGAAAATTTTTGCATGATAGGAGATTTTGATATAAAGAATTTAATGAGAACCATAAATCAAAATTTCACGATGGTTTAGTATGATTTTTGAGTTAGGAATACGGGAGGCCTCCGTGCTCTTAGGAGCACGCTAATTTTACTCTATATATATATATATATATATTGAAGAATATATGTATATATATAATTGCTAATTTATTATGAGATTTAATTTGAGCAATCCGATCTCGTTTGAGATTCGTGCTAACAGAAAGAGCTAGCCTCTCTTAAACTCTTTTATAATCTCTTGTTTTGGTATATGCTCCTCATGTCATCCAACAATTGTGTATCAGCACCAACCTAAATATGTATGATTAATTGGACACTCCAAAACATTGTAACAACATCAACCATTATATACACGTAGCAGTTAATTGAAAAATAATAATAATAATAATAATAATAATAATAATAATAATAATAATAATAATAATAATAATAATAGAATTATAATAAGCTGGCATATGCTCCACTGTATCAAAAGAAACATTTATTTAAGGATAGGTTTCTACTTATTTTTCTGCATTCAGAAACTCTATTGCACTCAGTGCACAGCGTCGGTGGGAGTACGTAATTGATTACTGTTAAGTTAGTTATTAAGTAACTTATACTTCAGGTGCACATACAGTGTTATTAGGTAGAGAGCATCATATATGAGGTTTGTACTAATTGGTCAACTAAACTGATTTCCTTTTCCCATCACATTCACATCCCACCGAAAGGAATGAAGAATCGAGGACAGGCAGAGGCAGACAAGACAACTCGATCGTGTTCCTTCCAAATTAATATATGCATTCAAAAAATAATACCTCGCGTCCATAGAAAAACCGTCTATAACGTCTATATGTTATATTTAAAGATGTATCTGCTACAATTTTTGTTACATTCTTTGTATGTATGTAGACATATAAATGGCTTTTTAATGTACGCAAGATATTTCTCATATCCTTACAATAGTATTATAATCTTGGATGTGATTTTGTACAGTATAAGCAACACTTTGACAACAGTACCTTGATATTTTTTTTTTTTTGGTTTCGGCAGCAACTTTGAAAAGAGATACTTGACTGTACTTTGCAACCGAATAAGATATGCATATTCGCATATTCGTATTCATGAGTCTAGAACATTCTATTAATTCTATTAAGTATTATATTTAGAACCTAATGAGCTTCATTTTTTAATTTGTGTTATCCACTTTCTATTTAACCTAAGTTACACAAATCACTAGAGATATGAAAATTTAGGAAACAATTATTCCGTACACTATCTTTCATGCTATTTAAGTGATAGATTAATCAACATCATAATATTAGTAAAATTTAGTGTAATTCAAATAATATATAGTACAATTTTATGTTGCTACTTCAAAAATAATAAAATAAATTATTAGATAACTAAATAAAGAATTGCATATATAGTATTTGAAAAAAAAATAAAAAAGAGATAAAGGTCATAGTGAGTTCAACTTTTAAAGATGATAACACTTGAAATCATTTTTTTTTATTTAGAACATTGTTATTAGACTTATGTTACTATGAAATGAAAATCCATTTATTTTTAAAAAAAGAGTAAACAGTTCATTATAGTAATTATTTTAACATTATATTTTAGAGAATTTTCCAAATAAATTAGAAATATATGAAAATTTACAAACATATTATTTGACACATCAACAAACGAAAATTTAAATATAATCTAAGTTAAAAAGAGGATAGACAAGTTGAAAACATTTTTAAAATTTTAATTAACAATAAATACAAGATAATAAAATTGAAAAAAAAATAGGAAAGGAAGTTGCAATAATTTACATTCTATTAACGTTATGCAAATTATCTTAGTAGACATTGTCGAAGCAACGCGAGGCACTCCTCTAGTACAAATAATTACGAGTAAGATTCCGACACATTGTAAGAACCAACCTTTAATTGGTCTAGTAGCTAAGGACAAACACTCTCTGTGTAGGAGATTGCGGGTTCAAAACCCAAATAAAATCTTTTATAGACATTTAAATTTAAGTGCTTGACCCTCATCATTATCTCAAAAAAAAATTCCGACACATGTTTGGTTCCTGGTGGGGTCTTCAATAAGTGGCGAAGCAAGGGGGTTTTGATCCTCTTCATCTTCAATGAATTGGCTAGTTAGTTTATTAATACTTTAAAATTATATAAAAAAAAGGTAAGAGATATAGTTTATTTATTAAAAATCTGACTAATTTAACAAAAAATATATTTTTTTTGTTATAAAATTGTTAAGAAATTTAGATTATAGACACAATATAAAGTCAATTTTATTAAAATATTGTTCTAACTTTTATTTGTAAGACAAAACCAAATATAATTTACATTTGAAAGCATGTATCAAATTTAATTAATTTGTTAAAACTATTTTATCTATTTTGGCTCATGATTATAAATTCACCTGTCGTTGCCGCGGTTTTCAATATCCCAGCAGGAATTTTTGGTAGATACTTCTTGAGCCAAAAATTGGAAAAAAAAAAAATTCTAATTGATCTTTAATTTTTTCCATGCTAACTTAATTTGATGCATTCTTGATAAAGATAATAGAGTTAGACTCTAGTACTAACTTAATATTTATGAGCTCTTTTTCAAAAATGCAAAACAAATAGTTAAAAAACTCTAAAAATGAAAAATTTTTCATATAAAAAATTTATTGAGCACCATAAATTGTGATTTCAGATATTATAACATAAATTTTGAGACTTTTGCATTTCGGTCTGAAATACTAACGTTAGTATAATAGTCTAACTCAACATAATATTCTGATTTGTCTAAGCAAAATCATTAAAATAAAATAAATTTCCTGTATTTACTGAAATTTTAAATTTTAATATTTTCTAAGTTTCAAATTCAATGTTTATAGTACTCTCGCAGATTACACATTTCTGTTTCAAAAGAAAGAGGGTGTTGTACATGTACTTGTACACATATAAAGTGAGTCCTTGGTGCTTAAAAAAGCACCGTAAAAGTTGGAACACTTGATCCGAAAGGCACTGCTGAAATAACTATTTCTTCGTACTAGAGTTGTACCTCGGGATTCACCTGAAAAGTGGTATTTTTTTTTTTTTTGATTAAAAACCCGTAGGTGCATTTCATTGAACATAAACACCAACAATCCTACATTACAATGATTCTACTTAAAAATACAAGAGACCTAAATTACCAATGCTAAACAAGAAACCTAATTACCACTGCTAACTACCATTAAAGAAAACATGAAAAGGCATCCTAAATTAAAAGTTCCTATGATCACTATCACCAATTCTATGGTTATGAAGATCCGAGCCTATGCCATTCAAATGACTCTGCGCATAGCTCTAGTTGTATCTCGACGTCACCTCTATTCCAATCTCCTGGCCCCCCGCTAAATTCATGGCCAGATCTGCGAGCAACATTCGCCAATTGATGCGCCCCTTTGACAACCTCCCTTGAAACATTGCACACCCTCAGTTTCCCATCGTACCGGTCTGCCATGCGCTTCATCTGCACCACAATTTCAACCACGCACCAAGATGGGAAGCAGTTGATGTCCCCAGTTATAATAGCATCCACTAGGACCTTGCAATCTGTGCCAATCACGACTTGCCCCTCCTCAGTGCCGTCCCGTGCCCATGCCTGGATGGTAGCTCTCACCGCCATTGCCTCGGCCTCAACTGAGTCCCTTGCTCCAACACCGGCACAGTGCATCATCTTGAGGAGACCTTGGGAGTCAAACCAAAGACATCCAATGCCTGCCTTCCCTGTTTGATCCCAAGACCCGTCAACTAGTATGAGCTGTGCATCTTCAGGTATCTAGATCGGCTCCCTCGCCCTTGGTACATGGTGTTCCTGTACCGGTTCAGGTGTCGCAATAGCTTGGCGCGAAACCGAGATCGGATTAAACACCTTGCCCTCTATGACAGTTTTGTTTCGAGCCTTCCAAATACCCCACATGATATTGCATGCCAACGCGAAGTTCTCACTACCTATTTTGGTTGCCACGTGCAAAAGAGCTTCCCGACACCGGAGTGGTATTGCCTCCATTTGCAAGTCTAGATTTGATGCACACCACACCGCCCTCGACCCCGGGCAGAAGAACAACATGTGTGTGATGAATTCATTCTCATTTCCACACCGCTGACATGTCGGGCTTGTTGCGGGGAATCTACGGTGCATGATCTGTCCCACAGCCAACCCCTCGTGACAGGCACGCCATAGGAAGGTTTTTATCTTAGGCAATATCTTGCCCGATTGCCAAATCAACTCCCACACAGATTGTGTATCGCTCCTAGGCATGCCGGGATCAGTTAATGCTTTATAGCCTTCCTTAGCTGTGTACCGGCCACTTTTGTGTCCGCACCATATGAGTCGATCTGGTAGCAATGCATTGGGTACCGGCAGTCTGACCTCTTGTAGTATTCGTTGCACGTGCTGCGCTCCGAACAGTTCGTGTAACTTAGCAGAGTCCCACCGTTGCTCTCCATCAATCAACAAGGTCGATACCGTGACCTCACTGTTCATGCCCTCTTGCAGTGGCGCGGAGTCCCATCCTGGGAACCATGGTTGACCCAGGGCTGGCACTTTCGCCCCGTCCCCCAGGTCCCATGCAGACTTGTCACGAAAGAATGTTCTTAGATCAGCACTTTTCGCCAAAGTTGTGATTCACCCGTGATATGCGTGACCGTCCAAAAACTCTGCTCTCCACAGTATTTTGCATGCAAGACCGATATCCACAATTTCTCCCGACCTTCAGCCATCTGCCATGTCAATTTGAGAATTAACGCCTCATTGACCTTTTCGATATCCCGAATATTTAACCCTCCTTGCTCAACCGGCTGGCAAACTTTATCCCAAGCGATTAAAGAGAGGTACCTAGTCTGTTTCACTTTTCCCCAAAGAAACTTTCGCATTAGCTTGTTAAGCTCATTAATTGTCTTCTTTTTTAATACCCCAACTGATATGTAATAGACAGGGAGCGATGTAAGTGTTGACCTGATGAGAGTTACTCTTCCTGCATGTGAGAGCAATCCGAGTTTCCATCCATCCAGTTGCCCCCAAAACTTTGCGGTGACCAGTTGGTGCGTCTGGTCTCCCTGCCTATTGCTCGTAGGAATACAGATTCCTAGGTACTTCTCATCCCTTTGAGCCTTCTTAGCCTGGAATGCCAAGAGAATCTCCTCTTTACACCGCTCAGAGCACCGCTTGCTAAACCAAATCTTCGACTTCGCCGGGTTGACCTCGAGACCCGACACCTTTCAGAACTCATCCATAATCTGCGTTAATTCCCCTATTTCCTGCAAATCGGCCTTTCCAAATAATACAAGATCATCAGCGTATAGAATGTGAGTTAACACTGGCGCTGACGAAGCAATACTTATTCCACATAAGCGGCCTATTTGCAGTGCTTTGGACAATGATTTGGACAAAAACTCCATCCCGATGATGAATAAATATGGTGACAAGGGACACCCC
This sequence comes from Cyperus esculentus, assembly GCA_030179965.1. Lineage (NCBI taxonomy): Eukaryota > Viridiplantae > Streptophyta > Magnoliopsida > Poales > Cyperaceae > Cyperus > Cyperus esculentus. Next base: position 3,703,856 of record JASGLE010000003.1, on the reverse strand, counting down.
TATCTCAAACCACGAGACGGCTTAAAAAAGCCATCCCCTTTCCCATTTACTAGGACTGTGATTCTGCCTTCCCTTAGGCATGAGAGGATAAGGTTGCGCAACTTTGCTGGAACGTTGACTGCTTGCATCGCCCGTTCCAGGAATGGCCATTCGATTGAATCGAATGCTTTGTTAATGTTGGCCTTCAAACGATGCTTCGGCGTAGGCGGCTGTATTGAAGGAATGAATCACTTCGCACATGAGAATAGTGTTATCGGATATGCATCGGCCTTTCACGAACGCCGTTTGAGATGGAGAAACGATCTTCTGGATATACGGTTGCAACCTATTTGTGATAAGTTTCGCCATTAGTCGATAGGTTACGTTACCAATACCCAAAGGCCGGTAATCTCTTGGTGTAGCCGGTTCCTCATTTTTTGGCAACAACACTATTTGACAGCCCATCCATTCTTTGGTGCTTGGCCCGTTATAAATGCCCCTTTGGATTACATGTAACACCTCACTCCCCAGTAAGGCCCAATTGTTTTGGAGAAACCGGCCATTGAGCCCATCTGGGCCCGGAGCCTTGTCTGGGCCCATTTGGTTCAAAGTGGCCAAAACTTCTTGCATGCTAGGTATCCTTTCCAGTGCTGGTGCGGCTTGGGCCGGAACTTGCGCATCTGGGCCGACTGAAAGACCTCCAAAATAATCATCTAATTCGGGCTCTGGATTAATCAGAATAGAGTTATACAGTATTCGAAAATACCTGATGAACTCTGTCTCTATGTCCTTCTCATTTGATACTCGATCCCCTCTTTCAGTAATAACAGACACGATTTGGTTTCTCCGCTTCCGCTATGTTGCCATGGCATGGAAGAAGGCCGTGTTACGGTCGCCCCACTGCGCCCACTGAACCCTCGACCGCTGCCTCCAATAGGCATCAAGAGCATCTTCCGCTTTTTCATATCGGGACATGAGTGCTTCCTCGATTCTGGGATCTTGCAGTGACGGGTGCAAGGATTGAAACTTTAAAATTTCCTTCTGTATTTCTTCTACCTCCTGCTGTGGTGTATGAAGGGCAGCCGACCATTCCCCTATTCGGCCTCTTAGATTCTTGCACTTATTTTCCCAACTTCCTTCTGAATCGAGCCCCCACCCTTCCTCACAGACCCTTTTGAAATCCGGCCTCTGTAGCCACCAATTTTCTACACGGAATTTCCGTACGCGAGCCGGTTTTGGCATGGTTCGGAGTAGAATCGGCGCATGATCACTGTGGAGCCTATGGATATGATTTACATACGCATCCGGATAGAGGTTGCACCACAGAGCCGTAGACATCACCCGATCGAGCCTTTCATGGATAGGCTTGTTCGTCCACGTAAACGCGGGGCCTTTGAAACCGAGATCGATCAATCCTCCCTCAAAGATGAAATCCCGAAAGAGCATACTGTTTCTGTTCAATTGTCGGTTGCCTCCATATTTCTCGGCTTCCTCCCGTATCGCATTAAAGTCTCCAACACAACACACAACTTGATGAACCTCAATTATTGTCAAGAGATCTTCCCAAATGGCCGGGTTATCCCTATACGACGCGTCTCCATACACAGCTACAAGCACCCAAGGCGGTTGATTGACAGGTACCACCTGAGCGCAGATGTAGTATCTGGTATTGGAAATGATTGTCACACGCACTCCAGCTTTCCACAATAGCCAGAGCCCCCCCGACAAGCCTCTTGCCGAAACAACAAAACTGTTTTCTAACACTACATTTTGCAAATACCACCCCGATTTCTGAGCAGAGCATTTGGTCTCAGAAATAAAGGCAATATCCGCACGGGTTGAGAGGAGTAACTGGTTTAGGAATCGTCTTTTCCGTGCCCCCCCCCCCCTCCACGGCAATTCCAAGACAAAATATTCATTGTTGCGGTCGGGGCGGGCTCCCGGTCCCCCCCTTGGCCTTCTTGCTGGTTTGTTGGTCTTCTTCACTCACCTCCTCTCTGCCTTTCCATAGCCCAATCAATTGGTTCACATCACTAGGGTTATTCCTTTTCAAATTCATTAACAGAGGGGTTTTGTTAAGGTCTACCTGCCCCTCAGTCGGCGGTTGCTGACTCTGCTCCTGTGTTGGGCTAGTCCAGCCCGGCTGTGTGCTGGTGCTGCCGTGCGCCGCTCCTCTGTATGTCATCCGGCCACCTTGCCTCGGCACCAATGCAATGTTGGTAATCCACTCACCGACCTTCGGTTCTAGGATATTTTGCATCTCCGGCCTAGCGCTATATGCTTCATCATTTTGCAGACGGGCCAACCGGAGCCAATCCGGGCATCCGTCCATATCATGCCCTACATGAGCGCAAAACCGGCATAGCCTCTGTACTCTCTCATACACAAGATACACCACGAATTTACCCGTGTCTTGATGCCGTGCCACCACTCTATCCCTCAAATTGCCATCTATCGGAATTGCGAGCTTCACCTTCTTGAATCGGCTGCCATTTGTGCGCATACATCTTTTATTTCAGACAGCTGAGTCCCAATAGGCTTGAGCAATGCCTGGATGCCCTCCATTGTTAGTACCCCCGCCGGTATCCCGTGTAATTGGGTCCACACCTCCATCCGAGTGACCGCCGGGTTCTGGAGATCGTTCGGGCCCGCAATTCGGTTGACCGCCACAACATCATTTTTATAGATCCATACGCCCTTATCAATAACACCCAGCATCTCCTCCTGATTAACAAAGTTTAGGAGGTATAGATTTTTTGAGATGGGGCTGATCTTCGTGGTGGGATGAACATTCCATACCCGGCGCATTGTAACCGAGAAGAGCGCATCAACCGGTGTTCTGTCCGACACCACTCTGGCTAAAGCACATAGTTGCCAATCTCTCTGGTGCGTCGCCTGTTGTGGTAAGTCGAGCTCATCTTCTTCTCGTTCCTGATCAGCTTGGAGCGCTGCGAACCGCTCTATGAGTTCCTCGTTAGAGAGTGACATGAGGCAGTTTTTTTGTATAAGTTCTATTTCCTCAGACTCCAACCAACAAGCCCACTGAGAACTGTTATAAGGCACCTCATCCCCCTTATGCTTGTAGCCCATATTGAACTCCTTAAATGCAACTTTTTCCATTTCCAGCCGGCCTTTAAGGCCCGTTACTATTTCAGGGGTGCCCGGCTGACTTGGCAGGTCGGTCTACACATTCTGGGCCGATATTAATTGCAACCCTCTAACCTCCTTAATGTTTTCCAAACTATTGCGGCCCATACCTGGTGGACTTCTTTCATTCAAGACCAACCTATTAATACTATCATGCTCATTTTGGGACTCAACGGTAACTAATGTACTGACTCCTGGAAAAAGGAGTTGTGCCAGTTGCTTTGGAGTGAGAATAGGTTGAGAGCCTACACAGAAATGGCCATCAAAAGCTTCCCCATCTTTGGCTTTACCTGGCGTGAGGGCAAACTGGACCCCAGGACGTAAAGGAGAGGCAAGGGTTAATGCTGCTTTCCCTACTGAGCCAGACTGAACACCCGACTTTTGCCTTGCTTGGAATAAGCATCTCTGCACCCCTCTCCTAGCTTCTGTACCGTTACAGTGCCCTCCTTTGATTCCCTGATGGTCACCCGTACCCACAGGATCTGCTGTGGCAGCGGCAGACCTATCTCGGTCGCGGTGTGGCACTGCACCGCCAGTCAGCTGCGGAGAACTCTCCTCCAATGGCGAGGGCACCATCGTCGGTGTATGAGCCCATATGTGGTGTCCCCAGTGACTCCCGGAGCTATCGGCTCCATCCCCCGCGAATTCAGAGTCGTAGTAACCCCCACCATATTCATGGAAACGCCTCCAATTATCCGAAGCTCTTGTCAACGAGTCCCTAGCCCGATTATCATCAGAGAAACCACCATTTTCATCTCTCCCGTAATAGAAGTCTTCCATGAGATTAGGCGGTGGATTGTGGTCATAACGCCAGTGAATCACCTCAATGCGAACGGCCTCCCACAAATCTGGAGCATGCAATAGTACATGTCGCGGAATCCTCCTTGGGTCATGACAGAGAAAACTCCCAACCACCTGGCTTCGATTCCGGGCATTAACCGTCTCACTATCCACCCAGGTCGGTTCACCGAAAAGAGCCATGATCCTTCTGACTACGTCCTCTGACCATACTCTTAGCGGGAGGTCCCAAATCCTGATTGTTACTCTAAAGGAAATAACAGGTCGAGCCTTATCCACTTCACCATCAAACATGGTGATGTCAAGGCCTTTGTTACTCGCCCACCGCTGGATGTCATGGTGTACCATGGGCCTATCAGTTAAAATCGGTAACCTAACCATAAAGATAGCCTCAGATCTAATTATCACTGGAAAATCCGTTCTTGGCCTGACAAGTGAGTCCATTAAATAATTCACTACCTTGCGGATAGCAGTATTGAGTGTACCCCTCCTTACTTGTACCGCCAGGGCGCAAGAGAAATTTGCCCCTTCATTCAGCTGATCTTCCGAGCCCAGGAAGAGCGATGCCTTGTCCACCTGAATTTCTGAAAAAGGGTATCCATTCATGCGAGCCATAACCACTGCAGAGGTGTCTATTCTAACAGTAGGAGTGCGAGGTAGGTAGAGAGAAGAGAGAAGTAAATGAGATAGAAAAGGTCTGGTTTAAGGTAGGTATATTGGATATGTGTATGAGGTGACAATCAATGAAGATAATGGAGCATTGATTGCTATCAACGGAGAGAGCAGCATTCAATGTATGACTTCAATGGAGGGTGGGGGTGGAAAGGCTAATGTGGAGGAGGGATCTCCATTGAAGCTCTCTCTCGTGGACGACCGTTTCTGGTTTCTGGGGGGTGTTCTGAGGTCACAAGAGCTAGGAAGGAAAGGAGAGAGAGAGAGGGAGCCCTGAAAAGTGGTATCAAATAAATAATTAAGAATTTTATAAAATTTTAAATATTTATATTAAACAAAACTTAAACAAAAATTTTAAATTTTTAATGTAATTAAATAATGATGATGATGATGATGATGATGATGATGATGATGATGATGCAATAATTTTATAAATAATAATATATATGAATATTGGATCATTTTTAAAGGTTAAAATTTGTTTTAGACAGATCACATTCATCTTATTTAATGAGTAGAGAAAAAAAAATATTAGTCATTGGATCAAAGTAGATAAAGAGTTTCAAATAAAATCAATTGTTAATAAGAGTGATGATGTGGCATGGTTGAGGTGCTTGGAAATTAATCTACCCCTCTTTATGAAGTATAGATAATAGGTACCATATATACACTTTAACCATTTAGAAATCAGTTTTTCTATCTAAATTTTTGAAGAAACTTTTGTAAAATGAAATAAGAAATGATAGACATATTCTTGAACTTTTAGGTTGGTTGTAATTTTGAACATTCTTATTTTTCTAATATCATTCTATAGTTCAGCAAATACTATTATAATGTTTATTAATGTCATTTAATGGCATGAAATTTGAAGATCAATATATCAGTACCAAAATAAATCTACAAGTGCAAATGCGATTTTTTTTTTTTTTTTTTTTTTTTTGAGGTAGCTGACAATTGCCAGCTAAATAATGTCACTTAATTTCAAACCCTTCTTTTATTTTTATTTATACAATGTAGAAGAAAATCTTATGATCGAGGACTCGAGGTCAGTTGAAGATTTGTCCAAGTAAGAGATCCAAATTAGTCGGACCAGTTTATGAAGTAAAAGGCCCAAATGCATGTCAGCATCACCTTGATATATGCTTTTCGGACTTTCTATTACGGGCCTCCCCCGTTTTATGATTCTGATATATATACAGTTTACAGTTGATTTAAATTGGGCCTGAAGAAAGAAAGTAAGCTTTCTAGGCTTAGTGTAATCCAGTAGTAATGTTTATAACGGATCATATAATATCTAGTTGTACACTGGTCGGGTTCGAAGGACAGCAGAATCTCTGAATTATATGAAAGAAAATCTGAGAAAACAATATTATAAATGGAAAAATTTTGTTGTCCCAAGCAATATCCTTGTTGTTCTTAGGCCTGACCTTGTACACTGGACCATATCACCTAAGAGCGTGCAAACCACATCAGTGACGAATTTGTTCAACTTACATGATCTTAAAAAATAAAAATGTTTCCAATCCAATATAAACTTTATTAATTTACAACGAGAACGAGTGATCAGGGTATTGGCTTTGTTGGATTATTGTATATCTTGGTGTAATGGTGACAGTTCAGTCAACCAAAACCTAAAAGCGTAACCGAATATTCAGGTAAGAATGAGGAGCTTAAAACACTGTCATACAAATGCACAACATATATACCCAAATTGCTGTTCGAAATTGACTGGGTTTTGGATATGTTGGGTATATCATCGAAGAATCGGTATATACCTATATATTACCCCTAAATGGAAAAAAAAATTGAACTCAGCCGCCTAAATGGACTTTGGTTTGTGGAAAGCAAAGGGCCTACCATAGATGCTATTTTCACGGGATACCTAATTAGTAATTAGTAAACAATTCTTTTTTTGGGCAGAATCATATTTATCACTACATGACAGTTCTCTAACAGATTCTTTATCTTATGTTAGTGATGTAAGATCCAACTATCAGCACAAAGTCACAAACAATGCAACATATTGTATACCAACCATCCTGATTGGCTTTCGCTGCATTGACATATACTAGTGAAGAGCTCATGCCTTGCTTTGAGCTAAAATTGTTATTTTTTATAATAATTTGTTAAGATAATATATAATGGACCTTAAATTGAGAAAATTAATATGAGTCTTAAGTATTAATGGGTTGAGACATTAGAGTATATCAATGGTGGTGATCAATCTAAGTAAACAATCAACAGCTGAGGTTTCTTATTTGGGAACGGTAGAATTTTCATGTCATTTTTTCCAATATTCTTTTATTAAGAGTAAGGATATCCAGAAATACCTGATGTATGTAACCCAAAACATCAGCTTGAGAAGAGCTTAAAATGCAAGCTTTTCATACGTTTTACTTACCAATTACCATTCTCCTTTGCAGTTTGCACACAGACACTAATTCTTAGTCCTAGATTTCAGGTTAATAATGGATCTAAAGTTCCAAACTGTTCTTATTTGACTTTATTATATAATCATCAATCTGAAGAGTGAATACTGTACAGTACAAAGAGTTTACTGGTAAAGATTAACAAGCGAAAAGCGAAAAGTCAAGAAGAACACCAAAAGAGGATGTCACAGTTAAAACTCTTAGATAGTAATACATTAGATAAATTACGTCTGATCGAACTCTCACCACACATATTTACAGCATGTCGAGATCCAAAACGCATCTCCCGACAGATAAAGGTGTCCGGTTCTAACTGAAAATAAGCTTTATACAGAGAAGAAGGGATGAAAATGAGAAAAAAAAAAAAAAAAAAAAGCCACCAATTGTACTTCTACAAAAACTCGTACAGAAGAGAGTACACAAATCGCTCGTGAGCTTATTTATCACTCACGGGTTATGACGGATGCTTCCGGATGGTAGTACAGCATCTCCTGCCACATCTTCTCTCGAATTATGTCGACCCCCATCTCCTCGTCAATCTCCAGATCGATCGGCACCTCGGCAGGAGGGTTCATGGCAGGGTCGTACAGGGGGGCCATATATGGATGCGCTAGAGCGTCATCCACAGTGATCCTCTTGGACGGGTCAAAGACAAGCATCCTCTGAAGCAAATCGACCGCAAGAGGATTTGCTTTCGAGTAGAGGCTGCGTAGTGGCATGCCTGGCGTGTACGGTAGGGACTTAATGTACTTGCGTGCCTTGGGGTTGTCTATGAACCCCATGTCTGCCTCAGAGATAGTGCCGAGCACATTGATTATCAGTTTGAGCTGGTTGAGGCACTCGGAGCCAGGAAAGATCGGTTTGCGCCCAAGCAATTCAGCAAATATGCATCCGACAGACCAAACATCGATAGATGTTCCGTACTCATCACAACACAGGAGGAGCTCTGGAGCACGATACCTGTTAAATTTAATTTGATTCATTATTCATAAAATTCAATGTAAAATTTAGCAAAAGCAAAAATTTAAGTATTCTCAATATCAATTTGTTTATATTGCCGTTCTTCATATAAGCTTCCGAAATAGCTTCGCTTGTTTGGCTTTAAATTAATATCTAAACCTTGTGCGAACATTAACATGTATTGCATTTCAAACCATATATTCCATCAATTCAGAAACCCTTTTTAATTTTAAATAGAAAACATCAGACAAGTACAAGAGGGCATACAAAAATGGAAGTGAAATAGAGGAAACAAAACCGTACCAGCGAGTGACAACATACTCAGTCATAAATTGACCACTTTTTGTGGAGTTGGTCCTTGCTAGACCAAAATCACAAATTTTCAAATCACAATTTGCATTCACAAGGAGGTTGCCGGGTTTGAGATCTCGATGGAGAATATTTGCTGAGTGAAGATACTTCAGACCACGCAGTAACTGCGACAGATAAAGATCAGGTTTAGGCACAAATTATTTTCTTATAAGTTGAAATACTTTTTTTCTTTTCTGTTTTCAATGCTCAACCAGTGTCTGTTAAAGTATTGATGCACAACTCAATTGAAATTTTGAAACAATGGGGGTTTCTCAAAAAAATTTATTTTATTCCATGAATTTGCAAATCGAATATATATCCATATTTTCATCAACCATGCCAGCCAGTAACATGAGATGCTTCTACAATTCCTTTACAGGACACAATGTCAAGACAATAATACATCGTTAAGACAATCTCAACCTGGAAAAGGAAATACTGGCAGTGGTCATCAGAAAGGGGTTGGGGCGACTTGATGATCTGGTGCAAGTCGGTATCCATCAGTTCATACACCAGATAAACATCTTTGAAGCTCCTCCGATGTGGAGGCATCATAATATCCTTTAGCGCGATAACATTATCATGCCTCAGATGTCTGCCATAAAAAATAATTTTTATTTTAGCTCACAATCAGCATTTCGTATTAGCTTTCTTTTCAATTTTATCTTTAATTGAAGTGACCACATTGTATTAACCCAATTTCAGAAAATAACAATATGAGTTGTTTGCATAGAGGGTTACTATATTATCATGAGCACTAACTCAAATCCTACAGTACTGAGCCCAATTTTTGGATTATATATAAGAACTCATTACATTTAATTTGTTTAATTACACTCAAAAGTAAAGAAAAACAAATCATCAAATTATTCATTTCCCGGTAAATTCCTCTTTGACATTGTTTTCTTTGTCTAAACTCTTCACTTCGTGTCAAACGCAAAAATTTATAGAGGATTTCTGCATCCTTGGAAAATATAATTCACTCATTTGACAATTTTTGTACTGCAAATACCAGATAACTGAATCAACTAGCAGTTTGCAAAAGGAAGGTGAAAGAAAGAATTTGTTTTTGTTTTTGCAGAAGAGGCTTTGCATTTGAAACCAGACATTGAAGTTTATTTAAAAATTCAAACCGAAGTCTGACAAAGAAAAATTAAAACAACAAAAAAATTTGCAACAATTGAGACAATTTGTCAAATTGCAGAAAAACCAAGCCATCCTTTAGTACCGACAAATACTTTTTCCTTATAATTGATAATATAGTTCATAGTTTGTGCAAATTGTGTGAACAACATAAGTAATATCCAATTAGTTTACCTAAGAAGCTTCAGCTCACGCAACGTCCTGAGCGCATCAACACGGTTATCAAAGACATTGTTGATTTTCTTTATAGCCACTTTCTCATTTGTCTCCCGGTTGATCGAGGAGCAGACAATGCCGTAGGCACCACGACCAATAGGCTTGATCGGTACATACTTAGTGTCGATCTCAAACAGTGTCTGCCACATTGTGAAGTAGTGCTTCCCATGGTTCCCCATGCCATTCGGCGGATCCACCATCATCGCCATGCCTTTTCCTACTTGATGATGGTTTAAAGAGTCGGATTGAATTGAATTTATAATAAATCAAGGAACAAGAGTTCCAATACGATGCCATAGTTTTTCTGGCACCGCAACTATTAACTAACCATCTGATCGCAATGTTCGAATCAAATGCATCAGATCACAGTGAATTTAATTAGGGGTTTATTCAAATCCTATAGACTGAACACAAATCCGTTGGCTACAAGATCTACACCACAGCTGTGGCAGTAGATGCAAACTCGATTAATTTAGAAATATTGTACTTTAAGACAAGCACAATTGGGGAATTTAACTCAGCAAAAAAGCTTCGGACTTGGGTTACAACTTACAACCATCACAGATGAATTTGCAAACTTCTGAAAAGGTGGGTTTTCAGTTTTTCACAGTCGAAACAGCGAGAAATTAAATTTTCTAAAAACTTTAAAAAAAAAAAGGTAAAAATGAAAATCATCAAAATTTTAGTAAGCTTAGTATTCTATTAGTTTTGTAAATAAAGTGTAGTATTGAGCCAAATATTCAGACTTTTGTAGATAAAGTGTTAAAGTGTTTGTAACTGAAAATCAAACAACAAGAGTGAATTGCAGAAAAGAGAACCAACTTACTTTCTGGGAAGTTTCTCAAAGGGGTTATACTTATCTATGCTCAACAATACAAGATCAACAGTTCAATTCTATAGCATCACACTAATTACTGATTAAGCAAGAAGCTATAAACAGGCAATCTTCTCCTAATTTCACAACTGAAAAAGATAGCAATCGATCGAAGTCATTTGATCATTCCTCACATTGAAAAAACCAATTGAAACAAATCAAGCAAAACCAGAAAAAGCATTAAAGGAAAGTTAGCAACTTGGCCATTTTTAACACTGCAACAAGAATTGCTTGCTTGTGGTTTTGGATGGAGTACCTTACTCGAGCTTAATTATGACCTTCTACAAGAGAAACCCACAACCCATTTGCTCATACAAATCCATCCACAGTGCACGATCCTTCGAATTGGGTTTGTGGGTGAGTGAGTGATCCTTCGAATTGGGTGCTGGGAAGGGGGAGGGAAGTGACGATCGGAGGCGAATTGGGGAAGAACTGAAGAAGAACTGAGGAAGAAAAGGAAGAAGAAATAGAAGAAGATGTGTCTGGGTGGGATTCGATGGTTAAATCAATTACTTAATGGCAAAGTTCGACGTATGTCCAACAACTTGTTACTATTTGAATATTTTTCCCGATTTTGAGCTTTCTATTTGTGAAACTTGTTCATGGATATTTTTGATATTTTGGTGTTTTTGGGCATGTATTTGTTACTTTAAATAGATAGGATAAAATTGGATTTAATAAGTTTGTTTAAGCACACAATTATCACACTCAACTTCTTTTTTTGGTAAGGGAATTTAATTTACAAAAATTAGAATGCTTATCTTCACGATTTAACTTTTAATAAGTTTGAAAAGAAAAGAAAAATCGTTACATAGAATAATAAAATGGAGACCAAATATGTTTCGAGTTCATAGTAAGAGTGGTAAATGCTATTTAGTGCTGGATACTATATGAGTTAAATGAGAATATTTATTTAAGAGTAAATAACAACAATAGTCCCTAAAGTATCACATTTTTACCAAATTGGTCCTTAAAGTTTAAAAATTATCAATTTAGTCCTTAAAGTATTGATTTGCTACCAATTTGGTTCTTAAAGTTTGAGATGTACCATTTTTGTCTTTAAAGTTTTAATAACATATCGTTTTGGTCCCCAAAGTTTTATCAAATTGGTCCCACAATTAAGTATTTTATTCAATATTATTATTTTCATTGATCTTATATTAATTTTTAGCATTACAAGTAATGATATATTATTAAGAAACATAAATAATGTATAAATAAATTTATTCTTCATGCTATCAAATACTTATTAAGTAAATTTTAGCATCAATGGATAATGATATGACTAATTTGGTATGAATAAAATACTTTAAGGACCAAAACGATATATTAGGGAAACTTTATAGACCAAAATGGTACATCTAAACTTTATGGACCAAATTTGTAGCAAATCAATACTTTAAGGACCAAATTGGTACTTTTGAAACTTTAAGGACCAAATTGGTACTTTTGAAACTTTAAGGACCAATTTGGTAAGAGGGTGATACTTTAGAGACCATCGGCGTAATTTACTCTTTATTTAATTCTCAATCATGAATACTACCAATATTAATTTTTGAAGTCCTTTTTGGTATTTTTGTATCGTTCCCACAAAAAAAGTTCCTAAACAAATCTTAAAAATAGAAAATTAAATATAGATGTATTATTACCATCTGATAACACATCAAAATTCTATACACCTTTGCAATGGTTGTGATTTAATGAGTTTTTTAACTATCATCATCAAACAACCCTTAAATTCAATATACTTGAATATGTATTAATCTTTATAAGTGTTAATGTTAAAAAAAAAAAAAAACTTAAGTTGTAACAATTAATTTTTTCCCATTTTTAACAATTAATTTTTTTTCCAGATATATTATAGTTACATTGTGTAGTGATTCGTTTCCTTAAAAGTTTCTTTTATCTTTGTATAGTTACTATTTTAGAGAATTTGCATAATTAAGTTAATAATTAATAAAATGTAAATTTTGACAAAAAATATTATCAGGCATTTAAATATCCACCCCCCCCCCCCCCCCCCCCCCCCAACAAGCAGAGTTTTCTTTCAGAATGCACAGTTGGAATAAAACTTTTCAAGTTTTATCAAACTTTTATTTAGTTCATGACAAAAAATATTCCTTCCATATTTGAGAATTGAGACAGAGAGGAGTATTACGCATGTGCGAAATATAATGAAGTATCAAACTGTAATTAAAATTAGTTTTCTATTCTGTAACATTGAAGTGGTTCATTTATTTAGACCATGTTATTTTTTGTGTATAAATTTAACTCTGCCCATTCATTTTATTATTTATTTTGGACTTTGGACCAGAACATATTAGCTCTTTTATTTTATTTTATTTTATTTTATTTTTGGGTAAAATAAAAAAAAAAAACAAATTAAAAAAAAAGGTTAGCAAACAACTAAAATGGGCATTTGGGACCAGCCACTCCTAACAGAACTATTCATTTACTTGAATGTATTTTACTTAATTTTTGTTGAGATAATCTAATAGACTTACTCTAACTAGAGTTGTAACTCGGGCTTCGCCCCGAAAAGTGGTATCAAATAAATTACTAAGAACTTTATAAAAAATGTAATTAAATAATATTAATAATGCAATAATTTATAAACAAGAATATATATAAATAGTGGACCATTTTAAGGATTAAAATTTTGTTTTAGACATATCACATTCATCTTAACTAATAAAAAGAGAATATATATATATATATATATATATATAAGTCATTGAATCAAAGTAGATGAAGAGTTTTAAACAAAATCAATGGTTAATAATAATGATGCAGCATAGTCGAGGTGTTTGAAAATCTACCATTCTTTATGGAGTATAGATAAGCATTCTTATAGCTAAAAATCATTATACAATATACAGTAAAGCCTATTAATAAATAATTGACGCACTAAGCATGTACATTTCTTTTACCAAAGCAATATATAATAAAAAAATCAAGCAAGTTTTATTTAATTACGCGCAGACATTAGTGATTGATACACACGGATAAGTCAATTGAAATATCTTAAAAGTTATGATCACATCATTGCAATATGATCTCAGTAATAATATTCATAATGAAACATGCCACCATTTGAATATTCTATTTTTAATGTCAATTGGCCCCTCTTTTGTATGTTTGATTCCATTTTATATTGAAAAAATTTAATTTTATTTATACAACACAAACATGCCCTTTTTCCTTTTTTTTTTTTTTTTGATAATAACACAAACATGTTCACTAATTAGGCGAATCCCAATTTTTTGTTTCTTTAATGAAAAGAAAATTAATTTGTAGGATACGGTTGTAATATTTACCCCCCACTCCCAAGAAATGAAATACTGCCAGGATCACGTTGCTTAATAAATGATTTAGAAAAAGTATTTCTCCAGCTGGAATAAACCGTGATCCAGCGGCATAAGCAACTTAATTGAATTTTTGTTAGTATTCATAAATCATACTTTACTTAATTGAAGCTGCTATGCTTTTTTTTTTTTTTTTTTTTTTTTTTTTTTTTTTTTTTTTTACTTACAGCTGGAACAAGCAGCAGTTACCCTGTTACAGCTTATATTAGCTTTAATATATGAGAAGAGATTCAATGACACACAAAATTTTGACACAACTATTACACTAAATCATATAAATTTATAAAAAATCTTAAAGATAAAAAATATTTTATAAACATATTCATTTACTTATACATCGATTTTGTTTCAAATTTCATTCAATTTGAGTGTCATTTGATACTTCATCAACGACCATCAAATTTATATGGTAATTAGAACGGTCTAAATTTAATGATTCTAGATGAAGTATCAAACGAAACTTAAATTGAATAAAATTTGAAACACAATCAATCTGTAACTAGAGAATTATGTTTATTAAAAATTTTCTATTTTTAAGATTTTTTTTTAATTTATATGATTTTGTGTAATAGATGTGGCAAAATTTTGTTGTCATTGGATCCCTCCTCTTAATATATTACCCCAAGTAAATTCAATTAATATCCTCTGCTGCACAAGAAGTTATTGCACAATATTCCAACCGTTCGATATGCTTTAATATTCGTACCATTCATTCTAAAAAAACCCTCTAATCCGCACCGTTGATTCGCAAGTACTGCGTAGTAGAGGATGAGCACACAAGTAAACATGAATCGTGTGCTTCTTCAAAATTTGTCTCTCTATGTTAGTTAATCGGGAGAAAATTGATTATATAATTATTATAGAATGTTTTAGTTAATATGTTTTGTCTTTTGGGTTTAGATTAAAAAACAAATTTATTTTATTTTCTCGTTGATATAATATTTTAAGTGAATGAAATTAGTAGCCTACAGACCTTGAGTGATAAAAAAGAAATATATATATTAGGTACAGTAGACCAGTAGTCAAGTCAAGTCCATCCAATTTTAAACCTTTGCATTAATAATATTTTTCCAAGCTAAGAAGACTTGAATCAATGAAGCATGGGCCAAGAAGGCAACAAGCACAATACAGGGAGGGTAGGGATTGCATATTTGCATGTGGGTTTGGTCATTTGGTACATGAACGAACCCAGTTTTGATTTATTTACCTAAAGCACTCCGTATTTCCCGCACCACCACCATACTCCCTATACGCGTCACGACCTCATTATACTATTGTCTAAGTCAATCACATGAACATGATACCATTCTCATCAAAAAAAAAAAAAAAAAAAAAAAAAAAAACTCACATGAATACGTGATACCAAATTACTAATAGATACTATCACTTAAAAAAAACGTGCCTGATAACTGTACCTCTTAAAAATCCTCCTTAACCGCATCCTAATATAATTTTACATGTCCCATATGATAACAGAAAAAGTGGTTATACTTGCACGCAAAAGTGTTTATACTAAACCATTAATATAGTTTATACAAATAACTAAATGTGTATTAAAGAGGTGGAGCAATGGAAGTGTGACCGGAGATGGTGGCGGAGGTGCGGCCGAGGGGTGGTGGAGGTCTGGCGGAGAGGGTGGAGATGGGCGGAGGTGATATGGTGGTGGGAAAGAAATCAATAGAGGAAGAATAATGAAAAAATAAGAATGAGGTGCAAATAAGAGGTGTAGTTAAGAGGGATAAGAATACATGATACGGCATGATACCAATACCGTCAAAAAAAAAAAAAAAAAAACTCACATGAATACATGATACGGCATGATGAATAATGATGATACCAAATTACCAATAAATACTATCACTTAAAAAAACAAAAAAAAAAAAATCACGTGACACCCGAGCGAAAAGAAGACCGCGCGTCGGTTGAATCAGAGCCGTCGATAACAGCATTTCCATCAGATAAATAAACACCATCCGTTGGATCATATACGTCCGGGGCGGGGAATATTCTTCTGTAGTTGGACTCGCGGTCATCCGCACTCCGCACATGACAGCAATTGTGGCGGAGTGCTCATCCTCTGTGGCGCTGCATTGTGTGGCTCAGGATGTGAACCGTTAGATCATCTCGAGATTCGATCTAGAACAAATCCCGAGATGATCTAACGGTTCACATCCTGCGCTACACGATGCAGTGCTACAGAGGATATGGAATCGTTGTGGCGGGACTCGAGAGTGGCGAGTGACGGCCCTGCACGTTTTGTTTATTTGTTTACTGGCAAAACAGAAAAGAAAAGAATGCGTGTTCCTTGAGGCAGTATATAGCACCAATCCAATTCATATCCTCCACTGCGCGGTAAATTACTGTGCAGTACTATGGCCATTAGATTTGCTTTAAGATTCGTGCAACTCAATCTCAGAAGGGCCTACTATGATCTCTGTCGTTGATTCGCTGCGGAGTATTGTAGAGGATAAGCACTCGTATATAGTGAGCTTGCGAGGATCAGCAGCAGCAAGTGTTTCACGTGGCGGGGATGGTGCAGATGCTTGGCAAAGGCATGGGATTGCAAGACATGGACTTGGTGTTGGAGGCTTGGAGCATACATTGCACAGGCAGGCAGTGACCCAACGAAGAAAAGAGAGACTGATGACTTGAACCGAGTCTATGCGTAATTGGGAACTTCGCTCAGTACATTTGGGTGGAAGAGAGGTGGACACCTGGATTTATTTACTTATTTTTAAACCCTTGCATAGAAGGATGGAATACTTCACTCAAAAATAAATAAATAAATAAAATGGAATCATGGAATACTTCCTTTTTGGTTTTTGGTATTTTGGTCCAGTGTGAAAAGACGGAACAAAAACCCAAATAGGCTCTGTGATTCTGTCTTAAGTCTTAATTCCTAATTTCCTATATATGGATAATAATACAATTTTGTCTTTCGGTTGGAATATGTTCTGAACTTCTGATTGACCACATAATATGCGTTTTGTTTGTGTTTTTAAATTTATGCCTTCTTTTCTTACGGACTGCAAAGTAAAATGTTTATTTTCTTTGGATTAAGAACATGCAAGAATAAAGAAAAAATGTGGCAATTGGAAAATGATCATGCGGAATCGTTTTGAATCTAGGATCCAATCATCCAATGTATATAGTAATATAGAGGCCACAATCATTGGTTTAATGATTGAATTGATGCAATGCATTATGCATATCAAACCGACGACTAACAGAAAAAATATTGTACAATTCTTTAAGCTCTCTTGCATGCTAAAATTATTTTTACCTCGTTTTAATTTACCCACACCAACAAAAGAAAACGTAAATTTAAAGGAAAACACACTAACCATATATACCGACAATTATATTGCAGTTCGATAGTCAAAGACGTGGAGTCTCAAACACTGGTAAGATTACATTTGAGTGTGACGTGAATAATGATAGCATATATGTATGTTACAGGTGGCTGATCAAAGGTTTTCCAGGTGTTATTTAAAAATATCTCACAGTTGTGTTGTGCAAATTTTTTTTTTATTTATTTATTTCATGTAGCTCTGTTTTGCACGATTTGTCTGATCAAAGGTTTTTTTATATTTTGTTGCACGATTTATTTTTTTTATATATAGGTATTTTATCTATTTCTCATTTTGTTTTAAATTATTACTTAGTCCCATTTTTTTTTATAAATCCTTACTACTAACAAAAGGAGATTATATTTTTTGACATGAAAATTTTATCTTCCCTAAAGAATAAATCTCAGCCGTTGATTGTGTTAATTAAATTGATCACCACCGTTGACGTACTTTAATGTCTCAACCCATTAAAATTTAAGGCCCATTACATATTATCTTAAAAATTTATTATAAGAAATAATAATTTCAACCCAAAGCAAGTTATTGGCTCTTTACTAGTAAAGAAAATTAGTTTTTTCACCTGCTACTCCCAAAAGTTGTTATCCGGGAGACTTAACATTCATTTTAACTGCTACATTTGACCATGTTTTCTCAAAGCAAAGTAGTTGAAAATATTGATTTAATCGGGCGTTCACAGTGGTTTGGTTTCAAATTTGATATTTTATTAGTTAATTCTGTGACCTGGTCAATTTGGAGAAAGTTTTTCTTTTTTAATCTATTTTTAACGACATACAACCAATTTTTAAAAATAATATACGAAACATTAACTAATTTTGATAATTTTGTGCAGTCATTCTTTTTTTAAACAAAATCAAAATTTTTTGGAGGCCTCCAAGGCATACCCCTTTTATCTTTATAAATTATATATATAATACTTCACAATTTTCATTATGAACTAAATTAATAATAGTGTTTTCAATTTTTTTGGATATAAATAAAATGATTTATCAGTTTTCGTTATTTAGGGAACGTTCTCTCTATTTTTTTTTGGCATAAATAGAATAAATTTTACAAAGCTTTCGTTGCAAACATCTCAATATTTTTGAAATATTTGATGAGCTTAATTAAAAGAGATATACCAACTTTTTTAAGAAAATGTTGGAACTTTTTGGGCCCCTTTTTCCTTTTTTTTTTTTTTTTTTTTCTGAAGTAGAGAGAAGTGAGTGGACATATTAGAATGTGACTGTATAATTAATGAAAGGAAATATAAAGTGTAATTCACCTGCTAGAATTTAGTGTTCATTTCTTTCTAAACATGATACACACTGACTTAAGTCACTTTTCCTTACACATAAAATTTTATTTGATCATATGGCTCAAAAATTCTCAACCTTTTTTTTTTTTTCAAATCAAAATTAGTTTAATTTAGCAAAACCCTAATTAAAAGAGTAAAGCCCCTGTGAGCTTAACACCAAAAACATATCAAATCATATCCAAATTTTGCTTTATATAGCTCAATAAATTATTTATATCAAAATCATGAGTCATGCAAAATTTTTCTATTTTTAGAGATTTTTAAGCATTTATTTCAGATTTTTTAAAAGTTACATATGAAACATTGATTATTTTATTAATATTGTATAGTTGCTATTAAAAAATCCGAAATAAATACTTAAAAAACTTCAAAAATGAAAAAAAATTTGCATGCTATAAGTTTTGAGATAAAGAATTTATTGAGCCATATAAATCAAAATTTGGATATGGTTTTGTTATGTTTTGGGTGTTAAGCTCACGGGAAGCCACCGTAAGCTTAAGAACACAGTATCTTTACTAATAAAAAAATAATATGCCGAATCAACTTTAACTAAAAAAAAATTAATTTTCGAAATTGATCTAGATGTAGGAAGACATGTTTTTCAACACAGATTTTTATAGAAAAAATTGGAAGCAGAAATATGGTTGCAACTTGCAACCCTTCTTTTTGCTTATTTATTGTGGAAATCCGTAGGAATATGGTTGCAACTTGTAACCAATGACCGTTCTCAAAAGGCAACATATAAAGTGCAAATAATTATTTTGAGTGCAAGGGCAAGGGGAATTCACATCTCCTGGAATACTCCAACAGCAAGGACCAAAATCTCATCCCTAAAAAATATCTAGCGCGAATCTCAAAGCTGTCCATAAAAAAATTTTATACACAAAAACTGACCAATCCAATCACTCTACAAACTGACCATTCTAGAGGATGTAGGCGCCTTGCATGGCATCAGGTCATAATCAGGTTTGACAGGTAAAAACCAATCCTGGCAGGCATAAAAAACGCATGCGTTCTATTCTATTATATGCTTTCCAACTGTTGTTGGGTGTGGTACAGCATCTACGCGTTCACTTCCGCTGTTATCTTAATTTAGAAAACAGTACGTACTATGCTATTCAAATCTGATCCGTCGGATAAAAAATCAGCGGACATGATTAATTATAAAAATGCTCCCTATAACCTTAATTGGACCGATCGGGTCTGTTCACGTCGATCTAACGGTCTAGAATTCTAGATTGGACAAACAGAATTCTGTTATATATTCTCATAATAACAGCAGATATATAGTACGTACTAACTCCGGCATCTATCTAACTTTCCCTTCCCCACTGTTTTGTTTGGGCTCAAAAGAGGCCACGTTGCTAATTGCAACTACGTTAGGTTGGATATATGATGATATATCGATTCGGTGCAAGCAAGCAAGCACATTAAATTGCACATCGCATGTTTGTCAAGTATTTGCTTGTGTTGCATGTTTCCATTTTTTTCAGGTCTCCTTTGCTTGCTATTAAAGTCTGCATAAAGTGGGTTCGGCGCCTGGATCCATCTCACGTCCCTACAACATTACTTGATTCATCGAATACCTTTAGCTAGCTTTGGTTGGATTGGATTGGATTTGATTTTGATTTGATTTAACGGTACATAACGATTTTGGAAGTTAAAGTGTCAAGGCCTGCAAAATCCAGACCCGGCCAACCAATCTGATATTTCCACATGGGAAATATTAATTAAGTGTCCACACAGTAGACGTCTATAAATTATTTTCTTTGTGAAGTAATTAGTGTGATGCTATAGAATTGAATTGGTAATTAGTGTGATGCTATAGAATTGAATTGGTAATTAGTGTGATGCTATAGAATTGAATTGTTGATCTTTGTGAAGTAAATTATTTTTCTTTGTGAGTGTAGTGGTTACAAATATGATCTATTGGGTCTTATTTGTCAGCCTATTTGTTATATCTATGGACGTCCATTGTTTGAACGCTAGGCAGTGCTTTTTCTACATCGGCTATTTGCTGAGCAATCTCATTTCAATCTGTGGCCTGATGGCCTCCCTTAAAATTGTGATGTAATAGTTACAATTTTATTTTAAGCAATAAGCATACATAATTACTGCATAACATATTGTTAAATAAAAGAAGTTATATAAAAATATATATTTCTTCCTTTTTTTTTAGAGAGGAATCATTATATTATGCCTAGTATTTGCGTATTGTCCCATACTACAAACCGTATCGATGGATAAAATCATAATAGTCGATTTGAACCGCTAAGCATGATTCATTATCATTAACAATTTTGTTTGTAAACCAAATTTTATCAATTGATTTTTACTGTATTGTAGATATTTTTAAATGTCACTTCATTAAAATATATATAAACCATCTTAAAAAAAGAGAGAAATTGTATTTAGATTACACTCCATGATGGCTTCATAAATATCTGGGGGGGGGGGGGGCTGAACTCTTCCAAATATTTTTTAAAATTGATATATATATATATCTCGTAAGAAATTTGAAAAATATACTATAACGCTTAATATCAATATCCATCCCCTGTTTTATTTTTGCAACTTGGAGAAAGGTTATATCCAATGAAATGAAATTGCCTATGATCGGATATGCCCGATCGCAGGATCCTACGGTTTGAAATAGAGTCATTGGATTTAATCTGAACGACTTGGATTTTTCTTAAGAAAATCTCAAAAAAATATCATATCAGTTAGATCAAATTATTCGTTTTCACTTGGATTACATAGTGCACGTTTTGGTCTCAGATCCTGCAATTACATTCAGATTGCAGCAAATACGGGTACTATATCCAACTTCTTCGCGTTAAAATCAGTTGCGATCCAATTTCAACGGCTGCGGTTTTTTTTAAAATCCCCCTAAAAAACCACATCCATCGGATGGCAATTGCAGGGTCCTCACATCCGTGTGGCTCAAGCTCTCCAATGATTGCAACTCATTTTGATTTAAATTCACCCACAATTTTTTTTTGTATTTGTTATGCATTTTTTGGGATTTGGACATTTGGTATGCTGACAAAAAAAAACAACATGATAATCATTGAATTAATTAGCAGAAACAATAAATTAAGTACAATTGATATGGTATGATTAGAATGTTAAGAAACCAAATATATTTTAAAAATGCGATCAATTACTATAGTTAATATGATTATGCATCCGAATTTCATAATTATTACAAATAAATAATTAGCTTTACAAAAATGCAATCAATTTCATAAAACATTTTCACATGAACTTGTTGTCTGCTCGCTCGTTTAATTCGGATTTAGTGATTAAATTTAATGATATTAGCAAAATCATATGCCAGAAGAACAAATGATATGGTATGATTGTGAAGTTTAATAACAATAATTAAAAAAAACAAAACACTTCTTCACAGAATCACAGAATATACATTTTATATTTCATCACTGAGCAATGAAATTCCTATATACACACGCTTTCAAATTTCTCCCTGTAGCCCCGTGACAATAATATATATGCGCCTTGAGCTGTGCACAGCATCAATGATTATATATCTTTCACCCAAATAAAATATTTAAACAGGGAAATCCAATAATCCATCAATTAATTTGCAGCTTTTAATTATATCGGATTAATTATTCGGATCTTGCTGTATATGTGCAAGAGCTGGTCAGATTCTATGTACTTGAAAATATATACAAAGGACAGGACAAACAATAGCCATGTCAAATCACCGGTGCAAATTAACTAAGAGTGATATCTATAGAAAAACCGTCCATAACGTCTATAAATTACATTCTGAGATGCATCTATTACATTTTGGTGTGTACCTGTTACATAACGTCCATAAGTTACATTCTGAGATGCATCTGTTACATTTTGATGTGTACCTGTTACATGTCTATGGATGTATGAACAGTTTTTCAATGGGCGCAAGATGTTTCTAATTAACTAACTTCATAGTTGCATGTATGGTCCAAAATCATTGGACGTCCCCTTATAAACACAGAGAAGCATTTTGCGTCCATTGAAAAACCGTCCATACATCCATAGACGTATACGAAATATAACAAATACATTCCGAATTGTAACCTATAGACTCTATAGACAGTTTTTCTATGAACGCCAGATATTACTCATAAACATACTCTTAAAATAACAAGAGAAAAAGATACCAAATTCATGCATTAGGTTAGAGTATCACCAACTAGATCAATTGGTAAGGAGAGGAGAGTTGACTAGCTAGCTAGTACTGCCTACTGGCCACACTTTCCATCATCCCTTATTAAAAATGTATAACAGAGAAATCACAGAACAGGGCAGCATGGATTGCAAGGGGGATTAACTACTAATTATGAAGATAATGATATTAACAGGTGAGATAACAAATAATAAACTTTTGCCATTTTGCGCGTGTCACTCTTGGACTGATAACTGTACAACTGTCGGCTGGGGTATTATAGATGGAAAAAGTTTGTTGCTTTTTCATGCACTTTTTAATTAGATTGCAAATTGCCTAATTAATCATCCCTAACTAATGAGTTCTAATAAAATGGATGAGGTTTCTATAAACAGAGCAGCTAGCTCTCGTCTTGATGGGCTTTGTCAATTCAAATATCTTAATGGGCTTCATCTGTTGGACGGTTGGACTTCATCGAGATGAACAGATTTTCAGAAAAGTCACTTTGGTACCTTTTGATAATTGTCTCGAATATTTCCCAAGCTTTGGTGCATATTTGCGCAATATATCCAACTGGTAGTTACGACAAATTCGGAACCTGATACTTTCATATGATGTTAGAAAACATAAACTTTTGATAGATGATAATAGAGACCAAAAAAAAAGACATACAACCTCTGGAAAGCGAAGGCAAAAAAACCATGAATAGACAGTTTAATCCCAATCGATAGCATTATCCCTCCACGAGCTGGTGCATAGTATTCTTTTGAAATCCTGTGACAGAACCTCAAGCTAACGATTCCCCAATAATAAATTTGCAAAAATATCAAAAGAGGGCTAATTGACCATGGCATGGAGAGACCACCGAAGAACAAACTTTTTTAAGCCAACAAAAATAATTTAATTACAAAATACAAAATTTAGTACAACATTAAAATATGAAGTTGTTTCATGTTCCTAAATTAATGTATATATTGCAACAACAAAAACAATGTAAAAATAACTAAAATATAAAATAATACATTGCAAGTATATCTGTACAAAGGTGTTTTGTTAAGAATAAAAGATATATATGCTAATGTTTTGTATAAATCGTCTTATCATAAAAAAAATGCTTTGTATAATTCGTATGTAATATATTATCTTAGTGAAGAACTTATTTTTGTGAATATACAAGTTATTAATAGAATTATTTTACATAAGACAAGAAACAAATCATTACATTAATCTGTTTCTATAAGCACTTTTACAATTTATCCTTACGACTATAAAAAGTAATCATCAAAATATTAACCAACTAATTGATATAAGATTAATTAAGAGGGGGACAAACAAGGTGTTGTATTAAAAATATATTAACTTTCTCAAATTCAAGGGGGCTACATGACACCCCCCGGATTTTTATCACCTACTGTGTAGCATGTGGTTCAATGGATTGCTTCAAGATTTGTGCCAACCCAAATCTTAAAAAACCCCCTACAAATCCTAAGGTCGAAACTGCGCAGTAACTCGTACTGTGCAGCAGAGGACAAGCACGCCCCAACCCCCCCCCCCCCCCCCCCCCCCCCCCCCCCACAAATCCTAAGGCTGAGGAATTGGATTTCTTTTAGACGGCCCAAGATGAAGATTGTAGGGGTGTTTATTTTGGAGCCCATCTCACTGAATGAGATTTTTCAGAGACCGAGTTCAAAATAATTCTTTCTTTGGACGAGTTCTTGCTAAAATAGTAAGATGCCCATTGTTTCCAATAATGTTTTATTTTCTTTTTTATTTTTAAGATGAGTTAACACTTAACAGGCATAGCTCACTCAGATCCAACTCTGAGTCCCTGATACTTGCACTTCTTATGGTCTTCTCTGTCAATACATAAGTAACCTTGATATAATGAAGTCCTTTAAGGTCATAGTTGCTTTGTTCTTGTGTAAATGATTTGTTGGCACTTTGCACATTTTTAATGTTTATCTAAGAAAAATAATAGACTGATTGACTGATTGTAACTTTGTACATTTTTTCTTGTTCTGTTCCATACTGATATCCCTTCACAAAACCATAATTATTTTTCCTTATATTATTTTATATTTTAAATGTGTGTTGTAAAAGAAGTAAAAGTATTGGCTCCTTTTACCGCCTTCTCAATCTCACCTTCTTGTTCAAGGTAATCTTCAAAAAGAAATTTTTTGATCAAAATATGCTTTTGTTTACATCTAACTTTAGAATAACGAAGAACACACTATAATTAGTTGCTTGTCATTATATATGCAAATAAGAAGCCCATGAATTTTGCATTTGACAGAATGAACTAATATCTATCAGGGGGCATTAAGTGTTCCAGAAACAAAAGATGACCTAGTTTTTCAAGTAGTAGTTAATTAGGATGACTTCCAAGAGGTCATGGGTTTAAACCTCCATAAGCACAAAATAAAATTTGAGGAGCTCGACTCTCATCTTTCTATAAAAAAAAAAAAAGTATTCAAGAAACAAAAATGCAGAATGAGATATTTCCCGTGTCTGTTTAAAAGGAACAAACTATTTTAGCTTGATATTCTTACAAATTAATATCACAATTGTGCATTCTCTTCAAGCATAAATAGTTATCACCTCTTCAACTAGTAAGCAGTCAATTAGTTTGTTATCTTTTTTTTTTTTGTTGACAAAACCAAAAGTGTAATTAATCTTTTTTTTCCCTGTTACTTCTTAATCTCCCCTTCAATTTCAGGAATGGTAAATCCTTAATTTATATTGTTTATGACAGTATTTCTGAAATGGAATTAATATACATATATATATCGCTCCCCAATTTGGAAAATCAAAACCTCTTGAAGAGGTGCTTTATTTTAGTCATGATCCTATATGAAATTTACTAAATATAAAAGGTGATACATTCTTGTAAATTCTTCAATATAGGTCAATCTGCTTTCGATATACATCGATCGAAATCCAAAGCTCGCTGTGAATTGATGTGTTCATGATGGAATTGACTAGTTCTTTATAAAGAGGTCGTATATATCGTACCGCAACACCTCCATCGTGCGCGCTACTTTGAAACACCATCATGGTGGATCTTTGGTATTGCGCATATGTAGCGTGTGTTGTGTCTATGTTAGCGATCTTCTTATGCCGCTTCTGCAGCGCAATTGGCGATGACGAAGATGAGCACCCAAGATATGAAGACAGGGCCTTCATGAGCATCAACATAGCACAGGTGAGAGCTGCGCTAACTCGGGAGCCGATGAATTTCAAAGTTTCAGCTGTAGTAACAACCTTTTGGAGTTCCGTTATTTACCAAATGGATATAGATGAGAAGAACACAGAGTACCGTGTCATATGGTTGTGTCAGCTGCAGCAAGGTGAGAGGGTTGCGCGATTGCAGAGCTGTAAGCATTTGTTTCATCCGACTTGCATTCATCCGTGGCTGCGTCGGAACTTAAGCTGCCCGATATGTAGGTCACTTGTCTATGCCAATCGGCCAGGACGCATAGAGACCGTTTAGTTGTGATTGAATTTTCCTTCATTTGTTTTTGTTAATTACTTTAACATTTCTTTGCCTAAATTTCATTTGATGGTCATATACTTGAAGCACATCCCATATTTGATGCTTAAATAGTACAACCAAAATAACTGTATGCAACGGTAAATTCGTCATAGTAACCGTGCCAGTCGCGAAGAATTGAGAGAATTATTTTCTACTAAAAATCCTTTCAATCGTAAGCTAGCTCCTGATTCGACATCTCATAGATCAAAATTAAGCACAAAAATCTTAAAAAGCAAATAGGTTCCTTAAAAGCATGGTAGACTTAAAAAAGTTCTTGGACAAAAGAAAAGAAGAGGAAGGAGGTTTAAGCCAATTCAAGGATGTGGTATTCCTTACTAAAAAGGGATTAATTAATTAAGGGGTTAAGCCTCTCTTAGGAAGCTAAAGCCATGGGTGCTGCTGCCTGTCCTGAAGTTAGTTTTATTAGCTAAAGCCTCTCTTAAAAAGCAAATAGGTTCCATAAATTAGTTTTATTTCATTCTTTTCTATAAACTAGTAAAAAGCCCATTCCTTACTTTGGGCTGAAATTATTATTTCTTATAATAGACTTTTAAGATAATATGGAAAAGTGCATATCCTCTACAGTACCATAAATTTTGAGTTAGTTGCCCATTAAATCTGGACCCTTCATCTCATTAAAACGGTCAGGGGCAAACTGACCGGGGTCTCTTTAGAAATCACGGGGCTCTTATAATATCACTGTGCGGGTAAACCCAAAATTTGGATTACCGCAGGTGATAATTTGAGATAATTTATATGGGCCTTAATTTTAATGGGCTGAGAACGTCAACGGGCATTAACGTACATCAGCGGTTCTGATCTATCGAAGAAAATAATCGACGGCTCAGATGTGAGGATAGCCCTTTCATGTCATTTTTTCCAATATGCTTTTATTATTAGTAAGGATTAGTTTTATTAGCTAAAATAACTTCACTGTTTTGGACCCTTGTTTCTCTCTGGACGATGGATGGGCCGACAAACCACCGCCCTCTGACATTTTCCTCGACTTCCTGATTGGAATTTGGGCCTAGTCAAGTGCCCTGGCCCCGAGTGCCTCTCCCCCAACATATGGCACATTGCCATGCAGCACGAATCTCGAGGAGATCGAACGGCCCACGTGCCCCTGGCTCAGTGTCTCACTCATAACAACAAATGGCGCTGCCTGTCCCGTCCCGTCGGGGGCTGCTTTGGGCAGCGTTAAAATTACTTAGGAACAGCTTTTTAACCAAAAACTGACCAAAAAACCCCTATGGTTATATAGTCAGTGAATAATCCAGCAAGGACAGTTTTGTCAGTTTTTGGTTAAAAGGCTGTTCGTGAAGTAATTTCAACGCTGTCCGGAGCATCTCCCCGTCCCGTCCCGCACCGTAACAAAACAAATGGCGCCGAGGATCGGCGGGGAGATCGACCGGGTGGACGGCGGCTCCTTGACCTACGCGCAGTTCGTCGAGAGGTACATGAAGCTCAACGTCCCCGTCGTCCTCACCGGCCTCACCGGCTCCTGGCCGTCCCGCACTGATTGGGTCCTAGAGGACGATAATCCCAATCTGCGCTTCTTCTCTTCCCTTTGCCCCAACTCCACCGTTCAGGTACCAATTCTTTCAGTATTTTGGTAGTGTTTAACTGAAGACCAAGTATGCTGATGATTGAGTATGATGATAGGATTGGTACATGGATAAGAGCAAGATTAAGAGAAAAGTTTAAATTTTCATTAATAGAGATCACAAAAAGGTGATCGCAAAATTACAAAAAAAGATCATGAAGAGTAAAGAATAGAAAAGAGGCAGTGAGAAAGAAATGAACAAACAAATTATTTACAATGATAAATAGCATGGGAATGAAATGTAGTGATTTCACTTGCCAATTGAAAAGGAAAATTTGTCAATTGTCGATGATCTTGAGGAGTGGGCCGATCCTTTTTAAGTGTAGCTGCTTGTTGTGGAACAGGTGGCTGATTGTGATAAGAAGGAGTACTCTGATCAGAAGAGGGTGGAGATGACGGTGGCGGATTTTATTTGTGGCTGGGTTGAAGGTGGGTGTGGTGGAGGAAACCCTAGTGATCAGCCTGAATCGTTCCTGTACCTCAAAGATTGGCACTTTGTCAAGGTTCGCTTTGTATATGCTGCATTTCTTTGCCTAATTTGCCTAAATTTAGTGATTCGATGAGATTATTTAAGACTGAATTTTAGAAACCAACTATCTGAACCAAACTGTGCATGTTTAGAAGTTAATTGATTGATGGTTTTCTTTTTCTTTTTTTTTTTGGGATTATTTTTTAGGGTACTGAGTCCCCCACTTTACTGCTTCCATGTGAAATTCGGTATATATCCTTTTAAATTGAACTGTCTTCATGCTTGATTAGGAGGTGAAGTGTCCCAGGAGATGTTTTGAAAAACATAACCATGCATGACTGTGCCAGTGTGATCTTCTTTTATTAATATTGGATAATTTTTTTTGATGAAATTGGCAGGAATACCCAGATTATTGTGCATACTCAACACCAGCATTTTTTATGGATGATTGGTTAAACACTTATCTAGATAGCCATACTCTGTATAGAGACTCTGATATCAGTCCCCACCAAAACGAAGCAAATTGTGCGGACTACCGTTTTGTCTACATGGGCCCGAAAGGTCAATCTCATGTAAATGCTTCGTTTCTTTTTCTTTTTATGCATAATGGCACATGCATATGCATCTGATCATGTTTATTTTGGAGCTCATATCACTGAATGAGATTTCTCAGAGGCTCAAAGAGTTCAAAATACGTTTTGTACTTAGATAAGTAAGATACTTATTGTTTAAAATACAACCAATAGCATTTAAAAATGAGTTAACAAGCATGATGGTTCACCCAGGTATCGATTCTGATAATTCACTTCTCATGGTCTTCAATACATAACCTTGATATGAAGAGTCCTGTTTGATCATAGTTGCTTTCAACTTGCATAAACCAAAGGTTCTGTTAGCTGGGCAAAGATTATGAATTGCCAGGCATTGGGTGCCAGTTCCTCAAAATAATCTAATAATGCTGTTTCGTTGGAAAAAGAAAAGATATGGTTCTTGGTTGCAACCATGATAAAAGTTTTGTTATATCTTATGAAAATGCAAATATTGATTGTGATTGTAAGCACTTTGCATACCTTTTCTCGTACTGTTCCAGATTTCTATTCCTTCACAAAGTCATCCTAATTTGTCCTTGTATTTATAAAGGTTCATGGACACCTCTACATGCTGATGTGTTTAGGTCATATAGCTGGTCAGCAAATGTGTGCGGTAAAAAGCATTGGCTCCTTTTACCGCCTTCTCAATCTCACCTGCTTGTTCATAGGTAATCTTCAAATTTTGATATTGTTTAGATCTAATTTTCATATAGCCCATTATTTTTTGTATTTGGCGTAATGGACTTATTGTAACTATCAGGGGGCACTGAGAGCTTTTGAGAAACAAAAATGCAGAATCATACTTTTGCTGTTTGTTTGAAATGAACATATTCTTTTAACTGGGTATTGTTGGAAGTATCACAATCGTGCATTCTCCTCAAAGATAAATTGCCGGAACCTTGCAACTAGTAACCAGTCAATTAATTAGTTATCTTTTATTTCTGTTACTACTATTTCACTATTATTACTATTATTATTACTATTATTATTATTATTAGTATTATTACTACTACCACTATTACTACTATGTAGTATCATCATTATTATCATTCGTATTAGTATTATGTAGTATCATACTCATCATCACTATCATTCATATTAGGACTAGTTTTTCACTATTACCATTGTTATTACTGTTCTTTCTTTATTTATCTATTTTATCTTTCTTACGATTATGATCATCATTGGATTCTACTTGGTTTCATTTCTAGCCTACCCCAACTTGTTTGGGACTAAAGGCTTGGTTGTTGTTGTTGTGTTTATTTCTGTTACTCCCTAAATCTTCCCTTCACTTTCAGGAATGGTAAATCACTGATTTATAGTGTTTACGACAATATTTCTGAAATGCATTATCCTGGCTTTAAAAAGGTACCTTTTTTTGCTTTTAATTCTTTCATTATTCTTCATTTTGTGATCTATTCTATTGAAATTCCACCTGGGTAGTTTTCTGCACAGCATGTCCCAAACCAGGAAACAGGATGTAGGTTTTGATAGGCTTAGCGAGTCAACTTAAAAATTAACCTCTCATTGAAAAATAAAACCCAATTTAAGTTTCTTGTGAATCTGGTTGGGTTTTATTTCGAGCATACCCCAACTTGCTTGGGATTAAGGTGTTGTTGTTATTTATGTTTCGCATCTTAATTAGTACATACAACTTTGCAGACTGTATGGTTGGAGTGCACCCAACAAAGCGGAGAGGTCATTTTTGTGCCAAGCGGTTGGTACCATCAAGTCCATAATTTAGTATGCCTTACTTTTTATATCCTTTTAATATCTTTTTGGATGCATAATATTTCCCTGTAAATATTTTCTAATTAGATTTTACTCACAGGAGGATACAATATCGATAAACCACAATTGGTTCAATGGATATAACCTTTCCTGGGTGGTGAGTGTTTGTCAATGTTTGCATATAAATCATTTTCTTCCAAAGTCATTTCTGTGAGCTTATGATGTTTGTTTATACTCTAATTTTGGTCATTGCATTTGGTGATAACTTTATTTGCACTTAAAATTGTTCTATAAGTAAAATGACCCTTGTAGTCACTATAAATCGATTTCAGTCACAAAATAACAATACCATGATTGTCTGGAGCAGTATTGGAGAAATGATATGATCTTTTCTTTTCTTTTTTTTGGGTTTATTTCAGTGGAAGGTAAATAGTATTGCTCATGGAAACTTCACTATAGCAATTTTTAGAATACCAACAAAGAGAGGTAACAACAATATGGACAAGTAGCTCATATCTATGTTGGGCACCCTAGTATTAGTACTTCTGTCCATGTTAAACCTCAGTATGGGAAGTAGTTAATAAAGAATAAATGCTACTCTGTCTCATTTAATATTTCTCGGCAATTTCATTTTTTTTCCTTCCGTGTTTATATGTCCTGTAGTGGAATTTGCTAGTTGAAGATTACAAAATAGCAAAGGAGTACATAGAAGATATAAGAGACATTTCAGATGATTTTGAAGGTTTGTGCCAACGTAACCTGGCAGCCAATACCGGTACGATTCTCTCCAGTGAAGTATAGATTAAAATTTTCGTGAACTGTTACTATTCCAAGCATGAATTGGTACCACTTAGAGAGTGTTCTATTTTTAAGTTTCTAACTATTAGTACTGGAATATTTACTTTACTGGTGTATGATTTTATGGTTATTGCTGAAAAATAGTACCTTTAAAAGTATGAACCAATCAATATGCAGCGTGACATTTGGCCGAGGGGCCTTTTTCATTTCTCTAAATGATATGGGAAATCAATACGCAGGAATGAATTTCTATGACTTCTTCATTTTCATCACAAGATATGCCCTTGCAAATATGGTTGAACTATATCATGTGCCAAACTCCAGTACTGCCATTCATCTTTTGCATAACCTCACATCAATTCAAGATGTAGCCTCCAAAATGACATCGCAAGAGGCTTTTAATGCACAGAAGTTAAGAACAATTTCCTCCGAGAATTATGATGCCTTCTCAGATGTTGCGAAAGCTTTTGAAGAAAATAGATTTTATGAGTTATGTGAGGCAGTGAATAAGGCATATAATAGTATAGATGGTGAACGTGATGATGATATTATGTTTGAAAGGGGAAAAGGGATTAAGAAAGGTTGCTTTTTAAATAATTGCTCGAACGAACACTGTGACGTTGTTGGAGTTGTTACGGGGCTTGTCAGTAATATCTGTGGGCCGGATGATTTGGTTGATTTAATAGGTCGGTTTGTGGAGCAAATTCAGCAGACTACACAGATTTGATAAGTTTGTTTTTTCAGAAATTTTGCTAGAAAGGAAATAATATGCTATCATGTCTTGCTTATTTTCTCCTTACATTTTTGTGGAACCACTAGATTTTATGAGTTTTGGTTAGAACTTGGATATAGAAACGTTTGCAATCCCATGTAGTTCAAGATTATAGGCATTTTATGTGCTCGCGTGCATGCACAGGCAAAGTGTGTAACAGAAAGATGTGTTATTTTATTTCACATTTAGGTAGAAAAGTTTGTCTTGTGGATATGTTGTAGATGGTCTGAAGGATGATACTATTTTTTTTTTTTTTGATGATATATAATGTTTTCCGGGACTGACTTGTCATAATGCATAAATAGTATTAACCTGTTTGTGCTGGACACATCAAGCATTTACAGCATTAACAGTATTAACCTGTTATTAGCCAGCATTTCTTGGTTTGTTTTTTGATGTTATGGAGAATATGACATGGGACTTGGACTGATAGAAGAACCAAATTTTGGAATCCTTGTGTGATATATAAAAGATTGTACAAAGTAAAATAACAAAGTAGGAATAAAACAACGAATAAGACGTAAACTATGCTTGTACATATGTAACATATCATTAACAATCATTATACGAGTCCCATATTTTCAAAGGAATGCTTGCATTTTTTAATATGCAATCAGTAAGGTTGCTGCACCAAAGCTGCTGCAGCCAACAGCCCTCATAATTAAGTGCGCTGGAGTGTCAATTATAACATACATGCCGCAATGTCAGAAAGCCAATCCCAAATTATTTTGTTCTTCTCAAAGTAGAGAGAAAGAAAAGACGGTGACACATTTTCTCCATCGTCGTGCTGCGTCAGCAAAAGAACATAAATGCAAACAGATATTTAGGAGAAGATGAGAGTTTTAAAAAAATAATAAAAATAAATAAATAATAAAACATAAAAGAAAAAAAAAAGAAAACAAGATTAATAGAGAAGTCGCCGCAAAAAAGAACATAGTTTGACTTTGTTAAATGAACTAATTATTCAATTTAACATACTAATTATTTAACTTAACAGCAAATGGCCTAGTAGCTAACTAGGATGACTTCCAAGGGGTCATGGGTTCAATCCTCCATGGGTACAAATATCTCCTAAAAAGAAATGGGAGATGGTGGAAAATATCCGCTTAAATCTAAAAAAAAAATTATTTAACTTAACATGTTAATTATTCAACTTAACATATATTGTGCTTAAAATGAAAAAAAAAAATATTTAACTTAACATACTAATTGCATGTACAACTCGACATGTTAATTATTTAACCTAACATCAACTTATATTTAGCAAATAAATTTAACATGCTAATTATTAGTTTAATAAGTTGAACAATTAGTATGTAGTATGTTAAATTGTATAATGAGTTTATTTGACCAAGTCAAACTATATGGTTTGTCGATGGTATTATTATCACCATAACATTTTCCAAATTAAGAACCTTTGGTCATATAGAATCTTATTTAATCTGAATAATAACAAGTTTAAAAATACGGTACTGATTTGGTATCAAATATAGTATCTCTGTAACAATGTTTTGCTTAACAAGAAAATAAATATCAGGAAGCACTTTCTGAATGAAGAGACCAGGTTTTTGGTGTTGATGGTAGTACAATATTTATGATATGGTGTGCTTATTATTTCAAATATAAATAAATTTAAATTATATGGTATCTATGTTTAACAAAACAATTCTCATTATATTAACATCTTATATATTTATATTAGAAATTGGAGAAAATCAAGTTTTATAAATTTAAATAGTGTAATTATCCGCTACGTGGTTAAGTAAAACAAGGAGAAAAATCAAATTACCAGTAAAGTCAAACCAAAATTCTCACCGATCAGGTTTCATACAGCTTGAATTTCTGAAGGATTCCGTCATACGCCATCGACCCAGATCCAGAAACAGGAATTACAGAGTGCCAAAGCGAAGCAGCAGCCAACAAAAGCACAGAACTTTCCTAGTTATTATACCACCCGAAACCCAAATCAGGGGCGAAGCTTAAGGCTTTGCAATCATTTTAAGATTTATAATTATAAATTCATATGCTCTGTTGTAATATTTGTGTCAAATATTTGTTGGGTCAGTGAATCCCTCCTCTAACTTTAATGTAAAATATTAATATTAATAAAAGAGACTATTTATTTTATCTTTTTTGGCAATCCGCCAATGTAAACCTACAAACATTTTATTAAAAAACTTAGATAATGCTTAAGCATATACAACTCTCTAAATCTTCACTAATCATGCCATAATGCTTCAGCATATTTTTTTATAGCTTATTTTTTTTAAAAAAATAAAAAGCTAAAGAGTCATTCAAAGTATATATTAATAACTTTATTATTCAAAAGTAGTACTTAGTATTAAAAAAATCGAGATTATTTTTAATTTTAGGGAATGCTTAATAACTTCAATCTTGTGGATTTAGTAATAGCTAATGTATACCAATAAAATAATTGTCAAGAGTTATGAATTTGCAACATCACAATATTTTCTGCAAACCAATTTGGAAACCTACAAAAAGTTAATATTGAAAGGAATAATAAAGCGAATAAAAATGGTTGTTTTTCTGACTTAGAAGGGAAGAAAGGGACAAACACAGCTGATGAGTGATGAACACTTCACTCCATTTTACCTTTTCTTTATTTTACCTTTTACCTTTTCCTTTTGCTTTCGTTTCTACGCTAATTCACAATTCTAAACCTTTATTTAACTCACAATATGTGCCTAATTTTATTCACAAATCATAACAAATAAAACGAAAGTTTTAACTTATGTAATGAAGAATTTTTAAAAGTAATTAATAAACTGTAAAAGGATCAACAGTTTGTTATGTAAGGAATTCCTTTTCTTCTCAAACTTTACAAAAAAGCCCGTTGGAAGTAAGTAAAACTGTATACAATGACAGCCCAAATTTGTGAACAAACTTCTCTAATTTGTGAAGAACCCTGTCCAAACCAAAAAAGCATAAAAAAAAAAAAAAGAAGGGGCAAGTACTGTATTATTTTTATTTCATTTCAAGAACACTTGACATTTCTTCCTGGTCCTCCAAAATAAAAATAATTCCCCCACACAGTATTGATCCCTCCCTGTATATCGTAACAGTTCGGGTGATCGGCTAAGACCCGGAGGTTAGTCAGGGGGATCAAACTATTGTCCCAATCCACAATCTCTAAGTTCCGAAAGTACGCGGCTTTGCCGAACCCTTCCCGCGCGAAATGGCCGCTGCCCATCTGGGTGCCCGTGTGGAAACCGAACGGCCCCGTGTTTACGATCTCTCCGCCGAACTGGACCATGTTCGCATGGTCGGCTAAGTGGCTAAACAGGACGGACGGCCAGTAGCCGACTAGTACACCCGACCCGAACTCGAGCCACCAGTTGCCATGGTTCGGATCCTGCAAGCAAGAGAATTATTTCTTGTTTATGTAATTTATATTAGAGTTTCAAAATGAACTATATATGTGCAATCAAATTACATATAAAAAAAAATATTTCATAACTTTTGAATAAATATGAGATTTTTTTGGGATTAATTTCATAATATTGGTCCAAAGTTTCAGTCACTTGGGACCAGATGTGTGAATGACAAACAGAAATTGACAAAAGATTCTTTACAGGAACTTATAGACGTTATGGACAGATATACATATGTACAGAATGTAACAAATATATCCTGAAATGTAACAGATATATCCCAGAATTAATGTAACATATAGACGCTATGGACAGTTTTTCTATGGACGCTAGGTATTGCCCCATACATACCTTCCAAATGAGCAGGCTGATATCAAACTGGGCGCCCTTGTAGTTGGATGTGGGAGATATGGCTGCACCCATGGCTATCCGGCTGTTGGTCTGAACGAACCCTGAGCACAGAAGGTTGTAGCATCCTGTTGCCTGGTATGCATCAGTCTGCAAGTGAAGTGATTAAATGTTGATTAATTAAGCACGTGGAATTAATTAGTCGATGAAATTATTCGAAAATATACTAGTAAAGAGCTCACGCCTTGCTTTGAGCTGAAATTGTTATTTTTTATAATAAAGTTTTAAGATAATATGTAATGGGTTGAGACATTAAAGTACGTCAACGGCGGTGATCAATCTAAGTGAACAATGAACGGCTGATGTTTCTTCTTCAGGGAAGATAGAACTTTCATGTCAAAAAATCTAATCTCCTTTTATTAGGACTAAGAATATGTATATACATGGCATGTCTTTGGTTGGTTCTTACCGTCCAGTAAGTGAAGAATCTTGGCAAGTTATCTCCGTATAATTGCGGACTAACCTGCACATGCATTAATAAAAACACATTAAATTGAGTACATCTTATTCAGAAGAAAAAAGAAAAAAAGACTATGTGTTAATATTCTTTTTAAGAAGAAAGTCTCTGGAAAAAACTGATTGTGGCATTGTGCAGATGTGTGTAATAAAAACTGGTGAAATCAAACGTGTTTACCAGTAGTACAGTGAAAAGAATAATTGCATTTCCCTTTATCGTGCAGCAATACACTTATTAAGGGCATCGTGTCTTTTTATAAAGCAAACTCATCGCTTCAAAAATAACATATATAAAGTTGAACTTAATGATGCAGAATGTTTCTTGAAATCCGGTACTAACCAGACCAGACCAGCTTTCCATGGCAATTGGCAACCAAATAAAAAACAAAAAAGAAGAAAAAAAATAGAGAGAAACATGTTGCGTCCATTAAAAAATCATCCATAGCCGTATAAAGAATGTAATATATATATTTCGAAATGTAACAGACATATCCCGAAATATAACCTATGGACGCTACAGACAACTTTTCTATAGACACTAAATATTACTAAAAAAAAAAGAGAAAACACCCAGAATAAAAAAATATAAAATACTTACAGAAAGAAATTAAGAACATTTTTGTTGTATATTAATATATAGGAAATTAATTAGGAATTATTTAATGAATGAATGAATGAACGAATGAATTTTACTAACTAACTACTGACCTGCCATCCGGCTTCAATGGTGTTGAGGTCATTCCCAAAGGAGCCAGCAATGACCCAGATCTGGGACAGGCTGAACTCCGATGGAGTCGCTACTTTCGGTGCCCACACATTCATGCTCGCTTTTGCACCGTAGTATTGCTCTCCCATCACAAACCCAACCGCATGCTGCCGGATATATCATATCATATATATGCACATTTGTTATGTATGTATGTTTACACAGAATTAATTCATTTAAGGAGACATAATTATAAATACGTAACTATTATGCCACGTGAGAGAATTATTTTCCATCTGCTTTTTTTTTTTTTTTTTTTTTATTGCAGCACTTGTTTGTTGTTATTTGGTTCACTTGGTATATATATATGTGGCCATTACATACATATATCAGTTGCTAGCACACATTTGGGAGTATTAATTTTCAAGGTTAAATTAAAAATAAAAAATGTTGCATGGTGATCTACAAATTGTTACAACTTAATGCAATCTAACAGCAACTTAATTAATTAGCAACCATTAATTAACAAAAATTAATTAGACAGCCAATTGATAGATTGATTACCTCATGGCCACTGCTGACAGAGTCCCGGCGAACCCCGGCGGCCACGGTTTTTCTCCCGAACCTCTTAACGGACTTCGCCCGGAAAATGTCGTCCTCCTTTGTCCGTCGAATCGGTATGCTTCCTTCCGGGCACGCCTCGCCCGAAGCCGCCCATAGCTGCTGTATGTGAGCTATTTCATCCTGCTTTGAGTACTCCATACTGATGTTGCTTGCATGTACATGGCCTCTTGGCCTTCTTGGCGGTTCCTATTTTTTAAAAATTTGAAGACAATCTAATTAATTAATTAAGGTGTGGATCATGAGTTTATTAATTGGTTACATTGTAATAATGTATTTTTTTAAGGGAAATATATGTCTAATAAAGATGTTAATATAATTAGAGAGATTAATTAGCAGCATTACCAATGGTTTCTGCCCTCTTAGCCTTGGGTGATCAAATGCTGGCTGCTTATGAATTGGTACACAGTCTATGATATCACCATCTGGGCTCTGTTACACCAACAAAATCTTGTTAATTCAAAATTGCAAACGAAAAATAAAAACATAATTCATGAATAATAATATCAAACAAAAGAAACCAATAAAAATAGTCTTTTTAATAGAAGTCCTTGTGATACTAGTAAAGATCATAAGAACATCAATAATGTTTATTGTCCAAAAGATAAAAACACAAAATTAGAGTACTTCTAATTAATTACATAATAAATATATACGTATATCTCACCAAAATAGATTTTGAAGAAAAAAAAATTAACAGTAGAAATTTTTTTGAAGAATGCAAAAAATACAATAGGAAATTTTTTTTTTCAAGAAAAAAAATACAATAGGAAAATAAGAAAAAATGACATGCCTGAATTATCTTGAGGGAAGGCTTATTAAGTCTATTAAGCAATGCCTTTGCTCTCTTATACTTCCTCAGTTCTTCTCCAACTCTAAAAAGAGTGTTATTATTATTATTATTCCTGGCCTCCTGAGCAGAGACCACAGCGCAAGAGCTTGAGCAGATGGACAGGAAAAAAAGGAGTAATGTTCCAAGAGAGAAGATTGTGATGCTATTAGAAGAAGCCATGAATCAGAGCTGCTGCAGTACTGTTGCTAATTCTCCTAATTGTGCTGCAGTTGCCTGGAAGTGTAGAATACATCTCTCTGTGATCATGCACTCTCCTCTTCTTTGGTTTTTTGTTTTGGGTTTTTTTGCTCTCTTGGTTAGTTAATTGATTGGTGGCCAAAGAGACACAAAACCCTCCCTAAAGCAAAGCAGCTCCTCTTCCAACAGAGTTCCAAGTATTTATAAAACTCAACTAGCTCACTTAAGCTTTTTTTTTTTTTTTTTTTTTTATCTCATTCATTCCCTCACCATTTCCAAGAAAAATAACTGAAAATCCATCCCTCATTCCCTCTCTCTCTCTATTTTTTTAGAAACATCTTGCGTCCATTGAAAATGTATCTATACGTCCACAGACACACTCAGGATGTAACAAATACATCTGATTTTATATTCTATGGACGCTATAGACAGATATTTTATGGACGCTAGTTATTATTATTATTTTTTTTTCTACAGTGTCTAACACACACAGAGAGTGAAAGAGGACACTTTCTTTGTGTGGAGTGTGTACAGTGGGTGGCTTTGGTCAGACAGGGATGAACTCCGCTGCTCTTGAAGAGTAAAGAGTAGGAACCTGCTCTTACACTTCTCACCTTTGGATCAAACCCATCTCATCCCCTCATCTCATCCAACGGTAAAAAGTATAAGAGCAGGTCCCTGCTCTTGCTCTTTAAGAGCAGCAGAGTTTTACCCGGTCAGACAAGGTAGGGCATGAGGTTTCCGACAAAGCATGACTTCAAAGCATGAGGTAATTAAGTGCAGGGCTATAATTTAAGTTGCTGCTTTTGCTCAAATCCTACACTGTGCATGTGGCTGTGGGCATCGACAGCATAAATGATGCAACATATTTCCAATATTAGCATAATATATAGCATTGAGGGACCTGACACTTAATTACTCTTCTCTGATGTTATTACTGGATGAAACGTATTTTCAATGCCATTTCTCATTTTCTAAATTGATTTATTTACTGTTACCAGTAAAGAGGCACGCGTTACTTTGAGCTGAAATTATTATATCTTATAATAAAGACTAAAGAGCCGAAAGCTCATCCCTTGTGAAGATCAACTAATATGGGCCTTAAATTTTAATGGGCCAGGATATTAATGTACGTCAACGGTGGTGATCAATCAAAGTAAACAATCAACGACATAAATTTCTTATTTGGAGAAGATAAAACTTCATGTCAAAATCCAATCTCCTTTTATTAGGAGTAAGGATAAAGGAAACGGCTCATAATTAACTAGTTAGTTACCTTTTGGGTTCTCCTAATTTACTGATCACTTAATTACCTTCTAGTTTTCTATTTGATCTGCTCTTATTTGTATTACAGTGAGCAATACGAAGGGATAATGATTCACGAATTGGACGATGGGGTCATGAATTAGTTGAAATTTGTTAAATCAAATTTTGAACCCGACTTAGTTATTGAAATATAGATTTAATCTAGCAAGTTGATCAGTTTGCATGCATAATTACCTGTTTTCGCTGCACAACAACCAAATTTTCGCTTTTTAAAACCTAAAAAAAAAAAAAACATGTCTGACCGTATCGATGACAGGAGTGTCGTTGGTATCAGCGTACCGGTTTTCCTACGGTAATTATTCTCAAGTGTTATGATTAATTATTTGAAATTTTGAATCCAAAACATTGTGCATGGAAAAGTTTGAACACAAACTTTTAATAAATTGTGTGCTTGTCGATCGATATTTTCTCCCTTCGTCGAACATATATATATATATATATATATATATATATATATATAATTTTTTTTCAATAAATCATCTTTCTATTCCGGTCTTAAGTTTGGCAAAAAGTGCCATCTTTCTCTGCCATTGTTTTCTGCTGGTGTAAAATGAAGATATATAGTCAACCGACAATAAAACGTGTATATATCTAGCAAATAAATCATCAAGAGCTCCACTTCTAAGCAGTAACGAGACAATGGGAGTTAATACAGTAATAGATAGTGTCCACTTTTTTTACTTATCCAATAGTCTATCGTATTTTGAATGAACAAATATCATTTTTCAGTGAACATTTATATCTTTCCGATTAATAGATATTATTTAATTTAATTCCATTGAACATATATACTACTACAGTTTATAGTAAACATTTATGTAACCATGAAAAGCACATAAGTGCTTTGCAAATGTCAGAAGCCTTGAGTCATTCTACATCAGAATGTGAGGGAGATTGATGGATAACCTACCTTAGAGAGATGAATTCTACGTGTTTTCCTAAAAACAATTACAAATCTTGGTGACAGGAGATACAAACCATGTAATTCGTCATGCAAGTCTATATTAATTGTGTCTGATTATTTCATATAATATAATTTGCTGGATACCTCCAGCGTCGACAACTGGACATGATAAATTGATAATGTCGATATAGAGGAGCGATCGAGAGGGAGGGAATAGAAATGAAATGATGAACTGCAGTGGCAAGCAGGCAGCTAGCTGCAACTCGCTTTATTAATTAATTTGGGCGTTCATATATATATTCTCTTATTCTCTCTTCTTTTTAGTTGCTTTTCTCTCCACTCTCCACTCGATCTCGTCCATTGGAATTTGACATGAGTTATTACAACTTACAAGGGAGCGGGATCACCTGCTTTTTTTTGCCTGCTTTTCTTGATCCGACGGTTGAGAAACACCGAAATACTTTGAAATCAGTGCAGCAACTGATCCTGACTATCCGATCGGAAAAGCAGTGTCTGCTTTTCTCATTTATATCCACTTACAAGGGCTGCTAGTTGTTTGGTGCTCAACTCAAGTGTAGAGTGTGTGTGGCTGTAATAATTATTTGGTCTCAGTTAAGTGCAATTGTGCTTTAATTTGTTCTTCTTGGTCCCATCTTTGTCAATACTACATCCATTTTCTATGGCGGATGCCCTGCCTTTAAGGGTGTGGCAAGTGCCCTTCCTTCCTTCTCTATGAGAGTCTGGTTGTTTCTTTCAGTGGATCAACACATGGGTAGCTCTCTACTTATGATACCGCATTGTATCTAAAAAGTTGTTATTTGAGTATTGTATTTGGTGCTTTAATTTTTCTTCTTGCCTTCTACGACTCTGTTTGAACTTTAAACGAAATCCTAGACGTCACTTGAGTGTCACAGTTTAAATCCATAATTCAGGACAAATCTCTCATAAGTTGTTTTTTTTTTTTTTTTTTTTTTGGTGTTTTACGGATTTTGATTTGAAAGAATGGTCAAATGCTTAATTAGAGCTAGCCAGGTGGCCTATTCCATTGCAAGTTTCATCCCTTCTAAATTGAATAAAAATAAAAATTTATTATTCAATTTTTTTTTTTGGTTTCGAACATGACTTCAAGTAAGATGAACTTTATTCTACAATCCTCAATTTCGAAGTAATTTATTCTCATGATAAACGCAAAATTATGGACCATTTATTAGGTACAATCTTTGTATGAAAAAAAAAAAAATTCATTCATTTTTAATAAAATTTTCAAGTACAATCTTTGCCATTGGCAATGAGGAATTGAGGAT
Organism: Cyperus esculentus; assembly: GCA_030179965.1. Classification (NCBI taxonomy): domain Eukaryota; kingdom Viridiplantae; phylum Streptophyta; class Magnoliopsida; order Poales; family Cyperaceae; genus Cyperus; species Cyperus esculentus. The sequence continues at coordinate 3,661,438 of JASGLE010000003.1, read as the reverse complement.
GATTTAACTTTTTTTTTCTCATCCGATGTTAAAAATTTTAAAATTTCTTATAAAATGATCCCCATGAATTAATAATTTTGTTATTTGAATCAAGTTTCTCAAAACCACTATCTGCCTTTAAAAATTGAACTATTGTTCACCCTTTCAAGTGGAATTTCAAGTACATAAGATAAGAGAAACATCTTGCGTCCATTAAAAAACCATCCATACATCCATATATGTGTATGAAATATAACAAATACACCTCAAAATTTAACCTATAAATTTTATAGTCGGTTTTTCTATAGACGCTAGGTATTGCTCATAAGATACTCAACTACATCAGTGTTGCCACAATTAAAGAAAATGGCGAAACTCCCTAGAGACGCTCCATTCCGGTTATTATGCGACACTGCTGTACAAAGGCATTGCTTCATCACTTCACACAACTTTTGTAACACGATTAGATAAGATGATAAAAAAAAGCTGGCTTTCAGATTTTACGGCTTTGAAAAAAATAAAAAGATTGGTTCATAGATAGATAGATCTTCCAGTGCACCTTTTTCTTACAATTAATTAACAAAAGTTAATTTTGAGCATCATTAGTAATTAATAAATTAATAAAATTTTATCATTTGTTCAATTTAGATTTTGGAAGTACTGGCTAGTTACTACATAATTAAATTGCTTGAAAGTACAACAACAACACAGTGAAAAGGAAAACAAATGGAATGGAATGGAATGGAATGGAATGGAAGTAGTCAAGTCATGAGGTAGAATATATATATGGGAAAGTCTTTTCTCAGTGCAATGCAATGATGCCTTCCACAAGCAGAAGGGCAGGCAGCATTATATATCTTATCTTTTTATCAAATCTTATATATTCTCTTTAATTTGTTTGTATTTATTTCTCTTTGGAATCGGATATTTTCCAAAGTCATTTGGACAGTCCAAAGAATTCGGGGAGCCGTACGATCTAATTGTTGGTAATCGATCAACCGTGATTTGATCATAGAGATACTAAAAATAGGAACAAAATACAAATGTGGTTATATTTAGATTGATGGGATTGCACGCTATTACCGTTGATAAACATATAAATTGAATCAAATGGTTTAGTCATAGCTTTGGATAGCTTTGGATGAAGACCTTTCAAATAACTTTGGACAAAATTCTAGTCCTTAATTTCTCTTTTGTTTGTGTGGGGAGAAGCTCTTGAGGTATGTAGAAAAGAAAAGGGTACAAATTAAAGTATATATATGGCTTGCTTGTAACTCAACTTAATTCCTCTTTATATATACACACAAAGAAAGATGTTCTTATATTAGTAAAGTCACTCAGCACCAAATTTGCCAGGGACCAGCATAAATAAATTTACCAATGGTCCAAAAGCAAAGGGAAAAGAAGTTCTTAATTTAATTTCATTTTAGATATATCATAGGTGAATCATTTTAAAGAAGTTTTACGAGGGCGATTGTTAATTAAGAAAAACGTTTTTGAGTAATTAATTTGTCTGTATTTTATTTTAAATTAAAATATCACTCCTTTAATACTGATTCTATATAAGAACCAGCCTTTGGTCTAGTGACTAAAGGCAACGAACGATCTCCATGTGGGAGGTAGTGAGTTCGAAACCCAGATTGAGGACATTCTATAGACATTTAAATTTGAGTGGCTTGACACTCATCTTTTATCTAAAAAAAAAAAAAACTGATTCTATATCGCTAAAAATTTGTCAATTGTAAACACTGATTTAAATTAAAGGAGTATATATATATATAATCCATGCACCTGAGGTGTCCGTGTGTACATTATATATATTAATCGTCCATATATGCAAGCTTGTATTTAATGATGTTGTCTGAATCTTGATTAATACGTGCTCCTAAAGTTAGGAGCAAATTATGTCTTTACACTTAATTATACATGACAGCTCAAATTTATTAATTAAACGGACCTTGCCTGCCATTAATTAGAAGGAATTAATTAATTAATTAATTAATTAATGGTTAATATGAAGAACACCGGCATGCATGCTCCTATATATAGTCCTACATTACACACCCATTAATTAATTATAGACTACTGTCAATTATATATATATGTCATGAGCTAGACTATTATACTAACGTTAGTATTTCGGACCGAAATGCTAACACCTCAAATTTGATGTTATCGTACCTGAAATCACGATTTATGGTGCTCAATAATTCTTTATATGAAAATATTGGGGAATACAAAAATTTTCCATTTTTAAAGTTGTTTAAGTATTTGTTTTGTATTTTTGAAAATAGCATGTACAAACATCAATATTTTATTAATATTTATAAGCTCTTTTCTAAAATTCAAAACAAATACACAGAAAACTCTAAAAATAAAAAAATTTTGTATTCCCTGATATTTTCATATAATGAATTTATTGAGTAGCATAAATCGTGATTTCGGACACGGTAACATAAAATTTGAGGCGTTAACATTTCGATCCGAAATGCTAACGTTAGTATAATAGTCTAACTCGTTATGTCATACACATGATTCATACTAATTATTCAGCATTTTTTTATGTAGATTGTGCATACTGCATACGCTCTTGGAGCTTAATTAAGGGGATCAGTTTAGTGGATTCCATTAATTAATTTCGCTGGATTTTTATGAAGTAGTGTCTTCATATTATATTAATATATTCACTTAGAAAAATGTTGTTTACATTTGGGTTGATGGACACCGATAATTATATTTGTCATTTTGTCTCCTCAAAATACACACACACACACACACACAGACCTTTAATTGTTGTATTTCTCTATTTTGTCTTTCCTTTTTATTCCGTGAAATATATAATTTAAAATGGTATTCGCGGTTTTCAATATTAATTTAAAGAAAAATAGTAATAAACCTCTTTTATGAAAAATGGATGATAATAAACCTTTTTCATTTGAAAAAAAAGAGATACAAATTCAAGTCTAGTAATTAAGAAAAGAAACATCTATATAAATTCATACTCTAGAAAGAGGGATAAGCTTCCAAGCTTTCTAGCTATGCCACATCATCATTAATCTCAATCATTAATTTTGTTTCTCTCTGTTCATTTATCTTAATCAAATGGCTCAAAATTTTTTTATTAAAGAGATAATATGATGTACCTAAAGAACAATTTAAGACTCAAAATATTTGCAACTCTTTATATTCTTTTATATAAATTGAGATGTAGCTAAAAATATATTATATAGAAAATATATTAAGTCCAATATTTATCTAACAAAATATATTTATGAAAAATTTATATTTATTTTCAATAATTTATGTAATATTATTTTTTCGGGGCGAAGCCCGATTCACAGCTCTAGTTCATAGAACTTCCACTCAAATAAAACTATGCAGGCTTTAAGTTTGTAATCAATCCACTATGTAAAAGAGGAGGGTCCATTGACAATACTTATCTTGACAGTAAAATTTTCAGAAAAATCTTAAAAAATGAAAAGAAATTTATTGATATATATTACTTAACTAGTGTTTCAAATTTCAATCAATTCGAAATTGTTTGATGACTTATCAAAATTTTATACACTTTCTACGGCTGTAGTTTAATGGGTCTTTGAAAAGGTGCGAAACATCATTTAAAAATTAAAATTGAAATATTTTGAAACATAATCAATCCAAGTTAAACATTACTTCTTTAAACCTGTTTTTTTTTTTTTTTTTCTGAGAATTGTTAATGATTTTTTTTTTTTTTTCAAAATTTCTATTGTCAAGATAAGCATTGTCAATGGATCCCTCCTCTATATGAAATAAGGACTTTACTAATTACTTTATTATACTTTAGATTAAATTGTAAACCTAATGAAATTTTTATTTATATTTTTTCCTGTCTCCTTGACTCTTGTGGAGAAAGACCTAAAAGCTTCTCCTAGTATTTTAGTATATTGTATAGGATATGCTTTGAATTCAAATTCTTCAAAGCCACAATAATTTATTTACTAATTATGTTTGAATGGAACTACGCATGTAATACCTCTTTTTTCTCCATATGCTATTTGCCATAATTTGGTCGACCTATCATAACCAACAACCTCATAGAAATACGACCTCTAGAAACATTTTAATTCATACCAAATTGGAAGTGGTCCAGAGTCCATTAAGGTATAAGGCAATCATTTGTTAAATACAACATGGGCCTTTTGCTTTCTCTGCTATAAACAAAAGTGGGCTATTCATATATATTTATAGGTGTTATATATAGAGTAAAACTAGCGTGTTCTTAAGCTCACGGGAAACTCCAAAAACGTATCAAACCATATCCAAATTTTGATTTATATGGCTCAATAAATTCTTTATATCAAAATCTTATAGCATGCAATTTTTTTTCATTTTTGGAGATTTTTAAGTATTTATTTCAGATTTTTTTAAAAGCAACAATACAATATTAATAAAATAATCAATGTTTCATATGAAACTTTTCAAAAATCTGAAATAAATGCTTAAAAATCTCTAAAAATGGAAAATTTTTGCATGACATATGATTTTGATATAAAGAATTTATTGAGCCATATAAATCAAAATTTGGATATGATTTGATATGTTTTTGGTGTTAAGCTCACGGGAGGTTCCCGTGAGCTTAAGAGCACCATAGTTTTACTATATGTATAGAGAAACATCTTGCGTCCTTTGAAAAACCGTTCATACGTCCATAAACGTATACAGAATATTAATAGATATATCCCGAAATGTAATATATGGACGCTATGGATAGCTTTTCTATGGACGCATATATATATATATATATATAATGCAAGAGAACAGTAACAGAAAACCTTCATTATAATGTAGAGCCCATATAAATCTGGTAATAGTACTCTCATTTTGTCTGAATGTGGGACTCTAGGAGTTTAATATATAGGTCTAGTTAACTTCTTGTTTCCAAGCACATGTATGTACATAAACATAATTAATACCCCTCTGAATTTGTATATAATTAACTATTTTTCACATAATGCGCTGGAGAATTCTTAAGTAATTTTTTTTTCAATGTAAGTTTATGTAATTAGTTATGCAAATACTCTATTTGTTTGGGCATTTATCATTGCTTAAATTCGTCAAATATGATAGTTATATTCACAACCATAAATCTATTATATTATATGAAGTTATAAACCAAGTAACAGAGGCCAATTAACTTGGTGCAAATGGACAATGTATCAATCAAAATTGTCTATCTGCCGGTTAAACGAGACCAGCCTGAACTCGAAAACCCAGAACCCGAGTGGTGCGAAATCAGGCGGGAATTCTCCCCCTGATTTTCTACATTATGGTCAAACATATCGACAACTTTCAAGAAAGGGGGGTCTTTGATCACAATCTCCTCATAAGGCGACCGGCTTCTGATCAGTTCCACCACCTTCGACATGATCGGTCTGTCGCCTGGGCTCGACTGGGTACACTGCAGTCCTATTTGTACCACAGAAAGTATCTCTTCTTGCAGGTGATCCTGGTAAATTTCTTTGTCAGCTATGGCGTTGACGGTTTTGGATTTGTAATGGTTCCATACCTGACAAATTGGAGCCAACGAATAATAAGTTGAACATAAAATTAAGCCGGAAATGATCGATCACTGGTAAAATATAACACCAAATTAGGAAAAAAAATAACAAAAAAAAAGGAAAATGCCTGGGATAATAGCAAGTGGCCAGCATGTGACCCGACTGACCCACTACATCTTTTACCAGTGACAATCTCAAGTACCAGCACGCCGAAGCTGTACACGTCTGCCTTCTCACTCAAATGCCCATGAACCAGGTATTCTGGTGCCATATATCCCCTGAAAAATTAGTGAGTCAAATATTGTATTATACTGCAAATTGAAGTATTAGTAACAAATTTGTATTGTATCGACAACAGGGAGAAGGTAGAAAGAGATCAGAAAAGTCTTACAGTGTACCGGCAACCCCGGTGGTGAGGTGAGTTTTATCTTCTGAAAATGCCTTTGCCAGGCCGAAATCAGTTATCTTTGGCCTGAGTTTATCGTCCAGTAAGATATTGCTGGCCTTAATGTCGCGGTGAATGATTCGCGTCTCCGACTCCTCGTGCAGGTACGACAGCCCTTCAGCCACACCTTGTATTATGGTCAGTCTTTGGTTCCAGTCCAGATGCCTATCTTTACCTGAATCTGTTCAAGTTAAGAACAATGAACAATAAGTCATGCTTTATATAAAACTTTCAAACAAGAGTTGAGCTATGGTACTATTAATAGTACAAATTGCGCCGTATTATTGGCTCATATCTCCAATTTCAAAATATTAATATTCGATTCAAACTGCTCATTGCGTTTTTCATATACAATTTTACTTGTGAACCAAATTTTATATTTTTTAGAATTTTTTTACTATTTTTTAAGATGTTTTGAAATGTCACTTGCTTAAGACATTATGAGCCATCCAAATAAGTGACATTTCAAAATATCTTAAAAAATAGTAAAAAAATTCTAAGAGTACAATTGCTAAAAAGATCCATGATATAGAGGAAGACATACCGAATAAGAAAAGGTCAAGGCTTCTATTCGGATAGAACTCGTAGACGAGCAAGCTCTCAGGACCATCCAAACTACAACCCAACAACTTCACCAGATTTCGGTGCCTGACCTGACTTATCAAATCGACCTCGTTAAAGAATTGCTGAACCCACTGCCTTGTGTTAAGAAACAGCCTTTTCACTGCGACTTCTTTTCCATCAGAAAGAACTGCCTACAAATCAAACATATATAACTGATATATTTATAAATGTTTAAGCCAGCTGAATTTAGTTACCATGTTCTCAGATTACTGTCAATCGTGCAAGCTGAACATATACCGTCAATGTAAACCATAAATCATAAACCCAGTATACAGTGCATGGTCAGAATCCTACCAGGGTTTAAAGGTCTACGGATTCGGATTGTTGGGTCCGAAGTTTACGCTGTTTGATGCGCAGGAGTATGCCAGTGATACATTTTGGATATTAGTGTATAACCACCGAAACCTCATGGTGACAACTGCCTTATGTTTTATTTTCATTAATCATGTTTACTTTCAGTACTTATAGGCATCTAAACTGTAAAACAATCCTGTTAAATCTGTACTGTTACAGCATCACCTTAAACACAGCTCCGTAGCTTCCTTGACCGAGCTTGTTCGATAGATTGAAGTTGTCAGTAGCCTTTTTCAGCTCCACATACTTAAAATTGAGACTTGATTGTAAAATCCCGGGAGGAAGATCTTCCCCGTATATTTCTGTTGCAGCAACGATGAAGGTGTTAATCTCAAATAATTTTTATGACAAAAGTTTAATATTAAATCAGATTATTTTTACTTAATTGCAAATAACGGCTGACGATCTTCAATTAGCAATCAAAACCTTGTATGTTTCTTGCCATTTGCAAAAATCACCCAATCGTCACAATTGTCATCGAAATATCAAATTGCCCCTATCTATTTTTATATATTAAATCAAGCAAAACTTCAACCTGACAGAATAGGTCTTTTACACAATTACAGCACATTTTCAGTATGTAATATGTACTTATGTAGGTCTAGTGGTACAAAGTAAAAGAAACAAATGAGCAAACTACTGGTACTATTTTCCAGGAAAACAAAAAAAGACATGATATATTGTTATAAATTATGCAGTGTGTAACTATTGGATACTTACGCATTAGAGATTCTGCGCTTGATTTGCACCCGATTAACTTTGTCTTCCATAACACAATACCAACTATTATGAAAATTGCTCCAAGAATAGGTCCCAGTATTATCCACACAAGGTTGTTATTACCTGAAAATTAAGGTAACAAATTAAGTTAATAATACCATATATGAGGATAATCAAATTACAAAATTTTGGGACCAATTTGATAAATTTTTATAACTTCGAGGACCAAAACGATATGTTAGTGAAACTTTAAGACCAAAAAGGTGCATCCCAAACTTTAGAGACAAAATTGGTAGCAAATCAATACTTTAAGGACCAAATTGGTACTTTTGAAACTTTAAGGACCAATTTGGTAAAAGAGTGCTACTTTAGGGGCCATTGAAGTAATTTACTCTTGTGCATATTACCTGACGAACTAGATCCATAAACATTCCAGAAGATCTTGTTAGAGTATCTGATATAACAGCCTGCAAATAGAGCGCGACCCTCGAGGGCCGGTGCGCACTCGAGAATTGAAGAAGTTGCAGCATCTAGACAGGTGTTACATGCCGACTGGTTCAGCACCTGCCAGCATTGCACTAATGCATAAACAGATGTATTGGATCCTGTAGTGGATCCAACTGCGAACCCGTTTTTTCGTTTAGCAGCTGCAGTTACGTTGTTAACAGTTTTCTGTACTGTTTCGTAAAAGTTGCGGTCAGTCGAATTGCCAGCAGTGGAGTTGCACACCTTTGTGTCGTAGGAATCCAAGCTGTCGCTGAAGAAAGAGTAATTTCCGTACCGGCCAAAACACCCATCCAAATATATTCGACCCCCCGTATTAGGATAGCATTTCGGCAAAAGAGATCTCACCTGCAAATGTTGAAGGCACATATTACCTTGCAAACATATTACTATATTAAGCTACTTTATCATAATTTATATCATAGAATAGCTATATTTGCAGTTCTTCTTTTTAAGAGAATTCATCATTTTCTGTGTAAAAGCTAACAAAAGTTTCATCCCCAATTTTACAATTGTTGCAATAATTTACTTAAATACGAAAAACATATTATTTTTGGCAGAAAAATAAAGGGTCTTTCTTTCAGATATAATATTTGGATGAAAGAGAAGTAGTACCTGACCGAAGCATAACTCACAGTCGACAGAGCTAAGATCCTCTAAGCACTGACCCAATCCGAAAACAGCATTCGGACCAGATCCTACATCGGCAGTACCGTACCCGTTGGAGCTTACATTGGTATACAAATTATCCATTGATGGCACAAAGTACTGTGCCAAAAGTGGACCTGATTCAGGTTGCTGCTCGTTACAATATTGACCGACTAAAGTAGTGCGCGAGTCGCCCATGACATTTGTATGAAGGAACAGATGCGTCAAAAATAGGCCTATCGGCAAAGCTAGTTCCACACACGTCATTTTTACGGTAACGATATCTCTTATTTGATATATTGTTCTACAGAGATGCGCAAAATTTTGTCTGAAATCGCGTCTGTCAAATCATTGGAACTTGGTTCTTGAGAAATGGGTGTACCGGAAGAACTCAATCTGCAAAGGAAAGATCAAAATTTAGAACAAGATGTCTAATAAGCTGCGAGTAATAAGTTCACTTCATATTTCAGACACAGCAAGAGAAACTGCTAAAAAAAATGAAAAAAACAAACAAAAAGAGAACTGAAATAATCTACAAAAGCAGAAATTAATCAATCAAACTCACAGTTGTACTGTGTAATGGCAGGCAACACAGGTTAGGAACTTGGAACAACAAAACTAATATGATAACAGAAGGCAATTCATACCTCTAAATTCTCTCACAGACCCAGAATGGCTGCTTATGTTGACAATTGGAATTTGAGGGAGACCTCTTCCAGTGGCATACTAAACTGGTATAAAACTTTGACTCTAATTGTGCCCTTACTAATTGTTCTCCTACTACCTTTTGACTTCTCTTCTTCACAGGAAGCAGGTGCTGTGTTGTTCGTAGAATTCTGATTCATGATTCATTGTAGCATACTGGCACTGTGTGAACTGTGTGGAGTTCTTCTGATAAATGGCAGAAATGTTATCCTCTAGAAATATATGAAAGTTGCAATCTTTTTAAGACATGGAAGTGCAACAAAGTTAGAAGCAACAAAGACAGTTATGACTTGTGAGTTTTTATCTCTTCAGTTGATTTTTTTTTTTTTTTTTTTTTTGGGGGGGGCATTCCTTTTCAGAAGAAGTGAAATTCTATTGTCAATTTGTCATATTCTTGGACCTTTGTTTACCTTGACAACGTTTGGTTTTGGGAACCCAGTTTCCAAGCCATCAAATTATGACAAAACCAAACTAACCTCATATTTTTTATGTTGTAATCAGTTGCTTTTGAGTTAAAAATGGATTTTTATATTCGCTATTGAACGTTGAAAGTTGAAACTAGTAATGAAAAAAGAAAATCATATCTCAACTGCTTCAACGCCACATCTCCATTTTAGTTATTTATTACCCTTTTGACATGTGTTGGTATTCGTTTCCATGTAACTATTAATTGGATTACTCAAAAAAAAAAAAAAAAAAAAATTGGATTGGATAACTCCACACGGCGCCCATGTGTGAATTCTCTGTGATAGCTAGCCTAGCCTGATGTATATATCATATGATGATAGGTACATAATGCTGGTATGATATGGACCTACCCCTTTGAAACAATCGTTGGTGTCGTTGTCATGTAATGTGATCTAGAATAGCTTGTGGAGTCCGAATCTTGAGAATAACAGGGCCCCATTTGTTCAACATGGACTGTTAGATCAAAATGGACGGGTCCGATCGGCCTAATAAAGTTATAGATGATTTTTTTATAATTAACCTCATCTGTTGATTTTAATCCAACGGTCCAAATTTAGATAACAGCTATTTAAAGTTGAATAACAACAAGAACCAGCCTTTGGTCTAGTGGCTAAGAGCATGCTCTCCGTGTGGGAGACCGCCGGCCGCGGGTTCGAAACTCCGATGAAAAATCTTTTATAGACATTTAAATCTAAGCATATGACCCTCATCTTTATCTTAAAAAAAAAAAAAAAAAAAAAGTTGGATAACATCATATCTGAAGTCATAGCTTGTGTGCCAATCTAGAAATCAGAGATTGAAAGTCAATTATTGTAAGATAACGCTTCTCTTCTCTGTTTAGGATTCATTGATCTCCTAACAAATAACTACTACTGTCTACTACGCTTGAGACTTTTTGGCTCCTCTCATAAATTTGCCAGCTCTATCAATTGCCATTAATTGTGTTGCCTGCCTATTAAATGCAATTTTTTTTTAAAACGAAATTGAAAAATATTTTTTGCGGAAAGTAGATAGAGTACTGAGTTTTTTCGATCCACTAGATAGACCCGATTTAATTTTTCGGGTCCTATTGAAGGACCCGGAAAATTAAATCGGGTAGAAGTTTTTTTTATAACCGGATTCGTTCTATCCATTTTCAAAATGGGGTGCGCGGAAAATTTTTTTTCAAAATGGGTTTGCATCCGAAAATTTTTTCAAAATAGGTTTTGAGGCATTAGCATTTTGATCTCAAATGCTAACGTTAGTATAATAATCTAACTCTATATCATATTATAACTATGATTAACCACATAAGTACTGAAATATAGTAAATAAACAGGTGCAAACCCATTTTGAAATTTTTTTTTCCGCGCACCCCATTTTGAAATGTGGCCAAAACAGTTTCAAAATGGGGTGCGCAGAAAATTTTTTTTCAAAATGGGTTTTGAGGCGTTAGCATTTCGATCTCAAATGCTAAAGTTAGTATAATAGTCTAACTCTATATCATATTATAATTATGATTAACCACATAAGTACTGAAATATAGTAAATAAACGGTGCAAACCCATTTTGAAAAAAATTTTGGGTGCAAACTCATTTTGAAATTTTTTTTTTCTGCGCACCCCATTTTGAAAATGGATAGAACGAATTCGGTTGGAAAAAAAAAAAACTCTACCCGATTAAATTTTTCAGGTCCTTCAATAGGACCCGAAAAATTAAATCGGGTCTATCTAGTGGACCAAAAAAACTCAGTACTCTATCTACTTTCCGCAAAAAATGTTTTTCAATTTCGTTTTTCAAAAAAAATTTGTATTTAATGTTTGGTGTCATGAAAGCCTGATGCTTGTCTTGTCGATATTGCTATATGTTTACACGAGTGAATATATTCACCATACAATTCTATTGTAATAATTTATAGTAGTCCAGCACCCCGTATTGTTTTCTAAATGGGAAGTAATAATTGTCCTCCTTAAAAATCTTCTTTATCTATCCCCAATACATTTTTAGTTAAAAAATACTTTTAACAAATACTTTTGGCGATCGAAATGTATATGCTTAACCATGCAAAAAACTCATATATGCATATGATGAAAAGAGAAATAGTGATAAAAATTTACTCAAAGATTGAGAAAGTATGAGAGAGAATGAAAAAATATTAAACAATTTAATTAGGGGATAGATAAAGATGAAAATTAAGAGGAATAAAAATAATTTCTCTTTCTAAATAACAATAATCTTCGTTTTAAAATAATTAAAATAGACCTATAAATAATCTTCTTTTTTAAATGAAAATCTTGGGAGGCTATCGCCTGCCACATAAAAAAAAAATAATAATAATTAAAATAGACACTTGCTTTTCCTAGTCATTAAAAAAGAGTTCGAATGAATTTTGTCCGTGCTCGTATCATTTTGAGTTAAAACCTCGGGTTAGACTGATGAATGATCAAGAGAAGGAAAGCCCAAAAAAAAAAAAAAAAAAATTGATGTATTGTAATATCAACAGGTTTTGTTTCCTGTAAAGCATCGAAGGAAAATCGTACAACATGGGTAAACGAGTGTAACTCGGTTAGGAGAGAAATCCTAAGGTTGTTGTTTACTCAAACGTCGAGAGTTTAATATCTGCTCATGTAACTGCCGCAACCGATAATTTTAATAATTAAATAAAAAATCAAAATTAAATAAAAAGGTACCTGTGACAAATATTTCTGGATTTAGTCTGGTCCGTGTTCCATTCGCCGGCCCCAAACACATTGTTCAAAAAAGTCACAGGTTTTCAAAAAAAAGATTCTTTTTTGGGGCCGGCGTTTCTTTCATGGACCCGAAGACTGGGTCCGTGAATAAAAATGTGACCCGAACTCTAGGTCTGCATACCATTCACCGGCCCCAAAAAGTATCTTTTTTTTAAAAAAAAAAAATCCCTGGACTTCCTCGTATGCTGTGTTTGGGGACGGCACTCCATTCACAGACCGGACTATATCCCGAAATTCGGGTTCCGTATTCTTATTTATTTAATTTTTATTTTCTATTTAATTAATATTAAAAATATCGGCTGCCACAAAGATTTCGGAAAATTGTACAACATGATAAGGGATGTACCAGCAAAGGGGTAAGTTATATGATATCAATGTATACCAAATAATTAAATGGTTCTCTATACATCAGGAGGTCCTTGAAACTGCATATATACAATTGAATTGCCCAAGTTTGTGATTATTTTAGGACATGCTTATTAACGGATGCATTTGTCTGGCCCATCTTGTCGTCCCTCCGACCTCTATTTTGCTTGTTGGTCAGTCTCTAACGGGCTTGCATCAGTTGCCTGAAAATCACATGAATTTATCTTAAATAGAGTTAAATCAACGTTTAGATAATATAACTGAACAAAGGTATGCTACCTTTTTTTTTTTGAGTTACCAATTTCAGAAGTTTTGGTACTAATTAAGTTTCAGATAAATATTTTTCAACCTCCAAAAGTCCATAGCTTATATGATATGTTATATACTATTTCATTAGGTGCACAAAAGTTTTAAAGTTCAATCATTTTCAACTATATCATGCTAATATGAATCAAAAGCTAATATATCAACCAACCAAAATTTTGGCGATTTAATAACTTTTCTTAGTGGGGATTGAAAGAACAAAATGTTACAAATTTTTATATGCATGATCTGAAATAACATTTGATATAGCTGTCAGAATGTTGGCATGCTATAACAATCACTGGAGTAGGATCACTTTTCTTTTTAATAAACAATAATATAAGACTTCTATCCACACAATCTAGGTTTTCTTTTCTTTCCGGTTGCCTATTTCACATTTCAAGCCATGTCAACTGTACAACAGTAATAGTAAAGAACAATGACATCCAATCGTACACTGAATTTATGTTTTTTTTTTTTTTTTTTTGACAAAACCAATTCACAAAAAAAAGGTGTTTCTTTAATGAGTTCCTAAGCACATCAAGGCAGAAAGTATAACAGATAACTCGCAATAGAGAATTATCACCTTCGATGAAGGCAGATTAAAGAGGAGGGTACGTGGTCATGGTTATGAGGCGAACCCAAACATCAAGATGTTAGTGCTGAACTATGGATCCAGAACAGCATGCTCCATCTTCTAGCTCTATGTTTCAAATCCTTTCGATACCATCTTTCAATACATAGACTTGAGACCAATGTTATTTCGAAAGCCCATAAATGATAGCTTTACAAGTCTCCGCATTCGCAATGAACCCCAATTCTGCCATCCTGTCTTGCAATTCCAAGGCTTTACCTATATCACTTTCCTCACAGTATGCTCTCACCAGAGCATTGTAACCCTGGCCATCATGCACTCGAAACCGTTCAACAAACTGCCTGAGGGTTGATTCTGCCTTCGTCAAATTTCCCTCTTTACAATATCCCCTAACCAACATTGTGCATATGTCACTGTCCGGCTTTACACCCTGCTTCACCATTTCTTCTTCCATCAAAACTTCTCCTTCTGTGGTTCTACCAAGCCTGCATAAACAGCCAATGAGGGCACCCCAGGTGCCCCGGTTGGGAGACACCTCTCTCACCTCCATCTCTTCCTTCAAATCAAATGCCTCTTTGACATGATCACAATCACAGAAGCTGTTGATGATAATATTGTAAACTTCACTATTAGGCTGAACACCGTCATCTACCATCCATTTCAACAAATCCCTAGTAGCAAAAGGTCTCTTTTCTAAGCACAGACCTTGGATCAAACACATGTAACTGCCAAGAGAAAAACAAACACCTTGCCTGCGTAACAGTGCCACAAAGTTAAGGCAAGAAAGTAACTTCCCCGCATTAACGTGCGACTCGACTACCAACTCACATGTAAAGTCGCCTAATTCAAAACCACTTGCAACCATCTCTTGTACCAATAGCCTAGCCTCTTTCATTCTACCAGCCTTGCAATACCCTTGTATAAGAACCTTGTACACAAGACCGTCTGGGCTTATACCTTGGTTGCACATTTTATCAAACAGCTTGCGAGCATCTCTTAACCTCTCGTCCTTACAAAGACCACCAATCAAAATAGTGTAAGAAACCAAATTTGGCTCAATGCCTCTCAGCGGCATTACGTCGAACAGTTGGAAAGCGGCACTCAACCGCCTCCTCCGGCAATACCCACTCAAGATAGTATTGTAAGTCACGATATCCGGCGAGAACCCATCATCCTCATCCTCTATTTCCTCCAAAAACTCCTTCGCCTTGATCACATCCTCACCCTTACAAAGCACATCAATCAACATGTTATAAGTGTACGTATTCGGAACCACCCCGATCCGTTTCATCTGGAAATACAACCCCCAACACTCCTCCAAATCCCCCATCTTGGCAACCCGATGGATCAAACAATTGAACGCATTAACATCGGGGGTAAACCCTAGCGCGATCGCCCGCCGGCACGTGCCGACCGCATCCTTCACCCGGTTCTCCCTAACCAGCGCCGTGATCAAGAGCCCGAGCACCGCCGGGTCCCAGCTGCAGAACCGGGACGCTGCTCGCAGCGAAGAAAGATAATCCGCGTCCGGATGCGTGGTAACAAAAAGAGAAAGGAGGGAAGTAGACTGACGAAAGTGGCGGGAGAAGGAGAGGGAGAGGGAGAGCAGGGAGAAGTGGAAGGGAGAGGGCGTGAGGGAGAGGGGCGGGGTGGAAGTCCACTGCAAGAAGGAGAGGGAGGGGAGGGGGTGGGAGAGGGAGAGCAGGAGGATCCGGGAGATTTGCGCGGGGCCGACGAAGGGGAGCAGATGGCGCTCGGCGGCGGCGGTCGGGTCGAGGGGCGGGCGGCGGGAAGAGGAGGAGAGACGGGAGGTTATGAGCGCGATCACGGCGGCGCACGGGTCGACCGACGGCGGGAGGAGGGCTGACAGAGGCGGAACGGTAATGGTAACGGGGTCGGTAACGGGGACGGTAACGGTAACGGCGGGGTTGGGTTTGGTTATTGCGGAGCGCATTGGAAGAGCTGAGAGTGGTCCGGACAGCGTTGAAATTACTTTTTCAGGAACGGGTCTTTAGTTTGTACTGGAAACTGACCAAAATATCCTTGGTGGATTGTACGCGAGCTGTATAGATGTAGGGTCGTTTTGGTCATTTTTTGATAAAACGCTGTTCTTAAAGTAATTCTTGGGCTGGGCCCAATTGGGTGAATGTTGGTTTGTTTGTTTTTGGGCTGTCAAAGTGTGTATAGAAGATGATTTTGAGCCCAATAGCCCATGGATTGTTCAGATGGATAGTGTGGCGTGGTCCAAGAGATGGATAACAAAGCCCATGCATTACAATTCGCCTTTTTTTTTTTTTTTTTTTGTGTGTGTGTGTGAAATACAGTTATACAGATACTAATTTGATAATGGCACTGCAGTTGACTTTTTTCTATCTGTGATAAGTTGGTCTTCATTTGAAGTTTGCAAACCTAATTTCTCTTGTCTACAAAATAAGCTATAGTGTTTCAAATTCAAAGTGTATATATTTTCTTCAGAAACTTTTAATAAAGTCTATAGACACATCATTAAAAACTCATAAGTTCTTAAAGCACAAGTACATATAAAATGGCATATGTATTTGTATGTAAGAGTATTCTAGTCTTTTCTCATTTTTATTTGATGACTAAAAACTGATTAACCTGTCTAATATAGCAAGGTTTTCCTGCCGTCAAGTGGATCTCATCTCATGAATTCAAATTAATGGCGGGGCAGATATATGCAATCATTGCAATTTTGCAATGCCGTCTGGTCTGGTCTGGTCCACTTTGTTCAACTTATCATTTCATCCTAATTGCGTTGCAGACATGCACTAAAAAGCTGCACAAACATTTTTAACGCTTGTAAGTTAAGGACTTGAAGTGCATTACCTATAAATAACCCTATTATTTTTTTAATTCATAAATAGTACATTAGTACCTGCCATATATACGTATGAATGTATGATCAATAATTAATTGAAGGTTTGATCCACTGCATATATATCCTTGCCTCCTTGAATTTAATTACAAATAGCTAGCATGCATCCCACCAGCTGACCAGCACTAAGGCACTAACTAACAGAAACTCCAAAAGGGGGATGAAGCATGAAGCATGCATGCTTAAAGCCATTTTGCTGCCTTCGCTTTTGTTTGTTTGGTCCTTTTATTCTTCGCCTTTTTCCCTAGCATGAAAAGGTTAATGGTATGGGTACAGATCTTATACGGCAGTGAAAATGCCATTTTCGCAATGGAGTTGTTGGAGATCATCTATTTTATTTCCAAAAATTTGAAGAAAAGCAACAATATACATATATAATATCAAACAAAAATGTTCTAACTAGAATGACTCGACTAATTTAATTTCATCACTGACATTTGTACGGAAATGACTTGTGTCTACCAATTATTGATTTTTCTTTTTTAGATTCTTAAAAATGAGGGTTAAGTCACTCAAATTTTAACGTCTACAAGAAATCCTCATCGATGTTTCAAACCAACAACCTGGCCACTGAAAAATCCTAACCCATAGCTGGTCAGGATGAACGAATTCATATCCCAAGTTGCACTGCATTGTGCAGTTCACAACGTAGACCATTGGATCGTCTCGAGATCCGAACTCATGGATGAACATCAAGCACTCCACATATATATGGCACCGCCACATGAACAATGCAACAAATCAGAAAGTCAAAATAGTGTTCTTGGAAGTTGTGCCGGGGATAACAGAACCATTTTAAGTGGAATCCAGATTTATGTGATCAAGCCCTCAAAAATCAGAAGTCAAAATAGTGTTCTTGTTCTGTTGGTTCCCCATATTACCGCACATATATAAAAGCTAGTGAGTCCCATGTACCGACCACAGTCACACATCCTTACTCCTGATAAAAAGAGATTGAATTTTTTGATACAAAAATTTTATCTTCCTCAAGAAATAAATCTCAGCCGTTGATTGTTTACTTAGATAGATCACTACCGTTGACGTACTTTAATGTTTCAACCTATTAAAAATTAAGACACATAAATTTTCTCAATTTATAAGGCCTGTTACATATTATCTTAAAAATTTATTATAAAAAATAACAATTTCAGTCCAAAACAAGGCGTGGACTCTTTACTAGTAGTATAGAACATATATATGTATGATGATGGATCCCAACTTACTAATGGAAGGTAACTGGTACTTAATTATATACAGGCCAACTAAGTTATAAGCAAACATATATGTAGCCTTAATATATAGTTTTGTTCCTTCTAATATGAAACATATTTATCGTCAAGTATACTTTTTGGATGAATATTGAAAACCAAGTAAAACAGTTTTGCAAAATGGCCCTGCAGGCTTTGGAATGGGCTTTTGTTTCAAATCCATAATTAAAGCAATATATTTAGTGATTTTATTCTATACATCCCCCCCCCCCCCCCCCCCCCCCCCCCCCTCATTAATTTACAACAGAAAACAAGAGTAATAAAATTAAAAATTGCTGGTTAATTCTTCGTATAAAAATATCAAATTGTTGATTTTCATATTTACATAACAGCTTTAACCAACTCTATTTTGGCGCATGCCATTATGCAGAACTTCACAATTCAAGACAAAATGCTATTTTAAGCTGTAACTGGAGCACTTTCTGCATCTTTTGGTTTCAAAGGGAAGAAGATAAATTAAAGGCATAATATTCTGAATTTCTGATCCAACCAATGGTACAACACTGTCACTTTTGCAAGCCCCACACATGCTCAGTATGGTTCTTACATTATATTATTAACATATTTAAGACTCCCTTGTGATATTTGGGGAAAAAAAAAAAAAAAAAACTTATTCTTATATATATAAGCTGCTTAATTACAATGTGTCTGAAGAGCCTTCTGAAGTACAGCAGTTCACTGTTGTGCCGGAAATACGACATGGCACGTATGAGGAGCCGGCTAACGCTTTCATTCTGCGCTACTTGCGCATTAGCTTTGTTTGTAGCATTGTCTATCCCAATGAGAGCAACAGGTATGAAGGAGATACAGTTACATAGCGATACCAGATAAATTGGTGTACAGTGTACCAGATAAGTACGTTCCGACACGTACTGGTACATAGTGGTACCAGATAAATTGGTTACCAATCTTCTGTAAGAGGAACTGAATTTTAGATTTCCTTTTTCAAGTGAGCTTATTGTACTAAAGTCAGATAATTTGAATTTTGTAAATGCATGCAAACGCAGGTTTTCACCATGGTTCGAAGTCGAACAGTTCACGGATTTTCAACGTCATGTCGTTTGGAGCAGCAGGAGATGGAATCACCG
The DNA here is from genome assembly GCA_030179965.1 of Cyperus esculentus. Taxonomy (NCBI): domain Eukaryota; kingdom Viridiplantae; phylum Streptophyta; class Magnoliopsida; order Poales; family Cyperaceae; genus Cyperus; species Cyperus esculentus. The sequence goes on along the minus strand of JASGLE010000003.1, from coordinate 3,642,209 downwards.
ATGATACCCAGGTACAGTGTAAAGCAATCCAATTGCAATTCTGTTATAACCTTTCAGATTATAGATGTATGTTATATATTATTAGTTTGTTTACTCTGAAAAAATTATCCCCGACATGATATAATCAACACATTTTACCAGTATTTACAGGAGCAAACATTATATGCTTAATGGTTTTTATATGTTTATAGGCACTTCTGTCAGCATGGAGAATAGCGTGCGCAGTTCCGAGAGCTACTCTACTGGTACCATCCGGGTTCCAATTTCTTGTCGGTCCAGTTACATTACAAGGCCCATGCAATTCAAGGCTAGTTCTCCAGGTGATTTTTATAAACTGTATATTTAAAAAAAAAAAATAAAAAAATAAAAAAATAAAAAATGAAAAAAATAAAACATGGCGAAGACTGCTTTTAAACCTTCAATTATGTTTGACATTTTCAGATAGATGGAACAATTTTGGCTGCTATAAGCAAGAAGCCCGTCCCGAGCTCGAATATTTATCAATGGCTAAATTTCAAATGGCTTACTAGTTTTAAGATTCAAGGAAGCGGTACAGTCGATGGTCACTGGTCTCAGTTTCAGAATCTCTCTTTTATCCATCAATTTCAGGTCAGAACTGTCCCAAATCTTATTTTATTTCCTTTTTTGGCAGTTTTTGGCATAATTGAGATCACATTAAGTAAATCTTTGATTACACATTTGGTTATTTCTGTTGTAGAACTCAACCGTACCTCCAGCAGCCCAGCGACCAACGGTACAACTTATTTTATCTTCGACTTGCTTTTCAACTACTAGACAGTTTTCTTTTTATCTTTATCGATAATAGAATATCAGAATTGCATTTGTTGATTAGGTTCTGAGGTTTTACAAGAGCTACAATGTTTTAGTTCGCGATATCCGAATCGTGGACAGCCCACAGTGCCACCTGAAATTTGACAGTTCTCAGTGGATCAAGGTGAAAAATGTCACCATTTCTTCTCCGCAAGATACTCCCAACACCGATGGAATCCACCTTCAGAACACCAGAGATGTCGAAATCAGAAATACTAATATAGGATGTGGTACGTTTACATCCTATTTCGAGTACTTCAAAACATGCTTGTAAGAATAAAACACATGCACTTCGATCAGAGATCACACGGACACAAAGTTGCGCACAATTTTACGACGGCGTTCTCATTACTATCCACCCAATATTGCAGGAGACGATTGTGTATCAATCCAGACAGGATGTTCGAATATTCGTATCAAGAACGTCAACTGCAATCCTGGCCATGGAATCAGGTAGGTAGACAAGTACAACCCTGCATAAAAAGAAATGGCAAGACAAGACATATGTTTATGGTTAAATATAAATGTAATAACTATGTTATGATTTGCTTGCTTGACAGCATAGGGGGGCTTGGAAGAGGGAATAGCTTGGCATGTGTTTCAAATGTGCTAGTTGATAGTGTCAATGTGCAAAATGCTTTGTATGGAGTCAGAATCAAAACATGGCAGGCAAGAAGAAGATCAGACAATTTTGGGTCAGGGAGTGCTCATCCTCTGTAGCGCTGTAAAGTGTAGCGCAGAACTTGAGCCGTTAGATCATCTCGGGATTCGTGCTGGCACAGAGCTCTAGATGATCTAACGGTCCACATTCTGCGCTACACTTTGCAGCGCTACAGATGATATGGGATCCCTTTTTTTCCTCCTCAAGATCCTTGTTTTTTCAACTAAGCTAAAAACTACTGTTCTTCCTTTCTTTTTTGTATGCAGGGTGGCATAGGCACTGTGAAGAACATAACCTTCACCAACATAAAGGTCTCCAATGTCAAAACACCGATCATGATCGACCAATTCTACTGCGATCAAACGTCATGTTGTAATAAAACAGATGCTGTATCAATCTCTGACATAACATTCCAGGGCATAGCCGGTACCTACTCGTACCAGCCAATCAGGTTTGCCTGCAGCGACAGCGTACCATGTACCGGCTTAAACCTGATAAACGTTCATCTGGTTCCGGTCAGTGGGTGGCAGTACAAGAGAAAGGCCTTCTGTTGGAAGTCGTACGGCGAGGTGCTGGGCTCCGTTGAACCATTAAGCGCCAAGTGCTTGGAAAGAAGTAATTCTAGATTGATCAAGACCCTCACAAAACCACACAATTACACTTGTTAGAGATTTCGGGTTTTTCTAATTTTGCATTTTTTGTTTGACAACTGACAAGGGCGTGGAGTTTGCGTTTTTTTAGTTGCTCGACTGCCTTTAGGTCCTTTTGTTCCTAAATTACTGTGTTTTTATTATTTTTTTTCTCACCAATCATTCTAAAAACCTTTGATATGACAATTATAGGACTGAGATCAAAATTTAAACATATTACAAACTAATAAATAGAGATCCATTTTCTCATTACTTAAAGAATAAATATACAATACCCCTACCCTGTCCCCATGTTCCTCCCCCATTTCCCCACCCGACGTGGTAAGAAATGCGGGGCAGGGTTGGGGTAGTACTGTATTAGAGTTCTACACTAAATTGGGCAGAACTACACAAAACAATTGACGTCATAACTACACGAGTTAACAACACCTAAGCTAACTAGCCTGAACTAAAATCTAACCTACACATGAGATAACTTACGAAACCTAGTCTATCTAACAGGAATGGGCACGTGATAATTTGTGTCAAATATGGTTCAAGTCATGCCAGAACACAACTTTGTGTCAGGTCAGGTCATCTGTCTCCTTTTTCTCTCCCAAAATGGATTCCAATCGTCTTCAAAACAGCTTCTGGATTGGATCAGGGTAAGACTGCCCCCAATGGTGCTACTCCTTTTTAACAGCCAAGGCCTGCAGTTCATCCAATATTTCCTTATATTCTCTTTTGGCAACTTCAAGTTGACTCCTTAGCATTTGTTCCTAAACAAACCACAAGAGAAGCACATCACTAGATGAGCAAAAGGCTTTAACATGTAGCCAAAGAAAAAACAAGTTTGCGGCTGATAATTTTTACAGAAATGGGAGTGCTACCTTGACAAGAAGCTTCAGATGTTCTCTCTCATACCCAGCGCACCTGACAAAAATATTAAAAGGAATCAGTGTTTGCTATATTTAGAAGGGAAAAAAATATAAAAACCTTCTTAGAAACAAGTACAATTACATTGCAATAGTTTATGAATTTAGTGCAGCTGTAGACAAATAACAACAATAAACTTACTCCTCGTGCAGCTTCTTGTTTTCTAAAATGACCGTCTTTGTTTCATGGAAATGTTTAGCACCCTCACTCTTCTGCTTTCATTTTGCAAATTAAATAAAATCAAAGAGTTATTACTATTACACAGCAGTGCTAAAAAAACGACAAAAATGAATCTAGAACCAAGAGCAAACCTTGCCATAAAAAATTTGCTTTTTTGGAAGGTCGACCATAATAACATCACTATTGCGATCATCGTATGTTTTTGGCAATTGATTGGAATCTTCAGCAATGTTCTTCCGCTTGACCGGCAATTCTGTTTATCGTGAAAATTCACAAAAAAATAAATAAACAAACAAACTAGTTAATGAAGCCACTAAAATGATCAACAAGATTTATTATTAACTTCTTTTTTAATTTTCTAGAAATTCAAGTTAAACTTGCACACTATACAAGTATACATGTACCTGAAATATGGCTTTATCTTTATATAATGCCAAAGGCTTACTGATATATAAAACACACTAAAACAACTCATATGCAAATAAAGGAGGATTGTGCTTCAACCATATGTCACAACCTTTCTTTTGCATTTGCATTTTGAATGCAAACAGGCAGCATTTATTTTAGTTCCTTTCGAAGAATATCAGGTATTTATAACAAAAACAAATATAATTAATCGCAACAGATTAACTAAATTGTGTATATTCTTTGGCCTCTTGATCCAGCATAAAATTAAAAGTAAAACCTAGGGGGACACATCTATTCTAATTAAAAAGAAAAATATTCGACAGTTTGGGTTCAGCATTAGAATTTTGTATTTTGCAATATAAACCCAAATGGAAGGCCACATTCGGTGACACTGTGAACTTGTGGTGTGACAAAATGTCGTCATGCAAATAATTCAGGACAAGATAAACTAATTTCAGGTCCAGCAAAAAGAAGTAACCAAATTGCACCAGGCACTTCTGTAAATATTCTATAAAACATCCTCACAATAGGTAGACAAAAAGTTGGACATGGATGAAATGTAACCTAGATTGGCGTTTACCTACCGTTTCAAAATAAAAAATGTAAACCATACCAGTCCAACTAAATATTGAACTTACAGCAATTTGGGAAAACCTATTGATATATAGATAATATCAATTCCTTGAGCATAACCAAAAACAGGAACTCATGCAAGTACCTCAAAATAATGTTTGGTTACACTTGCGATTATTGAAAATATTGACTATTGGGAGATGAAACAACAACGCAATTTTAATCTTGTGCACAAAAGACCAGCTTTAAAAATTACTCAAAGCAAGCAGAAGGAAAGACATACTGGCTTGAGGATATTTGGGATTGCTTGTGTGCTTTAATGGTGAGCTTGTCCCTGATGTAACTCTATCTAATGGAGGTGAACCTTCAGCAGCTTGCAAGCGGTAACTTTCCCTTACATTTTTTGGTAACTTCTTGTTGTCATAACCAACACGGTGGCAGTGAAGATCCCTATAGAAAATAACCAAGAGTATTTAAAGCTTACGAGTTCAATAGAATATATTGGTCAACCTCAATTTAATAACACATACCAATATTCGTAGGTCATTTCTTTAAGGCGGGTCTCAAGTCTTTGAAAGAGAACCGACTTCTCAAAATCTTGTTTGTCATGTGTTGGTTTGACAAAGTTTGCTTGAAGAACCCCTGTTCACATACAATGCCATAGTCTGAACCCGTTGCTATGTAATATGAAAGATATTATTTATTTTCTCAAACTGCTTTGTTATTTTTAAACAAATCTTACCAACAACACCTCTTCCCTTGCCATAAGAGTTGGTTGCGACTTTCAAGAACGGCTGCACACCAGTTTTAGATAGGTCAATAGAGGTAAATAGTTACATATATAGATGTCAAAATGTCCAGCAAAGCTAAACTCAAGAATGAACTGTGCCGGGAATACATAACCTTCAAATATTAAACATACTTCTAACTGCTAATTGGGAACAAGAATTTGTTGTCCACTTGCACGTACCCATCTAAGCAAACTACAACAGGACATATTATTTTTTTTAACCAAAATCTCTCAATTTAGACACTGATTTGTCCAGGAAGTGCATGAATGTTAGATTATTACAAGGCTATCCATATTAATTACATTTTATGTAATATTTTCAGACACTTGTAATTGCCGTACATATTAACGCTGTTAGAAAAATGAGAGGCAACTCACAGAAATTAAGCGGTTCTTGTGATAAATATTGAAACCCTCGACATCCACGTTAGGTGCGCCTATCACATATCCTATTGTAGTCACCACATTAGCCTACAAGTATATCAAATTCCCAGTTTCAGTTAAATATGCAATCTAAAATGAGTGAGATAAAAATTTCCCTTTCAGAAACTTTGCATAAAAATGAACCATTTTTCTTATTTGGAACAACAAGACCATTTTCTTAATACATACAAGCAACTAGCTGTGCAAGACAATAACAAGTAGAGAAAAGAAACATATATAGTATTACAACTTCATTTAAGTATATATATTATGAACCCCATGACTAAACTTGTCATTCCGGACACCCTGATTTCAGATAAAAAATTAATAATTCTTATACCAGTGGGACAAGTAACTAATATATAAATTCAGTTATGCAATTGTGATAAGCACACAAGATACAGATGGATCATGCAAATATTTCAAGAACGATTAGTGTTACTGAAAATATTTTCTTATGTAGTTTGCAAATGCAATGAATCACTATATCTGTTAGCAATAAATCTATGAATAAAATGGATAGGAAAGAGATCAACCTCAGTAATGCCGGGAACATTGGGACGATACAAAATGCATTCCCGATACGTCAAGTCATTAACAATATGGTGTGGCTCCACAGCTTCTCCTCTTAATATTATCTTAAAATTTTCAGGCATGTGAAGATATAATACCGAAGCATATGCCTGTCAATAAAATCAGATATTTGAAAATGATTTCAATCAACTAAATTACGAGTAATTCTTATGTCCCTGTGCAATAACTCATGTGCTCCTTACCATAAAAATATTACAGATAACCCCATGACATGTTTATAAAACATTGAGTGTGGCATCAACATCCCAGTTTACTTGGGAAAAAATGTTGATAAAAGACCCTCCTTTAAATCTTTCCCAATAACCGACACTTAAGAAACTTTAGTTTATTACTATTATTATTATTTATAGTGGTAGCGCAATTTGAGGAAAGATATAAATAATGTTTCTCATACTATAGAGGGGCTTGTTCAATCTTTCTCTCTAAGGGGTATAGATGGTTTTCTAGGTATTCTGCAAAACAAAAGAAATGGTAAAACAAAGCATACCCTAAGGGAATAGCGGAGACGGGTAGCAACATTCTTTTGTGTGAGATTTTCCTTGTCCCTGATCAAAATTCCACGATGGACTGGCTTCCGGGCCCCACTTATCACTATATCCTTTATTGCACAGAAAAATATAACATTTACAAAAATCACATTCGATCTTAAAATAACAACAAGAATGATGACATAAATATAAGAAAGAAGATGCAAAACAGAAAAAAAACCTTGGGATCACAGTTGAAGTCGAGCTCCATATTGCCTTCATCATTGTGCCAGAGGTTGTAAACTATTATTTTGGTACCATGATCTCCTATTCCGTCAAACTGTACCACCAACAAAAATAATAAAAACAAAATGAATTTTCATGTTGAATATTGAAAACAAATACATCCAGCCTTACAAACACCAAGAAATAATCATGTTCACTTCAGTGAAGCAAGGAACACCTGGTATGCCCTTCAAATCTTCAATAATACATTAATACATAATACTATATCCCCCAGGCCCCTTCTAAATTTTCTTCCAAACCATAAATTTTCCCACTTTTTTTTTTTTACCAGGGCAACAGTAAGAACAAAATTTATTTCAGTGTTTTTGGAGCATTTAGGGGTTACATGTGACATTATCCAAACATATATTTTGACACAAACCACTGCAAAACGGGTCATGTGTTCATGTGTGTCCATGTATGTGTTTCAATGAAAGGGGTGTGTGTGTGTGTGTGTGTGTGTGTGTGTGTGAGAGAGAGAGAGAGAGAGTCACTTGTCTGCATAATTCATCTTCCGAGGTAAATGGCGACCATTCCAAAAGCATTGATAAATTTGAAGAGAACTGTTTTTCGTTTATTCGAATTAGCCTCTTCAAAGAACAACTTCCGCTATCAAACTCATAATCAACCTAGAACAAAGCAACACACAGAATCAGAATATTTCAATGTGAAATGTGAACTAAAAAACAGAGGTGTTTCAGAAAAAGAAAAAAAAAAAACAAGTTGTTTGAGGGAAAAAAAAAAACTAACCGTCGGTACAACGATATCATCACAACCAGTTCGAGTCAAGAACGTATAGGACAAAAGCCCAACACTTAAAGTTGTTTCCCTATATTATATAATTAAAGAGGCAAAAAAATATAAAAATTATAGAATGTTGAGGTCAATAATCAACTGCAATAATATAAGAAAACAAATGTGCGGTATCCATACTTCATGTTCTTTTTATGACGTGTGAAAACAATAACATCGGCTCCAAGTCTCATCGTACTCGTTTTAAAACCATTTCCATCTATGGACAAGAATTTTCCAACAAAGTGATTAGTAAAGACCCAAGTACAAATACACACAAATTGTGGGGTCTAGCAAAAAAGTGACTTACATTGTCCAATGAAAGATTCAGAATTTTTATCTGAAAACCCAAAACTCATGCAACGCCGAAGCGATTCGGGGTCCATACCTCCTCCATCATCTTTTTTTTTTTTTATTTTGCACAGAATCAAACTAAAAATGATTAGAGTTCCTTAAGAGGAGAAGAAAGATCATGAACAAAAAGGGCACAGTTTTCATTTATACTAAAGAGTAAATATTCCTTAATCTGTATATGGCTGCGCATTTCTGGGAAACACCAAACTTCCTATAAGATTGTGGATATGAGAAATATTTTGGGAAAAGATTTACCTTGGACTAATAAAGCTGGATTTTCATCATGAGGACAAACAAACTTATCTACTCTGACAAAGGTTGCTCCCTTATTAACCTACATGATTGAGAAAGAAAATTACTAAAAAAATGAAATTTCTTGAAAGGACTAAACGGGGAATAGCATACAACATAAGTATAACAACAATTTCAAAACATGATGCACCTGTTCATCAGAGAGACAGAGACCCATAATTGAAACTAAATAGAATATGTAACATACATCTAGTTGGGAAGACTACCTATAGACAGAAATTAAATTAGTCCTAGAAGCATGAGCAGTGAAGGGTTCTGTGCAACTACTGTATAGAATCAGCATATTTGCCAACCAAACATCACTTTGATTTATGTCCAAGTAGATAAACTAAAACGTATTGGTGTCTGAAGGATACAGTTCAATCCTTTAAGGCTTTAAATAAACACATTATAACAAATGCTGACACAAACCTCATCAATGGCATTGTCAAGTAGCTCTGCAATTGCTGCAAAAAACAAACACACAACAAAATTTAATTGTATGCCTTTCAATAAGTATTGGGTAACTCCAGGTTTGTTGTTATTTTCTTGTATTCCATCAATTATTATTATTATCAAGTGTGTCATAACTCACCTCCAAAGGCCCATTTATGAGAGGTAGCATTTGAGTGAAGAAATTTCGGGTTAATACGCAGCCTGTTTCTCCCATCTATACAAGTAAAATGCAGAATACATAAAGTCAAAAATTTATAAAATGGAACTATGAGTACATCTTATTTCTTTATTTAGTCCTTGAAATATTGTGTTATTTATATATTTATTATTTTTCTAAGGTAGGTAATATAGTGTCATCTAACAGATTGTATTAGTTATAGAAGATGGCACAAATACACATAAGCAGAAGCACAAATACTTCAAATAAATTATGTTGTGTTAGTCTAACACATTGATGACCCATGACAGTATGTCTCAGTGTGTTCCAATAACCTCCTAGGAGAAATCAAGTACTATCCTTTCTGGTCAGCAGTTATTAATTTGAATTACTAACATAAGTGGATATGATATTCTCAAAGAACTATATAAAATCGATGAAACAGAAAAAGCTGGCATACTTTGTGAAACAGCAGATGCTGATTGCTTAACCTCATAATCGCCCGATTTCCAAAACTGGCGGCACATCGGACGAATATGGCTCAATTTTTGTGCGGGCGTGCTGCCAGTCTGCCCTAAGAGACTGGACCCACCATGCAAGGGAGTGATCCGTTCTTCCACTTCTCTCTTAACCAGAAGGGCACCAGATGCACCATTTCTATTATATATGCCAGGCGGGGCTTCAAGGCCACCGGTAATTGGTGCTAGTGGTACAAGAAACTTGACATCCTCAAAGTCGGTCTGCTTGTTGCTGGGTGTTGGTTGTTCTTCCTCGTCGCTCGATAGATCGATCACATCAGTCACGCCCATGTCAATGTACTAAGGAGAGAAAGGAATAAACTTAGGGTTAGACGAGATGACGTTGGCTACTAAATTGATAGTATAATCGAGACGAAAAGATACTTCTACTTTCTAAGCAAGTACTGCTATTTCGACCCCAACTGCTCCAAATTAATTCGAAGGCATAAAAATACAAGTAAACCGCAGAAGCATCATAGCCGCCATACTATGCTGCGTCTCATTAAGAATCTAATCAGTAAAACATTAATGCCATGCTGTATCTCATTCAGTTTCTCAATCCAACAGTCAAATCAGCCAATTTGGTTCTTATTACTAACAATTCACCACTCCATCACAGAGCAAAATCGGTCCGTTTCAAGACTTAACAACCCGGTTCGGTTCCTCCATAAATTCGAAGCTTTACAGCGCAAACTTAGAACTTACAAGGCCTAACAAAAAGGGGTTAAAGAGACGAGAGTGGGGGTAAGAGAAGAGAGGAGTAAGTAACCTCCAATTTAAAAGGGGGTTTTTTAACACATAACCGCCCAGGGTTACGCGCCCGCCTCTTCGCCTCCCCTCCCCTCCCCTCCCCTCGAAACTATCGAGTACAGCTCGAAAAAACCGCCGGGCGAGGGGTCCGTCACAGGCGGCACAAAACGGGACTTGCAGAATCTTGATCGGAGAGGCGGAGTGCCGCCGGACGGGAAGAAATTTGAAGAAGAGAGTGGAGGGGAGTTAAAAAAAGTGGGAGGAGGACAAAGGAAGGCGAAGGGGAGAGAGGATTTCATATCTCCTGCTGTACTGCATCTTGCAGTTCATGACATGAGCCGTTAGATTGTCTTGAGATTCGTGCCAGCTCGGATCTCCACGACTCTCGAGACGATCCGATGGTTCACATCATGAACTGCAAAATGCAGTAAGTTAGGGGATAACTATCCGAGGAGAGAGAGGGCGTTAAAGGTTTGGTTCGGAGTAGAAAGAAACTGCGGGAGGAAGTACAGGAGTGCGAATTCATATCCTCTACTGCGCAGTAAGTTACTGCGTAGCGTTACGACCGTTGGATCCGCACTGAGATTCTCGCTACTCCATCTCAGAAAACTCCCCCTTAATCCATATCGTTGATTGGCTGCGAAGTACAATACTGCGCGGCAGAGGATAAGCACTTAGAGGTGCTCATCCCCTAACTTACTGCATAGTGCAGTTTACAATGTCAGCCGTTAGATCATTTCGAGATCCGCACTGGCACGAATCTCTAGATAATCCAACGGCTAAAGTTGTGAATTGCATAGTGCAGTACAGCAGGGGATATGAATACGGAAGTACAGATGGGATGGGTGAATTGGAAAGGGAGCGAGTACTTTCCTCCTCCAAAGTACCGCATTGTACTGCATTGTGCAGTTCACAATGCCAGCCGTTGGATCGTCTCGATATCTGCATCAGCACGAATCTCATGACAATCCAATGGCTGATGTCATGAACTGCGAACTGCACAAGTATAACTATGTAAGATAGCGCTCCAATTGGTGACAAAGCGTGATTTAATTATGTGTGTGTTTAAAATAGGCACAGCATACAAATGCATTTTATGTTAGTTATATTTAGAGTGGTGGGGCTACACAATATCGCTGTTGATAAACAAATAAATTAAATCGTACAACTCTCCGAATCCTTTGGAAGGAAAGTCGGAAACCGTCCAAATAATTTTGGACCAAATTCGATTTCTTTGTCAATATGAAAAGGGTTCAGACAATTACGACAACCAATCAAAAAGAAATAATTTGCAACTTGAATACCTCTAGCTTAACCTATAAATAGAGTCAAGGCAGAGCTTTATTCCCGTATCCGAGTTTGAAAGAATAAAACCTAACTAGACAATCGAAGGGAGGTTTGGACACGAGCAGACGTTTGAGAAAACAAACAGAGTCTATCAATAAGAGCGGGTGACATCGAAAAAAGTGAACAAGTCCATTGATACAAGGCGTTTTGAAGATAGGGATTGTATCGGCTTTGTTTTCCTTCATCTTCCTTTTAAATATCAAGTCCGTGTTGGCAAGATAAGATCGTAATTTAGATGATATAAACTATATTCTCAATGTATAGAAAACTATATCGTTTACCACTAAAGAATGTGCATGACATGACTATGTTAGAGATGAAGGTTTAATTTCGAAATATTGATATAGACTATATAAAACAATACAAACACAAAATCATGTTTGCAATAGACCTGCAGCGAAGTGGGGGTCAAACTCCGCTACAGGTCAAACTCTAGTTCTTAACTTAAACATTTGTATTTTTGAATTCAAAAGTTGAACACACATAACACTATAACACTGATTTGTAAAGACATGCATTCACAATACGAAATTAAATTGAAGATATGTAAACGTCTAAATTGGAGTCTAATCAACGTATATTTAATTGAAGTTAACAATTGAAAAAAAAAATGAATAAAGATGAATAGGGTGGACTTGTTTGAAAATGATTGCAAGCAGTAATTGATATCTAATGAAGAGCATGTACCTTAAGCGTGAGATATGGCACTAGTATGAGGGTTGATCATGTACTATTATTTCGAAGTTATTGAAGAAGGTAGCCGATACACTATGCAATGAAGCCTTATATTAAGAGAACTTTTAAGAAAGATAGGATATTTATAGTTAAGTTTTTCAATTTTAAATATCAATTTTGTGACTTGTTCTTAGAAAGATAGAATATTTATAGTTAAGTTTTCCAATTTTAAATATCAATTTTGTGGCTTGTTCTATTTTTAGGAGTAAATTTTTAATAAGGACAATGATTATAATTACCCTACAAATTTATTTAGTATTTGTCCAATAATAGATTAACTAAAAATATACAATGCAATTGAAACTTATACCCTACAAATCCAATCTTATAGCTAGAGAATTATCATGTTCACAACATGAACAAGGAATCTACTCATTTGATTAAAAATGAACTTAACCTAGAATTATAAGATAACTTAGCTAATTTAAAATTTCTAGAGTTTATCCAAGAAAATAAACAAAAATATTCTTATATAAATTCATTAGATCCTTTTAATTTAGTTGTATCATAACAAATAAAGAAGTGTCCCTGAGTCGTACAAGGATTATCTCTAAACCTAAGTTCAATTCATCTAATCCTAAATAACATTTTAGTTCAATTAGAAATTCAAAGGATTATCTCTAAACCTAAGTTCAATTCATCTAATCCTAAGCTCAATTCACTTTTATTTTAGGGTCTGGTTTAACTCTTGTTCAAACCACAATTTCTCCTCTCGAGTACTCTTGGACAACAAGTTATCTACCCAATTAGCACAAGTATCAATTCTTGATCAAATGACGTTATTCTACCAACTAGATCTGCGCACAATCTACAGGTTCTTATCAAACGAACAAGAAACAATTCAAGCACAATTATAATTAAGCCCAAAGCAAATTGAAAATAACTTTAATTCATAAACATTAAAAACAAGTATTCAATTAATCCATACAAACAAACATCATTCTAAACCTTAAGAACAAAGACAATTACTCAGACATGACTAAAGTAAACATAATAAAATAAGAGAGAAAGAAAAACACCTATTGAAGGGCGAGTCGATGAAGCTTGACACGCCTTAGACCTTCTTCTCCAAGTAATCTCCTTCTTCTTATCGACTCTCTAAACTAAACTAAACTCAAAATAAAAGACTCTCAACTTAACAATGGACTAACTCTATCTACAACTCATGATCGATGACGACTAGAACCCATCAAAGGTGATACTTATATAGGTGAGGAGGTGCACAGAAATAAGCGCCTGCCTTCTGTTTTCTTGGGGCAAAATTAAAGGAAATCCCAAATGAGATCGCCCAAAATAAGCATGTCACCAGAAAATAGATGTTCCAATCTGTTTTTAGCATGGTACAGTCCGCAAATAGCAGAGCACGATCCACAATTAGCATGTCGGTCACCAAAATTAGCTAGTTGATTTGTGCTCATTCGCCTATTTTTGCTCCTTCGCTCACATCTTCTCCGAATTTAGCTCCAAAAGCTCCATTTACTCAAATTTAGACATCTAACTAACTAAATGCAACTAAACCTAAGAAATTTAGGTAAAAATAAAAGGTACAACTCTAAAATATGCAGATATAAATGCGATGCATCAGCCCGAATGGCACAGTAAGTCAATTTTCCTATTTTTTGAGTGATTTTTTTTTTTTTGTCTATTTTGGGTTCGGTTACAAATACAACTTTCCAACTAACACCCTTTGGGAGAACTTAGAATAGATTTAGGGCAAGAGAAGAACCTGAAGAGAGATTGGAGTAGGAATTCAATAGAAACTCGGTGTTTTACTTTCTTCTTCTTTTCTCTCATTTGTTTATGTCTTTCTTGGACATGAAACCTTGTGTTTCTCATAGCCATGAGAGGCTAATCATCTCTCTAGAGATGTATGTTTTAGTTGAACTTGTAGTTGTTAATTTACTCTTATAACGTTTTTTTATATGATATTGTGATTTTATTTATTTATTTACTTGTGTTACTTAATCATTATGCATGAAATATTAGAAAACTAGGGTTAAAATCGAAATGCAACTTTAGGCTTTTGAAATTAAATAAATAAAATTAAGTTAGGCAAGATACTTAAGTTATTAACTTAAGAGCTCCCGGTAATTGACTATTAATTGTATTTGTATGAGAAACTTCACCATGGAGTATGATTTGTGATTTTATTGATTTGTATCATAAAGTCAATGAACTGTATACTGGTAAGGTGATGAACTTAATGGTAAAATCAAAGGGTTTTGATACTGCATTAAGCCAAAAAAATGTGATTTAGTATCAATTAGCGTTGATACCCCTCACAACAATTTAATTAAAAGCGTTACGCGAGTTAATTACATCTACAAAGAGAACGAAACTAAAGTATTGATTTCATTCAATTGTTGCTAGCGTTTGTTTTAATTTAGGATTAATTTTCTTTTTTAAACTCTGAAAATTGATTAGTTTATCAAAAAAGAATGCGAAGAGATGATAGATTTAGGTTTCGAACTCCAAAATTAAAGGTTTCAACAAATCAATCATGGACGAAGCTTATGCATCTCAAGATAACAACTTATTTTGTGAGTACACATTTCATTTGTTGGACGAAGCTTATGCACATGTAATACACTACGAACATCACGCAAAAAAAAAATAAAAAATAAAATAAAACACTACATACAGGTCCAATTCCTTTGTGACACTGCCGGTGGGTCCGCCCCTCCCAGCACCATCCATCCACTAATCCGCCGCCACGCAAAAAACAACCACAGCGTTACCAGCACGCATTAGACCCACAGAAGATTCACTCCCTTCTTCCCTCTGAATCACATCCGCTGCCATAGTTTGCTATTGCAGAGTGCTGCCATACTTTTCCTGAACCCGTTCAAACAGGACCCACAATAAATCCAGACCCCCTTCAGAAATCTGGCCCGTTCAAATCCATCCAACGGCCATCGTCAACTACCACACGATCCTGCGATAGTTTCTTTTCGCAGCAGACGGGGAACCCCCCTTCTGCCAATTCCAATCCTCTACCGCGCAGTAAATTACAGTGCAGTATTCCAACAATTGAATCTTCTTTAAGATTCGTGTAACTCAATCTCTAAAAACCCCCCCTATAATCGCATCGTTGATTCACTGCGAAGTACAATACTGCGCAGCAGAGGATAAGCACTCCCTTTTGCCTTTCCCAAGTGTATTATATTCGGGCCGACCATTTACTGCACAGGAACCAGACCGTTGGATTCGCTTTAAGATTCGTGCAACTCAATCTCTGAAAACACCCCTATAATCTGCATCGTCGATTCTCTGCGCAGTACAGAACCGCGCAGCAGAGGATAAGCACTCCCTTTTGCCCTTTCCTTTCCCAGTGTATTATATTCGGGCCGACCGAGAGAGGAACCGATCCAGAGATAATCATCGATCGATCGAGGATCGTCAATCAATCAATCAATCAATCAATCGCGGCAAGGAAGGAAGGAAGGAAGGACCGACGATGACTCTCGGGAGCTCCGGCGGATCTAGCGTCGTCGGTTCGTTCTCCTACCCCCCGATCTGTACTTTCTGTTTGTTTTGTTAGGTCTGGTCAACGAATCGGGGTTCTGTCGGTTGGAATTGACGGGTTAGGGTTTGAATTGGTTGATATGGAAGTCGATTTTGAGGGTAATTTAATGGAAATAGGAATTGGGGGAAAGTGGATGATATGAAATGTGGAAATTTTTGATGTAGTGCCTAGGAACTTCAGGCTGCTGGAAGAGCTGGAGAGGGGGGAGAAGGGGATCGGAGATGGCAGCGTGAGCTACGGGATGGACGACGCCGACGACATCTTCATGCGGTCGTGGACCGGCACCATAATCGGCCCCCACAATGTACTCACCGATTTCGTTACTAGTTGTTATTTCTTTCTGTTAATCTGAAATATTAATGGATTGTTAATGAATGGATTGATGAATGAATGGTGGAACAGACTGTGCATGAGGGGAGGATATACACGCTGAAGCTGTTCTGCGACAAGGACTACCCGGAGAAGCCCCCCACTGTCCGCTTCCACTCCCGCATCAACATGACTTGCGTCAACCATGACACTGGCGTGGTACTCTCTCTTTCTCTTTCTCTTACCCTCTCTATCTGAAAGGCACAAGTAACCCAGGTTTCGTACTGGATTTCACATCCTCCACAGTACTGCAACTTACACTTAATTACGTGGGCCGTTGGATTGTCTCGAGGTCTGAGCCCGCACGAATCTTAAAACAATCCAACAGCCCACGTTATTAACTGCATGTTGCAGTACTGCAGGGGATAAGCACTCTTGGTCTGATGTAATGAGAGTCTCGGGCCTGATTGGCCGGATCAATATACTTACATGATCTGAACTGACCAACTGTTGATTGTGAACTCCATCTGCTTCGGAATGTACTCACTTTTGGCTTATTATCATTCTTAAATCTGGGAAGTTTTACAAATTGTTTATCTGGTCTGATAAGTTGTCTAGACCATGACCGTCTTATTTTCGTGGATGCTCAAAGTAACTAAATTTGCAACTGGAGAAGATCTGAACTGTGAGCAAGCCTGGCATCTGAATACCTAGACCATTGAATAAACCTATGTTCTGCTAGACTGCTATACATATGAATTATGTATCTCAGTGTGACAGTATCTGATACAAAATTTTCAATGCATAAATAAAACAAATACACTTCAATGCATAAATTATACAAATATTTCAATGCATAAATTATACAAATATTTCAATGCATAAATTATACAAATATTTCAATGCATAAATATTCAATCTGAGTTAGATAAGATACTTTTTTTTGTGCATAACACAACTGATTGGGAGATTGAGTATCTTTTATTTATGGTGGGAGGGCACATATACCAGTGAATTATTATAAGTTCTAGAAGTATGTAATTTTACATACAATATAACAGGGTTGAGGTCTGCTAATGCAACAGAAATCCAATTAATTATAAAGTATTGTTGGGCCCAAATAAAATTGTGCGACTTTTTTCAAGTTTTGATCAATTCCCCAGTGTATTTGCATGAAAATTTAATGTGCAGGAAACTACCTGCAACAAGATTTAACACCTTTCTGCGTGGTTGGAGTATTTTATGTACTGTAGTTTCCTTGGATTCATTCACTACAATTGTATATGTCTTTATATATATGCTCCAAGGGGCCCTTTTGGTATGAGCATATCTATGTTCATTCTGTCTGTTTGGATGCCTGGTGAATATGAGTATCAGAACAGATCTGTTGTTCTTTTAAAAAAGATATCTCAATTATTACAATTGCTTACCAGCTTCCTATCAGATAAGCATTTTGTGTATTCATGTACTATATGCATTGACACTGATAGCACAGTTAATCTAGATTCAAATCTGTAATATAGTGATACGCAGTTTACATAATTTTGTTGTGAATTGCAGGTAGAGCCAAAGAAATTTGGATTGTTAGCAAATTGGCAGAGGGAATACACAATGGAGGATATATTGACCCAATTGAGGAAGGAAATGGCTTCTGCGCACAATCGTAAGTTGGTCCAGCCACCAGAAGGCACCGTCTTTTGAACTGCTATGTATGCTTTTGCGTAAATGTATTATGGATTTCTAAAGTTGAAACTAGTTATTTTCCTGTGCTAGGCTCGTGTGAACGGTTTAAAAATGGCTTTTATGCTTGTATTCTTGTTAGTGTGATTGCTGTCCTAGCAAAACATGTTTCAAATATATTTTATGCATGAACAAGCTAACATTATAGTACTCCTTTAATATGCTTTGTTGGAGTGATATGCAGGGGAAGTCTGATGGATTTGATAGTTCTTTCTGTGGTTTCCTTTTCACCCACTTTTAATACCAGTAAAAATGCAGATTACTACTTACTAGAGATGTGTGATTTTTTTTTCCCTTAATTTACAATGAAACAATATTCTTAGGGCAAAATTTTGAGCCCAAATAATAAAAGGATGTACAAGTGCTACATACTCGTGGAAAATCGGAAAGAAATGTAACTATTGACTTTGGAAATGTAAGCAACTCAAAACCAGTAAACCTGAAAAAAAAAAAAAAAAACAATGCTAACTATGTACCCATCAATTTTTTTTAATTCTCATCTGGATGAAAAAATGGTCTCCAGATCTTTATACAACCATTGTGATTTTGCATTCTGGCCAGCCTTTGCCTTGGCAGCCATTGATTGGTCATTACTGCTTGATGGATCATTTGGTGTTGGGATAGTTGCATTCTCTCTACTGAAACTTGCCTTAGCCATCTCTCTCAGTTGCTTCAACCAAGACCTCTCATTTGGCCTCTCTGGGTCATTTGATGGGAAGCTTGTAGAACTGTCACCTTGATCATCATTGTTTGAGGAAGGTACCTTGCAATTCATCTCATCCAGTAGCTTTGAGGGGAGCACTATAAGTAGAAGCCCAGTCAATGCATTCTTTAATCCTATATAAAATGACTTCTTCTCCTGGCTTAGCCTTCTAACTTGACGGTACAATGCGTACCACTCATTCAATATCTGTGCAGCAAACATGACTACGAAAACTACGAGCATGGCAATGCCAATGACATGTTCTCGGGATTCCGTGAAGTCTCTCTCTAGAAGCACAAGGCAAAATGCGAAGATGCAAACCTCGCTAGCGACGGCTATGATCTCTACCAGTTGCACTTTTTTCTTTATGAACGGCTTATTTAGCATGACGAAGAAGAGCTGAAATGCAGTGATCGATAGTACCAGTATGGTTGGAGCCTTTGAGGGCTTATTGCCTGGTGAAAGTGCACCGGCGACTATACCAATTGCCACACGTTTGATTGCGTCAAGGAGTGTATAGTAGATCCGCAGGATGCCAAAGAGTCTTTGTATGAAAGGTGCCTCTGCATCTTCAGTTTCATCACCGGAGGCGATTCTTTGTTCTGTCCTTTTACCTGAAAACATTAGTTAGCTGTGTAGTTTCTTGTTTCCGGTTAATTCTCAGAGCATTAAAATTGTCAATGACTTCTGTAATAGTTTGAATTACCTCTATTACGGCGACTGGTACTGCCGCTTGCAATTTGAGATAACGTATACTTCGGAGGTCCCCGCAGATCTTCAAAAAGCGGTCCTAGTCTGGTCAGGGACATGGCGTTCCGTTTGTTTTTCCAAGTCCATTGTCCCTTTTTTCTGGGGCCGAGTGTTCTTTTGATAAGCTCTTGGTACCAATGCATTCTCATTCCTTCTTGATCTACCTCCTTGTATTGAAGAAGCTTTCCCATGGTTATCCCAATCGATAAGAATACAAGTAAGGCTATCAAAAACGATGTGACGATGGCAATCAGCACGATCCCGACTATTAAGCCGGCAGTTGTTCCTCCTTCAATTTGAAAGAAAACATCATCATTCATCAGTAGTCAAATTATAAACAACTACTGTGGCATTTGAAGAGGTGAAACAGTATTTGTAGCATTGAAGCTTGTGTTCAATCTCATTTTGGTGATTTGTGTGACATGTAGAAAGGTATGGGAGTCCGTATCTGCTGCGATCCAAATAGGATCTGAGGGTCCTGAGATCCGGATCCGACGGATGTAGTTTTTAAGGGTTTTTTTTTTTAAATAATATGCACCGTTGGATCAGGATCTCAGGGTCCTGCGATCCGATTTGGATCGCAGCTGATTTCAGCGCAAAGGTATGGTGTTTCTGAGAAAGACCTACCTTTGATTATGGCTGTGGATGCTTGGCAGATGCAAGGCAAAGAAAGAATGATGATAAACATTTCAAATCTAGGGAAGATAAGAGCGCCGAAATCTCTCCTTTTCTGAGATTCGTTCTTCCGAATCGCAAACACCAAAAGAAACATCATGTGAAGAAAAACAAAACCACCACCAATCACTGCCAACCAGAACATGTTTCTGCCAAAGTAGTTCCACCTGCATCCAGAACACATATATGCTTGAGTATTAGAAATGGTACTCAACCAAACTGAATGTACAGCACAGATCCATATGTTGCAGGGACAATATATGTTGAGAAACATCTTGCGTCCATTGAAAAACTATCTATTACATCCATAGATATGTACGGAATGTAACAGATACACTCTGAAAAGTAACAGATACTAGAGGTGGCAGAACCCGACCTGACCCGAGAAACCCGCCCGACCCGACCCGACTCGAACCCGACCCGACCCCGACCCGACCCGACCCATAATTTTTCAGATAGTCAAACTGACCCGACTCGACCGGACCTGATCCAAACCCGACCCGACCTGATATCAAATAGCATCCAATCCAACTCAAATCAACATACGATCCAAAAAAAGTAGATATTAAAATTGACCCGACCCGACCCGCCCATCACCCGACCCGACCTGACCCGAGATATTCTAGAAAGTCAAACTGACCGGACCAGCCCGACCGGAACCCGAACCCGACCCGCCCGTCCGATTTGCCACCTCTAACAGATACATCCCGAAATGTAACCTATGTATGATATGAATAGTTTTTCTATGGACGCTAGGTATTACTCATATATATATATATATATATATATATAAAGTCTGGCCACGGTGCTTCCATAAGCATTTCGGACTGAAATGCTTACGGTCCGATTTCGAAAATCCGTCATCCGAAATTTTGATCCAAATAGCTCATAATAATCTTGACATAATTAACTTGTAAAATATCAAATTTTTCCATTTTATAAAAATTTTAGCTATTTTTGATGATTTTTTAAAGATTGGCATACAAAATTGATTTATTTTTAATTATTTTAAGAGCCATATTTCAAAAAATCATTAAAAATAGTAATAAATTTCTAAAATAGTAAAAATTGGCATCCTCCAACTTAAATATGTCAAGATTATTATGAGCTATTTGGATCAAAATTTCAGACAACAGATTTTTAAAATCGGACCGTAAGCGTTTCGGTCTGAAATGCTTATGGAAGCACCGTAGCCAGACTCTATATATATATATATGTTGCCTATTGTGATTTTCTCCTTAATTAGCTCTTCAACTCTTGTTTTCTTCTATCCAAAAAGGAAAAAAAAAAACTCTTATAATTTGCTCAACAAACTTTTTAGTTTGATATATTGCCTTCTGTTTTGCAAAAGTCATGAGCAAATTTTGACACCTTAGCATTTGAGGTACTTTTTAACAGACTTATAACTATAAAGCGAGAAAAATACGCAAATGCAGAAGTGAGCCAATCATAGATACCCATCATTTTTTTGCGAAATCATCGGAAGCTGTGCCTCTGGTTTCATGTTCTGGTTCTGCGATTGATAATTCAAAAAAGTCGACATGAGAGCATATAACAATACATTATCATACAAATTTACTAAACTAATGAAGTTGCTTTAATTTTTACCTCAAAAAAAGACCTATATTCCAATGGATTCAGTGGCTTTCCCTCTAGAGAAGATTGGTTTACTGTAAGTAAAGAGTCTACGGATAGCTTGCTACTTTCGACTTGCTGCGAGTATGCTGAGGCAGGGAACGCTGAATAACCCGTGAAGGAATCACCTGTACTGGACTCCCATGGAAGATTATGGTGCGGAATAATCCATTCGATTCCTTTAGTGAATTCGTAGTATTCGATTGGCAGGTTGATTGTTAACCATCTTGTTAGTGCAAACAGCTGTATATGGCATGCCATTCTCTGCGAAAAAGCGACTTCAAAAATAAGCATCGAATATTTTGGCTCGAACTAGGACTTCATTATCGGAATAGAAATTCGGGAAATAAAATATTTTCCATCTCTATAATAAATAACGTACCAGAAGACTCCGAGTTGGCTCAGATATAACGAGAGAAGTTGGCCTGGAAAGAGTGCCTGACGATATAAGAGATGATGTGGATACTGTCAGAAGCCCTGATATCGCTGCAGTTGCGAGAAATAGTACTGTTGTTACCAGGGATAACACTGTTGATACCACTGGGATAGAATCTGCACATATAAACCAAACAAGTTACGATGTTACATAAATCTTGGTAAAATATTCAAGCCGAATAGCACAAAGGAACCCGAAATTACCCTCCCCACAAATCAGAACAAACAAACTAAACAAATTTAAAGATAGAATAAAACCATACAATGCCTCACTTCAAGGAGGTTCGAAGCCAAGTTCTTGTTTCCGGCAACATCTTGTGTAACATCTTGAGAGACCGCTATGGTGACGAGTTTGTTAAGTGCTTTGACTTGGATAGCATAGATGCTCCGGCTTGTTTGATGAAAGCTGATAACAAATCAGAAAAGCCAAGCATCGTTAAATTGCTAAACTTCACACCTAAATTTGCATTTATCAGAAGAAGAATTGCAATTGTAATACTGCCAGCAGGTAACCAATTTGCGACTTGCGAATTTTGCAATCAGACAGTAAAATGCACATACAGGTACAAAGCATGAAGTATTCTGAAATTTAGCTTTTGAGAAGATTGAAATGCCTTGCCTTAGAAGCTGCCCACCCCATATCGTTATTGCAGAAGAATTGAAGTCAAAAACAGGTTTGACAAACTTTACTAGTACCGGTATATTGTCCTCAGTAGTTCTAGTTTGGTAAGTTGTTAGCTTCACTGAAGGTCTCTCTGCATCTGCAATTGAAGCAATAATAAACTTGTTTACAAAGAAAAACCTAGGAAATAAAGTGAACCACCTTTTCGCATCTGTTTGGTTTTAGTTAACTACAATGGCAATATGCAAAAGTATTTCATTCTAACATGACAAAACACAGTATCTTTATTGATGTTTTCTGTGTTATACTGGTAAAGTGGTGATACATTTTAATTCCAATTTTTACGATGTGTGTCAACAGTTAGCGAAGTCAGGTCCATTTTGAACCAATAATATTGTGTCTAAATTATCATTAAAAATAGTAACACCTAAAGTACTTCATCTGTTCCATTTGATGCAGGTACAGACCAACATTTATTGGTACCATTTACCGAGTATTTAAAAAAGAATAGCAGACGAAATTACCGTAAAGGAAAGTGAGGGGATCTGATGGAGAAACAGGTGTGCCTTGTCTGCTCATAATGGAACTTGCTTCACAGGAAATGGTGACAACTGCGGTGCTGGGGGCGCCATTAAGCTTCAAAGAATATGGACTGAATAAGTACTTATCATTTGGATACTGACGTCATAATTAACGATGATAATTTCTTAATATTTTCTTATAAGCTAGGCCGCCTCTACAACTTTGATATTTCACATAGACTGTAAACTCTGCATATATTGCTTCAAATTTTGTACTACATTGGTCAAACGGCAAACTTGTTTGGAAGTATAGGCTTTGCTGTTGTTGTTGTATAAACTGACGGTAAGCAATTTGCCGTTTGACAAATGTAGTACAAAATTTGGTATGAAAATCGGCATGCCAATACAAATTGGAAAATTTGCTCAACTTAGAAAATGGTATATTCATGAATCTAAAAAGAGACTTACAACGTAACTGAACCTTCGGTTTCCTAGGGTTGTATTCCTAGAAGCTGGTACAAGCGTACCGCTGCTGGTATGAAGAAGCTGCAATATCTCTTGAGATGAATTTAAAACAGGTTCTGAGAATTTCAAATAGACTTTTAGATGATCGTCATCATTTGTGGCAATGACTGTCCGCACCACTCCATTCAATTCTAGTGGCTTCTCCGGCACTCGGGTTGTGATGTTCATTGTCACAGCTCTTCTATCTAGAATTTGAGATGCAGGTTATTCTTTGAGCAGATTTTATATCTAGAATTTGAGACACAAGTTTTTTTTTATCTTAGTGGCATTTTCACTTAGTTTGAGCTGTAAAAAAAAAAAAAAAATTTGAACTTTACAGCTCAAACTAAGTGAAAACCCAGATGTTATTTGAGTAATTTGACTTAAAATCGGAAAAAATAAAGAAAGATCAAGCATACCATAGCGCAATATATAAGTAGAATTTAATGATCTTGTGAAGCTATTTCCAGCATCATCTTTACAGAAAGTCTTCTTATCCATTACCAGTACCAGTCGGCCATACTCTTCGCCTTCAGAAATAGCCACCATAAGGGAGTACTTTAATGCCGGTTGAAGAATCTTGAGTGTAGATGGTACAACATGACCCTTCCCATATACAATAAGCTAAGCGGGGAAATAAATAAAAGAGGTTAAATATATTTGAAATTGACTATAATTATTTGAAATTTCTACTTTCCTTTAAAGCTGAGGCAATATTTGAAATTTCAGATTGAAACTTCTACTCACATCACAATCTGTGTCATTGCAAACAAATCCGCCTCCACCCAAACAAGGTTCGCTGAATAGGATTTCAACCGGTACAGTAGAAGCATTCGTAAAGGGAGTCTTGCTTGTGACATATGCTGTAGGAGATATTGTATCTGCATAGGTTAGAAGTATCAGATAGCTAAAATTAACTGATCGTTCGATCTTGTACTGATGACTATTGGTATCATTATTATAAATCAAATAAATGCAAAGATCATTAATTATGTTTCTTCAAAAAGAACATATTATTCAATCTGAAATTTTTCAAGAAAAGAAAATAAAAAAGATATAATAAAACTACTATTACTCAGAAGGGCAGTTTAAAATAAAATCAAGATATTATAAAACCAAATAACTGTCAATAACAAGGAGAGATTTACTGGCACATTAAAAACAAAAAATAGCCAAGACCATGATGTTTTGTTTACCGATATTCCAGCTGTACATTGAGCAATTTGTGCCCTGAGACGAATTGGCACAAACCGTAAGCGTGTGATCTCCATCATCCAATCCATTGTATGTTACTTGGGTAGATCTACATTCTGTCGAGCTCGAGTTATCTAGCTGCGCCAATTAATTACGCAACAGTACAAGTATGAATAATTGGCAAATAAAAATGTTCACTTAAAGTGGATGAAAAATCAATAGTTGAATTTGGTCGCATTTGCGGTTAATTAATGGAGAACCATAATTGGTGGTTAACTAATGGAGAAACATAATTGGTGCCTCAAAAGGATGAAGTACAAGATTTAAAATGGCTAAATCATGACACTGGATATATACTCCATACATAAAAAAAAATGCGAACAGCCGAACACGCATTTCTGCTAACCGGGATGGTCTAACTCAGAACTAGTTGAATGCATGTATCATTTGAATTTCTTATTTGAAATGTGAGTAATTTGATGCTTAACATGTAGTTTGATTTCATAATTTGGTGAAATTTGGTTCTTTTAAGTAACTTGGTGGAATCTCAAATTCTCAAGTACACATTATCACCCAAATCAAGTCAATTTATGGGCTGTAAAAATTGAAGAAGAATCGAGCGAAAACGCATATTAATGAGAAACTAATACAAATCATTTCTGAAACAAAAAGGAATCCACAAATTAGGCAGCATTGTTAAAACATTCATAAAAATTAGCAAGTAAACGAAAGAAACGAACCCGGCATTCGACATCACAACTGAAGCAAAAGAGGCCCCCAGTACTTGAATCCCTGACATCAAAAGCAAAGCTTGCTGTTGCTGAATTGGAGAATGCTTCAGGGGTCTCTGAGAAAGTTATGTCCAAGTTATCAGCAGCAGCACCATGAAACTGCAGCACAAGAGCAGCTGCTACATACACCCGCAGGAGGCAGAGGATTGGAGAACACCCAAAATGGCATATTTTCAAACCCATTTAATTTGGATATATATACATATATACATACATATATATCACTGTTAGAAAGAGGGATAATTGCAGAGAGGCTTGTGCATGCAAATTAACAGTGATGAACTTTTTCTCTCTGGCATGCTAGCTAGCTAGCTTCCTTCTGGTAGTGAGAAACTGAGAAGAACCAAGAAAGAGCAGCAACAGCAACAGAGGACAGTGGTGGCAAGCAAGTTGGTTAGCAGCAACTGTAAGGTGATGCAGTAATAAAGTAATTAATTATGATCATTTTAAAAGTGCAAGGCTAGCTGCAGTGAACAGTGAAGTGTAGTAGGAACCATAACAGTTCCTCTGCAGTTTTGTCATTAAAACACACTACTTATACTGATACTGTCTTTGCTTCTTTTTATTGATATAAGGATCTTTAAAGCTTCATGGATAATATTTTTTGCCAAAGAATTTTTGCCAGGTTGAAATATGTGTAAGTATTGAGATCTGGTTTTAACTTTTTAAGTCGCCAATAAATGACAGCATGTGTTACCGTACAAATTAGATGGTGTGCTATGCAACGTTAGATATATATATATACCAATTAAAATTGTCCGTATATTTTTTATTTATTGAAATTATTCGTATTGGTAGGCAATTGACTGCCAACTAAATTTATTTGAGTTTATCTATGTTTAAAAAATTGAACATGTGTATTAATTTTGCATAAATGCAGAATTGAGCATAACTTATGCTCATTAAATCAACTGTCAATTCATCAAATTAGTATATATAAGAAAATAATAATTTCTTCGAGATTTGGACACAATACAGTCTAGTGCAATATATAAAAAAAAAATCATTTCTGATTTTTTTTGCTTTTATTAAATTACTTTTAAAAAAATAATAAAGCTTAACAATAGAATGTCTGTTTATCTCGAATCCAACGATTGTATTTGTAATTAAATAAGTCCGATAAACCTATATTCTGCAGATATTTGTCCAGATAGCTAAGAAATGCAAAAAAAAAAAAAAAGAAAAGAAAAGAAAAGAAAAGAAAGGAAGTATCAAAAGAAGCAGATTGATTATTTGGAAACTAAATGTTTTTTTTTTTTTTTTTTCTGACAAGATTTTAAATGCATGAGTTGCAAGTTATGTTGGATTTTTAGCTTATTTTTTTAATGATTTTTCCAGAGTAAATAACCATATTAATCTAGCTTATTATGAATAATTCGCATTAATTATTCTTTTTGAATGCCTTTTTTTTTAGTGTTTGAAAGTACAACTCAATAGTTTTCAGTTGTCTGAATGCACAAATTGATTATGCTAATATATAGTCCAATTTTATTAAATGAACAGAAATTAAATATTATTGTTAAACTACCTGAAACCGGGACAGATCTAGATGAAAATTAATCAGAGGATCATTGATCCAAATATATATAAATAAATGCAGAATTTCATCAAAAAAATTAAAATATATAAATGCAGCTAGCTAGAACTAGAAGGGACATGAATTGAGCCTCCTCAATCTACAAGAACTGGAGAGCAACTAATACCACTGGTAGAGAATTTTTTTATTCCCAACCCAACTATATATCCAAGTGAGTGAGTGAGTGAGTGAGATTAGATTCATTAGAGGTAGTACAAGGGTAGTTGGCTGGGAAGGTTTGGTTACAGTCTTACAGAGAGAGCGCACATGAAAGCAGAGTATTTTTTTTTGAATGCCCATGAAAGCAGAGTATATATCAGACTGACACTCGTGTCTCTCACACACTGTCACACACGCACACACACATGAGTGACGAATTCATATCACCTGTTATCCGAAGTTCGGATAACAGGGCCCTGCTTTCCCATTTGGCACCGTCGGATTAAAATGGATGGATGAGATCTGTTCGATAAAACTCTCTTTAGCTTTGAAAACCGAACTTTGGACTCAATCAGAGCCGTTCGGTGTGATCCGACGAAACCAAAAGGGATAACAGGGTCCTGTTATCCCTGAGAATAACAGCAGATTCGGACTCGTGACTGACAGTATTACATTACACTACTTTGTCTCTTGGACTCTTGTTGGAGTTTTGTTTCCTTCTCTCCATATATGTTAGACAATTTCATATCCTCTGCAGCGCTGCATGGTGTAGCACAGGATGTGAACCGTTAGATCATCTCAGGATCTGTGCCAGCTCGAATCTTTGGATGATCTAACGGTTCACATCCTGCGCTACACAACACAATGCAGCGCTACAGAGGATGAGCACTCATGTTAGACATATCTACTAGTGTTCAATATACATGACTGTCCACATGTTCACACTATTATAAAATTTGAGTAAAATGTGTTACATAATTTGAGACAAAAGTTACAAATTTTGTATATGTGTGGAAGCGTGGATAGTTAAAATGAGGACGCTTAGTATTACATTACACTTTGTGTTACTTGGACTCTTGGGAGTTTTGTCTCCTTTTCCCTCCATATATGTATGTTAGAATTTCATATCTCCTGTTATCCATATTAGGATAACAGGATCCTGTTTGTCCAATTTGGTTCGTTGGATCAAAATCAACGGATGAAATTAATTATAAAAAAAACCCTCTATAATCTTAAGTGGGCCGATCGGGTCCGTCCATTTTGATCTAATGGTCCAAATTGGACAAACAGGGTCCTGTTATTCTCAAAGAATAACAGCAGATACGGACTCTTGCAATTGCATGATTGCATTGCACCATTAGCTCACTCCAAGTTTGGTCCCCCATGGCCATGGATCTTCCACCAAACCAATTTCAGTGGATCATGGAATATTGTTCTAGACGTACAGTGAAGGACCCAAATCAGCAATACCAGAATCAATGCGTCATCAAACAAGTTTACCAAAATTAATGTTATATTTCTTTGATTAGACTAGCGTTTAAATGTGAAAAAATATATATAATGAGTTATGTTATGATGCACCGCAGTGCAAAACGCATTTTTGCACCGCCATCGAATCTCTATTTTCAAAAGTTAAATGATCAAATTGATTTGCCCAACACAACCTACATATTGAGATTATGCAAAATACCAAATTTTACAATTTTTAGAGCTTTTTAACTATTTTTCTCATCTACATATTGAGATTATGCAAAATACCAAATTTTACAATTTTTGGAACTTTTTAATTATTTTTCTCACATTTTTCAAAGATGGGTACTTTTTGATATCCAAATGATATTATTTTATTATTATTTTTTGTCCATCTTTCAAAAATAAAAAAAATAGTTACAAAATTTAAAAAGTATAAAATATGGTATTCTGCAATATTTCAATATGTAGAATGTGTTGGTTCAATTAGATTTGACATTTGAAGTTCCATTTGTAAGATTTAAAAAACGGTGGTGCAAAAACCCCATTTGCATCGCCGTGCACCATAACATAACTCATGATATGATTCTTAATTTAATTATATGTATAGAGCAAATAAAGGTTCAAAATATATAAAGCACAGTATCAGTACTACAAAGGACTAATTAAGGTGTGCTATTTTTTTTTTGAGAAGGGATTCAATAACCGCAAAATTTGGTACCCTTAATAACCACATTATTATTTATACATAAATTAATAAATCTAAACCGTTAGATGTATTCTAAATCATCTCAATAACATATATATGTATAATGATGGAAATTTAACATTGTTTCAATTGCCATCAAGAGAAAAAAAAAAGAATAAAATTTGAACGGTTGATTTTTGTTAATGCTTAATTCACTTGTAAATAAAATCAAAATTATATAATTTTTTATTACACATAAAATATGATATATACAAAACATTCCATCAATTAGAATTTTGTTATTTAACCATTAAATATGTATTTATTTGAGATTTAATTTTGTGGTTATGATGGGATACCAAAAGTTATGGTTATTTGATCCCTCCTCTTTTTAAAATACCACTTGACATAAATTTATCAACTCCTTAAAGTCAGAACCTTTTCATGTTATCATCTGACAAAAACCTTTTATTCCCAAAGAAATATGCATCACGTTTCACAATTAACTAATTAAAACAAATATTATAATATGAGTATTTCATAAGCTAATTCTGCTATGGATTAGATGAAATATGGACTGTTCATTTTTCATAATCAGGTGTTCACGATATATATGTTTTTCAAATACAATTAAGGGTATATGTCTAAATAAGAACTGCTCGATTCAAAATAAAGTACATGTTCGGCAACCACTTTCTTAGGCCTCCTTAGACTTCATTTAGCTTCTTTAGCCTCTTAATCCTTCCGAAACAGTGGCGAAGCCAGGACGAATTATAAGCAAGGGCCAAAATAGATAAAGTAAATTAAAAAAAATAGATACATGGTTTCAGTTGTAATTATATTTGATAGTGTTTTACAAATGAAAATTTGTACAATATTTTAATAAAATTTACTAAAATTATGTCTATAATTTAAGTTCCTTAGCAATTATATAACATAAAAATATGTATTTTGTTAAATTAATTAGATTTTTGATAAATGAACTATATTATCACACTTTTTTTTACAATTTTGACGTATTAAAAAACCAATTGGCCTATTGGACTGAAGATCAAGGGGGGCCAAAAATGTATTGGATAACATTTGTTTGTTGGTCAAGAGGGGGCCATGCCCCCCCCCCCCCCCCCCCCCCCCCCCCCCCCCCCCCACCCAAACCCCCTGGCTTTGCCTCTGTTCCGAACACAAGTTCCTTAGCACGGATTAAAAGTTTCTCCTTAAGCATCTTTTTGACCGGGGCTTAAACCTTGCCTGGATTTTCAAGGAAGTCATACTCATGGCTTAAGGTTTAAGCTTTTTTAAGCCGATTTTCTTTTTCCGAACGTGTGTGACTTAGCAATACTTAAATATTTAAGTCAATAGCACTGCCGAACGGCCCCAAAAGGTTGCTTAGCCGATACATCAAAGAACAACTAAAATAAATAAATGTAACCTGCATGATACATCTACTGCCACAGACGACCGTTGCGTACATATATACGGCTGTATATACTGTATATATACTGTATACTGTATACAGCAGTTATTGCTTCAATTCATTCAATTTCCCTCATGATCCCATTTATGTTGCTACCTAGTTACTGTCTGTGGACCTGACAAATTTATTCATGGCTTAGTTAAAAGGAAGCTTCGATTTTAATGTTTGGATCCTCGATTCAGTAACTAATTAATTTGTTTTGTACAAGTTGGTAGGCGCACGCACCACATGATATTTATTTTATTTTTTATATATTAAATCATATCAGTTCATATAGGAATTTTAATTTCTGTAACTTTTTTTTTGTCATAAAATCGATTATTATTTTACTATGATTAAACTAGAGCTTAATTTGGTGATGCAAAATTTGAGATTTTTTTTTATATTCTATTGAGTGACTTTTGGAAAATTGAGAAATCTTGCTTTTTATATTTTTATTTTTTGACCAATCAGAGAGAAGATGTGTTCAAAATTTTTTTTTTTTTTTTTTTTGAGAAGTTGACGGCGGCTGCGAATCGTAGTGTTCAAATTTATTGATACTCTTCTAGTCTCTTCCTCATGTAACGTCCCAATTTCTTTTGGCATTGATCCAGGTTCATTCAATGCATAATTAATTAATTCAAATGGAATACCATAAAATATATATTTATAAAATAACTCCAAAAAAAAAAAAATCCCACCACGACGTTGTCGCCACACTAAAGGAAAAAATATATATATATGAAATTGAATAGATCTTGACCATGTCCTTTTCGATTGGAGCCGCAGGTAAATACAGACACTGATTGTCTCAAAAAAAAAAAAAAAAATACAGACACTGAGACATGTCAGATGAACAAGCAAATTACAATAAAATGACAGCAGCTTTTATTTGAACTATGAAAAAAAAGCCCAGCTGTTCCACACAGGAATTACATTACATTCTTTTCTCTAATCTTTTTTCATCTTGGATTCTTTTTTTTTTTTTTTTTTTTTTGAGGAAACTTTTTTTTTTTTATTCAATTCATCTTGGATTTTTTTGGTGCATGCAGTAAAAGAAAAAGAAAAAATTGGTACAAGTACAAGACAGATCCATAATCCATTAATCCAGGTGTGCAATTGGCTTGATCCTGCAGGTGGTACATTTGACAACATGCAATTGTTCTGCTGTCAGTCAGTGAATTATATTATGCCAGCATTTGCATTTGCATACAACAACATGCATAGCTGTAGTCTGTTAGTATGTGGTGCCGTGCTAGTTGCTGGGTGCTCATCCTCTGTAGCGCTGCATTGTGTAGCGCAGGATGTGAACCGTTAGATCATCTCGAGATTCGAGCCAGCACAGATTCCAAGATGATCTAATGGTTCACGTCCTGCGCTACACGATGCAGCGCTACAGAGGATATGAAATCCTAGTATACATATACTGTCAGGCCGAATGGGGAGGAAGTGGAAGTGGGGCTGGGGCATGGTTTGGATTGAATGGAATGGCAGCTCTACCTCCATTCTTCATTCACATGCTCAACTTTATAAACTTCTCTTCTCGTTATTATGGTTTGGTTTTATTTCCTGAATATCACATGTCAGTCATTCAAATTTAAATATCTATAAAATACTTCTTATTTGGGTTTTGAACCCGCGTCCTCTCACACAAAGAACATTGTCCTTAGCCACTAAACCAAATGCTGGTTCTTCCCTCTTCTCATTTTAATCGCGATCGATTTTAATGATTTGCCTCCCCCAGATTTAAATTCCAAGGCTTGTGTTGGACACTTGTACTAGACTTGGCCAAACCAACATTAATTGTTTATCGTTGTTTCACCTGATATAACAAAATAACTAGGGGGAAAAAAAGAGTTCATTCGCCCATGCTCTCTTATCCCAACAATTCTCATAATCAACAGTATATAAATTTAGTATCAGATATAAACGTACTACCAAGATGTTCACATAAGAAATCCACAGAAAATGTGAAATCCAGGCTGATAATAAATGATCAGCATATTAATAAGGTCAAAATTTGGCGAACCCACTCTGAACGATGTTTAATCACTTATAGAATTACTTTTGCTCAAAAAATATATGCTCACCAATTTTAAAACACATATTCTTACATATTTCTAGGCAAAATTGACAAAGAATAGGGAAAACAAAACTACATTCTATTTATGAGTACACAAAATTGTACACACCGAGGGCTCTTCTGCTGCCATGTATGACTTCTGTAGACATGAACTAATTTAAGCACCAATACGGAAAGCCACTATACCATTCCACAACCTTTTTAAAGGAGGCATCGGGTGGCTTAGATTTAATCTGTGTTGCGAACAATACATCCAAACTTCTTTATAAATAACCATGTGCTTTTGGCAGTACAGATGTCCTCCATATTTTCATTGGCCTGCAATAACTTCACAAAGACAGTTATGTAAAAAATTGTATATATAGTACGGAACCCTATGAAACATTAGACTTTCTACCATTTTTTAAAATCATTTTATATAGAGGAAAGTTCAATCCTGGACTCTTTCTTGGTTCAATTACCCCCTAAAAATATATGATGTCCAAGCATTTTTTTTAAGTTTCGGTGGTTATGCACTCTAGGCCAACAAAAACTTCTGGTGGCAAATAATAGGTCACAATGACATAATATCCCACACTTGTCTGTGCTGAGACAGATCAAGTACTGGGTTTAAATATGGGGATGATGATGCAGGATAGGGGTTTTGTGTTTATCATTTCATTTCTGTTGTTGTATCTACAGGCTCATACAGGTTAATCGTGTTTGCTTAGAGCTAATGGGAGAATTTCAGTCAGATTTTTGTGTTATTTTGCTCGTGGATTCTTGTGATCTGTTGAATATTTGAAGCGGTTGTATCTGTTCTTGTGTAAGGGAAGATTTCAATTTGGCCTCTTATAAGCGGTAAAATTGTAAAAAAGCCATAATGCTCGAAATTGGTTGTACTGCTTTTAATAATAATAATAATACCCTTGCATTTTTTTAAATTC
The DNA here is from genome assembly GCA_030179965.1 of Cyperus esculentus. Lineage (NCBI taxonomy): Eukaryota > Viridiplantae > Streptophyta > Magnoliopsida > Poales > Cyperaceae > Cyperus > Cyperus esculentus. Next base: position 3,608,491 of record JASGLE010000003.1, on the reverse strand, counting down.
AATTTAATACACAAATTAGCTAGTAAATAGCTTGCTCTATATATTATACCCAATAGTTCTGCAGGTAATGCAATGTTTATTGATTTGTTATATCTTTTTATGACATCAACAATTATATAGTAACTGATGAATGGATCAAAATCCACATGCCGCAAAGTATTTTGACATGTGTTTGGATAGAAGACATTAAAGCTAAAATAGGAAAGGGTAGAAAGCTTAAATGCAGTACCATTTGCGTCCGTTGTTGGGCGAGGCCTTTTTGCTGCTCTTTTAACTGATTCAGCTGCAACATGACAAAGTTATTCTGATATATCCAAAAATATTGACAGGTTGCAAAAATGAAGCAGAACAAATGACCATATGTAACAACCAAATTACAATTAATGGGAAAGTAATAATTAATCCAAACATGACCCAACTAAATGATATCCATAACCATTAACTCAACTTGCAATTTGATATGATCACAGCTCAACCAACCCTACCCTACTTAAATCTAATTCAAATTGCAAAGCAACTGGCTTGCAATTGGGTTTAGAGCAGACCAGAGTTAAATAAAATATGGAACCATACACCAATTCATAGTCAGTCCTAAAATATTAAACAATCCAAACTGTATTAAACCATGAGCAACTGTATTCTGCTATCTAGTTTAAACAAAATTGAAAATAGCATATTAACATATCAAATCAGAATCCGACCAGCTTAAACTGCTTCTATTACTCAAATGGACAACCAAGTATCCTGACCGGGAACAAATTAGTTAAATGTTGAAATAGCATGGTAACATATCAAACCAGAATCCGACAAGCTTAAATTGCTTCTATTACTCAAATGGACAAACGAATATCCTGACCAGGAACAAATTAGATCACAAAAATAACTATAACAAAAAACCCTAACTGTAGAAAGAGTGAGTCTATTATACTATTAATAGTAAGTATTGCTCCGTACTATTGACTCATATATCTAATTTTAAAATTTTAATAGTCGATCCAAACCGTTCATTATGATCTTCATATACAATTTTACTTGTAAACCAAATTTTATATTTTTTGGAATTTGTTTAATATTTTTTTAGATATTTTAAAATGTCACCTATTTGAATGGTTCATAATGTTTTAATCAAGTGACTTTTGGAGATATCTTAAAAATAGTAAAAAGTTACTAAAAATTTTAAAATTTGGTTTACAAGTTAAATTGGATATAAAGATCATAATAAACGGTTTGGATCGACTATTAATATTTTGAAATTAAAGATACGACCAATAGTACGGAGGCAATTTGTACTATTAATAGTACAATAGCCTCACTCTTGTAAAAAACCGGATTATAATCAAACTCAAAAGGTTTTATGATGATTATACCGTAGCAAAATAGGAGTGCCTACCTTTAAATCGCTGCTTCTTATTAGCACGTCTACGTTTTCTATCAGCGCGAGTGAACTCTCTCTCTTCTTTAATATCACCTTTACCTTCAAATATCTCTTCTGGTGCTAGCATTGCTGCATCAGAAACTGCAATTGGAGCAATCTGCAACAAAAGCAATACATCAAGCATATTACAAAAATAGAAAGTTTCACAAAGACTATAAAAGGAGATCCAATTGTGTTCCAATTGGAAGAATGGGAACACAAGGAATATATATATATACAAATGTCGCCGGTAACCATGCCAGGCCATATCCAAGAGATGGGAATACCAAATAGTCAAAGACGTTCAAAGAAACTGCTTATTATCCTATTTACAAAGTCCCTAACTAGCCATCATTTCAACCTTATTTATTTAGAGATAAACAAAAGACAAGATAGTACATATCACATCATTTGAAATAAATGAGAAGATTAAAACCATCCAGCTCAATCTAGGGTATACACTTTTCCTCAAATTATACATGGCATTTTCACTTCTGGAGCTTATATGATAATACTGATATTTTGTGGGGGCATGACATGAAATATACTCTTAAACATGACATACCTCTTCCATTGCAAGAGCTGGTACATTGGCTTGTACAGACATATCCTCTATTACCTGTAAATGCCAATCAAACGTGACTAAGGACTATTTTAAGAAATATAATAACTAAAACTTATTATAAGTAAGCATACCGGTTTTGGGGCAAAGTGGAAATGAGATAGAGCATCAAGTTTCAAGCATATCTTCTTGAATAGCGTTTCAGCCTTCAAAAAGGGAAATGGAGATCAGCATTTGAAAACAAAATCACCAATTAATAAATAAATCCATGAACCAACAAACAAGCAATTAAAAAGAAGAACCTCTTTTTTTAGTTCATCTGAAACGGATACAGGAGCTGTAGACAACCCAGCTTTTTGTGCAAATTCTTCCTATAATGCAAAGAAAATCAAATTAATCAAATATTAAGACTGTTTTCTATTAATAAACTTTAAGCTACCTAAATATTAAGCTTTTTGTGCAAATTCTTCCTATATATTATAGGATGTAGTCACAAACCTCATAAATTTCAGCAAGACCCTTTTTGCTCTTGCTTTCATCCTGGAAACAGAAAAAACAGAGAATGAATGAAGACAACCCCCAAATAAACGTAAAGAAAAGCACATGATATATTATCCACTCTGCCGCTAGATCCTTTTTTAAGAAACAAAATTCACATGTATGACCCTTACAAATATATACACACATCATCATAACATTTTGAAACAGAAATGTCTCCCAGACATGAAGAACTGCACATATCACATCTCGTTCTCCATATTTCTTCCTCATTTCATGTGAAGGGAAGCAGCAACAAATCAATGAGGATCAGGTAAACTGTTTGTACTGACTACCAATCTATCTAGAGTGTCATGCTTTGCAGTGATAGAATGATATTTTGAAGGTGCATATATGTAATAGACCATTCATAATGTAAAAAGGAAACAGTACCAGCTCCTTCAGCTCCCTTGGTGTTGTAGTCGGTAAAGCTGGGGCTCTTTGCACATCATCAAATTGTCCCTACAGAAAAACAAAGCCTAAAATAAAAACATGCAACAAAAACTATATAAAAAGAAACAGCGTTGTAGAGGAAGGCAAGAGGACTTACATCAATTATTCTTTTTTTAATTAGTTCTTCAAGAGAAGCTGTTACTTCTTCAGTAATGACCGGAGCTGGTCTGACATTATGCTCAAAATCAAGATCTACTTCAAGCGCACTATTTACAGGTCTTTTAGCTGCAGTCACCTATATGTCACACAATAAATAAATAAAGATTGATCAAGCTAATGTAAAAGGTTAGATCTTCTAAATTTACTAGGAATTTAGTACCAACACGATATCCCTTATTGCTCCATAGGATTTAAAAAATTTTAATGTTTTTTTTTGTTGTTGTTGTTGATGGAAAGTTCTTTGAATTTGGATATTTCCTTTTACATAATCAGAGTGACATATTTTAATTATGTTTCTGGAAGATAAATACTTGCTAATACATGCAAATATGGCATATACTCATTTTGGTGGATCTAAATACAAAGAATGGGGGTCGATGACTCCATTTTCTTTTCTTGTTTTTTTTTTTTCAAAAATTTTGTATATGCATATTGTATTTTTGCAGTATAACCATAGTTTGGTTAAGGAAGTCAATATTCGAACCCATAAATTATGACAAACCATACATAGTAGCAGGGGCGGATCTATACACGGCAAGCCCAGGCACGTGCCCGGGCTTGATTTTTGAATATTGTTGTGAGAGTACCATCTGTTCTTGTGTGGGTTCAAAAAAAATGGTGTAAAACTGTGTTTGTGCCTGGGCTTGACAAAGAAATCTCTGTTAATTCTTTTGTTTTTGTGCTGTTTCACGAAGAAGGGAAGGGAAAGAGACGATTCTGACAATGGGGCCCTCATTAAATTATTCATTCTGATGCCTTCTAAGTTTTGTTCTTTACTTTTTCAACAAAGGATCATAATGATTGTGGGGCCCGACTATTATTTAATTAATCAAATTGGTTCACTATTTTGGACCTTGCATATCGTGCCTAGGCTTGATTCTTACTCTAGATCTGCCACTGCATAGTAGGTACAGTCACTGTATTCCTTTATTCCTTTATTCAGGGTATGTATTGTTGGTTTCAGAAAATCATGGAATAGCATGACGTTTAGATGGTTTTAATATAAATATTCATTTGGTATTAACAGCAATCCTGCAGCTGATGTTACTGGGTAGTTTTTTTTTTTTTCACAAAATTTATTATTTTAGGTACCAGTGCTGTACCTATATTTGTGGGTTGGTAAAAACAATACATTGCATAGCAGTCAAGAATCTGAATTAAGAGTCAGCGTTTACAACAAAATGCTAATATATGAAAGTAGAAACAAACCTCTCCTATCATGGTCCAAGACTTGGGTTCCAAATTAGCTTTCTCCATCTCATCTATTTTGGACCTCAATTTTGCCAATTCCTTTTCATGAGTCGACATATACCTTTTGTCCTACAACATCAAGACAAGATTATCAAGAATTTTGGTATCCGCAAGGATTACAATTCAAGCAAAATAGTAGTGATTATACCAACATTTTTGTTTTCATTTTCATCTTCATCATCATCACCATCACCACGACCATCATCATCATCATCATCAGTTTCTTGATATTCTATCTCCTTAACTTGGGGTATATCATCAAATTTAACTTTTTTTGTGGAGGATTTTTTCTGAGCTCCTTTGCTAGATTGCCGGACAAAGAAATCTTCATATCTGGATGGAAGAAAAAATTACCATTATTCACAAGGATAATTGATTATTGCAGCAGTAAAAATAAGAAACCAAGGACAAAAAATAATAGACGGTTCAGCTTGAGGGTCCACAAATTGAACTTTGTAATTGACCCACTAACTCCTTCCCTCCCAAAGAAATAACAATTTTTGTCCTTTCTTATATGAGCTATTTAAGCTTATTACTCCATATAACTAATCTTTCAGTACCAATACCAAACATGTTTCAAATTTACCTATGCAATAATGGAATGTGGTATTATGTACTATACTCTGGAAAAATAGAGGCAAAAACATTTTATAATTAATGCTCTGATTCAAATCTAGTAAGCACAGCCCTGTTATTTATAATATCAGTAACCATATGTACCTAGCATTTTCCATCTCATCTGCAGCTTCCTCATCACTGCCACCATCAAGATCTCCAAACTTCGACAAAAAAACAAAAAAAAATTATTATATATATGTTGATAGAAGAAACCAGATGATTGAGCAAAGAAGAGAAGCAATAATATTTATAGAACTCATTTTTCTTCTGAAAATAAGAAAACCAATATTCTACTATGCAAAAGTTACAACAACAAACATACTTCCTTTTGAGTCAGTACTAAAAGAAGGCAACGAAACTACCAATAATTACCAACAGAACTCACACAAAATTTGGCAGAACTGATTTCCAAAATAGTAAACAAACTTTGCAAGGTATTCATAATCGTAACGTCGTGGTTTCCTATGTGATTCAGATACTCTTGTAATTACATAACAAAATTTCAGTAATAAACAAAACGAAGGGCCATTTAATCTAGAGCCATTACAAAAACTTTTTTGCTGATTTAGGGCCATAGGTTGTTATCTTTTTTATTTAAGGCTTTGTCATAATAACAATCTTAGGTATGGAAACGAAAGAACAAGAAAATATATCGGGGATGAAGGGTTGGTGGGAGTAATTACACCAAAACCATCTTCCTCCTCATCGTCATCATCGTCTTCGTCAGCTTCTTGATCCTGATCAGAGTCATTGTCATTTGCTCGATCATCCAAGTCAGTCTTATTCTTCTGACTAGGGAGGCCGTACTCCTCGGCTTCCCCATCCTCAAGAAACTTCTCTAATTCTTTGATTTTCAAGAACTTATCCTCCACTCCTTTCTTTGCTTCTCCCTCTTCCTCTCCCTTCTCATCTTCACCTACTTCCTCATCATCTCCCTCATCTTCCTCTTCCTCTTCCTCATCTTCTTCTTCATCCTCATCCCCTTCTTCCTCATTACCTAAATCTATTTCATCACTATTATTATCATCCTCTTCTTCATCATCTTCTTTTGCTTTGCCTGCATGCATCAAACAAACCTTAAGTTCACAAATTGCAAAACATTGCCGGTCATGTTGTGTGCCAGTAAGGCCGTCTCCCGGGGTCATATTGCGTACCATTGATTTTGGGAGCTGGACCGGGTACGGCTGCCTTGGAACCAGGTTCCCTCTCCAGGCGCGAGAGGCGGCGTCGGAGAGACGGCAGGAGGGGCTTAGAGAGCAGCTCAATCTGCGACCAGATCTGCTCGGCGTCGAAGGACTCGTCGGAGAGGAGCTGGTCGAGCGGGGGCTTGGTAGGGCAGAAAGGTACGAGGGACGAGTAGAGGTGGCTGGAGACGGCGCGCGCCAGGCGGGCAAGGTCGGAGGACGGCGCCAGGTACTCTGCCGGCTCCGTCGTCCGGAGGCGGTCCAGAGCCTCCTCCTGTCCCATCACGGGGTCTGGATTGCAGCTGATCGGAGTGTGGGGAGGGTTAGGGTTTAAGGAGGGAGGCGAGGGTTTTTGGTGGCGGAGGGAAGGGAAAGAAGAAAAAGAAAGGGAACGAGGAGGCGTTCGTTCGTTCGGGAGTGTTCATCCCCTGACTTACTGCATCGTGCAGTTCACAGTTTCAGCCGTTGGATCGTCTCGAGATCCGCGCTGACATGATCCCGAGACGCTCCAACGGCTGATTCTGTGTACTGCATAATGCAGTACAGCAGGGGATATGAATTCTTCGTGCGGAGTGCTCATCCTCTGCAATGCACAGAACTGTACCTCACGTGATCCGTTGGATTGTCTCGAGATGCGGGCAGGCTCAGATCTCGAGACAATCTAACGGCTCAACCGCTCAAGTGATGCATTGCATTGCACATCAGAGGATATGAATTCGTTCGTTCGTTCGTTCGAGGGTTTTGGTTTTGTCTTTTGTGTGAATATTCTGCGGAATGCTCCCTGAGAGTTTCATGTTTAGTGAATATTTCACTGACAAAGAGCTATGTTTTCTTATTATGTTTTTTTTTTCTTCTTGAAGTAGAAATATTTTCTTATTTTCTTATTTTTATTAAGAGGAAGGATCACTTGACAATTGCTATGTTAAATTTTTTTAAAAAAATTATTAATAGAAATTTATAGATAAATTCTAACATATGAGAGAATTCATCTTTAAATCTTAAACTATTAGAAAAAAAAATCAAAGTATTTCTAAACTTCTTAAAAAACACCAAATTAGTCCCTAAATTTCTTATAAAATACTAAATCCGTCCTAAATTTTAAATTATATCAATTAAATTGAATTACGGTGATAAATAAGGTTTAGTCTCAAACCCTTTATTTGGATTATCATCTTTGGCTAAAAAGTAGAAGAGAGTCCAACTTTTTAATAATAAATTAAAAGTGCATGGTCTTCATTTTATTCAAATTCTCAAAATTTGGATTATCATCTTTGGCCCCCGTGAGCTTAAGAGCACGGTAGTTTTACTTTATATATATATGAGGAGGGATCCGTTGACAATGGTTAACTTGACAATTTTGACAATGACACATTTTAAAAATTTATAGAAAATCATAAAAAAATCTTAAATATAGAAAAAAGTTTACGGAAGTATTGCTTAACTTAAAGATTGATTATGTTTCCGATTATATTCAATTTAAGTGACGTTTGATAACTCTTTAAAGATCCGCTAAATTATAACCGTTGAAAAGTGCACAAAATTTTGATAAGTCATTAAACGGTGTTCATATTGATTGAAATTTGAAACACTATCAATCTATAAGTCAATTAATACATCCATAAATCATTTTTCATTTTTAAGATTTTTTATGATTTTTTATAAATTTTTGAAAAGTGATATTATCAAGATTGTCAAGTTAACCATTGTCAATGGATCCCTCCTCTCTCTCTATATATATATACTGCACCCGAGCCAACTTATTTTCAATTTTCTAGTAAACCATAACGCAGTGTTTTCTACTATAATGATCCTTTGAAACAGAAAATAATTTGGCTTAATCCTTTATGTCAAGGAGTTTTTACATCACCATTCAACACTATTAACTATTCACTACATTGTGGCTTTTGCTCGTATTTGTAATCTTGTTGAAAATCTAACACTAAAATGTAGCCAAATCTATTGAATTTCTCCTGAAGTTTAAAGTAAATAACAATAAGGCGATAAACGACATTTTCATCGATACAAAATTGCAGCCTAATCATCTAATCTAGCTGCCATCTAAGTACATTTCAAAACAAGGCAAATTAAGGACATGGATATCCTCCACTGCATAAGTATTGATCAGAGGCGCCGTCGCCGAAGAGAGACATAACAGAGAGACCTAGCTAGCTAAATTGATCAGGTAATGAAATACTGTTACTACTGCCTTTGCGTTATCATGCGGCTCCTGCTCGATCTTGTTTCGTTGTTATCCGATTTCCCTGCAGAGGAACATATTTGAACAAATTAAACCAAACGTTCGTTTATGCTGCAAGCAGATTATATGGAAATACAAAGTTTAGTTGGCTAGATAAGATGACTGATTCGTGTCGGAACCAGCACAAATCATATACGAAGATTCAGTCGGCACAGCGTGGTACTGGTTTGCCAGTATATATATACTCCTCTGCCAGCATAGGTTTTGAAACAGAACAAGTGTTGAAGTACAGTATGTATGTGACAATTCAATTAAAATTTAAAACCAATCAATATATAATCCAGTAAAGAAGTTAAACTAGTCACATTAACTTTTGATACTAAATTATTGAATAATTATAATTATGTCATCATATATAGTTCTTACATTGGGATGCCAGTGGAGGAACTCCTTGATAATAATCGAGAAAAAAACCTTTGTTCTCTTTCAACAGCTCCCTCCATACTGCAATGTGAAACAGGTACATATTTGCCATGATTAAACTTCCATCAGAAACTATTCATATTGGAACATTATACAAAAAAATAATTGTGTAGATGACTTTCAAATTCCGAAATTAATTTGCCAGAAGATCGAGGGTCATTCATGATCGATCCTGACGGAATTGTCACAGTACAGACATAATTAATTACCAGTCAGGGTTACAGCATCCGGTATGTTGGCATGTCGAGAGAGCGCCTTGATGCAATCGTCGCGGGACATATGGAGTAGGAGGCACCTCTCAATCATGTGCTGCACCTACATATATATTATCAGACAAATCATTATCACAATATATATGCTCATCGATCGAGCGTCTACATGTGTGTGCTAGCTTGTGTTTATAACTGCAATTTGATTCTTCATTTTTGTGTTTTCGAGCGCTTACCATTCTAATGTAAGCTTGCGGGTGGCACTGCAAGCATGGCAGGTGGCCAAGGTGGTCGGCGTCGCTGTGTGAATTATGCGTCTCCATTTCTCTGCAGATTAATCAACTTTTGTCTATTTTCAAACAATGAATAAGGAGGCAGTAACTAAGCTGCAAGAACAATGAGATATTTTGACACAATTAATTCCAATATGCACAAGAAACCAAAAAAGGAGGGAGTGAACTTTTATACATGTATTGAAAGGGAAAGGGCAGGTTGTATTGTAGGTAGGCAGGCAGGAGATATTTTGAGATATTTATGTATGTACCTTTTTTATATGCAGAGGATTCTGTTATCTACAGATATCCAGAGTGAAGGGCTAAGATCGCCTTCAACTGGGGCATCATCTCATCCATGTTGACGTTATTAATTGGTTCATTTCCAAGGATAAGATTACATGAGGTAGAAGTGCATCCAGTACCAGTACAAGGTATAAGTCCGGAAAGTTCATTTCTGGGACCAACACCTACACTTTTTAAGTTTTTTTTATGCTTACTGGGCCCAACATTTGCACTTTCTATGGAGCTTTTTTTTGGTGTGTTTAAGTCTTTCCTGAGAGATATTTACAAAGGGTCCGTTTGGCATTATAAATTCGAAATAGAATAGGCTATTCCAATTAAAAGAGAGTGTCAAATACAAAATAAAATACCGAATAGCTTTAAAAATGTTTGGACCAGTTGATGGAATACTGAAATAGCATTTTGGAATAGCAAATTAATTACTCCAACTACTCCAACTAATCTGGTACTCCGATTATATAGCATTTGCCAAACACTGACTAAAATATTCAAAATAGCTTTAAAACATCACTAAGTTTTTTACTCTTTCAACGATCATTAAACCATCTATGCAGGCAGAATGAGGAAACACCCCATCCCTTGTTCTCGCAATGTCAGTATACGCAACGGGTTAGAAATCTCATACTACAATCATTTGGAGATGCCATATCCTCATCTGATTATATTGCACAGCGATCATACAGAGAAGCTTTAACTCATCCAACAAATATTGCGCACAAGAGATTGCAGTGTACTATGAATTTTGTTATTTGGAGAGAGAGGTGTGCAAGAATTTTTAGAGATCAACACAAGAGTGAGCAACAAATTCAAAGAGAGATTGAGGAAGAGTTTAAGTTGTGGTTTTAATTTTCAGGTCTTTTATTTATTTTAAAATGTACTGCTGACTTCTTGTAACTTCTTAACACCACTGGTGTTACATATAATGAAATTTGAGGGCTAGATCCTCATCTTTTACTTAAAAAAAAAAAAACAATCATTAAACCATAACTATTATATTTTCACTAATCCGTAGCACTATTCGAGATCTATTCCTTAATTTTCCAAATTGACCCATATTTTTTTATTTTTCGTTTGCCAAACTTAATTCAAATAATTGCATTGCCCTTTTTTTTATCGATACTTCGTATACCCAGAAGAATTAGTATCCGGTGCTAACTATCATTTTTATTAATAACCCCAGAATTAATTAACAAAATTCGAGAAGATGACAGTTGATTCAATTGAATCAAACATAATAATAACTTTGCTTATCATTTTGCAGAGGAACATATATTTATTCGAACAATCTGAATCAAAGGAAGAAAATTCGGATTCTAATGGAGATGGTATTTTAATCTGCTTGGCCAAGATACCAAAACAGGAACTAGCACTTATATTGTCTCAATTTCAAGTAATTTCCCGTGACCTCCATTTACACCTACAATCAACTAAATTTATCGGATCACAAGTCAAGAGCTGCTACAGATTCACAAATATCACTACTATTTTGCCCATGCGTTGCAACGGGATATTCTCAAAAAACTAGAGCTATAACTCGGGCTTCACCCCGAAAAGTGGTATCAAATAAATAACTAAGAATTTTATAAAATTTTAAATCTTCAGATTAAACAAAACTTGAACAAAATTTTTAAATATTTAATATAATTAAATAATAATAATAATGTAATAATTTATAAATAAGATATATATATATAAATGTTGAACCATTTTAAGGGTTAAAATTTGTTTTACATATGATGCACCTATTTCATATCTGCATTTTAACCAGACTTGCACCTAGTTTTTGTACCAAAATCCTAAGTTCATTAGCATTTATTAGAAGATTGCCTAGAAATTAGTTACTTCTGTGTTTTTGGCCCAATTTACAGAGAAACAGAGTTTTTGGAGCTAAAACGGGCCAGATTTAGAGCAAAGGAGCAATGAGCACAACCACCGGAGCCCAGCCCAGTAGGCCTGCGGACCGTACTCCATCAGGTGCGGAACGCAATGAGCCCAAAACGCAGCCCATTCAGACGTGCCGACTCACAACCGCCATATCCAAAGATAGCACGATCCGCGCTCCCATTTCTGCTGAACGCAAGAAGTCTAAAAACAAGATTGCACTCCTATTTTTGCGGACTGCTATTTCTGAACTTCCAACTGCGGACCGCACTATATTTAGTGCGAAACGCAGGACATCTAAAACTGAGCAGAATCGCTATTTCTATTGCACGTTAACTTCCGGCGATCTATTTTTCCATACTTGCGTCCCAAGGATCCAGAAGTGGAACGACTAAAACTGAGGGCATCTTCTAGTATAAAAGGGACCCCTAGGGGTACTTTCTCATTGTCTTGTGTAGGTCTCATGTGTTGAGATTAGTTTAGTCAATAGTCATTGTTTAGTTGAGAGTCTAGTTTTGTCAAGGGAGGAGTTCATCGCCGCCAAGGTGAAGGAGTTGGTTACTCGCCTATTCCTAAGCTCGATCGGTTCTTTCTTTTCCCTTATTTTATTTTGCTGTTTAGTCATGTCAAGGCGTGAGTAGTCGCCTTTGTTCTTGGGGTTTAGGATGATGTTTGTATGTATGGATTAATTGAATACTTGCTTTTAACGTTTATGCATTGAAGTTATTTTCATATTTGCTTTGAGCTTATTCATAATTGTGCTTGAATTGTTTTCTTGTTCTTTGATATGATCCTGTGGATGTATGTTCGTATCTAGTTGGTAGATTTATATCTTCTTAGGCCAGAATTGCTAATTGCATGAGAGTGCACTTGTAGTAGTTCACCCTATTTTGATAGACCTGTGGATTGGGCATAGTCTAGTTGGAAAACTTAACGTCAATTGATAGAGATTCAATACTTGCACTATTTGGGTAGATAACTTGTTGTCCAATTGTATCCGAGAGGAGAAGTTGTGGTTATAACGTGAGTTAAACCGTACCTGTGATCGAAAGCAAATTGGGTTTAGGTTAGAGATAATCTAAAGATTTCGAATTGATCTAAAAGTATTTAAAAGTGCCAACAAACGAGAGTTGAGGGACTTGTAATTGCTTTGGGTTAGTTGGGGATCGGTAACTTTGATCAACAATAGAAACTGAGCTTGAACTGACTCTGATCTGTTCCCTGCGGATCGCATTGGTGACAGGTGCGAACCATACCAAGCAAGGAACAGACAGAGAACCACAAATTTGTACATCTTGCGGTTCGCACCCTCTCGGGTGCGGAACGCAGGCAGTTAGTCCAAACATCAAACTGATTCTGAAAACCCTAGGAACGTTTGTCTCATAATTGTTTTAGAGTCTTTTACTGCTTTTTAATAATTTAGGAACCAACCAACTTCAAACAAACCTCCCCAAATTGGTTACGAATCGGTTACTTTTAGGATTAGAATTGTGAACAAAGGTCTGTCTAAATTTAGTACCGTCCCTGTGGATACGATCCCGACTATATTGCATAATATCGTACGCTTGCGATTGATTGTATTATTTAGGGTAAAAGCCTATACACTCCACGCGTATCAACATATATCACATTCATCTTATTTAAAGAGAAGAGAAAAAATCAAATAAAATAAGCCATTGGATCAAAGTAGATGAAGAATTTCAAACAAATCAATGGTTAATAATAGTGATGATGTGGCATAATTGATGTGCACGGAAATCTACCACTCTTTGTGAAGTACTAGTAAAAAGCACACTCCTTACTTTGAGCTAAAATTATTATTTCTTATAATAAACTTTTAAGATAATATGTAATGGGCCTTAAATTGAGATAATTTATATGTGCCTTAATTTGAATGGGCTGAGGACGTCAACGGGCATTAACGTACATCAACGGTTCTGATCTATCGAAGAAAATGATCAGCGGCTCAGATGTGAGAATAGCCCTTTCATGTCATTTTTTCCAATATGCTTTTATTATTAGTAAGGATATATAGATTTATATTTAGTCATTTTTTAAAAAAAAAATAACATTTAAGTGAACTTTTATTTCTCAAAAAAAAAAAAAAACGTTTTAATACAACAGGAAGTTAATTCAGATAACTTTCCGTTTGAAACATGATTCTGTAAGTGGAACGGATACTGTTGATCATTTTTTGGATCAAGACAATACAATTGTTAATTCATATTCAATTAACCTCAATAATTCAACTTCTAACCTTTTTATGGGTTAGGATGCCTTATAACATTACAACGCGTTTTTCTTATTTGTGACTTCACTCTTTTAGTCCTAAACATTATTTAAAAAGAAATATCAAAATAACAGTCTCTGCTCCTTTATAATGTATCTTAGATGTCTTGATCCCGCAACGGTTCTGATTTAATCTTAAGTTATCAGAGAATACATGAACCATAGGATCTTAGATGGGATTTTCAGTAACTACATTTTCGTGTATAAGTCTTAAATTAGTTTTTATTGTGATCATTACACACAAAGTTGCATAAATTTATAAGATGGCATTGATTTGTACTTTTAATTCATTCACCATTTTTGGTAACAATGACAAGGTATAGATATGGTAATCAATGATATTCGATAATTTCCATTAATTTACGGCAAGGGAGTCAATTAAACATGCATCCAAAAATTTTGATTTTATTATTGTTTTACTCTTTTTACATATAGTATCAGATTATTGTATCATTAATTTAGAAAATCATAATGGAAATAAAGGAATAATTGTATGAATTGTGCTATCCTACAATATATTTTCTTTCAATTTGCTATTGTTTTACTCTTTATTGCAGTTGTGCCGTACAAATTAATGATATTTCTTTAGGAACTATATTCCTAAAAAAATAAAACGAAAGAACCTAATAAATCTCAATTGCATTAATCTGAATTATAGTTCCAAGTAAGTTAAAGAAATGAATGCAACGAGAAAATTAAAGAGCTAGTCATTAATGGTTTGTTTCTCAAAAAATATCTCTAATAAATATTATTATTATTGGTTGTACGAGCATTGGAGATCGGTAAATTGAGAGTGTTATATGGATGACTGTATCTATAGAAGCATATTTTGAAGCTGGTAATAGAATTGAGGATGTTGTATGGTAAAACCACTAGCTAATTGGAGATAATCTACTCGATATCAGGTTTGTCCTCCCCTAGCTAATTGCATGGATCTCTTTTACATTATCAACGTGATTTTAATTGAAATAAATAAATGATTCATCTCAATATTTTAATTGTATTTATGTCTGTCAGTTAGTTCCTTTAGCAGTTACATCCATATACTAATTGCAGCAAAGCATGGATCTTCATGTTGCAATTGCAATCAAGATTTATTTTAACTTAATTACAATCTAGGAGTTAGATTTGTCGGCCTCCTCCGACTCTGTCAAGAAAATGGAAAAGCATGTGCTTTTAATTGAAATGATATACCAATAGCAAAAGAGATTGTTATTCAATTTTGAAATTCAGCTGAAATATATGAAGATCAAAGCTTTATTCCATCAATTAAAAACTGGCAATGCAATTGAAAAAGGCAGACAAAATGACAAATAAATGTAAAGTACCTGTCTAGATATGTAAAATACTGTCTAGCTACGGTATTCTCTCCACATCTTTTCAAGCATGCATAGAAAATGTCTTAATTTAGACCCATGTGGAGACCCCTCATATCACCATGCAACATTAAAGTTGTATATTTGTCAATTAGAATTTTATGGAGTTAATTCTGACACCAACTTTCTATTATTTTGTAGTTTATTGATTTTAACTAACAAGAAGGTACTAGTACAATACTGTACCACAAAATTGTGCTCATCATGAGCAGAGACTATGAGTTCATGGAAAACATGTTTTAATGTGGGTAATATTGGAGCAGCAGCTTTCTAAGTCTTCTGTCTAGGTTCCTCAGTAGTAAGTTCCTTCAGCCCTAATTTTGAAAAGAGGGAAAAATTATGAGGATTGTTGGTTGCATGAAGAATTTGCTATACATCCTGAGCATAGGACATTGATAATATGTTATTTTATCATCCTTTTTATTTACCATGGATTGTACTTGTCAAGGGGGGTGAGGGTGTTATTTTGTTTGGATTAGGGTGTCTATGTAAAATAGATCAAAATCATGAAAAATTGAAAACCTTTGTCTTTTTTGGGACTGCCCTTAGATCTGTAGCGGATATCAAGCTGCATGTCTCCTAAAATAAAATATATCAAAATCATAATCTGTTAAAATAGATCAATTAAATAGAATTGGCTGGTAATAGAATTGAGTATGTTGTATGGTAAAACAGCTAGCTAATTTGAGATAATCTGCTCGATATCGGGTTTGTCCTCCCCTAGCTAATTGCATGGATCTCTTTTACATTATCAATGTGATTTTAATTGAAATAAATAAATGATTCATCTCGATATTTTAATTGTATTTGTGTCTATCAGTCTGTCTCATTTAGCAGTTGCATCCATATACTAATTGAAGCAAAACATAGATTGAGGATATTGTATGTTTAAAAAACTAGCATATTTCGAAGCTGGTAATAGAATTGAGGATGTTGTATGGTAAAACCACTAGCTAATTGGTGATTTGCTCGATCTAGGGTTTGTCCTCCCCTAGCTAATATGGTGATCTACTCGATCTGCCATTTTGTCTGTCTTTTTCAATTGCACTGTCAAATTTTAATTGATGAAAGAAAACTTTGATCTTGATCTATCTAGGTTCTCTAATTCCCTGGCTGCATCCAATTTTTTATTTGTATTTCAGCATTTGCATCCATTATATTAATTACTTTGAGTAATAAAGCATGCATCTTGATCTATTTTAGCTAAATTTCAAAATTAAGTAACAATCCCTTTTTCTATTGGTATATCATTTCAATTAAAAAGCACATGTTTTCCATTTTCTTAACAGAATCGGAGGAGGCCAATAAATCTAACTCCCAAATTGTAATTTAGTTAAATAAATTCTGATTGCAATTGCAACATGAAGATCTATGCTTTGCTGCAATTAGTATATGGATGTAACTGCTAAAGGAACATACTGACAGACAAAAATACAATTAAAATATCGAGATGAATTATTTATTTATTTCAATAAAGATCACATTGATAATGTAAAAGAGATCCATGCAATTAGCTAGGGGAGGACAAACCTGAGATCGAGTAGATTATCTCCAATTAGCTAGTGGTTTTAACATACAACATTCTCAATTATATTACCAACTTCAAAATATCCTTGTATAAATACAGTCATCCATATAATATTCTCAATTTACCAATCTCCAATGCTCGTACAACCAAAGCTTAGCATAAGAACATATTAATAGTAATAATTATTTGAAATACTTTTTGAGCAACAAACCATTAATGACTGACTCTTTAATTTTCTCGTTACATTTTTTTTAACTTATTTGGACTATAATTCAGATTAAAGCAATTGAGATTTATTGGGTTCTTTCATTTTATTTATTTAGGAATATAGTTCCTAATAAAATATTACTAATTTGTACGTCACAACTGCAATAAAGAGTAAGGCAATAACAAATTAAAAGGAAATATATTATTGGATAGCACAATTCATACAATTATTCATTTGTTTCCACATAATATGATTTTCTAAATTAGTGCTACAATAATCTGATACTATATGTAAAAAGAGTAAAACAATAATAAAAGCAATTTTTTTTTTGATGCATGTTTAATTGACTCCCTTGCCATAATTTAATGGAAATTATCAAATATCAATGATTACCGTATCTATACCTTGTCATTGTTAGCAAATATAGTGAATGAATTAAAAGCACAAATCAATGTCATCTTACAAATTTACGCAACTTTGTGTGTAATAATCACAATAAAAACTAATTTAAGACTTCTAAACGAAAATGTAGTTAATGAAAATCCTATGGTTCATGTATTTATCTGATAACTTAAGTTTAAATCAGAACCGTTGCGGGATCATGACATCTAACGTACATTATAAAGGAGTAGAGATTATTATTTTGATATTTCTTTTTGAAAAATGTTTAGGACTAAAAGAGTGAAGTCACAAGAGATTGTTTTTTGATATTTCTTTTTTAATAATGTTTAGGACTAACAAAGTACTGAAGTCACAAATAAGTCACAAATAAGAGGATACATCCTAATCCATAAAAAGGTTACAAATTGAATTATTGAGGTTAATTGAATATGAATTAACAACTGTATTGCGTTGATCCTAAAAAAGAATCAACAATATCCGTTCCACTTTATTTACTGAATCATGTTTCAAACGAAAAGTTATGTAAATTAGCTTCGTGTTGTATTAAAAGGTTTTCTTTGAGAAATAATAGTTCACTTAAATGTTTTTTTTTTTAATAAAAATGACTAAATATAATTTTTTTTAGAATATCCTGTTGCAACGCATGTGCAAAATAGTAGTGATATTTGTGAATCTGTAGCAGCCCTTGACTTGTGATCCGATAAATTTAGTTGATTGTGGGTGTAAATGGAGGTCATGGGAAATTACTTGAAATTGAGACAATACAAGTGCTAGTTCATGTTTTGCCGTTTTGGTATCTTGGCCAAGCAGATTAAAATACCATCTCCATTAGATACCGAATTTTCTTCCTTTATATTCAGATTATTCGAATAAATATATGTTCCTCTGTGAAATGATAAGAAGGATTATTTTTATGTCGGATTCAATTGAATCAACTATTATCTTGTAGTCTATACCACATTTGCCTAATTTTTTGTGTACCCATCAAAACTTGCTTAATTGCCAATATCCTCATAAACATACTCTATATCTCCATTAAAATTTAACTTTATTTCTTTTATCCCCTTCTATGTATCTAATGCACTATTATTGCATTATAAATACAGAAAAGACTCTTTTATCCTCCATTTAAAGTGGATGATTGCGACGTTTAATTAACCTGCTACAGCGTTAGCGAGACTCCTTTCTTTTCTCCGCAATGGATGCTTCAATATTCTTTTCCCTTGTCACGTAACTGTGTTGGTATGTGTTCTAAATGCATCTGTCTGGTAGTCTGGTACATAAAAGGTGGCATCAAAATTCACAATTCACTTAGGTTGACAGCCGTTGTCAATCATTCCAAAAAATAAAAATTCACAATTCACTTCTTCTCTGATTTTCCGTACTAAGAGATCGATAAATCATTTGCAGTTAAGGGACAACTCATCATTTTAAGAGTCCCATACATAATTTATTAATGGTGTACATAGTATGTGTTCCAGTTTAAAATACTTTTCCTGTGCATCTAGTTTGTCTTAAAATTTTGTTAGTGTTTGCATATACTGCATATAATTAAATTATCTAATATCTTATCAAGTGTGTTGCATGATATAGTCGTAATAATTAATTGTCTTCACAAGAGACATACTGGACATGATACTAAAAACAATTAACACTTCGAAAGTAAAAAAATCTCCCAAAAATTATTTAAGCTCTCAAATAAAATATGGAAGATGGATTTATATATATCATGATATCGTCTGTATCAAACTCATACACTTAATGCAAACAATACTTATTATAACTCACCTTGAATGGGTTATAATTTATAAATGAAGGGAAATATCACCATTTGCTAGCATATAATAATTAAAGAGAAAATATTTTGGACCAATGAGAGCTCGGATCAAAGAATTGACTATGCGGCAAATATGAAAAACCGCTTCTTTTTCTTAATTATTTACTATTGCTAAGAAATTTAAGGAACAGATCCTTTTTAGAAGAGGGTATATTTGTTATTTGAAACTTTATATGAGTTAATAATATGTTATACAAATAAAAAGGGATAAAAGAAAGGGAATTAAATTTTAATGGGTATATAGGATATTGGAGTGCTTTGACGGGATATTGGCAATTAAGCAAGTTTTGATGGGTACACAAAAAATTAGGCCATATAAGGCATGTAAGTAATGGTCACCTCTATTTTTTCTTTCTTCTTCAAACTTTTTAAATACCAATCGTACTCTTAAAAGAACGGTTAAGCTTAAATTTAAGAATTTCAAAGATCACGATCTTCTCCTATATTGCTATTTCCTCTCCATTTTCTAAATGGTATCCAATTTTTAGTTTCCACATAAAGTATAATCAATTATTCTGTTTAATATCCACAATTTACTAAAAAAGTACTTTTCTTAATTTGCGAGTCTTCAGTTACAAAATCAAATTCATGGTAGGAACTTATTATGTTAGGAAAGTAAATATGGTGATATTGACTATAGGATTGGGACACCACATTTTTAGAATTTTTTTTTATAATATTTGTGAATTATGCTTTAAGATTTTTAATATAATATAGTTATCAATAAGACTTATTATGTTCTAAGTAAATACCCATCATTTTTATTTGTTGCTAGATATCCATCATAACTTCAAAAGAACCGCTACAACCTACGGGTACGGTGCTAGTCTATATATAATAAGAAAAGAAAAAAAATGATCAGATTAGTGCTCTGCCTCTGTCGTATATATAATTTGGTGATTTGTTTGTCTATATATAGATCTGGTTAACAACAAATTAAGCGATAAAGATACTACAAATAATAGCAACCTTTTATATATATATATATATATAATTATACATAGTACGTGTTCTCCAAGGAAGCTCCTGGCCATCAACATTGATCATATCTGAACCTTAAATCCTCCTTCCAACTAACTGATCCATACAATACATCAGGTAAAACTTTTTGTGTGTGTGTTTTTTTTATTTTTTTTCTTTTGCATTATTCAGGATTCTATAGCGATTCCGATATATTCGTTCAACATACCATTTTGATGCGTCATTCGAGACACATTTATCTAAACTAAATCACAATCGCAGTGCCCTTAACTATCATTCGAACGTTATAGTTGCCTGTGTAGAAGGATCGAACTCAAATTATCTTTGCTCTTACAATATTGTAGGACAAGATCGATCAACTTTAATGTAAGATACAATCATACACAGTTGAAGAATGTTTTCATGGGCAATTCTCATTTGCATTGTTTTTATTAACTGTTTAAGGTTAATTACCACTAGATAAATACCTTGCGTTGCTTCGGTATGATATAATTATATTACAGAGATATATTCTTAAAATTTTATATTGAAATAGGGGTAATGGATCCAATCCATACCCAATTTCCAAGATATGTCCAATAAGATTCCTACATACTATATTATTTTCTAAAATAAATGAAACCTGGTTTATATTTCTTATATTTATTTCTCCTCATTTCTAAGTTGCATGAAATTTATTTACGTTTTAATCTTCAAAATGAGCAATAGTATTTAAATTTTGTTTGAATTTTTTGAAAATAAATCACTAAATTGTCAGTAACTACTATATATCAAGTGTTTATTTCCAAATAAAATCTCAATCATAGTAATATGAAAACAAAAAATCTTTTTAAAGAAACGTGTATAGGGTCTTGTACGCTCTAGGCGAAACTTTTCAAAAGTTTATAAAAATTTATAAAAAAATACATATGGATGCATTACTTAATTAACTTATATATTGATAGTGTTTCAAGTTTTCAATCAATTTAAACATTATTTGATGGCTTATCAAAATTTTATACACTTTTTAATGGTTGTAATTAACATGTCTGTTAATTAAGACCTATCAAATGTTACTTAACTTAAATATAATCGAAAATATAATCAATCTATAAGTTAAACAATATTTCCGTAAACTTTTTCTATTTTTGAGAATTATTAATAATTTTTTTAGATTTTTAAAAAAAATTCCATTGTAAAGTTTGTCATGATAAGCATTGTCAATGGATCCCTCCTCTTGAAACCCTATGCAGTTATTATAGAATTTTTGAATTAACTTATCTAACATGTTATGATGATATTTCAAATCTATATACTCCATAAAGAAGGGTAGATTTCCAAATACCTCAACTATGCCACATCATCACTATTATTAACCATTGATTTTGTTTGAAACTCTTCATCTACTTTAATGCAATGGCTTGTATTTTTTTTCTCCTCATTAAACAAGTTACATTAAATCTATTGAAATATTAATGAATCTGATTAAAATTTATCTTTTCAGTTTGTAAGGTATAACAATGAGTCAAATTGATCCGCTATATTTACTCGATATGTTTTTTTATCAATTTTTGTAAATAAATATGAAGAGTGAGCACAGAAAAAAAAAAAAAAAAGTAAAATGATCCAAAGATTTCTCCAAGCTCATATTCATCATCCTGCAAGTGTGTGCGCTACTTTGTTTACATCTGTAAATCCAGTGTCCAATAGAAGTTTCTAGAAAACATTATTGTAATATTATTATTTTTTTTCTTGATGTTTGTAATCCGGTGCTCTTTTTTCTTTGATATCATTATTGGAGTGGTACTGTAGTTTCTACTGTTCCTTTACTGTAGACAAACCCATCCGAAAATAGATATACTATATTATAGATGTGATGTCCCTATAACAAAACAAAATTCAATCTTAAAATAAGCAGAAAATGGAAAAGATTCACATTCAAAGCTTGGCAGATTCTCCTTCATCAGTCTAAAAGATGCACGTTGATTGGGCCTGTTCGCAGCCCACTTCATGATCCATTGATTGGGCCTGCTCGTAGCCCACTTCATGAATTCGTTGATTGGATGGGCCTGTTCGCAGCCCACTTCATGAATCCGTTGATTGATTGGGCCTGAATTCGAACAGCTTCCTTCTTAGTTGAATTATAAGATAGGAATAACATGCTGGACATATTTATATCTTACAATATCTTCTTCACCGAAGAGAAGATTAGAATTCTCTGTGATCCGATTGTTGTCGGCGCCAGGGCCGGCAAAAAAGCTCGGAGCTCGTGGATCACTTGTGATCGGATCGAATTAGGCTTGCTCGTTAAACTCGTTAAGCTAATGAGTCGAGCTTGAGCTTAGCATAGCTCAGCTCGTTAAACTTATTTGGCTCAATAAACTATTAATAATTGTAAATCGTACTGCTCTTATCATAGATTATTAATATATTATACAATATATGGTCTAGTATATATGAAATTGTTATGTAAAATGTATATGAACATAGAGTTGTTAGTCTTTTTGTTAATTTTTATATAAATTTTGATATAACATACTTAGCATTTTATTATTAAAATATAAACGAGCTTAACGAGCCGATTTTGAGCTTGTGTTTTTGGCTCGTTAACTTAATGAGCCGAGTTTGAGCTTAACCTAGCTGGGCTCGACTCGGCTCGGCTCATTTACGACCCTAGTCGCCGCCCCCTCACAACACAACAACGAGTCAATGACCAAACCCTAGTTTCTTCCTTCCTTCCTGCTTGCTAGCTCGGACTCGGAGGAGCTCTTGGTTTCTTCCTTCGGCTCACTTGGTTTGTTTTCCGTCCGTGCTGCTGCTGATGGTAGTGGTCTCTTTGTTTTTGCTAATCGGCTTTAATTTTATTTTTAGCCTCTGGATTTTGGTTGTGGCTTCTCAAGCGTGCGTTTTTTCACTCCATTTTGCTTGTATTTCTCATTGGTCTTCCCTTTTTGTTTGTGTATTTTGTGCATACGGAGCCACTTTTAATTTACAAACCTTCCATGGTTTCTCTTTCATTTGTTCCTAATATAATTGTGCCAATGATGATGCTTGAGGCGCAGATTATTATACTGCGCAGCAAATCAACGATGTCGATTATGTGGTGGGTTGGGGGGGGGGGGGGGGGAGGGGGGGGGGGGGGGGGGGAGGGGGGGGGGGGGCTTTTTTGAGATTGAGTTGCACAGATCTCGAAGAAGATCCAACGATTGGAGTACGTACTGCGCGGTAAAGTAAAGGATATGAATTGAGATTCCTGGGATGGGAATTGAAATCTTATTATCTATGGCTTCTTTAGAATCTCAAATTCATGGATGGAAGAAGAATTGTTAGGCCTTCCCATTGAACAGATATTATTTTTTCTGGTTTAATCAAACTTCTAAATATCTTCATTAACATATTGCTCCTTGGAGGTTTGGATCCAATGGTTCCTCCTTTTTTGTTTATGTCATCGGTCCTGATGCTCTTTGATGAAGAAGAAATGAAGGTTTTCACGCAGCTAAAATTGAGAAAAGAGGAAACAAAATTTGCTAGGGGTACTTTTAAGGTTCAGATGAAACATGCATTAGAAAAAAAAAAAAATCAAACTAGGTCCTGAAATGTATCTTCTTTTGTGCTCCATCTCTCCATTCATGCAATATATGGAGTTATGTACACCATTTTCATGTACTTTATGTTAATTGCATAGTTGGTATCGGGTTGAAAATCAAAACTAGTACTATTAAGTGCACGGAAACCGGTTCTATAGTAGCAGCTTTCTAGTTCTTCTGTCCAGGTTCCTCAGAAGTAAGTTCTTGAGCCCTAATTTTGAAAAAAAGGGGAAAATCATGAGCATTGTTGGTTGCATGAATAATTTGCTATACATCCTGAGCATAGGACATTGGTAATATGTTATTTTATCAATTTGTACACTTTTATGAAATGTCAGTAAAGGGGTGTTCGTTGTGCTAATTGGAGATAATCTGCTCGATATCGGGTTTGTCCTCCCCTAGCTAATTGCATAGATCTCTTTTACATTATCAATACGATTTTAATTGAAATAAATAAATGATTCATCTCGATATATTTTAATTGTATATATGTATATCAGTATGTCCCCTTTAGCAGTTTCATCCATATACTAATTAAAGCAAAGCATAGATTTTCATGTTGTAATTATAATTTATTTTAACTTAATTTAAGGATAGATCGGAATCCATTTTGCTATTATTATTTTATTTGAATTGAAGCACAAATCTTCCACCTTGACAGATCCGGAGGGCGAAAACCCCAACTCATCATCCAATCTTCCCCTTCACATCTGGTAACCATGAGCTCTATTGATTTGATTTGGCAACATCCTTGTTGTACATTTGATTGTATTAATAATCTCTTGTTATTAGTTACCTTGAACGATGATTGCAGTTGCATTGCCGGAGCTCACACGGCCATTGGGATTGGTGCTGGCCATGTATTTTGACCAGAGTACCTCAGCGGCGACAGCTCCGACTGGGAGAAGAAATGTGTCAGAGAAGAACAAAGCAAAGTAGATGAAAGAACTGACGAGATGGAAGAATGAAAAAATGAAGCAGAAGCACTTACTCATGAGCTTGCCCTTGTTGGTGCTGATTAGATAGATGAGATGGTCCATTTTGCGATCGTGTCAGTGTGTCACATAGGATAAAGGGGGAAGAGGGAGATGAGAGACAGATGAGCAGGTGATGAGGGTTTTTGGAAAGGGGGTGACAGACAGATTGAGAGTGAGAGAGGAGAGTTCGTTTTGAGAAGGGAGAGATGCTTGAGAGAGCGGGATGCAAAATTTTCCTTTTCCCTTTTTTGTTATTTTTCCTCTTTTTTGTGCATTCAACCCTCAACATTACTGATATTTTCAAAATTGCCCCCCTTTGAATATAATCCTATATTTTATTTATTTTAATATAATTTCATTTTTATCCTTTCTTCTCATAAGCAACCACTTCATAGCTTTGCATACTACAAGTAATTAATTAATTAATGACCCTAATCCCTCAAGTTTATACATCCATCCATCTGTGAACCCAATTGAACCTGATACTATTGGGCAACCACAAAACTCTCCAAATAAGCCATAACAAATGAATGAAATATAAATTTAAGAGAAAAAGTCTCTCTCCCAATTCAAAACCCCCTTATTATCCACCAACAATCACGACATTATTATGGAAACTAAATTATTCAATTCTGTAGGGTTGTCAATGATACCCATTTACCCGACCTATACCGTACCCAATAAGACAAGTATGAGTAAAGATTTTTTTTTTTCGTTATCGGGTATGGGTACGGGTAAGATTATTTTTCCATTAAGCAAACAGGTGAGGATATGGGCAAGAGTTATTTCATACTTGTTACCCTACTAGTAAATGACCCACGATATGCAGCAGGCTTTTCAATATGCATATCATTTTAATTTATAAAGTAACAATAATTAGTTGGGATATTATTTCTAATAGATAATTAAATTTGTAATTAAAAAGAGAAAAATGTCATAACCTTTCC
The DNA here is from genome assembly GCA_030179965.1 of Cyperus esculentus. Taxonomy (NCBI): domain Eukaryota; kingdom Viridiplantae; phylum Streptophyta; class Magnoliopsida; order Poales; family Cyperaceae; genus Cyperus; species Cyperus esculentus. Next base: position 3,582,857 of record JASGLE010000003.1, on the reverse strand, counting down.
GCATTTAATGTTAGATTATACATATCTCTACCACTTTCGAAATACACAAATCTCAAAAGTATTTCTATGCCTAACCAGAGATAAAATAAAAAATTATTTTTATTTATAAGTTTTGAAATGGATAATTACTGTTGCAATCCAAAATTTATTATTTATAATTGAAGAATAATTGGTTAAACCTTTTGAGCTCGATGGTTCGACATCAAGTCCCTTCAACATTGTAAAGCATTTCTCAGTAGGCGAGACCTATCATGCTCTGAGAGACCATCATGCAGCAGGCTCCTTTTCGTCTTCTTTATGCTATGTAAAGTCTCTCCATCGCAAATTCGCAATTCGCCAATGAGAAACCGAAAGGTCAATAAAGAACTAAAGAAAACACCATTACAACGCAAATTACCACAAACAGAGAGCACCAAAAAATAAATGAAGTATAAAAAAAAAAGCACACCAAAAACAATTCTTAAAGGAATGAGTAAATCCTGGTAATATACTCATAATATCTGTCAAAAGGCACGATCAAGAATATCACAGTAATCTCTCAATTTTATTTAATAATTTTCTACAACAAGTGCCTTATAGAAAGGAATCCAAACACTCAATCTCGATGTATCCACCATAGGAAACAATGTCTGACATTATATATATATTTTTTGAGATAAAGATGAGGGTCAAGTCACTCAAATTTAAATGTCTATAAAAGAACCCCATTCGGGTTTAGGGTTTTCAAACCCGCGACATCCCACACGGAAAGCGTTGCCCTTAGCCACTATTTTAATTTTAAAGGCAGTTGTAACTTATGCCTAAGCAACATTTGATTATACAATAATTAAAAGTGGGTACTTTCAATACCGGCAAATCCTTATATGAGCAATTGAGCATATCAGCATACTACAATATGTACAATAATATCTTCAAAAAAATCTCATGTGTAGTGGGCCTAGTTAAGACTTGGCACAAAATAAAAATACTCAGCTTAAAAAGTTACATTTGTAATGAATTATTGTAAATCAAAATCAAATTAAAACATGGAAAGATCAAGTAATAATTAAATGATTGAACCCAATTAAATCTCGCTATAGACCTTTACTGTGAGAGAGCGATAGAGTAAATTGTAGTGAAGTTTTAGATGATTAAACGTTAAAAATTATCCTTTAACACTAAGCGTTAAGCATATAGTCCAAAATAAATTCTCATAAAAAAATTGTTGAGCACTTTAAATTGAAGGGTGGTGTTACACTTTTTTTTTACTAGAGTGTAACTCGGCTTCGCCTCGAAAAGTAGTATCAAGTAAATAACTAAACATTTTATAAAATTTTAAATGTTTATATTAAACAAAACTTAAAAAAAATTGTAAATTTTTTATGTAAGTAAATATAATAATAATAATACGATAATTTATAAATAAGAACATATATAAATGTTGTACCATTTTAAGGGTTAAAATTTGTTTTAGACATGTCACATTCATCTTATTTAATGAGGAGAGAAAAAAATACACAAACAATTGGATCAAAGTAGATAAAAAGTTTTCAACAAAATCAATGGTTGATAATAGTGATGATGTGGCTTAGTTGAGGTGCTTAGAAATCTACCTCTTTTATAGAGTATAGATCGGAACCATAATTAGAAAAAAAGGGAGAAAAATAGTTACCACAAAATGATGAAATCTGGAAACCTCTGAAAACAGTCATGACAACAACAACTATATTGCCAATGAAATTCACAGAAATAAAAAAATGAAATCAAGTATAAAAATTAAGAGAATCGACATATATAAATCACGAAAATTAAAAATATACAAATTGCATAATGACAAATGAAAAAGAACTGGTTACCATCATGAAATGCAATTAAACGGACCCTCTTATAAACGATCATGCGGTTTGTTATGTCGACGCTCAACGTTCAAGCGAGAACAACTCGGCGATCATGCAATGTGACGGATTCCCTTCCGCTACCATAGGTTTCTATCGTAACTTGCTGCTATTCTCAATGACAGACGGACCCCACAATAAAGCACCTCCCTATCATCTAAAATGTAGACCGTCGTGATTAAAACGGGCCATCTAGATTCTATGGCAGCAAATTGCCATTGAATACAATGGCAGCCGATTGGGACATTGTCCGTTGCGTCCTTTCATTTGCGCTCTTTCCTCTTTCCATATCCCCCTGCTATACTGCATTCTGCTGTACAGCATGTGAACCGTTAGATCGTTATAAGATTCGTGCCAGATATGATCTCGAGACAATCCAACGGCTCACGTCATAATCTGCACAATGCAGTAAGCTAGGGGGTGAGCACTCGGACCTTAACACCCCATCGGCCGTTACTCACTTCCTAACGCGATCAAATCTGCTGTCATTCAACAATGGATAACATGATCCTACAATCCGCATACGAACCGTTAGATCAAAATCTACTGTTGAGATTATTTACAAAAAGCGCCCTATGATCTCCATTGGGATGATCAGATCCGTCTATTCTGATCTAACGGTCTGTATTGGACAAACAGGGTCCTGTTATTCTCAATGAATAACAGCAGATACGGACTCACTTCCTCACACTGTCAGTGACACACACACTGCGCGCCTCTCCACTTTCCTCTCCGCTTAAACCCTAACATCGAATGATCCGATCGAATTCGTATTCGCCTCTCCCATTCCCAATTCGAGCGCGATCGGGCATCGGGCATGGGATCCCTGGGCGATCCCCCGCCGATAGCCGAGGAGAGGGGCAGGCGGGAGCTGGTGGTGACTCAGATCAGCCTGGGAGGGTTCGCGGCGAATGCGACCGCCGAGAAGCTCTGCCGGTTCCTGGAATTCGAGTCCGGGCTGATCTGGCGGTGCCGCGTCAAGTCGTCCTGGACCCCGCCGGACTCGTACCCGCTGTTCGGACCCGTGCCACGGGATGCCGATATCTCGGACGACTATGCGAGGGTTGTCCCCCATGCGTTCGTGCATTTCGCTGATCCGGACGGGGCGAGGAAGGCGCTGGAGTTAGCCGGGCGGTGCGAACTCGTTTTCGACCGCTGCGTCCTTCGCGCCAGCTGCGGTGCGGAGAACTCCAGATACCGGGTCGGGCGCCGGCATACTGTCGAGCCTCACAGGTTTTGATATGAATCCTGTGGCGCTGGATGCATTTAAGTCTCATCCTTTAATTTTATGGCTAATTCTGCTATGGATTGGATCGAATATGGACTGTCCATTTTTTCAGAATCTGATGGTCTTGATGTATCCTTTAAACACAATTAAAGAGAAATGTTTAATCAAAACCGCTTGATTCAAAATGAAAGGTTGCTTGGCTGATCCATAGAATAACCGCTCTTAATTTTTAGGACCTAAATAAATATCGTCCTTGTTGCTTGACAGGTTCGGTGATGTATTTGTGGAGATAGGCTCTTTGGTAAGCCGCGACTCTTTCTACACGGCATGGCAAGGACCACGGACAGGCATGGATTTTATTATAGATCCTTTTGACGGCAGCTGCCGGATTGTCTTCACTAGAGAGACCCCTTTCTCATTCATAAGCACAAAGAAATGTGCCATAATCAAGTGTGATTTTAAGGTTGAGTTCTCAACGCGTGACATAACAGAGGTTAGGGTGTACAAGGAGCAGGCCTCTTATGTAATGCTGCTCAAATTGGCATCCGCTCCGTGCATATACTACCGTACAGCCGACGATGATATCTACAACTCCATGCCATGCAATTTGTTAGATGACGAGGATCCCTGGATACGGACCACTGATTTTACACCAGCAGGCTCCATTGGAAGGTAGAATTCTGCTTTCTTCACGTGCACATTCTTGCAAACGCACACATATATTCATATGGTAGTATTTGTTAAAATTGCATTGTTTCTGAAATGTAAAATCGTGGGCAGGCAGATGTACTGTGAAGAAATATGGTTAATTTTGATCCCCACTATTTGTCAAAAATTTACATTTATGCACTGTATTTCACATAGAATTTCAGAAATATGCTTTTTATACCCCCCCATGTCTTCTAATACTTTCTCTAAGACTATAAAATCATGTGCACAATTCTGCCATTTAAGAGCCACCTTTACCCAGTGAAACCTCACAATCTGTCCTTAGATTTACTCTGACTTTGAAAGTATATAGACCTCGCTCTGTAAACTGTCCAACAGAATTCAAAATGGCTTGTTGTGTTCCTGACTTTTCTTCCTTTCCTCTCAAATAGAAGGATGCTTGGATTCAGGTATTAATATTACGTTTATAGAAAAACAAGTCCAGCTATTTGTTTTACATTTAGCATTACCTTCTACATAAGTACAAAAATAAATAGTCCTTTTTGGGATAGAGAATGTTTTGTCATATCGCATATCCCACATTATACACAAAAAGGAGAATGAATTTAGCCTGTGCAAACCATTAGAATATGGATGGATTTATATATGTGCTTATGAAACTATAAAACAGGTGTAATTGTTACCGGGTATCACTTTCACCCCGTTTAAGAGGAAGATTGGACCGAGCCATAGCCTATCTAAAGGAGCGTCGAGTTCATTTTATGCAGCCCCCATGTTCTCTTAGTGTGCAAAGGGAACCAGATTTTGGATTATGCCATGAAGACCCTTTTTTCTGCATCCATTATGTGCCCGGTATCCAATTTCCTGTGCTTTTCCTGGTTAATGCTATCCTGCACAAAGGGATAGTCAATCAGCACCAGCTATCTGAGGATTTCTTCTCCTTACTGAGGAGCCAGGTGTGTATTTTGTATTATGGCATCAACAGTTCAACTGTAGCTCATTTATTGTTGTTGTTTAAGTCTTTCTGAGAAGTAAAAATTCCACCTTTTGATGTGATATAATGACTTCAAATGATATGCATTTTGTATGGAGATAATTAAGAGTTATCATATAGCTTATATGCACCAATTTGTTATAGCAAATAATACCCAGCAAGCAGAACAATTTAATATGTACTAGATTGTGAACATTTATTTATCTGTTCTGTCAAATGAAGTCAAATGCACTGTTATTCAAATTTTCTTTAAATGTATTGATTTTTTTTCTACAAATACTGGAAAATACTACAATCTCTGTGAAAATTAGGTTTTGGATAGGGAACCGCTTTGGCGGGATCAGCAATACCAATGTAGATTATAGACCAGACAACATAGGTCATACCTTTGTTTAATATACATAAACTCTGCAGGATGACATAATCAACATTGCAGCTCTACGGCACATATGGTCATACAAGACACCTCTGTATGACCCCACAAAGCGCCTGAAGTTGGTTCAGGATTGGCTTCTCTGTGCTCATGGTTCAAGGCAGGAGGCAAAATTTGACTCAGTAAGTAGTCGGAATGACACAGTAGAGGTCAGGAGGTTTCTGATAACCCCTACAAAGGCATATTGTCTCCCACCTGAGACCGAACTATCAAATCGAGTATTGCGTAAATACAAGGCCATTTCAGACAGATTTTTGAGGGTGACCTTTATGGATGAGGGGATGCAACAGTTGAACAATTTTGCTTTGAATTACTCAGTGGCTCCCATTGTCAGAGACATCACATCTCAGTCTTATCAGCAGAAGACCACTATTTTCAAACGTGTCAAGAGTATTCTAACTGATGGCTTCCAGCTTTGTGGGCGCAGGTACTGTAATGATTCTCATACTTTGGCGTATAAGGAACCTTATAGACCAGCAGTCAATTAACTTTTTTTTTTTTTTTTTTTTTTTTTTTCTCTTACATGATTCTCGTAAACATCTTGAAGTTGAGTATTCACTTGTAGTGGTATTAGTACCAAGTTTGGCCTCTTCTTTTCCATCAAAAAACAATCTGCATTTATTGACATTGTTATGTGTACTGTACTGGTTTAACAATCTGTCGAGCCAAGCCAGATTGCACATTGAACTCCCATTCCTAGTGCTCTCTCCCTACCTTGCTCCTAGGCGGCACCTTGTATAGTTGTCTTGTTTACAGTTTTCTTCTTACTAGTTTTATTTCACTTTGTTTCGAGTTTGTTTTAGGTTCTTTTTCTTCAATTCAAATCATGTAAATATTGTCTGTACAAGTTTCTTTTATTTAATGAAAATTTACAGAGGGCGATCGCCCTCTGCTTCAAAAAAAAAAAAAAAAAAAAATCTGTCGAACTTCAGAAGATGCTGAAGCATGAAAATTAGGGGTTTACAATTCTGTGGATGAAGCCTACATGTACAAATGGACAGATATTAATCAAATACCTTGAATGTATGGTAACAGGTACGCTTTCCTTGCTTTCTCTTCGAATCAATTGCGTGATCGGTCTGCCTGGTTTTTTGCTGAAGACAAGGACACTACAGTACTCCAAATACGTTCCTGGATGGGTCGTTTTTTTAATCGAAATGTGGCCAAGTGCGCAGCGCGCATGGGACAGTGCTTCTCATCGACCTATGCCACAATCAATGTACCATTTGATCAGGTTGATCGATCATATCCTGATGTAGAGAATAATGGGTATAATTTTTCCGATGGCATTGGCATGATAACTCCTGACCTGGCAACGGAGGTTGCTCAGCAGCTTCAACTGACAGACAATCCCCCTTCGGCATACCAGATCCGGTATGCCGGTTTCAAGGGAGTTGTAGCTGTGTGGCCCAAATCCCCACTGATCATGGGTACTGATAGTGAACTCCGTCTTTTCCTGAGGGACAGCATGAACAAGTTTGACTCTGACCACACCACCCTTGAGGTTGTTTCTTGGACCCGTTATCAGCCTGGTTTCTTGAATCGCCAAATTGTTACTCTTCTTTCTGCCCTTGGTGTACCTGATCAAGTATTTGAACGCATGCAAGACTCTATGATAAACAAACTTGATCAGATTCTTGTCGATCCAGATGCTGCATTTGATGTGCTCACATCTTCATGTGCAGAGCATGGAAATACTGCTGCATTAATGTTAAGTGCTGGTTTTAGACCTCAAAGTGAACCACATTTACGTGCTATGTTGTCTTGTATCCGATCAGCACAACTACGTGATCTCTTGGCAAAGGCAAGAATCTTTGTGCCAAATGGGAGGTGGCTCATGGGTTGTCTAGATGAAATGGGTGTGCTAGAGCAGGGCCAATGCTTTATTCAGGCATCTCATCCATCTCTGGAGAGGTGCTTTGTAAAGCATGGTAAGCAATTTTTGGACAATAAGGGAAACAATAGGAGAGTAATTGTTGGTACAGTGGCAATAGCTAAAAATCCATGTTTGCACCCAGGTGACGTGCGGATTCTAGAGGCTGTTGATGTGCCAGAATTAAGGCATCTAGTGGATTGTTTAATTTTTCCCAAGAAGGGGGAAAGGCCCCATTCTAATGAGGCTTCTGGTAGCGATCTTGATGGAGACCTCTATTTTGTGGCATGGGATGAAAATCTGATTCCTCCTAGTAAGAGAAGTTGGGTGGCAATGGATTACACAGCAGCCGAGGCCAAGAAGCTACCTCGCAATGTTAATTCTGATGACATCATAAACTTCTTTCTGAAGAACATGGTCACTGAGAACCTGGGGGTGATATGCAATGCACATGTGGTGCATGCAGATCGCAGTGAATATGGAGCATTAGATGAGAATTGCCTGAAACTAGCTGAGCTGGCAGCTACGGCAGTTGACTTCCCGAAGACCGGCAAGCTGGTAACCATGCCCTATTCTCTGCGCCCCAAGGTATACCCCGATTTCATGGGTAAGGACGAGCATCTATCCTACAAGTCCAACAAGATTTTAGGTATGATGTACCGTAAGATCAAGGATGCCACTGCATTCAATGAATTGGACACTTCAGAGCAGGCCTGTACTCTGGACAACATCCCTTATGACAAGGATCTTGAGGTACCTGGAGCTGACGAGTTCCTCCAGGAAGCATGGTCTGGTAAGCGCTCCTATGACAGCCAGTTGGGTGCGTTGTTGTGTCAATACCATGTGGGGTCTGAAGGGGAGGTTGTGACAGGCCACTTTTGGTCTCTTCCTAATCATAACAGCAGGAAGCAAGGTGAGCTGAAGGAGAAGCTTAAGACTGCTTATTTTGCACTGAGGAAAGAGTTCAGGGGAAATTTTGAGAGCATGGGGCCCGGTTTCAGTGACCTTTCGGATGAAGAGAAGGGTAAAATGTATGAGAGGAAGGCTTCAGCTTGGTACCAGGTGACATACCATGCAGAATGGGTCAAGAAGGCTAGAGAAATGGAAGAGCCAGAAGGAGAGGTGGGGTCTGCACGGTTAAGCTTTGCTTGGATAGCTGCCGACTATCTCGTGCGGATCAAGGTTAAGAACAGTGATAAGAAGATTTTTGACAAGAAGAAGCCAATTGACGCACTTGCAGCTTATCTTGCCGAAAGGCTGTAGAGAAGACCATCTCGTCTCTCTACTTGGCAGCAATGCCACTCTGCCATTCCTTTTAATTGTTAGTTCTTTTATCATTTCGTTTGCCTCTATATATGGCTCTATAGTCTATATCAACTTAAAATTTAAACGTTTACTTTTGTTGTTACTTTATTTATTAGGCGAAACTTATAAAGTAGCTCAAAGTAGCAACAAAAAAGTAATAATATTGTGTAACTACAAAGTTGCAAGTATAGCTAAGTTTGAATTGCATATTTGAGTTGAAAAGATACTAGTATAATTTTCTGTAAATGTGAGTTGAAAAGTAGCACTAATCTGTATCCCGAAGAGTGAAATTAGTCACATATGATTGAAATCGGAGCACTAATTTATAACTAAGGGCTATTCTCATGTATCCAAACCTGTGCAATATACTGTCAATGCCGCCAATTGTGTCTCATGTTCTATTTGTTCACGGTTTCAAGTTTCAACTAACATCAAACAGAGCCAACTAAAGTCTAAACTCTAAACCTAATAAATGATCACTCAAAGTACTCAGCTAGCAAAAACAAAAACAACTTAAGATGAAAGATCAGCATTTCATACACTCGACATATAGACAGTAGTTTTATTAGATTATTTAAGAACTAAATCAAGATTCTCAAACAATCCTGCACATATTTCATGCCATGTTACCTATGTAAATGGGTACTACTCTAAACATGTAAAGTGCCGTCTAGTACCGTGTAGTTCCATTTATTTAATCCACATCTCACAAGCATTCATGGAAAGTTTGTCTAAACTGAAACCCACCAATATGTTAGATTCTACAAAAGAAAAAAAATAATACATCTAACAGTCTCATATACAAGAAAGAGCATTATTTCTGAAAATGGCAACATATAAGAAACTAGAATACAGCTAGTTAAGTAATATCTGTACAAACGCTAGGCAACAATACCAGAAAAACAGCAGAGAACTAGGTTCCATCGATTGGCAGCATCGTCTTGCTTTGCTCATTTGAGATCCTAGGACGGACATTTACGGGGCAGTGGATTTTTGAAACAGATCGTTAGCGGTTATTTCGTTTCCTGTGACTCTGGTTGATATAGAGATCTCTAGAGTACCCAACTAGTTTGGGACTAAAGACTTTCTTGTTGGTGTATCATTAGCAGGGATTTTGTCAGGAGCCTCACGGGGGCTGACAAGCTGCTTCTCAACCTCCTCAAACTTTGCTGTGGCCCAAGGTGCTGCCCCCACATTCTCGGCAACATTTGGCACATCAATGGTTAAAGTTGTTATTGCATCTCTTGCAGAGTACCATGTATGCCCACAAGCAACGCACTCTAGCTGTGCCAAATTTCACGAAAAATGCAACTATAAGATATCTATAAGGGTAGTTTCATCTATAAGGGTAGTTTCAACTTTCACAGTTCAAATGTGATCTTCTGCTTCAGCAACAGATGGCCAAAACTCAACCAAATACAAAGATGTCGTTCGATATAATGTACTGAACAATAGTTAATTGCACCTTTTCTATGCAAACACACCTATCCTGGGAGCTGGTGCACAATAATACCAAGCAATTTTGAGGATAATTATACATGTCAAGGTAACAATATGAACTCTCATCATCATTCCGTTCACTAAATCTGTCAATATAATGTGCATGTTATGTGCGCAAACACATTGCACCACACATAGAAGGAGAGAATTTACCTGGTACCAATCTTTATGTCCACCAGCAATGATCTCAGAGATACCAACTTTTTTCTCTGAGCACATAGTGCATCTGGCATCTGTCATCTGCTCAAATACAACAACAAATGAGCAATCAATCAGTATCTAATTTCAAACATATCAATAGTACCAATTATCTGAATTACAAACGAAGCAAAAGCCCAAAAGAAAACAAGTATAGACAGAAAATAACTAAAATAGATAAAAGAGATCAGCATGATTAGTTGGTACCTGAAGATGCTTGGACTCATCAGATTCTTTTCCTGATTTCTCATCTTCTGTCCAACCTGCCTGGTAAAATACCAAAAGTGATATATACTCTGTTTAGAAAATTTTTGTATGAAAAGGTCTTTTTGTTCATTTCTATTACAAGGTAGCAAACATTCATAACAAGGTAGCAATAGAAAAGGTACTTAAACATAGTTCATACCTTAAGTTCGTTTGGTGTCATAGTCAAGATGATCTGTGGGTCCAACTCTCTATTGAGCAACCGTTTAACCAATATTTGAGTGTTCTGCATTAATATTTAAAACAGGTGATGATAAATCCACTTCCATTGAGCACATATTCAATGTTGTGATAATACAAACACAATCGAGGATACAAAAGAAGACCTTCAGATTGAAGTCTAACTGCCTCATTTTCTGGTTGTACTTTTGGAAATCTGCTCCAAGAGCTTCATATGCGCGTTTCTCTAGCTCCATTATTGATGTCACCACTGCTTCAGCTGTATACCTCTCCTTTTCCTAGCAAAGAGAAAAAGAACTAGCATGTATAGCTAAAATGCACCAGTATACCAGTAGAAACATTCACAATTTAATTGATATAGAGAAGCTTACTCCAGCAGCATCTCTAGACCATGAGCCCATGGACAAGCTTGTCAAGCCACTTGTCTCGGTAGTTGGTTCCCAGTGAGAGCCCCAAACTTGTTTAGTACAGCACGGCACTTAAGATCACTCGTTGAAGCGGGAGTCTCAGGCTCCTTATCAACCTTGTCCCCCTTCTCCAGCTCTGTCTTTGTGACATCAATACTCGGGCGCCTCCTAAGGCTGGTACTGCGTTTCAGCACCCCAGCATCATCTTGGTTCTTATTGTCAGTGCTGGGTTCAGGAAGGTCAGGGAGTTCACCAATCCGATTGCGGGTCATCTTCATGAGGCGCTGGATCTCCTGCTGGAAGTCATCTTCATAGTCACGGTCGGTGAGCTTGAAGAGCTTGCGATTGTCAGTATCATAGACCTTCTGAACAACAAAGCCAGGATGGAGGGAGCGGGGTGGGAGCTGCTTGGAGGGAGGGATGAAGTGGACCACACACCGATGCATCACTGACTCAGCAGGGACCTCATCACGGTGCCAGCTGTAGAACAGCTCCCTTGTATCCCGTGCCTCCCACTTCCCCCCTCCTTTTTTCTCTGCCTCCTCAGGCCGGTAGAACCACTGCCCATTCACCATCACACTCCCATCTACATCTACTGTTATGTCTTTTATTATTGCAACATACGGCTTTTGATTCTTTCCCTCTGGAGTCAGCAGCACTGGATCTTCCTGTAATAATACCAACAACATCAGTCTTTTACTACCGTTCTATTGATACTAAAAAATCTAGTAACTCTTTACCAAACCTATTTCATAAACATTAGAAACTCAAGTGCAGAAAACCCACAATCCCATTAATGCTAACATGCACAAGAATTTCCAGAAAACATACATCGAATTAGATCTTACACCCAGTAAGACTTTGATCAAAACTTGGTAATCACATGGAATCAGATTACAGTAAGTAGCATGACTGCCGATCAACAAAAGTGACATATCAGAAGCGCACTGGATCCTAAATCTCCACATATAAACTATACAAAGTTCCTCAATGTGACATAAACCAACTTTTACCGCTTCCCATTATTCCAGATATGGCAGTTATCAGTAAAGCTAGTTTTCCCTTTCTTCATTTTGAAATATCAGTCCTTGATATATATATTTTTTGAGTTGTTCTTCTATGGATCGGCTAAGCAACCTTTCATTAAGAATGAGCTGTTGTTATCAAACCTTCCATTTAATTGTATCCAAAAGACGTATCGTAACCATCCGATTATGAAAAATAAACGCCCATATTTCATCTAATCCACAGGAGAATTAGCCATATTTTTTTCTCTACGAATGTATATCAAACTAATTTAGGACCATTCCTAAAAATCTCAAACACCTTCCCCTATATATACCGTATAACATCTCGAGCAATACCATACCACACCATTCTTCTACATTAATCTAATTGGTATCATAAACCTACAAAACAGTACCAGCTCGAAGACGTTCCCGTCGAACTCAAAGGAGGAGTAGTGGCTCTTCCTGCGCTTGCCCTTGCCGGTGACCTTGATGACCTCGCCGATCACCTTCGCATCCTCCTGCACATTCTCTCTCTCCGGTTCCTCCTCTTCCTCCTCAGGCTCCTCTTCCTCCTCCTCCTCTCCCCCATCGTCCGACTCATCCTCGTCATCAAACTCCTCCTTCCTCTTCCTCTTCTTCCTCCCCCTCCCCCTCCCCCTCCTCCTCTCCCTCGACGCCGACGCCGACGCCGACGCCGACGCCGACCTCCTCGGCTCCTCCTCCTCCCCCTCCCCCTCCTCCTCCTCGTCGCTCGTCGCCACTTGCGCGAATCGCCTCTTCCCCATCGAAATCCTACCTAGGGTTTCCCTCAATTAAAACCCTAGTCGACTGATTTTCTTTCGGGAATGGAATGGAATCCCTTCACAAAACCCTCGCAAGGGATGCGCGGAGCGGAGGAGGGAGTCAGTCGGTGAGGCGAGAAATCGAGAAAAAGATTTGCTTGCTTCAGTTGGGAACTTCCAGTTTTGGGATCAAATGTATGTTTGAGGCTTAATCATCCTCTGCTGCGCAGTATTTTACTGCGCAGCGAATCGACGATGCGGATTAGAGGGGGTTCTTTGAGATTGAGTTGCACGAATCTCAAAGCATATCTAATGGTTGGACCACTGCGCAGTAATTTCCTGCGCAGTAGAGGATAAGTATTCATGTTTGATACATACGATACGCCGCTCGCTTTCACGAGTGCTCATCCCCTAACTTACTGCATCGTGCAGTTCACAACGACGTCAGCCGTTGGATCATCTCGGCATCCGCGCTGATATGAATCTCGAGGCAATCCAACGGCTGAGGTTGTTTCGAACTGCACGATGCAGTACGTTAGGGGATATGAATTGATACGATACGCCGCTCGCTTTCATGTGGGACTCGAGACTCGAGAGTGGTCGAGTGCTCGTCCTCTGAGGTACTGCAGTATGCGGTACATGACGTGCAGCCGTTCGATTGTCTTGAGATTGGTACAGGTTCGGATCTCGAGACGATCTAACGGCTCATATTGCATTACATTATAGGATATGAAATCGACTCTGGTTATGACTTTTTTTTTTTTTGTGAGTTATTATTGATTGATAGTCTGCCCTTCATAGGATTGCTGGCTTTTAGTGTTCTGGCTCGATGAGAGTTAAGGGTGTGTTCGATTCCATCGCATTCACCCCAACATAATTTTTTTCAACCCTGGCTTGCGTCATTCCGAACTCAGTAAGCTACGTTCACAAAAATCCACTCGGAGTAGATTTACTCCGATTTTTAGAAAACCAGGTTTTAAAGTGTTTTTGACTTACTTTTTCATAGTTTTCTGTGCTGGCTTCATGAAAACCCGGGCTTTCCAAGTTGTAATCGAACACTGCAAGGTTAATTGAAGCAGCAGCCACGGCTTGCTAAGCCAAAGCTATGGAATCGAACAGGCCTAAAAGTTTTCTTCGAGATGCTTGTCGAAAGAAACAAGTTATTGCGGAAGACACGGATCGTGCAGGAGTACAGTAAATTGGGCTTCGGCCTTTGGGTGGGAAATGTAATGCGTTTCCTTCTTCTTCTTCTTCTTCTTCTTCTTCTTTTCTTTTTCCCTTTTACTTTCCTTTCCGCATTTTTGGAGGTGAGAGCACAAGAGCACTTGTGGATTCAATTATTCAAACAAAAATAAGGTAAATTCTTTTATGGTTAAGAAAAAATATGGGCCGTTCATTTGTCAGAATCGATTGATTATAAATGAATGGTTATCCAATATCCAGAACTACTCTATAACAAACAAACCATATGTTATCCTAATTCGTATAGCAGGATTATGTTATACCAGCCAGGATCATGGATTAAAACGGACAGGGCAATCTGATTTGGACTGATCTTCCAAATCAATCAGAACCGTTTGTTTTGATACGAGTCATAGGATCGACGATCTCAATCGGAATAACATAACATGTTTACTCTAAAAAAGTAACAGCAGATCAGATCCAGTTAACCAACAAAGATATATATTAGCCGGAAAATGAAAATAAAAAAAAAAATCTGATTGTAAATCGTCTCATCTTCTAACACAACACGTGTCATATATTTTTTTCCTTTTTTTTTTTTGTAGGTGGTAGGAAAATCCTACCAATTTTTTCATTAAAAAAAGAAAATTAAATACAATGGATATTTACATATGGAAACCCACAAAAAAAAAAAAAAAGAAAAAGAGAAGGCAGCAGCAGTCATATATTTTTTCCTTTACATATAATGTTTATAAAAATAATAAATGTGAGATTTTTTCCAAGAAAAAAAAAAGATTGTATTGGTATATGAGAATAAATATAGTCTCTTTTTAATATAGATAGATTCAATTTTACATAAAAATACTTTGTATCATGTATTTTTTTTTTTTAAATAACAGATTATTTTGGATACATGCTATTATTTAATTCACATAAAATTCAAAAGAGGACTGTCTTGGTGTCAACTGTCAACTGATGGAGGAGCCGTTATACAATTTTGCAATTCCAATAGGGGAGCATCTGAAAAATCTCAATCATATTAATGCACTCAATTATAGGTAATATCAAGTTCACTCCAGAACGTTCAGAAACGATTAATACCCCCATGATATGGCTTATATACAAGCTAATAAATCAGTTATGTTGGCAACTTATTATAACTCATAACAACAACATTTGGCTATTTGTTTTTTTTTTGTTTTTTTGTTTCTTTGTTTTTTGTTTTTTGTTTTTTGTTTTTTTTTGTTTTTTGAGATAAAAATGAGGTAGGCCACTCAAATTTAAATCTTTATAAATGACCCTCCATCCGGTCCGCGACCTCCCAGACGAAAAACGTTGCCTTTAGTCACTAAATCAAAGGCTGATTATTAGCTATTTGTTTTCTTACTTGCATCTTACAAACATCCTTTTCCAATCAAATGCTACATAATTAAATTGACTAGTGTTTATAGTTATCAACCACATGCAAGGGGCGCCCTAAGGGCCGGGATGCCAGGTACCGCGGCCCGTCGCCCGACGGAATTATTAAATCTTGGTTATTTAATGTTATCTTTTTATTTAATTCAAGTTCATATTTAATGTTAATATTAATTTATATTCATTTGATGCTAATTAAAATTTTATTTTTTTTTATATCAAAATGTGGACAATAATTAACTATTAAATATTTTATACTTAAGTATGTAATTGGCGCGCTCTTGATCCAGTATCTATATTGTTGGACATATATATAAGTTATATATTATGATAATTATTTTTATATTTTGAACTATGAATTGGCTTCTCTAAACCCTTTTGCATCAATTCTTATAAAGTTGGAACCATGGACCGTCCCTTCCGGCGTCCTTTAAGATCAATCCTAATTCCGTTATTGACCACATGATTTATCATATATATTGTCTCGAGATTCATATCGGCTCATATTTCGAGACGATCCAACGACTCACGTGCTGTGCCGCAAAATGTAGTGAGTCAGGGGATGAACACTCACAAAATTGATCCATTCTGAGAGTTAGAAACCTACCTTCTTTTTTTTTTTTTGAGAGGAAAGAAGCCTACCTTGTTGGGACAGTATTTCACCGTAAGGAAAAAATATAAGTTGCCACCAACAATACCCCTCAAACACTCCAATACAATTGAGAAAAATTTACAATAACATCCCTCTTTTCAAAAATTTTACAGAAACATCCTTTACTTGGCAAAATTTACAAGAACATCCCTGTTTTCAGAAAAGTTTACAGAAACATCTCTTTTCAGAAAAATGATCCTGACAATCTTATAAAAATATATCTCCGCCCCACAAATTTTTACAAAAATGACCCTCCCAACCATTCACATTATGCTACTAGCACAGCGTTGGGTCTGGGGCAAGTCCTGTAGCGTGCTATCATCGTCCTTCACTCTAAATAGGTGTCCAAAGGGGAGCCTATATAGTGTCCAAACCAATGGGCCTGGTTGATGGGCGCCGCACCATCTTTTTGTTGCCACGTTTCCTCCCCTTTCTGTGATTGAGAAATCAGATGAGAACAAAAAATATGTAGAAACAACGAGATTGAAACATGACATGACATTGACATGTAGAAATTACATTCTTTACTTAATCCAAAGTTAGGCTCGTCACCTAGCTATTTATGGCTATTTTAGGGACAATACTACGTAAGCAACTAAATGTCATAGATAGGAGGAGGGATCATTGACCACCTTGACGATGAGATTTTTTAAAAAATTATTAAAATTTATAAAAAACTTTAAAAATGAAAAAAATTTTTATGGATGCATTATTTCACTTATAGATTGATGATGTTTCAAGTTTCAATTAATTTGAATATTGTTTGATGTCTTATCAAAATTTTGTACACTTTTTAACATTTACAAATATAACGGGTCTTTAAAAAAGTATCAAATGCCGCTTAAATTGAATATAATCGAAAACATAATCAATGTATAAGTTAATTAATACTTCCGTAAACTCTTTTTCTATTTTTAACATTTTTTTTGTGCTTTTTTATAAATTTTTCAAAAGTGTCATTATCACGATTGTCAAAATAATTATTGTCAATGGATCTCTCAGATATTATCTTCGAAACAGTTATATATGTATTAACGACTTAATTTATTTTGTCATCCATTTTGTATTATTTTAAGGTTGATATTGTTAATATGCATAGCAATCCATTTTAGTAGCATAACAACAGTACAATCTAAAATAAGTTGCAAGATAAATTCATTAAAGTGCATATAAATCGATACAACAGTAACGATTTTATTCGATCTTGCTAACTAACTAAATATGTTCATCTGCTTTTCGCTATCATATTTTTTTTAGATAAAAATGAGGGGCAAGCCATATATATCTATTGTCTACAAATTAGTGCTGTCAATAGTATCATTTTACCCATTTATTAGACCCGTATTGTATCCAATAAAAATGGGTACAGGTAAAGATTTTTTTCGTTAGCTTATCGGGTATGGATAATATTTCTTTTTCATTAAACAAATAGGTAAGGGTATGAGAAAGAGTCATTTCATATCCATTACCATCTAAGATAATTCATAAAATATGTTCTAACGAGTAATAATTTTGTAATATTTTTCTCATACATTTTATGATAATTTGTGTTCTTTCTAATATAATTTATGTTATTTTGTTATTTCAAAAACAATTTGTTTTTCCTACAAATTTTAATATAAAAATATAAACATATTATTATATTATTCGTTATGTACTATTACTCACCTGTTATTCGTTTATTTTAACGGATATGTGTAGGGCATGGATAGAATATGAGTATGGCCAATTCTAAATTTATATGGTAATGCTCCAATCCGACGTGTACCGTACCTATTTACATCTTTACTACAAATTTAAGACTTCCATGCATCCAAGTTTCAAACCCGCAACCCTTCATATATATGGAGAGTGTTGTCCTTAACCGCCAGAACCCGGTTCTTTAAAGTTATCAGTTTTGATTACGTACGTTGACTACCTTAATCTGGTAACTTAGAAAAGTTACTACCAAGGCGTATATATACATACAAAGAATATTAATTGACAATATACGGATCGAACTATATGTATAACAACCAGCTGGGTATAAAATCAAGCATATAGCAGGAAAAACAACTTCCATTATTATTGCAGATAAAATTACACAATAAAGAACAAAAGATTTGCCACTCAAAAATGCTTCCAACTATTTTATCAACATTCTTGGCTCTTGCTATATATATTTAGTGCACAACCCTCTAACAGCATCTGAGTATATATATTTAGTGCAGATACATGACACTGTAAAATCTTCCTCCATCTTGAAATCTGGTAGCTTCAATAAATCACATTCATGTGCTTTTTCAGACATAATTATTAAACTGTACTATATGTACCAAAATATGCCCAAAATCAGTTATGCATTTACTTTATTTCAGAATGTAAAATAATGAGAAGCATATTGCATCAATTGAAAAACCATACATCCATAGATGTGTACGGAATGTAACAGATACATTCCAAAATGTAACCTATGGATGCTATGGACGGTTTTTCTATGGACGCTAGGTGTAACTCTAAAATAATCTAATACCTTACTGAACAGAATGGCTCTCCTGCTGCTTAAGTACTGAAAGACTGAGAAGTGCTAATGGAAGTGCCTAAATTGCCATCAGGGATTGTACCAGCTGCTTCAAACAAAAGATTTTCAGGATACCAGACAACTATCGATCGAAAAAAAGGGATAAAATGAAAATAACTAGAGCAAAGATATATAAGCTCTTACTCGACGGGCTTCTCACAGCCAAGAAGCATACCGCGACAATGACATAACAGAACAAAAGAATCGCTCCTTTCATGTAATTGGAAGTGCCATCCTGGAGCGCAATAACGAAATAGTTATATTTATTAGTTAATTAGGCCTACAAGACTTGAAGTAATTTGCAGCAATTTCATCACAAATTGGATCTTACTTACCTGAAGTACACATGCAGTTACCAGAATGGCCATCAGAAGTGAACCGGTCTCCATCAGCTTAAAGTCGAGATCCATGTCGACACCCATTATCCATGCGACAATCACACTTACAGGAATCTAACAAAATAGCATCCCATCAAAAGCTCATATAAGTAAAACAAGCAATGATATAATGACAATTATGTCTAAATATAGTGTTCTGGAATTTTCAATGTTATACATGTAAAGCTGCTGGTATACGTATTTAACTTACCACGAACATGGAGATTTGGGTTGCTGATCCTAAAGCCACTCCTAGAGTAATATCCTATAGACAATAAAATTCAAAATTGAGCACATTTTGTTAGCTGGAGTAATAAAATACTTTTTTTTTTTTTTTGGAAATAAGGTATTATACTTACTAGTTTACTCTTGACCGCAAACATAACAGCGCCAGCGTGCTCAGCGGCATTTCCCACAATAGGTAGCAGTATGATACTGGTAAAACTCACAGATAAACCCCAATAGAGGGAAGCTTCCTGATATACAATATGGCAACCAGTACTGAATATGGTGCACAAAATAAAAGACGATTATTATGTGAAGGAATTAATTAAAAAAATGAGACCTCAATTGTATTGACGATGAATTCGGATAACACAGCAACCAGAACCGTCATGAATATCAACCATGCCAAAGCACTCCACCAAGTCAGAACTTTCTCCTCTTCCTCAACCGCATCATTACCGTCATCTCCTAAAGCCGTCTATTAAACCACACCAAAAAATATCATTCGCATTTATTTATTTTTAATCGATCTAATTTTCAATTGAGAAGATGAAAGAAACAAAGAGCATCACCTCGTCTATTTCGAAATACTCGCTGTGCGTCTTGAGCTGAAAAAATAGATGCATCCCGTATGCAACCAACATGAAAATGCTGCATAAACGGGACATCTCCAGTTTGTCGGAAGGAAAGAAGTTCGTCTGTGTAGATGATGAATAAGCGAAAGCATACACAAGGGTGAGCAGATGGCAGAGCCCCCCGACAAATAAGAGACCGATGCCAACATCCGACTGTTTCTTGTCATAAGTCTGCAGCCTTCGCAAGTTCTTTATGCCACCGGCAAACAGCGATGTGCCCAGAACAAGCAATAGGTTCGACAGAACCGAACCAAGCAGCGACCACTTGACCACATCAATTTGCCCATTCCTCAGTGCGAACAACGATATGATCAGTTCCGTCGCGTTGCCACATGTGGCATTCAGGAGCCCACCAACTGTTAATTTATGTTAATCAATTCAGTACAGCATATATATACCAGCTCATATTCTATGTTGCATACATTACATTCTATTAAAACAAAACAATGATTAAATGATTAAATCAGATTAATTTGACTGAAGAATAAAATAGCGTACCGGTAGGTCCCGTGTACAGAGCGAGCTGCCTGTAGTGATCATGATCATGCCATTTGAGTCCAAGATTCAAACAGTGGCAAATGTTAGTAAGAGCATCTGAGCATGTGGCAATTATTGAAGGAATAATATCCGAATATGGAATTAGATTTCATATCCTCTGTAGCGCTACATTGTGTAGCGCAGGATGTGAACCGTTAGATCATCTCAAGATCCGTGCTGGCTTGAATCTCGAGATGATCTAACGGTTCACATCTTGCGCTACACAATGCAGTGCTACAGAGGATGAGCACTCTCATGGAATGAAAGAACAAGCATCAATTAACTATTTTAGTCTATGAACAACAACAAGACATTGTCACTACTCGATCACTAGTCACTACTCAACATAGCATACAAATTAAGAGCATTGCTTACTCTGTGAGGAAGCTCAGCCGCTCCGCAAGCGGTATCAGTCCCAGTAAACTGGCCGCGAATATCCATCCCTTAATTTCAAGCAAACAAATTAATTGACATTCAATGCCAGCTTATGCAAATTAATTCTGTTTACAAAAATGTCTACAAAAGTGACGGTTACTACTTTAATTACTTTCTAATTATGTTAGTAAAACAAACAGAAAATAGAATGAGAAGCTTCCGGGAAGGTTCCTATCAGTGATCTTATGTAAGTGAATTTAATACTACACAAAAAACAAAGGAATGATGATGATGAATGATCGAGACAGCAAAGAAACGTTAGCTTCATGCCTTACTTGTACAAAATTACAAAAAAAATCATCTAATTGTTGTCTATCTGAATTAAAAGTAATAATAATAATAAAAACAAGGATGAGATGGGGAGGAATTGGAAGAGATCATGTTGGAATTAATCAATTACCTGATTCGAATCGAGGAAGTAGAGAAGGAAGGCAGCGACGACGAAGACGAAGAGGAAGGAGAGCTTGGTGTTGATGAAGATCTCCTGCAGATTGATCAGCAGACTCCTGAGGCCGCGGCACGGCACCTTGGTGATGACCTTGACGTCGGACTTCTTGCGGAGGGACGTGGCGGAGAGGCTGAGGGCGGTGCGGCCGTGCCGCGAGAGCCGCTTGTGCTGCAGCAGCCCCCCGCCGGCGGCAGAATTAGCGTCCATGTCTGCAAGTGCAATATTGTGACCGTTGGGCCGGATCAGCGTTCCCGCCTCCATGCGGGCGTGCTCTTCCTCGCTTATCCCTCCGTAGGACTCCATGCTCTACACTCTACTCTGACACTCTACCTCCACTACTACGGCTGCTACTATTTTTTTTTTTTTTTTTGTGTGGGTGTGTATTTGGATTTACACAAGTGGATTTTATGTATGTATGTATTATTTAGAAGTAGTTTTATGGGTACTTTTTTCTTTTGGTTTTTGGCTCTTTTAATTTTGTTTTCCAGTGAGGTTGATTCAGACAATTGGATTAGAGGTATTTATATACATACAGGGGCTGGGGACCGGATGACAGCTTTTTAACACTGTGGACCCGGCCTTATTTAATTTATTATTTATTTTCCTCCTTTTCTTTTTTTTTTATTTTTTTTACCTTTCCGGAATAATCCTTATTTAAAGCTTGTAATTATCATGGAAATAGTATAATTTTGAAGCGCAGTATACTGTGTTAGTAGCATAGTCAAAAATCAAATCGTCGTAATATTTAATAATAATTGAGTGGTTTTTCAATGATAATATTATACTACGTCATGAATAAATGAATTTTTAAGAAGAAGTCAAATGAATTAGTATATTATGCTCGTAGACGTCAACCCGATACCCGATCCGAATCCAACCTGACCCGAAAAAATACCAACAGCCGTCAACCCAATACTCCGATATTTCACATTTGGTCAAACTGACCTGACAATCTGCCACTTCTATACTTCAATGATTCCAATAAACCATTTTGGAGGGATGGGCAACAGGTTTACATGGGATTAATAGTGGAAAAGAGAATGAAACCACGGCATAAAAAATTTTTAATAAGAGAAAATTAAATAATAATTTAAAAAAATCATAAAATAATGGTCATCGTGGGTGAATGGCGTAGAAAGAATTCTCGTTTTTTATTTTGTTTTTCATTTTCCGTGAACACTATATAAGAATTAACAGCAAAATAACGAAATAATAAAATTTGAAATGAAAAATAATAAAATCGTGGGTGAAATGAACCGATATATATAATTGAGAGGGCAATTTGAACCAAATAAATAATTGAGGAAGCACTTTGAACCAAACTCAATCGTTGAAAGACCAAAAACAAACTTTCCTCTAATAATAAAAGAAAAAGGAGGCAGAATGTCCGACTGGTGAACACGTAGTGCAAGTTCGGCAAAATTTAGATCTCTTTTAAAGTTTAGATCTCTTTTAAAGTTTAATCTTTTGAAACGATATCTTACTTCCAAATTTGAATCTGTATTGCTCGTTATCAAATTATGTGGATGCAAAAAAATTTTATTTTTAAAAATTTCTAAGTATCTGTTTTGGATTTTATAAAAATATACATAAAAAAATTGAATATTTATAGTTATTTTATAAAATCCAAAACAAATACTTTGAAACTTTTAAAAATAAAATTTGTTTGCATCCCAAACAAAATTTTGATGTAAAGAATATCATAAGATATATATTGGAAGTGATTTGATATGATTTTAAGTTTAAACTCATAGAATTGTAAGCTTAAGGTCATTATATATTTACTCTCATAAATTTATAATTCAATCGGGCACTTTTTTCCCAGTGAGGTTGATTACCCTTCTTTAATCTTAATTCCTCCCGAATTTAATTCAATCTAACTCGTTAAGGAATCTCAGTTCGGTCAAGATTATTTTTAGAGATTTAAACCATTTTCCTTATCTTCAATATTTCACACAAGTTCCTTAAAATGAATAGACGGATTACGTACAAAATCAATAAAAAAATGCACTACAAAAATCACATTTTAATTGCCCTTCTATGCTTTTAATTATTTTTAATCTCATAAGTGCATATTTTAAGGCCAAAATCATTGCAAAATTATTTAGATAACTTCTTGTACATTGTAAAGTATTAGTTCATACAAAAAAGAAAAAAGAAAATACTAAGATACCAATTACAAGCAAATACTAACATAGGTAGATGCATTCAAAAGTCATTTAAAATTGTTTTTTTTTCTCTGTTTTTAATCAATTTTAGTCCCATTTGTTCATATTATATGGTCTTAATTATATTTTAAGATAATTTTAAAAGCATCTCCTATTGTCCTACATGATAAAGTATTATTTAAAGCAAACTAACTAATATTGGTTAGATGTCAAGTACCCACAAAAGTAATTTGAAATGAATTCAAAATACATTAAACTTTTTATGTGTTTGTTATCAATTTTGGACTCAGTAGGGCATTTATAAAGTAAAAATCACTATTAAATGATTTGAAAAGGATCTCCTATATATATGATAAAGTAATAATCTATACAAAATAGCGGTGTTAAGGTACCAATATCACACACAAAAAAAAAAAAAAAAAATTTAATGCATTAGAAGGCAAATTTAAGGTGCTTGTTTGTGGTTTGATCGTCGTCTATACTTATTATTATTAATGTGCCAATTCATTGTAAAATGAGTGAAATAGCAACTTATTCATCATTAAATAGTACTGCATCCGTTCATGAATAAATGATTTTTTAGGAAAAATCAAATGAATTAGTGGAAAAATGAAATTACATAATAATTGTTCCAATTAAATAATATAGATAAAAGGGTAATCATAACATTAGAGAAACAAGTGGATTCAAACAAATGAATAGAAAAATAAGTTCAAATCGGTAAAGTTCATTTAATTAGGGACAAGTTCTAAAGGGTATAAATTCATTTAATTGTGGACGGAGGTAGTAATTCTTACAAAATAATGGAGTTAATCTCGAGACAATGCAATGGCTGATGTCGCGAACTGCACAGTGCAGTACGGTAGGTGATATGAATTCAGCAACTCCATCATGAAATATCATTTCATAATAAATATTATTTTATTGTTTTTTCTTAAATGGGTTCGACCCGACCCACCCGCCGTGCACGGATCAAGAATGTCAGACATATATCCGACCTGATGGGTCACCAGTAGAGGTGGCAGAACCCGACCCGACCCGAGAAACCTGCCCGATCCGACCTGGCTCAAACCCGATCCGACCCAAAATTTTTCAGATAGTCAAACCGACCGACTCGACTCGTCTTGATCCGAACCCGACCCGACCCGAGATCAAATAGCATCCAATCCAACTCAAATCAACATACGATCCAAAAAAAGTAAATATTAAAATTGACCCGACCCGACCCGATCCGACCCGACCTGACTCGAGATATTCTAGAAAGTCAAACTGACCCGACCCGCCCGACCCGAACCCGAACCCAAACCCGACCCGCCCGTCCGATTTGCCACCTCTAGTACTTACCAGTCCGAGCAGAGTGCTTATCCTCTGCTGCGCGCCTAGTATTGTACTGTCCAGCGAATCAACGATGTGGATTATAAGGGTTTTTTTTAGATTGAATTGCACGAATCTTAAGGCGAATCCAATGGCCAGAGTACTGCGCAGTACAGGATATGAATTGGTCCGAGCAAGTCTACACAAACCCGATCCGTATGATTGAATATAGAGAAGGGATCCAATAAATCTAAACCGTTAGATGTATTATAAATCATCTCAATAACATATATATAAAAAATGATGAAAATTTAACATTGTTTCGATAGCCACCAAGAGAGAAGAAAAAATCATAAAATTTGAACCATTGATTTTTGTTAATGCTTAATTCGCATGTAAATAAAATCAAAATGATATAATTTTTTTTATTACACATAAAATATAAAATATGATATATACAAAACATTTCATCAATTGGTTTTGTTAGATAACCATTAAAAATGTAAAATTGAGATTTAATTTTGTAATTACTGATGGGATACGAAAAGTTGTGGTCATTTGATCCCTCCTCTTGAATATATGATATCATATTTTATTATTTTTCATCGAAATATGAATTATAATAATTGAGGTTTCAGCTGTTACGTGTTGTCTAAACCACCCAAAGTAACTAACTCGAGTTCGAGACACGTTACTCTCTCTTTTATTTTGATTTTTTTTTTCTCTTTTCGCTTTTGCCTCATCTAGTTTGCTAAGAGTAGTGCTATAAATGAATCAAACTTGATCTAAATCGAATATAAATCGAATGAAACTTGAACTAAACCGAATTCAGACTAAATCAAACTCTGAAACTTGACTCAAACCAAACTCAAACGAGCTCAATCTGAGCTCCATACAAGCTAGCTCTTACAATTTTATATTTATTTTTATATCAATTATCAATATAAATAATTTAAACTACAATAAGTACCTTTTAGATATCTTATAGATTTAATAATAAATTATGATTAAAAAATTTTGTTATTATATTAATTTAACAATAAAATAAAAGTATATTTTGTTTAATTAATAAATAATAAAAAAGCATATTGTTACGAACAATTTTGATAGAATAGCTCAATATATGTATAAATAACTATATATTGAGCTATTACAAATCTATCCCGAATAGAACCAAGAAAAAGTCGAGACTAGTTAAATCGAACTTAAGCTGACAAAAAATCAAGCCAAACTAAATCGAAT
This sequence comes from Cyperus esculentus, assembly GCA_030179965.1. Taxonomy (NCBI): domain Eukaryota; kingdom Viridiplantae; phylum Streptophyta; class Magnoliopsida; order Poales; family Cyperaceae; genus Cyperus; species Cyperus esculentus. The sequence goes on along the minus strand of JASGLE010000003.1, from coordinate 3,556,949 downwards.
TCGAGCCTAGACCGAACCAAACACGAGCGAGCAATGAGCTTCTAACTTTTCTTACAACGCTAGCTAAGAAGGTACCGAATACTCTACTTAAAAATGTAACCCCAAGAATATCCAAATTTTAATGTATATCTGAAGCTTATAACAAAAAAGTTCTGATTTTGGTATAATGTTAATTGTTTAACATATTATTTACTTATCTCATATATATATGCAATTGTAAATGTATTATCTTAACTTAATAGATAATATAAGATAATATAGATTGATCAGAAATGTTATTAGCCATTGACACCTAAACATGTTGTATTGTTGCACTGCAATAAATAGGCATAACAAAAACAGAAAGTTCCGAGAAGCAAGAACCGGTCTTTAGTCTAGTGGCTAAAGGCAACAATCTCTGTGTGGGAGGTCGCAGGTTCGAAACCTAAATGGGGTCTTTATAGACATTTAAATTTGAATGGCTTGACCCTCATCTTTATCATAAAAAAAAAAAAGAAAGTTCCGAGAAGCTTCATATATGCGGATCAGCATGTATAATTGCGCGAATAATGGACAAGCAAACAAAAAATCGGAATGATGTTGTTGCCAAGACAGGGAATTTGCCATCATAAGATAGGGTCATCGTTGTCAGAAGTAACTGCTAGATCGATTACTTGATTATTTGAGTAATAGTTAGCGTTTATCTTTTTACTTATCTACCGGTCTATCTCAGAGAGCAAATATAATTTTTCAGTGAACATTTATATTTTTTCTGATTAATAGATATTATTTTTCAATGAACAATACACTACGGTTTCAGTAAACATTTATACGACTGTGCTAAGTACAAGAGCGGAGCCAATTCACAGCAGGGGTAGGCACATGCCCACCCCTGAAAAATTATTTTCAAACATGTACCTTTAGAATTATACTTTATTTGAGAAACATTTATAGAAATATGCCTATTTTTTAAGACATTTATGAGAATTGGCCCTACCCTGAAAATTTTTACAAAAATATGCCTCTATAATTTATAAAAATATATCTAATTTCTAGAATAATTGCAAATTTACGTGTCGTCATAAAAATTAGACCACCCCTGCTGGAAAGTTTAGCTTCGCCCATACCTAAGTATATAGGTGTATGTAATGTGTCAAAACTGTGAGAGGAGTGGATGATCAGGACTCTACAATGTTTTTCATAGTGTAAAGCAAAGCTTGCCTTCATCACCTTTATTCATTTATTGATTTTTTTTTATGAAACATATATCCTTTCGTGATGCATCGATCGTTGTCCAATAATTACTTCTTGAGTTTTGAAAGGCAAATGCTTTCCTATTCATTCAAAGAATATACAATATGCTAACGCAACTGATTATTGTCCATATATATATACACGTTCATCTTTTCATCCACTAATTAACGATTTATCAATTCATGCTCAAAGTTCTCCAACTTTTTTTATTTGCATTGCGAACGTTTGCTATCATGAATCGGTGGAAGCTGAAGGTATATACCAATGTTCTAAATAGCGCGCTATAGCGTTTTCTGAACCCAAAATGTGATGCTATTGGCCAACACTGCGCAAGTTGCGCTATTTTCGCTATAGCGTAAATAGCGTGCGCTATAGCGCATAGCGTGATAGCGCCAAAATAGCGCGCTATGCTACATAACATATTTTTTCAGAAGATGAGGATAATGAGCCGCCAGTTAAGTCTGATACTGAGCCAACAGATAATGAAGTGTCTGAAGAATCTATAGAATAATATATAGTTTGACTTGAAATTAAAGTAAAACCTGATATATATGATATTTTGTATAGGGTTGATAATATGATTAGTGACCTTTTGTGCAGGAAATGACTTAGGATTAATGACTCTTTTGCACAGGAATCCAGGAAATGACATTTTTTGTGCAGAAAATGACACAACTTGTAACAGTTTAGATCATTTTGTATAGAAAACAATCCTATATCAGATATTTTGAATAGCAACTCGGACTTTGTACTAGTTTAATGCAAAAACATTAGTTTGTTAATTATTTTGTTTTGATTATTTGCTCTACAGAATTCTTATAAGAATTCTTAGTAATGTTGAAATTTAATACAAAAATATAATACAATTCATAAAATTAATGGACACGCTACGTACGATAGCTTTCGCTATAGCACGCTATAGCGGCGATAGCTTTTCCGAAGACCCGCCGCGATGACGCTATAATCGCGATTTAGAACCTTGGTGACCCATCAATCATTATCATATATATATATATATATATTGGATCTGAATCTGAAGCAGACCCTGCTTTCCGATCGGATAGTAGGGATCGATTGCTGTACCGATCTCAAAGTACTTTGATATTTATCGCACCGCTCTCAAAGTACTTCGGTATTTCTCAACCGTCGGATCAAGAAAAGCCTGGTCTACTTTTATTTTCAGAAAAACAGCGGATTTGGATCCATATATATTTGCAATGGCAAATTGTCTTTCCGGATCTATTTCAGTTGGGGACCAAATGAAAAAAATTGTCACTCACTCACTCACTCATTGAATTTGTATCCAAAAAATGAATGCATTCAAAACCGACTTGGGCATGTTGGCCTGATATGAACTGAGATCTTGCTCAAAAAAAAGAACTGAGATCCTCTGCTTTTCTTTTTAAAAAAGCAGACTCTACTTTTTTTTTATCTAACGGTTGAGATGTATCTATGCATTTTGAGATTGTAGTGGCAACTGACTCCATCCATCCGATTGGAAAAGCAGGCCTTGCTTTTCTAAAAAGAAAAGCAGCTGATCTGTTCCCGCCTGATATGATCCATCGATGAGATTGAAGGTCCTTAGATGATCACGTCGAAAAATACAATTTTGGTCGCTCAAGTTCAAGTACTTCGTTGTCCTTCTTTAATTCTGTTTTTAGAAGGAAGCTGGTCGGAAGTTTCCTTTTTTTTTATTCTTTTATTTTGAATTTGTGGAGCTCATAATTATAAACCTACAAGCCGGGATGAGGGTTTTTTTTTTTTTTATATATAATTTGAATTTGTGGATCTCATAATTTTTTTTTTTTTTTTTTGAGCAAATAGATCTCATAATCATACATGAGTGGGGATGTGGGATCAAAGTCTCAAAGCCAAATGGGTGTGCTGGCATTCGGCCAGAGGAATTCTTCACTTTTTTTTTTTAATATTTTAGGGAGGACAATACTGTACGAGTACGGCAATCCTTAATTTTGTACTTTTTTTTGTGTTCTGATAGAATAATATATGTTGCGGGAACGATGTGTAAAGAGAAGGATCCATTGAGAACGCTTATCTTAATAATTTTGATAACGAGACTTTTCAAAATTAAAAAAAAAAATTTTAATTTTTAATAATAGAAATAAGTTTATGCAAGTATTATTTAACTTATAAATTGATTATATTTTCAATTATGTTTAATTTAAGTGATGTATGATGGCAGTATTAAATTACAACCATTAAAAAGTGTATAAAAATTTTGATATTGGCATCAAACGATGTTCAAATTGAGTAATTTAAAACATTATCAACTGTTAAGTTAAATAATATATATATAATTTTTTTTTCATTTTAAAACTTTTATGAGTTTTTATGATTTTTTGAAAGGTCTCATTATCGAAATTAGCAAGATAAGCATTGTCAATGGATCCCTCCTCATACGTAAATCCATAATATATATAGAGTGCCAGATAGAAGAGGAATTTTTGTTACAAATATTTTAAGGTAAGCCGTTTTTAGACTCTTCAATAAAATAAGGAAAAATATACATTTCTCCTACCATTGTCCTATGCACCATGTAATGTGCTGACAAAAAATTTACCAAAAATACCTTTTTTCAAAAAAAATTTACAGAAATATACTTTATTTCTAAGAAAATTTATAAAAATGACCCTACCTTTTATGCAAATGTACCTTAAATATTTTACAAAAATGTACCTCCAAACCAAAATATTTTATAAAAATGACCCTCTAACCTACATGCCACCTCATTACAGGGTTGTGGGGGCAAAGTTTGAAGTATAGTATCACTGTCCATAAAATAAATGTAATTGTAGACAAGTAGCACCAATTTGACAATCAAGGGTCCAATAATTGATCTAGATATATATCTTAAAAATGATTTGAAATTTCTATTTCTCATAGGCCAGAATCAAACTTAGCTGTATTTGATTTTGTAATGTTAGAGGTTGCTTTTGTTTTGTGTGGTGTGTGATGTCAAGTTGGTAATTAAGAATGTTTTTAAATTTTTTGACATAAATCATTCAAACAATTTCAGAGTTTATCCCTCATGCATGCATGCATGCCACTATATATATACAAAATGGATTGTTACTATTTTATGATTTGTCCCAGAGTGATGGTCAAAATTTTCTGATTTATGTTAATTTTATTTTGAATTTACAGTGAGATTTAGATAAAGATAAATTAAAGGGACTATAAGATCAAATTATTTGATAAAGATAAATTAAAGGGACTATAAGATCAAACCTGCAATAATCTAACTCGTTCATTTCATTTTAAAAATTATAATCTTTCAAAATCACAATGAATTTGAAATGAAAATGTTCAAAAAAATTTCAGCAGGTTATTGTTTAAATTCTTGCAATAAATTTAATTATTGATAATTACCGAATTTTATTTGCATTTTGTATTGTCTTCAAGCAGCCATGAATTATTTTAGTTACTTCATCGTCCATACTGAGTCAAAGAGGCAAAATTAAAGCTGAATTATGTCAACATTAAATATTATTAGGTAATATTTAACCAGATTATCTATATCTATACTATCTATACAATATTATAATATTATAAAGTACGTAAGAATTGGACATCTCCATTTTTTTTTCCTTCTCCAAATTTTTTAATCCACATTCTACCCCTTAATCAATGACACAGATTAAAATACATTGATTTTAAAAGTGTTGAAGTTCTCTAATTAAACAACTTCCTCTCATTTTAGTTTTTACAAAAAATGGAAAAATACTAATCTTTGTACGGAAGACGACAATGTTGATTAGAATTTACATTAATGAGAAATTAACTTTTTATATTATAACATTCAATGAATTGATTTAGTGTAAAAATGAAATTTAAATAGAAAATAATTAATCAAAAACCGAAAGCACATTATATGTATTACACGGTGGTATGGGATCAGAATTTAAAAGGCCCGCAAAACGGGTGGGTTTATTGCTAGTAATAGAAATTTCTTATAACTTGTCATAGGTTAGAGATTTTCTATTTCCAAACATGATATATCTTCATTTGCTCATTTTAATTTGCCAAATGGACTACAAATTAGATCATATAGATAAATTTGATATACATGCACATTTCACATTTTTCACTTGCGAGTTGCGACAAATAAAATAAAAGTCTGGCCTTATTCCTTAATGATTAACTGACAGTTTAATTAATTGATTCACTATATATATATTCCAATGTAATGTTGGAAGGTTAATTAACAGAAAAGATATCACAAATAAAATTGTGACAGCAAAATTAATTAAGTTCCTCTTGTAGATGGATCTCCAAAATTTATGGAAAAACAAATCACATGATCGTATTCAGTGCAGCGGGCCACGATCGTCGTTGGTTTTTTTGGCGTGGTGTTATGGTGTATATTTGTTCGAGCTAGGCAGGGGTCAAGTTTTACTCCCCCAATTAAAATAAATACAATAAGCAAAAAGATTTTAGTTATTATCATCTAACAAATTAATATATAATTGTAGTCACCTACTCACCTTAGTTCATTCAGTCATGTAAAAATCAGATAAACAAAGAACCACCTCTTCATGTGAGAGGTCACGGGTTCTTGGATGAAAGATATTTTATATAGATATTTGAATTTGAGTGATTTGATCTCATCTTTATCTAAAAATAAAAAGAAAGATAAACAACTGCATTCTTATTCTCATTTTTGTTGTGATAATGTGTGTTGCAGTTACAAAACTGTCATACATTGTAGCCCAAGCCCAGCTGGCCTGATTCGGCATATTGATTCTTACCACTTATATACAAATGAAAAGGAAATCCATATATGTTGGCACAAAATAAATTTCCGGTTGCGTATAATTCCATGCAGAGACTTTTATTGACAGCCATAATCTTACTATATATAAAAGCATATTAAAAAAAATGACATGAAAGGCTATCTTCCCCAAATAAGAAACGTGAGCCGTTGATCATTTTTTTGGATAGATCAGAACCGTTGATTTACATTAATACCCGTTGACGTTAATGTCTCAGCCCATTAAAATTCAAGGCCCATATCAATTTCCTCAATATAAGACTCATTACGTATTATCTTAAAAATTTATTATAAAAAATAACAATTTCAGCCCAAAGCAACGCCTGGGCTCTTTACTAGTGTCATCAAATACTTGAAACATATATGCATGCATGTCCAGTATGATAGAAGCAACAACAAGTTGTAGATCAAGCTACATATACATATTTACAGAAACATAATTAATACACAATATACATCTTTATATTGTTGCGGGATACAAATATAAGTAGGATATACAATATATATGTACAACATCACAACTCACAAGCATAGTAATTAAGGAACACAAATCATAATTGTTTACTTTACATAATTATGTCACAATTCACAATATAGGCACACCATACAATCAAGTAGTTAGGATAGGAGGCAGATAGTCGGACTTATGGCCGAGAACGGCAGCCTTGGTGTCGGGGAAGTTTTCCGTCCCCGGCATTGCTGTAACCTCGCCATTCTCCGAATTCACTCGGATCGGGTAGCTCAGTAAGTGTCCGGGTAAGTCACGCGGTATTGTCGGACTAGCGTACAGATTCCAGTATCGGTCTGCTATCTGATTCACCTTCCGAATGCACTCGAGACTCTCGGGCTGGAGGAACGTGTTGTCGAGTTGCTTGAGATGCTCAAACCAGAGCGACATTCGGAATCCGTGGATCTGTCCTCTCGCCATTCGATTGTTGGCTGTTAGGTGGTTTGGTTGGTACGCTCCCATCGCAATCTCGGAGTCCCTGCCTCCGTTCATGGATCTCTCGTTAATGTTCGCTGATCCGATGATAATGTACTCGTCGTCGACTGCCACGTATAACAAAAACACAATATTTGTAACAAAATTTGTGAAGAAGATTCAAAATTCAGAAAAAAGTAAAGATCATTTGTGAGAATAGATCGATGCAGAAGTAATTGCGAGTACCGATCATCATCTTGGCATGGACATAGATCATGAATCTTCGTGCTTGTTGAGTGAGGCTGTAGTCGGTATTAGGCTCCGGTCGCTCACTAGGCTCGTATTCCCCGTTCCTGTACATCTCTCGATTACCTAGACAAAAGAAACTCAAGTAATCTTTTGGATTTGCCCGGATTCCCTTGGCTTGAAGAGCTAGTGTGATGTCAGTGTACATCATCTCGATTGTCCGGCGTTGCCAGTCTAAGATGGCTTGGACCGACGCGCTTTCAGGAATGCCCTCTGGCCACATCGGGACAACTATATACACGGAAAATCTCTCTCCGGCCTCGATTTTACTGGTTATCTTCAACGAAAGTTCCCTTGGAATTAGATGAAGCGCGCCGATATCCTCGACTTTGACCCCGTCGTTACGCTTCCATGCGTAAGAGCTTCCAAGAAAGTATTGGTTCTCAATGTATATGAAGTTCTTGGCTCTGCGGATGGCGTGAATATAGGCATCTTGGATACTTCGCTCGATCACTTGGTTCTTCCCGGTAACAAGGCCAAGATCACATGCATCTTTAGGATCCTCTGGAAACCCTACCACCGCGCCTCCATCGATCGATCTAAATACTTGCACACTCCATGTGTCTTCATCCTCCTCATCCATTGGCATCTGAGTGGCACCGTTATAGTCGAGAGGGATTAGTAAATGGTTTCCAGAGCCCTGCTTCCTCCATCGCTGTTCGAAATTGCGAAGCACATCCCATGCAACCGCCCCTTCTAAACGGCAATGTATGTCGTGCCATGGTTCCCGCGGTCCCCCCTTTTTTATCGATGATCCCGTAAAATTAGGCTGATGAAAATCATCACGGTGTGTTGTGTTGAGCGTCTGGAACAACGGGTGGTCTTGCGTGTCGTATCGCCCATCACAAAGATCTATGCCTCCAACGAAACTCACTATCTTTATCTCATTTTGGTTCGTTCTTCTCCACCATTTTGCATCTCTGTTAGAACCGCAATCAGCGATCACCGTCTTCTGGTGGTGCGTGAACATGGTTGCTACCTCGAGATCTTGAACATAGCTACCTCCTTCGTCGGGATTACGAGGACATAAAACACAATGCACACCCGTGCCTTCAAAATATTTTGCAGTGTCTTGGTCGTGCGTTGCCATCAGTCCATCCTTTCTAATTGGTCCAAGACCCACCGATGTTCGATCGTCCCAAACTAGCAAGAGAACTCTAACACCTTCTTGAGCCTTCCTCTTCAACAACTCGCCGAGAGTCAGAGTAAGCACAACACCCCCTTCACGATTAGCAACTCGCGATTGCGGGTCCCTTATTAGCGTGATGTTCGCATTAACAGACCAACCGGTTATATAAATAAATTGTCGAGCATAGTGAATCGCATCAAAAACATCCTCCCAACATTTACGGGGTTCATAATACTTGCCACCAGAGAGCGCGATGCGCGGGGCGAAGCTTCCCGCAACATGCGCATCTTGATAAAGTGTAAGCTTACATCCGCGTCTTTGCGGAAAGAAAGTGTGCGGAACCCCTACAAAGTTCGGGCCCCCAACCCCTCTTCCCCAATTCGAAGTAGGGTCGTACGACACGTCCATAAATTGCACCTGGATATGTATCTTCCCTCCGCCAACGACAACCTTATCTTCATTGTAAATTGCAAGCCATCGGTCCACCTGCTCGCCGTGCAAAACTTCCTGCACAGGGAGATAAGCCCGGCCAATGAGGGAAGCTCCGATTGCTTCGGCTGACTTGATCGTGAATATGATGTGAGTCGTGTGATGCGCGCAATACACGTGGAAGGACTCGTCCCATCGCGGATTCGCGGGTTCGTTCACAACACGAGTTCGCGCGAGCCTTGCTTTCTCCACATCTAATGTTGCATAGAGCTTTCCGGATCCCTTGCCAATATCAATTTCCAAGTCTTGAATAATCTGTTAGTTGAGTATATGTCATGATCTATATATATACATAGCATAAAGGTTTTAAAAAATATATATTATAATGTTGGAATTGCAATAAGTAAATCATGAATTAGTAACCTTTGGTTGGCAGAACGACATCCTCTTGACCCATGAAAATCTTTTCTTTAGCTTTCTTGATATAGTCTGCAATTTCACAAGTGAATATATTATCTCTCTTTTCTTCATCTAAAATTCTTTCAGTTATTTATTTGTTTTGGTATTTATTAGAAATAAAGTGCCTAAAGATGATTTTAGTAAATAATTGAGAACGTCAGCATGAAGCCTGGTTGAGTATTTTGTGAATAGTTTTTTGTCTGAACCTTAAAAAAAACATATCTTAATTGTGAGATTTGTTTAATACGCATAATTGTGAAATTTGTTTACAAATATGATGTACAGTGGCCGTGACCGTTTGTCAAGTATGCATAATTATGAGATTTCTTTACAAACATGGAGCTAAACTAATATGAAAACGTTTACATTTCGCTCCGAAATGCTAACGGTCCAAATTATACTTTTTCACGTCCAAAATTTTGATTTATGGTTCCCATTAAATCCATCATATGAAAATACTAGGAGATACAAAAAATTTTCTATTTTTGGAGTTTTTTAAGTATTTGTTTTTTATTTTTTCAAAATGATTATAAAATATTAATAAAATAGTGCTTGTTTGTACATAGATTTTAAAAAATCCGAAATAAATACTTAAAAATCTCCAAAAATAGAAAATTTTTGTATGCCCTAGTATTATCATATGATAAATTTAATAGGAACCATAAATCAAAATTTCAAGCGTGACAAAATATAATTTGGAACGTTAGTATTTCGGATTGAAATACAAATGTTTTCACAATACTTATAAACACAAACATGATAATATTATGATTTATTTTTATTTTAAGGGTCGGACAAAATTTTTTTCGTATTTTGTTTGTTAAGAAGCAAATTACCGTACACTAAATTATCAAAAAAAAAAAAAATAGGTTCACACTTAGACATCTTTTAACTCAAAAGGTTGAATTAAACAATTCCAAGCACAACAATACTTGTGTTGCAAAGCCTAAGTTCAACTCAATGAACTATAGACGAAATGTAAACAAATGAAGGACAATTCAGATTCAGAGAAGAGATATTTTCATTGGCATCAATTTATATTAGGAGTTTAATTATATATGTTGATTGTAATTTAAAAGCCAATTTCATATATAATTTTGTAGTCACTGAATTAAGGTACCTTGTGGATCGGCTGTTGAAAAGACTCGCGAGGCGTCGCTGCCGGTGGTGAAGAGAAAGTTGCTTCAGAAATAGTGGCTTGGATCATTCCATGGAGTAAGAAAGCAGGTCCTGTGCCTGCCATTGATGATATATTGCTCTAGCTAGCTCCTTTCAGCTCTAGTTTTATCTATAAGCTTAGATCGATGAACTATTTTTGTTAGGGATATATATTGCATTTGCATGTATATATACATGAATGAAAAGATATATCATTTAGTAAAATGAAAAAAAAAGAAGAATAATTTTGATCACATACCGGTATGCGGAGTGCCCTGAACAAACTGCAAATTAATTCACTGCCTTTTTGGGAGATATATTATATATAGGTACACGAACGGATAACATATAAAGTTTAAAGGAACTTGTGAAGAGGAGATCCGCCTTCTATGTGAAGGAAGAGATAATTAAAGTGGGCATATATGATATGATCACTGAAGCAAAGGCAAGAATCGGATATATATTTTGGATGTGTAATATATAGCAAAGAATGGAGTAGCTATATATGTAGTGAGGGTGTGAGAGGCAAGGAATTATATATGGACAGTGATACTATGCCGCAAACTTTGCCCCACAACCCTGTGATGAGGTGACATGTGGGTCGGAGGGTCATTTCTTTAAAATGTTTAAGATACATTGCATAAATAGTTTTTAAGGTAGGGTCAATTTTGTAATTTTTTTTAGAAATTAAGTGTATTTCTGTAATTTTTTTTTCTAAAAAAAGTAATATTTTTGTAAATTTTTGCCGGCACATCGGATGGTTTGGGGGCAATTAATGTAAGAGGCAGTGAATATTTTTCCATTATATATATGCAGATCCCAAAACAATTATGCAAGGAAGAAATCTAATATTTATCGGTATGTACATATAATAAAAAAAAAAAATTGATGGCTGAAGCCACACAATTAAGGTTTGTTATATATGGGGATTAAATGGTATTTCAAATGTTTCGATTGATCACATGTAATTTTCAAGATAAATCAATTATCTGGATTTGAAAGTGGATTTCAATACTCCATGGATTTGAAAAGGCTTAAATACGATTTGGTATATCTTGTACATGAGCTAGACTAATATGAAAACGTTTGCATTTTGCTTCGAAATGCTAACAGTTCAAATTATACTTTGTCATGTCTGAAATTTTGATTTATGGTTCCCATTAGGGGATACAAAATTTTCCATTTTTGGAGTTTTTTAAATATTTGTTTTGGATTTTTCAAAATGACTATAAAATATTAATAAAATAGTGCTTGTTTGTACATGGATTTTGAAAAATCCGAAATAAATACTTAAAAATCTCCAAAAATGGAAAATTTTTATATCTTCCAGTATTTTCATATGATAAATTTAATGGGAACCATAAATCAAAATTTTGAGCGTGACAAAATATAATTTAGACCGTTAGCATTTCAGATCGAAATGCAAACGTTTTCACCATAGTTATACTCCTTGTACATAGTGAATAACCCGATTTTGCTTAATAGTCAGGTTACATACAAGAAAGATCTGCATTTATAAATTAGACGCACTTTATTGGATATCATAGGTGATGATGTAAAACAAAAACCAGCGAACAAATTAAAAGGCACCACTGAATCAATTAGATGATTTGTGTGGAAGGTGCCCGCACCTACATCTAATAATGAAAATGATATGACCAAATTAAGGAGAGGTAGAATTCTAGATTGCTTAATGCATGCTCTAGTGTTTTCAGAGTAATAGACAGTGACCACTCCTTTTATTTATCTACCGGTCCACCGTATTTTTAATGAACAAATATCATTTTTCAGTGAACATTTATATATTTCTGATCAACATATATCATTTTGTAGTAAACAGATACATTACGGTTTCCAATAAACATTTATGTAACTGTAACAAACATATAGGTACATGTGGATGTGTCAAATTGTAAGAGATGGATAGATGGATAACCCTATAAATACGGTGGACTTAACATGTTTTCCTTTCTCAAAAATATCAGCCCAGCCTCGTGCGCGCGGCCCAAAATCTTCGGAGTCTAGACGTTGGACTGACTGTCTATCGATCGGAACAGGGTCATCTTGTTGGCCCGGCCAAGATCTTGGCAAGGAAATGGAAATCACTCTCAATTCTCCAACTAGGTAATGGCCGGCGTTAAATATATTGTACGCTTGTACCAATGCACAAATACATGCAGTACTGTTGTATATATATAGCATTTATAGGTTACAAAATCAAATCTATTTGTTATATTTTGAGTGTTAGATACGGACGTCTGCATTTGATCTGAGGACCCTGCGATCCTAGACCCGCTCCGTCCAAATACAAACAACGCTCCGGATCACTTAATGCGATTTTTAATTAATTTCGCCGCCTCCCTCTGCCCAGTGCCCAACTGCCCATATATTGTGAGCGGTGTTTGAATTGACCGCTTTCCTTTTGGGAGCGGCGTGGGTACACCTACGAGTGCACCATTAGATCGCGAGCGATCACAGCGGATGCGGATGCGGAGGTATGAATGCATTCTCAATGGACGCAAGATGTTTCTCTATATTCTCTATATAGTTCGTCCACATTAAAAATAACCCCCCGGTAAGATTGAAACCCTGAAAAGCCTTAGACAGAGATATATATTGTTTCTGCTGGAAAACATGTTTATTTATCATTTTCTTTAATATAACACAACAACAATTTACTGTATTAGTGAAAAATCAAATGTTTCCGGTTAATTTCACACAGAATCCCTTCAATGAAACGAAACATAAATTTTCAGTTGATTGAATTTCTTCCCATGCCAGTAAACTCAGTGCATCTTTGGGGCAAATCTGGACTTGATCTTGTCCACCTCTTTGGTTCCGACTTGGAACGCTTTCGTCAGCACGCTATCCGGCACCTCAGGCGAAGCTCCAAAGAGCGTCATCCCGATCGACTGGGTGCCTGGCAACTGGCTGTTAAACGCCGCTAAAACAGCTGCCGGTATGTCCCCGTTGTTCTTCTGGAAATGCACCAATCCCCTCGGGAAAACGAAAACCTCGCCTTTGGTGATGTTCTTGGTGAAAAGCTTGTTGCTTGTGGTGATGAATCCGACTTCGAGCTCCCCTTCCAGAACGAAAACTACCTCGGTTGCACGTGGGTGGGTGTGTGGCGGGTTTAGGCCGTCTGGTGCGTAGTCGATACGGGCCAGGGACACGCCGAGGGTGTTCAGTCCTGGAACTTTTTCGACGTTTGCACCGGTGACGACCGAGCCCATGGTCGTGTTAGTGGCACCGGGATTTGCGAGGCCCTTGAAATAGAAATCATCGGCTGTTATTTCGGATTTGCATGGAAATCCATTCACCTTAATATCTGCAAATTAAAACATTACAATATCAATATATATATACATTTTAAAATGGTTTTGAAAGGTAGAAAAAGTGAAAAACAATTGGTAATTAACTAATTATTAAGCAAAAAATACTTGAGAGTTGATAATGAAAATATATAAAATAAAGTACAGGTTATAATTAATCAATTACTGAATTTAACGGCTCAAGTTAATAAGAGAAATACAACAAATTAGTTTATTATTCACTTTATTCGATATCGAATTAACGTATCAATATTACACCATATATATGACTGGTAAATCACTAAATACTATCAGACAGTAAACAAAAACTAAAACCAAACTTAATTCAGTTCTGGAACAAGTAAAGCAAGAAAATATTTAACATATGCAACTGATTGTACTTACTGGAATTCAGGTCAGCAACGCATACATCTTGCAGCAAATCAGGATCAGCTGCAAGGATTGTGGTGGTGAAGAGGGAGAGGAAGAGTGAGGCAGAGAAGCAGGAGAAGGAAGAACAAGGCTTTTCCATGATGCTTGGTATTTTTTGCTAATTAAATTGTCTAGTTTTGATTTCCTTTTCTTTTCTCGTTTCCAAGATAGTGGCTGGGAAACTTGGGTTGATTACTTTGGTATTTATACTTTATATATGGGGTGTCCCTATACTGTATTGCCATTATTTTAAGCACATTCTTCATAGAATTGGTTCTAGTATTAAGAACCAAGTTTTAGTCTAGAGGCTAAAGGCTAAGGGCAACGCTCTCCGTGTGAGAGGTCGCTGGTTTGAAATCTGGATAGAGGGTCTTTTATAGACACTTAAATTTGAAATGCTTGATCCCCATCTTTATCTCAAAAAAAGAATTGGTTTGGTATTAATGGTAGGTCGCATTGGTCCATTTCCTTTCAAGACTTTTGTCAATTAATTATTACATTATTTTTGTTTTTTCATCTCACTCATATTTATTTTTCAATTAAAAGGCAGCTGACAAAGGTCAACAATAATTTTAGTTATAACCAAAATTTTAATTTCAGGGTTATTATCAAGTAATAAAATTGCTATGTCAAAAACTCAAAATTGACATATATATGGCTCTGACCATGCATATATTGTAAACCAAGTGTACTCGTACTAATTTCATTATTTTGTAATATTTATTTATGTAATTTGTGAGTAAAGGCAAAGTAGCTCTTTCATGTTAAGATATGTGCCGGGAGTCTTTTAAGCGATTGGTGGAAGATGGACTTGAAAAGGACAAAAAGGTACTAGAAAGAATAAAATTGATATATATGGAGACATAATTAATTGGAGAACAATATCATGATTAATCATTAAGATTAGGAGCATATATATATAAGATATAATTATCAAGTGCACAGATAATTAACCTACTTCCATATTAAAAATATTCTAATCCGTAGCAAACAATGATATATTCTAATCCATAGCCTCAAAACACACACACACACACACATACACACACACACACACACACACATATCCTTACTAATAATAAAAGCATATTGGAAAAAATGACATGAAAGGGCTATCCTCACATCTGAGTCGTTGATCATTTTCTTCGATAGATCAGAACCGTTGATGCATGTTAATGCCCGTTGACGTTCTCGGCTCATATAAATTATCTCAATTTAAGATCCATTACATATTATCTTAAAAGATTATTATAATAAAAAATAATAATTTCATCCCAAAGCAAGGCGTAGACTTTTCACTAGTATATATATATATACATATATATATATATATATATAGCATAACGAATTTATTCAAAGAAAAGTGATGAACAAAACTAATTTGAGAAATACTTTTTGTAGTAAAATGTTGTGCACCTTTATTCACCATATCAATCCATCTTTTGCATAAATTAATAAAAGTTAAAAGTTAAAACTAGCATAATCTTTATGCTAATTGAGACCACCAACCAACTTCATAGCAATTAAGTTGAGTAAGTTTGAAACAAACTAACCAATATATCTTTATTCGACAAATGATTTATTTATGTTCATATAGAATTATTCTTGACCCTACCCAAATCAACGCAAAATAAAATAATTTTTTTTTTACTCTTGCTTTTTTTTTATTTTAAGTTTTCTTAACATTTCCTGTAATTAAAAAAAAAAAACATGGATGTTGCCTTACAAGTTACAAGGAACAAATCAAATCACCAGACATTCTTTTTGTGCGGTAGCTGCCTTAATTTAAGCCGTCCTTTTTAGATGCAAAAACTAGACATTGTTAAAATTGCACTCTTAAATCACAGCATCTGTTAGCTTAGCTCAATCAATTAATGGCGAGTTCTCATCCTACATATTCTCAAATGCAAAAAATTGATACGAGATGTTGTCTTTGTCTTTACTTAGAATAAAAGCTTGCAGTTGCTTCCCTGTTTTCAGGATAGGAACCAGGCATCCAACCTTCCAGTTCCAGGTTAGCATGCTCACAAAGTTCAATTCTTTTTTTGTTTTGTTTTTGCCCTTTTCTTTTGAGTAATAGCTAGCGTCCACTTTTTTTACTTATCCACCAGTCCACCACATTTTCAATGAACAGATATCATTTTTTAGTGAACACGTATATCATTCTGATTAATAGATATCATCTTTCAGTAAACAGATACATAACGTTTCCCAGTGAATATTTATCCAACTGTGCTAAGCACATAAATGCATGTGGTGTGTCAGAACTCAAAACTGTGAGGGGTGGATGGGTAGCCTACTTTGTAGAATGGATTCTACACGTCTCTTTTCTTTTCTCGCACTCTATCTTTTCTTTTTGTTACCCCTTGTACCAATTTTCTCCATTAGTCCATTTTGTTTCCTTTCATTTGGATGGCACCTGTTGTTTTAAAAAGCCCACAACAAAAGTGAACTTAATCTGGACCCGTTAAAAGGGGAGAGAGGGAGAGCAGATATTTTGGGCCTGACCCAGTAGAATTCATTTGTTTAAAGTCCAAATTCGGACTTTTTCCTTATTGTTAGTATGGCGTCAATTTATGAGAAACATCTTACGTCCATTGAAAAGATATATAAAGAATGTAACAGATATACTCTAAAATGTAATATATATATTCTGAAATGTAACATATGGACGCTATGGACATATTTTGTATGGACGCTAGGTATTACTCTTAATTTATTTATATTCAAGTACGAATTTATTTCGATTCTTTATTTTCTAAAGGGAAAAAAAGGAAAATTAAAAAAAAAAAAAATTATGCGTGTATTTGAAGTTTGAACTTTACAAATGACATAGTCGGAACTCAGAAGTAGTGTTTTAAAAAAACCCATGAGGTCCGAACCCGACCCGAGAAACTCAGGGAAAATGGACCGACTGACTCGACCCGGGCGTTTGACCGGGGCAACCCGAGAGGACCGGAGGGACGGTTCTTGCAAGGGTAGGTATCCATGTTCCCAGAAAAATTTCCGTGGAAACCCGACCCAAGCAAACCCAGGACCCGACCCTACCCGACCCAGGGTACCGGGGCAACCCGAGACCCGACCCGAGGTAGCCCGACATGGTTCCAACTTTTCCCGCCTATGTTAACAACTAATATAATATTATTTAAATTTTATTTTTCAAGAAGAATTTTTGTTTTACAACAAATATAATTATTAAATTTTTTTTCTGATTTTCTATGTTATTTTTTTGGTTTAAATAATATTATTTTAATTTTTTTTCATTTTTAATAAAAATACTATTTTCCAAACTTTTAATAGTATAATATAATATATGTATATCTGATTAAAACAAATAATTTAATTTTTAATTATTTTTCGTTTTTAAGTATATTTTTCGATTTTTTTAATATAAAATAGGTGTATTATATTTTTTTTGTTTTGTTTTCTTATTTTTTTTGACATATAACTCCGGGACCGAGCAACTCGGACCGGGAAACCCGGGCAACCCGAGAGGGACAGTCCTAAGCTAGGTCCAATCTCCTTCCCCCCAAAATTTTTCCGAGGTTTACCGAACCGGGAAAACCCGTGGACTGGGGAAACCCGTAGACTGGGGAACCCCTGGATCGGGGGCGGGTTTGAACCGACCCGAACCTACTCGGACCGTTTTTAAAATCACTACTCGGAAGTACACCTAAGATAATGAGCAAAAATGGCTGAGAAAAGAAAAATAAGAAGAAAAATCATACGTAACGTAAGGCTAATTTTGCTGTGGGATAAGATGAAATTTGGACCGTTCATTTTTCAGAATGCGATGGTTGTGATGTATCTCTTAGACACTATTCAAAAGAAATGTGTAATTGACAACAGTACTGAAGGTACCAGATATATAACTGATGGAACAGACTGTACCACATATACTGTGCAGCTTAGCCTAATTTCTCAGAATCTTTCATTGTTTTGGGGACATTACAAGGGGAGGTTTGGTCAGGTCCACATATAAAATGTTAGAAAACTCCAATTTGTGAGAGATACCGGGGATCAATCCGGCACAGATACCAGTAGTTGAGACATACATTACTAAACACAATTACAAACTAAACAACACCAAACCAGATTACCAGTATCCTGTTTAACGAATGAATGGAGGTTTATATTGCTGTTGTCATGCCTCTTACGCACTACTGTACAAGTCACTGTCAGTGACTGATGCTAGCTAGCTAATTGACTAATTCAATGGAAGTTTTAAGTACTAAGTCAACATTGTTATGCTCTCCACTAACACACCAACTTGGGCTAATTAATTGGGAGTCAGTCAGTCTTGGAATCCTGATTGGTTCCATGAACAGGTTGACTTATAAATAATTAACTTGTTGTGTCTAGTTGTAGCGCTACTGGCTATATAGGCAAACGAAACGACCAATTCTAATATCTATCTATACTATATTATATATAAAGCACGTAATTATTGGGCGTCTCCATTTTTTTTTTCTTCTTCAAATTTTTTTAATTCCCGTTCCACCCCTTAATAAAAAATACAGATCAAAATACATTGATTTTAAAGGCGTAGATGTTCTCCAATTAAACAACTTCTCCTTTTTAGTTTTTTACAAAAAAGGAAATATAATAATCTTGGTATGGAAGATATCAATGTTGATTATAATTTACATTAATGAGGAATTAACTCTTTATTAATGAATTGATTTAGATTTAGTGAAAAGATGGAACTTAAATGGTAAATAATTAGCCAAAAACTATCAAAATTGGAAAAATAAAATTATTATATTAGGATATATAAAGGATCTAAAATCACTCCAGAACATCGTTTTATCGCTTCTCAAAATTCATACGTTAAAAACATTTTTTCTAACGGTTATAATTTGATGAGTTCTTTCAAGAGTTATGAAAGTCACTTAAATTAAATATAATTGAAAACATAATTAATACACAAGTTAAACAATAATTATGTAAAACCTTTTTCTAATTTTGAGAATTTTTAATGAGCTTTATTCAAATTTATCAAAAAATCCATTGTCAAGATAAGCACTGTTAATGGATTTCTCTTCATTATTAAATTGCTATATTTAATGATATCGAACTAAAAAAAGGCCGCAACAACGCGTGGGTACAACGCTAGTTCCATTGTATATCTATCAGAAACATCTTGCGTCCATTGAAAATCCGTCCATATGAATTGTGTACGAATGTAATAGGTACATTCTGAAATGTAACAGATATATTCCAAAATGTAACTTATAGATGCTATGGACAGTTTTTTCAAATGAACCTTAGGTATTACTATATAACTATTGACAAATTGTTGGTATTATGGTATATAACTATATATCTTCAGACAAACAAACCGAAGTCAATCCCAAGTCCAAACAACAGCTATATATATAAAGAGGAGGGATCGGATGACATGGTTTTTTTTGACACAACTCTTACACTAAATCATATAAATTTATAAAAAATCTTAAAAATGAAAAATCTTTTATAAACATATTCATTTACTTATAGATCGATTGTGTTTCAAATTTCATTCAATTTGAGTGTGATTTGATACTCCATCAACGGCCATCAAGTTTATATAGTAATTAGAACGGTCTAAATTTAATCATTCTTGATGGAGTATCAAATGACACTCAAATTGAATAAAATTTGAAACACATTCGATCTATAAGTAAATAAATATGTTTATAAAATATTTTCCATTTTTAAGATTTTTTATAAATTTATATGATTTAGTGTAAGAGTTGTGTCAAAACAAAACCGTGTCATCCGATCCCTCCTCATATATAAATATATACTCCTAGAGGTAATCATTAGGTATGAAGTTACTGTCTTTTAATCATTAATTATGATTTGATGTACATTACGTACAATAAGATATTCCATTCCCAGTTGCAATTTAATTTTCACAATCAAAGTTATATTTTTTTAGTCAGGCTATTGTGATTTACAAAGCGCAGTGACTAATGTGTTTCGGCTTCATATCTCTTAAACCGTAATTCGAATGACTAATCTATGTTGCTCACCATAATCTTAATATTGGAACCTAGTTGCATACCAATTTTTTCTATTTTTGGAGTTTTCTAACTATTTTTTTTTTTTTGAAAATTGTATAGAAAATACACAAAAATTTGTATATAAAATGAGTCATTTTTCAAAAATACAAAAAAAAAGCTAGAAAACTCTAAAAATAGAAAAATTTGGTATGCTACTAGGTTTCAATATTAAGATTGTAGATGAGCAAATTGAATTGGTCATTTGAGCTACGGTTTTGATGTACCGGGCTGAAGCGCACTTAGCCACTGCGCTTTGCAAAGTGTAATAGCCTCACTCTATTTTTTTATAATTTTTTTATTAGACCGAGGAAGAAATTTAATTTGATCTCACAATCAAAGTTACATATCCATAAAAAAATGTTTCATATCACAATAGTCATCTTCATATTGACAAATTTAAAAACGATTTTTGCGTAAATATATACAAAAAATTGTCAAAATTGGGGGGAGAAAAAATTACTTTTACAAACATATCAAATAAGTTCCGAATGCCCAACAATTTGAAAATCATTCGTCAATTTCAATAAGATATTGGCAAAGCCGTGCAACAATATATATGTAAAAGAATTCCATTTTTAATTTATTTGAAATTCATTGTATCAGGATTATTGTAAAGATATTTAATTATGTCAATATTGACTTACAATATGAGACAAAACTAAGTGAGTTTAATTTTGAATTCTTGTATTTTTAATGTAATAGTAATACTGAAACTTAAACTTGTGACGTTTAACATGAAAAGCAACAGTTTAACTGCTCACCAAGTGTAGTTTTCGTACATTGCATAAGCCTAAGAAGTCTAAGGTCAAATTGTGGTCCATCAGTAATCAATATGGGCAGTCGGCATGCAATGCAATTCATTTCAGATCCTCTGCATTAATGCAATGTGCAGTGAAGTACATAAACCGTCGGATCGCCTCATGATCCGAGCTGTACGAAGTTTGAGACATTTCAACGGTCTACGTGCTTCACTGTATATTGCCTAAAGACAGAAGATAAGCACTCAATGTAATTGGATCATTGGGTTCTAAAAGAAGGAAAAAAAATACACAAATTAAGAAGAGATTAAATTGAGCAACTACGTACTACTAATACTTCAGTACAAAATTGCATGTTCAATACCGTTCACTATTCGTTTATCACATAAATTATTCACATCGATTTATTTCTAGATAAATAAATGAGGGTCTGCTCAAATTTGTATGCTTATAAATTTTTTTTCCCGATATTCAAAATATACTGCTTTTTTAGTGACCAAAGGCAACGCTCTTCGTATAGAATGTCGTGGTTCAAAATCCAGATGGAAAGGTCTTTTATAGGTATTTAAATTTGAGTACGTAGTTTAACCTTCATTTTTTTATCTTAAAAAATCAAAATATGCGACTTTTTACTCGAAGAATATTGCATTTGTCACGAGATAGAAGACTGATTCTCATACATATACATCAATCAATACATATCACAGTAATTAATTATTTATAAAGATGACTTTTTACACCCTTCTCAGTTCAATGATTGCAATTTTTCTGTCCAAAAACGTAGGACACAATCTTGTCAAAATCAAGACTTGGATGAGTAATCTTTATACTCTTTTAATAAGAAGCTAAGGATTTGATCCTCCATTAATTAACTTTCATCTTAATTTTTATCTATCAAATAATAAAATTAAGGCTCATGTTGTATCCATTTCCTATTGTATTTCTCTTCATCTATGCCTCAACACTAAACCGAAGTGGCAAAGTGTCTGACTGACCTTTTCACTCTGATATAGTCACAAACTCATTTCTTCTCTTTGATTCTATCACCCCATTTAACTTAAATGAAAATAAAAGTTGCCGACCCGCAGCAACGTGCGGGTACGCTTCTAATTTGGTACAATGGACATACAATATTACAACCTCATGGGTACCATACATGCAAAGAGAAAAGACTGCTTATGGAACAAATAGCCTATATAAATTAAGGGAAAAAAAAAATACTTGAACAATTTTTTTAATTTTTTTTTTATGTAAAAGTAGGACTCAAAGCAAGTAATGAAGCTAATTATTAATTTTGCAGAATCTAGAGTTTTAATTATATATTGATCGATCCTTATACAAATTCAAATTCAAATTTTTTTTTTATTGTAATCTTTGATGCAAAAAAAAAAAAAAAAAAAATCAACTTGTCAATTGTAGTTAGGGAGTCGTTATGTGTGTTGTGACAAAATCTTACTTAATTACGGGAGACAAACCAAATTAATTAATTTTGTTAGAAGAAAAAGGGACAGTTGTACGTTTTCTTAACAATATGTTCCGTCACGTACGTATGTAAACTAGACTGTCAATCATTTTCAAAAGTTTAATTTAATTGTTCAATTGCTTGGGCTACTCAAAAATACAAAGGAATTAAGAATCACTTCACCTGATTATCTTGACATTTTGAAAATTGATGTTGCAATAATTTGGAATAGATCCAAAGTTAAAAATTAGAAATTAATAAAGTTAGTAAATATATCTTTGAGATGATGGATTGATAAGTATTTCAAATTTCACTCGATATATAAGTCCATAGAAAACCTATTAAATTAACTGTACTACAAATTGTATATAATTTTGATTATTTTTATACACTATGAGTAAGACAATTCTTAGTCAAATAAAATTTGAAATATCATCAATTTATCGAACTCATAAATATATCTATAAATATTTCTCATTAGTAATTTTTTAATTTCTTTTTCATTTTATATATCATTGTCAAGATTATCAAAATAATTATTTGTCAAGTGATCATCCCACACAAATATAAAATAATTACTATTACAATGATAGGGTCAAAGAGGTCTGCTCGATCTATATCTTAGAAAAAAAAAGTCCTGCTAGCTGTCCACATGATTGTCCTTTTCTTTTAAACAAATATTGACAGTGCAGATACAGATTAACTCACTAAAAATTTGAAAAAAAAAATGAATACAGGGGTGATCAATTTGTTGGTGGACAGGGATGCTTTTCATATAAAAATATGCAACTCAAACTATATATATAGACTCATATGATCATGCGATAATGGCAAGTTATCAAACAGTCTAACTATATATTGTCATTAGCTTGGTATCTTCCTAGAGCTGCTTCTGCTGCCAAATATGAAGGTACATTTTAATTACAAAAGAAATGGAAACACCCAAGTTTTTAGTCTCTAGCTTGTGGTCTGTGTTCAGTTTTTATATATATATATATATATATATATATATATATATATACTCTCTATTTATAAGCCATAATGATATATCATATATGTAAAAAATATATATATTTTTTGGCAAAGGAAGTTAAATTATTTGTATACATTTTTATATAAATATTAAACCTCTTCCCTTCTTTACTTATATCCATGTCATATATATATATATATATAATAAGTTTCAAAAATATTAGGGATCCTCTGAATAATTTTCTTTAAATTTGATATATTTACAATTAATTTCTTTAACATTCGACTTACAAAATATTATATATTTTTTATTATTGCTTCTGCATTTATATATACTAATTTTGCAGATTTTATTGGGATTATTTAAATCTCCAACTTAATTTATTACACACAAAGTCTGCTAACATATATGCATGTTTTTTTTTTTTATTACTATTTGATCATACCTCGGCTCAACAATTGAACAGAAAATTGTGGTGCAAGTTACAATACATTCGGAGAAGTGCAAATCTCTCATCATGACAATAATTGCCAAACTGGAAGGTATTATATATCTCCAAATATTTTTTTTTTTTTAGCTTAATATATGATACACATCTTTAATTTTTGTTAATCTTACATTTTTTGGAACATTTATAATTTCATCTTAAATTTTTATGGTAAAAAATTAACTTTTAAGTATTAATTAAAACTTGAAAACTCTAATTAACTTATTTCATTTTATAATTAATACTTAATTTTCATATATATATATATATATATATAGGCATCAAATCAATGGACATGGACATGGAGAAAAGCACTCTGACGGTGGTGGGCACCGTCGACCCGGTGTGCGCGCATCGTCAATGCTCTGAGGAAGAAGAAATGTTGCGCTCAGATCGTGACGGTGGAGCCCGAGAAGAAAGAAGAGAAGCCGCCGGAGGATGACAAGTGCAAGAAGATAGAGGAGTGCAAGAAGTTGTTAGCAGAGCAGTGTTGTCCGCCGCCTCATTGCGCCCCGCCACCTCCTTGCGCCCTGCCACCTCCTTGCGCCCCGCCACCACCGTATATGGCGTGTGCCCGTAACGTCATGGTGTATGAAGATCCAACCGGGTGCACCATTTCGTGAAGTATATAGCTAGTGTGAATAAATGAAGATTCTGATAAGAAAATTATGAAGTATGTATATGATTTTAAGTGTTTCTAGTTCTACTCAAGAAAGAAAGTGAGGAAATGTAAATTATATGTACAATAAAATTGCTAGCTAGCTAGAAGATGGTGGAGTCTAGTGAAATGGTGGTATTTGTAAAATTTGTTCTTTGTGATTAAATACTTTCACCAATTAATTTTATGAATATATAGTAAAATCTTGACCAGTCGTCACTCTTCTTTTTTGCTTCTTTTTAATTAATTAGTTGATCTTTCGGCTGAAATTATTATATCTTATAATAAAGGGTCAAAAACTCATCCCTTGTGAAAAAACCGATACGGGCCTTAAATTTTATTGGGTTGGGTGGGATATTAATGTACATTAACGGTAGTGATCAATCTAAGTAAACAATCAACGATTAAGGTTTCTTTTTTAGGGAAGATAAAACTTTCATGTCAAAATATTCAATCTCCTTTTATTAGGAGTAAGGATATATATGAGAATAAGTATTGAGATGTGTCTGTTAAATAAAAAATTATAATTATTAGCATTTTACGTGTGTTAATGTTATAAAGTTTACATGAATTTAATCATTAGCCTTCATATAATAGATATATGTAAAATTCGAGTTGTACGTATTAGATATATATAACTGTTCAAGGATGTCAAATGTATAAAACAAGTACAGAGTAAAAGGTACATTATTCCAGACTGCATTATTGCAGCTAGCGTCGAAGATATATCTCTATTAATTAGAAAACCACCGGTTAAGATTGAAAAAATATACCCATTTGAAACTACATACATTGGCAACCAATGTTTAACTTCGGTTTGTTAATTTGTTAACAACTTCCTGCAAGATTACTTGTACAATTGTATTACTACTAGTACTCTCCTTCACTGTCCTTGTCCAACAGTCAGTAGTCGATAAACATCAATTTTGTTAAAGTATCATGCACTATATATTGACCTAATTAATGTGCAACTTGATTTGATTCAAATTTAACCATGCATACGTAACAAAAATACAAAATAATAATCTGTAAGAAACTAAGAATACTTCCTGTATTTTTCAAGTTGTTAAATTATATATCTGCTATCACATTATATAGAATAATTAATAATAACAAGTATTTTAGTTAATTTTCTTATCAATCTTTTATCAATTTAGTTTATTTAATAGTTGTTAATTATGTATTTGAATCAACTCGTTTGGATTAAATCTCTCTTTCCATAACCAAGTCAGGATTCAATATTCGGTTCAACTAATTAATTTCAACATGTTCATGATTTCTTTGTTCACTGTAGGCTTATAGCATCTCCCTCTCTCCCTCTTTCTTTCACTGTCACGATTTGGTTTGCACATTATATAACTTATTATGCATACTATATATAGCTTACTATGCAAACTAATGCATTTATTTTGTAGCTTATCTACTATGCAGCTCGTAAGGTTGTAAACTGCATATTAATGGATGTCTTTCTATTATGCATGTAAATTTATTTATTGTGCACACTGATTTAATTAATATTCATAGTATTGGTTGTAGAATGCATGTTACAAATGTTATATGCAAGTAATAAAAAAGGTTTATTATGCACACAAATGTATTGATTATAGAATGCATGTTATCATAATATTTTCTATGCAGACAAACATGTTTAGTGTGCAAATTGTTTAATGTTTTATAGTTCAGTGAATTATTAGTTTTACATGCATGATAAACAACTTCCGTAGCATAATAAATAAATTGACATGCATAATTCAGAAGTGCGGAGCATATTTAACTAGTCAAACTATCTAGATCAACGCCGGGGCTACAGTGATATCTCAATATCATCTCCCTGGGGTTCTCTAAGGATTACGGAAACTAGACGAACGAAAGTTTCATGTGATCAGTTGTCCAGCTGAAAGAAGATTGATATCTAGCTGTCCTCTCCAAAAGAAAATAGAACGCAAATTTTGATGACATATTGTGATGTGCTTCTTAAAGCATACATTAAGAGAGAGAGAAAAAAAAAATCACAGCAGACAGGACACAGATTGAGAGGAATAAACAAACACAAAATTCGGTTATATTAGCTGATCAACATTGATCTGTGCTAATTAAATAACCGATACGAGGTTGACCGTTGATGTGTTGTTGGTGTTTTGAATCATGAATAATTTGGAAAAATAATTAATTTTTGGTAGATATCAATAATGCCGGGAAAGAAAAATTTTCTTAAATAAGCATTAGACTAAATTAACTAATTTTCATCAATGACATTAGAGTATTAATATTTTTACGGGTGGCCATAACAAGGGCATAACTTGGAGTCACGCCCTTTAAGCAGCATTTTCTCTACAGGTGTTGCCCGAAAAGTCAGATCATAAAAGAGTGCAACTTGAATTTGCGTCCTTTAAATTTTTTTCATTGTTTTATTTTTTTTTTCAAATATACTATCATATAGATCTTTTCATGACCTTTCCGGAATGTATTTGTATGTTTCGTGGGGATTTTCTTATAAAAAAATTATGCATACTAGAGCTGTAACTCGGGCTTCGCCCTGAAATATGATAACAAAAAATAATAAAGCTTATAAAATAAAAAATATTTATTTTAAAAAAATTTAACATAATTTAAAATTTTTGATGCGAATGATGATGATGATGATGATGTATAATTTATAAATAATAGCACATAAATGTTGGATCACTTTAAAGATTAAATTTTGTCTTAGATATATCATATCATTGTTGTAAATCAATGCATTAATTGGATATCCAAACTTGCAATTCTAGTTTTCTTAATTACCTTTTCGGTCCAAACTTGTAACCCAAGTTTTTAATTTGTGTGTAAGAAGGAGCCTATATATAAAGGCATTGTAAGCTTGTAATGGGACACCGATAAGAAATAAGATTGCAATATTTTCCCCTCCATATTGTCTCAATTTTATAACACGTTATCAGCACAAGTTTGCTCTAGTTGAGTTGAGACGAGGTCGTAATTTTTTTTAATTGAAGCACGAGTTTGCTCTAGTTATGTTGCTACCGGATTGCATTCATTATAGAGGCAAGGTATCGCTATTGTAAGACTGCAATACGATTTTGTCTAGAAGGTATATTCTAAATTATATTTCATCATCTTACTTTTAGTAATGATTTTATATCTTGGATGAAACTTTTTCTTTGTATTGCATGAGAATATTATTTTCATTCCTGAAGAATGATAATGCAAATACATGAAAAAAGCCAGAAGCTTTTGTACATATAATTAATAGAACCTGAAGTTCTTGATCATAATATTTTAGAACCTGAAGTTCTTAGCCAAATTGTCTTTATATAAAAAGAACCAGAAGTTCTTATATGAACCAGAAGTTTTCATGTGAAAATATGATAACCAGAAGTTATTGTACGCCACTGGATGTTTTTGATAACCAGAAGTTATCAACTTAATAAATATAATATCTCCAATACTTAATTCTCTTAATAACCTGAAGTTATTAAGATTTTTCTTGTTCGACAATTTATTTATTTATTATTGAACACATTTGCACATTTATTTGAATTAGTAGCAATTTTTTTGTTTTGTAGTTATTATGTCAAACTTTATTGAACTTGAATTTCATAATATACACGAATCAGAAGTTCTACTAAATTATAAGTACCACATAAAAAGAACTTGAAGTTCTTATGATATTAAAAAAAGATAGAAGTTAGTACTATCTTCGATGACTAGAAGTTTTTACTGTGTTTGATAACCAGAAGTTATCACATAATTTAATAAGATGTCTTTCATATTTGATAAACTCAAGTTACTAAGAATCTTTTTGATTAGCTGTTTTTATTTATATATTTTATAATATACAAGAACCTGAAGTTCTTATATGAAACAAGATATTCTCACATACTAAGAACCTGAAGTTCTTACATGAAATAAATGTTTCCACGTACAAAGAACCTGAAATTCTTAATAAAAATCTTTATTACTAATAAAATAATAACCAGAAGTTATTATATGCAAATAGATATTAGTGTAATATTTGATAACCCGAAGTTATCAAATAAATAAATAAAGTGCCTCTAATACTTGATTAAGAAATATAATAACCAGAAGTTATTATATGCTAATAGATGTTAGTACAATATTTGATAACCCGAAGTTATTAAATAAATAAATAAAGTGTTTCTAATACTTAATTTGTTTAATAACTTGAAGTTATTAAGATTGTTTAGATTTATTTTTGAAAGCTTTTATTTATTAATTTTATTAAAAAAAACGCATATTTAATTGTATTAGCATTTTTTGTAGTTGTTATGGCAAAGTTTACTAAACTTGAGTTCAATGCTCTTAATATATCGGAAAAGTATTATCTCTCATTTCATGCCTTGAATTTGCTCCCGCAGCAGCAATATCGAGAGCGTTATTTTCAAATACATTTAGAATTATCTTAATGTCTTCTTGTTGTGAAAAAATAATAATAATAATAATAATGAGCTTATGATCAGAAATTATCAATCATGATCTAATAATCCTAGTCTATTCCCTAAAGCGAATATGACATTATGTAAAGAGGATCATGGACGAAGACATGGTCACGACCCCAGAAGAGGTTGCGGACATCATTACAGTAATAATGTTGGGAGATATGAAAAGAGAAATAAATTATTTTCTAAGATATATGATAATATATGCTATAGATTTGGTATGGCAAACTATCGGTCCCACACGTTTTACTCCTAAATATTTAGTTAAATTGTATCAAGCATCCATCAATAAAAAGAGAAAAGAAGTTGAAACCAATTTTGTTGAAAAGATCCAGATAATTTGATTTTAGACACACCTAGATGTTTCAGAGTTATTTGAAAATGTTGATGAAGAAATATTTTTCTCGCTTGTCTCCTGCAGAGACATATCTTAATACAATTTCTGGCATTAGTAACTTAATTGAGGGCTCCGGGCGAGCTTGTATTTTGTTACCTGAAGAAACAAAATTAATTATAAATGATGCATTGTATTCTAGTAAATCCAGAAGAAATTTACTAAGTTTTAAAGATATTCGACTCAATGGTTATCATCTTGAAACCATGGCTGAAAATAATATTGAATATCTTCAAATTACATATGTTAAATATGGCCAGAAGATCATATTAGAAAAGCTAGAAGCTTTATTTTCTGGATAATATTGTACTCATATATGATGCAGAACTGGGCAGAAATGATATGTTGTGGTATTTCGACCATAACTTTCTCAATATAGGTCCAAATGAGGTGATTCAAAATTCTATAGAAAGATAAAGAAACGAGCTACAACTTTCATGTTTTGAGTTTTCTCAGAATCG
This sequence comes from Cyperus esculentus, assembly GCA_030179965.1. Taxonomy (NCBI): domain Eukaryota; kingdom Viridiplantae; phylum Streptophyta; class Magnoliopsida; order Poales; family Cyperaceae; genus Cyperus; species Cyperus esculentus. The sequence goes on along the minus strand of JASGLE010000003.1, from coordinate 3,527,084 downwards.
GAAGGCATCTCAGTCGAAATGGCGAATTAATACAGCATGGTCATTATGACATGAATAATTTCGGCACTGTTTTATGGGCGGTCCGTGCAGAACTGGGCAGAAATGATATGCTGTGGTATTTCGACCATAACTTTCTCAATATAGGTCCAAATGAGGTGATTCAAAATTCTATAGAAATATAAAGAAAAGAGCTACAACTTTTTGTTTTGGGTTTTCTCATATTCGGAAGGCATCCCACTCGAAATGGCGAATTAATACAGCATGGTCATTAGGGCATAAATAATTTCAGCACTGTTTTATGGGCGGTCCGCCCCAGATGTACGGCGATCCGCCCCAGATGGTTCTGAATTGCGTTTTTTAGATATCTTTTGTACTGTTTGTTTTATGTTTATTTTTAGGGTTCAGTTTTGTTTTCCTATATAAGTAGACTCATGCCCTTTAGGCAGAGGGAGTTGTTTTTATGTATCTAATATCCAGAAAATGAATTCTGTGTGAATTCTCAATCGAATTCTGTGTGAATTCCCAAAATCTCTCGTGTGTCTTCCGATTGCTCTCTCCCCCTACTGATGCACGAACGGTAGGAGACGACAAGTGGAAAAGTACGATAACACGAAAGATTTTTGTGAATTCACACAGAATTCAAGGTTTTTGATAACTTGGATACAAAATAACAACTTTCCTGTCTAAAGGGCATGAGTTCACTTATATACAAAAGATAATTAACACCCTAACATCACATAAAGCAAAAACAGTTAAAAAAAATCTAAAAAAAATGCAAAGAAAGCCTAAAAGACGCCATCCATAACCGTCTGCAAATATTTCGGACCGAAATTATTCCTGCCATAATGACCATGCTGTATTAATTCGTCATTTCGAGTGGGATGCCTTCCGAATATGAAAAAACTCAAAACATGAAAGTTGTAGCTCTTTTTGCTATCTTTCCACAGAATTTTGAATCACCTCATTTGGACCTATATTGAGGAATTTATGGTTGAAATACCACAGCATATCAATCTGACCAGTTCTGAGGCAGACCGCCCTCTATCTGCATCATTCTCCCCCTCTAAGAAAAAAACTCGCCCTCGAGTTTTGTCTTTGTAGACTTCCTGTAAGTTGTACAACATTAGCACAAACACCAAAACATTGTGAAGAGGTCCAATGATGTTCATGAAATAAATAACTCCTTCGTTCATCATTCTCCTTAATAGATCAACAAAGAATATTGTTTCCGCCAAGGTTGGATTAAACAAAAATCTTTCGTGTTTCTCGTACTTTTCCACTTGTCGTCTCCTACCGTTCATGCATCAGTTGGTATCAGAGCAACCAGGTTGATAGCAGATGCAAACCGTGGTTGTGGTCGGGGTCGTGGCCGAGGTCGGGATCGTGGAGTCGATCCTGAAGAAGAGGTGCCGGCGAACCGCCATCGAGACCAGCGAGATCTGGAGATCGCAACGATGGGGAGACGAATCCGAGAGTTGGAACGCCAACTTGCCGAGGCAAGGGTGGGTTCCACCAACGGAGAGGACGAGGAGGAGTCGGCCTCCCTTGACTCTTCCGCAACGGGCGACGATGATGAGGAGTTCAACCCGTGGGGGGCTCCGAATCACGGGCGAAATCAGCGGCAGCGGCCGGAGCCCGAACAGCCCTATCAAACCCTAGGGATAAAGATCGACCTACCGGAATTCGATGGTAAATCTCACCCCGATGAGTTTATTGATTGGTTGCACACCGTCGAACGGGTTTTCGATGTGAAGACTCTGACCGACGAGCAAAAAGTGAAATTGGTGGCCATTAAATTGAGGAAGCATGCCTCGATTTAGTGGAAGCACGTGAAAACCCGGCGTGCCCGAGGAGGGAAGCCTAAGATTCAGAGTTGGAGTAAGATGAAGAAGAAACTGATGGCCAAGTTCTTACCCACTCAATACCGGCAGGAGGCTTTCATCGAGTACCACAACCTTAAGCAAAGGGGTATGTCAGTGGAGCAGTATACCAATGAGTTTGACGTTTTGCGGATGCGGTGTGATGTTGTTGAGGAGGATTAGCAGATTGTGGCTCTGTATTTGGTCGGGTTGAAACCAGAGATCTCCGATGTGGTGTACCTACAACAGTACTACTCGTATGATGATGTGTGTAGGTTGGCCTTGAAGGTCGAGTCGCAACAAAGGAGAAAGGGCGTCAGTCAACCACGGTACCAAAGCCGTTTCTCCGGCGCCGAGACTAGTAAGCGAGCACCTCCCTCCAACCTTAAACCCGCAACTTCAACAACCCAAACTCCAAGCCCCAAACCCCAATCCGAGAAGGGACAAACCAGTCGGGGAGGTTCTATGACCAACCGACGTTGCTTTAAATGTCAAGGCCTCGGACACTTGGCGGCCGATTGTCCGAACCGGCAGATCGTGATGTTGGTTGAAGAGGATGTGGACCCAGTATATGACGAGTATGACGAGGGCCCTGAGGAGCATCAAGCGGACGATGAGGAGGTCACCTATGCTGATTCGGGTGAATCCTTAGTGGTCCGACGCGCATTGAGCGTGACGGCCCACGGAGATGAGTCGTGGTTGAGGCACAACATCTTTCATACCAAATGCACCAGCGACGGTAAGATATGTAATGTGATCATTGATGGGGGCAGTTGCGAGAATGTGGTGTCTAACACGATGGTGGAGAAACTTGGACTCAAAACTGAGGACCACCCACAACCCTACAAGTTGACGTGGTTCAAGAAGGGTAACGAGGTAAAAGTGTCAAAACGGTGCCTCGTGAAATTTTCAATTGGGAGGAAATACACCGATGAGGTTTGGTGCGATGTGGTACCTATGGACGCATGTCACATCCTGTTGGGTAGGCCGTGGCAGTTTGATCGAAGGACGAAGCATGACGGCCATAGGAACACCTATACGTTTCAGAAGGACGGTGTTACCATTACCCTCGGTCCTTCGGACTTGAGGAAGGAGCCCAAGAGCCAATTACTGTCGCACTCGGAGTTTCAGAACGAGGTGGGGCAGACGGATGAGGTGTTTGCCTTGGTGGTGACTGAGGCTAATGATGACGGTCCGATCGTTGATCGAAGAATTCGCTGATGTTGCACCGACATAATTGCCATCCAGATTGCCACCCATGCGCGACATCCAACATTGCATTGACTTCGTGCCAGGGGCGGTCATTCCTCATAGAGCCGCTTATTGCATGAGTCCCAAAGAGCACGTGGAGTTACAGAAGCAAATGCACTCACAAGTTCGAGGTCCGATTGAAAAATCAAACAAGAAGTACAAAGAGCGGGTAGACAGGCGCCGCAAGAGGATGGTGTTTAGAGCAGGCGATCTGGTATGGGTTCATCTCCGAAAGGCACGATTTCCAACAGGTAGGTATGGCAAGCTACAACCTCGAGCCGATGGACCGTTGCGGGTATTGGAGAGGATCAATAACAATGCCTACAAGATTGATCTCCCGGGTGAGTATAATGTGTCGGCCACCTTCAACGTGGCGGATTTATCTCCTTACATCACCGACAATGAGAGTGAGTCGTCGGTGGGTGATTTGACGGATGATGACGTGGCAGATGAAAGGAATAGCACGATGGCTAGAGATGCGGAAATTAAAATTTTCTAACCAAAGCATGTGCAGTTCAATCAGATCTTGCCAAACGAACGACTTATCGCTGATCTACACAATAACATGCATAGAGAGGCAGTAGTTATTATACCTTTAACGCGTGATTGGTTGCTCTCGGCTGTCCCGTCGCGCGCGTCACCCTTGTCCACCAAAGGGTCGGCCACCACCGTCCGTCTAGGCGAGAAGACGTTGCCGGCGGGTCCTTCGATCTTTTCCTCGCACGAATCTCAACCCTAAACCCTAGGTTTGATAGAGGAGATTTCTCAACACATGAGAGAGAGAGAGGAAGAAAGGTGGCTAGGAAAAACTTACTTTTTCGTGCATGAAACCTTCCCTTTTATACTTATCAAGAGTGATTAAGGAAACCCTAATCACATACCCTAATCTGCCTTTCTGTCAGGTTGCGTTATAACACACCCAATATTGCGTTATAACGCAACACCTGACAGAACCAGATTTCTGTCACAGATTCCGTTATAACGTAACATATGTTGCGTTATAACGGAACTGCTGACAGAACCAAATGACAAGTATTCTCTCATATGTTCGAGACATAAGATCAAAACATCATAGCCATGATGATATTCAGGTTATCATGATGCCCAATCAAGCTCAAGTCAGGCCACGCCTGATTTGACTTATTGCCATCACTCGTTACACGTTCGCCAACGTGACACGAACCTGAACAGGACTAATGGTCGAGAGCCTTTGTAGGTGTGACCTTATAGGGATCTGGATCATGTTGGGTTGCATTAACAGTGATTCTCATCTACCTGTTCAATGCTGATCATCATCAGTGTCAAGCCATCCACGTGACGATCCCCAAATGATACAGACAGTACGCACGTCCACGTAGTATCTTGATCCTGAGTAAGAGTACCTTACTTGTGTTGATTCTATGTCATATGAATATCCAAGATCAGTCCGAGGCAGGATTGTGTCATCCTCACGACCATATCATTTACTTGACGTCCATATAGATTAAACACATGACTAAGATTAATCATTGCGCGCGTGTGTAATCCATAATGTCAAGGGGCCCAGAGGATATCATAACTCATCTATGATGAGAGACATTCCAGTATCTTGATCATCCATGATCCAAGCTACCAATTCTACACACCGAACTGGAATCCCTTATGCCACCTGTTACGGTTGGGATAGGAAACTAGTCACAGTGTGCAGTCATGATATTTGATCATGACAACCTCAACCGTGAATCCAACACTGACAAGAATATGAATGACATAACACATTCCTTTTGTCATATTCTTGTCGCGGTCAGTCCAATGCCATGTCACAGAGAATGTGCACATGCATCCATATGATCTAGTTGACAGCCGCGCTATCAATGGGACGTGATACAAACCCATCTGCTAGACTCATATGCTGATCCTATCTGACCAACTAGAGTACCATGCTAGTTATCATAGATCAGGGCAGTTTTAGAATTGACGTCATACCCATCATGGCATATCACTTGCTCTTGTCGTAAACGACACAAGCCATAACGTAACATCAATTCAAGGAAACTAATGAATAAAACATCCAAATAAGAATAACCATGAACAAGCGAATACCATATATATATAAATATAAATATGTATGTTTCTCTAGTACATAAACACTAACAGCAGATTCAAGGGCGAATATTTTCTTAGCGGGGGAGATTGATGCAGAATTGGGCAGAAATGATATGCTGTGGTATTTCGACCATAATTTCCTCAATATAGGTCCAAATGAGGTGATTCAAAATTCTATAGAAAGATAAAGAAAAAGAGCTACAACTTTCATGTTTTGAGTTTTCTCAGAATCGGAAGGCATCCCAGTCGAAATGGCGAATTAATACAGCATAGTCATTATGGCATGAATAATTTCGGCATTGTTTTATGGGCGGTCCGCCCCAGATTTTCGGCAGTCCGCCCCCAGACGGGTCAAGTAGCGTCTTTTGGAATTTTAATACGTTTTTAGGCAGTTTTATTTGTTTCTTTGTTTTGTTTCTCTTCTATTTTCTTATATAAGCAGACCTAAGCCCCTGGGGCAAGAATAAGTTGTTGTTATTTTATCAAAGTTATCAAAACTTAGAATTCTGTGTGAATTCTTTCAAAATCTTTCGAGTCCTTTCTTGTTCGTCGCTTGTCGTCTCCTACCGTTCGTGCATCAATATAAATCCAATCGAATCAAATATGGTCAATAACCAAAAGTTACCTGACACAAATATGTTCACTTTGTGGCATGATAGATTGGGTAATCCAGGTAGAACTATGATAAGGAGAATAATTAAAAGTGCAGATGAGCATCCCCTAAAGGACCTGAAGATCCTATTTATAAAAGATTTATCATATGCAGCATGCTCTCTTGGAGAATTGATAATTATTTAATAATTATTGTATGTCAATTGGGATTGAGCATTCGGTAGCCCATGTACATACACAAAATAGTTTAGCTAAATTATTAATTAAAATATTGCAAATGATTACTAAACTATTACTTATGAAAGGTAATCTACAATCTTTTGCATGGAGACATGCCATTTTACATGCTGCTGCACTTATTAGATTAAAGACCAACTGCATATCATAAATTTTCTCCATTACAATTGGTCTCCGGAAGAGAACCAAATTTGTCCCATCTAATTTCTCCTCCACAATGCACAAAAATGGGATCACAAAGAAGATTGAGAATTTATATTGATTTCAACTCTCCATCAATCATTAAATATTTAAAACCATTAACTGGAGATGTTTTACAGCACGTTTTGCTGACTGTCAGTTTGATGGATCAATATTCTCAATCTTAGGGGGAGAAAAGAAAATGCTGGGAAAAAGAAGTAACATAGAATGCATTGAAGTAAAATATCTGTGCTAATAATTCCCTAACACTAAAAACGGTTAAGTTCACAAGCGTATGAACCTATCGATGTAGTGGTTGGGTGTCGAACCACAAGGACAACAAGTAATGCACTGGTTATCAATTCTACAACCGATCTAGACAATTCGAATTTGAAGGTTTAATTAAACTAATCCTAAATTTAAAACTAATGGTAGCAAACTTGGAAAACTCAATTAAACTTGAACTAGGGACGTTGGTTTAATTATCCCTTGTAGAATTAATTCACTCGATTAGCACTTTTAATTATATTGTTGTGAGAGGGTATCAATTCAATTGTCAGTACTAAACTACAGTGTTAATGGCTTATTACCGTACACAAACTCTTGGATTTCACTATTAAGTTCCTCACCCTACAAGTTTAATGTTCATTAAGTTCTTGATACAATTAATCAACTACAAATTCTACTTCGCGGTTAAACATATCGCACAATTAATAGTTAATTAATAATTTCTCCTAGAATTACGATTTCACGGTTAAGTATCTCATCATAAATCCTAATTTTGTTTCCTAAATCCAAAACTACGAGTTTACTTGTCAGTCGTAACCCTAGTTTCTAAGATGATGCGCGTAGCGATTAAACAACACACAAGAAATTTAACAATAAACAAAATCACAACATAAAATTAAAAGCGTAATCAGAGTAAATTAAACTAAAAGTTCAAACTACAAACCAACATCCCTAGAGAGGGGATTAGCCTCTCATGACTACCAAAGACAATTCAGAATTCATGTTCAAGCAAGATATAGAGGAAAGAGAGAAAAGAAGGAAGAAGAAATCAAACACCGAGATATCGTGAGAACTCCCGATTCCGATCTCCAGTCTCTAAGTTCTTCTCTAATTCTATTTCCTAATTCAGTTCTTCAAGATACCAACCCGACTCTCAGAAGAGAAGGGGAGTCTATATATAAAAACCCAGAAAAATAGACTAAAGGTTGCCTCAAAACATCAATAACTGCTGAGATAGAAAAACTCGCCAGAAAAATATTTCGGACCGAATTGATTTAGTTCGGACCGAAATTCTTCACTGTTTCAAAACACATAATTTCAGTCCGAATTAATTCAATTCGGTCCGAAATTTCTGCAGAATCTTCACTGGTTCAGTTTAGACAATTTCGGTCCGAACTGATTTATTTCGGTCCGAAATTCTTGCAGTTTCTCTTCAATAAATTCGCGTTCCGCCTGTCTTCCTTCGGTCTTCTTGTTTTGTGTCCAAATCTCTCCAATTCTTCATATCTGCAATCAAAATCAAGAATGCGGCAGTATCTCGAACTTGACACAAAAACTAAACTAAATTAACTCAAAACTAAATAAAAAGGTATAGTTTAAGAGATAAATCCCGATATAAAATAGAGTACAATTAAGACTCATCATGCATCATTAATATCTTATCTTGATCCCCGAAGTGGTCAATGTGAACTGGAAGTTCAAAAGATTATACATTTACAAAGAATGGCAAATAAATTGCGAGATGCATTTACATATATAAAAAGAGTTACTAAAGCCTATATGCCAGCTTTAAATGTACCTGCTCGAATGGATGTAATCTCCGCAGAGGTTACTGTACAAAGAAAACGTGGAAGACAAATCGGTTCCAAAGACATTACTCCACAGAAAAAGAAGGAGCAAAAGAAAGCAGTTGGTGTAGCACAAAAGAGGTTATTGATAAAACCCCTGAAGAGGTTAATAAAATCCTAGAAGAGATTGGTAAAATCCCAGAAGAGGTTAATAAAATCCCATAAGAGATTGGTAAAACCCCTAAAGAGGTTAATAAAATCCCAGAAGAGATTGGTAAAACCCCTGAAGAGGTTAATAAAATCCCTGAAGAGATTAGTAAAACCCCAGAAGAGGTTGATGAAGTTCCAGAAGAAACTCGGGTACCTAATGATTATGAGATCTCAATAAACTATGTACAGAATGGTACAACATGGAACCGAAATGAAACACATGTTGATGAAATTTTTGCATATGCTATAGCAATTGATGTCCTTAATGAGGATGATTATGTGCCTAAAACTCCTGAAGAGTGTATGCACAAAAATGATTGGCCAAAATGGAAAGATGCCTTAAAGGCTGAATTAGAATCGCTTGAGAAGCGCAATATTTTTGGACCTGTAGTCCTAACTCCCAAAGATGTTAACCCTGTAGGTTACAAATGGGTATTTGAAATAAATAGGAATGAAAAAAAAAATGAGATTGTGAGATATAAAGCAAGGCTTGTGGCACAAGGTTTACGCAAATACCGGGAGTTGATTATGAAGAAACGTATTGATCACCTGTTGTGGATGCAATAACTCTCAAATGTTTAATCAGTCTCACAATCAATGAAAATCTGCAAATGCGTCTCATGGACATAGTAACAGCTTATTTGTATGGATCACTTGATAATGATATCTATATGAAAGTCCCTGAATGATTAAAAATGCCTGAAGCATTTAAATCAAAACCTCGACACATGTATTCTGTAAAGTTGAAAAGATCTTTATATGGACTAAAACAATCAGGTCGAATGTGGTATAATCGACTTAGTGAACATCTTATAAAAGAAGGATATAAATCTGATATAGTTAGTCCATGTGTTTTCATTAAGAGATCAAAATCTGGCTTCACAATTATTGTAGTGTATGTTGATGATTTGAATATCATTGAGTCTCCTGAAGAGATCGAAAATGCTGCGACATTATTAAAGAAAGAATTTGAAATGAAAAACTTTGGTGTAACAAAGTTATGTCTCGGCCTGCAGATCGAGCATTTGCATAATGGTATTTTTGTCCATCAATCAAATTACATCCAGAAGATGTTGAAACGCTTTAATATGGACAAAGCTTATCCTCTAAGTACACGAATGGTTGTCCGATCACTTGATATTAAAAATGATCCATACCGTCCCCGAGAAAAGAATGAAAAAGTTCTTGGTCCTGAAGTACCATACTTGAGTGCTATTGGGGCTTTGATGTATCTTGCTAATAATACAAGACCTGATATTGCAAGATACAGTTCTGATCCAACTCGTCGACATTGGAACGGAATTAAGGATTGTTTTCGTTACCTTTGTGGAACATGTGATATCGGACTATTTTATTAGAAGGATACAAAGTCCAAATTGGTTGGGTATGCAGATGCAGGATACTTATCAGATCCGCATAAAGCTCAGTCGCAATCTGGATATGTATTCACATATGGAGGTACCGCGATTTCATGGCGATCAACGAAGCAAACACTGACATCAACATCATCAAATCATGCCGAATTGATTGCTCTATACGACGCTATTCGAGAATGTGTCTGGTTAAGATCAATGATCCAAAACATCCAAGAGGGATGTGGGCTCGAGTCAATCAAAGGAAGCCCAACAGTGATTTATGAAGATAATGCCGCATGTATTGCTCAAATCAAAGGAGGATATATCAAAGGTGACAGGACCAAGCACATTTCACCAAAATTCTTCTCAACACATGATCTTCAGAAGGATGGTTTGATAGATGTTTGTCAAATTAAATCATGTGAAAATTTGGCAGACCTATTCACGAAATCATTGCCGAGAAGTGTTTTTGAACAACTTACACATAAGATTGGTGTTCGTCGCTTAAAAGATGTACATTAAAATGAGAGGGAGTATTATACACGCTGTACTCTTTTTCCTTCCACTAAGTTTTTTCCCACTGGGTTTCCTTAGTAAAGGTTTTAATGAGGCAGCATAACTAATCCAGAAGTATCAGTTAATTCAATTTAGTCCTGAAGTACCTAAATAATATTTGTCATGCAGTACAAATATTAATACTGTATAATACAATACTTTAATTAGGCATTTTTCTTATAGACATCCAAAGGGGGAGTGCTGTAAATCAATGCATTAATTGGATGTCCAAACTTGCAATTCAAGTTTTCTTAGTTACCTTTTTGGTCCAAACTTGTAACCCAAGTTTTCAATTTGTGTGTAAGAAGGAGCTATATAAAGAGGCATTGTAAGCTTGCAATGGGACACCGATAAGAAATAAGATTGCAATATTTTCCCCTCCATATTGTCTCAATTTTATAACAATCATCTTATTAAATGGGGAGAGAGAATAAATATGAACCATTGGATCAAAGTATATTAATAGATTTAAACAAAATCAATGGTTAATAATATTGATGATGTGTCATAGTTGATGTGTTTAGAGAGTTTTCCCTCTTTCTAGTTTATAAATTTGAAGTTTTATATTAAATTATAACTTTTTACTATATTTTATAGATATAATTGTGTTGTCTTATTTTATTGGTAAACCTAATCTCTAAATAATATTATAAATTTTATATTGTAGAGTACAGGTTTATTTTATTATGTCTTGCATTAGCTTAATTTGTTAAAAGTATTACATAAAAGTTTAATTTTTTATAGTTTCTATACTATTAGATATTACTAAAAACTTTTTCAAATTATACAAATAAAATAATAATCTATAAACTAGAAAGAGGGGTAACTCTTCAAGCATCTCAACTATGCCACATCATCAATATTATTAACCATTGATTTTGTTTAAATCTCTTCATCTACTTTGATCCAATGGTTTATATTTATTCTCCCTCCCCATTTAATAAGATGATATGATATGTCTAAGACAAAATTTAACCCTTAAAGTGGTCTAACATTTATGTGTTATTATTTATAAATTATATATCATCATCATTATCATTATTCACATAAAAAATTTTAAAATTATGTTTATTTTTTTAAAATAAATAGTTTTATTTTATAAGCTTTATTATTTTTTTGTTATCATATTTCGGGGCGAAGCCCGAGTTACAGCTCTAGTATTCATAATAGCTTTAAGAGTAAACTCCTATTGTAAGGTCCTGGGTTACTTTCCGTACTTGAAATAAATGTTGCTTCAAAATTTTATTGTAGGGACCATGGTGGGCATCCCCTGATCAAGTCAATTATAAAGCAGAATTTTATTTGTCTTCCTCTAAAACTTCAAAATTTCCCTTTTTTAATTTAAGAGTTAATGATATCATATTAATTTGCTCTTCTAAAACAATAAAACTTCATTAGTATTCCCCGTAAAAAGTTCATAATATCGTATCCGTCCAAACAATTAAGGTACTTAATTAATTAATTTCCACCCAATTTTTGATAAAAGGGAACAAATGTTTGAAGTGGTGTAAAGGATATATGGATCAATTTATGAAGGGGGCTGGGCACTGGGCAGGGATCACTTGACAAATTACGCTTTTTCTGGGCCCATGGTGGAAGTAACATCAAAATCAAACCCATGGTGGACCGCTGGACGCCAACAAAATTTAAAGCCGACAAATTAAACTACCTCCAGTATGCAACTCAATCAATTATGGGCCGAACTCAAAACTGATTCTGGGCTGGGTCAAAGAGCTACTGGGCTTCCGGACCAAAACTCCTCTTCTTCACTAGTCCTATTTCTGGGCCGTTTTGGGCCGAGTCACTCGTCGTCTTCTTCTAAAGCTCGTCAACATTCGCGCCTCTCTTAGCTTCATCTGATCCGTAGGAAGAGAGGGCAGCGAAGAACTCCGGCATCGGCGACTCTGATCTCCGATCAAGTGGCACCACTGAGATCGTGAGAATGAGGGAACACATCTGTGGTCTTGGATCGACGGGAGATAGAATGAGATTCACTCACGACAAGTTTTAGCACATATGAATGCAAACGTTTTCAGGATAGTATGCTCGTTTTTATATATGCAGAATTAGCTAAAGAATTATATAGAAAAGATGCTTAATAACACTAGTGCCAATTGTAGCCAGTATAAAACTATCAATGAAAGCTTCTGGAAGGCAGAAGGTGGAGCCTTGGCACCCGGAGTATATTTAGATGCCACTGTACATTTTAATCGCATACGGAGCAGAAGACTACTACTATGGAGCATGCTTCCTTGCTACTTGATGGTCCTTGTTCTAGTTGCATCCAGGAGAGTAGGCAATTGCAGCTAGCCAAAGATGATTAAAAATTGAGAAGCCTTCATAAGCTCAAAACTGAGAGCAGACCTGATAACTCCTGAAGTCCTTAATGCTCTCAATTGTGCTCAATTAACTGCCTTAGGCAGGACAATTAAGTCTAATTAATAATTATCCATCTAACCGAATTTCACTTAATTGGGATTTCTCAAAATTTGAGGGGTTTGTAAGTAAAATTTCCTGCTCATGTTTGATCTTCATCTCTTCCCCTCACTGTTGCGATCGTCGTCTTGAAAATTGGTCTCTTTCTTTTCATCACCCTACCAAACCATGATGATGCCTTGTGCACAGCATCTTGGGGATCTTAGCATGCTCATGCAGTTTTCAATTGGAGTCAAGTCCGTCCAGTTTGCCGGAATCGACACTGAGCCCTGAGCCAGCACTTCCCTTCTTTCTTTTCCTTACATACCGATTTCCTGGCTTATAGCCCCACATGCTAGCACCACTAGGTAGAGCTCAGAAGTACAATTCCAACGACACCAAGAACACGCCATGAGATGCTCGGAGCAGGAGGAATGTTGCCGGCGAATGTGCTGCTACCACAAGAATCGCGCCAGTTTTAAATTCATTATTTAATTCCTTTTCTGAAGCTGACAAGTGGGTCCAGTTAAAACTGGTCACAGTGATATGCTACACTGTTGGTTACTCATTCTTTTCACACTTCCTCTTCCTCCTTTCTACGGCAGGTGGCCCCCGTTTCGTCAGATTTGACTCTGCCCTTACTGAAGTTACCAACCCAAAGATCAGGTCTTGACTAACTTCATTTTTTTTAAAGTAATTTGAGGACTAGAGACAAGTCTTCCATATATATACATAAATAGGGTTGAACTAATTTTTTATATTCAGGCGGTACGGCGAATAATTGTCAGCACGGAGCAAATACTAGCAACTATCTTTTAATCAGTATATATGTGTGCGTCATTCGCTGAAGGGATGGAAGCAACTTAGCTGGTTTTAGTTGTTTATATATATCTTTTGGGTCAAATTATAATATTCTAACCAGGTCAGAAAACTCAAACATTAGTTTAATTCATTTGATTAAGCTTGAGGCAGAGGTAGGTAGTTTGATCGAGTAGCGGCATGGAGACTGATTCATTCCTCTATTGCACAGTAAATTTACTTCGCAGTACTCTGGCTGTTGGATTCGCTTTAAGATTTGTGCAACTCAATCTCAAAAAACCCCCTAAATCCACATCGTTGATTCGTTGTGCATGCACAATACTGCGCAGCAGAGGATAAGCACTCCATGAAGATACTCCATCGATCGTTGTCGATCTATCAAAAGTCCATGGCGAGAAGAAAATAATCTTGGTCTTTTAAGGAGCAGTGCATATGGCTCCTCCATGGCGCCTTGTTCTTGTACTACTACTACTTGAAGTTCTTATTGGAGTCCATAGCCAGCTTGATTCTAATGGTAACAGTATATCTTGTATTGCAAATCCACTGCTATGATCAGAAAGTTCTTAATTTACATTGTGATTCGAAATCTCACGGGAGAATTTTCCATTTTTTGAAAACTTTACATGATTTCTTTTGGATTTTTCAAGATCTTCGTATCAAATCTTCTAGGGTACCAAATTTACTGTCATTTAAGAATTTTTAGCTACTTTTTTTCTTCAGATTTTTGGAAAATGCCACTTTCTAATGCAATTTTTTTATTTTCTTCTTATATTTCCTCAACTTAAAATTGTATGGCGACACATACGTTTTGGAAATATCATATGCCGGCGACTTATTTTGATTCTCCTTCTAGGCTTTCTGAGCTTTGACTGCGGACTTGCCGCAAACACTAGCTATGAAGAGGGCACAACGAAATATACATATTTCTCTGATGATCAATTCATCGACGCAGGAATCAACGCTGAAGTCTCTTCATCCTACATCAAAGATGTCGACCCAAACATACCAAGGGCATTCATCACTCTTAGATACTTTCCAACCGGGACTCGAAACTGTTACACCTTAAAGAACTTGACAGTAGGCTTTAAGTATCTCGTAAGGGCAACATTCGTCTACGGGAACTACGACAACTCAAATAAGCCCCCGATTTTCGATATTCATCTGGGAGTCAACTTTTGGGATGCAATAGTAACTTATCCTGATTATGCTGAGATCATTGCCACTGCTACTGCAAATTACTTGCATGTCTGTCTGATTAATAAGGGCCTTGGAACTCCTTTCATCTCTTCATTGCACTTGAGACAATTCAACTCTGAAATGTATAAAAATGCTAATGCAACGCAATCTTTGATAACAACCGAGAGGACTAATCTGGGACCGAGCAGTTTCTTTTTAAGGTTACGGTATGTATGTTACAATAATTTATTATTTGTTTGAATATTTTCCATTTATAGAATATATCTATTTATTTTCCAAATTACTTGTTATTTTTACTAACCATTGGCTTTATAATATTGTCGGCGATAACACAATTTTTTTTATTTTTTACTCTATTAGATATCCTCTGGACAGGCATGATAGGTGGTGGTTCACCAAGAGTATCCCGGGAACAACAGAGATTGTGACAAACTCATCCATTGATACTGACTTGGACTTTGAGACCCCGTCACTTATTATGCAGAGTGCTGCCACCTATTCAAGTATCAAAGATCCACTTTCCATATTTTGGAGTAGCAACAGTGCATCCACCAGATATTTTGTCATTCTTCACTTCGCTGAGATTTAGAACGCAACAAGTTCAAGAGCAATCAATGTATATTCTAACGGACGTTCTGTGCTACCTGAACCTTACCATTTCAAATGGTTAAAAGGGGGACATGTCACGACGGAAACCTCAGGGTACACTCGTTACAATATAACACTAACGGCTGATTCAAATTCTACTCTTCCGTCTCTATTAAACGGATACGAGTTGTATAAAATCGCACCTGCCATCGGGTTTCCTACTCATACCGGAGATGGTAATTCTCTGGACCGGTTTATTATTACTAGTTTGCTTTTATTTGCTCTTAATTAGGACAACTGATCGAAACAGAGTTCCATTCTTTAGTTATATAATTTTTGCTTGCAGTCGCCGCTATTAACGGTATCAAGGAGGCTCATCAGATTAAGAAAGGCTGGAGTGGTGATCCCTGTGTACCAAAAGAACACACATGGAATGGTGTCAACTGCACTTCCAACTCCATTAATGGCAGTCCAAGGATCACAGCCTTGTGACTTGTTTTCCTTTTGTTGTCTATTTTCATCTTCATATTATTTTTTTCTTTTTTTTTAATTATATACAAGATATAATTAGTGCCATCTGCTGATGAAAATTTCTTAATTAATTTTCAGAAACTTGTCATCTAGTGGATTGACTAATTCCCTGAGTATATATTTTGGAAATTTAAGTGCCCTTGTGTCCTTGTAAGTTCTTTCCTTCCAAACTCACTAAATTGCAGAATATTAGAACATTTCTTTTTTTTTTTTTTTTTTTTTGAAGAAAGTGGAATACTCCACCAGTTTCATTGAAACTTTTTATTTTGTGCCTACGGAGGATTGAACCCATGACCTCTTGGAAGTCATCCTATAGTTAGCTACCACTTTAACTACTAGGCCATGTAGAATATTACAACATTAATTGTTGAAGAGGTGAAGTAATATTACATTAAAAAAATTAACAAATGTATATGTGCATGTACTTTGAGCCTTCTTTTTGGTCAAAATAAATTCAGAAATTATAGAACTCACTACTAAACTATATTTTCAAAATCCCCTACTTGTCATATTAATTCCAGTCTAACATATCCAATCAAGTTGAGATTTGGCAGAGTTCTTGAATCTTTGGTAGGTCATATTTATTAAGTACACTTATATTTATTTATGATATGATAAAAGTACCAATCTTGATAACGTCTAGCTCACAAATTGATTCTATGACTTCTTCAGCATAATCATTTCTTGCTTTTTTTTTAGGGATTTATCTAACAACAATCTGTCTGGATCTCTTCCTAATTTCCTTGATCAATTAACAGCTCTTACATTCTTGTAAGTGTTTCAAAAGTGTCCTTACTATCAAGTGTTTATTCGACCAGAAGCATCCGTAGTTATTTTGTTGATCTTTTAGGGATATAAGTGGAAATAGCAAGGTTTCGACTACGCTCCCCCTGGACTTCAGAGCAAACAACAAAGTGGAAGTCTAACATATAGGTAACAGTGTTTTTTTTTTTTTTCATTTCATTTTTTTCGCTTTCTTAGATGTTGTACGTACTATGAACGAAACTATATTCATTATGATTTATTGTGTTACTGGAAAGATTCTGGTAATTAATTCTCAATTTCTCATTAGCATTCTAAGCTTTAATGTTTGCGGTGTTAGGTTTGGAGACATAACTCTGCCTCCATCGCCATCTTCATCTCCTTCCCCGAAGAAGCATATCAGAATAGCAATTCCGGTGGTTGTCACATTGTCGGTTATTGCAATTGCGGCTGGAACTTTCTTTTGGTTGAGATGGAAACGTATGTTTGGTCCTTTTACTGTCCTTTTCCCCTTCCTTAGAGTAACAAAAATCATTGCTTTTGTCAAGCTTGAATGAGAAACTTTTATCACCCTTTTCTGGTTCCTGACAATTCAAAACAGAGTACTTGACATTTTTATATCCTTACTTTTATTATAAAAGAAGATTGAATTTTTTGACATGAAAGTTCTATCTTCCCCGAAGAAGAAACCTCAGCTATTGATTGTTTACTTAGATTAATTACCACCGTTGACGTACATTAATGCCCCGGCTCATTAAAATTTAAGGCCCATATCAATTTTCTCACAAAGGATAAGATTTCGGCGCTTTATTATAAGATATAATAATTTCAGTGTAAAGCAAAGCGTGGCTCTTTACTAGTCATCATAAAAGTACGTGAGTGGTTACAGTAATTAATAGTTGGTTTCTCTCTGTTTGTATGCAGATAGCCAATCAATTGTCAGAAAGTCACCTGAAAATTCCAATCCAAGTTCCGCAACAACTGTTCCAAGTACTATAGAGTATATTGCCCCTCAATTCAGTTTCAATGATCTCAAGAGAATCACAGATGGTTTTACGAATGCTATTGGTACCGGAGGGTTTGGAAGTGTGTATTTGGGCTGCCTCGAAGATGGACGTCGGGTTGCAGTCAAGATGCGCTCTGACAAATCTGCACAAGGGGCAAAGGAGTTGCTGGCAGAGGTAAAAATGCGCAATTCGCGGTATCCTGGATGTACGAAATAATAGTGAAACTGTATCATATTCTTCCGACATTTAAGTTTGTTTCTTAGGCTAAAAACTTGGCTAGAGTTCATCACAAAAACTTGGTTGCTCTTTTCGGCTATTGCATCGATGAAAATTGCATGGCACTTGTGTATGAGTACACGCAGGAAGGGAATCTACAACGAAAGCTCAGAGGTGATTATACTCGGGCTTAATTATTCGTACATGTTTTAGTTGAGCTGATTGTACTGAATTATTACAAATGTGAAGAATCTGAAATTAACATTTTAATGGCATCAAATGACAGAAGGTTCACCATCTCTTACCTGGAAGCAGAGACTTCGAATTGGGTACGAATCTGGGGATTTTTTTATTAATAAAAAATAAAAAATCAAAATTACAAAAGTGAAAAATAGTTTTGAAAAATTGCAGAAATAGAAAAACCGCGACCTGACTGTCGCGGCCTAGTCCCAGACTAAGCCGCTACCTCAGGCCGCGGCCTAGTCCCAAACTAAGCCGCTACCTCAGGTCGCGGCTTAGTCTGGGACTGGCACATATCACCCCTTTCTTTCTTTCTTTCTTTCTCTCTTCTCTTCTCTTCTTTCTTTTCTTCTCTTCTTTCTTTCTTTCCTCCTTTCTGTCTGACCCAGCCCCCCCCAGCCCCCCCCCCCCAGCGCCCCCACCTCCCCCCCCAGCGCCCCCCAGCCCCCCCCCGGCGCCCCCCTGCCGGACCCCGCAGCCCCCCGCCCTGCGCCCCCCCCGGACCCCGCAGCCCCCGACCCGTCTTCTCGGAGTAGCGGTGAGATTATTGTCTTGTTTTGTAGTTTTATTTTAGGAAATGTATGTTGACATGTTCAATTAGTTGAAAATTGTTGTAGAATTGGTGATTGAATTGTTGAATTGTCGTGAATTTGGATTTAAATTATTGAAGGGTTGTTCACTTGTAAAATTTGTAGGAAATCATAAAAATTCTCGAAAAATGTGAAATCTTGTCGGGAGCACCCAAACATTATAGAAAACATGCTCGCGATCTTAGACTTGTGTGTTATATTCAAAATTTGGGAAAAAAAAATCAATTTCCTAGCGAGATTTTCCGAGCCGCTGCCGTTGCCTTCCCAGCCAGTGAGTTCGATGCCTGTCCCGCCTAGACATGATGTTACCCCGCGCTTGGTACGCATTCTCTGTTGACCTTTTTTTTTTGGTGTTCAAATTAAGAATATCGCTTATCCAGTTGTTATGCAGGTTCAGCGCATGCTTAGGCAAGCAACGTACGGACTGAGATTGATGGTCTCCAAGACATCCAAGAAGGTGGGAAAGTTCATGTTAAGTACGTGTCGCGGAAGTCTAGATGACGTTGGGCAGGGGTATCGCTTGGACGAGTTACTACAGGCACGTGGACTCCCTATGGACATTGACAGTCGGCAGGCAAGCGGAGAAGATGACCAGTAGTCGGACCCGACGCCGGACCCGCCAACAATGGAGGACATGGAAAACTTTTACGCGGATTACCTTCCATGTTCCGGAGGACGTGGTGACGACACGCCCGTTGATGTCGGACCGAGTGACGATGCCGGTACTTCGGCATCTGCCGATGTCGTTTTCGGTCCGGGTGCGGAGTCGACACCGATGCCAGTCACCCAGGCGGCTCAAACACATCGTCGCCCTTATGTGGTTGGATCAACCACCCAGCGTATGTGTAGCTGTTGTACCAATCGGATTTCGTACATATAAATTATTTACTCTTTAATTTCGTTGATTTTCCGTTTTTGCATATAAATTGCGTGCCAATCGAATTTAAAATGAATTCTTTGCTCTTTAACAGGTAGAATAGAGGAAAGACGTACTCGACCGAACCGTGGGGAGCCACCAGAGAGATACAGAGACTTTGTATAATGCTTGACTTTGTTTAACTGTTGTAAACTTGTTCTAAATTGATCTCGCTCGTGCGAACTTATTTAGTGGACTTGGCTAATTTAGTGGACATTTTATTTTTCTTCCATTTGTATGGTTTGCTTGCTTGGCTTGCTTAGTCTCAGTTTTTTTTTTGTTTTATTATTACTGTTATTATTATTATTATTATCATAAATTGTCTCATATATCTCATAGAAAATACAATCACACTTAATATCTAATACAATATCGATAATACCTATAATCATAAGTAACATCTCACATACATTTTCCAAAAAGTACACTCACACTTAATTTCTCATACAATAGTTCAATAATACATTACGCATGATACATTTTCGGATTGTCAGATAAATGCTACACAAGCCGGCTAAACCACCTCTTCACCCCTGCAAGTGTCTTTTTGCTGACCTTTGTCTTTCCTTGACGTGTACTCCCTACAAAAATAAATAAAATGCGATAAGATAATAAATATGGATATATGTAAGAACGGTTTACAAATTATACTACGTACCCTGACTTGGTTCTTGTTGTTGATTGTCCTGTGTAGGTAAGTCTGTTGGTCTCGGAACGCCACTCACCGAGTGACGTCCGCTCTGCCTGCGGCTTGGTTCAGTTTCCACACTATCTCTTGTCGGTGGTCTCGGAACGCCACTCACCGAGTGACGTCCGCTCTGCCTGCGGCTTGGTTCAGGTTCCACACTATCTCTTGTCGGTGGTCTCGGAACGCCACTCACCGAGTGACGTCCGCTCTGCCTGCGACTTGATTCTGGTTCCATACTGTCTGTTGTCGAAGGTCTTCTAACGCCACTAGTCGAGCGACGTCTGCTCTCCCGCCCTGATTGATATGAAATTCTAGCGGTACTGATTAGTACTAAATTTAGATAGTTGTTTGTGACTGCAGGAATGAAAGGAAAAATAATTACCCGGAAGAAATTCGTTCAATATATGAGCATTTGCAGGCCTTGAACGTGGTGCGGATTGGTCGGTCTCATGGGCAGAAGGTGCCCGACATTTCCTTTTATTATGACCTAGGGCGCCACATCTGGAACACTTGTTCTTTCGCTTGTTTACCTGCTTCTGCATTTCATCCATAGTCATTGGAATTCGGTGATGTTTTCTCCTACCTCGCTTCACCTTGCTCGGGTCTGGGACAAATTGCACACCGTTGTATATTGGCCACGCCTCAATTGTTCCAGCTGGTTCGAACAAAGACTGCCATGTTCTGAAAAGATATTCCGCACTGTAATATGGAGAGACATAATCCTTTATGTCGAGATTCCGTTCGCTCAAAACTGCAATCACGTGCCCACAAGGAATCCCTGTAAGATTTGGTTTCTGGCATTGACATGTCGAACCATTAGGCGGCAAGAGCTGGACCTGATAGGCGTACCATTTTTTATTTCCTTTCTTACCCTCCTTTGCCCTCACCTCATACATATACCTGGACCAGCTCTTTGTTCTTATCTCCATTGCATGAGACTTCATTGTTCGATTTTCAATTTTGGCGTGCACTTTCGGCGCCCAAGGTTTGCTCAAATTCATATTTTGTCGAGCAAGTTCTCTTCGATCGGCAAACCACTGCATTGATTTGTAAAAGGTTACCTCCACCAGAGCAGTAACAGGCAAGGCACGTGCGTCCTTGTACACCATGTTTAGAGACTCTACGCCGTTAGTTGTCATGATTCCCCACCTGTGCTTGCCACCGTCGTGACTAAGAGCCCATAGATCCGTTCGTGGGGGTTGCTCTACCCTCCGTTCTCTGTTACCGGTTTTTCCTATATTCATTATGTAGTCCCATGCTTCGCTATGCAACTCCTTTAAATTTTTCATTGGATCGTCGTATTTTCTCATCTTACTGGCATATGCGGCTGCGTCGAAGAGTGTAAGCACACCCGCATTATTGAATGTCTTGTGTATGTTTTCTTTAATATGGCGACCACAAAAACGATGTTTGCACTCCCCTTTCGCCTCAGACCATCCTGAATCAACGCGCAAAAAAACATTTCGGATGGCAGGATGTCGGTCAGAAATGACGGTGTATGTTTCCGCTCCAGGTGGTATTACTTCTTTCCGCACCCACTTCATCCACCAGTTCCATGCATCACCGTCCTCCTTATCCACCAAGCCATAAGCAAAAGGAAACAACTGGTTGTCTGCATCGTATGCCGTGGCAACAAGGAGTCTACCTTCGTACCGACCGCTAAGAAAGGTGGCATCGATGCCAAACACCGGCCGGAGGTACCTCAATGCTCTTCGGCAAGGACCAAACGACCATGCAGCTCTTTTGAATACTTTAATACCGTCGCGATCTCCGGGCTCTCCTTCGATTTTTATCTTTGTCCCCGGATTTTTTTGACGATACGCTTCCAGTAATCGGGGAAGAATGGAATAAGACCCAGACCAACTGCCCCACTCTGCAGCGATGGCCTTCTCTTTAGCACGCCACAATTTACTATATGACGGTTCCTGATGAAAGACCTTACGAACCACATTGCGCAGGTCCTTCATGGAAACAGCTGGATTGTCTTTTACCGCTTGGCCGATCTCGTCTGCGATAAGTGACGCAGTTAACTGTTTATGATCACGCCTTGCTTTTTCAACCGTACATGAGTGGTCCAATGGGTTTGTTTTGATAGTAAATGATGACCCATCCTTACTTGCGGCATACAATCGCCATTTACATGTCACGTACTGCTCACATCTTGCAACGTATTGTACTTTATTGCTGCTCACAACCTCAATTTGTCGGTTCTTTTCGAGGTGCACTTTCCAACTGCCTTTGTTAATTCATATTTCGAAGCGAAGGTACGACCGACCGCTAAGGGATGATGGAAAACTTTCTTACCACCAACCGTCCACGAGTCGGCTTCTATTGCAGTCGGACATTGGTTAAATGTGCGCACTGGGTGCTCGGGTCCCCGATCAGCAAAAACGTGTGGCTTCCAAAAATGTTTGCCATAAGTGGTTTCGGAAGCCGGTTTGTAACCACTGTTCTCATTGGCATCGCTACTATCGCTACTACCGCTGCTATCGCTATCGCTGTCATCCTCTTCTGCTGCCATTGCTTCTTCGTCGTCATCTTCGCTATCATCATCTTCTTCATCTTCATCTTCATCTTCGATATCGTTAACTTCGATATCGTTGTCTACTGTCGTTGCTTCTTCGGCCTCGGTATCATTATCCTCGCCTTCCTGTATACACGACGGGGAAGAGTATTGTGGTTGGTACCGCGGGGGGGACTGCGGTTGGTACGGAGTGGGCGACTCAGGCTGAAATTGCAGCTGGTACCGCGGGGGGGACTGCGGTTGGTACGGAGTGGGCGACTGAGGCGGAAATTGCGGCTGGTACCGCGAGAGGGACTGCGGCTGGTAATGCGGGGGGGACTGCGGCTGGTACTGCGGGGGGGACTGCGGCTGGTAATGCGGGGGGTATTGAGGGGGGGACTGCGGTTGGTACTGCGGCTGGTAATGCGGGGGGTATTGCGGGGGGGACTGCGGTTGGTACTGCGGCTGGTAATGCGGGGGGTATTGCGGGGGGAACTGCGGTTGGTACTGCGGCTGGTACTGCGGGGGGACTGCGGTTGATACGGCGGCCGGTACTCTGAGGTGTTCCAATATGTTTGGGAACCGCTACACGGTAAATTGTCACCCGTCGGCACATATGCATCACCGGAGTGGTGTGGGACAATTTCCACGAATAACTCAACCATCGACAAAAACGGACACCTTATGGTCTGTGCAATTGCAGCTTGCAATCTACGATCATCATAAATCTGAACTGGGCTGAAGAAGAAACTGCCACGGTCCGCTGTATTCATTTTGCCCTGAATATTTAGTGCGAATTCGTTTTCCATCAATCCCAAATGCCGGTATATCATTCGTTTTAAATTCTCGAATGACACATTGGCCTCTGATGAAAACACAAATCTTGGTGGTTGGTTATAACATACACCCATCGGGCCAACAAATATGCAACCACCGACATGAACACCGAATGACACGGAAGTCATTGAACTAGACCTACATATGTACAGTACATTTAAAAAACTGTTTCAATATCTCACAAATCTTTAAGAATAATAATAAATTGATTTAAATTTTTCCCAGAATAATTTATAAGTGGAATCTTAAATTAGTGGATGGTGTTTAAAATAAGTCTGAACAGTGTTTCATAATATATTCAGAAATTAAATATATAAGTCCTAATTTTTTTTTTGGATTTAAACAACTGTTTCATATACCGTACAATTGGTGGATGGTGTCTAAAATAGGTCAACAGAATCTTTAATTAATATGGTACCAATAGTATCCTACATAAATTAATTAACAGGGTTATATTTTTTATTAGCAATCCGGTTAAACTATTATATTAGCAACCAAATTAAAATGTAGAACAATTTTAAGGGTAATATAAATCCTTAACATGGTAATATTTTTTATAATAAGATAATGTATTACTTGACAATATCTAACCTTTGACGAACATGGCAGATTAGCGGAATATAACAAAGCAGCAGCAGCAGGCCATAGCGGTGCCAGCAAGTACCAAAGGGGAGCTTCTACCTCAATATAACAAAGCAGCAGAGCTTCTACCTCAATATATAGCGAAGTGAAACCAGAGCTGCGTGGTAGCTCCACCAATCCTCCAGCGCTACCAGAGATTCAGCGCTACCAGAGATTCAGCGCTACCAGAGCTTCAGCGCATGAAACGGGAATACTAAGCCGCTACCTGAGGTCGCGGCTTAGTCTGGGACTAGGCCGCTACCTCAGGTCGCGGCTTAGTCTGAGACTAGGCCGCGACCTGAGGTCGCGGTTTTTTTATTTCTGCAATTTTTCAAAACTATTTTCAACTTTTGTAATTTTGATTTTTTATTTTTTTATTAATAAAAAATTCCCACGAATCTGCATTAGGTACGGTACAAAGCACCCTAGCTGTATATAGCATGTCTTATATTTTAAGAGTCATGATACAGTGCACCACATTTTTCTTAAAAAAACAGCAAACTTATGTCAGCCGATCAATTTTGAAAAGGCATATAGGGAACTTAAATATGTACATCTGTTGGCAGACTTTATATATTAGTGTACTCACCTTCTAAAGATGCAAATCATGCAATTTAATGATGTCTTTTCTTTTGGGTTTATCGAGATAACATCTCTAGTTCTGTGCACAAGGCAAAAAAAAAAAAAAGGGGTAATGACCCCAAACCCCCCCGAACTTTCGGGTTGTGACAAGTTGGCCCCCGAACTTTTAATTTGGACAAATACCCCCCCGAACTTCCAATTTGTGTCAAATTGGCCCCCGATTATTAATTAGTCATCTAATACTTCATTTAGAAGTATAAAAAGACCAAAATACCCTTATTTATATGTACATGATATATATTTTTAAAATTTTTATGCCTTATGGATATTATATTTGACTTAGTTTTATTTAACTAAATATTCACAATTTTTTCTATTTTAATTTTATTTTATTGTCTTAAATTTGTATTAATTATGATACAAAATAATTTTCTTAACTGCAAACTGACAGACTACATGACCATAAAAAGTTTACTAACGTGAAATTTATTTTAAAAATTTAAATCATTTAAAACGATAATAATTTTTCCCATTATGATTATTTACATAAATATAATAAAATTATGTTCATGACATAAAAAATAAAAAGTAAAGAATAAATATTTTGTATAAATTTTGCGTTTACAAAATATGAATAACTTCCTCTAACTTTTTAGTATCTAATAATTAACTAAATATTTTTTAAACATATTTATATTTAAAAATATCATATATATATACTCATAAGGGCATTTTGGTCTTTTCATACTTCTAAATGGTGTATTAGATGACTAATTAATAGTTGGGGGGCAATTTGTCACAAATCGGTAGTTCGGGGGGGCATTTGTCCAAATTAAAAGTTCGGGGGCCAAGTTGTCAAAACCCGAAAGTTCGGGGGGGGTCTCGGGTCATTGTCCCAAAAAAAAATTCTTGCGGGGCCCAAGATGGAAAAGGTACCGGCGTTGAAGTATATATAATATATGTATTCTCCATTCCTAAAAAAAAAAATATGTATTCTCCCCTAAAAAAAAAAAAAAGTATATATGTATTCATACCCTTATTAATTTTTGTATGACGAAATGTTACAGTAGCTTTAATGATTAATTACGAATATCAGTTTAAATATAAGTTAATACGCTATATTTATTTTTTAAGATTTAGTTAACATTTTAAACTTTTCAAACCTGCAAAACTTATGCAACCCATGTGTAAATTGAAACAGTTGTTTTATGCAAACCAATATCGGTAAAGCATGTCAGCTTAAGCTCACCTAGTCATTTCGTGAGCGCACATCTATTTATCTAAAAATATATCAAATTACCTCAAAATTTTGATTTATATGGCTCAATAATTTTTTTATATCAAAATCTTATGGAATACAAAAATTATCCATTTTTACAAAATTGTAAGTATTTGTTTAAGATTTTTAAAAGTAACTATACAATATAAACAAATAATCAATGTTTTATGCATCACTTTTAAAAAAATATCAAAAAATATTTAAAATTTTTTAACAAAATGAAAATTTTGTATCCAGAAAATTTTGATATAAAAAAATTTACTAAGCCATATAAATCAAAATTTGGAAGTTATGTGATATGTTTTTGGATATATGCTCATGGAAATGGCTCGTAAGCCACTCCAAATTTCCAATATATATTCTTTCATTTTAATGCATTTGTTATCATACAGAATAAAGGTCAAGATTTACAATATACGTATTATTAAAAGCTTCAATACAATTTATCATGTCTAAGAACATGAAAATAACTTTCAGATAATGTTTATATATCTCCAATTCACGCTTTTTCTAAATTATACTAATTTTGGTCCCGGCATTCAGTATTTCAAAATATTGAAATGTTTTGTTTATCATAATTTTTTAGCGTTTACAAATAATATAATAGCTTAATAAAATTAGTAATAATGTTCAAACAAATATTTGTTCATGATATCATATATTTATTCGTAAAAAATTAGCATCAATGAGTAATGGTTAGATCAATTTTGTACAATTAGAAACTTCAAGGACAATAATGATATACTAGTGAAACTTTAATTACCTAAATGTTATATAAAAACCTTGAAAAAACAAAATAGCAGCAAAAAATTGATACTTTTGAAACTTAAGAACCAATTTGATAAAGTAGTTATGCTTTAAGAACCAATCGAATAATTTACTCTAATTATTTATACCAAATCTTGTAGAAGAACAGGAATTTTCAAATTTTGAGATTTTTAAGTATATGCTCTGATTATATTATTAAAGGTGACTCTAATATTCTAGTATATACCAACCAACTAAAAAAATAATTTACATGAATTTCGATAATGGGTCCTTTAAGAAAATTCAAAAAAAAAAATACTAAAAGAATCGTAAAAATGAAAAAAAAAAAAATTATGTATGTAATGATAGGCTTATTGATTGAATATAATTTCATTTAGTGTTATTGATGGTCCATTAAAAATCATTAAATACAACCGTTTAAAAGTACATAATTTTGATGAGCTATCAAACAATATTGAAATTGATTGAAACTTCACAACACTATCAATCTATAAGTTGAATGATACATCTAAAATTCTTTTTTTCATTTTTTAAGATTTTTGAATTTTTTTTTATTTTTTAAAAGGACATGTTGTCGAGATAAGTATTGACAAGATTGTAGTAAAATCAGTCATTATAAGCATTGTAAAGATTGTAGTAAAATCAGTCACTATACGTATGTACAATAGATTACTCTTGTACATGTACAAACTCGTGATATATATCAACTAACATCATATCAAATCATTAATAATTATGCAATACAAGGTAATTATATTTTATCAGATATTTAAATATAACTTTGTTTTTGAAATTAATAAAAAAAATGGCAACACGAAACTATCCAATTTCCTCAAATTTTAAATTATTGAAAATATCCATATAAAAGTGACTAAATTTAATGATTTTTTATGATTAGTTATTTTTATTGTTCTAAATAATTTTTTTTATTTGACGATTTTCAAAACAATACCAATTATTGTACTAACAATTTCTTTGAGAATTCTATTTGTAAGGAAAATTATGTGAGCAATTTATCAAGGAATAATTGGAGATTTTAAGTCAAACAAGGAACAATTTTTAAGAAAAGATAAGCTTGATGATGAAACTTATATTTTGCCATATCAAAAGTTTTGAATTATAATTCTTAATAAGTTCTTCATATAAAAACACTGGTGAAGCAAAAAAAAAAAAATCTAAATATTAAATTTAGAATT
Source organism: Cyperus esculentus (assembly GCA_030179965.1). Taxonomy (NCBI): domain Eukaryota; kingdom Viridiplantae; phylum Streptophyta; class Magnoliopsida; order Poales; family Cyperaceae; genus Cyperus; species Cyperus esculentus. The sequence continues at coordinate 3,499,189 of JASGLE010000003.1, read as the reverse complement.
TTCAAATCGACTCTAGAATGAGTAAATCTATGGTGCTTAGAGGTGGCAAAATCTGATCCGACCCGAAAAACCCACCCGACCTGAAACCCGACCCGACCCGGGAATAAAGGTGCAAAATCTAACCAAAAAAAAACAAACAAAAACGAAAAACCGACCGACCCGACCCGACCCAAAAAATACCGGCAGACGTCAATCCGATACCCGACCCGACTCGACCCGAAAAAATGCCGGCAGCCGTCAACCCGTTACCCGACCCGAACCCGACCCAACCTGGGAATCTGCCACCTCTACTAGGAGTCAGAGGCCTCCTGTACTCCTAACTCAAAAATCATACTTAACAATCTTTGAATTTTTATTTATGGTTTTCATTAAATTTTTTATATCAAAATCTCTTAGAATACAAAATTTTTTTATCGTTTGAGTTTTTTTTAAGTATATGTTTTGGCATATTTGTAGGATAGCCTCAAAATAATAATAAAATAATGTATGAAACTATATGTCATCTTAAAAAAATCCAAAACAAATATTTAAAAGCCAAAAAAATAGAAAGATTCTGTATCCTAGGAGATTTTGACATAAAGAATTTAATAAGAATAATAAATCATAATTTCGAGATAGTTAAGTATAATTTTTGAGTTAGGAGCACGGGAGACCTTTGTACTCCTAGGAGCAACGTATATTTACTCCTAGAATAATAATAATAATGATAATGATAATAATATATTTGTAAGTATTTAATTTGGATTTTTTTTAAAATGACTCTTGAATCATAATAATAATATAGTGCATATATTTGCACATGAACTTTAAAATAATAATATTATAATGAAAGCTTAAGAAAATAAGTCATTTTGATATATTTAAAACAAACTCATATCATATAAAAATTAATATTCTTCTATAAATTATTTAATCAACATATAATGCACCACATAAATGTTTATCTCAACATATGCTTATTAAATTAGTGCGCCGCATTTACTTTGAATTAACTTCCTTAATTTCATTGACTTTAAAAGTGTTCCTCATGACATTTAATTCTATTCCAATTTCGAAATCACACTTCCGTAAATTTAGGATCCTGCTGATTTGACAAATCTATTGGGCAGCAAAATTACTTAACTGCCCTTCAAACCTTTAACATTTAATGTTTTATATTAAATATCAGCCGTTTGATCAAATTTATATTAACCGTTCAAAATTTTTGTGATGCACTGTATCTTGATTCATGTTTTAAAATGCAGTTAAATTTTCTTGTAACTTTTCTCAATATATGCGCATATCGGCATGGATTTTAGTTATCATGAGGGGGCCAATTGCATTGTGCAGGTGTTCAGCTGACCGCCGGATAATATGTTTGCATAAATATACATATGGAACATGCTTTGACAAAAAAAGTTTCTAATACATGCTTATATTATAACCTATTGATAGATACTTTTGCCATACAAATTTACAAATATATACTGTGTTATACAGAGCTAGACTATTATACTAATGTTAGCATTTCGGACCAAAATGCTAACGCTTCAAAATTAGTGTTATCGTGTCCGAAATTACGATTTATGGTGCTCAATAAATTCTTCATATGAAAATATTGGGGAATACAAAATTTTTTTTCATTTTTAGAGTTATCTAGGTATTTGTTTTGCATTTTTTAAAAGACCTTATAAATATTAATAAAATATTGTTGTTTGTACATGCTATTTTCAAAAATGCAAAATAAATACATAGAAAACTCTAAAAATGAAAAATTTTTGTATTCCCCAATATTTTCATATGAAGAATTTATTGAGCACCATAAATCACGATTTCGGATATAATAACATAATTTTTTAGGCGTTAGCATTTCGGATTGAAATGCTAACGTTAGTATAATAGTCCAACTCGTGTTATACAATATATAATTGCAATTTATGATTTTTCTGAATTTTTTGCCTCCTCTGGTTGAGTGTCTGGCTCTTGCCCCTGGTTATATGCATGATAATTCAAACTCCTGCACATATGTATATGCATGCCACTAGTGAACAGAAATTAGTAAATCTTACTATACTTTTAATTTGTAATAACTAATCTTATTATATTTTAAATTAATAATAATCACGAAAGATGCGAGCTTTTAGTTAAATTCTGATGTCTATTGGGAAAAAAAGACATTCAGTACCAGCTGAAGGCACTATCATTTTCAGGAACCCCAAAAAAGATCATGTGCATGCCAAGTACTACATTTTCATTTGATCAATATATTGAATAATAAATAATGCATATTGATACAATTGAAATAAAGGATTGGAGTACTTGCATGAGGCTTGTAATCCGCCGTTGATCCATAGAGACGTTAAGACCAGCAACATTCTTTTAAGTGCGAATCTTGAGGCAAAAATTGCGGATTTTGGGCTCTCCAGAGCATTCACCAGCAATGAAATCAGCCATGTTTCTACCGGAGTAGTTGGCACTACTGGTTATTTGGACCCCGAGTAAGTTTTCTTTTGTATTCAAGTTTCATTCGATGTTGTATTTGAATTTAAAACGCTTTTTAGTTGTCTAATTTGTCAGTATATTGAGTTTAATTGTGTGTTTCTTATTGGAAGGGTAGAATGCTTCCATACATGTCTCAATTTATTTTTAAAAGTATATAAATGTACCCTTTTTTTTAGCAAATTAATTGTTTGACACCTTCAAATATTCTAGGTACTATTTGTATAATCGGCTAACCGCTAAGAGTGACGTGTATAGCTTCGCAGTTGTACTATTTGAGATTATTACGGGCCAGCCTCCGGTTGTGAACCCAGAAGAAGGCGGTTTAATACACTGGGCGCATCAGAAGATATCAGATGGAGACATCGAAAGCATCGTCGACCCCAAGATGCAAGGCAACTACGATATGAACACAGTTTGGAAGGTCACCAAGCTCGCCTGTCAGTGCACTGAGCGCAGCTCTTCTCGGAGGCCAACTATGAGTGTAGTTGTTTCTGAGCTCAAAGAAAGCTTGGATTTGGAAATGCGAAGAGACGGTACCAGTAATAAGTCAACCATTACTGATGTAAGCCACGATAGTGCTTTCGAGACGGCTTCTCTGCGCGATGAATCGCAATCTATTGTGAGATAGTTAATCTTCACCTATGAATTAATTTTTTGGGGAATTATTTAATTCCTAATCAACCTATTGGCAGCCATGTCTAGAACTTGGAATTAACATTCCAATAAAAATCAAAATGTGAAGAAATTTGGAAACTTTTTTCTGTGGTGATGTGGTTTTCATTGGAATTATGAAAAAGTTAGTTTGTGCTTGCCTTTTGGGTTTGGTTGTATTGTATGGTGTGCTTTACAATTGGAAATGAGTCAAATTATATTAATGTGTTCTAACATGTAAAATTATAAAATGCATTACATTTGGTAATATGTCAATTTCTTCTTGAATTTAAATGGGTGAAATAATACAAATATATAACCGAGTTTTGGTTCTGAAAATTAGCGTTTCAGCACTCTTATCCTCTTTCGGTCAAAGCTCAATGTATAGGGACCACTAACCTCACCTAACAAGTAACAACTAATTTAATAAGGCTAATTCTGTTATGAATCAAATAAAATATGGTCCGTTTATTTCATAATCGGATGACCATAATATTTCTTTTAGATACAATTAAGAGGAGATGTTTGATAAGAACCGCTCGATTCAAAATGAAATGTTGCTTGTAAATTGGGAATTTATTCTGCAAATTCTTAATGCGAGAGGTTTCCCTGTATAATTGATCATTTAAGTTCAGAATGCAGTTTTAATGGGAACCCAATTTGTTATATATAGACTTGTATCTTAACAGCTAAGAATGGGAAGTAAAGAATTTGATATTCTGCAAAATAGATGGATTACCAATTTCTCAATCTGTGCAACAAACAATCGTACCTGATATGATCACAAAAGAGGACGCCGGCAGTCAAGTTCCGACAGTAGGAAATTGAAGCCGCATCATGGGGGGGACGACGCGAGGAGCAGTAAGCAATGGGGGTGCATGCAACTGCACAAGTGACGGAGGTTACTTGTTTTACCTCTCGTCTTCAGCTCTTCTCACCTTTGATCGATCCTTTCTTCGTCTCCTCTGATTCCCCCACTCTTCTCATTGCAAAGCATCGCATCTGCATCGGCTCTGACCTACTTGTGCTCGAGGCATGGCAAAAGTACCGCACTAGCACTGTGTCTGTTTCAAACCTTAATCTAGTTTTCTTGCCTCATAAACACCCTCCACTCACCTTCTTCATTCACTCGCTCGAATATCAACTACCGAATTATCTCCATTTGCAAAAATATTGTAATTTATACTTATGTTAGTGGTGCCTACACATTGATCAGCTTCGACCGAAAGAGGATAAGAGTGCCGAAACACCAATTTTTAGAACCAAAACACGCTTATCAATTTTACAATTTCGACCATTTAAATTCAATAAGACATTGATTGTATTACCAAATCCAATCCATTTTATAATTTTACAAGTTGGAACGCAATAATATAATTTGAATCATTGCCAATTGCAAAGCATACTATACAATACAACCAAACCCAAAAGGCAAACACAAACTAACTCTCTTCATAATTACAAAACAAAAACCATTAATGAAAAACTACATCTCCACAGCGAGAGGAAAAAAAAAAAAAAGGTTGCAAATTTCTCCACATTTTGATTCCTTGGTACATTAATTATAGGCAAATCGACAGTACAGATCTGTACTTAAATGATTCAATTAAGAGTTGAAGAATAATTATCTCACACTAGGGTGTGATTGTTCGTCACGCGGAGAAGCCATCTCTAGAGCGCTATTCTGGCTTACATCAGTTATTGTTACCGAATTATTATTACTGGTACCATCTCTTTGCCTTTCCAAATTCAAGCATTCTTTGAGCTCAGAAACGACTACACTCATGCTTGGCCTCCCAGTAGAGCTGCGCTCAGTGCACCGACAGGCTAGATTAATAACCTTCCAAATTGTGTTTACATCATAGTTGCCTTCCATCTTTTGGTCGACGATGCTTTCAATGTTTCCATCCAGTTTCTTTTGATGCACCCATTCTATTAAGCCGCCTTCATCTGGCTCCACGATTGGAGGCCGGCCTGTAACAATCTCCAATAGTACAACTCCAAAGTTATACACGTCGCTCTTAGCAGTCAGGCGATTATATAAATAGTACCTGTGATATTCAAAGGTGTTAAACTAGCTATTTGCTAAAACAAAAGGGCACTTCTGTATACAAACAAAAAATAAATTGAGATATATATACTGAAGTATCCACCCTCCAAATAAGAAACACACAATTCAAACCAATATATTGACAAATTTGATAACTAAAATGCCATTTATATATGAATTAAACACCGTCGAATGAATTGTGACACCCAAAAGAAAACTTACTCGGGGTCCAAATAACCAGTAGTGCCAACTACTATGGTAGAAACATGGGTGATTTCATTAGTGGTGAATGCTCTGGAGAGCCCAAAATCCGCAATCTTTGCCTCAAGATTCGTACTTAAAAGAATGTTGCTGGTCTTGACATCTCTATGGATCAATGGCGGATTACAAGCCTCATGCAAATACTCCAATCCTTTATTTCAATTGTATCAATATGCATTATTTATCATTCAATATATTAACCAAATGAAAATGTAGTACTTAGCATGCACATAATATTGTTCGGGGTTCCTAAACATGATTGTAGTGCCTTCAGCTGGTACTGAATGTCTTGTTTTTCAATAACTTCCCTGTTTAAGTCAATTTCATTAAAAGCTCGCATCATTTGGAATTATAATACCAGTAAGATTACTCATTTCTGCACACTAGTGCCATGCATATTCATATGTGCACTTTTTGAATTATCAAGTATGATAACCAGGGGCAAGAGCTAGACAGACAACTAGGGGAGACCAAAAATTAGGAAAAAATATAAATTGTACTTGTTTCACAAAATGGTATGTTTTTGTAAATTTTTATAACTAAAATGCATGCAAATATGTACATATATTGAGAAAAATTTATAAGAAAATTTAACTGCATTTTAATATATAATACATATTATAGGGTGCTTTGTACCGTACCTAATGCAGATTCGTACCCAATTCGAAGTCTCTGCTTCCAGGTAAGAGGCGGCGAACCTTCTGTAATTTGATGCCATTAAAATGTTAGTTTCAGATTCTTCACATTTGTAATAATTCAGTACGATCAGCTCAACTAAAACAAGTACGAATAATTAAATCCGAGTATAATTACCTCTGAGCTTTCGTTGTAGATTCCCTTCCTGCATGTACTCATACACAAGCGCCATGCAATTTTCATCAATGCAATAGCCCACAAGAGCAACCAAGTTTTTGTGATGAACTCTTGCCAAGTTTTTAGCCTGAAAAAACAAACTTAAATGTCAAAAAATATATATATATATGATGCAGTTTCACTTCTACTTTGTACAGCCAAGATACTGCAAACTGAGTAACTGTACCTCAGCCAAAAACTCCTTTCCCCCTTGTGTAGATTGGTCGGAGCGCATCTTGACTGCAACCTGATATCCATTTTCGAGGCGGCCAAAATACACACTTCCAAACCCTCCGGTACCGATAGTATTCGTAAAATCATATGTGATTTTCTTGAGATCATTGTAACTGAATTGAGGGGCAATATGATCTACTATACTTGGAACAGTTGCTGCGGAACTTGATTCAGAAATTATGTTTGGCTTTGGAGCAATCGATTGGCGACCTGCATGAAAACAAAGAGGAACAGCTATTAATTACCGTAACCACTCATGCACTTTTACGATGATATAAATATGTCAATTATTCTGGTTTGAACCGTTATTTATGGCCTGAACACCTAGTAAATTGTATTTCCTCACAAACGGGAAAGAAAGGAACAAAAAAGGTTAGAAAAAAATCATTCAAGCTTGACAAAAGCAATGATTTTTGGTACCCAAGGGAAAAAGGACAGTAAAAGGACAAACTTACGTTTCCATCTCAACCTAAAGAGAGCTCCAGCTACAACCGCGATAACCAGCAATGTCGCTACCACTGCAACTACTATTATGATATACTTCTTTGGGGAAGAAGATGAAGATGGAGATGGAGGCAGAATTTTTTCTCCAAACCTAACAACCAAAACATTGAAGATTACAATGCTAACGAGAGTTAATTATCTGAATCTTGCCAGCACAAGTTCTTTAAATTTATCTACATTTATTAGCTGTATGTATGAAATTACTTCAAATTATTAAATTGGATTTACATCAATTTCAAAGAAACACAGTAAATCATCATGAATAGTTCTGGTCGTACTACGTAACAACATCTAAGAAAGGGAAAATAAAATTTAAAAAAAACACTGTTACCGGTATGTTAGACTTCCACTTTGTTGTTTGCTCTGAAGTCCAGGGGGGAGTGTAGTCGAAAGCTTGCTATTTCCACTTATATCCCTAAAAAAAACAACAAAATAACTGCGGATGCTTCTGGTCGAATAAACACTTGACAGTAAGGTTACTTTTGAAACACTTACAAGAATGTAAGAGCTGTTAGTTGGTCAAGGAAATTCGGAAGAGATCCAGACAGACTGTTGTTAGATAAATCCCTGAAAAAATAAGTAGCAAGCGATGATTAACGAAACGACATGGTAAAATAAACCTGAAGAAGTCGTAGAATCGATTTGTGAGCCAGATGTAGTCAAGATTGGTATTTCTATCATAACATAAATAAATGTAAGTGTACTTACAATGACACAAGGGCACTTAAATTTCCAAAATAAATACTCAACGAACCAGTCAATCCGCTAGACGACAAGTTTCTGAAAAATTGGCAATGCTTCAAGAGATGAAACTAATTATATATGCAATATATGTATCTTGCATATGATTCAAAACAAAATATGAAGATGAAAATTGAATATATACAACAAAGAACTCACAAGGCTGTGATCCTTGGAATGCCGTTGAGGTTGGAAGTGCAACTGATACCATTCCATGTGTATTCTTTTGGTACACAGGGATCACCACTCCATCCTTTTTTGATCTGATGAACCGCCTTGATACTGTTAACAGCAGTGACTGCATGCAAAAATTATACAACTACAGTAAAAAAAAAAAACTGACCAAATTGTATCAACTTGACTTAATTGACAAAAATTACCATCTCCACTGTAAGTAGGAACCCCGACGATAGGTGCAATTTTGTACAACTCATATCCGTTTAGTTGAGGCGGAAGAGTAGAATTCGAATCAGCCACTATCGTTATATTGTAACGAGTATACCCTGAGGTTTCCATAGTGACATGTTCCCCTTTTAACCATTTGAAATTGTAAGGTGCAGGGAGCACAGAAAGTCCGTTAGAATATACATTGATTGCTCTTGAACTTGTTGCATTCTGAATCTCAGCGAAGTGAAGAATGGCATAAAATTTGGTGGATGCACTGTTGCTGCTCCAAAATATGGAAATTGGATCTTTGATAATTGAATATGTTGCGGCACTCTGCATAATAAGTGATGGGGTCTCAAAGTCCGGGTCAGTATCAATGGATGAGTTTGTTGTGATGTCTGTTGTTCCTGGGATTTTCTTGGTGAACCACCACCGATCATACCTGTCTAGAGGGTATCTAGCATAGAGACTATCCCCGACCATATTATACAGTCAATTGTTAGTAAATATATAGCAAGTAATTTGGAAAAATAAAAATATATGTCCTATAAATGAAAAATATTCAAAGAAATAATGAATTTATGTAGAAATACCTTAATGTATTATCGGGGTTGCCTGGTCCCAGGTTAGTCCTCTCTGTCAAAATCAAAGATTGTGTCGAGTTCGCATTTTTATACATATCCAGAGTGAATTGTCTCAGGTGCAATGAAGAGATGAAAGGAATTCCAAGACCCTTATCAATTAGACAGACTTGCAAGTAATCTGCGGATGCAGCGACAATAATTTCAGGATAATACGGATAAGTTACTATTGTATCCCAAAAGCTGATCCCCAGATGAATATCGAAAATAGGGGGCTTATTTGAATTATCGTAGTTCCCGTAGACGAATGTTGCCCTTACAAGATACTTAACGCCTACTGTCAAGTTTCTTAAGGTGTAACAGTTCCGAGCCCCGGTAGGAAAGTATCTAAGAGTGACGAATGCCCTTGGTAGGGCTGGTTCGACATCTTTGATGTAGGATGAAGAGACTTCGGCGTTGATTCCTGTGTCGATGAATTGATCATCAGAATAATAGGTATATCTTGTTGTGCCCTCTTCATAGGTTGCAGCAATTCCACAGTCAATGCTCAGAAAGCCTACGGAAGGAGAATCAAAATAAGTCATCGTTAGATCTTTCCTAAACATATGTGTGTCGCAATACAATTTTGAGGAATTATAACTGCACACCAGCTGCACCCCATTTTTGCACACCAAAAGATTCTAAACAGATATTCTCTTTTCTTTCACATGTTTTTGGCATGTCACAGTTTTTAACCCACAGTGCATATACACAAAAATAAAAGTGTCTACACTATATTTTGAAAGTGTTTACACTAATAGATAAAGTATTTATACTAACAACCAAAAATGTTTTAACCAATGTAGAGTCAGTTAACAGTTTGTTAAAAGTCAAGAAATGTTATATATCTAATTCAGCATCCTCAAAAATCGTATCAATATATTTTCTATTTCACATGATTCCACGCTCCACATCCCATCTCACACACATTTCTATAACATAAAAGTGTTTATATATACTATCAATTTAATGTACTTAACGTGCAACATAAAAGTATTTACGCTAAAATATAAGAATGTGTTACTCAGTCATGAATATAGTTTTTTGTCAATGTGAATCGAGTGTGATAGTAAAAAAAAGTGAAGAGAGGTGATAGTTGAAGGAAATTTAGATGAGAATGTGTACCAGATTTTGAAACGAAAAGAGGAACGAAAGATGAAAGTACATGATATTATGAGAGAGGGATGTGATAATTGTTTATAGAAAAATTCTCAATGCAATAGAAGTTTCAAATGGATCTGACAAAGGAGATTGAAAAGAATTATTAAATTGAAATCTCAAAATTCAAGTTCCATGTCAAGCTCTTATGAGAAAGAAGGTAAGAGAAAATAGATTGGCCCAGTAGATATGATGACAGTAGATAAAAGCTTGTATACACGTATATGAGTTTGGTTAAATAACTTAAATTTCACCACCGACTCACGGTGTGCAAAAAGGGGTGCGGGAACCGGGGTGTAATAAGAATTTCTCTACAATTTAAGTTGAGGGAATATAAGAAGAAAATTAGCAAAAAAAATTGCATTAATTAGAAAGTGGCATTTTCCAAAAATCTGAAAAAAAAAATGTAGCTAAAGATTCTTAAAAACAGTAAATTTGGTATCCCAGAAAATTTTGATACGAGGATCTTTCCAAATCCAAAAAAAATCATGTAAAGTTTTCAAAAAATGGAAAATCTTCCTGACAGATTTCAAATCACAACATGCAAATTAAGAACTTTCTGATAGCAGTGGATTTGCAAGGCAAGATAGATATACTGTTACCATTGGAATCAAGCTGGCTATGGACTCCAACAAGAACTTCAAGTAGTAGTAGTAGTGCAAAAACAAGGCGCCATGGAGGAGCCATATTATGCATTGCTCCTAAAAAGACCAAGGTTTAAATTTTCCTCTCGCCTTGGACTTTTGATGGATGGTGGGCAACGAGGATGACATATCTTCTTCATGCATACCGCTACTCGATCAAACTAGCTACCAATCTCAAGCTAAAGCTAGATCAAATGAATTAAACTAAGGAAAACATGTTGAGTCTACTCTATGAAGTAGGTCACCCATCTATCCCTCTCTCTTACAATCTGGTATACCCATATGTACCCATGTGCTTATCACAGTTGCATAAATGTTTATTGGAAACCGTAATGTATATGTTTACTAGAAAATGATATATGCTGATCGGAAAAATATAAATGTTAACTAAAAAATGATATTTGTTCGTTAAAAATAGTGTGGATCGGTAGATAGATAAAGGAGTGGTTACTGGCTATTACTCTTAAACTAGTGTTTGAGTTTTCTGACTTGGTTTGAGTATTAGAATTGACCCAAAATATATATGTAAGGACAACTAAAACCAGCTAAGTTGGCTTCCAGCCTCAAGCCAATGACGCACACATTATAATTGTTGCCAGTATTTGCCGTGTGGTGACAATTATTAATTAATTGAAGCCTATTATATTTATGTATATGGAACTTTTGTTCTTTAGTCCGCAAACTACTTCTATAACAAATTATCATTTAAAATGCATCATTTATTACAAAATTACCAATTCAAATTATAGCATCATGTTATAAACTTCATTGCCGTTACCAATTCAAATTACCACATCATGTCAGTTATAAACTTCAGTGCAGTTACTAATTTAAATTATCACATATTTCATACATTTTGTTAAAAAAAAATTTTAAAAGAAAGAACAGAGAATTAAAGAGCTTTCATCGTCGTTGAATCACGAAGCAATTGATCCGAAAACCTAGCCTATAAATTCCTGAAATGACCTAAGCAGGCAGTTTTGTCTTTTAAGCTTCCCACTTATCTTAAAACAGCATTTCAGATCCTCTGCAGCAATGTAATGTGCAATGAAGCACATAGACCGTTGGATCGCCTCAAGAACTGAGTCTGCACAAATCTTCAGACAATTCAAAAACTTACGTGCTGCATATTGCCTCAATTCACTGCATATTGCCTTTGAGGCAGAGGATAAGCACTCTTTTTTTTTATTTAGCAAGATAATTAAGCACTCTCAAACCTGTGGGCGGGAGCAATTGAGATCTCCTAACATATGGCACAGTGCCATGAGACATCTGAGCCGTTGGATCTCCTCAAGATTCGTGCTGGTCCGAATCTCGAGTTGATCTAACGGCTCAGATACCGCATGGCACGTGCCATATGGTAGAGAATAAGCACTCGGGTCTGGGAGAAAAAATAGTGGGAAGCAAATTAAATTAAGAAACATTTTACTTCAAATAAATATTAAAAAATTTAAAAAAATAAAAATAATAAAAATATTAAACAACAGTTATCAATTAGTTGTTACCGAGGACCCCACCAAAATAAAAATAAAAATAAAACAAACATTTGACTTCAAATGGCCAGAGAGAGAACAACATGGGCAGCCAATTTCTTTTGGGAGGTTCGGATAAAAAAAATAAATAGAAAATAGAAAAATTAAATGACGACTCTCAACCACTTCTTATATAAGAAGGTTTGGACTCTAATGATCATAAAGGGTGACAATTTTATAGATAATGGTTGACTTGATAACTGTGACAACATGTTCCCATATAAAAAACCAATAAAAGTTTCTTAACTTGACAGTTGACACAAGTTGCTTAATTTTATTTTGAGGTGCATACATCAGGTGCAACTAACTATATCTAATGTGTAATGACAGATATATATATAGAAGGTGCAACAAATTGTTTATTCGAACTCAAACATTTTTGTTGATAAGTCAAAGTTCAACTTGAATTTTAGGTATTGTTCAGGCAGGGAAAAAAAAATAAAATCAATTAATTCACTGAAAGTCTTCAATAGAGGAAAGTGACCTAATTCGAATTCATCCCAGCAGGCCAGTAGAATAGAATAGTTTACGAGTAACAAAAGTCAGATCGAGGAACCAACAATCCTGATCCGACGATTATGGATTTTAGGGGAGATTTTTTTAAATAATCTCAACTGTTCAAAGTGGGATTGGAGGGTCCTCTGATCCAATTTGGATCGTAGCAGATTTCAACACATATATGTCACCTTGACAATAATCTCTCCTGCTTTTTTTAGCTAGGAGTTCTCTTGCGGGGACCATGTTAATGTTAATGCTAAAGAAAAACAACTATAATTCTGAGAGGAGTGATATCTAGCGTCCATGGAAAAGTTGTCTATATATAATGTCTATAGGTTACATTTCGGAATATATTTCTGTTTACCCCTAAAATATCTTAGGTTGTAATAAAAACCAAATTGAATTGACAAGAAGCAAAATCTGCAATTCAAAAATATAATCCCGATTCGGGATATAATCCCTTGAGTGTTTCCTCACCCCGTAAAATAGTCGGGTATCGAACCCTAAAAAATATCAAGACTAGCTAAGCACGTTCTCGACCTTCACAACTGTTTGGATACTGACGGACAAGTGGGACCCACATACGATGAGCTAGTAAAACATGGTGATAATTAAAATGTATCAAGATGTATTATGTTGAATGGGACTAAAACCTTCAAATGGACGTATCTTCTGGATGCCAATTAAAATGCAGGGAAGCCAATTAATTTGCTCCCCTCATCAAAGCAGCAGCCGCAAGGCCCGCAACAACAAAAATTGAAAGAAAGAAAAAGGATGGCGTTGGGCCTTTGTAAGTTTGAGCAAACAAAATTAACATGCTGGCCCATTCTCGTTGTTGCATCAAATTCAAAGCTCAGCAGAGCCCAGGAAATGAAGCGGCCTCTCCTCTGCTGAATCCACTCGGTGCTGGGCTAAAAGAAATCCGAAGGAAAGAAAAGGAGGAATGGAGGAAATGGTGACATGGTGTGAATTTGCTGCTGCGCTCTCCCGACAGTCGCTGCCCTCCTTCGATTTCTCTGACAAGACCACACCGAGCCATTAATGAGTCAGGCTCGAGCTAGGGGCTAGCTCCCGCCGAAAGCTGCTGCCTTTGACCCCTCTTCTTAAGCTCCGGATCTGATGTTGCAAACTGGTGTTGGCCCCTGGAGCAAGCTTTCTCCAGTCTCTCTGATTTTGAGTCATTCAGGAGCTTGAGGAGTTGGGCACAGAAATTCAACAAGGGACTGAGAAGACTTGACAGGAGCTATGATCAATTGGCATTGCAAGTTGCTGCGTTGAGGAGTTCCAAGGCTGCCAATCACTGTGCTCCTGTCAGGATAAGCAAGGCAGACAAGGGAATTAATTGTGATTGGATGCAAGGGTCAAAGAAGGCGGTATTGAGCAAGCCACGCCAGTACCATCTCCAAGTTTCTCCAAGCTTCTCTTCAGGCTATAAAAGGAGTCCAGAAGCTCAGAATCAGCACACCAAGAAACCCCCCCCCCCCCCCCAAGGTTGCATACAGCAGCTCTCCCCTCCTCTGTCTCATCTTCTGTAAAATAAAAAGTAGTGTTTTTTAGGCAATAGAATTGTTGCTAGGATAGAAATTAGAATCTAAAAAGTGTGAGCTGAATTTGAAGATCAAATCAGGGTAATTGTAGAAGAAAAACAAGTTGTGTGATAGGCTTGGGGAAGGGCTTTGATGCCTCCTCTAACCCGAAGCTCGCTCGTCTTAGCTAGTGCGGATAGCACTCATTGATGGGGTATGGTGCGGATAGCACCTGCTGGAGCAATGGTTAGAGGCGGTATCAAGGCTCCAACCAAGCTTGTAATGGAAAACGGTTAAATGCATAGTTTGATGCTCATGTTCATTGTTGTTATTGCTTGTTTTAATTTGTGTCTTTCTCTTTATTTTCTTTAAAGTGAACACACAAAGAACTCGTGCGGATAGTATGGTTCTTAATAAAAGCATGTGGTGCGGATAGTACCACGCTTCACATTTCTTTGCACGGATAGTGTCGGGAAATTTCATTGCAATAGATTGCGTACGGATAGTACCAATCTTCAATCAAATCCTATGCACAGATAGTGTAAGGATTCAAGGTATGATTAACACCTTTCTAGGGGTTATAATGCCGAAATTCTCAAAGAAAATTGCAATGAAGTTTCTCGCAATAACATGTATAAGTAATGGAAGCATAGGACTCTATCCAACCTGCTGAACTTTAGTCTTAAAAATCTAAAAAGAAATTATACATGGACAAGCAACACCATTTTGCGCATAGTGCACACAAAAATGGAAAACAGCAACACTGGTTGTCGAAATGCCTTCAAAATTTCATCACATGTCAATAACAGTCAAATGAGGGATCTGTCAAAGTTTTATCATTTTTGGGATTTTTTTTTTCTGAAGTTCGACCAGAAAACTGAACCGGGCCGAACTGTCAAAATTCTGATACACAGAAAGAATGGCAAAACTGTACAAATCTGAGAATTGGACAGTCCCATTTTATTTTATATTCTGGTAATACACATTAATTTGCGCTTGCAGCTAAATTTTCGTAAAACAATTCCAAGTCTAAAGCCTCCAAACAAAATTGCAAAGAAAATGACAGCAGTGTTTCTGGTTTTACCCCTCTGATGAAATCGGTTCAAAAGTGCATCAAGACAGCATCAAATTGAAAAGTGTTCAACATGAAACATGTTCTCAAAACATTCCTCTAAGTCACCGTAAAACAAAAATGGGGCACTGTTAACAAAATTTTTGAACAATGGACTGATTTGCCACTGACAATACTGCTGTCCCAGTTTCTGGTATCGGCAGCAGTATAAAATCATTTTTCTTCCCACATTTTGAACACAATGGATACCAGAGAGTTTACAAACATGAAATGCTGGATGTGAAGTGTCCCCTGACCAAATTTTACATTTTTCTGGAATTTTGGTGAATTTTCCAAATGCTCGGCTTCAAATGGAAAGGGGTGCAGTTTCGTGGTCATTGTACCACTTTCCTCTTGTGGTTTCTCCTTCGTTTTGAGCACGAACCATATATTAAATGTTGCACATGTAAAATAGGTATGTTGAACAACATATTCAGAAAGTTTGACCATTTTTCAAGTTCATTTGACGCCTGAAATGCGAATCACGAAACCGACTCCAGAGCAGCTCAGTGGTACCAAATCACCCAAACGTGGTCATGATACCACTTTCTTCTTGCGATCTCTCCTTTGTTTTGAATATGAACCATATATTAAATCTTGCACATGTAAAATAGGTATGTTGAACAACATATTCAGAAAGTTTGACCATGTTTCGAGTTCATTTGGCGCTTGAAATGCGAAGTACGAAACCAACTCCAGAGCAGTTTAGTGGTACTGAACCACCAAATCGGTGATAGTATCGCCCTTGCTCCGGCCGTCTTCGGCCCCATCCGACCCCACCGCTGCACTTCTCATGGCAAGGCGACGCCGTCGGTATCCTCGGATCGTCGATCAGACGACGGATCACCGAAGATCTGCCTCAGACGCCTTGGATGGATGTCACGTGTCCCTAGCGAAGCAGGGACTTTCATGTTTGCGTGAGATATCCAGAGATCATCGTCGCACTTGATCTATGTCTTAATTAGGCCAAGTCAAGACCCACAACCCAAAACCCAGATACCAAAGCCCAAGTATCAAATCTCAAATCCCAAAACTCAAAACACAAATACCAAAACCCAAAACTCACATCCCAAATATCAAAAACTCAAATCCAAAACCAAGTAGCAAAGACTCCAACCCAAATTCCAAATCCCAAAGACCAAAACTCAAATCCAAAACCCAAACAGCAAAACACAACTCGAATCCCAAATATCAAAAGCTCAAATCTAAGTCCCAAAATCTAAGACTCAGATCCCAAACTCCAAACACCAAAACTCACGAAACCCAAACTCAAGTCCTCTAAATTCAAACCCCGAACTCAAGTCAAAACCCAATTGATTTGGCCAAATCGGACTGGATCAACCAAACTCAAGTTTCAAAAGCGTGACACAGAAGTCAACCAAAAGCAAGCGCGACATCGAAGTCAACCAAATCAAGCGTGACACGAAAGTCAACCAATATCAAGCGTGACATCGAAGTCAATCAAATCAAAACGTGACATTGAAGTCAACTCAAACTAAATCGTGACATAGAAGTCAACCAAACCGTGACATGGAAGTCAACCAAATCAAAACGTGACATTGAAGTCAACTCAAACCAAATCGCGACATAGAAGTTAACCAAACCGTGACACAGAAGTCAACCAAATCAAATCGTGACATTGAAGTCAAACAAATCTTGACATAGAAGTCAACCAAACCGTGACATGGAAGTCAACCAAATCAAAACGTGACATTGAAGTCAACTCAAACCAAATCGTGACATAGAAGTCAACCAAATCGTGACATAGAAGTCAACCCAAATTAAATCGTGACACAGAAGTCAACCAAATCCAAACCTGGGTCATAGACTGGCATAGCGCTTCATGTCTATGGCTTGGAAGATCGAGAAAGCATACCAAGAGGGCCAAATCCTCTCTGCTCCCGATATCCGTTCTCGGACTGTGGATTGGCATAGCACATCATATTCACAGTTTGGATCCAAATCATGACATAGAAGTCAACCAAACCGTGACATGGAAGTCAACCAAACCGTGACATGGAAGTCAACCAAAACGTGACATTGAAGTCAACCAAACGTGACATTGAAGTCAACCCAAATCAATCGTGACATTGAAGTCAACCCAATTTAAACGTGACATTGAAGTCAATTTAAATCAAACGTGACATTGAAGTCAACCCAAATCAAACGTGACATTGAAGTCAACCCAAATCAATCGTGTCAACCCAAATCAAACGTGACATTGAAGTCAACCCAAATAAAACGTGACCTTGAAGTCAACCCGATTTAAAAGTGACATTGAAGTCAAATCAAACTCAAACGTGACATTGAAGTCAAACTCAAGTTAAACGTGACATTGAAGTCAAACACAAATCCAACCCAAATAAAATGTGGCACTGTCAATTAGTCATCAAGTTTTATTTACTTATTTGCCCGTATCTGATCACTCTGCTTAGTCTTAATCAAAGGTTCTCTGGGTTCGGAGCCCGAGGTAATTAACAGCGAGGGCTTGCGCTCGCTGGAATCATGGTCCCACACAATCGTTTGATAAAATCAAAGTTCTAAATACCGTGTCCTCTTTCATGCCCCTCTCTGCCGGGAGGCGGCGCGGAAAAGGGTCGCACAATTTCGTTACCTTTCGAGATGCATTTGTTACATTCCGTACATATCTATGAATGGACGCAAGATGTTTCTCTTCTGAAAGATCACATGCTGAATATATCAGTGGGTCATTATCCAGTTTCCTGGCGCAGTATTTGTCCTCAAAATCAGCCCATAGAGGCAAATGTTAATCTTGTGTTGTGCATGCAGTATAGAAAAATCAAAATTACAACAGTAAAAACTGTTTTTCAAAAATTACAGAAATAGAAAAACCGCTATCTGAAAGAGCGGCTTAGTCTCGGTATTAATTTCCTTCTTCTCTTCTCTTCTTTCTTTCTCTCTTCTCTTCTTTCTTTCTTTCTTCCTTTCTGTCCGAGAAAACCCCAGCCCCCCCTAGATCCGCCCCCCTCAGCCCCCCCCCCCCCAGCCCCCCCGGCTCAGCCCCCCGGACCCCGTAGCCCCCACCCCGCACCCCCCCGGACCCCGCAGCCCCCACCGCGCGCCCCCCCGACCCCCCGCAGCCCCCGACCGCGCGCCCCCAGATCCCGCCGCAGCCCCAACCCTACCTCGACCCCCCGCAGCCCCGACCGCGTGTCCCCGGACCCCGCAGCCCCCCACTCCCGACCCGTCTTCTAGGAGTAGTGGTGAGATTATTGTTTTGTTTTGTAGTTTTATTTTGAGAAATGTCTGTTGACATGTTCAATTAGTTAAAAATTATTGTAGAATTGGTGGTTGAATTGTTGTGAATTTGGATTGAAATTATTGAATTGTTGATTCTTTGATATTATTGAATTGTTGTTCACTTGTAAAATTCATAGGAAATCATAACAATTCCCGAAAAATGTGAAATTTTGTCGGGAGCACCCAAACATTATAAAAAACATGCTCGCGATCTTAGACTTGTGTGTTATATTCAAAATTTGGGAGAAAAAGAGGGATTTCCTCTGCTGCCAGTACCAACAGTACCGGTACGGCAGCATACCAGGGAGAGATCAGCCCCTCCTTCAAAATTTCTGTTAACGACAGTCCAATTTTATTTGACAAACATTTGGAGAGATATTTTAGGAACACTTCTCATGTAGAACATTTTTTGATTTGGTGCATTTTTAATGTACTTTTAATCCAATTTCATCGGGAGGGCGGTTCTGGAAACTGTTATGCAATTTTCTTGAAACATTTAATTGGAGGACTTAGAGTTTTTCAATGAAATTTTTTGTACACGCACTACTCAATGTGTACTTCAAGAATATAAAATAAAATGTGATGGTCCAGTTCATAGATTTGTACAGTTTTAACTTTTCTTTCGCATACCAGTGCTGTAACAGTCCGGATCGGTACCGGTTTTATGGTCTGACTTAGGAAAATCATAACAATTCACAGAAAATTCCAAAAAGGGTAAAATTTTGACAGAGATCTAGAGGAATGTTTTTAGGACATTTCTTATGTTGAACACTTTTCATCTTCGATATCATTATCTTCTTCATCTTCGCTACCATTGTCATGATATGCATTTGCGGCTTCGTACTCCATGTCTTGATTAATGCTCTCTTGGGAAGAGTATTGCGGTTGGTACTGCGGGGGGGATTGGTGGCGGTACTGCTGCTAGTGCTGAGGGGACGACTGCGGCTGGTACTGCGAGAGGGACTACGGCTGATACTGTGGGGGGGAATGCGACTGATATTGCGGGGGGTATTGCTGCTGATATTGCGGGGGGTATTGCTGCTGATACTGCGGTGGGTATTGCGGCTGGTACTGCGGGGGAGAGTGGGGCCGGTACTACGGCTGGTGCTTCGGGGGAGATTGGGGCCGGTACTGCAGTTGATATTGTGGGGTGTTCCAATATGTTTGGGAACTGCTACCCGGTAAGTTGTCACCCGTCGGCGCATATGCATCACCCCAGTGGTGTGGAACAATTTGCACTAATAACTCAACCATCGACAAGAATTTACACCTTATGGCCTGGTCAATTGCAGCTTGCAATCGACGATTGATGCACCTATTTCATATATGCATATTAACCAGACTTGCACCTATATTTGCACCTAAAATCCTAAGTTCATTTGCATTTTAATAGAAGATTGTCTAGAATCAAGTTACTTCTGTATTTTGGTCCTATTTTCAGGTAACCGGAGCTTTTAGAGCTATTACGGACTAAATTTGGAGCAAGGAGCAATAATAGGCGAAGGAGCACAACGGAGCATCTATTTGCGGATCACAACTTCCTATTTTTGGGACGAAATCAAGAATAGAACTCCTATTTCCATGTCATGCCAGCTCAAAACCGCCATATCTAAATCAAGGAAACGCGCAGAGAGCTAATTAAAGCGACAGACAGGCTATTTCTAGGCTAAGCTCTCTTTGGAATGCTAATTGCGGACCGTACTCCTATTTCTACGGACCGTACTATGCTAAAAACATATCAGAACACCTATTTTCTGGTGCGTGCTATCTTTGGCAATCTCCTTTTGGGGTTTTTCCCTTAATTGCGCCCCAAGAAACCAGAAGTCAGACGCCTAAATTTGAGACATCTTCTACTATAAAAGAGACCCCTTGGGGTGCTCTCATCCATCATCTCATATTATCTTGATCTTGTCAAGTCATAGAGTTAGTTGTTAGGTCTCATGCGTTGAGATTAGTTTAGTTCATAGTTTAGTCGAGAGTCGTGTCAAGAGAGGAGCTCAACGCCGTTGGAATCGAAGGAGACGGTTACCACCCTCTTCCTAAGCTTACTCGGTGCTTTCTTTTCTCTTACTTTTATTTATTTGTTGTAGTCTTGTCTAGGTCCGAATAGTCGTCTTTGTTCTTGAGGTTTAGGATAATGTTTGTATGTATGGATTAATTGAATACTTGCTTTTAACGTTTATGCATTGAAGTTATTTTCATATTTGCTTTGAGCTTATTCATAACTGTGCTTGAATTGTTTTCTTGTTCTTTGATATGATCCTGTGGATGTATGTTCGTATCTAGTTGGTAGATTTATATCTTCTTAGGCCAGAATTGCTAATTGCATGAGAGTGCACTTGTAGTAGTTCACCCTATTTTGATAGACCTGTGGATTGGGCATAGTCTAGTTGGAAAACTTAACGTCAATTGATAGAGATTCAATACTTGCACTATTTGGGTAGATAACTTGTTGTCCAATTGTATCCGAGAGGAGAAGTTGTGGTTATAACATGAGTTAAACCGTACCTGTGATCGAAAGCAAATCGGGTTTAGGTTAGAGATAATCTAAAGATTTCGAATTGATCTAAAAGTATTTAAAAGTGCCAACAAACGAGAGTTGAGGGACTTGTAATTGCTTTGGGTTAGTTGGGGATCGGTAACTTTGATCAACAATAGAAACTGAGCTTGAACTGACTCTGATCTGTTCCCTGCGGATCGCATTGGTGACAGGTGCGAACCATACCAAGCAAGGAACAGACAGAGAACCACAAATTTGTACATCTTGCGGTTCGCACCCTCTCGGGTGCGGAACGCAGGCAGTTAGTCCAAACATCACTGATTCTGAAAACCCTAGGAACGTTTGTTTAATAATTGTTTTAGAGTCTTTTATTTACTGTTATTTACTAATTTGCATCTGTTAATTGTTAGAAAACCAACTTCAAACAAACCCCCCCCCCCCCCAAATCGGTTACGTTCACATTAGGATTAGTTTAGGATTTAAAGAACTGTTTAGAGATATAACCGTCCCTGTGGATTCTATCCCGACTATATTGCATAGTATCGTACGCTTGCGATTGATTGTATTATTTAGGGTAAAAGCCTATACACTCCACGCGTAACAAGCTTTTTGATCATCATAAATCTGAATTGGGCTGAAGAAAACACTACCATGGTCTGCTGTATTCCATTTCCAGTGAATATTTAGTGCGCATTGTTTCCATCAATCCCAAATGCCGGTATATCAATCGTTTTAAGTTCTCGAATGACACATTGGCATCTGATGAAAACACAACTCTTGGTGGTTGGTTGTAACATACACCCATTGGGCCAAAAAATATGTAACCACCGACATGAACACCTAATGACACGGAAGTCATTGAGCTAGACCTACATGTGTACATTTACATTTCAACAACTCAGTAAAAATAATTTAAAATGGTCTCTAATATATGTACCTACTAAATATCTCTTCCTTGTAACATGGCATTGTACATCGGTAATCATACATATTTAACCTGAATACGTTATCCTATTTTGAGGTGTCTAGAGTAGTACAAAAAAAAACTTAATAAGCAAAAAACTTCTAACCTTTAGAAAGACTGGCAAATATTAAAGTGCACCCTCTCAGCATGCCTTCATGAGATTCTCCAGGTGTATGACTGGATAGCGAGTGTTGCTTACAAACTTAAAAAGAGAGGAGAAGGTGTATAATATTATAGCACTTTCTCGTGTTGATCAGATGTGCTGCCAAAGAGAGGTGAGGTGAATATATGTTGCACTTGGATCGTCGTTGTCTGCTACTGTCTGCTGGAAGGTGAGAATGGAAGGTGAGGATGGAAGGTGAGGTGCTGTCTGCTGCTGAATTAGTCTCAGACTAAGCCGCTATCTGAAAGAGCGGCTTAGTCTCGAACTAAGCCGCGATTTCAGATAACGGTTTTTTTATTTCTATAATTTTTTAAAACCAATTTCTACTGTTGTAATTTTCATTTTTTATTTTTTTATTAAAAAAAAATCCCTATGTAGTAACCACAAACCGCTCGGATTAGGATATCCACAAACAGCTGGATAATTTCCCAATTAAGAGGTAATAAAGCTTTAGTCTTATAACAGTTTTGGTACTGCATGATTGTTGTTACAATTACTTATAATAGTATTGAAATTTGAATATATAACTTGTTAGAAATATGATCCGAATTGTGTATGGCCCGTTGGGCTTGTTTTTGTTTCTTTTATATATGTATTATATAAGAAGTATGAAAGAGAGAGAAATAGAATTTTCTAGAAAATTTGAGTCTCCTCCTCCTCTTGCTCTCTCTCCAAACCCTAGATCTGCTGGGGAGGCCGGTCGGCGACCTCCCTCTGCCGTGTTCTCACCATTCGGTTCTAACAAATTGGTATCAAAGCCGTCGTTGTAGTCGCCGTCGCTGTCTTGCTCGCCGATCGCGGTTGTCGTCGCCGCTGCTGCCATCACCGTGTGCGATCTGTCTTTTGTTTCCGCTGCTGCTGAACCGCTACGAAGCAGGTGTGTCACGTGAAGCAGGCAAGGTGCGTGGAAGCTTTGCTGTGGCACGAATTTGTTTTGGCACGATGTGCATTTGGTCACTTGTGAACCGCGACTCCAAAATTACTTGTTTGGCTTGCTGCTGTGAAACAAATGGTATTGATCTCCGCTTAGTTTTATTTTGTTGCTCACCGAGTGAAACCAAGTCAAAGTACCGATATAATTTTGTTCTGACTTGGAGTTGAGTATTATTATACTCAGTATTTTTTTTTCGAGAGGCTGGCAGTGGCTGCCAGCAATATTATACTCAGTATTTGATTGTTATTTTGAGCTGGAGATTGGATTAATTTTGGGGTTTGCTGTTATGGGAATCTGTAAATGAAATGGAGAAATTGATTTGGGATAATTAAGGTGAGATTTTGAGTTGCTCCAAGAGTTTGGAAAATTCGTGTTGTTTGTGGAAGAATATTTCTTGGAGGCATTCGGGTTTTAGGTTTTTTTGTTTGGGGTATTGTGCTTGTACCCATTTGAGCCGATTTGCAGAAGAGTTCTTTAATTTGTGCAGTGACCATCTTTGGGGTCGGTGTTGGCATGGTGATGGTTATGATGCATGGCGGATGTTCCGTATTTGCGAGAGGGGTACCTCTCGGGTTTGATAAAGAACTTGTTCTGTGTCTGAATATTTTCGAGTATGTCAGCGTTTGTATGCTCTCTTTTGTGAAGTCAAATAGTTATCACCATAAAGTTTAAGTGACTAGGTTCAACATTTGTTGGGTTGGTATTAAGGCAATGCAATGCATTGGAACCGACCATTAAGGGGTTGAGATAGTCATTAAGAATGTGGAGTTGTTGTCGGTTTGGTTTATATTTTTAGAGAGCTTGAACATCAAGTACCTTTTGTGGTGTTTGGGTACTTAGATGTTTGTTGCAGCCTCCATTTCGGTTATGAATGAGTGGTGTTTGGTATGGTCGGATGTTTCCGGCTTGACATAATCTTTGTTGGGGTGGTTGATGGTACCGTTGTCCCGGTATTTGAGAAGTTGATGCTCCATGTGATTTGGAGATTTGGATTGGTACCATTGTTGTCCCGGATTTGGGATTTCGATGCTCCATGTGATTTGAGTTTATGCCACCAATGCGGGTTTTGCATCTTGAGACTATGTTGTTATCACTCTGGAGGTTGAGCAATTTGGATTCGACCTGTTTGTTCACCGTTAGCTTCGAGGGCACGGATTTCGAGTGTGTGGCAATCATTTGAGGCTATGGAGGTGTTCGTCCTCGTGCTTGAGTCTCGTTCAGATTGCATTAAAGTACTTCTCCGGTGTTGCCTTTATGTGTGCTTGGTCTAGCATGTTACTTGGAGCACTATTTCGGCTAAGGTGAAGCTTGCTCGGGATTCTTTATGGTGACTCAGTGTCGGAGTCAGTTGTGTTTTTGTTCAAGCCTTTGCTAGTTTAGTTGCTAGCTTTTTGCTAGTTGTATCTTTTATGTTTTTGCATTTCGTTTATGTTAGTTTTGTATTTAGTTTGTTTTTGGTACAATTCGGTCCAAGGTGGAGATTGTTAGAAATATGGTCTGAATTGTGTATGGCCCGTTGGGCTTGTTTTTGTTTCTTTTATATATGTATTATGTAAGAAGTACGAAAGAGAGAGAAATAGAATTTTCTAGAAAATTTGAGTCTCCTCCTCCTCTTGCTCTCTCTCCAAACCCTAGATCTGCCGGGGAGGCAGGTCGGCGGCCTCCCCTGGCCGCATTCTCACCATTTGGTTCTAACATAACTTTATTCATATTTAACTAATTGTTGGCAGAGGTTAGGCGCATGTATGGAGAAAGCTTGGAAGCAATATTTGCATCTGCTGCCACAAGAGTGATAATTGTCTGTCACAATAAGGCCAGTGCCAGTGGATTTCACCGTCGACATCATTCCCCTCGCACATCGATCGATCGACGCTTTACAAGTGCGTCGGAGTGTTTGTTCTACTTCGGGTGCTAGGCTCCTATTATGAACTGGCAGTAACTCTCAACATATTATGAATCACTACTAGTTGTAAAGCATACTATAACATACATTATATTTTTCTTTTTTTTTTCTGTCACCGAGGCTACGGCCTAGTAGTAGTGACATGGGATACAAACTAACTTCTTCATAATAACATAACAATCAGTGAAAACAAGAAAACCAAAGAAAAAACATGTTCCAAACTTCTACATAACTATATTCATTAACACATTAATTATAGGAAAATTGATAGTACATATCATAATAAGACAGCTAAGATCAAATTTCAGGCATGGCTGCCAATTATGAAATAATTAATGATGGTTGAGGAAATAAATACTTCACCAAAAGATGGTTATATTAATTATCTCACACTAGGGCCCAGTGCTGGCACGCCGTGCACTGAAGCCTTCACTAAAAGTACTATCATGGCTTTCATCAGTTATCGAAATATTACTAATATCGTCTCTGCGCATTTCCAAATCCAAGCATTCTTTGAGCTCAGAATCAACAGCGCTCATGGTTGGCCTTTTCGATGAGGTGTGCTCGGTGCACTGACAGGCGAGATCGGTAATCTTCCAAACCGTGTTAACGTCATAGTTGCCTTGCATCTTGCAGTCGACGATGCTTTCGATGTCTCTTTCGGTAAACTTCTGATGCACCCATTGTGTTAAGCTGCGTTCTTCTATGTTCGCGATAATAGGAGGCCGACCTGTGATAATCTCCAATAGTACAACTCCGAAGCTGTACACATCGCTTTTAGAAGTTAGCCGATTGTACAGATAGTACCTGCATTATTGAAGCCGTTAAGCTATTTGCGGAAAATAAAATGTAGTTCGATATATGCAAAAGAAAGTAAGTTGAAATACAAACACCGAAGCATTGATCCATCCCTCCCAAAAAGGAAACACACGATTGTGTACAGGATGGTCGCATGTTATCAGCATTAAAATATACATATTGACAAACAGGATGTTGAGAAATTGCAACTTAGATTCAAATCAAACATCGTAAAATGAAATTTAACATCCAGATGAAAACTTACCCAAATAACCAGTGGTGCCAACTACTTTGGTCGAAACGTAACTGATTTCTTCACTGGTAAATGCTCTAGCGAGCAAAAAATCAGCAATTTTTGCCTCAAGATTTGCATTTAAGAGAATGTTGCTAGTCTTGACATCTCTATGGATCAACAGCGGATTACAAGCCTTATGCAAATACTCCAACCCTTTATTTCATTTTGTTTCAATTTGCATTAATGTTTTAATCATCAAATGAAAGTGTAGTAGTTAGCATGCAAATAACATTTTTTTGGGGTTCCAAAACAGAATTGAAGTCCCTCTAACTAGTATTTCTGAATTCTGAATGTCCTGTTTTTTCAGTAAACTTCCCTGTAAGTGAATTTCAATCAAAAGTCATATCATTCATAATCATAAGTTCGTAACATAGTAAGATTACACATCACTCCTGCAAGTTAGTAACATGGATATATATAAATGCATGTGTTTATATATTACCATATATGATAATTAGGGGCAAGAGCCAGACACACGACCAAGGGGCAAAAGTAATCATAACATAAGACGGTTAATAAGTTATACTATAAGCGTAATTGGGATTTTATTTTTTATAAAAAGCATTTTTCTGTAGGTATACTTGTGCAAAACACCTTCCAGAGGGAGTCGGCTGACAACCTCTCCAACATGGCTCCGCCGGTCATGATAACTCAAGTTCATGCTAGTATGCGTGTGCATGTTATGTGCATACATTTAGGAAAACAATGACAAGAAAAGTAAACTAAATTCTAATATATAATACACATTATAGGGTGCTTTGTACCGTACCTAATGCAGATTCATAACCAATTCGAAGCCTCTGCTTCCAGGCAAGAGGTGCTGAACCTCCTGCTATTTGATTCAATTAAAATGTTAATACACCTTCCAAAGGTGCTGAACCTCCTGTTTCTTGGATAGGGAAGCGTGGAAATTAGCAATCCACGTACCCCTAGCAGCTATTATTATATTACTATTATTACTATGACTACTATTTCACTATTATTATTGTTATTATTGTTATTATTGTTATTATTGTTATTATTGTTATTATTATTATTTCTAGTTATTCATTTTATTTCTTTTACCATCATCATCATCATTCATATTAGTATTATGTAGTATCATTCTCATCATCATTGTCATTCATATTAGGACTAGTTTTTCACTGTTACTATTGTTATTATTGTTCTTTCTTTATTTATCTATTTTATCTTTCTTATAATCATGATCATCATTGGTATTATTATTATTACTATTATTATTGTTGTTGACCCCTCAAACGGCTCAATGTTGGAAAAGAAGGAGAAAGATGAAAGGAGTTAAGTCACAGGAAATCATGAAACAGACTAGAAAGCCCGATCAGAAAAAATCATGAAGTTGTAAGAAATTTAAAACTTATAATATATTAAAATTCCTCATAAAATTCTGAGAATTTTAATATGTTATTTGTAATTTTCTGAGCACCAGAGCTCAAGATATGGAATTTACAATGAAAATGTAAGAAAGGGATCATATAATGATACGATGGTGTAAAAATGGTGTAGTGAGTTACTGTGACCCGTTACAGAGTAAAAAAAATGAGCTATTACAAGAAGGTTACATGAGGGCCAGGTAGAAGTCCAGGTAGAAGTCTTAGAGACCAACAGATACTACATCAATCCGTGGATCCAACAGATACTACATCAGTCCAGACCATAGTAACAAATCATCGATTCGGAATTCGTTCGGCGAGGTCAAAAGTTCGTGATTCGGGTATTATTCGGGTATAATTCGGGAATAGTTCGGCTTATATAATATAATAAAAAATATATTAAAGTGCCAATATTTTCAAAAACAAAATAAAAAAGTACAAATTTTTCCTTTAAAACGATATATAATGTGTTTTATTCGCGAATAATTCGCGTATAAAACGTTTTATTTGCGTAAAAACGTTTCATTCGCAAATAATTCACAAATAAAACGCATTATATATCATTGGGTAGTATTATGCGGGATTCGTTCGGCTCTTGTGAAAAAACGAATTATTCGCGAATTATTCGCGAATAAATCGTGAATCATGTTACTATGGTCCAGACTAGACACAATGGCCATCATGAAGCTAGAGAAAGCACACCATGAAGATCCAACGGCTGAAATGAAGGGCCATGTCACCAATCCGTGGGATCGACCTCTCCACCAATCAGAGGAGGATGCTTCTCCCCTAAGCATCCCTCAGTCTCTCCTATAAATAGCCTTCTCTAGAACAGAAAAAAGGCCAATCACGCTATTGCTAAGACCAAACCATGCCAAACCAGAAATAACTCTCTCTAAACACCCCCCCAATCACGCTATTGCTAAGATGAAATAATGCCCAAACCGAAACAGTTCAAATCAGCCCCAAATTCAACCCAATCCTGAAACCAGAAACATCACAAATCATCCAGAAAACACAAATCAAAGCCTCTAAAACCGAAATCTCTATTTCAAATAGGTTAGATCGATCAATTAGGAGTGTAATTGAGCAGGTCAAATCGATGTAATTGAGCTAATAGAGGTAAGAGAGGTAAGATCCATGTAAAGACTTTGTAAATGTGCTGAAAATGAAATGAAATTGCTTGATTCTTGAATCTTGATTGATTCTTGTTCATGATTGAGATCTGACCTTTTCTTGTTCATAGTTATGTATTATATTGCAACTTTGATCCGATTGGATGCTCAGATTCAAGAATAGCTGGTTCAAGTCTTATCTTGTATCGTATTCAGCTTATAACAGTAAATATATGTCGATCTGTTACCAAAACTCAGGTTTGTAGTAAGACTTTGCAGCTAGAATTGATAACAGCTCTTGTATGGAGCTTCTTTATGTAAATATGTGTTGAATTGAACTGTTTATGGACTTAGAACTGCTCTGACTTGTTTCTGGTACTGTTCTGATCTGTTATTGTTCTGATGTATTGCTGACATGTGAATGCGATTTAGGTTGTGAAATTGATAACTTCTGAATATACCTTGTGATGCTTGTTGTTAATACCAAATCCGAGTCAGTCCTCCTTGTCTGTCCTTGCAATTCCTGCATCTGTTCAAGTTGTTTGTTTTCTGTAAATGCAAGATCTGAGCAAGACAAGGCTTTATGGTTCAATGTGTGTAATGTTATGAATTGTGATTATAAGTTAGATTGTATAATTAATTACTGTTGAGCTTGTAACTGTGATGCTCATCGTTGAATCATATCTAGATTGCCTTTTAACTCAAACTAAAACCTGAAAATGTCCTTTGTTGAATAAGATATGCTGTTGTCACTTTGCGTTGGCTAAAATAGAGTCATAATTGAGCCGAGTCTGGTATTACTTCAAGCTTGTGATTTGAATGATGAGACTTGATAATTATTGAACTGCTATGTCATATTATAGTGTATTAAACTTGATGCTTGCTGTGTATAGTAATTGGATGCTTGATGTGCATAGTAATCATGTGTACAGTGAGGCCTTGTGTATAAAGTTTGTCCAAAACCAACTAAGGCTTGAAAGATTGATGTGTACTGTAATAACATTGGTTTGGTTTGCAATCTTGGCTCTGCCGACACTTGTGTATATGTTAAGTTCTTGACTCCCTGTTGAAACAATTGTTTCTAATTAAAAGATAAATAATTTTCAAAAAAAATAGGTTCTGACTTGTTCAAATGAATATCTTATTTGGCAGATGTATAATTAAGATGATTTGATGCTTGTGTGCTTGAAGTTGAAATTTGATGATTTTGGGGCATGTTGATGAGTCATGTTTTAAAATGTGTGATTCAAAAATAAATTAAGTCTTGAAAATTGTGAATACGCTTTGAAGGATGTAAAAAAAAAAAAAAAAATTGAATTTAAAAATGTGTGATTCGAAAATGAAGTTTTCGAAAATGGTAAAATGATTTTAAATTAAGTTATAAACTTCCTTGAGTTTAATTGAGTTTCCTTGACGACTTGAGTGTTAAAGTTGGGTAAGGAGTCGAATGGTAGGGCTTGAGACCTCCTCCTCCAAAGGGTTAGGGGAACGGATTGAAACGAGTATAAGTTCCTTCATTTTTGTCCTCCTTGACTGACGCTCCTAGGCATAAGTCTAGGAGTCCATTCTGAAAGATGTTGGACTGCAAAAGCAGTTCTCCTTTCACTTCTCAAATTAAGTTTGGATAATTGGGAAGCAATCTCGGCTAAATAACACCTTTTTAAGGTGTTATGCTACCGAAATTTCCTCTCAATTATTCAAAGAATAAAAGGGAAGCAATTTCGTATGCAAACGACACCTTTTTAAGGTGTTATGCTGCTGAAATTGCCTCACAATTATTCAAACTTAAAGGGATTATTTTGGTATGCAAAATTAAGCTATTTTATAGCTGTTATATTGCCGAAATTATTCCAAATTTGAGAAGTGAAAGGAAAATTAAATTTGTATCTCAAATCATACAAACTGAAGGTTCAAGCACCACAAACATCAAACAAATAAGAATTGAAACCCTCAAATTGCATGAGACATCTAAAGAATGGATCCTTACTCAATTTCAACACTCAAATGTCAAGGAATTGTATAAAAACGTATTTATAAGTGTTTAAATTAAATCAGCCCTCTTAAACCTTAAATCAAACATAAAATGTAAAACTGTACCAAATTATTTCCAAATCGTCTCAAATTTTTTATCTAAAATAAAGTTTACAACAAACAGTTCCCAATTTGTACTTTTAAAAAATAATGTTTGTAAATTTAATTATGAATTTTGAATCTCGATCTCACAAAATTCCAGAATCTGTCCTGAAAACTGCTCAAGTACTGACACCTCCCTTGGGTAACTCCCGGATTTTTGTACATAATGCATATATTAAAAATTTTCTATATATACTTGACATGGTTCCAAGCATATCTCGTGTACTGAACATTCCCCAAATCTGTTCATAAAAATTCATCCAAAGTCCTCAGTCCGAAATTTGCAACCAAAATCCTGATGATGCACTACACCTCAACCTCAGTCCAATCCAAGCCGACCGCTGCATTCCTGGAGATGTCACCATTCCAATGCCGCCGGCCGATCGACAATCGGAGCTCTGATCGCCGGGATTCACAGTCAACCATTTCTGAAAATTGTGATGAAAGAAAGGAAGAAATAAAGTGCGGATCTTGATGAAGTTCCTCAATCCGGTGCATTCATTGAAGGAAGGGGAAGATGGCAGGCCAATGCTGGTCCAGTTCGGCCCAATTCACTTCAGGCCCAAAAACTCTTTTGAACTTGGCCCATTTGTAAATATGTTTATTTAATTCGGGTTTTCCAAAATAAAAATTCTAAAAATAGTTTCCGAACTCCAAAAATTCCAAAATCAATTTTAAAATTCATTTCATGATATTTAGGATTTTTCTGTGTAAAAACATATTAAATTTTTAAGTTTCGAATTTTCAAGTTTAAATTTAAATTCAAATTTAAAATATCAAAAAAAGTCAAATTCCAAAATAAATGTTTCAAACCTTTTGTAAATATTCTCTTGCTCCATGTTATATAAGATTTTGAATTTTGTACTCATTTGGGCATGTTTTAAATTTAAATGTGCATGAAAAACATGTTTTTTTAAAGAATAAATGTCAATAAGTTTATTATTTTGAGGTAGTTCTCGAACTCCAAAATTCACAAAACCAATTTTCCTGATCTTCATGATTTTTAGGATTCTTCTATGTAAATATTCAATTTTCAAAAAGTTTGCAATTTCAATTTTAAATTCACATGATGTCAAAAATAGAAATTTCCAAAAATAAAAGTCCAAATTGATTGTAAATATTTTTATATACAATTTTGTTGCATTTTTATGACCATCATGCACATTTTTCAATTCGAATAAAAAGAGGTATCATGTTTTCTCTCTCATTTCCCTTTTAAAATTAAAGTCTATGTCCAAGTCTTTTCTAAGCCAAAACCATGTCCAAGTCCAAAATCAAATCAAAATCAAGTTCATGTCACATGCTTATGTCTCATGCCTATACAATAACTCTCATGTCTCATGCATATGTCTCATCTCCAAACAACTTTCATGTTCCATGTATATATCATGTGCACATCTGATATCTACGTCTATGAATAATTGCCATGCCAAGTCTCATGTCCAAACAAATGATTATCATGTCCTATGTCCAATGTCTAAACAAATGACCACCAAGTCCCATGCCAATGAACGACTACCAAGTCCCATGCCAATGAATGACTACCAAGTCCCATGTCCTATGTCCAATGTCCAATGAATGACTACCATGTCCTATGTCCAATAAACGACTACCATGTCATATGTCCAATGAATGAATACCATGTCCGGTAATTACCATGTTCTATGATTACCCACCTTGTTCGTGAAACTACCAAGTCGTAACCTAAGGACTACCATGTCGGGTTCAGCGAACGTCTGAGTTGTGAGCAGGCCTACGGTTATTGGTTCACCACCCGGAGAATTGGCAGAGATGATAAAGGAAAGATGTTCCTCATCCTCCAATTGAGACCTAATGTTTGGTTTCTGTTGATTAATAACCGATCATACCTCTAGTTAAGGAACGACCAGGAGTGAGGTTATATAAATTGACGCCCCGGTTGTAGATAGGCTTATCGCTTCTGATCTTACAATCTGGAAGATTGATCGTGATGATATGGGCAAATGAATTCCCCATCCGTTCAATGAGAATTGAGAATCATTGGGAAGTCTATAGCGACCCGATATTTCAATTGAAACTTGATGAGACTCGTCTCCGGGGTCTGCAAATGGATCCTAAGTTTCACCTTTTACTAACAATGATGAAGGCCTGAAGAGACATGCCTCCGGGATCTGCATATGGATCCTAGGTCTTCCCAAACTAACAATGACTAACTAAAACCTGAAGAGATGCGTCTCCGGGATCTGCAAATGGATCCTAGGTTTTTCGTAACGACACTGTTCATACCATATTTGAGTGGCGTCTACCCCTAACCAGACTCAATTTTACTTTATCACACATGTTTTAGCATTTCCCTTATTCTTAATCAGAGGTTCTTAGAGTTAACAGCTCTAGGGTAATTAACAGTAAGTACTTGCGCTTATTAGAATCTAGGAGTCCACAATCACTTGAATAAAACCTTTGTATATGAGTGTGTGTGGGCAGGTGCCTTATAACACCTACCTATCACACAATCGTATACAGGGGTGACCGTGTCCTTTCCCCTCATAAAACGTCAAATCACAGACCCCTCTTGCCCGGCGGCGGAAAGGGTGGCACAATTATCATCATCATCATTATTACGATCATGATCATCATCGCAATCATCATTATCTATACTAGTATTTTCACTATCGGACTACTATTCTTTTCAAGATCATCTTTTTTGCCACCGCCATTAGTATTGGGTGCTACTTGGTTTCATTTCTAGCATACCCCAACTTGTTTGGGACTAAAGGCTTGGTTGCTATTGTTGTTGTTGTTGTAAATTCAATAAGACATTGATTGTATTACCAAATCCAATCCATTTTATAATTTTACAACTTAGAACGCAATATTATAATTTGAATCATTGCCAATTGTAAAGCATACTATACAATACAACCAAACCCAAATGGCAAGCACCAACTAACTCTCTTCATAATTACAAAACAAAAACCATTAATGAAAACTACATCTCCACAGAGAGAGGAAAAAAAAAAGGTTGCAAATTTCTCCACATTTTGATTCCTTGGAACATTAATTATAGGCAAATCGACAGTACAGATCTGTACTTAAATAATTCAATTAAGAGTTGAAGAATAATTATCTCACACTAGGGTGCGATTGTTCGTCACGCATAGAAGCCGTCTCTAAAGCACTATTCTGGCTTACATCAGTTAATGTTACTGAATTATTATTACTAGTACCATCTCTTTGCCTTTCCGAATTCAAGCATTCTTTGAGCTCGAAAACAACTACGCTCATGCTTGGCCTCCCAGTAGAGCTGCGGTCAGTGCACCGACAGGCTAGATCAATAACCTTCCAAATTGTGTTTATGTCATAGTTGCCTTCCATCTTTTGGTCGATGATGCTTTCAATGTTTCCATCCAATTTCTTCTGATGCACCCATTCTATTAAGCCACCTTCTTCTGGCTCCACGATTGGACGCCGGCCTGTAACAATCTCCAATAGTACAACTCCAAAGCCATACACGTCGCTCTTAGCAGTTAGGCGATTATACAAATAGTACCTGTGATATTCGAAGGTAAAAAATTTGCTAAAACGAAAGGGTACTTCTGTATATAAACAAAAAATAAATTGAGATATATATACTGAAGCATTCACCCTCTCAATAAGAAACACACAATTCAAATCAATATATTGACAAATTAGATAACTAAAATGCCATTTATATTTGAATCAAACACTCGAATGAAATCTGACGTCCAAAAGAAAACTTACTCGGGGTCCAAATAACCAGTAGTGCCAACTACAATGGTAGAAACATGGGTGATTTCATTAGTGGTGAATGCTCTGGAGAGCCCAAAATCCGCAATCTTTGCCTCAAGATTCGTACTTAAAAGAATGTTGCTGGTCTTGACATCTCTATGGATCAACGGCGGATTACAAGCCTCATGCAAATACTCCAATCCTTTATTTTAATTGTATCAATATGCATTATTTATCATTCAATATACTAACCAAATGAAAATGTAGTACTTAGCATGCACATATTTTTTTTTTCGGGGTTCCTAAACATGATTATAGTGCATTCAGCTGGTACTGAATGTCTTGTTTTTCAGTAACTCCCCTGTTTAAGTCAATTTCAGTAAAAGCTCGCATCTTTTGGAATTATAATACGGTAAGCTAACTCATTTCTGCACACTAGTGCCATGCATATACATTATGTGCGCGTGTTTGAATTATCAAGTACGATAACCAGGGGCAATAGCCAGACAAGCAACCAGGGGAGGCCAAAAATTAGGAAAAATCATAAATTGTACTTATTTCAAAAGATGGTATATTTTTTTAAATTTTTGTGTCAAAAGTACCTACCAATAAGTTACAATATAGGGATATATTGAAAATGTTCTGTCAAAGGATGTTTCTATATGTACATTTATGCAAAACATATTCCAAGGGTCGACTGCGTAAAGCAATTCGAAGTCTCTGCATTTATGTCAAAATATGTTTCTATAGGTGCTTTTGTACCGTACCTAATGCAGATTCATACCCAATTTGAAGTCTCTGCTTCCAGGTAAGAGGTGGTGAACCTTCTGTCATTTGATGCCATTAAAATGTTAGTTTCAGATTCTTCACATTTGTAATAATTCAGTACAATCAGCTCAACTAAAACAAGTATGAATAATTAAGTCCGAGTATAATTACCTCTGAGCTTTCGTTGTAGATTCCCTTCCTGCATGTACTCGTACACAAGCGCCATACAATTTTCATCAATGCAATAGCCCACAAGGGCAACCAAGTTTTTGTGATGAACTCTTGCCAAGTTTTTAGCCTAAGAAACAGACATAAATGTCAAAAAAAAAATAATATATGCAGCTTCACTTCTACTTTGTACAGCCAAGATACTGCAAACTGAGTATATTGTACCTCAGCCAAAAACTCCTTTGCCCCTTGCGTAGATTGGTCGGAGCGTATCTTGACTGCAACCTGATATCCATTTTCGAGGCGGCCAAAATACACACTTCCAAACCCTCCAGTACCGATAGTATTCGTAAAATCATATGTGATTTTCTTGAGATCATTGTAACTGAATTGAGGGGCAATAGGGTCTATACTTGGAACAGTTGCTGAGGAACTTGATTCAGAATTTTTGTGCGACTTTGGAGCAGACTTTGGAGCAATCGATTGGCGACCTGCATGAAAACAAAGAGAAGCAGCTATTAATTACCGTAACCAGTCATGTACTTTTACGATGATATAAATATGTCAAGTATTCTGTTTTGAACTGTTATTTATGGCCTGAACACCTGGTAATTTGTATTTCCTTACAAACAGAAAAGAAAGGAACAAAAAAAGGTGAAAAAAAAATTCATTCAAGCTTGACAAAAGCAATGATTTTTGGTACCCAAGGGGAAAAGAACAAAGGACAAACTTACGTTTCCGCCTCAACCTAAAGAGAGCTCCAGCCACAACCGCAATAACCAGCAATCCCGCTACCACTGCAACTACTATTATGATATACTTCTTTGGGGAAGAAGATGAAGATGGAGATGACGGCAGAATTCTGTCTCCAAACCTAACACCCGAAACATAAAAAAAATCATAATGCTAATGAGAGTTAATTATCTGAATCTTGCCAGTTGCACAAGTCCTTTAAATTTATTTACATTTATTAGCTGTATGTATGAAATTACTTCAAATTATTAAATTGGCTTTACATCAATTTCAAAGTAACACAGTAAATCATCACGAATAGTTTTGGTCGTACTACGTAACAACATCTAAGAAAGGGAAACTAAAATAAAATAAAAAAACACTGTTACCGGTATGTTAGAGTTCCACTTTGTTGTTTGCTCTGAAGTAAAGGGGGGAGTGTAGTCGAAAGCTTGCTATTTCCACTTATATCCCTAAAAAACCAACAAAATAACTATGGATGCTTCTGGTCGAATAAACACTTGATAGTAAGGTTACTTTTGAAACACTTACAAGAACGTAAGAGCTGTTAATTGATCAAGGAAATTAGGAAGAGATCCAGACAGATTGTTGTTAGATAAATCCCTGAAAAAATAAGCAACAAGCAATGATTAGCGAAGCGATGTGGTAAAGTCAAAGCAGAAGAAGTCATGAAATCAGTTCATGAGCCAGATTGTATCGAGGTATGTATTTCTGTCATAACATAAATAAATATAAGTGTACTTACAACGACACAAGGGCACTTAAATTTCCAAAATAAATACTCAGCGAACCAGTCAATCCGCTAGACGACAAGTTTCTGGAAAATGAGAACTACTTCAGCAGATGAAACTAAATGTATGCAATATATGTATCTTGCATATAATAAAACAAAATATGAAGATCAAAATTGAAAATATACAACAAAGAACTCACAAGGCTGTGATCCTTGGAATGCCGTTGGAGTTGGAAGGGCAGCTGATACCAATCCATGTGTATTCTTTTGGTACACATGGATCACCACTCCATCCTTTTTTGATCTGATGAACCGCCTTGATACTGTTAATAGCAGTGACTGCATGCAAAGATTATGTAACTACAGTAAAAAAACCTAACCAAATTGTATCAAAACTTAACTTAATTGACAAAAATTACCGTCTCCAGTGTAAGTAGGAACCCCGATCACAGGTGCAATCTTATACAACTCATATCCGTTTAGTAGAGGCGGAAGAGTAGAATTCGAGTCAGCCACTATTGATATATTGTGACGAGTATACCCTGAGGTTTCCGCCGTGACATGTCCCCCTTTTAACCATTTGAAATTGTAAGGTGCAGGGGGCACAGAAAGTCCGTTAGAGTATATATCGATTGCTCTTGAACTTGTTGCGTTCTGAATCTCGGCGAAGTGAAGAATGACATAAAATCTGGTGGATTCACTGTTGCTGCTCCAAAATATGGAAAGAGGATCTTTGATAGTTGAATACGTTGCGGCACTCTGCATAATAAGTGATGGGGTTTCAAAGTCTGGGTCAGTATCAATGGATGAGTTTGTTGCGATCTCTGTTGTTCCAGGGATACTCTTGGTGAACCACCACCGATCATACCTGTCTAGAGGGTATCTAATAGAGGGAAAAAAAAAAAAAACTTTTTCGAGTTATCCCCAACCATATTATACAGTCAATTGTTAGTAAATATATAACAAGTAATTTGGAAAAATAAAAATATATGTCCTATAAATTGAAAATATTCAAAGAAATAATGAATTTATGTAGAAATACCGTAATCTATAAACAAAGCTGCCTGGTCCCAGGTTAGTCCTCTCAGTCAAAACCAAAGATTGTGTCGCGTTCGCATTTTTATACATTTCCAGAGTGAATTGTCTCAGGTGCAATGAAGAGATGAAAGGAATTCCAAGACCCTTATTGATTAGACAGACTTGCAAGTAATCTGCGGTAGCAGCGACAATAATTTCAGGATAATACGGATAAGTTACTATTGTGTCCCAAAAGTCGATCCCCAGATGAACATCGAAAATAGGGGGCTTATTTGAGTTATCGTAGTCCCCAAAAACGAATGATGCCCTTACGAGATACTTAACGCCTACTGTCAAGTTTCTTAAGGTGTAACAGTTCCGAGTCCCGGTAGGAAAGTATCTCAGAGTGACGAATGCCCTTGGTAGGGCTGGGTCGACGTCTTTGATGTAGGATGAAGAGACTTCGGCGTTGATCCCTGTGTCAATGAATTGATCATCGGAATAATAGGTGTATTTTGTTGTGCCCTCTTCATAGCTAGTGTTTGCCGCAATTCCACAGTCAATGCTCAAAAAGCCTGGAAGGAGAATCAAAATTAAGTCGCCATAAGATATTTTCCAAAACATATGTTTCACCATAAAATTTTCTCATATGTCAAAATTCTGGAATACCAAAATTCACCGTTTCGGATACTAACAGGTTTTTTTTTTTTTTTCAAAAGTTGAGGAAAAATAAGAAGAAAAACTGCATTAGAAAGTGGCATTTTCCAAAAATTTTAAAAAAAATAAAAGTAGCTCAAAATTCTTAAAAACAGTAAATTTGGTCCCAGAAGATCTTTCAAAATCCAAAAGAAAAAAAAAAATCAGGTAAAGTTTTCAGAAAATGGAAAATTCTCCCGTAAAATTTCAAATCACAATTAATGTAAATTAAGAACTTTCTGATAGCAGTGGATATGCAATGCAAGATAGATACTGTTACCATTGGAATCAAGCTGGCTATGGACTCCAACAACAACTTCAAGTAGTAGTACAAAAACAAGGCGCCATGGAGGAGCCATATTATGCACTGCTCCTAAAAAGACCAAGATTATTTTCCTCTCGCCTTGGACTTTTGATGGATGGTGGGCAACGAGGATGGCATATCTTCTTCATGCATACCGCTACTCGATCAAACATTCAAACTACCAATCTCAAGCTAAAGCTAGATCAAATAAATTAAACTAAGGAAAATTAAACACGTTGAGTCCGTCCTATGAAGTAGGTCACCCATCCACCCCTCTCTCCAATTCATATCCTCTGTTGCGCAGGAAATTACTGCGCAACGCTTGAACCATTGGATATACTTTGAGATTCGTGCAACCCAATCTCAAAAAAACCCTCTCTAATCTGCATCGTTGATTCGCTGTGCAGTATTGTACTGAGCAGCAGAGGATAAGCACACCCCCTCTCTCACAATCTGATACACCAACATGTACCCATGTGCTTGTCACAGTTGCATAAATGTTTACTAAAAATTGTAATATATATGTTTAATTACTAGAAAATGATATATATGTTGATCAGGAAGATATAAATGTTAACTGAAAAATCATATTTGCTCATTAAAAATACAGTGGACCAGTGGATAGATAAAAAGGGTGGTCACTGGCTATTACTCTTAAACTAATGTTTGAGTTTCCTGACTTGGTTAGAGTATTAGAATTTGACCCCAAAAGATATATGTAAGGAGTAAGGACAACTAAAACCAGCTAAGTTTGCTTTGCTTCCAGCCTCAAGCCAATGACGCACACATTATAATTGTCGCCAGTATTTGCCGTGTGGTGACAATTATTAATTAATTGAACCCTATGTTTTTTGAGATAAAAATAGGGTCAAGTCACTCAAATTTAAATGTCTATAAAAGATCTCCCATCAAGATTTTGAACTCACGACCTCTCATACGGAGAGTGTTGTCCTTAACCACTAGACCAAAAGCTAGTTCTTAGTTGAACCCTATTTATGTATATGGAAATTCTGTCTTTAGTCCTCAAACTACTTCTACAACAAATTATCAATTTTGCCGTGTGTATTGTGACAAAGGATTGTATTGTTTAATGGATAACAAATCACTTCATGGGCATAATAAACTTATGACGTTATGTACAGCAAAAAAAATGTTAGACATCATAAGTCTAATGTACAATACAAGTCAACTAATATGCATAACAGGACATTTAGTTATAAACTTCATTGTATAGTTACTAATTTAAATTATCATATAATTCATACATTTTGTTACAATTTTCTTTAAAGAAAAAAAAAAACAGAGAAAGAGCTTTCATGGTCGTTGAATCACTAAGCAATCGATCCGAAAACCTAGATGCCTATAAATCTCTGAAATAACCTAAACAGGCAGTTTTGTCTTTTGAGCTTCCCACTTATCTTAAAACAACATTTCAGATCCTCTACAGTAATGCAACATGCAGTGAAGTACATAGACCGTTGGATCACTTCGAGAACCAATTTGCACAAATCTTGAGACAATCCAACAACTCATGTGCTTCATTACATATTGCTTTAAGGCAAAGGATAACCACTCGTAAAACTGTGGGTGGGAGTAGGGTTCTAAAAAATGGCACGCCGTGACTAATTTCGGCACGGAATGGCACGGGCACGGGTGGTAACAGCACCGGTAAGGCACGGGCACGGATACGGCACGGGTCATTAACCGTGCCGTGTCTTAACCGTGCTGTGTCTGAGTTTTGAAGATTTTGGAACGGCACGCTAGTATTCCAGAAACGGCACAAAACGACACGAAAAAATGGTACGACACGGAACGGTTGTCAGACACGACACGGTAACGGAAAGGGACACGACAAACACGGCATAAAATAACATAGGTGGCACGGGTAGGAAATGATAGGACACGGGTAGACACGGATAGGTTACGGGTAGGACACATATAATAATTCCGCCTATATTTCAAACATAACCGGTCCCAAAGCCGAAAAAAAGAGGAAGGGTAGTTTATAAAACATTATGTTTATTAATTAAGACAATTTCATAGTATATTGATACTTTAATATATTTTTTATGTATTTTAAATTTTGAAAAAAATAATTTAATGATTTTTTGGGGTAAATTTTAATTTTTTAATTTTTTTATTTTTTTGGAATATTTAAAATTTTTATGTTCGAAACGAGTGGGCACGTTTAGCACGGTTAAGACACGTAGATACGACACGGTAGGTCACGTATCCGATTGGATACGACAAGAATAAGTCACGGCATGAATAAGTCATGGCACAATAGACACGGTGTATGTTATCCGTGCCGTGCCTCCTCCTTCCAATTTTTGGCACGGCACGGCACGACACGGCACGAAAAAAATATTAATAAAAAAAAGACACGGCACTGCACGGTACAAAGGCAAGGCGTTTCTGGACACGGTATGTTAGGGAACGGCACAGTTAAATTTTTTCCCATGTGGATAGTACACGTCACAAGCTGAACATAGTTGGCTGTTGAGATTTCTCTCTTTCCCAAATATGCAATCATGACACCAGTTTTAAGCAATGGGAGTAGGCGGGTCCGCATCTGCTGCCATAAAAAACTATGGCACGATCGTGCCATATATTAGAAGGCCCGTTGGATTATTTTGAATGGCCCAGGTATTCAGAAATAGAGGGTGTCTTTTAACAGTGGGTCCTACTTGCATAGACACAAAAAAGTATGGCACAACGGTGGCAGGGGGTGTCATTTCGGGAGTAGGCACTAGATGAACATGTGACCTTTTTCCTTTTTTTTTTTTTTTGTTTCCCCTTGAGATTAAAGGCATGATTCTGTCCCGGTGTTTTTTTTTCTTTGTTTTAAAGGGAAATTAAAATTAGGACTATTATTTTGTTAGATGACACATAAATCATGATTAGTACCAATTTTTTGTTGAATTGACAAATATTAAATTGGTGTAATATTTGTTCACCATAATTTAACAATTGTCAAATATAGAGTAAATTTATTAAAACTATTATTTATATGAAAATTATTATTAATTAAAAATGTTTCATAGATTAATAATTTAGTATTCTTTTAAATCTACAAATTACTGACACATAAGTCATGATTAATACCAAATTTTTGTTGAATTGACAAATATTAAATTGGTGTAATACTTGTTCACCATAATGTAACAATTATTAAATATAGAGTAACATTTATTAAAAATATTATTTATATGAAAATTATAATTAATTAAAAATGTTGCATAGATTAATAATTTAGTATTTTTTAAATCTATAAATTACTGTAGTAACATTTGTTCAACATAATGTAACAACTGTCAAATGTAGAGTAACACTTTTTTAACATAATGTAACAAGTGTCAAATTGAGTAACATTTGAGTAGAGTTACATTTTTCAAGATAAAATACATAAATTACTATAGTAACATTTGTTCAATATAATGTAACAATTGTCAAATGTAGAGTAACACTTTTTTAACATAATGTAACAAGTGTCAAATTGAGTAACATTTGAGTAGAGTTACATCTTTCAAGATAAAATAAATAAATTACTGTAGTAACATTTGTTCAACATAATGTAATAACTGTCAAATGTAGAGTAACACTTTTAACATAATGTAACAAGTGTCAAATTGAGTAACATTTGAGTAGAGTTACATTTTTCAAGATAAAATACATAAATTACTGTAGTAACATTTGTTCAATATAATGTAACAATTGTCAAATGTAGAGTAACACTTTTTTTAACATAATGTAACAAGTGTCAAATTGAGTAACATATGTTCCTCTACTAATTACATTTTTCAAGATAAAATACATAAATTATTAAATCAGATGCTATGAAGTTCGTAGAAAAATATCATTAGTAAAGTATATTAACGATGATTGTTAGACTTTATAAAAATTATCAATTACGAAAAGTTAAATAACTAAATTTTATATACTATATAGCACATAAAAATAATTTATTGAATATTAGATGATGGTATGTGGAAAAAAAAAAAAAAACTAAATTAGGCGGGATGTAAATTCAAATAAAAGGTGGAACTCCCCTCATAATACATGACGGTGACAGGCCTACCTATAAATGAATACGTATCCTCTGAAATGGTCAGGACAAGGAGTAGTGAGGAGTGGTCAGCTGGCAACACAAATTTAATTTTTCGGACAGCCTCGAGATCCGTGCTGAGGATTTGTAGGGTGGGGATTTTGACCCTTGCACATGGAATACCCCAGGGAATGTGATTTCCCTATAAATAGCCTATCTAAACCCAACCTAGATGTAAGAGGAATGGTGTCGGATGAATTGGATGACAGCACAACGCAACACATCAGCTCTATGGATCGATGGATAAAAATTCTATAGACGGTAGGTCTTACTCAAAAAAAAATAGTGGGAATTGAGCAAATTAAACAACAGTTACCAATTAGTTGTTATAGGATCCCACCAAAATATAAAAAATAAAAAATAAAAAAACATTTGACTTCAAATGGCCAGAGAGAGAACAACATGGGCAGCCCCAATTTATTTTGGGAGGTACGGATAAAAATAAGAAAAATATAGAAAAAAGACGACTCTCAACCACTCCTTAAGAGAAATTATGGTACGCCCGAGTGCTTATCCTCTTCTGCGCAACGAACCAACGATGAGGATTATAGAGAGGCTTTTTTGAGATTGAGTTGCATATATGTATCTCAAAGCAGATCCAACAGTTGAATCGCTGCACAATAGAGAATATGAATTGGGTACGCCATGCCATCACAATTATGACAGCAGATTTGGACTCTAATGCATGATCATAAAGGGTGACAATTCATAGATAATATATATGGTTGACTTCATAATTGTGACAACATGTTTCCATACAAAACCAATAAAAATTTCTCAACTTGACACAAGTTGCTTAATTTTTTAATTTTTTTTTGAGGGTGCATACATCAGGTGCAACTAACTATATATCTGCAATTGACTATATATCTGATGTGTAATGACAAATATATATAGAAGGTGCAACAAATTGTTTATTCGAACTCGAACGTTTTTGCTGACAAGTCAAAGTCCAACTTGAATTTAAAATTTAAGTATAGCTCAGGCAGGGAAACAAATAAAATCAATTAATTCA
Source organism: Cyperus esculentus (assembly GCA_030179965.1). NCBI lineage: Eukaryota > Viridiplantae > Streptophyta > Magnoliopsida > Poales > Cyperaceae > Cyperus > Cyperus esculentus. The sequence goes on along the minus strand of JASGLE010000003.1, from coordinate 3,455,194 downwards.
CTGAAAGTCTTAAATAGAGGAAAGTGACCTAATTCGAATTCATCCCAGCCAGTAGATAGAATAGAACAGTGTACGAGTAACAAAAGTCAGATCAATATATGTCACCTTGACGATAATCTCTCCTGCTTTTTTTAAATACGAGTTCTCTTGCGGGGACCATGTTAATGTTAATGCTAAAGAAAAACAACTGTAATTCTGAAAGGAGTGATAGCTAGCGTCCATAGAAAAGTTGTCTATATATAGTGTCTATAGGTTACATTTTGGAATATATTTCATTACATTTCGAGATATATCTGTTACATTCCGTACATGTCTATGAATGTATATATGGACGGTTTTTCAATGGACGTAAGATGTTTCTCTTCTGAAAGATCACATGCTGAATATATCAGTGGGTCATTATCCAGTTTCCTGGCGCAGTATTTGTCCTCAAAATCAGCCCAGAGAGGCAAATGTTAATCTTGTGTTGTGCATGCAGTATAGTATGTAGTGACCGCAAACCGCTCGGATTAGGATATCCAAAAACAGCTGGATAATTTCCCAATTAAGAGGTAATTAAGCTTTGGTCTTATGACAGTTTTGGTACTGCATGATTGTTTTTATAATTACTTATAATAGTATTGAAATTTGAATATATAACTTAATTCGTGATTAACTAATTAATTGTAGGCAGGGGTTAGGCGCATGTATGGAGAATGCTTGGAAGCAATATTTGCATCTGCTGCCACAAGAGTGATAATTGTCTTGTCTGTCATAGCAAGGCCAGTGCCAGTGGAATTCACTGTCGACATCCCCTCACACATCGATCAGTCGACGCTTTACAAGTGCGTCGGAGTGTTTGTTCTACGTCCGGTGCTAGGCTGCTATTATGAACTGGCTGCAACTCTATCTCAACATATGATGAATCACTGCCAGTTGTAAAGCATACTGTAACATACATTATCAAACCCAGATCAAGGCCAGCACAAACTAACTTCTTCATAATAACAGAACAATCAGTGAAAACAAGATAACCGAAGAAAAAACATGTTCCAAACTTCTACATAACTATATTCATTAGCACATTAATTATAGGAAAATTGATAGTACATATCATAATAAGACAGCTAAGATCAAATTCCAGGCATGGCTGCCAATTATGAAATAATTAATGATGGTTGAGGAAATAATTAAATACTTCACCAAAAGATTAATAATTAAAAAAAATAAGATGGTTATATTAATTATCTCACACTAGGGCCCGGTCCTGGCACGCCGTGCACTGAAGCCTTCACTAAAAGTACTATCCTGGCTTTCATCAGTTATCGAAATATTACTGGTATCATCTCTGCGCATTTCCAAATCCAAGCATTCTTTGAGCTCAGAAACAACTGCGCTCATGGTTGGCCTTTTCGATGAGGTGTGCTCGGTGCACTGACAGGCGAGATCGGTAACCTTCCAAACCGTGTTTATGTCGTAGTTATCTTCCATCTTGGAGTCAACAATGCTTTCGATGTCGCCTTCAGTAAACTTCTGATGCACCCATTGTGCTAAGCTGCGTGCTTCTAGGTTCGCGATAATAGGAGGCCGGCCTGTGATAATCTCCAATAGTACAACTCCGAAGCTGTACACATCGCTCTTAGAAGTTAGCTGATTGTACAGATAGTACCTGCATTATTGAAGCTGCGTTAAACAATTTCTGAGAAAGGAAAATGTAGTTCAATATATGCAAAAGAAAGTAAGTTGAAATACAAACACCGAAGCATTGATCCATCCCTCCCGAAAAGGAAACACACGATTGTGTACAGGATGGTCGCATGTTATCAGCATTGAAATATGTATATTGACAAACAAGATGTTGAGAAATTGCAACTTAGATTCAAATCAAACATCGTAAAATGAAATTTAACATCCAGATGAAAACTTACTCGGGGTCCAAATAACCAGTGGTGCCAACTACTTTGGTTGAAACGTAACTGATTTCTTCACTGGTAAATGCTCTAGCGAGCCCAAAATCAGCAATTTTTGCCTCAAGATTTGCACTTAAGAGAATGTTGCTGGTCTTGACATCTCTATGGATCAACGGCGGATTACAAGCCTTATGCAAATACTCCAACCCTTTATTAATTTCATTTGTTTCAATTTGCATTAATATTTTAATCATCAAATGAAAATGTAGTAGTTAGCATGCATATAACTTTTTTAAGGGGTTCCTAAACATAATTGAAGTGCCTCTAACTGGTATTTCTGAATGTCCTGTTTTTCAGTTAACTTCCCTGTAAGTGAATTTCTATCAGAAGTCATATCATTCGTAATCCTAAGTTCATAACATAGTAAGATTACACATCACTTCTGCAAGTTAGTAATAACATGAATATATATAAATGCATGTGTTTAAGACTTTAAATTATCATATATGATTTTAGGGGCAAGAGACACACGACCGAGGGGCAAAAGTAATCATAACATAAGTCGGTTCATAAGTTATAATATAAGCGTAATTGGGAGATTTTTTTTTTCCATCAAAAGCATATTTCTGTAGGTATATTTGTGCAAAACACTTTACAGGAGGAGTCGGCTGACAACCTCCACAACATGGCTCTGCCGGTCATGATAACTCAAAACTCATGCCAGTATGCGCATTCACATTATGTGCATACATTTAGGAAAACAATGGCAAAAAAAGTAAACTAAATTCTAATATATAATGCATATTATAGGGTGCTTTTGTACCGTACCTAATGCAGATTCATACCCAATTCGAAGCCTCTGCTTCCAGGTAAGAGGTGGTGAACCTCCTGTTATTTAATTCCATTAAAATGTTAATTTCAGATTTTTCACATTTGTAATAATTCAGTACAATTAACTCAGATAAAACTAACATGCAAGACTAGTTAAGATCCAGTATAGTCACCTCTGAGTTTTTGTTGTAGATTCCCTTCCTGCATGTACTCGTACACAAGCGCCATGCAATTTTCATCAATGCAATAGCCGACAAGGGCAACCAAGTTTTTGTGATGAACTCTAGATAAGTTTTTAGCCTAAAAAACAAACTTCAATGTCAAACAATTATGATACCATTTCACTGCTAATTTTTATAGCAAGAATACTGCCAATTGAGTGGTTTAATTACCTCAGCCAAAAACTCTTTAGCCCCTTGTGTAGATTTGTCGGAACGCATCTTGACTGCAACCTGACGTCCATCTTCGAGGACACCAAAATACACACTTCCAAACCCTCCAATGCCAATAGTATTCGTAAAATCATTTGTGATTCTCTTGAGATCATTGAAGCTAAATTGCGGGGTATTATCTATATTCGGAACAACTACTGTCAGTCTTGGTTCAGAAGTACTTTCAGGTGCCTTTGGGGCAATTGACCGGCTATCTGCATAAAATTATTACAGTGAGAAACAACTACTAATTACTGTAACCTCTCTTATGCACATTTACATTTACATTTACCTGAACAGCTAGTGATATTTATTTCCTAACAAATTGATAAATCATGAATTAACCAAAAGAGGTGACAAATTCAGCAAAAGGGCAAAACTTACATTTCCACCTCAAAAATGTGATTTACATCCCAATTTCTTTCTGAAAAGTAGCACTGAATCATCCCATTATTGTATATATTTCTTGTTTGTTTTCTCCACATATAAATGTAAATGTAGCACTGAATATGCCAGTTGTATAAGTCTTAACATGTTCAGGTCATGCATAACAAAAATTTATATAATTTGTTACCTAAATGTTAGACTTCCATTCTGTTGTTTGCTCTGAAGTCCCGGGGGCAGTGTAGTCGAAACATTGCTATTTCCACTTATGTCCCTGAAAAATCAACAAAACAACCATGAATGATTCTGGTCCATGAAACCCTCAATATTAAGGTTACTTTTAAAACACATACAGGAATGTAAGAGCTGTTAATTGGTCAAGGAAATTAGGAAGAGATCCAGTCAGATTGTTGTTAGACAAATCCCTGAAAAATTGAATAGCAAGCAACGGTTAGCAAAGTGATCTGGTAAAATATATGAAGAAGTCATGCATATAATCAATTTGTGAGCCAGATGTTGTCAAGATAGGTACTTCTACCACAACATAACTAAAATATGAGTTTACTTTTTATAATGTGCCTATCAGAGGTTCAAGAACTTGTCCAAAATCCAACTTGATTGCATATGTTAGACTGGAATATATCAAGCAGGGGACTTTGAAAAGTTAATTACTGAGTAAAACTATTCCGAATTAATTTCGATCGAAAATTAGGCTCAAATACATGTAGGTGACATAATTTTTTTTTAATAGCACAATATTACTTCACCTATAGCAATTAAAAAGTTAAAAATATGTAATATTGGCATGCAATATATGAAAGTTCTCAGAAGATTTTATCTGAACATGATATGTTGAACTCAGACCACTATGAGTGAGATCCACAAGAATGACTGAGATGTAATATTAATTATGCAATTCCAAACATCATTTTCAGAAAGTGTATAATATGAAGGTTTCTTGGATAAAATTGAAATGGTAAGTAATTGTGTTTGGATGAAAGGAACTTACAGTGACACAAGGGCACTTAAATTCCCAAAATAAATACTCAGCGAACCAGTCAATCCGCTAGACGACAAGTTTCTGAAAATTAAGAATTCTTCAGCAGATGGAACTAATTTATATGTAATATATATCTTGTATATAATTCAAAAACAAAATATGAAGATAAAATAGACAACAAAGAGAGAACTAATTAACTCACAAGGTAGTGATCCTCGGAATGTCGTTCAAGTTAGAAGTGCAGCTGATACCAATCCATATGTACTCTTTCGGTACACAGGGATCACCACTCCATCCTTTTTTGATCTGATGAACCTCCTTGATACTGTTAATAGCAACAACTGCATAAAAAAATCATATAATTACTGTAACAGTTCTGTTAAAAACTTAAAATTGTATCCAATTAATTTGATTGACATGAATTGCTTCTTCCTGAAACATTCTTTGTATTTCATTTTTCAGATTAAACAATTGGTACTTGATTAATTTGTTCCAGAAAATTACCATCTCCACTGTAAGTAGGAACCCCGACGACAGGTGCAATTTTATACACCTCATACCCATTTAGTACAGGCGGAAGAGTCGAATTTGAATCCGCCGCTAGTGTCACATTGTAACGAGTAAACCCAGAGTTTTCCAGAACAAGGAATACCCAATTCAGCCACGGTAACTTGAAAGGTTTATTCAACACCCAACGACCGTTTGAATATGCGTTCATCACTCTTGAACCTGTTGCGTTCTGAATCTCAGCAAAGTGAAGGATGACATAGAATCTGGTGGATGCATTGTTGCTGCTCCAATATATGGAAAGTGGGTCTTTGATGCTTGACGAGGTCGCGGCGGTCTGCATAATAAGTGACGGGGTCTCGAAGTCCGGGTCGGGATCAATGGAAGAGTTTGTCGAAATCTCTGTTGTTCCCTGGATACTCTTGGTGAACCACCACCGATCGTACCTGTCTTGTGGGTATCTAATAGAAAGAAAAAAAATAGAAAAACTTTTTAGTTTTCGGTTTTTCACCAACCATATTACATAGTAATTCCAGCTGATGGTTTGTAAAAATAACAAGTAATTTACCAAAAAAATAACATGTATTGTAGAAATTAAATATATTGCGAAAAAATAATGAATAGTTATAGACATGCATACCTTAAGATTGAAACAATTTTGCTTGGCCCCAAATTAGTCCTCTCTGTCAGGATCAATGACTGAGAGGCATTAACACGTTGGTAAATACTGGCATTGAGCTGCCTCAGGTGCAATGAGGAGATGAAGGGGTTGCCAAGACCCTTATTTACCAGACATACATGCAAGTGATCAGCTGTAGCAGTAGCAATGATCTCAGGATAAAAAGGATAATTCACTACTGAATCCCAAAAGTTGACCCCCAAATAAACATCAAAAATAGGGGGCTTGTTTAGTTTGTCATAGTTTCCATAGAGGAATGTTGCCCTTATGAGATACTTGGAGCCTACTGTCAAGGTTTTTAAGGTGTAACAGTTCCGAGTCCCGGTCGGAAATGTTCGGAGAGTCAGGAATGCCCTGGGCAGGAAATCTGTGATGTAGGATGACGAGATCTCGGCATTGATTCCTGTGTCGATGAATTGATCATCGGATAAGTAAGTGTATTTCGTCGTGCTCTCTTCGTAGCTAGTGTTTGCTGCAAGTCCGCAGTCGATGCTCAGAAAACCTTACAAAAAAAAAAGAAAAAGAAATATCACCGTTAAATCATTCCGGGGAAAAAAAAAAAAGTCGCCGTAAAATCACAAAGATTTTTTTAAATTCCTTTTTAAAAAAATTATGTATGTATATATATAAGAGATTTTTATATAAAGAATTTAATGAATAAATCTATTAAAATCTGGAGAGAGATAAATATATATGAGTTAAGAGCACCATATATATATATATATATGGTGTGTGTTTGAGTAAAACTACAGTGTTCTTAAGCTCACAGAGATGGTAGCATGCATTACTCATGTAGTAGTGCATTGCATTGGGCATTTGCAAAGCAAGGTTAATTATTACCGTTAGAATCAAGCTGGCTGTGGACTCCAAAAATGAATTGGAGTATTACTATTAGTAGCACAAGAATAAAGTGCCATGGAACCATATGTATTTTTCTCTAGAATGCCAAGATCTTCTTCTCGCCTTAATCAAGCTTTAATTGATGGACGGCCATGACTTGTCTTTATAGTTTATACCGCCTGCTCCAACAACCTTAATTAAACTAAATCAAATGAATTAATAATTAAGGTTTTGAATTTTCAAATTTGGTTAGAGAATGAGAAATTGACTCAAAATAAAATAAATAATAATAATAATAATAATAATAATAATAATAATGGACAATATATATATATATATATATTTTTTTTTTTTTTTGAGAATGATAATAATAAAAATTAATAATGGACAATTAAACCAGGTTGCTTCCAGTCACAAGTATATGACGCAGACATGCATGTATATTTTTGTTGAAATATAGTATCCCAGTTTTTGGCGACAAAAATTAACCATGTCTTCTGATCGTATTAATTAATTCATCGCTATGTGTTTTTTTTATTTTTTCTTTTTTCTTTTTTTTTTTTAATTTGCTTGCTGGGTTCTGATCTGATATTCTGATGATGTATCATAATTAACCCAAAGGTAAGCTATCGGAATCATATCACCTGTTATCCAAAATATGGATAACAGGGTTCTATTATCCTAATCTTGACCGTTGAATCAGAACGGATGGATTAGATTTGTTCACAAAAATTCTTGTTTCCTTCAAAAACTGTACTTTGGTATCAATCTGAACCGTTCATATTGATCCGACAGTCCAAATTCGGATAACAGGGGTCCTGTTATCCCTAAGAATAACAGCAGATACGGATTCGTAAGCTATCAATATATCTCTACAAAATACATATGTGATTACTTAAATTGAATATAATATATTTTGTATACAATTAGAATTACTCTTAATTTCTTAGAACTGATCCTTTCAAAAAAGAGCTGACCAATATACCCTAAAATCTTTCTACAAGTAGCTTATTAGTTATTTGACTTATTTCCCATCAAAATTACATATTATTTATTCAATCCCCTTTCTCTTTTAATCCCCTTAATTTCTCGTTTTGACTTTTATGAAATTTTGTGCTTATTAACCAATATACCCTTGCTACTCATTTTAATTTCTAGTCCCTGTATGAATCAATTTTATTTCTTGTCTAGAGTAAATTACGTTAAATGAAAATATGGAGTTTATTTGGAAGCGAAAATTCAGCCAAGTCAAAATGAGACAGGTTCAATTAATTTATTATGAAACAACAAGATCTATTAAAATAGTAAAGATACGACGAGCGTAAATTAACATAAATTTGGTATTTTGAAGATGTATTAATTATAAATGATGCACCTTATATGGTTCATTTTCTTGAGATGCGTTATGAGTGATGCACCTTAATGGTACATAATTAACCATATAACGATAGTATCCGCAGAGTATGTTCCATTTTAATATTTTGTTTGGAATAAATATTTTGTTGAAATTTTTGTTTTAGACGGGTACATATATATGGGAAACTAACCCCATTACAACGGGACTAAGTTTATCAAACGGAAAAAATGGGTCAATAACGTCACATCTATATTTTGTGCGAGAATTTTTTTTTTTAAAAAAAAAAAAAAGCACCTATGTCAACACAGATGTGATTTGTTAGTATTTTGGGACAAAGTCCGTACGTACTTTCACCAATTTTGGAAGCTACGAATGAAAGCGACCAAAAAAGAAAACAAAAATTATTTATTGTTATACAAGTTCCACATTTAGTTATATAAATTATAGATCAGAATTAAAATACGCAAGATGAATGCGACAAAGAGAACAAAATAATAAAAAAAAAAAAACTGAATAAGGTTAATTCCACTAATTAATATATATAGAATAAATAGAAAGCCAATATAATGTAAATTAAAAGGCATGCGATCATCTAATGTATCTTGACATATTAATAAAATTTCGTGTGGTGTAAACCTGAAACTCTTGGTGGCAAGTTTGTTTTTTGACGGTAGAATTATGTAAGGTGCAAATTAAATCAGATCAATGTCAACTTGTTTAAGAACTCTTCTGTTACTGTTACTCCTTGCTATAATCAGTTTGCCTTGCAGTGCATGAGTGCTCATGCATCCTTTACCGCACAGCATGTTGCTGCACAGCGATCCGACGGATGGGGCTTATATATACGGTATTTTCGAGATTATAAGCACGGATCACAATGCAGATCGGGCGGACAAAAAGTTACACAGTAGGTTACTGCACAACTGATGATAAGGATTGGCAGTACATGGGCTATTGCAGTGTGTAGTTTGCTCCTGTTCCGGCAGATCAATATGACTATAAATCATGTAGGTGCTAAAAATAGTATGCTGGTTATATTTAGAATGATGGGGTCACATGCTATCACCATTGATAAACATATAAATTGAATCGAGCGGTTTAGTCATGGACGGAGACCGCCAAATGACTTTAGACAAAATTCTAGTCCTTACTTTTCTGGCCCAACTAAAACAACTATAGTATAGTCAATAGTGCTCTATCCATGCATGGGGAATACAATACAGGATCGGAATGCAGTGCAAATTAAAAGCCCATATTTGGATCACCATCCTGCTTGCTGGCCCAATATTTGTCCCCAAAATCGCCCATGTTAATTTTGGCATTTGTGAGTTGTGACTAAGAGCTTAACTTTGATTCATCTTAAAAGATTCAAATATATAAATACTTGTAAAATCTTTAAAATTAAAATTTTGTGTGTACTACAAGATTTTGGTATAATGAATTTGGGAAGTAACAATTAGAATCAAAAATTTGGAAATATTAAAGATTTTTTTTTTAGTTGAGCTCACTGAATGGCTTGGTGGGCTTAAACTCATAATATCATCTCTTATTATACTGTTATATTGGTAAATAGATTTTTGTATGCTTGTATTTATATATTAATATTAAGACTGTTGTTTTGTGATTAACCAAATAAAAGTTTTTATACTCGGGATTTGTGTTAAGTAAAGAAATTTTAAATAATTAAAATTGTAAATAACAATTAACACACCGGTGCAGTTATTGGCTGTTGTTCTTTCTGTGTCATTTTATAAAAGTAAGACGTACAACGGTACAAGAAAGTAGAAAACGGATTCTTCTTTCTCAAAAAAAAAAAAGAAAACGGATTCTTTCCTCTGGATAAGAGAAAACAACCAAATGAAAAAAAAAACTTAAAATAAGTCCCATCAACTGATATATGATACAGTGTAATGTAACAGTGGCAATGAAGTAGGTTGCTGATCCCATTCATTTTTTTAATTTATTTTGTGCACCTAGGGCATCCTGCTTGCCTACCGTAGTTTACAAACATTACCGACAAATTTTATTATTTTTTTAATAATATTCACTTGGTTCAGTGCTCGTCTCTCGGAAGAGAGATAAATTGCGAAATAGCTTATCACAAATTTTATAAGGAATTGCTTATCTCTCAATTTATCTCTCAATTTATCTCTCATTTATCCCCATACCAAACAGATTATGTATTTATTTGTTAGAATGGGAGATTAAGTTACCACTTCCCTCAAAGTGATAACTTAATCTCCTCTTTTATCCTCCTCCCAAATGGGTTGTGATTTCAAAATTATCTTGACTGAAACTGAAAGTAAAAGCGTAATACCTAGCGTCCATAGAATATCTCTCCATAACGTTTATAAGTTACAAAATAAGATTTATTTATTACAAAATCGGATACATTTGTTACATTTTGAGTCTGTCTATAGACAAATGGATGCATTCTCAGAGGACGCAAGATGTTTCTCAAAGTAAAAGAAAAAACAGCAATCTACGACGGCAATTCTGTATAAAGAACAAAGCGCATTAACTTCACAAATTCACCTTAGGCGTTTATGATTTGCAGTTAACTTAATTACATCATAATAATATAGGCAATTAGGCGCGGATTTACCGAGTTAATACTATTTTATTAATGTTAGCATCTTGATCTAAAAATGCTGACCCCTCAAAATTTATGTTACCGTATCCTGAATCATGATTTATGGTGTTCAATAAATTTTTCATATAAAATATTGGGGAATACAAAATTTTCTATTTTTGAAGTTTTCTAGGTATTAATTTTGTCAAAGCCTGGCTGGCCAATTGAGAAAGAGAAACTGATTCTTAGTTTATAGTAACATGTACAAATATCAATGTTTTATTATTATATATAAATTATTTTTAAAAATTCAAAATAAATACTTAAAAACTCTAAAATGAGAAGAAAAAAAACCCTAAAAATGGAAAAAAAAAAATTTATCCCCCAACATTTTTAATCATATGAAGAACTTGTTAAGCACTATAAATCGTAATTTTGTTAATATAATAACATGAATTTTGACGCGTTCATATTTCTAACAAAAAATGTCAACGTTAGCACAAAAGTCTAATACCACTGTATGTTGGCCTACTGCATACAGAGCAGTTGAACAAATTCACAATCGATTGATCTCAATCCAACGGCTATAAAAGATGGAATCAGAGAGAACTAATTTAAACCATCTGCCCATCAAATCTTCTAAAAAAGCTTTTTGTCTGCAAAAGTTGGATCAAAGTTGGAACTTAGAAGTGGGTTTTAGCCTTTTAGGAGACAGTGACACCGGAGTGCTGTTCTGTTCGTTTTGATTTATGGCCCCCCAGTTACTCCTCCAAGTGTTTTTTTTTTATTTATTTATGGCCCCCCAGTTACTCCTCCAAGTGTTCAAAAAGGGGCTCCTCAATTGTACCATCAATGCAACCTTTTTTAATGGAGTTATTATAACTAGACAAGAAAATTCATCAATTGTTTAATTTTTGTCAATTTTTTTCTTTACCTGTCCTATAATCAATTAGGTCGGTGGATTGGGGTCTCATGGTCAAACCAAAATATCCATGTGCAAATTTTTCATTTTCTTTTTTTTCCTTTCTGTGGAGAATGTTTCCTGCAGTGCCCAAAAAAAGGTTAAAAAGGACAAAACAATATAAAGATAGAATGAGTTCATGTGGGACCTTGTTGACTAGATGAACCATTTTTTAGCACTCACAAAAATAATTTATATCCTTACTCCAAATAAAAACATATTGGGCTGTTCGGCAAGCACAAGAGGGATCAACCTTTAATCTCTACCAAGGAGACAGTGTTCGGTGTTGCGGATTAAGAAAACGGCTCCTCAAAGTCGTTGAGGAGGTCAAAAATCTTGATCCAAGGGGTGGGGCTCCTTAAGAAACCGGGCAGGATCAAGACTTAAGGAGGGTCACCTTGTTCCTTATTGAGGAAGTAGTGTTCGGTGAGATTAAAGCCTTGAGGAGGGTTTGAGGAGCCTTGAGGAGATTTGAGGAGTCTTGATCCTACTTTGCCGAACAGGCTAATTGGATTTTTTATATGAAAGTTCTATCTTCTCAAAAAAGAAATCTCAGTCGTTCATTGTTTATTTGGATTAATCACCACCGTTGACGTACATTAATGTTCCAGCCCATTAAAATTTAAGGCTCATATTAGTTTCTTCACAAGGGATGAGTTTTCTGTCCTTTATTATAAGATATAATAATTTCAGCCCAAAGCAATGCGTGGACTCTTTACTATATTTTATATAAATCATCTTGTTTTAATGTGGCATAACTTTTTGTCTAGAACTTCATATAACCAACAATTTTGATAGGCTTAATATACTTTTATGATCCCAATTTTACTAGTGTTTTCCTAGTTAAAATTAGTTACAGCTCAGAATCAAATATGGATAAAACTTGGTTAGTATTTGAGTTAGCAAACCATGTGATGTGGGAAGAGAATCTGCTGCTCTTGGAGTTCAAGAGCAGGACCATGCTCTTGAAGATGTTGTTGTATAATCCATACAAAATAATATTTCGTACATCTTACAGTTAATTAAGCACGGTACAATCGTATTGTTCTTATTTGGAATAATGAAGAATATTAGTCTTAAACATGAGGGATTAGATCTACAATTATGAATAATCAATCCTGATTTGATTGGCATCCGAGGCGAATTAATTAATTATGTATATATATAATCAATTGGGTATCCTACTGGGTCACATCTTGGTTCCCTTGTTTCTATTGGTTAATTTACTTTACTTAATTAATTACAAACTGATATTAATATAATCAACTTGTAGGAGCAAACCTCACCCCAAGATATGACCCCAGAGACCCCCGAATTTTCATCTTGTGACAAGTTGGCCCCCGAACTTTTATTTTAGACAAATAGTCCCCCCCCCCCCCCCCCCCCCAAAACTATGATTTTGTGACAATTTGCCCCCTCAACCATTAATTACCCAAGATGAAAGTTCGGGAGCCTTTGAAGTCATTATCCCTTTTTAATGCATATGATCGGTAAGAAGTTTGGTTATTAAGATCTTTAATTCATAGGCCTCAATATCCTTACTATATATAAAAGCATATTGGAAAAATTAACATGAAAGGGTTATCTTCTCCAAATAAGAAACCTGAGCCATTGATAATTTTCTTGGATAGATTAGAACTGTTGATTTACGTTAATGTCCATTGACATTAATGTCTCAACCCATTAAAATTTAAGGATTATATCAATTTCCTTATTTTTCTCAATATAAGGTCCATTACATATTATCTTGAAAATTTATTATAAGAAATAACAATTTCAGCTCGCTTTGCTTTGGGCTCTTTCCTAGTATTCAGTAAACACTAATATAAAAAATATTTCATTGTTGATTAATGAAAAGAGGTTTAATGTGTATGAACTAATTAATTAAATCAAATCAAATGACTAGATTATTTTATTAAATTGGAGATATATTTATTTTACACATTAAAAATGGAAGATCCCTCCATGAAGAATTTTGGATGATAGAAAAGAAGAAAGGCCAAAACCGAATATGAGAATATGCAATCTGTCCATATATACAATACACTATACTAATTTGTTTGATACTTCATGAATATTTCTTTTATTACAATTTACTGAAAATAACTAAGTGAAAAAATCAATTTTGAGTTCGTGTTTTGTGGTGAGTCATTTTTAATTTGTATATTTTTTTAACATAAAATTATTGTACGTATCTGATGTATTTCCTTATTTATTTATATTGTTTTAAGTAGTTTGACCTGTACTTATGTTCTCCGTCCTATTTAATATGAAGAATATCAAATGGACCCAATTAAAATAAAAAATAATTGCATAATTATGATCACATTATTGAAAATTTTCAACAGTTAAGTTTTGAATCATTATCGATCCAAATAAAACAAATTTCAAGTTTAATCAGAGTTGATATACAGTACATATATATTAATAATACGTACCAATTAATTCATCCGGCTTTAGCGTAATTGAAGAATAATGATTTGATGAAGACGACTTAATCAAATATGTCGGCATGTAGCCATGTACGTACTATAATATGCATAAATATACTTATTTTTCATATATTATTTTTCAAAATATACAATGAGGCATAATCTTTCAAAATTATTTTTTATTTTAGTAATCAATGATTTTATGGTTATTTAATTATATGCATAAATATACTAGTTTCCTTTTGCATATATTGTTTTGGTCTAAATTAGGATGCATTAATCAAGTCAATACTTAGACTCAACAATTATACTATATATCATATTGAGTGAGGCTATTGTGCTTTGCAAAGCGCAGTGGCTGGTGCACTTCGGGCCTTCGGTCTCATATATCCTCAACCGTAGCTCGAATGACCAATTCAAGTTGCTCACCAAAATATTAATATTAAATCCTAGTTGCATACCAATATTTTCTATTTTTAGAGTTTTCTAACTATTTTTTTGAATTTTTTGAAAAATGACCCATTTTATATACAAACTTTTGTACATTTTCGATACAATTTTTTTTTTTATCGAAAGGTGACAATTTTAAAAAATAAAAAAAAAAATAGTTAGAAAGCTCTAAAAATGGAAAATTTTTGTATGCAACTAGGTTTTAATATGTAGATTGTATTGATCAATTTGGATTCACCATTCGAGCTATGGTTTTAAAATACCGAAGCACACTATCTCACTGCGCTTTGCAAAGCGCAATAGCCTCACTCATATTGTTTTTATAAATTTTTGAAACAAATATTTGAACAAATGTGCATGGCTACAAATTACTACCTCCGTCCATGAATAAATGAATTTTTAGGAAAAGTGAAATGAATTAGTGAAAAAATAAAATTACATAATAATTGTTCCAATTAAATAATATAGATAAAAGGGTAATCATAACATTGGAGAAAAAGAAAATTTGAAAAAGTGAATGCGACGTATGAGTTCTTAACAAATACAACCTCCGTCCATGAATAAATGAATTTTTAGGAAAAGTCAAATGAATTAGTGGAAAAATGAAATTACATAATAATTATTCTAATTAAATAATATAGATAAAAGGGTAATCATAACATTGGAGAAACAAATGGATTCAAACAAGTGAATAGAAAAATAAATTCAAATCGGTAAAGTTCATTTAATTATGAACAAGTTCTAAAGGGTATAAATTCATTTAATTGTGGACGGAGGTAGTACAAACTTATTACAGTTGTAAAAAGAAAAAAAATACAATAATAATACGCATTAAATACTGCAACTGCATAAATCCGACAGTACGTGAAGGGACAAGCCCTTGATTCTGATACAAAATTAGTCAGAGCAGTAGAAAGCACAACAAATTTCAACTACACAAGGTAAGTTTTGTGGCTAAAGCTAACGCTCTCTGTACGGGAAGTCGCGGGTTTGAAACCCAGATAAAAGGTCTTTTATAGATATTTAAATTTGAGTGGCTTGACCTTCATCTTTATCTCAACAAAAAAATACACAAAGTAAAAAAAAAAATAATAATAAATAAATATCTATTCATCAAATTTCCAATAACCAACAACTACAATAATATAATAAATTAATTAAAACGCAGGCAGGAGCATGTGAGGTGAGCAGCTGAGCTCTCTTTCAAGAACAACAACAATTAATTGACCTCCATTAATCTCCATACCTGATGAAAAGGATACCAACTTACCAGGTACCAACAAAACCTAATCGCCTAATAATAATTTACACATTTCTATTCCCCTCTCTGCATGGAAGAAGCCGTGGAACCCACCAAAGGAGAATCCTATGCCAGTTCAAGCACCCGTTGCAGAGGATCCCGTTGTTTGTGGGTTCCAAATCTGATAGTGTAAATCTGATTTGTGTAAATCTGATTTGTGGGTTTCAAATCGGACGGAGTGGAGAGAAGACGGATGGATGAGTGATACTTCTGGGGTTGCAGCTAGTGTACGCTAGATTTGGTTTGAACATTTGTGCTGCGTGTTAGTGTTAACAGAGTTACTGTATTCGAATCTGAATCATGCATCTCCCCTTGTACTTAATCGGGACAGACAAGGTTTGTACTGGCATGGAAGATGGAACTGTGGAAGCGGGATGTTTTCAGGTCGGGTACAGAGAGAGAAGAGAGATTTTTTTTATTTTTTGAGAGGAACCCGTAGGCATATTCGTTAAATCCATCAAAAGTTTCTTACAACGTTCGAAGAAAACTACATTAATATTACCCAAGCTTTGACAAAACAAAGAGACTACTTAATCAAAAAAAGGCCGTAGAAAAAAGAAAAAACTACTAAGAAAGTGGGGTAGATCTTTTTAAATGTTCAACTAAAAGAGATATTTGAAATGAAATTGTATACCAGTACTAATACAAGTAAATCTTTTTTTATTCACTATCATAACGTGAATAAAAGAGAGATATGTTAGAGGACGTGAGAGAAATTGTACATTCCTGGCTTATGACATGAAATGTTCAATTAAAAGAGAGAGATTTGAAATGAAATTGTATACTACTAATGCAAGTAAATCTTTTTTTTGGAGATAAAGCTAATCTATACCCTAGAAGGATTGGTAGATTTTCAAGCCTCTTCTTCATGCCACATCATTTGCATTGATATCCATTGGATCATATGTTTTCTATTGATTTGTATTAATCTAACGAATCATATAACTTAATCTTTCATATCCTATGTTGTCATTAAATAGTGGAAGTTGTAGAAAATATAATATTAAATGCTTGTAATTTCATATCATATTTTGTTATTTATTAATGTGATTTGTTCAATATTAAATAATAGTTCCACCACATGAATTTTTATATATTTTTATTTTGCAGATATACAATTCTCATTGCATATATATTACTAATTTTCCTTATCCAGGGCGAAGCCCGGAGCACAGCCCTAGTACAAGTAAATCTACAGTGCTCCTGGTAGCACGTAGGCTTTATAACTCAAAAAGTAGTTAGTCATCTTCAAATCTCGATTTGTGGTGCTCGACAGATGCTTTCTATCAAAATCTTATAAGACACAAAAATTTTTTGTTTTTGGAGTTTTTAAATATTTGTTTTAAAGTTTTAAGAGTGACATGATTTTGCATATAAACATTGATTATTTTATTATTATTTTGAAGCAATCTTAAAAAACTCAAACAAATACTTAAAAAGCTCACAAAATTGGGAAATGTAAGCATCCTAAGAGATTTTAATATAAAAAATTTAGTAAGCACTATAAATTGAAATAATTAAGTACATTTTTGAGTTAGAAATATATGAACCTCCATACTCTTAAGAGCACCGTAAATTTACTCTACTTATATAGAAAAGAAAACATATAATATTTAACAGCGGTTTTGTTAATTTGGAGACGTAATGTATTGACAATCCGTCCATATTTAACAACTTGACTACTAGTTAATCCTAGCGCCTATATATGATTTTTGTATAAAAATTTTCTACTTTCATAAAAAAATCCTTACTATATATAAAAGCATATTGGAAAAAATAACATGAAATGGCTATCTTTCCCAAATAAGAAACTTGAGCCGTTGATCGTTTTCTTGGATAGATCAAAACTGTTGATTTACGTTAATGCCTATTGACGTTAATGTCTCAGCTCATTAAAATTTAAGGCTCATATCAATTTCTCAATATAATACCAATTACATATTATCTTAAAAATTTATTATAAGAAATAACAATTTCAGTCCAAAGCAATGCGTAGGCTCTTAATAGTAGTGAATAAAATAGTGCTTAAGCAGCCATAAAAAACACAAAAGATATTCATGCCATTCTCATCACTCAATGCTAAAATTATCATTAACTATATATCTATCATTTTGTGCTCAATCAACGGACAAACCACTGAACAATGTCCTTTATATAATTATTTTGCCTCCTGGAATCGCAAACAAACAAAATTCAGCGCGTTGTGATTTTGTTTTCTGTTTTAAAAATTTCTTATTCTTTTTTGTGATATAATATTTCCCTTATACTAGATATTTTATGCTCAGTCAAACAAAATTGTAATTACAAAATATCAATTAGATACTTATATTTGTCTATTCTGTTATAATGGTAATTTCGTTTGACATCATTTCCAAACACAATGCAACTTGTCTTCCTCCAACAGAGCATTAAGAATTGTTGTGTGCTTTTGTAGTTTGGCAAATTAAAGGAATAGAGTTAGAATAATGTCATTGGATTAGTAAAAATGAAAGAGTGGTTGTTGAAATAGTAGAAATATTGTTTGGCAAAACTCGAAACTATTTTACATGTCATATGAGATAGCTAATCCGGTATTCCACCAAAGTATTGGAATACATGAATAGTCCGATCTGATAGCTACTCGTTTTGCTAGTATATATTTGACACACATTTTTTTAGAACACTAGTGGTCTACTTTTACTACTCTAAATCCGTTTGACAAATCAAGGAATAGAGCTAGAATAGTGTTATTGGATTAGTAAAAGTGGAAGAGTAATTGTTAGAAGAGTAGAAATAATAGTGATATTTCGAGCTATTCGGAAGAGTAAAAATGTTGTTTGACAAAATTGAGGGCTATTCCAAAAGTCACATGAGAGTACTAATCTGTTATTCCACCATATAGTAGGAATAGCGGTATAGCCTAATTCAAATGCTATTCTATTTTGCTAATTGATGTTTGGCACCCATTTTGTTGGAATAATGATTTATTTTACTCTTCCAAAATGAAACAGGGGTGCCAAAATATGGATAAGTTAGCATGCTCTGCCTGAATTTCGCGCCAACAAAAATCAAAAGTAAAAGTAAAAAGGAAAAAAATTAAACAAAACAAAAGCTAACAGTCAAAGGCTGTAGAAAATAAAAATGGCGAGTACAAATAGTCAATTGCGCCGCGTGTAACTGTGTACAAATAATAATTACAGAACCAAGGCGAGGAGGAGGAATTTAAATGCATGTACGGTCAAAGGAAAACAAAAGCAAAAGGTTAAAAAGTAAAAAACGAGAAGAGTAGTAGCTAAATCTTTTTTCATGAAAAAACGAGATTCGGAAATTCATCATTTTCACCTCACGGTTTTGGAATTTTTTTGGATGTTATTTGTTGGAAGAATAACTTGTGGTACGGAAATTTTACTCTTTGTTATTGTTTTTTCACGAGTAGAACTATTGTACAAATGTTAGTATTTCATAGTGAAATGCTAGGTAACAGCTCAAATTGTATTTTGGCATTTCAGAAATTTTGATTTATGCTTCTCATTAAATTCATTATATAAATATACTTGGGTATATATAAAAATTTTTTATTCTTAGAGCTTTTTAAGTAGTTGTTTTGAATTTTTCAAAATGATTTTAAAATATTAATAAAATAATGCTTTTTTAATATGAATTGAAAAAAAAATCTGAAATAAATACTTAAAAATTTTCAAATGGAAAAATTTGTATATCCAAGTGGAACCATAAATCAAAATTTTGCATATGACAAAATATAATTTAACGTTTGTATAGTAGTTCTACTCTTGTTTTCATATTTAATTTTTAGAGAAGCCGTAATTAGAGACTGTTTTGGATTTTTTATGTCACTAATTTACCTATTTTATTAAATTGTTTGAATTTAATCTGAAATGATGTGTCGACGGATTATTATCCTAAAAGAAACGGGGGCACATTGAATGATGATAAATAAATTCATTTTGCCCGTTCATTTTCATAAAACTGATAATTAATGTTGTTATTTGACTTTCAGAAGGTACATTTTCCGTTTTCTAAACGATTTTGTATAAAAGAAACATGTGAATATAATGGCAGGTATACAGACAATTGTGTGCCATTTCTAAATTTATTTAGATATGAATATTAATATATTAGTACGAAAACTGAAACTAAAATCACCTCTATATTCAACAATTTATATGTTTATGAATTAACATGTATCGTAGCAAAATAATTAAGTTTATTTTACCGCCAAATAATTATTTGACAATGGCTGCACTGCATTCTATGTCTAGATAATAAAAAAGAGCCATTCTCTCAAAAACAAAAAAAAAAAGGAAAAAAAGAAAGAGAAAAAAAAGTTAATTAGGATGACTTCCAATTAAAAAGTTTCAAATGGCCTAGTAGCTCATGTGGTAGCTAACTAGAATGACTTCTAAGAGGTCATGAGTTCAATCCTCTATCAGCGCAAAATAAAAAGTTTCAATAAAATCAGTGGGCATTACACTTTCTTTAAAAAAAAAAACAAAAGAAAGAGAAAAAAAAAAAGAGTGAAAAAGAGTGAAAAACGAGAACAAAGAGGACGGTTTCAAAGTAGGATTCTCTGTTGCGCCTTCTCTATACCAGAACCTCCGCCTCGTTGCTGCACGGGAGTTCCTCTGCTCAAGGGTTTTTCAACAATGTGGGTATTGAATTGGAGCCCGCAAGTCGGGAAACTGCGATGCGGTTGCCTACAGAGAGATTGCAACAGAGAATGAACACATGGATGTATGTAATGTATGTTGTACTTGCCAAGGTGAGTTCGTTGAAGAGCGTTAATTTAACGCCGTGCAGAAGAAGCTGCCAAATAAATCCCATCCTTCCAAGTTCCATGCAATGCACGACGCCTATACTCTTCTCCGTTTTAACATCACCACCGCAGTTCCGTTTCTTCCGTCCAAGAGAAATAGGATGTGTTTGGCAACCAAAAATTAGAATAAAATAGTAAAATAATAAATATTCTAGTGCCAAACAGAAATGACTATCCGAATAGCTCTAAATAATTGCTAATCCACTATTCCTCATGTTTGGTCGAATAGCGGAATAACTATTCGAATAGCTCTAAAAATATTTATCACAATACTATTCTAATTGTCATTTGCCAAATAATATTTCCACTAATCCACTTTTACTTATCGGATAGCACTATTCTATTGCTATTCCTTGATTTGCTAAACGGACCCATAATATATTATATATGGAGTTAGATTATTATACTAACGTTAGCACTTCGGACTTCTCAAAATTTATTTAATTGTGTCCGAAATCATGATTTATGATGCTCAATAAATCGTGATTTTGGAAAGATAAATAAAAGATGTTTTCCTCGAAAATATAAAGAATTTATTGAGCACCATAGATCTTGATTTAGGATACGATAACATAAAATTTGAAATGTTAGCATTCAGTCCAAAATAGTAACGTTAATATGTCTAACTCATCATATATGATAAAGATCCATGCCGTGTAATTTTACATGTTGAGATCTAAGTATCTTCATTTTCTTTTCAGCTACATGGTGCCGCCATTTTGTATTTTTCTAATAACTCAAAATTTAAATCAATTTGTAGAACAAGACCACTAGATTTTATGAATATTGTAATTTCTCATTTCATTTATAACTAAAATTGGAACATTTCTCTCGCAATATTAAATTGTCCCGTGCTAATTTGCCAAAACAAAGTTGTTGTCTTTCTTAAGGGATCTGAATCCGCTGCTTTTCAGACTCTACTTTTCTTAATCCGACATTTGAGAAACACCAAAGTACCTTGAAATCGGTGCAAAAAACACCAAAGTACTTTGAGATTAGCGCAACTGATCACGACCATCCGATCGGAAAAGCAGACCTGCAGATTCAAATGCTATCTTAAGACGCCATATATTTTGTATATCTTGGTAGAATATATTTTAGGTTTTTTACAAGGACATACGACATGTAACATGTTTGTTAGATTTTAAGTATTTTCCTCGAAAAATAAAAGATTTTATTAGTGTTTTCGTGCTATTTGAATATTTGATGCTTCCTAGGTCAGGAATATATCAGAAATCTCGTGGTTTTACTGGTCAGATTTACGGATTGTTACTGTTTTGCTTTTTTTCTCAAAAAAAAAAAAAACTGTTTTGCTGACAAATGGATAGGACAAAAAAATAGTGCTCTTATTTATTGTGAAAGTATGAGAAATCCCTTATATACAAGTAGGGGTAAAAGCGAAATATTTTAACCTATAACCAGAGCCTTAACAATTAGGCATATAGCTCACAGCTCTCATGTGTACAATACTACAATGTAATTTGCATTAAATTCCTTCTTTATTTATGGGAAGTGCAGTGAAACTGAAGCTTCACAATATAATAATATATATTTTTGTACATAATTTTCTATTTTAGAGATTTTCTTTTATTTATTTGAGAATTTTTTGTCGTAGTTGTTATCAAATTTAGTTGTCACTAGATCTCTGTCCTTCAGTTTAAAACATATATATAGATGTGTTTAATTTATTACACCTTAGTTATATCACTTTTAATTGGTTACTTAAAACATTTTATATTATCTTAAATAAAATTTATTCCAATTATCTCATTGCTAACGCAGTGTTAATAGTAGCCCCATAATAAACGAGCATTTCCTATGAGAAATCTTCAAACCAAAATGATTACTTTACTTTCGTTTGAGTTTAGTCCAAAAAGTGAACCACAAAAGTACTTAGAGAATCATTTGGAACAACCAACCATACTTACTCCAGTTGATTACAATACTAAAATATTAAAGCTACAAATGATAAGATAAGACATAAGAGACAAAGGGACATAAAATTATAATATCACTACGTGTAGGGGGGTTAAAAGCTAACCGATTTGATACCGAGTTATCAAACAATTTGATTGGTGTTCTGTTCGGCGCACTTGAAAATATTTTTCAAGTTTTCAACTCTCGTGACCACATGTCCAAATCCAACTTGCTCAGATCTTCTGTGCCAACCAATTCCGAAAACAACATGTAATAGTTGTTAGGACATGCTCGGGAGACGCAAATACTATAGGTTTTGATAAGAATTGAGAGTTTAAAAGAAATAATTTTTATTCACTGTTCAATGGACTATACTAGCAAATATTACTCTAAAACACTTGTTTTTACAAGAAAAATATTAATTAAGTCAAACTGGATTATTTTTTTACTATTAACGATAGTTTCTTCGTAGGTTTTCACCAAATGCAACATGCAATCATGTTTTATAGAAAAAATTTTCTGTAGGATTAATGACTACCGAGCGTGCCCTTAGAAGTTTAGAATACAGACATAGAAACACGGACAGACATTGGCAGTGACTTGTTATATGTTTTGGTACATTGATGAAGTTGTAAGGAAACATCATTGAGACATTGACATTGACTAGAAAGGTGAAGTTCATATGGAGTACGTATGAACGGCGTGACATCCGCTCCATTTTTTTTCTTTTTTTCCTTTATCCATATTTTTCTACCCACCAAATTTTATTCAAGACAAACCCACATTTGAACACTATACAAAAATAAAAAACATTCAATCTCAAAAAAAAAAAAAAAAAAACGTCATAATATATACACCCTTTTTTGTTTCCCATTTCCCATTCTCACCTCCAAATATGCATAAATTAAAAAAGTAAAAAAAAATACAAACATAAAAAAAGAGAGAGAAAACACAAAAAGGACTAAATGAAAAATAAAATGATTTGACTTCTCTTCAGTAGTAGAAAAAACTGTGATGGCGCTAGCTACAGTGCTACACACACACAGAGTCTCGAGTGCTCATCCCCTGACTTACTGCATTGCGCAGTTCACAAAGTTAGCCGTTGGATCGTCTCAAGATCAGCGCTTGCTCGAATCTCTAAACAATCCAACGGCTGACATCGTGAACTGCATAATGCAGTACAGCAGGGGATATGAATTCCCCAGTCTCTCTCTCTTTCCACTCAACACACTCTCTTCCCTTCTCTCTTTCGCTTTTTCTCTCTTCTTCACAGTTCACACTCTTTCAATTTTCCTTCCCATTCCAATTCCAATTCCAAATCCAAATCCAAAAATTTCCAATCTCCACCTTTTCTTTTTCCTTTTGGTTGCCGCTGGGTTCCGGGTTTAATACCCTCCAGCATCCAAATTTTGAACTCGGAACCTCCTTTTGCTCCCTTTCTTTGTTTTCCCTGTTTGCCGCTCAGTCGCACGTCACCCACCCACCCTCGCCTCGTTCCTCCCCTTCGTTTTTGTCTCCATCTGCCTCCGCATGTGAATGTGGGAGAATCTGATAGTGATAAGAGAGTGAGCACTCCTCTCTCTCCCTCTCTCTCAGTCTACAGTCTACACTGCATTGGAGCACCAATGGCGCGATCTCTTTTTTAGTTTAGGTTTCGATTTCAATGCTCAAGGTATTTATTTCATGATCTCATCGGATCTTTGATCGTGTTTTAAGCTTAATTTCACGACTCTTGTCGATCGGAGAGGTGTCATTTGCGTCACATTTTGACCTTCGAGAAGGGAGGGAGAGTGATGTCAGTGTCTGTAGAGGCGTAAATGCGACCGTGGAAGGAGACGGATTTAATCAATGTTTGTTTGTTGCCTTTATTGCCTCTCAAGTGAGTCAGTGAGTAGTGAGTGAGTGAATGAATGAATGAATGCCGAGTTGTATTGCATCTGTATCTATCAATCTCTCTTTCCTTTTCTACTGAGGAATTTCTCTCCTTCCTTCTCGTCGATCAATTGCTGTACTGTATCCCTATCTTATCAAAAGATTTGCTTCCCTAATCCAATCCAATCTTCCTTTTTTTTCTTTTTCTTTTTTACCTCCAAAGTTAATTCCTTTTTATACCTTCGAAGTTTTTATCTTTTGTGAGTTTCTCTGATTCGTTGTTGTTTTGGTTTAATCCAGACTTAAAACGACCGGCATTGCTGAAATTTGGTGATTCAAAGGAAGCACAAGTAGGGAAGTAGAAGAGAAAATGGAGCAGTACGAGATTCTGGAGCAGATTGGAAAAGGGGCGTTCGGTTCTGCTCTTCTTGTCAGGCACAAGCTCGAGAAGAAAAAGTAAGGGGAAAAAAATCCAAAAAAAAAAAAAAATTTCATTTACTGATTTGTTTGGAAAAATTTCATGGATGCCCAAACTATTAATCTTATCCCTACCACTCTACCACTGTCTGAACAGTCAAGTAATTTTTACCAATACCTAAACTTAAGGGCGTAAATCCAACTTGCGTCCTCTAACCTCTTCATAAACAGCTAAGTTACACAGGCAATGGACACAGATGGAAAATTTTCCGATTTATTTAGCTACCTTTCTTTTGTCCTTTTTTAGTTTTTTGAATATTTTCAATAATAATGCATGCTAAATTGGTTTTTTTTGTTAGGTATGTATTGAAGAAGATTCGGCTCGCGAGACAGACCGATAGATGCAAGAGGTCTGCCCACCTGGAAGTAAGCATTCTTTGTTTGAAAAAAGAAATGTAACTTGAATTGTTTTATGGGTAAAAATATGGAAATTATAGTCGTTTTGTAATTTTGGTATTGTTAAATTTGGGTTTTTTGTGCATGGACTCTACAGAAATATGAATTTTGTGGTATGGAATTTGAGAACGAGAGAATGAAATTTGATTGTTTATTTTTGAATTGCTTGTTGTGCAGATGGAGCTAATTTCTAAAGTCAGGAATCCATTTATTGTGGAATACAAAGATTCATGGGTAGAGAAGGTAGTGTATCTTTTATTTGTTAATTTTCTTTTTTGAGAGCTTGGTAATATATGGCATCATAAAATTTGCGAGTTGTTACAGTTTGTATGCATCAAAATCTATGTTTCAGGGTTGTTATGTGTGCATTGTGATTGGTTACTGCGAGGGTGGAGATATGTATGGATCAATCTATTTCTGTAAAATTTTACATGTATTTGACACATTTAACATTCCATTTTTTATCTCCTTAATCTTTATGTTATTTTTTTCTCAACATGTTCATAGGTCCGAAGCTATAAAAAGGGCCAATGGAACTCTCTTCTCCGAAGAGGTTTGCTACTAAACCAAATCTTTTGTGTCTTACGTTATGATCCTCAGATACGGGCCAATTACATTTAATCTCACTCTCTTTCTCGACATGAGCAGAAGTTGTGCAAGTGGCTTGTGCAGTTGCTGATGGCTTTGGATTATCTTCATAATAATCACATTCTTCATCGTGATGTCAAGGTATTTGCTTTTATCATGATTGATTCTATTCTAGCATAAAAAGAGAATGCTATATGCATTTTGCTAAATTTGACAAGCATACATTTTATTTCTATTTCAGTGCTCAAATATTTTTCTTATGAAAGATCAAAGCATACGTCTAGGTATGGATCTTTTGTTTTTTTATATGTAATGTCTGATATTATGATTTTTTTTGACCTCATTCATAATGAAATTACTCATTCAAACTTTCAATTGCGATTTGTAACAGGTGACTTTGGCCTAGCAAAAATATTGACATCTGACGATCTTGCTTCTTCTGTAAGTATCCTACAATTAATAATCCCAAAAGTAATATAGAAGTATTTTTCTGAGTAAATATGAAGAATTGATTTCTGGTTGTAAATGTAGGTTGTTGGCACACCAAGTTACATGTGTCCGGAGCTTCTTGCTGATATACCATATGGCACCAAATCCGATATTTGGTCTCTAGGTAAGCAGAATCGTTGAAAATATTTTTGTTTTCTTCTATGAAAATGCATATTTTTATGGATCGGTGGCACTGGATTTCAGGTTGTTGTATATATGAGATGGCGTCACTCAAGCCAGCTTTCAAAGCCTTTGTAAGTGTTACAAACCTGATATACTAAAAATGTCAATTTCTTATTGGTAACATATGTGCGGCAAGACTCGACAAAACTGATAATGTGACATGGTTGTTTTGTTTTGACCAGGACATGCAAGCATTGATTAACAAAATTACAAAATCGATAATTTCGCCTCTACCGACCACATACTCCGGTGCATTGTGAGTTCACTCTTATTTTGAACATTGCTTTCAATATATCAAGTTGGATCAAATTCATTACTTCATGGCTGTCTCCTGTATCTCTAAAACATGGGTATCATTGATTCCTCTTGAATAAACAACAATTCAAATACAATGCCCACGAACATGGCCATACTATTTTAATAAAATGGAAAATCCAAGTTAGTAGGTTATTATCTTTATTTTTATACAGGTGTATTATAAAGTGATAAATGAGAATGGTTTTCATTTGTTCGGATAGGCAGATGGGTTTTAAAGTTCTGGTAATAACCCATTGTGAGTTCCATTTCATTTTGTGAAATTGTAGGTTAAACCTAAATGTAAAATTTGTACCTCCCAACCGTGAAATACTTGGCAAATTTCATTTTTGTTCAATATGCTCTATAACATGCTCAAGTTCATTTCTCATTGCAGTCGGGGACTCATTAAAAGTATGCTACGGAGAAGCCCTGAGCACCGACCAAGTGTATGTTAAGCCTTTTTTCTTAATAATTATATTGGTTTATTTTGTTTGTTCCAAAATTAATTTCAGAAAGCAAGCCTTTATCAATTATAAGTGGTTTTATGAAAAACACTGAATAGTTTTAGAATGTAGCAATAATTATGCATTCATCTTGCAATTAACACCAGCCAGTAATTATTACATGATTTGTATACCATTAATTTAAGATGATACACTAGATAACTGAAAAATAAATTATCTATGCTCCAATATTTGGTATAAAATGAATCAAATCTGTTCATGTAAGCTCATGCAAAGAAATAATTTCTATGAAAATTTTGTAATTTGTTTCCATAATTTTGATCTACTGGTCAAAGAAAGATCAGTACATGGAAAAACCTGGTCCATATTAAATGGAAAGTACGATAACACCATATCTTTTTTCATCAAAGATTGTTCGAATAAAAAAGTTGGTCGTTGTTTGTGAGATGTTAGTTACAATATAGATAATTCCTGAACATAACAAGTTTTTCTTTATTTGTGTCAGGCTGGAGAGCTACTCAAGCACCCACATCTGCAGCCATATGTGCTCCAGGTGCATTTGAAATCAATGACCCCAGGGCGTCATACCCCTGTTCCTCCTATAAAGCACTCCCATTTGCCAAGCCCCAAAATAAAACGTATCAGCTTCCCAAAAGAAGAGGCTGAGCAAGAAATAGTGGATATAGGAAAAGAAGGATCAGTGTGTAACGAGAAAAGAATGAATAACAGGAGGGGCTCCTTTGGAAATGAAAAGATCGTGAAGCCATCAGCTGAACGGGTCTCTGTCAGTTCTACTCAGAGTGTGAAGTATATTGGAAATTCCAGTCGTCAACGTACCAAGGAATTTTCAACAGGTATTTGTTGATTGCACAAGTTGTGCACTGCGTGAAAACAACATAAACATTGGAACTTTTAAAATGCTCATAATATAATATTTATTTTTCTATAATTCGTTATTATTTTGCTCCCTTGGGTTGTGGAGATTGCTAACATTGATATTTATAGAGATTAGAGTTAGATCTGTGTTCATGCTAGGCTGTTAATAATACTGATCCAAAAACCTGGGGTTGGTTTTAGGTTTCATTTCTGAGAATCCATTTTTCAATTATTTATATGTTTTAACTTGAGAAGGCTAAACTTAACTACAATGTTTTTCATAAACTTTGCCAAAAAGCCAATTGAGGTTGAGGTTGGCAATATTTCAGCTTTTTTCGTGTCACAGTCACACATTAATCTTGTTGAATGGGCTATTACAGGGAGCAATCAGGTAGGAGAGGTAAATTCAGTTGCTAGAAGTACAATTAACAGAAGGCACTCAAGCATCATGAATACACCCAAGTACACACCTTCCAAGACAATTACCACCCCTCGAAGCCATGTTGAAGCATCACGCACGCTCCATCTCAATACAAAATATGAAGAGGTAATAATAATTTTGTTGTCAACTGTTTTTGATATTTCTAGGCATTTTCAATTTGTATCTTCACTTACCTGTTTCATTGATTTATTGACAGGTGCAGAGTTCGCGCACACCAGCTAGACATACTGACAACACTCGTGCAGCTCGTCGAGCATCGCTCCCATTGCCAACCTCAGCATATCATGCTAGTCGGCGGAGCCTTGGCATGTTAAGCCAGATTGACTCCCCTAATGTCTCTGTGAATGCACCTCACATTGACCGCATGGTCGAGTTCCCACTCGCCTCTGACGACCTGCTTTTCCCACTCCCCTGTAAACCTGACCTGTCACCTTCTGCCAAGTGGAGCCCCGTTGACTGTTCGATCACCAAGGACAAATGCACTATTCAGATATTCAACTCCGAAACCAAACATGGAAATGGAAATGGCAGTGACGACACCACTGGTATCTCGAGCCGGGGCTCATCAGACTCACGTCGACGGTTTGACACTTCATCGTACCAGCAAAGAGCGGAGGCCTTGGAAGGTTTATTGGAATTTAGTGCGCATTTGTTGCAGCAGGAAAGGTACGATGAACTAAATATATTGCTGAAGCCGTTTGGGCCAGAGAAGGTTTCGCCTAGGGAGACAGCAATTTGGCTGACAAAGAGTTTCAAGGAGACCGGATTGTAGTTGTTTTGGTGTCAGGCAAAACAATTTTTGTAAAATTGGAGATTGTAGCTGTTAAGGTGGTAGTTGATGTAGTGTCGGGTATCGTTAGGGTTAGAGTTGTTGGTCCGTCACCTTCTCGGTGCCGATCTAGTTGTAGTTGGAGTAGGGAAAGAATTCTAGCTCTTGCTGTCATGTTGTAGTGTCAACTGTCAAGTAGTAATCCCTGTAGAATAGTTCAGTAACTCTAGATTAGTTATCTTCTTGGAAAATTTTCTGCTGCTATTGCAAAATTTCGCAATTATATCAACCTGTTGATAAAGGGAAACATCTCATGCATCTGAATTATGTTATTATATGCATTCTAGTCCCATCCATTTCGTTAAAGAATAACAAATGATAGATGCTTCTTAGCCAAAAATAATCCGGAATATCTTCCAAGGTAAAAGCTATATAAGGTGTTTAGGTATCTTTCTTATAGAGCTTCGCCTTGAAAAGAAACATCTGTTGGGTAACCATCACAGCCAACATACTGGTAAGTGGTAAGTAAATTCAGCAAGGAAACTATCATTAATACAACATTCCTAATTAATTGTTGCCCCTGTGCTTCTATTAAAAAGTAGAGAAAATCTTCCAATACCCCATCGGTCGTACCCCAACTTTGTACCCCAGCGGCCCAGCCCAACTGCGTGAGAGAGGCAGTTGCGGTTGAACGGTTATACAATTACAAAGTTACTCGATGAAGATATACCATCTCTATGGACCATTGATCAATTAATGTACGGCAACTTGAACTAATATAGGCAAATCTATAAAATTAATTTCTCTTCTTCACAAAAAAGCCTTGTATGCCATCAGCATGCTAATCATTGACTTTTTTTAATTCATGCCTTTATGCAGATAATTTTAACAATTGAACATTAATACATTTTCCATGGTTTCGATGGGATACGCTTATATATATGAAGACTTGAGGATGTTTTCTGAGATATTTCAATCGGTTTCTCTTCTTTTGCATCCAATTTTAGATAAGTGCAAAAAATAATTACCTAAAAGATTGAAATATAAACACATGAAATAGAAATATAAACATGAAAATAGAAAATATAAACACATGAAATAGTCAAATTATAATTTTCTATGTGCAAAGTATAAACACCTAAAATAAAAATATAAACACATAAATTAATCAAATTATAATCATCTAAGTGCAAAATGTAAACATTTGAAATAGAAATATGAACACATGAAATATAAATATGAATACATAATTCAATCAAATTATAAACATCTAAGTGCAAAATATAAACACTTGAAATAAAAATATAAACACATGAAATAAAAAATATAAACACACAAATCAATCAAATTATAATCATCTACGTACAAAATATAAACACACAAATTAGCTAGAAATATAAATACATAATTCAATCAAATGATAATCATCTAAGTACAAAATATAAACACTTGAAATAGAAATATAAACACTTGAAATAGAAATATAAACAATTGAATTAGAAATATAAAAACTTGAATTAGAAATATAAACACGTGAAATAGAAATATAAACACGCGAAATAGAAATATAAACACATAAATCAAACAAATTATAATCATCTATGTACAAAATATAAACACATAAATTATTTAGAAATATTTATACATAATTTAATTAATTATAATCATCTAAGTACAAAATATAAACACTTGAAATAGAAATATAAGCACTTGAATTAGAAATATAAACACGTAAAATAGGAATATAAATATATAATAAATATATGCATAAAAATATAAACACCCAAATGCTTGCTAGGGTGCGGAAGGACATATATATGTTTATACTTCTTTAACTCACGTGAAAAGAATTAATATGCTGCAATGCGCTGGGTGCAAGAAGAGAATTAACTATACAACAACTACAGAATTAGTGAATTTACTATAACTAACATTATAACCGTTACAACAATGGGGTACAAATGTTAGGGTTCTATTAGCACTCCTCTAAAAAGTAATATCATTTCTAACTTTTTTTATTACATTGAATTAAAAAGTAATTTATCATTTCTAAAGATAATTAGAAAAACTTTCTTTTCACTTTTTGGTAGACATGTAGCCAAGGAGATTATATCATCTACTCCTGACTAAGAACTCATTGAGCACTATGAATCATGATTTCAAATACGATAACATAAATTTTGAGGTATTAACATTTCAGATCGAGATGGTAATCCTAGTACATTAGTCTTAGCTCGGTAAATCCGTGCCTAACTGCCTATATTATTATTATGTTGTAAGTTAACTGTAAATTATAAACCCCAAGGTTGAATTTGTCAAGTATTATGATGTAAGTATTTATTTGTTACTTTTTTTTTAATATAAAATGAATACGAAATTCAACTCTTAATTTGTCACAATTCACAAGGCCTAAATTAAAACATGGGCGATTTTGGGGACATATATTGGGTCAGAAAGAAGGGTCGTGACCCCAAATACGGGCTTTATTTTGTTGCATGATTTCATTTCTCTTTTCTGTTACCTGTTCTACACATGATTATAAACTCTTGTACATAATAACAGACCACTGTTACCTTCATTGTTTCTCCGAAAAAAAAAAAAAAGAATCTTTTTCACTAATGGTGGCGAAAATTCAATTCTAATAAATTAAGAATAGTAATTTGAAATTGCCTCTTGCTCACTAATATCACATAAATATACTAATTTAGTTCCGTTTGTAAATTAAAGAAACTATTTTTCCCGTTCATAATTTGTGGATCTTTGAAGATATTAATATAAGATGATTACCCTGATTGGTACTGTACCACTTGGTATATATGTTTTGTATGAGAAATTATTATAACATGACTTGTGTCTTTAATTAGCACACTTAATATATATTAACTGTGGTATCCACGGACGTCAAATTAATTAATTAATCTGGTCAAGACATGTTGTTTAATTGTTGTCCATTTAGTCGTAATACGTAATAATTTTAAATAATTAAATGAGAATTGTTCTAGATCCCCACTCTGTTATGAACTTATGATAGATAATAATAATAATAATAATGAGTCTGAATGGAACACTTAACAACACATTGAAGTGCTATCAATGCTAGCTGTGTTTAAACTTTAAAGTATATTATTATTACATTGAATTGAATTAATCACATATGTATCTTGTGGAGTTTGATAGCTACGTCCCTTTGGGTTATGATGTTACATCAGAACTCAGTGGACAGAAAACAGAGAAGAATTATGAGCCATGTACAAAATTAATTAATTAATATAATCAGACGATCGAAATAATTAATATATCGTGGTCATCCGATTCAAAAAAATAAATGGTCGACATTTCTTTTGGATCGTAGAAGAATTGAGTAATACGTAGTGTCTATAGATATAGAAAAGCCGTCAACTATAGCATCCATATGTTACATTTTAGATGTATCTGTTATATTTCGGTCAACTATAGCGTTCATATATTACATTTCGGATGTATCTGTTACATTTCAGGTTACATTGTTTATACGTGACCCGTACGGACAGTATGGACGGTTTTTTAATTGACGCAAGACGTTTCTCAGAAGAATTCACCATTTATATATATGTATGTACACGTTGTGTCATTTAGACCTGGTTTTAATTAATTAATTAATTAATTGTCCTTATCATTCGAGTCGACTTCTCATTCTCTCATCAACTCGGAAAATTCAAAGGTTCAAACATCATCAGTTAATTCATTTGCTTTTACCTTACGGTAGTTTGAGTAATACATAGGCGGTATAAATTAAGACATGCACATCATCGTGGTAAGGTCTCATCGATTTAAAGTCCTAGGCAGTACCAATTAGCCGAGATAATAAATTAAGAAAGTATTGGTCTTTTTGAGAGGAATATATACATGCATGCATGGCACCATCACCATGGCGCTTCATTGTTGTGCTACTTATAGTAATACTGCAAGTAGTGGTTATTGGAGTCCATAGCCAGCTTGATTCTAATGGTAATTAATTAACAAACTTAATTACAGTACTGCCAACTAATGATCTGCTTTTGAAATTAAGTTCTTTAATCATATTGAGATTTGAAATTTCATGGAAACAAAAATGAATTTTCCATTTTTTGAAATTAATTCTTCTGTGCTTTTAGTTGGATTTTGAAGATCTCTATATGAAACAAACTGTGTCTAAAATATATAACAGATTTACTGTTCTTGAGATAGATTTTCTTAACTAGTGAATTTTGGTGTTCAAGAAGGTGTTTATCGACATGGAAGAAAATCCAACGGTGACTATTTTTTTTTTGCTTAATTCCTTTCAGGTTTTCTGAGCATCGACTGCGGACTTGCGGCAAACACAAGCTATGAAGAGAGCACAACAAAATATACTTACTTGTCGGATGATCAATTCATCGACACTGGAATCAACGCCGAAATCTCTTCATCCTACATCACAGATTTCCTGCCCAGGGCATTCCTGACTGTTAGAAGCTTTCCTACCGGGACTCGGAACTGTTACACCTTAAAAACCTTGACAGTAGGCTCTAAGTATCTCATAAGAGCAACATTCCTCTATGGCAACTACGATAAACTAAATACGCCGCCTATTTTTGATGTTTATCTTGGGATCAACTTTTGGGATACAGTGGTAACATATCCTTACTATCCTGAAATCATTGCCACGGCTAAAGCGAATTACTCGCACGTTTGTCTGGTAAATAAAGGTCTCGGTAAACCGTTCATCTCTTCATTGCACCTGAGACTACTCAATCCAAACATTTACCAGCGCGCGAATGCGACTCAATCCTTGATTTTGACAGAGAGGACTAATTTGGGACCAGGCAAAGTTGTTTCAATCTTAAGGTATGCCGAGTTCCAAACAATAATATATTAATTATTTATTTGAATGCCTCAATATATATATGCAGATATTATATCTTATTATTTTGCCGAAATACTTGGTATTTGTGCAAATCATTGGGTGAGATTATTATATTGAAATTTATAATATGGTTAACTTAGCAGCATTTTTTTTCTGTCTATATGTATTAGATACCCTTTAGACAAGTATGATCGGTGGTGGTTCACCAAGGGTATCCAGGGAACATTAGAGATTTCAACAAATTCCTCCATGGATATCGATCCAGACTTTGAGACCCCGTCACTTATTATGCAGACCGCCGCAACCTCTTCAAGTATCAAAGATCCACTTTCCATATTTTGGAGTAGCAACAATGCATCCACCAGGTTTTATGTCGTCCTTCACTTCGCTGAGATTCAGAATGCATCAAGTTCAAGAGCAATCAATGTATATGCTAACGGACGTTCCATGCTCAACGAACCTTACAGTTTCAAATGGTTAAAAGGGGAACAAGCCACCATGGAAACCTCGGGGTATACTCGTTACAATATAACACTAACGGCTGATTCAAATTCTACGCTCCCGCCCCAACTAAACGGATATGAGTTGTATAAAATTGCACCCGTCATCGGAGTTCCTACTTACAATGGAGATGGTACTTTTTTGGACCAGCTTTATCAATAACTAGTTTACTTAATTTGTTTGCTCTAAGAAGAATTGAAAACAAATTAAAATCCTTTCTTGACAAAAGAAATATAAGAAATGTTTCAGGAAAAAGCATTAACAGATAGAAAATTTTAGCCATATTTTAGATCTTAGTTAAGTTAATTTGATACAATTTGGTGAACAATTTATGCAGTAATTATTATAATTTTTGCGTGCAGTCACCGCTATTAACAGTATCAAGGAGGTTCATCAGATCAAAAAAGGATGGAGTGGTGATCCCTGTGTACCAAAAGAATACATATGGATTGGTATCAGCTGCACTTCTAACTCCGACGACATTCCAAGGATCACAGCCTTGTTGGTTACTTTCTTTTTCTCGTTTGCTTTCATCTTCATAAAATTAGTTCCATCTACTGATGTATTTCTAATTTTTCAGAAACTTGTCGTCTAGCGGATTGACTGGTTCTCTGAGTATTTACTTTGGAAATTTAAGTGCCCTTGTGTCATTGTATGTTCCTTCCAAACTAACTTTCTGTTTCAATCTTATCTGTGAAACGTCGAAACCTCTCATAATGGATTTCACTTGTATCAATTTCTGAAAATAAACATCGAAATTGCATATATTGTTAATATCACATTTCAGATTCAGTCGTTCATTGTTGGATCTCACTCTTAGTAGTGATCTTACTTTAAGAATACTATAATTCACATAATTAAAATGTTTTGAGAAACTTCATATATAGCGTTTATTAAAAAAAACAACTAATATGTACATGTACTTTGAGACTAAATTTTGGTCGAATCAATTCATCCTTGTAAAACTATCTGCAAATTTTATTTTAAAAAATCCTAAAGAAACTAAGATATAGGCCCAATGGACTACAAAACAATTCGGGCCATATCTAACATCCTCTGCTTGTTATATTCCAGTCTAACATGTCCAACCAAGTTGGAATTTGGCAGAGTTCCTTGAATCTGTGGTAGGACAATAATTGGCTTACAAATCGATCGATTTAAGTTCTTGACAACATATATACGACTCATGTACTGATGTAACTTTTCAGTTTGATTTAAACATATCGATCGCTTCGCTAACCGTTGCTTGCTATTTATTTTTACAGGGATCTATCCAACAACGATCTGTCTGGATCGCTTCCTAATTTCCTTGACCAATTAACGGCTCTTACATTCTTGTATGTGTTTCAATCGACAGTAGTAAGTTAGTAACCTTAATATCAGGTGTTTATTGGACCAGAAGCATTCATGGTTATTTTGTTGGCCTTTTAGGGATATAAGTGGAAATAGTAAGGTTTCGACTACACTCCCGCCTGGACTCCAGAGCAAACAACAAAATGGAAGTCTAACATATAGGTATATAACCTGTTTTTTCTATTTATTTTTTCCCTTTCTCAGATGTTGTACATAGTATGACCAGAACTATCTATTTTTTTGAGGGAACAGAAAATAGAGGTCCTTGCCTCTATTTTCAAATACTCAAAATAAAAAGTTCAATTGGCGCGGAATTATTCATTTATCGCATGTGTTAATTCACTAGATATTGCGACAAGTTCATTAATTAGTACAATTTATGGATTTGCGGAAACAACTCACTTTCTTGCCATAAAAAAAATATTTGTGATAATATACAATGTTTAATGCGATGAAAAACCTGTTCTTGGGGCAGCGCTACCAAATTGGTTGACAATACGTATACTGACAATGATCTAGGACCAATCACATCAATACAATCAGTATGCTTTTAAACCTGTTTTGATATTTAATAAGTTCTTGTGTGCCAAACTAATAATTTTACGTTATTTTATACATACAACAAGCTTTAATGCGTCCAAGTTTTGTTCTCGAATCACGTTTACGGGTGTTCATATTTAACTTTTATTAGCATTTTATTCTATAATGTTTTGGGTGTTAGGTTTGGA
The DNA here is from genome assembly GCA_030179965.1 of Cyperus esculentus. Classification (NCBI taxonomy): domain Eukaryota; kingdom Viridiplantae; phylum Streptophyta; class Magnoliopsida; order Poales; family Cyperaceae; genus Cyperus; species Cyperus esculentus. The sequence goes on along the minus strand of JASGLE010000003.1, from coordinate 3,418,532 downwards.
GGCTTAATTCCACCTCCATCTCCCTCTCCATCTTCATCTCATTCACCAAAGAGTATCATAATAGCAATTCCGGTGATCATCACATTGCTTCTTATCGTGATTGCGATTGGAACCTTCTTTTGGTTGAAGAGGAAATGTAAGTTTTGTCCTTTTACTATCATCTTTCCCTTTCTTGAGTAACAAATATATATCACTACTATTTTTGTCACCTTTTTTGGTTCTCGACTTATCCGTTTGCTAGGTAATACAGATTACCATGTGTTCAGGTCATAAATCACAGTTCTAAAAAGAATACTCAACATAATTTTCATATATCAAGTAATATTAATTGTATATATAAGTAGTTACAGTAATTGACTAATTACTAATTGTTTATCTCCGTTTCATATGCAGATAGCCAATTACTTGTCTCAAATTCACATGAAAGTAATGAACCGAGTTCGGGAGCATCTGTTCCAAAAATAGAATATACCCCTCAATTCAGTTTCAATGATCTCAAGAGAATCACAAATGATTTTACGAATACTATCGGCATTGGAGGGTTTGGAAGTGTGTATTTCGGTGTCCTCGAAAATGGATATCAGGTTGCAGTCAAGATGCGCTCTGACAAATCTACGCAAGGGGCAAAGGAGTTCTTAGCTGAGGTAAAAATACTCAGTTGGCAGTATATTATGGCTGTATTGAATAGTTATGCAACTGTATCTTAATACTTGAGACAGACATTTTAAACTTCTATTGATGGAAGACAATTAAAATGTTCTTTTTAGGCTAAAAACTTGGCTAGAGTTCATCACAAAAACTTGGTTGCTCTTGTGGGCTATTGCATTGATGAAAATTGCATGGCACTTGTGTATGAGTACGTGCAGGAAGGGAATCTACAACGAAAGCTCAGAGGTGATTATACATTTTAGTTGAGCTGATTGTACCATATTATTGCGAAAGTGAAGAATATCAAATTAACAATTTAATGGCATCTAATCACAGAAGCTGCACAACCTCTTACCTGGAAGCAGAGACTTCGAATTGGGTATGAATCCGCATTAGGTACGGTACAAAAGCACCCGATAATATGTATTATATATTAATACAATTAAGATTTCTTATAATTTTTCTCAATATTTATTTGCGCATATAGGCACGAATTTCAGGTATCAGAAGGTGCGTAACCACGTTGTAATGGGTGTAAGCCGAGTCCCCGTGGAAAATATGATTTGGACTAATATACCATAGAACTATGCTTTATATGCTTATATCATAACTTATTGATAGGCACTTTTTCCATAAAAAGTATAAAAATATACCATCTTTAAGAACTAATTACAATTTATCATACATGTAATTCAAAACACGCTTACGATGCATGCTACTAATTAATGTTCAGAAGTTTGTAATCATACTATGTCATAATTACCGATGATACAGGGAAGAACATTCAGTAGTTAATGGCACTACAATTATGTTTAGGACCCCCACGAAAAAAATATATGGACGCTAGATACTACATTTTCATTTGATAAAAATATTGAAAAATAAATAATGCATATTGAAACAATTGAAATGAAGGGTTGGAGTATTTGCATACGGCTTGTAATCCACCGTTGATCCATAGAGATGTCAAGACCAGCAACATTCTCTTAAGTGCGAATCTTGAGGCAAAACTTTCTGATTTTGGGCTCTCAAGAGCATTTACTGGTGACGAAATTAGCCATGTTTCAACCACAGTAGTTGGAACTACTGGCTATTTGGACCCCGAGTAAGTTTTCTTTCGGATGCTAAATTACATTCTACGATGTTTGATTTACATCTAAGTTGCAATTTAGTTATCCAATTTGTAATTATATTGACACCTTCAAAAAATACAGGTACTACTTGTACAATCGCTTAACTGCTAAGAGCGACGTGTATAGCTTTGGAGTTGTGCTATTGGAGATTATTACAGGCCGGCCTCCAATCGTAGAACCAGAAGAAGGCGGCTTAATAGAATGGGTGCATCAGAAGATATTGGGTGGAGACATTGAAAGCATCGTCGACTGCAAGATGGAAGGCAACTACGACATAAACACAATTTGGAAGGTTACCAATCTAGCCTGTCAGTGCACCGACCGCAGCTCTTCTGGGAGGCCAACCATGAGTGCAGTTGTTTCCGAGCTCAAAGAAAGCTTGGATTTGGAAATGTGCAGAGATGGTACCAGTAATAACTCGACAACTGATGTAAGCCAGGATACTGCTTTGGAGATGGATTCTGTACGTGGCGTGCCAGCACAAGGCCCTACTGTGAGATAATTAATCTTCACCTCTTAATCTTTTTCGGTGAAGTATTGATTTCCTCAACCGTCATAATCGGCAGTCATGCATGGAAACATGATCCTAACTGGCATATTAATTATGATCTATCAGTTTGCCTATAATTATTATGCCAATGAATTTGCATGTGAAATTTTTTTGAACAGCATTATTTTCTCTGGTTATTTTGTTTTGTTATTATCATGAAGTGTTTATGCTTTCCCGGCCTTCTGGGTTCAATAATGTACAGTATAGTATGCTTTACAATTAATTGGCATTGATTCAGATTATATTAATGTGTTGTAATTCGTAAAATTATAAAATGTTCTTTTGTTTGGTAATATGTCATTATGCGTTCTTGAAATTTAAATTGGAAAGATACCGAAACAAGCGCGTTTTGGTTCTGAAAAACGGGTTATTCATCAGCGCTCTTACCCTCCTTCAGTCAAAGTTCGATATGTCGGGACTAGAACTTGTCTACCAATGTAATATATTACAAATGTTATGAGAAATCAGAGCTTGTTGGTGACACCTGAGCATTGCAAATTACCAAGTTCCTATTTTGCTTTACTATTGCCTTGTTGTTCTTTCTTCATTGTTTGCCATCAAGAAAACATCAGAGCATTAACCCAAATCCTTATGTTGAATTATTGGAGACTTCGGATCAGATTTCAGGCATCAATCCATATTCTTAGCGCTGTTCTTCAATTGAATTCAGGGCAGAAAAAGGTGGTGGCATGCATCATCCTTCGTTCGCTCCTCTCATTAATTTTCATGTTCATTTAATTAGCATCCTTGGCTCACCCATTAGCCTTCTGACAGGCTCTTTTAGTTACTTTCAATCTCTGGAAGGTTTAGGGTTTAGGGTTTAGTCTAGGTTTGAAGCTTTGGAGATCAATTCTGAGAATCGGAACAGCTACGTACCTGGCGGTAAGATGAATCCATACCGATTACATGCCAATTTCATTGTTGGGCCACTGAATAATTAGTTGCTCTAGCTCTAGTTACATATTAACTGAGTTCTTGTTCCTTCTTCTAATCATTCCTTAATTGCTTCTTGTGCTCTTTTTTTTGTCTCATAGGGCTCTTCTTCTCGAGAGCTTTCCGGCAATATATGGCATGATACGGGTGTCTCTCAACGCGCGGTAGTGTGTTCGCTAGCTGCGCCATGTTTGAGCTCGAGTCAGTATTGTTGTCCCCGAGATCTTAATTGACTTTTTATTGACTTTCATTGTCCCCCGAAGTCAGAGGCCCATAAGTACGGAAGGCGTCCGCATCCTCTAACGTACTGCAACGTTACAGTACAGAGTATTGCGGCCGTCCACAGAATGAACGGTTCGGATCTCAAAAGATTTGCAGGCGATTGAGTTTTTTCTTTCGATTCTTGCTCCAATTTGAATGACAAATTGGTGCATGGTAATTAAATCCTAAAACCATTATTTATGTTAATCATCTCGATTAAGTCACTGCCACTACGCAAATTCAAATTATTCTGTAGTCACCAACTATATAATCAAGCAAAATCAAACTTTACATTACATAACCTCGCAGAGCATATATCAAAAGGAAAATCAGAAACTTGTGTTTTTCGGTTATCAATCGACATCTACAATCAACAAAAGCATATCTAGAGAATTCCCGATTTAAAAAAAAAAAAATCCAAATCCACAGTCCGATGAAAATGAAGTCAAACACCTCCTCCTACCGTCGACAAAATCCTTCCTAGTTGAATAGATTGACTGCAGATATAGACAGCTTACCGTATCCCCTGAACCTGAAATTGTCAGATCAGATGTTCTTTTATCATCTATCTATATATTTTTTGAAGAAAATTCAGCAATGCAGTGGCTTGACCCTTATCTTTATCTCAAAAAAAAGAAAAAAAGGAAAAAGAAAATACAGCAATGCTGTAGTCATGGCTATCTGTACCAGTTGGTGATCCTGGTTTGTACCGCCCACTGCGAACTTATGCAAAGTTACAACCTTTTAATTTTGATTTTTGATAGCTTGTGCATCTACCAGAAATGTACATGTATCATTATTTCATACTTGTAGAGGTCAATGCTTTATCATTGCTATTATCTGTTGATGCAAATTCATGGTCCCGGATGTTTAACACCAATTATTATGTTCATGCCAGCTTGGTCTGATAATTGCACAACCATGTACTTGAACAGGTACGGTGGGACTAATACTGGTATGCTGGGTACATGAACAGTAATTGATGGGTACAAATCTTGCCTTGCTTGTTTGGTTGAAATTTGCAATGGTAGCATATTTTGAATTACAGAATAGTATATGTAGTAGTAAATAGTAATGGATTTTAGGCAGTTTGGACTCTGATTTTAGGTCGATTTGGAGGGTTTTGGTAAAAAAGTTTAGATTGCTTGCAGCAAATATATATGCAACACAGGTTATCAAATTTTTAGATTTTAAAATACCAAAATGCCCCTCTTATCTCACCTCCTGTGTAATGAGGGTGCTGTAGTAGCTTGCATTTGTAATCACTGTACTCGTCGATCCGCACTCACTGTCCTTGAGCGACATATTCGATTTGTCAAGCTTGACCGACCAAGGGTACTGATACTGGTACTGAAACCCCGCAATGTTGGAGCCTGCCTGAGAGGCTGATCTTTGCATTTTAATCCCTCTAGGGATGTTTCTGCCTTCCAATGTTGCCCTCCTTCGGCTTGTCTGCCTTTCAAAGGAGTCAGCCGGTCGCGATTTTGGGGCACTTTGTGACCGTGCCTTTGCACGGGACGACTGTGTATTTGCCATGTAGTTAGGAAACAGCGGGTAGTCTTGGCTTGTACCTGCTGTCAGAATAATAGGTAATTAAGTTCCTGTGTCTTGTATTAATTTTAGCATAAGAACTTATGACATTTAATTAATTAATATGTTCATATATTGTCCTAGAAAGAGGACCTCTACCGGGATTTTGGAGTGGTATAATTTACATAAATGGTACCGATCAGGCCTGGTACCAGCATGATCCATATAACCAGGAGCATGTACTGATCTTACATAATTACTTACCATAAGGTGATTTGGTGGCATCAGAGGCACACGATCCGGATTGGAAATAGTTGCCAATCGCAGGGCTACAGCCGCCACTCTGTGCAGTGGTGAAGGAGAACTCGTCGAACCGACCGCTGTATGTTCTTGGGCTCATGTCAGTCAGAGCCGATGGAGTTGGCGAGACCTTCGGGTGGTGGACCGCACTGCGGCTGTGACTGGATAGTGGTCTCTCTGGGTGGCTCGGAGTGGTCGAGTAGCTGTGCCTGGCTCTGGATGTACTGGTATCGACTTCTACGATCTTGACATTCTCTTCTGTGCTGTTATCCTGTAATCAGGTATCATTGGTTAACATAATATTTTGCATACTATCATTTATCATACTGGTTTACATAGATCTTAGGTTAGTATGTTTTTCTGAACTATAGAACACTTGTTCAAAACTACAAATTGTTATTGTATTTCACTTTTGTGCCAGGATCATATCAGTCAGATCAAGATAAAAAAAGAGAAACATCTTGTGTCCATTGAAAACCTATCCATACATTCATAGACATATAAAGAATGTAACAGATACATCCGATTTTGTAACAGATACATCTAATTTTGTAACCTATGAACGCTAGGTATTACTCTTAAAAAAACTGAAGTGAAGGGTACCAAGTAATGTGCATATCGATCTCGACTTACATTTGAGTGTCTGAACCGGGGATGCTGAGGCGAGTTCCTGACGGAGCGTTGGCGTTGTGGGGTCCAACACTTGCTCCTCTCTAATTCCTCCTCTTCAAGCATCTTGATCCTCTGTATGCGTGCCCTTGTCTGAACTGCCACGAGAGCTTGCATACACCGGAGGGTCGTGGTGGCCTGTTTTCTGACAAGATGGCCCCGCACAAGCGCTTGTAGCTTCACCAGTCCTTTAAGTGCACACAGTGCCTTCCTTGCCTGTTAGAAATTCAGTTACTATTAGTTTGTCTGAATTTATCAAATTCCATGTTCTTTTTTGTAAGTTCTTTAAAGTGCTCTGGCATGGCTGCTGTTGTCTTCTTTCTTTTATTTATTTATTTTTGGGTGGGATTCCACATGTAAATATCCATTGTATCTAATTTCCCTTGTTTAATAAAAAAATGGTAGGATTTTTGTACCACCTCAAAAAAAAAAAAATGTTCACAATGTTAGACAATCTCATATATACCAGTATACTGTGTACTCACAGTGAGAAATTAGGTAACAAAGTCAAGCCTCTGCAAGTCCATAGTTTTGACAATTTCAAGCATGCCCAAATTAACCCAAACTGTCAAAGTACTAATATCTTCCCCAACATGTAGGTTGTTGGTGGTTTTATGTTTTAAACTTTTAATTACATATTTTGCTGAATTGCCGTGGTACACAGGCAATGTTGTCCTGTTATGAAGAAACCTTAACCTATCACTTTAATTACATATTATGTTGCAGAATTTAAGCTGTTAAAGCAATATTTACTACTCTAAAAAGTGGGCTTAGTGATAGTTTTGATATACTACTTTTATTGAAAATGTTAGAATTGATTATAATTATGTGATTAACTATATAAGGACAAATTCGGAAATTAAATATATTGAGTTTTATCTTTCTTCGTATCTGATTTTATACTGTTTAATATTGTCTCTCAATATCATTGTTCCCTAATGACATGTATAAACCGTATTTCCTTGAACCCCATTTAGCAGATTAATTCTGAAAAAAAAATATTTCTGAACAATTTTCCGATGAATTTACTTATATATTCTAACAGTAAATTTTCCAATTAATTAATATATTGAGTTTTTTGTCTTTCTGATAATTAATATGTGTAAACTCTAAACAAATAAACAATGCACTAGGTTAGTAGATGCATGATCCCTTTTGTAAAGTAATAAATACTGACACTGCATAAGTATATTATTTAGTTATTATAATCAATAGTCAACAGTGCATCAGAGAGTTCTACTTCTACCCTTGATAGTAATTTTTTTTTTTTTCAAAAGTCAAATCCTTACTATTGCCGAAACAGTTAAAGAAAAAAAAATAATAACATAAGGATGATGATATTACAAGTTTACAACGTCTAATATGTCAATACTTGAGAAAGAAATGAATCAAAACAAAAATATAAGAACCTAGAATTAGATGAGATCTAACTAAGAGGTACTAACAGGATTATGATAGTATGATACATTTTTTATAATTAACCAATACATCATTACATTAACATGGATTATTTATAGAAAGAAAAATATTCTATATATATAATAGTTGCAAATACAATATTAAAATTTTTATCACATTAATTTTCTTCTTTTTAAAGAAAATATCACATATATAGTGTACAGTAAAAATTGCAAAAATTGCAAAAGGGGATAACCCCCCCCCCCCCAAAAAAAAACAATTATAAACAAAAAGCAAATCAAGCAATTGCAAAATAAGATTGAACAAACATAAACATACCAAATATGATCTGAAAACAGACTGAATTTTGGTGGCAGCCATGTCTTCAACCATGCTGGCACTTCTAAGGGCCCTTCCATTATTGGTCCCATTCTTACCAGTAGGACCACTTGTCAGACGAACCATAGCCGCCGCAGCCTGAGCCGCCGCGACAGCTGCATCCGCTGCAGCTGCAGTTGCCACTGCCACCGCGACAGCATGCCGCTCAGGGTCAATGCGGGTCTCCAGGAACCCGTGCGCCGACGTAGAGGCCAGCGACTGGTCATGCAACTCCTTGCGCGTCGTCTCGGTTGGCCTGCGGAAGCTCCACCTGCGCTTCTCCTTCGGTACCGGTGTCGAAGAAGTAGAAGAAGAATTGTCACATTTTTCTTTGTTTGGCTTCTCTGATTTATCTTTGTCCTTCTTGCCTGTCAGAAAGCTCTTGAGCCATTTAGCAGTCTTGCCCATTGGAGGAGTCAGTCAGAGAAGGTGTTTAGTGGAATTAAGTGCTGCTGCCATTGTTGCCATTGGTGTGGATAGAAGAGAGAGAGAAGAGATCATCAGATCAAGCCAAGTACATGGCACATGAGGTGTGGAATGTGGATCTCTGTTTGTTTGTTTGGTATGGTTGATCAATTATGGGTTTTTTTTTTGGGTTTTTTTTACATCATGTTGCATCATATTCTTTTATCCATTTACTGACACATCTGGTGCACTATCTTTGATTCAGATCAGAGAGAGAGAATGCATGTTAATTAATTAACTAACTTCCCTGGAAAGCAACTTGTATGTACAAGTATTAAGTGAAGTTTATACATTCTTGCATTGCATTGCATGTGTCCCTCTGTTGAATTTGACTAATCTATAGTTCTATTAAGAGAAACATCTTGCATCCATACATCCATAGATGTATTCAGAATGTAACAACAGTCAACAGATACATCCCGAAATGTAACATATATATCCCGAAATGTAATGTATGAACGCTGTGGACGGTTTTTTATGGACACTAGGTATTACTTTTCTATTAATATTAGTAAAGAGCCCACGCTTTGGTTTGGGCTGAAATTATTATTTCTTATAATAAAGGGCCGAGAGCTCATCCTTCGTGAGAAAAATAATATGGACCTTAAATTATAATGGGCCGGGACATTAATGTACATCAACGATGGTGATGAATCTAAGTAAACAATCAATGTAACATATGACGCTATGGACGGTTTTTTATGGACACCAGGTATCACTCTTCTATTAATATTTCAAAATTTTCTTTCTTGTCTACAATCCTCCTGGTAGAATCTATAGATCTCCCCAGCTAGATCATGTCTGGTTACTGGTAAGCTATCTCTGTCCAAGTAGAACATTTCTTCTTTGTTATGATGATACCAGGGGGATTGAAATTGACAAGATTTATTGGAATTTAGAAATGCACATGAAAGATATATCTGTACTTAATGTGTTTCTTTTTCATGCTTAATTATGAGTTATGATATTATATACATATATCAACAACTTTCCAATTTTTGAAAGATCCAATTTTTCCAAGATAAGAGGTTGACATGCATCTTATATATATATTTTTTTAGTAAAAATCTAATATTTATCAAATTTAACTCTTTTTTGTCCTTTTCCTCTGGAAAGACATATATAAATAAAATCAGTATTGAATTAATAGTACCAAAAACACTTTAGAGATGTCTCTTTCCCTTCTAAAAGGTAGCCAACTAACAACAACATGTTTTGTTTTGTAATTGCAGGCTTCCATTTCATGCTAGTACATGCAATTAATTAGATACATTTTTCTGAGGGAATGAGTGGCTTATATTTGAAGTTGAAGCTAATCTATTTCAAGAAATAATTAGGAAGCCCCATCTTGTCCTCCTCAATCCCACTCTAAATGAATTTTTTTTACAGCTCAAAATTTAGTTTATGATTAATTTCACTTTGTTTTTCAAGAAAATGCTTTTAATCTAAATCTCTCTTTGTGATTAGAGGACGGACCCATTGACAATACATATCTTAACAATCTTGACAATGGTCCTTTTAAAAATTTGTAAAAATTAGTTAAAAATTCTCAAAAATAGAAAAAGTTTATATAAATATCGTTTATTTTATAGATTAATTATGTTTTGAATTACATTCAATTTAAGTGACATTTGATAGCTCTTCAAGAATCGTTAAATTACAACAGTTAAGAAATATATAAAATTTTGATAAGCCATCAAACGATGTTCAAATTGATTGAAGTTTGAAACACTATTAATCTACAAGTTAAAGAATGCATCCATAAATTTTTTTTCATTTTTAAGATTTTTTGTGAATTTTTACAAATTTTTTAAAATCTCCATTGTCAAGATTGTCAAGATAAGCATTGTCAATGGATCCCTACTCTTCTGATTAATGTTGTCATAAAATTTCCAGCATAAGATCCTATCTGTAGATTTTTGTAGTACGCTTCATATATACCATTAAAATTTAAAAATTACAAAACTGCATAACCAATTCTGATACCTTGAGCATTTAGAAAAACTGAATGGTTAACAACTTTGTAGTACGCTTCATACTTGAATTATCCTTATAAGGCCCTGTTCGCTTCCTTCCCATCCATCACGTGTGAGTGGGAAAAAACAAATTCTGTGAGGGCGAATTTATTTTTTCCCACTCGCACAGTGACGGATGGGAAGGAAACGAACAAGCCCTAAATGTATAATTTTTTTTTGAGCAGCCTTTGTCAAGTATTTATTTATTTATTTTTAGAAGTCACACGTAGTAAAAAAAAAAATTGATAATTTGAACCCACGTGTCTCTTATATTTTTGTTGTTATTATTAGTAACTTTTTTTTTTTTTTGCAACTAAGATTTTCCATTATTGCTGAATGCTGATAGATATGTCATACAGTATGCTTTTTGGAGGTGTGCATGAGCCCCTTGTTTATTTATTTATTTATGTACATATTGATTAAAGTGCAGCATGTGGGGGGGACTGCAGCACTGGCGTAACAAACTAACACCTAGATCACTATCCCTGCTCTCAAGATTCAGCTGATCTACAAAAATGAAAAAAAAAAAAAATACAAAAATATAAATATATTAAGAGAAAAAAGATTCAGCATATCTTCTCACGTGTCATTCTCTAATTTATCAGTTTGTTCATTTTTAAAGTTTATCTTTTTGGGAAAATGACATCTCATTGCTTCTGGATTTACAGCACGAAATCCTTTATTTGTATTTATTTGTATATGGTATTCCACATATGTGCATTTTTTTTTTTTTAAATGAGAACACATGTATATATGTATTTAAGGTAATTGCTCACAAAATTTACAGATCGATGTTTTTGTTTGATTGTTGGAGGCTTGGAGGTACTTGGTTTTTCCAAATTATTGACTTTTTTCACCTTATATCTGAGAAACAAAAATTACAAACATTAAAAGTACCTTTATTTGTTATTATGCTTCCTATTGTGTGGAATGTTTTTGAAGTTGGACATCTTGTTTTTGTGAAAATTATTAAAAAAGTTGTTATCATTTATATATAATTGAGCAAATTACAAACCTTAAGCTTACGGAGGCCTTCTGTGAGTTTAAAATCAAAATAATATCAAATTATTATTTAATTTAATTAAGTTTATATAGCTCATTTTATTCTTTACATCAAAATAATGTGGGATGCAAAAATTTTTATGTTTGAAATTTCTAAGTACATGTTTTTTAATTTTTTTAAAAGCAACTATACAATATTAATAAAATGTTCAATGTTTTATGTATCACTTTTACAAAATCCGAAATAAGTACTTAATAATTTTCAATAATGAAAACTTTTATTATTACACAAGGTTTATATAATAAGTCATAAACTCAAATTTGAAAGTGATTGATATGATTTTTGAGCTTAAATTCACGGAAGGCATCCATATCTTTAAGCTCACCATATATTTGCTATATTTTATTTTTATAAATTTTCTTCAAAATATTACTATTCTTACAATTTGGAGGGCAACCAACGTGTTATTTTTGACTGATTTATTATAATTTTTTCTGTAAGGCGATTTTTTATTTCTTTTTTCTTTATGCAAAATTGAAAGCAAAAAAAAAAAAAACTCTTCTAGGCATTGTCGACTACGGACTGTCCATCCCGTAACGTACAGCATGGTGCAGTTCACGATGTCAGCTACGTACTAGATTGTCCAAGATCGTGCCAGCACGGATCTCAAGACGATCCAACGGCTGGCATAGTGAACTACACAATGCCATTCGTTGGAGGACAAGTACTCGTCGACCGTAGTAAATTACTGAACTACTACGTATTTGTTAAGAAATCATATGTCGCATTCACTTTTTCAAATTTTCTGTTTCTCCAATGTTATGATTACCCTTTTATCTATATTATTTAATTGGAGCAATTATTATGTAATTTCATGTTTCCACTAATTCATTTGACTTTTCCTAAAAAAATATTTATTCATGGACCCAATGTTATGATTACCCTTTTATCTATATTATTTAATTGGAGTAATTATTATGTAATTTCATTTTTCCACTAATTCATTTGACTTTTCCTAAAAATTTATTTATTCATGAACGGAGTAATAGTAATTATCTGACTTTTTTTTTTTTTACTTTTTTTACTTCCAACAACGCCTTATCTGCATTTCTACTGGTTTACTGGCTCGTGATCCAAAGAGACCTCGATAGTCACTCACTTCTGCAGACAATATGCATATTTTTCTTTTTTAAAGTAAAATATGCATATAAATTAAAAAATATTGCACACAGATCAATGACAAGTTGATGATAACGCCCAAGTTTCTCAAAAAAAAAAAAAAAAAAAATGATAACGCCCAACACATTAATTTGGTGGTTATTTTTCTATTATGACGTGTTGCAACGTAGTTGCTATAACGGACAAATAACTAATTTGACTCATTCTATTTTTTTTTTTCTTCTTCATATCTTCATTCATACAAGATCCAATACTCCAAGGTGAAAAGATCCTTCTACTAAATTTAACTTGGATAAATTAATTTTAGGTAAATTAGTACAATCTTATAAACTCAAGCAAACTTATTAAATACAAGATATGGGTGTTCAAAAAGTAAGTTTGGTCCAAACTGAAGTAAATTTATGCAATCAAAATAAATCGAATTTTGTCAAATTATCAACCAAACTAATTTTACAAAAAAAAAAAAAAAAATTCAAGCAACCGAATAAAATGAAATTTTATTTAATTTATCTGGTTAAACTGATCTTGCACTTGTTCATTAGTAACGAGAAACATTGTAGTACCAAAATAAAGATAAAAAGGTAGATAATTTTTAAAAGAACAAATCAAACAAGTCAACAAAACTTGCAAAAAAAAAAAAAGATTGAAAATTTCTTTTTACACAAGTATTATTTGATACATACTTATTTAGTATATTTTGAACTATTTAATTTCTTTTGTTTATCCGATTTACAAATATAAACCGAATTAAAATACCAATAAATAAAATAAAAATTTTAATCAAACCGAAATTAAAAATCGAAATAACTAAATCAAATAGAATCTTTTGAAAACTCCCTAAAAAGTTAATAGGATTTTCAATTTTGTACAAAAATGGGATCCTCAGAGTTGAAACAAAAAATAGAGACAAAAATACTATTAAATGCGCTAGCTATGCTATGCTAGCCCAGCTGGTTGCTACGTACGGGTACTTTCTTCCTTACGATGCACCAATAGGGTGTACCAGTAAAAGACAGCGAATCAACAGTGACTTGTGCAGCAAAACTCGTGCTTGTCCCGTCATCATTTCACTGTTCACAGTTGGTTCCAAACTTCCAACTGTGACACTAGCAGAGCGCGCAGTCGGCCGCTCATCTCTACTCATCTACAGGCGCACGTACGTACGTAGTCATCTTCCATTCGGCAAGTGCAAGTGGTGCTCATCCCCTAACACTGTGCTCCAATAGAGGGGAGAGGAGAGGAGGGGAGGGGAGGGGAGGGGATGGAAGGGTATGGAAGAGGATGGTAGTGTAACCTCTCAAAATGGAATGTAGAGGATAGAACAAATTTCTATTCAATTTTGTGTCTTGACAACCCTCCTCTTTCATACCCTTCCATAGGCTACCCTCCAAAATTTTAAGTATTGGAGCAAGTAACTCTATTTGGGCAGCCCCGGTCAGCCCCCCTGTCCCCTACCCTCCCCTCATCTCCCCTCTATTGGAGCATAGTGTAAGGGTGTGCTCCAGAAGGGGGGAGAGGAGGGGAGGGGGAGGGAGGGGAAGACTAACCAAGTTTGGAATTACCTGTCTAAGGTCATGTTACTTACTCCATAACTATAATTACTAGAGGACATGAGGGTAACAAGACACAAATTGTATTTATGGAGCAACTAATATGACTTTGGGCATGTAACTCCAAACTTGATCAGCCCTCCCCTCCCTTCCCCTCCCCCTTCTGGAGCACACCCTAAGTTGCTGCATCTTGCAGTTCATAACGTTAGCAGTTGGATCGTCTCGAGATTTGAGCTTCCATAACTCTCAAGACAATCCAATGACTCACGTGCTGTACGTACTAGCTAGAAATATGGAATCAGTGCTAGTGCAGTATTGGAGTAAAAAAAAAATTTAACCATAGCGTATGAATAGTGAAGTAATATGAATATATAGCGAAGTAAAATTGATAGAATGTAGTAAAAAATACAAAATGTTAGTCATTTAGAGTCATTTTGAAGAATCCAAAACAAATACTTAAAAAGCTTTAAAAATAGAAAAATTTTGGTATGCACAAGCATTTTTATATGATTAACTTAATGAGAATCATAAATCAAAATTTCGGACATAACAAAATATAATTTGAGCCGTTAGTATTTCAGAGTGAAATGCATGCTAATGTTTACACAATAGTTCTACTCGGTAATTTAATATAAAACATCTCTAATATTTTAATTTAATACACCTTAAAAACTTTTATGTTTGATGACTTAAATACCTTAAATCACTTTATACACGGACACAATTTTATACTTTTATGCATATACATCTGAATCATAATCTTAGTGAAAAATCACTAATTGTATGCATCTAGAACCATGCATAATTGTGACAATATTTTGTAAATAAAAAATGGACATAGCAAATAGCTGAAAAACAAATTTTACTTGAATTGTTTATCATGATCATAAGACTAAAACATCGATCTTACAATGGATTAGTTAGAGCAGACTGCAGATTATTTTATTTTTATTTTTATTTTTGGTTCCAATAGGGAAACAACTATAAGAAACTAAACTAAAAAAACACTAATTATGTTACTGATAAAACTTAAAAATCATAATGAACCACGCTCATCCAACTGAATTATTCAGATTAAATTGACATCTAACAATAATTTTAGCTAACTCCAAATACAGGAAAATGTTTTGTAAAACAGAAAATATACATATTCCATCTATTATATTATTAATCAGAGAAAAGTCTGATTTTTGTCCTAAACTATTGCATTTGATTCAAATTGGTCCCTGAACTTTTTTTTTGGTTCAAATTGGTCTTTGAACTATTGCATTTGGTTCAAATTGGTCCTTCAAATATTTTTTTTGTCCAATTTGGTCCTTAAACTATATGATTTGATTGGTATTACTCCTCATTTTACTTCCATTTATGCAACCTGATATAGTTTACGAATGAATTTAAGTATCAATTATATAAACAAAAGTACCTAGGAGGGATTATATATAGAGGTGGCAAAAGTTGATCCGACCGAAATAGTCCGCCCGATAAACCCGATGTCCGAACTCGACTCGGATCTATTAACTCATGAAAACTGAATCAACCAAACCCGTAATTGACCGAATCTGAAAATATCCGAATCTGAAAAAACCCGCAAATATTAAAAATCTGAATACAAATTATCCGAACTGATACGACCCGTTACCCTATAAAAACCCAAACCCGAAGCGATCTGGAATCATGTGACCCTAAACCGACAATTATCCGAATCTAAATAAACCCGAACCGAGAGTGACCAATACCCGAGATGTGATAAAAGTACCTATATAGTTCTTGTAAATTGTAATCAAAGAACATCTAACCATTAACTTAGAGAAATAGCACATTACTAAAAAAAAAATAAATAACATAAGATTTATTGTTGGGAAACATTTTATTACCAACATTGGACTCTTATTTAACTAAAACACAAATTGTAACACTAATTAAACTAGAAATAAAAAGTTCAAGCTCACATATACAATAACAAAATCTGTTATGATATTTTAGACTATTTGTTTGAATTTAAGATTCATAAGCCCGAATGAAGACTTAATAAGACCCGAAAAGGTATGATATGAATCATATAATTTATAATATAATATGCAAAAGTTATTAGATGGTTAATCAGTTAACCTGAATAAAGACAAAACCCGACCCGCTCGATTTGTATCCGGAACCCGCACCTCAATTATCCGTAACCCATGAAGGCCCGATTAAGAAGAATCTGACACCTGAGTCAACCCGTATCCAGATTGGCCCGAAAACCCAATAAGATCCGAACCCGTAAATCCGAGCAATATAATTGTCCTGACCCGTCTTTGCACCGAACCCGAATTTAATCGATCCGACAGAATCCGAATCTGATACAACCCGACCCGCCCGATTTGTCATGTCTAATTATATGTATCAAACCTATAAGTTTAAGGATCAATTTGAATAAAAAAATAGTTCAAGGACCAATTTGAACCAAATGCAACAGTTCAGGGACCAATTTGAACCAAAAAATAGTTTAGAGATCAATTTGAACAAAATACAATAATTCAGGAACCAAAATCGGACTTTCCTCTATCAATTATTTAGGTAGGTTAGACACGTTATCGACCCAAAACATTTTCAGAAGAGAGAATACGACACAACAAATCAATCCAAATTGAATATCCGACGAACGATCCTGGTCCGACCCGTACAGATGGATGAAGAAGGGAAGGCAAGGAAAGAATCAAAGAACCAAAGAATCAAAGAAGGATGAAATTGAAATTGAAAGGGCAGAGAGTACAGAAGAGAGTAGAGACAGACAGACAGCTAAACCAAGTGTCCGTTGGAGGGGGTCCAGTTTAAACATGGAATTGCTACATCTACATATATATATATATACTACTACTAAGAATCCATATTCGGATAACAGGGTCCTGCTTTCCCACTCGGCACCATTCGATTAGAATGGATGGATGAGATATGTTCGGCCAGATTTTTTGGCTTTGAGAACCGAACTTCGGGCTCAGTTTGAGCCGTTCAGTGTGATCTGACGAACCAGAAGGCGATTATAACAGGACCCTGTTATCGTTGGGAATGACAACAGATTTGAACTCCTACTATTACACTTGTAGTTGTGTACATGCATGGACATGCAGCTGTCGACATGTAGCAGCAGCATATATGCATACATCCAATATTTACTAATGATGATTGATGAAGGTATTGATAATTATGAAATGAATTAAGTACTCTTAGTTGTCAACCACGTGGTGTGCCCCATGTTTATGGTTCTATATATTCTATCTTGGTACTTCATTGAGGATGCAACAGTCGTCTGGTTGAGGAGGATTATTATTATTGGGGTAGTAAATGAATTTACTAATGTATAATTAAAAGTTAATGAATTAATAGATGAATGGTTTCAATTAATGAGCTCATTAATTTATTGATTGGTGATTTTAAATGGTCGAGAAAATGTTAATACATAATTCAGATTGAATTAACATTTTTCCATAGTACAAATTGTGAAAAAAACATATCTTAATAGTATTAATAATACAAATTGTGTTGTACTATTGGCTCATATCTCTAATTTTAAAATATTAATAGTCGATCCAAACCGCTCATTATGATCTTCATATGCAATTATACTTGTAAACAAAATTTTATATTTTTTAGAATTTTTTTACTAAAAAATATTTGAAATGTCACTTGTTTAGATGGCTCATAATGTTTTAAGCAAGTGACATTTCAAAATATCTTAAAAAATAGTAAAACAAATTCTAAAAAAATATAAAATTTGGTTTACAAGTAAAATTGCATATGAAGATCATAATGAACGATTTTGATAAACTATTAATATTTTAAAAATTAGAGATATGAGCCAATAGTACAACATAATTTGTATTATTAATAGTACTATAGACTCACTCTAATAAGTTTATACTAGAAATTATATGATTTTCAGAAAATAAGTTCAACTAGAAATATTAGTTAATTCCCAATACTTACATATTCAATTGAGTGAATTGACAGTACTACTGAAATTAAAAATATGCTATATGGAGGAATAACAAATGATTAAAATCAGAAATTGGAGAACTTTTTGGCAATTTATTTATTCCTAGATGTGCTGAATTAAGTAGAAGTGGCAGAACAGTTGTTAGCACGGCAGGGTGTAGAAAAAGAAACAAAAAGGTGAGGAGAGCATTCTCTTTTTTGCACTTTGTTTCTTGAGCAAGCAATCACCACAAGTTGGTTAACTGTAGGTGGAAGCAAGTGTTTACTCACTGTCATCAATTCATTATTTATTAGATACAGTGTTTCAGGCAGAGATACATATTAACAGAAAAAAAAAAATTAGAATGGAATTCAAGTGGGAGTGATCTATATTAATTAAAAATAATGTTTTTTCTTCTGTTAAAATAAGATAAAATGTTTTTTGAACAATGAGCATTTTTGCTTTTACATCCTGACATTGAGTGGCAGAGAACTTCTTGTTATTGTTTTTTTTATTTTTTATTTTTACCTGACAATGGATTATGGATGGCATGTAAAATTAAGTTCCCTTATATTATATCGGATCCATTCCTTATAAAATTAAAATAATCAACTGCATCTCCCTATCAAAAATATAAAAAAAATGCTCGTAATAAACTTATAATGAATTAAAACAACTTTCTATTTGTAGGCCTGGCACACAACACATGGTGTTAATGAATTAAAACAGGCCTTGCATATATAACTTTCTTATCCAAAGGCCCAGCCAATTTTTGTTACCAAACTTTTTAATCTCCAAAAGCAGATGAAATGATATCTCAAAATTATTAGTCAAAGGATTCGGCCCAAAATTTGGCACAGCGCGCAACTATATATTTTCCTTTGATTTAGCAACCATGATCAATTTTTTCAGATACCACAAGTTTCTTTTTTGAGATAAAGATGAGGGTCAAACCACTCAAATTTGAATGTCCATAAAAGATTCTCCATCCAAGTTACAAACCCGCGACCAGAGCGTTGCCTTTAACCACTAGACCAAAGGCTGGTTCTTTCAGATACCAAAAGTTTTAAATGTACCAAAAAGTTTACATTGCAATATGAACTTATCTCATTACATGATAAAGTACTCTCAAATGACAATCTTACAATTATAAAGTTGCAAATGGATTTCTAATTACTCGAGGAGGTCGAAGGCAGAGCTGTCAAAGGTATCAGAAAGTCCGGCACCGGTCTTAAATGTGAGCTTCTCTTTCGAGCCATCTGCGATGTAAACCTCGACGACAGAAAGCCAGAGGAGAAGCTCTTTGGTCTTGATCGATGCCGGTTATCCTCTTCAGCTTCCGTTTCTCCATGAAAGCCGTCACCTCGATCGGTGGCGTACGACATGCACCACCTGCTTGATCTTCTTGAAATTGTGCTCTATCTTTTTCTTCTGAACGAACCACGTACATGAAGCCGGCTTCTCGGTTGTAACCGAACTTCTCTATGTTTTCAAGCGGATCAAAGGAGGCCGTTTGGGAGACCGAGATCTTCGAGCAGTTGCAGGGACTTAATTCTTCTTGCATTCTGCATCTTCTTTAGTAATCTCGGCACTGTTAATTTCTGTAGGTATCAATGGTCTTAGATGCCATTTCTTAGGTGAATGTGATCAAAAATTGCAAATGGCCTAGTAACTCAAGTGGTAGCTAACTGGGATGACTTCTAAGAGGTCATGGGTTAAATCCTCTATGGGCACAAATATCTTCTAAAAAGAAATGGGAGATGGTGAAAAATATCCACTTAAAATCTAAAAAAAATGTGATCAAAAAGTTCTTTAGTAATGATTAGTTGAGGATATAATGATATATGATAGAGTTGGATGAAATGAAAAGGAATTCGGGGATGTTTCTAATAATGGATCATGGCCTTCTTAATTATAAGTATTATATCGCTTAATTAAGAGTTGGACTATTATACTAACGTTGCATTTCGAACCCGAAATGCTAACACCTCAAATTTTGTGTTATTGTGTCCGAAATCACGATTTATGGTGCTCAATAAATTCTTTATACTAAAATATTGAGGAATGCAAATTATTTTTATTTTTTAGAGTTTTTTAAGTATTTGTATTGAATTTTATAAAAGAGCTTATAAATATTAATAAAATATTGATGTTTGTACATGCTATTTTGAAAAAAAGCAAAACAAATACTTAAAAAACTCTAAAAATGAAAATTTTTTGTATTCCCCAATATTTTCATATAAAGAATTTATTGAGCACCATAAATCGTGATTTCGAACACAATAACACAAAATTTGAGGTGTTAGCATTTCGGGTTCGAAATGCTAACGTTAGTATAATAGTCTAGCTCCTTAATTAATTTGATAAAGTGTGTATTCTTGAAGTGCATAACTTCTGCCTTAAGCTAATATGCAGTGAAACATGTGGACCATTGGATTGTCTCAAGATTCGTGCAAGCTTGAATCTCGAGGTGATCAAACAGTAATGCTTGGCGTTCCCTTGACAAGTTGACGTTGTGCCCTATGTTTGACCGAGCTGGTCAATTTTGAAGTAATTATATATGTGGTTTTCTATATTGCTGTTGTTTATATAATTTTACAATTAGTTACCTTAATTTTCTACGCTCTTGTCAATCACTTGAATTAAGTTGACGTACGTTGGCCGTTGGTCCTCTTTGGGCAACAGCCATTTTTAATACATAATACATACAATGAAAATATTAAATTTAATATAATATATTAGATTACAATGTAGAGGCCGGGTCAAACATTAGAATGTCAAGAATACGGTACCTATATATATCTTGACAAATTAATTAGACAAGTTTGATCAATTATATATAATATAACGCACAGAGCATAAAAGGAGTTAACAGCAGAATTAATGAAATGCGATGACAAGAATATAGGCATAAAACATTTTTAAAATTCTAAATTAATGCTAATATATATTGACATGTTGTCGAAATATAACTAGAATTATTTTCTATAATTGATAAATGAGACTAACTTTTGTATATAGTTTTAGATATGATATTTATCATATTTTGTCCAAATTTAGTAATAACGCACTAATTATTTAAAAATTCAACAAATTAATTTGATGGACACCATATTTTAAACAGAAGCATCATATAGTTAATTGCCCACGCCTTAGATCCAGGGACGGACCTAGGCATGGGCAAGCCTAGGCTTGTGCCTGGGCTTGATTTTTGAAATATATTAATTAGTACTAATTTTTTCTTTATATTAAACAATACTTAATTATATTTATAGTTATTGTGCTCGAGCTTAATGATTTGTTAAGCAAAATATAATAATATAATAGAACTCTATGTTTCATATATTAGACAATTTGTTCTCGGGCTTAAAAGTTTCTTAGATCCGTCCCGGCATTAGATATTGTACTGTTGAGAAGAAGAGAACGTACTTGTCATTAAATATTCTTCAGCTGCACCTAAGCTAGCTGACTTAAACGCAATTTTTTTAAAAAGACAAATTGGTAATCTCAAGTCTCAACTGATCTGCTCTGTACCGTGAATGTCACGGTCCAAATAAATAAATTTTGAACACGCTAGAGTGTCTCTCCCGGCCCAATTATTATCTGAAGGTCCACCATGGCTGTCTCAATAAATAGACCAACAAAACTACACCAAGTCAACAACCCAAAATTTCCATCATTGCATATTTGGATTGCATGGCCAACAACACTATATAAACCCAGTTCCACTATGCAATCTTAATCATACAAAAAGCAGTACTTAATTGATTATAACTCCTTTCTTCACATAAGAAGATACCTAGCTCAAATTAATTAATAATCCAACGGCAACCAAAATCATCGACAACCACCGTGAAGGAGCTGATGTCGTCCGAGGAGATGCCGAGTGCAAGAAGAAGTCCCTTCAACTGCTCGAAGAGCTTGGTTTGCCAAACGGCCTCCTTCCTCTTGAAAACATAGAACAGTTCGGTTATAACCGTAACACTGGTTTTATATGGTTTGTTCAGAAGAAAAAGGTAGAGCATAATTTCAAGAAGATCAAGCAGTTGGTGTCCTATGCCACCGAGGTGACGGCTTTTGTGGAGAAAGGAAAGTTGAAGGAGATAACCGGGGTTAAGACCAGGGAGCTGCTAACACTACTAGAAAATTGGGCTGTAGTCACAGAAAATTAGACACGGATCCTTTTTTCGATATTAGATACGCGATGGGAGCGCCGACACCACCAAATCTAGTAGCGGCCATAGTGGATTTCACCGCTTCGCTTTGTAACCTGTTCCGCCTGCATTTCTACTCACGACATCCGCCGTCTCTTATCTTCAGATCCCTTTTAATCAATCAATTCACTCCTAAGTTCTGACTTCACCAAACCCTCGATCGTATTTGTACCACCGTACGCAGCGCGCCGATCCGGCGGCGGCGGGCCCCATGTCGTGGGGACTAGGCTGGAAGCGCCCATCGGAGACCTTCCATCTCGCGCTCGACTACGGCCACCTCCCTCTCCCCGATCCCGACACTCCTCTTACAGCTTCCACCGCCACGACGCTGCCAATGTCGCCGATGCAGATGTAGACACGGATCAGAATGCATATGATCTGGGTTTCCGGATCTCGCTCGACTGGTCGTCCGCGGACGACGAGGAGACCGCAGCACTCCGCCTCCAGTCTCAGCTCGTTGTTGCGCTGCCCCCGCCCCAGGACACGGTGATCTTGTCTCTGAACAGTCCGGATGGGGGAGAGGATGGGGAGGCGAGGGATGGGGGTGGGAAGGAGGGTGATCGGGTGATCAGTGTGGACATGAAAGTGGTGAAGAGGAGGGAGCCGCTGAGAGCGGTCAAGGTGTCAAGACTTGTTGGATCGGGGCAGCAGACCGATGGGAGTGGGGTTCTGGTCAGACTGATTCGCACAGAGAAAGAAGGCGTGCCTGCATTGGTGGACCACTGGAAAACCATCACTGTTTAGAGCCTGTGCGGGTGCGGCTTATCGGTTAGTGGTTCAATCTTTAAGCAAAGATTAGAACTTTGGTTTAGATTGCTAGTTGGTTCGGTAATACATTTGAGTTTGCATATGAACCAATGCAGAATGTTTCTCTATTGGGATGTCTCATCTCTCATGGGTTTGAGGGTTTTAATTGGAGGATTTGATTCCCAATTGTTAGTTGTACAGAAGATGTATCATTATTCTGAGCTTCTTATTAATAGGTATTCTTCTGTGGTATTATGTATTTTCATACAAATATGTAGGCATTTCCGGTGGAGCTAATCACTTGGCTGCCCCAACTCGAAAATCTGTATCTTGATAGCAACAAACTAACAGTTCTACTACCTGAACTTGGCGAACTGAAAAGCCTTAAAGTGCTCAGAGTTGACAACAACATGCTGGTTTCTGTTCCAGGTAGGTTTAAATTAAACATGAACTGCTTCAATATTTAGGAAAGAAAACTTAAAGCTTAGAATGCAATATGGATTAAGAGGAAGATAAAGTAAATCTTTATCCATTTTTATCTATTGTCTTATTTGCCAGTTGAGCTGAGGCAATGTGTCTTGCTGGAAGAGCTCTCTCTTGAACACAACAAGCTTATTCGGCCACTTCTTGATTTCAGGTCAATTATCTACAACAAAGTTTGCCATAAACTCTGTGACGTAATCCAGAAAAAACAACTTTTTCATAATTTTTTTTTTGTATATTATTCTATTTTTCTGCCAATTTATACAAAGGTTATTAGCCTTATTATTTATTCTCAGTTATATTGCAGGGCTATGTCCGAACTTCGAGTTTTGAGGCTATTTGATAACCCTCTTTTCTCTCTGAAATTTTGCCTTTGAAAAAGTGACGGCATCTACCTCTTGCTAACATTAGAATTGAGGCAACTGAGAATTTGAAAACAGTCTCTGTGGAGATCGAGGTACTCTTTATGTACTCCATGAATTTTTTTAAATGAGAAACAATATTTAACATACTATTTCTTGAGTAGTTAGTGAAGTCAATTTTATAATTTTAATTGTACCAAGAATATTTGTATGATTGTGAATACAAATATGTATGAGGAATTTGGTTGTCCCCAACCTTTGGGACCAAGATTGGAAACATTAAGCTTCTGGGACATTGTATAATTTTACTGGATTATACTTTTGTAAGTATGACTGGTATGCTGTTTTCTGGATTCTAGGATAGTGGCTCATATTTTCTTGGGCCAAAGTCCAAGCTGAGTGCCTTCTTTTCTCTGATATTTCGATTTTCTTCATGCCACCATCCTTTACTTGCATCGGCTTTGGCAAAAATTATGGAAGATCATGACAGTCGAATAGTCATTAGCAAGGAAGAGAATGCTGTGCGACAGCTCATCAGCGATAACCGACATGTTGTAAGTATAGACTTTCACTTGTACTAATCTTTCTAAGGATTTTAGGATCATGACCCGGATTCTAGGCAAGTAGCCTTGCAGGCCACAAATCCAACACCCTTGGTATTTTTCTTCTTTTTTTTTTTTTCTTTTTTATACGGTTCTGCAGAGTTGTATAGGACAGTCAGCTATAAGAAATACTTCTGTTAAACCAAAATAGTTCAATCAACTCCAATAAGATACATTCCCCATATTAGGTATAAAACAAGCAATTATACAAATTATTTAAAAAAAACTACCATACGAAAGAGAGTATTGTTGCCAGATGCCCAGCTTTCATTTCCATTGATCTTGTTTCATTATTTATTTGTTCGAATATACATGTTGAACAGGCATGCATTGCTCTTTCTTCACTAGCCTCGGATAAATCCCATGCAATGCAACTACTGAAATGCGATATAATGGAACCAATTGAATCTGTTCTCAAATCAACCAATGCAGAAGAAACTTATCTCTGTCACAAAAGATGTTCTCAAGTCATTAAAGACACTCTGTGCAAACCAAAATTCTGAGGTTGTTACTTTAGTCCTAGAGTTGGAATAATTAATAGTAATATTAATTTAGGCACTCAAATGTATTGTTTTGAACCTGTATTGTACTTCTCACTGATGAGCGGCATGAATAATCAGCAGTGTGCAGATTTTTTTGTGCAATAAATTCCGAATTTAGCCCATAGTAGTTGTTAAGCCAAGTACATAAACTGCTTTCAATTTGCAGTCAAAACACCTGAGCAAATAACAGTAAATGATGCATTCAAATTTTTCAAAGTTTCTCCAGCAAAAAAAATGAATAGATCGTATGTTTGTCTAGAGCTGTTTAATAAATAGTTGCAAGTGTACTGGTGGCATGGACAATCATGCTAAATTAATTCTTCTGTTCTGAAAAAGATAAGCTTTAAATATACTTCTTTTTTATTATGCCTCAATATTATATATCTACTTTTGTTTTTCAGATCCAAGCTAAGGAAAAGGGCCTTCATGTAGATGACCATTTGCCTTGCCTGCGAGCATTGGAGGAATCTAACTTGAGGGCATGACAAAACTAATTTTCTCATACTATAAGCAATTTTTATATCAGGTAAATATCAAAAGATACAGTTTAGCTACAGTGTGAATGGCTGCTTGTAGAATATGGACCAGCTTAAGTTATAATTGTGAAACCATGCTTGGCTAGGTATTTCAACTACAACTCTCAATATGTAACACGGTTTTTGTACCAGTGTAATTTGCTGCAACTTAGGTTTCTTAATTGTGCTGCTGAACATAGGTTAGCTTTCTTTAGAGATAGCAATATAACTTACTAGGTCTCCATAAATCATAACCTAACTCTGAATCAATATGTGGTTTCTATTGGGAGTTATTGTAGGCGATGATCTGATATGACACTATTGAAGTTTTAATTTACTGTCTAGGAGTAGAGTATGGAACCAATGGTGAAGCAGTAATCGAATTTGTCACCACTATGCAACTCCATTTTAATCGGATTTAGTCGCTGCTATATCTGTTGATTAGGATACCTCTTGTTCAGGAATAATTTGATTATGGTAACGGTGTTTGGTAAAAACTGCAATAAATAATTGAGTAGAAGTTAATTGCATAGGATATCATGGCTGTAGCACCTAGCATTTCACTGAAACACAAAAAATTAAGGAGAAAAAATTATCTTGAGATTGTTTTGCTCTTATTTTTGTTTTTGTTTTTGCTTTGTATGTGGTGGTGCAGGACAAGGAGAATTCTATTCAAGATCCAACTCATTACTGCCTACCTAGTACGTAATGCCATACCGAAGGATTTCTTAATACCAAGGCTTCTTCCATCAGGTGCTTCAAAGCAGAAGCCATCACGAAGCCTTAACAAGGCCCAGCCTTTGTACCTATTCGAAATATGTATGGGTTGAACGCTCCGCGTTGTGCTATCTTCTCTGCTAGGCACAGCCCATATCTCAGCTCCGTAATCTGCTATCTTCTCTGCTTCTTGCTGATCAGACGTTGGAGCTTCTTCATGCCTGAGGACAATCGTCAAAGCACCGCCCTTCTCAAACCCCTCTGCATGATGCCTGTCCTCTGGCACCATTTGAGGAACAAGGTGTTGAGATCATTTGGTTATGAAGTTTGCGTAGTTAGTTTGATATGAGGATAAGTTGTTAGCTCAGACATGAACTTTTATTCCTTTTCTTTTTTAGATTTGTATGCCAAGATGCTAAAGTTAAGAAAAGTTGATATAAATTGTACTAGTGACATATAACACCATGGCACCATTCTAGAAGGAAAGAATTAATTAGGGAGCCAATAATTGCTATGCAGGCATGATCCTTTGTAATCTACATGATATAATTTGTATTCTATATGATATAATTGAACGCAATACACAGGGAAATAAATTGTGCAATTTATTTGCATGTGTTGTCTTTTCCTCTATATTTTTTTTCCCCCTATTATTGGAGTTTTCATAAATTGTGCAATTTATTTGCATATGTTGTCTTTTCCTCTATATTTTTTTCCCCCTATTATTGGAGTTTTCATTGTTGCACTGTGTTCCGGTTTCATCTTAAATTATAGAATTTGACCCATTATGAAAGATGTGGAAAAAATAGAACTAGCTTTGCAATTTAAATTTGTGAATGTTATGATGAATCAAATGCGCAGCCAAAATTGAGATTGTTCATTAACTAGAGCATTGAAGTGATGTCTTTGATTCATCATGGCATCCATAGGAAACCCAAAAACTCTCTCAGTTTTGTTTCAACCTTAAACAAACACCTACAAATTCATAAGAAAAGATACAACAAACTTAAATTGCAGCCTAAAAGAAACACAGTTTTAAAACTTAAACAAACACCTACAAATTCATAAGAAAAGATACAACAAACTTAAATTGCAGCCTAAAAGAAACCAGTTTTGGATACAAAAGCAAAGACCTAAAGTTTTGGAACATAATTCCAATGTCCCCTAATTGACTGATTTCATACTTTGAACAATTCAATTTTCTAGAACCCTCTGTTCAAGTGCCTTGAGTCTTTCCTTTAAGGTTTTTAGTTCCTTCCTTTGTTTTTTCCTCTTTTCCTTTTCTTTCTCAAAATCAGCAGTTATTTTGGCTAACTTCTGGCTTTCTTTTGTAGGCTGGGCCGACCTACGGAGTAATGCTAGCTGTTGGGAAGAACCACCTAAGCCTACACCGGGCACACGGCCCCTGCGATGTGGACCCATCACTTGCTTGAGTGCTTTTTCACCAGCCTCACATGAACTTATATTTAGATTTGCTGACATTTCAGAATACTTCAAATCTAATGCCTCAACCTGACAAACACATTAACTATCTTCAATGTATCATAATATAAGAAGAAGGGTGTCAATAGAATAATCAAGCAGTTTTATGTACCATCTTCTCTTTGGTTGTCTCATTCACATAATCACCATCTTTTCTCTTACGGGATGCATCAAAGACAGTAAGAACGTCTGGGGCCAAACCACCGTTTGCCTCTGCCTGTTATATATCATTAGAATATTTATGTACCTTGTTATATGCCACATCCATTTAAACACTTGAAATAAACAATATTTGAACCTACAGAAATTATACAGAGGAGAAAAAAAATCAAAGTAATTAGATCATAGAAAGAACTGAAAACATACTATATGATTCCTTAGCTTAGAAATGGGCCTCCTGCCAAGAGTATGTGGGTGTTGATTTTTCAGTGCATTCTCTTTGTTAACTTCAGATTGTTTCTACCAAACAAAATAAACATTCACATCAATCTAATATAGGTCAGAAACTCATTAAAATTAGTAATTATAACACAAACCATAAACCAAGATACACACTGCATGTTAAGTTTCAAAAAAACGTTACCCTATTCTTATCAGTGGACCACGTAGCAACCAAGTACTGCCAATGCTGCTTATCGACACCTTCAGGCACCTTGTTTAAAATTGTGGCTGGTGAAGCATCCTTACTTATTAGGTCATTATAAACTTTCTTCAGGTCTTGTTTGTGCTTACGCCATCTTGCATTCAACTTGTCCAGTACCCAGCCGCGCATTAGACTATGGTACATGAACTTACTCTACAAAATCATGAGATACTGACAGTTATTTAAATAAGCCAATAGACTTAAACACGATGCAGGAAGCACTAATTAACCTAGTAGATGACTATAGTATCCCAATTGGGCAGGAGAAAATTAATTTTCTCAAACTGTAAGCAACTTTTGCAATTTTATTATGGAATTGATGATAACAGTATCCCAATTGAAAATCATCTTAGGGAAGTTCAGGCATCAATTTCTTAAGTACCATATATAATATTCATTTGGATTTTATTTCGAATTATATATGCAGACATTTCTGCCCTTCTTTGTAAGTAGGACTTGGATCTTCGTAAGCAACTGGAACTATCAAAAGTCAATGTAAATTGGCTGCCCAAAAAAGGTGGTATCCAAATTAAGATGCATGTTGCTGGTAAGTTATCCTGTATTTATTAGTACTATGGAAACAAGATATAACAAGTAACAAAATTGTCTACACACAAGATATACGAAGTAATTTGCAACCCAATTAGACAGAGGTAAACTGTCAGTAATTTAGAAACAGAGAATGATTTTATCTCTTAATTATTCAGTTGAAACATTTTCTTGATTTAAATTATTCAGGTGGCATTTCAGTAATTTGGCACAAGGTTTGGCTTTAGTTGCTTGTGATTTTATCATTGACTAATTCAAATTATTATCGTTATTAATGATTGCTTTTTTCTTATGGATAATGTCAGATATATTACAAAAGAATGCAACCTGAAGCCATAGATCCAACCTCTCGCCTTCTCCAATACTCACCAAATTTCCACTATTCTGCTGTATGGTTCTTGTTCTACTATAGCCATATTCTTGTCTTTCATTTGTAAACATAAGCAACACTGTATTTTAAAATCTGTGAAATAGGTTGATAGCCTTTTTAACTTATGTATACGATAAGAATTACAAGGTTTGGGGTACTGAAGTTCCCTCGTTTGTTAATTCAATATTTTATAATCCTTTCAGTTGGAAGCTTGTGCTCACCCCTTTTTTGATGAACTGAGAGAGCCAAAGGCCAGGTTACCGAATGGTCGCCCACTTCCTCCGCTTTTCAATTTCAAACAGGAGGTAAAGTTGTAGTTTTTATTTTAGTTAATTAAAGCATGCAATTTCTTGTAACTTGCATTGTAATAATTTGATTGCTTTGATACAGATAGCAGGATAAAGGAAAGGGAAACTTCTAAGTTTATCAAAAATTACACTCCAGTTCATAAGCTTTCTAAATTTTATTTGTCTACTATAAAATATAGATTGCATATAGATTCCATACCTCAATTAATAGTAACAGATCAGTCTGATATTCCTGGAAGGCGGGGTTGTCCCAAGTTGGGATGTTGAGAGGTGCCAGTTTAGAATCTTTAGCAAGATCACCTAACCATGAGGCCAATACGGTGCCGCCGGCTGTGAAGGGCATATATGCCGCGTCACACTTGACTATTATCCTCTCTCCATCACCTAATAGATACACATCCCCTTTGTTCGCCTTGGCATGCAATTTTCTTGGCCGCAATCCTGCGCCCCCTATAAGATAAACAAAGTTTGAGATATTGACAGTATTATTTCTTGCCCCTAACTAAAATTCCTGAACATAAAGTAAACTGATAAACAACTAAAAAGTAAAAAATTACACTAACAATTACAGCATGTAGTTTCCATTATTAGTTTGTGCATTTTTATTGGTATGTGACAATATAAATTCACCTAAATTTGTTTTTCTGTAGTTTGCTGTTAAAGAGGAAACCAAGGCATGGACCACTTTGAGAATTATTGAAGTACAATTGCAATTAATATAGTGAACAAAGATACAAGGCACTGTTTAATGATCTAGAAAATGTAAGCAATCCAATAATATATATAATGAGGCGATTACTGAAAACAAACACGCGATCTCTTTCTTCCTTCCTCTTTTCCTTTTCTTCCTCTGTGAGTTCCTCCTGTCCCGCAACCTCAATCAAATGATCTTCATTATCAGTTGGTGGGCTTAGTACCTCCACTGCAAACATTACTCGATTTTTCACAGGTAACCTTCCCATTTCTACATGATGAAACAAAAAATAGTAAGAGCACAACAAATTCATGAGTACATGTAATTGATCAAAAGATCAAATTGGGTAAGATAATTGTACCTGAAACTTTTTAGAAAGGGTGCGATGTATGAGATGAAAAATTTGTTCTTATACAGAAAGGGACAATTGATTTACCGGGAACGAGTACTGAAAATTTGAAAACCCGCGATTAAAAATTGGTGGATTGGCAGCCATCTCCCGCTAGAAGGTAGTTTTTATGGCTTCGGTTCTAGATTTCGCATGAGCTCGCAGATCTTTGGATTTCTTCGAATCAGGACCTGGTGATCTAATCGATCGGGATCGATTGGAACTGGCAATCTGAGGGATCAGGATCGGTAGGACCGGTGGGACCGGTGGGACCGGTGGGACCTTGCTATCTGAGGGATCGGGATTAGGATCGATGGGGGTTATAGCAGACAGCTATGGACCACTTGAGCAGTACTGGCGGTGGTTAGGTTAGATAAGAGGCGACCTCTTGTTTTTGGTAGAGAAGATTAACTCAAGTAAACTGCTAAAGTGGTGTGGTCTATATCATGCCGTCTATTTGTTTTGGATGGTTCAGATTAACTTGTCCTATTAAAAAAATTTCTCAGCCGAAAACGTTTTCATACACCCTCAATCAATTGATCTTCATATATTAAGCAGCTCATTCCAACTTACATGTTTAGGAGCTCGGCCCTCAGTTTTTCATTTTCGTTTCAAAATAATATAACCATATAGCAAATAATTGCTTTGCAGAACACGTTTTCATATAACCTCAATCATTTGATCTTCATATACTAATATTAAGTATACTAAAAGGGTTGTGGTAATCTTTTATGTACGAAATAAACAAATTGACTAAGGGGTCTAATAATAAAGAAGAGGGATCATTGATAATGCTTATCTTGACGATCTTGACAATACTTATTTTTAAAAATTTGTAAAATTCATAAAAAATGGAAAAAAATTTATGTCCGCGTTACTTAACTTATAGATTGATAGTGTTTCAAATTTCAATCAATTTGAATATCACTTGAGACCTTATCAAAATTTAGAATAAGCATTTTTTTTTGTTTTTAAGTTGCTGATTTTGAATTTAATTAATGTACTATGTTATCTAGTTATGTTGTTGCTTAAAATATATATTCTTATTCACGTCATGGATTGAAAACGACACATAGCAGTTAATATTATTTTTCTAAAGGTATTCTTTTCATTTTAGGACCACTAACTTGTAACTTTATTTCTATATTATATATTAGAAATATAAGTGCAAGTATCCAATTAAATATTTAATGCAAATGATGCCCCAAATTATAAGAAGTTTGGAGTTAGGACATCATTTATAAAACGAAATATAGTAATGAGGAGAGATCCATTGACAATGACTATATTGATAATTTTGACAATAAGGCTTTTCAAAAAATTATAAAAATTCATAAAAATCTTTAAAATGAAAAAAGTTATATGGATGTATTACTTTACTTATAGATTGATGATATTTCAAGTTTCAATCAATTTGAATATCATTTAATGCCTTATCAAAATTTTATACACTTTTAAACGGTTGTAATTTAATGGGTCTTTAAAAAGCTATCAAATGTCGCTTAAATTGAATATATTCTGAAACATAATCAATCTGTAAGTTAAGTAATATTATCGTAAACTTTTTTTTATTTTTAAGATTTTTTATGATTTTTTATAAATTTTTGAAAAGTACCATTATCAAGATTGTCAAATTAACTATTGTCAATGGATCCCTCCTCTATAGTAATTAACTTTCGTATTTTAATAACTGGCGGCTGCCGCAGCAGATCAGAGAATTATTATTAATAATAGATATGAAAACGGAAGCGTGGGGCAACCGATTAATCACACAAACTAAATTAATTGTGATGCGCGTGTTGCACAACTCAGACTACAGAAAATCAAGAAATCCAAAAGTAAAGATGCGATTTATTTTGGGTTTACGCGCTAAAATTAGATTTAGGCGCTAAAATTACCCAGCCACCCCTTCCATTCTTCGATTCCCCCTCTGTGCCCCTCCTCATAATCCTTCCTCCTTCTGGAAGAAGAATGGTGGACCGGTCCACCGACACCTCTCTCTCAACCGAATCCCTGGCCCGACTTGGCAACCGCTCCATCCCTGAATCCCGCTCAGACGGCGAGTATCATCCTCTTTGGTGGACCTGTGCCGGTCGTGGTGGCGGTGGTGCTCCCGATCTCGATCCCTGTGGTGGTCGTTGGCTGAATCCCGGTCCCCGTCTCTCTCCCGCCGTCGATCCCAGTACACCCTCAGTTCCATCCCCCGCTGATCGCTGTACCATGGTATAGAGATCCTAACCGAACCCTAGCCCGATTGTCAGTCTGTCAGTTACTGGCTGGCCGCGGCGTTCGTTCGTTCGTTCGTTCGTTCGTGCAGGTCTCGACCCGGGAGAAGAACCCTAGGCGAGGCATGCAATCCCCGCTCCTCTTTATCTTCTTCTTCTGCGCCACCATGCAGGTACACCCTTCCGCAAAAATTATTTGGCTTGGCTGAATTTTGGCATCGTCACTATGGTTGTTGATCCTGCTGGTATGGACCTTGCTAAAGTACTGCATGATTTATTAATTAAGTTTGCAAAATTGTGTATTATGCTTAAAGATACATAAAAACTATGAATGTTAGTTAATGAAATGGGAAAATAGGACGGAGAGATCAAGGTACCAATGGGAAATTGATGGAGAGATCAAGTTACACTCTGTTGACTATTTTTTCTTGTACCTTTCTCTATAAAAACTATAAATGTTATTTTATTTTGTTGGTGTTATTAACATCTGTTATCTGTCTTCGCATGTGGATGAATTTTGAAGTTTCTTTGTTTCCTATGGGCCATGTATGACTGATTCAGAGAAACAAGGAGGGTCTGAATCAAAGCTTCACATTTTTCAGATGAGTATATATATTTTTCTTTAGATAAGCCAGCTTTATCATGCCAGTAACCGAGGACTTTAACATGTTATACAACTGGTTTGTTGAGTTGATTGTTTGCTTGCTTGGTGAAAACCGACTCTTATTGTTTCTCTATTTAATCTGATAATTATTATTTGTTATTTTTTTTCAGAAATAAAACCAACAGAGTTTGCATTTGTTTTATGGCACCTTAACTTATTTAGTGTTGCAACTAAATTAACATTGTTATGATACTTTTAGTTATAATTGTCGTCAATTACCATGTTTTATGATACTTCTTTTTTGTTATGCCTCAGTATTATATATTTACTTTTGTTTTTCAGATCCAAGTTAAGGAAAAGGGCCTTCATGTAGATGACCATTTGCCTCGCCTGCTAGCATTGGAGGAATCTAACTTAAGGGCATGAGAAAACTAATTATCTCAAATGGTAAGCAATTTTTAAATCAGGTAAATATCGAAAGATACAGTATAGCTACAGTGTGAATGGCTGCTTGTGTAATTTGTTGCAACTTAGGTTTCTTAATTGTGCTGCTGAACATAGGTTAGCTTTCTTTAGAGATAGCAATATAATTTACTAGGTCTTTGTAAATCATAACTCAAACTGAATCAATATGTGGTTTCTGTTGGGAGTTATTGTAAGCGATGATCTGATATGACACTATCGAAATTTTAATTTACTGTCTAGTAGTAGATCATAGGTCAATACTGGGGTATTCTAGTGTCTGGGTTAGTGCAAGGTTTTTGTTTGCTAATCTGTACCTGTAGCTTAATGCTTGCTGTATGATATCATATGTCTGTCTCCACTAAGCATGAGTGGATCTGCAAAATGCCAAATAAACACAAGGAACACAGTAAAACCTATTAACAATTACGAAAATGCATTCTACACAAAAATGCTCAGAGTGCTACCTAATGTAATTCCAAGTTCTGGTGGGTCAGATATGTACTAAAAGAAAAGTTCATTGACAGCTGACGGATTTTTGAATTTGCAGCCATCAGACCAGGCTTGGGATTCCTTAGTGCTTGCTTACAATCATGGGGAAGAATTAGTCTAGATGGTTAAGGTGTTTAGCAGGAGTGCTTGGGATTCCTATAGATTTTTTATTCCATTTTAACAAAATAAGTATACTTGTTTTAGTAATTGGTCAGTTGTGTTTCTATTAAATTGTCTTTAGTTAGATGGCTAATCTGGAGATGCTGACGATTTGTCCTATTGTATGATTATTAAAGGGTTCAGTAGTCCTAGCTTTTTTTTTTCTTTTTTCTTTTTTTTTTTTTTTAAGTATCCAGAAATGGTCTGTAGACTGATCACCCGTTGACTTGAACCTGACCTGCTGCAGTTTAAAGAAGTTTGAATATGAACCAACCCACTTACTTATTGGCACAATACCTCTTGTTTCAGGTTGACCATCAAGTAGGTTTCTGATTCTGTTTTATGCATGTGCTGCAGTATTCCTTCCTTACTATTGACCATACAAGAGCGGCTACTGGATTCTATCTCCATTGTACTCTCGAAGGCCCCTTATCCACCTTCAAGATTCAGTTCAGCTGGTAGTACCAGAGCTGGTGTTATTGTCAATGCACCTCAGTCTTCGTCAGATGTAAATAGTGCGGCGGTTGTGCAACTTGCCTTGCACACTTTGGCACATTTCAACTTTAAGGTATTTTCTTTCCCAATTTCATAGTGCGCGGCTCGTACTCTTTGTTTGTAGCTGTACTAGCTGGCTGGCTGGCACATCTTACAAAATTTGCGATTACTTTACTATGGTTCCGGCACACCTAAATTCCGTACGCGTTTACAGGTAGTATGTACTTACAACTAAACAAACCATGGCAGTGTGACTGATATTTAAGAAGACAGCAAAAATTGTCAAGAATTTGTAGAAAGACTAGTTTATATTGCTTGTCAAGTAGTTTAAATTCATTGAGAAAACTTAAAACTTTTATCAAATGAGCTTATCAATCCTGTTTGTTCCAAGGTGCTTATACAAACGCAGGATGGTTGATTACTTGGAGACTAAATACTTTATGCGCTGACTTGTCCTCTAATTTAGCCAAGATTATAGAAGAGTGATAGATTTCACTGCACTTCCCTGAAATTAGTAGTTGACAATGCTTGTTATGCTTTTAGGGTCATGAACTTCTATAATTCTGTAAAGAGTGCGTGGTTGTATATTTGGAAGATGAAGATAGTACTACATGGAGGGATGCAGCAATCTGCTGTTGCCGGCTGGTTGCGAACTCTGTCTCAACAGTACCCTAGCAGATCTGGTCGGATTGGCAGTAGGAAGAAACGCCGCCTCGTTGAACAGGTTAGTTTCAACTTCTACTTCAGTTGAATGAATTTGTTGGATATAATCATTTGTAAAGTTATCTTCTTGCAAACAAAGTTATATTTGTCTTTCCTTTGTTTTATTCAGTAATATGATATGATGTGCGTGTTTTAGCTATATTAGTTGCTGGCTGGTTGTCAGAAAAAAATCCTGCATATGTCCTTCCTGCACTCCGACGTCATCTCATACAGTTGCTGACATATCTTGACCAAAGGTTTATTTTTCTTTTTTTTCACACTGTTGTTGTAAGATGTTTTTCATAATATTTGAACTTTTCAGATCAAATTTTGTCAGTAAATATCGCTCCCTCGTAAGAATTATTATTTTGAACATGTTTGTCTGTACATGCTGTTGTGCCAGTGCGACACTTACTAGCAGTATCTTCACGAATTCACATCACCTGCGGTACTTCACCGCGTGAAGTGCCACGCGGATGAATTTTAAAGGGCCCGGTGATTCAAATTCCTGACCGTCTCAACTGGCCCCTGACCGGTTTACTCATCCAACGGTTAAGATCTTTCGGGCAGCTACTGCACCGCGTGCGGTACTGTAGAGGATACTAACCCGTATCTTCAGTCTCTTTCTTTTTCTTGCTTTTTTTTTTTCCGACTTCTGTAATAGCAGTGGTTTGTGTATTGATTGCATTCTGATTGTAAGAACGAAATAGATACAGAAAGGGTACCTAATCAGTACTGAAAGCACATGGCCCGACATGGATAAGCTTATAACAGTGCAGTCCCTTTTCTATTACTTGATTGTGTCAACCTTGGTTTTTATATCTGAAGAGGCTCTATTCTTTGACAGACATGTATGAATTTCTTATCCAGTTTCATCTTGTTATACATGCTATTTTTTTCTCTGTCTGAACTGCAGCACGGATAGCAAGTGCAGAGAGGAGAGTGCAAAGCTGCTGGGTTGTTTGATACGGAATTGTGGCCGACTGATACTCCCTTACATAGCTCCTGTCCACAAAGTAACTTTACAGATATTACATTAATTAGTTATTCATTTCTCTATGTTATTGTTAATTATATATGTGCAGTTTCTTGACGAAATTATTCCATATGCCAGGCACCTGATGCTAGGTTGCGTGATAATAATGCTGTTGTTACTGGTGCACTTGCTACTGTAGGGGAGCTTGCTGAAGTGGTATGATTTCTTAAGTTAACAAGTATGCTAATATGGGAATTCACATTTCCTTTTATCTATACTATATCCTTGGTTAAATCTTGAGTTGATTTTAAGTTTTAGGAAAATTGATAATATCAACGCAAATTTTACATATGTTATGAAGGAGAATAAATGACGCTCTACCGTGATCAGCTTTTAGTCTTTTTCTGTTGTATCATTCTGGCGTGTATATGTATCACATGAATAGACTTAGGATTGAACAAATGACTTCAAGTTCTTGAAGTTAATTTTCTCTCATAATTCATGATACTGTTTGAACTTCTAAAAGATTCATAATTAATCCATATCTAATCTATAATTCTTTATTCAATAAAAACAGGATGGTGGACCATGGCATCTAACGGAGTTCCTTTTAAATGCATAGCTTGAAAAGCAGGATCGATCCTAGATTCATGATACAGAGTGTTTGGAGTGTAGAATAGATTATTGGCAACATATTAGACTTTTTGGTTGTAAGATAATAGTTTGTTGGATAATGCACATTTAGTATGGTGTATTGTGTGGTTTGCACTGAATATTTGCTTACTGTTGAATTAAAGCTAATTTTTTTTTATTGATCTTCAATAATATTCAAAATAATTCATCATTGTTATTCTTTGCAATGTAAAACGTTATCAGGCATTGATATTGGAGCCATATTAATAAATCTTGTAGTAGCGGCTTATGTTGCGACAACATCCTAAAATTTTATGGCTACTTCGAAGGTCATAGTGGCGGCTAAGTCGTTACTACAGTGGGCTAGTTACAAAATTGTAGTAGCTACATTTTCGTTTCAACAAACCCTAGTAGCGGCCTTAACCATCACAATCAAACCGTTACTACACTCTATTAGTGACAAAAAAATATGTAACGGCATAGACACTACTACATGTGTATAGTGACAGGTGACGTAGTTACGGATACGGTGTCACTTCTATGCTTGTAGTCACGGACATTGTTGTCACAATTCAGATTTTCTCGCAGGTGGGCATTGGGTGTAGTGACAACTATAGGTGTCACTAATAAGATTGTAGTGGCGGATACTAATCCGCTACTATATTTCCTAGACACGAAAATATAGTATCGAAAATGTGTTACGGACAAGTCCGCTACTACAACCATCGTAGTCACGATTATGGCCGCTTCAAGGCCTATTTTATCCGCCACTGAAACCCTTTTTTCTAGTAGTGTAATTTGGCTTTCTGTTGTTGAGGTTTACGTTGAGGAGACTAAGAAAGATAAGATTACATTCAAGACTGGTACCGGACTCTCAGACACCTTCGACGTGTCTGCCTTCGAGATTTAATTAGTTTGTGTTGCTATCTTTTTTTTTTTTTTTGTGCCTGGATAAAAATAATGTCATTAATTTTCTATCATTATATGTAATCTTGGTTTATACTTTATACTATGCTATGTAATACATTGTTTAAGAAGATTATTGTAAGATAAGCAGTAATTAGGGGTGTACAATGGGGGTTGGTAATATTTTATTAGATTTTGAACCCAACCCGATCATACCGGGTTAGAAAAATTCTTAACTTAACCCACCCGTAACCCAACCCGACCCGGTTAACATTTTATATACGGGTTTTTACGGGTTATGTGGGTTATGCGGGTTAACCGGTTGTAATTTTAATGAACAATTTATCATATTTTTCTTTTTGTGTTTCAAATTGAAATGAGTATAAATAAAAATTACAAACATAAAAGAAAATAGAAATAATTTTGCATATGACATCCATGCAAAAAGTTAATAAAAACATCGAAGTATTTAAATGATTTTCATATTTATAATTTGTCAATGTCAATATTTGTAACCAAAAACAAACAACAAAATAGTAAAAGATACATTTGGCTCACTGTGTTGCGTGTCCTTGATGCCCCAACAAAATAATTAATTAAAGAGTAAATGAGCTAAAAAAAGTTGATGATCGAAGGGTTGTGGAAATAAGAGCTCTGACTGACTGTGTCGATAATTGTGCAGTGAGAGGACAATTAGATATAGAAATGTATTGTGAAACAATTAAATATGAGTAAGGGTCCGGGTATAAACGGGTTATTAAGGTTTAACCCGTAACTGAACCCATCATACCGGGTTTTGCAGAATCTCAACTTGTACCTGACCCGGTAGAGCCTCAACCCGGTAAAAAACAGGTCCGATCGGACGGGTCAAACGGGTTAGACGGGTTGACGGATTTTATGTACACCCCTAGCAGTAATTATGTTATGTACTGAAGTTAAGTCCAATGAAGTTCAATGATGCCACCACTAGTCACACCTCATACACTCTAAGTCGATGAGCTAGCTTTATGATGAAGCTACTGGTAATGGTATTGGCAATGAGAGCTCTGTACCAGTATCGTCAGATTTGGCAATTGACCCTCATATGGTGACTCATGTCCAGCCATCACATTGCGAGTAGGCACATCGAGGTGAAAGCCTCTTCTTTTTGTATCGATACTAGTATCAATCACAAAGAGACGGTCAAGGAGGGTTTTGAGAAGGAGCCGGAATGTCCAATTCAGCTCTCATCTGATTCTCAGTTGGAAGCAACCTCTTTTGCAGTAACTCCTTTGGCCATTCAGCCGCCGCACCCAAGCAGGAGAAGTCTCACGATCTAGATTAAAGGATCCACTTCCTCAGGTACAAGAATCCCTTGTGGATCTTTTCTCACATATTGGCTTGACAGATGAACAAGTAAGTAACCTCTTTACAGTGTATGGTATTCGTTTGGGAGTGGATGATGAGTCAAGGGTAGATTTTATTCAGAGACTTAGAATGCTTGCCGAAACTCAATTAGAGAAATTGTTGGAAGAAGCTCTTAATTGTTCCAGAGCAAAAGGAAAGAAATCCAAACAAGCAACACCAATTTACTTATATGGGGTTGTTGTGGATGATGTTTTAACCATTCAACCATAAACAAATTTCTATCATTGAACTTAACTTCAGTACATTATTACTGCTTATCTTACAATAATCTTCTTAAACAATCACTACAACAAATTACCCATCGCCCGACGCTTTACCCAGCAGCACGAGACGAACCGCCTGCGTATCCCATACCCTATCTCGAGTGAGAGATGAAGCGTCAGCGAAACAAAACTTCATAAATAAAATAATAAATCTATACTATAGAAAGAGGGGTAGTACTCCAAGCACCTCAACTATGCCACATCATCAACATTATTAACCATTGTTTTTGTTTAAATCTTTTCATCTACTTTGATCCAATGGTTTATATGTATTCTCTCTCCCCATTTAATAAGATTAATGTAATATGTCTAAAACAAAATTTAACCCTTAAAATGGTCAAACATTTATGTGCTATTATTTATAAATTATTACATTATTATTATTATTATTAATCACATCAAAAATTCAATATCTTGTCCATTTTTTAAAAACAAATACTTTGAATGTATAAGCTTTATTATTTATTTAATATTATATTTCGGGGCGAAGCCCGATTTTCAGCTCTAGTTATTTTAAAACAAAACAAAAAGGAAGGGTTCTCATCTCTATCTCTCTCAGAAAGGAAAGCACGTTCTCTCTTTCTTATCTTCTACCAAGAGAAAAAGAATAGTGGAGAGCTTTCAAGAGATCAGCCAGCCTCTGCGCGCCTTCACCTCCGACTCTTTCTTCTTCGCCGTCGACCATGGCGAGGCGAGATCGAGATCTCTCTCTCCGCCTCTGCCTCTCTCTTCTTCCGTCGCCGGCCATCGCGAGGCGAGATCTGGATCTCCGCCTTCGCCTCCACCTCCGACCCTCTCCTCTTCCGTTGTCGGCCGTGGCGAGGCGCGAAGGGATCTCCGCCTCCACCTCCGAGGCGGCTGAGCCTTCGAGGATTGTGTCCGAGCTAGGGTTTTTGCCCTAACCATATTTCGACTTGTTATCAATCCGTAGAGACCAAAATAAATAAACACTGAAAGTCAGAGAAGGCATGGGGTTAGTTTGTGCAAGAGGTCAAACAAAATAACCAATAGTAGGTTCTTTTCAAAAGCTAAAACAGTCATAATAAGGGACATTAAGTTGATCTACTAAGATATTAAGCAGCGGTGTAGGATTAGATCCCAAAGATAGTAAGTTCTTTTTCTTATTGATTGAGAAAATTCTTTTTCAAAGATTCTATAGCGATTTCCTATTAAAAAGGAGATAGTTACCTCTCAGAAAATTCTAAAAATATATGAGCTTGGTTGCGGCACGGCTGAGCTTTCGAGGGTTCCTCTTTCTACCTACCTCCATCTCCTTCGGCCATTCTCAAAGCT
This sequence comes from Cyperus esculentus, assembly GCA_030179965.1. Lineage (NCBI taxonomy): Eukaryota > Viridiplantae > Streptophyta > Magnoliopsida > Poales > Cyperaceae > Cyperus > Cyperus esculentus. The sequence goes on along the minus strand of JASGLE010000003.1, from coordinate 3,377,335 downwards.
TCTTCCTCAGAGCTTCTCAATGGTGCTGATCAAGAAAATGGTATGCTATTTATCGATACCACTTGCAATCGTTCTTTCCTTGACTTGGATTTGATCTGACTCTTTATCGATGCAACTTGCAAACTTCAACTTAATTTTCCCGAGTATGTCTCGAACAATTTTGGTTACTCCCTTCGATGATTTTCCATTCTTTATAAATTATGCTATGCAGCAAGAATGAACAAAGTTAACTAGATTAAGAAATACAGCTAACAGTAAATAAATAAAATATAGATAATCGCAGTTAAGTGAAAGCTATAAACAATTCTACTCTATCTTATATGCTTTGCAAAAGTACCAAGCAATATTCTCTCACTACAAGAAAAAAGGCCTTTAGCAGCGGTCATTTTTGGGGTTTAGCAGCGGTTATGCGACCGCTGTAATCGTCAGAGCTGCTATGTTTTACTAAAAACCGCTGTTAAATTGCAACTCAACAGCGGTCTTTAACAAATAACCGCTGTTGAGTTTTGAACTTTCCATAGTGGTTCTTTCTTAATAACCGCTGTTAAATTATTTTTTTGTTTTTTGTTTTTTTTTCTTTATATAATTAGCTCATATGCTAGCCATATATATTTCTCAATCACAATAACAATCAATATCAAAAAATTATTTTATTAATATAATTCAAATGTTTTACAGTGCAAATTGATACAATCATTTCTCAAATAAGTACCACATAATTCAATTGACTAATAGTTTAAACTATCCCTACCCAACACTGACAATTAGCATGCAATTCCAAACCTGAAAAGCAAAACCAAAAAAATTATTAGAATCTACTAGATATTTTGCCAAAGAGAATCCTTGAAAAGAGAGCTGTCAAGTAAGAAATAGAACTAACTACAAGCCTTCAAATAAATTTGCTAAGTTCTTTAATTACATATTTATTAACAAGTACTAACATGTCTCCTCAATCTAAATAGTATATCATCTGGTACAATTAAGTTGGCCATGCTCACTCACCTTTGGGATTGTTCAAGGCAGCAAGATAAACAATGCACACATATACATATCAAGAGTGTTCAATAGAATCCAAGAAACCTCAGTGAAATAAACGACATACCTTAAACCGTGTATTTTTTCCTGACATCCATTTTAAGATAAAACATCCATTCTTTATGGTACTATACAGTTCAAATGTGAAATAAACGACATGTCCCAGCTGGTATTATTGCTCCTGTAATACCCTTATTTTCTACTGTTGTGCCCATTTTTTTCATTTCGGAGTGATTTCCTGGTACGCACATAATATATCCTTCAAGTGATATAAGATAACACACGTGAGATCCACCAGCAACTAAAATAAGCAAAAGAAAGAAATTAAATATGGTTACATGTAGTATGAGAACTTGTGTACTTTTGTTGCTGTGAGGAATAGTGCACAACATGCCCTTACAACCTTTCTTTCTTGAGGCCCTTCAAATTGATCTCTTCACACTTCAGGCTCTATGCACCATCATAAGAGATTTATCTAAGTAATATCCTTGGTACCTTTTCAAATCCATAGCAACTTGTACTGCTACTGGATAAACAAGGTATGGTTCAGAGTTTAGAAAAGGGGAGATAGACATATATAGCTTGGTTATATACTTGACATATATTTTACAAAGGAAGAGTATACTACATATTTTACAACCAATGATAATAAACTTGCATGCCATGCTAAATTAAAAGTATCTTATTTACCACTGGCCAACAGTAGGGTCACCTGATATATCAACTCCAACTATACCCAGGTCCTTCATTTCCATTGCCAAGTTAACCTACAAATTAATAGAAGTAGAACATTTAAAGTTTAGAACATTAATATTGTTTGATTTGTTAACTAAACTCTAATCCAGCACACACACCCATTCCCACTCTCACTCTCTCTGACACACACAGGAAATAGAGCCCCGTGCTATTTCTTCTAAAGATTTTTTTTCCAAGAAAAACCTCCTTCTAAAAAGTTTGTTGAAGCAATTACATTTCTGCCTGCAGTACTAAAAATATAAAGAAAAATTAACAAAAAAAATTAATATAGTGATATCGACATACAGTTATACTAGTAATGCTTAAGCATTGCTGTTACAAGTAGCAAAGCAGAGATTCAGGTTGACTGTGAATATGACACATTTTACTGTAAACATAGTCTAGTGCTTCTGTTTGTAACAAGTATTAGTTAAAACTACTCCAATAAGTGAGTTTTGTCTTGTCAATACTGAAATAATGACGAACCATCTAACACACATCAAATCTATTACAAGAAACTTATAACATGCTATACATAGTACCAGACCAACTAAACCAAGGACATCATATAAAATTTACATCTAAACTAACTACAAAGCACTAAACAGTAAACAGGACAGCAGTTTGTTTCTGTACTATGCTGATCTATCTCAATTAACAATATTTGAAACACACATTCATACAAATTTCTTCCATTAAGCAGTTTATTTCCAAAGATTAAATAAGCATTTAATTAACTAAAATTAGAAACCCATATTTTAATTGTATAAAATCAAACCTTTGAGAGGGGCGGGGCTGCTGGCTTCACTGCAGCGCTTGCCGGGGCGTGGCCACTATTCCCGATGGTCAGGGCGGGGCCAGGGAGGGGAGGACCGGAGCTAGGGTTTCGATCTGCTCAGTTTTCGGAAGGGAAGAGGAAGTCGGATCGGGGCTGGGTTGCAACGGCGCGGCCAGCGGAGGGGCTGGGTTGCGACGGCTGGCGGCAGCGGACTTTGCCGGCGGAGAGGCGCGGGCTAGGGTTTCTAGGGCTGGGGCTGCCTTGCGAGTAGGAGGGCGGCGCGGCCCGGAGCGGACGGCGCGGCGGGAGAGATGCGGTTCGGCCAAGAAAGGGCGGCGTGGCGTGGCCATCAGGGTTGGATCGGGTTTAAGAGAGGAAGAGGGGAGATCGGGCTGGAGAAGGAAGGAAGAGAAAGAAAGGGAAAGAAAAGATGAGTGCGGGACTGGATGGGTCCAGTTGATCAGCGCTCCATCCGCACGGATCTTGATGCAGATCCGACGGCCTATAACCTGACGCAGATCTGGAAACCTAGCTTAACAGCGGCGGTTATCAAGAACTGCTGTATAATGTCAAATTTTAACAGCGGTCTTTAATTGAGGACCACTGTTAAGTTCTACTTTACAGCGGTTGCTATGTAAGAATCGCTGTGAAATAAATTTAACATCGGTCTTTCAATAAAAACCGTTGTTAATATGTATATTTCTACAGCGGTTACTAGTTAATGACCGCTGTAAAACTGCTTAGCTGCGATTTTTAAGTGAGTAGCTCAAAAGACCGCTGTAACATAGCGTTGTTAAATGACCTTTTTCTTGTAGTGTCTTATGTACGTAGTAATACAATTAACATATATAATTGACATATAGATAAAGAGAAGCATACCATGAAAGACATTTGATGAAACCAGCAAGAGCATGAAGATAGTTTCTCCAACCAAGCAATCCAAGCAGTTAAGTGGTTTGAACATGTTGGATCTGAGAAAAAACTATCTATTGAGAAAAATATCTAAAAAAAATAATTTGAACAACTAGAAAAGACCAAAAAAAAAAAAAAAAAAGATTTTAATTACCTGTGAAGAAAATTGCAAACAAGATGGGCTTTTTAGGCAAATAGGGAACCTAATTCACATTTGTGAACTTCCAAAGAGACCAAGTTTTGTTGCTGAAACATAACAACATATAATTTTTTTTTTTTTGAGATAAAGATGAGGGTCAAACCACTCAAATTTAAATGTCTATAAATGACTCCCATCCGGGTTTCGAACCGCGACCTCCCACATGGAGATAACAACATATAATTAAGTCTGGATGTTCATATGCTAGTTTATTGAAAATAATCAAATTAAAGTTACCATAAAGCATGTCCTCATTGAACTGATCAAATTATTATGTATTCCACATTAAGCTCGTTTTTGTTGTATTCCATATTTTAAAAGAAGGATGTGAGCATTTATGGAACCAACCTCAAAAAAAAAAGGATTTCACATCGTCTGCCTTAAGGCACCGTGCCATGAGGCAAGTGGACCGTTGGATAGTCTCAAGATTCGAGCTTGCACGAATCTTGAGGCGATCCAATGGTCCACATGCTTCATGGCACGGTGCCTTAAGGCAGAGGATAAGCACTCCCTCGAAAAGGGATCTCTTTGGTCAGCAACTCGGCATCTTTTTTTTTTGGCATTTTGAAGTCAATTAGAATAGAATAAAGTTCCTTATTTTATCCCTATACAAATACGAATTAAGGACCTAGAATGTCAATTTACAGAAAAAAGAAACAATATTGTTACACAAGAGATGAGGATCACTGGACATTTTATGATAAGTCCAGACTTACATCTATACAAAAAGACATACACATGCAAATAAAATAACAAAAGGTACCTTTTATGTTCTTTCTAGTTTTTTCTCCCATTCTATAATCATTGAAGCTAGCTTGAAAAGTGAACCATCTCCCTACAAAACAAAATATACAGTATATCTTTAATCAAGCAATTGATCAAAAACTTGACGCTTAGTAAAACAATCAACAATTGCCTTCTTCAGAAATTGCAGAAATTCTGAAATTGCAATGAAATTTGCTCTTATTATCAAATATCAGACGTTGATCTGTATACACTTTTGCTAAAGATTCAATGAGAAACAGAATTGAGAAGGAGATTGTACACATTTGTAGAGTGTATCAGCTCCGTCAGCAACTGCTCCGCCATTCATCATCGTGTAGTGCCGATCACACAAATGAACTTTCGCTGCGCCGCCACAAGAGCATCCCAAGTTATATTGCACGGGCTATTCGGCTGCAGTGGTGAAATAAGTTTCTTCGACCGGCGCTCTTTGGCAGCAATTATGGACGCTGATGGTCCATTTTTGCAGCCTGGTTTTAATGATTCTTGCATGTTTTATTTTCTCATAATCCCCTCTTCTTTCTCTGATGCTCTCAATTATCCCTTTCATATTGCATACAATCACCTCTTCAAGTTTTAACTCCTGCAGGCCCTCGGGGAGGCATCTCAATTCATCACACCCTTGTAGAATCAGCTTTCTGACACTTGGCAGGGCATTTGCGACAACTTCCCATTCCAGCAACTTATCCAAACCATTCAATTCGAGCTCTTGAAGTTTTCGAAATCCGTCTGGAAGGAACATCAAAATCTCACTGTTATAAGACTTGTCTAGACAAAGTCTAGTAAGGGAAGGTAGTTGGGCCAACGTATATATAAATTAATGTGACAAGTTTGATTCTACTAAAGTAAGACTAGTGAGGTTTGAAAGATTATCCCGGGCACGGAGTACCTCCTCTTCTTCCGAATTATCAAGTCGCCCATGCAACACCATGCTTTGAAGGCATTGAAGTCTTGATTTAGAAAAGATTCTAGATGGAATGGAATGGCCTTCTCTTACTTTTAGTTTTAAATGTTTGACAAACTTTAAATTTGAGAGAGATTTTGATATCCTTTCTGCCTGGGGAGTTGAAAGCCCCTCCAAATCCAATATTCTAATATTTCTCATGATCTCTAAAGATTCATGTGTTCTGTGGTTCCAATTTGTGCAATCTGCACATTGAAGTGTCTGCAAGTTGACCAACTTCCCGATTCGTTCGGGAATTTTGACACTCTCTGCAAGAACATGCCTCAGAGTCTTAATTCTCCAAAATGACTCTGTTAATTCTTTTACTGAGCTTTTTCTTATGTCCAGTGTTTGTAGATTAAGGAGTTTGCCAATAGAAGAGGGTACCTTCTGAAATCCAGCACAGCGTATTCCCAAGTACCTTAAGTGGATCAAGTTGCCGATTTCGTCAGGTAATTGCTCAGTAACTAAGCCATGCAAATCGAGAACTCTGAGAAACTTTGATTCGAGGAGAAACTTCATTGTGTGAGGTTTAGACTGTTGGGAATGTTCCACCCAACAGTCACAAAGGAAAGAATGAAGTATAGGAAATGAGTTTTGGACTCTCACAAAATTGTGTGTATAATTTTGGATAAATACCCGTCGAATCTTTTCTGGACACACAAGATCAGCATTGTCATGAACTTCGGCAAAAGTAGATTCGTTTGCTTCAGATCGAAGAAAAGCATGAATTTCGTCGTCTACTGCAACGACAGCAGGACATCCGAATTCATCCTTTTCTTCAATATTTACAAGAGATCTTAAGATCAATTCATTCAGATAGGCCTCCCCAACCTCTTCTAACGTTTTCCCAGAAACTGGTTTTATAAATCCCTCCGCAATCCATATGCGCACCAACTGGTTGGCTTCAAAACCTGTACATTGCGGCTGTGCTGCAAAGTACAAGCAGCATGATTGCAATTGGTGGGGTAAATCATCAAAGGTCAAAGACAACATCCTATCAAAACTGTCGTCCTCCCTACCTTGATCAAGATACTCATATACCTCTACCCAGTTAGATACTTTTTTTGAGCGTAATAGACCTGCTAGCAGCACAATAAATAGAGGTCTACCCGAAGTTATTCTGTGAACTCTTCGCATGTATTGAACAAATCCAATTTCAAAAGAGGTTTTGTCAGGAAACCTTTGAAGAAAGAGGTCCACGCTTTCGGTACTACTGAGAGCATCAAAGAATTCAAAAGGAGTGATCCCTTCTGACTTGCCACACTTTGCAATCTCACTCCGAGTCTTTGGTATTAGAAGGATTCTACTACCATTTCTTTTCTGCGGAAAGAAGTTGCTTGCATCCTTCCAATCTCCCAAACTAGTTATACCGTTTAAAAATATCAAATACCGTTTTTTCTCTAATAGACATTTAGCCTTTATGATGATATCTTCTTGCATGGAGTCTTCAATCTCTAGATCTTCTTGTTCTACCACCTACGTATACAAAAATTGGCTTTGTTGAGGCAGGTAATGATTCGTTTTTCCTTTTATTTTTAATGACATGACTTCTATGCGAACATAGAGAATCTTAAATTTTGTTATTATTACGTATGTTTTACCTCAAACAACTATTGTTAGGTAGGGCTTGGGGGGGCTTACTATAAAGGATATGTATATTCCTTTTTAAATATTCGATATATGTAGATATAGGGCCACACAAAAACAGTCTCGCTTAGGATCAACTTGGGATTGGCTCGGTAACAACTCTAGCTAAACTGGCTAAGGCTAGTCTAACTCGTATAGACATACGAACCGAGTTTGAGTTAGGTCTGACTCGACTCGTGACTCGACTATATCCCTACTAATTATAAAAGGAGGACTTTTTTTGAGATCCAAAAAGAGTCTTTGTTCATAGCATTCTTGACCGTTAGATCGGATAATCTCAACCGTTCGCAGCTATTTAATGTATGGATCCACTCTTTGGATTTCTCCCCAATCAGTCAAAAGGCATTATGATATTAAAAAAAAGAGCATTATTCTCATTTACTCAACCTATAATTAAGGATTTAAATAACATCTTGGAATACTGAAATGACATTAAACTGAGATAAAAAAAAGCCACTTTACATATTCAAGTCTTCAAGATTATTATAACCTATTTGGATTAAAATTTCGGACGACGGATTTTGATTTCGGACCGTAAGCGTTTCGGTCCAAAATGCTTACGAAAGCATCGTTGCTGGACTCTTATTATTACTACTACTGTTGTTGCTCTCTATATCTTGAAGACTTGAAGCACGAGATGCTTTTTATTATTGTTCTCTAAATTTTGAAGAAATAATATTTAAGTTAAGTTATTGATGATGTCATTGTGATATATTTGGAGATTAGATGTTATTTTAATTTTTTATTCAATAATTTAAATAAATACAAATAAAAAATATTGATACCCCGCTGCAACGCGTGGGCACTATACTAGTAGCTATATTATGTAATACTAATAAGAGGAGGGATCCGGTGCCAAGTCTGATCCGGTGCCAACGGTGCCAAGTCTGCGATTTTCATATCCAAATTTTGATTTATATGGCTCAATAAATTCTTTATATCAAAATCTTATAGCATGCAAAAAATTTTCATTTTTGAAGATTTTTAAGTATTTATTTCAGATTTTTCAAAAGTTATATATGAAACATTGATTATTTTATTAATATTGTAAAGTTGCTATTAGAAAATCCGAAATAAATACTTAAAAATCTCCAAAAATGAAAAATTTTTGCATGCTATAAGATTTTGATATAAAGAATTTATTGAGCCATATAAATCAAAATTTGGATATGAAAATCGCAGACTTGACACCGTTGGCACCGGATCAGACTTGGCACCGGATCCTTCCTTGACTAATAATTCACAATTAAGTTTCCTTCGAGTATTATTTTATAGTACGTAGTAATTTTTCTTATTTATTCTCTTGTAAATATATATGTAACTTATATTTATTACAATAAAACAATACATATTATATTGTCAATAGTTAATTATTTGTGAATTAAAATTAGTTGTTTGATTGGTTTTACCATAAAAAAAAGTTATTTAAGATGAGCCATGAGCCGGTATGAGCTAATTTGAATTCTATTTGTGGTTTTGACTCGAAATTGACTTACAAAGCTTGCTTGAGCCAACTCGGATAATGTTTAATCCGAGTTTGAGCTAGCCCCAACTCGACTCATAGACAACACGTTGTAGATCCTGATAATTTCACACCCAAATGCTTCCAACTATACACATACAATAGACTATGCTCTCTCATCACATATCTGCCAAAATTGGGTTGAACTCTTTGATATTTTGATTCATTCTGTTAGGAACTGGTCCGAATTGTTTTTGTGGCCCATTGGGCTTGTGTCCTTATTCTTTTTATATTTGTACTTTGTAACTAACATATGGGGGAGAGAGAATAGAATTTTCTGAATTTAGGTCTTCTTTTCTTGCATTCTCCCTCCCCAAAAAACCCTAGATCGCGACCGGTCTCCCTCGGTCGCGTTCTCACCGTTTTGCTCTAACAAACGGGTATCAGAGCCAGGTTGATTCGTCGATGGTTATTTGCATCTCCTCTGTCGCTGTTGGGATTTTATCTCGCTTTAGCTTTCCCTCATTTGAGACAACAACGGTGCCCTTTTTGCCCTTTTGTGCGATTTATTTGGTGTCTTGTGCCACTGAAATACATGGTATTTGTTTTGTTTATCGCTTGTACATCAACTCCTGCATTTGAGCTCTGACTGTAGTTGGACAAAATCACTCTAATTTGTTTTTGTGGCATATAAGCCGATTGGATCAAGATTTTGTACTTTTCTTCAACTCAATTGGACCAAAATCACTCTAATTTTGTTTTGTGGCTTATAAGCCGATTGGATCAAGATTTTGTCCTTTTCTTCAACTCAGCCGGTGCACACCAATTAAGTATGAAGGTAGAGTGAATTAAAACTTCAAATTTTTTTAAGAATTTGGTGTTCGCGCATCAATGGAGTTTAATAGTAATTCGGGGTATTTGGAATATTAGTGGTATTGATATGTCTGGTTTCAAGTGATTTAGTCATATGGAGAATTGTTAATTTAGGGGATTATAAATTGAAATGGAGATATTGAAATTGGATATTTTTGGTGAGATTTTAGATACTCCAAGAGTTTGGTAACTTTTGTATTGTTTGTGGTGATTTCTTGGAAGACTTAGGGTTTTGAGTTTTGTTTTGGGGTATTGTGCTTGTACCTGCTGAGCCAACTTGCAGAAGAGTTTGTTTATTCAGTAATCATCTTTGGGGCCTGTGTTGGCATGGTGATAGTTATGGTGCATGATGGGTGTTCTGTACTTGGCGGGAGTGGGGCACCTCTAGGATTTGAAGAACTTGTAATACTTTCGAGTATATCGACGTCTTTATGCTCTCTTTTGTGAAGCCAAATGTTTACCACCATAAGGTTTAAGTGACTAGAACATTGTTGGGTTAGTTATTAGGCTAAGTTGTGCATTGGAACCGGGCATTAAGGAGTTGAAATAGTCATCGAGAAGGTGGAGTTGTTGTTGGTTTGGTTATGTGTTTAGAGAATTTGACATCATGTACCTTTTTGTTGTTTTAGTACTTGGATGTTTGTTGCGGCCTCCATTTCGGTTTTGAAGGAGTGGTGTTTGATATGGTCAGATATTTCTGACTTGACATAGTCTTTGTTGGATGGTTGATGGTACCATGTTGTCTCGGTGTTTGGGATTTAGATGCTCCATGTGATTTGGATATTTAGATTTGTGCCATTGTTGTCTCCATGGGATTTGGAGTTTGTACCACCGAATGGGTTATGTAATGCGGGTTTGCATCTTGGACTATATTGTAGTCACTCCGGAGGTTGAGCAATCTGAATTTTAACCCGTTGTTTCACCATTAGCTTGAAGGAATATCGAGTGTTTATGGCAATCATTTAAGGCTATGATGGTGTTCTTCCTCATGCTTGAGTCTCGCTTGGATTGCATTAAGGTAATTTGGTGTTTCTTTTGTTTGTGCTTGGTCTAGCAATGGTTGCTTGGAGCACTGTTTCAGCTAAGGTGGAGTTTGTTCGGGGTTGTTTATTGTCACTCAATGTTTGAGTCTGTTATGTTTGGTTCTAGCCTTGTGCTAGTTTAATTGCTAGCTTTTGCTAGTTGTATCTTTATATTATTAGTATTTTGTTTGGGTTAGCTTTTATGCCTAGTTTGTTTTTAGTACAATTCGGTCTAAGCTGGAGATCCTTAGAAATTGACTTGAATTGTTTTGTATCCCATTGGGCTTGTGTCCTTATTCCTTTTATATTTGTACTTTGTAACAAACTTATGAGGGAGAGAACAGAATTTTCTGAATTTGGGTCCTCTTCCACTACTAGAAAAAACAGCAACTGCATGTTTAAAAAAAGGGCCATCTACATGCATAAGTTCACGCTATACACGCTCAGCGTGCACCTACCCACATAAAGTTTTGCACGTAGCTGCATTCGATGTAGATACATAGCATCAACGTGCACATGCACGCAAATCACTCTTTAGGTGGGTACGAAATATTGTCGCGTGAGACTACGCACGCAAATTTTGTGACCTTCCAGCTCAGCTTGCCCCTCCCCTGCGTGGTTAACTCTGTGCTAGAGAGGTGCATCTATGCACGCAATTTTCTGACAATATCTAAACAACACTGGCCCACTAAAATTAATAGCTGGGACCCACTAAAATTAAATGATGCATACGGTTATTAATTATATTATATTATCCGCTTATATGGCATCTATATGTGTCAGAATTTGAACTACACGCTGCATCACAAATAAATCAGCAAGAAATAATGCTACATTTATTTCAAATCCAATATATTACATTAAATGTACCAAAATAAACATTATCAAACAATAGTTGTACATCCAAAATAAATCCGAAGAAAATTAATAAAAAGATCATCTTTTACAAGCTGGCAATCCTATTGACATTCCATTCCATTCACCACTGAAAGATCATCTTTGTATTCTGACATGCCCCATAATTCCAAAGAGCAAATGAATAAAAATGCAAAGAGATTCCTTATTCTGTAACCCTATGGAGCACATCACATGTAGTAGCCTTCAAATTTCATTTGAAAAATATTTTCATCATCAAGAGCACCTTCCAAATCTTGTTTTTTCAATTTTCCTGCATCATAAAAATAGAGTATTATCTTAATATATTTATTACTGCTATATGACCTAATCTTTATTGTTAATGAAGATACCAAATTTGAATCAATTCGATTACCTGATCCGTATTAGTAAACCAACAGTGATGCTGCCCAAACTAATTAAAGACTCCAATCCAAATGCACTACACAACATTTAGTAAGCTAGTAAGCTAAAACAGAAAATGAAAGCCCAAAAACTTTTGTTATTAAACTATACTTTTAATAGATAAGGCCTCAATCACTTACTGAATATGCAAAAGTCCCTAAGAAAGGGTAAAATCAGACCAACACCACAAAAGGGGTAATTAACTTGATACTTAGTGGTACCTACAAGCTGCAGAGCTGACCGCATACGGAGACTCCACCCTAACCCCTTGCATAAGAGTATAAAGCATAACATCAGAGCAATAGAGGGATGACAGCTAAGTCAATAGTGTATGAGAAGAAAGCAATAGAGGAAGATCTATCATTGTGAGGACAACATAAAACCACTGCAATACCAAGTTTGGCCAGTTCAAAGTTATCTAGGAATTACATACTGAGGCACCCAGCCTTACTTACAAAAATATAAGAGAAAACAAAACAAATCAGATCAGCTGACTATATATGGTGCCTTTATGCAATTCTCATGCTCAATTTATGGCATTACATGATACAATCAATTAGTAAGGTGATAGAAGCATCCCACCCCAGATTTAACTCATGTAAATTTATAATGCAAAATATTTGTCGGGTGAAATGTACTTTAGCATTAAATACAACAAAAGATACTTCATACCTGACAAATATCAGTGCGAAGGTGATACGCAGCAAGATCCGAATTAATGCTTTTCTAATATTTCTGCATCATACAAATAGAAACTTTAATTTTAATTCTGCTGGTATTTGACTTAATATTTCTTTACTGGTCATGGTTATATCAAAATTGACACCTGACTAATCTTCGATATGATGCTTGGATGCTATTGATTTAAGAAGGAAAACATGGCCCCAAGTTTCAGATACTATATTCACTGAACAGTAAATTTGTATACCTCTTAAGATGCTAAGGAGAAGCCATTTGTATATGCTACTTAAAATTAATTACCTTATATTAACTACAGGAGTAGAAGTCAAGAACTCAATGTCGTCGAAAGAAATCAATTTAATTTCAGAATATCTTCAAATTTAACATGACCTAACCCAATTACATGTGTGAAATGTCTAATTGTTTGTATATTTTGTAGTAATGTGGTAGTAAAAAGCGTGACAATTCTGGCTCCACTGGTCTTAGAGGAAACCCATTTAAGATAACTATATGGCCTTTCTTTTTACCCATTTAAGATAACATTGTACAGCTATTGGTACCGACCAAACAACACACTAGCACACCTTGGTTCGGAGACGAGACAGTAAAGGTACGTACCTTAGTAACTCAGTTTAGGATAATACAAGTACCTCGGTGCTGCGATATAACGCTAAAACAAAGCGCTAGCTCTCGACTCTCCAATTGGCCTGTTCAATTGTCTGACAAACAGTTGTCAGTTGAGAGTGAGTGAGTGAAGGTCAGTGGATGAATGAGGAAGGGATATCTAGTAGTAGTAGGTAAGAAAGAAATTGACGAAAATAAGAGAAGGAGACTGCCTTTGTCTTGCCTAGCCTGCCTGAGCCTGATGTCGACGTCCTCCTCTTTCACGGCCACGGGGGGCTTCCCCACCGCAGCAGCACCAGCACCAGCAGGAGAGCAAAGAGGAGGAGGAGATCGCACGCCCATGGACTTCGTCGACCTGGTCGTCGGCGTCGGCGAATCTGAACGCAGCGGGGTGGGAGTGGTCGGCGGGCCCCAGGAACGACAACCTCTACCACTGGATCGCCACCGTGCTGGGCTCCGCGAGCACGCCCTACGAGGGCAGCGTCTTCTTCCTGGACCTGGTGTTCCGGAGCGACTACCCCTTCAGCCCCCCGCGCCTCCTTCCGCACCCGCATCTTCCACTGCCAACGTCGACCCCTCCTCAGGCCATCTAGCACTGCCGCTCCACCACGACGCCTGGAGCCCCGCCATGACCGTCTCCAGGCTGCTGCTCGCCATCCGGGGGCTCATAGCAAACCCCGACCCAGCCGCCGATTGCCAATCCCAATCGCAATCAACTATCTCCCGCCTCTTCCTCTCCGACCGAGCCAAGCATGCTCCCAACAGCGAAAGAAAGGGAGAAGGCTTAGGGTTTGTGGGTTAAGCGGCATGAGAGGCGGCTGATTCAACTTTGTTCTAATTTCGGCTGAAAACTTTGGGGGCAAAGTGATTGTGAGAGAGCTGCTGTTTACAGAATTTTGGGAATATATGTCGTTGATTGGATGAGTTAACTTAAGAATAGAGTTGAGTTGAGTTAAAGTTTGGTCCATTAGATCTTATCATCAATGAGAAAATGAATAGATCGGAAGAGATTTTACCAATCTCATGTAGTTTACATACAAACCATATTGTAGACGATCAACATATTTTTTATTTTGCAAGATCTGATGTTATTTTTAGAAGGGACGGCACAAAATTAAAATGAAATAATTAACGGTAAAAATTTTGTTAAAACATTCAATTCTTAATCTAGACATAATATGTAGTCAGATTATTGGTCTAGTATAGTTTGATCGGGTGTACAACTTTCATATTGCATCTATCATGGTATTTATTTCATAGCCATTTATTTTTATAATTTTTTTTCATATGATGGATGGTCAAATTAACTTCAAATTTGATCATGTCTTGTTTTTTCCACGATCTGTATAGTGTTCTTGAATTTGAGCGGTTTTGATCGATCATTTATCATTTTAGATGTACTCCGAAAGCATTTTACATGTAACCATGATACTTATGCATAGAACATAAACTAGAAGTGTTCACTAATGTGTCTTCTATCACTAAAAAGGTAACAAATTACCGATCGGTTCCGCTCAAATGCTAAATAATCATCTTGATTGCGCACCATACAAGTTTTGTCAGGTTTGAAGCTTTGGATGATGTCGATCAACTAACTTTAAAAACACATTATTTAATGGACATAAATTGTGCGTAAGGATCGAAGAATTATATCAGTTGTTAGATGAAGTAACCAATATTATCATATTGCTTATACTTTTCTGATCTTATACAAAAAAAAAAAATTTAATCGGATAACGTTTTACCGATGCGATCTTTTGTCAAAATTTAACGGTCTTAAATATTTTGATGTATTTGACTAATCAAATTAAAATGAAAATGGGCAAAATTTTATACTTAAGCAAATATAAGCATAAAGTTTTGATTTATAAATTTTAATTAATTTTTATATATTTTATTCTATTTTATAAGCATGTTTTTTTAATTTGTGGTCATTTGGTCCGTTAGATCTGAATCAGAGAGTGGTCATCGTGAAGTAGGCCTCCATTTCTATCTAAAATGGAGACAAAACTCTAAAACATGTACACTGTGCAAAGCAACATAGGCAACAGCCGGCCCAACATGGAAGGAAACAAGACACGTAGCAACTGGGTTCGGATCCCACTGGTGGCACACTTCATGCGTTTTTGTTCTTTACTTTATTGAATAAAATATAGTTTCTTTCTCTTTTGAAAGGGCAGAAGACCCCAATTTGCACAGCGTGCATATCAATTGGGTGAAACTAAGCACGTTAGCATTTATAGGGGGCCCCACTACCTTAAATCAGCGTGTGTCCTTAACATTTGCACGCTAGCAATCTGAGCTATGCACGTTGATGCTCATTTTTCTAGTAGTGTTCTCTTGCTCTTTCCCTCCCCACAAAACCCTAGATCGCCAGGGAGGCCGGTCGGCGGCCTCCCCCAGCCGCGTTATCACCGTCTTGTTCTAACACATTCCACTTGGTATTTTTCATTCAAACATATTTTCAACTTAAAACCAACACTGATCTTTGCAGAGAACTATGTCTATCAAGAACTTAAGATGCTTAATTAAGGAAAAACTAAAGGTGGCATGGATTTTTTTTAGATAAAGATGAGAGTCAAGCCACTCAAATTTAATGTTTATAAAGGGCCACCCATCTGGGTTTTTAACTTGCGGCCTTCCACACGGAGAGTATTTCCCTTGACCACTAGATCAAAGGCTGATTTTTAATGGGCGTGGCAAAAGAGAAAGGACGACTGTGGAGTTTAACAATCAATGAAATTGATTAGTTTAAACAAGAGTTTCATCAACGAGAATGACCGATAAGAGTTGGTCAAGGAAAAAAAATCTTTTTTTAATTTGTTCTCTCAACCACTATTCTAAATATACAATCCAAACGGCATTTCCTTCTATTTAGAATAGCACTAACTTCTACTATTCTTTATCACTAATCCGAACCACTATTTTTTTACTAATCTCAATTCCTCTATTTTTTACTAATCCCTGTACGATCCAAACGTACCCTAAGGTGGTATGGAGTTTAACAATCAATGAAAAAACTTATTTAAGTCTGAGGTACATGGCAAAAAGAAAGGACGACGCTATAATTTACGGCAATGTAAATCGACAGACTATACAAGAACGAAAGGGGAAAATATAACTCTCTCTCTATCTCTCTCCCGAAGTCAAAAGAAATGGGAAGGAAGAAGAGAGAGTCCGTCCTTACTTTCTTAGCAGGGGAAGTCCTCTAAGTGATTTTGATTAAATTGCAGCCTTTGATTTAATGGGCGGTGGGATGATGTAAACCTAAAATTTGGGATACCTCAGAGGATCCGAATTTGTGCTATGTGGGCTTCGCAAAACCGCTATTGGCCTACGTTTTTTCTCCTTTATTTCTTTCCAAACCAAAACTCCAATTTCCAAATCGAATTAATATTCTCCAAGTCAATCAGGAGATTAAATTTTACATGCTTTACATGTGCTTTTAATGTATTTGAGATAAATGTAATTTTGTGTTGGACGACATAATGAAAGTACATGGAGAAGTGAAATATACGCACCTTTGAGTAAAAATCATGTGATATTTGACTAAATTTGAACTGCGCTGGTAGATTTTTCCAGACAACAATTTCAAAATGGGTCCGGACCTCTGGATCGTTGTATACCTCCTTTGCCAACAATGATTCCCGGCCAGTAGCAGCATGCACACTAACAATGGAAACAACTTCTCTCTTGTTTCCACCTTCTAGAAGTACTTCCTTCAGTTTTTGGATATTATCTTTCATACCTAACGGTTCGTCGACACCCCTATTCGTTAGCAAAATTACATTAGTGTTAGAGCCATATTTTGAAAAGATGGAAGAAGAAAAAGAAGACGCATGATGCATCATAGTGTTTTATGGTACTTATGCACAAGACTCATTCTTTCAGGATCTGGAAAAGTTTGTAGGAACTAAGATGCATCATATAAAGCAATGACTAATTAGTTGGATTTACTGTTATAAAAGCAATGACTAATGACCATAACAAGCATAATACTGCACAAAATGTTAGACAAATATAATATTAAAATATAGTCCAAATTGTTTTTGGACCTGGAGACCATATTCTATCAAATTGTTTTAGAGTAAAACTATGGAGCCCCTAAGTGCACGGAGGCCTCCTGTGCTCCTAACTCAGAAATCATACTTAATAATCTCAAAATTTTGATTTATGGTTCTCACTAAATTCTTTATATAAAAATATCATTGGATATAAAAATTTTTCATTTTTTGAGTTTTTTAAGTATTTGTTTTGGATTTTGTAAAAATAACATAGTTTTATGCATTATTTTATTATTATTTTTAAGCTATCCTAAAAAAAATCTAGAAAGGCACCTCTTTATGACAATAAAGCTAATATATTAGCCACGAATGTATGACAATATTGACCTCTATGTCCTTATATGGCCCTCAATTTTTTTAATTGGGCCTCAAAAAATACAAAATCAGGAGTTTCGGCACGATCCAAATCGGATTGGAGGAACCAACAATCTTGATCCGACGATTATGAATTTTAGGGGAGATTTTTTAAAATAATCTCAACCGTTGAAAGTGGGATTGGAGGGTCCTCCGATCCTATTTGGATCGTAGCAGATTTCAGCTCCACTGCAAATACCAATAACTCTACCAATAGAGAAAATCTCTAGATATCCCTCATCCGTACCCCCATTATGTACCTGGTAATTAAAACTTAGAAGCCTTCTAATTATGTGCTATTTGGTATATTTTGCGTTGGTGCCCTCTTCTCTCCTCTAAAGGCTGTGCTCCAGAAATTGTTTTAGGAGGGGAGGGGAGGGGAGGGGGGGGGGAGGGTAGGGGATGGAAGGGAAGGGTAAGATATGAAATGGTAGGGAATGGTACAAACTAACTTGCTCCAGTAAGTTCCGAGGTTCCTATTTGGGAGTAAGGTAAACAACTATAATTTGACTATATTACCCTTGTATAGTGCAAATTCATATAGATCAATAAAAGGCAGAAAGGTTCTTTTAGTAAAATTGTGTTGGTGGGCTCCTTTTATCTGTGGCTACTCCCCGATTTGGGAGGGACAGATTTGAGCTTTATGAAGGGAAAAAGTCACTCTGTGTTCCATTCATTCCCATCCCTTACCATTCTATCTTTTTCATTGGAGCAAGTAGCAAGGGAAAATTTCCCTTACCCTTCCCTCCTCTGCCCCTGGCTACTCCCAACTGGAGCACGGTGTAAGTAAACAAATCATACATACAACTGAGTTTGTCCCAGTAATCGTGTAGGAGACCAACATTAAAAAAAAAAAAATGTATAAGCATATGTCGTTTTGTAACAAAAAATTATGCATGTTCGAAAACTTGTTCCGTCTGAAGAATTTAAACTAACTAAATGAGTACCTATCCAGTATAAACATTTTAACGGATTAGATAAAGAGGAGAGATCCATTGACAATGCTTAATTTGACAATCTTGACAATAGGAATTTTAAAAAATTTGTAAAAATTTACAAAAACTCTTAAAAATAAAAAATGGTTTATGGATGTATTATTTAACTTATAGATTGATTATGTTTCCAATTATATTCAGTTTAAGCGACATTTGATGGATCTTCAAAGATCCAATTAATTTACAACCATTGAAAAGTGCACAAAATTTTGATAAGCCATTAAACAATGCTCAAATCAATTGAAATTTGAAACACTATCAATTTATAAGTTAAATAATACATCCATAAACCATTTTCCATTCTTAAGAGTTTTTGTGAATTTTTACAAATTTTTGAAATTTCCCATTGTCATGATTGTCAAATTAAGTATTGTCAATGGATCCCTCCTCTTAGATAAAATATAAACGCTCATAAATAAATAAAATATATATTGTTGAGGTGCTCCAACTAGTAGTTTAACATGCTTTAGAAATATAAACACCAGTTATACAAATATGAACTCATATTATGATTATATGAACGTTGATTATAAAAATATAAACACCTAATGTGAAAATATAAACACTAGTTGTAAAAATATAAAAACTGGTGATAAAAATGTAAACACCTTGTGTAAAAATATAAACACCGTTTTTAAAATATAAACACCAAAATACTAAAATATAAAACACAAGTTATAAATATATGAATACCTGATCGAGAAATATGAATACTTAATTAAGAAATATGAATACTTGAATGAGAAATATGAACACTTGATTGACAAAAAAATTGATCAAAAAATATGAATAATTGATCGACAAATAAGAACCGTTGATTGAGAAGCATAAAACTTGAAATTTTTTTATTGGAAAAATAGAACACTTGATTGAGAAATGTAAACATTTCATAAAAATTTTTTGAAAGAAAAATATGAACATTAGAACGTGTATTTAATTATTTAGTGCTAACCTGACAAAAAAAATTGAGGGCAAAGACAATAAAATACAGTGAAGTTGTTGAGAGTAAATTTTCATATTTGTCACGGAGCATAAACAATTAAACATATAGCTGACATATTCATCACTTACCGTTTTTTTAACTTGTGTTCACTGGTCAACTTGCCTATACTATAAATTCTGTTAGGGGTGCAGCGGAGGGGTACAAGACCCCGGGTTCAGTTAGCAGAACTCATACCAATATGACACTGGCACTGGTGACAAGTACAGACAAGTACTGTTGTGAGCGGCTAATTTAGCAATTCCCTCCTAGAAGACGCAGGGTACCTGAGCGTCTCTCCAACAGGAGGACGCTAAGGTAGTGCAGTGTCCTCCTCTAGGACATGTCAGATGGTTTGGGAGAGACGTGGCACAGGACGTTTCGGTTCAGCAGCGTCCCAGTGATGCTAGTGGATGTTCCTGTATCCCAGCGTCCGTCCTAAATATCAAAATTGTGTGTAATGGGACTGAAACTCGTAATTTTGTGTTTTTCGAGGCTCATTTAAAAAAATTGAGGCTATATAGCTACTGAACTGTATTCAGCATGTATAATGCAAGGTTGAGTGTTCAATGATATGGTCCCATATAACTCTGTTTAATACAATATGTTTCTACTAGTATATAACCCTACAGATGCATGGATAATCAGATAATTTTCCGCATGCTTTCTGCTTTATAAGAACAGAGGTGTTTCATGACCACTACAGACTACCTTTGATTTACAGATATTTTGTCAACTTACTAGAGATGAGGAATGGGACAGTAGGTTCCTGTAAGAACTGGTGGTGTATGCTGTTATTGTACTTCAGCTATCTGGATCTCTACATGGCTTAGAGCACCTCAACCCAAATTGGGTTGCATCTTAAAAGGTCTGCTTGTAAATGGGAGATCTTTTAATTTCCATGGCAAATTGGCAATCACTCTGTCAATGCCTCTCATATAAGGTTTCGTCTGACCGTGCATGCAATCTCCTTATGTTTGATTGTTAATTAATAAGATACACATTTCTTTGATATATATCATTTAATATTGATTTGTTGTAAATTGGACCTTCATTTTTTCAACTTTTAGTCAATTATAACTACATTCAAGTTAAACCAGCATATATGCGCTTCCTTTAAATTTTCTCTTGAATTTCTGTTTATATAAAAGTTAGCTTATAGGATATGAGGGCAATTTGACATTATATAGTCATTTATTATCCTATAACAATTTAAAGTATTATATAATAAACCCCGACGGTCAGACCATATAGATGTTGAGATTTATTTGATTGGTGGACTTGATTATGTCAAGAGTCAAGAGATGTTGTATGAATTGGTCATCCTGTCCTAGCATCAGCCTGAATTGCTTTCATGTGAGAAGCCGCTGAAACCTTAGAAGCAGTGTTCTTGTATGTGTTGCTTGGTACGGGCGAGATCATGCGTGTTGGTTTGGTGATGCTTACAGACTTCATTTGATTAGAACTATTTATATTCGTTAAAACTCTGTTTATATAATTTGATTAGTTATTAGTAAAACTCTATTTATACTAATTTGACTAGTTATTGACACTAAAACACTAGTTATACTAATTTGACTAGTTATTGACACAGAAAACACTATTTATACTAATTTGACTGGTTATTGACACTAAAAACACTATTTATACTAATTTGACTAGTTATTGACACTAAAACACTAGTTATACTAATTTGACTAGTTATTGACACAGAAAACACTATTTATACTAATTTGACTAGTTATTGACACTAAAAACACTATTTATACTAATTTGACTAGTTATTGACAATAAAAACACTATTTATACTAATTTGACTAGTTATTGACATTAAAACTCTATTTATAGAATAAACACCCGCTCTTTGCAGCGGGATTGAATTCTTTATGAATTAATTTCAATCAAATCATTTATATCGGCACTTGAATAAAAAAAAAAGAACAATATGTAGTTCAATTAATTATTTGTAGAAAAAATATTAAGCAAAACCATTCAAAGAACTTACCTAAAAAGACAACATAAAAATTACCTCTTACAATCTATCAAAAGTGTCATTTCATTTAATAGTCATAAAAAAAAAGAAAACAGAAATGTATTATCTCTTAATTAAAAAATGCTCTACATGTATTTTATGATTAGCAGAAAGAAATAAATTTGTACTTATGCTAACGTCGTAGAAATTCTATTGTATGGGCAAAATAAGAGTTAAACTGGAAAACAACAGAAATTATTTTTAGGGTCCAGTTAATCGTTTATATTAATATTCATATATGGTTCAAATCGTACACAATAGATCCAACGACAGTATTTGGTGCATAGCCGTACTAAATACACCCCAATGCTATCTTATCCGCACATCACAAATATAATACATCACGATGCATATCTAATGACTTTAAAAAGTTTAAGAAACATTATAAGTTTTCCATCGAATCTGAACTGTTGAAGCATTGATCGGACAGCTCCCAGCTCCAAATCAATGAGGAAGCACCGTTCTCCCTAGCCTTTAAAGAGTAAGTATATGACTATTTATTGAGATTAAAACACTATTTATACTAATTTGACTAGTTATTGACATTAAATTAAACTCTATTTATACTAATTTGACTAGTTATTGACATTAAAACTCTATTTATGCCAATTTGAATAGTTATTGATTGTTATGAGGTAACCTGACATTTTATTCACATATTATCGATGAAGTACTTATTGATTTCTTTTTAGGGAAAAGAAAAACTTCAAGCACATATTATCAGCCCTTGAGATCATCTGACAATACATGAATATATTCAGATTGATGATAACTGAAATGTTTTTAAGAATCACAAGAAAATTGCATAGAAGCATTAGAGCAAAAGTCACAGTAAAAGACAAAAAATGTATCATCAGATTAAAGGAAAACACCAAAAATAAGATTTCACTCAAACTAAAATCAAAGGCTCGTAAAAAAAATAAAATGAAGAGCACTAATGGTAAAGAAAAAACTGCAAAATGAATATAATAGTTATCTGTTTCGAGTCTTTTGACACACATTTTGTCTTTATGCATACTTGAGAAATGAATTACTGCTAAAGCCATAAGAAAGAGAGATGGAGGCTACACAATGGTTTTACATGTTCGATCAATTAATGAATAAAATCTCAAAATATTATGATCTACAAATGTCGAAAACACATTAATGCTACTGCTGTTCCTTTGTACAAATTTTCCGAATAATTCAAACAAATTAATGAATTACTGATGCAATCATCTGCCCTTGAATAATTCAAGCCTAGATCAGATTTACTTCAAAGCCCTTTGTACAAATTTTCCGAAACACTCTTATTGCAAGACGATGAATGCTACTGCTGTTCCTGAAATTGAAAACACAATTCCTTCTCAGAATCTATCCCTAAATCTTGCACAAAACACTGGAATTAGGAGAAATAACAGTGTTTGTTAAAAAATTCATGATGTAGTAGAGAGACAATTGAACGGAATCAATCAATACTGAGTACCTTGCCAACGAAATTGCAAAATAGCAATATACTAAATAACAACGACAATCATCAAAGTGCTGTACTAACTCCCATGTTTGCTTAAGCCCCAAAATATAAAAGGACATGTCGATATGAAATTTTGGTCTTCCCTCTTCCAATTAGTCATTAACGTAAGACAAAGGGTGCCAAATAGATTTCCTTCTTGTTTATTCATTTTTGTTAAAAACAAATGAGGGCATCTAACTTCTGTCACTTTCTTATTAATGAATAGGAGCCATCTCTGGTCACAAATAACACACGGAAGACAAATAAAACTCCAACCTTAATAATACAGATCCTAAATTGAGTGTCGATTGAAGAGAAGAGGCAACTGGCAGTCTGGAAGAGACTGGAGACCCGATGAGGTTTTTTGCGGGGCTACTCATCTTCGGCGGTTGGTCTAGGGCGCTCTCCTCTATCTGCATAGGGACCCTCCGTCTTCAATATCCCAACCCCCGGGCCATCGGAGAGAGATGGCAACCATCATAGTTTCTTCCATTAACGGAGGAGAAGGAGGAGAGGGTTGATACAAAGAGGCGGAGACTATTATGGAAAGCACCTGTTCGTTGGAGGGACGTTTTACTTAAACGGAGTCGCTGAAGTCGCTGGAGGAAAGCACCTATTCGCTGTAAATCAGAGCCATAACTACGTTCTTCATCGAGCGGTTAATATTGAGACACGTGGCTGCGTGAAATCGTTTTTTGCGTCAAGCGTTTTTTATACTACAGTAGATAAGAGCTCTGACTGACTGTGTCGATAATTGTGCAGTGAGAGGACAATTAGATATAGAAATGTATTGCGAAACAATTAAATAGGAGATTTGAGTACGGGTCCGGGTATAAATGGGTTATTAAGGTTTAACCCGTAACCCAACCCATCATACCGGGTTTTGCAGAATCTCAACTCGTACCCGACCCGGTAGAGCCTCAACCCGGTAAAAAGTGGGTCGGGTTGGACGGGTTAAACGGGTTAGACGCGTTGACGGGTTTTATGTACACCCCAAACTAGCAGTAATTATGTTATGTACTGAAGTTAAGTTCAATGATGCCACCACCAGTCACACCTCATACACTCTAAGTCGTTGACGAGCTAGCTTTATGATGAAGCTACTGGTAATGGTATTGGCAATGAGAGCTCTGTACCAGTATCGTCAGATTTGGCAATTGACCCTCATATGGTGACTCATGTCCAGCCACCACACTGCGAGTAGGCACATCGAGGTGAAAGCCTCTTCTTTTTGTATCGATACTAGTATCAATCATAAAGAGACGGTCAAGGAGGGTTTTGAGAAGGAGCCGGAATGTCCAATTCAGCTCTCGTCTGATTCTCAGTGGGAAGCAGCCTCTTTTGCAGTAACTCCTTTGGCCATTCAGCCGCCGCACCCAAGCAGGAGAAACCTCAGGATCCAGATTAAAGGATCCACTTCCTCAGGTACAAGAATCCCTTGTGGATCTTTTCTCATATACTAGCTTGACAGATGAACAAGTAAGCAACCACTTTACAGTGTATGGTATTCGTTTGGGAGTGGACGATGAGTCAAGGGTGGATTTTATTCATAGACTTAGAATGCTTGCCGAAACTCAATTAGCGAAATTGTTGGAAGAAGCTCTTAATTGTTCCAGAGCAAAAGGAAAGAAATCCAAACAAGCAACACCAATTTACTTATATGGGGTTGTTGTGGATGATGTTTTAACCATTCAACCATAAAAAATTTTCTGTTATTGAACTTAACTTTAGTACATTATTACTGCTTATCTTACAATAATCTTCTTAAACGATCACTACATCAAATTACCCATCACCCGACGCTTTACCCAGCAGCACAAGACGAACCGCCTGCGTATCCCATACCCTATCTCGAGTGAGAGATGAAGCATCAGCGAAACAAAACTTCATAAATAAAATAATAAATCTGTACTATAGAAAGAGGTGTAGCACTCCAAGCACCTCAACTATGCTACATCATCAACATTATTGGTTTTGTTTAAATCTTTTCATCTACTTTGATCCAATGATTTATATGTATTCTTTTTCCCCATTTAATAAGATGAATGTAATATGTCTAAGACAAAATGTAACCCTTAAAATGGTCCAACACCTATGTGCTATTATTAATAAATTATTACATTATTATTATCATCATCATCATCATCATCATTATTATTATTATTAATTCAATATCTAGTCCATTTTTTTAAAACAAATACTTTGAATATGTAAGTTTTATTATTTATTTGATATCATATTTCGGGGCGAAGCCCGAGTTTCAGCTCTAGTTATTATAAAACAAAACAAAAAGGAAGGGTTCTCATCTCTATCTCTCTCAGAAAGTAAAGCACGTTCTCTCTTTCTTATCTTCTTCCAAGAGAAAAAGAAAAATGGAGAACTTTCGAGAGATCGGCCAGCCTCCGCGCGCCTTCGCCTCCAACTCTTTCTTCTTCGCCGTCGGTCATGGCGAGGTGAGATCGGGATCTCTCCCTCCGCCTCTGCCTCTCTCTTCTTCCGTCGTCGACCATCGCGAGGCGAGATCTGGATCTCCACCTTCGCCTCCGCCTCCGACCCTCTCCTCTTCCGTTGTCGGCCGTGGCGAGGCGCGAAGGGATCTCCGCCTCTGAGGCGGCTGAGCCTTCGAGGATTGTGTCCAAGCTAGGGTTTTTGCCCTAACCATGCATATTTTGACTTGTTATTAATCCGTAGAGACCAATAGAGAATAAATAAACACTGAAAGTCAGAGAAGGCATGGGGTTAGTTTGTGCAAGAGGTCAAACAAAACAACCAGTAGTAGGTTCTTTTCAAAAGCTAAAACAGTCAAAAGGGACATTAAGTTAGAAATCCACTTATGTAATAGAGTTGATCTACTAAGATATTAAGCAGCGGTGTAGGATTAGATCCCACATATAGTAAGTTCAT
Source organism: Cyperus esculentus (assembly GCA_030179965.1). NCBI lineage: Eukaryota > Viridiplantae > Streptophyta > Magnoliopsida > Poales > Cyperaceae > Cyperus > Cyperus esculentus. The sequence continues at coordinate 3,351,519 of JASGLE010000003.1, read as the reverse complement.
TTTCTTATAAATTGAGAAAACTCTTTTTCAAAGATTCTATAGCGATTTCCTATTAAAAAGGAGATAGTTACCTCTCAGAAAATTCTAAAAATATATGAGCTTGGTTTCGGCACGGCTGAGCTTTCGAGGGTTCCTTTTTCTACCTACCTCCATCTCCTTCGGCCATTCTCAAAGCTTCTTCCTCAGAGCTTCTCAATGGTGCCGATCAAGAAAATGGTATGCTGTTTATCGATACCACTTGCAATCGCTCTTTCCTTGACTTGGATTTGATCTGACTCTTTATCGATGCAACTTGCAAACTTCAACTTAATTTTCCTGAGTATGTCTCGAACAATTTTGGTTACTCCCTTCGATTGATTTTCCATTCTTTATAAATTATGCTATGCACCAAGAATGAACAAAGTTAACTAGATTAAGAAATACAACTAACAGTAAATAAATAAAATATAGATAATCGCAGTTAAGTGAAAGCTATAAACAATTCTACTCTATCTTATATGCTTTGCAAAAGTACCAAGCAATATTCTCTTATGTACGTAGTAATACAATTAACATATATAATTGACATATAGATAAAGAGAAGCATACCATGAAAGACATTTGATGAAACCAGCAAGAGCATGAAGATAGTTTCTCCAACCAAGCAATCCAAGCAGTTAAGTGGTTTGAACATGTTGGATCTGAGAAAAAACTATCTATTGAGAAAAATATCTAAAAAAAATAATTTGAACAACTACAAAAGACCAAAAAAAAAAAAAAAAAAAAAAAAAAGATTTTAATTACCTGTGAACAAAATTGCAAACAAGATGGGCTTTTTAGGCAAATAGGGAACCTAATTCACATTTGTGAACTTCCAAAGAGACCAAGTTTTGTTGCTGAAACATAACAACATATAATTTTTTTTTTTTTGAGATAAAGATGAGGGTCAAACCACTCAAATTTAAATGTCTATAAATGACTCCCATCCGGGTTTCGAACCGCGACCTCCCACATGGAGATAACAACATATAATTAAGTCTGGATGTCATATGCTAGTTTATTGAAAATAATCAAATTAAAGTTACCATAAAGCATGTCCTCATTGAACTGATCAAATTATTATGTATTCCACATTAAGCTCGTTTTTGTTGTATTCCATATTTTAAAAGAAGGATGTGAGCATTTATGGAACCAACCTCAAAAAAAAAAGGATTTCACATCGTCTGCCTTAAGGCACCGTGCCATGAGGCAAGTGGACCGTTGGATAGTCTCAAGATTCGAGCCTGCACGAATCTTGAGGCGATCCAATGGTCCACATGCTTCATGGCACGGTGCCTTAAGGCAGAGGATAAGCACTCCCTCGAAAAGGGATCTCTTTGGTCAGCAACTCGGCATCTTTTTTTTTTTGGCATTTTGAAGTCAATTAGAATAGAATAAAGTTCCTTATTTTATCCCTATACAAATACGAATTAAGGACCTAGAATGTCAATTTACAGAAAAAAGAAACAATATTGTTACACAAGAGATGAGGATCACTGGACATTTTATGATAAGTCCAGACTTACATCTATACAAAAAGACATACACATGCAAATAAAATAACAAAAGGTACCTTTTATGTTCTTTCTAGTTTTTTCTCCCATTCTATAATCATTGAAGCTAGCTTGAAAAGTGAACCATCTCCCTACAAAACAAAATATACAGTATATCTTTAATCAAGCAATTGATCAAAAACTTGACGCTTAGTAAAACAATCAACAATTGCCTTCTTCAGAAATTGCAGAAATTCTGAAATTGCAATGAAATTTGCTCTTATTATCAAAATCAGACGTTGATCTGTATACACTTTTGCTAAAGATTCAATGAGAAACAGAATTGAGAAGGAGATTGTACACATTTGTAGAGTGTATCAGCTCCGTCAGCAACTGCTCCGCCATTCATCATCGTGTAGTGCCGATCACACAAATGAACTTTCGCTGCACCGCCACAAGAGCATCCCAAGTTATATTCGACGGGCTATTCGGCTGCAGTGGTGAAATAAGTTTCTTTGACCTGCGCTCTTTGGCAGCAATTATGGACGCTGATGGTCCATTTTTGCAGCCTGGTTTTAATGATTCTTGCATGTTTTATTTTCTCATAATCCCCTCTTCTTTCTCTGATGCTCTCAATTATGCCTTTCATATTGTATACAATCACCTCTTCAAGTAGTTTTAACTCCTGCAGGCCCTTGGGGAGGCATCTCAATTCCTCACACCCATGTAGAATCAGCTTTCTGACTCTTGGCAGGGCATTTGCGGCAAGTTTCCATTCCACCAACTTATCCAAACCATTCAATTCGAGCTCTTGAAGTTTTTGAAATTCATGTGGACGAAACTCCAGAATCTCACTGTTATAAGACTCGTCCAGACAAAGTCTAGTAAGGGAAGGTAGTTGGGCCAACGTATATATAAATAAATGTGACAAGTTTGATTCTACTAAAGTAAGACTAGTGAGGTTTGAAAGATTATCCCGGGCACGGAGTACCTCCTCTTCTTCCGAATTATCAAGTCGCCCATGCAACACCATGCTTTGAAGGCATTGAAGTCTTGATTTAGAAAAGATTCTAGATGGAATGGAATGGCCTTCTCTTACTTTTAGTTTTAAATGTTTGACAAACTTTAAATTTGAGAGAGATTTTGATATCCTTTCTGCCTGGGGAGTTGAAAGCCCCTCCAAATCCAATATTCTAATATTTCTCATGATCTCTAAAGATTCATGTGTTCTGTGGTTCCAATTTGTGCAATCTGCACATTGAAGTGTCTGCAAGTTGACCAACTTCCCGATTCGTTCGGGAATTTTGACACTCTCTGCAAGAACATGCCTCAGAGTCTTAATTCTCCAAAATGACTCCGTTAATTCTTTTACTGAGCTTTTTCTTATGTCCAGTGTTTGTAGATTTAGGAGTTTGCCAATAGAAGAGGGTAGCTTCTGAAATCCAGCACAGCGTATTCCCAAGTACCTTAAGTGGATCAAGTTGCCAATTCCGTCAGGTAATTTCTCAGTAACTAAGCCATGCAAATCGATAACTCTGAGAAACTTTGATTCGAGGAGAAACTTCATTGTGTGAGGTTTAGACTGTTGGGAATGTTCCACCCAAGAGTCACAAAGGAACGAACGAAGTATAGGAAATGATTTATGGAGTCTCACAAGATTGTGTGTATAATTTTGGATAAATAGCCGTCGTAGCTTTTCTGGATGCACAAGATCAGCATTGTCATGAACTTCGACAAAAGTAGATTCGTGCGCTTCAGATCGAAGAAAAGCATGAATTTCGTTGTCTACTGCAACGATAGCAGGACATCCGAATTCATCCTTTTCTTCAATATTTACAAGAGATCTTAAGATCAATTCATTCAGATAGGCCTCCCCAACCTCTTCTAACGTTTTCCCAGAAACTGGTTTTATAAATCCCTCCACAATCCATATGCGCACCAACTGGTTGGCTTCAAAACCTGTACATTGTGGCTGTGCTGCAAAGTACAAGCAGCATGATTTCAATTGATGGGGTAAATCATGAAAGGTCGAAGACAACATCCTATCAAGTCTGCTGTCCTCGCTACCTTCAAGATACTCATATACCTCTTCCCAGTTAGATACTTTTTTTGAGCGTAATAGGCCTGCTAGCAGCACAACAATTAGAGGTATACCCCCAGTTACACTGTGAATTCTTTGTATGTATTCAAGAGGTGAATTGTTTGGAAACCTTTGAAAAAAGAGGTCCTGGCTTTCGGAACTACGGAGGTCATCAAGGAATTCAAAAGGAGTGATCCCTTCTAACTCGCAAAACTTTGCAATCTCACTCTCAGTCTTTGGTATTAGAAGAATTCTACTACCATTGTTTCTATCAGGAAGGAAGTTGCTTGCATCCTTCCAATCTCTCAGCCTAGATATACCATTTAAAAATATTAAATACCGTTTTTTCCAATGTTATCAGAACCGGACCGGACACTGACTCGGTAGGGCTTCGGTCAACGGTTCGCTGGTCCGACCGTTGGGTAATCTCATCAATATGACCACTGAATGGTAATCCTCTTCAGTCAGGTCAACAATAGTCTGATCCTCCTCAAAGTGCGTCCCATTGGCAATCTCATCAATAATTTCTTGCATAGTAAGTACATCATTTTTCAGAGAAGAAGAATGGATAGTTTCATGTTCATCAAGATTAGTAGTTGACATTGCTCCTATAAAAGTTGAAATGATATAATAAGAGTTAGATTAGTAAATTAAATTAAGTAAAGTTGTCCAAGTTGAATTTTAAGAGGTCTGACTTGAGTCTGTTCATAAAACAGTACTACATTTTGATCTGAGCATTTCATCAAACACATTATAAGCATTCAATGTTTATACAATAAGATGAGATCATTATAATAATTATAGTCCTTTTTTAAGTACCAAAGCATCAAATGATGTAGGATGCACAAATTGTAGCAACGTGATATGTCAGGCCTGTAACCAAAGAAAAACTGAAAGCATACATGTACTCTTATATATTGCCATGGTCAATATTAGCCCAGATTTTCTTTTTTGGGAATTTACACATAAAAAGGATGAGAAATTAAGTAGTTTATTGTTTGTCTAGACTAGGGCAATGACCAGTTAATTAGTGATATATTCATTTACAGGCTATCATCCTACAAAACATATAAACTTCAGTTGAGACATTTCTTCGAACAGGTTGAAGCCATTTACCATTCAGTGGTCATTTACCAAATTCAAATAAACCATTTTTTATAAACAAAGCAAAAACTTATTAATACAATTAGTTTTGATTTGAGAACTTACAGATTAAACTTTGGTTTTGATTTTGGGCCAACGTTGTTCAATTTGAGTAGCTTCTCTTCTCTTCGTTGCTTCAATTTGAGTACTTTCAATGAGTTGGTGCTGGTGGCTGTTCTTGTAGAAATGGATTTTGGGGTAAAAAGATCCCATGATTTCTCTGTCAATCTGCCTATTGACACTTATTGAGATTTCTTTCCAATAGTATACGAGAAGAGAAGGAAAGAATCGCTGAAAAATGAAATCTCTGCAGACGCGATTGAAAATCTGGTAAGATTGTTCAATACGCAATGAACCGGGTTTATTTGTAGACGGTTTTCTGGGTCTAGGCCATGAAACCGCTCAATCCACCCGGATTTTAACGGGTTTCATACATACACGGTCCTTTTTGAGAAACAAACCGTAGTAACAGGCGGTTCCGGTTTTTTCCGGTCGGACCACCCGGTCCGATCCGGTTTTGATAACACTGGTTTTTTCTCTAATAGAGATTTAGCCTTGTTGACGAAGTCTCCTTGCATGGAGTCTTCAATCTCTCGATCTTCTTGTTCTACTACCTACGTATACAAAAATTGACTTTGTTGAGGCAGATAATGATTCGGTTTTCCTTTTATTTTTTATGACATGACTTCTATCCGAATATAGAGAATCTTAAATTTTGTTATTGTTAGGTATGGTTTTACCTCAAACAACTATTGTTGGGTAGGAGCTGGGGGGCTTACTATAAGGGATATGTACATTCCTTTTTACATGTTTGATATATATATGTAGATCTTTGGCCACACAAAAACAGTTGTAACTCGTGGCTCGCTTAGGATCGACTTGGGATTGGCACGGTTAACAACTCTAGCTAAACTGGTTCAAGCTAGTCTAACTCGTATAGACATATGATCCGATTTGAGTTAGGTCCAACTTGATTCGTGTCGACTATATAGCTATATTATGTAAGAATAATAATTCGCAATTAAGTTTTTTTCGAGTATTATTTTATAGTACCTAGTAATTTTTCTTGTTTATTCTCTTGTAAATATATATGTAGATTATATTTATTACAATTAAACAATACATATTATATTGTCAATAGTTAATTATTTCTGAATTAAAAATAGTTGTTTGAATGGTTTTACAATAAAAATAAGTTATTTAAGATGAGCCATGAGCCGACTTGAGCTAATTTGAATTGAATTCTATTTGTGGTTTTGACTCGAAACTGACTTACAAAGCTTGCTCGAGCCAACTCGAATAATGTTTAATCAGAGTTTGAGCTAGCCCCAACTCGACTCATAGACAACACTATGTAGATCCTGATAATACACAGATGATAGACTATGCTCTCTCATCGCATATCTGCCAAAATTGGGTTGAACTCTTTGATATTTTGATTCATTCTGTTAGGACTGGTCCGAATTATTTTTGTGGTTCATTATGCTTGTGTCCTTATTCCTTTTATATTTGTACTTTGTAACGAACTTATGAGGGAGAGAGAATAGAATTTTCTGAATTTAGGTCTTCTTCTCTTGCTCTCTCCCTCCCCAAAAAATCCTAGATTGCCGGGGAGGCCGGTCGGCGGCCTCCCTCTATTGCGTTCTCACCGTTTTGCTCTAACAAATTTGTATCAGAGCCAGGTTGATTCGTCGATGGTTGTTTGCATCTCCTCTGTCATTATTGGGATTTTATCTTGCTTCAGCTTTCGCTCCTCTGAGACAACGACGGTACCCCTTTTGCCCTTTTGCGCGATTTACTTGGTGACTTGTGCTGCTGAAATACTCGGTATTTGTTTTGTTTTTCGCTTGTACAGCAATTCCATTTGGGCTCTGACTGCAATTGAACCAAAATCACTCTAATTCGGTTTTGTGGCTTATAAGCCGATTGGATCAAGATTTTGTCCTTTTCTTCAATTCAGCCGGTGCACACCAATTAAGTATGAAGGTAATATGAATTAAAACTTCAAAATTTTTTAAGAATTTGGTGTTCGCGCATCAATGGAGTTTAATGGTAATTCGGGGTATTTGGAATATTAGTGGTATTGATATGTCTAGTTTCGAGTGATTTAGTCATATGGAGAATTGTTAATTTAGGGGTTTATGAATTGAAATGGAGATGTTGAAATTGGATATTTTTGGTGAGATTTTAGATACTCCAGGAGTTTGGTAACTTTTGTGTTATTTGTGGCGATTTCTTGGAGGTGTTAGGATTTTGAGTTTTGTTTCAAGGTATTGTGCTTGCACCCGCTGAGCTGACTTGCAGAAGAGTTCATTTATGTAGTAATCATCTTTGGGACCGGTGATGGCATGGTGATGGTTATGGTGCATGGTGGGTGTTCCGTACTTAGCGGTGTAGGATTTGAAGAACTTGTAATACTTTCGAGTATGTCGGCGTCTTTATGCTCTCTTTTGTGAAGCCAAATGTTTACCCCCATAAGGTTTAAGTGACTAGAACATTGTTGGGTTGGTTATTAGGGCAAATTGTGCATTGGAACCAGCCATTAAAGAGTTGAAATAGTCATCGAGAAGGTGGAGTTGTTGGTTTGGCTATCTGTTTAGAGAATTTGACATCATGTACCTTTTGTTGTTTTGGTACTTGGATATTTGTTGCGGCCTCCATTTCGGTTTTGAAGAAGTGGTGTTTGATATGGTTGGATATTTCTGACTTGACATAGTCTTTGTTGGGTGGTTGATGGAACCATATTGTCTCGGTGTTTGGGATGTAGATGCTCCATGTGATTTGAAGATTTGAATTAGTGTCATTGTTGTTTCCATGGGATTTGGTGTTTGTGCCTCCGAATGGGTTATGTAATGCGGGTTTGCATCTTAGAATATGTTGTAGTCACTCCGGAGGTTGAGCAATCTGAATTTCAACACGTTGGTTCACCATTAGCTTGAAGGAATATTGAGTGATTATGGCAAACATTTAAAGGCTATGAAGATGTTCTTCCTCATGCTTGAGTCTCGCTTGGATTGCATTAAGGTAATTTGATGTTTCTTTTGTTTGTGCTTGGTCTAGCAATGGTTTCTTGGAGCACTATTTCAGCTAAGGTGGAGTTTGTTTGGGGTTGTTTATTGTGACTCAATGTTTGAGTCTGTTATGTTTGGTTGTAGCCTTGTGCTAGTTTAATTGCTAGTTTTTGCTAGTTTTTGCTAGTTTTTATGTTTAGTTTGTTTTTAGTACAATTCGGTCTAAGCTAGATATTGTTATGGATTGACTTGAATTGTTTTGTACCCCATTGGACTTGTGTCCTTATTCCTTTTATATTTGTACTTTGTAATAAACTTATAAGGGAGAGATAATAGAATCTTCTGAATTTGGGTCCTCTTCTCTTGCTCTCTCCCTCCCCACGAAACCCTAGATCGCTAGGGAGGCTGGTCGGCGGCCTCCCCCAACCACGTTCTAACCGTTTTGTTCTAACACATTCCACTTGGTATTTTTCATGTAGACATATTTCAACTTAAAACCAACACTGATCTTTGCATAGAACTAGGTCTATCAAGAACTTAAGGTGTTTAATTAAGGAAAAACTAATTTAAGGTGGCATGGATTTTTTTTTGAGATAAAGATGAGGGTCAAGCCACTCAAATTTAAATGTTTATAAAGGGCCACCCATCTGGATTTCGAACTCGTGACCTTCCACACGGAGAGCGTTGCCCTTGACCACTAACCAAAGGCTAATTATTAAGGAGGTATGGAGTTTAACAATCAATGAAAAAACTTATTTAAGTCTGAGGAACAAGGCAAAGAAAAAGGACGACACTAAGATTTACGGCAATGTAAATCGACAGACTATACAAGAACGGAAGGGGAACATATAACTCTCTCTCCATCTCTCTCCCGAAGTCAAAAGAAATGGGAAGGAAGAAGAGAGAGTCAGTCCTTACTTTCTGAGCAGGGGCAGTCCTCTAAGTGATTTTGATTAAATTGCAGCCTTTGATTTAACGGGCGGTGGGATGATGTAAACCTAAAATTTGGGTTACCTCAGAGGATCCGAATTTGTGCTATGTGGGCTTCGCAAAACCGCTATCGGCCTACATTTTTTCTCCTTTATTTCTTTCCAAACCAAAACTCCAATTTCCAAATCCAATTAATAATCTCCAAGTCAATCATGAGATTAAATTTTACATGCTTTACATGTGCTTTTAATGTATTTGAGATAAATGTAATTTTGTATTGGACTGAACAATGGAAGTTCATGGAGAAGTGAAATATACGCACCTTTGAGTAAAAATCATGTGATATTTTACTAAATTCGAACTTCGCTGGTAGATTTTTCCAGACAACAATTTCAAAATGGGTCCAGACCTCTGTATTGTTGTATACCTCCTTTGCCAACAATGATTCCCGGCCAGTAACACGCACATTAACAATGGAAACAACTTCTCTCTTGTTTCCACCTTTTAGAAGTACTTCCTTCAGTTTGTGGATATTATCTTTCATACCTACCGGTTCGTCGATACCCCTATTCATTAGCAAAATTACATTAGTGTTAGAGCCGTATATTGAAAAGATGGAAGAAGAAAAAGAAGATGCATGATGCATCATAGTGTTTAATGGTACTTATGCACAAGACTCATTCTTTCAGGATCTGGAAAAGTTTGAAGGAACTAAGATGCATAATGAAAAGCAATGACTAATTAGTTGGATTTACTGTTATAAAAGTAATGACTAATGACCATAAAAAGCATAATACTGCATACAATGTTAGATTAATATAAGGGAGAAGATACTTGTCTCCAAATACAAATCCCCAAGTCAAATCTCCAAGTTTGACCAACCCACCATTAATGTCAATATGCAAAATATAAATAGTTATTACATAACTTTCAGAAAAATATGAAAAACCGACATTGGTAATAATACTTACAAAGAGAAGTATAAATATTAAACAATCAAAGTATAAATACCTATATATGAAACTTTTAAAAATCATCACAATATCAAGAATGTAAAAAAACGTTTCATCCCAAAAATCTCTAGGTTAAATCCCCAGTTTGACCAAATAATTGCTAATACAACTAACTTTCCCAACAGACAAAATATAAATAGTGAACATTGTAAGTATAAATTATTATATCACAAAGTGTAAATATTATACATACGATACTATTTAAAAAAAAAAGTGAAGTACTTGTACTCCCACTGTTTACATGAATATGCTTGATGTACATTGATATATAATTTATTTGTTTGCTCGTTCAATTGTTAATAGGACTGATATTATTGAAATTGGGAAAAATTATTTTTCCCCAAAACTTAATGTATAGTGCCATTGCATAAAAAAAGTATAAATAATTATTACATGACATTTAGAAAATTATAAAAAATGATACATATACTAATATCTCTAGTCAGAAAGTAAAATATTATAAAAGCAATGTACAAATAGTTACTATACAATTTATGAAGTGACCAAGTATAAATAGTAAACATTAGAAGTACATAAAATTATATTCGGCCGAAGTATATATATCTTTATTTTGAAATTTAATTATGGATATGCAAAAGCAAAAATATTGGTACACGAAAGTAAAATTTTTGATGTATAAAATCTAACAAATACTTAATCTTGATATCAAAATACAAACTAAAAAAATAAGAGTTAAAAACCGGTTTCAATATATTGATATGCAAAAGTAAAAATACTTAATGAACCATGTACTAATAGAAATAACAATATGAGCATCATTAATATTAATGATATGATTTTTTTTTTATTATCTTTGTTCTAATTTGAGTCTAGTATCATAATTTTGATTATGTCCTCCCTCGACGCTCCAACATTGGGACGGGCAATCGGTAATCGGCAATCTGCAATCTGAAGGGTGACGATGATTATCTGGAAATTGATTTGGTTTACTTACTGTCACTGATGGCACATTACCTATCCGGCTATCCCTCTCACTAAACTTATAGTTCTCCTCAAATTTTTCGCTTCAATATGTGGTCTCCAGAGATCCCTTGAGGCACATGTATCAAATTCATGAGCGAGATTTAATTTGAGCATATTCCTCTTCTTGGCATGCGATCAGAGAGAGGTGATGATGGAGAGTTGCTATCATGCCCTGTCTCTTCAAATTTTTGAAGACACGATCAGAGAAAGGTGAGAGGGAGAGAAGCGCTCTAGAAGGAAATTCGCAACCCGGAAGGAAATTGCGATGCGATTCAAAGAGAGAAGGTTTGACCTGATCAGTTTGGGGATTTAGAGTGGGGATTTAAGTTTGGGGGATAGAAGATTTACCCTTTATAATATTTGTTACTTTTTGTAATGGATAAATATATCACGCCCCCCCCCTCTGCCCCCTCCACTCTCGATGCGCTGGCAGAGAGAGGGAGAATAGTTTAGAATGTTTACAACGTTTTGTAAACTGTTGTTTTGTCTTTTAGAACGTTTAGAACGTTTTATAAACTTCCCATATGTTCCCAAATTCATTTAGAACGTTTTGTAAACTGCCCATCTGTTCTCAAAATTCATTTAGAACATTTTGTAAACTGTCTAAATTCATTTAGAACGTTTTGTAAACTGACAATCTGTTCTCAGAATTCATTTAGAACGTTTTGTAAACTGACAATCTGTTCTCAGAATTCATTTAGAACGTTTTGTAATATGTCTTTTTATTTTTTTTTTTTCGGGCCAGTTTGGGGGCAGTGGATAGGGGGCAGCATATCAGCACCCTAGTTAAAAATAATGTATTTTCTTCTAGTTAAAAAAAAAAAAGATAATGTCTTTTGTACAACGAGCATATTTACTTCAACATCCTGAAATGGAGTGGCAGAGATCTTCTTCTTATTATTTTTTTTTTAATTACTTGACAGTGGCTGACATGTAAATTAAGTTCCATTATATGAGCAAATATACCGTGAGCTTAAGCTCACGGAGCCTTCCGTGAGCTTAACCTCCAAAAACCTATCAAATCACTTCCAAATTTCAATTTATATGGCTCAATAAATTCTTCATATCAAAATCCTATAGCATGCAAAAATTTTCCATTTTTGGAGATTTTTAAGTATTTGTTCTAGATTTTTTAAAATGATACATAAAACATTGAATATTTTATTAATATTCTATAGTCACTTTTAAAAAATCTCAAACAAATACTTAAAAATCTCCAAAAATGAAAAATTTTTGCGTGCTATAAGATTTTGATATGAAGAATTTATTGAGCCATATAAATCGAAATTTGGAAGTGATTTGATAGGTTTTTGGAGGTTAAGCTCACGGAAGGCTCCGTGAGCTTAAGCTCACGGTATATTTACTCCCATTATATTATATTTTTCCAAAAATAAAACAATCAACTGCATGTCCCGAGAAAAAAAATATAAAAAAAAAATGCTCGTAATAATCTTCGGAATTAAAACAACTACTTTCTAATTGTAGGCCCGGCATAACTACATGGTGTTATAATGAATTAAAACAGGCCTTGCCTATATAACTTTCTTATCCAAGGCCCAGCTCATTTTTATGACCAAACTTTTTAATCTCCAAAAGCAGATGAAATGATATCTCAAAATTATTAGTGAAAGGATCCGGCCCAAAATTTGGCAGGGCAACTATATATATTTTCCTTTGATTTAGCAATCATATATGATTAAATTTTTGAGACACCAGAAGTTATAAATGTTTTTTAACCAAAAAGTTTACATTGTAATATAAACTTATTTCATTACATGATAAAGTACTCTCAAATGACAATTTTACAGAAACTGAATTATTAGTACTGCGAAACAAAACAGATACAATCACACGTTTTTCAGTTATTTAGCACAGGATTTCTAATTACTCGAGGAGGTCGAACGCAGAGCTGTCGAAGGTATCAGAAAGTCCGGTGCCGGTCTTAAACGTAAGCTTCTCTTTCGAGCCATCGGTGATGTAAACCTCGACAACAGAAAGCCAGAGAAGAAGCACTTTGGTCTTAACACCGGTTATCTTCTTCAGCTTCCCTTTCTCCACGAAAGCCGTCACCTCGGTGGCGTACGACACCACCTGCTTGATCTTCTTGAAATTGTGCTCTATTTTTTTTTTTCTTTTGAACGAACCACATGAAGCCGGCTTCTCAGTTGTAACCAAACTCCTCTACGTTTTCAAACGGAAGGAGGCCGTTCGGGAGGCCGAGATCTTTGAGCACTTGCAGGGACTTTATTCTTCTTGCATTCCGCATCTCCTTTAGTAATCTCGGCACTGTTTCTGTAGGTGTCAATGGTCTTAGATGCCATTTCTTTAGGTGAATTGTGATAATAAAATTCTTTTGTAATGATTAATTGAAAATATAATGATGTATGATTGAGTTGGATGAAATGAAAAGGAATTCAGGGATGTTTATATAATGGATCATGGCCTTCTTAATTATAAGTATTATATTGCTTAATTAAGTAATTTGATAGAGTGTGTATGCTTGAAGTGCATAACTTCTGCCTTAAGCTAATATATATATGCAGTGAAACATGTGGACCACTGGATTGTCTCAAGATTCGTGCAAGCTTGAATCTCGAGGCGATCTAATGGTAATGCTTGGCGTTCCCTTGACAAGTTGACGTTGTGCCTCATGTTTGACCGAGCTGGTCAATTTTGAAGTAATTATATATGAGGAGGGATCCAATAACCATGGGCAGCCCATCAATACCCATGGTGACCATTTTTTTTATTTATACATAAATTGAAAAATCTAAACCGTTAGATGTATTATATATTATCTCAATAACATATACATAAAAAATGATAAAGTTCTAACATTATTTTGATAGCCATCAGGAAAAGAGAAAAAAAATAAAACTTGAACCGTTGATTTTTGTTAATGCTTGATGCATATGAAAATAAAATCAAAATGGTATAATTTTTTTGTATACACATAAAATATGATATATACAACATATTTTATCAATTAATATTGTTATTTAAGAATTTAAAATATAGTTATTTAAGATTTAATTTTATGGTCACCGATCGGTCACCAAAAATATGGTTTTTTGATCCCTCATTATAAGTATAAAATTATTTACCTTAATTTCTACGCTTTTGCCAATCACTTGAATTAATTAGTTGACGTACGTTGGCCGTTGGTCCACTTTGGGCAACAGCCATTTTTTTTTTTTTAAATATATACAATGAAAAATTGAAAAGTAATGGCAATATATATTATGTTCCAATGTCGTCGGTTTAATAATGTAGAGGGTCATAGTCATACATTAGAATATCTAAAATACGGTACCTATTTCTTGACAAATTAGACAAGTTGAATTAAAGTTATAACGCACACAGCATAAAGGAATGGTAGAAGAAGGAAATGCGATGACAAGAATATAAGCATAAAACATTTTTAAATTCTAACTTTATGCTAATATTGACATGTGATCGATATATAACTACAATTATTTTTTTACAATTGAGAAATGAGAATATTGTCTTTTGCACTGAAATTTTGTCTAAAACCATTTGGATGATTTATGTCCAAAGTTACGACTAAACTGTTCGATTCAATTTATATGTTTATCAACGATGATAGCGTGTGGCCCCACCACTTTAAATATAACCAACATACTATACATCTGTATGTTATTCTTATTATTAATACCTACATGATTAGGGTCACGGTTGATTAATTGCCAACAATTTTATCGTACCCATCAAATTAATTTGATGGACACCATATTTTAAACAGAAGCATCATATAATTAATTGCCCACGCATTAAATATTGTACTAGTGAGAATAAGAGAACGTACTTGTCATTAAATATTCTGTAAAATCACCTAATTAAGCTAACTGACTTAAACGAAATTTTTATAAGGACAATTGGTACTCTCAAGTCTCAACTCATCATCTGCTCTGTACCGTGAATGTCACGGTCCAAATAAATAAATTTTGAACACGCTAGAGTGTTTCCCCCGGCCCAATTATTATCTGAAAGTCCACCATGGCTGTCTCAATAAATAGACCCACAAAACTACACCAAGTCAACAGCACAAACTTTCCATCATTGCATTGCATTTGTATGGCCAGCAACACTATATAAACCCAGTCCCACTATGCAATCTTAATCATACCAAAAGCAGTACTTAATTACAAGTTTACAACTCTTTTCTCCACATACAAAGATATATACCTATATATATAGCTCAAAGGATTCAATGGCAACTAAAATCATCGACAACCATAGGGAAGGTGCAGATGTCGTCCGAGGAGATGCCGAGTGCAAGAAGAAGTCGCTTCAACTGCTCGAAGAGCTTGGCTTACCAAACGGCCTCCTTCCTCTTGAAAACATAGAAGAGTTTGGCTATAACCATAACACCGGTTTCATATGGTTTGTTCAGAAGAAAAAGGTAGAGCATAATTTCAAGAAGATCAAGCAGTTGGTGTCCTATGCCACCGAGGTGACGGCTTTTGTCGAGAAAGGAAAGTTGAAAGAGATAACTGGAGTTAAGACTAGGGAGCTCCTGATCTGGCTTTCTGTTGTTGAGGTTTACGTTGAGGAGAGTAAGAAAGATAAGATTACGTTCAAGACTGGTACCGGACTTTCTGACACCTTTGACGTGTCTGCCTTCGAGATTTAATTTGTGTTGCTATCTATTTTTATGCGCCTAGATAAAAATAATGTTAATTTTCTATCATTATTTGTCTTGATTTATACTACATTATGTAATACATTTCAAAAAAAGATTATTGTAAGATAAGAGTTGTTATGTATTCAATGAAGTTATTCAAAAATTGAAAAATTTTATTGCATTTTCATTGCAATTTATTTTTTGTCACCTCTATCTCAAAATACATCACAAACTCAATAGGGTACAGAGAGATAATCTCATCCAATTGTGCGCCAATAGGCATCAAATGGAGCAAATGCTTGCAAAACCAAGAACCAAAATTAGTCACCATAAAATATCCACATTAGTCTTTGAGGGGGTCTAAATTAATCACAATAGCAAAAATCAATTACAAGAAAAGATATAAAAAACTTTCAACAGGACACATTGAAAAAGACCAAAAAAAAGATTCTGTAAAGATTAAAAACCAAGAATTGGAAGAAGATGCAAACAATAGACCCAAAAAACCTAGTTAGAATGAAAATACGGAGATGTTCATTTATTATTATAGTTTTTTTGATTCAAAAGATGGAGGTCTTAGCCCCCAAATTTTCATTTATCTGTAATAACGGATCACTGATGGGTGATCTTTGTGTTACAGACATAAAAAAAGTTAAAAAAAAAAAGAGAAAATAAAGAAATGAAACATCCAAGCAATATACAATCATAAGTGAGAAAAAATAGAAAAATGAAAATCTCTGCACAATTACTGCTACCCGGGAAACCACTGCTTGTACTCTGAAATTATTTCTGTGGTAATTTGCATTTGTGTTTTGGGTTCATCCCTGAAGATGCGAGTACATCTTTCTCTCCATACCACAAACCGTAAAGTCACGTCCATGTTTACCCAATGGCAGGTGTTGTTCTGTTGTGAAAGCAACTCAATATCACCCCTTCTGAATTGACTCGATGCTCCTTGAGCTTGCTGATATATATCATGAATGTATGACCTTATCTCCTTCACCCATGCACAATGCGTGAACAGATGAATGACTGATTCTTCATTCTCTTGACACATGACACATCTGTTAGGTAATTGCCAACCTCTTGTTCTCAAATTGTCTACTGTTAGGATCGCATTACGCATCATAAGCCAAGTGAAAAATAATACCCGTCTAGGTGCCTTAATCTTCCATATATTGGCCAGATTCGAATAGGGATGTGGTACGTTATGTAAGAAATTATAATGTGACTTAACAGAGAACCTTCCACCACTTCTTATCCATGTAACAGTATCATCTCGAGTAGGATCAATAGTCACATCTTGCAGCCTGGCTCTCAACAGATGCTCCGACGCATGAGGGGCAAAATCGGAAGAGAACTATAACTGCCAATTCCCTTCATGATACACTTCTGCAACCGTCAGGCTTCTCTGTGTTGTTATCGCGTACAGCTCTGGATACGATTGACTCAGTGGCTCACCCAACCATGCATCTTCCCAGAATCTCGTTTTGACTCCATTGGCAACCTGAAATTGTACTGAACAAGAAAAAGAATTTGTTAGTTTTGCTATGGATCTCCAGAATGGTGATCTCGCTCTGCCTTCCCATGGCCGATCTGAGATGTGGTGTACCGGCATTGCTTCCTGCCACCATTTGTTTTGACTAAACCAATGCCATATCCATTTGGATAGTAAAGCTTGATTCAATCTCTCAAGATTTTTAACGCCTAGTCCCCCAAACTTCTTATTCATCGTGACCACTGTCCAATTTGTGAGGCTTATGTATCACTTTTCCGGCTGTTGAGATTTGTGCCCATGCCATAGGAAACTTCTTCTTAATCTATCAATTTGCTTAATGACCCTCTTAGGCAGCAGAAAAGCCGACATGAAATATATGGGTATTGCCGTCAAAACCGAACCGAGCAAAACTTCTCGTCCCGCCATTGATAAATTTTCTGCCTGCCAACCCAGCAATCTGTTTCGTATGTTTTCAATTAGTTGTTTATAATCTGCAATAGTTAGGCCTTTGTTTGACAATGGTAATCCCAAGTATCTAATCGGAAACTCCGTGGCTTTGCACTGAATAACACTTGCCATCTGTCTGACTTGAAAGATCGGTGTGCAAGTTACCAGAAGATCTGATTTTTGTAAATTTACTTTCAATCCTAAAACTTTTGCAAACACCGTCATGGTCTGCCTTAACACTCGCAATTGCTGAATTTCTGGTTTAAGAAAGAACAATGTATCATCCACGTACAGTAAGCAACTGTGGCGGTAAGTAAGTACGGAGATGTCCATTTATTATTGGCTTAATTTTTTGTATACCCTTCAACTCTTTTCTTATTTCTCCCTCCACTCTTTAATATATTTTATTTGTCCCTCAACTCTTGTTAGCTTTTCTTATTTACCCATCTAGGGCATGTTTGGATGCTTCAGAACAGCTCTATTCCCAAGATAGAAGGCTGTTCCTAATCGGTAAGCGATCCAAACAACAAAATAAAAAATGGGAATAGTTCAGAATTGAGCTAATCTGCTGTTCCGAGGAAAACATGGAATAGCGAATAGCGTAGAGTGAAGTTAGCAAAAAGTAAAAAGCATCTTCTTTATTTTATTATTTCCCAGTTCCCACCCATTTTTTTCATAGCCTTATTTCACAATGCAGAAAAAAGGAGAAGTTATTTGTTCCTCTTGATCTTCACATGTCCAATAATGGAATCGCCGGACGTCAAGGCCGATACGCTCTTCACACTCTCCCCGTCATTGCGAGTTTATAGAGATATCATTTGCATATGTTTTTTTTCTTCTTCCAAGCTCTTTCTTTTGTTGTCAGTTAGTAGTGCAGAGTAGGAAATGGTAAGAATCAATGAAGGTCGGGCCTCTGTTCTTCAATCACAATGCTTGATAAGGGCCACCTAAAATTTCACTCGATTAAACCGATTTTGCATACTCAAATATGACCAGTGAATTGGTTTTCATTTTTGTTCGAATCTTGGTTGTTTCAATATTTAATTTGAATCATGCCATATACGCCAGTTGGCATCTCAAAATAGTGTTAATTAATTATTTTATTTTTTTAATTGAGCAATGAAATATTTAATATCTAATTAATTAGGTGAAATTTCTTAAGTAAAGATTTTAATTGAAGAAAGAATAAATAAGAGTTGGGTTACAAAAAAGAAAATAAACATTATTTTGTTCATCCTGATGTCCTAAAACGTATAGGCTTTTAAATTTGTAACTCGAAGCAAAACACTCGATCGCAAGCGTACGATCTCGTGTAGTACAGTCGAGGTCAAACCACAAGGACGGGAATTAACTCTAAACTGGACTCTACTCACAATTCAAATCCCGAGTGAACAAAAGTGGGGGGGGGGGTTTCTGAAAGATCAGTTTCAACAGTTCAAAGTGCAAAAAGCAGTAAACAGCAAGTAAGTTTTCGGAAACAAGTAAATAAAAGGCGTCCTCAGGGTTTTCTGAATCTGTTTGGTCTCTGGATTAACTTCTTGCGGCCCGCAGGAAAGTCTCTTGCGGGTCGCAGGGGTTGGTTAGAGATTCCAAAACTACCTGTTACCCATAGAATAACTCTTGTGAATTGCAAACAGTTTTGTAATCTCTGTCTTACACTTTCTGCAGATCCTTGCGGGCCGCAGGATGTCTCTTGCGGTCCGCAGGAAATCTGACAGAGAGCAGTTCTGGTTCTGGTTCAATGTTCGACTTACGTTATCAATTCCAAATCAAACCAGCGACGGTACAAGTCCTCAACTTTCGTATTTTGGTTCTTCTAACAATACCGGTTTAACTGAAATTCGTGGATCTATTTCTAAATCTACGTTCAAGTTACTTTTATATCTAGGACCTGGTTCAACTCTCGTAAGAAACACAATTTAACCGTTCGGTTACTCTTGGACAACAAGTTATCAATCCAAATAGTGTAAATAGCAATTCTTGCAAATATGATACTCTATTGACCAACTAAACTTTGTGCCTAATCTACAGGTTTACCATACAACAAGCATGATATTCTATTAACCAACTAGATTTTGCTCGCAATCTACAGGTCTACCACATCAACAAGTCAAGTCAAACACACATAATCATGAAAATCACAAGTAACATGAAAATAACGTAAGTCTCACAATAAAAAGTCAATCCATTAACACAAACTTCATCATCTACCCTAAGAACTAAAAGACTACTCGCTCATGGCGAGGGAAAACAAAACAAACAACAAAAGAGAAGAAGTCATGATAAGAAAAACCGAAGAAGGAACTCGTATGAACTCGATCGTCGTTTCCTCGGAAGAATCCTCTCGAAAATGTCTAAGGAAGTGCTCCAATCTCGTCCCTACTCGTGCTCCTCTAGTCTCCTTCAATCCTTCTGGCGGCTAGGGTGGAGAAGACATAAAGTAAGATGGCAGCGGCGCTGGTACTGTAGCGCGTACTGTAGTGCCGTACTGTAGCGCGAGTTTGGTGGCTAGGGTTTAGAGAGAGATGGTAAGATGCCAAAAACGTCCCAAGGAAAGAGTTTAAATAGCCTAGGGCGGCCAAAACAGAATCTGCTCCGCACCGTCCTGCGACCCGCAGGGCCTTTTCTGCTGCCAGCAGACAGCGCATTCCAGTGCCAAATCATGTCCAAATGGCTCCAAAAGCCCAATTTACCTGAAATTTGGACAAATGCAAAGAAGTAACTAGAATCTAAACATACTAACACCTAAATGCATATGAACTTAGGGTTTTTAGGTCAAAAACAAGGTGCAGGTCTGGTAAAATGCAGATATGAATGCGGTGCATCACATCCCCCAATCACTATTCCAAAGATACAATCCAAACAATATTTTTACTATCCTGAATAGTACTACATTTCTACTATTTTCAAGCTAACCTAAAAATCACTATTTTTTGCTAACCTCACTTACTATTCTCAATTCCTCTATTCTTTCACTAATCCTTACACAATCCAAACACACCCCTAGTTGTTAGAACAAACATAATCATCATTATTTCTTTAAAAGTTTGTGATTAATTATTGCTTAGTTTCATAAGGACTAAAATGCCCTTTCCTTCATTGCTTCAATTTTTCTCTTCCTAGATTCTGTATCAAAATCCATCCCTTCAATCATCATATAGTGACAAAACTTTTCCTACTTTAATAGATCGATTTAAAATATAACCAACAGCGGGGTAGGCATGAAAAAAGTGAACATCGACAGGAAAAATTTTATGGTTTTTTGCTTAAGACAAGCTACTACGTGCACAACAAATATGAGAAAAAGTTTAATTTTATTTTTTTCTATGAAATTCGTGCTACTCAATCATTAATTTAATGAATATAGGAAGAGGTGGGTAAGGACAAATAAAACATTAAATAGGAATAAAACGAACAAGAATGATGCAAATTTGTAGTCCTGTTTTACGACTAATATCACCAAATCTTTTTCCTCTTTTTGTTTGGCTTTAATTTAAATTCAAATTCTGTTCTCGTGATGTCGTGATGACCTGAGGGCTTCTCGGGGAACCAAGGAGCTGATAAAATGGTACTGGCCGAAAGAGAATAGACTACAGGATATTATCAAAAAAAAAAATAGACTACAGGACAAATCCTTGTTTTATGTTTTATAGCAAGAGAAGAGACCATGGCCACATGAGTAAACATAGGAACAAATTGAACGGACAAAGGAGAAGGGTATTTTCATCATTACGAAATTAAGCAATAATTAGTCAGGATTTTTTAAGAAATAATCATGATTATCTTTGATCTAATAATCACAGGGGCAAATAAGAAATGCAAACAAGAGTTGGATGGCAAATAGAATATATTGAAGAGTAGAAGGAAAAATAAGAAAATAGAGAAGAGTTGAGGGGTATACAAGAAATTAAGCCTTTATTATTATAGTGAATGCTGCACGGATCAGTAAGTACAATGGCAATTAATCTTCTTTTTATTTGAGGAAAAAAAATTAATCCTCTTTAACCGGTTTATATTTTGCGCATTTATTACTCTTTGCCAAGTCAAAAGTAGAGAATGAAGATGTCCATTTAAAGTAACTAGTATCTTGCCCGTGCGTTGCAACGGGTCTTATTTAATAAAATTTTTTGATATGAATATTTTTATTATTGTTATAAACTCCGAAATGCTAACGGTTCAAATTATATTTTATCATGTCCGACATTTTGATTTATGATTCTTATTAAATTTATTATATAAAAATACTTGCGCATACAAAAAATTTTCATTTTGCATTGTGTAGTTCACAACGTTAGCGGTTGGAACATCTCGCGATCCGTGCTAACATGAATCTCAAAACAATCTAATCGCTGACGTTGTGAACTGCATAATGCAGTACAGCAGGGGATATGAGTTGCTTCATTTTGGGGTGACGGATGAACCCTCCACACGGACTTAATTTTGGGAAGTGCTTATCCCCTAACGTACTACATTGTGCAGTTCACGACGTGAACCGTTGGATCTCTAGATATCCGCTTAGGCACAAATCTCGAGACAATCCAATGGTTCACGTCGTGAACTGCACAATTCAGTACACCAGGGGATATGATTTCAATTTTGGGGCCTACGGGTTTTATGGCAAAAAAAAAAAAAAGAAAAACAGTTTTTGGGAAGAGGGGCAAACAAACACACTCAATCATCAACAAAATAACAAAATTGCCATTGGATTGACGCTATGCACATGGCAGTTGCTGGACTGAGTGGCAATATCTGTAATATCTGTTAACTCGAAGGGTTTTTGGCAAAGAGAGGAGAGCATTGAATGATTGATCCGGAGCAATCAACAACCCAACGAGCGGATTGCTGTGCGAACTTTCGCGCGGACGGTTCAGATGCTTGGATTTGCTCTGATTGGACCGCCAAGAATGGCTCCGGACAAATACTCTTTTTGGGTCTAAAAAAAGTCCTCCTTTTATAAGTAGTAAGGAAGTAGGGATGTTTTGAAAACTATTATTTAAAAGGAAAAATATAAATTTTTTTTTCGAGAGAAACCCGTAGGTGTTATATTAATCCATAATAAAGTACTATTACATCTTCAACCTAGATTAATCTACTACTAAAACAACATACCACAACTAGAAATGAAAGCAACTAAAATAGAAATTAAATTAGATTAATCTAGAATAAACAAACTGCCCATTTGTTGTTGGGCTATGAAGGCTCAGAGCTAGTTTCTTGTGAAATTGTTCACCATTTAGCTTCAAATTGTAATCTTACTCCATTAATCAGATCGATTGACTTGGAAGTGTCCCTCCTGTAACCTGAGAGATAGATGGCCAGAGGGTCGACGACCGGAGTAGATGGTTAAAGAAGTCGACGGCCAAAGAAGTGTGCGGCTGGGGAGATAAACGGCCAACGAGGCAGTGAAGTCGACAACAATAGGCCGACATGACAATACGGTTTGCAGTGTAGACAGTTAGCCGGAGAAGTCGACGGCCCGAGGGGGATGAGAGAGGTCGACGGCTCGAGGGGGCGAGAGAGGTCCGCTGTCTTGGAGATCTGCGCTCCGTCTTCTGTCAAAGTTCGTCTATTGCGTCGATTCGAGCTGCACTCAGTTCTCCCGAAGGTCAAGGTCGAAAGGTTATAATAAAAGCAAAGTAGGAAAAAAATCTGAACAAATCTGTCTGAAAGCTAGTAACAAAGAGGAAGAGCAGAGAGGTAGGAGAAGAAAATGAGGAGGGGGTGGCGGGGGGAGGCTAGATGGCCGGAGGCCTCCCCCGCCAAGCTTTCTTTGTTTGCTTTTTTCCTCTAAGCTATGGTCGGCTCCTCTTTTCCTTGATTCGAATTGGTTAACTCCTCAGAGGAGATGCGGTTACCACCCCAATGTGTATATGAAGTAGAACTCCAGAGTAGAGTCGGAGAAGATAAAGATAAGGAAAAATATAATTGCCACACATTTTGCCCCTGAGCGTCCCAATGCCTTTGAGGGTTTGGGGCCCACTGTGTGATACCCGCATATCAGCGGAAGCTAACAGAGATATTGGGGGGATAAAATGCGTGGCACTGTATCAACGTACGTCCTTATTAAAATTGTGAAATATAATCAAGTATGCACATAGTTATCTTCTTTTGTTTGAACAATTTTGAACAGAGTAATGAAAATACTAGACGTACATTTGCCGTTGGTCCCCTTGGCCTTGGGGCAACAGCTTTTACTTTTTATTCTTCTTCTAGAAGAGAGAACTAATTTGTATGTATGTGTAATTGTGTATATATTGGATTACTTTGACGTCATTTAGAATTTTAGAGGGTCAAATATGACAATTATAGATTACCTATTTCATCACAAATTTATTAAAGTTAGATAACTTGACCCCGTCGTTTTTTTAAAAACATATATCAATACTTAGATTTATGACAAAAAAATCTCCTAATATAAAGTGCACACAATTTGTTTTCCTTACCCAAAAGAAGTAGATAAGTTATATAATTAAATTTACGTCCAATTATGACAACAACGTATTTATCAACTATTATACCAGCTAGCTACTTAACTACATTTAATGCAATTGGGGAAAAGGTCAACCTGGTGCCATCCATGCTCGGTACATATCGGAATTCCTATAAAAAAAACAGAATTAACTAGTTTTTTGTTCACGCCAGATTGACTAATAATCAGGTTTCCACCTGAAGAAAGTCCACTATGGGTAGCTGTCTCAATAAATATAGATATCCATAATTGTACCAAGTCAACTTCTCATACAACCCATTTTCCATGCATGTATTACTAACATCCCTCTTCCATGTATCTCTATATAAACCCAGTTCGACCACAAGATTTAAATCATCCCAATTGTTCAATTAGCAACACTTGATATTCTCTATACACAAAACAACTTCACAGATACCTCAAAGGATTCAAAGGCAACCAAAATCATCGACAACCACCATGAAGGCGCTGATGTCGTCCGAGGAGATGTCAAGTGCAAGAAGAAGTCGCTTCAACTGCTGGAAGAGCTTGGCCTGCCAAACGGCCTCCTTCCTCTCGAAAACATAGAAGAATTCGGTTATAACCGTAACACCGGTTTCATATGGTTTGTTCAGAAGAAAAAGGTAGAGCATAATTTCAAGAAGATCAAGCAGTTGGTTTCCTATGCCACCGAGGTGACGGCTTTTGTGGAGAAAGGCAAGTTGAAGGAGATAACTGGAGTTAAGAAGTTGAAGGAGATAACTGGAGTTAAGACCAGGGAGCTGCTGATTTGGCTTTCCGTTGTCGAGGTTTATGTTGAGGAGAGTAAGAAAGATAAGATTACGTTCAAGACTGGTACCGGACTTTCTGACACCTTTGACGTGTCTGCCTTCGAGATTTAATTTTTTATGCGCCTAGATTAAAAGAATGTCAACTTTTCCTATCAATTTGCTATCTTTGATTGTACACTATGTTATTAAATAAATGGTTAAGAAAAGCTTAATTGTAAGATTTAGTAGTAATTATGTATATGTACTAATTAAGTTTGTTTGATGATATCCTTTCAAATTACTTGTGAGATGACATGTCAACAATATATTCGGGTTTTTAGTTCTAATCCAATAATGTACAATTGGAGAAATAAAACCATGGCGCACAATGTATATATAGGGGTTCTATGTCTCTTATGATGCAATAGCAACGTCAAGAATGGTTACCGTAACACCATTAATTAGCTGAAATTCTGGTGAGGTGAGCCGAATCTCATGGCATTATAGAAGGAGTTGATCATATATAACATGAGGGAGACAATGGTAATAGTAGCCATTTTTAGATCAAGAGATGATCAATAAGCTGAAGACCATGATTTTTTTTTTTTTTTTGATGAAATAGAAGAAAGATATGTTAATGGCATGGGTGCGAGGCTGACAAAGGGGACCCACGGGACGGCTCTGTTAATTTTTTATTGTTGAATGCTGAGACATAGCACTGGACAGAGAGAAACTGGAGAAGAAGATGCCTACAATTTAGTTTATTGAATGAGCGAAATTGAACTTGTAACTCCGGTGGTTGTTTTGTGGTAATTGAAGATGATAATAATATTATAGCATGATTGTTTCGTATATACTCAAAATTATCTTGTATGCAATTTTACTTGTAAAATAACAAAATTTTATATTTTTCATAATTTTACCTATTTTTCTCGATAATTTTAAGATGTGACTTCTTTAGATATTTCATAAGTCAACCAAAAGACAATTTAAATATCTAAAATAGTAAAAAAAAAAAGAAGATAGATAAAAATAAGGTTAATTTTGTTATGGATCGGATGAAATATGGGTCGTTTATTTTTTAGAATCAGACGATCGCGATACATCTTTAATTTTTTAGATACAATTAAAAAGAAATGTTTAATAAGAACTACTCGATTCAAAATGAAATGTTGCTTAGTCGGTCCATATCCATAGGAGAACAACTCAACAAAAGAATATGGTTTAGAAGTAAAATGCTATATGTTAGAATATGGTCCGAATTGTATTTTGGGCCTACGGGCCATCTTAGTTTGTTTGCTTTTATATTATTATGTAAGAACTAAGTTTAAGGAGAGAGAATCAAGTTTCTAGAATTTTCTTGTCTCTTCTCCTCTTGCTCTTCTCTTGCAAAACCCTAGCTCCGCCGGGGAGGCCGGTCGGCGGCCTCCTCCAGCCGTGTTCTCACTGTCTCGTTCTAACACTATATGAAATTATATAGCAGATTCTTTTACAACCTTAGAATTTTGAAAACGGAGACTACAACTTTCTATCCAACTCCAAAATTCTGAAAAAAAAGAATAGCTCGGAAACAGAGAACATAGTTGGTCAATATTGCGTCAATTAATAATTTTAGGGCATTTTTAATCGGTTTAAAGCAATTATTTTTATAAGCGTAGTGTTGAGTGTTGACTGTGACTGATAGACGTACGTTTGCTGTTAGTCCACAATATTGGGCTACCGCCTTTAATTTTTTCGATAATATATTTATTGCATAAAACTAAAAATTTAATTAGATCCGTCAAATATAGACATGTTAGAAAAATCTCTCTTGAGTCATGGAACATGAGAGAGATTGAATAAAGATAAAGCATTAACGAGAAATTTAGAAATAAAAAAAAATGAAGATTTGTCGATACCTGGAGTTTTTTTAATTAACAAAATAATTTTTGAATGCACAAAAATTTATCAGCCTACTGAAGTAGATCAGGTACTTTTTTTTTGAGATAAATAAGTGATCAAACTACTCAAATTTAAATGACTATAAAAGACCTATCACACGGAGAGCGTTGCTCTTAGCGGTAGATCAGGTACTTAATTGAATTTTAATTTGTGACAAAAACATTTCTATCAGTTGTTATCCCATCTACTTGCATTTAATGCAAAAATTTGCCAAAAGGTCAACCTGGTATTGTCCATATATGCAAACAGAATTGAGGCTAATTAACTTGTCTCAGTTAACAAAATCTCCGATATTGTACCAGAGTCAAAACTAAGGGGTCTAGTTTTAGGTACACGCCAGGGTAACATCCTGAAAAATTAAAGTCCAATGTGGCTAACTAACTGTCTTAATAAATAAGTGCCCAAATATGTACCAAGTCAATTTCTCATAGAACCAAAGTTCCATCATCCATGTATCACTATCACTCGCATCCCTCTATATAAACCCAATCCCTCCATAACTTTCTAATCATATCAACTTACAACACATACCAAGCAAGTGAGCAAATTAGACACACCTCAGAAAAATACAATGGCAACTAAACTCATTGAAAGCCACTGTGAAGGTGCCGATATCACCAGAGGAGATGCTGATTGCAAGAAGAAGTCCCTTCAACTGCTCGAAGAGCTTGGCTTGCCAAACGGTCTCCTTCCTCTCGAAAATATAGAAGAGTTCGGTTATAGCAGTAACACTGGTTTCATATGGTTTGTTCAGAAGAAAAGGGTAGAGCATAATTTCAAGAAGATCAAGCAGTTGGTGTCCTATGCCACCGAGGTGACGGCTTTTGTGGAGAAGGGAAAGTTGAAGGAGATAACTGGAGTTAAGACTAGGGAGCTGCTGATTTGGCTTTCCGTTGTCGAGGTTTACGTTGAGGAGAGTAAGAAAGATAAGATTACGTTCAAGACTGGTACCGGACTTTCTGACACCTTCGACGTGTCTGCCTTCGAGATTTAATTGTGTTGCTATCTATTTTTATGTGCCTAGACAAAAATAATGTCACCAATATTTTATCATTATTTGTAATCTTGATTTATACTACATTATGTAATACTTTAAAAAAAGGATTATTGTAAGATAAGTAGTTGTTATGTATACAATGAAGTTATTCCAAAATTGAAAATTAAATTTTATTGCAATATATTTTTTGTCACCTCTATCTCAAAATACATCACAAACTCAATATGGTACAGAGAGATAATCTCATGCAAATGTGCGCCAATAGGCATAAAATGGAGCAAATGCTTGCAAAACCAACAACCAAAATTAGTCACCATAAAAAATTCACAGTAGTCCTTTTTTTTTTTTTTTTTTGGGGGGGGGGGGGGTTGCTATATCACAGTAGCAAGAATCAACTACAAAATAAAACATATAAAGACCCTTCATACAAGAGACAATGATGAAAAAGACAAAAAAAAAAGAAAAACCAAGAATTAAAAAAAAAAATGCAAACAAATAGACCCAAAAAAACATCCCGTGTTAAAATGAAAATACGGAGATGTTTATTTATTTTTAGTAAATGCCGCACAGATCAGTAAGTACAATTGCAACTAATTGGAGAAATTAATCTTCTTTAACCGGTTTATATTGTGCGCATTTATTACTCTTTGATTACGTCAAAGGTAGAAAACGAAAATGCTCATGTAAAATAATATTTTGAAAATTATTATTAAAATTTTGAAAATGGAAACTACAACTTTCTATTCAACTTTGAAATTCTGAAAAAACAATAGCTCCGAAACAGAGTACAGGTTGGTCAATATTGCGTTAATTAATAATTTTACAGTTTTTTAATCGGTTTTAAAAGCAATTATATTTATATGCGTGCGGAGCGTTGACTGCAGACTGATAGACGTACATTTGCAGTTAGTCGACAATATTGGGCTACCGCTTTAATTTTTTGGATGATATATTTATTGCACAAAACAACAAATTTAAAATACATTACTAAAAAACTCTCTTGAGTCATGGCAAATGATTGAGATTGAATAAAGATAAAGCATTAACAAGAAATTTAGAAATTAAAAAAAATATGAAGATTTATCGATACTTGGAGTTTTTGACAAGATAATTTTTTAATAGACAAAAATTTATCATGCTACTGCCTACTGAGGTGGATCAGGTACTTAATTCAAGTTTAATTTGTGACAACAACATTTCTATCAGTTATTATACCAGCTGCTTGCATTCAATGCAAAAATTTGCCAAAAGTCAACCTGGTACTGTCTCCATGCAAACAGAGCTGAGAGTAATTAACCAGTCTCAATTAACAAATCTCCAATCTGCAAGATTTGCCTAAAGATTGCCTTAAGGTTTGAAATCCGGATGGAAGTCTTTTATAGACATTTAAATTTGAGTGGCTTGACCCTCATCTTTATCTCAAAAAAAAAGTCAAAACTAAGGGCCTAGTTTTTGGTACACGCCAGGGTGACTAACAGCCTGAAAAAAGTCCACAGAGGCTAACTGTCTCAATAAATAAGTTCCCATATATGTACCAAGTCAATTTCTCATAAAACCAAATTTCCATGCATCACTATCACTCACATCCCTCTATATAAATCCAATCCCTCCAGACACATACCTCAGAAAATACAATGGCAACTAAACTAATTGAAAGCCACCGTGAAGGCGCTGATGTCATCCGAGGAGATGCCGAGTGCAAGAAGAAGTCCCTTCAACTGCTCGAAGAGCTTGGTCTGCCAAATTGTATACTTTATATGAAAAAAATAAATAATAATTTTGGAAAAGAAAAAATATACAAATTTAATTTGACTTAAAATCTCACATGTTGTATAATTTATATGAAAAAAAGTTAATTCCGAAGTTTAAAATTGGAGTTATATT
Organism: Cyperus esculentus; assembly: GCA_030179965.1. Classification (NCBI taxonomy): domain Eukaryota; kingdom Viridiplantae; phylum Streptophyta; class Magnoliopsida; order Poales; family Cyperaceae; genus Cyperus; species Cyperus esculentus. The sequence continues at coordinate 3,322,217 of JASGLE010000003.1, read as the reverse complement.
AATTATTCTGTTAAGTTAGATAGAAAAACTAATAGAGTGACCAAATTTGGACAAATATCAAAGATTAGTGACAAAAAAACGGATAGATATATAAAAGTTCAGTGACCAATATTTATAGATTTCAAGCAAAGTTCAGTGACCTCTCATAAAATTTACCCCTTTCAAATATGGGATCGGATGTTGTCCAAAGCCATTTGGACGGTCCACAGGATTCTAAGAGCCATACCATATAATTATTAGTACTTGATCAACCATGATTTAATTATGTAGGTGCTAAAAATAACATGCTGGTTATATTTAGAATGATGGGATCACATGCTATCACCGTTGATAAGCATATAAATTGAATCGAACGGTTTAGTCATTGCTTTGGACGGATACCGTCCAAATAGCTTTGAACAAAATTCTAATCCTTCAAATATAACTAGTTCTAAGTGAATCATCAAATATCTTAACGACATCGTAATGCCCGAGCCAACATAAAATCCTAGTGTGTCACTATATTTCAATTTTATTGAACCAGCTGTTCTTACATGAATTGCACATTTACAAGATTTCTTCCTGATACTCCAAATAGACCCTATCACCTGTACAAATTGCAGTACATCACACAGCACAACCAAACACTAATTATGTTCGATCACTAAGCTGCTGCTTACAAGCCGGAGCTGACTCCTTTCTTGTGCCAGTATGACAGATTTTTATCCACTGCCATAGTTTTGATGACAGTTTGCTGCTATAGTTTCTATGACAATGGGACCCACAAAAAATAGTCCCCCTATTATCCAAAAATCCCAGCCATCTACATTAATTTCAACCATCTAGATTGACTATGGCAGGATGTTGCCATCACAATTATGATAGCAGATTCTGACCCTTAAAATTAATGCCCACTATTTGCAGTCCTTTGTCCGCACCATCTAAGTATGTAGCATACACCTAACATGCATTAACACAAAGAAAAGTAATTTTACATACTGATTATCTCGAACTCTAATTGCTATTAAGGTGAAGTAAAAGATTCAGTCAATTTGATACGAAGAACTTGATATCAGCAGCAACTGCAGTAAAAGATTGCACCTGCGCTGCGAAATAGAATCCGATTTGGTGTAATTGAATGGCCCAAAATATAGGACTTGAAAGCTAATCCTGCCTTTGTTTGGGGGTTCCCATCAGCTGCCATAAAGTTTGGCAGGATTTAGAAATAGGGGATGTTGTTTCATTGTCGGTCCTACGTGTATAGACTCAAAAGAAACTATGGCACGAGTGTGCCATAGAAAACTATGGGAGCTGATGTGAATTCCTTTGTTTGAAACAAGTAAGAATTTATTGTAAGCTGTTATATTGCTTTGCTCTCTCTCTCTCTCTCTCTCTTTTTTCTTTTTTTTTTTTGTTTCCAAAAATCTAGGCCCAAAAGAAAAAGCCCAATTAAATCCAAAATTTCTTACAAAAAAGAAAGAACAAAGGAAACTAAATAGCAACCCAATTCTCCCCGAGGCCCAAGCAAGCAAAAGTGCCCCCTCCTGAATATGATGCTATTTGATCAATCATATCTCCTGAATTAAAATACATAATTATTTTACATTTGGAATATGCAATTGTACATATCTCACGGAAACTCATTTAATATATATGCTGGGTTAGATCTCGTTATCTATCAACGTTGAATAAACGAAACCAAATGAGTAATATATTTAGTAGTAGGTTGGTGTATACTACAACCTTACGATAAATATCATCCAGTTAGGCTGATAGCTAACGCAAAGACTTATATTATATAAGTTTGCCAATCATCCAGAATTTTTTATGTTGACTCGGCATGAGTGCATGACCATATATGTCATTAAGATCTTTGATCGATGATTCACTTAGAATTGGTCATTCATTCATGCGTCATCTTTGATCCTTTTATTATTCATGAAATCTAAAAACTAGCTTGAACGCATGTCTTCGACAATCATACGCAAAGAGTATGCAGACAGAACCTTGGGTTACAGCTTGTTCGGCAAAGAACTTGACTTCAAATATTAAGGTGCGTAAAAGAGGTCTCATTCAAATACGATTTAAGTCTTAAGTCATGTACATATGGCCTCTTAAAGTCCAGACAACGGCTCAAGGTTTAGTCAAAAGGAAACCTAATGAAGTATTTTTAATGCGTACTAAGGTCTAATTAAGGGGCTTCTGTTTGGAAGGATTAAGAGTAAACCGAACAACAACCACTATGTATGTCCCGGATATAAGCGTAAACTTTTTGATGCATTAGCTATGAATCTACGCAAAATGTCACAGGAAATTTTCAAAAGAAATCTGCAAAGAAAAAGGTCCGTCAATCCAATTAAAATTATTAAATAAACACAGGCATTAATTAGTGATTCCATGAATGCAAATTTCTACACTGATTTTCTTCGGTTGACACTTAATTTGGTTTCGTTCATGTTAGATCATTAAAAGTAACTTAATTTTTTGTTGAATCTTCTATGTTCATATATGCAGGAATTGCAACGTAATCAAACACGCATGTGCAGTTGAATGTAAAAGCTTTCCAAGTCGATCCTCAACAAGTCGGAATATATTATATATAGCAATAAGGGGTTGTTGCAGGTCTGCGAAAGGTTTTATGGTCTGACCCTAAAAAAAATACAGATCTAAATATTATGCCTGTTTGCAAACAAATCTCATAACTATGCCTACTTGACTAGCGGCCACGGCCACAATTCATTCTGGCCACAGTAGTCAGAAAACTAAAAACTTGTAATAATTCGCAATTGAATGCAGTGTCTGACCACAGCAGCCAGACGCAGCGTATGGCCGCCGCAGTCAGATATTTTAGAATTTTTATTAATGACATCATATAGGCCTCGTCGTTAGCTTTTCATCGATAGGTTATATGCCCAAATCGGAGTTTCCTATCAAAAGTCATGACTTATGACCGTTTGAATATGCATACAAATACAGTGACTGAATATAAAGTTACAGATACTGCGTCTGAAATCTGAATTTTCTATCGGGAGAGCTGTCTCTGAATAGAGACACACTGTCTGAATTCGCATTTAAACACTCATAAAGTCATAATTATTTATAGGAAACTCCGATTTGAACATATGACTTATCGATGGAAAGCTAATGACGAGACCTACATGATTCCATTAATAAAAATCCTAAAATATCTTACCACTGTGGCCAGATGCTACGGCCAAACGCTATAGTCAGATGTTGCGTCTAACCGCTGCGGTCAGACACTGCATTCAGTTACGAATTATTACAAGTTGTAACTTTTCTGACCATTGTGGCCAGAATGAACTGTAGCCGTGGCCGCTGGTGAAGTAGGCATAGTTGTGAGATATATTTTCAAATAAGCATATATTAAGATTTTTATTTTTTTTTAGAGTCAAACAATAAATATTTTCCAGGTCTGCACTCCGCGCGCATGGTAATAATAAAAAAAAATGAAGCAAAACAAAAAAAAAGGAAAAAAAAATGGGATTGTTCAATTGAAAATCGGTTTTGATATAGTGCCAAAAACAAAATACTCTTTGTGAGATATTGTAGGTTCGGTGTAGGGATGTTCAAATATCGATTTATTCATATTTCAACAGAACCATTAAACTTTGGATTATTCGATTTGGTTATTTCAGTTTGGATAAAAAATTTATTTTATTTGGTTTGATTTGTGTTTTGGTAGTTCGGATAAACTGAATAAACCGAATAGTCTAAAATATACTAAATAAATCTATTTTATTTGATATAAATGATGGTTATGTATAAAAATTTCAATATTCTTTCTTTTGTAAGTTTAATTTGCTTGCTTATTTTGTTTTTCAAAATTATATGTTTATTTTATTTTTAGCTTGGTAACACAATATTTTTTATTACCCGTGAATAAGTGTAAATTTGGTTTAATTGGATAAAGCAAATAATATTGGGAGATTTATATATGAGGAGGGATCCATTGACAATGGGTATATTGATAATCTTGACAATAAGGTTTTTCAAAAAATTATAAAAATTCATGAAAAATCTAAAAAATGAAAAAAGTTTTATGGATGCATCATTGACTTATAGATTGATGACGTTTCAAGTTTCAATCAATTTGAATATCGTTTGATGCCTTATCAAAATTTTATACACTTTTTAACGGTTGTATTTTATCGGGTCATTATAGATCTATCAAATGTCGCTTAAATTGAATATGATCGGAAACATAATCAATCTATAAGTTAAGTAATACTTCCGTAAACTTTTTTCTATTTTTAAGATTTTTTTTTATTTTTTATAATTTTTTGAAAAATATCATTGTCAAGATTGTCAAAATAATCATTGTCAATGGATCCCTCCTCTTTATATATTTGCCACCCCAAAACGTGGAATTGAGAAAAATGCCACCCCAAAGTTTGGGTTTAGAAAAATGGCACACCAAACTAGTGTAATTCATATATTTGCCAATTGTTGTGTATAGATATGAATTTCCCTATCTAAACACAACAAAATTTTTTACTGACCGAAATATCCATCTTAAATCTGACCCAACCCCGACCCCGACCCGCGTTTCAGGGAAAGTCAAACTGACCCAAACCCGATCCGAACTGAACCCTAACAACTTGAAACCCAAGATGACCCGAGAATAGAGTTGGCAAAATCTGAGCAGCACCGAAAGACTCGGGTCAAGTCAAGGTCGGGTTGGGTGGATTTTTCGAGTCGCGTCAAATTTGAGATGGGTATTTCGGTCAGTAAAACAATTTGTTATATTTTGATAGGGAAAATTTAGGAATTACACAAGTTTCGGTGGTATTTTTCTCATTTTCATGTTTTGGGTTGGCAAATATATAAATCTCCTAATAATATTTTGGTTTATTCGGTTATCCATTTATTCGGATGACATTTTATAAAGATTGGATCATTGTACTTTGAGAAACTAGTTCAGTTTATTTTGGTTGTATAAAATTATTTCGGTTTGAAATTAACCGACCGATTGAATCATTCAACACCTTTAGTTCGGTATGCTCGGTTTAGACGCCAATCAAAGAAGAAAAACAAGAAAATCTAGATCTGGTGGGTGTTGCCGCCTCGACGATTGAGCGGTCCTCCCTGCCACATTCAATCTCTATATACTCTTCACCCTTTCTACTGTACATCTCGATTTTTGAAGCAATAGCTATCATCACCAGTGCTGCCACACCTTTACCAATCAAAGAGTTGTGCTCATTTCACCCACCCACCATATCGGGTTTGCCTCGTCTCGCTCCACCTCATCGGGTTTTCCTCGTCCCGCCTCATCGGGATTGCCTCACCGGGATCATCCCATCTCACTGTTGGGTATCTTGGCCAAAAATTGGGGCTTAGCCCAATTCGTGGACAAGAGTCTTTGTTGGCTGTTGGGATATTTATATCACATCTTCTTCTTCTCCTTGGTGACATGGTTGTGTAGACACTCTTTATATCTAGAGTTTTTGCTAGAAAGTGAGAAAGCTTAGATCTTGTAAGAGAGTGAGAGAGACACCATTGTAGAGAGAAGGAGAGCTTGCTTGTGAGCTTGAGAGGTGAGTGATAGCTTGGATTTGAGCTATTGTACACAAACCTTGTATCTCCTCTTGATAATAGTGAAGTTTGTTGGTGCGTGGCCTTCGGGTGGAGTAGGTCTCGACCAAACCACTTGAAATTGGTGTTGTTGCTCTCTTGTGCATTCTCTTTACTCGATTTATCCCACGGTACTATCTTTGTGTTTTCTCCCTCTTTCTTGTGGTGTATGGTGCTTGCTAATGCATGGTGATTTGTCTCTAATCTCTTGGTTAATGACTTGTATGGCAATTGTGGGTTGATTGCGGGGTTTCTTATTGTGGTTGGTGCATAAATCGTTGATTTACCAAGTGAGGCATTTTGGGGTAGCTTCCGCACACAAGAGGTGTTCCGTTCGAGGAATTGTCGGACTCAACACCCATGGTTCCCCAACAACTAGTATCAGAGCCATCTTACCCCCGGTTGTTTCTAAGTTTCTTGGTACGATTCCAACATGGATAAGAACACAAGTATCAACATAGCCCCTTCATTTGGGATTGAGAGATTTGATGGGAGACAAAATTTTGCATTATGGCAAGGCTCGGTTAGTGATGCCCTTGTGCTTCAAGGATTAGAAGAGGCCTTGTGTGACACCAAACCGGATAAAATAGATGAGAAGAAATGGAAAAAGATATGTGGTAAGGCTTTTAGTGCAATCCAATTTTGTTTAGCGGATGAGGTGAAGGCTCCATACATGACAGAAACCTCTCCAAATGAGATATGAAAGAAATTGGAAGGTATGTATCTTTCTAAATCCTCGGCAAGTCGAACGGCTTTGAAGAAGCGATTGTACCGGCTTAGGATGGAGGAAGGTTTGGATTTGAGGGCTTACCTTGGTATGTTTACCACATTGGTACGGGATGTGTTTAATGCGGGTGGAAAAATTGAGGAAGAAGATCAAGTTTGTCTTCTCATGGCTTCCCTTCCAAAGTCAAATGATCTGATTATTATGCCTTTGTTGGAGAAGAAGAGTGATCTCACCATGGCGGAAGTGACTACTGTACTCTTGGATTCCGAGTCCATGAAATGGCATGAAGAGAATGCATCGGAAAACGCTAATGCCTTGGTGGTGGATTCAGGTGTGCGATGGCGGGGTAAACCGGCTTGCAAGGTATGCCATAAGTGCGGCAAGCCCAGTCACTTTCGAAGGGACTGTCCAGATAGATGGTCGAGTCGTCCCCCTACACTTGGAAATGGCAGTGCATCCGTGGCAACGGAAGCTGTTGTCCTTGCTTGTTTTGGTGTGGATGATGTACTTGAGACGGCCAGTGATGGGACAAGTAGCGGCCATGCTTGTGACAGTTGGGTGTTAGACTCGGGTAGCTCATTCCATGTTTGTCCGCGGAGAGATTAGTTCTATTCTCTTTGATGCATCGCATTTATATCTGCATTTTACCAGACTTGCACCTTGTTTCTGACCTAAATTTCTCAAGTTCATATGCATTTTAGAGTTAGAATGCCTAGATTCCAGTTACTTGTTTACTTTTGTCTTAATTTCAGGTATATTGGGCTTTTGGAGACATTTGGACGAGATTCGGAGCAAATCAGCGCTGCAACTGGATCTTGCGACCCGCAGGACCTTTCTGCGGGGTCGCAGGGCGGTGCGAAGCAGTTTCTGCTTTAGCCGCCCTAGGCTATTTAAATTCGGTTTGGAGTCATTTTAGGCATCTTACTTCATATCTTTTCACCCTCTTTCACCCTAGCCGCCTTGGAGAGGAAGGAAGTTCGGTTTTCATTGTGTTCATCGATTTCTTCGACGGATTCGAAAGATTTCCTTGGAGAAATCGAAGATTGAAGCCCTTCTTGCTCTTCTCCTTCTCTTTAGTATCATGAACTCTCTCTTTTATTTGTTTTGTTTGTTTTCCCTCGACATGAGCGAGTAGACTTGTAGTTTCTAGGGTTGATGACGGTGTTTATGCTTATGGATTGATTGTACTTTGTTTTGATGCACGTTGTTTTCATAGTTACTTGCGCTTTAATTATAATATGTTCTTGACTTGATTTGTTTGTGTGGTAAACCCGCGGGTTAGGCCAAATCCGATGTGGTTAATAGAATATCTCATGACCAAAACTTGTTGTTTGCATTATTTGGGTTGATTGCTTGCTTTCCATGAAATACCGAAAGGTTGATTGCGTTTTGACGAAAGTTGAACTGAACCCGTGAATAAAAGTAACTTGAACATAGGTTTAGACATAGATCTATGAATTTCTATTGAACTAGAATTGCTAGAAGGACCAAAATACGACAGTTTCGGAACTTGTATTAAATCTGATTCGAATAGAAATTGATAACGTGAGTCAAAATTTGAACCAGAACTGAATCTGCTTTCTGCCGACTGTCTGCCACCCGCAGAGACATCTTGCGGGGCCGCAGAAAGTTACAGAAAGTTTAAGACAGAGTTTTCCACACTGGTTGCCAACACAGGAGACATTCTGAGGTTAGCAGACAGTGTCGGTTTCTCTAACTACCCCCCTGCGGGGCGCAGACAATTAATCCAGAGGCTAAACTGAATCTGAAAACCCCAGGAACGCCCTTTTATTATCTGTTTCCAAGTTTTACTTACTGCCATTTACTGTTTTGCACCTTCTACTGTTTGAAACCAAAATTGTGACAACCCCCCCCCCCCATTTTATATAAAAAGACCAAAAACATTTACTTAGGATTTGAATTGCGATTAAAGTCTGGTTTAGAGTTAATTCCGTCCTTGTGGTTCGACCCCGACTGTATTACACGAGATCGTACGCTTGCGATCGAGTGTTTGCATAGGGAATTTAAAAGCCTATATACGTTTTCGGACATCACTCTTCGAGAGGTTTCCGATGGCACTGTTACTGCGGTGGATGGCGAGGTTTTGCCAATTGCTGGAGTTGGAGATGTGCGGTTTCGGATGTGAGATGGCGTGGTACGCACGGTTACGGGTGTGAAATATGTTCCCGGTGCGTGGCAGAGTCTTGTATCACTTGGCGAGTTGGATACACGCGGCTGTGAGATTTGTGCCCGTGGTGAATCCATGGAATTGCTTCGAAATGACAAGGTGGTCATTCGAGGTACCAAGCGTGGTGAGTGTATTATATGGTCGGTATGGTGGAGTCCGCTTCCATTGTCGTATCGGATGACACTTCTGCGAGCAACATGCGACCGGAAAATCCTGATCAGGTTGAGCACCTTGATGCCCTTGATGTTGAGGCTGGTGCTGCAAGTGGTACAGTTGTCGTCGAGACTGTGCCTGAGCTTGCGGGTGGTCGCGGAGAGGTGGCCTTGTGTATGGCCACTGAAGGTGGAGCTGCAGGAGGACACGGCATGGGTCACTACATTGAGACTGCGGTGGTTAGAACACGAGGTGGAGGCGTTTGGCTTGGCCGTCGGGATCCTTGTGGGCGCCTTGATGTTGGTGGAGGCAGGCGAGGACCAGTGGGAACGTGGCGTGTGATATCATGTGGGGCGTTGGACCTGGTCGGCCTCGGGCCGTGGAGTCAAGTTTGACGCGGTGAGTCTCTGGACTTGGTGGTTTGGTGGGAGGCGACGTGTGATCGACAGACAACTATTGGGCCATGACAGTTGGCGTGGATATGTGTGGCCAATTTGAGCCTCAAGGTGGAGATTATTGTGGTCTCGGCCCAAATTGGGCTTGGCCCAATTCGTGGTAGCAAGTGCCACACTATGTGGCTGTTGGGAAGGGATTAATATCCCTCTCTTCTCCTTCTCTTTTGAAAGAACATGGTTGGTATTTTTACTCTTTATATCTAGGGTTTTTCTAGTTTGTGAGAGAGAGATTAGATCTTGTAAGAGAGTGCGAGAGACACCATTATAGAGAGAAGGAGAGCTTGCTTGTGAGCTTGAGAGGTGAGTGGTAGCTTGGATTTTAGCTATGGTACACAAACCTTGTATCTCATCTTGATAATAGTGAAGTTTGTCGGTGCGTGGCCTTCTGGTGGAGTAGGTCTCGACCGAACCACTTGAAATTGGTGTTGTTGCTCTCTTGTGCATTCTCATGACTCGATTTATCCCGCAGTACTATTTTTGTGTTTTCTCCCTCTTTCTTGTGGTTTATGATGCTTGCTAATGCATGGTGACCTGTATGGCTATTATGGGTTGATTGCGGGGTTTCTTATTGTGGTCGGTGTATAAATCGTTGATTTACCAAGTGGGGCATTTTGGGATAGCTTCCGCGCACAAGAGGTGTTCGAGAAATTGTCGGACTCAACACCCTTGATTCCCCAACAGCTGCCACCTTCCCTTTTGACATATCTGGGTCTGCCACTCTCTAAAAAGAAGCACAAGATTCAACATTTCCAGCCACTGGTCACATCAATCCAATCTCAATTGCCTGGTTGGAAAGCACATCTCTTGTCAACGGGAGGAAGATCAATCTTGGTCAATGATGCACCGCATTCATATCTGCATTTTACCAGACTTATACCTTGTTTTTGGCTTAAAATTTTCAAGTTCATGTGCATTTTAGTGTTAGGATGTTTAGATTCAAGTTACTTGTTCACTCTTGTCCATATTTAAGGTAATTCGGGCTTTTGGAGCCACTTGGACGTGAATCGGAGCCTTGGAGAATAAGTCTACGCTGGAACCAACTTCCTGCGGGCCGCAAGCGCGCGGCAGCGCTGTCTTCTTTTTCTGCCGCCTTTCTGACCTATTTAAACCGTCTCTTTGGATGTTTTTGGCATCTTACCTCTGTTCTCTTCACCCTAGCTGCCAGGAGACACGAAGGAGACGTGCTTGGTCTCGATCTTCATCATCCTTTGAGAAGATTTCGAGAGGATTCCTTGGAGAAGTTGAAGATTGAAGCCATCCTTGCTTTTCTTCAGTTCTTTAGTATCAACTCTTTTATTTTCTTGTTTTCTTTGTTCTCTCTCGCCATGAGCGAGTAGATCTTTTGTTCTTAGGGCTGATGATGACATTTGTGTTAATGGATTGATTGTATGATGTTTAGACTTACGTTGTTTTCATGTTTACTTGCGCTTTCATGATAACGTGTTTATGACATTTGCTTGTTTGTATGGTAAACCTATAGATTACGCGTAAATCTAGTTGGTTAATAGCATATCATCTTTACAAGAATTGTTGTTTGCATAACTTGGGTTGATAGATCTCTGTCCAAAAGTATCGGAGAGGAGAAACTGCGGTTTCGACGGAAGTCGAACCGAATCCTAGAGTAAAAAGTAACTTGAACGTAGGTTTAGAAATAGATTTATGAATTTCTTTTGAACTAGAATTGTTAGAAGGACCAAAATACGAGAGTTGACGAACATGTACCATTTCTGATTTGAATAGGAATTAATAACGTGAGTCGAAACAGTGACCAGAACTGAAACTGCTATATGTCAGTTGCCTGCGGACCGCAAGACACAATCCTGCGGCCCGCAAGTACCTGCAGAAAGTGTAAGGCAGAGGTTACGAAATTGTTTGAAATTCACAGGAGACATCCTGTGGGCAGCAGACAGTTTTGGAATCTCTCCAACCTCCTGCGACCCGCAAGAGAGCTTCCTACGGGTCGCAAGCAGTTAATCCAGAGACCAAATTGATTCTGAAAATCCTGGAAACGCCCTTTTATTATCTGTTTCTGAGCTTTTACTTATTGTTGTTTATTGTTTACTTGTTTAATTGTTCTTGCAACCAGACTTTGATAAACCCCCCATTTTAGACCAAAAGACCAAAAAGATTTCTCTTAGAAGTCTGATTTGCATTTGGGTTAAGTTTAGAGTTAATTCTGTCCTTGTGGTTCGACCTCGACTGTACTACACGAGATCGTACGTTTGCGATCGAGTGTTTGTATAGGGTAATTAAAAGTCTATACTCTTTTGAGCTATCAAGCTTTTTGGCGCCGTTGCCGGGGATGACAACATTAATTTTAGACTTTACTTTATTTTCTTTTGGAGTTCTAACCTTTTCTTTTTCTTCTGTTTCAGTTGATGGGAGCTGGCCCAACTCCCTCCGTTTGGTGACTACCACCTCAGGAGTGGTGTAGGAGTCCGAAGTTCGCACCCCCGCGAGCGAATGTTAGCTCTACCGCATTTGATTCAGCCACCGCCTCTTCTTCAGACATGGCTGACGACGCAACCAGGCTCACGCTGGAAGCAGCCATAACCGAGCGGCAAAGGCTTGAAGAGGAAGTGGAGCCACTTAGGCAAGCTGCTTAAGCCGCAGCCCAGCAGTTCAGGCCACGAACTCTCAGAGACTACCACATTCCACGAGTCGATGACGCACAAGGACCGATCGTGCTCCCAGAGGTGCATGGAGGTCCTCCCAACTTCGGTTCGGGTGTCGTCAGTCTCATCCAGCAGAACTGCTTCCACGGTCTGGAGTCCGAAAATCCGCACGAGCATTTGAACAACTTTCTCCAGTGCTGCCGGACCGTGAAGAACCTCATGGCGAGCCCGGATTATGTCAGGCTAGCTTTGTTTCCCTTCTCTCTCCGAGACAAAGCAAAATTCTGGTTCAACTCTCTTCCCAAAGGCTCAATTGGTACCTGGGCCGAGTTATCTTCTCAGTTTTTAGAGAAATATTACCCTGTTAGGAGAACCGCTAAGGTTCGGTCTCAAATTTCCTCATTTAACAAGGGTATGATGAATCTCTGCATTTTACCAGACTCGCACCTTTATTTTAGCCTAAAATTCCTAAGTTCATGTGCATTTTAGTGTTAGGATGTTTAGATTCCAGTTACTTGTTCACTTTTGTCCATATTTCAGGTAAATTGGGCTTTTGGAGTCATTTGGACGTGATTTGGCGCTGGAACGCACTGTCTGCTGGCAGCAGACAAGGCCCTGCGGGCCGCAAGCCCGTTACTGCGCTGCTGCTTCTTGTTTCTGGGCCCTAGCCTATTTATGACCGTCTCTTTGGACGTTTTTGGCATCTTACCTCTATCTTTTCTCACCCTAGCCGCCAGGAGACTCGAGGGAGACGTTCTTGGAGTTGATCTTCACCATTTCTCAAGGAGATTTCACGAGGATTCCTTAGAGAAGTTGAAGATCGAAGCCATACTTGTTCTTCTTCGGTTCTTTTGTATCATGAACTTCTTCTTTATTTTGTTTTCTTTGTTCTCTCTCGCCATGAGCGAGTAGATCTCTTGTTCTTAGGGTAGATGATGACGTTTGTGTTGATAGATTGACTCTATGTTGTTAGACTCATGTTATTTTCATGATTACTTGTGTTTTCATCATTATGCGTTTATGACTTGACTTGCTTATATGGTAGACCTATAGATTACGTGCAAATCTAGTTGGTTAATAGATTATCATATTTACAAGAATCGTTATTTACATTATTTGGATTGATAGATTGCTGTCCAAGAGTAACCGAAAAGTTAAATTGCGGTTTTTACGAAAGTTTAAGCGAATGCTAGACTAAAAGTAACTTGAACGTAGGTTTAGAAATAGATCTATGAATTGCTATTGAACAAGAACTGCTAGAAGGACCAAAATACGAAAGTTGAGGGACTTGTACCATTACTGGTTTGAATAGGAATTGATAACGTGAGTCAAACACTGAACCAGAACTGAACTGAACTGCTATCAGTCAGTTGCCTGCGGACCGCAAGACACATCCTGCGGCCCGCAAGCATCTGCAAAAAGTGCAAGACAGAAGTTACAAAATTGTTTGCAATTTGCGGGAGACATCCTGTGGGCAGCAAACAGTTTTGGAACCTCTAACCACCCTCCTGCGACCTGCAAGAGACCTTCCTGCGGGCCGCAAGCAGTTAATCCAGAGACCAAACAGATTCTGAAAACCCTGAGAACGCCTTTTTAATACCTTTTGAGTATTAATTGTTGCTGTTACTGTTTGCTTGTTTTAATTGTTCTTACGACCAACCTTTGACAACCCCCCAATTTAGACCAAAAAACCAAAAATACTTTTGTTAGGACTTAAATTGCATTTAGGTCTAGTTTAGAATCCTTGTGGTTCGACCCTGATTGAATTACACGAGATCGTGCGCTTGCGATCAAGTGTTTGCGTAGGGTATTTAAAAGCCTATGTCTTTTGGGACATCACCCTGCACCATCGGCAAAGCCGCCATCAAGAAGGCGTTATGCGACCTCGGCGTGAGCGTGAGTCTCATGCCTCACACTGTTTTTCAGCGCATCGGCGTGGGAGAGCTCAGGCCTACTCGCAAGACCTTGCAGCTAGCAGACGCTTCTACCCGCTTGCCGCTGGGAATAGTGGAGGATGTGCCTGTGCAAGTAGGCAAGTTCTTTGTACCAGGAGACTTCGTAGTGATGGATATGGAGGAGGACAAGGATGTTCCAATCATCTTAGGGCGACCTTTCCTTCGGACAGCCCGGAGCGTTTTCGACACCTACGAGGGCACACTCACCATGATTGTCGGGGGCGAGAAGGTACAATTTCAGGTTGCAAACGCAATGAAGTATCCTAACTTCTCCGAAAACTGCAACCGAGTAGACATCATCGATGAGCTCGTTCAAGAGGTGCAGGAAGATCAGCTGGAAGAGTATCAGAACTCACTCGGGTATCACCTTGACTTTCTTTCTTCCCTGCGAGATGAGTTGAGCTCGATTTATATTGATGGTGTGTCTAAAGAAGATGAAGTTCCACCTGGAGCTACTGCCTGCGGCCTGCAGGGCATGCCCTGCGACCTCGCAGATCCTGAAGGACCACTACTCACCAGGGCGAAATCGGTGCTCGCTATCTCATAGGCTGCCGCAGATAGTTCTTGCGACCGGCAAGACAGCACTTGCAGGTTGCAGGAAGGACCTGAGATAAAAACCGATAAGTCGCTGCCGCTTGACACTCCAAGTAAGGTAGACTTGAAACCACTGCCCGACAACCTCAGGTATGAGTTCCGTGACTCCGATAAAACTTTTCCGGTCATTGTTGGCGCTCAATTGAACTTTGATGAGACTACCAAGCTCTTGGAGAAGTTGCGGATTCATAGGGGTGCCTTAGGGTACTCGATTTAGGATATTAAGGGACTTAATCCGGCCATTTGTGTTCACCGGATGCACCTGAGGAGGATCATAAGCCTTCCGTGCAGCATCAAAGAAGGCTTAACCCCGTGCTTCAAGAGGTAATGAAAAAGGAGATTCTTAAATTGCTTGATGCTAACATCATTTTTCCTATTTCAGATAGCAAGTGGGTGAGTCCCGTGCATGTGGTCCCGAAGAAAGGAGGACACCGTCGTTGTGAACGACAAAGGCGAGAAGGTCCAGATGCGACCCACCACCGGTTGGAGGATGTGCATTGATTACCGCAAGCTTAACGCTGCGACGCGCAAAGACCACTTCTCGCTACCTTCCGTGGACCAGATGTTGGAGCGCCTCGCCAAACATTTTCACTTTTGCTACCTTGACGGGTACTCTGACTTTTTTCAGGTACCCATCCTCCCTCAGGATATGGAGAAGACGACATTCACATGTCCTTATGGTACCTTCGCCTACCGAAGAATGCCGTTCGGCTTGTGCAATGCGCCTGCTACATTCCAGAGGGCGATGATGGCTATTTTCTCTCCTTACATTGAGAAAGAAGTCGAGATTTTCATGGATGATTTTTCTGTTGTGGGAACTTCTTTTGATGACTATTTGGCGAATTTGTGTAAGATCTTACAGAGGTGTGAGGAAACCAACTTGGTCCTCAATTGGGAGAAGTGCCACTTCATGGTACAGGAGGGCATTGTGCTCGGCCACCGAGTCACAAGCAAGGGCATCGAGGTGGACAAAGCAAAGATTGAAGTGATCGAGCAGATGTGCACGCCGACCACAGTCAAGGATGTGCGCAGCTTCCTTGGCCACTGTGGATTCTATCATCGATTTATCAAGGACTTCGCTCAGATCACTAAGCCCTTGACCAACCTGCTAGTAAAAGACTCTGATTTTATTTTTACTGATGAGTGTGTTCAGTCTTTTCTTAGGTTGAAGGAAGCCCTCGTCTCTGCACCGATCCCGCAGCCCCCTGACTGGTCTCAATCTTTCGAGATCATGTGCGATGCCAGCGACTCTGCCGTGGGCGCTGTTCTGGGGCAACGGAAGGACAAAAAGCCCGTAACCATCTGCTACGCGAGCAAGGTCCTCGACTCCGCGCAGATCAACTACACCACGACCGAGAAAGAGCTGCTAGCCGTGGTGTTCGTGCTGGAGAAGTTTCGCTCTTACTTGGTCGGCTCTCAAATCATCGTCTACACCGAACATGCAGCACTCATGTATCTTCTTTGCAAAAAAGATGCAAAACCCCGTCTTATTCATTTGATACTTCTTCTGCAGGAATTCGACATTGAGATCCGGAACAAGAAAGGATTGGAGAACTCGGTAGCAGATCACTTGTCCCACTTGCATTGAGAAGGGGAGCAGTAGAGCAATATTCCGATTGATGACTCGATCCCTGGGGAACAGCTCTATTCCCTTGGAGCACGATCGACTCGCTACCCGCAGCCCATGCCTGCGCAAACCGGCAGTCTGGCAACCTCCTACGACCCCGCAGGTAGCCCCCTGCGCGATGCAGGCAGTACTCAGTAGCTTCAATGGTACGTAGACTTTGCCAACTTCCTTTTCGCAGGCATCCTTCCTGCTGAGATGACCTACCAGCAGAGGAAGAAATTTAAATCTGATGTCAAGTTCTACCTCTGGGAGGAGCCTTTTCTCTTCAAGGTAGGTATTGACGGTATTTATCGGCGATGTGTGCCGCAGGAGGAGGTACATTCTATACTCTCTCATTGTCATTCTTCTGCTTATGGAGGCCATGCCTCCTCATCTAAGACTGCTGCCAAGGTTTTGCAAGCAGGTTTCTTTTGGCCAACGATCTTCAAAGATGCACATGCTTTTGTGCAATCATGCGACCAGTGCCAGAGGACTGGCAACATATCAAGGCGTAGCGAGATGCCTCAACAGCCCATTTTGGAGGTCGAGATCTTCAACGTTTGGGGCATTGATTTCATGGGACCATTTCCTTCGTCGAAGGGATTTGAGTACATTTTGGTAGCAGTGGACTATGTGTCCAAATGGGTGGAAGCGCTCGCTTGTGCCAAGGCGGATGCGAATTCCGTCAAGCGCCTCTTCAATGATGTGATCTTCCCCCGCTTTGGAGTGCCCCGCGCCATGATCAGTGATGATGGCAAGCACTTCATCAACCGTCAGTTTGAGCAGCTTTTGAGCAAACACGGAGTAACCCACAAGGTATCCACTTCTTACCATCCTCAGACTAACAGGCAAGTTGAAGTTTCTAACAGGGAGATCAAGGCCATTCTTGAGAAGACCGTGGCGAGATCGAGGAAGGATTGCGCTTTCAAGCTGAACGACGCACTTTGGGCGTAACGCACGGCTTTCAAGACTCCGATTGGCATGAGTCCATTCAAGCTGGTTTATGGCAAGCCTTGCCATTTACCGGATGAGATCGAGCATAAAGCGTATTGGGCTACGCGCACCATCAACCTGGACCTGCAAGCAGCAGGCGATAAGCGCATCCTTGACTTGCACGAGTTGGAGGAAATGCGTCTTCACGCCTATGACAACGCTCGGATGTACAAGAAGCGCACCAAGAAGATGCATGACAATCGCATCATGCGTCACGACTTCAAGGAAGGAGACCTTGTCCTTCTCTTTAACTCGTGTTTGAGGCTCTTTCCGGGCAAGCTCAAGTCAAGATGGTCAGGGCCTTTCGTCATCAAGAAGGTCTACCCATTTGGAGCGGTGGATATTGCGGGCAAGGACGGTGTCGTATTTAAGGTAAACGGTCAGTGCCTCAAGGTGTACGTTGCCGATCAGCAAAAGGAGGAGCGCCTATCCCTGCATCTGTCTGATCCCTCACCAGCAGATACTTAGATGCATTACAGTCAAGCTCGGGACCTAAAACAAGCGCTTCTTGTGAGGCAACCCAAGTTTTCAATTTATTTTATTTTCCTTTTTCTCTTTATTTATCTACTTTATTTCTTTTGCATTGCTTTGCATGTTAGTTCATTCTCATGTTGCATAAGGTGTTCTTAATTGTGTATGTGCAGTGTCACAGAGCATGTCGCGAGGAATCGACAGTTACTGGAGTTTAAATCGAGACGAAAAGCAGTTCAGACAGCCTCCTGCAGCCCGCAAGGATCGTGCTTGCGGCTGGCAAGGGTTTCCAGTCCGGCACGAATCTTGATGCAGACTGGTGGTTTGGAATTAGGGCAGGTGGGTCTGTACCACTTTCTTTCTTTTCTTTTATTTCTTTCCATTTTCTTTTCTTCTCCTTTCCTTCTTTCTTTCTTTTCTTTCTTTCCTTCTTTCTCTATTTCTTTCTTTCTCTCTTCTCCTTCTCCTCCTCCTCCCCTATCTTTCTTTCTTTCTTCCTCCCCTCTTTTCTTCCTCTTCTCTTTGAGATAGCCGACCTCTCTCTCTCTTCTCCACTTCCCTCCGCGCCCCACCACCCCTCCGCCAAGTCGACCGGCAGCCGCTCCTGCGCCGCCCAGCAGCCGTGCTGCACCGATGCTCTGCCGCAGCCCCGCCTGAGCACGACCCCTGCCGCTGCAGCGCCGCCCCGCCGAAACCCTCGCCACCGCGCGACGAGCAGCGACAGCAGCAATAGCAGCATCTGCCGTCCCGATCTGGCCGGATCTACTGCCCCACCGGGTCGAGCAGCACAGGCAGCAGCCATGCTGTGCAGCAGAGCACCAGCATCGCCCTGCTGCATTCCGCCGAGATGAGCCACCACTGCGCCGCTGCCCTGCTCTGCCTGGGTTTCTCCCTGCCGTGCCACTTGTCTTCATCGCCGGTGTCGGTAGCAGCAATAGCACAGTAGCAACAGCAGCAGCAGCCGCACCGCCTACTGAGCCCAGCCGACCTCCCTTTGCACCGCCGCTGTTGTCCTTCGCCGCTGAGCCGTGCCACACTGCCGCGCGCTGGTCAAGTCCTGCAGTTCCTTCACGCCGAGCCAAGTTTTCACTGTGCACCTCTAATCAAGGCCTGGACAAAACTTGAAGGTTTGATTTTACCGTGCGTTTTCAAATTCAAACTTGTCAGTTGGTGAAATTTCAAACAGGCCCTTGGATTCGCGCCACGTCACACCCCATCCCAGCCAGCCAAACCTTCCAACCCTTGCGGCCCGCAAGGGTCGGCCCTGCGGGCCGCAGGACTTACCAGCAGCAGCCCGACAGCCCTTCTGTCAGTCCGTACTTTCACCATGCAGCCCAAGTAGCCCACGAGCAAGGAGCAACTGCGAGCAAAGAGGGAAAATGTCCGGCGCGCTTATCAAGCGGAGGAAGCTGCTCGACGTGCCGCCAAGGACGCGCGGCTCAATCGGGACCAAACTACCCTTCAAAATAAAAGGGTGATCTCCACGCCTATTATTGATTTTGGTTTCCTGGAGGAGACAGGCATCCTTGGCGAGTTTACACGTCTTACCGCGCGGGTCTGTTTCACCAGAGCTTTTTGTGAGATCCCATCGCACCATATTGCCTCCCGCAACCTGACGCATGAGTTCCTCGCTTCTCTAGTCCTGGAGGAGTTCCCCGATGACACCCACGGCATATCTTTTCGCCTGCTTGATCGTCCTTACACTCTGAGCCTTGCCGTGCTCGCACAGGTACTCCACCTTGCGCCCCACAAGACCGAGCATCTCGATTACATTCCACCGTTTGAGTCCGACGATGAGGACCCTAGGCCACAGGCTGCTCTCCATGCATCTCGATTACATTTCTGGCTCCAACTCACTAGGCAAGGGCTTCCGCTAACCAACCCGGATCCGTGGG
Organism: Cyperus esculentus; assembly: GCA_030179965.1. Classification (NCBI taxonomy): domain Eukaryota; kingdom Viridiplantae; phylum Streptophyta; class Magnoliopsida; order Poales; family Cyperaceae; genus Cyperus; species Cyperus esculentus. The sequence continues at coordinate 3,302,991 of JASGLE010000003.1, read as the reverse complement.
TTAATGCGATTGTGCACCCTACTCTCTGCTTCATCTGCCGAGCCTTCGGATTCTCCATTTGTGCACGCGATGAGTCCTCCCTTCGCCGCAGACACGAGGAGTTGCAGCTCCTCGCTACCATGCTTCGCCCCGCCGACCTGCTTCAGCGTCCCCATCTGATGCTAATTATGGTCCGGTACTGGCTATCGATTGTCAGCACGGGCAAGCCGACCGGATACATAGTTTTTGGCTCCTACGTTACTCACATTGCTTCATATTTGGGAGTCGATTTCACCAAGCCAATGGGACATCCCCACTTTTGTGATCCATGGGACCCCGGAAAGGTCCTTGACTGAGAGCAGTTCAAAACATGGAAATGGATCCTTCAGCCCAGGGGGTCACGCGGCCATGCCTCCGTCTGGATGTGGATGACTGAGAAAGACGGAGTTTTCCCCTTGCCGATACAGTGCCCGCCGATAGACTTCGCAGCCTTCTACATGGAGGATGTAGGCGCCCCCTGCTGCCTCACTCGAGCAGCAGGACCCAGCTCAGAGTCCCACCGCGCCAGCTGATGACGTCCACATGGAGGACACTGACGTGAAGACGCCAACAGCAGGCGGTGCAGGTTAGGACAGCTGGTCAGCAGGAGCAGCGGCAGGTGCTACAGGTTGGGACAGCTGGTCAGCAGGAGCGGCCGGCACGTCCTTGGTAGGTGCTACAAGCTGGGACAGTAGGAGCAGCGACCGAGCCAGCAGGTGGAGCTAGCACATCTTATCAGTTTCCACCTTACATGTTGGACCAGTGGACGCAGATGTGCACCCGAGTCCAGGAGATTCACACCATGCAGACTGACACTCGCGACATGGTCCGTCACGTGCAGTTGTTGCAGGCCGCTCACACTCAGTCTATCCGTGATCTCCAGATCGGCCGAGCTCGCGACAGTGCCCGCATCATAAAGATCCATGAGCGATAGGGCTGCATCGAGCAGCGGCAGGAGCGCATTCACCGACGACAGGATGACATGCATGATATCCTCGCCGCCCTGCGAGCGGCTCAGCTTGGGGAGGGCACCAGTAGAGGCCCTGCCTGCCGACGACGACGATGCTGCACCATGATTTGCTCAGGTTGTATCCTTCCTCTCTCCTCTTTATTGTCATATCTGTGGTTTGTTGCACTGAGGACAGTGCACTGATTAGCTTGGGGAGGGGGTGGTATAAATCTGAGTTTTAGGATTTTTCTTCTTCTTTTTCTGTTTATTCTTTTTCTTTTTCATTTTCATGCTTGCATTTTGTGAAAAATTTTGAGTAAATGTTAAACTCGAGGGCATATGGAAATTTTGACGTTTGAATTGTGAAAAATTGTGTTTGATAACTTCATGAGATTTGTGTTAGGAAAGAAAATCTTGTTCTGTAGCGTCTAGTTTCATGAATAAAGTAGGTACTAATTGGAAAAAGTAGCAAACCGAAAATCTGATTGAGGACGAAGAGTATTTTTTCAATTTGTGGTACCCACGTGAATATGGTTTGGGAAATGTGGAAAGTCATAACTTGAAATGTTTTAAAAACCAAATTAACGGGCATTTTGAGGATGCGGTCAGGTAGGACGAGTGCACCCCTTTATCTTTTCCATTCGACTGACCGGTCCTTGAATGTCTGAATTTTTAAGGGGGGTGGAATCGCGGTCAGACAGGACGTATGCACTTTTATTTTTCTCTATCCGTCTGATTCAGGTTTCATTCCCTCACATTCTGAACCCATCATAAAATAATAATAATAAATGAATTTTAAAAAGCGTTTCAAGGTGTATGGAAGTGAAAGGTTGAGAAAGTTGTTCATTGTGGGTTTAACGCAACCGAGATACCAACTTTGTAGTTCGATTGAAAAATCTAGGGTCCGAAAAAGTACGATGGTCCTACTTACAATTCAGGTTGCATTTAATGGAACAAGAGTCGCTCGTCTTGATTTTCTGTGCCTTAGCCTATGTTTTGTGGAATTATCATGCATAATTATTTACAAATCAAAATTCAAACTTGCCAATGCTTTCTTGGTTTAACACTTTTCCCAAAGTTTTTCTTTGCATTTAGGTCTACTTGGGGATTTAGGTCTAGGTACTATCTGTCTCTTAGGTTCTAGGTTTTTCTTGAGGACAAGCAAGACTTTAAGCTTGGGGAGATTTGATGCATCGCATTCATATCTACAGTTTACCAGACTTATACCTTGTTTTTGGCCTAAAATTACCAAGTTCATGTGCATTTTAGTGTTAGGATGTTTAGATTCTAGTTACTTGTTCACTCTTGTCCATATTTCAGGTAATTTGGGTTTTTGGAGCCACTTGGACGCGAATCGGAGCCTTGGAGAATAAGTCTGCGCTGGAACGAACTTCTTGCGGGCCGCAAGAACGCGACATCGCTGTCTTCTTTTCTGCCGCCTTTCTGACCTATTTAAACCGTCTCTTTGGACGTTTTTTGCAACTTACCTCTGTTCTCTTCACCCTAGCCGCCAGGAGACACGAAGAAGACGTGCTTGGTCTTGATCTTCATCATCTTTTGAGGAGACTTCGAGAGGATTCCTTGGAGAAGTTAAATATTGAAGCCATCCTTGCTTTTCTTCGGTTCTTTAGTATCATGAACTCTTTTATTTTCTTGTTTTCTTTGTTCTATCTCGCCATGGGCGAGTAGATCTTTTGTTCTTAGGGTTGATGATGACATTTTAGTTAATGGATTGATTGTATGATGTTTAGACTTACGTTGTTTTCATGTTTACTTGCGCTTTCATGATAACGTGTTTATGACTTTTGCTTGTTTGTATGGTAAACCTATAGATTACGCGCAAATCTAATTGATTAATAGAATATCATCTTTACAAGAACTATTGTTTGCATCGGAGACTTGGGTTGATAGATCTCTGTCCAAAAGTATCGGAGAGGAGAAACTGCATTTTCGACGGAAGTCGAACCGAATCCTAGATAAAAAGTAACTTGAACGTAGGTTTAGAAATAGATTTATGAATTTCTTTTGAACTAGAACTGTTAGAAGGACGAAAATACGAGAGTTGAGGAACTTGTACCATTTCTGATTTGAATAGGAATTAATAACGTGAGTCGAAACAGTGACCAGAACTGAAACTGCTATTTGTCAGTTTGACCTCTGCGAAGTGTATAGGCATTTAATACCCTAAATAATGCCCTCAAACGCAAGCGTATGATCTATTGCAATATAGTCGGGATCGAATCCACAGGGACGGAAATTACTTCTAAACCAGACTTTAGACTCTATCTTAATCATAATGAGAATATTTTTTGGTATTTTTGTATAAAAGTTGGGGGAGTTTTGTTTCAAGATTGTTTTCCTAATTAACAGATGCAATAAAGTAAATAACAGTAATTAAAACTTATGCTAAACAAGCGTTCCTAGGGTTTTCAGAATCAGTTTGCTGTCTGGATCAATTGCCTGCGTTCCGCAGGGTATACAATTTATCCTCTCTTTCAGTTACTAGCTTAATTGTCCGCAGTGGTTAACTGCAGTTCGCAGATAACTGTCCGAGAGATAAATTTTCTATCAGTTACTTGGGAGTGCGATCCGCAGTCTGTCACACTGCAGTCCGCAAGGAACGGACAGAGAACGGTTTTGGTTCAGATCAGATAGGTTGACTAAAGTTACCGACTCCTAACTAATCCTAAGCAATTACAAGTCCCTCAACTCTTGTTTGTTGGCACTCTTAACACTTTTAGATCAATTAGAAACCTTTAGGATTATTTCTAACCTAAATTCAATTTACTTTCGTTCTAGGGTCCGGTTTAACTCTTGTTAAAACCGCAATTTCACTTTTCAGTTACTTTTGGACAACTACCCAATTAACACAAGTATCGACTCTTGATCAATTGAAGTTATATCAACCAGCTTGATCTGGCCACGATCTACAGGCTCTTACCAAACAATCAAGAAACAATTCAAGCACAATTGTTATTAAGCACAAAGCAAATTGAAAATAACTCTAATCCATAAACATGATAAACGAGTATTCAATTAATCCATACAAACAAACATCATCTTAAACCCTAAGAACAAAGACAAATACTCAGACATAACTAAAGAAATCATGATTAAAGAAAAGGTAAATAACATAAAGAAGAAAGCACCGATTATTGATGATGACGTTGAAACTTTGACGGCGCTTGAATCCTTCTTCTCCGAGTAATCTCCCTTTTCTTATCAACTCTCTAAACTAAACTAAACTCTCAAAATAAAGGACTCTCGACTAAAACTGACTCTCAAAAGCTAAGACTCAACTCTCAACTAAAACTAAGATAACTCGATAACAACTAAGACTCAGACTAAGACTAAGACACATGAACCTCTTCAAAGATGATGATTATATAGGCATTGGAAGCTCCCAGAATTAGGCTTCTTTCTTCTGGAATCGACCTCTAATTTTTGGAGCAAAGAATGGAATCAGATACCTTCAATTGAAACTGCTCAGAAAATAGAGGTCCATTTGGTGTTGGGCCTTCTTGTGTCCTGGACTTCGGTCGGTGCGAACCGCACTCCCCAGTAAATAGGGAGTCGGCTGCTTCAAAAGCGGATTGTCGGGCGGTTGTGCTCGGTCCAAATTTAGATGCTCCAGTTTTGATCTGAGTGCGAACCGCACACTCGAGATTGTGGTCCGCACTCCGTGTCTTCTGCGTGCTTCTTCACCTATTTTTGTTCATCTTCTCCAAATTGGATCCCAAAAACTTAATGGACTCAATTTTAGACATCTAACTAAGTAAATGCTACTAAATCTAAAAATCCTAAGGAAAATAGAGGTACAAAATCCTAAAATAAATAGATATAAATCCGATGCATCAAATCTCCCCAAGCTTAAATACTTGCTTGTCCTCAAGCAAAACTAATTCTAAAACTAAATGCATCGCAAAAGAAAAGAAAAATGCTTCTGAAAATTAAGATACTTTTTTTTCTTTTCTTTTTCTTTTTTTTTTACCTACAACTAAAATATATACAACAAGAATCTCGGTTGATATTCTCCTCCCTCCCCAAGCTAATCCTTGCACTGCCCCTAGTGCATGAAAAATAAAATGAGAGAAGAAAAAGAATGAAACCGAGATATGCGATGGCCTCCCCAAGCTCGCCAAGTCATAATCACTGAGGCGCGTCATCGTCTCCTCCTCCGCCAAAATGGAACGAGATCAAACATCTGATCAAAACGCTGGCCCTGGTGCACCTGACGCTCATGGATAGCATCAACACGCTGAATTGTGTGTGCCTGGCGCTAATGTAACTCGGTCTGTCGCTCGAGCAATTCCGTCTGCCTCTTATAGCTATCATCTAATCGAGCTTTGTCGGCAGTCTGCCCGCTCTCTATCTGATCGAATCGTGAGAGGTACTCACCGTGCCTCTGATCAATCTGTCCCACCAAGTCATGTGTATGCGACACACGCTCGTACATCTGGTTCCACTGCTGCTGTAAGTATGGTGGAAACTACTGGTATGGAGCAATAGGTGGAATGGGCTCGTCCAGTGCATGCGCCTCGGGAATAGCGTCCTTCATATGGGCGTTGTGCTCCTCATGTGCTGGCTGAGCAGGACTATGCTGTAGCCTCCATGTATAATGGTCCGTGAAATTGATCAGGGGCACTGAATCGGCATCTGGTAGCCCCCTGAGGGGTCTTCCATGTATAAACAGGAGGCTGAGACCCCTCTCTTCCGGGTCGTGATCCATTGCCAACTACTGAAGACTGGCTTGTTCAGCACTTGAACCTCCTTGCATGTCACATAATCAAACTCACTAAAGTCTATACCAATGCAGAAGGCAATAGTCAACCAGAATTTCACCATGTGCAGCATCAGGTCGGGCCGCTACAATTGCTCGTCGGGGCGTAGCATGGTGAGAAGGAGAGAGAGCTCATCGTGCCTCGGCCTGAGCGAGGTCTCCCCTCGTGCAAAAATAGAACTCTCCAAAGCACGACATAGAAACCGTAGGGTCGGATGAATGATCGCTGTGATTTTGGGGTCGGGGTTTACGGCCGGGAGGTGCTGACCTGTGAGGAGTGGCCAGAAATGCGCTCGGTGGGTAGAGGGATGTATCGGTTCCTGGTGGTTGACTTGTTCTTCGGGAACGTACCCGAGATAATCTGATCCTCCTCGTGCGAGATGAAACCATCTTGAGAGACGCCTCAGGGACCTCTCGTAATATTGACTGTTGAGCTTGAATTGGATCCCCTGGCCTTTGTTCGGGATCTCTATCAAAGAAAGCGAAGCCAAAAACTCCCTCGTTGGCTCGACATACGGTATATGCTGGTCCGGGATCTCCCAGAATTTCTTGCTAATCCCGATCCGAGAGGTGAGACGGTTAAACTCCTTAACAATACCGATCTCCTCCAAGAAATCAAAGTCAATGCGTGGGGTGGAGTGAACGGCTTTGGTGTTAAGGAATGTGAGGTTTGCGTTGAAGGTCATCTCTTCGTCTGTCAGCGGAGGCGGTGATGGTGGTGGGGCCTGAGATGACGACGCTCCTTTAGTTTTACTTCGGGTTCGGCAAAATATGGTTGGTTCTCGGTTTGAACAGAGTACGGATTGCAGTCAGAGGGCACGGATCGTGGTGAGTTGGTTTCGGCTGCTTTCGGGTTTGGTTCTGGTTTGATCGGTTTGAGCTCAATACGAACCGTACTCTCGGGACTTCGGACCGCAGTATGTAGTATTTGGTTGACTGGTATCGGTTTCGGTTCGGTCGGTTTTTGCTCTAAGTGTGAACCGTACTTTCGATGGTACGGACCACAGACAGGTCAGAGAGGGCTACTGGTTTGAAATGGGTTAGGTTCTTTGGTGTAACGGGTCACTGACAGTACTGTTTTGGGTCTGATTTTGGGGCTTGTGAACAGTTAAGTACGGATCCGAAATCAATTGAGATCCAAGTCACAATTCACCAATCAATCAAGATGAAATTTTGAAATTAAATCTACATTGGTGAAAATTGAACCTTAATTCCGGTGGATCGGTGACCAGCAGCGAGGTGGTGACAGCGGGCTGGTGATGGTGCTGCTCTGGCTCGGCTGTGGTGGTGCGGACTGACGGTACTGCACAACGGTGCGCTGCGGTGTGGCAGCTCGTGCAGTGAGGGGGTGTGAGTAGGAGACAGCAGCGGTGCGGCGGCGGTAGTGGGTGGCACTGCGGAAGGGAGGTGAAGGTGGCTGCGGATGGTGCTGGTGTGCAGTGGTGACGGCAGGGAGGTGAGTAGTGCGGACTGTGGTGGTGCGGACGGTATGTGTGTGTGTGTTCTGGTGTAGTAGGGAGATGGGAAGAAGATGGAGGAAGAGAGGGAGATGGAGCGGCGCGGAAGAGAACGAGGGGAGAGGGGGGTTTATATAGGGGTAAGTTAGGGTAAAACCTAGATCAAATGACTCAGATCTTCTCAGGATTCGTGCTCTGCGGACCGCACTATCGTGGGTGCGGATCGCACTCAATTGTGATCCTTCCTTCTTGGTAATTAGAACTCATAACTTAACGTCTCCCTGTACTGAATTGACTGCGGTTTGCGTTGTTGAGGCTGCTGTTCGCACCAAAGTTTCCAGAAATTCGTTTCTCGTCCTTGTTATTGATCCTCCAATATTTGTTAGTTTGAACTCCAGATTCTATTGTTCCTTCGCCTTTGACTCCTAAAATTAAAAAGATACAACTAACTACTCCTAATTTTTTTCTTTTTCTATTTTTTTTCTATTTTTTTTCTCTCTCTGTCCTTTTTTTTTTTTTTAACTAATCCTAAATCTTGGGTTGCCTCCCAAGAAGCGCTTGTTTAAGGTCCCGGACTTGACCGTAATGCGTTCAATGCCTATGGTGGCTCGAAAAGGCGTGTAGTTAGGCACCGCAGTGACTTGACAGAAGTTCCATTGAGTTCGCCTTCTCGTGTGTCACAATTCGTAGGGGCTAATTTATTGTTGAACTTCTTCAAAATCCTTCTGAGATTGGCAGAAGTTGGTCTTGGTCTCATAATCTCCCTTCTGGGGACGTCGAGCGGTGATGACTTGGAGAATTGTGCTTCAGATTTTACTTCCTGCGGATCGTAGGACCATGTCTGCGAACTGCAAACAGTAGTCCCATTGGCTGCTTCATGGTATTCGAGATATTTCATTGCTTCTGTTATCTGAAATTGAACTTTTTCTCCTCCAATGTTCAAGTGAGTGTTCCTTCATGCGTATCGATCACGGTTCGGGCTGTTCTCAAGAACGGTCGTCCTAGGAATATTGGCACATCTTTGTCTTCATGCATGTCCAAAACAACGAAATCTCCCGGCACAAAGAACTTCCCCACCTGAACTGGTACATCTTCAACTATCCCGAATGGTAAACACGTAGAGGCATTTGCTAGTTGTATCCTCATATCTGTAGGCTTTAGCTCTCCCACACCAATTCTTTTGAAGACGGAGTACGGCATGAGACTCACGCTTGCGCCCAAATCGCATAAAGCTCCTTTGATGACTGCTTTACCAATGTTACAAGGGATGGTGAATTTGCCCGGATCCCCAAGCTTAGGAGGTAGCTCACGGTTTAGAACCGCACTGTACTCATGGTTCAGTTGCACGGTCCTACAATCGTTTAAGTTTCGCTTGTTGGACAATATATCCTTCAAGAATTTAGCGTAGGATGGCATCTGTGTGAAAGCATCGGTGAATGGAATTGAGATGCTGAGCTGTTTAAGTACCTCAATGAACTTTGAAAATTGCTTGTCCAACCGGTATTTGGCGAGTCTCTGTGGGAACGGACAGGTGGCTTGTAGGGCGGTTTAGTCTCTGAAGATTTGCCCTTGTCCTTCGTTGACTCGGTACGTGAAACAGGTTCAATGTTTTGACCAATTTGCCCATCAGTTTGCACTTCCTGCGGATCACTGGCTCGTGGTTGCGGATAGCAGACAATATTAGTTGAGCTTGATTGCTTCGGTTGCAATGGTTTCTAGTCCGTGCTCTTTTCGGTTTCGGCTAACTGAGAGAAGTGCGAACCGTATACAGAAGGGTGCAATCCGTAGGTTGTCATTCCAGAGGTGTTTTTCGATGTTGCTTGTGCGGATTTGTCGTTATTTGGATCAATGGCACTCAGGTTAGTTTCCTCTGGTATGGAAGGGTTTTCGCTTCTCAAAGTGTGAATGGACTTAACCTCGCCGATGGGATTAATTGGTTGACTTGGTAGCTTGACCTCGGCGTTCGAACTTGATCCTGTACCTACGTCACCTCCCGCTAGCCTTGCCAACTTCTCATTCAATGCTTGCATTTGTTCAAAGATCATTTGATTATCTTGTCTTGCTTGTGCATGAAGTTGTTGGCAACTGATGGTTTCAACTCTTGATGTGGAGGAACGTATGGTGGGCGGAATGCGTTGTTCGGCGGGGTGTTACGATTCTGGTTTTGGTTTTGGTTTTGGAAGTGGGCATTATTGTAGAAGTTACGGCCACCATTTACTTGCCTTGGTTGATACTGGGTTCCTTGTTTTTGATACCTCTGAGGAGGGTTGTTGTTGAACCCATAGTTGGGACAGTCAGGTTGGTTTCTCCAGTTTTGGCTTTCAATTTGATCATTAGAGTATGTCCGTGAGAAAGGAGGTTTCGGGAAGAATGAGGGCTCATTGTTAATGGAATTAACTTGCTCATCTTCCTCAGGTTGACGCAATGGGCAGTGATCATAGTCATGAGAGTCCTCTCCACAAAGAGCACAAGATTGGACTTGCACCACTTTGGAGGTAGCCTTCTGCTTGTCAACTTGTAATTGAAGGGCTTCTATTTTGGCTTGCATCAAAGCGAGTTGATCAACCTCATAGCGCCCTTTCATGCCTCTGCTAGACTCACAGTTGGACCATTGTTGCTATTGTGCCAACTTGTTAAATATCTCCAAGATCTCATGTGGCTCGCGATCAATAATAGATCCACCTGCACCATAATCAACCAAAACACGACTCTGTACAGTCAGACCATTATAAAATGCATCAACTAACATTCCATCAGAAAAGTTATGGTGCGGACAAGACTGTCTCAAGTGGTTAAATCTATCCCAAGCATCACTCAATGGTTCATCATACCTTTGTTAAAGTTGAAATTTGTGCTCTTACTTTAGCAATTCTCCTAACAGGGTAGTATTTTTCAAGAAATTGAGTAGATAATTCGGCCCAGGTATCAATTGAGCTTGTGGGAAGAGAATTAAACCATGTTCGTGCTCTGTCTCGTAGGGAGAACGGAAACAGAGCCAGTCTGACGTAGTCTGGACTTGCCATGATGTTCTTCACGGTTCGGCAACATTGGAGAAAGTTGTTGATGTGATCGTGTGGGTTCTCCGACTCCAATCTGTGAAAACAGCTCTGCTGGATGAGGTTGACTACCCCTGAGCCAAAGTTGGGAGGATCCCCAACTATGTCAGCAAGTATGATGGGTCCTTGTGCATCATCAGCTCGAGGGATATGGTAATCTCTGAGAGTACGTGGCTCATGACGTCGAGCTTCAGCCTTGGCGTCTCTCCTTCGAGCTTCGGCCTCCACTGCTAGCCTTAGTTCCTCGACTTCTGCTCGAAGCCTTTGCTTCTCGGTTTCCGCCTCTTCCAACGCGATCCTTGTTGCTTTGTTGTCCATGTTGGATGAAGTGGAAGATTCTTCTGAATTGAATTCGAGTCTACTAAGCTTAACACGCGGAGATTCGAGTTTCGGAGACTCGAGCAGTCTCGGATACTGGATCCCGCTCCTCAACTTGTAGTCCCCTACAGGAGGGAATTGGTCCAGTATCTATTACCTGAAAAAGAGAAAGAGAAAGAAGAAGAAATGGTTAGAACTAGAAAAGAAAAATAAAGTAAAGTTTAAAAATAAAGGTTGCCGTCCCTAGCAACGGCGCCAAAAAGCTTGACCTCTGCGAAGTGTAGGCTTTTAATACCCTAAATAATGCCCTCAATCGCAAGTACGATCTATTGCAATATAGTCGGGATCGAATCCACAGGGACGGAAATTACTTCTAAACCAGACTTTAGACTCTATCCAATCCTAATGAGAATATTTTTTGGTATTTTTGTATAAAAGTTGGGGGGAGGGGGGGTTTGTTTCAAGATTGTTTTCCTAATTAACAGATGCAATAAAGTAAATAACAGTAATTAAAACTCTTAACCTTATGCTAAACAAGCGTTCCTAGGGTTTTCAGAATAAGTTTGCTGTCTGGATCAATTGCCTGCGGTCCGCAAGGGTTGTTCTGCGGTCCGCAGGGTATACAATTTCTCGTCTCTTTCAGTTACCAGCTTAATTGTCCGCAGTGGTTAACTACAGTTCGCAGATAACTGTCCGAGAGATAGATTTTCTGTCAGTTACTTGGGAGTGCGATCCGCAGTCTGTCATACTGCGGTCCGCAAGGAATGAATAGAGAACAGTTTTGGTTCAGATCAGATAGGTTGACTAAAGTTACCGACTCCTAACTAATCCTAAGCAATTACAAGTCCCTCAACTCTCGTTTGTTGGCACTCTTAACAATTTTAGATCAATTAGAAACCTTTAGGATTATTTCTAACCTAAATTCAATTTACTTTCGTTCTAGGGTCCGGTTTAACTCTCGTTAATACCGCAATTTCACTTTTCAGTTACTTTTGGACAACTACCCAATTAGCACAAGTATCGACTCTTGATCAATTGACGTTATATTAACCAGCTAGATCTGGCCACAATCTACAGGCTCTTACCAAACAATCAAGAAACAATTCAAGCACAATTATTATTAAGCACAAAGCAAATTGAAAATAACTTTAATTCATAAACATGATAAACAAGTATTCAATTAATCCATACAAACAAACATCATCTTAAACCCTAAGAATGAAGACAACTACTCAGACATAACTAAAGAAATCATGATTAAAGAAAAGGTAAATAACATAAAAAATGCACCGATTATTGATGATGACGTTGAAACTTTGACGGCGCTTGAATCCTTCTTCTCCGAGTAATCTCCCTCTTCTTATCAACTCTCTAAACTAAATAAACTCTCAAAATAAAAGACTCTCGACTAAAACTGACTCTCAAAAGCTAAGACTCAACTCTCAACTAAAACTAAGATAACTTGATAACAACTAAGACTCAGACTAAGACTGAGACACATGAACCTCTTCAAAGAGTCCATGTATCTTTGTATTTTTAGTGTGGAATAATAAATCGAGTTTAGTTCATACTTTGTCTCTCTCTTTTTTGTTTATTTCCACCAAAATAATCCAACAATTTGATATCGGAGCAATCCAATATCCAACAATTTGGTATCAGAGCCCAAGGTTCAAGATCAATGCAAGTCAGATCCTAAGGTTCAAGATCAAAGCAAGTTGAGCTGGAGGTGAGAGATCAAGGCAGATCCGACCATGGCTGAGGATGTGAATGTTTCGAATATGATGGTTCCGCTGTTCAAGGGGGAGAATTATGAATTTTGGAGCATCAAGATGAAGACGTTGCTCAAGTCGCAAGGGTTAAGGGAGTTGGTAGATGCAGGAACACCGAATCCTGATCTAGCATCAATCAATACCGCAAAGCGAGATGCAAAGGCGTTGTTCTATATTCAACAAGCCGTACATGACTCGGTGTTTGTGAAGATTTCAGCAGCAGAAACATCAAAGGAGGCCTGGACTATTCTGAAAACCGCATTTCAGGGAAGTCCTAAGGTAGTTGAGAAGTTGAGCATGAATCAAGGCGAATCTGTTCAAGCATTTCTCTCGAGGGTGACATCTGTAGTCAACCAAATAAGGAGTTGTGGTGATGATCTTGAAGAAAAGATCGTTGTTATGAGGTGCTTCGTAGCCTTACAACAAAGTTTGATCATGTTGTGGCAGCAATCGAAGAGTCGAAGGATCTGTCCACATATACGTTTGATGAGTTGATGGGATCACTGCAGGTTCATGAAGCTCGTCTCAATCAATCAGAAGCAAGGTATGACATTAAAGCTTTCTATACCAAGGGAGAGTCCTCAAATAACCAACAGTATGGTGGAGGTAGAGACCGAGGTAGTTGAAGAGACATTGAATGTCACTATTGTCACAAGAAGGGTCATGTGCAGGCTCCTTGCTACAAGAAGCAAAGAGAAGAAGGTCAAGTGGAGTGTTCTTATTGTCACAAGTTCGGTCACATGCAAGCCGATTGTTACAAGAAGAAAAGAGAAGAAAAACAAGCAAGTTTTGTCGAGGAGAAGGATAACCAACCACAATTATTTTTGGCCAAGACAGGTGAAGAATCTGATGCAAGGCAGATTCGTTTCTCAAATATCGGACGCTCAAATCGCGTTAAGCATTCGCTTGGTGAATTTGATGAGTCCCCAACACATGTTGATAAGATGGATACTGTTGATGTGATGGAGACGCCTGGAGATCTTGAGGAATCCATGGCTATGTTTGAGATAGGAAGGAGTCCTATTACAAAAGATGTTGAGGAGACAACAAAGATGAATGATATGGCACATGCAGCCATAGAGGTTAGTTCAAGCAATTTGATGAGCACGCTTGTGGATTGTGGAGATGATGAAATTTCACTTGTGAAGCCAAAAGGGCTTGTGATGATCGGTAAAATTAATTTGTTTGCTGTTGTTATGATGTTTGCTGTATTGATGTGTGTGTACAGCTTCAAGAGGTTCCTGACATGGACTAAAGATGATGTATTGGATATGCTTACAAAGTTTGTGATGGGTGTTATGATATTTGTTGGTCTGGTTCCACGGAGATTACAACATGTTGTTATATTTGTGCGCAACTTGGCAGCATGCAATGTCAAAGCTTGTGCATTGAAGGCCAACCACATGAATATTGTTGAGGCATGTGTTTGTGACATGAGAAAAGAGCTTAATGTCCCCCAGGAAGCTACACGCATGAGCTTCAATTTTCCTGACAATACTTCAAAGCAAAAAGAGTTTTGGCAACTAAGCAGATTGAGTTTCAAAGAGATCAAGATAATGATGAATGTGTTGGATAGAATTTTGGATCAAGGGGGAGTGTTGGAAGTTGATCCAAATTTAACCGTTGATAATTAGATACAGTTTCCAGTTTTAGTTTTTGTGTGTACTGAAATAGTTAGTTAGTTGAGTCACGAAATTAGTGGTGTGTATTTGTGTGTGTCTATTTTAGGTTAGCTAATTTAGGATGAGTTGAGTTAATTTGTACGTGCATCCATAGTGGAGTAAATTTAGTGGTCAGTTAATTAGTTGCAATACGTGGCCAACTTTATTTGGGGATTAGTCCAGTAATAGTAGTTTAATTAGTTGCAGGTTAGCGTCATATAAGAGTCCATGTATCTTTGTATTTTTAGTGTTGATGCACCGCATTTATATACGCATTTTACCAGACTTGCACTAGTATTTTGGCCTAAAATTCCTAAGTTTAATTGCATTTAAGTAGTAAGATGTCTAGATTCCAATTACTTCTTTACTTTTGTCCAAATTTCAGGTCAATCGGGCTTTTGGAGCAAATTGGACGCGATTCGGAGCCATAGACAACAAGTCGAAACTGGAATGAACTTCCTGCGGTCCGCAGGATCCCTCCCGCGTCCAGCAGACGAAGGTTACAGCACGTTCGACCTTCCGCTCGGCGCTGAAAATTTCCTGTGGAGCAGAAAAACCGCCATTTCCTGCACTGCAATTTTCTATTTTCTGGCGCTCTGCCTATATAAGGCGGTCATTGGGACGGTTCCAGACATCGACACACATATTTTCACGCCCTTTCATTGCATTTTCACAACCAGAGGGCAGAGGAAAGAGGAGAGAAGGTCGTTCATTATTCTTCGAAGCGGATTTGAGAGAATTCTCGCGCGGGAGTGAAGATCGTGTCGACTCGAGTTCTTCTTCGGTTCTTTTGCATCATGATTTCTTTCAGTTCTTTGTTTTCTTTGTTTTCTTGTGCGATGAGTGAGTAGATCTATATGTTCTTAGGGTTTGAATGATGATGATTGTGTCGACAGATTGACTGTATGTTTGGGTTTATGTCGTTTTCATGATCACTTGAGATTTGCTTTTTAACGTGTTTGCATTCTGTTTGATTCGATTGATAAACCTGTAGGTTGTGGCCAGACCTAGTTGGTTAATGTAGTATCTTTTGACCAGATTTGATTGCTTGCACATCCTTGGTTTATATTGTATCCGAAAGTACCCGTTACGCGAAACTGCGGTTTGACTAACCTTAAACCGGACCATAGAACCATAGTGACATGATCGTAGTTTATATCGTATTCTATGGATTTTGATTCAGTTTAGAATTGTTACTAGGACCAACCGGGAGAATTGTTGTAATTGTACCAGAACTGAATTGATAGGAATCGACGACATCGGTCGAAACACAACCAGAACCAAAGCTGCTCTCGGTTCTTCTTCTTGCGGTCCGCAAGAGTCATCTTGCGGTCCGCAGTTAGTTACCAGGAGTGTAAGACAGTAGTTGTGGATCGCCTGATGGTTACAGGGACACCTATGATCCGCAGACAGTTCTGTAACTGCTAAATTAATCACCTCCTGCGGTCCGCAAGAGATATCTTGCGGAACACAGGCAGTCAATCCGAGGCCAATCTGATTCTGCCAACCCTGAGAACGCCTTTAATTAATTGTCTTTTCCGTTATTTACTTGTTTTAGTCCTGTTTTACTTGTTTGTCAACCAACCCTGTTAAAACCCCCCAACAATTCCCTCTTTAATCCAAATTCTCTTAGGGTTTAGAGGTAGAGTAAAGTAAAATCAGGTGTTAACTCCATCCCTGAGGATTCGACCCTCAAATACTCAACGAGATCGTACGCTTGCGATCGAGTCGTTTATAGAAGTTTAAAAGCCTATACCCGTTCGCGCGGTCAAGTGTGAATAATAAATCTAGTTTAGTTCATACTTTGTCTCTCTTTCTTTTGTTTATTTCCACCAAAATAATCCAACAATTTGGTATCGGAGCGATCTAATATTCAACAGTACTATGTTTCTATGTTCGTATCAGTAAAATTTGGAGGCTTGACCTCCATCTTTCCTCAATTTTTTTAAATAAGCCTTAAAAAATATAAAATCATGAGTTTCTGCCTCATTACACGCAATTTTTACATTTTGAATGGACGCTAGCGTCCAACCGGAATGCTATGGTACCGCAGCGTCCTTTAAGTATATGAATATGTTTACAAAAGATTTACCATTTCTAAGATTTTTTATAAATTTATTTGAGATTGGTTGTCATGGTCGTCAAGATGATTATGTAGTGGATTCCTAATCACGACTACATATGTTGTGCAAGAATGCATTATCATGTTAATTATTAAATATAAATGGTTTAATCTCAATACACTATTCATTACACATAATCATTATATCTTTTCTATAACTCATAAGCAAAATAAAAAAAATTATCACAATAACTACCAACAAAAACAAACTTTATTCTCAAAATTTGTTACACAAACAATATTATAGCACTGTCAATACGGTTGCGGCGCGGCAAGAAATAATTACTAGTTAGATACCAACTGATAATTATTAGACTGTCTGACAATTTTTCTCAAGTGCCAGAGATATAATGAACTGATAATTCGGTCAGCGCCATCTTTAAGAGATGGGCTGAGAGAAAGGCACCGAAATTAATTAAAAATCATAGTATATAATCGTGACCGTTGCTTTGTATTGGATGGAGTGGATTTGAGGGATCGCAGGAGCCTGAGATCGCTCACGATCTCAGCTGATGCGGACGCAAGACACAAGGACAGTCACGCTCACGAGTGCTTATCCCCTGACTTTGCATTGTGCAGTTAGCAGGGGATATGAATTCTCACGGTCACACCTTTACCATTATTGCTGAGTCAGAATCTGAGTGAGATGTGGTTTTGTAACTTTGTGGTGCATGAAAAGAAGAACCGTTACAATATAGGAGGACGCTACGGTAGTATAGGTCCCACCTATAGGAGGACGCTACTTGGGATATATCCGACGTGACGTGGCTCGGGATGCTTCGGTTCAGCAGCGTCCTAGTGATGTTGAAAAACGCTGTGGTAACTTAGCATCCCGGTTGGACGCTAGCGTCCGTTCTAAATGTGAAAATAGTGTGTAATGGGACTAAAACTCGTGATTTTATATTTTTCGAGGCCTATTTAAAAAAAATTGAGGTCCATCTTTTGATAATAAAAAAAAACTACTTTCTAGTTTTCTAGCCTCAATTTTTTTAAATAAGCTCCGGAAAATACAAATTCACGATTTAAGCCCCGTAATGCACATTTTTCACATTTAAGTTGAACGCTTCCATCCAACCGGGACGGGACGGTACCTGAACGTCCAGACTAGCAAAATTGGACAGTGCTGAAAGGAAACGTCCAACTTTTCAAGTTGGACGGTGCCCTTCAGCAATGTCCAGGTACTATGACGTGTCACACGCTGGACGGTGCTGATATTGCACGTCCCTGTCACAAAGCTGGACGGCAGGGAACTGTAGCGTAAAACCGTGTCCCCCAGAGGGTCGCTGTAACAATAGGAAAATTTCGATTATATTTTATAAAGCCAATAGTGGTCTTAAAATAATTTTGAATAACATTAAATCACTTAAATTGTCACGAATGCTAAGTAATGTTTTAGACCGTAATTGTTTTAAATAATTTTGGTTTAACCAAATAGAAATTGTTAAAGAACAATAAGGACAAGATATACAATCTTTTTTGTATAAAATTTGGAATGCATTAATTTTGTATAAAAGTTTAGATCAAGATTCACAATTATATTACGTAGGACAATTGGTAGGCCTTCAACACATTTTAATTTCATATTTGTTAAATATGTTAATAGGATGAGATATACTCAATAAAATATAATATAATATTTTCCTCAAACAAATATCATTTCATAAAATTGGTATATAAATGTACCATGTGTTAGCAATTAAGTTTCAGATTTTTTGATATTATTTTAATTATATATTTATTAGAAAATCAATAGACATGAGTTTAAATTCTACATATTCTTAAGATCAATTACATCAATTTTTATATTTTAAAGTTATCCAAATTCCTTACAGAATAATCCCAAAATTCACAACAATTAATACTTGATTCTATTTATAGCTGCAGACACACCAACGCCATTTTCATTATATCTCCTCACTGGATTATCGTATTAATGTGAAACTAATTTGATAGAATCCAGAAAACAATATCTACAAGTTTTGCATTTTAGGGGGCGTTTGGTTCGGGTTACAATTGGTTCCTTGGAATACTTAAATGTCAGGGAATGTAATACCCAGGAATTCCATTCCCAGTAATAGTTTATTACTATGTTTGGTTTGTCAAGGCTATCACTTGAAGCATTCCTGAAAATATTTGGTTACATTGTTTGGTTAGAGATTTATATTCCTTGGAATCTTTCAAAATGCAAGACGCGACAAATAAGGCAAGCTAGCTATAGTTTTTATTATTTGTCTATTCTTATTTAAATTTTATATACTACGAAACTGGATACATTAATTTATATAAAAACCAACATCTTGTAACTTCAAATACTCCATATATTGCTAAACGTCTGAGCTAATTATTCAACATTCAACCATACTAATATTCAAAACATATAAAGCTCTCACTAATTAAGCTAAATTGTTACATCCTGCAACCACCTAGAACCCAATTCACGTACTCTAGTTTATCATCATCAGCTAAAGAGAAAAAATAATTAGTCTTGTTAGTATCCCCTGAGATGCTTGCTCCAGCTTTTATACGATCTAATGGAGATGAGCCTTGTAATTTTTTAATCTCTCTAGACACTGCATCTCTTCTAACTGCATCATCGGCCATGAACTGAAAACAACCGGCTAATTTCAAGAGTTATTGCTTGATTTGGATTACAATATTTTATTTTGTATATTATGATTGATGAATTATGTACATACCTTAAACCATTTCCACCTCACATCAGTTGAATCTTCTGGAACTGGTGTTGGTTTTTTAAGCAAAATGCTATGACATCTTATAACTGCATTAAGCACATTACGAAATTGCCTACTTATTGATTCTCCTGATCGAACAAATTGTCTCTTTATTACTCTATTTTTCTCATCATACGCCACAATATGCAAAAAGATTGCAACTGCCTCTTCAATTGATATGCTTCCATCACATCTCAACCTCCCCACAGTAGATAACAAGTCACAGAGGCTATAGAAAGCTCTTTGATCCATGCGTGTATTTTCAATACATAATAAATCACTTTCAAACACTATCCTTCGAAGTGTTATAGTTCGGATATAGTGCCTTTTCAACGCATTTCGGCCTCCCCAAGAGACCCGACGACAATGTGTCATCAACACCAACCATAACAATATAGCCTTTAACATTAAATAATTTAACATTTCAAAGTATGAACAGTAATAGAGATTACGACAGGAAATCTGTACTGATTTGTTTCGTCCATGATTTGCACTATAAAGTTGTAGCATAAAATAAATTAGTTTAGAAATTAGTACAAACAAATAAATAAATCAATAGATAAAAAATATTAATTGGGTCTAATAAAAAAATAAAAGTAAAATTTTGGCATGAGATGAAAATAAGTGCTGCCATATTGACTCTGTGTACAGTGTACATGTATATCGAATTCATATAAAAAATATAAATTGTATACTAAAAGTTTGACATGAAATGAAAAAAAAATAAAAAAATCGTAATTTTTATTTTTGACTTTGCCAAATTCACGGTAACAGATATTGAGATCGAGTATTATGAATTGTATCCATATTGACCAGAGTCACTCCATGTATATCAGATTATTTTTGTTTGTTAGTTCTAACTATTACAAAGAACAAAAAAATATAAACCAAACAATTGAAACGACAAAAGAATAAAACAAAGAGACATGGATAAAAAGACAAACATAGAGATAACAAAAACCACCTTGATGAAGGCACGTGTAGGTGGAGAATTGATTTCAGAAAACTTTGCTGGTGTTGGAGTTGAACTATGAAGGAATGTGTGCAGTATTCTCCAAATTTTATAGAGCAATACTCTGGCGGCAAATGAAAATGAAAACAAAATTTTCAGCGGCAAGTCAAATGCGGAAACAAATATGATTTCCATGACACTGGAATGGAAAAAATCCGTCTCCCTCGTGGCCACCGCGATGTCCATAAATTGAAGGAATCGGATTACCAAGGTAATTACTAATTACTATATCCATTCCCTACTAATTTAGCCAAACACTGGAATGGAATGGTTTTAACTTTTGATTGCTGGGAATCACGCTCCAATAGAGCGAACCAAACGCCCCCTAAAACTTTTGCAAATTCCCAGTGAAAACATTCCAAATATTCATAATATTACTGACTAGATTGGGGACGTGTTGCTACAGACCTACCTGTATTGAATTAGACATATCTTTTGATTGGCTGATCACATTAATGTGAAATTAATTTTATTAGAATCTAAACAATATTATCTATAACTGTTATGTTTTATGCTTCAAATTAATGACGTAAGTATCCCAAAAATTTATATCAAAACCGAATCAAAATCCTGTTGACAGCTCACAGACCCAGCTGAACGGTTTTATTCATAACTCCTGATTCGATAATCCAATTAATGTGAAATAAAATTTGCTAGAATCCAGGAAACAAATCCTACAACTTTTATGTTTTAAGATTTTCCGAAATCCTGACCAATTAATAACAAAAATTCGCACTAATGACAATTAAATTCTGTCTCCAGAACTTGACCTAGAAATTGCCTATTTAAACACCCCTAACCCCTCCCTTCCTCCCTCACACCCACAACAGCAGCCCTCCAGCCCTCTCATTTCTTTCACACCATCAACCCTTCATTTCTTCACCAAATATCAGATGAAGAATGCTGTTTTATAAATAGATCATGCAAAATAATTACCTAGAAAAAAAATATACTAATAACCCTTACTTCCAACCTTCATTCTGACATCGCCGATTGCTCTCCACACCAAATGATATACCCCACAATCTAAATTGTCCACAAAAATAATTCCCACCTCCCAAAGCAAAGAAGGACACCAGATGGTGCAAGAAGGATACAAGACGGTATTTAAAAGGGTGAAAGAAGAGTGCGAGTAGATGCTAGAAGAGATGCTAGAAGGATACGAGAAGATCTCGAGACCGACTCCGAAATCATAATCATGGTGGACAAGGTAGCCATGTTGTTTCTTAGGATCACTATATCACTTATTGGAATTATACTAATACAAATTATACAATAATGTCTTACAAATCGAAGTATCCTTCCTGGAGTCATTATTCTCATTTGTACATTCAAAATAGGGAATACAAACAATAGTCCCTTTTATTCAAGTTATCCGGGCTGACCTAAAAGATGATATGGATATGAATGTGAAGCACATACGAGGTTTGGTGCGCCAGAGGTTCCCAAATGTGAGGCCGTCCTACAACAAATTATGACGTGGTCGGGAGAAGGCAATATTTGAGCTGTTTGGTACATGGGAGGGAGCTTACGGCCTGCTTATTCCTTTGTTGGAAGCCATAAAGTCAGCAAATCCAGGTACCAAATATAAGTTGCAATCAAAGATGACAGATCGGGATGATCAACGTTGGTTTGTGTCTGTGGCTTGGGCTTTTGGTCCTTGCATAGAGGCTATCCCTCACCTCCGGCCAGTATTCTGCATTGATGTCTCATTTTTGTCAGGGAGATACAAGGGATGGCTATTAACGGCGTGTGGGTATGATTCTGATAATAAATTGGTTCCAATTGCATTTGCTTTAGTGGAAAAAGAAGACAGTACCAATTGGGGGTGGTTCATGAAATGGCTATGAGAGGACATTATTAGCATTGGGAGGTTCATGTGTGTCATTTCCGATAGGCACAAAGCAATCAAATGGAATTTCAAGCAGCCACACTTGGGGTGGAATGAGAATGCCGGGGAGTGTTGTCATCGGCTTTGCTCACAGCACATTGCCGAAAATCTTTACAAGGAATGCAAGGATAATGAAGTCGTGAGCACTTTCAAATACGCGGTTAAAAAGAAAAAACCACGCTGATTGGAAGAAGGCTTAAAAACAATTGAGCAGATCTGCCCCAGTGCAATAGCGTATCTGCGAGAGGCCGGTAAATACAAAGAGTACGATAAAGAAGAAGGAGAGAAACCTTGGAAGGTGTTTCAAAGTGAGGACGGCGGGTACCGGTGGGGACAAATGACAAGCAATGGATCTGAGTGCCTAAACTTTGTTTTCAAACATTCTAGGAGGCTTCCAGTTACTGTCATAGTGGAGGACACTTTTTACAAGTGCCTCGAATGGTTTGTTAATAGAAGATGAGAGGCACTTCAACATTTGCAAGCGGGAAAGAAATGGTCGAGAAGAGTGGAAAACCTTTTGAGTAAGCACGGTGACAAATCGGCACCCATAGATGTCATCCCTTACGGTGACGAGGGCGGCGAGTACCATGTGACAGTAAAAAATGAGAAAGTGCCGGTTCGGCAAAATAATCGGATCATGTATTTAAGAAGGGATTTTAGGTATAAGATTATTCTACATGAGAACTCACTCCCCACCTGTGAGTGTTTGAAACCAAACCTGATCGGTATCCCTTGCCCTCACGTATTAGCTGTGTGCAGATTCTGAAATCTAGATGAAAACCAATTTGTCCATCCCTATTATTCTTCTCAAACCCTTGCAAACATTTGGGGCGGACGTTTTCATCCATACCCCAAACCAAATTGATTGGCCTGAGTACGACGGACCTGTCATTATACTGGAGCCTAGATTTATTAAGAGAGGTCAGGGAAAAAAAACCCGTATACCTATGTATATGGACGACATGCAGGGGAGGAGACTAGGACATCGAGCAAGTCAATCTACAACGGATAAGAATAGAGCTAGTAATATATTGGTATTGTTTTAGTTACAAATTTTTTAAATTAAAATGGTAAACATACTAATCATCAAATAATTTTTTTTAATAGAAGCTTCGACGGGTCGTTGTCCCTCAAGTCGGGCATCGTGCAATCGCAACTGAAGTCTACGTAGTCGAAAAATGGGAAACGCAGTAAATGATGATAGGTTGTGACCTGCAATATGTTTATGTTGTGTTTGTATTAGTTTGAGTTTGAGACTTTCATTTATACTTATCTCATTGTTATGTTTGTGTTAGTTTGAAAATGTTATTGTATTAGTTTGAGACTATCATTACCTGATATTGTTATGTTTGTGTTTGTATTGATGACCTCTCTGTGTTTGAGACTGTTATGTCTGGAAGTGAACCGAAACAAAAACAAGTCTGTACCGCGACATCTACAGCGGGACGGTCTGGTACCGCGACGTCCAGACCTGGACGGTCCGGTACCACGACCTCCAGACCTGGGCGGTCCGGTACCCTCTCGTCCAGACCTGGACGGTCCGGTACCCTCACGTCCAGCTGTTCTTAATTAAAACCATACAAAATTCAGATTATATCACTACCATATCATACACTAAATTCAGATTATATCATACAATACAAAGCAAGATGAGATTAGATCATACACTACCAGATCATACACTAAATTCATACTGTAATGTTATAGAAAATATGTCATGTATTATGATGATGAATGCTAATTAAAATGCATGAGAATAATATAGTAATTGATATATAAAATGGGTAACTATATTATCTCCGCATTCTAATTATACTCTATGATGATTTCGAATATTAATTATCATAACTATCATACATCTCTTAGAGAACATATTGTTTTCGAATAAACATATTTTTCCCTAGAAAACTAACTTGCATAATACATCCTTTATAATTTATTTATTTGATTTCTCTAAAATCATGAACGTAGCTTATCTAAAAGAATGGTCGTTTTTCCTAGATTGTGTAGGAAAAATATTAACGCAAATTAATACCAAATTAAATGAATCAAAATTCTGCACAAGGACAAGATCATGAAGCTTCAAATTTAGGGTGTAGAATAAACAGACAAAAAAAAAAATAGAAAGAAAGAAAAGAAAAGGAATTGAAAACACTACCGTCCATTCCTTGCAAATTTCCTTAATCTTCTCCATGACAATTGTCCAATAATTAATTGTCCTGCTGAAATATATCCTTGACGTGTTGCCACTTAATTTCATTTGCATGATTTCTTTTCGGATTTGCTGTCCCAGGGAACATTAATTCCCTTAATTGCCACAATCCCTCTACCGAAATATACTCTCCCAAATTTAATTGCATTGTTTCCTTTGATGGCATGAAATGGACATATTTATATCTCCTAATCTTTGGCAAAACTTAAACCCTCAAATCTGAACTGAGTACAATTTCGTCTTATTCCTCCTTTTTTCTTCCCACAACGTTCTAACATGTGAAATTATTTGAGAAATCCTTGGAAGACTTTCTAGAGAGCAATGCACAAATAGCTAAACTTGGTGTGCATACACAGGGAGGTGTGGAGTTTGTTGCTTTATAAATTTGATGACGGCTGCCCATGCAACATCTTTGCAATGTCTGGTTAGTTCCAAACTTTACTATAAGTTCACAATAATTACTGGAAAATTTAATGTGATAAGTTCATATTATAAAGCCACAATATTGTCAGACTATTTGAAAGGTTATTACAAAAAAATAAATAAATAAATAAGTAAAATATATATATATATTATATAGTTAAAGTATGATTGTGATTGATTATGATTTCCAACATATAAATAATTTATGCAAAACTACCGACCATTTGCCTAATCAAACTAGACAGTATATATCAACCAATTTCGTATTTTCATTTTTATTTACCGAACAGTTTCCTAAGTATGTATTTCTACTTGAAATTAATATAGACTTGGAAACGAAACAACAAGAACCAATCAGACCACGAGAGTTCGAGATTGAAGGACATTTCTATGGTCTCCTCGAAAATGAGAGGTGAGGGTTTTTGGACTTTTTGTTTAATTGCTTATTTCATTTTGATCCATGTGTTTACTTTAGGTTATTTCATATTTGCATCGAACGGCCTTTTTCTTTGTTAGAATTCGTATGATAGGATCCTCGCACATACTTTGAAACATGATGACATACATAAATAAATTAAATAAACTTTTGGAATAATAATTAATATGGTTAAGGACTGAGTAGAACGTCACTGGACCAGGCGCCAATTATGTAAGTCATAGATAACGGGAGGTATACCTTGGGTAGAGCTTGACCTTTGCGAAGTGTATAGGCTTTTAATACCCTGAATAATGCCCTCGATCGCAAGCGTACGATCTAATGCAGTATAATCGGGATCGAATCCACAGGGACGAAAATTACTTCTAAACCAGACTTTACGCTCTATCCTAATCCTAATCCTAAGGAGAATACTTTACACTCCTAACTAGACCAAAGCAATTACAAGTCCCTCAACTCTCATTTGTTGGCACTTTTAATACTTTTAGATCAATTAGAAATCTTTAGAATTATTTTTAACCTAAATTCAATTCACTTTTATTCTAAGGTCCGGTTTAACTCTCGTTACAACCGCAATTTCACCTTTCGGTTACTTTTGGACAACAAGTTATCTACCCAATTAGCACAAGTAACAATTCTTGATCGGATGACGTTATATTAACCAACTAGATCTGCGCACAATCTGCAGGTTCTTACCAAACGAACAAGAAACAATTCAAGCACAATTATTATTAAGCGCAAAGCAAATTGAAAATAACTTGAAGTCTTAAACAATTAGAACAAGTTTTCAATTAATCCATACAAACAAACATCATCTCAAACCCTAAGAACAAATACAACTACTCAGACATAACTAAAGAAAACATAGATAAATAAAAGAGAAATAACATAAAGAAGAAAGCACCGATAAAGGTCGAGTAGATGAAGCTTGACGGCGCTAGAACCTTCTTCTCCGAGTAAGCTCCCTCTTCTTATCAACTCTAAACTAACTCTAGACTCAAAATTAAAGACTCTCAACTCAACTAAAACTAACTCTCAAAAACTAAGACAAGACAAGACTAAGACTAACACACGATACGATACTAGAACCTCTCAAGAGATGATGATTATATAGGCTAGGATGCCCCCAGAAATACGCATCTATCCTCTTGAAACTGACCTCTAATTTCTGGAACAATCGGAGAAATAGATATCTCTAATTGAAACAGCTCCCAAAGATAGCATTCCAGACGATTTTGTTCTCCATGCGGGCTCTTCTTGTGTCGGTGCGGACCGCACATCCTATAAATAGGGAGTCGGTTGCTCCAAAAGTGAAACTTCGGCGGTTGTGCTTGGGCCAGATTTAGATGCGCCAGCTTTGAACTGAGTGCGGACCGCACACTCGAGATTGCGATCCGCAAATAGTGTCTTCTCTGTGCTCCTTTGCCTATTTTTGCTCCTTACTTCACATCTTCTCCAAATTGGCTCCAATAACTCGATTTACCCAAATTTAGACATCTAACTAACTAAATGCAAATAAACCTAAGATTTTATGGTAAAAATAAAGATACAAATCCCTAAATATGCAGATATAAATGCGATGCATCAGAGCTCCGGCAACACCCCGCGTTAACGTGGGCTATAGGCGGGAAATATCCTGCGGTCTAGACACAGGTCAAGACCCGATGCGGGCAGTGAGGCCCCCACTGTGAGACATAGTTAAAGACCCAGTTGGGAGAGTACCCTCTGGCGGGACGACCGGTCCCAGTTCTGGGGAGTTATACCCCTTTTCTGGTAGGGCGAGCGGATAAATTCGTCAAAGACTGATAGTTGGGAGAGTACCCTTTATCAGCATACATCGAATAGGAAAAGTTAAATAAGAGGTATTTTTAAAAGTTGCATGACATAACAAGAGTAGCTAAAGTTAGGAACTGCATTTGCATAATAGTATAGGAATGTTATTCATATTTGTTTTAATAAGAATTATTCAAAATCTCTGGGCTGCAACTAAATCTCGCACTGAGAGAAAGTTCAATCTCTCACCCGTGCCACTGTTTTTCGTGGGTTCCAGGTAATACAGGGGGTGATGGCGAGCAATGTCAAGAGTGAGGTGAAGACTTGTGGGAAGAATGAATGCCACTTGTAATTAGTGATAAATGTATTTTATATTAAAAAAAAAAGAGTTGGAGCTATTGTAGTAATATTGTGGCATTTATTATAGTTTATTGGTAATGTATGTGATGTACTTAAAGGCCTTGCGTAGAAATACGCGGCGGATTGTCCAAAAGTGTGACACATACAAAGGTCACAATCAGATCTTACACTACCATATCAGAACACTGATCAAGTCCAGATTAGCAAATATTAATTAAAATCAGGTTAATTGTTTGTAACTAATACTAATAACAAATATTAATTAAAATGAGATATAGCGGAATTAACCTCCATTGCCTGACTCTGTTCTCCTGTGACTGTCTCTCCATGAGGTGGAATTGTCTCGTGCGCCTGCTGTGGCGGAAACATCTGTGCCACGTGTGCTATGGCGTCGAACGTTGGCTGTGATTGGGTATCGAAGTTCAACAAGTCAGTCCAATTTGTTGCAGGGGCACTGGGAACAGACCAATTGTATGGTTGCATATAAAAATTTGTCACAGGGAATTAGTGTAAGTAGTACACAGAAATATTTTAATTTGCAAGATCAGACATTGGATAATTGTAAAGCAAATAGTGTAAAACAGAACAAAGATCACAACCGGCATCTCTTGAGTCACACCTGTATCCTGTGAGTATGTGGGACCTGCCTGTGAGTGCGTGGGAACCGGGCCTGGTGCAACTGTCCAGTTAAACGGATCCTAAAAATAGATAGAAAATGCATAAGAAAAGTACCAAACATTTTCAGTTCTAACTCCTGCTAGTTTGCGAGATCATTATTTTTTCAGTAAAATACACAGTTTTACTCTCAAACCTGCATCTCCTGAGTCGCACCGCCGGTATCCTGCGAGTATGAGGGGCCTGCCTGCTCAGTCACCTTGCATGTACCCTATGCGTGCGTGGGGCCCGCCTGCTCTATACCGATACCACCTCCCATATATCTCGTAAATCCTCTATCCGAGTATAACTAATCATCCATAACCTCAAGGATAGTCTCCTCAGGAGGTGGAGGCATAGGTGTGGTATGTGCAGGGGTGCTCTCCTCAGATACAATTTCCTCAATATCTGTAGGAAGACCGGCTGTCTTAAGGTACTCCTTCAGCTTGGGCTCCATGTAAACATCTTGCAGGTTACCCTGACACGTCTTCAACAGAATCTTACCCGTCCTTTTCCACCCTTTTGTCAAAGCAAGCTTCATGCCCAGGCAGCTTGCTTCACCGCACGTAGAGCCTGCATCATGGGGAATCAGTTAGGCATTAAACAATTGATAAGACACAACAACATTTCGAAATTGAAAGTATGGAGTCAAATTTATTGTTACATCCAAGACACAGGAGCTCCGCTGGGTACAATACTCATCCAATCTGTAGAGTCTCTAGGCACGGGCAGTGGGTCACGCATACCACTCATGTTCTGTGCATCCAAAAAGACACTAAACATGCCCTTCCTCTGGTACCAGGCCCTGTATTCTACCAAATCATTGACGTCAAACAACCCTGGATTTTCCAGAGGAGCCGTCGTGCGATAAGTCTGTATGTATCTGGCATGTTCCCTTGACTAGTCTTTTGTTTTTCCAACATGTCTGATCTTATGCAATCTACGGTGCTCGACATGAGAGATGGGCATCAAAATTGGCATGATCTGCTTTAACCCGAATTGGCGCATCACTCGATCAGGGGAATAGTGCTCCACAACCCAAAAGTGAATAAGTGGGATGGGAGTGAACCAAATCTCTTTCTGCTCCTGAACACGATGAGGCATCAGATGCATCACATCCTTGTACGTGCCAATTTACCGCACCATCCTCCAATCTATCGATCAATTTTCTGTAGTAAGGGATACCACCATTCCGTGGCAAGATAAACATCTCCCGTCCATGCCATCTAGTGCCAAAAGACGGGCAAGAATCAAGATCTGTTAGACCCCATGTCGGTAGGGCTACCGACTTGTCTAAATTAAACTTAAACAAATACATAAAAAATGCATTAATTACAACCATATCGAATTTCTAATTCAGAAAGTCAAGTTTCAAAAAAGGAATTATACCTATACCCAGGCGCGAGTAACACCAAATCTGAAGGAGAGTCAGCGGGCCGTCAATCTCTCCTTTGTCTCTCTCAGTACCCATGCACAACTGCCTATACAAGAAGGCAAGAGCTGCAACACCCCAACTGTACTCTTTCGGCTGGTGCAGATCTTCTAAGAACTCAAGATACATAGCTGGAACTGCATCTCCCGAATTGTCCGAAAATATCACCGATCCAATCAAATCAAGAATGAATGCTCGGGTATAGAAATCCACCTACTCCGGTGTTGCATCATGCTCTAACTCAGAGAATCGAACCTGCAATTTTTTAAGGTTTATGGCATAGTTTGACTGGGTCATTCTTCCTCCACTCTCTTCATCTTCATCCTTCCTTCTTTTCTCTTTCATCATCCCCCGTGCTTCGTCAAGTGGGATACCCAACAAACGCTGCATAAGAGTATACCAGCAACTATTAGATTTTCCTGTGATTGGCTCTCCCCTAACATTTAAACCCCACAGGCAACCAACATCCTCGAGGGTTACTGTCATCTCCCCGAATGGCATGTGGAAGGTATGAGTCTTGGGCCGCCAACGCTCTACCAATGCCCCGATCAAAAAGCGGTCGACATTCATATTCGTCAATTGGGCAATCTGATAGAAACCCAGATTTTTAAGTGCTGGCTCGCATACATCTTTATACGCAATTTTTGGGTTCATGTGTCTAGCCTTCATTCACTCATAATCCTACAAAAATTAATTTCAACATAATCTAATACGCAATTTTCGGGTTCATGTGTCTCGCATACATCTTTATACGCAATTTTGTCAGATATTGTACATAATCTAATACGGATGATGTAAAAAGTGTTTGAACATAATATACTTACATTTTCCCATATCCTTGAAACCTTATGATGATTGTGGGGAATCCAAAGCAAATCACTAAAAAACTGGCTTCTATCTTGAATTTCTGCCATCAACTGACGTGGAAAATAAACAATTTCGATGCTATTCAAACAAAATGAAGAATAACCCTAATTTCAGAAATTGAAATAGAAGACCAATTTCAATTTATGCAATTCATTTACCAACAGCAATTGTCAATACTAATTTACCATTAGCAATTATCAATACTAATTTAAGCAAAATCCTAATTTCACATAGTTAATACATAAACATACTTCAAATTAACAAAACAAATTACCATTAGCAATTAACCTACTGCTTTAGTAACAATTTCCATTACTAAGTTGAGACAATACAAATTTGGTCCCTTTACATACTATTTGCATTACTAAGTTGAGACAACACAATTAACCTACTATTATCACATACTATTTCATAAACCCTACTTCACAAACCTAGTGTACACATACACCCTAGTTTTCAGCAAACTTCATAAACCTAGGCACAAACCTAGAGAGGAGAGGAGAGGAGAGTCGGCACTGCTTGGCAGCAGATTGAGGGGCTCGGGTTGGGAGCAGTTGGGTTGGCAAGGGTGCTCGAGGGGCTCGGGTTGGGAGCAGAACGAAAGAAAGAAGAAATAAAGAAAGAAAGGGACGAAAGGAAAGGAAAGAAAGGGACGTGAGGGAGGAAGGAAAGGAAAGAAGGGGGGGCTCGGGTTACGTCCCAGTTGGACGGGAACATACACCACCGTCCCACTTGGACGGGAAATTACAGAACTGTCCCAGTAGGACGGGAATGTAAAGCACCGTCCCATTTGGACGGGAATTTAAAGGATCGTCCCAGTAGGACGGGAATGTACAGAACCGTCCAGCTTTGTGAAGGGACGGTACCCTCATTCAGCGTCCTAGTTACGACACGTCACAGCACCTGGACGTTGCTGAAGGGCACCGTCTAGCTTGAAAAGTTGGACATTTCCTTTCAGTACCATCCAATTTCGCTAGTCTGGACGTTCAGGTACCGTCCCGTCCCGGTTGGTCGGAAGCGTCCAGCTTAAATGTGAAAAATGTATGTTACGGGGCTTAAAGTCGTAAATTTGTATTTTCCGAGACTTATTTAAAAAAATTGAGGGTTTTCTAGACTCAAACCGTCACACGCAAACCTTCTACCACTACTTTTCTAGACTCACAGTCAAACGCAAACTTTCTATATTCACACATAAACCTTCAATCAATTGATGTTGGCACCTGTTGTTTTTAATAAAAAAAAATGGTGGTTGGTGCCAACATCAGTTGAATAATCAAAGTTGACCATTTCTATGTAAGTTTGGAACAATTTATAAAATATAATATTTAAAAATGTTTGGGAGTGAACGCAAGTGCTATCCAATGTATAAAGTCACATCCGTTAAAAATTGCTCATTATTATCTGCTGAACAAAAATATATAATATACGTATTAATACGAAAAAAAATATATATACTAGTTTTAAAACGTAAAGTTTGTATATATCCTGTACAACAATTTTTTTATTCAACATTTATATATTTTATTTAACAAATAATAAGCAACTTTCTTCATATAATGAGCCTCTTGTTGTGAATGATCACGGGGCGTTGGATTCTTATCAACAAAGAAGGTTATGTTTTAAGGGTTTAGATATGAAGGAGGGATCAAAGAAGGTTATGTTTTAAGGGTTTAGATATGAAGGAGGGATCAAAGAAGGTTATGTTTTAAGGGTTTAGATATGAAGGAGGGATCAAATGATACAATAATATTTTAACACAAATGTTATATTAAATCATACAAATTTATAAAAAAATCTAAAAAATGGAAAATCTTTTATGAACATATCTATTTACTTATAGATCGATTGTGTTTCAAGTTTTATTCAATTTTAGTGTCATTTGATACTCTATCAAGAATCATTAAATTTAGATAGTTTGAATTACTATATAAACTTGATGGTCGTTGATGGAGTATCAGATGACACTCAAATTTAATAAAACTTGAAACACAATCGATCTATAAGTAAATGGACATATTTGTAAAAGATTTTATATTTTTAAGATTTTTTATAAATTTATATCCTTTTGTGTTAAATTTGTGTCAAAATTTTGTGTGTCATTAGATCCCTCCTCTTAGATATGGGGGTACTATCGAGGATACCATATAGTTTGAATTGGTCAAATGAACTAATTATTCAACTAAATATACTAACTATTCAACTTAATATGCTTATTATTAAACTTAATATCAATTTACAAGTTAAATAATTATATTAATAATTATTGAACTTAACATATATTAATTGTGCCTAAAATAAAAAAACAACTAATTATTCAACTTAACGTACTAATTATTTAACTTAACATATTAAATATTCAACTTAACATGCTAAGTATATATCGAACTTAATATCAACTTATAATTAGCATAATAAGTTGATGCTAAATATTTAACATACTAATTATAAGTTGATATTTTTTTTGAAGTAGCAGATAATATGTCTACTATGAATTTTCATTAAATCAAATTGAAAAAGAGTTGGTACAAGATGACGAAGAGAAAAAGAAAAATTGAAGATTTGAAATACAAGCATAGCCATGGGAACCCGTAACCCTCCAAACCCTAAGATAGCAATAAACCCATAAATTAAATCCCTGATAACCCCAATAAAAGAAAAAAATTAAGTAGAAATGAAGATAAAATGAAGACATGAGGCATGCGAGCCAGTTGTAGCTGAGATGGTATGCCAATGAGAAAGAGATAGAACCCTTACTGAAATAGAGAAAGAGGCGGCTACAGGGAGAAACCAGAAAACCGGGTTCCCTCCTCTTTCTCATATCAGTAGTTGCTCTTTTCTCTCTCAGCCATTGTTGGTTCAGCCTTCAATGGATGGTGTCAGCCGGTGACTGTGAGGGTGGTGACCGGGTGGAGAAGGTAGAATGTGAAGATTCAGCCGTCACGAAGCGACGCCCAAGTGGTAGAGGTTTTATGTGGAGATCCGGTGGGAGATCCAGCGGTGGCAAGGTGGAGAGGTCCCATATGGAGATTCGGTAGTCACCGAGTAGCGATCGAGTGTGAGGTCATCGGGCAGCGATCGAGTGTGAGGTCATCGGGCAGCGGTCGAAGGCGAGGTGTGAGGTCCCATGTGGAGATATGGCGGTCGTGGAGCTGTGGAGATATGGCGGTCATGGAGGTGTGAGGTTTGGAGGTGAGGTATAGTTGCTCGGCGTCAAAAAACGGAGGTTGGAGAAAAAGTCCCTGTTGGCTACTTGTATTCCAAAGGATAGAAGGAAGAGGAGGAAGAGAAGAGAAGAGAGGGTTGGAGAGGCGAAGGGGGTGGCGCCGATCTCCCCTGCCTAGGGTTTCTATTTATTTGCTTCCTTTTTCTTTTCGCTCAGCGGAGTCGGTCTCCCTGGTTCCACAATTCGGTTATTAAGTTGATATTAAGTTGAATTTTAGTATGTTAAGTTGAATAATTAGTATGTTATGTTGAATAATTAGTATGTTATATTGAATAATTAGTTCGTATAATCAAGTCAAACTATACAGTACTTTAATGTTATCCTCAATAGTATCCCCTAGCATTTTCCATGTTTTAAAATGAAATTAAGACATTAAGTACGCTTAATTTCCTAGTTAATTAAAGCGTGGAGTTGAAAATAATTACATGAATTATTCAACGGATATCGATGGCATCGTAGATATTATTATATTATATTAAGGCTATATATATATTCCTTTTATCCTATGGACTGAATCATTCATTGTCTGTAACTCTAGATCCGTATGGCTTCATCAGCTCCCACTAAATTGCATGTCTTGCTCTACATCACACTGATATGTCTACCCTTACCGACAACTTCAGTAACTGATTCATTGCCTGGTTGTCCAGATAAATGTGGAAACGTCACAATCCCGTATCCATTTGGCACCGGACCTGATTGTTACCGAGATGGATTTGAAATTACGTGCAACAATGCCTTCCATCCTCCAAAACCAATCTTGGGTTCAAGCATCTCGGGTTCAAACATTGAGGTGCTGGAGATCAACACAGCTACTGCTGAAGCACATGTGCTCAACTTCATTGGTTACTTGTGCTACAATAACACAAGCCAAAACCAATCAATCTCAAATCCATCAATCAATCTCGACACTCTTAATGCTGCGGAATCCCGGAGCATGGAAGACTCTCCATCTCCATATCTGTTCTCCCACCGCCGCAACAAGTTCACAGTAATAGGGTGCTACGCGCAGGCATATATTTCTGGCACGGGTGACAGTCTTTACAAATCAGGCTGTGTGTCTTTCTGTGAGGACCTCAGTAGCACAACTGGTGACGGTGGTTCATGCAATGGGTTGGGGTGTTGCCAGACTGCTATTCCGGCAAAGCTTAACTACTACAACGTGACGTGGGGTTTGAATGCAACCCAAGCTTGGCAGTCCAATGACTTCAATCCCTGCAGTTACGCTGCACTGATTCAGGAAGATTGGTACAAATTTGCAGTTGAGGATCTGCAAGGGTTGCAATTTTATGAGAAGCACAATAGGTCAGTTCCGGTTGTGCTTGACTGGGCGATCAGGACAGATGGCGCCATATGCCTCGAATCTCACATGGAGTTGAACAACAGTAGCCTAGCATGTCAAAGCAATCACAGCAAATGTGACAACACGACGAATGGTGACGGATACATCTGCAAATGCTTGGGTGGATATGACGGAAATCCTTACATCGTCGATGGATGTAGAGGTAAAGATTCTTACTTTCTTTTTATTTTAAGATTGATACCGCAAGTTGGGTATTGCAACTTTCACTAATAGGTCATGGGCTTCTACCAATTCGTCCGATCCCCATTCGTAAAATAAGAAGCAATTTGTTAAAAACAAAATCATGGTTTGCGAACTCGGCCGAGTCTGATTGGAATCGACTAGAGCCCAGTTTCACCGGAGTTACACGGCCAAATGATTTGCTGCGCAATAGCTCCGTGAAAACCGCCTTTTCGTTGAAATTGTTAATAGTCAAATTTTTTTTTTTTGAGTGAATTAATAGTCGATATTGATGCAATAGAACTATAGAAGCAGTCTTTATCATTTTTGGACTTGGTAAATGAAGAAGATTCCAATTTACTTTTATCAATGAGTGCTGATATAGTTCCCCACGTTTTGCGGATTATCCGCTGCTTTATTCAAAAGAAAAGCAGAGTCTGTTTTTCCGATCGGACGGTCAGGATCAGCTGCCGCACAGATCTTAAAGTATTTCGGTGTTTGTTGTACCAATCTCAAAGTATTTCGGTGTTTCTTAACCGTCAGATCAAGAAAAAATAAAGCCTGCTAGCCTGCTTTGCTTTTTTAGAAAAGCAGGTGATGCCGATCCATTCATGATGGAAATACTTGACTGTAATCGTAATAAAAATATAAATTATTGACAAATTGTTTGAAATTAAAGAGTTTTCTGTCATTGTAATGCAAAGAGTAAAACACTGAAAAGTCAGACACACCAGTGACCTGAACAGAAAATTGAAAACTTAGTTTTGAGAAAAAAAAAGGTGAAGAAAAATTTAGAAAGAAGCGAAAACAAATTTTGGTACCATCCAATATTTAAAACCGGTCAAATTGGAAACTTATATAGAAATCAATTGTGAAAAGGCGGAGGAAAAACCTTGAAGAACTAGATTACGCTCTAAACGATGACTTTTCATGAAAAAATTGGAGGATTGCGTTGGCAACAAAAACCGGTTTCTTGGCAAAACAGTTAGAATTTACACAGAAGATCCAGATTTTGAAAGGTGTAATTACTAATTACTGTGAGAGAGAAGAACATTAAGGAAAAGATTTTAACCTTTTGGGTGACCGGAGATTCTGTCAACCGGAGAGGAAGGTGGTAAGGATGGATTGGAAAGGAAGAAGGTGGGTAGATTTTGGCGAGCTGTGGCGAGCCGTCGCGAGAGGAGAGAAGAGAGATGTGTTTACTGGCCAAGAAGCGAAAGTCTGGAGAGTGTTCACTCAAAAAAAAAACAAAAAGAAAAAGAAAATTCTGGATTTCCAATCCGAGTTGGCCAATTCCTAGAGTCCACGACCATCTAACCGGTTCCGATTCCGATTCCGGTTGCGTTTCTGATTTTGCAAACCATAAACAAAACCTCCAAGTATAGTTAGCATTGGTTATTTTGCTTGCAGCATATATATAGTTGCGGAGTCTTTAATGTATGATTTGAAACAGATATTAATGAATGCGATAGTCCGGATGTGTACCCTTGCTATGGAAAGTGCTACAACACTGATGGAAGCTATGAATGTGCGTGCCCGACTGGCACAACTGGTGACGGGAAAATTGGATGCCACGAGATTCCTGAGAAATTTCCCTATCCTGCTCGGGTGACAATATGTATGTTTTCCCTTTCAGTTTAACTTTTTATTGCCCTTATAAAATTACTGCAGCAGAAATTTCAAGTTATTGTTGATGGGTATCTTCATTTTTATCTGCGTAAAAACCGCAAAGGAATATCATTTTTGGTTATTCTATGAGAAATAGTTTATAAAAACTGAACCCAACTATTCCTGTTGTAAAACTTAAAATACCAGCTGTAATTCAAAAACACCAGCAAAAGCTTATTAGCTTATATATCTCGTTAATTTGATAGTTCCAAACTTCCAATCACGTTCGGTAAACTTTTACAGTATTATTATGCATAGAGGTGGCAAATCGGGCGGACGGGTCAGGTTCGGGTCGGGCGGGTCAGGTCAGTTTGACCTTCTAGAATATCTCGGGTCAGGTCGGGTCGGGTGATGGGCGGGTTGGGTCGGGTCAATTTTAATATTTACTTTTTTTGGATCGTATGTTGATTTGAGTTGGATTGGATGCTATTTGATCTTGGGTCAGGTCGGGTTCTGGTCGAGTTGGGTCGAGTCGGGTCAGTTTGACTATCTGAAAAATTTTGGGTCGGGTCGGGTTTGAGTCGGGTCGGGTCGGGCGGGTTTCTCGGGTCGGGTCGGGTTCTGCCACCTCTAATTATGCACTATAAGCTGTTGAAAACATCGCTAGATAGAGACAGACCATGAGATGAATCAAGCCTGTTCTTCTATTGAATTTGATAGGAAAAATTTGGGGCATGAAAAAATATAATCTAAGTCGTTAATATTTCAGAGGGAAATGCAAGCGTACAAACTCTTTTGTGTTTATATAAGTTATTGCATGAACTATATTAAACGTAATCCAAATGAGATAAGATACTTTCTTACTATAAGTTAATTAGAACGTACGTTTGTATTACATTAAATAATAAATATTGATTATTTGAGGCTATGTGTTGTTAAACATGCACTTCCTTTCCTGCATATTACAGCTGCAATTCTCGGTGCTACTATCTTCCTGGGCTTGTGTTTCCTGCTAGCTACATATCAACAACATAAGAGGCACGCCATTGAAAAAGAAAAGTACGAAAGGTACTACCAGATGATGGACAACCACCTCCGTATTTTCAGTAAAACGGAGATAGAAAATGCCACTGATGGTTTTGGGGAAATAAATGTAATAGGTGCAGGAGGCCAAGGGAAGGTTTACAAGGGGCATTTAGAGAATAACGAGGTTGTGGCCATTAAGAAGGCACAGAAAATCGAAGAAACCCAAAAAGAAGAATTTGTGAATGAAATAATCCTTCTTTCACAAATTAACCACATAAATATTGTCACATTATTGGGTTGTTGTTTAGAGGACAAAATCCCTATGCTGGTCTATGAGTATATCCCCGGCGGTACACTCTTTCAGTTGCTTCATGGAAAGAGTAAGACGATCTCAATTCCCTTAGGCATTCGAGTAAAAATTGCCTTCCAGTCAGCAGAGGCTCTTGATTATCTGCACTCCTCCATCTCTCGGTCTATTATTCATGGTGATGTAAAGTCAGCCAATATACTTCTTGAAGATAACTGCCACGCCAAAGTCTCTGATTTCGGTGCTTCAGATATGGTTCCTATCGATGACACACAAGTTGTCAAGGTGGTACAAGGGACGCGTGGTTACATAGACCCTGAGTATGTCGCCACTGCTGTACTAACTAAGAAGAGTGATGTGTATAGTTTCGGGGTGGTTCTGTTGGAACTTATTACCAGGAAGTGTGCTATTTTCACAGATGAGATGTCTGAAAGAAAGCATTTGGCATCATGCTTCATTTCAAATGCCAACGACAGTACTACGCTACACAATATGCTAGACGAAGATATTGTAACCACCGATGAGAAAGTGACTCAAGTTCTCCAAGAAATGAGCAACCTCGCCTTGTCGTGTCTAAGTGTGAGAGGAGAAGATCGACCAACAATGAGGCAGATTGTGGAGAAACTACAAAGCTTACTAAGACTCTACAGCGACCTTTCAGGGCGCCCAGAAGCAGTTGAAGAAGAGAAAGAAAGCTTATTAAGTGAATCAGCAGCATTTTATACTGCATCAGATGCCTCTGCATTCCAGAATACTGGCTATAGCTCAGTGCTGGAAATTGAGCCAGAACTGCCAAGGTAAATTAGATCCAGCAACATCAATCCAGATAATTATATCAAGGCGCGCGACTTCCCTTCAAGTTGCTTTAATTCTTATTGGTCCTTGACAGCTTGGCCTGTTGGCCACATATTTTGATAGGTTTGGCGTAACCATATGTTGTAAATGACATATATATATATATATTTTTTACTGTAATTATATAAGACACTTTAATTAATAAAAATAATATACTTGTGTGTAAAAACATAAGAGCTCCAGCTGGTACAAAAGGAGCTCTAACAGTGGGCACAGAACTGTAACTAATTTAATTCTAGCTAGACCACAGCTGTTAGGCGCACTGAATGCCAATCTCTAGAACTACTTTTTGTTACAAGAAAGTGTAGAATCGCATCAAAAGACATAATATAGCCTATAAACCCAATCTGTATTGAAAATTACTATATTTAAAGTCCCACTTATTTATATCTCCGGTGCACTAAAACATGTGTTGACTACATACCTGATGCATCAACGTTGTTAAACAGTGACCCGCCTCTTCCCTCAGCTGTCGTCTCCATACCAAGGTGTTGTAGCATTGCAATTTACAAACAGTTTTTTGATCCTAAACAAACCACAAAAACTTGTTACTACCTCCATATATCGTCGATACAGAACCAAAAATAAATTGCAACAAGTAATTTGTTTTCTCTATCCACTGATGAAACGAGCTTTGTTGCGCTTGAGATCTATCGGTAAGAGATGAGTGTTGATATCGAATTGAGTAAAGAGGAACTAGTGCCGAGAGGGGAGACGTGTGAAGACAAGGACTAGATCGCATTAAAGATATACTCAGGGTCTCTACGTTGAGCTTTTCAACGGTAGTCCGTACCTCTATTTCCGGTGTCCTAATAGTCGATCCGAACCGTTCAATGTGATCTCTATATCAAAATATACTAGGAAACCAAATTTTACGATTTTTAGAATTTGTTTGCTATTTTTAGTGATGGAGAGAAAATTGTTATTTTGTATGAACCAAAATCCTTGGATCTTGCCATTTTCTCTCCATCATTAAAAATAACAAAAAAATTCTAAAAATTATAAAATTTGGTTTGCTAGTATATTTTTTATATAAATATTAAGTTGAGCTTTCAGATCGACTATTTGGACACTGCAAACTGAGATACGGACCGTATAGCACGGTAAAACAGTGTATGCATATCATCGTAGCCAGACTCAAAATACAACACTATATACAACCCAATAAATTTACTTTAAAATATTAATTATTTAGTAATTGACAAATGGTAGCATTTTCCACAGTAATTTGAATGTAGATCAGTAGCTTTTTGCTAAGTTCTAATTTTGAAACTGTAATTTGCCAATGTCCTAACTTTGAGTGGCCTAAAACCAATTTTCCCTTGTTTTAAATATTCCAATCGGGCAGTCAAAATTTGGGTGGCATAAAGACATGCTTCTGAAAGCTGTAGGCATAATAATGAACATTCGGGCCTGATGGGCCTCATTGAAAGAGAGTCGATGGGCAATTGTGAAAAGGAAATTTTAAGATATGCATCTCAAAATTATACATGGCATCCATACCCACAGCCCATAGGCCCATCTATGGTGGCCCGAATAATACTAGCACAGTTGAACTGGCCTAAATTCTCCTTGGGACTTTGACGATTTTTTTTTATCAAAATTTTTTCATTATGTTTTTAATACAATTGTTAATTAGACGTTTTTTTTCTTTTTGAAAATTGTACCAAAAAGAAAAGTTTGTCAGACAGTTTTGTATTGGAAAACATGTAGAATCCACCTATAAAGTAAGCCACCTATCCACTCCTCTCTCACATTCTGACAGATTCACGTGCACTCATGTGCTTGTCACAGTTGCATAAATGTTTACTGGAAATCGTAGTGTATTTGTTTACTGGAAAATGATATATGTTGATCGGAAATATATAAATGTTCATTGAAAAATAATATTTTTTTATTGAAATTACGGTGGACCGGTAGATAAGTAAAAGCGGTAGACACTCCCTACAACTCTTTTGTATAATACACAATATAGATTGTCTCTGGATCAAGGATTGACTGACCGCAAAATGAACACACAGTGGTATTATTTCCCATAAAAGGGAGGAAAGAGAACATCAAATTTTATGCAAAAACATAAAACAATTATTGCGACAAAAATTACAAAGGTCTGTTACATTATTCAATGTTTGACTGAAAAATGATCTCGTGCTGCATTGTATGTCCTGCAGAGAAAAGCTCACCATAGGACCGAGGAACGCATGCAATGATAGACTGACGTGAAGAATGGTTAATTGAAAATTAAGGGCATATCTTGTGCTGCAGGTCTTCCAGATGAATGCTCACCATACGATCCATTTGACTGTATTCTTTTGTTAATTGCATATTGAATGTTAGATACAATAATTTGCCGGGCATTTAATCCATTAGACTCAATTTTATTAAAAGCATGTTGAATGGAAAATATCTCGTGGACTAAGGCAGGAAGAGCTACCACCTTACATACTGGCAAATAGAATCAAATGTGACGTGGATATGTGGTGCAAATATTGCTAGTAATCAATCAAGGCACCAAGGCAGGAAGAGCTTCACTGAAGATTTCTTACTGTTTTTTTTTTTTTTGAGGTGGTAGGTATAAACCATACCAAAATTTTTCATTAACAAACAAAAATATTTACATCAGATAGGAGAAAAAAAAAAAAAAGGACAAAAAGAAAGAAGATTTCGTTTGAGCTTCACTGAAGATTTCTTACTGTTATCTTTTCCAGTTTTCTTGTTATTTTTCCTTGTTGTTGTTGTTTGTTTGTTTGCTCTTTCATTATTTCTAAACTCTGTATTTCTATTAGTATATACCTTGACAGCCACTGTCAAGTTTTCAAAAAAAAATATCTCGTGCTGTAGGTTCTATATAGGTAATGCTGACTATACGATCCAGAGGAATGCTGTCACACTAGAATTTGTTTTTTTTTTCTTCTTTTTTTTGTGTTTGTATGTCTATTTATAACACCTATTTTCTTATTTATGTAAACTAGTAACGCAATTTTTTTCTTTTTTTTTAGAGGATTAAGTTCATAATTAGAAATTTCATTTTGAGATCCTGGTATCATTTTTTGTTCCAGAATTTACAAACACATGCTTGGCCAAAGCTCAATCAGCCAAATATGAGTTATCAGTTGCTTTCGTGGAATTAAATTAGAGAATGGTAGCTGTGTGGAAGTTGGACCTATCGCAGGAATTGCATACAAATAATTAAGGGAACAAATCACTTGACACACAATATATATGCTATCAGAAAAAGAATGTGGATGCCTGGAAAGAACACTGCCAGCCACGTACGTCCCACCCACTTGTGGGAAAAAGAAGGGAATTTGTTTCGGAACATAGATGATGTGATTGTGAAGTGCCATTACATTTTCCGCAACTGTATGCAATAAGATTACAACTAATTATCTATCTGATGTGAAGTGTCATTAACGAATTAGTGCACGTGCATTGACTGGAAGTTACCCTTCCGGCCGGCCGGTCTTATCTGGATTCTAGACTAATTGTGTTGAAAAGTAATAGTGCATTTATGCGTATCTAATCCGGAATGACTTTGAAAACTTGTGTCGACTTCTTTTTATTTTAATGAATTTTAATTTACAGTTAATTATTTATTCTGTTGGCTGATTACTACTAAATCTGAAGATATATTCTTTCTTATTTTCCATATCTCTTCTCCAATTTTATTGTCAGATTGCCTTTCACTCCTCTCCCATGGCTTTGCTAAAACACATGCTGGCAATCTCAGTCCTGATAGTCTCCTATCACTCTCTTCCACTTCTGGTTCTTGCAAAATCGGAAGATTGTCTCCCATCAAGATGCAGCAAGGACGGCCCAGAAGTCAGGTATCCATTCCGGCTTGATACCCATGCACCTCATTGTGGGTACGACACCCTCATCCTCACTTGCTCGGGCAATAACACAGTCTTAACGCTCCCCAATTCCGGTGACTACAACGTGACTGCAATAGACTATAAAAATGCGTTTCTATCAATAACAAGATACTTGTGGACCCCCAACTGCCCATGGTCTCAACTTACCGAGCCCAATGTGACTGGCTCTCTCTTCATTCAGCCGGATCCTGTATATCTTAATTGGTTCGATTGCACAGATAAGATCACCTCTTTTGCAAAGTACGAGTTCGTAGCAGGTCCTATCTTGTGCATGGGGTCTGAAGGCCACTTCATTTATGTGGCAGATGCTTATACACATGCTGTTGACCTTCCTTCCACCTGCACAATGACTGGAAATAGCTCCATGTTTATCGGACATGAAGTATTTAGTGGGGGTTACATTCCTTCATTGTCTTCGAGATTCCAGCATATGATTAGAGATTTTGCAGCAAGACCAGTCATTACGCTGTATTGGAATGATGGATTGACCAACTGCAGTATGTGTGAGAAGAAATGGTGGCATCACTGTGAATTAAACCTCCAAACAAAAAGATCCTTCTGTCAAGGTAATCTTATAATATGACAATTCCTTATAATTTATTTGGATAATTTTATATTTTCAACTTTTTCTTAGAACTAATACGTAGACCTTTGCTTCAATTTTCAGATTCACATATGGTGCTAAAAGCCGGTATGTTTGGTTTCCACATGAACTTGTTATGGATACGCTAAAGGATAAGATATGTACAACATATTCTATTTATCATAACATGTCACCATGATATCTTTTGTGTTTTCATTTAGGTGTATCTTTCGGAATAGCATCCGTTACTCTTTTGGGAGGCTTTACATCTTTCTGCATGTATTACCAATCCAGAAAAAGGAAAACAATCCGTCAGAAGGTCGAACTATTTCTGAGAAGCTATAGAGTGATGAGTCCAACCCGATATACATACGATGACCTCAAAAAGATAACAAATAGGTTCAAGAAAAGAATAGGCACTGGGGCATTTGGGACAGTCTACGAAGGGGAATTGCCTACCGGAATTCCAGTAGCTGTTAAGATGGTACATGGATCTGCTGGGGGAGGAGAACTATTTATAAATGAAGTAGCTACTATCGGAAGAATTCATCATGTTCATGTTGTCCGTCTTTTGGGGTTTTGCTCTGAAGGAGCAAAGCATGCACTTGTTTATGAATTCATGGAGAATGGCTCACTAGATAAGTACATATTCGCTACAAGATGGAGAAATCGCCAATTTAGCATGGAGGAGATGCTTGTTGTTGCAATGGGCTTAGCGGAGGGTGTTGAATATTTACATCAGGGCTGCAATCAACGCATTATTCATTTTGATATCAAGCCTCATAATATTTTGCTTGACCATAATTTGGTCCCTAAAATCTCTGACTTTGGCTTATCCAAACTCTGTCCCAAGGATCAGAGCTACCTGACCATAAGTGCTGCTAGGGGCACAATGGGTTATCTTGCCCCAGAAACGTACTCCAGAAATTTTGGAGTAGTGTCTCACAAATCAGATGTTTATAGTTTTGGAATGCTGATTTTAGACATGATAAGCGGAAGAAGGAATGTCGACCCTCTTAGAGGGTCTCAGAGCAAGGAAGCATACTTTCCCGAGTGGATTTATGAACAGTTAGTTCAAGGGAAAGACTTGTGTCCAGTTCTCAATGTAGGCGGCAGCGAAGAAACTGCTAAAAAGCTGGCCATTGTGGCATTATGGTGCATCCAATGGAGTTCAGAAGATCGACCTTCCATGACGAGAGTCGTTCAAATGTTGGGGGAGAATTTGCAAAATTTGCAAATGCCCTCAAACCCTGTAACACCTTCGTATTATGTTGCTAATTCTGGTCACAATTTCTAGCTAGATATTGGTCATACATCGATGTCCTGTAATATTATATCCTAGATCCTTTTTTAAGAGTCTTGAATATTGTTATTGTGCATTTTGTGTATAAAAAATATACTAGTTAGTTCTTTTGATGAAATACAAATTCACTACAGATGAATTAATATCCCTGAGGTACCGTTCTTGGTATTGTTTCTTAGATATTTAGTTTATTTTGTTAGAAATATAAAATTAATTATGATAAAATTGTTAGGTTTATTGAAAAAATAAATGGAAGTCTTTAAGTTCAGCACTTGACATAATATTAGGGTTGATTGATGAAGGAATTGAAGAGTCAGACGAAAAAATTGAAGGGTCAAACGAAAGTGGAGTTCATGAGTAAATGATCTATAGATTTAAAACTCTTGAAGTCTATTTTTTTATCGTTCAAGTCTCATGGCTTTTGAAGTTTCCTACATAGAGTTATAACTGTTTTAGTGAAAGGGGG
Organism: Cyperus esculentus; assembly: GCA_030179965.1. NCBI lineage: Eukaryota > Viridiplantae > Streptophyta > Magnoliopsida > Poales > Cyperaceae > Cyperus > Cyperus esculentus. Next base: position 3,258,301 of record JASGLE010000003.1, on the reverse strand, counting down.
TCAGGTCAGCTGAAACAGAGCTTGTTTGGTATTCTGTTTTTTATACAAATTTCTAAAGTCTTATAATGTTTAGGAGTATATAAATTAAGAGTTGTAATATGTTGTTGTGATGTAAAAGAGAGATATAAGAGTTTGCAATACAAATAAGTTACTAATTCCTCCATTATCCTCTTGATCAAATTTAGCATATTTAGGCTGATATTCTTTTTTAAAAAGATCTAAATTGTTTTAATTAATCAAGATTCTGACTAATGGCGCTGTATGATATCCACTATGGCATTTTCGGACCTTAAAAAGGTAAGCTATGTTATAACAAATTTGCTAGCAAATTCGGGAACTATATATATCAATAGTCACACATAATAGCCGGTGATTGTCAAAATTATGTCCAAAAAACTAAACACAGATTTCAATCATCTAATTTTCTAAATTCACCGGTTAATTTTTGCAATTAGGTAGCATTTTGAATGTTATTAATTTGGCACATGCAAATTTTAGAAGACTAGAACTATAAGTCAGCACTCATATATAGATAGATATTTCTCCTGCTAGCTACGACGTCCGTTGTCAGCACTCAGCAGTCAGTCAAAAATTTCCACTCTAGACTTATGGATGGTATGTGCCATAGAGTACAAGTCTTTTTTTTTTTTAAAGGTTGATAGCGGCTGCCAATGTGCATAGAGTCTAAGTCTTAGTGCGTATTAATTTGCCGGGTCCGTGCGCTCAGATTAGACATACACTTCTTAAATATGTGTTTTACACGAGTTTAATTATGTTCTATTTAAATGCGGACAATAGTTTTATTATTTTTGAAATAATTAATCGATCTCTAATAAAAAATTTTGGACTGTCCATTTATTTAATGGTACTTTTTAATTGTGCATTTATTTAATGGTACTTTTTAATTGAATAAATTGATCAATTAATTATATGTTACTAAACAAAATCTTCTTAACTTAATTCAGAAAGTTAGATCATGATTGAAATCCTCAAATTTTCAATGAATGGCATTTGTTTTTTTGTCCCAAAACTAAATAAAAGTAGGAAAACATGAACTATCCACCTTCTGCTCAGAAAAAGATGAGGATCAAGCCACTCAAATTTAAATGTCTATAAAAGGTTCCTATCCAAATTTTAAACCCTCGCTGCCTTTAACAGCCAGACCAAAAGCCTGTTTTCTGCTCACCCTTTATCCATTAATTGTAGTTGTCTAATTGTCAACAAATACACATAATTATTAGCAAATTAATTAAAACTAGTGTTATCAAAACTGGACCGGTGGTTTAACCAAAAAAAACGGACTCAGAACTAATTCCGGTCTGATCCTTTAACTAGATCGTTTCTGTATTTAAACCGTCAAAAACCGGCTCAATTGACCGGTTGTCTGTGAAAACCGGACCAATTTTCTGTAGAAAACCGTGACCAGCTTTTTCGGAATGAGTTCACATGGGTGCATTAAACAGGAAAGAGAGAGAAACTATGCTGCTCAGATACGGCAAATACCCACCGTATCGCGTATCGGGTGCGTGTCCGACACGGATACGCGTGCGATTCGTGTGCGATTCGCACCCGATACGCCAGCTGGCGTATCAGAGTATTTTGGCTGGTTTGACTGATGGATTCGGTCAAGGATACTTGCTAGATACGTCTGACAGGCTATCGGATACGTCCAGTAATCTGACTCAGACACGTTTCAGTGGTTTTTTCGCTCAATTTGAGGCTGTCAGGGCGTGTCGGATGGGAAATAAGGAGCTTGAGGTGCCACAGGTTCAACCAAAATTCAAAAGGGGACAGCGGGAATCGATCTCGCGTGTGAAGAGCTGCTCCAAATTTGGATTTGCCACTGCGCCAAGACTTCCTTTGTTACATATGAAAGTTCCTTTTATATATATAAGGATTTAATAGGTCTTTTGTTCCAAATTTTTTTATTGATTTTTGTTTTATATATTTATTTTTTTGTAATATTTGTTTATTTAAATATTTATATATATTTATTTAATTATATATTGGAACTCCCGTATCCGCGTTTTTTCAAAATTGCCGTATCGCCGCACCCGCACCGTATCGGATACGATACCCGCACCCGCACCCGTGCAACATAGGAGAGAAACAATAATATATATTAATAAATGAATGGAGAGCTATAAGCCTATATGAGCTAGGGGGTAGGGAGTAACTTTTACTCTTTCTCAGTGCACCAACCAAATTCGTATTTCAAGGCATAAAATTTACATATAGAACCTTGAGTTTTCTGAAATTTGTAAGATCAGTTTTGTATTAAGTTCAACCTTAAAATTACATCATTCTACATATTTTCGATAAAATCAGAATTATTGTTACTTATGTAATATGTTTTACCGTGAGAGCTTTTAATATTTCTAATCAAAAATTAAATTTTCAATTGTTACAAACAGTTCATTGATCATTAAAAACATATACAAGTTTGTGAGGTTTTCAAAAGGTATTTAATCTTATATTGAATTATTAATATAACAGTGCATATTAAATTATTTTATATACAATGTATATGTGAATTAGTTCTTAAAAAAATCAGCGGTTGAACCGGTTGACCCAACGGTCTGACCGCTAAACCATTAACCCGAAACTTTAGCGGGTCAACAGCCGGTCCAGTTATGATAACATTGATTAAAACTTTACAATTTTGTGTATGTACAAAAGTGTATAACGTTTGTGTGCATTTAATTAGTCGACAATTAATACTGTTATGATTAGTTCACAAAATACATATGCGGATAGAGGTGGACAACATGCAAAAGAGGTGAATGTTAAATATTATTTATAGAAGTATGGAGTCAATTACTATTGCCATCCTGTACATCAAAATACTTCACACTAAGAAGCATGAAATTCTTAAACTTGTTCATCGTTCTCTTCCTCTTATACAATAATTTTGGTGGCACTAGCTCTTCTTCTGGTGGTGACCTTCCTAACATCACTTATCCTTATTATCTTCCTGGAACATGCAGGTGGAAGGCCTTTGAGTTGCAGCGTGATGGTAACGACACAGTCTTATACGTTGATGACATCATGTATCAGGTGAAAGACTTGTCGGTAACAGACAAGACACTTACGCTTGTTCAACCAGACTTGGCAGTAGGGAACTGTGGCGTAACAACTTATACCCAGTTTCAATCATTCATGAACATCGGCGATGTATCTAGGATTTACTTTTACAGAATTCTCAGTACTTACGCAGTCTCCTTCTTCAATTGTACCGAAGAATTAGAAGACACAAAATTATACAAGCTTAAAAATTGTACAACTGGGCCTGGTTCAAAAGTCTATGCGGCATTAAACTTTTATGGTGATTATGATGCAGTTAACACCATCCCCAGGTCATGCAGGTATGTAGGAAGAGCTATGACCTCCTATGATTTGGGTACGATCTGGGACGACATTGATGATGCAAATCTGATGCAGATACTGAGAAAGGGATTTGTGGTTAGCTGGGATCCGGGAAATGAGGATATCAAGAAGATATGCTCTCCTTTGCAATTTTGCTGGAGTTATACCTTCAGGTAAACAAAGAATCTTTCTCCAAAATGATCTTGTAGTTAAAATTGTAAGATCTTCAGTGACTTACAAGTGGCCGCGATTTTAAGCATGTAATTAGCACGCCAAATACGAATGCAGAATTGTGATCCTTCTCTAATTCTCAAGATACGTACATGAGAAATTTAGCCTTAATAAAGGAAATGTATAGGCCTTTCTTCCTCAATCAAATTAACTTTCAACGACTCTTTGTGCCCCTGAGAAAATCACTGTTACTTCTTTTATGGTCTCCTAATGTGTCTATTTTTAACATTAGTTACTTCTGCCACTGTAAAATTAAGAGTTGTGTAATCTTGCTTTTTTTGGGGGTGGTCTGTGCAGTGATTTCGATTCCACAATGATTAGCAGCGATTCAACTACTGGGGACAAGATTCTTTCGGTTCTTTCCTTTGAATCGGCATTCCTAAGATGCATTTACCAACCACGACGATATGGGAATTATAGTAGTTCGGCTGCAGATTTTAGTTTCATGCTAATGCTGCTTGCTATCTTGGACATTCTGCTCATTTTAATCGGTAAGAATTAAAACTCTGTAACCTCAATCTCTTTTATGTTCTAGTTACTTGTATGGAGTAATTAACTAAAGATGGTGGATTGTCTAGATATGTTTACACCATTTTTTTAAATTGAAATCCTGTTCATTTCTGTTGGAAATATAATGAGTTATACGTAATTTGTTACATAGGAAATTAGAAGGGGTACTAATGTTTAATGTAATATATAATAATATGAGGGTCTATTTGGTAATATTTGTATTAAAACCCGGTAAGAGATCCTATAACTTGGTGTGTGTAAGAAATGAAGTTGTTTTCCTTTTTCCTGTTCTCTCTTCCTTCTCTTCATTCTCCATTAACGTTGTTTGTTCGAAATCCATAAAAATCAACAATTTCTAACTACAAGAAAAAATTAAAGGGATTGTGGTAAATTGACGAATCTAAAATAATACTTTGATATAAAGAATATAATGAGTCCTATATACCAAAATTTTGGAAGGCAATTTGGTATGATTTTGAAGTTAATAAAACTGATCAAGGAACCATATATTTACTTTAAAAAATAATATTATCTATAAATAAATATATCATTATGTCTGATTTCATGTAATTATATACAGTTTGACAAGCCATGGTGATTATCATAAGTAGTCACCTATGCTGAAGCCCTGCCCTGCACACCATCTCCTACACAGCGCATGCATGAGAGAATAGGGTGCAGTGCAGGGTGGGCCAAGGGCCAAGGGCCAAGGTGATTACTGAATAGGTATACGGTATGAGTTTTTTTGTGAAACCGGCACTACACTTTTTTGAAATCAAATGTTTGGTATCAATCATCACCCTATATATATATTGTGTTTATTAAAAAAGAATACTATCATTCTATTCTTTCATTTAGTTTGCAGTATCCATATAATCTTATATTAAACCATTTTCCTTGCAGCAAAAAGGCTTATATTACTTCCACCAGCAATATTCTCATTCCTGATTCACAAGTATACGCGTGCATCTCTATCAATCAATTCAATAGAAAAGTTCTTACGGAAACATGAGATGTTTTCAGTTAAACGGTATGATTTCATAGAGATCGCTCTAATGACAAATCAATTCAAAGAAAAGCTTGGTCAAGGTGGCTTTGGATCAGTGTACAAAGGTAAACTCTTTAACGGTTGTCCTGTTGCTGTCAAAATATTGACCAACTCAATGGGTGACGGAGATGATTTTATCAACGAGGTGGCAATAATTGGTAGGATTCACCACTCAAACATAGTACGTCTTATTGGGTTTTGCTCAGAGGGCTCAAACCGGGCACTCGTGTACCCTTATATGCCAAATGGCTCTCTGGACAAGTATATTTTCTCTGCAAATAGCAAAACCCTCTCTGTAGAGAAAAGAAGAGTGATAGCCTTAGGCATTGCCAAGGGTATCGACTACCTTCATCGCGGGTGCGAAATGCAGATACTGCACTTTGACATAAAGCCTCATAGTATCCTATTGGATCATGATTTTACCCCGAAAATTTCTGATTTCGGGCTGGCCAAATTATACACTAGAGAGTACAACTTGGTAACACTCAGTGCAGCACGAGGTACCATCGGGTATATAGCCCCAGAGCTAGTATCAAGGGCCTTTGGTGTTGTCTCATACAAGGCAGATGTTTATAGTTTTAGGATGCTGCTAATGGAAATGGCGAGCGGAAGACGAAATGTCGAAAATGGTGCAGAGAGTTCGAATCAAGTCTACTATCCATCATGGGTCTATGACCAACTCAAATTGAAAGAGGAGATGTTTAATTCTAACAACTTGAACAATGTTAGCGTTGCCCAGTTTGGAGAAGTAGAAGGAATCATGTACAAGGTTGCCTTGTGGTGCATCCAAATGACGGCATCTAATCGCCCCTCCATGAGCAGAGTGATAGAGATGTTGCAAAGTGATGCAGATAGCTTGGAGATGCCTCCGAGACCTTTCACGACAAGCTCGCAACATGAATTCCCTGTGAGATGCTCTCAAATGGATTCATGTAGCATTGAGCTGTCAGCAATTTCTGAAGAAATTTCTATGGTATAATTTAGACAAAAATAAATACGGACATATATAATGCATGTCTTGTAGTTCAAGTAGATGTAGTATACTAAAAATTTAAACTTAATTTACTATTCTATACTGGATTCGTGGTGTTTACTATGGAAGTTTCTTGTAATCAATTATTGATGGTCCTATATATATGGACCAAACTGTTACATACATATGTGCTTGACTTTTGCTTTTTAACTTAAACCAACTTGTATCTATGGAGTAGGGAATAATAAAGAGAGATCCTGTTGTGTCGGGCTCAATGATATGACACCACGGACAGTTGGGGGTCCACGAGTATCTTGTTATTGATATAATCGCAACTTTTATAGTCTATTGCAGTCATGCTTTAGCTAGTAACCAGAAATGGGGAGTGTTAGGACTGTGTTATTGCCCGAGCAAGTGAGGATGAGGGTGTCGTACCCACAATGAGGTACATGGGTATCAAGCCGGAACGGATACCTGACTTATGGGCCATCCTTGCTGCATCTCGATGGGAGTCAATCTTCAGATTTACCAAGAACCAGAAGTGGAAGAGAGTGATAGGAGACTATCAGCACTGAGATTGCCAGCATATATTTTAGCGAAGCCATGTTAAAGGAATGAAAGCCAATTTGAGAATAAAATTGGAGAAGATAAATGGAAAATAAGAAAGAATGCACTATTACATTTCAACACAATTAGTCTAGAATCCAGATAAGACTGGAAGGGTGACTTCCAGTCAATGCAAGTGCACTAATTTGTTAATGACACTTCACATCAGATAGATAATTACTTGTGGTCTTATTGCGTACAGCTGCGGAAAGTGTAATGGCACTTCACATTTACATCATGTATCGGCTACGATCCAAATCGGATCGGAGGACCCTCCAATCCTTAATCCGACGGTAGTGGATTTTAGGGGGTGTTTTTTGAAATAATCTCAATCATCTATTTAGGATTGGAGGGTCCTCCGAGTAGATTTGGATCGTAGCCGATTTCAGGGCCATCTATGTTCTGAAACAAATTAAATTCCCTTATTTTTGCCACGAAGAGTAGAAGACTGGAATGAGTCAAGTGGGTGGGGGTGGCTGGCTGTGTTTTCTCCACGCATCTACATTCTTTTGTTGACTGGAAGAGTAGAAGACTTTAATGATTTGTTACCTTAATTATTTGTATGCAATTCTTTCGATTGGTCCAAATTCCACACAGCTACCGTTCCTCTAATATTTAATTCCACGAAAGCAACTGATAACTCATATTTAATTGCTGATAATTGAGCTTGTGTTTGTAAATTCTGGAACTGAAAATGATACCAACATCTCAAAATGAAATTTATAATTAATTATGAACTTAACCCTCTTAAAAAAAGAAAAAAGAAAAAAATTGCGTTACAAGTTCACATAACTAAGAAAATAGGTGTTATAAGTAGACATACAAACACAAAAAAAGAAGGGGAAAAACAAATTCTAGCTTTGTGACAGCATTCCTCTGGATCGTATAGTCAGCATTACCTATATAGAACCTGCAGCACGAGATATTTCCATTCAACATGCTGTTAACAAAGTTCAGTATTATGGATTAAATGCCCGGCAACTTGATGTATTCAACATTCAATATGCTATTAATTAACAACGTTGAATATGCTATTTGGGGATTCATAAGAAAAACTGCCAGTTATTAAATTAGAAAGCAAAATCCAAGTACATATGTATATGTAACAGTTTGTTCCATATAGGCCCATCAATAATTAATTACATATACACTTACATAGTAAACACCACGAATCCACTATAGAATAGTAAACTAAGTTTAAATAGTATACTAGATCTACTTGGACTACAAGACATGCATGATGTCCGTATTTATTTTTGTTTCAATTAAAGCATACAAATTTCCTCAGAAATTGCTGACAGCTCAATGCTACAATATGAATCAATTTGAGAGCATCTCACAGGGAATTCATGTTGCGAGCTTGTCGTGAAAGGTCTCGGAGGCATCTCCAAGCTATCCGCATCACTCTGCAACATCTCTATCACTCTGCTCATGGAGGGGCGGTTAGATGCCGTCATTTGGATGCACCACAAGGCAACCTTGTACATGACCCCTTCTATTTCTCCAAACTGGGCAACACTTACATTGTTCAAGTAGTTAGAATCACACATCTCCTCTTTCAATTTGAGTTGATCATAGACCCATGATGGATAGTATACTTGATTCGAGCTCTCTACACAATTATCGACATTTCGTCTTCCGCTCGCCATTTCCATTAGCAGCATCCCAAAACTATAAACATCGGCCTTGTATGAGACAACACCAAAGGCCCTTGATACTAGCTCTGGGGCTATATACCCGATGGTACATCGTGCTGCACTGAGTGTTACCAAGTTGTATTCCCTAGTGTATAATTTGGCCAGCCCGAAATCAGAAATTTTCGGGGTAAAATCATGATCCAATAGGATATTGTGAGGCTTTATGTCAAAGTGCAGTATCTGCATTTCGCACCCGCGATGAAGGTAGTCGATACCTCGTGCAATGCCTAGGGCTATCACTCTCCTTTTCTCCACAGAGAGGCTATTGCTATTTGCAGAGAAAATATATTTGTCCAGAGATCCCTTTGGCATATAAGGGTACACGAGTGCCCGGTTCGAGCCCTCTGAGCAAAACCCAATAAGACGCACTATGTTTGAGTGGTGAATCCTACCGATTGTTGCCACCTCGTTGATAAAATCATCGCCGTCACCCAATGAATTAGTTAGTACTTTGACAGCAACCTGGAGACCGTTGAAGAGTTTACCTTTGTAAACCGATCCAAAGCCACCTTGCCCAAGCTTTTCTTTGAATTGATTTGTCATTACAGCGATCTCTATGAAATCATACCGTTTAACTGAAAACATCTCATGTTTCCGTAAAAACTTTTCCACTGAATTGATCGATAGAGATGCACGCGTGTACTTGTGAATCAGGAATGAGAATATTGCTGGTGGAAGTAATATAAGTCTTTGTGCTGCAAGAAAAGAAAATGTTATAGAGTAAGATCATGGAGAATGCAAAATAAATGAACTCAAAGTAGAGTGATGATTACTTTATTTTGAATAAACAAAATACACTATGGATTGGAAGTTTCAAATCAAATATATATGTGATTACTCTTTCCCTCTCTTTTACTAAACATGGTTTTGTAATGTTGCATAGCTATACGTACAGGCAAAAGGATCACCTATTTGATTATCATCATGCAGTTTCTAATTAAAATTTGAGTTTAATTAAATTTCAGACCAACTTTGTATTGAATTTATTTGCTCACAAATTAGTAATATAATCGTTTCTACTCTTCAGATATACTGTATTAAGCAGCTTTTAATTAGTGTGTATTTTGTATTAATATTTTCAATCGGACCTGTCTTTGGTCCTTATTAGTCAGATTATTAATGTACTTTTGTTCTCATTATTTTACATTAAAGAGGAAGATATTAACAATTAATTGACTGTAATTTTGGTCGAAAATGTTTTAATTATGCCATATGCCAAATACTGAACCAAAATATTACCACAGTCCACAGATTCAATTTATTAAAGCCATAAAAATTAAAGTTATTAATTGAATATATAAAGTTGGAGTTACGATTTTTTCTTACCGATTAAGATGATTATATACTAACTAGAAGATTAAAAAAGTTGGAGTTACGATTTTTGCTTACCGATTAAGATGAGAATAATGTCCAAAACAACAACTAATATAAGCATCAAACCGAAATCCGCAGTTGAACTGCTATAATCCCCATAATCTCGTGGTCGCTGAGTGCATGCTAGAATATCATATTCAAGAGAGAGAAATGAATGTAACTTGTCCCAAATTGTCAAATGATTTCTTGTCATTGTGAGGTGGAGATTACTGCACAGACAACCAAAAAGACAAAAAAGAAGAAAGAAGATTACTAATCATTGTGGAAGACGTGATTTTGGTTAAGTTGCGTGGATCTTCGCATCTTAATAATTAAAACTTTAGAAGGATCAATATCTCCATGAATTCGTATTAATTGTGCTTACAATTTTGAAAATTGAGACCGCCACGTACTAACATTTTAATTAATTATAAGACCATTTTGGAGAAGTGATTCTAATTTTGGTTTACCTTGTGGCTTCACTCCAGCATCATTGCAAAGGTGGGACGCACAAATCAGCGACGTCAAATAGTGAGAAGTCCCAACTGATCACAAATCCTTGTCTCAGGATCTGCATCAGATGTGCACCATCAATGCCTTCCCAGTTTGTTTCCAAAACATATTAATAAGAAGTTGAAGCTCTTCCTACATACCTGCATGACCTGGGAATTTCGCTGACTGCAAAAATATTGTGTCTTTTTGGCATAAACTTTTGAACGAGGCCTAATCGTACAATTTATTAGCTTGTATGATTTTGTGTCCTCTAATTCTTCGCTACAATCGAAGAAGGAGACTGCATAAGTTTCAGACAAGCTGCTGTATATTCCCACGGGCGGTTGGAACAAAGAAAGGTACTTTGGGCCATTTGGTATTCTGCAGTCCCAAACAACCAAGTCAGGTTCAATGAGCGTAAGTGTCTTGTCTGTTACCGACAAGTCTTTCACCTGATACTTGACATCCTCAACGTACAAGACGGTATCATTGCCATCACGCTGCAACTCAAAGCCCTTCTGCCCGCATATTCCAGGAACGTAATAAGGATAAGTGATGTTATGAAGGTCTCCACCTGAAGAAGAACTAGCGCCACCAAATTTGTATAAAAGAAAGAGAACGATGATTAAGTTCAAGATTTCATGGTTCTAACTTCTAAGTAATTATTATATGAAGTAATGAGATGCAGATACGAGCTATTCACCCTCATATATATACTTTTCTAAGTAGCTCTAGTGCCCACTCTTTAGTTCTCCACCTGTCTGCCTTTCTATTTGTTAATTAACTTCTTTAATAGTCCACCTCTGTCCGTATTTTTATTTGTTAACTTTTTTAATTAGTTGTTAACCTATGTAAACATTTTATTTGTGTCATAAACTAATTTTAAATTTTAATTTATTAGAAAATAAAAAGGTAAAAATTTAATAAAGACAAAAAAAATGGAGACATCTGGGGTTTCTTTCCAAATTATACTACTATTCGCAATTAGAAAGCACTGAAATAGCTGTCAAACTTGTCTTCGGATCACAGACTTTTGGTAAATACGCACTAAGTTAGACCTGGACCCAAGGCAACCATTAGTCTAGGGGAAATAAATTGACTGACTATGGACTGCTGACTAGCTAGCAAGGAGACGACTGCATAATAGGTGAAGACTGAATATGAAGAAGTCATGAACATGACTGAAGCGCAAGTCAAGATTGGGAGATGACCCAACAACTGCCACTACTTAAAGAAATCAAACATATTAATTAAAAAATATGAACATAAAAGATTATATCCCTTTGACCACATTTTATGTCCTTGTGATCAGTCTTGCATACCCTTCCAAATCCAAAAATACCAAACAAATATAGAGTTTCCTTTTGCTTTATGAGATGTCTAATAAGGATCCTGTAAACTGCAGCTGACCTGACAACTTGGCCAGATCAGGCGTGCAAACTTCAACTACTAAAATTAAAATTGAAATTATAATTATTGAAATTACATCCCCAGTTAATGGATCATTTCAAATGGCCTCATAGTTGGTACGTTCTTGCGCAAAGTTTGTACATTCTTGTGCATAGTCTGACATATGCGCATTTTTTATAGTCTAGGTTCACATTTTGAGTGCGTACTTGTCAAATATGTACGTGTTAGTGTTGACAATCACTGGTTCCTAAATTTATTTAAGTTTTTCTGATATAATTTTAGAACCATCGGTTCCTAAAGGTATTTAGATTTTTTTATATATATAATTGACAATCACTGGTTTCTAACTGACAAAATTTCCTCGGACGTCTAAGAACTCTACAGGTTTTGCACACTCTACTTAATTAACATGGAATAATTCTTACTTCTTATAATAAAAGAATTTTCAGCCTAATAAACTAAATAAGAAACAATAACAATATATAATGGATATTTCAGCCATAGTACATTGCTTGATTTATATTTCATCAAAAGAACTTATTGGTATTATGTTTTTTTTTTCTCTTTTGCAAAATGCACAATAACATTATTCAATAAACGAGATTATTGAAAAGAGGATCTAGGAAATACTATACAAAAATATCGATGCATTACGAATATCTGCCTAACAATGGTGGCCGGAATTTGCAACATAATACGAAGATGTTACAGGGTTTAAGGGCATTTGCAAATTTTGCAAATTCTCCCCCAACATTTGAACGACTCTTGTCATGGAAGGTCGATCTTCTGGACTCCATTGGATGCACCATAACGCCACAGTGGCCAGCTTTTTTGCAATTTCTTCATTTCCTCCCACATCAGAAGTTAGACACAAGTCTTTTCCTTGAACTAACTGTTGATAAATCCACTCAGGGAAATATACTTCCCCACTCTGATCTCCTCTAAGAGGATCGGTGTTCTTTCTTCCACTTATCATCTCCAAAATCAACATGCCGAAACTATAAACATCTGATTTATAAGAGACCACTCCGAAATTTCTAGAGTACATTTCTGGAGCAAGATAACCCATTGTACCCCTAGCAGCAGTTATGGTTAGATAGCTCTGATCCTTGGGACAGAGTTTCGAGAGACCAGAGTCAGATATCTTTGGAACCAGATTATGGTCAAGCAAAATGTTGTGAGGTTTGATATCAAAGTGAAGAATTCGGTGATCGCAACCCTGATGTAAATATTCGATACCCTCTGCAATGCCCATCACAACAACAAGCATCTCATCCATGCTAAACTGGCGATTTCTCCTTCTCGTTGTGAATATGTATTTATCTAGGGACCCATTCTCCATGAATTCATAAACAAGTGCATGCTTTGCTCCTTCAGAACAAAACCCCAAAAGACGGACAACATGAACATGATGAATTCTTCCGATAGTTGCCACTTCGTTTATAAATAGTTCACTGCCCCCAGACGATCCATGTAGCACCTTAACAGCCACTGGAATTCCGTTAGGCAATTCCCCTTCATAGACTGTCCCAAATGCCCCAGAGCCAATTCTTTTCTTGAACTTATTTGTTATCATTTTGAGGTCATCGTATCTATACCGTGTTGGACTCATCACCCTGTAGCTTCTCAGAAAGAGTTCGACCTTCTGACGGGTTGCTTTTCTTTTTCTGGATCGGCAATATATCCAGACAAAAATCAAGCCTCCCAAAAGAGTAACAGATACTATGCCGAAAGATACACCTAAATGGAAACATATAAAAACATATTTAAGGTGAAATATTAAGATAAAGGAAATGCTTGAACATAATCAGAACAAATTGAGGGGGAAATATAATTAATCATACCAGCTTTTAGCACCATATGTGATTCTGAAAAGTAAAGGAAAGGCTTACATATTAGCTCCGACTATCGAGAAATAGTTGAAAATGGAACATGATTCAAACAACTACTATAAAAAAAAATCATATCATAAAATTACCCTGACAGAACGGTCTTTTGGTTTGAAGGTCGAATTCACAGCGATGCCACCATTTATTCTCACACATAGTGCAGTTGATCAAGTCATCATTCCAATAAAGCACAATGACTGGTCTTGCTGCAAAATTACTAATCATTCGTTGGAATCCGAGAGATGAAGCAAACCAGTAATCATGATTGATAATGATGGAGCTGTTTTGAGTCATTGTGCAGGTGGAAGGAAGGTAAGCAGCATCTGTATAAGAATCTGCCACATAAATGAAGTGGCCTTCAGACCCCATGCACATGATAGGACCTGCTACGTACTCATACTTTGCAAAAGAGGTGATCTTATCCGTGCAATCGAACCAAGTAAGTTGTGTAGGATCCGGCTGAATGAAGAGAGAGCCAGTTGCATTGGGCTCGGTAAATTGAGACCACAGACAGTTAGGGGTCCACGAGTATTTTGTAATTGATATAATCGCATTTTTATAGTCCATTGCAGTCACGTTGAAGTTGCCGGAATTGGGGAGCGTTAAGACTGTGCTATCGCCCGAGCAAGTGAGGATGAGGGTGTCGTACCCACAATGAGGTGCATGGGTATCAAGCCGGAACGGATACCTGACTTCTGGGCCGTCCTTGCTGCATCTCGATGGGAGACAATCTTCAGATTTTCCAAGAACCAGAAGTGGAAGAGAGTGATAGGAAACTATCAAGACTGAGATTGCCAGCATGTGTTTTAGCATAGCCATGGGAGAGGAATGGAAGGCTGTTTGTGAATGAAATGGAAAGATTGAAATAGGAAATGAAGGGTAACAAGGTTGAGCCAGGTCAATTGAGATATTTGTTCGTTGAAGATACGTTATATTTAAGATTTGTACATATATGACTTCTAATTGAGTACCTCTCTAGTTAATTGCAAAACTGAAAACAGTAGGTTTGAAATGTAAATAAGGGCATCAATTCTTTTTTAACACTCAAAAGGCTCAGACAACATGATGTATTACTGGTATTTGGAAAATTGTTCCAGTCTTCCACAATGATTTAGTTTGAAAGCTCGCTCATTAATTTAATCTGACGCGCAATGTTACTTTTCCATGCAATTTATCAAGAATCCAGCTTAATTTAGACTAAGATGGTGACTCCCAGTCAATGCATATATAATACAAATTCTTTAGTGACACCTTGGGGACCGCCAATCTTTCATGCATGGCTTGCAAACTCGTTTTAGTCCGAGTTGACTCGGCCGAGTTGACTGACCAAGGCGAGCCGAGTTTTTACCGATTCTTGAGAGTAGGCGATTTTTCGGACGAAAGATCAGTGGAATCGGCTGAGTCATCCGAGTTATGGCCGAGTCGTGACCGATTCAGCAGAGTCACAACCGAGTCAACCGAGTCAAGGCCGAGTCTTGTGATAAGTTTATGAATAAATTATTGTGTTTATGTTTAAACTTTGATTTTACCTAGTAGCTCAAGTAGTAACTAACTAGGTTGACTTCCAAGAGGTCATGGGTTCCATCCTCCAAGAGCACAAATGAAAAATTTCAATGAAACTGGTAAAGTATTCCACTTTCTTAAAAAAAAAGAATGTTTAAACTTTGATTTTACCTTTTGAAGTAAATAATGAGCATTAAAATGGTTATATTATATTAATGATTTCTACTTCAAAAATTATATAAATTTTGAATGGAAAGTAACAATTAAAAAATGATTTTTAGAATATTTGGAATAGTTCATACTGATAGTGCACAGACTATCTGGTTAGTTCAGATATTTGTATGAAATTAATTTAGTAGATTTTTATTGTTGTATGTTTCTTTTACATTATTTTCTGACTAAATAATTTTTGTACAGTTTTTTTCTGATTTGTTTAATGAAAAATAAGTTTTTTTTTTTTGTAACTCTGAGTTTCCGATTCGAGTCAACCAATTCCGAGTCCATAGCCTACTAGCCGAGTCCGGTTCCGAGTTTTGAGCCTCGCTTTCATGCTTGCAACAAATGAAAACATTTTTTTTTGGGAGCTGATACGTACACATATATCAAAAACGATACTTGGTATACATATATATGTAAGATGAATTAATATTCACATTAACTTATTTACTGTGCAACTTAATTAGTTTGTATAGTATATAATTGCATGTACATTAAACAAAATGAGGACCATTAGCATAATAAAGCTGAAAGTGCATAGCAACTTATTTAAGATAAAATCTATAAATTGAATCAATTTTGGTATCACATTTGTATCTCTATAACGTTTTTCTTGTTTTGAAGCATGATCTCATTTTTCTCCACCAAAGAGTGGACTGAGTCGAGCAAGTCGTTGGTGGAGACCTGTTTTCCACACATCCAAATTTGTGTTAGTTGATAGCATATAATTAATTAGTATGCATGTTGTTGGGTCCAAACTCCACAAATGCCGTGTTCTAATCTAATTCTATGAAAGCAACTGGTAACTGACATTCAGCTGATTGAACTTTGAACAGGCAGTAATGCACGGCCTTGCAGTCAGACATTAGGTACCTTATTAAACAGAATTATGTTCCATGCATCAGTGTGTGCGGGTCCGATTATAAGAAATTTAACTGATAGAGAGTACACTGCAACTTGTTACTTGCAAGAACCAAAAAAATGGTGTGAAAAAAAAAATGTACGTATATCTAATATGAAGGGAAGGCATACGTTTGGCAGTTTATTGATTACATGTAGTTTACAAAACTATCCTGCTGTATCCTCTATGTGGCTCTGTGTAAATATGATCAGTTTACTGAGGCTTCAATTCATCATATATATTGTTAACATTTATGTGATCTGCCTGATGATCATATATATATTGCTTAATTCCAAGACATTTTATATTTAGGGACACAACAAAGTGAAAAACTGACAGTTTTTAAATTAAAGAATAATATTTAAAGCAGCTTATAAAGTAAAAAATGAAAGCCAAGCACTTATATATGTATGTAATAATTTGTTCCATATATGCCCATCAATAATTGATTACATACTTCCATAGTAAACACCATGAATCAACGATTGAATACCAAATTAAGTTTGATATTAAGTATACGAGATCTACTTACTCATCAAAAAAAAGTATACTAGATCTACTTGGGTTACATGACATGCATTATGTCCGTATTTATTTTCGTTTCAATTAAAGCATATTAATTTGCTCCGAAATTGCAGACAGCTCAATGCTACATGAATCCATTAATTGAGAGCATCTTACAGGGAATTCATGTTGCGAGCTTGTCATGAAAGGTCTCGGAGGCATCTCCAAGCTATCTGCATCACTCTGCAGCATCTCTATCACTCTGCTCATGGAGGGGCGGTTAGATGCCATCATTTGGATGCACCACAAGGCAACCTTGTACATGATTCCTTCTACTTCTCCAAACTGGGCAACACTAACATTGTTCAAGTTGTTCGAATTGAACATCTCCTCTTTCAATTTGAGTTGGTCATAGACCCATGATGGATAGTAGACTTGATTCGAGCTCTGTACACAATTATCGACATTTCGTCTTCCGCTCGCCATCTCCATTAGCAACATCCCAAAACTATAAACATCTGCCTTATATGAGACAACACCAAAGGCCCTAGATACTAACTCGGGGGCTATATACCCAATTGTACCCCGTGCTGCACTGAGTGTTACCAAGTTGTATTCCCTAGTGTATAATTTGGCCAGCCCGAAATCAGAAATTTTCGGGGTAAAATCATGATCCAAGAGGATATTGTGAGGCTTTATGTCAAAGTGCAGTATCTGCATTTCGCACCCTCGATGAAGGTAGTCGATACCTCGTGCAATACCTAGGGCTATCACTCTCTTTTTCTCCACAGAGAGGGTATTGCTTTTTGCAGAGAAAACATACTTGTCCAGAGAGCCATTTGGCATATAAGGGTACACGAGTGCCCGGTTTGAGCCCTCTGAGCAAAACCCAATGAGACGCACTATGTTTGAGTGGTGAATTCTACCGATTGTTGCCACCTCGTTGATAAAATCATCGCCGTCACCCAATGAGTTGGTCAGTACTTTGACAGCGACCTGACGACCGTTCAAGAGTTTACCTCTGTAAACTGATCCAAAGCCACCTTGCCCAAGCTTTTCTTTGAATTGGTTAGTCATCACTGAAATCTCTATGAAATCATACCGTTTAACTGAAAGCATCTCATGTTTCCGCAAAAACTTTTCTACGGGGTTGACTGATAGAGATACTCGCTTGTACTTGTGCAGAAGGAATGAAAATATTACTAGTGGAAGTACTATAAGCCTTTGTGCTGCAAGAAAAGAAAATTTTGAAAGTAAGATCATGGTTAATGCAAAATAAATGAACTCAAAGTAGAGTGATGATTTTTAATTTAACAAAATTCAAAAGAGGATTATAAGTTTCAAAAGAAATATATATTTTTAAAATTAGTTTATGAAACAAAACTATTAGATTTAATCTATTATCTTATGAGGTGATTGGCCCAAGGAACACCTAAACATGGTTTTGTAGTGTTGTAGCTACGTACAGGCAAAGGAACACCTACTTGATTATCATCACGTAGTTTCTAATTAAGCAGCTTTTAGTGTGTATTTGTTCTATATTTTCAATCGGACCTGTCATTTACTCAGATATATTATTAATGTACTTTTGTTCTCATTATTAATTTTACATTAAAGAGGAAGATATTGAAAATAAATTGGCTGTTTTTGCGTGAAGATATTTAATTATGCCATATACCAAATACAGCACCAAAATATTACCAGAGTCCACAGATTCAATTTATTAGAGAAGCCATAAAAATTAAACATATTAATGGAATCTTTGCTAATATGAAAACGATTTAAATATATATATAACAATTAATCCACTAGACCTCCATGACTAGTAACTAGAAGATAATTAAAAAGTTGGAGTTATGATTTTTTCTTACCGATTAAGATGAGAATAATGTCCAAAACAGCAACTATAAGCACCAAACAGAAATCCACAATTGAATAGCTACCATCCCTGTACGGTCCCTGAGTGCATGCTAGAATATCATATTCAAGAGAGAGAAATGAATGTAACTTGTCCCAAATTGTCAAATGATTTCTTGTCATTGTGAGGTGGAGATTACTGCACAGACAACCAAAAAGACAAAAAAGAAGAAAGAAGATTACTAATCATTGCGAAAGACACGATTTTGGTTAAGTTGCGTGGATCTTCGTATCTTAATAATTAAAACTTTAGAAGGATCAATATCTCCATGAATTCGTATTAATTGTGCTTACAATTTTGAAAATTTAGACCGCCACGTACTAACATTTTAATTAATTAAAAGACCATTTTGGAGAAGCGATTCTAATTTTGGTTTACCTTGTGGCTTCACTCCAGCATTTTCGCAGAGGAGGGACACACATATTACCGAAGTCGTCTGCTGCAAAGACCCAGCTGATCACAAATCCTTGTCTCAGGATCTGCATCAGATGTGCACCATCAATGCCTTCCCAGTTCATATCCAAATCATAATAAGATGTTGGAGCCATTCCTACATACCTGCATGATCTGGGAATATCCCTAACTTCAGAAATATTGGGTGTTGCATAAACTTTTGAACGAGGCCTAATCGTACAATTTATTAGCTTGTATGATTTTGTGTCCTCTAATTCTTCGCTACAATCGATGAAGGAGACTGCATCATAGTAGATAATTATGCCGTAGGTGTCCCAGAGTGATTGGAACGAAGTATGGTTTCGGGCGCCTGGTATGCGGCAGTCCCCTACAGCTAAGTAATTAGGATCAACAAGCGTAAGTGTCTTTTCTTTTACCGACAAGTCTTTCACCTGATACTTGACATCCTCAAGGTATAAGACTGTGTCGTTACCATCCTGCAGCAACTCAAGGCCCTTCAGTTTGCATGTTCCAGAAATGTAATAAGGATAAGTGATGTTATGAAGGTCTCCACCAGAAGAAGAGCTAGCGCCACCAAATTTGTATAAAAGGAAGAGAACGGGGATTAAGTTCAAGATTTTCATGGTTCTAAGTAATTACTATATGAAGTAGTGATGCAGATATGAGCTATTCACCGGCCCTCATATATACTTTTCTAAGTAGCTCTAGTGTTCACTCTTTAGTTCTCCACCTCTGTCTATCTTTCTATTTGTTAATTTTTATTTGTTAACTTCTTTATTAATTAGTTGTTAACCTATGTAAACATTTTTATTTGTTTCATAAACTAATTTTAAATTTTAAGTTATATATTAGGAATAAAAAGGTAAAATTTTGATAAAGACAAAAAATGGGGACATCTGGGGTCTCTTTTCCGAATATACTGCTGCTCGCACTTAGAAAGCACTGAAATAACTGTCAAACTTGTCTTATCACAGACTTTTGGTAAAATTGCACTAAGACCTGGACCCAAGGCAAGGAAATACAACCATTAGTCTAGTGGAAATAAATTGACTGACTACGGACTGCTGACTAGCTAGCAAGGAGACGACTAGGAGACTGACTGCATAATAGGTGAAGACTGAATATGAAGAAGTCATGCATGAACATGACTGAAGCGCAAGTCAAGATTAGGAGAAGACCCCACAACTGCCACTACTAAAAGAAATCAAACATATTAAGAAATATGAACATAAAATATTATATCCCTTTGGACTACATGCTGGCACTTGTGGAAAGAGAGAAACAGAAGAATTTTCCAAGGAGTTTCAAATTAAACTGCCGGAAACCATACTGATAAACATCCACACAGACGTGACCCTATGGAGGAAGGCACTGGCAAAGCAACACATCACACACATGTAGCACCACTATAAGGAGATACAGACAGTGGTTAATTAGGAAAATAACCTTACGTACATAAAGCAATAATGTATAGGTCTTCCTTTTATTTCTATTTTTTTCTTTTCCTTTTCTTTGGCGCCTTCCGCCACTTGTTTTTGTAGTTTAGTTTCTCTTCTTATCTTTCTTTTCTTTTATTGTATGAGGCTCTATATAAAACTTTTATTGTTTAATGAAAATCGCTCGCCTGCTGACTCAAGAAAAAAAAAAAAAAAAGATTATATCCCTTTGACCACATTTTATGTATATGTCAGTCTTGCAAGACTGCATATATACCCTTCCAAATCCAAAAATACCAAACAAATATAGAGTTTCCTTTTGCTTTATGAGATGTGTAATAAGGATCATGTAAACTGCAGCTGACCTGACAACTTGGCCAGATCAGGCGTGCAAACTTCAACTAAAATTAAAATTGAAATTATAATTATTGAAATTACATCCCCAGTTAATGGATCGTTTCAAATGGCCTCATAGCTGGTACGTTCTTGCGCAGAGTTTGTACGTTCTTGTGCATAGTCTGACAGATGCGCATTTTTTATAGTCTAGGTTCACATTTTGAGTGCGTACTTGTCAAATATGTACGTGTTAGTGTTGACAATTACTGGTTCCTAAATTTATTTAGGTTTTTCTGATATAATTTTTAGAACCACTGGTTCCTAAAAGTATTTAGATTTTTTTTGATATAATTGACAAACACTGGTTTCTAACTGACAAAATTTCCTCGGACGTCTAAGAACTCTACAGGTTTTGCACGCTCTACTCGGAACCTTAATTAACATGGAATAATTCTTACTTCTTATAATAAAAGAATTTTCATCCTAATAAACTAAAGAAGAAACAATAACAATATATCATGGATATTTCAGCCATAGTACATTACTTGATTTATATTTCATCAAAAGAACTTATTGGTATTATGCTTTTTTTCTTTTGCGAAATGCACAATAACATTATTCAAGAAACGAGATTATTGAAAAGAGGATCTAGGATATACTATACAAAAATATCGATGCATTAGGAATATCTGGCTAACAATGGTGGCCAGAATTTGCAACATAATACGAAGGTGTTACAGGGTTTGCGGGCAATTGCAAATTTTGCAAATTCTCCCCCAACATTTGAACGACTCTCGTCATGGAAGGTCGATCTTCTGGACTCCATTGGATGCACCATAACGCCACAGTGGCCAGCTTTTTTGCAATTTCTTCATTGCCTCCCACATCAGAAGCAAGACACAAGTCTTTTCCATGAACTAACTGTTGATAAATCCACTCAGGGAAATATACTTCCCCGCTTTGATCTCCTCTAAGAGGATCGGTGTTCTTTCTTCCGCTTATCATCTCCAAAATCAACATGCCGAAGCTGTAAACATCTGATTTATAAGAGACCACTCCGAAATTTCTGGAGTACATTTCTGGAGCAAGATAACCCATTGTACCCCTAGCAGCAGTTATGGTCAGATAGCTCTGATCCTTGGGACAGAGTTTTGAGAGACCAAAGTCAGATATCTTTGGAACCAGATTATGGTCAAGCAAAATGTTGTGAGGTTTGATATCAAAGTGAAGAATTCGGTGATCGCAACCCTGATGTAAATATTCGATACCCTCTGCAATGCCCATCACAACAACAAGCATCTCATCCATGCTAAACTGGCGATTTCTCCTTCTCGTTGTGAATATGTATTTATCTAGGGACCCATTCTCCATGAATTCATAAACAAGTGCATGCTTTGCTCCTTCAGAAGAAAACCCCAAAAGACGGACAACATGAACATGATGAATTCTTCCGATGGTGGCTACTTCGTTTATAAATAGTTCACCTCCCCCAGATGATCCATGTAGCACCTTAACAGCCACTGGAATTCCGTTAGGCAACTCCCCTTCATAGACTGTCCCAAATGCCCCAGTGCCAATTCTTTTTTTGAACTTTTTTGTTATCATTTTGATGTCATCGTATCTATACCGTGTTGGACTCATCACCCTGTAGCTTCTCAGAAAGAGTTCTACCTTCTGACGGGTTGCTTTTCTTTTTCTGGCTCGGCAATATATCCAGACAAAAGTCAAGCCTCCCAAAAGAGTAACAGATCCTATGCCGAAAGATACACCTAAATGGAAACATATAAAAACATATTTAAGGTGAAATATTAGCATAAAGGAAATGCTTGAACATAACCGAACAAATTAATTGATTGGGAAATATAATTAATCATACCAGCTTTTAGCACCATATGTGATTCTGAAAAGTAAAGGAAAGGCTATTAGCTCCGACTATCGAGAAATAGTTGAAAGTGGAGAATGATTCAAACAATTACTATAAAAAAAAATATCATATCAAAAAATTACCCTGACAGAAGGATCTTTTGGTTTGAAGGTCGACTTCACAGTGATGCCACCATTTATTCTCACACATAGTGCAGTTGATCAACTTATCACTCCAATAAAGCAAAATGACTGGTCTTGCTGCAAAATTACTAATCGTTCGTTGGAATCGGACAGATGAATAATACAGAAATCTGTAATCTTGATTAATAATGACGGAGCTGTTTTGAGTCATTGTGCAGGTGGAAGGAAGGTAAGCAGCATCCGTATAAGCATCTGCCACATAAATGAAGTGGCCTTCAGACCCCATGCACAAGATAGGACCTGCTAAGAACTCCTGATCTGCAAAAGAGGTGATCTTATCCGTGCAATCGAACCAAGTAATTTGTGTAGTATCCGGCTGAATGAAGAGCGAGCCAGTCACATTGGGCTCGGTAAGTTGAGACCACGGACAGTTAGGGGTCCACGAGTATCTTGTTATTGATAGAAACGCATTTTTATAGTCTATTGCAATCACGTTGTAGTTGCCGGAATTGGGGAGCGTTAAGACTGTGCTATCGCCCGAGCAAGTGAGGATGAGGGTGTCGTACCCACAATGAGATGCATGGGTATCAAGCCGGAACGGGTACCTGACTTCTGGCCCGTCCTTGCTGCATCTCGATGGGAAACAATCTTCAGATTTTCCAAGAGCCAGAAGTGGAAGAGAGTGATAGGAGACTATCAAGACTGAGATTGCCAGCATGTGTTTTAGCATAGCCATGGGAGAGGAATGGAAGGCTGTTTGTGAATGAAATGGAAAGATTGAAATAGGAAATGAAGGGTAAACAAGGTTGAGCCAGGTCAATTGAGATATTTGTTCGTTGAAGATACGTTATATTTAAGATTTGTACATATATGCCTTCTAATTGAGTACCTCTCTAGTTAATTGCAAAACTGAAAACAGTAGGTTTGAAATGTAAATAAGGGCATCAATTCTTTTTTAACACTCAAAAGGCTCAGACAACATGATGTATTACTGGTATTTGGAAAGTTGTTCCAGTCTTCCACAATGATTTAGTTTGAAAGCTCGCTCATTAATTTAATATGATGCGCAATGTTACTTTTCCATGCAATTTATCAAGAATCCAGCTTAATTTAGACTAAGATGGTGACTCCCAGTCAATGCATATATAATACAAATTCTTTAGTGACACCTTGGGGACCGCCAATCTTTCATGCATGGCTTGCAAACTCATTTGAGTCCGAGTTGACTCGGTCGAGTTGACTGACCAAGGCGAGCCGAGTTTTTACCGATTCTTGAGAGTAGGCGATTTTTCGGACGAAAGATCGGTGGAATCGGCTGAGTCATCCGAGTTATGGCCGAGTCGTGACCGATTCAGTAGAGTCACAACCGAGTCAAGGCCGAGTCTTGTGATAAGTTTGTGAATAAATTATTGTGTTTATGTTTAAACTTTGATTTTACCTAGTAGCTCAAGTAGTAACTAAATAGGTTGACTTCCAAAAGGTCATGGGTTCCATCCTCCAAGGGCACAAATAAAAAATTTCAATTAAAATGGTAGTATTCCACTTTCTTCAAAAAAAAAAATGTTTAAACTTTGATTTTACCTTTTGAAGTAAATAATGAGCATTAAAATGGTTATATTATATTAATGATTTCTACTTCAAAAATTATATAAATTTTGAATGGAAAGTAACAATTAAAAAATGATTTTTAGAATATTTGGAATAGTTCATACTGATTGTGCAAAGACTATCTGGTTAGTTCAAATATTTGTATAAAATTAATTTAGTAGATTTTTATTGTTGTATGTTTCTTTTACATTATTTTCTGACTAAATAATTTTTGTACAGTTTTTTTCTAATTTGTTTAATGAAAAATAAGTTTTTTTTTGTAACTCTGAGTTTCCGATTCGAGTCAACCAATTCCGACTCCATAGCCTACTAGCCGAGTCCGGTTCCGAGTTTTGAGCCTCGCTTTCATGCTTGCAACTAATGAAAACATTTTTTTTTTTGGGAGCTGATACGTACACATATATCAAAAACGATACTTGGTATACATATATATGTAAGATGAATTAATATTCACATTAACTTATTTACTGTGCAACTTAATTAGTTTGTATAGTATATAATTGCATGTACATTAAACAAAATGAGGACCATTAGCATAATAAAGCTGAAAGTGCATAGCAACTTATTTAAGATAAAATCTATAAATTGAATCAATTTTGGTATCACATTTGTATCTCTATAACGTTTTTCTTGTTTTGAAGCATGATCCCATTTTTCTCCACCAAAGAGTGGACTGAGTCGAGCAAGTCGTTGGTGGAGACCTGTTTTCCACACATCCAAATTTGTGTTAGTTGATAGCATATAATTAATTAGTATGCATGTTGTTGGGTCCAAACTCCACAAATGCCGTGTTCTAATCTAATTCTATGAAAGCAACTGGTAACTGACATTCAGCTGATTGAACTTTGAACAGGCAGTAATGCACGGCCTTGCAGTCAGACATTAGGTACTTTATTAAACAGAATTATGTTCCATGCATCAGTGTGTGCGGGTCCGATTATAAGAAATTTCACTGATAGAGAGTACACTGCAACTTGTTACTTGCAAGAACCAAAAAAATGGTGTGAAAAAAAAAATGTACGTATATCTAATATGAAGGGAAGGCATACGTTTGGCAGTTTATTGATTACATGTAGTTTACAAAACTATCCTGCTGTATCCTCTATGTGGCTCTGTGTAAATATGATCAGTTTACTGAGGCTTCAATTCATCATATATATTGTTAACATTTATGTGATCTTCCTGGTGATCATATTGCTTAATACCAAGATATTTTATATTTAGGGACACAAAAAAGTGAAAAACTGAAAGTTTTTAAATTAAAGAATAAAACAGCTTATAAATTAAAGAATATATAAAAGCCAAGCACATATGTATGTATGTATTAATTTGTTCCATATATGCCCATCAACAATCGATTACATACTTCCATACTAAACACCACGAATCAACGATAGAATATTAAATTAAGTTTAATATTAAGTATACGAGATCTACTTACTCATACAAAAAAAAAGGTATACTAGATCTACTTGGACTACAAGACATGCATTATGTCCGTATTTATTTTCGTCCAAATTAAACCATACAAATTTCCTCAGAAATTGCTAACAGCTCAATGCTACTTGAATCCATTTGAGAGCATCTCACAGGAAATTCATGTTGCGAGCTTGTTGTGAAAGGTCTCAGAGGCATCTCCAAGCTATCCGCACCACTCTGCAACATCTCTATCACTCTGCTCATGGAGGGGCGGTTAGATGCCGTCATTTGGATGCACCACAAGGCAACCTTGTACATGACCCCTTCTATTTCTCCAAACTGGGCAACACTTACATTGTTCAAGTAGTTAGAATTACACATCTCCTAGCGCCTCTTTCAATTTGAGTTGATCATAGACCCATGATGGATAGTATACTTGATTCGAGCTCTCTACACAATTATCGACATTTCGTCTTCCGCTCGCCATTTCCAGTAGCAGCATCCCAAAACTATAAACATCGGCCTTGTATGAGACAACACCAAAGGCCCTTGATACTAGCTCTAGGGCTATATACCCGATGGTACCTCGTGCTGCACTGAGTGTTACCAAGTTGTATTCCCTAGTGTATAATTTGGCCAGCCCGAAATCAGAAATTTTCGGGGTAAAATCATGATCCAATAGGATATTGTGAGGCTTTATGTCAAAGTGCAGTATCTGCATTTCGCACCCGCGATGAAGGTAGTCGATACCTCGTGCAATGCCTAGGGCTATCACTCTCCTTTTCTCCACAGAGAGGCTATTGCTATTTGCAGAGAAAATATATTTGTCCAGAGATCCCTTTGGCATATAAGGGTACACGAGTGCCCGGTTTGAGCCCTCTGAGCAAAACCCAATAAGACGCACTATGTTTGAGTGGTGAATCCTACCGATTGTTGCCACCTCGTTGATAAAATCATCGCCGTCACCCAATGAATTAGTTAGTACTTTGACAGCAACCTGGCGACCGTTGAAGAGTTTACCTTTGTAAACCGATCCAAAGCCACCTTGCCCAAGCTTTTCTTTGAATTGATTTGTCATTAGAGCGATCTCTATGAAATCATACCGTTTAACTGAAAACATCTCATGTTTCCGTAAAAACTTTTCCACTGAATTGATCGATAGAGATGCACGCGTGTACTTGTGAATCAGGAATGAGAATATTGCTGGTGGAAGTAATATAAGTCTTTGTGCTGCAAGAAAAGAAAATGTTATAGAGTAAGATCATGGAGAATGCAAAATAAATGAACTCAAAGTAGAGTGATGATTACTTTATTTTGAATAAACAAAATACACTATGGATTGGAAGTTTCAAATCAAATATATATGTGATTACTCTTTCCCTCTCTTTTACTAAACATGGTTTTGTAATGTTGCATAGCTATACGTACAGGCAAAAGGATCACCTATTTGATTATCATCATGCAGTTTCTAATTAAAATTTGAGTTTAATTAAATTTCAGACCAACTTTGTATTGAATTTATTTGCTCACAAATTAGTAATATAATCCTTTCTACTCTTCAGATATACTGTATTAAGCAGCTTTTAATTAGTGTGTATTTTGTATTAATATTTTCAATCGGACCTGTCTTTGGTCCTTATTAGTCAGATTATTAATGTACTTTTGTTCTCATTATTTTACATTAAAGAGGAAGATATTAACAATTAATTGACTGTAATTTTGGTCGAAAATGTTTTAATTATGCCATATGCCAAATACTGAACCAAAATATTACCACAGTCCACAGATTCAATTTATTAAAGCCATAAAAATTAAAGTTATTAATTGAATATATAAAGTTGGAGTTACGATTTTTTCTTACCGATTAAGATGATTATATACTAACTAGAAGATTAAAAAAGTTGGAGTTACGATTTTTGCTTACCGATTAAGATGAGAATAATATCCAAAACAACAACTAATATAAGCATCAAACCGAAATCCGCAGTTGAACTGCTATAATCCCCATAATCTCGTGGTCGCTGAGTGCATGCTAGAATATCATATTCAAGAGAGAGAAATGAATGTAACTTGTCCCAAATTGTCAAATGATTTCTTGTCATTGTGAGGTGGAGATTACTGCACAGACAACCAAAAAGACAAAAAAGAAGAAAGAAGATTACTAATCATTGCGGAAGACGCGATTTTTGTTAAGTTGCGTGGATTCTTCGTATCTTAATAATTAAAACTTTAGAAGGATCAATATCTCTATGAATTCGTATTAATTGTGCTTACAATTTTGAAAATTTAGACTGCCACGTACTAACATTTTAATTAATTAAAAGACCATTTTGGAGAAGCGATTCTAATTTTGGTTTACCTTGTGGCTTCACTCCAGCATTTTCGCAGAGGAGGGACACACACATTACCGAAGTCGTCTGCTGCAAAGACCCAGCTGATCACAAATCCTTGTCTCAGGATCTGCATCAGATGTGCACCATCAATGCCTTCCCAGTTCATATCCGAATCATAATTAGATGTTGGAGCAATTCCTATAAACCTGCATGATCTGGGAATTTCCCTAACTTCAAAAGTATATTGCAGTGTTGCATAAACTTTTGAACGAGGCCTAATCGTACAATTTATTAGCTTGTATGATTTTGTGTCCTCTAATTCTTCGCTACAATCGAAGAAGGATACTGCATAAAAGTCGCCTATGCCATAAGTGTCCTGGACACTACTAGAAAAATAAGCATCTGCGTGGTTAACAAATATAAGCTGCGTGCAAGATATGGAGATGCACGCTATTTAATAGTGGTGGGACCCCCCTTCAATGCCAGGATGAGAAATTAATGTGCTGCGTGCTTAACAAGTGCACGTTGAGTTGAACTCTACAAGCACGCAACCAAAAATTTTGGGTCTTCAATTCCACATCAGAGAGAGAAATTATATTTAATTTCAAATAGCAAAGACCCGCAACAACCGATCCCATGTTGGCTTATTTGTATAACTTGCCGTGTGTTTTTAAGTTTTCCTCTCCTTTTTAATGAAATGGAGGCTTCCTTGACGAATAATTACTCTTTGATTAAAATCTAACGGACTACATGACCAGAAAGCTACAAACGTGCTTATAAAATCAAATAAAATATCTAAAAAATAAATAAAATTAATAAATCAAAATTTTATACTCATATTTACTTACGTATTGAATTTTGTTCGGATTTGATTTAATTTGTTTGGTCAAATACGTCAAAATATTTAAGACCGTTAAATTTCAACGAAAAATCGAACGGTAAAATATTATCCGATTGGATAACAAGTTTTTTTGTATATGATCATAAAATTACATACAATATGATTATGATGGTTACTTGATCTTACACCTGATTTAATTCTTCGATTCGTTGAGCACAATTTATGTCCATACAATTATGTGTTTTTAAAGTCAGTTGATCGGCATCATCCGAAGCTTCAAACCTGACGAAACTTGTTTGGTATACAATCAAGATGATTACTTAGCATATGAGCGGAATAGATCAATAATTTGTTACATTTTAAGTTTTACAAGGCATATAAGTGAACACTTTGAGTTCACGTTCTATGCATTAATATCATAACTACATGTCAAAATGCTTTGAGGTGCTTAAAAAATGACATATGATCAATCCAAACCGTTCAAATTCAAGAAGACTATATAGATCGTTCAAAAACAACACACGATCAAATTTGAAGTTAATTTGACAATCGATCACATGAAAAATAAATTCTAAAAATAAATGGTTATAAATTAACAACTATGATCTATGCAGTCAAAAAAATGCACACCCGATCAAACTATACAAGAACAATAATCTAACTAAATAGTATGTGCAGATTAAAAATTGAAACTTTTAATAAAAATTTTACCGTTGATTTTTCATTTTAATTCTATGCCGTTCCCTTTAAAAATTAACGGTGGATCTTGTAAAAATAGTAATGTGCGAATCCTCTACTATAGGGTTCGTATACAAACTCTAAGAGGTACAGAAATCCTACTCCGATCTTACAACTTTGTCATCGATGATAAATCTAGTCGGCCGAACTTGTAATTTTTTCTCAAGTTAATGTATTCGATCCAGACATTCTGTAAATAACGCTTGTCTCAATTATTTGCAAAATTCTGTAAAAATGGCGCTTTTTTCAAGCTCGCCTCCCCCCAAAATTTCAGCCAAAAATTAGAACAAAGTTAAATCCGCCGCCTCAAACTTAACCCTCGAACCCTAGCCGCCCCATCTATTTTCCAATTTCCTTTTGAGTTCCAGCTGCCTCCCTTCCCCCAAATCGCTGGGCTGCCTTTCTTCCCCCAAATCCCCTCCTCCGACCTCTCCTCCTTCAAGCTTCTGAAGGCCAATTTTTGGAACTGGTCCCCCAAATCCACAAATCGCAGGTACTCCGATTGAATCGCCTCCGCGAGACGACATGCGCGCGGCTCGTGCCACCACCACTGTCGCCGCCGCCGCTGCATCCCCGATTCCTGCCTGCGGCGTAACCACCTCCACCTCCCCCCTCGGTCACTGCCTCAATCAGGAGCGCCAGAAGTGGGACGGGGGTTTAGGTACTGGTTCCGGCACGAGCAGTCATGATAGCAGATCCGATGAGATTCAGACACGGCGGATCCGCGCCGAGGCTCACTGTCCCCGCTGCTCCAAGCACCCGGCTCCTTTACTGGCTTGAGGGTTCACTTCAAGGTCTTAGTTTTGACTTAAAAATTTTCTCACTTGCTTACAGCGGTGTAAAACACCAACTTACTGTCACATCGGTTTAGCTTAATTAGTGATCAATTTTGTTTACTTGTCACGATGGTGTAGCTTAATTAGTGATCAATTTTGTTTTCTTGCCCATACTTGACGATTTAGTAAGAAATGAAATGGAATCCTGATTGTATGCGGTTCCCAGCAAGTCAATCAATCTTAATGAATTGATGAGCTCGCTTTTGGATTTAAACACTTGGAAGATACATACTAATATGATATATAGTATATACCTGGTAAATAACACATGCCTGTAAGGTGTTTGATAAATTGCCTAGACCCAAATTGGCTTTCTTTTTGTTGGATAATAGGTTTGTTATGACTGATGCTGGAAGCATTAGGCATGAATGAAAGATTTGTGCAATATTATGTTTATAAAATACTTGCAACACTAATAGATAGACTTCATGAATCATGGCCTTATGGGCATTTAGGAATGGTTTTTGGTTTTTGTTCCAACCTTCAAACACGTGAAATAAGATTCAGAAAACATATTTTTATCATGTTTTCTATTTCTGCTTTATAAAAATTTAAGCTTTCTGAAGTATGTTGAATGTCTCTTTTTTCTGGTATAGGATACTGATTGTGATTAATGCTACTGGTTGAGAAACATTGTCCTTTTGCTTGATACTATAAGATCAAAGAGGGAGCTGCTGCCTGCTAGTGTTTGAATGATTTGAACCGAGGCTTTTATGTTTTTGTACCAAGGTTCTTTGTACCATTTGATGTGTAAATGAGCTCGAATGGCATTCTTTGTGAGATAGGTAGCTACTAAGATGTACAGTTATGTTGATTTTTTTTTTCTAAAAATATGATGATTTCATCTTAAATTCTTAATATTATTAAATTTGAATAATAATAATAATAATGTCATGTTTGATGAAAGTTCTTATCAACATGTAGCTCAAGGAGCAGATCAGGAGCAGTTTGACGAGGGTCCTTGATGAGGCTCAGATGCTCAAGGAGTATTTTATTATTCTATGGTTTGGTTCCTCTTGTCTTCTTTTATTTATTCTGTAGAAACACAAAATCTAAGTTATTTGTTTGAGTATAGGATGGTCCCAAAACATCAATAGGTTGCCAGCCATTCACTTGGGTCCTTTCTCATGTTGTTCAAGCATGGACGTCAAGTAAGCCTTCGCGATCAACATTATCGATGGCAGCTATCTACATTTTCAATCGACATTACTAAATTTGCGCAGGTCTTTCCCGCTCTCATGTTGTTTTATTATCGAACAAAACCAAGGCCTAACAATTGTTAAGTCATAGTGCTGTCAACTGCTAACCGGGTTTATAATCAATGAGTTCATTATTCTTTAAAAGGGGCAAGTAAAATATGAGGTCGTACGAATGTATGGAGTCAAAACCGCACAAGAACAACCCATGACTCAAGTGCCATCTTGAAAGAGGCAAGTAAAATATGAAAAAAAAAAGCTGCCACTGTGTAGTTCAACTTGCATTTAGACCTGAAAAAATGAATTAAAATAGTTTTTGGAACTAAATTCTAGCATTTTTCACTTCTGTTAATGTTCAAGTCTGTGATCCAATGTGAAATGCTTGATAATCTAATTTGAATTGTCGATAATTTGTTGATATTACTAATATGATTATTTTGTCAAGAAACAAAATTGAGCCCTTGATTCTCTTTTCAGAATGTTGGAGTGCCTTTACTCATATCCATT
This sequence comes from Cyperus esculentus, assembly GCA_030179965.1. Taxonomy (NCBI): domain Eukaryota; kingdom Viridiplantae; phylum Streptophyta; class Magnoliopsida; order Poales; family Cyperaceae; genus Cyperus; species Cyperus esculentus. The sequence goes on along the minus strand of JASGLE010000003.1, from coordinate 3,226,013 downwards.
GAGGCATGCTGATCTACTTAAATAAAAATAAACTGAGAGGTACCTCTATATCTTGATATATTCATGTTTTATTGATTAGTGAAATGATTAATGTTAAGTAGAAATAATTCAATAAGACCTAGAGATTTATTGGAAACAATTAATGATTTATCCATTGTTTTATCTGCCTTTGAGAGCCTTGAACTGTTTTTCTGGTTCGGAAGTGTTTGGAGCACTTTTCAGATCTTCGATGCAAATATCTGTTCATAATGACCTATAATTTGTCCTCTTCACATATAGTAAGATTATGAACAACTCTTTTCATTATTTTATTGGAAGTAGCATTTGTCATCTATTATATTGAATTCTCTCATGGAACATAATTATTGAATCTTGCCTGTTTTGGTGTGCACTATGTGGAAATCAAAATTTTGAGGTTGTTTTTTTTTTACTTATAATCATTTCTTTTGATTTCAGGGACTCATCAGAAAATAGTGACTTGATGAAGATGTGTAGTTTATAGTTTTTGAATTTTGTTTGCATTCATTTCGTTACAAATTTACTCGAATGCTAATGATGAGATAAATGTAAATTATGTTGTAATAATGTCCTTTTTTTTTCCCATATTTAGCACTGTGAAATGGTTTAATATAATATATCTTTTGTTATTGATTTTGGTTATATACTGTTTTAGTGTTTATGTTTGAATTATCGCAAAAATATTGATGCAAATGTAATATGATAATATAATATAATATAATATAATATAAATAATATAACATATACAATATAAAATGTTATTTAATAGAAATGGTTGGTAAGCTTTATTCAGAATGTGTCAGAAATTTGCGTGCATAGGTCCATGTTCTAGTACAGAGGTAACCACGTAAAGGAGGAGCCAAACGAGATGTCAGAGTTGTCAGAATACAAATTTTGCGTGCATAGTTTCATGCGGATAGCGTATTAGAATCGAATGCACCTGCGTGCAATGCTTAGCGTGTGTAGGTGCACGCTGTCTATGTTTAACGTGGACTTATACACGCAGAAGGCCCATTTTTTAAGCACGTAGATGCCCTTTTTTCTAGTAGTGGGAGTGATTGGAACCAAGTAAGGTTTCGAGCATCTGGTATGCCGCAGTCCCCTACAGCAAAGTAACTAGGATCAACAAGCGTCAGTGTCTTTTCTGTTACCAACAAATCTTTCACCTGATACTTGACATCCTCAAGGTATAAGACTGTGTCGTTACCATCCCGCTGCAACTCAAGGCCCTTCAGCCTGCATGTTCCAGGAATGTAATAAGGATAAGTGATGTTATGAAGGTCTCCACCTGAAGAACTAGCGCCACCTAATTTGTACAAAAGGAAGAGAACGAGGATTAAGTTAAAGATTTTCATGGTTCTAAGTAATTACTATATAAAGTAGTGATGCAGATACGAGCTATTCACCGGCCCTCATATATACTTAAGTAGCTCTAGTGCCCACTCTTTAATTAGTTCTCCACCTGTCTGCCTTTCTATTTGTTAATTGACTTCTTTAATAGTCCACCTCTGTCCGTATTTTTATTTGTTAACTTCTTTAATTAGTTATTAACCTATGTAAACATTTTTTTTTGTTTCATAAACTGATATTAAATTTTAAGTTATTAGAAAATAAAAAGGTAAAATTTTAATAAAGACAGAAAAAAAATAGAGACATCTGGGGTCGCTTTCCAAATTATACTACTATTCGCAATTAGAAAGCACTGAAATAGCTGTCAAACTTGTCTTCGGATCTCAGACTTTTGGCAAATACGCACTAAGTAAGACCTGGACCCGAGTGCTCATCCTCTGTAGCGCTACAATGTGTAGCGCAGAACATGGGCCGTTAGATCATCTCGGGATTTGTGCTGGCACAGATCTCAAGATGATCTAATGGCTCACATTCCGCGCTACACAATGCAGCAAGGCCCGCAAACTCGGAATCGGACTCGGACTCGGCCATGGGACTGTGGACTTGGAATCGGCCGACTCGTATCGGAAACTCGGATTTTTTCGGAAAAAGCTTATTTTTCACTTAAAAAAATCATAAAAAATGTAAAAAAAATATCTAATCACAAAATAATGTTAAAACAACATATTACACACAATTAAACCACTAATTCAATTTAATAAAAATATTCAAACTAACCAGATAGTCTGATGAATTCTCACATATAGTACAAAAACATAAAAAAAAAGAAAAATGCTCAAGTACATATTTATTTAATTACAAACTGCATATAAATATTCAAACTTAGATTATATAGATATAATATTTTGCTGCCACACCTAAAGCCTTTTAATTTCATCTTCCTACTTTATAAAGCCTTGCTCACCATATAAAAAAACATGACAAAAATAACAAAAATTCTAGATACTAAGCCTAAAGTATGCAAACTACATGTATTAATCAATTAAGCATCTTACATGTGACAAACAATGAAAAACAACTTAAAAAATAGCAATCCAATAAAATCACATGAAAAAAAGAATATAAATAACGAAATTGTAATAATTAAGCAGAAACAAAGTAGAATTGTCACCAGACTCGGTCTGACTCGGATGACTCGGACGACTCGGCCGCATAACTCGGACAACTCGGCGTCGACTCGGACGACTCGGTCGAGTTATCCGATTTTCCCATCAAAACTCGCACAGTCACCAGACTCGGATGAAATCGGCTCGGAATGGGCCGAGTCCGAGTCAACTCGGACTCGGCCGATTTTGCAAGCCATGCAATGCAGCGCTACAGAGGATATGGAATCCCTGGACCCAAGGCAAAGAAATACAACCATTAGTCTAGTGGAAATAAATTGACTGACTACGGACTGCTGACTAGCTAGCAAGGAGATGACTAGGAGATGACCCAACAACTGCATAATAGGTGAAGACTGAATATGAAGAAGTCATGAACATGACTGAAGCGCAAGTCAAGATTAGGAGACGACCCAACAACTGCCACTACTAAAAGAAATCAAACATATTAAGAAATATGAACATAAAATATTATATCCCTTTGGACTACATGCTGGCACTTGTGGAAAGAGAGAAACAGAAGAATTTTCCAAGGAGTTTCAAAACTGCCGGAAACCATACTGATAAACATCCACACAGACGTGACCCTATGGAGGAAGGCACTGGCAAAGCAACAACATCACACACATGTAGCACCACTATAAGGACATACAGACAGTGGTTAATTAGGAAAATAACCTTATGTACATAGAGCAATAATGTATAGGTCTTCCTTTTATTTCTATTTTTTTCTTTTCCTTTTCTTTGGCGCCTTCCGCCACTTGTTTTTGTAGTTTAGTCTCTCTTCTTATCTTTCTTTTCTTTTATTGTATGAGGCTCTATATATAACTTTTATTGTTTAATGAAAATCGCTCGCCTGCTGACTCAAAAAAAAAAAAAAAAAAGATTATATCCCTTTGACCATATTTTATGTATGAGGAGGGATCCATTGACAATGGATATTTTGACAATCTTGACAATGATATCTTTAAAAAATTTATAAAAATTCATTAAAATCTTAAAAATGAAAAAAAGTTTACTGAAGTATTATTTAACTTATAGATCGATTATGTTTCCGATTATATTCAATTCAAATGATATTTGATAGCTTTTCAAATGTCCGTTAAATTACAACCATTAAAAAATGCACAAAATTTTGATAAGGCATCAAATGATGTTCAAATTGGTTGAAATTTGATACACTATCAATCTATAAGTTAAGTAATGCATCCATAAAACATTTTTCATTTTTAAGATTTTTAATGAATTTTTATAAATTTTTTAAAGGTACCATTGTCAAGATTGTCAAAATATCCATTGTCAATGGATCCCTCCTCTTTATGTATTTGTCAGTCTTGCAAGACAGCATATATACCCTTCCAAATCCAAAAATACCAAACAAATATAGAGTTTCCTTTAACTTTATGAGATGTGTAATAAGGATCATGTAAACTGCAGCTGACCTGACAACTTGGCCAGATCAGGCGTGCAAACTTCAACTAAAATTAAAATTGAAATTATAATTATTGAAATTACATCCCCAGTTAATGGATTGTTTCAAATGGCCTCATAGTTGGTACGTTCTTGCGCAGAGTTTGTACGTTCTTGTGCATAGTCTGACAGATGCGCATTTTTTATAGTCTAGGTTCACATTTTGAGTGCGTACTTGTCAAATATGTACGTGTTAGTGTTGACAATTACTGGTTCCAAAATTTATTTAGGTTTTTCTGATATAATTTTTAGAACCACTGGTTCCTAAAAGTATTTAGATTTTTTTTTTTATATAATTGACAAACACTGGTTTCTAACTGACAAAATTTCCTCGGACGTATAAGAACTCTATAGGTTTTGCACGCTCTACTCGGAACCTTAATTAACATGGAATAATTCTTACTTCTTATAATAAAAGAATTTTCAGCCTAATAAACTAAAGAAGAAACAATAACAATATATCATGGATATTTCAGCCATAGTACATTACTTGATTTATATTTCATGAAAATAACTTATTGGTATTATGCTTTTTTTCTTTTGCGAAATGCACAATAACATTATTCAAGAAACGAGATTATTGAAAAGAGGATTTAGGAAATACTATACAAAAATATCGATGCATTACGAATATCTGGCTAACAATGGTGGCCAAAATTTGCAACATAATACGAAGGTGTTACAGGGTTTGTGGGCAATTGCAAATTTTGCAAATTCTCCCCCAACATTTGAACGACTCTCGTCATAGAAGGTCGATCTTCTGGACTCCATTGGATGCACCATAACGCCACAGTGGCCAGCTTTTTTGCAATTTCTTCATTGCCTCCCACATCAGAAGCAAGACACAAGTCTTTTCCTTGAACTAACTGTTGATAAATCCACTCAGGGAAATATCCTTCCCCGCTTTGATCTCCTCTAAGAGGATCGGTGTTCTTTCTTCCGCTTATCATCTCCAAAATCAACATGCCGAAATTGTAAACATCTGATTTATAAGAGACCACTCCGAAATTTCTGGAGTACATTTCTGGAGCAAGATAACCCATTGTACCCCTAGCAGCAGTTATGGTCAGATAGCTCTGATCCTTGGGACAGAGTTTCGAGAGACCAAAGTCAGATATCTTTGGAACCAGATTATGGTCAAGCAAAATGTTGTGAGGTTTAATATCAAAGTGAAGAATTCGGTGATCGCAACCTTGATGTAAATATTCGATACCCTCTGCAATGCCCATCACAACAACAAGCATCTCATCCATGCTAAACTGGCGATTTCTCCTTCTCGTTGTGAATATGTATTTATCTAGGGACCCATTCTCCATGAATTCATAAACAAGTGCATGCTTTGCTCCTTCAGAACAAAACCCCAAAAGACGGACAACATGAACATGATGAATTCTTCCAATGGTGGCTACTTCGTTTATAAATAGTTCACCTCCCCCAGCAGATCCATGTAGCACCTTAACAGCCACTGGAATTCCGTTAGGCAACTCCCCTTCATAGACTGTCCCAAATGCCCCAGTGCCAATTCTTTTTTTGAACTTTTTTGTTATCATTTTGAGGTCATCATATCTATACCGTGTTGGACTCATCACCCTGTAACTTCTCAGAAAGAGTTCAACCTTCTGACGGGTTGCTTTTCTTTTTCTGGATCGGCAATATATCCAGACAAAAGTCAAGCCTCCCAAAAGAGTAACAGATCCTATGCCGAAAGATACACCTAAATGGAAACATATAAAAACATATTTAAGGTGAAATATTAACATAAAGGAAATGCTTGAACATAACCAGAACAAATTGATGGGGAAGTATAATACTATAATTAATCATACCCGCTTTTAGCACCATATGCGATTCTGAAAAGTAAAGGAAAGGCTTCAAATTAGGTATCACTATTGACAAATAGTTGAAAGTGGAAAATGATTCAAATAAATATTATAAAAAAATAATAAAATATCATATCATAAGGTTACCCTGACAGAAGGGTCTTTTTTTTTGAAGGTCGAATTCACAGCGATGCCACCATTTATTCTCACACATAGTGCAGTTGATCAACTTATCATTCCAATAAAGCACAATGACTGGTCTTGCTGCAAAATTACTAATCATTCGTTGGAATCTGAGAGATGAATCCGCAAACCAGTAAAAATCATTAATAATGACGGAGCTGTTTTTAGTCATTGTGTAGGTGGAAGGAAGGTAAGCAGCATCCGTATAACCATCTGCCACATAAATGAAGTGGCCTTCAGACCCCATGCACAAGATTGGACCTGCTAAGAACTCCTTATCTGCAAATGAGGTGATCTTATCCGTGCAATCGAACCAAATAAGTTGTGTAGGATCCGGCTGAATGAAGAGAGAGCCAGTCACATTGGGCTCGGTAAATTGAGACCACGGACAGTTAGGGGTCCACGAGTATTTTGTAATTGATATAATCGCATTTTTATAGTCTATTGCAGTCACGTTGTAGTCGCCGGAATTGGGGAGCGTTAAGACTGTGCTATCACCCGAGCAAGTGAGGATGAGGGTGTCGTACCCACAATGAGATGCATGGGTATCAAGCCGGAACGGGTACCTGACTTCTGGCCCGTCCTTGCTGCATCTCGATGGGAAACAATCTTCAGATTTTCCAAGAGCCAGAAGTGGAAGAGAGTGATAGGAGGCTATCAGGACTGAGATTGCCAGCATGTATTTTAGCAAAGCCATGGGAGAGGAATGGAAGGCTGTTTGTGAATGACATGGGAAGATTGAAATAGGAAATGAAGGGTAAACAAGGTTGAGCCAGGTCAATTGAGATATTTGTTCGTTGAAGATACGTTATATTTAAGATTTGTGCATATATGCCTTCTAATTGAGTACCTCTCTAGTTAATTGCAAAACTGAAAACAGTAGGTTTGAAATGTACATAAGGGCATCAATTCTTTTTTAACACTCAAAAGGCTCAGACAACATGATGTATTACTGGTATTTGGAAAGTTGTTCCAGTCTTCCACAATGATTTAGTTTGAAAGCTCGCTCATTAATTTAATATGATGCGCAATGTTACTTTTCCATGCAATTTATCAAGAATCCAGCTTAATTTAGACTAAGATGGTGACTCCCAGTCAATGCATATATAATACAAATTCTTTAGTGACACCTTGGGGACCGCCAATCTTTCATGCATGGCTTGCAAACTCGTTTGAGTCCGAGTTGACTCGGCCAAGTTGACTGAAAGACGAGCCGAGTTTTTACCGATTCTTGAGAGTAGGCGATTTTTCGGACGAAAGATTGGTGGAATCGGCTGAGTCATCCGAGTTATGGCCGAGTCGTGACCGAGTCAGCAGAGTCACAACCGAGTCAACCGAGTCAAGGCCGAGTCTTGTGATAAGTTTATGAATAAATTATTGTGTTTATGTTTAAACTTTGATTTACCTAGTAGATCAAGTAGTAACTAACTATGTTGACTTCCAAGAGGTCATGGGTTCCATCCTCCATGGGCACAAATAAAAAATTTCAATGAAACTGGTGGAGTATTCCACTTCCAAGAGGTCAATTAAACTTTTATTTTACCTTTTGAAGTAAATAATGAGCATTAAAATGGTTATATTATATTAATGATTTCTACTTCAAAAATTATATAAATTTTGAATGGAAAGTAACAATTAAAAAATGATTTTTAGAATATTTGGAATAGTTCATACTGATTGTGCACAGACTATCTGGTTAGTTCAAATATTTGTATGAAATTAATTTAGTAGATTTTATTGTCGTATGTTTCTTTTACATTATTTTCTGACTAAATAATTTTTGGACAGTTTTTTTTCTGATTTGTTTAATGAAAAATAAGTTTTTTTTGTAACTCTGAGTTTCCGATTCCGAGTCCATAGCCTACTAGCCGAGTCCGGTTCCGAGTTTTGAGCCTCGCTTTCATGCTTGCAACAAATGAAAACATTGTTTTTTGGGAGCTGATACGTACACATATATCAAAAACGATACTTGGTATACATATATATGTAAGATGAATTAATATTCACATTAACTTATTTACTGTGCAACTTAATTAGTTTGTATAGTATATAACTGCATGTACATTAAACAAAATGAGGACCATTAGCATAATAAAGCCGAACGTGAATAGAAAATTATTTAAGATAAAATCTATAAATTGAATCAATTTTGGTATAACATTTGTATCTCTATAACGTTTTTCTTGTTTTGAAGCATGATCTCATTTTTCTCCACCAAAGAGTGGACTGAGTCATGCAAGTCGTTGGTGGAGATCTGTTTTCCACACATCCAAATTTGTGTTAGTTGATAGCATATAATTGATTAGTATGCATGTTGTTGGGTCCAAACTCCACAAATGCCGTGTTCTAATCGAATTCTATGAAAGCAACTGGTAACTGACATTCAGCTGATTGAACTTTGAACAGGCAGTAATGCACGGCCTTGCAGTCAGACATTAGGTACTTTATTAAACAGAATTATGTTCCATGCATCAGTGTGTGCGGGTCTGATTATAAGAAATTTCACTGATAGAGAGTACACTGCAACTTGTTACTTGCAAGAACCCAAAAAATGGTGTGAAAAAAAATGTACGTATATCTAATATGAAGGGAAGGCATACGTTTGGCAGTTTATTGATTACATGTAGTTTACAAAACTATCCTGCTGTATCCTCTATGTGGCTCTGTGTAAATATGATCAGTTTACTGAGGCTTCAATTCATCATATATATTGTTAACATTTATGTGATCTGCCTGATGATCATATATATATTGTTTAATTCCAAGACATTTTATATTTAGGGACACAACAAATTAAGTGAAAAACTGACAGTTTTTAAATTAAAGAATAATATTTAAAGCAGCTTATAAATTAAAGAATAAAAGCCAAGCACTTATATATGTATGTAATAATTTGTTCAATATATGCCCATCAATAATTGATTACATACTTCCATAGTAAACACCATGAATCAACGATAGAATACTAAATTAAGTTTAATACTAAGTATACAAGATCTACTTGCTCATACAAAAAAATAAGGTATACTAGATCTACTTGGACTACAAGACATGCATTATGTCCGTATTTATTTTCGTCCAAATTAAACCATACAAATTTCCTCAGAAATTGCTGACAGCTCAATGCTACTTGAATCCATTTGAGAGCATCTCACAGGAAATTCATGTTGCGAGCTTGTTGTGAAAGGTCTCGGAGGCATCTCTAAACTATCCGCATCACTCTGCAGCATCTCTATCACTCTGCTCATGGAGGGGCGGTTAGATGCCGTCATTTGGATGCACCACAAGGCAACCTTGTACATGATTCCTTCTACTTCTCCAAACTGGGCAACACTAACATTGTTCAAGTAGTTAGAATTACACATCTCCTCTTTCAATTTGAGTTGGTCATAGACCCATGATGGATAGTATACTTGATTCGAGCTGTGTACACAATTATCGACATTTCGTCTTCCGCTCGCCATTTCCATTAGGAGCATCCCGAAACTATAAACATCTGCCTTGTATGAGACAACACCAAAGGCCCTTGATACTAACTCTGGGGCTATATACCTGATGGTACCCCGTGCTGCACTGAGTGTTACCAAGTTGTATTCCCTAGTGTATAATTTGGCCAGCCCGAAATCAGAAATTTTCGAGGTAAAATCATGATCCAAGAGGATATTGTGAGGCTTTATGTCAAAGTGCAGTATCTGCATTTCGCACCCGCGATGAAGGTAGTCGATACCCCGCGCAATGCCTAGGGCTATCACTCTCCTTTTCCCCACAGAGAGGGTTTTGCTATTTGCAGAGAAAATATACTTGTCTAGGGAGCCATTTGGCATATAAGGGTACACGAGTGCCCGGTTTGAGCCCTCTGAGCAAAACCCAATAAGACGCACTATGTTTGAGTGGTGAATCCGACCAATTGTTGCCACCTCGCTGATAAAATCATCTCCGTCACCCTTTGAATTAGTTAGTACTTTGACAGCAACCTGGCGACCGTTGAAGAGTTTACCTTTGTAAACCGATCCAAAGCCACCTTGCCCAAGCTTTTCTTTGAATTGATTTGTCATTAGAGCGATCTCTATGAAATCATACCGTTTAACTGAGAACAACTCATGTTTCCGTAAAAACTTTTCTACTGAATTGATCGATAGAGATGCGCGCGTGTACTTGTGAATCAGGAATGAAAAAAGTGCCGGTGGAAGTAATATAAGCCTTTGTGCTGCAAAAAAAGAAAACGTTAAGAGTAAGATCGTGGAGAATGCAAAATAAATGAACTCAAAGTAGAGTGATGATTATTTTTAAATAAACAAAATACAGTGAGGATTGGATGTTTCAAACCAAATATATAAACATGTTTTGTAGTGTTGTAGCTATACGTACAAGCAAATGGAACAGCTATTTGATTATCATCATGTAGTTTCTAATTAAAATTGAGTTAAATTTCAGACCAACTTTGAATTGAATTTATTTTCTCACAAATTAGTAATATAATCATTTAATTGTACTCTTCAGATGTACTGTATTAAGCAGCTTTTAGTTAGTGTGTATTTTGTACTAATATTTTCAATCGGACCTGTCTTTTGGTCCCTATTATATAGTCAGATTATTAATGTACTTTTGTTCTCATAATGTTACATTAAAGAGGAGGATATTGAAAGTTAATTGACTGTAATTTTGCGTGAAAATATTTTAATTATGTCATTTTCCGAATACTGCACCAAAATATTACCACAGTCCACATATTCAATTTATGAAAGCCATAAAAATTAAAGTTATTAATTGAATCTTTGCTAATATGAAAACTAGTTAAATATATATAACACCATCAATCCTCTATATTTAATTAATGACTAGTAACTAGAAGATAAAAGAAAAGTTGAAGTTACGATTTTTTTTCTTACCTATTAAGATGAGAATAATGTCCAAAACAACAACTAATATAAGCATCAAACAGAAATCCGCAGTTGAACTGCTATCATCCCCATAATTGCTTGGCTTTTGAAGGCACCTTAGAAAATCATATTCAAGAGAGAGAAATGAGTGTAACTTGTCCACAATTGTCGAATGACTTTTTGTCACTGTGTAATGGAGATTACTGCACAGACAACCAAAAAGACAAAAAAGAAGAAAGAAGATTACACAGCTATCAAGTTTGCAGTAGCAGTGCAGGGGAAAATTAATGTAGGGTAGACATATATAGCCATAATATAATTGTCAATTAATGTTTGCATACAAAATAAGCTATCTTAAAAAAAAATCAAAATAAATATTTTAAAAAATACTGAAAATTAAAAACTTTTGTATTCCATTAGCTAGATTTTAATATAAACAATTTATTAGTAACATAAATAAAACCTTAGATAATTGATCTCATACTAGTGTTACACTTCTCTTACGAAAGCTTATTTTCTAATGTATCTTAAGAATATTTTCTTTTTTGAGATAAAACTGAAGGTCATAGCATTTAAATTATATAATATACAAATATATAAAAGACCTCATCCGAATTTTTGGACTTGCGACCTTAATTCCACCGGACCAAAATTTGGTTAATTAAGTTGGATCTCCGTATATTTTAATTAATATATAGAACTTTAGAAGGATCGATATCTCCATGAATTTGTATTCCGTATGCTTATATTTTTTAAAAATATAGATTTACCTTGTGGAGAAGACCATTTTGGAGATGAGATTCTAATTTTGGTTTACCTTGTGGCTTCACTCCAGCAAATTCGCAGAGGGACGCACAAATCAGCGAAGTCATCTTCTACAAAGAGCCAGCTGATCACAAATCCTTGTCTCAGGATCTGCATCAGATGTGCACCATCAATGCCTTCCCAGTTCGTTTCCAAATCATAAGATGTTGAAGCTCTTGCTACATACCTGCATGATCTTGGAATTTCGCTAACATAATAAATATTGTGTCTTTTTGCATAAACTTTTGACCAAGGACTAATTGTACAATTTATTAGCTTGTATAATTTTGTGTCCTCTAATTCGTCGGTACAATCAAAGAAGGAGACTGCATAAGGTTCGAACGAGCTGCTGTATATTTCCACGGGCGATTGGAACAAAGAAAGATAATTTGGGCCATTTGGTATTCTGCAGTCCCCTACAGCCAAGTCAGGTTCAATAAGGGTAAGTGTCTTTCCTGTTACCGACAAGTCTTTCACCTGATACTTGACATCCTCAACGTACAAGACGGTATCGTTGCCATCACGCTGCAACTCAAAGCCCTTCTGCCCGCATATTCCAGGAACGTAATAAGGATAACTGATGTTATGAAGGTCTCCACCTGAAGAAGAACTAGCGCCACCAAATTTGTATAAAAGGAAGAGAACAATGAGTAAGTTTATGAATTTCATGTTTCTAAGTAATGAGATGCAGAGACGAGCTATTCAGCTTCATATATATATATACTTTTCTAAGTAGCTCTAGTGCCCACTCTTTAGTTCTCCACCTCTATCTGCCTTTCTATTTGTTAATTAACTTCTTTAATAGTCCGGCCACCTCTGTCCGTATTTTTATTTGTTAACTTCTTTAATTAGTTGTTAACCTATGTAAACATTTTATTTGTTTCATAAACTAATATTAAATCTCAAGTTATTAGAAAATGAAAAAGGTAAAAATTTGATGAAGACAAAAAAAAAAAAGGGGAATTTGTATATTTGCCACTCGAAAACCCTCCAATTGTAACTTTGCCATTAATGGCAACAATGCAATGTTATTAAGTTTGTAGTGACAATGTTACAATTGGAGGGCTTTCGAGTGGCAAATATACAAATTTTCCTTTATAATGGAGACATCTGGGGTCTCTTTCCAAATTATACTATTCGCAATTAGAAAACACTGAAATAATTACTGTCAAACTTGTCATCGGGTCACAGACTTTTGGTAAGTACGCACCAAGTAAGACCTGGACCCAAGGCAAAGAAATACAACCATTAGTCTAGTGGAAATAAATTGAGTGACTACCGACTGCTGACTAGCTAGCAAGGAGACGACTAGGAGACGACGACCCAACAACTGCATAATAGGTGAAGACTGAATATGAAGAAGTCATGAATGAACGGATGGTTATCCTCTGACGACATATGGCAAAGTATGACCACCAATCACAGAGCTTGGTTCGGTGGGATGAAATGGACGTTTGGTACGTTCTTGTGCATAGTTTGTACATTCTTGTGCATAGTCTGACAAATGCGCATTTTTATAGTCTAGGTTCACAATTTGAGTGCGTACTTGTCAAATATGTATGTATTAGTGTTGACAATCACTGGTTCCTAAATTTATTTAGATTTTTCTGATATAATTTTTAGAACCACCGGTTCCTAAAGGTATTTAGATTTTTTTGTTGGTACAATTGACAATCACTGGTTTCTAATTGACAAAATTTCCTCGGACGTCTAAGAACTCTACAGGTTTTGCACGCTCTACTCGAAACCATAATTAACATTGAATAATTCTTACTTCTTATAATAAAAGAATTTTCAGCCTAATAACTAAATAAGAAACAATAACAATATATTATGGATATTTCAGCCGTAGTACATTACTTGATTTATATTTCATCAAAAGAACTTATTGCTATTATGCTTTAATCTTTTGCAAAATGCACAATTACATTATTCAAGAAACGAGATTATTGAAAAGAAGATCTAGGAAATACTATACAAAAGGATAATGATGGCTTGCCCCTTACATTGCCCCCATGACTCTTGATGACTAGGACTTCTAGGATCAATTGTGATTTTGAATTGTGTAATATTTGTGTAACGGTTAACAGAAAAACTAAGTAAATGGTTTAGTTATATCACAATAATTTGAACAAAATTTACAAATTTGGTGTAATCATTCCTGGACTACCAACCTAGAGTATTGGAACCAAGAAGTTGCCAATCTTACTATACGTAATCTAGGAGTCGTAATTAATAACCTTGTTTAATAACATTTTTATTTATTAAAATCACATATGAACGACTGGCTTATCACCAAGAGAACTGAAATTTATAAAGACGCACTAAAGGCAACCGAATCTATCGAAGCACCCCCTGAAGGCTTTGTTAAACCAACAGAAGTTAGCCAAAAGGCCACCGCAGCCCTGATCAAACAGAACAACACAATTATCCAACTGTTGGTCAAGATAAGCGAAAACCTCGACGACTGTTTGGAGACAGTCAAAGATATTAAGAAGGTCGTAGCTGAGAAATCAGCTGGGACGTCTTCTAATATCTCCGCAAAAACCATTGAAGATCTGGAGAAGAACCTCCAAAAACCCAATCTCGGAGAACCGATTCGTAAGCCAAAACCGAAGCCTGCACCCTTCTACGTCTTTAAGGACCCACAAAAGGTCTTTGAAGAAGAAAAGCAAACGGCATCAAAATGAGCCGAACTCAAACCCGAACAGAGATGGCGTCACGACCATCTATAAGCAACCATGACCAACAAAATCAAAACCGAGAACAGACCCCCACAGTAGAAGACCAAATAAGAGGTTACATACTTGGACAACGAGCAAGGCACTCATTAAGCCGTATGATGCCTAGAAGACAACAAGGGTATCAAAGAACACTCGAGTCCAAGATGAATCCAGATGCAGAGCTCAACCTGTCACAATTCAGAAGAGCCCAAAATGTTCCTGCTGAAGTACTTCACCAAGCAGGGAGTCTTTTCCAAACCCAGCATCAGGTTTATCAACACTATTCAGACTAGAGAATTTCAGTTGTAGACAACCAACAATTGGAATTACCATTCATTACACAACAAGGATTTGAGAGACTGCAAAGAGAAGGCCTACAACATCTCCACATAGGCCTGATCATGATTCGTCTCTTTACTCTTCACAGAGTAGCTGCAGGGGTCAATGCCCTTGTAGTAATCCAAGATACAAGATGGTCTGATGACAGATCCATAATTGGCACTATGGAAATGGATCTAACTCATGGGTCTCAATTGGCCTATATTGCCCCAAATATGATGCTATCCATAAGAGATTTCTATAATCATATCCAACTGGTGATTCAGACTCATGGATATGACACATGGCGAGCTAGCGAAAACAACTTGCTGCTAACAAGACCACTCATTGGGAGGCTTTCAAACACAAGTTTCACAGGATTCAGATACAACATCAGCAATGTATCTGACTATCTCACAAGTCATGGAGTCCAAGCTATTCCAGGGCAAAGGCATTCCACTGAAGAATTACGAGGAAGTGACCCTCAAACGGCTCAATGATAAAGAAAGAGGAAGGGAAAGAGCAGAAGAAATTTTGTTGCAGAAAATCCGGGAACAGATTGGGAAGTATGATCTGAGAGAATCGTGAAGTTGCAAGAAATACAAAACTTATGATATATTAAGATTCCTCATGAAATTCTGAGAATTTTGATATGTTATTTGTAATTTTCTGAGGTCCAGAGCTCAAGATATTCAAGAAACACTAGACAACCAATCAGAGGATGACACATTGCAGTCAACAGAGCTAAACCTGAGTCAAACTGACATGTGGGGACCATTTGTCATAAAAAGAAGAAGAGGACCAGAAATTTAAAGGAATAAAGAGAGGTAGAAGGCTCATGTTCCTGGTCCTCTGTACACCAACTCGCTGCCAAGCTCCCTCACCTTTCTTTGGTACACAAGAACCAGGTGCACCCAACAAACGAAACATAACAAAAAAAATGGTCTCTTCGCTGGGGGTGAATGAGAGATCCGACGGTGCAGATTCGATCAAGAGAACAGATCTAACGGTTGAAATGATAGGTCCCTATTTGCCATCAATCTATGCCAAGATCCAACGACCTAGATTGAAGGAGAGTTCAAATCCAACGGCCCAGAACAATCACACCTTTTATTCAAACTTAACGAATTTAAAACAATGATCCGACGGCTCAAATCAAACAGAATAGAGATCCAACAGCTCAGATCATACCCACCTGTCTCCCAATCAGATTGAACTGACAGGTGGGGCCTACCAGTCAGTCCTCTCTCCCCCAAACCGAGCTGCTGCCATGGCCGTCAGGCTGATTTCGCCGGCGAAATACTCCTTGTCCGACCTCCGTTTTGAGCGTTCTTGGGCTCGTTGGAATCGTCTCATCACACTTTACACAGTGGCGGGGTTTGTGGAATTTATTGAGCAAAGAATCAAAGAGAAGCAGAAAGGGGAAAAGAGGACAGTGTTGCCAGGCTCAATTTGGGTTTTATCGAATTGGGAGTTAATTGCTCCAATTGAATGCTCCTATAGCATTTCCTTGGTCATGAGAACATGGTTTAAGTGTCAATTTGATCAATTAAGCACTGAGTATATGAGTTCCACCTAACCCATTTCGGTTCCAAACATGAGATGGTCGAATTCACTGTTAAGAGCCATAATTAATTGAGGAATCATGATTAAACACTAATACTGCACCATAAGAAGATGTGAGAGCTGTTAATTGAAAGAAAAGGGGTAAAAACTAATCATTCACGCCAAACAGCTAAAAAGGATTCGAATTGAAATGAGGCTGGCATCTTGAGCTTTATGGCATCAGATTACTTCTGAATGCTTTCACCAATCTTGAGACTCCAATTGAAAGAGAAGGAACATCTGATGGCTCACAACCTGCCTTGATTGACCATGCTGCAATTGGTGTAGGACTTGTCAGGCAGCAAATGAATTAACCCCTTCACAGGATCACGCTGGACCATGTGTAGCTAGAGCAATTAATCCATTCAGATCCCTCAAGCGCCACAGCATCCTTAGTAACTGAAGTACCTGGAACTGGTGTTCAATCAACCAAGCAGTAAACAAATGCACCCTGTAACAGTTGTATGTTGAACCGTGTCCAGCCAAGGCAATCAACTCCTTCAACTCTCAATTGGCGCCTAAAACCTCAATCTTCAGCAAAGCTGGCTGCTATTAGTACTTTCCATTCGATCCAAGGGCTGTAATTGCACAAGAACAAACACAAATGCACAAATCCAAGGGCTGAAACTGCTTCAATCTGCCTCAATCCGTGGGACTCCTAATCAGCCAATCAAATGAAGTTCCTCCCCCCCTAAGCATCCTCAATTGAGCCCTATAAATACCCCTCCTCTCAAAGCCAGAACATAACAATAACCCCCACACGCCATAGGCTAGTTGAAGCTCTGCTGAAACACACACAGAAAAAAACATACCCAAGCTGAATGCTGAACTGAAACCCTGCTGAAATCCCTTACCAGTATCAAGCTCACACCTCAGACACCTCTCCCTCCACTGAGATACTTGTTAGGATAGTTTCCTACTGTTGTGATTAGGTGTAAGGTGCTGTAATTCAACCAGAAAGGTAAGGATCTGAGGCGAAATTGATGTAATCTGCTGGAAAATGAATGAAAAATGGGAGAGTTCAATCAATAGCTCATTCCTCATACTTTTAATGTGTTGAATTGTGATTTTTTGCTCTTGATTACATGATTCTTAATGCTCTGAGATGATGTTTGTGCTTCTTGATGATATCTTTTCATTTTCTTCCTCTTTTGATTGAATTTAGTAAAACTGTTTTCAAATAACAAACTGAAAATAAATTGTGCATTTAATTATATGTTTATAATTTGATAACTGAATTTTGAATCCTTTTTTGTGCTTCTTTCTTTGAAAACACACACACAAACATGGCATAGCCATGGGCCCCTTGAGAGCTTGCTCCAAGGGAGAATAACACACACAATTAAACATGGCATAGCCATGGGCCCCTTAAGAGCTTGCTCTAAGGGAGAATTATATAACAATTATACATGTGAGCATAGCTTCATGGGCCCTCTCTTGGACTTTTCCAGAGAGGAGAACTCTCTTGCAAAGCAAGGAGTTGAGAGTTAGAGCTTGGTGAATAACCATGGCCCTCTCATCTCTTGAAATGGATCTAAATTCATTTTGAGATAAATTTGATGTCATTTTTCCATTTTATATGGAGAAATGCTGTCAAAATTATCCTAAATGAAGTACAGTGACGGAGGGAGGCAGGGGTTTGGGAGGTTCATGTACCCCCCTTAAATATGAGAAAATTAATACAATTTTAATACAACACCTTGTTTGTCCCCCTCTTAATTAATCTTATACACAATTAGTTGGTTAATATTTTGATAATTACTTTTTATAGTTATAAGAATTAATGGTAAAACATGCTTATATAAACAAATTAATATAATGATTTGTTTCTTGTCTTATATAAAATAATTCTATTAATAATTTATCTATTCATAAAAATAATTTTCTCTAAGATAATATGTTAAATACGAATTATACAAAACATTAGCATATATATCTTTATTCTTAACAATACACCTTTGTAGAGATACACTTGCAATGTATTATTTTATATTTTAGTTATTTATTATTTTTTTTTGTAGTCGCAACATATACAACAATTTAGGAACATGAAATAACTTCATATTTCAACGTTGTACTAATTTTTTATTTTTTAATTAAATTATTTTTGTTGGCTTACAAAAATTTGTCCCCCGCTACAAGTTTGTTCTGGCTTCGTCACTGATGAAGTATAGGTTCTTAAGAGTGATTTTTGACAACAATTCACCTATATTATATAGGGAAAATGCTGCCAAATTAATCTCAGATTCAAAGAGATAAGAGAGCTCATGATTTTCAATAAACCATGGCCCTCTCACAATCTGAAATGAAATTACATTCATTTGGAGACAATTTTGATAACAAATCTCCATTTTATATGGAGATATGCTGCCAAAATTGTCCCATATGTAATGTATATTCATAAGAGTGAGTTTTGACAGCAATTCAACTATTTTACATAGGAGAAATGCTGCCAAAATACTCTCAAGTTCAGAAAACTGAGATAGGTCATGATTTATTAGCAAACTCTAACTCTTTCCCATGAATCTATGAACACAGTATATTTTTTATATACTTTTTCCTTGTTCACAGTGAAGTTCTAAGTACTTTTTATATAAAAAGTTTTGTAAAATTCTTTATAGAAAAATTCATATGAATAATTAAAGCACTGCTGCACAGAAAAAGCAGATTCTGACAATGTTTTGAAGAATTGATGAAACATCAACATTTCTTAACTAAAAATATGCAAATTTGTTATAAAAATGTTCACAACAATCTAAACTAACTTACTGTTAAACTTATTTGCATGTTTATATTCAAAAATTTATCATAAAAGACCAAATACCAGTAAAATTTGCTGTCTGCAGTACAGTTCTGCTTGTCTGATCTTCAAAGAATTGAGCATAACATAAAATTGACCTTCCTGACACATATTTTAAATAATTTATATAAGTAGAACATGATTTCCTACATAAGTTTCATATAAAGAGTTTAATCTAATTCATTGTAGAAAAATTCTTATAAAAATAACAAAATGATAACTGTACTGGTACTGCTTTCTGCTCCCTTGTCTGGAAATTTTGATAACAAAAGTTGCATCCAGTCTTCTCTTCATAATGCATACTTTTCTTATTTTTTATGCATTCTTGGTGTAATTCTAAGTATCTTTCATGTTTTGCACTTACTCAAATTCTTTGTAGAAAAATTCCTATAAAAATAACAAATTTCTGACAAGGTTCTAGGAAAATTGCAGAATGACCCCTGATTTGAAAAATAATTAAAACACTAAGAAAAACATGAAATTAGAGCATTTGTTGAACACGAAAGTTGTTTGTAACTTCATGATGCACATTCTTGTTTAAAAACATTGGGTAGTTGTATTCAAAATATTGCTATTAGAATCCCATTAAAAGTACTGACAATAAGTTTCTTTCCCTAACAGTCACACTATTAAAAGTTCTCTCAATACTTCAACACTGTTCAATAATGATTTGTGAGTAAAGTAATGAAAATTGTTCTCAAAATTCATGCCTAAGTTTAAAATAAAATATTCTTAGTAATCTGGTGAGAAATTAGTGTGTAGTACAGTTAAATGATCTTCACTGTTTATACTGGTAAGTCTCAACTTGAACTGTTAACGACTGTCACTTTGCGAAGCAAGTGATACAAACATCTAACATATTCCTAAAAGTATAGCACAAATGTGAAACAAATAAAATTTAATAAGTTCAGATTGGAAGAATAAGTCAGCCAGTACCCAAGACTGTGTAACTGGTACCAACTTCATTAGTGCTTGTTTGATAAAAATTAATTTAAATTGGATACATATTCATGTTATTCACTCTAAGACAATCCAAATGAACCAACATCTGCACAAAATGGTGAAAAATTGAATGAGAATTTGAAAATCGAATTTCGTCTCAGAGCTTGTCAGGAACTGAAGTCCCTCACCCAGCCGAGTGTTCCTCTTACTGAAATTAGTCAATCCAACACCATGGATGCATTGCTCTCGCTCCCACAATTCCAACGCAACTGACGGATTCAATCGGAGCTCCGAGCGAGATCCAACATTTGCAACATTTGACGACTCTGATGAAAGAGAAAAGAAAGGGAAGTACGAATCTTGATGAGCTCCTTGATCTGATCCGTCCAGCTAGGAAAAAGGAGCAGGCCCATAATTAACTCAGCTCAGTCTAAGCCCAAACCCCTTTTCAAACTCGGCCTAATCTGTTCTAAGCCCAAAACCATTTTCAAATTCAGCCCAAATTGTAGATATGTTGATTCATTCCGGATTTTCAATAAAAATAACTCTAAAAATAGTTTCCGAACTCCAAAAATTCCAAAATCAATTTTAAAATTCATTTTAGAAATTTTCTGATTTCTCTATATAAAAACATTTCAAATTTTCAAAATTCAAATTTTCAAGTTCGAATTCAAATTTAAATCCAAAAAGGACAAAAAACATAAATTTTCAAAAATAAAATTCTTCATTTTCTTGTAAATATTCCTCTACATCATTTTGTACAAATTTTAAGGAATTTTATGGTTATTTGAGCACACTATGAAATTTCAAATTAAAAATACAAATGTGCTTTTTCTTGTAAATAAATTTAAAAGCAAGTAAATAAATTCAAAAGTGAATAAATAGACATCCAAGTAGCGAAGACACTTGGACCACGACATTCTATGCATTCGTCGTTTTCTTGTAAATAATTTCTCATCAAAAACACATGTAGGAATTTTGTGTTCACATTAGTACATTTTAAATGATATATTTGCACACACATTTTAACATTTTCCTATTCTTAATCAAAGGTACCTGGAGTTAACAGCTTCAGGGTAATTAACAATAAGGGCTTGCGCTCATTGGAATCCAAGACCCCACAATCCCTTGAAAATAATAAAACCTTTGTGCGTGAGCGCCTAAGAGTGAACGTCTCGCAACGTCTACTAACAAACGCATGCGTACAGGGGTGACCGTGTCCTTTTCCCTACTGAAAACGTTTTTAAAGCTCCTCTTCGGGCGGCGAAAAGGGTGGCACAGGAAGGCAGTGGATACTCAGGCCGATGCAGCAACCTGAAGCTCAACATCCTCAAGAAGCAATCACACGAACTGATGGCTCACTATTGCTCAGATTCACAAACTATGGTGCAACACCACCACCTCAAGAACAATTGAGAGGTGAATTTGATGAAGAACAATTGGAAGAAGAAATCATAGCTATGGTCCTTTGCTATGATGCAGAAGAAGAATCTGACAATGAGGATGAAACAGAAGATGACATTTTCTGGGGAGCCCTATCTGTCATCGCACAACTAATAGAAGGTCCACAAGTTGACTGTCCTATCTGGGATAGTTGTAATGAAGAAGAAGCAGAAATGGATTTTATCAATCCATTTTCTGTGGAAGGTGGTGGGAAAGAACAAAAACAAGAAACTGTTTTCATGATGCATGATCAAGAAGAAGAAGAAACAGAATACCCAAAACTGAAACAGTTTTTACAAGAAAGAGCTTTCTCTAGTGCAACATCTGGTGTTTATCATCCACCTCCAGAGCCTCTTATGGGACAAGTGTCCTATACGTCAGCTAGGCTTGAAGCTAAACATGATGGAGCATCAACCTCTCAACCTTCATCAAGCTGGCAAAGACCTAAAAACTTGAGTTTACCAGTAGGAGTTGGTCATCACCATAATGAAATGTGGAATTTACCAGCAGCAATGCAACAACAAGGCGCTTTGCTGGTATTACCCGAAGATATTGGTCTCTATAATGACACCATATCAAGATGGGAATCAATCACTCTAAATCTCTTGAGTGAAAGAACCTTTGATGATAACAAGGCCAAGATGATGTTCATTGAGAACCTCCTTGGTGAAACTGAAAAGAAAATTTGGATCCAATGGTGAATGGCGTTCAAAGAACAATATGCTATACTCACAAACATTGCCGATGATCCCCAAAATGTTATATCACAAATCCGAAGAGTAATGCTATTGGAGGATCCCTACCAAAGAACAACAGATGAACAAGATCGTGCATACAATGATCTTGAAAGATTGAGCTGCAACAATGTGAGAGATCTCTTCTCTTACATGAATGATTACAAAGTTCTAGCAGCAAAATCTGGGAGGATGTATGTAAATGAAGAACTCTCAGCAAAGTTTTTCAGAAAAATGCCCTCTGTTATTGGCAATGAACTTGAAGAGGCATTCCAGAGAAAGTTTCCTGGTAATACAATTGGTGTCATGCCTAGAATACACTTCTCTTACCAGTATTTGGCAGAGATGTGTAAGAAGGCGGCAATGCAATGAAGCCTTAAAGACCTAACCATATGCAGCCGCATACCCATACCAGGAGAATACCATAACAGCCGAAAAAAGTATGGTCTTAGAAAAGCTAAGACCTACAAAGGAAAGCCACATGACTCACATGTGCGAGTGTTCAAACGAAAACATGCTGACCGAGTCCGCAAATGCAAATGTTTTATTAGCGGAGAAGAAGGTCATTTTGCGCGAGAATGCAAGAGGAATAGAGGGAACATCGCAAGAGCAGCGGTGTTGGACAATCTGGACCTACCAGATGACATAGATGTGGTGTCAGTGGATCTAAATGAACCTTACAGTGATGCCATATGCAGCCTCTCAGAAGGAGAAGCTGGTAACACGGAGGTCCATGTGCGAACTGCAATCGAAGAAATCCCTTGGGAAGGCGCTATGATGCTACAAATTGAGCATTATGGATGGAGAAGCAAAGTTCAGCTTCCTGAGAAACAAGAACAGTGCCAACACCAATTCAGCACTGAAGTCCAAATCAATGGTAACTGTAGTTTTTGCAAAATTGAAACAAATAAAAACTACAGGATAGGCTGTGAAGATTGCAAACTTCTAGCCTGTGCCATGTGCTCACCATTCTATATGGCAAAGAAATACAACCAAAAACTCAACTTGAGCCCAGACAATACTGCAATAAAGATACCCTTATAAAAGAGCTCATAAAATATGTTGAGTTCCTAGAAGCTGAAAATGAACGGTTGCAAAAACTTCTACAAGAAATCCAGATACAAACTCCCGAAGAAGAGTTGGTAGAACAAGAACCTCTACAAGAAAACCAGATAAAGACCCTTGAAGAAGAACTGACAGAAGAATTCAGAGAACTGGCAATCTCTGATAAAAGAAAGAAGAAGGTAAACTATCCAGAAGAACCAATAATAGAGGAAGATGATGAAGATGGTGAAGCTGCACTTGTAGTCTTCATTGACTATGCAGCATACAAAGCAGAGGTTCTAACACAAGTTCAACAGCCCAGACAGCACAAAAAGATTGATAATAGGTTGTATAACCTGATAGTATCCATTGAAATCCCTGGAGTTAAAAGATTTGATATCCGAGCAATCCTCGACACTGGTGCATCAACCTGTTGTATATGTCAGATAGCCATACCAAATGAGGTACAAGAGAAAACATTATACCCAGTCCAAATCACAGGAGTAAATTCACGGCAAGTTGTCAATACAAAACTCAAGTAAGGACAACTCGTGATTGGAGAAAATAAGTTCCGTATTCCTTTCATCTATTGTTTTCCAATGGGCATGCGTGAAGAGATACAGGTGCTCCTTGGGTGTAATTTTATAAGATCTATGCCAGGAGGATTAAGAATTGAGGGCAAGGTGCTTACATTCTACAAGAATGTAACAGAGATCCATATCACAACAGAAACAATAGCAGTTCCAGCTGCTATACAAGAATTGGATCTAGAAGAGCATGAATACCGATGTTCACTCGAAAGTGCACTACTTTTAATATCCCAACTAAACCGCAAATCAGTCGCAAGCGTACGACTAAGTTGTAGCGTAGTACGGGGTCAAATCCACAGGGACAGTTGGCAAAACCGGACTAGACTTTGTTTATCCCTAAAACTATGAGTTTGTTCACATAGAGGGTATTTTTGGTATTTTTCTAAATTAATAAGCAAACAGTAAATAGACTAAACAATAAGATAAAAGCGTTTCTAGGACGTCGGACTAGTCGTCACCTGGCCTCGGGTCACGCTAACTGTACCTGTCACGTACAATCCACACAACCACTGAACCGCGCTCTCGCGTCTGTCAGATAGCAGTGTACCAGCTGTCGCTCTCGCGTACGACTGGTGCGCAACACAAGTGAATCGATGTTTATGAGTTCTTGGTATTAACGCGTTTAGTTCTGGTCAAAACAATATCAAGGACCAAACCTCAGCTCTCGCTTGTTGGCTTAATTCCTAACACAATTCTAACCACCACAGGTACAGATCGCAGCTCTCGCTTGTAAACCCAACCTATGTCCCGGTATTGGTGCCCCAAGGTGTACCTCCCTCTCGGGTAGTGTAAGGCCCCGCTCTCGCGTGTTGCCTGATTGCCTTCTCGGATCTCTAACCCACCTCGTCTACTAACTAAACTCAATCACGTGTGTACTACGGCTTAAAACCGAGAGTGTGGCCAACACTTACTGGTTACCGGTTCGGATGCGCAATTGACAATTAGCAAGCAATCAACAATTCATACACAATACCAGAGAACTAAAATAAATGATAACCAAGTAATCTCATAAACAACAAAAACCAAGTTAAAACGTCATCCTAATCCTAGAAACTACGAGTTTAGCCGGACATGGCGGCAACAACAACAAGTAAGCAAGTACAACAAACAGAACAAGTCATCATGAACATACAAAGACCCGAATCAATCACAAAAGAGTAAGTAAAGAGATAAAACAAAGTGAAGTTCGACTCCAGAAGTGCACGCGCGTATCCTCGCTCGTTGGCTCGCCGGCTCGTCGCCGTCACAACCCGTCGGCTTCCCTCCTCCTTGGCTCGCTTCCTCCACAAGAAAACTCTCTTTCTTCCTCTCCAAGGCTGCTCTTTCTCCTCTCAAAGGTAGATGGGAAATATTGAAAAGATGCCCGAAATCGCTGCCCTAGCAGGTGCTTAAATAGCCATCAAATCCATATTTCTTTCCTTCTTTCGCACTGTTGCCGTATGCGATCCTTACGGACCGTAAGGTCGGGTCCAGGTTAGATTCTGCTTAATCAGCTCCATGATCTTTGATTTCTTGCCTTTCTTGACCTGAAACACCAAATATAAAGCAGTAACGGAAAAAGGAAAGAAAGCGCATGTAATCAAAATGCATATGCTAATGATTTGGATTAATTCTGTAGGCATTTCCTAGGTAAAAGAGTATATTTTTTGGTGCGATCAACCCCCCCAAGCTTATCTCTTTACTTGTCCTCAAGCAATGGTATCCTAGAAAAAGGGCTAGTTTAAATGACTAACCATACCTACACAAATCCTTAATCCAAAATGCAAAAAGGTCGTAAATGAATTTTCTAAACATGGGCTACTCTCAGAGAATTCTGACATGTTTTCATTTTGAGTTCGGGCTTTTTGAAATTTTTCTTGATAATTCTCTTTTATTTTCTTTTTCACTCCACGGGTGTTCTACTTTTGAAACAATTTTCCAAACCCTCTTTGCAATTGTCACTCAGGGTTAGTTTCTCGATCAGATGAATTACTTGACCTTTCTCCCTTGTGTGTACCTTTTTATTCTCAAGTGATCCAATTGAGGAGGTCGGGACTCGTCAGCCCTCGTCACTGACCGCAGGGTTATTATTCACGTCCCCTTTTCTGTTTTTGACCTCTTGTGGTAACCACTTATTCTATTTAAAAAGTAAAATTATTTTTGGGATTTTTGTTTTCTTTTTCTCTTTTTTTTTTATTTTCTTTCTTCTTTTTTTTTTTTTTTTTTTTTAAGAAACTCAAATGGATCATCAGGGTACAGAAAGGTCCACATAAGGTGTCAGAAGGGTCAAGATAGTTCATCGTCACAAAATATCTAACCAATTACTCAATCATCTTTAGGATAAGGGTTTCATTTTCAATGCACCATGGGTTAGTTTGAAAAAGGTTTGTACAATTTCCTTTCGTAATTCCATAGAAAAACCCGTAAATAGGCAAATAAAGTACCAACTCAAGTAATCCCTTGTTTTGATTTCCCGATTTTAAATTTCCCATGTTTAAACAATTCATTCACTAAAATTTGAAGACTAAAAACCAATAAATCCTAAAAATATGCAAAGGAATGCAATGCAGATGCTGTCAGTCCCATGCCTTACGGACCGTATGGTCCACCGAATGCAGAAAACAGAAAAGAAGAAAGAAAAAGAAAAATGCAACCCGAAAATATGCGAAAAGATAACTGGATTTGATGAGAACAACAAAAAAGATACACAATTCATAGGGCAATAACCTCAGTTCAATCCAAAGCATGAAACTCTCCCCCCCCAAGCTAAACCAAGCATTGCCCTCAATGCTTAAGTTCCAAAGTAAAGAGATAAAGGGGAAATGGGTAAAGAGTCATACCGTTGTGCGGCTCGCATGCCCAGCACACAAGCCGCAAGAAAAGTGTAGAGTCTAATGAGGTGCCATGTACTCTCCAAAGTCGGCCTCCATTCTCGCAACTTGATCTGAGATGTGATCGATTGAAATGGTGAGAGCGGCGAGTGTGAGGCTGTGCTCTTGCTACGTCTGCCGGACCTGGTAGATGTCTTAGCGCATATCCCGGGTGTCCTGATGCATCTCCTCCAACTTGTAGTAGAGGCTCTGGAAGGACCATTGATCATATGCGGGCGGTAGTGCACTGCTGGTGGAGGTGCGGTAATCCGGGACAGGCTATGGCTTACGGACCGTACGGGTGTACGCGCGGGCCGTAAGGGCAGTGACGGCGGCAGCGGGGATGTAGCGGCAGCGGTATGTGACGCGGCGGTGGTTGAGCGGCGGCAGCAGCACGATGATGCCAGAGGTGCTACGACTGAGTGGAGAGGACAAGAGAGACATGAAAAGAACAGGAGAGGAAGAGGAAGAAGGAGAAGAAAAGAAAAAGAAATAGGGGGAGAGGTTTTAGGCGCGGTTCTCGATTTGAACTCTGTAACGCTTACGGACCGTAAGGGTAGGGTTTACGGTCCGTAAAGGCCTCCAGGAAAATGTCCTGCTTATGATCCGTAAGGCGATGGTTACGGACCGTAAGGTTTCCAGATTCTTCAAGTTGTTGGACGTGCCTTGCGCCTATCAAACCTGAAACAAACAGCACCTAATTAATCTCGAGAAACAAAAGGAAAACAATTAAACTACTCAACAAAACAAAATCTAAAGCAAAACAAAAACAACAAAACAAAATTGTTTCTCTTGGGTTGCCTCCCAAGCAGCGCTCGTTTAAGGTCCTGAGATCGACCCCATTTGGCTACTCCAGAACTTGCTCCTCTTGCTCTTCCAAGTATGCCCTTGTCCAGACGGGCGCTTCCTCTTCCTCACAACCAGTGGATCCGACTGCTCCAATTTACGCTTGCTCGGGAATGAGCCAAGCTTCCCGTCAAGCAACAGCAGATTTTCTTTCCCTTGCAGTCCCTCTTTTCCAAAGTGCTTCATCACTTGCTGGCCAGTCTTCAGCATACCCTTACGGTCCGTAAGGGAAGTGTACGGACCGTAAGGCATGTTCTGGTTGTCTGTTGCTGCTTGATGTTGCTGAATGACCTTCAACTGAGTTTCCTGCCTGAGACCACCGAGGTGTTCCTTGAACTTGACCTTGCCGAGGGTGCATGGAATGGTGATCCTCCCTGGATCTTCGAGACTTGGTGGAAACTCCTTTCCGAGTATAGCACTACACTTGAGACTAAGTTGCACCATGTCGCATTCTTTCACAATTATCTTGTTTGTGAGAATCTCGTTGAGGAACTTGGTATGGAAAGGTATTTGAGGCAACTCCTCATGAAAGGGAACAGTGGCATGGAGTTGTTTGAGACTCTTTCGGGGCTTCTCGAATTGCTCTTCCAGCTTGGCTCCGACCAGTCTTTGGGGAAATGGCGCTGGTGGTTGATAAGGTTTTGGCATTGAAGTTTCCACATTCTTGCCCCTCTCATGCTCCTCTAGACTCTGTACCTTAGGGTTTACGGACCGTAAAATGTCCTTACGGGGCGTAAGGTGCGGGGGGTTCCTCCATCTCAATCTCGACACCTTCATCTGTCATTATTTCCTCTAGGTGCCTTACGGTCCGTAAGAGAGGCGTACGGTCCGTAAGGACTAGTTCTGGTTCAGGTTCTGGCGGGGGCATTGACGGTTCCTCGTAGGATCTGTTGTTTTTGAGAACAATGGCTTCTGCTTTGCCGCTGGGGATCTGTCTTTCACTCTCTCGGGCTTCTTTCACCTGGTTGCTCTCAGCTATCTTGGCAATTTGTGTGGTCAACGCTTGCATTTGGTCGAAGACCATCTTATTCATCTTCTGCTGCTCCGCAATGAAGTGGGCAAGTGGATCGGTCTGGATTTGCTATTGTGGTACTAGTTGAGGCTGTTGTTGCTGAGGTTGCGGCTGTGCTGGTTGCCAGATTTGATTCGGGAAAGCAGCATTGTGATAAAAGTTTTGGTGTTCTCCTCCAAAATCATTGAAGGTACCGCTCTCCCAGTTGCCGAAAGGCTGTTGATTCCTCGGTTGGTACTGGTCACCTTGCCCTCCATGGCTATTGTTTCTCCACCCCCAGTTGCGCTGCTCGTATTGATTGCGCGGATAAGGCTGGTAGAATTGGGGTTTCGAGAAGAACTGGGGCTCATTGGTTACGTAGATTTGCTCCTGCCCTTCATCCGGCTATGCAAATGGGCATTCTTGATATGCATGTCCTTCCTCCCCACATAGCTCGCATGTGATGGGGGTCTCGATCTGGACTGCTTTGATAGTGCCCTTGCCTTCCAGCGCCCTTTGTAAGGCATCAATCTTTGCGGATATGGCAGTTATTTCGTCCACCTCGTACCGACCGCCTAACCCTCGGCTGTTGTTGTGGTCAGTCCATTGTTGTTGAGCTACCGAGGTGTCGAACAGCTCTGTAGCCTCATCAACCTCCATTTCTATGAACTTTCCACCTTTGAACACAATCGGTCGATTCTTGTTGGCCATCTCTTGTCGGTTCTGTGGCATGGCAAAGTCTCGCAGGGTGTGTGTCATGAAGGAAGTTCCACCATTGGCACTATAGTATCTGTTTCCTTGAACGTAACCTCCGTGTGGTGGTGGAGGGTAAGTGCTCATGGCTGCCTCTGCTTCTGTCTCAGTCGACTGGCTTACGGTCCATAAGGATGGTGTACGGACCGTAAAGGGAAGAGGTTGACTGCGTCTGCTCTTCAGCTGTAAGGCTTACGGGTCGTAAGAGTCCCTTACGGGCCGTAAGGTCTGCGTGCTATGCTGAAGATGCTGCTGTTTCAGGTGGGGAGTCAGGCCGTGCACTCTGGTCTTTCGTTCCGCTCGAATTGTTGGCCTTCCGCTCCAATAGGAATCTTGAAAACAACAAAAAGAAAACAAACAAGTAAAAATGAAAAAGAAAGAAAAATAGTTCAAGAAATAAACAAAATAAAGTCCAGAAATGACGCAATTGTCCCCGGCAACGGCGCCAAAAAGCTTGTTCACTCGAAAGTGCACTACTTTTAATATCCCAACTAAACCGCAAATCAGTCGCAAGCGTACGACTAAGTTGTAGCGTAGTACGGGGTCAAATCCACAGGGACAGTTGGCAAAACCGGACTAGACTTTGTTTATCCCTAAAACTATGAGTTTGTTCACATAGAGGGTATTTTTGGTATTTTTCTAAATTAATAAGCAAACAGTAAATAGACTAAACAATAAGATAAAAGCGTTTCTAGGACGTCGGACTAGTCGTCACCTGGCCTCGGGTCACGCTAACTGTACCTGTCACGTACAATCCACACAACCACTGAACCGCGCTCTCGCGTCTGTCAGATAGCAGTGTACCAGCTGTCGCTCTCGCGTACGACTGGTGCGCAACACAAGTGAATCGATGTTTATGAGTTCTTGGTATTAACGCGTTTAGTTCTGGTCAAAACAATATCAAGGACCAAACCTCAGCTCTCGCTTGTTGGCTTAATTCCTAACACAATTCTAACCACCACAGGTACAGATCGCAGCTCTCGCTTGTAAACCCAACCTATGTCCCGGTATTGGTGCCCCAAGGTGTACCTCCCTCTCGGGTAGTGTAAGGCCCCGCTCTCGCGTGTTGCCTGATTGCCCTCTCGGATCTCTAACTCACCTCGTCTACTAACTAAACTCAATCACGTGTGTACTACGGCTTAAAACCGAGAGTGTGGCCAACACTTACTGGTTACCGGTTCGGATGCGCAATTGACAATTAGCAAGCAATCAACAATTCATACACAATACCAGAGAACTAAAATAAATGATAACCAAGTAATCTCATAAACAACAAAAACCAAGTTAAAACGTCATCCTAATCCTAGAAACTACGAGTTTAGCCGGACATGGCGGCAACAACAACAAGTAAGCAAGTACAACAAACAGAACAAGTCATCATGAACATACAAAGACCCGAATCAATCACAAAAGAGTAAGTAAAGAGATAAAACAAAGTGAAGTTCGACTCCAGAAGTGCACGCGCGTATCCTCGCTCGTTGGCTCGCCGGCTCGTCGCCGTCACAACCCGTCGGCTTCCCTCCTCCTTGGCTCGCTTCCTCCACAAGAAAACTCTCTTTCTTCCTCTCCAAGGCTGCCCTTTCTCCTCTCAAAGGTAGATGGGAAATATTGAAAAGATGCCCGAAATCGCTGCCCTAGCAAGTGCTTAAATAGCCATCAAATCCAGATTTCTTTCCTTCTTTCGCACTGCTGCCGTATGCGATCCTTACAGACCGTAAGGTCGGGTCCAGGTCGGATTCTGGTAAATCAGCTCCATGATCTTTGATTTCTTGCCTTTCTTGACCTGAAACACCAAATATAAAGCAGTAAAGGAAAAAGGAAAGAAAGCGCATGTAATCAAAATGCATATGCTAATGATTTGGATTAATTCTGTAGGCATTTCCTAGGTAAAAGTGTATATTCTTGGGTGCGATCAACCGACTAATCCAAGAAGCCGTCTTTTACCAAAACCCAATTACCAACAAAAATTTTAAAAAAAGGTTTGGTCCACTATTAGCCCGCCTGAAAGACCAAGGCTACATTGGGAGCAATCCACTTCAGCATTGGGCCAAAAACAAGGTTGTTTGCAAACTGGAGATCATCAACCTGGACCTTACAATTGAAGATAGACCACTCAAACACTTGACTCCGGTAATGAAGGAACAATTTGACCGCCATATTAAAGCTTTACTCGAAATTGGTGTAATCAGACCAAGCACAAGCAGACACCGGACAATGGCATTCATGGTCAATTCCGGGACTTCAATTGATCCAAAAACTGGGAAGGAGATAAAAGGCAAGGAGAGGATGGTTCTCAACTACAGAACCCTCAATGACAACACCTACAAAGACCAATACTCTCTGCCAGGTATCAATACAATTTTGAAAAAGATCAGTAACAGTAAGATCTTTTCGAAATTCAATCTGAAGAGCGGTTTTCATCAAGTCGCTATGGATCCAGCATCTATACCATGGACTGCTTTCATAGTCCCTAGAGGATTATACGAGTGGTTAGTCATGCCATTTGGATTAAAAAATGCACCTGCTGTGTTCCAAAGAAAGATGGACGACTGCTTCAGAGGAACAGAATCATTCATAGCAGTCTACATATATGACATTTTAATCTTCTCACAGACAGAAGAAGAACATGCAAAGCATTTGGAGGTAATGCTTTCTATTTGTGAGAAGAATGGACTTGTGTTGTCACCTACAAAGTTCAAAATAGCTGTACCTGAGGTGAAATTTCTTGGTGCAACTATTAATCGGGGAAAGATTAAACTCCAAGAGTATATAATCAAGAAGATTATCAACTTTGATATGGAGTCTTTGAAGGAAAAGAAAGGGCTTCGCTCCTTTCTTGGTATTCTCAACTATGCAAGGGCGTATATTCCAAAACTGGGTACCAAACTCGCCTTTTGTATTCTAAAACTTCTCCCCATGGTGATAAGAGGCTGAAACCGCCTGATATCAACCTAATCAGACAAATCCAGAGTGAGGTTCAAAATCTTCCAGACCTGGAGTTTCCCCCGAAAAATGCCTATATTATCCTCGAAACTGATGGATGTATGGAAGGCTGGAGAGGTGTTTGCAAATGGAAACCAAAGAAGGCGGATCCTCGCTCAACTGAGAAAGTGTGTGCATAAAATCGACGATAGATACAGAAATTCACGCCTGCATGGAAACTTTAACAGCCATGAAAATCCACTATCTAGATAAAAGTGAAATAACACTTAGGACAGACTGTCAAGCGATTATTAGCTTTTATAATAAAACTGCTAACAATAAACCCTCTCGGGTTAGGTGGATTAAATTTACTGATTTTGTGACAGGAACAGGTGTGCACATCAATTTCGAGCATATTGACAGGAGGCAGAACACTCTTGCAGATACGCTATCCCGACTGACCACGTACTACACAACAGGATGTCTCAACCCAGAGCAAACCGCGTTCCTTTCCATGTTGGAGCCAGTCCTAGAGGAAATTCAGACTGGAATGCTGAACGACGCCAGCACTTTGCTTCTATGCAATCGAATTCAGACCGTATTCCCCTGTACACAACCGCAGACATCCATGGCTTACACTACGCAAGGGAACGCAATGGTGGATC
Source organism: Cyperus esculentus (assembly GCA_030179965.1). Lineage (NCBI taxonomy): Eukaryota > Viridiplantae > Streptophyta > Magnoliopsida > Poales > Cyperaceae > Cyperus > Cyperus esculentus. Next base: position 3,193,100 of record JASGLE010000003.1, on the reverse strand, counting down.
TCTCGCAACTGCCGCTATCCACAAGTGCGTCATGCGTGAACTCAAAGAAGTTCAAGCAAGGATGGTCTTTGCACAACTCAATGTACTAAAGACCATGCTTGAACGTGAGTATGAGTATGCCCGTCTATACAGAAATGTTGATTGCGTGATGGGTGATACCTACCAACTACTTGAGGAACAAATTCCCAAAATTAAGAAAATTGAGAGGGACCTTGACAACCTAATTACACAGATTGTCAGGTGGGGATAGAGGAGCGTGATGGACTCAACTACTGTCCTTCACAACTTTATCTAATAATTAAGTGTGATGAATAATCTGGTGGTAATCTACGGAAAACCACTATTTGCTTTGTGTGGAGTGCGCTCAATTATTTGAGCATCTTTACCTTTTTGAAATTTTTTGGCCTACCTGTTTTGGCCAGTAGTGTGCTTTTGTGCTCAATTATTTGAGCATCTTTTCTTTTTGAAATTTTTGGCCTACCTGTTTTGGCCAGTAGTGTGCTTTTGAGTTAATGCGATCCACTTTCGGTGGAGTGGTTGTACTATCTCTCTTTTTCTTTAATCAGTGCACCTAACTTTTGGATAGTGGGTGTACTGAGTGGGAGACAAAGGATTGTGAAAATCCCTTTATTCACATGACGATGGGGCCCATTGAGCACCCGGTGTGATAATTGAGATTCCATTCCCGAGTCTATATAAGTGTGTTTTCTCAGAGTTGCAAGATATCGTTGAGTTTCAGCAAGTCTTACTTCTCTCTCTTTGTAAGATATCCTCTACTTAATAAAATTTCTTTCCTCTTAAAACTTCTAGTCTAGTATCTTTTAGCAACGAAGTTTTGGAGTTGAGATCCTAAGAACGGGCGTTTTCTTTCTGGTATCAGAGCTAGATTATTTGGTTAGTAAAGATTATGACTTTCTAAATTTTCTTTTATTCTAGAAAGTAGTAAAGGAAAGGTTATACCAAAATTGTTGATATTGTTCATCTGTGTTGTCCAAAACCAGTTCATTTACTGATATTGTTTGCCTGTTTATCTGAAACCCGAATATAAAAATCTGAAATTTTGAACATATAATTGTTGGTAAATAATGTTCAAACTAAAACAAAAGACCAGACCAGGCCATAGATAGGCGCAGAGGCGAGTGACCGTTAAGCCTTGTTGGAACCCGTTTGGGTGAGTCAAAGTTTGCGCACAAAAGACCATACAATTATAACAAATACTTACCTTAGGGGACCACTTACCTTTCCACCTCATCAAGACCCCCAAGGGCATATCATGGGGCATTATATCACTACTCCTATACAAAAATATCGATGCATTACGAATATGTGGCTAACAATGGTGGCCAGAATTCGCAACATAATACGATGGTGATACAAATTTTGCAAATTCTCCCCCAACATTTGAACGACTCTCGTCATGGAAGGTCAATCTTCTGGACTCCATTGGATGCACCATAACGCCACAGTTGCCAGCTTTTTTGCAATTTCTTCATTACCTCCCACATCAGAAGCTAGACACAAGTCTTTTGCTTCAGCTAACTGTTGATAAATCCACTCAAGGAAATATACATCCCCGCTCTGAACTCCTCTAAGCGGATCGATGTTCTTTCTTCCGCTTATCATCTTCAAAATCAACATGCCGAAACTGTAAACATCTGATTTGTAAGAGACCACTCCGAAATTTCTCGAATACGTTTCTGGAGCAAGATAACCCATTGTACCCCTAGCAGCAGTTATGGTCAGATAGCTGGACAGAGTTTCGAGAGACCAAAGTCAGATATCTTTGGAATCAGATTATGGTCAAGCAAAATATTGTGAGGTTTGATATCAAAGTGAAGAATTCGGTGATCGCAACCCTAATGTAAATATTCGATACCCTCTGCAATGCCCATCACAACAACAAGCATCTCATCCATGCTTAACTGGCGATTTCTCCTTCTCGTTGTGAATATGTATTTATCTAGGGACCCATTCTCCATGAATTCATAAACAAGTGCATGCTTTGCTCCTTCAGAACAAAACCCCAAAAGACGAACAACATGAACATGATGAATTCTTCCGATGGTGGCTACTTCGTTTATAAATAGTTCACCTCCCTCAGCAGATCCATGTAGCACCTTAACAGCCACCAGAATTCCGTTAGGCAACTCCCCTTCATAGACTGTCCCAAATGCCCCGGTGTCAATTTTTTTCTTGAACTTATTTGTTATCAATTTGAGGTCATCGTATCTATACCGTGTTGGACTCATCACCCTGTAGCTTCTCAGAAAGAGTTCGACCTTCTGACGGGTTGCTTTTCTTTTTCTGGATTGGCAATATATGTAGACAAAAAACAAGCCTCCCAAAAGAGTAACAGATACTACGCCGAAAGATACACCTAAATGGAAACATATAAAAACATATTTAAGGTGAAATATTAACATAAAGGAAATGCTTGAACATAACCAGAACAAATTAATTGATGGGGAAATATAATTAATCATACCAGCTTTTAGCACCATATGTGATTCTGAAAAGTAAAGGAAAGGCTTACATATTAGCTCCGACTATCGAGAAATAATTGGAAGTGGAAAATGATTCAAACAATTACTATAAAAAAATATCATATCATAAAATTACCCTGACAGAAGGGTCTTTTGGTTTGAAGGTCGAATTCACAGCGATGCCACCATTTATTCTCACACACAGTGCAGTTGATCAACTTATCACTCCAATAAAGCAAAATGACTGGTCTTGCTGCAAAATTACTAATCGTTCGTCGGAATCTGAGAGATGAATCCACCAACCAGTACAAATCATTAATAATGGCGGAGCTGTTTTTAGTCATTGTGCAGGTGGAAGGGAGGTAAGCAGCATCTGTATGAGCATATGCCACATAAATGAAGTGGCCTTCAGACCCCATGCACAAGATAGGACCTGCTACGAACTCATACTTTGCAAAAGAGGTGATCTTATCTGTGCAATCGAACCAAGTAAGTTGTATAGGATCCGGCTGAATGAAGAGAGAGCCAGTCACATTGGGCTCGATAAGTTGAGACCACGGACAGTTAGGGGTCCACAAGTATCTTGTTATTGATAGAAACGCATTTTTATAGTCTATTGCAGTGACGTTGTAGTAGCCGGAATTGGGGAACGTTAAGACTGTGCTATTGCCCAAGCAAGTGAGGATGAGGGTGTCGTACCCACAATGCGGTGCATGGGTATCAAGCCGGAATGGATACCTGACTTCTGGGCCGTCCTTGCTGCATCTCGATGGGAGACAATCTTCAGATTTTCCAAGAACCAGAAGTGGAAGAGAGTGATAGGAGACTATCATGAGGAGTGAGATTGCCAGCATGTGTTTTAGCAAAGCCATGGGAGAGGAATGGAAGGCAATTTGAGAATGAAATGGAAGAGTATAATAGGAAATGAAGGGTAAACAAGGTTGATCTAGCCAGGTCAATTGAGATATTTGTTCGTTAAAGATAACGTTATATTTCCACTTTTGTACATATATGCCTTCAAATTTAGTTCCTCTCTAGTTAATTACATAACTGATCATGAAAACAGTAGGCTTCAAATGTACATAAGGGCATCAATTCTTTTTTAACACTCAAAAGGCTCAGACAACATGTATTACTGGTAAGAGCAACGCTCTCCGCGTGTGCGAGGTCGCGGGTTCGAAATCCTGATGGGGATCTTTTATATAGACATTTAAATTTGAGTGGCTTGACCCTCGTCTTTGTCTCAAAAAAAAAAAAAAAAAATTGTATTACTGGTATTTGGAAATTTGTTCCAGTCTTCCACAATGATTTTAGTTTATTGAAAGCTCATTTAATCTGACGCGCAATGTTACTTTTCCTTGCAATTTATCAAGAATGCAGCTTTAGACTAATGGAGGAGACTCCCAGTCAATGCATATATATACTAGAAATTCTTTAGTGACACTTTATCATTAATTCGTTCTGCTAATCTTCACTTTGCTCTAGACAGAAAACTCAATAAATTTATTCTAGTAGTGCAGGCTATTAATTTTGCTTTGATCCTTTGAGCTATAAGATTGTTTGTGGCTTAACTCTTAGTCCATATTGTACAGGAATGTATTTCTTTTCTTCTATCAAAAAACAAAAAGGTCCGTGAATATAAGTTGGGTTGGTAATATTTCTCTTTGTGCCATTAATCTTTCATTTTAATTTAATGAAATTAAATATTTTCAATTTGACTAAAACATAAAGGATATATTTAAATTTAAATAAAAATATTGAATATTAAATTGGGTTTGGCGACGATGGCTTTAGCACATATAACATATTTTATTTACATTTTAAAGTTATATGCATAAGCAGCATAACAGATAAAAAGTAATTTAAATAGAAATAAGCCATTACTAGATCATTGGTTGCGGCTCTGCCGCAACCGTTACCTCTTTCATGCGTGACCGAACTTTGATAACGCCGACAGAGACTTTGAGAGCAAATCATCTAGCAGTAGCACAAACCAAGTATTGGAACGTGCTACATTTCAAATTTAAGAATTTTAGATCAATTGTACAGGATTCCAAAAGAACAACTCAATCAACATACAACACTTCCAATCATCATACAAATGCAAAGTTTCACCGTAACAACATTTACATCATTAGACCGACATCACAATAGCGAGTTCATTAGAAAAGGCAGAATGTAACATAATTTAGGACACATCCCCATCTTTCAAAGTCTGCGGCCAATCCTTGAATGTCTTCCAATGGCATCTCCCCTTGAATTGAAATAAAAACTGTATCGGCATTGAATTGAAAATCTAAAAAAAAAAAAAAAAGTAAAAACAGGCATGAAAGGAATGATGCCATTTTTCTTCTCATATTTGGATTTTAAATTTATGTGGATGTTTGGTAAGCACACTTATTATGTATGTGCACCACATTTCAATTATTTTCAAATAAAGACCAAGTTTTCATACTTTGGTAGTCATTCCATGTCATACATAAGGTAACATGGTTTATAATTTACTTATTATTTAAAAAAATATATATGACATACAAAAAGAGAAATTACATAATGGGAACTGATATATAAATACTAAAAAGAATAACAAAGTCGATACGGATTCCGATTGTGTTAGTATTCATGTATAATTAGTCAATATTCATATTAACTTATATACTATTTAAGTTATTTGTATAATACATATAATACTGTACAAAATAAGTAATATAGTAATGTCATTAATTTAAAAAGTTTACTCATTTAATATGGATACTAACACAATCGGTATCAATTTTAGTATATTTGTAATATTTTTTAACATAAAATCTGAAAATTAAAGAATGATAGCAATTATAATCTTACAAACTTTTATGATTATTTTCTCAAATAATGCTTTTAGTTTAATGGCCCTTCATCAAGCTTAGTTATTGAAACAAATCAATGATCCGTATGCTTATATTCTAACCATCATTCATTCATTCTTCTTTATGATTGAGAGATCAAGTCAAAAAGTGACACGTGGGTGAGAGAGGAAAACCAATTCAGTGAATTCACGTGGAGGATAGGAGCAGTATTGGCTACTCAACTTGGTGCATCACACTATTTGAATACATGTTACTTGTAGACTTTTTGGTCAATCATGTTATACTACGGTGCACCACTTAAAATTATAAACCAATTGCAGCTGGCCTAGTAACTAATAAAGGCAATACATTTGACATATTTGGCTGCGATTGTACCAGAAACAAAGGAAATTTTGGAAGTTACGCCGGAGCCACTACGAGGATAAAATCTAGAGGTGACAAAACCCGACCCGACCCGACAAATCCGTCCGAACCCGACCCGACCCGACCCGGCTTGACCCGATACCCGACTTGAACGGCAATTAGGCAACCCGAAACTCGACCCGACCTGACTCGAGACGACCCGAGACCCGACTTGAACGGCAGTTAGGCAACCCGAAACCCGACCCGAGACAACCCGAGACCCGATATTATTCTAGATTACAGACCCGAAACCCGATCCGGACCCGACCTAAACCCGAATTACCCGAGCCCTAGACAACTCAAAATTGGATGACCCGAAACGGCGAAACCCAACCCGACTTGAAATAGTAGGGTCAACCCCATATAACACAATCCAAACAGACTGCCCCGATGCGACCCGACTCGACCCGATCTGATATTAAGAGCATTCAAATTTGATTGAGATAGAATCGAAAATGACATGTATCAACTCATATCAATTCATATTATCAATACGACTCCAATGATTCTCTTATTTTTATCTTTGATTTTAATTATTGCTTACGACAAGCTAAATTGTATTTCATAATTAATTGTAAATAAATTAATTAATTAGTAAAACTAATCAATCATATTTTATATAGTGAAAAGAGCGTAGCAGTTAATACCCAAAATGCGGCCATTCTCCTAGTGACTAGTGTACTTGGAAAAACAACAGTAGTTAGAACCAGAGATGACTCGAGAGGTCAAGACTAGATCAGATGACCCAAAAGCTAACCCAAATCAAAACCCGACTTGACCCGACCCGACTTAACTCTTGACCCAACAAAAGGCGACACTTGTCGACCCGAGACCCGGCTCGACCGGACCCGAACCGACCCGTGACCCGATCAAAAGAAGGTCTTGCTGACCCGAAAACCCGACCCGCCCTAACCCGACTCGACCCGTGACCCGATAAATGGCGGCTACTGCTGACCTAAAACCCGACCCGCACTGACTCGACTTGACCCGTGACCCGATAAATGGCGGCTACTGCTAACCCGAAACCTGACCCGAAACCCGACCCGCGCTGACCCGACCTGACCCGTAACCCGAATTTTGCCTAGTCAAACCGACCCGAACCCGACCCGACCCGAACCCGCCCGACCCGACCCGATTGCCACCTCTAATAAAATCTGATGTGAGATGCAAAGAATATAGAATACCAAGTGCAGTTGAAAAAATAATTAAAATTATATGACGTATGAACATTACATCAGCTGAGTAGATGGAGACCGCTTGATTGAAATAAAACGGCTGGGATTAATTTAAAAATACTGTTCAAAAAGTACTGTTACCTTCCATATGAAATGAGGTTTTCTAATTGGAAACTTTAATGATGAAAATAGTATAACATACTCAGAATAACAAATATTTAACTAGAAAAATTGTAAGTAAAAATTTTATAACAAGATTAAGCTTATATATTTTTTTTATTGAATTCTACACAGCTGTCTTAAGAAAAAAAAAGTAGTAAACTTAATCGGTTTTTTATACAATCCTTTATCATTAAAATATTAATTTTATATATATCTATTGTTCAAAATTCAAATATATAATATCCATATTATTTTCAAAAAAAAAAAAAAACATCATCTATTTTTTACTCAAAATTGTCTTAATAGCTTAAAATGAAATGTTCAAAAAATAAATGTAGTACAAATGCAAATATTGCAGTGGATCAGTGATTAACTGTTATACAAAAAGGAAACTAATACAAGTAATGATATAGTGTCACGTGAATAAAACACAAGTTCTTCAAAATATTACGTTACAGGAAAGAAAAATAAAATAAAATGATACTTATTAAATTGATGCAATGAAAAATTAACGCTCGTCCAAAATATCTTGTGAATTAAATACGGATCAAACAATAAAATTATTTAAGGACACTGACAAACTGAGAGCCAGTTGAGCAATTTGGCTACTTGGATGGCTAATTGCTTCAATAATTGGCCAGAGAAGCAAATACGTACATTATTTTGAGACCTAGTGTTCATATATGGACGGTCTATAGCACTCACAAGAGAGTGAGACAGTGGGTCCCACCACGTGACTCTTGTGAGTGCTATGGATGTCCATCTATGGACAGAAGGTATTTCTCTTATTTTTTGCCAGTGGAAATATTAAGATGCCCTTACTAACATGGTGACATAAACGCAAATTTGGTGGCATAAACGCATCCTTTGTACTTATTTTTTTCCCCAAAATTTTTCTGGTAGTCACAGTTAAAAGAGTGAGGCTGCAGTGAGGTAGTGTGTTTTGGCCTTTTATTTCAAAATCGTAGCTCGAATGGGCAATCCAAGTTGCCCAACACAATCCACATATTAATTAAAATCTTGTATATTACCAAAATTTTCCATTTTTAGATTTTTCTAACTATTTTTTTGGATTTTTGAAAATTGTATAGAAAATGCACAAAATTTTGTATATAAAATGGGTCATTTTTCAAAAATTCAAAAAAAATAGTTAGAAAACTCTAAAAATAGAAAATTTTAGTATGCAACTAGGTTTCAATATCAAGATTATGGTGAGCAATTTGGATTGGTCATTCAAGTTACGATTGAGGAGTTATGAGTCTGAAACACACTAATCACTGCGTTTTGCAAAGCGCAATAGCCTCTTAAAATTAAGCAAGTAGCAAGTAGCAACTTGTACCGTGGACCCGGTCAAGAAGAGCGGATGCATCCCCTTTTGTTGCTGAAAGAAACTTCTTTATGAATTTGGTACGAATTTTATTTCATCTTTTCCATTTTCTTCACTAATTAACTTGACTGCTGCCTGACACTGACAGACTCCATTCTGCATTTAAAACCACCAAGTTCCAGTCAAGGTACTTTCACATACAACCAATTAATGGCTGCTGCTCATCTCTCACTACTCTTCCTCCTCCCTCTTGTCATAGTTAAGAAGTACCATTAAATAAATGGACAGTCCAAAATTTTTTATTAGAGATCGATTAATTATTTCAAAAATAATAAAACTATTATCCGCATTTAAATAGAACATAATTAAACTCGTGTAAAACACATATTTAAGAAGTGTACATCTAATCTGAGTGCACGGACCCGGCAAATTAATATGCACTAAGACTTAGACTATGCACATTGGCAGCCGCTATCAACCTTTCAAATAATAAAAAAAAGACTTGTACTCTATGGCACATACCATCCATAAGTCTAAAGTGGAAATTTTTGACTGACTGTTGAGTGCTGACAACGGACGTCGTAGCTAGCAGGAGAAATATCTATCTATATATGACTTATAGTTCTTGTCTTCTAACTTTTGCATGTGCCAAATTAATAACATTCAAAATGCTACCTAATTGCAAAAATTAACCGGTGAATTCAGAAAATTAGATGATTGAAATCTGTGTTTAGTTTTTTGGACATAATTTTGACAATCACCGGTTATTATGTGTGACTATTGATATATAGTTCCCGAATTTGCTAGCAAATTTGTTATAACATAGCTTACCTTTTTAAGGTCCGAAAACGCCATAGTGGATACCATACAACGCCATTAGTCAGAATCATGATTAATTAAAACAATTTAGATCTTTTTAAAAAAGAATATCAACCTAAATATGCTAAATTTGATAAAGAGAATAATGGAGGAATTAGTAACTTATTTGTATTGCAAACTCTTATATCTCACTTTTACATCACAACAACATATTACAACTCTTTATATAATCCTAAACATCATAAGACTTTAGAAATTTGTATAAAAAACAGATGAGCAAACAGAGGCCCTGACGCGCTACAGCTTTGGTTTCCAACTTGCTCTCATCTCCTTGGTTCCTTTCTCTCTTGACAGTCAAACTGTGATGAAAAAAGGAAAGATGCAGTCAGGCCGGCTAAGTTTACCTTGAAAAGTCAGTAATAAGATGAAGACCCAATCAATGCGCTTTGCAAAGCGCAATAGCCTCACTTAAAATTAAGCAAGTAGCAAGTAACAACTTGTACCGTGGACCCGGTCAAGAAGAGCAGATGCATCCCCTTTTGTTGCTGAAAGAAACTTCTTTATGAATTTGGTACGAATTTTATTTCATCTTTTCCATTTTCTTCACTAATTAACTTGACTGCTGCCTGACACTGACAGACTCCATTCTGTATTTAAAGCCACCAAGTTCCATTCAAGGTACTTTCACATACAACCAATTAATGGCTGCTGCTCATATCTCACTACTCTTCCTCCTCCCTCTTGTCATAGTTTTACAACAGTCCCCACCAGCTGCATCACAGACAGTTTCTTTGCCAGGCTGCAGGAGCAAATGCGGGGACATCACGGTACCGTACCCCTACGGCTTTGAGCCGAACTGCTTCCGCGAGAAATATGATCTTGTCTGTAATGAAACCTATAGCCCGGCTCGGCTCTTTGTTAGAGGCTATGAAGTCGTAAGCATCTCTACGGGAGGTCAGTTGCAGATATCGGTCCCAGCGAAACGTGCTTGTTACAACTCTATCGGTGACTTCATATCTGGCACAGACTCGACCAGTACTACGTACATTGCTTTAGGTGATCCCTACCTGATGTCTGTCAGTAATAGTTTCTTCGCCATTGGCTGTCCCAACCTAGGATATTTTATCGATGAAGAGGGTTATTACGTTAGTGGATGCCTTTCGGGTTGCCGAGCGGGTTATTCCCAGCGGTTATGCACTGCCAATGGATCGTGCACCGGAGTTGGGTGCTGCCGGAGCTCTATTCCTAAAGGTCTCAATACGTACAAACCGTATTTGTCGAATATTCAGACTACAAGTGCCGCAGCGCCGGAGATTCGTTCGTACACCACGAACTGTTCGTATGTTTTCCTCGCGGATTCAGATTGGTTCAAGTTCAACTTCAATGACTCGTACCTGTCGAGGACGGACGATTTCCGGGTGCAAGTGGGGCTTGATTGGGCCATAAGAAACGTGGCGAATTGCAGGTCTACCAAGCATAACGTGAGCGATTACGCATGTAAGAGTGCGAACAGTGAATGCGACAGTCCTGATAACGGTGCTGGTTATCTTTGCAATTGCTCAGAAGGTTACCGGGGAAATCCCTACATCGCCGGAGGATGTCAAGGTACAAATTTTTGCTATTACATAATAAGATTGAAACTGAATTGTTGATGTGATCTTTTTAGATACCAATGAGCAAGATATTATTACCTATAAGTAAGTACAATTATGCTGGTAAATTAACTTGTTCAATTTATTTACTTCTAGTCTACCGTTTAGTTTAACACTATAGTTTTTCTTCGCAGACATAGATGAGTGTGAACTGAAAGATGAGTATCCATGCTACGGTGTCTGTGAGAACACAATTGGAAAGTACACCTGTACCTGTCCAAGTGGTACTCAAGGAAATGCCACAACAAAAGATGGTTGTCAGAAGAAAGATGGCTTCACATTAGCAGTTAAAATAGTTATTGGTATGTTCTTCTTTGTGTTAATTAATTGAAAAAAGTGATTAATGATTTCTTATAAAAGATTAGCATTCATGACTAGTTAATTGTGTACCAGTACTTGGTTTTTATATTTGGTAATTGGTACACAATTCAAATTGCTGTCACATATGGACTTCATAGCAATCTGTACATATCAGCAACCAACTCTATGAATTCTGGTCAAGTAAATAAATGTTCAGCTAGTTACTTGATATTAATTTGCTAGCTCTTAAATCCAAATTTGACCGGTTCTGTAGCACAACTGACATCAATTGCTGTCACCAAATTTGAATTTAAACTGACAAATCTTATGCTGAAATTGCAGGGGCAAGTGTGGGTGCTTTCATAGTGGCATTTACTTGTTTCTGGTTGTATCTTGCAATGCAGAAGAGGAGGCTCATCCGAGCAAAACAACGGTTTTTCGAGCAGAATGGAGGTGTTCTACTTCAACAACAGATGAAGGCTTTCAAAACCACGACGTTTAAGATTTATACCCAGCAGGAGCTCGAGAAGGCAACTGACAAGTTCTCTGAAGAACGGGTGCTGGGACGCGGGGGACACGGAATCGTCTACAAAGGTATTTTGGAGGACGGCACTATTGCGGCAATAAAGAAATCGAAGATAATGGAGGAGCATGAGACCCAGGAGTTTGCGAAAGAAATGATGATATTAGCGCAAATCAACCACAAGAATGTGGTGAAGCTGCTCGGTTGTTGCTTGGAGGTTGAAGTCCCCATGCTCGTGTACAAATATATCTCTAACGGAACTCTCTATCATTACATCCATAAGAACTCTGGTGCCCCTATTCCGGCAATTGAACGACTCAGGATTGCTGCGGAGTCTGCAGATGCGCTTGCCTACATGCACTCCTCCGCTTCACCCCCGATCCTCCATGGTGACGTGAAAACAGCCAATATTTTGCTAGATGATAAGTTCATGGCAAAAGTTTCTGATTTTGGTGCCTCAAAACTTGCGCCAAACGATGAAGCAGAAATTGCCACTTTGGTGCAGGGAACCTGTGGTTATTTGGACCCAGAATACTTGTTAACTTGCCAGTTGACGGACAAAAGCGATGTTTACAGTTTCGCCATCATAATATTAGAGCTTCTTACAAAAAAGAAAGCGCTTTATTTCGAAGGACCGGACGAGGATAGAAGCCTGGCATCCAGTTTCTGTGTGGCCAAGAAGGAGGGCAGGTTCATACAAATTCTGGATGCTCAGGTTAGAGATGAGCTGAAATCGGAGGTGATCGAAGAGATCGGAGATCTTGTCATGCATTGCCTGAATATGAACAGGGAAGAAAGACCCTCAATGAGGGAAGTTTCTGACACCTTAGAGAGGGCAAGAAGGTCTCAAAAAGAGTCTGGTGCTGTAGAGAAGAAGAGTTCAGAGGAGACAGAGAGCTTGCTTGGTGATTTGATTGATATATATACCAGGGATAGTAGCATGTCATACAGTTTTGCACAAGAAGCTATTATAGATATGTTACAAGGGAAAGGGAGGAGACGTTTATATTCCAAATGATTTTTTTTTTTTTTTATCATTACCAAGTACCAACACAAATGCGGATTGTACACGCAAGGTTAATATGTTTTCTTGAAATTTTATTATAAGATTGAAATTATATTTGTATGGTTTTGGTTCACTGTCAAATCTCGATTCATTTTACTAGGATAGGAGAACTGAACAAACTTTTTTGGACCTGTCAATACTGAATTTCATAGCCGGTTATTCGGTAGCCCGATATACTATAGTTGATACCGCGTGCGCGCTTATCCTCTGCTGTGCAATGCAATACTGCACAGCGAATCGACGATGTAGATTATAGGGGGATTTTTTGAGATTGAGTTGCACGAATCTCAAAGCAGATCCAACAGTAGAATACTGCGCTTTGAAGGATATGAATTGGTTGATACCGTAGTGAAGCTTTGGCCCGTCAGTCACTGATGCTGTAATCGAAGCGACCTACTCCCTCTTATTTATTTGGTACTCGGAAAAATTCTCCCATCGCATATCATAATTTGGGCCAGAATTTTCTGGGGGCTGGATCTGAAGCACCAGTTCCTTGAACATTGGATTAACTAGCATTAATTAGACCCGTGCAATGCCCGGGACTAAAAAAATAAGAATAAATATTTATAACTTTATTTATATATACAGATGTCCGGAAAAATGATTGAATCCTTTGTGGATTATAAATGAATCATACATATCTTTTACAAATAAGGATGGAAAAATTATTTTTAATTTTTGTGATATCTTATTCGAATGAATGTCTAAAATTCTTGGAGAAATGACAAGGAACAGGCCAGATTCCACAAACACGTTCACTCTCTCTACCCCTTAGGCTGTGTAAATAATCTTGCATTGCTCTTTAGTCTTTAACTCTATAGATTACACCAAAAGGACCATGAATTCTGAAAATTGTCAGGTCCATTGAGTTTAAATAAATCATCCTAGCTAGCATATTGTGCTCATATATAGCTTCCATATATATTCACTTTGCATATACAAAGTTGTGTTGTGAGAATGCAGGTCCTTAATTCCTAGAACGCCAACTCGTTTGGGCAGATTAATGAGCTAGCTGTATCGTAATTGCGAAGTAAGATACCTTTAATACTCTTGTCCATACTCATCCAAGGAAAAAGTGCACCTATAATTAATATTGTCTACATGCTTAATTACCAATACCGACATATCAGAGCAAGCCATATAGTAACCGGAGTTGCAGAGAAAACTTAACTGAGTTTGTAAATATATACCAATCTGCCCACCTCTTGAAATCATGCTGCACTTCCACCCTACCATACATTTCTCATATTTAAGAGGTTAATATCTCTTGCTCAAAAGTGTTAGAACTACAAAACTGGAAACACATAATAACCAAAGAAATTTTAGCTTCCTTCTCTTTATATAAAAGATGAAAACTATGAATCACTAACATATTCCTTTAAACTTGCCGCCTGCGCTCCTCCCTCCCTCCCTCACGGTGCCCACTGATTGTTGCCCTCGCCGAAACCCGCTACGCCTCCGCCTCAAGCCCACTCAGCCGCAAGCCCACTCAGCCTCTGCCTGCCATGTCCCTCCCTCGCTGAAGCCAACTCGGCCTCCGCCCATCCATCCCTCGACGCAAGATGTCAGTATACTTTGTTGTTTGATTTTTGATTTTGGGTTTTCTGGAAGTTCAATTTTCGGTTTGAGACTGGTAACTATATACACTTTTGGGTGTTTTGAGTTCTAATTCTACAAGAGAGGGTAACAGAAGGTTAATTCTTCAATTATGTAACCGTGGTGTTTTGTTTTTGAAATTTCAGTCCGACGCTGATGTTGCTTTACCCTTTGTCAGTACCTCTTATGCTCCCTCTATTTGATTTACAGTACCTAAACTTCAATATCAGTCTTACAAATCGTAAAATTAGAAAAGGCACAGTGGATCAGTTATACTTATATCTTTGCACAAACTTCTTTTAAAATGGTGAGGTTTATAAACAGAATGCTGATATTTCCTCAATTATACAAGCGGAACATGTTTTTTTGAGGCGACTGGCCAAAAAGCCATGCCGGATTTTCCATTAAAAAGAAATTAAAAGTCTGTACATTTATTATAATTGATAAGAAATAAAAGAAAAGAGAAAAAGAAGAGATAGTAGCACCAGGTGTGCTAAAAGCAAAGGTTCCTAATCACATCCTTCCTATTTGCATGATGTCCTATTATTTTCTCCTACGAAATGGAAATAAGTCATCTAGTCTTCACTGCTCTGCAGGGCTGGCACCATTGCTGGCTGAGTCGTATCCATGGCTCCCTCCCATAGTGTTACTTCCGCCGAGATTACCATTAGTAAGGCGGGCGGCTGCCTCGCGTGACCTCGAAAAATTCTCCCATTGCGTTCTTTCCATAGGTTCCATAGTGTTGAAGCAACAAGTCTTAAGTGTCTGGTGCCGGTGCGACTGTTGTTGTATAGCCAGTGCGGGAAATCTTCGATGAACACCGGAGGTGTTACGTTGTTTGGAAGAATGTCCCCCCATACTGTTTTGGAAAATGGGCAGGTGAAAAACAGGTGCTCGGTGTTCTCCTGAAGGGTGTGCCCACATAGCTTACAAGAGTCGCCACATGGCCAGCCTCTTTTTTGTAGATTCTCATTTGTCAGTAGTTTATTTTTTAGCAAAAACCAGAGAAAATACTTGATTTTTGCGGGGACTTTGAAGCTCCATGGTATATCTGGGTACAGTATCCTCATGCCCGGATCTGTTAGAAAATTGTATGCTGTAGAAGAGCTGTATATTCCTGAGGCAGTTAAGTTCCATCTGAGTAGCTCGCCTGGCTGGGGGTTAGTGGTGCAAGCATGGAAACATGGCAAAAGGGATAGTAGTTCTCTAATGTAATGTGGTGAGTCAGGGGCATCACCCTGAAGTTCATGCAAGTCAGTTATACTCATTTGTGTGCGGAGTTTTGTTGGCCATTGGTTTTGTGGATAGTTGTAAAAGAGCCAAATCCATCTCAATAGTAGTGATATGTTTTGAGCTCACAAGTCCCTGATCCCCGCTCCTCCGAATTTCTTTGGGAGGCACATCACCTGCCAACTTACGAGGCAATGGCCTCCTGAAAATGTCATATGGCCTCGCCATAGGAATTGTCATGTAATTTTGGTGATGCGATCTAGCACACCTTGTGGTAATAGAAACACTTGCATGTAATAGACGGGTAGCGCATTTAGGACAGAATTAACAAGTACGGCTCTACCGGGGAATGATAGATCCTTGCCCTGCCATCCTTGCAGCCTTTCTTCAATCGAGTTTATCAGAGGATCGAAAGTTGAAATAGTCGGTTTTTTGTGTGTGAGGGGCAGGCCTAGGTATGTTATGGGGAGTGATTGTGGCGAGCAACCAATTATCTGAGTTATGGTTTGAATGTGTTGTGGAGGGATACAAATTGGAACAAAAGAGCTCTTTTGTGGGTTAAGTTGAAGCCCCGTCATAGTTGCGAAGTTTGTGAGCATTTGTGATATGGCGTGCAGATTTTGAGGGTGCGCAGGTGTAAATATAATAGTGTCATCTGCAAACTGCAAACAAGCGAAACATGTTATATTGACATTTCTTTGTTGTTTTTAATTAATCAGGTTTGCTTCAATTCAGGCAATGGAGAGCGCAACGAAGGTTGATGATGAGCAATGGTTAGCCTATTGGATCTTTGTTGACCCCTGAAAAGGGTCACCTGTGGAGAAACAAAATTAAAACTGCTGACCAAAAAACTCAGAAGCAAAAAGAGAAAGAGAAAGAGAAAATGAAAGGACTGATGACAGAGAGATTCAGTCAAAAGACCAAGCTGATGACAGAGAGATTCAGCCGGAAAGATTCTTCAAATAGGTCGATGAAAGAAGCATTCGACTGAAAATTCCTTGAAAAGACGAGAAGAAAGTCAACCAAGGAAAGCTGTTAACAAAGTTCAGCTGAAGAATTTGACCAATGGTCAACTACTTGTTGCTATGAAGAGAAAACAAATGTCTCTCATAACTTCAAGAAAGTGTATTTAATTTGAGTTTCTGAGCTCAAGGAATATAAGAAATAAGTCAGCAACCAATAAGAAATCAAACAGACAGCAGCCAATTGAGACAGAGACTGGAACCGAAACAGAGTCATTCAAGCGCTTCAATAGTCCCACATCTACTATTCTGACAACAATCAAGGACATATATATTGAGACTTTGTTTCCCGAATCAAGCAGTTTGGAGACACCAGAAGATGTCAAGAATACACCAACTCAAGACATCTGCTGGTGCCCCCAAACTGCTTTTGTCACAAGAACAAAGGGAAAGATGAAATGGGGGGGATCATGTTAATCTACATGAAATTCTGAGAATTTTGACATATTATTTGCGAAATTCCGAGTATCAGGGCTCAAGATATACCAATTACAAAATCAACAAAACTGACCAATCAGGAGGTGACACGTGGCACTCAACGCCAGGTCAAACTGACAAGTGGGGCCCACATGTCAGCAAAGAAAATAAGAAAAATCAGATATATCAACCAATCAGAAGGTGACACGTGGCAGTCAAAGACAGGTCAAACTGACAAGTGGGGCCCACATGTCAGCAGAGAAAACAGAACATCAGATTAATTTTGGGCCAAGATTGATTTATGGGCCAGATGTTTAAATTGGGCCGAATTAATAAATAAGGAATTAGATTAAACTAAGAAAGAGGCCCAGTTTCCCAAATCACCCCAAATACTAAACAGAATTCAGAAATGAATTCTGACAAGTGGGGCCCACCTATCTGATGGAGCCCACCTGTCATGGACAGAACACAGAAGGTCTGGGAGAATAATAAGAAAGTGTGTGGCATGTCACTGTGACCTGCCTAAAGCCTAAAACCTACCCACTACACCAAAAACTACACAGTTCAATTCACAGAATAAGTAAAGGGCTGGAATTTGAATTATGGGCTGGTTAATGGGCTAATCAAATTAATTAACCAAATGGGTCAACCATAGGCCGACACCTGTGCAGATCAGATTAATCATTTCACTAATTGAATTTCTGACACAAGGGGCCCACCTGTCAGTTCAATAATGGGGCCCACCTGTCAGAAAAGGGGGAAAACTGTCGCCGCGCCACCACCACCTTCTCCGGCCAAATTCTCCCAACTCCGGCCACCATTTTAAGCAAGTAATATACCAATCGAATCGTCTCAAGAAGCTCTATTCAATTATGCCCTAATTGCAAGCTATTGCTCACTGTACAAGAAATGGGGACATGAGAACCAGAAAGGGGGAAAACTGATCTGAAAATGCCCAACTCCGGCGATGGTGGTGGTAGAGCTTGACTGGTGCTTGCCCAAGCTTGCCCACACCTCCACGATGATGTTCAATGCCTCAGATGACCTTCTCCAAGCTCCTAGCAATGAGTTCTACCACCAAAGTCACTGACAGCCCTTCAAATACCAGTTCAGGGCTCGAGCTCGACTCCAGAGATTCAATTGACCAAAACAATTATCAAAGAATCAATAAACATGATCTAATAATGATGGGTAACATGTTAATTGATTAAAAAACATGTCAATTAAGTAAAAAATTGAAAAATCAGGATTGAACAGTGAAACTGCACCAAGTTCAATCTCAAATCGAGCTCAAGCTTCAAACTTTCTTCAATTGATTGATCCCCTGAGCACCAATTAGAGTAGAGGAGATGTTAAAACATGATCTCAATCATTAAAACTCATGAGAAGAAGTGAATCGATGAAACTGTCAATGAAACAGTGAAAAAGAATTGAGTTTCTCACCTCCAAATCGATTCAATTGAAAAATAGAGAAGGGGATGAGTATAGGAGAGTGAAGAGGGATGTTTTATACTCAGGAATTGAGTAGAGAGTGGTGAGAGCTCGTGCTCTCAACAGAATAACAGAATTTCAAAGGAAAATGACCTCAATGCCCCTGCCACCTTGAAATTCAAATTAAAGGGATAATTGGGCTTAACCAGGATGATTAAAGGATTCAATTAGACTCAATTAAGATCCATTAATAACGTGAGAAGGAATTAAACCTGAAATCCACCCCAAACAGACTATGGGGACCTCAACAAGGACTGATTTCTCAGTGAACTCAGTGCAGCAAGCACCAGGCACCACAGCAGCTCTCTCCACTGCATTGGCTCACTGCTCCATGATCAATTAAGCTCCCTTTACACCCTGGAAAAGATCCAAGGCACCAGAGCTCAACAGAAAAGCTTCTAGAAGCTACTGTCAAGCTGAAACAGTGTTCAGCTGGAACTGGTTCATACCAGCACAGCTCAAATCACTCCAAATCACTGCAGCAACCTTGTGGACCATGTGCAGCATCAAAGAATTGATCTTTCAATCGATTTAAACCTCTCCAAAGCCTCAAACTTGGCTGGAATCAGTGCATGACCAGTGGTGACTGAAATCAAGCTTGATCTTTACCAGATCACACAAACCAAGTCCAGGGAAGCTCTCAAGCTATTCAAACATTGCCCAGGCGCCAATTAATCCCTCCCAAGCTGCCAAACAAGATCCAATGGCTGAAATTGAACAAGAACACATCAAATCAAATCCAAGGGCTGAAATCTGCCTAAACTGGTCTCAATCCATGGGACATGATCTTGACCAATCAGAGGAGGTTCCTTCCCCTCTAAGCATCATCAAATCATCCCTATAAATACCCCTCTCAAATCAGAACAACAGACAACACAACCCCAAGCTATTAGCTCACTGAAATTCTGCCAAAATCTGAAACCCTTACCAGAAAACTGAAACACCTTTGAAACACACTCAAATCACTTCACCATACACATACACTTGCTAGGATAGCTTCTAAATACTGTAATCAAAGAGAAGAAATCTGTAATTCAAGAAGAAAGGTGAGAAAACTGATGTAAATTTGTGTTGATGAATGAAAAAGGAGCAGCACGTCTGATTGCTGTTTCCTCATTATTTTGAGCAAATTCTATGATTCTCTTGATTAATTATGTTCTTTAGTTTATTAAATTGCATCTATTTGAAGTTTACTTGCTTGATTCTTGAATTTCTTGCATAAGAACATTGATCTCTTTCAAATAAATTGATTTTCTGAGATTAATGGATCTGAGATGCATTTGCATCAATTCTTTTGCTTTCTTTCTGTTAATAAGATAAATTAAGTTCAAATGCAGCTAACATGAGTTGCCTTGTGCTCTCATGACCTCTTGTGAGCTTACTCCAAGAGTGAGTTGCTTTAAAAATCAATAAACAATTGATCTCTTTCAAATAAATTAATTTTCTGAGATTAATGGATCTGAGATGCATTTGCATCAATTCTTTTGCTTTCTTTCTGTTAAATAAGATAAAATTAAGTTCAAATGCAGCTAACATGAGTTGCCTTGTGCTCTCATGATCTTGTGAGCTTGCTCCAAGAGTGAGTTGCTTTAAAAGTTAATAAACAATTGAAATTAGCACACATGAGCTTGCTTAAGCATCTCATGACCTCTTGTTGAGTTTAACTCCAAGAGTGGCTTAATTACTGTGTTGAGCATGCTCCACAGACCCCTAAGGACTTGTCCAAAGGGTGACTCTCATAGCAAAGCATGAGAGGGGGAGTTGAGCTCAGTAAGAACTGCTGCCCTCCCCAGTTTCCTGAGAACTGAGTGAAAACTCATTCTAGGAGCTAATTTTGACATCAAATCCTTCTTTCACAAGGGGATATGCTGCCAAAATTGCTCCAGGATAAGTTATGAACTCAAGGAAACCTTTTTGAACAGATTTCATCTACAAAATGTAGGGGAAATGCTGCCAAAATTGTTCCAGACTCAAGAAACTGGAAGAGTAACAGAAACTTGCTAAGAACAACTCCTCTCTGTGGATTTATGTTCATAACATAATTAAGTCACATTTTTTATATGTCCATAATAATGTTATAAACATTTCTCATGTAAAAGTTATTGTCAAATTCTGTGTAGAAAAATTCATATGAAAATCACAAGATCTGTTGCACAGAATGACAGAAAATGCCCTTTGCACTGTAAACTTAATGAAACAGTGATCTTTCTAAGTTAAAAGTGTACAAATTATATATCAAAATGTTCATAACAACATGCACTAACTCATTGTCAAAGTTGTTTAAACTCTCATGATCAAAAACATGTCATTCAAGTCCAATAACAGTGAATCTGACTGTCTGTAACACTGAACTGCAAGTCTGAACTTCAAAGAACTGATCTTGATGCATATTTTATGTTCTGGATACATATTTTAAATATTTTATATGAAAATATCATGATTTTCTAAACAAGTTTCATGTATAAAGTTTGATCTAACTCTCTGTAAATAAATTCTCACAAAAATAACAAAGTGACAACTGCATCAGCACAGTTTTCTGTCTATTCTCTGGAAATTTGAATAAAAAAAGTGGTGTCCAGTTTGTTCTTCATGATGCATATTTTTGATAATTTTAATGCATTCCTGACATGATTCTAAGCAACTTTCATCTTTTACACTTGATCTGATTCATTGTAAATAAATTCCTACAAAAATGTGAAATCTCTGACAGGTTTTTGTGAAGTTTGCAAATTTGTCCCTGAGAACTAAAATTTCAAAAACACTGTGAAAAACTTAGAATTAGGACATTTGATGAACATAGAACTTGTTCCTAACATCTTAATGAACATTTCTGTTTAAAAACATTGAACTGTCACATTCAAAAATGTTGCAAATAAATTAAACTGGTAATTTACCAGTTTTCTGTCAATTTCTGCAAAACTGTTAAACTCAAATTCAAATGTGAAATTCAAGTTATTTTGTGAGGTAAATGATGCCAATGCACTGTACACACTGTAAATAATTTGTTTGCATGATTTAAATGAATAATAAGTGACAAATTCACAAAACTCGTACCAAAGAACTGAAAACTGGTACCAACTTTGCATCTGCTGTACAGTCCAAATTGATTTAATTAAGTGTACATACATGTTCTTCACACCAAAATGATTCAAACAAGCCAAACCTCACATAAAATGGTTAAGAATTGAATTAGAATTTTGAAATCGAAATCCAAGTCAGAACTAGCTACAGCACTTCAAAAACGAGCTCATTCGAGTTAAATCCGAGCCCCTCTAGCTCAATCCAACACCATAGATGTGTTCCCCTTGGAGAAACGATCCTAATAGCGTCGGCCGATCAAAAATCCGACCATCCACCACCGAGATCCGCCGTGCACGGCCACCGACGGCCCAAATGAGCCCAGTTCATATCAGGAGCAGCACGAATCTTGATGTCAATCCCTCAGATCTCATCCCTGTCAGTAGCACGAATCTTGATGCAGATTTAAGGACAGCACGAATCTTGATGGCAATCTCACAGATCCTGCTCACATCTAGCAGCACGAACCTTGATGCAGATCCAAGGACAGCACGAATCTTGATGAAAAATCTCACAGATCATGTTCATCACCAGCAGCACGAATCTTGATGCAGATCTAAGAATATCACGAATCTTGATGCAACCTCAGAAAACAAAAAAAGGCCAATTCAGTTCCTAAAAAGTTGGCCCAAAACCCAAATTCGGCCCAAAATTAAAAGTTGGCCCAAAACTCAAATTCGGGGCCTGAAACCCAATTTCGGCCCAAAATTAAAAGTTGGCCCAAAACCCAAATCTGGCCCAAAATTCAAATTCAGCCCAAAATTCAAAGTCGGCCCAGAAATCCAAATTTGGCCCAAAATCTAGTTAAAGTGATTTATTCCGGATTTTCACTAAAAATAATTCTAAAAATAGTTCCCGAACTCCAAAAATTCCGAAATAAATTTTAAAATTCATAAAAAAATATTTTTGATTTTTCCATGTAAAAACATTTTTTTCATTTAAAATTTGAATTTTCAGATATAAATTCAAGTTCAAATTTGAAAAGGAAAACATCCTTTCTTTTATTAAAAAGTGCATAAATAAAAGAGTCAAATCCAAGCATTTTTCAAGTAAGAATGTTTTGATGAAATGTTGTGCTCATTTTAAAAATAAGAAATCAAAATCTTTTCGAATCAAAGGACAAAAAAATCCAGGTTTGAAACCATCGAGCACCTGAACGTCAATTAGGCCAACCGGTTACTAGTTCGTTATTCAGACAACTGATGAAAGCAATACCAAGCTAGGAAACGGCGACGTCTTGCACTTCAGTCAGGAGATCTGACGAGAGAAAAGGTTCTCGGGACCACCAGAGTCGACTCCAGATTTCCTCCAATTGACAGTTGATCATACCCCGACAGAGAGACCGGACGTGAGGCTGTAGATTGGATCCTCGGTTGCAGATAGACTACCAGTCCTGATCTGACGATCGCGCATATCGTTTGAAGCATCTTAAGAAATCAAGTTTGCGCTCGAACGATTGCGGCTTACTAAGTCGCAGGAGGCCTGAAAGAGACATAAGCGTCTCCGGGACCATCAAAAGTGTCCTAGGTTTCCCCGCTAACATAAACCTGAAAAGAGATATAAGCATCTCCGGGATCATCAAAAGTATCCTAGGTTCAACCCACTAACATCCACTAACACTCACTAACAAAATAATGGCAATCTTTACATTTTAAAGTGTGCAACCATTCATGCATATCATTTAAATAAAATTGTTTCTCTTTGTTTTGTACAAATAATTACACAAGTTTTAGCATTTTCCTATTCTTAATCAGAGGTGCCTGTAGTTAATAGCTCCAGGGTAATTAACAATGAGGGCTTGCGCTCATTGGAATCCAAGACCCCACAATCACTTGAAAATAATAAAACCCTTGCACGTGAGTGTCTGAGAGTGAACGTCCCACGACGTCTACTAGCAAACGCACGCATACAGGGGTGACCGTGTCATTTTCCCGACGAGAACGTCCCTTTCTCCTTAAAAAACGCTCTTTCGGGCGGCGAAAAGGGTGGCACAATCTTGTACTCTTTTCTAACTCTACTGGAGATGGTGCTGGAATCTTTAATTTACTGGTATGATCTCCTTAGTTCACTAGAATTTTTTTCTTTCTTTCATTCACATTGAAGGAAAAACAGGTTCTTTTTAGCTATTTATTATTCTTCTAGCTATATTCAGAGATCCAGATTGATCTCGAATAATTAATATCCTTGTAAATGCTTGATTGATGAATTAAGATATGGTTCTTGTTTCCTTGTATCATAGAATACCGACCTGGTACGAGTTAAAATTGTTGTTTGTGGCGTGGTTGGTACTACCGTACTTCAGAGGAGCAGCATTTGTGTCGCACCCCGTTCCCGGAGTGCTTCAAACCAATATCTTTAGCATTCATCTGTCCGCCGGCCAACCTATGTCGCCAACAGAAAAGAAAAGAAACAACAGAAAGGAAACGGAGTCAGCTATAAAGCTCAGTAACCGGTTATTTTACGACGCAGCTTCTCTATAACAGGTTTGAAAACCAGTGATATGTAATTAATCATCTTAGATAAACACTGACTAAATATAAAACCGCTATTTAAAATATGCTCTTTATCTTTAAACACATGCAGAATGTCCAAATAAAAATTATGCTCATACATTCAAATTATCTTTGTCATTTATGTTCTAAATAAAACCCATGCTCTCATTTCTAATATAGTCATCATGAAGTGCTATATATGCAAATATTTATAAGTGTCAAATACTAGAATGCCTTACAAGTTCATTTAAATAAAATCTTTAAGCTAAATATTATTTCCAAAGATTATAACAAATAACAACTAAATCTCAAATCTCAATATTTAGTATGAAAATCCGACTATTTTTATAACTATAAAATACAATGAATAATTATTTATTTCAAGTCCTTTTCACTATAAAAACACTAAAGTTCTTTCAACTTATATTATTCTCACTTTGTTGAGTTAGTATTTATTTCCACAGACTCAGAAAAAACACTCAACCATCTTTCTTAATAAAATTCTCATTCTTAAGGGATATAATATCAGCACAACATCTAATGGCCACACTTTGGAATGGAATCGCACTCAAAACAGACTATGAGTTTGGACCCATTTCGCACTCCTCCGCTAAGAGTGGCATTTCCACCTGCCAAAATGGAAACACGTTCCTTCTAACCGCACGAAGGAACTGACTGTCGTTACGTCTAACGACCCGCTAATCCCGAAGGAATCGCCAACCTGGTACCGGTCAAAACATTCATTCTCCTCGTGTGTTGGTCAACCAGCATTCATTAAATCCCCTCAAAATTCTTTAATTCCTTCTTAACTTGTTGAAAATATCTTATTAGCAACATAACTCTTGATTTGTTTCAAACCAACTTGCATAATAAAATAAATTCCTCGTTATTTCTCTAAAAACATGCAAACAATATATATCCTTGATGTTCAGCTTAAATCAATCAAACATGCGTTTATAATTCATATCTACTACTAACATAATCAAACATTATTTGATAATTCAGATCAATTAGTGATCCATGTTGAAAGTCACGTAAAAGAACTCTAGATAGCAATCAAAATAAAATACAAGTTATAGAGAAGTCCGGTTACCTGATACGAAGGATTCTGATTTATGACCGACACTGGAAGAATAGTTGAATAACAATACTTGACACTTCAAATTCAGAATGAATACATGAAATGACCTCGACATGTCCGATTTGGAAGCCGATCTAAGAATATACATCCTATCAAACTGAAAAGTCGATTGATCAATTGCTTATTTGTATAATTTAATTAAGCATACTTTCCCCCTAATTAACCGAAGGCCTTTCCTTAATTTCACTTGGACCAGAGAACGTCCCCACATAATAATTTATTTGTTATAATCTAGCACGTCATTTGGGTACCTAAGGACAATACTGACAACTAATTATTAAAACTATGATCTGTTAATTTGCCATCCATATATATATAACTGTAATGAAACCTTAATTAAATTTTAAATGCTTGACTTCCAAACCTTTAGTTATTAGCTCATTCCATTAATTACTTTAGTTAAATTACCCAACCCTGAGTACTGCTATGATCCCATATTCGGCCCCTATATGAGCAGATTTAAACTTGCATGCACCCACATTATACTACTTGTTAATTATATACTGCAGTTTAATGCTTACCATTCTATCATCTTGCCATGCACATTCTTTCACTGGTTGCCAACGCGCAAAGTGATTATCTCATCTAAGTTTTATTTCCATCTTAGAAACACTTTGTGTTATATATAGTACTTGCATCCAGTCTATCGAAATGGACAAGATATTCAAAGAGAAGAGGAAGGAAACAAAGTCGGTACGGCCCCTACCTTCTCGATCGACGACGTGCTCCAAGAGGTCTCGTTAGTTAGCTCACTTCGACGCTTCGCACTTGGCCTTCCCTCCTGCCCAAGCTTTCCACGGCTTTGTTACTTAGCTTCCTCTTCTTTACTTCATCAAATTGGTTTGGATGGTGTATGGTTTGATTTTTATTTTGCCGATATATATGTAGAGCTATATAAGTCTTATAGGCTAAGTTTCACTCCACCTGTACCCTCTACGTGTCTTACATCCAATAACTCACAAAGCTACAATAGGTATACAAGTTCACACTACTTTTGACTTCTCCCTTTTTCTCTTTGAAAAATTTACACGTGTATCACTCCCTTTGTGCATGGCATACACTTGTATATATATATATATTTTTTTTTTTTTCTTTTACTTTGAGAATACTTGTATATTTTTCATTGGTTGGCATTTTATACTCTTAAGTATTACAATAGCTAGGCCGGCCTTAGAAATAAAGTAATAGTGAATGGTAGTGTAACATCCCAAAATTTTTATTTTTCATATTTAATGATTTGAATCTAGTAGTTAAATTATTATTCACATGTTGGTATATGAGTAGTCACTTAATTGTTATATTTAATTTAGATACTAAGATATAATTAGTAGGCTATAAAGATAAATTTTTTTTTCATATGTTAGTACATTTAAATATCAATTATCACTTAATTACTATATTTATATATATCAACTTCTCCTTGAATGTTATTTTAGATATTAACAGAAATTGTTGTACATCCATTATTAGGAATACTAAAATTAAAGCAACTAACTAATTAACTAAATAAACAAATAAGTATAATTATGGCATATATAGGGATGATTAGTGCTTCTAATTATTTGACATATATAATGATTAAATACTCAAAATAGATGTGTCATTTGTTTCTGTACTTGTAGTGGTGTTAGGGTCCTGGTTTTAGATACAAAAGATTAATATAATATCATTATCATTAAATGGGTCTACAAGTACTAATACATCCAATACAAACCAATGAGATAATTGCTTTGAGAACTGGATCGGAAAAATAAAGCCCAACCCTTGTAATAAACTCCCTAATTGTGTCTTCTTGAATATAATTAATGTTAGCCCCTTGTTTATTTAATCGAATATAACTTCCTAATTATATCCTTGATTATAACTAAAAAAAAAAAAAAAAAAAAAATCAAGCCTGCGCACCCTTAATAACATAACTACAGGCGGCCACCTGAATTGATTTAGAGAGAGCAGTTTAATTACATAGTCTCCATCCAATTGATTTTCATTATTATTTAAACCTATGTATCATATTTCCAGAGTAAATAAATAATCAATTCAAGAATAAATGGATAAGCAGAATGATAGAAATAAATAAATAACCGCTCAAACCATTGTAATAATCCAAACCTTGCCAGACACATTACGCTGCATATATATATAGCCCTCTAATTAATTATGTAGTAATAAACCTAACCACCATATTCAGTATGCTGTTACCCTTTTCAATTAATAAAATCCCTTGCCGCAACCTATCAAAACCTTATTTTCCCTCTTTGTACATCCGACGCCACACACAAAGAGAGAGAGAGGCCGGGAGAAGAAGAGAAGGAGAAGACGGGAGATCGGCCGGTTCAGATGTCGCACGTGCGGACGACGAGGCGCTCCAACGACGATCGAGACGGCACAAGTCGAAGCGACGATCCGACAAACTAACGCAATTGAAGGTGCGTGGTCTCCCCTTTGGAAATATTTCATATTCATGTGAGGATTGTTTTGTCATAAACAATCACATATCCATTAAATTGCAATGTTATCATTTGATTGAGATTATCCGACATCGCAAACTTTCTTATTCAATCTTCCGAAAATTGATATCATGGAATGATTCATATCGCTCACTGTTATGTTAAATAAATGTGATTCTTAATTATATCCGTACATGCTCTAATTTGACTGATGTTAATTTAATTAACTATTGGGTGTGATTAAATGTTTTTAAGCAAATGTTATATCTGTTTTATTTAAAATCTAAGTGATCTAAATAAATTTTCGTTGACTGGCATATTTTATCCAAATGATATGTGAGAAAATTTGTTACTAGGTTTGCTTCTGTTTTGTAAGTTATAATTTGTATATGATTATGTAATCCGATTTTAAATTAAAACAATGACCGTCTTAATTTATCCAATTAGTTGATATATAGATCCGAATATTGATGACTTTGTTTTAAGTATGATCAGAATCTGTATTTTGTAAGCATATGATATGATTAAAGTATGATCCTTAAGTATGATGTTTTTTTTTTCTAAAAAAAAAAAAAGTATATGATATGATGTATACAATGTTGTAAAATAATAAACAGAATTTGATATATTATAAGAAGGTAAATTAGTAGAAACAATTTGATATGTTGTATATGATCAGATTAAAGTAATTATTGTAAGAGATTTGTGAGATAATAGAACCGAATTGATTAAGTGACCACTTTGAGAGAATGGTAATCGTTTGATTCGACACTATCGACTATCGCTTCGTTCGCCATTATGTTCGGGCTTTTGCCCCCCATTGTGAGAAATTCACGGTACCGTGTCTCTTCCCCCCTCTTTTGTTGATTGCCTCTTTTGTTGATTGATCCGGGACGCTGGATGAGGGATTAGTTCGGCAACGATAGCATTGATTAAGTAATTGATTTGATTGATATTATCGACTTATTGATTAACATTAATATAGTTTCGTACCAGTCTTTGACTATAGTATGTGTTTGAATTGGGACGGTAAACGAAGAACCAGGATTAGGAATATGGCACTACCAAATAGACAGACTCTTAAAAATTTACATTTAATGATTCGATTAAAACACTTCGATAATTGATCTCGATTGTTATGCATTCGTTGGAATTCCTTTATGCACTGGGAAACACTCGGTTTCTCATGCGCACCTTTGTGCCCTTTTTCGCAGGTGAGGAAGAAAAACTGAATTGCCACGTAAATGAAAGATTTTGTTTTTCTCATGAAGACTAGATTTTTATTTATTAATTATGTAAGTGAAGACTTCCGCTGTATATTTATTTTTAATTGTTGTATATTTATACAAAAATGTTATGTTGTAAAAATGTATAATTCAATTGTGGCATGAAATGGTGTTGTTGACTTGCTTGTTTTGACGCCTTGCGTTGAAAAGCGCGGCGGACGGCCTATTTGCCTTGTTATGAAAATCCAGGCCGTTACAGTTGGTATCAGAGCCAGGCAAGTCAATCAATACTAATTTCATTTCAGCATAGAGTGTTATGAGAGCGCGACGTCAATATGATATAATAGTAGCAGTAATAATGATAATAATGAAATCGTAATACTTATTTATGTTAAATAGATAAATCATATAATGATGGATATATAGATATATATTTATATGTTAGAACGCTACATACAAAATTGCTAATCCAATTTTACTCTAATTTTTATTCTGAAAAATATTTTAACACATTTGATCCTTTCGAATTTATTATCTCTTTATGACTTCAACCACAAATTAATATTCCGGTTGCTATTCAAAGCTTATTTGATTGAAGCTATAAAAAAAACATATATATATATATATATATATATATATAATGATAATAATAATAATAATAATAAACTATTCTTAGTACTATGACTAAGAAATTCGATTATTCCTTTATTAAACCTCATTGTGTAAAGCATAAAAGTTGTAGTTAAATATGATTTGTGTAAAAATATAATCGTATAGGTTCCTTTAAGTATAATTACTTCATTTCTATGCTGGTTCATTTTTCTTGGATATAAAATAAAATTCGTTTAGACGAAAAACTTTATAAGTTTTATATATTGTTTAGTAAGATTTGCGCAGCAAAAGCGTGGTGGTTTAATTTCAAATAATAAAATACTTGAAGAAATTTTGAGGACAAAATTCTTTTTAAGGGGGGGAGTTTGTAACATCCCAAAATTTTTATTTTTCATATTTAATGATTTGAATCTAGTAGTTAAATTATTATTCACATGTTGGTATATGAGTAGTCACTTAATTGTTATATTTAATTTAGATACTAAGATATAATTAGTAGGCTATAAAGATAAATTTTTTTTTCATATGTTAGTACATTTAAATATCAATTATCACTTAATTACTATATTTATATATATCAACTTCTCCTTGAATGTTATTTTAGATATTAACAGAAATTGTTGTACATCCATTATTAGGAATACTAAAATTAAAGCAACTAACTAATTAACTAAATAAACAAATAAGTATAATTATGGCATATATAGGGATGATTAGTGCTTCTAATTATTTGACATATATAATGATTAAATACTCAAAATAGATGTGTCATTTGTTTCTGTACTTGTAGTGGTGTTAGGGTCCTGGTTTTAGATACAAAAGATTAATATAATATCATTATCATTAAATGGGTCTACAAGTACTAATACATCCAATACAAACCAATGAGATAATTGCTTTGAGAACTGGATCGGAAAAATAAAGCCCAACCCTTGTAATAAACTCCCTAATTGTGTCTTCTTGAATATAATTAATGTTAGCCCCTTGTTTATTTAATCGAATATAACTTCC
The DNA here is from genome assembly GCA_030179965.1 of Cyperus esculentus. Lineage (NCBI taxonomy): Eukaryota > Viridiplantae > Streptophyta > Magnoliopsida > Poales > Cyperaceae > Cyperus > Cyperus esculentus. The sequence goes on along the minus strand of JASGLE010000003.1, from coordinate 3,162,582 downwards.
TAATTATATCCTTGATTATAACTAAAAAAAAAAAAAAAAAAAAAATCAAGCCTGCGCACCCTTAATAACATAACTACAGGCGGCCACCTGAATTGATTTAGAGAGAGCAGTTTAATTACATAGTCTCCATCCAATTGATTTTCATTATTATTTAAACCTATGTATCATATTTCCAGAGTAAATAAATAATCAATTCAAGAATAAATGGATAAGCAGAATGATAGAAATAAATAAATAACCGCTCAAACCATTGTAATAATCCAAACCTTGCCAGACACATTACGCTGCATATATATATAGCCCTCTAATTAATTATGTAGTAATAAACCTAACCACCATATTCAGTATGCTGTTCCCCTTTTCAATTAATAAAATCCCTTGCCGCAACCTATCAAAACCTTATTTTCCCTCTTTGTACATCCGACGCCACACACAAAGAGAGAGAGAGGCCGGGAGAAGAAGAGAAGGAGAAGACGGGAGATCGGCCGGTTCAGATGTCGCACGTGCGGACGACGAGGCACTCCAACGACGATCGAGACGGCACGAGTCGAAGCGACGATCCGACGAACTAACGCAATTGAAGGTGCGTGGTCTCCCCTTTGGAAATATTTCATATTCATGTGAGGATTGTTTTGTCATAAACAATCACATATCCATTAAATTGCAATGTTATCATTTGATTGAGATTATCCGACATCGCAAACTTTCTTATTCAATCTTCCGAAAATTGATATCATGGAATGATTCATATCGCTCACTGTTATGTTAAATAAATGTGATTCTTAATTATATCCGTACATGCTCTAATTTGACTGATGTTAATTTAATTAACTATTGGGTGTGATTAAATGTTTTTAAGCAAATGTTATATCTGTTTTATTTAAAATCTAAGTGATCTAAATAAATTTTCGTTGACTGGCATATTTTATCCAAATGATATGTGAGAAAATTTGTTACTAGGTTTGCTTCTGTTTTGTAAGTTATAATTTGTATATGATTATGTAATCCGATTTTAAATTAAAACAATGACCGTCTTAATTTATCCAATTAGTTGATATATAGATCCGAATATTGATGACTTTGTTTTAAGTATGATCAGAATCTGTATTTTGTAAGCATATGATATGATTAAAGTATGATCCTTAAGTATGATGTTTTTTTTTTCTAAAAAAAAAAAAAAGTATATGATATGATGTATACAATGTTGTAAAATAATAAACAGAATTTGATATATTATAAGAAGGTAAATTAGTAGAAACAATTTGATATGTTGTATATAATCAGATTAAAGTAATTATTGTAAGAGATTTGTGAGATAATAGAACCGAATTGATTAAGTGACCACTTTGAGAGAATGGTAATCGTTTGATTCGACACTATCGACTATCGCTTCGTTTGCCATTATGTTCGGGCTTTTGCCCCCCATTGTGAGAAATTCACGGTACCGTGTCTCTTCCCCCCTCTTTTGTTGATTGCCTCTTTTGTTGATTGATCCGGGACGCTGGATGAGGGATTAGTTCGGCAACGATAGCATTGATTAAGTAATTGATTTGATTGATATTATCGACTTATTGATTAACATTAATATAGTTTCGTACCAGTCTTTGACTATAGTATGTGTTTGAATTGGGACGGTAAACGAAGAACCAGGATTAGGAATATGGCACTACCAAATAGACAGACTCTTAAAAATTTACATTTAATGATTCGATTAAAACACTTCGATAATTGATCTCGATTGTTATGCATTCGTTGGAATTCCTTTATGCACTGGGAAACACTCGGTTTCTCATGCGCACCTTTGTGCCCTTTTTCGCAGGTGAGGAAGAAAAACTGAATTGCCACGTAAATGAAAGATTTTGTTTTTCTCATGAAGACTAGATTTTTATTTATTAATTATGTAAGTGAAGACTTCCGCTGTATATTTATTTTTAATTGTTGTATATTTATACAAAAATGTTATGTTGTAAAAATGTATAATTCAATTGTGGCATGAAATGGTGTTGTTGACTTGCTTGTTTTGACGCCTTGCGTTGAAAAGCGCGGCGGACGGCCTATTTGCCTTGTTATGAAAATCCAGGCCGTTACAGGTAGTATGCATAGAGAACTCCAAGTGTGATGCCCATAATTTTACCCATCCAATATATTTGGTGAAATAAGCCTTCTTTATTGCTAATTTGCTATTATATAAGTTAAAAATGATTTCTTTTATTATTTTAAATTTGCTATCATAACAATTTGTGTATGATAAGTGTGTCAGGGAACAACTAAGAAGATTGAATGGAACCGGCAAAGAAGGCAGAAAATCAAAGACCTCTTCTTCTTCGCCGAAAGACAAGGACAAGCTAAAGAGCAAATTCATTGATGATTAAGTGATGAGATTATCACTAAGTTTGATGGTGATACTTTTTATCACTGGCTGGTTTTATATCATAACCTTAATCAACTATTAGAAGGTCTAGAACTGTTGATGATAAGATCTATAAGATACATTTGTTTTGAATTTGCTATTATATACATAGCATGATTTGTGCATTATGTGAAGCTCGGAGATTGAATTAACTGGAGTAAAATTTGGGCTCAACTGGTATCTTTTTTATTTTCAGAGTCCTTCCTTTCATTTCTTTTATTTTTCAGATGATTTGATTAACCAATATTCTTTGGGTGCAGGCTCATTTGCTGGCTAATTGTTGGATAATTATTTCTGACTCAACCTGACAAGGACTCCGAATCTGTGTAAGTTATGTTATATATTGCTTGATTTTCGCATTGAAAAATAAATAATCATTTTCATTGAGTACTGGTTTTGGCTATCAGTAGTTCATGGAACTTGTGATGAAGTTAACATAAGAAGCATTATTGATCTTTGATTCATTAACATGAGAAGCATCATGGATTGGAGAGTTTGTAAAAAAAAAGTTTGGACTTTGAAGTATTAAAGCCATAATTAGTGGGTTAGTACTGTGATTGTACTATCAGTCTTTTTATCTGAAACTTGTATTTGTGTATTTAGATAATGGTTTGAAAACTTCCAGTTTGTACCTCCTAATGCCATTGAGATATCTTGTATTTTATTTTTTTTTTCCTTAATTTTTGTCCAGCAATCATTAATATGGAGATTAATTGACGTATATCTGATTGTGTAAATGGTGTATAGCTTCTTTTTTGAGGAGTATATATAAATGGTGTATAGCTCTTGAATTATTAAATTAAGGACCATACAGGATACAGCTCTCTGGCTCTTGGAAAAAAAAAAATAGGATATCCATATTAAAAAGGATGACGAGCGAAGGGATCCGGTCACAACTAACAATTTGACAACTAACTTTAAAATAAATCCTTAAGAAATCTTAAAAATAGAAAATATTACTAACATTCTCTTGAACTTAAATATCGATTTGTGTTTCAAATATTATTCAATTTGAATGTTAATTGATAATTCATCAAAAGTTATTAAATTAGAACCGTTACAAATGTTACAAAATTTTTATTGTCTTTGATGGAGTACAAAATGACATCAATCTTAATAAGATTTCTTTAGGATTTATATGAAAGGTTGGTTGTTATGGTTATCAAATTGTTTAGTTATCATCTGATCCCATCTCAATTAATTATACTGTTAAATGCTTCAATTGTTGTTAAATGTCATTCGATCAGATCGACTATACATCTCTCTCTTCAAACTTGATATAATATATCTTGTGAGTATATGTGTTGCTTGATTCAATTGTGAATCTCTGGCATTGTTGTTTGATACTTGTTTCAGGCAAAGCTAACATTTAAGAAAAAGGATTCAAGTGCTTCCTTCAAATCAGGAGTATAAGATTGGCCTCAGTGATTTGCCATGCTGGGAACAGACGTGAGCCAATTTTCAAGCTTTCATTATTAATTTTGTAGGAATATAGTGTGAACAAAGAATGTGTAAGGAAAAGTAATTGAAATTTTTTTCACAGGTTTATATATGTTGAAGCAAAACAAAGGTATTCCCAGTTCCCAGTCATGGTGAGACGGAGACAATCTATAAGTCTAAAATCTAGCTAGAAATGAACAAAGTTAAATGACAAAAGCAAAAAGGAGTTTTCATGTTTGAAATATTATTTTTGGTTTGATGCATATTTTGAAATTCCTTGAGAATGGAAAGAGTAAATTTGTGACGGAACATAATATTTTGATTGTAAATCAATCAGCTTTCCCATTTTCACTTCTAATTCCAACTTGATATAGGTGATGGGCAACTAAATAAGAGCAGGCTGGAGGTTGGTGTGGTGAGTCTGCTGTGGTAAAGGAAGGTTGATGGTTTGTCGAACTTTGTTTGTTTTTTTTTTTTTTTTTTTTTTGAGGTAGCAGGCGATCGCCTACCATATTTTCATTTAAAATAGAATTAAAAAGGGAGTACATAGATGCTATTTAAGTGAAAAGAAGAAAAGTAAGACAAGCTACAAAGAAAAAACACCCTGAATACTTGGATGCTGTTTGGTAGAGAGTGGCCAAGTACCTCTTCTCACAATCGCACCAGGATACTTTGAGGTGATTATTCTATTGTATTTTTATAAAATAAATTTGGGATTAAGTGGATATAATGATAGTTTGATATTGTAATGTTACATTAGAATTAGTATAAAGATTGAATTGTTAACTGAAAACACATCCTTCCGGTCAGATCAGAAAGATGTGGACATTCCATACATTCAGTCTATGACAATGAATGGTTCATCTAATGGTGGTGTATTGGACACATCACTGAGGTTAGTGCCAATCTAATGGTGTTAAATTAGATTTAGTATTGAGATTTAGTATAATCTATCTTTTCGTAATTTTGATCAATCTGGGTATGAATTGTGTGATATTCATATAATCTATTATAATTAAGATTTATTATTTTATCTGATTCAGGTTAGCGCCAAGTGCGATTACTCATTTCCCTTGTAACATTCTTTTGGCGCTCTCGCTTTTGAATCTACAGAAGAATACATAACTTGCTTCTCTTCACCTCTTGAGTCCACCCAAACAATCGCAAAATTTAATCAACAAGGTATTGTTTCAGTTCTTCAAACTGAATTGAATTTGATTAATTTGTGTAATTAATGAATCAACAAGGTATTGCTTCATAACTGATTATAATTATTTGAGTGAAAAGAAATAGTGCCAATCTTTTCTTTGGATTCGTGACAAGAAACATCAAAGTATATATCTTCTGAACAATTGTATTTTTTTTTTTTCTATTTTCTTAAATTTAGTTTGAGATTTTTGACAAACATGTTAAGAGCACAGCATGTCTCTGACCACTTGACAGAGCACCAGCATGTTTCTCTTGTGGCAGAGTTCCATCACTTGACATAAATGCCCTTATTGCATCTGTCTCCGACCATTCCCTTTGCAGCAAGTGCTGGGGAGGCTGAGGAGGTTGAGAGTTTGAAACTTTGAATTGAGAAGTGGAGATTAATCACATGTAATATTTTAAAGTAGCTATTTCATCTTTTAAGTGTTAAGTGGATCATTTCATTTTTTTTTTTGGTAGTGGTTAATTTTGTTTGTATTGTGAAATTGTTAACTATTGGTGTATGGTGTATTGACAAATTCTGTATATCAAATTCATGCATGGATTTGCACATATATAGTTGTGTCTAAATTTAAAACAGTCTGTCCTTTTAAATGAAGAAGTGACTATCATGTATTTGCAATTTTTCATCTTGCGGTGTCATTATGTGTGCAGATGATCGATTTGTTTGCGATTATTAGTACAGAAAGGGCTCGTTCGGCAATCCAACGAGGATCAAAATTTGATCCGCACTAAGGAGTTCACGTTCGGATGTCTTGATCCATACAAAAGTGCTGAGAAGGCTTGAGCAGGGGCGGAATCAACGGCAGTGCCAGGCCGTGCCCGGGCACTGCCTTGATCCCAAAAAATTTTCCCCACTTATACATTCATACTATGTATATTAATGGTATGGTATAATAAAAAGTTTCAATTAATTATAATGGTTGTATATGTACATATTATTAAAGAGGAGGGATCCATTGACAATCTTGACAATTTGATATTTTATTAGTGAGGCTATTTTTTTGGAATTTGTTTAGCATTTTTTTAGATATTTTAAAATGTCACCTATGGTTTATAATTTTTTAATCAGGTCACTTTTGAAAGTATCTTCAAAATATTAAGAAGTTACTAAAAATTTAAAATTTAATTTACAAGTTAAATTGGATATAAAGATCATAGTGAATTGTTCAGATCGACTATAATATTTTGAAATTGGAGACACGGCCAATAGTACGGAGCAATTTGTACTATTAGTAGTAAAATAGCCTCACTCTAAAAAATTTGTAAAAAATCATATAAATTCTCAAAAATAGAAAAAAGTTTACGGTAGTATTTCTTAACTTATAGATTGATTATGTTTCTAATTATATTAATTTAAGTTATATTTGATAGCTCTTCAAAGATCCATTAAATTACAACCGTTAAAAATATACAAAATTTTGATAAGCTATCAAATGATAACCAAATTGACTGAAATTTAAGACACTATCAATCTACGAGTTAAGTAATGCATCCATAAATCTTTTTTTATTTTTAAGATTTTTTATGAATTTTTATAAATTTTTGAAATGTTTCATTGTTAAGATTGTCAAAATAAGCGTTGTCAACGGATCCCTCCTCATTATTAAATTGTTTCTTAAATTTCCCTATGTAGGTTGTTTTGATGTTTTTTGGCTCCAAGACATTGGAGATGACTCATCCATTACTTATTTTGTTGATTAAATATATAGTTGGCTTTTAATGTTATAGTTTTTATTTCTTAATCTATTAATTGAATATGCATATTTTGGAAATTTGATTATGACAATTATAGAAAATTTTTTTATCATTTGATCTTTATACATAATTGATTTGACGTTCTAGAAAATTATATAGAGACTAAGGCATCGAGCTTCTCGGCACCCCCTTCAAATCATTCCTGGTTCCGTCACTGGGCTTGAGCCATGGGGTTCTTGATCCGGGTAGCGGATCAAGCCGGTCAGCAGAGGAGGCTTAAGGAGAGGTTCTTGATCCGCATTAAGGAGTACGTGTTCGGACGGATCAAGGAGGATCAAAGTGTTGAGGAGGCTTGAGGAGACTTGAGAGCAAGCGCTCCAAGTTCATATCATTTATGGCTGTGCGAATATAGGCCAAGTGCAGACCTTGTAGTGTACTTGTAATTTTGTTGTAAGCTTTATAAACGTTAGATGCTTATATTTTTGTGATGCGCTCCAAGTTCATTTTATTGTTGTAACCTTTTAATTTTTGAAGTGAACTCTTAATATATCATATTGCGGGCTTCAGAAATTGAAAAAAAAATATATCATTTTGTATCGATCTATTAATTCGCAATTTTAACAACAAATTAATTTATTGGACCGTAAATTAGACATACTATATAATAATGTTGGTATATAAATTATGACTTGACCGCCGCATGGCGCGGGTCAATTCCTAGTATATATATAAGGACTAAATTCCAAGAGACAGGGGCTAGACTTTGACTCATTTAGGCTAGACACATACTAAATATATACTTCGTACTTAGCTAGTACTTTGTAGCTAACACTCGTTTGTCAATTACAAAAATAGCTGTCATAACTCATAAGTACACATACAAACACACGAAACGAAGGGGAAAAACAAATTCCAGCACGAGATATTTTCCATTCAACGTGCTGTTAACAAAATTAAGTATAAAGGATTAAATGCCCGGCAAATTATTGTGTCCAACATTCAATATGCTATTAACAAAATTCAGTTAAATGGATCGTATGGTGAGCATTTTTCTGGGAGACCTACAGCACAAGATATTTTCAATTAACCATTCTTCACGTCAGTCTATCATTACACTTGTTCCTCGATCGGTCGTATGGTGAGCTTTTCTCTGCAGGACATAATACAGCATGAGATAATTTTTCAGTCAAACATTGAATTATGTAACAGACCTTTGTAATGTTTATCGCAAAATTGTTTTATGTTTTTGCATAAAATTTGATGTTTTCCTTGTCACACTCTTGATTCGAGATTCAAGAGTTTTAGGAGGAAATCGATTGATTTGATCATGATTCGTGATTGAATTCGGAAATTTGAGAATTCGATACTCGGAATTGGAAGAAAAAGAACGAAAATCGGATAATTTCGGAATTCTATTTCATCTCAATATTTTTCACATTTCAACATTCCAATTACATTAGCAAAATGGATTTATATAGGCCAACCCCACCTAACATAATTACTAAATTGCCCCCCACCTAACAACATAATTACTAATTAACCCCTCACTTAATAAAATATTACCTAAATTACCACTATATCCTATAACATGACATTCCCCTCCCCTTAAAACAATCCTTGTCCTCAAGGATTGGATTAAAATGAACATAAACAAGATATTAGGCTTTGGAGGTGGTCTCATTGCCCAAACAAAGACACAATAAAAAATCAAAATAATAGACTTGCCTTGAATATTTCAAAGGCCGGGAACGCTTCGGATTTCTCCTTCAGGAAATATACCCAACACTTCCTCGAGAAGTCGTCGATGAAAGTGATGAAGTGCATCTTCCCTGTGAATGAGCCCGGGGTGATCGGTCCGCAGATGTTGGTATGAATCAGTTCGAGAGGCTTTTTTGCATGAAACTGCGCCTTCCCGAATGAAGCTCTCATCTGCTTTGCGACCACGCAATCTTCACAAAATTTCTTTTCAAACTCGAGATTCGGCAGTCCTTGCACTCCTTGCTTCTTGACTAACTCCTTGAGTCCAGTATAACCCAAGTGCCCGAACCTCCTGTGCCACAACCAGGCCTCATCCTCCTTGTCTGCCTTAAGACATTTCTCCTCGATTCTCCTCAGATTGAGTTTGAACATCCAGTTCGCACTCATCTCGATTCGAGCTATCTCCCGCCCGATCTTATCAGTCAGATGTAGGGTCGTACCCTCCATCAGCTGCCCCATACTGAGTATGTTGCTCTTCATCTTCGGGATGTAGTTTACATCCTCGATTGCTCCAACATTCCCACTCTTCTGCAGGAAGTGGATTTTACCTCGGCCTTCCACCTGGACCCTCGAGTCGTCACGGAACTCGACTGATCCTCTCTTCACAGTCAGCTCTCCAAACATGTGCTTTAGGCCGGTCATATGATTGCTGGCACCGGAATCGAGATACCATATTGTATCACCTTCGGAACACTTTGTGCTTCCCGAAGTCGAAGTGCTTTGAGACATCAACAACACCTCATCGCCCCCCAACACCTCTGCGTAGTTGGCTTTGCCTTCTACCTTTTTGTCTGCCCAGCAATCCCGAGCATAGTGCCCGTGCTTCCCGCAATTGTAGCAATCTACATCGGGTTTCTTGCCTTTGCCATCCTGGCTTCGGCCTCGACCTCGCGAGTTGGAGCTCGACTGGCCCCTCGAGCTTCTACCTCGGCCACGACCTCCACCACTGCTGGACTGGCTGTGTCCTTGTCCCCTCTGGACATACATAGCCTTCTCTTCAAGAGACACTTTGGCTTGTAAAGCCTCTTCGAGTGACTCTTTCTTCTTCAACTTCTTCCTTTGTTCGTGTGCCATGAGGGAACCTTGCAACTCGTCCACCGACAGTTCTTGCAAGTCATTCGACTCCTCTATTGCGCACACAACATTCTCGAAGGCATCTGTCAATGACCAAAATATCTTCTCCACGACCCTATTCTCGATCAGTTTCTCCCCATTCCTTTTCAGGTTGTTCACCACCACCTGCACCCTAGCGACGTAGTCCGAGATCTCTTCGGATTCCTTCATGGTGAGTGACTCGAACTCTCTTCGTAGAGTTTGCAGTCTCACCTGCTTGACCCTTTCAGCTCCTTTATAGGCAGCCTCGAGAATCTCCCAAGCCTCTTTCGAAGTCACTGCCCTAGCGATCTTCTCAAAACCAGCTTCGTCTACAGCCTGATACAGGATGTAGAGAGCCGCCTTGTCCTTCATTCTTCTTTCTCGCAATGCCTTATTCTGTGCATTGTTGAGAACTATTCCGGCTTCGGGCTCAACGAATCCTTCCTCGACTATTTCCCAACAGTCCTACGGTCCTAGCAGTGCCTTGACTTGGATGCTCCAGTTGTCATAGTTCGACTTTGACAACTTCGGTATGGACATCCCGAGTGAACTTCCTCCGAATCCAGCCATAGCTCTGATACCAATCTGTTGAAACTCAGCCTCCTTTGGACTAGCTTGAGCCAACCTCGAGTATACCTCAGCGCTTTGCTAACCGAGCGTATCTCGTACTATACGACTTACCCGAGGACCTTGCGCTCGGGGTTCACTCTCTCACCGAACTGACACTCTGTGATGAACTGGAATATGGGAGAATAAAACAGAATAAAACTGGATCTTTGATCCGGGAGAAGGAAGAGAAATAGCTGAAAGCTGTTTTGTATTAAACTCTGAAAGTTACAAACTTTTCTCTCTCTTTCTCTTACAAATTTACACTACTCTACTACTATATATACTACTACATTCGAACTACTCCTACTACAAAAGTCTACAACTATCTATTTCTAGATACAATGCTGCCAAGTGTCCTGTGCTCCTGCTAAGCTGTCTCTGACAAGTGCAGCTTGCTGTCAGACTAGTAGTTCGAGCTTCTATCCCGAGATTCCACATCCCGAGGTTCCTCAAGTCTCTCACTTGGAACATCGCCGAGCTCCTGCTCGACCATCCTTCTCGGGTTCGGCATGACATCGAGACTCGAAAGTCTTCTCACTGCTGCTGCTGCTGCTGAATTTCTTCGGGTTCGGGGTGGGGCTCAAGTTACCCACATAGTTCGAGTTTCCACTTCGGGTTTCACCCGAGCTTCCTCCTCGGGTCACACCCGAGCTACCTCCTCGGGTTATACCCGACCTCGAGCTTCCTCTTTGGGTTGTACCCGAACTACCACTTCGGGTTGTACCCGAACTACCGCTTCGGGTTACACCCGAGCTTGAGTTACCCTCCGAGATTTCGAGCTTGCCATTATTTCCAACAGCGAGTGCTGGTCTCAGATGGTGAGCTCAATTTCTTGAGTTGGAGGCAAGCCGCAGATTTCAGCGTGCTCGGCTTGCTCGTCGGAGGTAAGTCGGATTGTTGCTTGAAACCGGAATTTGGCGCAGGAGGAAGGAACATTCGGGATGGCAGATGCGATCTTTCAGCTCTGATACCACTTGTCACACTCTTGATTCGAGATTCAAGAGTTTTAGGAGGAAATCGATTGATTTGGTCGTGATTTCGTAATTGAAGTTGGAAATTCGAGAATTCGATACTCGAAATTGGAAGAAAAAGAACGAAAATCGGATAATTTCGGAATTCTATTTCATCTCAATATTTTTCACATTTCAACATTCCAATTACATTAGCAAGATGGGTTTATATAGGCCAACCCCACCTAACATAATTACTAAATTGCCCCTCACCTAACAACATAATTACTAATTAATCCCTCACTTAATAAAATATTACCTAAATTACCACTATATCCTATAACATGACATTCCTTCCTCCCTTTTATCGGAGACAATGACAGTGTGTGTTCACGATTTTGCGATCAGTCAATCCTTGATCCAGAGACAATCTATTGCGTACTATACAAAATTGTCAGACAAATTTTTCTTTTTGGTAGAATTTTCAAAAAAAAAAAAAAACAAAAAGAAAGAAAGAAAAACCGTTTGACAATTTTACCAAAAACATAATGAAGAAATTTTGATAGAAAAAACTGTCAATGTCCAAAAGGAGAATTCAGGCCGGTTCTACTGTGCTAGTCTGATTTGGGCCATCATAGATGGGCCTATGGGCTGTAGGTATGGCTGCCGTGTTTAATTTTGAGACGCATGTCTTAAAATTTCCTTTTCATAATTGGGCCCATCTCTTTCAGATAGGCCCATTGATCTTGCTCTTTCTCTGCTGTGGCCCAAGCCCGAATGTTCCCGAATGTTCATCATGCCTACCGATTACAGAAGCATGTGTTAAGTGCCTATTTGCAACAATGGTCAGAAATTGAGGGTATTTTTGGAGTTTTTTTTGTAAGGTTTATTTTTTGGCTAATTCTGCTATGGATTAGATAAAATATGGGCCATTCATTTTTCTTAATCAGATGGTTACGACATGTATTTCAGATACAATTAAAGAGACAAGTTTAATAAGAATCGCTAGATTCAAAAATAAAAGATTGTTTAGCCGATCATAGCAGAACCACTTATATTTTTTTATACGTAAGGGGGCCAACGTTCAACGGTATGCATGCAATCCCTTCAAAAATCGTTTGGTAATTTTACATGTATATTGGAATACCAATCCCTTCAAAAATCGTTTGGTAATTTCACATATATATTGGAACCAATGTTATTGAATTGTCTGATGCTTGTATAGTTTGCCTCTATCAAACTACGAAAATGTTTTATTCTGTCTTTTTTCCTCAGTACTTTTTGTTGTTTTTCACAGTATTGCATGGAGACTGGAAAATGCATTCATATTCTGTCAAAAGTGTTAGGTCTCACCTCATCTTTTGGAAGAATTCCATCCAACATTATTTGTAAAAATAAAAAATCATGCACTACTTATCTTAACAAGATTTATAATAAGCATTTTCTCAACAATGAAAGTATACAATCAAACAAACAGTATAATTACTCAAAAAGAGTTACTGATATTTCAAAATAACATTCTTGTTTCTGCTTCCAAAGGAAAACCATTCTCTTTATTTTTGAGGAACATAAAAGGTACAAAGCTGGAATAATTAAATCTCAAAAGCAGACATGTCGAAGATATCAGAAAGACCAGTACCGGTCTTGAACGTAATCTTGTCTTTTTTACTCTCCTCAACGTAAACCTCGACAACGGAAAGCCAAATCAATAGCTCCCTAGTCTTAACTCCAGTTATCAACTTCAACTTGCCTTTCTCCACAAAAGCCGTCACCTCGGTGGCATAGGACACCAACTGCTTGATCTTCTTGAAATTATGCTCTACCTTTTTCTTCTGAACAAACCATATGAAACTAGTGTCACGGTTATACCCGAACTCTTCTATGTTTTCAAGAGGAAGGAGACCGTTTGGCAGGCCAAGCTCTTCAAGCAGTTGAAGGGACTTCTTCTTGCAATCGCCATCTCCTCGGATGACATCAGCGCCTTCACGGTGGCTTTCAATGAGTTTAGTTGCCATTGTATTTTTCTGAGGTGTGTCTAATTTGCTCACTTGCTTGGTATGTGTTGTAAGTTGATATGATTAGAAAGTTATGGAGGGATTGTGTTGTAAGTTGATATAATTAAAAAGTTATGGAGGGATTGGGTTTATATAGAGGGGTGTGAGTATCATAGTAACAAATTATCGATTCGGGATTCGTTCGGCGAGGTCAAAAGTTCGTGATTCGGGTATTATTCGGGTATAATTCGGGAATAGTTCGGCTTATATAATATAATAAAAAATATATTAAAGTGCCAATATTTTTAAAAACCAAATAAAAAAGCACAAAATTTCCTTCAAAACGGTATATAATGTGTTTTATTCGCGAATAATTCGCGTATAAAACGTTTTATTCGCGAATTATTCGCGAATAAAACGCATTATATATCATTGGGTAGTATTATGCGGGATTCGTTCGGCTCTTGTGAAAAAACGAATTATTCGCGAATTATTCGCGAATAAATCGCGAATCATGTTACTATGGTGAGTATGAGAAATTGACTTGGTACATATTTGGGCACTTATTTATTAAGACAGTTAGCCACATTGGACTTATTTCAGGCGGTTAGTTAGTCACCCTGGCGTGTACCAAAAACTAGGCCCCTGCCCTTAGTTTTGACTTGGTACAATCTTTTGGCAAACCTTGCAGATTGGAGATTTGTTAATTGAGACAAGTTAATTAGTCTCAGCTCTGTTTGCATTGAGATAGTACCAGGTTGACCTTTTGGCCAGTCTTTGCATTAAATGCAAGTAGCTGGTACAATAATTAACTGTCAGAAATGTTGTTGTCACATGTTAAACTTGAATAAGAAAGAACCAACCTCTGGTCTAGTGGCAAAGTATAACGATCTCCGTATGGAAGGTTGTGGGTTCGAAATCTGGATGGAAAGTCTTTTATAGACATTTAAATTTGAGTGGCTTGACCCTCATCTTTATCTCCAAAAAAAAAAAAATTAAACTTGAATATATTACCTGATCTTCCTCAGTAGCATTATAAATATTTGTGCATTCAAAAATTATCTTGTTAAAAACTCCAAGTATCGATAAATATTTCATACTCCAAGTATCGATAAATATTTCATTTCTTTTTATTTCCAAATTGCTTATTATTACTTTATCTATTTTCAATCTCTCTCATTTGCCATGACTCAAAGAGAGTTTTTCTAGTAATGTCTATATTTGACGCATCCAATTAATATTTAATTTTTAGTTTTATGAAATAAATTTATTATTGAAAAAAAAATAAAAAGCGGTAGCCCAATATTGTGGACTAACATCAAACGTACGTCTACAAGTCAGCAGTCAACATTACGCACATAAAAATAATTGCTTTAAAACCGATTACGATTATAAAGCCGTAAAATCATTAAGTAAAGCAATATTGACCAACGGCCAATGTACGTCTAGTATTCTCATTACTTATTTTGTCATGATCTACACGGTTCAAACAAAAGAGCATACCCTGTTTGGTAGTATAGTAAAAGTTTAGTAAGGTAAATTAATGTGTTTAAGTCACTAAACAGAAATGATTTAAGTTGTAGTAAATTAATGCAGCTATATAGATGTTGTAAACTAAATTATCAACATTTCAAATATTTTACACATTCTACCAACTTCACTTCATCTACTTCACTACTATCAAACATCACTGCTTTAAGGTGATTTAGTATTTCTGCTTTAAGGTGATTTCAAGTATAACTTACTTTACGTGAGCATTTTCATTTTCTACCTTTGACTTAGTCAAAGAGTAAGAAAACGCTTACAATATTAACCGGTTAATGAATAATTTCTCCAATTTATACTTATTTGTGCGCCATTCACTAGTATTAAATGGACAATTGGACATACTCCATTTTTTTAATTTTAACGGGGATGTTTTTTGGGTCTATTGTTTGTTGGCATCTTCTTTCTGGTCTTGGTTGTAAACCTTGATAGAATCTGTTTTTGGGTCTTTTTCATCGTCTCTTGTTGAAAGTTCTTTATATCTTTTTTTTGTAATAAATTTTTGCCATTGTGATCTAGACCCCCTCAAAGACTACTGTAGATTTTCAATGGTGACTAATTTTGGTTGTTAATTGGTTTTGCAAGCATTTGCTCCATTAATTTGATGCCTATTGGCGCACATTTGCATGAGATTTATCTATCCCTGCTCCGTGCCATATTGAGTTTGTGAGGTATTTTGAAGATAGAGGAGACAAAAAAAAGTATTGGCATTCAAAATGCAATAAAAATTTTTAAATTTTGGAATAACTTCATTGAACAAGTACATAACAACTACTTATCATACAATCAAATTATGCGATAAAATGTATTACATAATGTAGTATAAATCAAGATTACAGATAATGATAGAAAATTAATGACATTATTTTTATCTAGGCGCATAAAAATAGATAGCAACACAAATTAAATCTCGAAGGCAGACACGTCGAAGGTGTCAGAAAGCCCGGTACCAGTCTTGAACGTAATCTTATCTTTCTTACTCTCCTCAACATAAACCTCGACAACAGAAAGCCAGATTAGGAGCTCCCTAGTCTTAACTCCAGTTATCTCCTTCAACTTTCCTTTCTCAACAAAAGCCATCACCTCGGTGGCATAGGACACCAACTGCTTGATCTTTTTGAAATTATGCTCTACCTTTTTCTTCTGAACAAACCATATGAAACCGGTGTTACGGTTATAGCCGAACTCTTCTATGTTTTCGAGAGGAAGGAGACCGTTTGGCAGACCAAGCTCTTCAAGCAGCTGAAGGGACTTCTTCTTACACTCGGCATCTCCTCGGATAACATCAGCTCCTTCCCGGTGGTTGTCGATGATTTTAGTTGCCATTGAATCCTTTGAGGTATATGTGTTGTTTTGTATATATATGGAGTAAATGAAGTATTACTAATTGAACAATTGAGATGATTTAAATCGTATAGTCGAACATGGTTTATATAGATTAGCTAAGTTAGGGAAGCATGAAGAGGGATGTTAGTTAGTACTTAATTAGTAGTGATACATGGAATTAAATTGGGTTGTATGAGAAGTTGACTTGGTACAATTATGGATATCTATATTTATTGAGACAGCTACCCATAGTAGACTTTTTTCAGGAGGAAACCTGATTATTAGTCAATCATATCTGACGTGAACAAAAAACTAGTTCTGTTTTTTTATAGGAATTCCGGTACGTACCGAGCATGGATGGCACCAAGTTGACCTTTTCCTCAGTTGCATTAAATGTAGTTAAGTAGCTAGCTGGTACAATAGTTAAGAATGTTGGTGTCATAATTTGGACTTAAATTCAACTATATACCTTATGTCCTTATCTACTTCTTTTTTGGTATAAATAAAATTTGTGTGCACTTTAAAAAAATATTTTGTCATAAATATATATCTAAGTGTTAATTAATATATGTTTTATGAAATAAGACGGGGTCAAGATTATCCAACTATTATTAATTCGTGATGAAACAGGCATTCTATAATTGTCATATTTGACACTCTAGATTTTGAACGACGTCAAAGTAATCCAATATATACACGTACATACAAATTAGTTCTCTTTGTTAGAAGAAGAATAAAAAGTAAAAGCTGATGTTGCCCCAAGGGGACCAACGGCCAATGTACGTCTAGTATTCTCATTATATTTATTTTGCCATCATCTACACGGTTCAAACAAAAGAGCATAAGTTGCACACTTGATTCTATTTCATAATTTTAATAATAATTTTCAAAACATTATTTTACATGAGCATTTTCGTTTTCCACCTTTCACCTAGACAAAGAGTAATTAATGCGAACAATATAAACCGGTTAAAGAAGAGTAATTTCTCCAATTAATTGCAATTGTACTTACTGATCTGTGCGGCATTTACTCAAATAAATAAATTAACATCTCCGTTTTTTCATTTTAACAGGGGATGCTTTTTGGGTCTATTGTTTGATTCTTCTTTCTAGAGTAAGAGCTAGTGTCCACCATTTTTATTTATTCATCGTTCCACCATATTTTTAATGAACAAATATCATTTTTATCTTTTTGATCAATAGATATCGTTTTTCAGTGAACAGATAAACTACGGTTTCCAGTGAACACTTATGCGACTGTACTAATTAAGCACATGGGTACGTGTGGTGCGTCAAAACTGTGAGAATGGTAGATGGGCCGGTGATCTACTTTGTAGGGGTGGACTCTACATGTTTCTCTTCTTTCTATTCTTTGTTTTTTATCTTGATAAGATCTGTTTTTTGGTCTTTTTCATTGTCTCTTGCTGAAAGTTTTTTTATATCTTCTTTTGTAGAGAAAATTAGTTATATACCCATTAAAACTTAATGTTTTATATATTTACCTATCAAACTATCATAATTAGATATTTATGCATAAAAAAACTATTTTTCTTATTCATATCCCCATTTCTCAAGTTGGTGGATTTAGATAATTAATTAAGGCAAAATTAAAATAGAAAATACAATTTGTACCATGACATTAAATACAAAATAGATTACAAGAATCTTAAATTGCTGAAAAATTATAATGTCTCACAGTAAAATACTATTTTTTTTTCATACTCGAACAATATATTCATAATTATTTGGCCTTATGAGTGATATTGGTAAGATTAAGGTTTCTAATTTTATATATAAATTTGGAACTGGAAATAGTTATGCACAAAAAAATGAGAAATATCTTAATCTGGATTGTTTTTTCCCAATATGACATCGCCAATGTATTGAACAACTATTAACAGAGAAAATTAATATGAAAGTAAATTTTATGGGTAAATAACAAATTTTAGTGATTTTATGAGGAAATATCAAATTTTGAAAGTTTCAGTGAGTATATAAAAAATTCTCTCTTTTTGTAATTGATTTTTGCTATTGTGGTCTAGACCCCCTCAAAGACTACTGTGGATTTTTTGTGGTGACTAATTTTGGTTGTTGCAATAAATTGCAATTGTACTTACTGATCTGTGCGGCATTTATAAAAATAAATAAATTAACATCTCCGTATTTTCATTTTAACAGGGGATATTTTTTGGGTCTATCGTTTGAATCTTCTTTCTAGAGTAAGAGCTAGTATCCACATTTTTTTACTTATCCACTGTTCCACCAGATTTTCAATGAACAAATATCATTTTTCAGTAAATATTTATATCTTTTCGATCAATAGATATCATTTTCCAGTGAACAGATACACTACGGTTTCCAGTGAACACTTATGCGACTGTACTAAGCACATGGATATATGTGATATATCAGAACTGTGAAAATGGCGGATGAGTGACCTAATTTGTAGGGGCTCTACATGTTTCTCTTCTTTCTATTCTTTGTTTTTGATCTTGATATGATCTGTTTTTTGGTTTTTTTTTTGTAATTGATTTTTGCTATTGTGATCTAGACCCCCTCAAAGACTACAGTGAATTTTTTGTGGTGACTAATTTTGGTTGTTGGTTTTGCAAGCGTTTGCTCCATTTGATGCCTATTGGCGCACATTTGCATGAGATTATCTCTCTGTACCATATTGAGTTTGTGATGTATTTTGAGATAGAGGAGACAAAAATATAAATTGCATTCAAAATGAAATAAATTTTTTCAATTTTGGAATAACTTCATTGAATACATAACAACTACTTATCTTAAAATAATCTTTTTTTTGAAATGTGTTACATAATGTAGTATAAATCAAGATTATAAATAATGATAGAAAATTGATGACATTATTTTTATCTAAGCGCATAAAAAAATATAGCAACACAAAGTAATTAAATCTCGAAGGCAGATACATCGAAGGTGTCAGAAAGTCTGGTACCAGTCTTGAACGTAATCTTATCTTTTTTACTCTCTTCAATGTAAACCTCAACAACGGAAAGCCAAATCAACAGCTCCCTAGTCTTGACTCCAACTATCTCCTTCAACTTCCCCTTCTCCACAAAAGCCGTCACCTCGGTGGCGTAGGACACCAATTGTTTGATCTTCTTAAAATTATGCTCTACCTTTTTCTTCTGAACAAACCATATGAAACCCGTGTCACGGTTATAACCGAACTCTTCTATGTTTTCAAGAGGAAGGAGACCGTTTGGCAGACCAAGCTCTTCGACCAACTGAAGGGACTTCTTCTTGCACTCCGCATCTCCTCGGATGACATCTGCACCCTCGCGGTGGTTGTCGATGATTTTAGCTGCCATTGAATCCTTTGAGCTATATAGCAGGTATATATATATCTTTGTATGTGGAGAAAAGGGTTGTAAACTTGTAATTAAGTACTGCTTTAGGTATGATTAAGATTGCTTAGTGGGGCTGGGTTTATATAGTGTTGTTGGTGATGCAATGCAAATATGCAATGCAATGATGGAAAGTTTGTGTTGTTGACTTGGTGTAGTTTTGTGGGTCTATTTATTGAGACAGCCATGGTGGACTTTCAGATAATAATTGGGCCGGGAGAGACACTCTAGCGTGTGCAAAATTTATTTGTTTAGACCGTGACATTCACGGTACAGAGCTGAGAGCTGATCGGTTGAGACTTGAGAGTACCAATCTTCTTTAGAAAAATTGCGTTTAAGTCAGTTAGCTTGGGTGTGCTTTTACAGAATATTTAATGACAATATTTATTTAATGCGTGGGCAATTAATTATGTTAATGGTGTATTCAGTTAATTAAGTACTGATTACTGTACTAAAAGTGGTACCAGAAAGCTTGTATGTTTAAGTATTGAAACTACTGATAAAACTTGCTAAAATCCCAAAATACTGCAACATTTAAGGATATTTAATTATGTTCCCGTTTGTCCGGTGGGAATCGGATCTCCAGGCCGTAGCATCGAGGTTGAATCCAGTTGATTGCCCAACGCTATGTTAACTCTATAACCGCTTTAATTCTCATTAGTAATTAAAGTTTTATTTATTATATCAATAATTTACATGCATGTGGGGTGGTAAAATCTGACTCGACCCGAAAAACCCGCCTGACCCGAACGACCCAAATATGAGATAACCCGGGAATAAAGGTGCAAAATCTTACCAGACCCGAAAAACCCGCCCGACCCAACATGACCCTGACCCGACCCGAAAAAAATGCCTGCAACCCAATACCCGACCCGACCCGAAAAAATGCCAGCAGTCGTCAACCCGATACCCAACCTGACCCGAACCCGAACCCGACCCGACATTTCAATTTGGTCAAACTGACCCAACCTGAACCCGACCCCGACCCGACAATCTGCCACCTCTATATCAAACGGTGATGAAGAAAATGAAAGAAAGAAAAAATAATAAACAAAATATTATCTTGATAATATTCAATAATATTTAAAAACAAACAATGTAAGAAATCGTCATATTAACATTCTTTTTTTTTTTTTTTTTTTGCTCAGACTGAGATTGTTCCTTTAAACATTTCTGACCAGGAGGTTCAATTTTTGGCAAATATATTAAATTGTAAAATAGGCTCACTTCCAATTAAGTATCTAGGTTTATATTTACACTGGAAGAAACTCCCAAAAGAGATCTGGTTAGATTTAATAAATAGGATTCAAATTAGACTTCAAGTTTGGAAGGGTAAATTTTTATCTTTGGAAGGTAGAGTAATAATCTTAAATGCTGTGTTAAGTTCCATTCTACTTTATTATCTTTCTTTGTTCTTAGCTCCAAAATGGGTTCTTCAAAAAATAGATAAGATAAGGAGAAGATTTTTGTGGCTTGGTACAGAATGTGGATTACATGGAAAATGTCCTTTTGTTAGCTGGGCAGTTGTTTCTTCATGACTCCTGAAGAGACCCCAAAAAACACACAACAACCAGCCCGACCAGACGAACCGCCAAAAAGTATAACGAATTTCCTAACTACATTTCTTAAGACGAGTTTATGTTCTCAGTTAATCTGGCAAAAAATGAAACAGTTCAGAGGCTGAACTTGATCAATAGTTAACATACCAGTAAATTGATTCAAGCATCAATTAAATGTACACATCTACAACATGAACACAGCCTGGTGCGTTCTAATACTACAACTACATTTCTTATCACTGAAAATTTATAATGACAACATTACGATAGAAAACTAGCGATAATAAAAAGGTCAGAGGTGCACTGGTACAGGGAATATGAGGCAAGCTTCATATAGACTTCTTGCATTACAGCTTAATGTTAGCGGTTCCTCTATCATCATTGAAATATATACATAATCTCAATATCTTCCAGTACAAAACAACAGAAAATTCTTGGACACACAGGTTGTGCTTTAATTAAAGTTTCTTTACAAATGGCAAATGGTACTGAAACTACAGGTTTTAGGGCTATTGATGAATAATAACTCTCGCCATGTCCCTAGTAAGCTCCATCTTATCTTTCCTTTTCTTCTCTTAGATCCCAAGTACTACCACATGTCAATTTATGAATTACATAAAATGAGTAAACAACATCTTAAGCAAACAGCCAATCAATGAATTGTTGCTTGTATGATTGATAACTGACCATGTGGTTTGTATGTAAATTCTGGTACAAAAATGACACTAGAGGAGCATATCAAGAACGAATTTATTTATATTAGCTTTTATTCTCACAAAAGAGTTGTAGCTACAAG
Source organism: Cyperus esculentus (assembly GCA_030179965.1). Lineage (NCBI taxonomy): Eukaryota > Viridiplantae > Streptophyta > Magnoliopsida > Poales > Cyperaceae > Cyperus > Cyperus esculentus. The sequence continues at coordinate 3,140,819 of JASGLE010000003.1, read as the reverse complement.
TACATAAAAATATGAAAAGAGAAGTTACTGGTACACGCTCAAAAAAAACGGGGGAAAAACATATTCCAGCTTTGTGACAGCATTCCACATCTCCGATCATTACACACACCCCTTCCTCTGGATCATACAATGAGTGTTTCTCTTTGTGGGATCTACAATATATACGTGAAAGTTTAATTCAACACACTATTAATAAAATTCAGTGAAATAGATTAAATGGCCAGCAAGAATGGTTACATACCTGACGACTCAGAGGATAGCCTTTCCAGCAGCTAATTTGCAATGCCCATTGGTCCTCCTTGAACGGTTGAACCCCTTATCCATAAAGCCATTGCATTATTTATAAAAAAAGGGCACCCCTATACCAAACCCACAGATCACTCATATTAGTGCCAACAGTTTCAAAACCACCAAAATTAGATCTTATTTGCACTTGATCTATGATCCTCTTACATATGTTATGTACACTAACAACAACCATTGAGCAACGCCAGTAGACCATTAAATACAAAGGATGGCATGAAACTTTTTGAGCATCCATCTGAGCCTAAAATAAATAACAAGGTGAATTTCAACCTCACAAGTTTTTTCTTCACTATCGATCTGGTTAGCATATCTGCACTGTACATTAGATCCCAACACTCTCTAGAGTTTTCTACGCTTATCAAGTTTCTGGCAAGAAAATCATGCTTAATGCTATGTTAAATATTCAGTTGGAGAGAAAGAGATCCCTGTACCCCTGCCTATTCAACTGAACACTTCAAAGGATCACATTTGAGCCTCGTATAAATTCACTGGAACAATTGAATCAAGGCAATTGAGTACAACGGAACTGAGATTCCAGTAACTACCACCACTAAAATTCAGATAATATAAGATGATGAAGTCCAAATGCAAGTCCAATATATTCAATGCAAGAAAAGTACTGTCAAGAACTTTGTCCATCATTCATGCCTTAGCTCATATAAAACATCAACTTACTGTGAGTTGAGAATAAGCATGAAGATGGGAACAACACATCAATATATCACTGTGTTTAAACCCCACAAAGGTTCCTCAATTTGTGAAGATCTGAAACAGTGAATTGTAGATAAATTGAAACTAAAAGAGCAAAACAAAATAATTTCAATGGATATGGAGTAAATTGATCCCAATCAAAGACTTTCTATAGACCACCAGCCCAAATTAGTATAAACCAAATGTTTAAATAGCGGATAACGGACTCATTGCGGTGGGGTATATTTGATAGCGGATATCGGCGCTATCGCGGGCGCTACCGGTTCCCGTTATGTGGAATATTTTAACTATTTTATTGGTTCATGAGCTAAAATATTTAATAAAAATGATGAATAATTAGAATAATTTATAAAGTTTTCTAACCAAATTGTTTAAAAATTATATAATTATTGTATTTCTCTTGAAACAAAAGCATTCTTATTCAGATATATTGACATAATACAACATGTTGGTCAGTCTTTTATTGTACAAGTATAATTTGTTTCTATCGAAATGATTTCAAATTGAATAATTGAGTAATTACTTTTCCTAAATATTAAAAAATTGAATGAATTATTGAAGTTATCAAAAATAAATTATCTACCTATCATTTTTCAAGAAAAAAGTTAGAATCTAAAAATTATGCTAGAAAAATTGTAAACAAATCATGATAAAACATTATGTAAAAAAATATTTATTGGTTATATAACATTTTAATGGATTTCAAGTATATGACTTTCATTTTCACTAATCAATCCCACTATTTTCTTATGTGGATACTAAGTTTATATAACATTGATTGTTGTTTATAAATCCAATTAATTATGTGTTAAATGATTGTAAAACATAAATTAATAACGACTTAGATATCATAAAATAATTGAAAATTCAGATGATTCGAACCATATTTTATATGTTAACTATATAAAGTATCACATAGCGGGAAAAAACCGATAGCGTCGTAGCATTTTGGTTCCAAAACGCTATATTGATCGCTATAGCGGCCGATAGCTGCGCTACTTAAACCTTTGGTATAAACCATACAAGCCTTGGAATTTCACCCAGCTTTATGAAGAGTTCGTAACAAAATCATGTTGACAACCTGAATGCAGTACAACGTGGATATTTTGGAGTTGCATTAAAGTAGAACCATATTCTGTAATACCAAACTTTTTCTTTTGAGTTAGCAGGCGACAAAAGAACTAGTTCTAGCTTTTGAGCTAAAGAACCTATCTTTCCCGAACACCATTGGCATTAATATAATATAAGAGAACCAAACAAATCAAATCCAAATTAAGTAAGAAGCCGAGACAAGAGCAGATATCGTTCCCGTCCGGTAGAGTCAAACCCGGCCGACGAAAGAGGCGCCGCGGAGTTTCGGAATAAGGAAGGAAAAAGAGAGGAGGAAAGAGAAAAGATTTGGGCCTTCGGGCTCTAGGCTGGGCTGCGGTACCCATCCATCGGGCAGTTTTTTTTGGGCTCGTCTCCGGGCTTCGGCCTACCCAATTGGGCTATTTTTTCATAAGGGGGTGGGCTCCGCTATGCCGGGTCGCTTCGGTGCTTCACTATCGGAGTTAGTTTACCAAACTCGTCTACGCCCGTTTGGTTTTGTCAACCCAGACCCGAAGTTTGCACAAATCGCAGTTTAATAATCAATGCTTCTCGCTCTTCGCTCACATCTAGGAAATTCAGATCCATTTTTTTTTGGGATGTATTATCGTTTCCTTGTGAAACTTAAAATACAATCAATACAAGTTTCAGTGAAAATGGGCTTGACCGCTCGATCGCTCAGGTCTATCTTCGTAGAGGCTTTTTTATTGTTTTTGAGAAATCAAAGTTGAGTTAGTTTTTTTGATAAAAAAGATGGGAGTCTAGCTCCCAAATTTTCATTAATAAGAAAAACTTACATAGTTGATAATTACAAGTTATGATCAATACGAAAGAAAAAAGAAGGAAAGAGAAAGAAAATTACAAGATACAAGAATAGAAAAGTAAATGACATTATTTAGAACCAAGATTGCATCTCCTGTATAATCTCTCTGACTAATGCTGTTGGCATTTTACACTGGTCTCTAAACAATCTTGTACATCTTTCTCTCCACAACACAAAGACAGTGGCCATCATAATTCTTCTCCATTTAACCGTGTAAGTAGTATCACAGATCATAGTTATTGCATCTGCAACTCGGAATGAGGGGCATGCCGGTAAGTTTCTGTATGCATCCACAAGGAGATCTCTGACATGCATAGTCAATGGACAAGTATTGAGGATGTGTCCTGTGGATTCCTGGCTTGCTCTACATAGATAGCAAATGTTCGTTAATTGCCACCCTCTTTTCATAAGATTTTCTGTTGTAAGGATCCTGTCAAACGCTGCAAGCCATATGAATATGGATACCCTTAATGGACCCTTTAATTTCCAAATATTTGGTAGCTGTGAGTCAATGAAAGGCCTGGAAGCAAGAAAATTATAGGTAGATGAAACTGAGAATATTTCTGTGCTTGTTCTTGTCCATGTCAGCACATCAGGTCGATTAGAATTAATGTGTATGTCAGAGTGCCTCATATCCTCTGTGAGTAACAATAATTCCCTTCTTGCACCTGTTGACAATTCTGCTAAAAATGTCCAATCTGAATTTGATAATGCATCGTGAACAGTGATGTTTCTATCACGAACAAAAGAAAAGAGGACCGGGTATTTTGAATATAATGGGAATTCCAGCCAAGTATCCTTCCAAAACCTTACTGAATTGCCATTACCGACGATGAATCTTATTGATGATTCGTAGCATGGCAGTAACGGCCTTAGTGATTTCCAGAAATGAGAAGGATTTGAAAGCGGCCATGGTGGTTGCGACGGTGATGGGACCGGTGAAATCTCCTTCCACCATGCTTCTTGTGCATTGTGCCACATCCAGAGCCACTTCATCATGAGCGATTGATTAACAATTGTGATATCTCGTATGCCTAATCCACCTGCTGATCTTGGCATTGTAACCAATGTCCAATTAATTAAATGTATTGATTTTTTCTGTGTATCATTCTCCTTGTGACCATGCCAAAGAAACCTGCGCCTGATTTTATCTAAAGACTTCAGTACCCATTTCGGCAAGATAAAAGCTGACATGAAGAATATTGGCAAGGCTGTCAAGACCGAGTTTATGAGAATTGTTCTACCCCCAATTGATAGAAGATGTGCTTTCCAACCCGGCAATCTATTGAAGAAATTGTCAATGAGTGGCTGATAGGCTGACCTAGGTAACTTCTTGTTTGACAATGGTAGACCTAGGTAGGTGAATGGAAATGAAGAAGCCTTGCATCCTATTATGTCAGCTAACTGTCGTGTGTGAAAGTCAGTGCTGCTTGTGATGAGCAATTCCGATTTTTGCAAATTTACTTGAAGACCCGACAATTTCCCGAAAAGAGTAAGGATGAGATTGAGGTAGATAAGTTGTTGTCTCACTGGTTGCAGTAAGATTAGAGTGTCTTCAGCATACTGTAAACATTGTTTGCAATTAGAGAAAGGACGTTGTATGAAGTTCATTTGTTGTAACTTCATTATCCATGTAGCCAAAAAATCCATGGCTAGGCTGAAAAGATAAGGTGAGATCGGGTCACCTTGTCTAACTCCTCGTTTAAGAATAATAGTTCTTCCCGCAACTGAATTGATCAAGACTTTTGATGAACCTGGTAACACGAGATATTGAATCCAATCACACCATTGTTGGGGGAAGCCCTTAGCTTGCATCACTCTAGTGAGAAAAGGCCATGCTAATGTGTCAAATGCCTTGTGGATGTCAACCTTGAGAAGGAGCAGTTGCTGATTTTGCCTAGTTGCTGCATGTACTGCCTCCTGAGCATAGTGAAAGCCTTCCAAAATATTTCTACTCTTGATAAAACCCGTCTGAGTTGGTTGGATTAAGTCTTTTAAGAAGGGTTGGAGCCTTGTTGATAGGATCTTGGAAAAAATTTTTTGTACAGCATTCACTAAACTTATCGGACGGTAATCTGATGTGCATTCAGCCGGTTTCTTTTTTGGAATCAACACAATGTATGAATCATTGAGAGGTGTAAGGGTGAGTTCTGGGTTCTGTAGGATAGAGTTGTATGTATTCAAGAGATCAGGAACAATTAATTGGAAATACTTTTTGTAAAATTCCCCAGTGAAACCATCCGGACCCGGTGTTTTGTTGGACGGCCAAGATCTGATGACATTTTGAATTTCCTGTGTGGTTATAGGAGAAGTCATGTCTGTTGTAAAACCATCAAAGCGTGAGAAAAGATGTGAGAAGTTGAAATGAGGCATGGTTGCTGTTTCTGTTCCCATCAATGTGCAAAAGTGGTTAAAGAAAATTCTGGCTTTAGACTCATGATCAGAGTAGGTTTGACCTTGGTGTTGTAGTGAGTGTATCCAATTCTGTCTTTTCAGTGCAGTAGCAACATGGTGAAAAAATCTTGTATTTTTGTCTCCTTGCTTGACCCATTGTCGTTTTGCACGTTGCTGCCATAGTTTTTCTTGGGATATGAGGATCTGTTGATATCTCTCCTTAAGCAATCTTCTTAACAGTAATTCAAGTGTTGTTAATTCCCTCCACTCTGAGGTTCTCTCAAGCCATCCGATGTTTTCAGTGCAGACAAGAAGTTGCGATTGAAAGTCACCTATTGTGTTATCTCTCCATAATTTGATTTGTTTCCTGAGATGCAAGAGTTTGTTTGCCAGTTGTGTTGGATTTTGTGCAGTAGGTAATTGTTGCCATACTTCGGTCACCAAATCATTGAAACTGCCCATTGCAAGCCAATAATTTTCAAACTTGAAAGTATTTGGCAAGGCAAAGAAAGAAGAGCAATGGCATAATACTGGGCAATGATCTGATACCGGTCCTGTGATCGCTTGCTGATGTGAATTCGGGAAAATTTCTGACCAAGAAGGTGTGATAAGGAATCTATCTAGGCGCACAAATGTGGGATGCATTCTCTCATTTGACCATGTAAATTGGCGACCATGCAATTCAAGATCAATAAGGTCTAATTCCTGTACAGTGATTTGAAATTGCGCTGCTGCCGCAGATTGTCGAGTCTCATTCGATCGATCAGTTGCATTCAAAGTCAAATTAAAATCACCACACACCATCCATGGAACCTCATGCTCAGGTTTTGCATGAATCAACTCATCTAGAAATATTGTTCGGTCATATCCTGAAGACGGTCCATACACTCCCAAAATTCTAACCAAGGTGTGATCGAGATTGAGTCTTAAGTCAGCTGAGGCACAATGTAATCCTTCATGCTTGTTTTCTGTAGTAAAGAGTCAAGTTTTCCATGCTAGCAAGAGCCCTCCAGAAGTGCCTAGAGCATTGACAGTGAGATAATCTGAGAATTGAGAACCAACGAGCCTGGACAACATTATGTCATCTATATGCGCTAATTTTGTTTCTTGTAAGCAAATGACATCTGGCTTGTGCATAAGAATTGCTCGTTTAACAACAGCACATTTATCAGGGTCGTTTAAACCTCGGACATTCCAAGAGAAAAATTTGAAACTTCTAGTTCTTTGATCCATTAAGCAACTACGTAAGGGGGGTTACAGGGAGCACAAAAACTGACCCCTTAACCTTGACTAATGATAAGATAAGAAAAGAAATAGACTAGAAACACTAGATTATATCCTTCCCAGCAGCACGGGGAGGGACAGAGTCATGTAGAGGAGTAATGGCAGTATTTTCCGATGTTTCCGATGTTTCTGCAATCTCAGGTTGCTCCAGTGCTGCACTAACTAGACCAACAATCTCCTCTGTTATAGTCATTCCAGATCCATGTATGGCTGAAAAGGGCTTGGGAGGACGAGACGGGGGCTGTCTGATCATAAGGAATGAAGTGAAGTGCTGGAGAAGGAGAGTTGGCGGCCCTGCGACGTGTGTTGTGGCCCATGTTAGAGGTTGCACGGTCCATGGAGTGCACATAAGCTCCACTTCTTTTGTTCTGGAGTCTTGGGCTGCGCCTAATGGGTGTTGGCATTGTTGTGCTAGAAACAGGCTCCTGAATACTCTGAACACTCTGAACAATCAGGGGTGAAATTTGGGCCTGAGTAGTGTTCAAGCCCAATGAGGAAAGAGGTTCATTTTGTAATCGGAGGGATGGCCTAGGAGACAAAGTAGCTGGATGAGGTGATGGGGGGTCAGTCATGGAAGTGACAAAGTAAAGTAATGTAGCAGGTGGGAGATTGTTCCTCTTTGTACTCTCAAGGTGCAGGGATGTTAGATAGCTGGTTGTAGGTAGGATAGGTAACGGTCGAGGTGGAAGTGACTGAAATTTAATGAGAAAAGACCCCAAGAAGACCGTTACAGTGGAGAAGTCAGAAGTATTGAATGAGATCTTTTGTGGCTTGTGTGTGGCAGGTGCAATGGAGAGTCGGTTTTCGTGTGGCATCATCTTTAATTCAGACAAGGGGACAATGGAAGAATGAGACTTCTTTGGTACCCAGATTTGTTTGGTGCGAGCATGATTAGTGCGCTTGCCATGTGTGAGGCCAGAGGGGAGAGTGGGTTCCTTGTACGAGCATGATTTGTGCAAGGTATGTTTTTTATTGCAAGAGCTTGCTTTGTGTCCCCAATTCCGACATTGAAGGCACTTGAAGGGTCTGATACAGTGGTAGGCGAGATGTCCTGTTTGAAGGCACCTAGAGCATCTCTTAGGTCGTCTGAACTTTTGAATGTGAAGATGTCTTGCCATGTAAACTCCGTCCGGGTCTCTTAGATTTTGCAACTGCCCAATCTTTGGTTGGATTTCTTGGCTTGACAAAATGGGGCCTTCTCTGCACTAATGGTACAGATTCTTCAACAGGGATTTGAGCTGCAGATGTATGGTTATGAGTAGTTTTGGAGAGCTTTGGAGTGATTGAAGAGGCTGAGAGGACTCCAATAATGGCAGATTTTGGAGTAGGAAGTAGGGGAGGGAGAATCGCATTTTGAATCGCATGGGTGTTGAGGAGAAAGGGTCTCATTGCTCCTATCGTCAGCCCAAAGTTGAGTTAGTAAACAATTCTAAATTACCATAAGCAAACGGTCCACAGAAGTTGACGCATTAAGATGGAAGTTGTGTTTCTTTTTTTTTCTTTTTTTTTTTTTTGATAGGAAAGATGAGGATCTGGTCCTCAAATTTCATTGATTCATAGATAAAAGTACAAAGATCAAGTTGTACTAAAATGTTAGTTGTTTAAATAGTAACAAAGGTCCTGGTGGAATCATATATATATTTATTTATCATATATATTTCATTGATTAATAAATATAATCCCCATCAACATCAATATCTATCATGTTAGTCTTATACTCAATTTTTGGCACCTATAAAGAAATGACTGAATAAATATCCGGCTAAAAAATAGTGTTGCACATCAAGGTGTTTGATAAAATATCCAAGAGGCTTCCATTTGAGAGTATTTTTTATATATAGCTTCTTAATAGAAAAAATGGCTAGGGAGTCACAACTGTGTAAGTACAAACATACAGCATGCACATGACCATGTATTTCTTTAATATAATGAATTGGATCAGGCATACATTAAACATGGCATGAGATGGTTGTGAGATCACACAATCATGTAACCGCTGCATGCATAAGTGTACGTTTGATGATCCATGATTTGCCTAATTCATGGAAATTTCAAAGACGCATGCCTTCAATTTCATGAGGTGATAGATGGAGACTATGTGTGCCATATATGCAAAAGTTCGATTAAAGCCATGGCTCTTTAATATCAGTGTTTGCTTTTATTGTACATTATTATTTGGGAGAAACAAGGTTTGTCTGTCACTGCCAAGCTCAATAATTAAACAGATTTAATATTTGCTTTTATGAATTTTAAACATTATGATAAAATAGCTAAGAAGATAATTGTCTCTGGTGAAAAAAATACATTGATTGCCTCAGTCTTTAACTCTCCATCCCAGTCATTCAGAAATTGTTTCCAAACTATGACAACCTTCTGGTTATGGTGACCTATATCTGTTCTTTTATTTGGTTTTAATTTTTAACTATGAGAATGATTATTGGTAATTGCCATGCTTATTTACCAGATCAATGTACAAATCTTGTGAAACATTTTGTATAACTGATGAAGTCGATTTAACTCATTAGTGCTTTCTCATATATATACTGAGGTATATGATTCGTGTTTAAAATTGAAGTTATCACTTTCACATTCAAAGTTCCATTTAACAGTTTTACTTGACAATAGGATGATGTGTTGGGTTCGTGGCCCAAATTGAGCCTGGCCCAATTAGTGGGCGGCAAGAGCCACATAGTGGTTGGTGGGATTTATATCCCCTCTTCTTCTTCTCCATGGGTTTGTGTGTAGACCACTCTTTGTATCTAGAGTTTTTTGCTTGAAAGTGAGAGAGCTTAGATCTTGTTAGAGAGTGAGAGAGCTTAGATCTTGTTAGAGAGTGAGAGAGACACCATTATAGTGAGAAAGAAAGCTTGCTTGTGAGCTTAAGAGGTGAGTGATAGCTTGGATTTAATTATTGTACACAAACATTGTATCCCATCTTTAATAATAGTGAAATTTGTCGGTGCGTGGCCTTCCGGTGGAGTAGGTCTCAGCCAAACTACTTGAAATTGGTGTTGCTGTTCTCTTTGTGTTTTCTTCCTCTTTCTTGTGGTGTATAAAGTTTGTTAATACTTGGTAATCTATCTCTAATTTATTGGTTAATGATTTGTATGGCTATTGTGGGTTGATTGCGGGGTTTCTTATTGTGGTTGGTGCATAAACCGTTAATATATAGCATACAGATTAATTGAGTTGTACGTAGCATTGAATTCTCTAATTTCAGATTTGTTGACTTTGGCAGTTTCTCGATCCACAGTGTTTGTACTATAAAACATGATTGATTCATATAGTGATTTACATTATATATAAACATAATAGGGTCATATATGGTGTCTTCAGAATTAGTGTTTACGTGTCCGTGTTATTATAAAATTTGAGTTAAATGTTACACAATTTGAGATAAGAGTTATAAATTTTGTAAATGTGTGGACTTATGGATAATTCAAATGAGGACTCTTGAAAAATTCTAACATAATATAAGAAGGATAGAGTAGCTACGACTCTGATAGCGTGTACTATCATTAATATTGACTTTTGAAGGCCAATAATTTGTTAACTATTCTGATCTTTAATAAGATATAATACAATTTTTTTTATGTCTTCCTAAGATCCATTTATATTTGATTTTTTTTTCCCCATTAACTTTTCTTATCCCTAATACTGCTAATCCGGGGGTATACTGTTGCGCTACAGTAATTATCCCATCAAGCTACAGCGTTTTTTTTTTTTAACAACTTTTTCTAATTTTTTTTCCCAAAATTTGTTTTAAATTTTTTTATTTTACAGTTTTTTTTATATTTTTTTTTAAAAAATTTTTAATTTTTCAAAAAATATTTAATTTTTAATTTATTATTTTCATTTTTTCTTAATTTTCTTTAAATTTTTTAATTATTTTCTTACTCAAAATTTTTTTAAATTATTCTTTAATTTTTCATTAAATTATTTTTTTTTATTATTATCTTTTTTTATACAGATATTGTCAAATTTTTTTTAAATTTTTTTCCTGGTTTAAATTTTTTTTCCTAATTTTTTTAAAGTATTTTTTAATTATGTTTTCCCAAAAAATTTTCCCTTTTTTAATTATTTATAATTTCTTTTAAATTTTTTTATTATTTTCTTTACCAAATTTCTTTATTTTTTTTAAATTATTTTTTATTTGGGAGTTGATAACTGCACCCCAATATAGTTTTACATTTTCCATATAATAACAGCAAAAATGTTTATACTAACACGCAAAAGTGTTTATACTAACCACTGATAGTATTTATACAAATAATTAAATGTGTATCAAATATGTGAGAATGGAGGTGTAACCAGAGATGGGAGTGGAGGTGCGGCCGGAGGGGGCGAAGGTGTGGCCAAGAGGTGGTGGAGGTCCGGCCAGAGAGGGTGGAGATGGGCCGAGGTGGTATGGTGGTATGAAAGAAGTCAGTGGAGGAAGAAAAATGAAAGATTAAGAGTGGGGTGCAAATAAGGGGTGTAGTTAAGGGGGATAAGAATAATTTCTCTTTTTATTTTTCTTTAATTTATATTTTTTTGTATTTTTTGTACGTTTATTGTCAAATCAGCTACAGTAAATTTGCCCTTTTTATTTTCTTTTTTTAAAAAATAGTTATTGTCTTTTTTTTAATTTGGTAGTTTAAAAAATAAAATAAAAAAACCCTTCTCGGGTTGTGTCTAATTTTGTGTCCTGCTTATTTAAATTGGGTAGTCTTTATGTCATGATCTAATATATTGACTTGTCTTAATGTTCCAAACATAAGGATATTCACTATAAATCTAGCTTTTTAAGATTACATATACGAATCAATATTTTCATATGAGTTAATATTAATAGACTATCGATGGCAAAAAATATTTAATTAAGCACGGCGGAGCGCGCATAATGGCTAGTGTAAAAGAATGCATGAAAATTTTGTTTCAGTCACCCATAGGCAGTTAGGCACCAGTTCGATAGTAAGTGACTACTGCTTGGCCTATTGTGTATTTGGGTGACAATAAATTTAAGACCTCAATTTCTGTTAGTTGGGGAAAGTTTGATGGATATTAAATGCTTCTCTGACAGTGTTGGCAACAACTTGAGGTTTTTTCTCAAAAAAAATAAATAAATAAATTAGCCTAGCAACAGTATGCTATGCATTATTTTTTTTTCCTTATCTCTAATAGAGAGTTCATAATTAAATGGGCAATAATATATTTCTTTTCTTAATTGTACCTGAAAATAAAATTTTTGGTATCGAATAAATAAAATTAACGGCCTGCAGTGTCCGATAATATAGATTATACTTAATTAACGACAAATAACATTCAAAATAACTTCTCTTTTCTAATTCAAATTAGAAAAGAAACTCTACTCCAATCTTTAAACTAGAAAGAGGGGTAACTCTCCAAGCACCTCAACTATGCCACATCATCAATATTATTAACTATTGATTTTGTTTACATCTCTTCATCTACTTTAATCCAATGGTTTATATTTATTCCCTCTCCCCATTTAATAAGATGATATAATATGTCTAAGACAAAATTTAATCCTTAAAGTGTTCCAACATTTATGTGCTTTATTTATAAATAATATATCATCATCATCATCATCATCATTATTGACATCAAAAATTTTAAAATTATGTTTAATTTTTTTTAAATAAATATTTGTATTTTATAAACTTTATTTTTTTTTGTTATCATATTTCGGGGCGAAGCCCGAGTTACAGCTCTAGTAACTTTAATTTTCTGATTTAATGAGCTCAACAAGTGGTTAATCGTTGTCACATAAATGCATTGCCAATAAATGAATTGTATCCGCAACTGTTGTCATATTAAAATTTGGTATGATCCTGCTGTTGTTCAGTAAAATGGGTTCCATCCACATTAAATTAAAAAAGAGGAAAGTCCGATTTTGGTCTCTAAAACTATTGCATTTTGTTCAAATTGGTCTCCAAACTATTTTTTTGTTCAAATTGGTCCCTGAACTGTTGCATTTGGTTCAAATTGGTCCTTAAACTATTTTTTGGTTCAAATTGATAAATATGAAATATGTTACTCAAGTCAGATAAAAATAATTTTTTTTTTTTTGAATAAAAGTAGGATCACGGCCTACCGATTCCATTGAATCTTAAATAGGATATTACATAGTTCAGCAAACAAACCAAAAGCAGAAAGCAGCAGAGGCATTACACTCATCTACCTCTCTGCTGATTTCACTTCAAAAACCTCCAACTCGATAAAATGTTCCATTCCTTCACACAAAAGGAGTTTGTAACAGATTCTAGAAAGAGAATAAAAGAAAAGAAACTAAGATAAAGAACAACAAAAGAAGAGTTATCCAGAAATGTGCAGTCTCCCCTGCATCTAAGAGCTCCTTCAACAGAAGTTTTACTCTTGCTCCAGGTATTGCACCGCCACTGGAGATAAAAATAAAATTAAATAAAGGAAAGTATTTAAAAGTACATTAGAAAATATATCATTCTGAAATCTACCAAATTTATGGTGGATGCAGCCAATTATAGATAGCGCCATATTCTTCCGACCAAATCTTTTACACCAAAAGTGGCAAAATTGATACCAAATACAACAGAAATAGTGAACTAAATGAGTTGACCTAGAAGAAGTTTCATGTAAAATGAATATTTATGTTTCAAAAATAAAAATTTTACTCATCTTTAATCATATAATTTGGAAAGATGAACCTTACAGCTAAATTGTGTGAAACTGAAAAAAATTTGGTACCTTGCTGAAGAATTTGTTGAAAATCATCAATTCTATTAGGTGGATTCACATTTGTTCATATGTCTAGACTTCTGTCTAGTCTATAATGTCAGATTATAGGAAAGCATATTAGAGTAAACTCATTGTTAGCACTTCTTTATTTTTTGCAAGCGACCCCTTCTTTTCATTGACAAATCAAGTTAGAGCCTATTTTTTAAAATAAAAAAAATAAAAATCTGGGTCCTGGGAACCCGGCCCACGGGCCTAGGCCGGTTCCTAGGGACCCGGCCTGGTGCCTGATTTTGTTTTATTTTTTTTTTTTTTTGATATTTTCTTTAGATAGATCTCGTTGTTAGCTTTCCGTAGCCGCGAAGTTTGCTCCAATCGGAGTTTCCTGTCAAAAGTTATGCCCGTTTGAATGTTAAGTGCCCGAAATATAGGATAAGATTCAGTATAAAATTCAGATCAATATACAGTGCATGATAATTATTTATAAAACCGTATAAATAAATATTAAATATTAGAAAAAATATTACAAAAATGATATAAAGAAATAATTTAAATTTATGATAATTTAAGTACGAAAGTACATGACTGTTATTTACACAATAAATAACACAATAAACTTTTTGTAATAAATATTTCTTTATATCATGGCAAAGCTTTCCTTCAAAAATGTTGAATTCTGGTTCTTTTTATTGAAAAATAAGTTTATCTTACATAAAAAAAAAAAAAAAAAAAATGTATCCTGAAATATTCGATGCCTCTTGAATTTGGGACACTTTAGGGTTTAGGGTTTAAAGATTTATCATCTCTATGTACCTGAAATTACCTTGCATTGGCCGCCTTGGAAGAATAAATACGCATCTCGGCAATGTCTTTCTTCTTCTCCACCCTACGATATATTAAGATAGGAAGAATGAATACGCATCTCGGCAAAGTCTTTAACACCAATGCCAAGTCTCTCATAGGATCCTATTAGGTGCGACATGTCCTAGTAATCATAGTACCATCACATATTTGCAACTTATATTAAGACATAAAATTGCAAGAGAACTTTTTAAAAACTAATGACATCGATCTGAAGTTTTATGAACAAAAGGCTAAAAATTTATAACTGAAACTTAAAGCATGCAAAATTGACATATTACCTTCTGATTAAAGAAGACAGTGGCAGGAAATCTTCAACTTATTGCAAGTCTATTGGAGCTACGAACACGTCAAATAGCAAAGAGTGCTCGGATTGGTTCTTCCATGTATTCGATTGGGGCAGAATCACCAGTGACAAAACAAGACAAGAAGAATATGGACGAAGTGCCATGGTGGTCTACCTGACAGAAGCGAGGGACATGACGCCGAGGCACTGGCTGTAAAACATCCAACGGCAGTAATTAACCACACTTCCCATTTCGTCAAAACCCTAGATCGAGGGAGAGGTTTGAGCGAGTTATTAACCACACTTCCCATTTCGTCAAAACCCTAGATCGAGGGAGAGGTTTGAGCGAGTTGGGTTTTCGCTGGAGGCAGTGGGTGGTTGGGGTAGGGTCGAATCGAATTTGATCAAAATCGAACTTCAACCGAATTGAGCTGGAGCTAAACCGAACTCAAGCTGAAATCGAACCGAGCTAGACCGAATCGAACTAGCTCGAACTCGAATCGAGCTCCGAGCTCCATACGAGCTCAATTATTATAATTTTATATTTATTTTTCGTATTACCATAGATAAGTAGAGCTAAAATAAGTATATTATTTTGTCCTTCTGTGATAATATAAACAAATTATCTCTATTTTTACTAATTTTACAATAAATTATGATTCAAAAAATTATATTTTATTAATTTAACAATAATATAAGTATATTTTATTAATTAAATAATAAAATAGGTATATTATTACAAACAATTTTGACAAAATAACTCAAAAAATGTGCAAATTACTGTATATCGAGCTATTACGAATCAAATCCGAGTCGAATCAAAAAAAAATCGAGCCGAGCTCAGACCGAATCGAACTCGAGCGAATTACGAGCTACGAACTTTCTTGCCAGCCCTAGGTGGGAGTGTGACTGCAGGAAGAGAAAAGGAAATAATTTATCCAAAATGGAGCGGTATTTTGTATCTTTGCGGGAGAGTGGATTGCGTGTGACGAGTAGTCGAGCACTAAACAAATAAAAAAACCAACTTCAACACGCTAGGCTACACGTGCGGTGTAAATCCTAGACATCCAACGGCTGATATTATATCCGAAAACTAATCAATGAATCCCAGTCGTCAGCGGATATGGACACCCAAGATGCTTATAATTAAAGGAGTAGAGATTTGATGGAATTCAATTATTTAGTTTCACGGTCAAAGCAATAGCTTGATCCAGATTTAACTAAAAAATATGAGATTGGTTTTCTGATTCTGAGAAGAGATTGTATTCGTCAAATACGAGAGATCATGGCCACAAGAGACGGTTTGGCCTAAACCGAGATTTTTTCTCAATAAAAAACCGCTTAGAATCACTTTTACTAGATCGTGATCATCAGATATGAGAGTGAAACAAAAGTGTTTATATAATAACCAAAGTGTCTATATGGTAATAGAAAGTGTTTATATAAAGATAAAAAAAAAAAAAAAGTACATATGTATGACATATATAACATTATCGACCTCAAAAATGGTGGTGATCACCGGAGACAAGGGAGAGATCTCAATTAGAGAGCCTGGAGGGAGAAGAGATGGGAATGAGGGAAGGACAAAGTTGTCACTTCAAACTTTTATTTCTTTTTTCTAATTTAAAATATGTTTATATTATTCTAAAATTATTTTGATGGGCATATATGGGAGGGAATGAAGAATTGATGGATATATATCTAAGTTTGGTGATTTTTTTTTTTTTTTTTTGAAGAAGAAGAAGAAGAAGCAACTGCTTACTTGATCCATTGATGATAAAAGTTTATGTACAAAAGTTTGGTGTTTGGAATGGCATATATCTAAAAACCAAAGTTTTGATGGGGTATGTATCCAATTTTGCATTAATAGGGAGCTATTTATTAAAAGTATGAGTTAGGCTATTATATTAACGTTAGCATTTCAGGCCGAAATGCTAACGCCTCAAAATTTATGTTATCGTGTCCGACACTTATGGTGCTTAATAATTTCTTTATATTAAAATATTATGGAATACAAAAATTTTACATTTTTAGTTTTTAAGTATTTGTTTTGCATTTTTAAAAATAACATGTACAAACATCAATATTTTATTAATACTTATGAGCTATTTTCAAAAATGCAAAACAAATACTTAGAAAACTTTAAAAATGAAAAAAAAAAAATTGTATTCCCCAATATCCTTACTATATATAAAAGCATATTGGAAAAAAATGACATGAAAGGGCTATCTTCCCCAATAAAAAAACTGAATTGTTAATCATTTTCTTAGATAGATCATAACCATTGATTTACGTTAATGTCTCAGCCCATTAAATTTAAGACCCATATCAATTTACTCAATATAAGGCCCATTATATATTATCTTAAAAATTTATTATAATAAATAACAATTTCAGCCCAAAGTAAGACGTGGGCTCTTTACTAGTTTTCATATAAAGAATTTATTTAGCACCATAAATCATAATTTCGGACACGATAACAAAAATTTTGAGACGTTAGCATTTCGGTTCTAAATGCTAATGTGAGTATAATAGTCTAACTCTAAAAATATTATTATTTTATATTAAAATAGTTAGGGAAAATCAAAATCAATACTCTAGTACTCTGACGAAATGCTAACATCAGTACAATAGTCTAACTCTAAAAGTATTATTATTTTATATTAAATAGTTAGGGAAAATCAAAATCAATAATCTAGTACTCTGAAGTCTGAAGTCTGAAGTCTGAAGTCTGAATGCAAGCTGTACACAATGTTTGCACCAATCTATGATCACAACCTCAATAATTTGGTTCAATAATTGCTTCATTTCTTAATTTGCTTGACCAGGCCCCCGGGTCCCGGGAAAGCAGCAGAAACATTTTTAAAAGTAAGGTCTCGTGAAAAAATTTCATTAATCATAGACTTGCGAATATCCATGATCATTTGGGACGCTATCCATATATTCCTTCTACCTACATTTGTGGATATAGAGATGATACTTAGAGGTGGCAAATCGGGCGGGCGGTTAGGGTTTGGGTTTGGGTTTGGGTCGGGCGGGTCGGATCAGTTTGACCTTCTAGAAGATCTCGAATCGGGTCAGATCGGGTGATGGGCAAGTCGGCTCAGGTCAATTTTAATATCGATTTTTTTTATCGTATGTTGATTTGAGTTAAATTGCATGTTGTTTGATATTGGCTCGGGTCGGATCAAGTTGGGTCAGGTCAGTTTGACTTTCATAAAATGCCGGGTCGGGTCGGGTCGGTTTTTCAGGTCAGGTCGGGTTTTGCCACCTCTATTAATACTGATGTTCGTTTGGGACAATTTATTGCGAGAACAAAGCAAACCCAATTAGGTAAAAGTGTAGAGGAGCCGAGGAGGCACACTCAAATCATAAAGCAGACCAATTGATTTAAAGTAGACTCAAAAGTTCATTAATTTCATCATTACAATTACAATATAGCGTCTTACAAAGAAAAAATTTATAGTTTAATATATAGCCGTACAATCAAATAAAAATTTCTTTACATGTTAATATCAGAAATGACATGATTTGTTGATGTGGTTTTTTATGGATCGAACAGGGACAACAATGTCTACTATATATTAAGCAGTCTCATATGTATATTATTTTGTAATACAAAACCAGAGCCGCTTCAATAGTATAGCACCTATATTAATCACACCAACTACCTACACAAGCTCTTGTTGCAGAAGATCAAGCATCCGGTACCTAAGTTCCTCTATAAATAGATTCGGTGGATACAATTGGAGAAAGCAATTCAGGCAGAAAGCAAATCAAATTAAGTTGAGAGCAATTACGTACTTGAGAGGAGTAGAGATGGCTGATGCAGCAATTGGTGCAGTGATTGACAACCTGATCATTTTGGCCAGAGAGGAGATCATTTTGCAGAGAAAAGTTGGGCAGGATATTAAGAACCTCGGTGAGAAGCTCGAGTGGTTGCAAACCCTGGTGAAGGATGCCGACCGGCAACGCCGGACCACTAAAAGCGAATACATTACAATCTGGGTCAAGCATACACGTGAAGCCGCTTTTGATATAGAAAATGTCCTTGATGAGTTTTATGGGAAGGTCTCTTTTTAACTAATTAAATTAGCTAGTAACTGCTAATTAAACATGTTACGTTGTTATGTATTAATTATTTGGTTAGTCCCTTAATTCTTATCATCAGAACAAGTTTCGGGATTAATTTTGTACAATTATTAATCTCGCCAAAAGAACCTTCCGTGGCAAAAGTAGCTGATATATAATATAATTCAACTGATGCCAAATTCACTCAATAAAGATTATTTTTTTCTTTTTCGAGAACAAATTAATTAAAGTTAAATATTGTTCCTCTTGAAGGTTGAGATGGCCAGGTTGCAAGGCTATAGTTGGAAGGCAATATTGCGGTTTAAGTGGGCAACTGACTGCTATACTCGACTATCAGTCGGACACCAATTGTCAAGCAAGATTGTGACCATAAATGATAAGCTGGAAAGCCTCAATAACACTATCGAGGACAATGAAATCAACATTCATCGTTCTGCCCTGTGCTGGACTCCATCCTTCGAGAAGCTTCCTGCCGACTGGTACGAAAAAACACAAATTTCTTAGGGATTGACAACCTCAGTAACTCGGTTCATTAATTAATAATTACTTCATTTCTTAATGCTTGACTAAAATCTTTTTTAGGGTACAAAACTATTTTTTTCTTCTCATTCTTCTAAATATATATCTATGACCTATACACTTTATGCTCCTTGAATTTTCTATATATTTTAGAGCTTTTTTTCTGAATATTTGTTTCAGATTTCAAAATGTCTCTAATATATATAATAACAATGTAACGAATCCCTATACGCGTGAAAGCGTACCCTCGGAGCTGCCAGTAAATGTCTCTAATATATAATTGCATCCCTATACGCGTAAAGCATTGATGAGTTCTTTGGTTTCAAACTTTCAACATATCTACATCTTCTTCAGAGAACAGACAAAACGTATTTAGTATAGTCTTCATTTAGGTTTCAAAATACATATCCTCCATATGATATGTTGGGGCTAGCTAGACAACGAGACTGGCTGAAGGAGGCCACAAATTACAAGTAAAATTTATTCTCTCATAATTTGCATATTACAGAGTAAAACCCCTAATAACCTACTTAACCATCCCCATTTAATTCTTAACAACATGAACTAACAAATCTCCAAGGAGAGATGTGCAAGGATCTTCAGATGTGTCAGTAAAACTGACCAAATCATCTATCAAGAAATGAGAACAGAATACATATCTTGGTTCAAGTAGAATATGGAGCTATTTTTGTTTTGAGGATTGTAACATTCTTGTCATTTAACTTTGTCATGAACTGTGTAATTAACACCACTGGTAATAATAAAATTTGGGGGTTTGACTCTCTTCTTTTTCCCAAAAAAAAAATTAGCAGATTCCAAAAGCAAAATAATCAAATTAATCCCAAGTCAAACCATTCACCAACTACTACGTATCACTCCATAACCACCACGTCAGCAGCTTAAAGGAAATATATATGAAAGGCTAAATTGGTTATGGTGTTTGGCGATCTACAACCCAAGTCAATGAGAAAAGGGTTAGTTAACCTGGTTAACACACGGCTCACAAAGACAATCCAATCGGGTTTTGTAGTGTAGCGCATCAAACAAACCAGCGCCGAGGGAAGAATACCAATCACAACTCACGAAGCAAATCATCAAATTGTGCTCACGGCACATTGAACAAAGTTGGTTGCAGCGCACAGTCGTAAATGAGAATGATTTACCACCAGGGTGTAATTGTCACTTTCTTCATATGACCTTATGGTAGCAAGGCATGTTAGGTTTGATGATGAAAACGTGGACCTAGAGTTTTGGAAGAAAAAGGAAGGGGAGAGACAATTTACCAGTAAAATTAATTCTCTGTAGCTCATAGTTTGCATTAGAAAACGTAACAAATATTATAATACAATTTGAAAGAATATGGTCTCTAGGTTCAAAAACAATTCGGAGTATTTCGGACTATATTTTTACATTATATTTATCTAACATTGTATGCAGTATTATGCTTTTTATGGTCATTACTCATTAGTTCATTACTTTTATTACAGCAAATCCAACTGATTAATTAGTCATTGCTTTTTATGATGCATCTTAGTTCCTTCAAACTTTTCCAGATCCTGAAAGAATGAGTCTTGTGCATAAGTACCATAAAACACTATGATGCATCACGCGTCTTCTTTTTCTCCTTCCATTTTTTCAAAATATGGCTCTAACACTAATGTATTTTTGCTAACGAAAAGGGTTGTCGACAAACCAGTAGGTATGGAAAGGAAAATCCAAGAACTGAAGGAGGTACTTCTGGGAGGTGGAAACAAGAGAGAAGTTGTTTCCATTGATAGTGATACTAGCCGGAAATCATTGTTGGCAAAGGAGGTATACAACAATACAGAGGTCCGGACCCATTTTGAGATTGTCGTCTGGAAAAATCTACCAGCGAAGTTCGAATTTAGTAAAATATTACATGATTTATGCTCAAAGGTGCGTATATTTTACTTCTCCATGTGCTTTCATTCAGTCCAATACAAAATTACATTTATTTCAAGTACATTAATAAAAGCACATATAAAGCATATAAATTTTAATATCCTGATTGACTTGGAGATTATTAATTGGTTGCAAATTGGAGTTTTGGTTTGGAAAGAAATAAAGGAAAAAAAAATAGGCCAATAGCGGTTTTGCGAAGCCAACATAGCACAAATTTGAATCCTCCTAGTTAACTAAAATTTTAGGTTTACATCATCCCACTGCCCATTAAATCAAAGGTTGCAATTTAATCAAAATCACTTAGAGGACTGCCCCTGCTCACAAAGTAAGGACTGACTCCCTCTTCTTCCTTCCCATTTCTTTTGACTTCGGGAGAGAGATGGAGAGAGAGTTATCTTTTCCTTGTATAGTCTATCAATTTACATTACCGAAAAATCTTAGCGTTGTCATTTCTCTTTGCCATGTACCTCAGAACACCACTCCTTCAAAACCCTAAACCGAAATGGAGGCAACAACAAACAACCAAGTATCAAAACCACAAAAGATACATGATGTCAAACTCTCTAAACATGCCAAACCAACAACAACTCCACATTCTCGATAACTATTTCAACTCTTTAATGGCCGGTTCCTATGCACAACTTGTCATAATAACCAACCCAACAATGTTCTAGTCACTTAAACCTAATGGTGGCAAACATTTAGCTTCACAAAAGAGAGCATAAAGACGCCGACATACTCGAAAGTACTAAAATACCTGCAAGTCCTTCAAATCCGAGAGGTGCCCCACTCCCGCCAAGTACGGAACACCCATCATGCACCATAACCATCACCATATCAACACTGGTCCCAAGATTATTACTGCATAAAATAACTCTTCTGCAAGTCGGCTCAGCAGGTACAAGCACAATACCCTCGAAACAAAACTCAAAACCCTAACACCTTCAAGAAATCACCACAAACAACACAAAAAAGTTGCCAAACTCTAGGAGTATATAAAATTCACCAAAATATCCAATTTCAACATCTCTATTTCAATTCACAAACCCCTAAATTAACAATTCTCCATATGACTAAACCACTCAGAAACCAAAAGATAAATACCACTAATATTCCAAATCCCAAATTACCATTAAACTCCATTGATGCGAACACCAAATTCTTAAAAAATTTTGAAGTTTAATTCACACTAACTTCATACTCAATTGGTGTGCACTGGCTGAGTTGAAGAAAAGGACAAAATCTTGATCCAATCGGTTTATAAGCCACAAAATCAAATTAGAGTGATTTTGGTCCAATTGCAGTCAACGCTCAAATGGAGAAGCTGATGTACAAACGATCAATAAAACAAATACCGTGTATTTCAGCAGCATAAGTCACCAAATAAATCGCGCAAAAGGGCAAAAGGGGCACCGTCGTTGTCTCAGAGGAGCAGAAGTTGAAGCGAGATAAAATCCCAACAACGACAGAGAACAACCACCGACGAATCAACCTGGCTCTAATAGCAGTTTATTAGAGCAAAACGGTGAGAACGCAACTGGAAGAGGCCGCCAACCGGCCTCCGGGCGATGTAGGGTTTTGTGAGGAGGGAGAGAGCAAGAGAAGCCCAATGGGCCACAAAAAGAATTCGGGCCAATTCCTAACCGAATGAATCAAAATATCAAAGAGTTCAAATCAATTTTGGCAGATATGTGATGAGAGAGCATAGTCTATCGTTTGTGTATAGTTGGAAACATTTGGGTGAAATTATTAGGATCCACGTAGTGTTGTATATGAGTCGAGTTGGGGCTAGCTAAAACTCGGATTAAACATTATTCGAGTTGGCTTGAGCAAGATTTGTATGTCAGTTTCGAGTCAAAACCACTACTAGAGTTCAACTCGAATTAGCTCAAGCCAGCTCATAGCTCATCTTAAATAACTTATTTTTATTGTAAAACCAATTAAACAATTATTTTTAATTCACAAATAATTAACTATTGACAATATAATATGTATTGTTTTATTGTAATAAATATAATTTACAAATATATTTACAAGAGAATAAACAAGAAAAAATACTAGGTACTATAAAATAATACTCGAAGAAATCTTAATTGCGAATTATTAGTCTTACATAATATAGCTATATAGTCGAGTCATGAATCGAGTCGGACCTAACTCAAACTCGGATCATATGTCTATACGAGTTAGACTAGCTTGAACCAATTTAGCTAGAGTTGTTACCGAGCCAATCCAAAGTCGATCCTAAGCAAGCCACGAGTCTAGATTTACATATATCGAACATGTAAAAAGGAATGTACATATCTTTTATAGTAAACCCCCAGCCCTACCTAACAATAGTTGTTTGAGGTAAAACCATACCTAACAATAACAAAATTTAAGATTCTCTACATATATTCGCATAGAAGTCATGTCACCAAAAATAAAAGGAAAAACGAATCATTACCTGCCTCAACAAAGCCAATTTTTGTATACGTAGGTAGTAGAACAAGAAGATCGAGAGATTGAAGACTCCATGCAAGAAGACATCGTCATAAAGGCTAAATGTCTATTAGAGAAAAAACGGTATATAATATTTTTAAATGGTATAACTAGTCTGGGAGATTGGAAGGATGCAAGCAACTTCCTTCCCGATAAAAACAATGGTAGTAGAATTCTTCTAATACCAAAGACTGAGAGTGAGATTGCAAAGTTTTGCAAGTCAGAAGGGATCACTCCTTTTGAATTATGTGATAATCTCTCTATAGAAGAAAGCATGGAGCTCTTTTGTCAATGGTTTTTTTACAAAAGCTCTTGTGAAATTGCATTTCGTGGTTACATCCAAAAAGTTCACAGCGTAACTGGGGGTAGACCTCTAATTATTGTGCTGCTAGCAGGCCTATTACGCTCAAAAAAAGTATCTAACTGGGAAGAGGTATATAAGTATCTTGATGAAAGTAGCGAGGACGACAGACTTGATAGGATGTTGTCTTTGGCCTTTGATGATTTACCCCACCAATTGAAATCGTGCTGCTTGTACTTTGCAGCACAACAGCAATGTACAGGTTTTGAAGCCAACCAGTTGGTGCGCATATGGATTGCGGAGGGATTTATAAAACCTATTTCTGGGAAAACGTTAGAAGAGGTTGGGGAGGCCTATCTGAATGAATTGATCTTAAGATCTCTTGTAAATATTGAAGAAAAGGATGAATTCGGATGTCCTGCTGTTGTTGCAGTAGACGACGAAATTCATGCTTTTCTTCGATCTGAAGCACACGAATCTAATTTTGTCGAAGTTCATGACAATGCTGATCTTGTGTGTCCAGAAAAGCTTCGACGGCTATTTATCCAAAATTATACACACACTTTTGTGAGACTCCATAACTCATTTCCTATGCTACGTTCATTCTTTTGTGACTGTTGGGTGGAACATCTTTCTAAACGTCACACAGTGCTTCCTCAAAAAAAGAAAAAAAATAAACCTCACACAATGAAGTTTCTCCTCGAATCAAAGTTTCTCAGAGCTGTCGATTTGCATGGCTTAGTTACTGAGAAATTAACTGATAAAATCGGCAACTTGATCCACTTAAGGTACTTGGGAATACGCTGTGATGGATTTGAGAAGCTACCCTCTTCTATTGGCAAACTCCTAAATCTACAAACACTGGACATAAGAAAAAGCTCAGTAAAAGAATTAACAGAGTCATTTTGGAGAATTAAGACTCTGAGGCATGTTCTTGCAGAGAGTGTCAGAATTCCCGAACGAATCGGGAAGTTGGTCAACTTGCAGACACTTCAATGTGCAGATTGCACAAACTGGAACCACAGAACACATGACTTTTTAGAGATCATGAGAAACATTAGAATATTGGATTTGGAGGAGCTTTCAACTCCCCAGGCAGAAAGCATATCAAAATCTCTCTCTGATTTAAAGTTTGTCAAACATTTAAAACTAAAAGTAAGAGAAGGCCATTCCATTCCATCTGGAATATTTTCTAAATCAAGCCTTCAATGCCTTCAAAGTATGGTGTTGCATGGGCCACTTGATAACTCGGAAGACGAGGAGGTACTCAGTGCCCGGTATAATCTTTCAAACCTCACTAGTCTTACTTTAGTAAAATCAAACTTGTCACAGTTTTTTATAGATGCGTTGGCCCAACTACCTTCCCTTACTAGACTTTGTCTATACAAGTCTTATAACAGTGAGACTCTAGAGTTTCTTCCACATGGATTTCAAAAACTTCAAGGGCTCGAATTGAATGGTTTGGATAAGTTGGTGGAATGGAAACTTGCCGCAAATGCCCTGCCAAGAGTCAGAAAGCTGATTCTACATGGGTGTAAGGAATTGAGATGCCTCCCTGAGGGCCTGCAGGAGTTAAACTTGAAGAGGTGATTGTATACAATATGAAAGGGATAATTGAGAGCATCAGAGAAAGAAGAGGGGATTATGAGAAAATAAAACATGCACGAACCATTAAAACCAGGCTCGGATACTAGCTAGCAAGGGTTCCTCCCATTATACAGCAAAATGGACCATCAGCGTCCATAATTGTTGCCAAAGAGCGCCAGTCGAAGAAACTTATTTCACCACTGCAGCCGAATAGCCCGTCCGATATAACTTGGGATGCTCTTGTGGCGCCGCAGCGAAAGTTCATTTTTGTGATCAGCACTACGTGACGATGAATGGTGGAGCAGTTGCTGATGGAGCTGATAATCTCTACAAATGTGTATGATCTCTTCTTCTCAATTCTGTTTCTCATTATATCTTTAGCAAAAGTGTATACACATCAACATCTGATATCTGATAACAGCAAATTTTATCGCAATTTCAGAATTTCTGCAATTTCTGAAGAAGGCAATTGTTGATTGTTTTGCTAAGCCTCAAGTTGTTGATCCATTGCTTGATTTTAAAGGTATACTATATATTTTGCTTATATAGCTGGCTGGTTTTTAACAAAAATGGAGTTGCAGAGAGACTGCATAAATTCAATATGATTACTTATTGTTCTTTTTTATTTACTGTGAAATGTTGTGATTTACTAATTTTGTATGTTTCTTATTTTGTTTCATTGGGAGATGGTTGACGTACTTTTCAAGTTAGCTTCTATGATTACAGGAAGGGAGAAAAAAACTAGAAAGAACATAAAAGGTACCTTTCGTCATTTTATATATAATTTGCCTGTGTATATATGTGTTTTTGTATAGATTTAATCTGGACTTTGGACTTGTTATAAAATGTCCAATGATCCATATACCATATATATCTCTTGTGTAACATTGTATCTTTTTTCTGTGAATTGACATTCTAGGTCCTTAATTTCATACTTGTGTATAGATATATAGATAAAATAAGGAACTTTAATTTGTGCCAAAATTGAAGGAAAATAAAAATGATGCAATATGTAATACAATAAAAAGAAGCTTAATGTGGAACACCTAATAATTTGATCATTTCAATGTGGACATGCTTAATTTATGGTAACTTTAATTTGATCATTTTCAATAAACTAGCATTTGAACACTCAGACTTTATTATATGCTGTTATGTTTCAGCAACAACACTCTCTTTGGAAGTTCACAAATGAGAATTAGGTACTCTATTTGCCTAAAAAGCCCATCTTGTTTGCAATTTTGTTCATCACAGGTGATTTAAAATGTTTTTTTTTTTGGGTCTTTTGTAGTTGTTCAAATTATTTTTTATTACATTTTTGCTCAATAGATAGTTTTTCTCAGATCCAACATGTTGAACCACTTAACTACTTGGATTGCTTGGTTGGAGAAACCTAGCTATCTCCATGCTGTTGCTGGGCTCATGTAATGTCTTTCATGGTATGCTAGCTTCTCTTTATCTATAT
The DNA here is from genome assembly GCA_030179965.1 of Cyperus esculentus. Classification (NCBI taxonomy): domain Eukaryota; kingdom Viridiplantae; phylum Streptophyta; class Magnoliopsida; order Poales; family Cyperaceae; genus Cyperus; species Cyperus esculentus. The sequence continues at coordinate 3,113,983 of JASGLE010000003.1, read as the reverse complement.
GTCAATTATATATGTTAATTGTATTACTACGTACATAAGAGAATTTTGCTTGGTACTTTTGCAAAGCATACAAGATAGAGTAGAATTGTTTTATAGCTTTCACTTAACTGCGATTATCTATATTTTATTTATTTACTGTTAGTTGTATTTCTTAATCTAGTTAACTTTGTTCATTCTTGGTGCATATAGCATAATTCACAAAGAATGGAAAATCATCGATCGAACGGAGCGAGCAACCAAATTGTTTGAGACATACTCGGGAAAATTGAAGTTCAAGTTTTGAGAAAGGCTTGTCCACAAAGAAGACCTCATTCTAGGTTAGTTTAATTCATCCTCATATTTTCTTGTTGAATTGTTTATTCTGGTTGATCGTCATATATGTGTGTTTAGGAACATGATCATAAAGGATGAGCAAATTTTGTTAATTTTTATGTCAAAGCAGCAAAGCTATACATATATAGTTGATTATTATACAAAAGATAAGTAACCCAAATAAGGGCATACTTAATATATAGTCAAAGTAATATAGATAGGAAAAGACATAAAATATATGGATTTTAGGATGGCAAATTAATTAAAAGCGGTTAGTACTATTTGTTCAACTTAATTAATCAGTTGCTGATCTAATTTATGTAATGTGGGAATGTAATATATATACCCTCTATTTACTTTTTAGGTTTTGAAATTCAGCAGTCTGTTAATTGGAAGCACAAGGAATCACTCTGCTTATGAAATTAGGGGGTTCAAAGCCTTACCTAGTATTGAATCTGAAAATTCTTTTTGTATGTTAATTTTTTAGTGTCATAAATGTTTGCTTTGTCTTATAATCATGTATATTGATTATTGGCTGAATTGTTATATACATTTATAAAAAACTAGTAAAGAGCCCACGGTTGCTTTGGGCTGAAATTTTATTTCTTATAATAAATTTTTAAGATAATATGTAATAGGCCTTATATTGAGAAAATTGATATGGATCTTAAATTTTAATGGGCTGAGATATTAACGTCAACAGGATTTAACATAAATCAACGGTTCTGATCTATCCAAGAAAATGATCAATGGCTCAGGTTTCGTATTCGGGGAAGACAGTCCTTTCATGTCATTTTTTCTAATATGCTTTTATATGTGTAAGGATAAGGATATATATCATTGTGTAGTGTGCAAAGATGTTGAGACGCTCATGGATTTGTGCCCATATATATTAATTTTCCATTCTATATATGCCACTCCTAAATGTCAGTTTTTTCTTGAACTTTATCACATTATTTCAATTCTAACAATATTGGTGGAGATACTCATCAAAAAAAAAAAAAAAAAAACAATATTGGTGGAAATATGAATGGGCAAAAATTTGAAGTACGTACACGCGCGGATCCCAGCATAAATAACAATGCTGTGGCTGTTAATATCATATATCAGTTCATGTCCTGTTCTATCCACCACCACAATTAACTGTTCTTCTTGAAATAATGATGTGCATGTTAAAATCATATCAGTTTGTATCATAGCCTATTTACCACTACAAGTTATTCTTCATGACTCCTGAAGAGACCCCAAAAAACATAACAACCAGCCCCGCAGACCAGACGAACCACCAAAAAGTATAACGAATTTCCGAACTACATTTCTCAAGACATAAGAATTTCTGTTTTACAGTTAATCTGGCAGAAAATGAAACAGTTCAGGGACTGAACTTGATCAGTAGTTAACATGCCAGTAAATTGATTCAAGCATCAATTAAATGTACACATCTACAACATGAACACAGCCTGGTGCCTTCTAATACTACAACTACATTTCTTATCACTGCTGGGATCGGCAATCTGTCCAAACTCTTACGATATTAAACTAGCAATAATAAAAGGTCACGGGTGCACTGGTACAGGGCATATGAAGCAAGCTTCTTTAAGACTTCTTGTCATTACAGCTTAATATTAGAAGTTCCTCTATCGTCATTGAAATATATACATAATCTCAATATCTTCCAGTACAAAGCAATAGACAATTATTGGACACACAGAATGTGCTTTAATTAAAGTTCCTTTGCAAATTGCAAATGAAACGAAAACAACAATTTTAGGGCTATTGATGAGTAACAACTCCCACCCTGGTCCCAAGTAAGCTCCATCTCATCTTTCCTTTTCTTCTCTTTGATCCCAAGTACTAACACATGTCAATTAATGAATTACATTATAATGAGTAAACAACATCTCAAGCAAAAAGCCAATCAATGAACTGTTGCTTGTGTGATTGTTAATTGGCCATGTGGTTTGTATGTAAATTCTGGTACAAAAATGATACTAGACGAGCATATCAAGAACGAATTTATTTATATTAACTTTTATTCTCACTAGAGTTGTAGCTGCAAGTACATATACATATATGAAAAGAGCAGTTACTGGTACACGCACAAAATAAAGGAGAAAAACGTATTCCAGCTTTGTGACAGCATTCCACATCTCCGATCATTACACACACCCCTTCCTCTGGATCATACAATGAGTGTTTCTCTGTGGGATCTACAATACGGGAAAGTTTCATTCAACACACTATTAATAAAATTCAGTGAAATAGATTAAATGGCAAGCAAGAACGGTTTGATACCTTACGACTCAGAGGATAGCCTTTCCAGCAGCTAACTTGCAATGCCCATTATCCATAAAGCCATTACAACAACAACAACAACAACAACAACAACCAAGCCTTTAGTCCCAAACAAATTGGGGTAGGCTAGAAATGAAACCAAGTAAAACCCAATGATGATCATGATCGTAAGAAAGATAAATTCTGTTTGGTTTCATTTCCATAAAGAGTGGCGGGGTTTTTTTATAGCTGGCTTGCCAAGCCTATCGCAACCCTCCTCCTTTACCCGGGCTTGGGACCGGCTATATTGAAACAATTGCAACAACATAGGCGGAGTTATCCATAAAGCCATTGCATTAATTTTTTTTAAAAAAAAACAAAAAGAAAATAGGCACCCCTATACCAAACTCACAGATCACTCATATTAGTGCCAACGGTTTTAAAAACCACCAAAATTAGATATTATTTGCACTTGATCTATGATCCTCTTACATATGTTTATGTACACTAACAACAACCATTGAGCAATGCCAGTAGACCATTAAATACAAAGGATGGCGTGAAACTTGTTGAGCATCCATCTGAGCCTGAAATAAATAACAAGGCAAGTTTCAACCTCTCAAGTTTTTTCTTCACAATCGATCTGGTTAGCATATATCCACTGTACATTAGATCCTAACACTCTCTAGAGTTTTCTACGCTTATCAGTGTTTCTGACAAGAAAATCATGCTCAATACTATTTTACATTTTCAGTTCGAGAGAAAGAGATCCCTGTATCCCTGCCTATTCAACCAGGATCATGTTTGAGCCTCGCATCAATTCACTGGACCAATTGAATCAAGGCAATTGATTAAAACGGGACTGAGATTCTAGCAACTACCACCACTAAAATTCAGATAATATAAGATGAAGAAGTCCAAATGCAAGTCCAATATGTTCAATGTAAGAAAAGTACAGTCAAGAACATTGTCCATCATGCCTTAGCTCAGATAAAACATCAACTTATTGAGTGTTTGAGAATAAGCATGAAGAGGGGAACAACACATCAATATATCACTGTGTTTAAACCCCACAAAAGTTCCTCAATTTGTGAAGATCTGAACAGTGAATAAAAGAAAAATTCAAACTTAAAGCACAAGATAATATAATGTCAAGAGAAATGGAGTACACTGAACCCAATCAAAATCATTCTACACACAAGCTTTTACTAATCCATATCTTTATTACCCCCAAGAAGCCTTGGGATTTTTACCCAGCATTTATGAAGGAACTTCATGACACAATCGTGTTGATGGACTGAATGAGTGCATTATTATGTTACAAACCAAATGCAGTTTGAAATCAGGTTTTGGAGGGTATTAAAGTAAAAACAAATAAGCACGATTTTTAAAGATTCCAATAGCTTAAAAAGGTTTATTCATCTCTCAAGTGGCAGTGTGTTAGTCATAAGCTGTAGAAGGTAGCTCCCCCTTAACCTCTTTCATCTAATTGCCAAATTAAACTAATTAACTTCAAATTAGCATTGATAATACCAGACATGAATGCTGGATGAGTCTGTTCCACAATAATCTACCAGTTGCCACTGATCCATATGACACATATTTCCTTTGTACTCTTCTGTTTGGTCTACAATTATGTACCGACTGCACTATAGTGCTTATATCAACAATAAAAAGAAATTGGGAATGAGGCCCCGCACCAGATTTAACCAGCAGCAAGTACTTGTTAGCTACTGAAGTCACAATATTTTAGCCGCTTGTTGTATAACAATAACGAAACTTAAACATCACCTGGCATCATATTTGTCTGATCCAGAACATACTGCAAGATCATTTTTCACAACATATCATCAATATGCCATGCTGGTTACATGCGCCTCTCCTCGTGCTGGCTCGATCTACAACGGCCACCTCCGAGCTCGAGCAGTCCGGCCGTCAGGGTTCGGATGAGAATTGGCCGCGATGAGAGGTGGGCGGTGAGGAAAGCAAGTCGTTTGAAGATTGAAATGGGCCGAGAATAGCACTGACGGATGGATGGATGGATGGATGGATGGATCGAAGGGATTGGGCCCATGGGCTTAAACAGTCAAGTTTATTTTGGGCCGGGTCGATATAGTACAGTCTTATGTTCAAGTCTATCTGCGTCAACTGTCAAGGCTTTCTTTATTGTTTCAGAGCAATCAAAGTCCATATATAAGCAAATGGTGCACAGAAGTTGACGCATTAAGATGCATGTTGTATTTCTTTTTTTTTTTTTTTTTTGATAGGAAAGATGAGGATATGGTCCTCAAATTTCATTGATTAATTAATAAATAGAAGTACAAAGATCAAGTTGTACTGAAATGTTAGTTGTTTAAATAGTAAAAATTAAAAAAGGTCCTGGTGGAATCATTTATAATTATTATCATATAGTCCGCATCAACATCAATATCTAATCATGTTAGTCTTATACTCAAGGGGTACCAAATATCATATAACAATGTATGGATGGGGGTCATACCTGTTGTTTCCAAACCCTCTTGCCATCTGTTTTTTTTTTTTTTTTTTTTTTTTTTTTTTTTTTTTTTTTTTTTTTTTTTTAATTTAATATATCCAAACCACCAAATTTTGCCAACTTGCTGTGAGATTTATAATGTACGCCCTAAATTTTTAAAATTAGCAATTGTGGATCAAGTATAGCTCTCACTCTTAAGAAAAGGCACAAACCCAAAACTAAAACAGCATTCACACTAGAACATCCACCATTCGTTTACTGAATGGCATTGGTGGCTGAAGCTTTTGCAAGTTGTGTCATTGGTAAACTCGTTGATACGGTGCTCAGTTATGCAGACAGCTCCTGGTGGTCGGGTGCAAAGGCGTCGAAAGACAAGGCCCAAGCGCTGCAACTGGTGCTTCCTCAGATCAAAGCAGTTCTTCAGGCAGTAGATAGAGGCAAAATCAACCAAATAAACCGAGATCTTCAAACATGGATGTGGCAGTTCAGAGATGCCGTGGAGGAGGCCAATGATGTGCTTGATGAGATCGAGTACTACAACCTGGAAGCAAAAGTCAGAGCCAATGACATCAAGGTCAGTGGTACTCCCCTTGCTGGCTGCAAGAGAAAGTTGTTTGATTTGTTTAGGAATGCAATTGTTAGTGATGGAATTCTGAAAAAACTGACAGAGGCTGTGAGGGGGTTGCAGACAGTTGCTGCTGGTGTCGGACCTTTCCTAAAGCTAGTGAGAGGTCTTAATCAGGAAACAGCTGTCTACAATTTCCGTAAGACCGGACCACTGATGAATGACTTGATAATTGGAAGGGACAAAGAGAAAGATATGATTCTCGAATGGTTAACAGCTGAGGTCGATGATGACGAACAAGCACTGCTCTCAGCACTTTTTATAGTTGGTGCCGGTGGTATGGGAAAGACCACCCTTGCTCAACTAGTTTGTAACAATCAGAAGGCGAAAGAAAACTTTGAGCAAATTGTATGGGTGTGTGTATCAGATAATGACAGTAGAGTTGAAGCAGCAATCCTGATAAAAATGATCATAGAAGATTTTAATAAGAAGAAGTGTGATATCAGTAACTTGAGCACTCTTCAAACAACCCTACAAGATATCGTGGCCTCAAAGAAATTTCTACTGGTATTGGATGATATTTGGAGTAGCGAAACCCGCTTCGAATGGGAGAAAATTGTGGCCCCATTGAAATATGGTCAGAAGGGAAGCAAAATTTTACTAACCACTCGAATGGAGTCAGTGGCTAATATGATTGCAGGGTTGATAGATGGGAAAAAGGAAAAAATGAGATTAGAAGGTTTAGAAGAGGAAAATATCATTACTCTATTATTTAGACATGCATTTGCGGGTTCAAACCCTGAAAATTACCAGCATCTCCATGCAATCGGCAATCAAATAGCAAAAAAATTGTGGGCATGTCCACTAGCTGCAAAAGTCATTGGTGGTCTCCTTAACAACAGCATAACCTTCGACTATTGGAATAATATCCTTGAAGAAGATATTCTCAAGGTACAAACTAGCATGAATGGCATCATGGAGATTTTAAAATTGAGCTACTATCATCTCCCTCCACATCTTCAATTATGCTTTAGGTATTGTAGTATGTTCCCACAAGACATGGAGCTTGAAGGGGGGTATTTAGTAAAGATGTGGATTGGATCAGGATTAATCCCGCAGTATCAACATGGAAAGAGGCCAGAGGATGTTGCGCATGAGTATTTGGAACAGCTAACATCAAAATCATTTTTCAGCAAGAAAGTTTCACTTTCTAGACTCCGTGATTGTTACAATTATAGGATTCATGATCTTTTGCATGAGTTGGCACGGTCTCTGTCTGTAGGTGAATGCATGAGAATTACAGATGATTCTACAAATATCCCCCCGACAACACGTCATTTATCAATTAAGACAGAAGATGTAAACATTCTTAGAAAAATCCAAAACCTTAACAAGTTGTACACTTTTGAGATTACTTGTAATGAACATGATTTGGATGACGACTTGGGTTTGAATACAATTTTAACCGGGATGAAAAGTCTACGATTACTAAGTGTAAATACAAAAGCAATAAAAACCCTACCCAACACAATCGGAGATCTAATACACCTCAGGTATCTATCATTTGAAGGCCAGTGTCAAGGATCTAAAAGTAAATTTTCAGGGATTCCAAAGTCATTTCACAAACTATATCACCTGGTTCTATTCAAATTAAGTGATAGTATTGAGATCAATGATAATAAATTAGAGCATATGAACAACCTGATTAATTTGCGTTACTTGTACTTGCATTGTTATGGCAACACATCAATTCCTCGGGTGGGAAATCTACATGCTCTGCAGGAACTAAATTACTATTATGTCAAGAAAAAGGAAGGTTATAGTATAGCCGAACTGAAGCACCTTGCACAACTTCGCAGACTCTATATACACAATCTCCAGTACATAAGCAATCTGAATGATGCTTCAGAAGCTAACCTACACCAGAAAAGACATCTCAGGTCACTTGGCTTGTGTTGGGTCAATGGCGAGAGAGATAGGGATGAGCAAGTTGCTGACAGCCTTAAACCACCAGTCAATTTAGACGAACTGGGTATCTACTGTTATTCCGGTTTTAGATCTCCAAAGTGGTTGATTGACCCAATGTTCTGTAACCTAACATCTATAACACTAAGATACTGTTACAGATTGGAACATCTTCCACCTCTTAGCCAAATAAGATCACTCCAGTACCTCCATTTGGATGGTTTGAAAGCAGTAAAGCAAATCGGTAATTCATTCTATAGCAGCAAAGGTGGTTGTGCAGTATTTCCATCACTGACAAAACTGATAATTCGGGACATGCCAGAATGGGAAGAGTGGACTGGAGTTGATGACAAGTTATTTTTTCCTCGCCTTGAAATACTGCAGATTGCAGACTGCCCTAAATTACAGAAAATACCCTACCTACCTCCTAGTTTAAAGAAATTCAGTGTTTCTGCCACAGCACTTAATACCCTTCCTGGATTTTATCGACTTCCTTGTGATAGCAGAAAATGTGCACTTTCTGCATCACTCACACCATCATTGTCTTGCTCCCTTGACAGCTTGTCAATAAGAAAGTGCCGAAGCATGTCCTATATGCCTCTTGAACTCTTGGAGGATTCAAAGTCCCTTTCAAGTCTACATGTATCTGATTGCAAAAATATCATAGCCCAGGCATCATCAATACGATTGTCCAAAAGGCTAAAGCGCCTCTGCTTTGGAAATTGTGGTCATCTTGAGACTCTATTTTTAAAATCACTTCAAGATCTTACCTCTTTGGTGGAACTGACAATGAATGGCTGTGCTCGCATACAGTCGCTGCCTCCAAGAGGGGTGTTCTCAAAGATGACAAATTTGAGGGAATTGCACTTAGTGCGTTGCCAGGGACTCAGATCGCTCGGTGGAATGGAAGAGCTGACGGCGCTTGGGAAGCTAAGTATCCGGAAATGTGAGAAGCTTGTTGAAGCTGCATCTGTTCAGCAAACCCTGATATCTGAGATAAATAACCAAGCAAATTTAGCAACCAACCATTCAAAGCTTGAAAACCTTCAAGTTCTCCAAATGGACCACAGTTCACTATTGCTGCTGGACCCGCTGAGAAATCTCAAAACTGTTCGAATTTTGAGAATTCATAATGGTTTCCAAATCACATCCTTGCCCAACCAGTGGCTGTTACAGAATCGTTTCTCCCTCCAGCATCTCATGCTCCATGGAGTTTCCTCTCTACAATCCTTGGCACCATGCTTAGGAAGCATGCAGTGCCTACAGGATTTGAGGATCTCCGGCGCTAGAGCATTATGTTTCCTGCCGGACCTCCCTGCTTCACTGAAATATTTGACCATCACAGGATGCCAACGCGAGTTGAAGAACATGTGCCAAAGACATGATGGTATGTATAGGCCTAAAATATCCCATATACAGGAGCTGGTCATTGAATCAGTTGATGACGAGGAAATCCAGCAAATTTGATCTACAGCCTGCTTCGTAGTTCACACCCTCTATTGTTAGTGAGTGCCGCTTTCTTTATGATGTTTACTTCTTTGCATAATTATCTCCGATCTCTGCTCATATCACCTACAAGTTATGTGACTCAATTAATTGTATTCTTAAATAGGCGGAGTTTACTTGTGACTCTTTTCTTTCAAAAATTTGAGAATCAATCTTATCTTTGAACATTCCCTAGTCAACCTCGGATATGTAGTGTTTAATTTGGTAGTTGATAAATCTATATAACAAAGAAGCTTAAAATTTTGCTTCCACAATTCATGTACCAAAAAGGAAGCATGTACATCTGTTATCATGTGATTTGTGCACTTTCAGTTTTTTCCTTGTTTACTGGATGTTAGATTTACAATCACTTCTCAGACAAAAATTCTGACACCTAAAAGTTACGTCTAAATGACAATTTCTTTTATCTTACTAACCAGGTCTCTTTAGCTTCCTCATGCACAGCCCTGTTGGTTGCCTTCAGTATACAACCTTAATACACTAATTCAGAGTTACATCATCTTCTGCAATCATAACCTCTTCAGGTAATACCATATTGTATACTATATTGTAGAGTGCTGCTTTGGGGTTCATTTTTTTTTTTTTTTTTTTTTTTTTTTTTTTTTTTTTTTTTTGTATGTCACATGTAATACTCTAGTAATAGTTTTCTATCACAGGTACTACCCTAGCAACTTTTTATCTATTACTTGTAAGATCAGAATTTGCCAGAGTTGAGGGACTCAAATGTCATTAGATAACAACTGGTGCACTTTTTAAATGCAAAATAATAAAAATGCAACAGCTCCCACTTGAACTTACAAAGTCACGTACAACTCGCATAATTTTCACATTCCTCACTATGAGTCCATAAACTCCACAATATACGAACTCAACATAGTTCAGCGAGTTTCTAAAATCAACCAAAGTTATCTTTCATATGATATACTTGCTATGTAAATTTGACACTGCAGTCTTTTATGCTAACTTTTGCATATCGTGTTCCAAGCTGCACACTATACCAATTCCAGGTCCTTCTCAATGCTCAAGAATTAGCTGTTTACCCCATAAGGATTTTCCTCTTCTAATCAATTGTTTGAAATTAAAGAGAGTAAGGGAACTTCAAAAGAGATTTGCTGACAGGTCAAGAAGGAAAACAATATACCAGGACTTGGTGCAGCTGCTTCCAGTAAAATTTCCGTATCACCACACCTGCACCATATCAGATAGGGTACACACACCCATAGCCGTTCATATAGCTTTTAAATCCCTATAAATTATAAAAAGAAGAATTGATAATACATTGTAACTAAGGTTTTAGAAAACAGCTCCAACTATCAAGTGAAATAACATGGCATGTACTCACAAGGACTAAAGTGATACTAAAATCAGAATTTCTACAAAATTAGTTGTATAACAACGCTGATTTGTTCAATGCAAGAAAAAACTGCCAATAACTGTTTCCGTCACAACTTCTCTGAAAGAAAACAATAACTTACTGACGAAAAGTATAATGATGGGAAATATGCTTTAATATATCACTGTGTTTAAACTCCACAAAGTTTCCTCAATCTGTGGAGCTCTGAAGAAGTGAATTATAGAGAAATTGAATTAAAAATACAAAATAATCTAATTTCATGATACAAAAGAAGGAATCTGAACCTAGCAAAACTATCTAAACACAAGATTTTACTAGTTAGACAATCAGCCTATATCTAATGACCCAAGGATGACAATGCACTAAATGAATATCACCCAGTTTTTTTCATGAAAGTGATGGTAAAATTAATTTTACTTGGGATTTCTCAAGAAAGAAAAGGGAATTTTTAGACTTCAAAGACCAAACAGGAAAGATACTTAGCGGACGAACAGAAAATTAAGCTGAGATAAAAAAAATATATTACAGGAATAAAAACCATTGCAAACACAATGGTGATGTGATTTCTTTGTTAAAGTAACAAAATATCATTTTTTTTTTTTTTTTGAAAGCAAGGCAAAAACTGCCCATTTCATTTAATTTAAAAGTGGTCCAACAAACACCCTATTACAGCCTATCTCACACAGCCCTAAGCTGGGAAAATAGACTCAGCATAACACTCTAAAGTGTCATCCCTACAAAACCCCTTCAACTTATTACTCAAACAGTTAACAAAACTGAAAAAACAACACTTCATCACACTACAGCACAATACAGAATACTGGTAAAGAAATTTTTTTTATATCAAAGAAAGAACAAATGGGTCGTTTTTGTCCATTCAAATATATAGGTCAAATAAATAGCTCAAGTTAAGCGACTATTAGTCAGGTGGCAATTTTGAGGATAGGATGAAATATGCATACATTGGAGTGCAGTAAGCAGGGGACTGAACCCAATTTAAAGGTTCTATATATCTGAAGGGTAGAGTACAGATTGCAAATTGGTACTGGAGGGCACTGAAGTAAAACCAGTGTGCTGTCTGTCAGTGGTGACAACTAATTGTACGTGTCATTGTGTGTGTGTAATGTGTATATCTACATGATACAAAAATGTGAAGGAAAAAAGAAGAAATCAACTGGACCTGCATGCACAGATTCCGTCCAGTAGAGGCCAGCCCAGCCGCGCCTCCCCCCGAGCTCGAGGCTGCCCGGCCGTCAGGGTTCGGACGGGAATTGGCCGCGATGGGAGGTGGGAGGTGGGCCGGTGAGTAAAGCGAGGGTAAGTACTGAAGAGGAGTCGTTTGAAGGTTGGATTGGGCCGGCCGACAAGAGCACTGATGGATGGTAGGGATTGGGCCCATTAGCCTAAAACAGTCAAGTTTAGTTTGGGCCGGATGTTATCCATTGATAGATTTAGATCTATAAATTGGGCGTTATTGTTATTCTATGGACAATCGTTCTTTTTTAAATTATAATCGAGCAGTTCGATATTTACATATCAAGCATTATTATTTACTTGTGTCCAAAGAATATATCGTGATCATCTAATTCAGAAAAATGAACGGTTCATATTTATTATGATGCGGAGAAGAATTCACCCTTTGATTCATTTAGAAACTATTATTTATCTTAATTTACCACAACAAGCAATGCAATGGGTTAATGTATGAGATCAACTTTTAAGGACAAATATATGAGATCAATTGATTAACTAAGTTCTTTAACTGATTTTATACAGAAACTGGGCCCTCTTTGATAAAAAGAAAATTGCAGTTTAGGGCATTCGTTTCAGCAAGCTAGAAATTTTGAAAAAAAAAAATATTTAGGGACAGATAAACTGGCCCACTACAAGTTGCATAATTCGGGCATTGTCCAAAGTTTATCAAGAACCTATGTTTAGAATTGCAACCCAAATTTCTCAAAAAAAAAAAAAGAATTGCAGCCCAAAATAAAAAAAGACTTGAGACCTTTTTTAGCGCTAATGAATTGCAAAAGAATTTGGGCAGTGCCTCCCTTCAATTACATGTTGTTCAAATGGACGTCAAATAGTTTGTTAAATGTTATATATAATAATTCAACATAGTAAGTACTAATTGTGATTTGTGACAGAAATCTGTATGCACTGATTACATATGGTTCTTGTTTAATTATCATAAGATGGGGTCACAGATCAATTAAAACCTGAAAATGTCATTGCCTTCATACAAATCATTCAACGGGTTGATCACTTCCTCATATTCCAATGATTGCTAAATACAATTATTAGGTTGTTCTTGTGCTTGCTACTTAAACCAAATTAATTATTTCCAGGTCACAATCTTTTCGGAGGATTGATGAATGAGTTTGTTTTAATAAGTCTTTATTAAATAATTTATTTTTTAATACATTTTATTGATATGTCTTTATTAGCAATATAATATGTCCTTTTAATGAGTGATTAAGAAATGATAGCATAGAAAATTACTTACATGATACATCATAAAGGCCCCCAAAAAAAATTTTATCGATGTATATATTGTCCATTTTTTCAATAAAAATTTATTGAAATGACTCAATAGAATTTGGCTTTTTATTTATGAAAGAAACGTCTTAAGTTTTAGAATTGCATCTAAAACTGCTCTCTTCTTTTCAGTAATTTTATATTCCACATAGAAATTTTGCCTTCTTTGCATTTATTATGCTTTAATTAAATTGATTTAACAGCCTGATCTTACTGCTATGTTTTTTTTTTTTTTTTTTTTTTGAGTGAAGACTGACCACATTCTATTGTAAAATAAAGAGTACATTTTTTGGGAGGTCACTGAACTTTATCTAAAATCTATAATTGATCACTGAACTTTTATTTATCCGTTTTTTGTCACTAAACTTTGATGTCTGTCCAAATTTAGTCACTACATTAGTTTTTTCATCCAACTTAACGGAATAATCAAAGTGTAGTGACAAAAAATAAAGGGAATATGACTCCATTCCCCCCCAAACTTTCCTCTTGTGACAAGTTGCCCCCCAAACCTTTTTTTGTGACAAACACCCCCACCCCAAACTATCTAATGGTGACAAACACACCCCCATCATCCAATTAACCCTCTAATAATCAATTATGGAGTGCGAAAAGACCAAAATATCCTTGTTTGTATATGTTATAAACTCATGATATTTAAAGTACTAATGTTTAATATAATTATTACAAATAATTATTGTTGCATGATATATAACTGAAATAAATTTGCTTATTTAAATATAAATAGACAAACTAATGGATTTATAAACTTCTCATTTTTTATAACTGAAATTAAAAAAATATAATTTTTTAATTTATATATTATCATGAAATATATTCTATAAACATAGAATAGCATTTAAAATCAAATTACACATATAGCATAATAAACATTTTATAATAAAATTGAATTAATTATAAATATTTATACCGATTATTATTTTTTAAAATTAGATTTTATGAAACACTAATACTTTAAATATCATGAATTTATAACATAAACAAACAAGGGTATTTTGGTCTTTTCGCACTCCATAATTGAATATTAGAGTGTTAATTGAATGTTGGGGGTGTGTTTGTCACAATTAGATAGATTGGAGGGGTGTTTGTCACAAAAAAAAAGTTTGGGGGGCAACTTGTCACAAGAGGAAAGTTTGAGGGGGTATGGAGTCATTTCCCCAAAAATAAATAAATAAAAGTTCCAATTATAAATGCAGCAGTAACCTCCCAAAAAAAAATTTACCCTAAAATAAATTACAAACGATATCTACTGTTCTGACATCAACAAAGGACATGCATGGTGTCATATTGACAGAGCAGAGAATTTGATTGATACAATGCCAATCCCAACACGCTCTTTATTATGTGTCAAAGTAAAAAGAAAAAAAGCCCAATGTGGTGATGTTGGTACTATCATGCATTTTATGCTTTTACGTTAGCTTTATTATTGATCCTTGTAAATCAGTAAATGCCCATGCCAATAGTGAATTTTATGTCCATTTAATTGTGAGCATTGAATTTGAAAAAAAAATTTAATTATAACCTTCTCTTGCAAGATTTTGATTGTAGTAATGAAAAATTGTACCATCCTTGAGAGTTAATAAAAAATATCATAGAAAAGAAAAACAAAGGCTTTGCAAAAAAGATAAACATTCAATTTTGTAACCAATCTTTTTTTTTTTTTAATACCATCGAATTTCTCTATACTCTCAAGAATCTACTTCATTATTATATACGTGAAAAAAAAAATGTAATGGGATTAGAATTTTAAAAAAATTTAAAAAAATTAAATTGAGTTATATTGGGTCCAAAAAACACGTGAAGTTTCGTGATGTCGCTTTGTTCGATTATTCATTGCATATTCAAAGTACTTTCAAAGTTAACATAATTAAATGATATTTACAAGCTCAATTATATATTCATTAATCGTGTTGAGAGTTTGTTTTTATTAGAGAAAATAGTAATTTCAAAGTTGTATTTACTACTCTTTGAATCATATCTTCAATATATATTTCTACCTAGACAAATTTATTAGCTTTCTAGACCGCTTGGTCAAGAAAAATGAGACTAAAAAATATGTCTTTCAGCTCCTCACTCTATTTTGTAGCATACAAACTTATAATCTACAATTCATGTGGATATATGTCACATAGGGGGCCAAAAAATAAAGAGCAAAATGGGAACCAATTGGAGTGCTCATGCTCTGTAGCGCTGCATTGTGTAGTGGAGGTTCTGAACCGTCAGATCATCTCAAGATTCGAGTCCGCACAGATCTCGAAATGATCTAACGATTCACATCCTGCTCTACACAATGCTGCGCTACACAATGTAGCGCTACAGAGGATATGAAATCAACTAATTGAGGCTCTATTCGGATACCATGGGTTGGTTACTGTTTGCGTGGGTGGAAAAAAATTCAGTCTTACAGAATTTTTTGTTACCCACAAAAACAGTGGCCAACCCATCGAAAATACCCATGTTCGAACACGCCCTAAGTGAAAAAAGAGGTGGACAATGAATAAGAAAACTAATCAGCAGGGATGGTCCATGAAAGCATGACATGAGCTAGAAATAAATTAAGTGGCAGTGATAGCACACTGTAGCACTAGCACACACTGTGGCTTTGTTGCATACGCTACAATTTACGAACAAACACTGTCTAGCAGTGTGACATCGTTGTTTCTCGATCGGATTGCTCTTTCTTTCGTCTCTTCTTAGTTCTTCTCCCAATCATAATCACTTAATCACTCCCCCCCTTTTACCTTGTTCTATATATTAATTAGCTCACTTTTTTTCCTCCATTATAAACCCAATTAATTATGGGAAATTAATGCCCTTCATGTAATTGTAAATTCCATATAAAAGCTTTACAAAAAAAAAAATGATTAATTTATTTCCCTAGCTTGTTATTGGCATCTTGCAATTAATTATCTCATATTTTATTGTTATTTTTAGTGCATAGATTAAAAGACCACAAACAACTTGAAAGATTTTAAATTTTTTTTCTTTTTTATTTATTTATATTGCAAGGCTGCATGCCTGCCCGCCTGCATGCATGTAGGTATTGCTTTTGATGGATCCAAGAACTAAGTGATATGGAGCTCATACCATACTGTGGTGGGGTAAATCAACACTGTTACACACTAACACTAACACTGCAATATGTATATATGCCAATATACATGATAATATGTGATCAAATAAGAACAGATAACAAAATGGGGAGACAGACAAATTCTCAAGTCGCTCTCCATTTTGCTCATTTCCGTACACATCTGACTGTGTGGGCCCACGCCGTCAGCTCAACTCAGCTGCACCTCAATGGCTTTATTAAGCTCCATTTTTAGTTATTTTCCTGTCTTATTCTTGGTATTTTGCATGGCATTTGGCATATATGATATATAGCTGGTTTTAATGTTTGGTTGTGTGTGTTTTTTTTGTCAGATCTGTCGGCTGGGGGGCAATTGTGAAAAAGAAAGAGAATACATGTTTTTAATGAGAAAAATTATTATGTTTAATTAATTTTGCTGATATTTTTTTTTACTAGTCACCTATCTGGAGTGGAGGCAAAATTAATTGTTAACAAAAGTGATTTATACAAGTTAATATATTTAATAACATAATAACCATATAATTACTTTTTTTAATTAATTATTCATGACAACACATTAGGGAGAAATTTTTAGTACATATTCGGGAGTTATATTTTTTTTTATTAGTTTTTAAGATCTTGCATTTGGAAAATGAATGAAAACATGAACATACTAACGTTAACTAACTAATGTAATTTTCTAATCAAGACAGACAATTGGCATCTTTAGCTAAGACAAGTTAATCCTTTTTAACAGCTTTTGATCACCTCTGTACCATCAAAGATTCCCCTAATTATGGGCAATCTTGAAAGAAATTAAAACTGATGTTGTGTTTGACATAACAACCATGTTGATGTGCTTGGCATCAATAATTATATTACTAAAGCAAAGCAAATGGTCTTTTCCAATCACACATGAGGATAATTATAGCTTTTGTGAAGGAGTGCAAGAAACATCATTTGTTTAATGAATTTGGTCCCCTGTCTACTTCTAATAAAATAAAATAATTTATATGGTTTTTAGTACTAGTAACTATGGTTTTTTTTTTAAAAAAAAAATATGGTTTTTAGTGGGGGTTTTCTCTCAAATGTTAAAATGATCAAAAAAATTTATATGCTCATGATAAAAAACGCTTTGAGTATATATTGACTGTAATATATATATATATATATATGCTGGTAATAATTTTATATGGAATTTCTATGGTTTTTCATTTACACACAAACAACCCAATGTGCTAATTGAATATTGACTGTAATTCCAAAATTAATTAAAAATAAAAAAAAATTCTGGTAGAATATATTATCAATTAGTAGAAACATAGTAATATAGTATAGAGAAAATGCAAAAAGAAACTGGTGTGCAAATAAATTAATGAAAGCATGAACACATGTGAGTATTGAGTAGGCATGCTTGGATTGTGATGATAGTTCTCTTTGGTGAAGCTCAAACAAACAAAGGCTGCCAATGGATAAAAGATTCCTTGATCTATAGTTCAATACTGATCAGTGATCCCTGTTTTAATTTCTTTGTTTTAAACCAACTAGAAAAGCAAATTGATTGCATTCCAAAAAGTTTGTTCCCCCTGTTAATTAGTTATGGGCTTTGCACATAAATCATCATTCTGCTGTCTTTTATATTGTGTTAATATATAGCTTAGGTAACATACAAATATATAAAATATTGCTCTAAAAGTCTAAATAATTATTTCAACCATCTCTAACCTAAACCAACAAATTATTGATTTATCTATTTTTTTTAATAAATTGAACAAAATTTTTACAGAAGTTGGAAGACTCCTTGAATTGTTTCTTTGAGGATAAACATGAAATATCAAGGCATGCACATTACTATTTTTTTTTCCTCATGCGCATAAAAAGCAGACAGATACCTCCACTATTATCTGCCTACCTAAATTGCATTTCCAATCATGAAGAAAGGGATATATGAGAAAGAGAAAAGGGGGCAATACATACAAAAAATTCAATCTTTCATTAGTATCCATGCCACTGAGAGTACACCATCATTGCTACCAAGTATTACCCCATGCAAGGATGTACACATGCATATATTCATTACAGGATTCATATGTATATATTCATTTATAATTTATGAGATTGATGTCAAAATTCAAATACAAGTGCCTTCTGTTTTACAAAATATTATTTTATTGTTAATGAGGTGCAATTCAATTTTGTCTTGCTTTACAAAACAGAGAATTCTGAAATCAACAAGAATTTCCAAATTGATTATGATGGATTAACAACATTATATGATAATGAGATGCAATCCACCTGGGTCCCCATTTTAAGCTCAGCCACCTTTAATTGGGAGATTTACGCACAAAAAGGGAGCAACTTTCATAATTAACCACATGACTAGGGGCATCAAACTATGCAAAAAGTATAATTATATTGTTTGGCTTTTTTTTTTCATATTTTAAGATTAATATCTTTTGGATATAGTAAGTGAGCTGCTTCAGTGGAGATGCATGGAAGTGGGATATGGGCACATTTAATGGTCAAAATTAAAGCAATTTCCTTTGTTTCATATAAGCTATCATTAATCATATTTTATCAGTACAAGACAAAATAAATATTACTAGATCATTGCTAGAACTGGCATCATTTTTTTTATAATTTATATATATATATACCTGCTGAACAAAAACTTTCCAGAACAAGAGCTCCAAAGGAGCATCTTAATTAATCAAAAATAACAATTCATAATAGGGGCAATAATTAATTAGGGTAATAAAAACTGCAACATGAGGGGAAGTGGGGTCTGAATACAACCTAGTAGTGGGGATGAGGGAATTAAAGACAGAAATGGAGGCCAGAGCTGCCCTTCACTGTTTGACTATAACAACCATGTATGTAATGAAACATCCACCACCTGGCCTGACAATGACCTCTTTCTTTTCTTAATTTCTTTCTTTGCATCTATGTTCTTAGTTGGATATGTCATCCACATTTATTAATATTGTTGGAATATATTTTAGAAATTATATTATATTAGATTATATCCACCGTCGCATATATATCTATCGTTTTATATTGTTCTTATTTCCTCATTCATTACAGTAAATACAAATTTCAACATATTCCTATAATTAAGTTGCAGATGATTTTATATTATTCTTCAGTAAATAAAAAATATCATTCATTAAATCTGAATTGTCACTACTTTTTTAAATAAAAATTTGCACAAAATTGTTGCAAAATTTATATTATTGGTCTTCTAGTTATCAGAAAAAATTCATTTATTATGATATTTTTTATTTTTCTTATGTCCTCATTTATTACGGTTATGGCCCTTTTTTAACTTCTACTGCATTTTATGGACACAATTGTTATTTTTTTAAATAGAACTGTCCCCTGCTTCCATCCCTGCTGTGTACAATAATTTACTACATACACATACTAGCCATGACGTACTGATTACAGAAATCAAAATGATAAACAGATCTGTAAGAAATGCAGAAATATATTCAATGCTATATTATATTTGTATCTGGCTGTTCAAATTAACCAGGAAATGACATCATTTTCATGCCATTTGCATGTCACTGATTAGGTGATGATCTGAAAGTTTTAATCCAAAAATGCAATAAAAAACATTAATTGGAAAACAAATATTGAAAAGCATAATAATTGAGCCTAATAAAAAAATAATAATTGTCATTAGTAAGTTGGTGTGTGCACGGTTTGAACAGGTCATACAATGGTCAATGGACAAAAATGCAGTAGACCCCAAAACCAAAATTATTGTCTTCTATCAACATTCTTCCGTACCAATGAAACAACTATATATTCTTAAAAATTGTATATATTCTTAAAGGGAGTTGATAGCTGCACTCCTTAAAAAACTTTCTTAACCGCACCTCAATACATTTTTAGTTAAAAATTCTTTTTTAAATACAACAAATCATTTTTACCCCGTTGCAATTCACATCCTCAATCGAACAAAACATTTATATATATACAATAGAAAGATCAAGAATAAAAAAAGTTCACTCAAAATTTATGAGAGTACGAGAAAGAAAGAGAAAATATTACCAATTTAGTTTGGAGGCGGACAAGAGGTGTAGTTAATTAAGGGGTAAAGATAATTTCTCATTCTAAAAAATTAACAAATCTAAGAGGAAGAGAGAAGAGAAAAGAAATAAGTAATGGCCCACAAATAGCTGAATGGATTGAATCTCATCATGATATCTGATGGCATTGTCTCCCTTCCCTTCCCTTCCCTTCTCACTGCCAACGTTTTCTTTATATATTGTTATTGTGCCTTTCTCTCTTTTTGGGCCGTTTTCTGAAGGCCTGCTGTCTGATGTTGGTCTCTTTCTGTTCAGTTTGCTCTGTTTCGTACAGCTAGTGATGGAGTGGATTTGTCTCTTTCCTGAGAGAATTTTCATAAATTTTGGTTTGTATTTAAAAAATGTTTATCTTTTTGTTACTTAATTCAAGCTATATATATTAATTAAATTCGAAGATTACATATAATGTATCATATTCGTTGTCGAGTAAAGATAGCGTGAGTTTAAGTTTATAGTTCAAGTCTATGGAACCATTCTGTGAGTGCACTTTCGAAAACATATCAACTCACCTCTAAATTTTAATTTATATGCCTCAATAATTTTTTTATATCAAAATCAAATGGAATCCAAAATTTTTCTTTTTTTGAAAATTTTTAAGTATTTGTTTGAATTTTATAAAAATGATACATAAAACAATGATTATTTTATTAATATTGTATAGATACTTTCAAAAATCTCAAACAAATACTTAAAAATTTTCAAAAATGAAAAAGTTTTGTATCTCATATGATTTTGATATAAATAATTAATTGAGCCATATAAATAGAAATTTGGAGGTGATTTGATATGTTTTTGGAGATGCGCTCACAGAATGGCAGAGTTTAAGCTCACGCTATCTTTATTTCTCATTGTCCATACCAAATGCATATAAAATGGACAATGTTTTTAACTTGTACAGATGTAAACAATATTTTTTCAGAAAAAAAGAATAAAAAAACTTATAATTTTGTATACCGTTGTGATGAATTCCGATGGAGTATCAACGATACTCAAATTAGTTGAAATTTGAAACACAATCAATCTGTGAGTTTGATAATATATTTGTTTCTATGTTAGAGATTTCATTTGTCGCAGTTGTCAAAAAGGATGGTTGTCACTCGATCCCTACCCTCTAGTCAATCATTTTATATTCC
Organism: Cyperus esculentus; assembly: GCA_030179965.1. Lineage (NCBI taxonomy): Eukaryota > Viridiplantae > Streptophyta > Magnoliopsida > Poales > Cyperaceae > Cyperus > Cyperus esculentus. The sequence continues at coordinate 3,092,657 of JASGLE010000003.1, read as the reverse complement.
AAAATATCAATATTATGAACATAAATAGAAATTATTTCGCCGGTGCACATTCAGAAACGGCAGATATCCTATGATTAATTATACCAACCAAAAAGAGCCAAATTCTATATTTCTTCAAATAGTTCAGCTAAATAGAGTGGGGTTACCTTTGTACCATTTTAAACTGTATTTTGGGACCATCTATATTATTGTGTCATGAATGAGAATAATTTAAGTTTCTACAGCAAACAAATTACCTTTCAGTACACACTACCGACACAATTAAACATGCAGAAAAATGCACAAATCAATTACAAACTACATATATAGCTAGGTGCTGATCAATTTGAATTAATTCAAGTACTGATTGAAACCCACAATTTATTAATTAGCCCTCTGTTCATGGATGAGATGCATCAATGATAGAGTGGTACCACAGGCACCTGTCACTAATTAGCCTGAGATGGGAGCAACTATATATATTTGTACCCATGTCAACATTATGGTCAAATATATATGGTACATGTTATTAATCAGTGATCCATTATTTGAGAACCGTTATCAAAATTTTGTACACATTTGTGGTTGTGACTGGTACGATTTTTGTGCAGGCGAGAGTGACCTCAAATGGACCCAAAATGTGAGTTTAAATTGGTCTTCGCCAAATTAAGTTCCAAACAATTGTGGTTAGTATTTCGTAGTTATACGGTCTCGTTCGACGATGTAATAAGTTGTGACGCTTGTTGGCGACGGGGGTGGCATCACTATAAAATAATAAATACGATAGATAATAATACATTGAAAAGACTGGAATTTCCAAAGAGGAGGGATTAAATTTATCTTTTTAAGTTATTACTTATTAGTTTGAATCTATACTCCACAAAGAGAGGTAGATTTTCAAGTATCTCAACTATACCACATCATCACTTTTATTTACCATTGATTTTATTTAAAACTATTCATCTACTTTGATCCAATGGCTTATATTTTTTTTTCTCCTCATTAAATATGATGAATGTGATATGTCTAAAACAAATTTTAACCCTTACAATAATCCAACATGTATACATGTTCTTATTTATAAATTATTACATTATTATTATTTAATTACATTAAAAATTTTAAAATTTTGTTCAAGTTTTGTCTAATATACATACTTAAAATTTTATAAAATTCTTAGTTATTTATTTGATACTATTTTTCGGGGCGAAGCCCGAGTTACAGCTCTAGTATATAATAACTCATCAAGAGGAATACTTGTACATATTAATAGTATCAATTTATAATATTTTTAAATGTATAAAGGTCAAACTCTCAAATCATTTCTACCGATCAGAATAAAATAGTTCTATGAGCTTGAGGGGTTATCGATTTTTTTTTTCGGCTGGGGGGTGCCCGAGCCCCCTAACCCCGCTGGTGGTTCCGCCCTAATCGATACTATAAACCCATATGTCTGTCCTTTGTATCCAAATAGTCGATCCGAACCATTCAATGTAATACTTATGTCAAAATCTATTAGGAAACTAGATTTTATAATTTTTGAGCAACTTTTTATGATAGAGAAAATCTTTAAAATCCTTGGATCAAAGTCGTTTTCTCTCTATAAAAAAGAATAGCTAAATAATTTATGAATTTTGAATCTCTATTAGATTTTGTTATACATTGATTGACCATTTAAACACCGAAAACAGATATACAAGTCTGTAGTACCGGCTAAAATGTGTTTTTATACCACCCGAACTATTCCATATAATATGAGATCATACAGTCATATAAGATATGATCCTGGGACATTTCTCCAATCATCATGTTGTATATTGCTTATTGCACAACGTATTATCTACAAATCCGTTGTCCGGCTTCATCTGAGATCACATGCTCGTATATATACACAGATACAGTCTATATATTATCAGTTATTTGTTTAATACATATTTCTCTCTGTTTTTTTGAATAAAAAGTGTGATAATAAATAAAGAGGAGCTAGGCCCGGTAAAACTTTAGCTAGCTTGTAGTAGTTGCTTTTACCCTTGTCAAAAATTGAGAAATGTCACCTTTGGCGTTGGCTTTGGCTTTGGGGGTGATGGAATAGATAGATAGATAGAAGGAAAGATGGATCTTGGGATGTGGCCGGCGTGACAAGGCATATGAATGAGTAGAGCCCACAGAAGGTCACATCAGGTAAGGCCACCGCAGATCAGATCAATCCATCCAAGGACCTTTAATTTGGCCTCTCCTCTCTCTCTTCAGTCTTGACCGTACAGTGCCACTTTCCCTCTTGTCTCTTCTAATCCCATTATTATGTGCTATTAATTTTGGTTTATTTGTACTAAACAGCGTTAATTAACAGTACTGATTAGTTTATTATTATATGGTAGGTGAATCTCTGTGGATGATAGAAGAGGGAGCAATCAATCAAACTTTATCTGAGGAATACATGAGAGTAATTATTTAGTAACTAGTATAGGGACGCAGAATGTTAAATCGTTAATGTATGTATGTATGCATGCAGAGCTAGACTATTATATTAATGTTAACATTTTGGACTGAGATGCTAACGTCTCAAAATTATTGTTATCATGTCCGAAATCACGATTTATGGTGCTCAATAAATTCTTTATATGAAAAATATTAGGGAATACAAAAATTTTCCATTTTTAAAGTTTTTTAAGTATTTGTTTTCATTTTTTAAAATAGCATGTACAAACATCAATATTTTATTAATATTTATGAGTTTTTTTTCTGAAATTCAAAACAAATACTTAGAAAACTCTAAAAATGAAAAATTTTTGTATTCCTCAATATTTCCATATAAAGAATTTATTGAGCACAATAAATCATGATTTCGGACACGATAACATAAATTTTGAGGTGTTAGTATAATAGATAAACTCTACGTATGTATGTATGTATGTATTTATGTATGTATGTATGTATTTGGTATTCTGTAGCATAGTCTAGGAGTGATATTGTAGGTACAGAAAGTTGGCTACCGTACCAGCGGTAATGTATCAGAATACGGCACGCAAATGATTTCATATCCTCTGTAGCGCTGCATTGTGTAGCGCAGGATGTGAGCCGTTAGATCATCTCAACATCTGCGTTGGCACAAATCTCGAGATGATCTAACGATTCACATCCTGCACTACATAATGTGGCGCTACAGAGGATGAGCACTCGCACGCATGTGTACGGCACAATCACAAGTGTTTATCTTTTGACCAATGGCAAAGTGTGCCACCCAATCAGAAAGCTCGGTTTCGGTGGGTCCGATCTCAATTTCGGTGGGCCTCACCTCGGTCTCTTTTTCTCTTTCTGCCAGGCTGAGTTGCAGCAAGTCAGACGATATGAACAGCACAATCACTACCATGATGTACATCTATATACCTTGTAAAAAAATTTAAAATTAAAAAATTTGAAATATATATATAATTATGTGCACTGGTTAGCTAGGATATTTTATTTTGATATTTTAGCATATACCTTTCTACAAAAAAAATTAAATGAATAAAAGTTTAAACTTTTGTTTTCAAATAAAAGTTAAAATCACATTAAAAATTTGAACATAAAGCAATACATTTGGCAAATACTTGCTTTTTTTTTTCCAAAAAGAATTTGTAGAAATATCATGCTTAGAATTTTGTTGTTCTGAAAAGAGGAGTGGCGCTGTTATTTTCTAAACAGATTTAAAAGGAAAACTAGAAAATCGATATGATGAACTTTCTGTGTGTTTTCGCCGTCTCCGAGTAACTTTTGGCAGCTTACGCCGAGGCAACGTACACACACAGATTCTTTTTTTTTTTTTTTGATTTGAGACACAGATTCTTTTCCTCAAAAAAAAAAAAAGGACACAGATTCTTTTATCACGTGGAAACTTATAATTCTGCTGCTCTTATTTATTTACAAATCACAGTCAAGAATTACAGACCCAACATTTTATTCTTTTTATACAAAATTATATTTTATATATATTCGTATAAGTGTATAACTTTCCCCAGCGGCCCAGCCTCCCGGGTAAATTATGTCGACATAATTTTAATTTATAGGGTTTAATAAATTTTTTATATCAAAATCTTATGGGATACAAAAATTTTCTATTTTTTAAAATTTTTTAAATATCTATTTGAGATTTTTTTTAAGTGATCCATAAAGTATTAATTATTTTATTAAATATTGTACGGTCACTTTTAAAAAATCTAAACAAATAATTATAAATTTTTAAAAATGAAAAATTTTCGTATCATATAAGATTTTGATAGAAAGAATCTATTGAGCCATATAAATTGAAATTTTAATGATGATTTGATATGTTTTTAAAGCTATGCTTATAAAAAATTAAGCTCACGGTTTATTTACTCATATAATTTGGAACAAATTATGAAATAAGAAATTATTCGAAATTGTTTCAAAACGGGAGAATCCGGATTTTGAGTGTCCGGTGATTACGGCAAACGGATCATCAAAATCCTGTTGCATTTGTTTCTTTTTTTTTTTCTTTTGTTGTTGTTGTTGTTAATCTCCCGTAGGAATTTTATTAATTAAACTTGTTCACATTTTTTTTTGACTGAAATCATATTACATTATCACATCACATGAAAAGAGAGCATAAGTAAATCCTTTAGCAGATGCGCATTGAATTCTTACCCGGTTGGAAGAGACTAATAATCCTCCTAGTGTTTTAAAAAAACCTGAGAAGTTCGAACCCGACTCGAGAAACTTGGGGAAAATGGACCCACCGACCCGACCCCGAGCGTCTGACCGGGGCAACCCGAGAGGACCGGGAGGGACGGTCCTCGCAAGGGTAGGTATCCATGTTCCCAGAAAAATTCCCGTGGAAACCCGACCCGGGACAACCTGGGATTTGACCCTACCCGACCCGGGGTAATAACCCGACTTGGTTCCAACTTTTCCCACCTATGTTAACAACTAATATAATATTATTTAAATTTTATTTTCAAGAAGAATTTTTGTTTTACAACAAATATAATTATTAAATTTTTTTTTGATTTTCTATGTTATTTTTTCGGTATAAATAATATTATTTTAATTTTTTTCATTTTTAATATAAAAATACTATTTTTCTAACTTTTAATTGTATAATATATATATATATATATATATATATGATTAAAACAAATATTTTAATTTTTAATTTTTTTATTTTTGTAAGTATATTTTTCGATTTTTGTAGTATAAAATAGGTGTATTATATTTTTTATATATTTTTTTGTTTTGTTTTGTTTTTTTTTTTTGACATATAACTCCGGGACCGGGCAACCCGAGCAACCCGGACTGGGAAACCCGGGCAACCCGGGAGGGACGGTCCTAAGCTAGGTTCAATCTCCTTCCCCCCAAAATTTTTCTGAGGTTTCCCGAATCGGGAAAACCCATGAACCGGGGAACCCGTGGATCGGGGCGGGTTTGGACCGACCCGGACCGTTTTTAAATCACTAAGTCTCCGAACTAAATCCCCCACGAAAATCTCCCAAACTGACTTTCCATTTTCCACGAAAATCTGGGTGCCCATCCCGAACTTGCCAAAAACGGAAAACGCGTTGCCAGCCTGTCTCTCTTAGCGACAATTGACAGGTCCACAGAAACACTCACCAGTTCCCCCCTAAAAGTGTTTAGGGATAATGACTCCACCCCCCCCCCCCCCAAACTATCTAATTTTGACAAATACACCCCCAACATCTAATTAACCCTCTAATACTCACTTATGGAGTGTGAATAGACCAAAATGCCCTTGTATGTATATGTCATAAATTCATGATATTTAAAGTATTAATGTTTCATATAATTATTATAATAAAATATTGTTGCATGATATATAACCGAAATAAATTTGCTTATTTAAATATAAATATACAAACTAATAAATTTATAAATTTTAATTTTTTATAACTGAAATTAAAAAAATTATATATTTTTTTTAATTTATATATTATCATGGAATATATTCTATAAACACATAATAAATTTAAAATCAAATTACACATATAACATAATAAATATTTTGTAAAAAGATCTTGAATTAATTATAGATATTTATATCGATAATTATTTTTTAAAATTAGATTTTATGAAACACTAATACTTTAAATATTATGATCTATGACATATACATACAAGGCAATTTTGGTCTTTTCACATTCCATATTGAGTATTAGAGGGTTGATGGATGTTGGGGGTGTGTTTGTCACAATTAGATAGATTGGGGGGTGTTTGTCACAAAAAAAAGTTTGGGATGCAACTTATCACAAGAAGAAAGTTTGGAGGGGTGTGAAGTCATTTCCCCAAGTGTTTATATATCTTTGAAAAATGCTTAGATAAAATGAAAAGTATTTATGTGCTATTGAAAATTGTTTATGTACAAATAAAGTCCATTTATTGACAGGCCCACTTGGCCCACAGAAAACAGTTACCATTATACCTGAAAAATGTTTATATGACTTAAAAATATGCTTAGATAAGATTGAAAAATGTTTTATGTACTATTGAAAAATGTGTTATGTAGAACTGAAAAGTGTTTATGTAGTTTTGAAAAGTGTTTATGTAGTATTGAAAAGTGTTTATATGGCTTAAAAAGTGCTTAGATAAGATTGAAAAATGTTTTATGTAAAATTGAAAATGTTTATGTACTACTGAAAAGTGTTTATGTACTATTCAAAAGTGTTTATATAGAATTGAAAAGTGTTAAAATGCTACAAATCACAACAAAAAAATAACTGTATAGTTCGGTTTAAGTACTAACACAGTGTCTATCTCCGTCGGTACCAGCGATTGCGATCGTTGGAAGGCGCGGCTAGGATCGCAATGGAAGGAAGGCGTGTCGGCCAGGATCGCGATGGCCGAAAGGCGAGGCCGGGATCACGATTGTTGAGCGCGAGGGAGAGATCGCTTAAGATGAGAGAAATCGTGATCGGATAGAAAGAGAAAAATAAAAGAGGAAAGGAGAGCAAAATGAGAAAAGTGGAAGAGATGAGAAAGTTACCAGAGATTTATTAGGGGATAGAGGTCGGTAGACGTTGACTTTATCTCTTTTCTTTTTTTTTGAGGGTAAAATGCCCGTAGGCTTGACTTTATCTCTTTTCACAATAAGGCGACTTTTGATATACCCGATTTTTCAAAATCCGGATTTTACTGATTGGAATTTTATTTATATAAATTCTTGTGTTAAAATTTTGGTACAAATTTTAGTCTTATTCCAAAAAAAAAAAAGAAAAAATCACCCCCATGTTAGTACAAGCAAAATCCTTTTTTCTTTTTCTAAAAGAAAAAAAAGTGCAATACAACTATACAACCCCTTGCCCAAAATATGCGAAGTAAAATCGTAAATGCGATGTTTTTCCTTCGTCTTTTCCTTTTTTATTTATTGGGAGAACAATGCAACAGGGTTGATGAATGGAATCGAGGTCGAGGTAGTCAGTCAGCAGCTAGGTTGGGTTGAGAATTGAGAGACGTTTGAGTGGGTCAGCGAGAGGGTCAGTTTCTGATATGATCTGATTGATTGGATCGCAGAATTTACTTGGGCCTGGCTTGGGCATCCATTCAATTCATTTCAATTAATGACAGAGTAAACTCCCGCTTGTCTCGGCATACTCACTGTTTATTAATTTATTATTGCCTTTGGATGGACATGCCATCGCCGTACTTATTCTGCCCAGCGGATTCAATTGAATTGAGTTGAAGTGAAGTCAAGTGAAGTCAAGTTGGACAACAATTAATTTGGCTTCTTTTTATGAGGGATTGGAGGTAGGCCCTTACTCTCAAAAAAAAAAAAAAGGTAGGCCTTTTGAATTTTTTTATTTTCTGAAGAACGAAGTTAACGGAAAATTTTAGTGGTGTAATTCCAATCGGTTCAACCCGACTGTAATTTCAAAAGAACCCCTTCGTTGCCTCCGACGAGCAATATAAACATTTATTTACTCGTCTAAATATTTTTCTGGAAAAAACTAAACACTCTTCAAAGAAAAGTAAATACTTTTGCAACTAATATAAACATTTATTGTTTTTCATGTAAATATTTTTGTAAGAAATCTAAACACTTTTCGAAACTATATAAACACTTTTCAATTGTACATAAACCTTTACGTAGAATTCAAATTTGAATTGTACATAAACGTTTTTCAATACTACATAAACATTTTTTCAATTTTATCTAAGCACTTTTTTAAGCCATATAAACTCTTTTCGGGTATAATGGTAACTGTTTCTGTGGGCCAATTGAGCCTGTCAATAAATAGACTTTAGTTGTACATAAACACTTTGCAATTTTATCTAAACACTTTTCAAAGATATACACTTTTAGGGAGAAACTGGTGAGTGTTTATATGGGCCTGTCAACACGCCTCTGAGAGCCTGCCATCTCGCTGAAGGTCGCGCGCATATACAATGTTTATGATACGATTGTACGATAGATTACTAGTTAAATACAAAATAAAAAACACTTGGGGTGTGCTCCAGTACAGTTGTGGGAGAGGGAAGGGATGGAAGTAAAAGGAGAAGTTAATTTAAATAGATGACTTTACCTCATCTCGTCTCTTTCCCTCTTCCACTCTCCAAAATTTAATGTTATAGAGCAAGTTAACAAAATTAGACAAATCCGGTCACCCCTCCCGTCCCCTTCCCTCCCTCCCTTGACCCTCTTCCGGAGCAAAGGTTAATAAAGATATCACTCATATACTTTAATTAATATGCTAATTAACAGTACCATAAAAAATACACAATTTATTATTGTCAAATCAGGAACCAAGCAATGAATAGCAAATTAGCAATGGACAAAAACTTGATGGAGCCGACCCATGTGCTCCTTGAAAATTTGTAAAAAATTAAGTTATACAATATATATATATATATATATATATTTTTTTTTTTCCAAAATCCAAATATACAAAAAAAAAATTATTATGTTCAAATAAAAAAAGCAAAAGAAACCAGCAGCCTGAAAAATTTTCAGCCTTCTAATAATTTTGTCTTGCATGGAACTAACAGCTTATTATTATTGTACTGTTTAATTTCAGTTCCGGCCGAATTTCACAAGTCTGGAAGACTGTAACCTATATATGAGGCTAGAAAATAGCTATCATGATTTTCTTATTTTCTTAAATGCAATTTTACTCCCTTTTTACCGCATTATTTTTTCATTTGCATGAGCCTATTTATGGCATTTGTAACACGGTGCAAACTGTTAGGATCCACTGTGAAGCAGTTGGTCTTAAGAGTTGAATACTATTGACAGTACAAATTGCATCATAGCTCAATATAAAATTTAATAGTACTCTCAACTTTGGTCTAAAATCTGAATAGTTTCTTGTACAATTTACAAGAAATCGGATAGGATATGCAATTTTTTTTTTTTTTTTTGCTGCTTTATACAGGTTGTATATACGATTGTCAAGCAGTTTTTTTTTTTTGTTTATTGTTAAGATTGTTAAGATAATTATTTTTAATGGACCTTACTCTTTAGTTTATAGCACCTACAATATTAAGAAAAATAAAAATTCATAATAAGTACCTCATAGAAAATCTAATTTTATTCGTTACAATTCGAATCTCATTCGTATGAAAAGGATACAATTATATAACTTAGAAGGAGGCACTTCAATACGGGTCCGTTTGGCAAATCAAGGAATAACAATAGAATAGTGCTATCTGATTAGTAAAAATTGATTATAGTTGTTGGAATAGTAAAAAGAATAGTGATGTTTAGGGCTATTCGGATAGTGGAAATATTGTTTGGCAAATAACAATTAGAATAGTATTGTGATAAATATTTTTAGAGCTATTTTTAGAGCTATTCAAATAGCTATTCCGCTATTCGACCAGATAGGAGGAATAACGGATTAGCAATCTTTTAGAGCTATTTGAATAGTTATTTTCTATTTGGTATATGGAATAGCTATTATTTTACTATTCTATTCCAAATTTTAGTTGCCAAACACACCTACAATAATAACAAATGAAAGATGCATGAATAAAATGCAATTCTGTCACGCCAATGGTGGCGTCAAAACACAGCCATATGTGAGAACGGTAAGGTCCTCCTTTTTGTTTCTCACAATAATACAAAGGCAATATTGAGAGAAATTATCTTTGTCCTCTTAACTTTTTTCGCTTATCTATCCTTCTAGTTAAATTGCTCAATATTCTCTTATTTTCTCTCATACTCTCTCAATTTTTGAGAATTTTTTTTTCACTATTTCTTCTTTCATCATGTATCTATGAGTTTTTTGTATGGTTGAGAATATGTATTTTGACCGTCAAAAGTATTTGTTACATGTTGAAAAAACTTTTCAACTAAAAATACATTGGAGGGTAATTAATGGAGATTTTTAAGGGGGACAATTAGAGTAAAACTATGGTGCTCCTAGGAGCACGGAGGCCTCCCTTGCTCCTAATTCAAAATTCATATTAAACCATCTTGAAATTTCGATTTAAGGGTCTCATTAAATTATTTATATCAAAATATCATAAGATACAAAATTTTTCCATTTTTTTAGATTTTTAAATATTTGTTTTATATTTTCTAAATATGACATAGTTTTATACATTATTTTATATTATTTTAAGGTCATTCTAAAAAATTCCAAAACATATACCTAAGAAACTCAAAAAAGGGGAAATTTTTGTATCCTAAGAGATTTTGATATAAAGAATTTAATGAGAATGATAAATCAAAATTTTATGATGGCTTAGTATGATTTTTGAGTTAGGAGTATGAGAGGTCTCCATACTCTTAAAAACATGCTAGATTTACTCAGACAATTATCACCTCCCAATTCTTTTGTAAATTACGGTATTCCATAAAATACTTGACGTCTATTTGTATCTTGCGATGAATCTCTTAAATAGCCCACGATCACCCCGTCGTTTTTCTCCAGAAGCAAGTGATAAAAAAGTTCCTTAATATTTAGGGGGCATGAATAAATAAATTTATACATCATAAAATAGCAATCCAATTCCAAATACTCGCTTAAATCAGACGGCTAACAATAACATCCCCTCATATCCTCCTCTGAGTTAACTCAAAAATTGAGTTTGCCCGTACAGTAATTTTATAAAGACTTCTTGAATTTTAAACACTAACCGTCTTGACCAAGATCTGAAACCTACAGTCCAGCCTATTTAGAGTTAAACTTAAATTTTGAGTTAACTCAGAAGATACGGACTTCTCTACTTGCTGTCCAAACTGAAACTGGACAGTAAAAGCTGTTGATACAACCGGAGAGAAACTAAGTCACAACCTTTATTTTATTATTATTTTCACCAAATTGTCCTCCTAGGCTGAATTTTTTTTTTTCTTTTGAGGATACCCTAGGCTGAATTAAGTCACAACTGAAAGCTGAGAGAGTGAAAGCAAGCAAGCAAGCAAGCAAGCAAGCAAGCTAGAGTAAGACAGCAGCTTTGTATCATACATGGGTGGTGCTTTGGGCACCCCCAAAATTACTTCATGACATCTTTATTTTTTTTTGTCTATTTTAAACAAATTTACCCCGTTTAAATTATATATTTACATTTTTATAAATATATTTTTTAATTTTTTCAAAATAAAAGTTACAAATATTATTTATTCAAAAATATACGGAATGAGATTACTAAATAAAAAGTTTTACGGTTTAGATTTATTTAAAGGCAAAACAATCATTTGGGAGGTCTTGAAATAATTTTGGGTGCCCAAATAGCTCCCATCATATATATACATGCATACCTATCCCTCATGATACCGTCCTCCCAAGTCCACCCCAATCACACCAATAACACACCCACACTGTTTTAGTCTCTTTTGAACAAATTTATCTCCATTTAAATAATATTTTTTATATATTATTATAAATATATTTCTTAATATTCTTCAAAATCAAAGTTAGGAATATTATTTCTACAAAACACATCAGTTAAAAATACTACATAATTTCAAAATTTTAACAATTATTTTTTTTTTTGAGAAGCTTGGCAGAGGCTGCCAAGGCAAATAAATTTTTTAACAATTCTTAAGGGTAAAAAAATATCATTTGGAGGCTGTTCAAATAACTCTGGGGTGTCTAAAATAACTCTCCATGCATACACATTTCTGATGGGTCCGTATCTGCTGCCATTAAAAACAATAGCAGGGTCCTGCCATAACACACTGACAGGTGGGACCCACAAAATAAAGGACCCACCTGTCAGTGTCTATGGCAGGACCCTGCCATTGGAAAACTATGGCAGCAGATACATCAGAAATGATATAAAAGTACCCCTTACATTACATATTTCTAAATTAGCTCCCCCATAAATACATACATATTTCTAATTCCCTTCTCTTCTCGCCCTTTTCTCTCTTATATAACCAAACAAATTCTCTCCAATTAAAACCCCCCTCTTCTCCCTCTCCCTCTCCCCCATTCCCACACACTCCCGACACTCCCTCCCACTCCAACCCTTCCTAAAATCCTCAACACAGCAATGGAGGAGCCGAGGGACGGCTGCGGCGGCGGTGCATTCCCGTGGCGGAGCAGTGGCGCGTCCGAGATCAAGGACCCGATGGAGTACTTGTCCCGCTCATGGAGCGCATCCGCATTCGAGGCGTCGAAGACTCTCGCCGCTCCTCCTCCCCTCACTCTCCTGCCGCCCCAGGCCGAGGAGACCGCGCTCGAACTCGACGAGAGCCCCGCCATCGCCGGCAACACCTTCTCGTTTGCTTCTTCCGCCACCTCCCAGCTTGTCATGGAGCGCATCATGTCCCAATCGGTACCCAATTTTGTCTCTAATGGCGCTATCTTTTTTTTTTTTAATGGGATTTTGCTTTCTTTCTGTCTCTGTTTTGTTTGTCCCTTTCTTCCCTTGTTTTTGTTGGTTCTTAGTTCTTACAGTAAAAACAAAAAAAAGAATAAATAAAAAGATAAAAAATTTTGCAACTTTTTTTTTTGCACAATCTAAAATAATTTTTGTGGGTTTTTTTTTTAAAAGTTTTTTTTTTCACCAGTTTTGTTTATAATTTATACCGGTATTTCATATTTACCAATTCCAATTTGGCAACGGTAATTGCTTGTGATCATAATTCAATTTAGTAATTTACCTTTTCTTTTTATTTTAGAAACTGTCAAAATTTTTGTATTACCATCCCCAACCTTACATTTTGTCGTTACATTACATGTCAAAGTAACTGTCAAAACGGAAACTTGTATGTATGTATAATATATAATTTACTACTACAGGGTTGGTAATGAGTAAAATATAATCATGCACTGTTAATAATAGTAGTAATAATAAGGTGGTTAATTTTGGGCAATAATAATGAATGGAAAACAACAACAGGAGGTGTCGCCGCTGACATCTGGACGGTTGTCGCACAGCAGTGGGCCGTTGAACGGTGGTGGATCTCTCTCTGACAGCCCTCCCGTCTCCCCTTCTGAAATCGACGATCTAAAGGTCCCCTTTTATTTATACTTTTATTTATTACATTACATTCTTTTTATCATCTTTAATTTTTTCACATTTACTTTTACTTTTTCACCCCTGTTCATTGTTCATATGTTCATACATACTACTAGAAGTACATGCTAGTATACTACTACACTGTAATAATGAAATCAAAAGCAAAGTAAAGGCTTTGCTTTCACTCCTTTCCATGAGACACATACTGACAAGTGTGTCAAGCTTCCCTCCTCTTCTCACATCTTTAAATTTAAATACCAAACTCTTTTTTTTTTATATTTTGGTTTTGGGAAATTAAAAAAAAACATCTATTTTAGTGTTTTGTGGAATTCATGATTTAAACTTTCCAAACTTTTTTTGGTTTTTTTTTACTAGTCACAAGAATGAAGAATCAATCTTTGGATCCTTTGCAAAAATTAGCAAATGGTTTCCTTTTTTTTATTTGTTCAACTTTCCTTCCTTTTCCTTTTCTTGATTTTTCCTTTTTTAACAATCTGTGAAAATAGTGAAATATCTTCTATAATAATAGAGGTCAAAATTGGTACTTGTATGGTTGGAAACCTGAAATAAAAAAGTAAAGTGAAGGGCACCAGACGGGATGGAGATTGGAAACAAAATTGTGACACCTGTTTGCTCCTTGTCTCCTCCCTACAAAAGAAACAAACTTTGCAATCGAGTACTCGACCAAGTCTGTGTAATGATTGTAAGGTCACCGTAAAATATTAGTACTTTGGTGTTTCACCTTCTCCTGGTTAAATCAAAATGGTTATGTTATGTTATGACTCTCCTTACTTTGTTTGTTTAATGTATTATTGTATATATATTTGTTTGTGTGAATAAATATTTACTGGGTTATCTTTGTCTTTTTCTTCTCTGAGGACCGCCTATGCAATTTGTTGGGTCACTGTATAATTAATTAATTGTACATGTACCAGTGATACACTCTGTCAAAGCAAGCTCTCTGGTAATTTTGCCTTGGCACGGAAAGAAGCTTTGATTCCATGCTATGCTCTCTGAGACCTTGTTCCCTCTCTCTCTCTCTCTCTTTAAGGATAGTGATATGTCCTCTCTGTGAAAAAAGTAACTTGTGCTCAGTTCCTGTCTCCCTTTTGTCCTTTTGTTACTGCTGCAGCAGTTACTTTTTCAGCCTTCTCTATTCCATTCTGTTTCATCATATTAATTTTTCATTATGTTAAGTGAAGGTCCTACTTATATTTTAATGGACTGTTACATTCCATCTCATGATTATGTTTCTTAATTAGTGGCTCTATTAAAAGTCTATTTATTACTAGTATTATCTTGCACACTTCTGCAAAGGCTTCATTATCTGCACCTCATCCCTTTAAATGCAATGAAATTATATTCAGAAGTGGAATTTTGCACCTGAATCCTAATCAAAATTTGGTTTTGGGTCCTTATCCCTACAGTAACTTATGTGCTGAAAGAAAATAGAGGAGGGATCCAATAACACACAAAATTTTGACACAAATCTTACACTAAATCATATAAATTTTAAAAAATCTTAAAAATAGAAAATATTTTACAAACATGTTCATTTACTTATAGATTAATTGTGTTTCAAATTTCATTTAATTTGAGTGTCATTTGATACTCCATCAACGACCATCAAGTTTATATGGTAATTAGAACGGTCTAAATTTAATAATTCTTGATGGTGTATCAAATGATACTAAAATTGAATAAGATTTGAAACACAGTCGATCTATAAGTAAATGAATATGTTTATTAAATATTTTCTATTTTTAAGATTTTTTAAAAATTTATATGATTTAATGTAATATTTGTGTCAAAATATTGTTGTGTTATTGGATCCCTCCTCAAGAAAATATTGGTTTATGGATATATTGCTGGGACAGAAAGGAAGACATGACTTGCACATTATTTACTTTATTAAAGGGCTACATGCTCAAAGCTTCAAATGGACTCTATTTAGTTACATAACATTATTATATATTGTACTTGAATTTATTCCCCAACTACTTTTTCCTAATTATAGGGACACCCTGATAATATTCCACCAAAGCTAATTAATATGACAGGAATAGTACTACTCATGCAACTTGCATTGTATATTTGTATTATTATAGCCGTTTAGTTCATGCCAAACACATGGTATGGTGTTATAAGTACTCTAACAAGATGCAATGGGACCACATTTCAGTACTGCAGAGCTGGAGCCACACCGAAGCCGCAGAATTACCGGGCCACAAACAAAACTGTGGGTAGGTGGCTGAAGGACCGGAAGGAAAGGAAGAAGGAAGAAACCCGGGCCCACAATGCGCAGCTTCACGCAGCTGTCTCTGTGGCCGCTGTAGCAGCGGCTGTGGCGGCGGTTGCGGCTGCCACTGCAGCGTCTGCCTCAGGATCAGGAAAGGATGACAAGGCCTCCAGAACCGACATGGCAGTTGCATCGGCTGCTACTCTGGTGGCTGCACAGTGTGTGGAGGCAGCTGAGGCAATGGGAGCTGAGCGGGACCACCTGGCAGCCGTGGTGGGTTCTGCTGTCAATGTTCGAACCCCGGGAGATATCACTACTATTACTGCTGCCGCCGCAACTGGTATACTTCATAAATTTATCATATCTCATATATAATTCTTAATTTCCTGAATGCATGTTACAATTATCAGTATATACCGACAGATTTAAATTGTACACGAGTACTCGAACTAACAAGGGACTGGATTTAATCACAGCTCTAAGAGGAGCCGCAACACTTAAGGCGCGAGCATTGAAGGAGGTATGGAACATAGCAGCTGTGATTCCTGTGGAGAAGGGGCCGGTTGCACCTGGTGGGACCCAACAGAAACAGCAGCGTCGCCTGAGTAAGACCTTGAAAGAAGTGGAAAGCAATGGAAGTAGCTTTAGCGACGAGCTGCCCCTTGAGGAAGATAATTTCCTTGGCCTCTGTAGCCAGGAGCTGCTTGCGCGAGGAACAGAACTCCTCAAACGCACCCGCAAAGGTACTTATTTTTTTATTAAATTTAATATCATCATCTGAAAAAATGTTGAATTTTCTTTATGTAAAGTTGGATTGATGTGTATATGCTTGTGGTTATTCAGGTGCTCTGCACTGGAAGGTTGTCTCAGTCTACATCAACCGATTGGGGCTGGTATGAACAAATTCTTCACTTAAATGATTGTATGTTTTTCTTGTTTTTCAATCGGTGTACAGTTTTTGATCCATTATAATTTTTGTAGGTCACCCTGAAGATGAAAAGCAAGCATGTAGCTGGAACTATCACTAAAAAGAAAAAGAGTAAGCAAGAACACATCCTACTCTCACCTAAATTTTGAATTTGTGCTGACATTGTACTGAATTTGCAAAATATCTCATGATATGATATCATGGAACCTTAAATTTGTCTTGATTGGATCACCAAATTCTTCCCTTTGATTATAAAATAATAACTAATCTCAACAAATTTAGGCATGACAAACATCCAACCAAATCTTAAGACTTCTCTAACTACTTTGGTATAAACAAACTCCCGTTAACCTGTTTGTATAAATTGTCAAATCAACTGAAACCAACAGTTGCAATTGGTTGCCACTGGCTCACCTAAAGTCATCATGAATCTATCCGATGGAAAGTAATGTTGATCTGGTAGCTACTATGCAACATGGATGTCACAATCGACCGTCAGTCCATTAGTTTTGAATGTAAATGTAAATGTAAATGATAGTTTCCTGACGAAATTTACCATTGCAGGTGTGGTGGTCGATGTGTGCAAAGATGTGCTTGCTTGGCCAGGCCGGCATTTGCTCGAAGGAGGTGAGCAACGCCGCTACTTTGGCTTGAGAACAGCAGAACACCGGGTGATTGAATTCGAATGCAGAAGCCAACGTGAGTATGATATGTGGACCCAAGGTGTAAGTCGTCTCCTATCCATAGTAAACGACCGGAAACGCATCGCCTGATCGATCATCCCAATGAAAAATAAACAATTAAAAAAAAAAAAAAACATAACATAGGCAGGCAGTGGTGTGGACTAGGTTTAGAAGATTTATTATCTAGGATGTGTTAATTTTGAAAATTTAGGTGTACTAGAGTGCAAACAACTTGTGGAAGAATCAATCCATCATGTATGTAACATATGTGCAGATTTCTTACCCTTACCTTGTCATGTATGTGTTGGTCCTACCTAAGAATATAAATTAAAGAGCTTTGGCAAAGGTGGTATTGTGGGTTCCATCTAAGCTACATATATTCTCATAGTAAGAAGAGAAAGGGGTAAAGGAAGGGGAATGCAAGTGAAGGAGGGGACTTGTGTGTACTTTTTTTTTTTTTTTTTTTTGCACTTTTGCCTTTTCTTATCTGTTTGTATAATTTTGGATTTCATTAGTAGATGGTGGAAGAATGAATATATAGAAGAGGTAGAAGACTGTTCATGTACAAAGATTGTTTCTTTGTTGGTTTGTTGAGTTCTAAAGGATATCTTGTTGGGAGGATCTTTGACTGGACTTTTGCATGCCTCTGTGCTTTTTTGTGGTACTATTATAGTCTGAAAATGTGTCTCTAAATCTCTCTTTGCTTTGCTAACTTGTGCCAACTGCTAACTGAGAAAAGAGAGGAAGTTGGTCCTACCAAAAGCAAAAAACAGAACCGGATTTTGCTTTATTTACTTGCTTTTGCAGATTTATTGATCCAAACTTTTACCCTTTTTACTTCATGACTCATGTAAAAAATGGAAAGTGTATAAGAACTAAGAAAATTATTTTGTTTCCCTTGTTTTTTTGTTTTTTTTTCTTTTTACCATGGTAGGGTTGAATTTCTGGAGGTAATTTTGCAAAAAATATAAATATATATGAACACTTATTAGTTGGACCAACTTTTTAAATTTATTAGTTGGGCTTGATTGATATTAAGGCCGGAAATGAGTTCAACTGTGAGATCAACTTATTCAAAAGCATAATACAGTGCATCATGTACTGCGATTAAATGATCATACGGTTTCTATATTAAGTGTCAATCAGATCAAAAGCACAATTACAGCAACTTTTCCTAGGATCTACAAAAAAGCATTATATTAATATGGTGTTCTTTTCATTAATGTAACATGTTTTACACAGCTTTTCCTTCACTAGTCATCATGAGCTCCCATGCAGTCATGCATGCAGAGTTCTTTGTATTCCTCAATTGGAAATTAACAAAGTAAGTTGTATTAATTTTACTTTATTTTTATTTATCTTGAAATATAAGTATACAATAAAGTTGAGGTAGACCCCTTTCTTATGCTTTATGAAATATCAATCAATGAAAACAAATAGGTTTACGTGCGTGGTGTAGGGTTGGGGCTTTATACTTTTTATCTCTCATCAACAATTGGGTTTAAATTTGGGCATGCCGTTGTGTTGTCCCACCAAATTAAAAAAAAAAAAAAATTAACAACATCAATGAAATATGAAGAAGCAGATTTAAGAACAAAAAAAAGTTATATAATTTCAAAAGGTATAGTCCAACTTATTTAATTTAATTTAGTGCAGAAGCATAAAAGGCATTTAACATGTTACTAGTAAAGAGCCCATGCGTTATTTTGAGCTGAAATTGTTATTTCTTATAATAAATTTTTAAGATAATATGTAATGGGCTGAGACATTAACGTCAATGGGCATTAACGTAAATCAACGGTTCTGATCTATTCAAGAAAATGATCAACGGCTCAGGTTTCTTATTTAGGGAAGATAGCCCTTTCATGCCATTTTTTCCAATATGCTTTTATATATACTAGTGAAAAGTTCACTCCTTGCTTTAGGCTGAAATTATTATTTCTTATAATAAACTTTTAAAATAATATGTAATGGGCCTTAATTTGAGATAATTTATATGGGCACTTAATTTGAGATAATTTATATGGGCCTTAATTTTAATGGGCTGAGAACGTTAACGTGCATTAACGTACATCAACGGTTCTGATCTATCGAAGAAAATGATCAACAGCTCAGATGTGAGGATAGCCCTTTCATGTCATTTTTTCCAATATACTTTTATTATCAGTAAGGACAGTAAGGATATTGAAATAAAATCTGATACAATTCATGGATGTTGTTATTGAGTGAAATGTGTTAAACAGAGCCCATGTTAATATATTTGGGCCTTGGAGTGTGTTCTGATTTGGGCTTCCTTGATTTCTTTTCGGATCTCAAGTCAGGTTCAGCTTCACTTTAGTTTTGCTTGGGATAGAAGAACCTGCCTCTCGGAATTTGGATTCACATTTGTATGCTGCATGATCTATATAGGAATCCGTAGTGAATCTGATAGTGCCTTTTCTAACCTTTTGTCACAATATAATATATAATAGAGACGTCCAATCCAATGTCTACGAGCAAGTAGTGCAGATTGTATTTGCTTTATTATTTACACATAAATTAACTATGTAATTATGTATTATAATTTCTAAATAATCATAATTGCATATACGTACATAAAAATTGATGAAATTTTATTCCAATTTCGAGCAGCCATCAAAAGTAGAAATAAATTATAAAATCTGAATTGTTAAATTTTTGTTAATACTTGATACATGCAAAAACAAAATTAAAACGATATTTTTTTTGTACACACATCAAGCATGACACATACAAATATTCCAACCAGGTTAGAATTATATATTTTATGTGCATCGATATAGCATCAATATAATAATAATCCATTTTTATTACCGTTATGCCTATAATTGTAATATAATTTAATTAGTCGTAATGATTATCTTCATTTGTATTCCATGTTAATTTTTGTAACAGAAATTTTTTATTTAGTTTAAGTACCATATTAAGTACCGTACTATATTTTTTATTATAATAGAGATACTTTTATAACGATCATGGTATTTTGAAAACCATGACAAGAAAACTCTTATTAAACTATCACATTATCAAACAATATTAATACAAAATTGTACTTAACTACAAACAAAAAACAAATTATGTTTTAAAATGATACAATATTTAGCAAAGGAGACATCTTTATATTGTACTGATGCATGGTTCAATCGGTTTAAGACTAGTGTGAACCAAATGGACTAATTGAGGGAACAGATTCCTACTTTTCCAACAAAGAAAAGGAAAAAAATGACCAACCAAGTGATGAGTAAAGACTCTTTCGGTGGGGGGGGTGCAGTGACTTCAGTTCTTCCCCTTTTGATTCCTTTCTTCCTCCATATCATATCATATCTATCATCATCTCTTGCACCCATTACTTGTCTGTCATAGCGATAACAAGTCGAGATTTAGTGATAAAACTCGGTAAGAGAGGTTAATTAATTTGGATGACCATAAGATGTCGATCGACATAGCGAGACTTACTAAGAAGGTGGACGTTGACGACCGGATCGATCTCCGGTACTACTACAGAATTGCGGATAATTTGATCAGGAAGGTGATACCTCTTGCTGGTAAATTTATGTTTCATTTTTGGCTTTGTACATCAGTTCATGCCAGTGTGTTCTGGTACCAAATTCTGTATCAGGTCATGTCTACATGCTAGCTGTTGTACTCTTATATACATGACAATATATATGCATTTTTCATGTGCATTTGAGTACTACTTGTTACTGTTTCAGGCTGATACGTACCGTGCCGAGAGAAAGCTAATCGACTTGTATGTCACACTTGTACGGTTTGTAAGGTAATTAAGCTCAGTTGCTATGATATGATCTTAAATTTTCTTATATAACCATCAACCAGAAAAGAATTTGTAGTTTTAGTTCAGCTTGATGGCAATTGATGGATTCTTTTTCTCTTATAGTCTGATTACAGAGACGATACCGTACCACAAAGACTACCGTTTATCACTACAGAGTGAAAGGAAGGATTTTAAAAGGGTATATTTTACTTTTTACATGTTTTTCTAAGGATTCCTCTTTGTGCTAAAGTTACCTCATTGGTAGTGTACTGGTGATGTATTGGGGGTATAAGGTTTATAAGGTTACACCTTCATTATAGAATACTGAATTGGACATTATGTCAATTTGACAGAGATTGCTGAGCGTTAGGACCGAGCTAGTCGCCTTGAAGCCAGATGTGGAACGGCGATTAGCTGAAATTCATAGAAACACTTCAGTTCCTGCTGACAGACAGGCCCAGCCCCAACAGAATGGCTCTAGTGACCCATATGTGTTGCCTCATGTTAGAGAAATGGCTCCATTAGTCGAGCATCATCTTCAGGTAACCATTTGCCGACCAATAACATTTCTGAGTTGGCAATCTATTCTCAAAATATTGGGGTATAAGGACAAATTAAATTTTTACAATGCATGCCAAGGAGCATTTGAGTTTTGAACAGCAGATAACTTGTACTTGTCCAAAACCATTTATTTGCCGATGAACGCAAGACCGCTGGATTATTTCAGCGTATTTCCACTGAACATCTCAACCCAAATATGCTATTGTGTCATGTTGTACTGGTTTTAATTGCAGATTTGATATACCAAATTTGTCCTTACTGGTAAGCTGTGTATAATTATTGAAAATTTATTTGCACCCTTGTTCTCACTTTGCTTGGAATTTTATTTATCTTGAAGGCAGATGATCTCAGTGCGACTCCATTGCCGTACCGAGTTTCCATAAGTCCATCACCAGTGCAGAACGGAACAGTATCGAGATCAAGTCATGTGGCAAATTCTGCCCCTGAACAGCCACCGGTATCCAGAGCCATGCCGGTGCCAATCTTTTTGAATAATTCAGCTCCTGAACCTTCACTGGTACAAAGAACCATACCGGTACCAACTTCTTTGATTAATTCAGCTCCTGAACAGCCACTCGTTAGCAGAACCAAGCCAGTACCGACTTCTTCGACTAATTCAGCTCCTGAACAGCCACTCGTAAACAGAACCATGCCAGTACCAACTTTTTTGACTGATTTAGCTTCTCAACAGCCATGGTTACACAGAACCATGCCAGTGCCAACTTCTTCGACAAATTCAGCTCCTGAACAGCCACTTGTAAACAGAATCATGCCAGTTCCAACTTCTTCGACTGATTTAGCTCCTGAACAGCCACTAGTAAACAGAATCATGCCGGTACCAACTTCTTCGACTGATTCAGCTCCTGAACAGACACTCGTAAACAGAACCATGCCAGCACCAACTTCTTCGACTAATTCAGCTCCTGAACAACCACTGGTAAACAGAATCATGCCTGTACCAACTTCTTCGACTGATTCAGCTCCTGAACAACCACTGGTTAACAGAACCATGCGAGTACCAACTTTTTTGACTGATTCAGCTCCTGAACCGCCACAGGTACACAGAACTATGCCAATTCCAACTTTTTTGAGACATTCAGTTTCTTCATCAGCGGCGCACATCATTGCACCAAGATCAACTGGTATAGCTTCTTCAAGAACAACCGAACCTGATATGACTGATCTGGAACATGATGAACTCACTAGGGCAATAAAAGCCTCCATAGAAACCGCTATAGCTGAAGGAGTACAAATCGAACCATCCCTGGTACAAGAAACCAGTAGAACAGGTACGACAATATTTCTCAATGACCCATGGGCATTGGACACTACTTCAGATCAGGAAACTTATCATAATGCATATGTCAACTACCTATCTGATGTAAGCCCAAAACGAGCAACCACTCCGAGTGCTTTTGTTAATGACACAGCTATCGGAGCTAGCATATCTACACTCGAGGGAGGAGAAGAGGGACAAAATGGTTTGTGCATTATATGCTTGGATTCACAAGTCGAAGCCGCTTGTATACCATGTGGTCACATGGCAGGTTGCTTGGCATGTTTGAAGAAAATAGAAGCTAAAAGTAAGAAATGCCCGGTGTGCCGTGCTGCTGTAGACCAAGTTGTCAAAATATATACTGTTTGATTAGAGAGCTTAAACATAAGGACCTTTTTGCTTCTAACTCCGTTCTGCGATATACCAAGTGCTAAATGTTGAAAATATAAACTTAATTATGATAATAATGTTAGGTTTATTGATAATATAGTGGAAATTATTAAAGTATAGCAGCCAGCAGCAGCCAACAGCAGCAGCCAGCAGCAGCCAACAGCAGCAGCCAGCATCAACCAGAATTTTAGGACTGATTGATGAATGGATTTGAAGGGCCAAATGAAGGTGGATTTGAGTAAATGACCTATTTATGTAAAACTCTTGAAGTCTAGTTTCCAATGGTTCAAATTCCAAGACGTTTGGAGCTCTCTACAGAGAGTTATTGTAGTTTTAATAGAGAGGGGTCAGCTAAAACATGGGCTGTTTGGTATTATATTTTTAATGTGAATTTCTAAAGTTATCTGATGTTTAGCCCTATATAAAGGGTTGTAATCTGTTGTTGCAATGTAAGAGAAATATATAAGAGTTTGTCAATATAATTTTCACCTCTTCCTCTTGATCTAAGCCGACATTAAACTATCTACTATTTGATTGGACAATATAGAAACATATATATACAAATTTCGATAGGGCTGCTTCTGTATCAAGAACAATGTATATATATGCGATTTTGCTGAATTTTATATCATTTATTTTCTGAATTAGCCTGAATCTTTACTGATTATTAAATGGGTCATGGCCAGATTATATATTAACTAATTAAAAAGAAAAAAATGTCAAAAAGAAATCCAAACTCAGATTGTGGTTACAAAAAACATAAATTGTGTTTATCTTTTTTTTTTTTAGAAACATGCAGATACTTTTCTTGAAGTGCATTCGGAAAAATAAAAATTAATCTTCGATACATGCAACTGGTATTTCAGAAAACCTTGCAACTTCAAAAAAGATGGTTCTTAAAATCAAGAAAGATTCAATCTCAAATGTTTCTGAAAAAAAAAAAAAACTTTTTCGCAGTGAATAAATAGGCCATTGTGAGATGACAACTATAATTATATTAGCAAATGGGTATGCAGAATTTGGAGGAAGCAAATTGTGTTAATTAATCTAGAGCATATTATCAATAATTTACACAGTGATTAATTGAATTACAACTATCAACTGGTAAGGTTTGTCTATTCTGACAGTACAAAGACAACTACTATCTGTTACAAGGAGTCCTCAACAGACTGTCTTATAGGCAATTCTAATTCAGGTTGATTTCCTGAAACCCAACTTTGAATATTGGAGCCGACCGTGCCAAGAAGTCCGCTCCATCTGGGTCCCTGACGTGGCTGATAACGTGCTTCCACCATATGACAGAGAGGCTTCAGATAGTACTCACTGTTGTAGTCAAAGGTGATAGTCCAGGGCAGTCAGAAGCGCAAAAAGCGCTCGCTTAAGCGCAAAAGCGCAGCGCTAGTTGATTCCTTGCCTTTCTGAGCTGAGAGGCGAGCGCAGTTCAAGAAGCGCAAAAAAGCGCGCGCTTTTTGGTCAGGCGCTCATGCGCTCAAACGCACTAAGGCGCGCGCCTGATGAATATTATCAAACGTAATGTCTTTTAATCATTGTAATGGATCTCTAATAGACATGTTACCTTTTGCTTATCTAAGTATATCAATTTATTCACTTATATAAGTGATTTTTTGCCAAATTGATACATGATGTAGCGTGAAAAAGGATAAAAGAGAGAAATATGATGAGACGGCTTAAGACCAACTTACTCCTCATTAGAGAACAATTTTCTCCAAACTTTCATACTTAAACTTTTTTTTAATAAATAATGACAAATCTTTTCTTAAGATGATTTATAATTTATAAAGGTTATATTATATGATTTTTAGTCGAAACATTCATAAAAGCACATCAACAAATCAGATTTATTTTTATTTTCCAGTATGTAATGAAAAGTCAAAACTTACTCTACCTAAGTATTTTACATCCAGCAACATTAAATATTTCAAGTTAAATGATTTATTTTGGATCTAGTATTGCAATTATAGATTGTTTTATCCTAAATTATTTGAAATGTATTAATTTAAAATTGTGCGCCTTAAGTTACTCAGGCGCGCGCTTTTTATGCGCCTTGCGCCTCAGGCGATCACAGCCCTTTGCGTCTTAGTTGCGCTTTTCGCTTCTGACTACCTTGGGTGATACCATCACTTAGTGCACCAAAAAGCTTGGGCAGCTCTAGATCAGTTTGCAGATGATTGACAATAAATTAATAATGCCTTCCTTGATGAGCATTGCAGCATCATCTGCCGTGCTAACGAGTTGCGACCAAAATACAACATAGGAAGTAATGTCATTTCCGAACTGGGGGCAAGCCTGCTCGTTCATTCCTTTCGGGAAACTGGGTGCCCAAGGAGAGAATTTGGTCACAGAATTGTGTTTCTGTATGATGCTGATGCCTGTCCAACCGTTTTCGGCTAGGGTCGAAGAACAGGTGGCACAAATGAAGCAAATAGTAAAACTTTTGTTGCTGTAGATCATTTCGAATTTCTGTCCGAATGAAGCTAATCAGCCTAATTTTGTTTAGTAGAGACTGCGTAATACTATTTGTGAGCAACGTGCATGGTCGAATCAATTGTACCAGTAAGCGCTTCAAATATCTTCTCTACTACACAGAAGGGAATCAATCTGATTTTCAAGAAGTAGGATATCGCGCAAGACCATTTCATGCTGACGGTACTCCTGGTTACAATCTTCTTCCTTGCACAATTTTTCTGTGCCGGCTGGAGTGATCCCTTTACCCCGACCAACTTCTGTCACTTGCGAGATATCATTCGATTCCCTTTTATTTGCATCTACCATATCGCAATCTGGTTTCGGTAATACTGTCCCTAATTCTAACCCATTAAAAGCTACCAGTATAAAGCATCCGTCAAGCAGCAGTACTTTCAGAAAAGTGTCGCAGTATATGTGCATTTTACTCGCTTCTCAATCCCCTTGACCGCTTGACGGCACTCAAGTAACCTGCGAGCGTCCTTTCAGGGTTCAATTTGAGAATGTAATCTAGATAAGCATAATTGACCCATTTTTGAACAGCAGGACTCCTATGGTGGTAAGGTCCGACGGAGAGATATTTGGCTTGTATATTCTATCGTCTTTGTCACGTAAATCTCGCTTGACTACATGTATGATAGCCGTTTCAATGTTGTCATGATATTGCGAGGGGCAACTCCTCTCCCTGGTCATAGAATGAACCAGCTCATTTATATCAATTACATGTGCTTCCGGCATATTGTTTTCGATCATCATCGTCTCTGCTGAGATTGAAAGAAAACAATCAGGGAAGACCGAAAGTGAATTTACGAACGTACAAACGGAAACACAACTATAATTCAGAAGCTGTAAACTAAAATGGACCCACAATTGTTTTGGATTGTAATATAACTCTACATTTTTCTTTTTTAATTGTTGGGTGCAAGATTTTACGGCAAGAATTAATATGTTAAGTTTCAATTTTACCAATAATTGTGTCAGTTCTGTTTGGGGTTCATAATGTCACAAATACATTGATCTTATTAAAAAAAAATCTAGGACTTGTAAGCAGATTATATCATTAGGAATTTCATCCAAGGGATGATTTAATTTGTTACTCGATTATTTAATCAAGCATTAAAGTTTTGGTGAAAATTGTATGTGATTCAGATGTAACTATTGTTCTGATCTTCTGAGTTTTTAGAGCAAATTAAAATTGAAATGGATATGTTTGAGATTTGTAAATTAAATTGAATGCATTTCAATTAGCTACTTCCTTCAATCTAAACCTAGTTTATGTGAAATTAAGAGCTTTCTAATGACTAAGAAAATGGAGATGCTGATAAGAAAAAAACCTGTTTTTTGACAACAATGGCACCTTGAATGCTTTGAGCAGTGTCAATAAAACAGGAAATGAGGCTTCTATCTCTCTATTTTGATTCTTGAAGGACAAAACAACCAGGCCTTCATTCTTGAAGGAAACCAATATGAGGTTTAAAAATAAAAAAAAAGCGTAGATGTATACAGCGCACAATTGAGCATCAGACGAAAGAGTAAAAATAAAAGAGGAAATTTCAATTTTGATCCTTTGAATATTGTGTTTGTATTTGGTTCAAATTAGTTTCTAATTTTAATTTTAATTTTAATTTAATTTAATTTAATTTAATTTATTTAATTTTTTTTTTTTTTTTTGCGCAAATTGATCCTCAAATGGTTTGATATGGTTCATATATATTTGGGACTTAAATTTTGTCCAGAGTCATTTGGATAGTCTCTCCGTCTAAAGTAACGACTAAAACATTCGATTCAATTTATATGTTTAATCAACGGTGATAGCGTATAGTCCCATCACTCTTAATATAACCACTATACAATGCATCTGTATGTTATTCCTATTTTAAACACCTATATGACCAAATTATGGTTGATCAATTGCCAACAGTTATATCGTACGACTCTCCAAATTTTTTGGACGGAGCCGTCGAAAGGGTTGTTAAGACAAAACTTGATTCCATGTATTTGTGATTCCATTTAATTCCATTACAAACGGATGACACGATGTTACATAAATAAAAAATTTCGAGAATAAAATTGGTTCCTTTTATACTCCAGAAAATATTTGTACAATTTACCTATATTTTTTTTTTGGTGCATTATAATTTCAGCCGTATTATTCCCTCAATATTATGGAATATATAAAGTACGATTTTGTAGCAAATCTTGGCTAACTTATTTAACATTTATTTATTTATTAGTACAAAATATTATATGTGGAAGAGAAAGAGAGGGACAAACAACGAAGCATGAGCCAGAACACACCCACACACACACAAATCGATCATTTCTTCCAGGGGATTAGGATTATATTCTCAATTAAACAAATTCACCGGTCTCATAAAAAGATATCACTTAGCTGCTTAATTAGCTTGTATATACTTTGCAGGAATTTGCATAATACATAATTAGCCATGCATATTCCCCATTATGATTGTTATATTAGACAAGAGACGCCGGCGGGAGAACAACACCGGGCGGAATGAAAAAACGGCGGCCGGACCGCAACATACAACTTCTGCTCCTCATCATTCATGTTGATGCTACTACCTCTCTTCTCTTCAGCTTCTGGATATATATTTTGAACAAATTGTTTGAACCAAAAAAAAGATAAAGAACATGATAATCAAGAGACATATAAGATGAAATTAAAAAGGAAAATTTACAGGCTTACTGTTTGTTAAGATGCCAACTTCTTCAGCTGGTATAATATTGCTGTGTTGTGTATGAATAGCTTTGGTGTCAGATAGCATATGTCTGCCTTCTGCAGCAGGATTCAGCATGCTGGCAACTACTAAGAGAATGGTTAATGTGAGAATCAACTTATCAGCCATGACCAATTGGTTGTGTCAATAATATGTTCAACAGTCAGTACCTTTAGGCCGCTATTTGTAGAATATAGTCTCAAGTATCAAATAAATTAAGGGTAATATCTAGTGTCCTCAATATTAGTATCCACGTATCTACATTGTTACAAAATTTGAGTTAAGTGTTATACAATTTGAGATAACAGTTATAAATTTAATTTCTACATGTGTGGACGTGTGGATAGTTAAAATGAGGACGCTTGGAGAATTCCATAAATTAATATCTAATAGGTTTGGGTCTACTGATGAGAATCATATCTTGTAGGACACTGATTATACATGCTTTACTGGTTTGTGTGGTGTGTATTATTATACACTGAATCTATACAAATTAAGTAGCTCAATAGAAAACCAGACCATAATTTTCTTACCCGCACGATTTGTGTATTAATAATATTATGAAATTTATACGAATTTTATGAATTAATCGTGACCTGGGTAAACTGTGAGTCAGTGACCAATTTTGATAAAAAAAGAAACGTATATATGTAACTAATGTAAGGACTCGAGATTAACTATATCGTTTATAATATAATTTGAAGGAACTTTGAAAGTTCTGAAATTGATGAGGTCAATAAGTTGGAATGGTACTCTTCTTTTACATTTTTTTTTTCTGCTTGACCGCTAGTATCTTTTTTGTTTTACCCTTATTTCTATTGTTTTTATTTTAATACTTCGAAAGGTGTCAAAGGTACTTCAGGTTTTCATGCTTTTCTTTCTTACAAATTGTATATCAGAAGTCCGGAACATTTTTAGTACTCGGTTTATTCATTTATTCTTCTTTTCAGAAGGATTTAATTGCTTACAATTCCTTCCTAGGGCAAATAACTGGCAGCTGAGAGAAGAATAAGGAACTTTTTTTCAAAATTTTTCGGCACAAATAAAGAATAATTAGCAAAATTTTGCGATCATTATGTAAAATTTTCTGGATCTACTGTTTCAATTTTTAAGTCGGAAAATTAATAAATAAATTAAGAAGTTGGACTACAGATAATCCAACCAGTATAGCAAGTAATATAGCAATGTTTTCACCTGATTTCTTCTTTACAAATATTCGGCCCTTTAATTTTTCTGGGCCTTAAAGCCTGGTTCTGTTTTGGGTTTGCCACACTAAGACAGCATGTACTGTTACATACTACCATGCTATGTGCAAAGGCTTAAATATTTCATTAAAATGCAACCTAATATCTAATTGTAAAATAGTAAATACATAAATATAGTACAAATTTAATTCGATTGTGCAAAGGCTTAAAAATGCGGTCAGGTTCATAAGCCTAAAGCGGGTATAGAAGCCCAATTGGGTAGCCCGAAGCCCAATTGCGGTAGCCAAAGCCTGAAGCCCAAGCCCAACACAGCCCGCAGCCGAAAGCCTAGGTCCAAAGCCCAAAGCCCAAACCCGAAGCCCACCTTCCTTCCGGTACATTTCGAGCGCATGCCTGAAGCCCACCTCAAAGCATAAAGCCCGAAGCCTCAAGGTCCAAGTCCAAAGCCACAAGCCTCAAGATAATCATTTTGGGGGTATTGTTCAATGTTCATTTTCTTTTGCCTAGCTATATTTCCAAAGAAAAATAAATTTTGTTGTTCATTAATACATAAATAATGTACCAAAATCCAGTAATAAATAAAAAAAGGAAAAATAGTTAAGTATGACCTGACCGTCTTTTTTTGTTTTGTTTTTAATTTTCTGGTTTGTTTGTTTTTTTTTTTTTTTGGGTTTGTTTTTTTCTTTAATATAATTATATAAGTATCACCTGGATGCCTGGATGGATCAAATTAGTCCAAATAGCAACTACCAAAACAGCATGCGTGCGACGTAGTCGGCTTAGAATACTTTTTCTTTGTTTTTTTTCTTGGGCATAATTGTTCATAAAACATTAAAACCTTTCTTCAGAAGGATTTTATTCCGAAAAGTGGAACTAAAAGTTGATGAGAAGGGTCCTTAAATTTGACTCCTTTAACCTTTTGTTTCTTACCCTCTTTCTGGCTCCTTTGATTATTTGATTTTGTTCTTTTTGACTCGGTGCTATATATATATCCAAATAAACCCCTTGTCCCCTTGCCAATGTTTTTTTCCTTGAAAGTGTATATATAACGCCACCATCCCATGTAATACATTTCTTTCTACCGAGTCCTCATGCATGTGTGAAACTGAAATGTATGTACTAGATAGTACTTGGTAGTCTAATATTATGCATGTCCGACAGGACCGACACGTTCTTGTAGATTTGAAACTTTGCTGACTTTTCATAGATCGTTTTGACATTCTCTCTTTATTGACAATTCTGTACCAAAAAGATTGTACCATTTATTTTACTTGGTCCTTATAAGTAACATTATATATGGTCATGTTTACTTGATAATTACGATGCACTAGAGTTGTGAATCGGGCTTCGCCTTGAAAAAATAATATTACATAAATTAATAGATAATTAAAATAAATATATGTTTTTCATAAATATATCTTATTATTTTCTATACAATATATTTTTGGCTACATATCAATTCATATAAGAGAATATAAAGATTTGCAAGTATTTTGAGTCTTAAATTGTTATTTAGGTACATCATATTATCTATTTACTAAAAAAATTAAAAAAAAATTGAGCCATTTGATTAAGATAAAGAAGAGAGAGAAACAAAATCAATGGTTGAAAGTAATGATGATGTGACATAGCTAAAAAGTTTGGAAGCTTACCACTCTTTCTAGAGTATGAATAAGCGACATGTTCATAATTAAGTCAACTTCGATCACATATCAAGAGCAATTAATACGTAATAATATATATATATATTTTTTTTTGCCGAGCATATTTTATATATGTATAAAAATTGATTTTATTAAATATTTTAATATATATAATCATATTAGATGACTCGATGATCATTCTAATCATAATATAAGAAAAAAAGAATAAATAAAAAAAAATTAAATGATGATGTCAGTTACATACTTAATTGATGAGGTGTGTGAGGATAATTAATTAATTGAACTGATATTCCAAGTCATAAATAAAAAGAGGTGTTGAAGTCGATTATCCCATTATAATTTTCCAGTACGAATATTATTACAAAATTGATTAATTTGCAAAGAATAACGTGACATATATATACCTTTTTCATTCGCCGCCCCATATAAAATTTCATTGAGAAAGCAACATAATTATATTAGCTAACCCCTTTTTTTTTATTATACCATGCATGCAAAGCAGTTTATGGGTTTCTATCAAGCAACCACTCAAAAATGGCACTCAAATAAATAATTTGATAAACAAAGTTTTTTTTTTTAATAGGGACGTTTTAGAAGATAATGGTCAGAAAATGTGTCAAAGTAGGGGCAGAATTTAGGGTTAGGCACAATCCTGCTTAATTCCACTTATCTTTTTCTTCCCATAAAATAGCCAACTAACTAAATTCCTCACTAATCACTTTGCATTATTCAATATGGCTGACAACTATGTTTATTTTTTACTTGTAAGTATATTTAAAAATTATGAATTTAAATAAAAAGATATATTTTCTGATATACACTGCTTTATTTTTTTTCCTTTTCTTATTTTTTGACAGAATATTGCTCGGTTTTTGTTGACTTCAAGGTCAATTAATTGCAACCGGGATAGGAATTTTGATGATTTTAACTGTTGGCTTGTATGTAAACAAGACAAAAAAAAATTGATAGTAAATACTATATACATATCAACTTTTGAATTTTCGCAATTAAAAATATGCTTCCATTAAAGCATAAAATCTATGAATTATTAGTCGATGATATTCTTGTGTTTTTGGAATTCAAAACAAAAGACCATTCCACCCATTTATTCAAAGGTTCAAATTAAAGGTTTCTTGACATCAAGACCTAAGATCTCTTGATGTCTAGTCATTATTTTATTTTTTATATTTTAATTGAAGGAATAATGCCAAAAAGAGT
Organism: Cyperus esculentus; assembly: GCA_030179965.1. Lineage (NCBI taxonomy): Eukaryota > Viridiplantae > Streptophyta > Magnoliopsida > Poales > Cyperaceae > Cyperus > Cyperus esculentus. The sequence continues at coordinate 3,060,080 of JASGLE010000003.1, read as the reverse complement.
TTTTTTTATTAGACATATATAATTTTAATTGAATTCACCCAACAAAATATTATAAAAAGAATAATATTAAAATTAGACAGTTTAATTTGGAAATGGAATGGACCTCCCACAATTGAAGTCCTCCCAAAATATTTATAGTCTAATTTATTTAAATGGAAAATGAAGTAAATTAAATGCAAATGTTGAAAAATGAAAGATTTTGACCACAATTCTCTTCTTGTTATTTATTTATTATTTTATTAATTTTGTATGCATTCTTGACTACAGTTCCTATTTTGGACAAATTCAGTTGCAATTTTATTGATAAGTATTCCCAGTTCACATTCTTTATTCACTCCAAGTTTGTTGGTCATGTCCATTATTTTCTTTCTCTTGTACCATTTCCTTGTTGGGACAAAAATCCACACACATAATCATTGAATAATAATTAAATTTATATTTTGATTCATACATTCTTAACATAAACTGGTTTTTTGATTGATATATTCTTAGCAAGCCATGTTTTCTCAATGAAAGTCAATACTGCTGAGGCTCAAACCTTGCATTTGACTAGAAAATATATCTTGTTACTTGTTATTAGTATTACCGTGTTGATTACATATTAAGTCTTCTTTATTTAACATAAAACTATTGAAAATTTGCATATTTTGATCCAAAGTAAAAACACGAGATTGACACTTAAAATATGGCATTTAAAGAAGTTATTTGAATTTTACTTATTGAGACAGTCAAAATAGTAATTGTGAAGAACTATACATCTTTAGTCCTCTTATTAAAAATGGGGAACGTCTGTACCAAAAAAATCAAATTAAAATCTTTGTTAAACCATTATATTTATATCCCTTCCAACTAAATAAAAAAATGCTATAATTAATAGTTTTGAATTATAATTATCATTCTTACTGGCATATTTCGATGCAATTAGATCAACTAATTTGAAAGAGAATAATTATTTTAAAAATTAGGTTTTGGTGGGCAGAGAAAAATATTTGGTGTAGATATGAATACATGATTCATCTCATCACAATAGAAAATATGATGCATCTCAGTGCAAATCCCCATGTGAGGTTAATTAGCAAATGCAATGGATTAGTTAAAGTTCTGAGGAATGACAGCTAAGAGTGGTCAGAGTAATTAAGAGACCACTTTTTTAATTAGTCTTAATCACTTTGTGGTCCTATGGAAATTAATTAATGGTGTTGCCATGGTGCAATGAGTCTTATTATCTAGCGTCCATAGATTACATTTCAGGATGTATTTGTTATATTTTGTATGTATCTATTACATTCTGTACACATCTATAAATATATGGATGATTTTTCAATAGATACAAGATGTTTCTCCTATAATAATATGAAGAGACATTTCTGTAGTTGTGGGTCTATTTGTCAGGTATGTTCCCTTTTTATTTTTATCATATATTTCATATAGACGACAACAACATATGCCAAGATTTGGTACATTCACCTTTTTCAGTTTTTAATTTTACAGTGCATGCATAATTGCATATTGAGTTCTTAGACCTGCAAAAGAAAATTGAATTTTATAGGTTGTGTTTAAATTTAGGAATATGATAATTGTCCTCTTATCTGTCCTTTTTATGTGCATTCTAATGTTAGACATAAATATTTTGAAATGTATGATCTTTGATTTAAATTTTAAAACATTTATATAAAAAAAAAAAGGTTTATATACCATATTTGATGTAGATTAAAATTGCATAAAGGGATACAAATATATTTCTTCTTAAACTTATTTTCCAACAAAAATACGTTACTTTCGTAGATAATAATATAAAGATGATGCTTCCACCAAATTATTAGCAGATGATTGACACAGTTTTCATGAATTTGTATGAAGATATTACAAATTAGGAAACTGGAAACAGAAAAGAAAACAGAGCAAATAAGTATCTGTTCAATATCTCCTTGTTGAAATATGAACAATAGCAATTAATCTTTTTTTTTTTCAATGAGATCAATCCTTAGAAGAATTAATCTTAAGTAAAATTAACTTCACTAATATAAAATCAAATTGATTTTACAACACAACTATTGCTCAGATAACATCATCATCCTCACGAATTCGTCGTAGTTTACTTGACCGTCGCCATCTAAATCGGCTTCCTTGATCATCTGTTCGACCTCCTCGTCGGTTAATTTCTCCCCCAGATTTATCATCACATTCCTCAGCTATAAATAAAAAAAAATAGATATGTTAGATAAATATTTTATGGAGTAATAAAAACAGAGGATGAAGAACACTTGTATATATAGAATTATAGATTGGATTTTACAATACAATATATATGTACCTCACTAGCTGAGATATATCCGTTTTGATCCTTGTCAAACACCTTGAAAGCTTCCTTCAGCTCCTCCTCAGCATTACTTTCCTTTAAATAAAAAAAAAATTATATCATTAGCCCTGTTACAAAATAATACAAAAAAGTATAAATAATATTAATTATCATATGTTCACTTTTTAAGTTGCATGGTATATAGTGTGTTCACTCTGTGTCTAGTTATTATTAGCATTTTCTTTTTTGCACTATGTGATTTTTTAATATCTGAAAAGGCTTATACCTTTTTTTTATATTGTCAGTGAGATTATGTATAGATTTTGACCATATGCATACGGTGACTTTTTTTTATTTAAATCATGTGTTCACAGAATTAATTGGACAGAAAACACTAAAATTATACAAGCCGTACATGGTTTTTGTCCTTTACTTACAAGTTACAAACAATATGCCTGTTTTTTTCTATAGTTTTTTTTATTTTTATTTTTTTAAAGTCTATTATATATCTAGAAATAAAACAAAATTCTGTTAAATATATGAAAAATATCAATACCAAAAATAAGTTGATGCATTATTAGTGGTAATGCATTTAATGGATAATATTATAACAGTTCCATATAAAATACTTGTCATGTTTAGATGCAATATATATATATATACCTTTGCTTTTCTGGACATGAGGTTCAAGAACTCCCCAAACTCTATGGATCCATTTCCATCCGAATCCACATCGTTCATCATCTCATATAGCTCCTCCTTGCTTGGATTCTGCCCCAAAGACTTGATCACAGTTGCTAGTTCTTCCAATGTTATGCATCCTGAATATAATGAAAATATATAAGTAAAAATGAGAAATTATACAATAGTTTTTTTTTTTCCAAAATGTTATTTCTGAATGTAATTAAATTAAAAATAAGCAATTTCCTGCCAATAATTTTTGTAACATTTGTGTTAATAATTATGGTGTAAATTAACCATCTTTTCACTCTGTAAAGTTGGTAAGATTTAATGGAAAGAACCGACCTTGTCTGAAAAAACAAACCAATTTTTCTTTCAACCTTTATCTATAGGGTGGTTAAGATATTTTTCTTAATACATATATTAATAAGCAAAAAAGAAATTAATTTGGAAAGTAGAATATGGATGAGTATTTTTTTTTTTAATTTTTAGTTGTTTCAAAAGAGTCATGTTATAGAAAAAATATATATACAGACGATGTCATTGCTACATATTTAATTTGTACGAAATGCTTTTTTGAGCTTGACTAACTTTTGATTTTCCAACCCTATCCGTGTTAAGTAGGTGGCACATAATTTTCTCAAGAACTCAGATTGATTGACAAATATGGCTTTTTACTTTTCAGTAGCATATTCTGTTGTGCTCATTGTGGGAAAATCTCAATCTACCTTTATCATGAAAAATAAAATATGGACCTTTTTTTTTTGGTTTTTTGTTCATATATAATTTTCATTAGTTGGTATAAGAAAATGAGAATATAAAACATTATTCTAATTTACATAAGACTTCACGTAACAAAACAGAGCACTTTTACTAACTAAAATAAAAGGAAATAGAAACAAAGCAACTACAACTTAAACCAAGAAAACCAAGTAAATTATAAGCTTAAATACTTAATGCAAAACCACCAAAAAGGATTCAAAGAAACAAAAGAAAGCAACTTTCTTTAAAAAGAGAGCATCTTAGAACTTCACATTTAACAACAGAAAAAAAAAAAAAGAAAGAAAGAAAGAAAGAAAGAGCATACCATCTCCATCTTTGTCGAAGAAAGAGAAGGCTTCCTTGAACTCACCAATCTGCTCCATGTCCAACTTCTCCATTACCTCTTCAATAATTAATCTGTTCTGAGTACTTGGTATTTTTTGTTTCCTTTTTGTTTGTGAAGAAAAGTGTTATTTGCTTGAGAGGAAGAGAGAAACAGAGAGAGAGGTTTGAGAAGAAGAAGAGGAAGTGTGGATTGAGGATTTGGAGATCACCTGCCGTGTTATATAAAGGGATTCGTGAGAGAGAATGGAAGAGAAGGGAAGAAGAGAAAAGGACGTCTGAATGTGTGTCAAGTTTTAAACTTTTTGAATTATTCAAGAGTCAAATTTCGTCTTTTTGAAGCCGGTTTAGTTTAATAGAGGCCAAAAAAAAAAAAAAGAATGTTTTGATTAAAAGGAGTTAAAATGTTAAAATGAAAGCCCTTTTTTTTTCTACTGTTGTGTTAAAGTCTTTGTCGTATGGATATACGGTAAATTGTACGGTACTTTTGGCATATATGGAAATAAGGCCCTAAATGGATTGAATCGAATCGAATCGAATTTGATCTACATCAAACTTGAACCGAATCGAGTTGAAGCTAAACCGAACTCAAGCTGAAATCGAACCAAACTAAACTGAATCGAACTCGCTCGAACTCGAATCGAGCTTCGAGCTCCATACGAGCTCAATTATTATAATTTTATATTTATTTTTCATATTACGGTAGATAACTAGAGCTAAAATAAGTATATTTTACTAAATTTTTAATAAATTATGATTAAAAAAATATATTTCATTAATTTAACGATAAAATAAGTATATTTTGTTAATTAAATAATAAAATATGTATATTATTACAAACAATTGTGACAAAATAGTACAAAAAATGTGCAAATTACTATATATCGAGCTATTATGAATCGAATCAAGAAAAAATCGAGTTGAGCTAAATGGAATTCGAGCTAACAAAAAATTTAATCGAGCTTATATCGAATTGAGCTCATACCGAATCGAATTCGAGCGAATTATGAGCTACAAGCTTAAATAATATTTTTTTTCTATAGGAGAAATGGTTTGAGTTAAATTTTTATCAAAGTGATTAACGTGTTTCTTTTAACCCGAATTCATTGTCTTCATTTTTTGTATGAGTTTTCTTTAATGTGTTGTGTTAAAAACTTGTATTAATTATAATAACTAGAGCTGTAATTCGGGCTTCGCCCGAAAAGTAGTATCAAATAAATAAATAAGAATTTTATAAAATTTGAAATATTTATATTAAACATAACTTAAAAAAATTTTGTAAAATTTTTATGTAAGTAAATAATAATAATAATACAATAATTTATAAATAAGAACATATGTAAATGTTGTACCATTTTAAGGGTTAAATTTTGTTTTAGACATGTTACATTCATCTTATTTAATGATGAGAGAAAAAAAAATACAAGCCATTGGATCAAAGTAGATGAAGAGTTTAAAATTAAATCAATGGTTAATAATAGTGATGATGTGGCATAGTTGAGGTGCTTGGAAATCTACTCCTCTTTATGGAGTATAGATTCCTCAACACTTCATAATCTTCATTACAAAAAAATTAAATGTGACTTATTAATGCTATACATGTAAAAAAAAATTATGCAATTATTGATGTACTTGATGTTATCATCATAAAAAACTTAAAACTTCAGAGCGTTTTGCTAAAGCGATATTGCTTCCATATCGAACTTAAAAAAAAAAAAAATCAGATTTTATATTAGAAAATTGGAAGATAAATAAATTGTTGTCATATTTAAGAACATTTTTTTTTCTTTTTTCACTGTGCTTGAACTACATTGAGAAATTTAAAATTTTCTTGTATAAATACACGAGTGATACCTACCGTTCACTATGGATGTGTACATAGTAGACACAAAAGGGGTGTAAGTGGCCCTATATGTAACCAATACACTCCTCATATGTGTCTACAATAAACAATCCATGATGGACACTTAATGTTTCCCATATACCATTATGTGATGTGATCCAAATATCCAATCAACAACATGGTATTGAGTATTGACCTGCGGTGGAGCATTAGCTATTAATTTATCATCATGAGGCCTGGTGTTGTGTTGGTCTCTTTTGACATTGGTGCTTGCTACTATTATAATTCATAACCATTTGATGCATATATATTTAATACTCCCCTGCCCTGCCCTCTATACTCCAACCCACACACAGCTGGATGCTGCATCAAAGAAAGAAATATGTTGTACTATAGTCTGATGATCTCATGCATTAATTAAGTATATACACTCTTTTTTATTTTTATTGGTTTTTTATTTTCTCAACAATTTCATGTGTCGGTGCAATTTACTGCAAGGGCAAGTATTTACTGCGTTTATTTATTTATAAAAAGTTCAAAACCATAGATAAAAAAATGGTAAATTTATTGTCTAATAATAATAAAAAAATTAGAATTCAATTCAACTACCCCATTGGCTCTTTTTTTTTTTTTTTTGAAAAAAAGCTAATGCAAAAACTCTGTCAAAATTCCAAATTGACCTATAATGACACAACAGAAGAAATTAGTTACCACCCTTGGAACAAATCAACACAATTTATAAACCCTAAACTATTTCCTCAAAAAAAAAAAAAAAAATGTCCCCACCACCCTTCATGAATCATAAATGTGAGATGAGAGGAGACTGGCTGTCACTTGTCACCCTGTCACCATTACACGTGTCAAGTTTGGCGGTGAGATTTAATTTGACTGTTTTTTTCTTTTTTCTTTTTTTGACAAAATGAAGCATTTGACTGTTACAATTAGCAGCCTATGGTAAATGCAATAACAACAGTGTCAACTGTCAACTGTTAAGTATCTATAAACGCCTGAGACAGTGAGCTGATTAACTTCATCATTTTCAAGCAAGCATGCATCAAACCCTTAAATTAATCTGAGCCGTCCAATATGGGGCAAGACATGCAAGAAACAAGTAAACTTGGCAATTAAAGGGTAAGAAAGATTGAAGGGTTGAAGGGTTGAATGGGTCTTATTCTTGTACAGTTGTACGAGGTGGTGGAATGAATGGAAGTATATGTGTGGAATGGGTCTAATTGTACTACTGTTGCTAGCTATCAGAATTCCTGTTTTGTTTTTGTCTCCCCAGTTGCAAAATTCTGATTTTGATTTTGGATTTTGGATTTTGGATTTTGGAATTTGGATTTTTACTTATTTCCACTTTGTTTTTACCCTCTTATGATGCACCAGCTGTACTTTAGAGTGCTTCATTTGTCTAGTTGAATTTTCTTTGACGGAATCATGGACAATAATTTTTTTTTTTTTTGGATTTTTGGTAAAAATCGATATGGTTGGATATTATTATTTGACAATTTTACATATTTGATAATATAAATTAAAAACAGGGAGGAATAATTTGGTCATAAGTTTTTTTTTTTATCTTGGGACAATTTTTACAATCTTCTCACATCTGAAAAATAAATAGAAGTCATATTTTTTAATTTGATTACAAGTCCGATGAGAAAATCCTTTTGTCCTCTTCTCTTTGTCCCATCTTAATTGTCTCTAACTGAGATTTTAGTTGAAGATTCAGATTCTCATCAATTACATATTTATTTTTTTGCTCCAAAATTCGGGTCTCACCACTTAATAATCAAATTTGTTGTATCATAGCGTTATAGTAAATAATTGTCCGCACGAGTATGATGTTCATACCTATTCGTCGGGGTGTTAAAACTTTTTATGATAGGGTGTTCATAGTCGATGCATTCATTAGATGTTCATATCTACTTGTTCGAGATTCTGAGTAGAGTGTCCAACATTCCACATATACTGGTGAATGATTCTATTTAAGATGAACCCTAGATTCTCATTCTAGTGAATGACTGTCCGCCCTAATTTGAGTATTCACACAATGTATTGTCGGGTGTTCATATCTATTACATCAGAGTGTTCATACATTATATACAAGTGGGTGTATTGATGTAAGATATTTAATAAATATTTTTCTTGTGTGACAGTTAGCATGGCCCAAGTCCGATTAATTACCCATCAAATATCACAGTGATTTTTTTTTTTTCATTTTCATAAACACAGTAAAAAGTATATCAAATAAGAAGCAACATGTACAATTTGGAGGGGAATAAAACAACATTTCTCTACTGGGTCTTTGCATTGTGAACTACGCCTCTCAAATCAAATCAAGGCATCTGCAACTGTTCGAACTTTGATTTGGACCTCAGTCTACACTTCACCAGATAAAGCAAATTCAGAATTCAGAATTTAAAAGATGCACACGGCGATCATGGAAAACTACTATTGGTTTTCTAATTTTAGTCTTTATAAATCTACATCAAAATAAATGCCCTAGGTTTACAACATTGACTCTATCCAACTTATATAATTCTGTCTATCAATTTTCATACCATTTTTTCATTTTTAATGTCAAGTGTTGGCGCCCATTTAAATTTAATTATCTGGTCAAATTGTTCAAATTAAATTAATGAATTCTGTTTTGGAATTTATAGAGTGATGATAGTCAAAATTATGGTTATTATGGTCGTAAATTATATTTTAAATTTAAGGTTTTCCAGATTATTTCTTGTGGTTTTGTATGAATGATATCCGACAAGTAATTTTATATTGGAGATGTCAATTTTTGACTCAACTTAGGTTTATTTCAATTCAAATTTATGATTCAACAAGTAATTTAAAAAATCTGTTACATATTCTAGATGATTGGTCTCACACAATTGTATTATGAATTAATTTTCAACTAAGTCGATCTGTATGATTTTAATTTAAATTCTCTATATTACATTTTTCATATTTTTGTAACAGTTGAAAACAATTACTAAAGTACTACTAAACGTCCTTCATAGTAACAGTTGTTTAATAAGAGCAATTATTGAAAGTGTGCTAACACTTTTATTTTTTTTAACATCAAAGTATGTAAGCAACTAATTTCATTCACTTGGAAGGATAACATCCACAAAAAAAAAAAAATCTTAATCTTAATCTTAATTCAATAATTATTTAACTAATTTTTTAAACAACACCTCTAGGCAACTAATTTCAAGCAATCTTAAATGAAGATTTTGATACTTTTTTGTATATTATAAAATGTTGATATAAACTTCTCTTGAGAACACATTAGTTATGTTTATAAACGACCTTCATGAGCTCACAATAATTTTCCCCTATGTTGGCAACACAAAATTAATTACAACTTTATTAGTTATTTCTTGTTGCAAGCTAATTGAAAACAAATATCAGATAAACAAGAATAATAATGTGATTTATGATCTCATTCCATAAATTTTGATTTCAAAACATGTTGGTCAAAGAATTTGTACTGATAAATAAAAGAAAAAATACAATCTTAATTTGCAGCCCAGAGTCCACTGCTAGAATTTACATATTCAATGGCAAAAAAAATAAAAGTATTTTCAAACTTTTGACAAAAAGTATGTCTTTGCTAAACACAACTTGCTTACATTTTTTACATAATAATATTATCATAATTAAATGTAATTTTACTTGACTTGAATTAGACTTCAACAAAAAAGAGTCATTCACGGAACATTTTTGTGAGGTTTTTAAAAAAACCAGAAAAATGCGATTTATATATGATCTCATTAAATAAATAACTTTCTTATCATACTACATAGATAAGGTTTTAACGTTCTTTTTACTGTGGATTCCACAGTTCGAATGAACAGTGTCTTTTTTTTTTTTTGGATTTTTTTTTTTGTTGCCCAAGTGAAAGTATATGGTGCGGAGTATTTCTTAGACTGCATCTTGGCCCGTTTGAAGACTGTCCATAAGGAGTGTCGTCGCTTTGAACAGTGTTTTTTTTTTTTTTGGGATTTCTGTTTTTTTTTTGGATTTTTTTTTTGATTGCCCAAGTGAAAGTATATAGTGCGGAGTGTTTCCTGGACTGCATCTTGGCCCGTTTGAAGACTGTCCATAAGGAGTGTCGTGGTTTTCCAGATTTTTCTGTGGGGGTAATAATTATGAGAAATATAACTGAGTTAGACTAAAAATAGAGGAGTTAAGTTTCTTATTAATTACTATCTCGCATTTCTGCCTTTTTTTTGTAACATCATCTAATATGGTTATAGTTTATATGGAGGCATGTGGATTTCGTTGTAGATTAGAAGAAAGGCTCAACTGCCTTTTTACTGTGGATTCCACAATGCGAATGAACAATGCCAAATTTTTTTTTCCTTTTTTTTGGGGGGGGGGGGGGGGGGGGGGGGGGATTTTTGTTTTTGTTTGGAATTCCTGTTTTTTGGGATTTCCTTTTTTTGGTATTTTTTTTTTTGGGTTTTTTTTATTTATTTTTTTTATTGCCCAAGTGAAAATATATAGTGCGGCATATTTCTTAGATTGCATCTTGGCCCGTTTGAAGACTGTCCATAAGGAGTGTCGTGGTTTTGAACAGTTTTTTTTTTTTTTTGGGAATTTTTTTTTATTTCCCAGGTAAAAGTATATAGTGCGGAGTATTTCATAGACTGCATCTTGGCCCGTTTGAAGACTGTCCATAATGAGTGTTGTGGGATAGTTTTTTAGGCCGGTCAATATTTAATTTGTTAACAGTATTATATGTGATTAACAATTATGTTTGCATCTATTTTCAATAAAATTTAAATAAAGAATTAGATTAATTGCGCGGAGCGCGATCACATGGCTAGTTTATATATGATCTCATTAAATAAATAACTTTCTTATATAAGAAACAGAAATTAATAAATTTGATATTTGGAAAAAAAAAAAACTGGCGGTAATTACAAATTAGTAGAGAGTTAAATAAGGTGGGTCTGACTTTATTAATTCTGGCATCATGTGCATGCAGAAGTTGACTTTAGGGTTTGAAAATCTGGATTTTGTTTGTAAATGGCTGAGAATTTTTGAGATAAATAAAATCATAAATCCCCTTTCACGTGCGACAGCACCACCTCGCACGTGACACGCGGTTTCCTGCACGCTTTTTTTTTTTTCTTTGTTGCCGGTACGCTTATTATTATTATTATTATTATTATTATTATTATTGTATAAACTATAAACGCGGCATTATATATTTATTTATTTATTTATCTACTTTTTATAATTTATTTATTTATAAATTATGATTAAGAGAATTGTCATTAATTGGTGCGTGCCTGGTGGCCATGTGTACTCACACGAGTGGCGGATTTTTTAGTACAAGTTTTTCTTATCTTCTTTTTTTTTTTTTTGAGTATAATCTTTTTTTTTTTAGTATATATATATACTTCAGTTCCAGATTGGTACTTTGGTACTTTCGTACTATTCATGCGCTGTTTCTAGTCTGGATTATTATTTTGGATTAATAATATTTAAAAAGTATATACAAATTACAAACCCACAGATACTCGGGTCATCTCAGACTTGTCAGCTGAATGTGGGTTTGTAATTTGTATATACAAATTACAAACCCACAAATTTAGTGATTCTGTTACCACTAGGAGGGATCCATTAACAATGCTTATAATGACAATCTTGACAATAGGGATTTTGAAAAATTTGTAAAAATAGTTAAAAATTCTAAAAACTAGAAAAAAGTTTATAGAGATATTGTTTAACTTATAGATTGATTATGTTTCAAATTATATTCAATTTAAGTGATGTTTGATAGCTCTTTAAAGCTCGTTAAATTTCAACCGTTAAAAAATGTGTAAAATTTTGATAAACTATCAAACAATGTTCAAATTGATTGAAATTTGAAACACTATTAATCTATAAGTTAAAGAATGCATCCATAAAAGTTTTTTCATTTTTAAAATTTTATATGAATTATTATAAATTTTTCAAAATCTCCATTGTCAAAATTGTTATTATAAGCATTGTCAATGGATCCCTCCTCTTAATTTAATACAAATCCTTTGATAAAAGATGCAAAAGACTCATATTATACTTTATCATAACCGGCATTATGATACATGGTTCTCATTATATTCATCACATAAAAATATTAGGAGATATTTTTCATTTTTTGAAGCTTTTTAAGTTTCCCTAAACTATTAATAAAAAAGTTCTTGTTTGTACATGAATAAAAATCCAAAATAAATACATAGAAACTTCAAAAATGAAAAATGTTTGTATTATAGGTATTTTCATATGCTGAATTTAATGAGAATTTACAAATGATTGCCAAACGAAAATGAAACTAATTAGTGAATATATATTTGAAAAATTGAATCAATTGATCTCCATTTACTATATATAATCCGCCTACAGTGAGAAATTACTGTGACCACTTGTGCATACAAAATTAATACTAAAACAATGATCTCATATTCTCATTTGTTGTGCTGCTTGTGGAAGGTCACAGTTTCATAATCTGGCTTTATGGACCTACAAATTTGAATGTCTTGACAATAATTTGCATCTAATAAAAAAAAAAAATAATCCCATTTGCGTCAAAAATAAATAAATAATCTATTTTGAATTATCAAGTGGATCCGGACTGAGGCTTGTTATCAAGTATCTGAAAATTTAAATAATCATATTGGGTTTGGTTTTGCTTGAAGGTTTGATTTAATCTTTGAATAATTTATATCTATTATCAAAAATCTAAGTAGAAAGCTTTAGATTGCATCTCATATGAATGCTTCAATACTTCACTGTTACTTATAAACATTTCTGAATTTTTAAAAAATCTCACAAGTTGACTATAATGAATGTAAACCGAGTTACAAAAACTAAACTTTTATTTTATTGGTGAGAAATCCGGAAACACACCAATAAAGATCTCATGAAAGTTATGGTTTATCTAATTTGAATGGGAAAAGAAGATCATCCTACAACAAGATGCCCAAGTCAAATTTGCAACTTCTCAAACTCAAAATTATTCTTGTGCCAAGAAAATCGAACAGAACAATTTCAGGACATTTATTTGTACATATACAATACAAAAACCAGTGTACACAAAAAAAATTCCGTATTAATTGATATACTGTTATAAACAAGTTTACAAAAAGGACCATTTTCTTCAATGGTTCTATACTTGTATGTCATTAGCATTAGTGCGACGGGCGTCGAAATCAGCTGAGATCCAAAATGGATCTCAGGACCCTGAGATCCCACTTTAGATGGCCAAGATTGTTTCAAAAATCCCCCCCTAAAAACCACTTCCGTCGGATCGTGATTGCAGGGTCCTGAGATCCATTTTGGATCTCAGTAGATACGGACTCAGTGCGACGGCGGCAAATCGCCGTGGGCTAGAAACTCGTGCACCATTCCGTTCAGCTCTATCATACTGCCCCCTCTTTCTTTCCTCGCATTCTTCTCTTTCATCCCCAATCTAGTGGTAACAGAATCACGAAATTCCTGATTGTTCGCAAGAATATTGGACAAAACAGCATGCGCACCGGTATCGTGAGGATCCAACTCCAAGACCTTCTTCGCCGCACGAGTCGCCATCTCTATGTCCCCGTGTGTCTGACATGCAGAGAGCAAAGCACCCCATACCGCCACATCGGGCTTCATGGTCATCTTTGAGATCAACTCCTCAGCCTCGATTAACAACCCTGCTCGGCCCAATGCATCAACCATACAACCATAGTGTTGGATCTCCGGCTCAATGCCGTAACGTGTAGACATCAGAGAGAAGTAACGTTTCGCTTCATGGACCCTGCCTGAGTGGCCACAAGCCATTAAAATGCCAACAAATGTGACGTTATCCGGTTTCAATCCTGAATCTTGTAGCAAAGAAAACAACTCGGTTGCTTCTTGGTAACAGCCGTGAGTAGCCAATCCCGAAATCATAGCATTCCATGTTGACAAAGCTTTCACAGGAATTCCATCGAAAAACTCGAGAGCTTTCTCCAATTCCCCGCATTTACAATACATGTCGACAACCGCTGTGGCTATAAGCGGGTTCAGTTCAATGTTGTTCTCCACTAAGTATGAGTGAACCCACATCCCTTGATCAATTGCTCCCAAATTAGCACATGCCCCTAATAGGCTAACCAATATATTCACATTAGGCTCCATTTCTTCGCGTTGCATCAACAGAAAGAGGTCCAACGCTTCTTGGTCCCTGCCGTTCCTCACGTACCCGCTAATCATAGTACTCCAAGTCGCCACGCTCCTCTCGGGCATTCCATCGAACATCTCTCTCGCCTCATCAACTAGACCCCCTCTGGTCAGACCCGTAATCATCGAATTGTACGAAACGACATTGAATTCCTCACACTCATGGAACAACACAGACGCTTCCACGACATGCCCCCCCGCAGCATACATACCCATCATGGCATTGCGCACGTACACATCACCCGCCAGCCCGAGCTTCACCACCATGCCATGTAACTCCCTCCCACTATCCACCCACCCCAACCGAGAATAACCCACAAAAACAGAAGGGAATGTGAGCCTATCCGGGCCCGTCCCGTCACAAAGCATTTCAACAAACAGTTGCAGTGCGACACCCGGAGTGGACGACTTCGAGAACCCCCTGATCAAAACATTGTACATGAAGGTGTTAGGGTTGGGAAAATGTGATAACAACCTCAGGGCATAGGACAGGTCCCCGGATGGGTGGGTGGCAGCGAAGGACAGGAGGCGGCTGGTGGCGACGACGTCCCGGGCCAGGCCGGTGCGGATGAGGTGGGAGTGGAGCTGCCGGAGGTGCGCCATGGAGCGGCACCTGGTCTCCAGGAGGGTCAGGGGTGGGTGGTCGGAGATGAATCTGGATATGGATGGAGAACTCGTCCCCATTGCCAGCATCTTCCTCTCAGTTTGGTACTTTGGTTCTTCTCAGTTCTTTCTCAGTTTGCGGCACTTGTTTTTCTGCTGGTATTCATATCCCCTGCTGTACTGCATTATGCAGTTCACAGCATCAGCCGTTGGATTGTCTTAACATTCGTGTCAGTGTGGATCTCGAGACGATCCAATGGCTGAAGCTGTGAACTGCACAATGCAGTAAGTCGAACTGCACAATGCTGTGTTTGGTAATGTGTTTATTTATGGGCCTGAAATGGGGATTTTTATATGTATCTGTTCTTCTTTTTATGGGCCTAGAAATAGGCCCATAATATGTGAGTTTAGTTCCAAATTGCATGTAAATTTAATTTTGTTGAGGAGGTTATAATAGTTTTTTCAGAACATTTTATTTAAAACAAACAGAATATTATTTACACATAGACAACTCATAATTTTGTGCTATATTTTTATTATTCAATGTCGATACAAAACTTTATTATGGGAATAAATTAAAGATATTATATTTGTTCAGGAAAATTTTTCTGTAGTACAAGCAATGAAATAAGCAAACAAATTGTATGTATTCTGATAAGTGTGTAATACTGATAACATAATCAGATATCCTTATTCTCCGATAATTTTATTATTAATTAAATAAAAAATCAGAATTAAATAAGAAGGTTCTCGGGACCCGTATTTTTTTATTTAGGCTGGAAGGTTTGATAGTCCGGCCCCAAAGTGTCGATGGCAGGTTTAAATATTTTTATATACAAACTTTGGGAGGAATATAGTTTGGTGGCCCAGTCTTGGGGTAAGAATAATATATTCCGGCCCAAACTTGGGGTAGGAAAAGTATATTCCGGCCCCCTCAGAAAGTTACTTTTTTTTAAAATTTTGTGAATTTTTGGGAGACCGTGTTTGAGGCTGGACTATCAAATTCCTTCCGGCCTAAATCTAGAAATCCGGGTCCGAGAACCTTCTTATTTAATTCTGATTTTTTATTTAATAATAAAATTATCGGCCTTATTCTGGTAGTCAAGCAATATATCATCTGCTTTAGACTGAATGAGCCTCCATTTCGCCTCGACATGCCGCATCTCCGTCAAGGTTGCTCCGACTGCGAACCGGATCACGAACATGCCGTCCACCTTTGCGTGCGTCACGAACGCCCGGCCACTGGCGTTTACCGCCTCAAGAAGCCTCTTGTTGATGCACAATGCGTCACCGTTTCTTTCGAATCTTGGCTTGAGTCGGAAACATACCAACGCGAACTTCCTTGGCACGACTACCTCGAACCGCTCGTCCGCTGACACCATCTGCTCGAACTGTTTCGCCATTGCGACGTCGCTTTGGATATGTTCCACTAGGTTGATAACCCCATATCTGAACAGTAATATATCTTCTATGTTATTTATGATATATATGAGATAATTAATTAGAATTAATCTCAAATTAGTTATTAAGTTAAGGTGATGAAACATATATATTATATAGTTAATTAGAATTAATCTCAAATTATATGAGTGTACCTTCTAATTACCACCCAAAGCTTGATGGCACGAAACCGTCGGCTCAACGCTATTTGCCAATCTTTATAGTCGACCACCTCATTCGTGTCGCTCGCTTTGTTCCTCAGATATTCTGGATTAGTGGAGAGCGAATCGACCAATGCGCTCGGCTTCTTGACCCACAAACAACAGCAGTCCATGTTGGTCAAGAACCATTTGTGCGGGTTCATGCTGATCGAGTCTGCCAGTTCAACCCCGTCGAAATAATGCCTGAACTCGGGGCATATGGCAGCACTACCGGCGTAGGCTGCATCTATGTGGTACCAAGCACCAAATTCATTTGCCACCGTACCGAGGTCTCTTATTGGATCCACTGCTCCAACTGCAGTGGTTCCTACGGTGGCACAGACATATATCGGTACAAGTCCTTGTGCGACATCAGCTTCCAGGGCAGTTCGGAGGCTACCTAGTGTCAGCGAATAACCTGAGGCAGCTGATGTTTTGACAATGCGGAAGTTATCGGGTGGAATTCCGACAATCCTTGCCGCCTTCTGAACAGTTGAGTGTGTTTGATCAGAAGCATAGACGACCAGTTTAGCAATCGCATCATGTCCAATCTTGCTCAATGCACGATCGCGTGCAGCGACCAAGGTACACACCACGGCTTCACATGTGCTCCCGTGTAATACCCCGCCACCGCCTTGGCCTCCCGAGAAAAGAAAGCAAGGTGGCAGCTTGAGCAATTTGGCCATCCAGTCCATGACAATGTTCTCCAGCTCGGTTGCGGCTGGAGATGATATCCAGTTGAACCCGACAATGTTAAGACCGGAGCAAAGCATCTCACCTAGAAACCCTGCAGTGCTCGCATTGGCCTGGAAGTAGGCATAAAAGTTGGGGCTTTGCCAGTGAGTGAGTCCCGGTAAGATATCATGTCTAACATCCTCCAAGATAGCTTCAACAGGCTCAGGAAAGACCGGAGCTTGCTCTGGTAGAAGCTTCGAAAGATAGCCCGGTTTAACCTGACTCTGCACAGGGCGGTTCTCAACCGTGCTATAATAATCTGCGATGAAATCAATCACTGCTTTTGATTCTGCAGTGAATTCAGCTGGGTGTAATGGGTGTAGGGTGTTATGTGGAAGGCTTCCCATTCGAAGCACGGTACTGATTAGAATTGATATATATATATATATCAGGAGAAAATGAACAACAGAACAAGAAGGAAAACAGTAATGTCGTACGATGAATAGAAAGAGTACTATGCATGCCATTTATAGTCTGCAGAGCCTTGGCTGTCGTTTCAGTATGTAACGGCTGACGGATTATACGGAAGGGACCAATGTGATATGAAGAAATAGATAAATAGTTAATGTTGTATATTGTATGATAAGGTGGTGGGGATCGATGAGACGATCGATCGACACAAACGAATAGATCCTCTGTGTACGTACTTCATATCTGCGATAGGAACGTCGATCATATCCGGATCAGACCATGAATTGCACATCTACTACTGTCCACTTCGCCCATTAGCCGGAAATAAAGATTTTAAGTTTTTAACAAAGAACAATTTAGTCAAAAAGGGTATGATGGAAAGGAGAAAATACATGTATATATCAAGTGATGAAACATAGAAAATGGATCATTTATTCATAAATTGCAAGGCACTGTACATTTTGGTCTTGGATACATATCATCAAGCTGTAAAAATTTTAGATGAGGCAAATTTAGGGGTGCACAAAAATATAGAAGATCGTAGCTCGCTCGTGTTCGGTTCGATAAAGTTCGCAATTAGCATACTGTACCAGCCCCCGAAACCTCAGCCTGTCTCTGCCATTCACTCGATCGTTGTCTTCCTTTAATAATTTTCAAGCTCTTCACAAATCCAACCGAGCTGGCTCGAGCTATATCGAATCGAACCCGAGCTTAGTGGTGAGCTTGAAAATGGTTTCCTGTTTAAGCTGGCTCGATTCGAACACATAAGGATCGAATATCTCACATGCCCAGCTTGATTCGGTTCGATTCGTTTTCATTTAAGGGTAGATGTATCTGCGAATTCATTAGAGCAGCAGTGACATGAATTATTTCAACTCCTAATATCAGTTCTTTACCAGTGCAATTATAGAGGAAGAGGACTTGACCTTCTTCTCTTTCAAACTTTTTTTTTTTTTTTTTTTTTTGAAGTAGGGGCACCTACTTTGATCAAACTAAGTAGATTTAGTGACTTTAAACTCAGGTATCTATATAGCATTAACTTTAGTTAATTTGGATATTGGAATTAATCGCAATTTGCAGAACCAGGCTTTGGTCTAGTGGCTAAGAGCAATGCTCTTCGTGTGGGAGGTCGCGGGTTCCAAACCCGGATGGGGGGTATTTTATAGACATTTTGAGTGACTTGACCGTAATCTTTATCTCAAAAAAAGAATCGCCAATTCACAAACACATTGTTAGAAAAATAGCAGATTGGAGAGCAGTCATCTTCCAAGAAAAGGAAACATGAAAAATTACTAAAGATGGAAACTGATGCAGTTAGAATTTAGTATTTTCTGGGAACTGTTATAAAATGTGATTGGTTGTAAACTTGTGTAGTGATTTGTTGATATGATACAGAACTTCAATATATATTTCTCTTATCGCTTAGGCATTTATTAATTGTAAGGTACTAGTTAATTGTACCACTAATTTTGTACTGGTACCAGAGTGCTTTACCAGTAAAAAACGACAAGCTTGTTTCTTAGCAAAGCTGGTAATATTTAGCTACTATTTCAAAATAAATAAATGAATGAATGAATTAAGACTCTCCAAGGAAAATGGTTGGATATCAAGATGTATGCGATTATCGTCGATGTAAATTACGCACATGCTTAACAAGACGAGGACAAGAACGTCGTCTTCTGCACGACAACCTGAGGCATCTCCAGGGATTTGAGATCCTAACTGATTAAACTAAGCCGGCCCCAACCTTCGCTGCCAGCACCTACTGATCAACCACCCTTCTTTTACAATCTAAGCTACCATTCTTCCACAACTAACCCCGTTGCAATCAGCGAAACACCCTCGAGGCAGGCCAAGCTAGCGACGACTCACTGATGATGGGCAGATCACTCTAGTAACACGAACGACGCATCAATCACATGCACCGGGAACAACGAACATCACAAAATCCTGTCTGCTGTCTATCCATCGGTCATTACTAGTTAATTGCTAAGAGTCATTAAATTAATAGTGATAAGTTTGGCCATGGATTATGTTTCTGCTTTCAGAAACATCAACAGCATATATAGACAACATATGACATCAAATTAAATGTGCTTTATCATTCAAAATCTGTTGCTAATTAAGGAAGGTTCTGGCAAATTCATTACTATTGTAAGTTTGTAACAAATGTTTCATTTGATATATAGTATAATCGAAACATTTAAGCTTCAAAACATCAGTATTTTAAAAAAAAAAAAAATTCGCATCAGGAGACTAGGAGTTCAATCTATTTTGTTTCAATTCGCCCTGAATGTGTAGTTACTTGCACCAATTCATGTTATAATGTTGTCCAAAATTGAACAAGGAAAACATTTCAGTTTGTTTTAACTATGTTTCATACAGGTTTTATTTGGGGTATTATATGAATTATAATATTTGGAGCTACGACTATTATACTAACGTTAGCATTTTGGACCGAAACGGTAACGCCTCCAAATTTATGTTATGTGTCCGAAATCACGATTCATAGTGCTCAATAAATTTTTTACATGAAAATATTGGGGAATATAACAACTTTTCATTTTTAGAGTTTTCTAAGTATTTATTTTGCATTTTTAAAAATAGTATGTACAAACATCAATATTTTATTAATATTTATGTGCTCTTTTCTAATATTCAAAATAAATACTTAGAAAACTCTAGAAATGAAATTTATTTGTATTCCCCAATATATTCATATGGAGAATTTATTGAACACCATAAATTATGATTTCAGAAACAATATTATTTTTGAGGCGTTAACATTTCGGACCGAAATGCTAACATTACGTTAGGATAATAGTCTATCTCATAATATTGTTACACATTTCTTTCTGAATAAACAAACGCCATGCAAAATGCATAATGCATAATGCATAATGCAGCCGAAGTAACATGAAATTTACTTTGCCAAAAGTGTTCAACAAGCATTACATAACTCTCTATATATACATATTGCACGTGCGAAAATAACAGAATTTATAATGTACACCTCTCTCTTTCACAAAATGAATCCGACAAGAATAAAAGTGGATAAAAGCTCAATAATTCAACTTCCCAGAGGAAGAGAAAATGACATAGCAAGGAACCATAAGTGCATTATTGTACTCAATGTGAGGCTATTGTACTATGTATACCCTGGATTGTTTGGATGATGTATGGTTCATTATTGTACTCAATGTGAGGCTAATGTGAGGCTATTGTACTATGTATACCCTGGATTGTTGCGTGCTTATCCTCTGCATTAAGGCATGGTGTCAAGAAGCACATGCCCATTGGCTCATCTCGAGATTCGAGCCGGATCGTCTCAAGAGTCGTGCAGGCTCGAATCTCAAAGCAATCCAACGGCCCATATGCTTCATGGCATCCTGCCTTAAGGCAGAGGATGTGAAATCTGGATTGTTTGGATGTGATCGTCTGACCCGGGTCATGTGCCCCGAGGCATGTGACCCGTTGGATCTCCTCAGGATTCGGGTTTACCCGAATACCGAAGGGATTCAACCGAATCCCGAGGAGATCCAATGGGTCACATGCCTCGGGGCACATGACCCGGGTCAGAGGATATGAATTGGGGTTGTTTGAATCAGTATCTCTATTTAATTATTATTAAAACCTTAACAATCAATCTGAACTACTAAACGTTTTCATTATAAAGAGGCTTCTAATCAACAACGATAGTATGATGAAAAAAGAAAATAACACATATATGCATTGAAATCACTGTCTGAAACCGTACCATTGCAAATGTTCAATAAGCGCAAGTCAAATAAGTTTTAGTATATTGTTAGGATCTTTTTATTGAAACATTTAATTTAAATTGTTTTGGAGTGATCCTTCCAAATACATCATTTATGAATGATCTTTATTTGATATGGGGTTTGTATTCTCCCGATAGGCGCAAGCCCTGCCGTTAATTACCCTAAATTATTTTAGGAACCTCCGATAAAGAGACTTGATGTATGTATGGCGCATATATTTGTTTTGGATTTGAAAAATTGATCAAGCACTTATGATTGGCCAGATCAATATTGATATATTTTTATGTCAATTGTTATTATGTATCATATGGTTCAAGACCGCATTAATGACTCAACGGAGTTAGGACAATCTTTGAATATTGGACGTAAGATTAGTTAACATGACTAATCGATTTGAATGTGAGACTAGTTATATGTAACGTGCTAATTATATCAAGATGTAACGGAGCTCCGACAGTATTGTATCTCTATATCCCTTTTATAAAACGTGCTAATTATATGTAACTTTCTTATTTCTTTTTATTGCAATTTAGTGGAAAGGACAAAGAGAATTTCTTTGTTCCTATGTATAACCGTTATTCTTATATCAAGATGTCCGGTGATTAAATTTTATAACAGCACTCATGAAACATGCATGTGATATCTTCCAAATAATGATGTCTCATATGCAGGCTTCATGAATATAATTATTCACGCATATAACCGTATCTTTGGATATATGCGTATATATGCATGTTTGTATTCTGTTATGTGATTTTGATAAGAATATAGAGGATTTGAATCCAATATATTCCACGAATTCGAATGCGACGGCATCAGGCCGATCACAAAGTTATGAACGCGAGGCCGACGTACGGATAAAAAGGAAGGAATCAACACATCGGATATGGTTGATGAATTGATCGTATACCTTTTTTTTTTTTTGATGGAATTGATCGTATACCTTCTAAGTTATTGCTTTCTCTCTGTTTCAGTGGCAGTTTTCTTCAGAGGATCTCTGTTGAGCATATATCTCCCTCTCTTCGTGTATGCTTCGATTCACCAGGCAATGTATCTATAACTGATATATCATCAGTTTCCTCTGTCAAATGGACTTTAACTTCTATCATAATCTGTAAGCCGTAATAATTAATTTGGGCTTTTTAAAATATTCATGATCCGTTAATTATCCATCTATTAGTTTGGGCTTTGAGCTTAATTATATCGGATATAATATAGGCCTGATGCCACACTTAGCAAGCCCATATATGACCATATATCATTAAGATTAAATTAAGCTGGTAGTTTGGGCTTTGAGCTTAATTATATCGGATATAATATAGGCCTGATGCCACACTTAGCAAGCCCATATATGACCATATATCATTAAGATTAAATTAAGCTGGGATTCATATGTCATGTTATACTAATTTGGCAATCATATATGTAAAAACCATATTAGTTAATTAATATCCGAGTTATTTTATTTTAACTCGTCAAATTTGTCAAATCATATTTTTGTCATTTATATGGTCTATTTTTGTCATACATTTATAAATTTCTCTTGACAATGCTATTGGGATAACAAAATTGATACCGAACGGATTAGTATTCATATTTAATTGAGAAACTATCCAAATTTATCTCTCTAATATGCTTCACGTTTTATATAGCAGATCATATATGCAACTCGAATAAATTGAATACTAAATATATTAATGCATATATATTAACACAGTCGGTATCAATTGTAGTATCGCTTTTATTTCAATATATCTCTTTTCTAAAAAAATTTTAGGTGTCAACATATATATAGCCTGGTTAACCTCAATATACAATGCCATTCAATTACATTAGTTCCTGGTATACAACTAATTAATGAATGACCCAATTTTGCTTCAGTTACCTTCAACTGTGCAATTTTCCAAACTTATAATTGTGCTGACAATGATTCATACCTGTTGCGGTAGAGATTGGAGTTTTAAGCTGGTCAGGTTAATCACATGGCAATAGATAGTACAGATTATCGAACCTGCAGACCAGAAACTAGCAAAAAACTGTAACAGTAAACCCACAAATTAGGATGAAAGGGCATAAGAAAAATAAAAGGAAGAACAAAAACAACTCTCACTAAAAGAGAAGATAATCCAATTATTAACGGGGTGTTACAAAACACAGAAGAATCTAACATATAAACAGCAACAGAGATTTAAGCAACAGGGCATTTATCGGTTTCGTAAGGGCAGACAACACAAAAAAATACACCATTTTACACCAGCTACAGGAGTATGCACAAGTTTTCAAGTTCCCCCCATTGTTAACCCGACCTAGAATGAAATATAACCGTAACCTACCATCCAGATTTAGAAATAAAGCTGCCTACACTGTCCAACAGTCCCTTCCTGAGGACAATACGGGCACTTGAATGCACGTGTGCTGTTTTTGGACAGCTTGAGTATGCTCTGCCTAGACAACACGTGCCCGCAAGGCATCAACATGGGTGGGTTCTCCTCACTTCCCTGCTCTTTGAGCACGGGACACACGAACACCGAGTGGTACTGGTACTCCCTGGGCAGATCGAGGGGCACTGGAAACTGCTTCATCTCCTGCCACTCTTGTTTCTTCACTTGCATTACTGATGCTAGCTTCAACAGTGTCGGTAGCCCCTCTGCCCCTGCTGCCAAGGTCACTGCCAATGGGCTCTCGTATGGTTGACCCATCATCCCGCAGAACTGACGTACCATCTCAGTCGCTAGAGCATCCCAGTGAGCTGGTGAAGAGAGGTCACCATACGGGGACTGGTCGAGCCTATTTTCCCAAAGGAGGCACGCAAATACTTTCTGTATCTCTGTCCGGTGTTCATTGGCTAATGGTGCCAAATGGGTCCGTGCATACTTCAAGGCCTCAGCCCGTTTTCCAGCTTTCAGCATTTCTACATATTGGAGCTCATGGAGTTTGAGTTCGAGAGATGAGCCCGACTGGAGAAGCTTTTCACGGTTTTTTGCAACCCAAGCTAGTGCAGGCCCAAGGTCATGTGATTCTTTCATGGACTGGAGGATTGAGTGCATTTCTAGGAAAGGGGATTTAAGGATGTCAGACTCTGACACCTGGGCCTCACTTGAGAACCTGTCTCCTATCTCGAACTGACCCTGCCGGTAGAAATGGGATGCAATGATCTCATTCATCGTAGAAGTGTCCATCTCAACATCTCGGTAGGCCTTCGAGATATCAGGATTGAAGATCTTCTCCAAAAGTTTTGTGTACTTAGCAATGGCAACATTGAGTTCCTTCTGGCACCCCTCGAATTGAGCCAGAGGGGCAATTTTGTCGATTCTGGATTTTAGTTGGGCTAAACTGGTAGATTGGTCAGAGTTGGAATCTTGGAGGTTAGCAATGGTGGCTTCAATTTCTTTAATCAGTTGGTCTATGATTTCTTGCGACCGAGTTGCATATTGCGTTTGTTTCTCTGCTACCCGATCAAACGATTCTCTTATTATGTCAACATCCATTTTCAATTTGTGAAATCCTGCAGAGCTGAAAAATAAAAGATGAATTGTTACTTGACTACAGAAGAAAATTATAGGGTGTTTGCTTAAATCCAACTGTACAACATCAAATAGAATCTCAATTTCATCCTTAAATCAGTCTACAACCCAAATTGAACACAGTTCTTAGAAGTAAAACGGCAGGAACTATAGGCAAAGAGGCCTCCTCGGCTCCTACCAATATCATAACTAAAAAATATGACCACTCGCAAAGAAGATAACAATACTCTTTTCCAAAATTCTTACAGTCAAAAGCAAGTTCCTGCTAGAGTACATTGGCACTGTACCTGATACAAGGTCACTGAGAAGCAACAAATGAATTCTATTTTTCATACAATTAGCATTATATCACTACTTTGTATGTGCATGTGGTGAATATGTAATAGGAATTGTATGTAACAGATAATATAGATTGAAGAAGCCTATTTCCAAAGAATAAAGGACAACAGAGAAAAAGTGGCCAAAGTCTGTGCAAATCATTTTATTCAAGACATGGGGACAACCTGAAACCTGGTTCTACAACAAGATACAGATTAAATTAAAAAAAAAAACGCAGCACTTGATTCATCCATGCAATGCCAGACAAATACAAGAAGTTGCAAAGCCTGGCTTTCGTGCATTTACCTCAAGCACCTTGACAGAAGAGGACCATATTCATTGATTTCCATTGACACTAGTGCCAATTATAGATCTGTACCAATTATATATCTCAATGCAAGACAACTTCTCACAGGTTCTATCGGATGTTCAGGTGATCAGAGCCCAATTATACATATCTGTACCAGTAAACTTGAGATAATACAGAAGGGGGAGGGAGAGAGAGCCAATTTAAGCAATCCCAAAAACAACACACATATATAACCAAAGAAGTCGATTTACAGAAGGAAGGAAGAAAGATGCTTTCAGTTGTAGAAAGAACGACGAAAAGAACAAAACTTTTACATCAATTGTAGCCAAAATTGTTGTAAAAAACCCATAATTCAGCCAGTAATCCACCTCACTTCAATACCAGAAACTGCCCACTCCACCACCACTCTATCTGTGCCCCCACCTCCCAATCCTATTCAACCAATGGTGAAGTTCCACACACAATTACAGTCAATTGTTGGTACAATTCTCTCTACCAGTAGCTCAGAATCCAACAATTACACAAGCTCCAACCTGACCAGTGGGTTTTGGTGTTGATTTGGGATTGAAGAACCAAGAACGCTTCACTAGCACTTAAGTAACTATTTACCTTGAGAGATTGCTTGCTTGCTTCTTTCTGGCTGATTCTTCAGCTTTTTCCCTTAAACTTTTTGTGGGTTTTTGGTTTGGGGATTCACAGAGGTGGAGGGTGTGAGAAAAGAGGGATTTGGGGAAGCGTGGAGTGGGTAGGTTTCGGTAGCTGAGAGGAAGGAAGGAGAAGAAAGGAATGAAGATGATTGTTCTGGCAATCTGGCTTGAGAAAAGAAGAGAGTGAAAGAGGAATAATAATAATAACTCTTTTTTTTGGGCCGTAGAAGTTTGTTGATTTGGGGGCGTGTTGGGTTGGGTTGGGTTGGGTTGGCCCGGATTTTACCTTAATTTGTTGTTGTTTTTGTTATTGGAAATTGGAACGGTCCAGATATACATATACAAAAAAAGATACCAAAACAGATACTAGTTATAATATAAAATATATCCAAATTGAAACATTAACATATCTTGAAACAATTAACGTATTAATTTGAAACATTACTAAATCACATAAATATTACCTTGAAGTTGTTGAGAGAACGTGTGGGAGCAAGATGGAGTGAAAGAGCAACAAATAAGAAAATTATATCATTTGTGTTTCATTTTAATCTCATTAAGTTTCCGATTAAATTTATAGATGTTTCATTTTGATCGCAACATGTTGCAAATTAACGTTAAGTTAACTTTGTATGGTGGTATCCCGACAGTATTTTTGCGGTATCCCTGTAGCATTTTCCAATTGGAATGCTGAAATTTTGAGTTACTAAATGCCACGCTCACTATGATTTAAAAAATAAAAATGTGATACTAAAATAATACAAATTGTGTTATAATAAAATTAAATAGATATAGATATTAAATTATTGGTTTTATTGTGTAATTTACTTTTATATAATATACTAAGATATATTATACAAATAAATTAATATTTTAACGAATTAACTTGAATAGTGACACATTTAACATGAATATTAATATAGTTGGTCTGAATTTTGGTATTGATATCCTTGTATCGGTTCCCATTTATATATTCGTTATAAAATATAGCGTCTATAATCAATATAAAAATCATGATCGGCTCATAATCATAACAATCTGATTTTCTCTTCTTGCGTCAACTTTTTCATGAAGTGATTTATTTATTTTTGGAAAAGCATTTTATAAAAAAAAAATATACGACATAACATACGTAAAAGGTAAATTTAAGGTAATTTTACTAAAACAATGGCAACTTTGTTTTGGCCATTAAAAAATGGCATGTTGCACATGGCATGTGGCGAGAGAGACCGACAGGTTTCCCAATTCCCACCCAACCCACTCACACACACCTTCAACGAGCATAAAATAATAAGAAAGAAAAATGTTATAGATACATCAATGATACCAAAGTTGTTCCTGACTGTATTAATATTCAACTAACTAAATAAGTATACTATTTAAATTAATGACATCAATATGTTACTTATATTTTACAGTATAACGTACGTTTTATTTCAATAACTTTAATATTAAATGAGTTATAATATTAATATTGACTCATTCAATACTAATTAATATCAATGAGTTTGACTATTATACTAACATTAATATTTCGGACCGAAATGCTAACAGCTCAAAATTGTTGTTATCGTGTCTGAAATTATGATTTATGGTGCTCAATAAATTCTTTATATGGAAATATTGGGGAATACAAAAATTTTTCAATTTTAGAGTTTTCTAAGTATTTGTTTTGAATTTTAGAAAATAGCTCATAAATATTAATAAAATATCGATGTTTGTACATGCTATTTTAAAAAAATGTAAAATAAATACTTCGAAAATTTTAAAAATGAAAATTTTTTTATTTCCCAATATTTTCATATAAAGAATTTATTGAGCACCATAAATCGTGATTTCGGATACGATAACAACAATTTTGAGGCGTTAGCATTTCGGAACGTTAGCATATAGTCTAGCTCTAATATCAATACATTGGTATCGACTTGGGTATGAATTTTGGTAACTACGTATCCGTGTCCAAAAGCAAGTCCAAAACGGTCTCCAACAAAGTCTTCATTCTTTCAATTCAATTATTCAATTCGTCCATTTGTTTTTGACCATTTCCTTCC
Source organism: Cyperus esculentus (assembly GCA_030179965.1). Taxonomy (NCBI): domain Eukaryota; kingdom Viridiplantae; phylum Streptophyta; class Magnoliopsida; order Poales; family Cyperaceae; genus Cyperus; species Cyperus esculentus. The sequence continues at coordinate 3,031,939 of JASGLE010000003.1, read as the reverse complement.
TTCTTTCTATGCTTCTTAATTTCTTTAATCTAATTCGATGGCGGCTTTCCAACGCTAGCCGACGCAAATATTAATGCACATCTGCCCCCTGTCAGCTGTATCCTACTCCAATCACTCTTTCCTAATTCCTACTATTTGTTGTTGTCATATATATAGACACCGAGGAGAAGAAAAAGGATTAAGGTGTTGATTGATAATTGATTAATTATTGGTGATCAAGTGATCAGAGAGATTATATATGGAGGTGAATGGAGGAGGAGAGGCTGCTTCCGTTGTTCATGATGCAAGAGGCAATGTAATTGGGTGGGACCCACAGCCCGACGACCGCGGCATTGGCAGGCATCGCATCTCCGTCGAGCTCAAGCGCTTGGAGCAAGAGGCCCGGTTCCTCGAGGTACTTCCTTCCTCTCCGTCTCTTTGTGTTGCATGCTACATATAATGATAATATATGTTATGCTATTGCTGGTTGTGTTAATTGTGTGTTCATATAACTGGTTAGTTATCACTGGTACGACATGAAATCAGTATTAATTTAAAGATCGGTACTTTAATGGAATGAATGCTCAATTATTGATGGCAAGATATGGAGAAGGCTGGTTAGCTACTGTACTTCTAGTCTGAGGTATTATTTGCTGAAAATGGGTAAACAGAAGTTCCAATTTTGGTGCTGACAGATGACAATTGACATAACATAATATTTGATTCTGGCTGGTACTAAATCTTTTATTTGACTGAACCTAATTAAGCTGCTACAAATCAAGGTTTGGAAAATCAAGTCAATAACTCAATATTTGACATCGAATAGAGAGTACTTGTCAATGCCTTTAAAATAGTCCTCAATTCTCTAAATTGTTGTCTGATGAAGGCTGTTTATACCACTTTCGAAATGCTACTTGCGTAATTGCTTAAAATTGGAAGACCTGGGTGTTGATATTGTTGTTTGGTGCACAACCAAAGCACCTATGGCATCAGAATATTGATCGGAGTAGTGATGCCTCTTTAATTTTTTTCCCCTTTTTCAATGGATTATTGCGTGTTATCGTACAACTGAAGTTAATTAGTGCGGCGATACATTGTGAAAGTAAGGTTCATTGAGGCTTAGTTCTCTACTGTAGTCACATAATTGAGGTTAAACTAAGAGTTTCATTTGAAAATTTGAGCCTCGTATGATTGTATCTAAATACTTTTGATGAACTACTGTTACGGAGAGGAAATAGTTTTGCATTATTTACCAGCATTGATATGCGACGTTTTACCAGAAAAATTTTACTGTCATTGTTTTTTTCCTTCCATTTTCACCATTATTTCATTCATATGAACTAGCTAGTAACAAGCCTAATTTTTTATTTTTATCTTGGGTATGTAGGAAGAGCTTGAAGAGGTAGAGAAAACAGAGAGAGTTTCAGCTGGATTACAGGGGTATGTTATGAGTGAGATTTTAATTAATACTTTAAGGGGTTACTTACAAAGCTGATCCCTTTTATGGTACTTCTTGTTGATGTTATATGCGAGTTCTGCTAATCAGAAAATTTAAGCATTATGTATAGTTAGTCATTTTAGTATGTAATTCATGATTTCTAATTTTTTTTATGATGTCAGGTTGATATACACAATCGAAAGCCAGCCGGATCCTCTACTTCCAATGTAAACTCTTGAAACAAACCTTTCCTCCATATTTAAGGAGAATTTTGTTCTGTACTCTTATAATACTACAAAAGTCCATAGTACATTGCATAATGCACTGATGCTAGAAGATTTAGTGACCCTTATTTGTTTAATTTGGCCATACAATAAGGGGTACTTAAGGGCATTTTCAGAAAAATAGGAAGAAGGAAAAGAAACAGACATTATTAGTCTCCATCTTTGTATAACACTAACTGAAAATTGATTTTCTGGCAGAACAACTGGACCGGCTAGCGAGACGTGGGACCGGTGGTTCGAGCGGCCGAAAGAAATGAGTCGATGCAGATGCTGGTTTATCTGATACCTTTATTACACATATGTGTCCAGATTGCAACATTATGAAATATAATCACAAGACATTCTTAATGAGAGTTGTACAAAAAAAAGGTACTTCTATAAATTTGGTTAGTCATGTTTGATTTAGTGGCATGTTACAAACGTAAAAAAGGCATAAAAACATGTTTTGTTGGTTATTGTTAACTTTTTAATGTAAACAGAATCACAATGTGTGATTGATCACAGTTTGTAAGCATTCCTAACAATAAATTCATTTCTACAATGATACACAATTCAAAAATTTTTTTTCCTTAACTTCCCCTTAAGCGTCTAAAGTTCTCAAAGAAAAATTGACACCAAAATAAAGTTTGCGTACAAGTGCAACACCAAAAACTAATAAAATCTTGACACTAAATGCTGATCTCAAAAGACATATGTGAAATTATATATACTAGAGCTGTAAATCGGGCTTCACCCCGAAAAGTGGTATCAAATAAATAACTAAGAATTTTATAAAATTTTAAATATTTATATTAAACAAAATTTGAACAAAATTTTTAAATTTTTAATATAATTAAATAATAATAATAATGCAATAATTTATAAATAATAATATATATAAATGTTGGATCATTTTAAGAGTTAAAAATTGTTTTGGACATATCACATTCATCTTATTTAATAAGGAGAGAAAAAAATATTAGCCATTGGATCAAAGTAGATGAAGAGTTTCAAACAAAATCAATGGTTAATAAGAGTGATGATGTGGCATAGTTGAGGTGCTTAGAAATCTACCCCTCTTTATGGAGTATAGATATGCACGATAGTATCTTGGTATGTGTAACAAACTAGTAAGCATAAATCGGGAAAAAGCTTTACTACGGTCATGGCAGTATTAACCTGATCCAAAAATGAGGTTGTGAAGAGAACGGGAAGGGAGTAGAGAGCTGACTGGCTCGCCCAATCTCAACTTACTCCAACCATTTGGAAAGAAGATATTGAGGAGAAATAAAAGAAAAGGGAAACAACGAACGCAACTACTTAGATGTTACTTCTGCTCGTTGCCTCTTGATGCATAGGAAAGTCCTCTCGCAACCCTTTTGTTCCTTTTCGTTTGGTATCCTTTCATGTTCATTTGTGGAGCACAATGTAACTAAGATCCACAGTGTTTGTCACTATCATACAGTAAGAACTTATTCTTATTTTCCTTCAACTTGTTTTATGATCTCATGTGCTATACTGGCTGTTTATAATATAATTTTGTTTGGTTTTCTCCAATAGCTCCATCTAAATTTAATCAATTTTTTCCCGCTGAATTTTGTTAGTATTCTGAAGCTAAATAATTTTCTTTCCAATCGAATCTTATGTCGCCCACCGTTTTTATAGAATTCTGAAAAGTTCAAAACAGATTAAAACAACCACCCCGAGGTGTTTACTGCTTCATCATATGATTTAAATGGGAGTACATACAAATTCTCTATTTTGCATTTCACGAATATTGTGTGAGCACTATTTGTACTGATATAGCATAAGAAAAATTAATAATTTAATATTACTAAGCAAAAATTTAATTCCACTTGGTCTGATGTATTGAGTATTGCTTCATAATGACAAACAAAAAATAAGCATATATTTACATGTTGCAATAACACAGAACTATTTAACTATTGCTGCTGAATCTTTAATAGAGTATTGGACTAAACCTTGCTGTTACAAATCCAGGACTACGAATCAAGTTAATATAACACTACACAGTGGTAAAAGTGGTACCTAATTAGTAGAGGTGGCAGAACCCGACCCGATCTGAGAAACCCGCCCGACCCAATCCGAGTCGAACCCGACCCGACCTGACATATTCCAGAAAGTCAAACTGACCCGACCTGACCCGAACCCGACCCAACCCGAGATCAAATAGCATCCAATCTAACTCAAATCAACATACAATTAAAAAAAATATTAAAATTGACCCGACCCGATCTGACCCGAGATATTCTTGAAAGTCAAACTGACGTGACCCGCTTGACCCGAACCCGACCCGTCCACCCAATTTGTCACCTCTACTAATTAGGCACTTGGCAATTGCTTCAATATAGTTCTCAATACTCTTGTCTCTCTGTAAAAGGCCACATCTTTTAAAGCCTGAGTTTAATGGTCTGATATAGGCAATTGAATTGAATTAATCCCTTGTAGTGAAAACAATTCTCAATTTCCATAATCATATATATCTGAAATACCAATTGCTTAATTGTCCATATTTGGAGGACATTTATAAGTGTAACATTTGGGGTTCGGTACACAGCAAAAGAACCCATGGCACAATATCGATCGATGATTAATTCGCCTTGCCTCAAAAAGAGAAGATTATTGATCCTGTCATGCATCCTGATCGCCACCTTTACTCTCGCGCGCCTTGCTTGTGAAGTGCATGCTACCCTTGATGGCTTTCACCTTGATTTTTCCAGTCACAGTGCCAATTAAAGAGGATATATATATAGCGCAAAGGCGATAGAAACGATATAAAACAACATTTGTATGTTTTATATAGAAACGATATATAAAACACCTTGATCTTTTATTATGTTTCAGATTAAGTCTTTCAGAACGGTATCGAACGCACTAAAAACCGGATGTAAATTTAATTAACTCTGGGTTTACTGACAACTGTTATGTTAATAATTTTCACATGCACATTACAATTTTTTTTTTATTTTATTTTTTTTGCCCTAGCTCACCTGCATTATTATCTTTTTGCCGGAAAAACATTTTTTGAGATCATCTTTTTGAGCATACCTCGGCCCCGAACTTTCACCTTCTGACAAGTTAGCCCCCAAACTTTTATTTTGGACAAATGCACCTCCAAACTATAAATTTGTGACAATTTGACCCCTCAACCATTAATTAGCCATATAATAATTCATTTGAAATATGAAATGACCAAAGTACCTTTGTATATTTATTGGATGCATTATTTTTATTATTATAACATATAATTACATACATAATTTACATAGTTACATAGCTAATTGAAATTAATAAATTTTGTCTATTTGATTGTGATGATAGCAAATAATTTATGAAAAAATAATTAAATATTTGAAATCGTAAATATTTATACAATTTTTTTTATCACTTTTAACTTGGTATATAAATATATAATCATTATAAAGATTAAATCATTATAAAAATAAAAATAGATCATATAACATAATAGGCGACAATATATTATGTAATATAATTTTTTAATAACTTACTTATATGATTAAATAGTTATTATCTCTTTATAAATTATGAATTAATGAACCATGAGCATTTTAAATATTATCTTACAAATGTATGAGGGTATTGTGGTCATTTCATATTTCAAATGAAATCATTATATGGCTAATTAATGGTTGAGGGGGTAAATCGTCACAAAATCATAGTTTTGGGGACTATTTGTCTAAAATAAAAGTTCGGAGCCAACTTGTCACAAGGCGAAAGTTTGGAGGCCTATAGGGTCATATTCCCTTAATAATTTTCACATGCACATTTTTTTTTTCCCCAGCTCACCTGCATTATTATCTTTTTGCCGGAAAAACATTTTTTGAGATCATTTTTTTGTGCAAGAATATATGGTATGACATCTTTCAATCACTGCTAGTGCTATATATACTAGGGCTGTTACTCGGTTTCGCCCAGAAAAATGGTATCAAATAAATAACTAAAAAATTTATAATTTTAAATATTTATATTAAATAAAAATAAAAAAATTGTAAATTTTTTATGTAAGTAAACAACAACAACAACAACAACAACAACAATAACAACAACAATACAATCATTTATAAATAAGAACATATATAAATGTTTGACCATTTTAAGGGTTAAAATTTGTTTTAAACATGTCACATTCATTTTATTTAATAAGGAAAGAAAAAAAAATACAAGAAATGAGGAAAGAAAAAAAAAATACAAGCCATTGGATCAAAGTAGATGAAGAGTTTTAAACAAAATCAATGGTTAATAAGAGTGATGATGTGGCATAGTTGAGGTGTTTGGGAATCTACCCCTCTTTATAGAGTATAGATATGTGCATGTGCATTTAAACCTTTTTATGGTGTGAGGCCTTGTTATAGACTTCTTTTTGGATCTTGTTGTTGGTTGCTGATTTATGGTGTGAGGCCTCATTTTTATGATGCTGTTTGAGCCTTTAAATTAAAATAGAACAGATTCTAACACTTGGGCTGAAATTGAAATTGGAATTGGAATTGGTACTTGTGGGCTGAATATCCTTACTCCTAATAAGATGAGACTGAATTTTTTGACATGAAAATTCTATATTCCTCAAGGAATAAATCTCAGTCGTTGATTGTTTATTTAGATTGATCACCACCGTTGACGTAATTTAATGTCTCAACCCATTTAAACTTAAGGCCCATATCAATTTTCTCAATTTATGATCCATTACATATTATCTTAAAAATTTATTATAAAAAATAACAATTTCAGTCCAATGCAAGGCGTGAACTCTTCACTAGTATAGATCAAATGGATTGTTTAATAAAAGTGAATGAAGTTTAAAATAACTGAAGTCATAAATATGGCACAATACAAAAGTGACTTAGGTTTACATTAGGTTTAGGTCAAATGATAAGATCAATAAATTCCAATTTTCTTTTAATAAATATGTTGTTTACAATGTTCATCCCTCAACTTTATAATTTCATTTATTAACCTGACCTGTGGCATGTCCTTCGTGACTTTAGAAACTTAAATAGTTGTTTTGAGTTATTTAATTTTATGTTTGATTGTTGTTGATGTGAAATATCACCATTGGATTATCAATTTTTGAGTACTTTATATTGATTCATTCAATTGTATGTTTGGTTGATGTTTTTTCAATTTTATGGTTGATTGATAGTGCATATATATTTTTAATAAAATTGTTACAATTTATTTTCTAAGTTAACCATCGACATATGGTTAAAAAGGGTCATTCAATAAAAACAAAACTTTAACATTGTTCACACATTAGTAATTGCTGTCAATTAATTTAAGCATAGCAATAAGTTAAATTGGCGTATAATTAATGATCTATGTCCTATTAATATGTAGTGAGCATTTTTTTTTTTAATTATGAAAGTTAGAGAGTTGCACAAATTTTGACAGCTTTGAAGAATGGAAGGACAACTAATTTGTTCTAATTTTTTAGAGGAAACTTAATTACACCTGATCTTAATATGAATGGTAATTAAACAAAATTTAACAGTTATTTTAATCTATTCCACGGCCACAAAACACAAGAAGGCATTTAATTATGTCTCTATTCTCTTCCTTTTTTTTTTTTAAAAAAAAAAATGTCTCTATTATCTTCACATGGCCACACGACGTTATATGTGACAGGTGATAACATCTGCCGGGACTGTATATGAATAGAGGAGGGATCCAATAACACACACAATTTTGACACAAATGTTACACTAAATCATATAAATTTATAAAAAATCTTAAAAATAGAAAATTTTTTACAACCATGTTCATTTACTTATAGATCAATTGTGTCTCAAATTCATTCAATTTGAGTGTCGTTTGATACTCCATCAACGACCATCAAATTTATATAGTAATTAGAACGGCCTAAATTTAATGATTCTTGATGGAGTATCAAATTACACTAAAATTAAATAAAATTTGACACACAATCGATCTATAAGTAAATGAAGATGTTTATAAAAGATTTTCTATTTTTAAGATTTTTTATAAATTTATATGATTTAGTGTAATATTTGTGTCAAAAAAATGTTGTGTCATTTGATCCCTGCTCATATGAATAAAGAGTTAAAAAATATCATTTTCCAAACCACAAATCTAAGCATATATTTGCTGAAAATGATTGATCTTTTTATTTATTCTTATTGATAGCTATCCTCAACTCAAGTCGCTGTATTTGATGGTCTCGTCAGGTTGCTATGACAAAGAAATTAATCTTCGTTCGTTCCGCTGCTTCTTAATTTTTGTGAGATATTGAAATTAAGTAGCTGATCTTTACCTTCTTCTCTGTCCAATTTTTGTGTACCTTCTACCTGTGTTAACTACAATTTTGCATACACATTTATTTATTTACTTATTTTATTTTTGAGGTGTAGGAAAATTCTACAAATTTTTCCATGGATGTTTATATATATGGAAATCCACCCAAAAAAAAAAATAGAAGGCAGCAGGCATGCGAGAGCAGAGAGATAGGTGGCGATGACTGTTGTTGCTAAAGTCGGGATGTACAGGAGCAAGGGTAGAGAATGTACATATATTGGGGATGGCGAGGAGAGCCGCTCAACTCACGAGGCGTGCGGCAATCCCACCAGATCTTGGCTTCACTTTTTCTCGTTAGTGGCAGCTAGGGTTCCGCTCGAGTGACAAAAAACTAACGGAGTGATCAAATATGAACAAACATCAAATTTTAGTGACAAACAAAGATAAATTAAAGTTTAGCGACCAAATATGGGTTTGAGGTGAAGCTTGAAACCTCCCAAAAAATTTACCCAATTCTAAACTATGATATGTTTCTACACGTTTGTTAATTTAGAAAATTATGTATATATGTTTCTACACATTTGTATTAAAGTTTTTGACTCATTAATGGTTAGTGTACAATTGTTGTTTTTCACTTTTTAGTTTCAATAAGGAGCATTCAGTTTTTTTTTTTTTTTTTAAAAAAAAAAAAGAAAAGCTGCGTTTCTGAAGATCTAAGAGACTATCATATATGAATATGATTAATAACTATATATACATATGTCATGCTAAGTTAATTAACCTTCCTCAATATATATAATGAACGAATTAATTAATAAAATCAAGAAGAGAGGGTTTCAGTGTCCAGCCCGTAATTTGTTCTTAATTTCTGATTCAAATTAGTTCTATAGGGCCATTAACAGTTGTTCAAAAATAAACAATAAGCGATTAGGCACATAATGGAAATATATATATTCAATAATTAAGGAAACATGAAAATGTCCAAAACACTCAAGTATATATAGCTTATAAGATACAATCGATGCCAAGAGATTGGCCTGGCCCATAGATATATATATATATATATATATATATATATATATATATATATATATATAACCCTGTATATATATGAAAACCTATATATGTGGTGTATTTTGAAATATCAATTTTCTAAGTACACTTAGATTTCAACATTACAAGAATCATCCAAGATATCTTCCACATATGAATCCCAGTTAATGAAAAAAAAAAAACAAAGAGTAATGCCTAGCGTCCATAGGTTACAAAATCCGATCTATTTGTTACAAAAATTGGATGTATTTGTTACATTCTGAGTGTGTCTATGAACGCATGGATGCAATCTCACTATAGGTTACAAAATCCGATCTATTTGTTACAAAAATCGGTTGTATTTGTTACAATCTGAGTGTGTCTATGGACGCATGGATGCATTCTTAGTGGATGCAGGGTGTTTCTCAAAAACAAAAAGGATCAATATTTGATCACCATAGTTATTATGAGAATTGAGAAGGACCCATCAAAGTTGGAGCCATAATATATGTGCTAAGATGCTAACTAACCCACCAACAAATCCTGACAAATGGCAACAAAAAATATCCTGCATGTTTTGCTATAAAACGGCCTTTCATCTCTTGCAAGGGCGCATTACTCTTCTCCTCAATAAAATCTGCCATCACACATATTTCAAAAAGAAAGAAGAAGAAAAGGAAATCTACCATTGATCTCTCAGGATAAAAATAAATTTAGCTTAACGTATAGGGCAAATAAAGAATTTAATTATGTGGCTCCACAATTAATGATCCCTGGCTGTGCAACAAAATCTGAAGATTTGTCAATTAATTGTGTATTAAGTGCATATGGCATGTGAGGAATCTGGGATTCTGAATTCTCTAATTTCTTACATACACGCCACAAAAAACATATAGCCAATCAATTATAGTGTTTAAGTAATCATAAATCAAAATTTCAGACAGATAAAAGTATAATTAGAGTCGTATACATTTCAGAGTCAAATGTACATATAAAAATATCATAATAGATCGATTTTTGTTATTTTGACAATCTTAATAATTAATGTAGTGTTTCAAAAGTTTGAAATAAATCTTTAAAATATAAAAAGTATATAGTTGTATTATTTAACTTATATATTGATTGTATTTCAAGATCCAATAAATTTGGATATTGTTTGATAGCTCGTCAAAATTTTGTATGCTTTTCAACCGATGCAAATTAATGAATCTTCGATGAACTATTAAATAACACTTAAATTAAATGTAATTGAAAACAGTCAATCTAGCTATAAGCCTTAAAATACATATATAAACTTTTTTTTTATGATTTTTAAACAATTTTTCATACTTTTGAAAAGCTTCATCATCAAGATTCAAGATTATCAAAGTAACCATTTTCATTTGATGCCTCCTGGCGAAGAAGTTTGTTCAGATCCAAACACCAAAAATAAATTGATTCGGATCAACCGTCCTGATATTGTAATTGGCGCAGAGGATCCCAGCTGGTTTCGAGGTGGAGAATTACTAGTGGGTTCCAGTTGGAATTTCCACTCGAGTGTTGATCATAACATGGCAACTCCAAATAAGGTGGAAACAATAGCCCTAGCCGTTAATTATCATATCTGTTCAATACTTAAATATATATATATAGAGTAATAGCTAGTGTCCAACATTTTTACTTACCCACCAGTGTACCGTATTTTCAATGAACAAATACTATTTTTCAGTAAACATTTATATCTTTCTGATTAATAGATATCATTTTCTAGTAACAGATGTATTATGGTTTCCAGTGAACATTTATGCAACTATGTTAAGCACATGAGTACACGTGGTGTGTCAGAGCTGTGAGAGGTAGATGGGTGGCCTACTTTATAGGGTGTACTTTACATGTTTCTCGTCGATATAATGTATCATTAATGATCTTGTCCGATTGCAGTTAAGTTAGTTAATTTCCTGTGCCTTACAAAAATTTGCAGGGTAGAAAGTAGAAAGTAGAAACCCTTCAACAAGGGCAGCTATTCTTCCGAGATTTCATATTTCCTGCCTTAAAAGACAATATGCAGTCAAGCACGTAGATTATTCGATTGTCTCGAAATCCAAATTTATATGAATCTTGAGGCAATCCAACGGTCTATATATTTAATTGCACATTGCCTTAAGACAGAGGATGGAACTCCTCGAGATTTTTCAGCTCTCACGCGCATGCGGGCAAACATATTTCGAACCGTGATCGTTTAAAGAAAGTTCTTTATCGCTGGTCCGTTTGATAATCATTTAAGTATGCATCACATTAACGAAAATTAACGGTTTAAATTCTATGATTTGTTTTGTTTTCTCAATGGCTATCTAAACAAGCTTAAAATTTAACTTTCTAGATGCATACCTTTGAGATGATTTAGAATATACATGATAGTTTACATTTAATAATATGTGTGTAAGTAAAAAATAGGCACAAACTATATTAATTCTTATGGTCATTTGACCCCTCTTAATAAAAAAACATACAAATTTTCTTTCTTTAATCACATTTCAAACGACCTTTAAATTGCATGAAATTCGATACACCATCAAAAAATTGTAGTTTCCAAAATACAGCAAGAAAAATTCATTATTCTCTACTATTATTAAAACATTCATTATTAAGATTGTCAATGTCAAATTGTCAAATAACCCGTCCCAATTTATTTTATCAGAAAATCCTAGATATTTATTTATTATTTTTTTTTTTGAAAGATTTACAGTGGCTGCCAATGCAGATTTATTTTATTTTTTGTGACTGTTACTTTCATATCAAGCTACTATACATAAGTATTGATATTCCAAAGTCAATTTGGGGGTCCGGTGTCAAGTTGGTAGGCCAAAATCGTCTCCGCGCCGCTGCTTGTGCCTCGGTGGGCCTTACCGTGATATATATGTCCAAATCTATGAGCCAAGACATGGACAAATATATATATTTTTTTCATTAATGAATTTAAATTTGGAGTAATACCCGGCGTCTATAGAATATTTGTTCATAGCGTCAATAAGATACAAAATCAGATTTATCTATCGGATATATTTGTTACATTATGAGCGTGTCTATGAACGTATGGATGCATTTTCGACGGACGCAAGACGTTTCTCTTATATTTGTAGTATGTGAATTTGGGGTTTGAGGCATCAATCAGTTTTTATGCCGAATTTGGATCTGATCAATCTACCATTTATTGTCAATATTGTTCTCTTTCGCAGAAGAGAAGAACAAAATCCAAGTTGGTTCTGCAACAGAACAAACAGCTTTTAATTTTGTCATTCTCAAAAAAAAAAAAAAAAAAGAGACTTAATTTTGGCAGTCAATTTACCAAAATATATATGTACCGAAAATTTTATCACCAAATTTTTAGGACAATTTCTACCTGAATTTTGTGAAGGGAAAGGATCTTGACAACTATATATTTTTATTTTTTAGAGTGGGGATGAGATAACCATATTTTGGTAACACTACTATTACCACGAAACTTATAAATTTACAAAAAAAAAAATCTTAAAAATAAAAAATATTTTACAAATATGTTCATTTACTTATAGATTGATTGCCTTTCAAATATTATTTAATTTGAGTGTCATTTGATGCTTCAGCAAGAACCATTAAATTTAGACTGTTATAATTATCATACAAAATTGATGGAGGCTTGACACCAATAAACACTCAGATGTCATTATAATTAGCTACCACTTAAGATACTAGACTATTTGCGGCAATTATTTATTTTTGACAAACCTTGGTAACCACTTTTTAATGAATTTATAAAAAAAAATCTTAAAAGAGTGAAAAAAAAAAAAAATTCACAAAACTAGTCTTATACTTATAGATTGATTTTGTTTCAAAATTCATATTAAGTATCGTTTGATACTTCATCAAGTTTTATAAATTTTGTTTATGGTGGTTATCATATAATTTTGATGGGAATCAAATATTTGATACTTAAATTGAATAAAATTTGAAACACTTTCAATCTATAACTACAAGAACATGTTTCTAAAGAATTTTTTTTTTTCATTTTTAAGACTTTTTAGTGAATTTGTTTAAAAGTGGTTGTTAAGATCGTCAAGAAATAGTTTTTATCTAGTTCATCTTTTCCTTCAGGAAACTTTTTTTATTCTCTTTCATAGAAAGAAAAAAATAAAGTTTTAAGTCAATTCTAAGGTTGCTACCGTATAGTATGCAACATGGATCAATGGTGTCATTATCTCAATAGAACATGCGGTGTTGCTTGGGGCAGCGTTTGATTTATTTTGGAATAGCTTTTTGCACCATATTGGACTATATTACCCTTTTACAATCTATAGAGTACTAAGAAATTGCAGAGATAATTTTGTCCAAAACATGCTAAAAAACTGTTGGGAAGTAAAACAGCCGCTGCCTAAAGCAGCAGCCTAGAATATGAATGTGCCAGTAATATAAAATGCTACATTATATGCAATGGCATCTATCATCCATTTCATAATATTATCATGACTTTAATTATACATATATTTAGACTGCTTTAATAAAGTTCCCATTGCTTTCATTAGAGATGTGCTAGCTTCAATTAATGTCGTCCGTCTATTAATTAATTGCCCTTGTACAATGCCACCGTACTGAAATAAATCAAGACTACAAGACAAATTAACCTCATGATGTTACATCTAATCATTTATTTATTTTTCTGCATTATTCTAAGAGCAAGTGCTTATGATAGGACTACTTATTTAACCTCTGTGGACCCTTGGATAATCAAGATCGGTGCTGGAGCGAATCTTGAGGAGATCCGACGATTCATGTTCTGTGGTGCACATGACACTATGACAGTAAGTAAAACAAAGAATTTTAATTGTAAAGGGGATCATGTACTCTTACAAAATTATAAAAATGAGATTAATTCCAATTCATATCACCTACTGCGCAGTATGTGATTCGTTGGATTGCATCAAGATGTGTGCAAACTCCAATCTTAAAACCCTCTATAAATCCAAGAGTCGGGACTGCGCAGTAACCTGTACTGCGTAGTAGACGATAAGCACGCGATTAATTCGCTACTGCTGTACAGTTGCATCCAACTACAATTATTGAATTTGAACTTGACTTTTCATTAATTTATTATATGGTAATTTAAGGGGTATTTTTATTTCAAAGCATGATAATTTTGTGCCTATAACGATTAACGACCCATGAATTATATACATATATTAGACATGAGCTATTAATTAAATGCGAGTATGAAGTTATAAATTACTAAATAAAATAACTATATACTCATAGAAACACTAGCTAGCAAGCTAGAATTAATACTTCAATCAATCTGTGTTTGACTTAAAAGTATTATCAGCGTGGGATTAGAATTAGACACTAATAAAAAAATATTGATCGATTATCAGGGCCCAATTTATATCAGACAGTGATTTTTTACAGTATTTGATAATCTGTGTCGGATTTTTCTATACTAAATTCTGTCACATAATTAATTAGAATTAAACTATGGACACTGATTCTAATAATTGGGAAACACAAGTACACAACCAGTGTCAGTTTTTCAAAATGGCTGTCTTATCCTTACTAATAATAAAAACATATTGGAAAAAAATGACATGAAAGGGCTATCCTCACATCCAATGTTATCAGAACCAGACCGGAGATCAACCCGGAAAAGCTTTGGGTCACTGGTTTATTGGTTCAACCGTCGGATCAACTGGTTCAACCGCTGAGTTTTTTATGTATGTATATGTACAATACATATAGTTATATAATATGATAAGTAAATATTTTCTAAAAAAAAATTTTAAAAACAAATATATTATAAATAATCATATTTTTATATAGCATTACAAAACGGACATACTAGAATTAAAATAAAATAAAATATATAATATACTATGTGAGTATGGGACCTACTCTCTTCTCATTGGATATATTAAACGAAGCAACATCAAAAGTTGCATATAACCAGATTTTCAACCAAACCCAAGACCGCGGTTTTGAGAAAAGAACCGGACAAAAAACCGTTTATCACCGGTTTACTTGCATGTACGGTCCTTTAGCTGAACCAAACCGTAAGGGGTCCGGTTCCGGGTTTTTACGGTCGAACCGGCCGGTCCGGTCCGGTTTTGATAACAGTGCTCACATCTGATCCATTGATCATTTTCTTCGATAGATTAGAACCGTTGATGTATGTTAATGCTCGTTGACCTTCTCAACCAATGAAATTAAAGACCCATATAAATTATCTCAATTTAAGGCCCATTACATATTATATTAAAAAGTTTAGAGTTAGACTATTGTATTAACGTTAGCATTTCAACCCAAAATACTAACGCCTCAAAAATTATGTTATCGTATCTGAAATCGTGATTTATATTTCTTGATAAATTCTTCATATGAAAATGTAAGGGTAAACAAAAATTTTCTATTTTTAGAGTTTTCTTAGTATTTATTTTATATTTTTGAAAAAAGCATAAACAAACATCAATATTTTATTGTTATTTATGAGCTCTTTTCAAAAATTCAAAACAAATAGTTAAAAAACTTCAAAAATAGAAAAAAATTGTACTCCTTAGTATTTTTATATGAAGAATTTATTGAACACCATAAATCACGATTTCGAATACGAAAACACAATTTTTGAGGCATTAGCATTTCGGATCGAAATGCTAACGTTAGCACAATAGTCTAATTTAGCTCAAAAGTTTATTATAAGAAATAACAATTTAGGCTCAAAGCAAGGCGTGAGCTTTTCACTAGTTTATAAAAAAATGGTTGTTGAACAAATATATATTTTTTTAAGTAGGTTGAATAATTTTTTCAAAAGAAAAAGGCAACAAGCGCTTTAATTAATAATGAATGCATGGGGGTAAACATGCAAATTAAAGGCACGAGTGCTCCTAAAAGTTCTTCCCTTAATAGAGCTATTAGGCAAATTAAACTTTGTCATTCAATTAAAGCTATACTCATTTTCATACACCATAAAATTATTACTACACATAAAAGTTATAAATAATATGAATGCCTCTATTTTTGTGTTCCTCAACTTTTTTTTAAAAAATTTTTCTAATAATTCAAAGTTTAAAGCTACACTGATTTCAAGTAGAAATGCATCTCTTTTTTGTGCCTCCAGTTTTTTTTCTAATTAATAACTAAAAACTGTAAACTATCAAAGTAAAACAATAATTTGATCTATATTAGTTTTAATTTATAGATGAACGTTTACCACATTTTAATTAATCATTCTTGTCATCCAATTCCAAAGGTTGCAGGAAATGTAGATAATATTTAACCCTTGATTTCTTGTTAAGTGAAGGCGGAGGGTCTAATTTGAGAGTAAATATTATACTTGTAAGTTTGAGCTTACAGAGGTTTTTCATGAATTTAAGCTCAAAATCATTTTCAAGTTTTAGTTTATATGACTCATTAAGTTCTTTACATGAAATTTGTGTGTGATGGAAAGTTTTTCTATTCTTAAGAACTTTGAAGTACTTATTTAGAATTTTGTAAAAGTGATACACAATACATTATATATTTTATTATTACTGTATAAGGAACCGAAATAAGTACCTAGAAGCTTCTTAAAATGAATTTTTTTTTGCATCCTAAAGGATTTTCATGTAAAAAACTTATGAGCCATATGAACTCAGATTTGAAGTAATTTGATATAATATTTAGCTTAAACCTTACAAAAGACCATTGTTACCTTAAGCTCACTGTATATCTGCTCATAATTTGGACTCTTCAGTTATTGTAAAATCTAATTTTTTTCAACACTTCAGTTTGAAAAATTGCTTTATTGAACCCTTTATAAAAAAATAGTCAACAAAATAAAAGACACGTCTATTTCTGTTTTTTACCTTTTATTTTTGTTTCAAGTTTAGGATTATACAAAGCATGTCAAACTTTGCAATCGTTCTACTTCTAGCCAGACACTTCTATTCCTATAATACAAGTCTCTACCAACAAAAGACTTCTTTGAACAATAGCATTTAATTACTTCCCACATAAGCAAAAACCACACTATCAGTTGCCACTTGTTATAAATTGTCACACATACAAATTAAAATTAATTAAGCAACCTAATTAATTAACCACCATGACATAATTTAATTAATTAAGTATTCCAACAAATGCTATCATCATTTCATTGGTAAGCCAAATCTTTCTTCCCTCTTGGTATTGGCTCAAGTGTATCTAAATCTCCTTGTTTAGGCTATTGGGACCCCTCATGTGAAATCACTAAGCCTTTTGTTAATTGACAACAGGACAATTAATTAATAAACCACTATGTATATGTGGTAGATGGAGAGTGGGCTCCTTGATAGTGTTAATTAATTAATTACCCCTGTAAAAATTGTTTATTATTTTTTTATCAGTATGTCAATTCCCTGGTTTGAGCTTAATTAATTTGGTGGTGGTATGGCTGCATGGGGCTGATATTCGTTGGATTTTGACATTTTTGCCATATTTATTAGAGGTTTTAACATAATTTTAATATGCATTTTATTTAAAAATCAAACTTTATATAAATAATTTTTGTTGATTTATTTGGACGGATAATTTTTCCAAATATAATTATTGTGTGGACCATCATTAATTATTGTGTGGACCATCATTAATATCACATGCAATTATTTTTATGTATCTCATTAATTTCATCTAATAGCATAATCTGAACTAAATGGAAGTAAAATAGTAATGTTGTGTTAATTATTGCAGATCGTATCAGATAAATTTGAAAAATAATATAAGTTTTGACTTTTGAATACTGCATTTTTTTAAATAATTAAGTGAGGTATGCAAAAACGATTTTTGGTTCCTTTCAAGGTACTTAATTAAAGTGATTCTTTAATCACCCTTCTGGTGACAACACTATATATATAATTATATATATATTTCATAATAATTATGTCAATTTGTAAAGGAATAATGTGCGGCATGACTCATAAAACTATTAACTTAAAATTTCCGTTTCTGATCACGGATTTGATTAGGTGTCTCAATTAATTATCTAGAATGTTCGACTAAACACCACTCATCACTAAAGTTGGTGGGAAATGAGAGCACTAAACTTAATTAATCAATTAATTTATGTTATTTTAAATTGTTTTAAGAGATTAAACTTGATAGTATTTTTCATTAATTTTTATTGAAAGCACAATCTTTGATTTATTTTTATTGTCCTTTTTTTTTTGTCGATTTCCTCTAGCACAAACACTACTAAAATTTTGTTTCTGTTCAAAATAAATTTGACATCATATTATAACTATCTCTTAGACTTAATTTCAATTTTCAAGAAGAAAACGAGAACAATATTATTGTCCAGCTGTTATAAGAGATTTATTTATTTATAATAGGGTTTTTTAATATAATTCTAAAAAATTATACATTACCTTGAGCACGTCAAATGCATGCATTTTAAATGACGAGAGAAAAAAAATTGTGTGCTGATGAAAAAATTGACCAATCAACTTAAATGTTATCCTTCTGAATGTATGATTGATTTAATGATTCTTTAGTATTTGAAAGATAGAATATATTTAGAGCTAGAATATATATATACAACCAAAAAAATATAAAACGGTGGCTAAAGTTATTTTATTCAGATGGCTGATATTTTAAATTTGCAAGATAGAGAGACATGATTTGAAGACAGAGAAAGGAATATGCTGAATTCCATAAGTTGCTGAGGTTCACATATAATTGATTATATTTTATTGTACTGGGTAACCTAATTTGTTCATATGGTTGATATTGAAATAACTTTTCTGCAAAAAAAAAAAAGAAAAAAATTGTAAACATGGCCTGGCATCACAATAAAAAAAAAATATGCCTTGCTAACAATTGTCTAAAAATAAATGTTGATCATTATATGTCTCACAACATATATCTATTATATGAAACAATTCTGTCTAAATAAACAAGTATATATAATTCTGTCTAAAAATTGTATATATAATTTTAAGCTGTAGATGACTAGATGTATAATACTGTATATATATTATATAATGAAAGGATTCTGAGATCACATGAATTATTTCTCAATAAAATATATATATCCCAGAGACATTTGTTTAATTTGCAATTCAAACAGTATTTTATCATGCAATGTCTGTCAGGTGCTGCATTCAGGTCTGGCAGCTTCTAATAAATTTGTATGGCCGGCATATGGAATCTTAAGTACGTAATTAGCTACAAATTTTTAGTAATTCAACCAACAAAAATACCAAGTATTATATGAAAGTACGGTATTTACATTATATTAATTAATTATCAGACAGAGGTGTAGCGTGTAGTCCGTTCATTCTAGTGCCATTATTTCTCTGTGGCACCCACACAGTCCAAAGAATCAGCAAAATAAATTTGACAAGAGTATATCAAGAACTAGCCTTTACCCTAGTGGCTAAGGACAATGCTCTCCGTGTAAGAAATCGCAGGTTCAAAATCTGAATAGGATTTTTTATAGACATTTAAATTTGAGTGGTTTTTTTCTTAAGAAAAACTGGTAGGTAAAATTTGAGCGGCTTATCTTTATCTCAAAAAAAAAAAAAAAAATAGACAAAAGTATACGGATAGAATTATTTTTGCAGCTTCAAGATTAATTTCCTTCTCATCACAAGGGTAGTAGGGTACTACTTCCAAAAAGAAAAAAAGGGTACTACAAAAGATATGTATGCAATTGGGTTCCTCATACAAAATTTGTACTGTGCATTAATGTGCCGTTAATTTCACGAATATTTGGTTAATATTTCGTTTGGCCTTTGATCCAATTGTACCCACGCAAATTATATTTTGACAAAAAAGTTCATTTAAGTGTGATTTGAAATTTCACAAGACAAGAGTACTCAGAAAGAGAAAGAGTGAGACTATTAAAATATTAATTAATAATTACTCTCTATTTTCAAAAAAATTATAATATTCGATCTGAAACGTTCATTTTGATATTTCACACGCAAATTTACTTGTATACCCAATTTTTTTTTTTAGGATTCTTTTCTATTTTTAGATATTTTAAAATTTATATGCGCTTTATAGATGCATTCCTGAGGATTGCACAATTGCGTTTCAAATTTTATGCAACTTAAATGTAACTAACAAATTATGAAACTTTTTTTTTTCTTTGTTTTAGTTTTAAAAGGATAACAAGTAGACATCGTTTTCATATTTTTTCTTTTAGAAAGACGATTTCCGTATCATGATAATATTATAGTTGCGTATATATACCATACATACCAGCAAATACATAGCACATACTCTTTTTTTTTCTTTTGCAGATTGTCGTCTATAATATGCTTTATGTGTCGTTGTTAATGCCACAAGGGCCTCAAACTCCCAATATACAAAACTCAGTGCACTCAAAATTGATCTTTAATTCGTGGGTCGAGACTAGAGGTGGCAGAAGCTGACCGACCCGACATTCTCTAGAAAGTCAACCTGACCCGATCCAACTCGACCTGACCCGACCCAAGATCAAATAGCATCCAATCTAACTCAAATCAACATACGATCCCAAAAAAAAAGTAGATATTAAAATTGATCCGACTCGATCCGCTCATCATCTGACCTGACCCGACTCGAGATATTCTAGAAGGTCAAACTGACCCGACCCGAATCCGAACCCGACCCGCCTGCCGGATTTGCCACCTCTAGTCGAGACGTTGACAACTTGTCTCACTGTTTGACACTAATTAAGTGCCTGCCCGATACGGAAGAACTTTGACTTTTGTTAATTTGTGGCTTTAGGTTTTTGCTTCTTTTACCGGAACTGGAATTGAAGTAAACGCAGTCAATTGAAACACCTGCGCAGCTGCAAAAGAGAGATGATCAGGAGAATACTCCATGAAATGAATCTTTTTTTCAGGAGAATGTGAATATTCCATGACTCAAAGCTAGCATATTCACCTTTTCTGATTATGCATCTCGCGTAAAAAAATGAATTAATGTAATTATACGCCTTTCGTGGATTGATAATATAATATATTAAAAAAAAAGGAGGTACCGATTTAATTAATTTAAATTTTGCTCCATCTATGTAGTTGTTTTTATTTAAAAATGGAATCCATGGATTGACATCAAGATTTTTCGACAATCTTGATTTTTGACGTAATATCTGCATAAAATTTCCTATGTATTTTAGCTTGAAACACTATTTTACTACTTTTAGTTACGGAACCTAATAATCCTCGTACATTTTTTTTTTAGTTACTACGTTACACCAGTTTTTAAGCTCAAAAACGTATCAAACCCTATCAAAATTTTAATTTATATAATTTCATATATTAATTATATCAAAATCTTAAGACATTTAGTAATTATTTTAGAATTTTAAAAGTTATATATGAATCATTGATTATTTTATTAATATTGTGTACATTCTTTTAAAAGTTTGAAATTAAAACTTAAGACTTTCTAAAAATAAAAAAATTTTGTATGCCACAAGATTTTGATATAAAAGAGCTTACCAAATCATATAAACCAAAATTTTGATATGATTTGATATGTTTTTGACTTTAAACTCATTGAAGACAACACCACAATTTTTACTCACCTAAAATGCATAATCTTGTCATTTTATTGTATTTTATTATTATTATTATTATTATTTTTTGGAACTTTATACTGATATATACTTACTGATAGCAAGTTGCCATAAGATGGTTTGCTAGTATGGTCCGGTGAAGTTGGTGCATGGGTTGCTAGGCCGAAGAAGTCTCCTCGCCGCTGGTTTTCTCTTTGTTGGCCCCAGCATATATAAGACAGTGAAATATTGTTTGCGCCAAGGCATATATATAAAACAAAAACATGTAGAGTGATCACTCCTATAAAGTAGGTCACCCATCTATACTTTTACAGTTCTGACACACCATGTGTATCCATGTGCTTACACAGTTGCATAAATATTTACTGGAAACTGTAGACATCTATTTGTTTACTAGAAAATGATATCTATTGATTAATTGGAAAGATATAAATGTTTACTGAAAAATGATATATGTTCATTAAAAATACGGTGTACCGGTGAATAAGGAAAAATGGTTGATACTAGCTAAGTAGCTATTACTCTATATAAATTAAATAGTAAATTTTCCATGATCAAAATTATGAATTAGGAAAACTCACCATTAATAATATTGGCCAAGAAAAATATTGTGTTGACGTTAAGATTGTTAAATTTAATTATATTATAACGAATTGCTAAATTTGGCACCTGAAATTAATCATGGAAATTACTTTTAAATGCATATTAATTGGCCACTCTGGACCAATTTCAATAAATTTAATTAAGTACCTTATTTAGAAAATGCGATTATTGTAATGTACGAGGAAGTACTTTTCAAAGTTTTAGTCATAGAATATTTGCTTAATATATATATTGAAAATGATATATAAGCAATGAAACAAGGGCAAACAAAATTAAAATAATAAAAAAAAGAGAGAATAAGACATAATAAATTTAGTCGCTTGCATTAAATGTACTGGGACCTGAGAATCCAAGTGCAGATAGTGTTGATGAATATTTATGTTTTGCATTTGATTTGCACTTAATTAATTAATAGTTTAGTTTTACATCTTATTTTAATTTTACTTCTGCCACAGAACAAACAGCTTTTAATTTAGTCAAATAATTTTGGCACTCAATTTCACCCAAATATGTATGCCCAAGTTTTAATTTAGGTACACCTTGACTCTAAAAGAAAAAAAAAAAGGGGTCAAAGTCAATTCTAGGGTTTCTATCGTATAGTAATGTAACTGTGGCATCATCATCCCAAAGACTCAAATAGAATATGAAAGGGATAGCAATATCTAATGCTAGATTATATGCAGTGACATCCATCATTTATCTCTTCATATAATAACAATTATATATAGTGTTACAAAACTTACCACATTTAGACTGCTTCAATAAAGTCCCCATTGCTTTCATTACATTGTGCTTGATTTAATGTCGTCCGTCTATATATTGCCCTTGTACAAACATTAATTAATATATAAATGCTACATGACAAATTATCTCATGATACTACATCTTATCATTTATTTATTTATTTGGTTTTTTTCATTAGTGTAACAGCAAGTGCGCCTTCAATTAAGGTCGTAGTCAGGTGGCATCATTAATAGTTAATAAAAAGGAATAACTCCATAATGCTTTTACAGTTGCATCCAACTTTCATATACATCAATTATTGGATTTGATTAGTTAAATTTAGGCATAATGCTACTACTATATATGTTGAAGTATTTTGCCAAGTTAAATGCTTTGGTTCCTATGACAATCCATGGATAGTGCTATTTGATTAGTTTAAATTATTGAGTTAAATGCGAGCGTGAAGTTTTAAATTACTAAAGATTCCGTTTGGCAAATCGAGGAATGGAGTTAGAATAATGCTATTTGATTAGTAAAAGTAGAAGAGCGTTGCTGGAAGAGTGAAAAGAAGAGTAATATTTTGATCTATTCAGAGAAGTGAAAATATTGTTTGGTTAAATGTATTGCTATTCCACACATCACATTTGAGATTAATCCGGTATTCCAACACAGTGGAATACCGAATTAGCTATTCTTTGAGCTAATCTACTTTTCTAGTAATACCGACCAGTACAGATCAGCCGATCATATTAGAATCTGACAAAGAAAATATTGATTATTTATGCTCGATTTAAAATTTTAAATAGGCAAAATATTGAATATTTATGTTCGATTTAAATTGGTTGTTGAAAACTTGAAGCACAACCAATTTATAAGTCCAAATTATATATGTTTAATTATAGAAGATTATTATTTTCAAGATTTTCTGGAATTTAATTGATATTAGTTAGTCTATGTTTTTTTATCAAATAGTGGCTGGGAACTAAGGGATCCTACTTTAATTTCATTGTGTCAACAAATTAAAAATTGGCAATTGGGAAGCACCACTTAGGGTATAAGTTTCATTTTCAAATAAAAATTTTTCTATTTTTTAAAATGGATATTAACATAATCTCCACTCAAGGGAAGACTATTGTTTGGTTCAAGGGAAGCTAGCAATTGTTTGCTTGCTTAAACACTTTGGTGGGTTTAGGGTTTTTATGAGACATAATATATATAGGGTGTGTTTAGATGACTGAGAGGGTTAATTAAATGAGAATAACTATTAACCCATGATTTATAAATGGTAGTTAAATTAAGTAATATTCATATTATTATTATTTATAACATATCCAAATACACCCAGAACAAGATTTGTTGTTGAGTTCATCTAGCTGCAATCCGTCTGAAAAATGAGAATTTGAGAATAATTTGCCTCCCATTTCTCTGTTCCATTGACAAAACAGGGTCCATATCTGTTACCATAATAAATTATGGCAGATCCTGCCAAATAATCAAAATGGGCCACAAAATGGATCCTAATGAGATTTTAGAAATGAGGTGGGATCCATTGACAATGCATATTTTGACAATCTTGACAATGGTCATCTTTAAAAATTTATAAAAAATTATAAAAAATCTTAAAAATAAAAAAAAGTTTATGAAAGTTATGCTTAACTTATAGATTGATTATGTTTCCGATTATATTCAATTTAAGCGATATTTATGAAAAAATCTTAAAAATGAAACTATGGGGTGCTTCTTACATTGTGGGCCCCACATGTCATCCTTAATGGCAAGGATCCTTTCATAGAAACCATGGTTGCAAATACAAATCCGAGAAAACAAACCCTGCACAATGACAATAGTGCACATGCATGTGGCAATAATTTGGGGGCCTGGAGATAATTAATATAATTATGTGAGGGCAACGTATATATATTTTCCACTTCTCTTTTTGCTGTATGTTGAATGTAACATACTAACATAAATTAATCATACCAAGTTGTATAGTAGAAGTGTAGAACTATTAATTGTTTAGAGAGGCATATATATATGAGGAAGGATCAAATAACCACAAGTTTTGGTGTCCCATCAATAACCACACTATTAAATTTCTAATAACTACATTTTAAATTCTTAAAAAATAAAAATAATTGATAGAATGTTTTGTATATATCATGTTTTATGTGTATACAAAAAATTATATTGTTTTGATTTTATTTATATGTGCATCAAGCATTAGCAAAAATCAGCGGTTCAAATTTTATAATTTTTGCGCCTCTCTTGATGGCTATCAAAACGATGTTAAATTTTCATCATTTTTTACATATATGGTATTGAGATGATTTAGAATACATCTAACGGTTTACATTTGTTAATTTATTTATAAATAATGATGTGGTTATCAAGGGCACCAATTTTTGTGGTTATTGGATCCCTCCTCTATATATATATAGGACGTTGCTTCAATACTCATACCCAGATAATCTTATCAGTTACAGACTTACAGATGAATCTCATAATGGATTATATTCATCTATAATCGTCAGATCGAAAATATTATTATTATTTTTTTTGAGAGTATTGTAGTAAAATTCATATATATATATATGCTCCATGCCCAATTGATTTATTTTACATTTTGTCATCACCATCTTGCACTAGGCCCACATCCCACCGTCCACAGCTCCACTGTCATTTTTTTTTCCAATGGAAATACATAATTATATATATATTTGCTTCTACATGTAGTTTTTTAATTTAGATCATAAAAAAATATAACTACGACGCACAATCCACATAAATATAATAACAAGTTGAAGAAATATCTTAAGCTAATACTAAAGCATGGAAGTATATAAGAAATTTCATTACAACGAACAGCTCTAAGAAGCATAATATGTGAATAAATATCTTGGATACTTCTATTAGCTCTGTTAACATTTTATGATATTAAATTTATTTACTCCAATAGATTTTCAAGCAAATTAATTATACGTTGATAATCAAAGGCAAAGCTACTATGGTTTTTCAATACTTGTTTATATATAACTAAAATGTCAATGATTTTAAGTTGCACTCTAATAATTTAAAAATTATAACTAAAATGTCAATTATTTTTTTACTTGTTTGAAAACTCAAATTTGAAAATAAAATATTCGAGGAAAACTGTTTAGGTTTGATCTATCACCTTTATTTAATTTAGTATAGAAATGTAAAGTTAACATATTATTATGTGCAAGAGGAGAGTGCAACTTACTTGTACCCTATATAAAAGTAGTTCAAAAAAAAAAAAAAAAAAAAGACACTTTGATTCTGTTTTCCCTTTTTATTTTCGTATACAGTTTAATGATTGTACAAAGTATATATGTCAAAAGAGTAAGGCTATTCTACTATTAATAGTACGAATTGCTCCGTACTATTGACTCATATCTCTAATTTCAAAATATTAATAGTTGATCCAAACCGTTCATTATGATCTTCACATACAATTTTACTTGTAAACCAAATTTTATATTTTTTGGAATTTGTTTAGTACTTTTTAGATACTTTAAAATGTCACCTATTTAAATGGCTCATAATGTTTTAATCAAGTGATTTTTGAAAATATCTTAAAAATAGTAAAAAGTTACTAAAATTTTTAAAATTTGGCTTATAAGTTAAATTGGATATAAAGATTACAATGAACGGTTCCGATCAACTATTAATATTTTAAAATTGGAGATACGGCCAATAGTATGGGACATATTTGTACTATTAATAGTACAATAGCCTCACTCTATGTCAAAATTTGAAATGGTTTCACCTATATATGACCGTACTTCAAGTCCTATACATATAATGAGGAGAGATCCATTGACAATGCTTAATTTGACAATCTTGACAATGAGAATTTTAAAAAATTCGTAAAAATCCCAAAAACTCTTAAAAATGAAAAATGGTTTATGGATGTATTATTTAACTTATAGATTGATAGTGTTTCAAATTTCAATCAATTTGAACATCGTTTGATGCCTTATCAAAATTTTGTGTATTTTTTAACGGTTGTAATTTAACGGATCATTAAAGATCAATCAAATATCGCTCAAATTAAATATATTCGGAAACATAATCAATCTATAAGTTAAATAATACTTCTGTAGGCATTTTTCTATTTTTAAGATTTTTTATGAATTTTTATAAAATTTTGAAAGATATAATTGTCAATATTGTCAATGGATCCCTCCTCGTATATAATTCCATTATATATACAAGTCTCCAACTCTCCACCAACAAAAGAATATTCTCAAGAACAAGGGCATTTAAATACTGCCACATGATGAGCAAAAATAACACCATCACTATACTAGGCACTTTTAATTTTTTCCCATAAATGGTAACATCATATGCCGTTGGTACTTCCGAATCTTTTCCTTCTTGGCAATTTGGCATTGGCTTGAAATCGTGAAATGATATATAATATATATATCATATATGGCGCTGAAATCAGCTACGATCCAAATCGGATCTGAGGACCTCCAATCCCAAATAGATGGTTGAAATTATTTCAAAAAAATCATCCTAAAATCCACAACCGTCGGATCAGAAATTGGAGGGTCCTTCGATCCAATTTGGATCGTAGCCGCGCGATACGGACTGATCATATATGCGTATCTAAATCTCCTCGTTTGGCCTCTTGGGACCCTCTTGAAACCACCGAGAGAGACCCCTCACATTGACAACGCACCACCATTAGTAGGTGGGAGTGGGCTCCTTGATAGTGTTAATTAATAACCACTATATATTATGAGAAGTTATCCGTCTCCCTTAACTTTTTCTCTTATCGTCCCCCACCTAAATTGGTAATTAATATTCCCTCTTTCTCTCTCACGCTCTCATAAAACTGAAGTGAATTTCTCTTATTCTTTATTTCTTTTGTTGTACATGTACGAATATTTTGCATGATTGATGATGTGAATTGCAATCGGTAAAAGTGACTTAATTTGTTGCATTTGAAAAAATAATTTTCAAATAAAAATGTATTGGAGGATGGATAAGTGGGATTTTTAAGGGTGGCAATTATCATCTCCCGACTATTATAGCCACTATTATATGATATTGTACCTTCTTGTCTTTTTTTTTTTTTTAAATTATTGTTGGTTTTTAGTTTGGCATTTTGTCTTGGTTCTAGCTTAATTTGACGACAAGGGAATGCTATTCTATGTTTCTTTGTTTTTGGCATTTTTCATTATTTTCCCATATTTTCACTATAATAACCACTATGATATTGTACCTTCTTGTTTTTTTTTTAATTATTATTGTTTTTTAGTTTGTCATTTTGTCTTGGTTCTAGCTTAATTTGACGACAAGGGAATGCTATTGTTATGTTTCTTTGTTTTTTGGAATTTTCCCATATTTTTCCATATTTTGTCATTTACATATTTTTTTTAGTTTGTCATTTTATCTAAATCAACGTATCTCATGTGTTGGTCTTAATTATTAAATATTTTCCTATTACTTACGTGTGTAGCAATATATTTTTGGTGTTACAACATCGTTTTCATGGTATTATTCAAAAGTGTATATATTTTAGTTTTATCTTAAAAGTAATATTGTTATTACGAGTAAAATGTATAACGTGAGTTTAATCTCATGGAGGCTTTTGTGCGAGCTCAAAAACATATCAAACAATCTTCATTTTTTTGTTTATAAGGCTCCATAATTTCTTTTTAAAAATCTTTTGGGACAAAAATTTACCATTTTCTAAAACTATTAAGTACATATTTGTCTTGGATTTTTTTTTCTTATAAAAAGTGACTATACATTTTATTAAAATAATCATGTTTTATATATAATTTTGAAAAATTGCAAACGAATAATTAAAATTTCCAAAAGTGCAAAATATTTGTATACAAACAGATTTTGATGTAAAACTTATTGAGCCATATGAATCAGAATTTGGAGGTACATATTTGATTTATTTTTAGAGTTAATTAAGCTAATCATACACAGAATCTTGTGCTAAAAACTAACAAACTAACGTTAAATATATGCAAGGGATATTACTAGCATTTATAGATCATGTCTGCTTTTCTTTTTTTTTTTAATATGCATGTGGGGTTATGCAAATTACATTTTGGTTCCTTTCAAGTTACACGAAGTGGCCTGTTCATTAATTAATCTCCCTTCTGGTGACAATGCTCTATGCTCACATATCATAACATTTATGTCGATTTCGAAAGGAATGATGCACTCAATGACTCATATATATGACTTGTTCAAGATTTTCAAAGCGATATATATATATATATATATATATAATATAATATTGATTTTAGTTTCCGGCCCACGGACTTTGATGAGGTGCCTGCCCCAAGATATATAATCTCGAATGTTCCACTGCTGCTTCATCACTATGTTTGGTGGAAGGAAGTGAGAAAAAGAGGGTCAATCTCTAATATATAAGCTTTCAAGTTTTTTAGTTACGTCGAATCACTCTTTACTCATTCTTAATCAAATGGTTCAAATTGATTCTGTTATTTCTTCTCATTAAAGAAATGATATCATGTGCTTACAGAACAATTGTTTTTTTAATATGATGTGCTTGCAGAACAATTTAAGACTTACGGGTTTTAAAACTCTTTGTATACATTCTTTTATATAGATTAAGATGTAGCTAATTATGAAATCTATCCTTAAACATATTCGTAAAAAAATATTTGCGTTTTAAGGTTTGCTTTATCATGAGATATATTTTAGCAAATATATTTTTAATATTGTAAATACCAAATTTTGTATGTAATATTATTTTTTCAGAGCGAAGTCCAATTCACAATTCTAGTTTAATGAATTGTTAGTACAAGAAATTAAGGGATAAAAATAGCTATCGATGGTATATATAGTATTTCCAAAATTTTTTTAATATCACAATCTTTTCAGTGTTTTGTCATTCAAAATCTTAATTTTGTCTTTTCCCTCCAGCACACAAAAAATTAATTATATAAACTGACAAAAAAATTAAGTAATCCAGTAAAATATTGGCACTATGTATGAAATGTTAAAGCTAAGAAAAGTTATTAACAGTTCCCGTTACTCTGTTTAGAATTAAATGGAATAGCTAACAATTAATGTTCCACAAATTGTAATATGTCTGGAATATGAAATATTTTATTATTTTCAAGTTATAAAATATTTTATGCATTATTTACTCGTGCTCCATCTCTATCAATGCAGCAATATATATATTTTTTGTGTGAGACAGCACCAATTATTTTCACAATAAATTATGCATACATTTCCCTGGAGAGCTCAGTTTGCTCTACAAACATTAATTTTCTTCATTCATTCATCATGCAGTGTGCAAGTAGTGCCAGTGCTGCATTTAGGTCTGGAACCTTCCAATAAATTAATTGCATTATGGAGTATAATTAACAGAATCTAAAGTAGTTAGCTAAATAATAATTTTTGGTATTTTTCAACCTATTAAAGTACCTCGTATTATATGTATGAATTTGCTGCTGTTGAATCTACATTAATGTATATAATCAGACAAATATAATGCTGTGCAGGTTAGGCTAGCTATATAGTCCGTTCATTGCAACAATTCTGTGGTTCCCACATATATATATATACACCACAAATTAAGAGACGACAAGATTTGGGACCAAGCACCAATTGCAGGTCCAGAGCATATTAATTCTTTTAGGCCTGTTTGATATGCTGAAAATGATGAGAAATGACAGAAAATAACAATTTTTTTAGGATTTTAATTTGACGTTATTTTCGGGATAGATGATTATTGTTTGGAGGTTGTCCCCCCCTTTCTTCACTTTGTTTTTCACTTGGTTTTTCACCAGAAAATAAAATTTTTCCTTCATTATTTCTCCACCACTTCCAAAAACTCATCTCTTACACTCTACCTCTCCTCATTTCTAGCTAATCAAACACACAAGAAAAATAATTCTGGAATCCAAATCTCTTCTACATGAAACATCTGCGATGGAAACAAAGAACCTGAAATGATTGAAACATGTTTTCGGTAATTTTTGAAATTCATACATTTTCTTGTTGATCAAACATACCCTTAATTAACCTGCCCAGCTAACAGAACAAAAATTATTATAATATTATTCTCTTATTCTATAGAAAGAAATGAAGTGATATGTGCATAATACAGCCTCATGATTTCCATCTTCCAATTCCTATGTATTAAGTTGTTCCTAGGAGCATATATACCACATATAAATTTTAAAAAAGATGATATATAATCTTCGGGAAGCAATCCGTTGATAATGAATATTTTAACAATTTTGATAATTGAAATTAAAATAAAATCTTAAAAATAGAAAAAAACTTATAGATGTATTCTGGATTTAATTTAATTGAAAGTCAATTGATAGCTCACCAAAAATTTGTACAAATTTCAAACGTTCTAATTTTAAAAAAATCTTTGATAGAATATCAAATAACACTCAAATTATTTGAC
The DNA here is from genome assembly GCA_030179965.1 of Cyperus esculentus. NCBI lineage: Eukaryota > Viridiplantae > Streptophyta > Magnoliopsida > Poales > Cyperaceae > Cyperus > Cyperus esculentus. The sequence continues at coordinate 3,000,644 of JASGLE010000003.1, read as the reverse complement.
AATTAAAAGATAATCAATCTATAAGTTTCACAACATTTGCATAAAAATTTTCTTATTTTTACAATAAATACTTTTTTCAATTTTTTGAATGAACATATATACCTTGTCAAATGTACCTTGTCAACCTATTCCTCCCCATAATCTTTCTTCTTCGTCTTATTATTCTCCCTTTTTCCTTAAAGTTAGCAAGTAAATATGCTTTTCTTTTGGAAAGACGTACGATACCATCAATGTCCTTATTTTGCCGTTAACAGCTGAAGAGTCCCAAATCCAACTCTCACCGTGTCGAGTACTTGAGTGTTGACTGACGCAAACTCAAAACGGTATGAAAAAGTTAGAGGTGGCAGAATCTGACCCGACCCGATCCGACTCAAACCTGACCTGACCTAACATTTTCAAGAAAAGTCAAACTAATCCGACTTGACCCGAACCCGACCCGATCCGAGATCAAATAACATCCAATCTAACTCAAATCAACATACGATACAAAAAAAATAGATATTAAAATTGACCCGACTCGACCCGCACATCACCCGACCCGATCCGACCCGAGATATTCTAGAATGTCAACCCGAACCCAACCTAAACCCAAACCCAACCCGCCAGCCCGAATTGCCACCTCTACGGAAAAAGCAGCGCACTAGAATTGAAGTTTTTATTGGGTCCCAAGATGTGGACAACTCGTCTCACCCTTTGTCACTAAGTGCCCAATACCGTAGAATTTAATTTGACTCTTGCTTTTAGTAGCTTCTTGCTTTGTTCCTTCTGCGTAGATTGTTCAAGTAAACGCAGTCATTTGATTTGAAGCATCTGCGTTCTTGCACAGTATCAAACCTCAAAAGAAAGAGAATATTCCATGAATTGATAAAGCATTTCTGTTTCTGTTTCGTCTGATTATCTCTAAGTGAAAGTTATGTATTAGATGAGGCTATATATTGTGTACTTTTGTTATTTACTTGTTTATATCAGGATGGCTTCCAAATGCAAATTAATTATTTATATTCAGATTTTATATTTCTGATTTTTTTATTATTTTTAAATTTTAACTATAAAAATATATAATTAATTTAAACATTATGACCTATCTTAAGAAGTTGATATTTAAACATTTAATAAATAATAAAGGCATTTCTAAGAGATTAATAATTGTTTACAGATAAATTTTTATTGGAGAAATATTTCATTTGGTCCTTAAACTATTTTCATAAAACCTAGTTTTTCCTTAAATTTTTATTTATACCAATTTAGTTCTTTAACTTTATAAACGAACCATATTAAATATTTCAGTATATTTCTTGCTAACAGAGGTGGATTTCCAAAAAAAAAAGGATCATTGACAATGCTTATCTTGACAATCTTGACAATGACAATTTTAAAATTTTTTCAAAAATTATAAAAAAAATTCTAAAAATGCAAAAAATTTATGGATGCATTATTTAACTTAAAGATTAATGATATTTCAAATTTCAAATAATTTAGACATTATTTGATGGCTTACCAAAATTTGTATATTTTTTTAATGATTGTAATTTAACAGATATTTGAACAACTATCATACATCACTTAAATTGAAATAATTAGAAACATAATCAATCTATAATTTAAAAAAAATACTTCACTAAACTTTTTTTTTTATTTTTAAGAGTTTTTAATAATTTTTTATTTTTGAAAATTGTCATTATCAACATTATCAAGATAAGCATTGTGAATTGATCCCTCCCTTTCCTAAAACAGTAATTGCCTCGCTGGTGGTATTACACTTTGGCGGCTTTGCTGAAACTATTTAATAACATATGCCTTTAGAATTTAGATTGGTATTTTCCATTAAAATTTACAATGTTCCAAATTTCAAAGTAATTATGAACTTATCCTATTGACTCCCCCAAATCTTGATAGATACTATGCTAGCTTGAAATGTTAATTCATTTTTTTTTATTTGATCAGGATGAGGAGTGATATAGATACTTCTGTAAAAATTTTCATTGTAAAATCTGCAATATTTTAAGATGTATAATTGAAAGGTAGTATATATCTCCATATGTTGTCACGTATATATTTCTTGTATTTGTCTTATTAACTCCAAATTCTTATCATACTGAAGAACATATATTATAATACTCTGGTGGCCATATGTCTACCTTATCACCACACATGACAGAGTATGGAGGAAACTAGGTTTAGAGGGAAAGCAGATGGAGGAGCCAAAAATTAAGGTTATGCTCCCGAAAGTGGGGAGAGGAGGGGAGGGAAAGGGAAGGGAGGGGAGGGCTGATAAAGTTTGGAGTTACCTGCCCAAGGTTATGTTAGTTGCTCTAGAATTACAATTTGTGTCTTGTTACTCTCCTCCCCTCTCTAGTAATTGTAGTTGTGAAGCAAGTAACATAACCTTGGACAGGTAACTCCAAACTTGGTCAGTCCTCCCCTCCCCCCTTCTGGAGCATACCCTAAAGGTCATGGAATAAAATCATAAAAAAAAAATTCAAATTCATACAAAAAGAAATCCGGAAGATGTTGATATTATATATCTTAGTTTTGATTTTTCAAGTTTGATTTTATTTGTTCTTGTCCAGATTAAGGACATGTCCTTAATTTGCTCACTAGATCCCATGCTGTGATAGCTGTTCTGATGTTGTCATTTCTCTGATAATTAATTTGCAAAATGTTTCAAATATGTTTTCTTTTTTTCTTGTTATTAAACTCAAGCTTTCTTCTTCTGCTTTTTTTTTTCTTTCTTTTTTTCTTTTTTCATGACCATCCTTATCTTGATCATGGATGTTTTAAAAATTATGAAAAATCTATAAAGTTGAAGAACTTTTATAAAATGTTGTGGTGCTTATGGATTGAATATGTTTCAAATTTGAAGCAATTTAAGTTTGTTTGATAGTCCATTAAACACCGATAAAATGTGAACCATAAAATTTGTACAAGCTTTAGATGAGCTATCAAGCAATATGCCAATTGCTTCAAATTTTAGAACACTCTCATTCTATAAGTTAAAGAATACATTATCTACAAACTAAAATCTGTTTTTTTTTTTTTTTTTAAATTTATGCAATTGTCAAGATTTAAAAAAAAATAACAATTTGCAAGGGATAAAACAATGAATATATATTGCAAAGATGTTACCCATAAAATGGATAAACTCATCATGCGATAAGGGAAGGAGATCGAGACGCATATATAAAACACAGAAGCAAGATTATATAAAATAGTGATTTTGTCAAGCATCACCATATATCTTGCTTTGTCCTTTAGAGAGTCTCCTTTGGACTTTGGAGGAGATAAGATCATATGCTTAATCCCTAGCTCTGCATGGTTAGATAGATAAACATCCATGGTTGATCAGATTTAAATAATTTTTAGTGACCAACAGATAGAAAGCACTCCACACACTATACTTGTTCCAACAAATAAAAATATTTATACGCAAATCACATGAATTAATGTTTCAATATATATCCGATTTTGGTCACACATACTTCACCTAATATATATACAATTAGTCGCCTGATGCATATCAGGAGATCAAGTGCACTATTAAATATTCCTAATTAATCTGTTTTTCCATACTCTGTAAAGATGTGATATTTAATTACTTTTTTTTTAATAAAAGGATGTGAAATATAATTACTTTGTGTGTGTCTGTTATTCCCCATATTTAATATGAGGAGGGATCAAATGACACAACAATATTTTGACACATATGTTAAATTAAATCATATAAATTTATACAAAATCTTAAAAATAGAAAATCTTTTACAAATATGTTCATTTCCTTACAGATCAATTGTGTTTCAAATTTTCTTCAATTTTAGTGTCATTTGATTCTCCATCAAATATTATTAAATTTAGACCGTTCTAATTACTATATAAATTTGATGGTCATTGATGGAGTATCAAATGTCACTTAAATTGAATGAAATTTGAAACACAATCAATCTTTAAGTAAATAAACATGTTTGTAAAAGATTTTCTATTTTAAAATTTTTTATAAATTTATATCTTTTGTGTAACATTTGTGTCATTGGATCCCTCCTCATTTAATATATACTTTGTTAGTTCTAAATTTTATGTGCCCGGCTGATGGTTAGATCGTACTCAAATCTACAAATAAGATGATCTAAATTCTATAAGCTTGTAAACAGAAGTCATTAAAATATATTTTGGGTTCATTTGGATTACATATCATAACTCCATAATTAAATTAATTGCATTCGGTTGAAACTTAAGCACAGATCTAGGGGGATATATAAGCCATAGGAACAATTAAAAAACAATGCAATCTTCTATGACCATTTATATTATAATTCTACTTTTTTACCTTTACCAAAGAGAGATTCATATTTTGATCAGTTAAGAAAATTGAAAAAGATAGGAAGAGAAGATAAGTTATTCTGCGCAGGAAAGTGAGATCAAGACATTGATGTATACACAAAAAAATAATAAGGTGCTGTTCTTTTCTGTTGTCCGGTTGTGCCTATTAGATAAGTTCAAGGTTAGAAATTAGAATATATATGGCTCTGTAGTTTGGGATAACTGGACTCTTTCTACTAGCAATATATATACTTTAAAAATTATGGCCAAATTAAGGGTCTCATTTATCATGTTACTTGGAATTGACTAGTTCATGAATTTATGTGAAATGTCAAAAATGAAGACATTGATACCATTGCTAATTAGTAATCTGCTATATAAAATATGAAAAGAGTACCAACTAAGCACAAGCCAGCTGTTACTGTTTCAGGTGCCTTCTTTTAGTTGGTAAGAAGATAGGTCATCTACTAATTAATCTGGTAATTTAATCTGTACTGAACAAATAACATATGTACAAATGTATGTTTGACAAATCCATTGGATTAACTATATATATATGGTTTAGGTTTCAAGAAGAAAAAATATATGTATGGTTTGACAATCTAGCATTTATAAAAGTTAAAAGAAATTTAAGAACAGAAGATGAGTTTCTGGAAATTAATGTGTTTGGATATATTGATAGCCTTACAATCAAAATTTTTCAATTTTAGATGTTGCTTGTTCATGCATTGGAGCTCGTTTTTGTAAAAGATACACTAAATTCACCATTTATTTTATAGGGTTCATCAAGTTTTTTAATATTGCCAACAGTTCAAAATATTATGAGTTTTGATGTAGTATCAAACAACTTTCAAGTTAGTCAAAATTTGAAACACAATCGATTTATGAGCTTTACAGAATGTTTGTACAAAATTTTCTATTTGAGAGATTTTATTTATATTTATTTGAGGATATGTGTTGCAGTTGTCACCAAATTTAGTTGTCACCGGATTCGCACCCTTTCTTTTCTATATATAGTTAGTTTGTAAATAATAAATATACTAATGCCTCTATTCTTGACTTCCATTTTTTTTTTTCTTAGTTTTTAAGATTGTCAAGATTGTTACTTAGTGTGAAGTGATCACCTCTATTAATTTAATTAAGTGGTTAAGATGCTGCCACTTGTGTGAGAGTTAGTAGATTTGAGATAAAATAACCACATTATTATAGGTCAGTTGAAAAACATCAACTCATCTCAGAATTGAAAAAAAAAAAGAAAATTATCACAGGTAATTAACGAAAGCGAGTACCTTTTTTTTCCATTTTTTAAATAAAACACAATTTCATGTTGACCTGCAATCTTGAATGAAATGGACAAATATAGCTTATTATTATAATAGGTAAAGCCGGGATGTGGTTCTTGGTCCGGATGAACAGTAACACGCTGCATCCAGGCCCTCAGATTGTAATCGATCGACCAACATTCATTTTGCTGTCGTGGGCTTCTGTCACCTCACCCTTTTACTATCGCTTCTCCGCTGACCACACTCGCTGCTCAAAATTCCCCTCCGCTTCAGCGGCATGCACATCATATTGGGAGAATGTTTGATTAGCTAGAATTAAGAGTTAATGTATACATTGCTGCATGCACATCATATTGGGAAAAAAAAATCATTCCTTTTAGACATTAATGTAAATTTAGCGGAAAGAATGGATTTAAAATAAATTCTTATTTTCGTGATTGATAAAAGTTACAAATTGTTTTCTCAACTTTCTACAAGGAACATGAGATTTATGGTGGACAATCAATCTTAAGTTGTACAAGCAAATTGGATACATATAAATTAGAGGAGAGATCAAATGACCACAACTTTTGGTACTCATCGATACGTAACCACAAAATTAAATCTCAAATAAATACATTTTTAATGATTAAACAACAAAACTAATTGATGAAATGTTTTGTATATATCATATTTTATGTTTAATAAAAAAATTATATCATTTTGATTTTTATTTATATGTGAATTAAGCATTAACAAAAATCAACAGTTCAAATTTTATGATTTTTTCTTCTCTCTTGGTGGCTATCGAAACATTGTTAAATTTTCATCATTTTTATAGATATGTTATTGAGATGATTTAGAAAAAATATAACGGTTTAGATTTATTAATTTATGTTTAAATAATAATATGATTATCAATGGCACCAAAGTTTGTGGTTATTGGATCCCTTCTCTATAAATTATTAGAGCTATTATTTTATTTGATATATTAGTTATTTTCATTTGCATTTAGATCCAACTCTTAAGTTTCCCATTACCTTCATCGAAAATAAAATACGTGATTTAAAATAATTCCAATATATATATATATATTTGAAACTAGTTGTTGCTGCGGAGCAGCAACGAAGTCATCTAGTGAATAGTAACTGAGGAAGGGTGCTTATCCTCTGCCTTAAGGTACCGTGCCATGAGGCACGTGGACCGTTGGATCACCTCAAGATTCATGCAGGCTCGAATCTCGAGGTGATCCAACTGTCAATATATGTAAGCGAGATTGTTTTTCCGATAGTCAATATATGCGCTGAAATCAGCTGCGATCCGATTTGGATTGCACAACCTTGAGATTCTGATCCAACGGTGCACATTATTTTGAGAACCTCCCTAAAAACCACCCGATCACCCCGCACGCGGTGTGAGTCACCTTGCGTGCGGCCTAAGTTCCAGGTCGGTTCCCAGGCTATTTTTGCGCACTCTGAACTATTTTAGGCCGTATGATCTCATTTCAACTCTGATTTGAGAACCGTTTGATCCTGTGAAAAGGTCTCTTCAAGAGGGACCCATTGGAGATAGTTTGGAAGACTTTTAAGTAAAGTAAACTGACGAAATGATGGAAGAAGCAGATCTAGGGTTGAATGCTTCTTCAAGTTTTCTTCATCTTTTTCTCTTTCTTTTTTCTTCTCTCTAGGATGATTTCTTCTTTCTTATTGAGTTCTCTCTCCAACGTGGAAGAGTAGAACCTTCTCTCTAGGGTTGTATGGCATGTAAACAATGATACTTTGTTCTTCTTAGTTTAATCTTAATTGGTACTTTTTAATGATAGTTGTTGATTTGATTTATGTTTGCAATTGATACTTGTGATTAGAATTGTTGTATGGTACTTTGATAGCTTGTTTAGGTCTTGATCAAACTTGAATTGTTGTAGGAAATTTACCATGAATGATGCACCTATTTCATATATGCATATTAACCAGACTTGTACCTATATTTGTACCTAAAATCCTAAGTTCATTTACATTTAGGTAGAAGATTGTCTAGAATCAAGTTACTTCTGTGATTTGGTCCTATTTTCAGGTAAATGGAGCTTTTAGAGCTATTACGGACTAAAATTGGAGCAAGGAGCAAAAATAGGCGAAGGAGCACAAAGGAACATCTATTTACGGACCGCAACTCCCTATTTGCGGACCGTAATCAATAATAGAACTTCTATTTCCATGTCATGCCAGCTCACAACCGCCATATCTAAATCAAGGAAACGCGCAGAGAGCCAATTTAAGCGACAGACAGGCTATTTCAAGGCCAAGCTCTCTTTGGAATGCTAATTGTGGACCGTACTCCTATTTCTGCGGACCGTACTATGTTAAAAATAGATCAGAATACCTATTTTCTGATGCGTGCTATCTTTGGCAATCTCCTTTTGGGATTTTTCCCTTAATTGGACTCCAAGAAACCAGAAGTTAGACGCCTAAATCTAAGACATCTTCTCCTATAAAAGAGACCCTTGGGGTGCTCTCATATCATCTCATAGTATCTTGATCTTGTCAAGTCATAGAGTTAGTTGTTAGGTCTCATGCGTTGAGATTAGTCTAGTTCATAGTTTAGTCGAGAGTCGTGTCAAGAGAGGAGCTCAACGCCATTGGAATCGAAGGAGACGGTTATCCACCTCTTCCTAAGCTTACTCGGTGCTATCTTTTCTCTTATTTTTATTTATTTGTTGTAGTAATGTCAAGGCGTGAGTAGTCGTGTTTGTTCTTGGGGTCTAGGATGATGTTTGTATGTATGGATTAATTGAATACTCGATTTTATTGTTTATGCATTGAAGTTATTCTCATATTTGCTTGGAGCTTATTCATAATTGTGCTTGAATTGTTTTCTTGTTCTTTGATATGATCCTGTGGATGTATGTTCGTATCTAGTTGGTAGATTTATATCTTCTTAGGCCAGAATTGCTAATTGCATGAGAGTGCACTTGTAGTAGTTCCCCCTATTTTGATAAACCTGTGGATTGGGCATAGTCTAGTTGGAAAACTTAACGTCAATTGATTGGGATTCAATACTTGCATAACTTGGGTAGATAACTTGTTGTCCAATTGTATCCGAGAGGAGAAGTTGTGGTTATAACGAGAGTTAAACCGTACCTGTGATCGAAAGCGAATTGGGTTTAGGTTAGAGATAATCTAAAGATTTCAAATTGATCTAAAAGTCTTTAAAAGTGCCAACAAACGAGAGTTGAGGGACTTATAATTGCTTTGGGTTAGTTGGGGATCGGTAACTTTGATCGACAATTGTATCTGAACTTGAACTGCCTCTGTTTTGTTCCCTGCGGATAGCATTGGTGACAGGTGCGATCCATACCAAGCAAGGAACAGACAGAGAACCATAATCTGAACATACTGCGGTTCGCACCTGAGAGGGTACGAAACGCAGTCAACTAGTCCATTACATCAAACTGATTCTGAAACCTTGGGAACGCTTGTCTCATAATTGTTTTAGAGTCTTTTACTTTTTTTTAATAATTTAGGAACCAACCACCTTCAAACAAACCCCCCCCCCCCCCCCCCCAAATTGGTTACGAATCGGTTACTTTTAGGATTAGAATTGTGAACAAAGATCTGTCTAAATTTAGTACCGTCCTTGTGGATACGATCCCGACTATATTGCATAAATCGTACGCTTGCGATAGACTGTTGTATTTAGGGTAAAAGCCTATACACTCCACGCGTATCAATGAACAAATTGAATTGCAAAACCCTAGGTTAGAGATCAAGGACCGAAAGATGAAGTTGATAACCGGACCCGAACATAGACTTAGGGATAAGAACTCGTATTCTTATTGCTCAGAGGGTTCTAAGTAACTACGGGGAACCCTAGTTTGATCCGAGACCATTAGAGAAATTTAGTGGCTTGATTGACGATTAGGCTAATCATAGATTTTAATGCGTTTAAGGTAGCAAGCGGCAGAAGGGATCCTACCTTAGATAGGGACTGCACCAGGATCAATGGGCATGTTCTAAATTAGATTAGAAACCCTCAAATACTTCAACTTGAAATTAGGACCATTAGATTGAGTTAATTAGAACTAGTATCTTGTTTATGTCCGTATAACCCTAGATTTTCTCAGTATCTGAATTTGCGTTTGATTAATTTAGTTTACTTTAGTTTAATTTAGTCTTTTAATTTCTTCAACTCCCACTTTGATCGTCTAGATAATTGAACTTGAAAATCGTTAGCACGAAAGCTGTCCCTGTGGATCGACCCCTTTTCTATACTGCAATTGTAGGTTTATATGCTTGTAAACCGACATTTCTAGTGTATTTAGGGTACTAATTTTATTAGCTCTTGACACACGTCATCAATATATATATATGCACTGTCTGATAGTCCTTTACATTATATAGACTCAAAATTACTTGATTTGTAAATCAGGGCAGGCCCTGACTTGAAGTCAAAACCAGGGGCACGAGGAAGCGACCGTAAACTTTTTGAGATCTTAGGAATGTCCAAAATATTTACTCACTCCGTTACTAAAATTTTCTTTGAATATTTTTGTTAAACTATATATACAACTTGATATGATAATATTTTTCAACAAATTTAGACTATCTCATTTTATATTATTATGTGCTTAAATTTTGAATCCATTTCTTATCTTAGTAAAAAAATCTTTTTGATTTTTAAGAAATAAAAATTCATCCAATTTCTTGAGTTTTTATTTCATTAAAAAGTTCTTTAAATTTATTATAAATAAAAATTTTAAAACTAAAAGAAACACGCCAATTAAGTTCTGTACGTCATATAAAACAAATTTTTTCATATTTTTTTAATTACAAGATTTTCTGACAAACAAAAAATCAAAAGCTACAGTACAATATATCTTTACTACCATCCGTATAACAAATGTAAAAACAACAAAATTTAGACTTCTACACGCGAAACACTCACAAAAAATACGAGAAAAAAAGTTTCTGAAGCTTGTGCACAAGTCATTGAACCAAGTATCAAAGATAGACAATTTAAAATATTCTCTAGTTTTACAGTAAGGTATGCGATATAGATGATCGAGGAAAAACAAAAAAAAAATAGAGTTACTATTCGTGCAACTTTTGAGAAAATAGCAAACTACATATATTCTTCAATATAGTGCATGTCAATTGTATCATACTTTTTAAAATTATATATGTTTCTAATTTTATTTTATTAATAAAACTTCAGTTTATGATTTATAAACTATATGTTTGTAAATATCGATAGGATATATTTTTATACTTTTTTCTAAAACAAAACATGTTTTGTAATATTTTCTCACAAAGTAATAAAGTATATTACTATATAAGTGATTCTTCTAAAATGAAAACTTTTTTATTTTAGGTATTTTAATGTTTTTACTTATTTTCGATCGGAGTTCCCTGAAGAACTCTACCTAATGATTCTGATTTTCATACTTAATTGTATACACCTCCACAATTTCATGTACCAAATCTTTTCTATATTCGTTTATTAAAGAAGGAATAAATGCATACATGATACAGGGGTGTATGTTTCCCTTTTGCAAATTTTAAACTCGGCAAAAATAAATTATGAAAAACAGATCTGCCTTTACAAATACTTGTGTTTTAGGTAGTAAGTACTGCAAGTGGCAGGAAAAAGCTAGCCACCCCAACAACTTGAGTTGGCCCAGATATACAAATTTACAAATTACAGGGGACCCAAACCATAAATATCTCTGCATTACTATTGGACCATGATGTAAACATCGAGTTTCTTTTCTTTTTTACATACTATGAAGAAACTCACGCCTTACTTTGAGCTGAAATTATTATTTTTTATAATAAATTTTTAAGATAATATATAATGGACTTTAAATTGAGATAATTTATATGGGCCTTAAATTTTAATGGGCTCAGAACATCAATGGGCATTAACATACGTCGACAGTGGTGATCAATCTGAGTAAACAATCAACGGCTAAGGTTTACTCTTTGGAGAAGATAAACCTTTGATGTCAAAAAATCTAATATGTTTTTTTATTAGGAGTAAGGATATATATAGTTGGATGTTCTTTTTCATATATGTAGTGGTAATTATAAAACCTAATTGTAAAAATATATAAAACTAATTGGGCATCACTTAATTAGTAGTTTAGTACCATTTGATGGACCGGAAATAACATTTTCCTAAACTACCAAAAATTATATAAAAAAAAAAAACTCCATGGAATATGCTTTGGCCATAATTTATTCCAATATGCAAATTGGAAAACTGCATTTTATTTCTCATGTTAATTACCTTCTATGATCAAGTTTTCCATTTTGTTCCTATATTCCTATTTTTTTTCCTATTTTACTAAATTCCATTGTGAAAGAACAAATAAATAACAAAAAGTAATTGGATGCAAAATGCAAAATATTACCACAAATCATTATAAATAGAAAAACAAAAGGTACCAACTAATTAAAAAGATATTTTTTTAGTGACCTTTGGTCCTTTGGTCTCTATGGCGGCAGGGTCAAATCCAGAAAAAAAAAAAAAAAAAAAAGAAAAGACAAAAACAAAAACAAATAGCACAAATTAAAAAAGCAAAATAGAAACGGCACACCAAAGTACCACATAGAACACCAGATATCAATTCCCCCAATTTGATTAAGAGAAACTATCTCAGTCCTCTTAACTTTCCCCCTAATCTATCCCCAAACTAAATTTATAATATTTTATCTTTCTTTCTCATGCCCTCATAAATTCTGAGTGAATTATTTTTATTCTTTATATTTCTATTGTATAGGCACAAGTTTTTTGCTCAGTTAAGAATGTGAATTGCAACTAGTAAAACTGATTTTTTTTTATTTGAAAAATAATTTTCAACTAAAAATGTATTAGAAGATAGATTGAGAGGATTCTTTAGAGGGACAATTACCACCTCCCTGATAAAATCGTCTGTCATTATTAAACTAATAACAGGCGTAGACAACCAAGAAACCTCTCACAAGTCACAAGTCACACCACAAGAAATCTCCACACAATTTATACCGCCATATATACATACATACATAGCATATATACATGCTCCAATTCATTACCATCACTCACTCCCCAAGAGCTCCTTCATAGGAGCCTTCCTCCTCTTTTCTAGGCTCCAAATTAAGCTAATCAGTAATCACCTTCATAAAGATCCAAACTTTTTACTAGTTTATACCTTGTTGGGTACCTCTAGAGATGCCGATGGAGGCCGCCGCCGCCACCCCCGTGGCGAACAGTGGCCTGAAATCTACCAAGAAGGGCAACCAACTCCTCGGAAAGTATGAGTTTACTAAGCTCCTTGGTCGCGGCTCGTTCGCGAAGGTGTACCATGCCGTATCCCTCTCGGACGGCACGCAGGTGGCTATAAAGGTCCTCGACAAGTCGTCGCCGACGATAACCGCCTTGCCGGCAGATCTTCTGTTGAGGGAAATACTCGCGATGCGCCGGCTCTCGCACCCGCACATCCTGCGTCTACACGAGGTGCTCGCGACGTGTTCTCGGGTGTACCTTGTGATGGACTACGCCCCGAGAGGCGACCTCGCGCAGTACGTGAGCGGCGTCAAGGCCGGTCGCTTGACGGAGCCCGTCGCCCGCCGCTTCTTTCTGCAGCTCGTATCCGCTCTCCGGTACTGCCACAAGCGCGGCGTCTCGCACCGGGACATCAAGCCTCAAAACCTCCTGCTGAGCCAGGACGGAACCCTCAAACTCTCTGACTTTGGCCTCTCTTCCTTGCCTGAGCAGATTCGCCCCGATGGCCGCCTCAACACTGCCTGCGGCACCCCCGCCTACGCTGCTCCTGAGGTCGGTACCAAAATTCGAAATCAAATCAAACAATTGCCCAATATATAGTTCCGATCAAGTTCGAATTCTGAAGCCGTATGATTGAATCTATCTATGCAGGTGATGCGAAAGCGTGCGTACGACGGGCCTAAGGCGGACGCGTGGTCGTGCGGCGTGATCCTATTCAACTTGCTATCAGGATTTCTGCCGTTCGACGACCGGAACCTGCCCTTGATGTACAAGCAGATGCAAAGGCGGGACTTCAAGTTCCCCGATTGGTTCTCACCCGCCGCCCGGCGGTTGATCTCGAAGCTGCTCGACCCGAACCCCGACACACGGCTCTCCATCGAGGGCCTAATGAACCACCCTTGGTTCAAGCGCTCGCTCAGCCTCGATTCACAACTAACGTTACTTAATTCATTGACAACTCCGACCTGCCATCTCACGAGCAGCAACAGCATGCCGGCGGTGAATGCGTTCGATTTAATCTCTCTATCATCCGGGCTCGATCTCTCAGGGCTCTTTGCGGAAGGCAAAAGGAAGAAGGACATCGTGCGGTTCACCTCGGTCGAATCCGTGCAGACAATCTTGCAGCGGATCAACGAAGCCGGGGAGAAGCTCGGGTACGTGGTCGGTAAACGGAAATCTGACAAGGAATCATCGGTAAATCTACTGCAGCATTTGCCCGGCTTCGTCATGCTCTCCGTCGTTCTATCAGAAGTCGTGGCGCCGCTTCTACTTGTAGAGTTAACAGTCGAAACCGGCGACGTGGTCGAAGAGGAAGTGTTCAAATGGGAAGAACTGAGGACTGAAATTGATGATGTTGTCAAGGATTGGCACAATGGAGAAGATGGCTAGAATCAAATTGGGTAGCCATGGAAATGGTTTTTTTACTTAAATTTTGCAAAAAGTTGAATTCTTGTAATTTAGGAAGAGGTTTGTAGATAATTTAAAACTGTAACATTCAAAGGATCAGGAGGAGGAGATGTTGGGTGGGATTAATTAGCTATAAATTAATTAATCAGTGTTAATTATGTTTTATTCACTTGTTTGTTTTGTAACTAGCCAATTTAGATTTTTTATTTTTTGGGGTTTTCGGTTTTGGTTTTGATTTGATTGATTTGAATAAGTATTGGTATCTAGTTTGGTGAGCTTTCATGAATTCCTTCTAGTGTTGTTGAATATTTTGGTGGATGTTTGTTTATTTTAACATAATTGTAGTTAGAGAAGGTATAATTTAGTTGGTTTAATTATGTTGGTGGCAAGATCAGAAGACTTGCTTCTCTAATTTGTATATTTTTGTACATTAAATTTTGTTCTTTCATTTAAATGTAGTTATTTTTATTTTTTTATTTTTTTTTGAAGAAAGTGAAATACTCCACCAGTTTCATTGAAATTTTTTATTTTGCGCTTATGGAGGATTGAATCTATGATTTCTTGAAAGTCATCCTAGTTAGTTATCCCTTGAGTTACTAGGCTATTTGCTAAATTATGCAGTATATATTTTATGTTTTATGGTGTATATGTGTATAATGTCTTAACTTTATATGTACTTGCTATATATTATGTATCTTTTCCACAGGCTGTTTTTTCCATTGTTGTACTAAACATTTAAACAAGTTTTAGATTTTGTTTAAAATAGATTTGAATAGTTATTGTTAGTATTTGTTTAAAGGAAGCAAATTTTGTCCAAAATCATTTTGGACGGTCTCTGTCCAAAGGATTTGGAAAGCTATACGGTATAATTGTTAGCAACTGATCAACCGTGATGTTGTCATGTAGGTGGTAAAAATGTAAACAACGCACAGATGCATAGTATGCTACTATGCTGGTTATATTTAGAGTTATGGTGCCACACGCTATCACCATTGATTAAACATATAAATTGAATAGTATGGCTCTCCGAATCTTTTGGACGGATACTGTCTAAATGGCTTTGGACAAAATTCAATTCCTTATTTAAAATTAGGACTGTAGATTGTAATGATTTTCTATTCTCTGCAGCTGGGAATGCTTACTGTCCAAAAATCATACTCTGTTTCTGAAGTTAGTTGTCACCTTTGTTAGGCAAAGCTAGTGACTATATATATATATATATATAACTGTTCTGTTTTCTCAAAATAATATATTTTATTTCCTAGAAATTTTATTTATTATTTGTTGTTTGATGTAGCTCCTATTTATTTTTGAAAGAACAAAGAAAAAACATAGTGTGGTAGTATATATTATAAAATTATGAAGCAACAAATGTATTGATCATATATAATGTGCTGATGTCCATATATATATATGTACTTAATACAAAACATACATCTTAAAAGTGGCAAAATATTATCAACAAAATGTGATGTAATAAATTTAACATCATTCATGTCATATTATCAGATACAAAGGTTTTGTACAGCTAATAGAGCAGAAAAATATTGAATGCATAGTCTTAATTACATCCATCTAATAATAAAATTAATTCAATGACAACTTTTTTACAAGTTCATTTTAAAAAACTTACTTCTTGACAAAAATGTCCTACACATACACGTATAGAGGTGGCAGAACCCGACCCGACCCAAGAAACCCGCCCGACCAGACCCAACTCGAACCCAACATTTTCCAGAAAATCAAACTGACCTGACCCGACCTGATCCGAAACCGACCCGACCCAAGGTCAAATAGCATCCAATCGAACTCAAATCAACACACGATCCAAAAAAAGTTGATATTAAAATTGGCCCGACCCGACCCACCCATCACCCGACCCGACCCGACCCGACCCGAGATATTCTAGACGGTCAAACTGCCCCGACCCGTCTGACCCGAACCCGAACCCGAACCCAAACCCGACCCGCTCGCCCGGTTTGCCACCTCTATACACATATATATACACATACATATGCAGAAACACACTTCCACATTTTGCTGCTTTAATTTATTTTCCAGCCGACATAGTAAATAAACAAACAAATAAAGAAGGAAAGAAAGAAAGAAAAAGGAAGGAAACTCTCTAATGGCTTCTTGGCTGGCTTTAGCAATGCAACTTGAATTCCCAAAGGCAGCTAGCTATATTATATAGCGACGTTTATATATGTAAAAAGACAGCTCTCGCTCGAGTCCAATATTTAAGAGCAAGGTTTTTTTTGTTAATTTATGTAACTGTCTTTTTTTTCAAAAAACACGGACTGCTTACAATGAGCCAAACAATTTTTTTGTAATCTTTAGATACCCATAGATTTGAGTTCAATGAATATTATAGAGTATTTGAAGGAAGACCGTAGATGTATTTAATTTGAACGTATGTGAAATTGTGAATTAGTATATGTCTACCTTGTTTAAAAAGCTTAAAATTTTGATAAATATTTTTTTAGAAAAGTTTCCCAATAAATTAATAGTATTTTCATATACTAATTTTTAAAATTTTGAAATATAAAAAAGAGATGTTGGGTTCTCAATCAGATTCCAAATATTATGAAATGATTTAAAAGTAAAGCATATATACAAATCTATAAAATAAAATACATGGCCATCGTTGCAACAACTCAAAAACTTGAAGTTTTGTGAAACATCTTAAAATAAGTACTTCAATTTTTTTTAGAATAATACTATTGTATCCAACAACTCTTTAGAAATAAAATTTATCGATTAAGCAAAAACTTGGCCACCAGTTAACTTTTTCCAATTAAGTACAGTTGTGATATGTGATACTGATAACTGATATGTAAAATATATGATATATGCGCGTTTTATTCATATAATTAAGCCTCTCTGTATACTACTCATCAGCACTGAACTGAATTAAAGTCTCAACTCTCAACGGTACAAAATTCTCTGCTTTTCCAGCTTTAAATTTCAAGTGTTTTAACCTAAAAGATTTTCAATACCGTGTTGAGTAAAAAGAGCAACAAACACACAAACACGGTCCAATAATAATAATAGTATCTTCTTCTTCTCCTTTACTAAAGAACGGAGCCAGTTAAGCTCCGCTGTCTACAGGTCCACCTACCTGTATCCCTATGTATGTATGTATGTATGTAAATGTTTGGTAATATTGGTGAAGAGCTCACGTTTTGCTTTGGGCTGAAATTATTATTTCTTATAATAAAGGGCTGAGGGCTCATCCCTTGTGAGGAAATTGATATATATGGGTCTTAAATTTTAAGAGGAGTGATCTAATAACATATATATATAAAATCTAAACCGTTAGATGTATTCTATATTATCTTAATAACATATACATAAAAAATAGTAAAATTTTAACATTGTTTCGATAGTCATCAAGAGAGGAGAAAAATCATAAAACTTACACCGTTGATTTTTGTTAATGCTTGATGCACATGTAAATAATAACAAAATGATATATTTTGTATACATATAAAATATGATATATACAACATATTTTAGCAATTAGTTTTGTTATTTAAGAATTTAAAATATAGTTATTTAAGATTTAATTTAATGGTCACCGATCGGTCACCAAAAACATGGTTATTTGATCTCTCCTCTAATTTTAATGGGCTGAGACATTAACGTATGTCAACGCGTTGTGATCAATCTAAGTAAACAATTAATGGCTGAGGTTATTTCTTTGAGGAAGATAGAACTTTCAAGTCAAACAATCCAATTTTCTTTTATAGTAGTAAGGATATATATACATACGTAGAGTTCATTGATTGACGGTTCATAGAGTTTAACTGCTACGTACAAAGTTTGTACGCTACGGACGTTTATACGTACGTATGGATAGTTATTCAGTGGACACTGAATGTTTCTGCTGCTGTTGTATCATCTATATATATATATATAGAGAGAGAGAGAGAGAGTTGGGATATGGTGATATGCATAGCAAAACTACGTTTTTGCTATGCGCTCGTATCTCAACAACCGTAACTCGGATGGCCGATCCGATTCGACCAGTGTATTCTACATATCAAAAACTCATCGGATAATAATTTTTACTATTTTTGGAGATTCCTACTATTTTTAACGATTTTTTAAAAAATGACCCTGATTATGAGTTCCAAATAGATTATTTTATTATTTTTTTTTTGTCATCTTTCAAAAATCCTTAAAAATAGTTAGCAATCTCCAAAAATAGTAAAAATTAGTATCCAATGAGTTTTCGATATGAAGAACGCACCGGTCAAATCGGATCGGCCATCCGAGTTACGGTTTTTGAGATACGAGCGCATAGCAAAAACGTCGTTTTGCTATGCATATCACCGTATCCCAACTCTATATATATATATATATATAGAGTTTGACTATTATACTAACGTTAGTATTTCGGACCGAAAATACTAACGGCTCAAAATTGTTGTTATCGTGTCTGAAATCACGATTTATGGTGCTCAATAAATTCTTTATATGGAAATATTGGAGAATACAAAAAAATTTCATTTTTGGAGTTTTCTAAGTATTTGTTTTGAATTTTAAAAAATAGCTCATAAATATTAACAAAATATTGATGTTTGTACAAGCTATTTTCAAAAATGCAAAACAAATACTTAGAAAACTTTAAAAATGGAAAATTTTTGTATTCCCCAATATTTTCATATAAAGAATTTATTGAGCACCATAAATCATGATTTCAGACACGATAACAACGATTTTGAGGCGTTAGCATTTTGGTCCGAAATGCTAACGTTAGTATAATATTCTAGCTCTCTCTCTCTCTCTCTATATATATATATATATATAGTTAGGCTACAATAATATGCATATCACGGTTTTACAAATAGTCGATCCGAACTACTAAACTTAATCTTTATATCAAAATATACTAGGAAACCGAATTTTACAATTTTTAGAATTTTTTTGCTATTTTTAATGATGGGGACAATATCATTATTTTTGTATAAACCAAATCCCTTGGATGTAGTCATTTTCTCTCCATCATTAAAAATAGCAAAAAAATTCTAAAAATTCTAAAATTTGGTTTGCTAGTATATTTTGATATAAAGATTAAGTTGAGCGGTTTGGATCAACTATTTGGACACCGAAAATGGAGATACGGACCGCATAGCACGGTAAAACCGTGATATGCATATTATTGTAGCCGGACTCTATATATATAGAGAGAGAGAGAGAGAGTTGGGATACATTGATATGCATAGCAAAACTATGTTTTTACTATGCACTCGTATCTCAACAACCGTAACTCGGATGGCCGATTCGATTCGACCAGTACATTCTACATATCGAAAACTCATCGGATACTAACTTTTACTATTTTTGGAGATTCCTAACTATTTTTAACGATTTTTGAAAGATGGCAAGAAAATAATAATATAATAATCTATTTGGAACTCATAATAGGGTCATTTTTTCAAAAATCGTTTATAATAGTTAGGAATCTCCAAAAATAGTAAAAATTAGTATCCGATGGTTTTTCGATATGTAGAATGCATCATTCGAATCGGATCGGCCATCCGAGTTACGGTTGTTGAGATACGAGTGCATAGCAAAAACGTAGTTTTGCTATGCATATCACCGTATCCCAACTATATATATATATAAAGTTAGACTATTATAATTACGTTAGCATTTCAGACCGAAATGCTAACGCCTCAAATCTTATGTTATCGTGTCCGAAATCGCGATTTATGGTGCTCAATAAATTATTTATATGAAAATATTGGGGAATACAAATTTTTTTTTTTTTTTTTAGAGTTTTCTAAGTATTTGTTTTGAATTTAGAAAATAGCTCATAAATATTAATAAAATATTGATGTTTGTACATGCTATTTTTAAAAATACAACACAAATACTTAGAAAACTCTAAAAATGAAAATTTTTTGTATTCCCCAATATTTTCATATAAAGAATTTATTGGGCACCATAAATCGTGATTTCGGATACGATAACATAAAATTTGAGACGTTAGCATTTCAGTCCGAAATATTTCCTGATTCAATTCATCAAATCTTTCCTGATTCATTCATTCCCCCACGCCTGGAGTCTTCTTCACCAGAAATTTGGGGAGGAGCATGTATGTACGTATGACCATGACCATACATGGTCCATGCATGTCGAATTCACTCTTGTTTGTATAATGAGATTGATTGAGCTAGGAATAAGGATAGAGATACCTTATCATGGCTTTTATATATATGGTTCCGTATACCAGCAAGAAACTACTTATTATATATGCGCATTTTATTTTTATATATACTCTTTTTATATATTTTTTGTAAGCTTTTTTTTGTTTTATATTATATGATAAGTTTTTAGTTTTTTTGTAGAAAAAGTTGTTCACTGGTGTGGAATACATCTATCAAGGACATGAAGCGTTTATATGGAATAACTGTCTATATGTTCATAGACGTATAAATTTTATAAAACTACATTGATTTTGTAACTTTTATCCCAAATTCCTAACTTATAATTAAACTCGATAGATGTCCATTTTAAAAACACAAAGTAGCACTCAATATCTACAATTTCTTGCTCTTATATATGGAGTTGGACTATTATACTAACGTTAGCATTTCGAACTGAAATACTAACGCCTCAAAATATATGTTATTGTGTCCGAAATCACGATTTATGGTTCTCAATAAATTATTTATATGAAAATATTGGGAAATACAAATTTTTTTCATTTTTAGAGTTTTCTAAGTATTTGTTTTGCATTTTTGAAAATAGTATTTACAAACATCAATATTTTATTAATATTTATGTGCTCTTTTCTAAAATTCAAAATAAATACTTAGAAAATTCTAAAAATGAAAAATTTTTGTGTTCCCCAATATTGTCATATGAAGAATTTATTGAGCACCATAAATTGTGATTTCAGACACGATAACATAAAATTTGAGGCGTTAGCATTTCGGTCCGAAATGCTAACGTTAGTATAATAGTCTAACTCCTTATATATGATACTAATTAAATTTGACATCCTTCTTCAACACAAAAGTTGATGATTGATTGAAACTATTGATGTGCCTCAGTGCCTGCAGAATGTCTCTGTTTTAAATTCTGATATTGTCAAAATGATTCCCAGTGAATAGTGATAATAATATACACAAGACAGTTTAACTTTACCCACCAAAACACAAGGCATTAAATTTGCAATTATTAACATACCACTGATCATTTTATAATTTATATGGTCCCTGATTGGGTGCCTATACATATTTTATTTGCTTTTAGAGGATAAAGACATGCACCATTGTTATAATCACTCTTTTTATATATGAGCAACAGCAACAAGTTGTGGAAAATATCAGCAGCTCTTATCCTGCAACTGTTACCTTTTTTAAATTCACATGATGGGGAGGAAAAAATCTGCAACATTGCGTAGGCGTAAATTGATCGAAATTGATTGATCATATATTTCCAGTCACTTCTTTTTTAAAAAAAAAATTATAAGAAAAAATCTATTTTGATATTTATATATTTTGGAATTTTTCTTAGAAGGGTTTTTGCAGATATTTCCAGTCACTTAATTCGTTTTCGGTCTTGCCGATCTAATTTTCATGTTTGTCGATGAACAAAAACGTCTACATATTCCAAATATTGTTTATATATAATTATTAGTGGTGGTGCTAATATTGGCATATTTTTTGTTCATACTTGCATTAATTTATATAGGATGGAATATTAAAAAAAATAACAGATAAAAGAGTCCCCTAAAAAAAAAATCATACGTATGAACTATGAACCAATGTGCCAGCTAGCTATAGAAATATATGTCCAAAATATTAGAATTATTTGGAATAAAATACAAAATAAATGTTAAAAAAAAAATTCTCTAAATATTCTAGTCGTATAGGAAACCTCAAAGTAAATAAAATGTCATATATACTACAGTAGGACCGGAAAGAAAAAAATAAAAATCCAATGAGAAAAGACAAAAGAAAAATTGGATCCTTTCTTGGTTTTTTTGTCTTCATGAACTGTAGTGGGATGCTCTCCTTTCTGAATTCTGATCCAGTTTCATTTTCAGGAATAATGGACCAACGATATATGTTGCTTCAAGAAATAAAATCAGCACCGTAAATGCACGGTCCATATCCTATACAAGGTTATTTAGGACAGTGACATGCTCATCTCTATCATATCAAATCAGTCAAATTCAAATGTATATGAGAATTAATTAAATTGGAGTTTTTATTAGTACTAGAGCTGTAACTCGGGCTTCCCCCCGAAAAGTGATATCAAATAAATAATTAAGAATTTTAAAAATTTATATTTAACAAAAATTGATCAAAATTTTAAATTTTTAATGTAATTAAATAATAATAATAATAATAATAATAATGCAATAATTTATAATAAATAATAACATATATAAATGTTGGTTTATTTTAAGGGTTAAAATTTGTTTTAGACATATCACATTCATCTTATTAAGGAGAGAAAAAAAAATATTAGCCATTGGATCAAAGTAGATGAAGAGTTTCAAACAAAATCAATGGTTAATAAGAGTGATGATGTGGCATAGTTGAGGTGCTTGGAAATCTACCCCTCTTTATGGAGTATAGATTAGTTTGTTAACATAGAAGAAGAACCAATCTTTGATCTAGTGTCTAAGAGCAACGCTCTCCTGATGGACAGTCTTTTATAGACATTTAAATTTGAGTGGCTTCAACCTGATTTTATCTAAAAAAAAATTTCTAACATAAAAGATATTATAGAGTCAAATGCTACAAGACAAAAAATAATGCTTGATATATATATATATAAATAACACTAATAATTACACACCTAATCCATCATGAATTGGTGATTGGTACATGTTAGTTGCAATGTTATTAGTTCTAACGTACATCATTTTGTGTTTTTATATTTTGTTGTCAAAATCAAGTTTTCAGGGTCATTTCAGTGTACATCTCCAGTATATCTATTTTTTTAAGTACTATATATATAACAATCACTTACAGTCATTTTCATAAAGAAATATGCTTTCTCAGTTTTGCTGATGTTATCTAAATTGCAATAAATAAATAAAATAAATAGACCAGTAATTAAAGAAGTCAAATTTGGCCTGTTAAGTAAGTAATATGTTCATATGTAAATTTTACATCTTTTATCCCAGAGTAAAAACAGATTCTCACGCTACTGTCTTTTACAACTGGGACAGTTTTAAAAGCAAAACACTACCTCACTTCTTCTGATACTTGACCTTAATTCCTTAGGGAAGATATTTCTAAGGGTCACATAATTAATCTAACCTAGCTACAACCTGTACCTTGCTCTTAGATTCACCAGCTCTTATTTTGGGACGTGAATTATTGGCTGCTTCTTAAGAGCAGCTTATATATAATTATATATCATGACAAGTGGCATATTATAATTTGCAAGATGTAAGCTGAACAGTTATATAACTCAAGTAGTCAAAGTAAGGTTATCAGGTCATTTAATTTACCAGTCAATTAAGAGTTAATCAGAATTAGAGGTGGCAAATCGGGTGGGTGGTTCGGATCAGTTTGACTTCTTAGAAGATCTTGGGTCAGGTTATGCATAATCACTTTTAATATCAACTTTTTTTTGGATTGTATGTTTATTTGAGTTGGATTGCATGTTGTTTGATCTCGGGTAGGGTCGGGTTCAGGTCAGAATGGGTTGGGTCAGTTTGACTTTTTGGAAAAATGCCGTGTCGGGTTGAGTTCGAGTCAGGTCGGGTTTTGCCACCTCTAATCACAACTAAGGTCTTTTATTTCAAAAAAAAAAATTAAAAATAAAAAACACTTTTGTTGGCCATTACCAACTTGGTTGCTTCATACTGTCAATATACCAGTACATATAAGTACCAGAATCAGGTATGTTTGTTTAGCCTTTGCATAAAAAAATTAGTAACATTCAGTAAAACAAATTGATACTGTAAATCATCAATTGAAGCAACCTTAAT
Organism: Cyperus esculentus; assembly: GCA_030179965.1. NCBI lineage: Eukaryota > Viridiplantae > Streptophyta > Magnoliopsida > Poales > Cyperaceae > Cyperus > Cyperus esculentus. The sequence continues at coordinate 2,976,428 of JASGLE010000003.1, read as the reverse complement.
CAATTGCTGCAACATTACTACTTCATGAGATCAATAGTGTACGTAACATCCAGAAAAAAAAAAAAATAGGAGCTCACACAAATACAGTACTGATAGGGGCATGCACATACACAGCCCAAAAATACGATGGCATGGGCATATATATGCAAGTATGCAACTGATCAAGAGACTAAATGGCATTATTCTGATATTCCAATGTCTAGTTTGGATTATCCGGCGCTTCATTGTCGCCCCGCACGCCAGCGTCCCACTGGTTCAGGTCACACGAACTGGATCCACCATTCATTCTCCTTTGAAGGAACTCCAGGCTTGCGACTCTTTTCAGCGACTGGCACTTTGTATCTGTCCTGCTGATCATCACATCAGCGGGGCATGGGAAGTCGCTGTTGGGCTCCTGGAAGGCGCCTTTCGACTGGACTTCGACATCAGAAATTTCAACAGGCGGGACCTGCAGAGAGCACGGCACGGTTACTGTCGAAATGCTGGAGATAGACCGGTACAATTCGTCGTCCAACCAGGTATCCCTCTTGACCTTGTCTTCTGCCATCTTAACCTGGATATGTACATAACAAGTTGCTGTCTTTTAACAACTTTGATACTTCATTTGATATGTTAAACTGTTACAAACTTACAACTAATTGACTGACTGCAACTGGACCATATTTTTGTAATTATGCCTAAATCAGAGACAACCCACATAAATTTGTATGCAAATTATAAGTTTACAAGAGGGCTGGAGACAATTTCTGTTGGGTCATAACTTCATAGCATTTTGGGCTTGAGGTATTTGAGGATTACTGCTCATGTTACAATAGGATATTAATTTGGGGCATTTTTTGGGTCATGGGTCATTTTGGTTTTAGTTGCTCCTGGATCCAGTTGTGGGCTTTTGTTTTGGGTCATGGGTCATTTTGGTTTTGGGTCATTGTGGGCTTTATTTTGAAGTCAATAAAAATTCAGACTATCAAGTCTGCACAAGGTAGTTTATATGATGATAAAGCATGAAATTTGAGTAAATGTTGAACATTTCATAATGCAAGTTTCATTCAGTTGGCAGATATGGGCAATATGGGCTTCTTTAGATTATCAATTTTCTAGTATAATGTACAAATTCAGGCAGACTGGTCAGGCCCAAAAAACCATTTACTGGTACTACCTCAATGGCCAGGCTGGTACAGTATGAACATTTTACTGATCAACTGGTATGGTCTCAACACAAATTGTATAATAGCATAATCAAAGTTGTTATTATTTATTGTCTAATTATTTTCCTAAGATCTGTTTTCACTGGTTGCATAGTTCTCTTTACAAATGATAAAATGATAAAATGCTACAAGTACAAAGAGACAGAGATCAAAGCAAAGCGCAGAGTTCAACGGCTTGCTCTGCATAAAAAGCTAATAAACAAAAAGGGTAGAGTTGAGAACTAACTCTGAGCAAGGAAAATTTTAAAGTACTCTGACACCCCAAAATTCAGTGGTCCTTGGCATAATTTATAACACCAACCAGGAAATACTGTAAAACTTTGGTCGTCAGATTAATACGAGTGCTGTTTAAACAGCCTCCAAAATCCAAAATGTACCTGCAAGAAAGTCCTTTAGTATGAACTAACTCAAATGCAGGCATATGAGCTCATTCTATAACTATGTTGTATGTATTTCAAAAACGTAAAATTTTGAATATCGGTCATGTAATTAGAGCACTTAATTTATTTCAGGACAATCTTATGTTACAATTAACTTCTTTTCTTTAAGCGACATGAAATGCACCACTCAACAGAAAAAGCATCAGAATATAGTACCAAGTACCAAGTAAGCATACAATGAAAATGCAATAATTCAACCAAAAATTGCAAAACAGGTAGGGATTTCACCTTGGCTCGCAAGGTCTCAACATCTGCTTTGAGAACTCTATTATCAACAGAGGCGTCATTGTATTTTTGGGTCATGTCAGTGAGACGCCTTGACAGAGATGAGTTCTCTACTCTCAATTGTAAGACCTACGGAAAAAGAAATATAGAACATGGCGTTCATTAAATTGTAAAGTTAATGATGCTAATGAAAACCTGGTAACTCCTTTTATTTTTTAATGAATATAATAGTAGGCAATTCGCCTGCTACTTCAAAAAAAAATAATAAAAAAGAAAACCTGGTAACAGATTTGTTTATCTAGGTACCAGATCTTGCCTTTTTTGCTAAACATTGAAAACTTGGACACAGAATAGATCTCACTGAGTCCTCATTTCTCAATAAAGCACCAAAATTACCGCTGATGGCAATTGAAGTGTTTTTAAGTAACAGAAAGAATCAATGATAAACTTGTAAATTGTAATGGAAGATGAGCAAAGAGAAGAATACAAAAATAAGTATAAACTTGATCAAAATGTTATATGACCTCTGTCTCAAGTTCATTCACATGCTCTTGTTTTCTCCTTCTAGACCGCCTTGCTGACTCTCGGTTAGAAAGCATTCTAAAGAAATACAAAAAAATACTTATGATTGCTTAATCGCTACCATTACACTAAGAAAATTTGTATATGCACCTAAAAAAACCTCAAAAAATTGTCTAATCTCATAAAAAACAAGCAAAATTGTCCACCAGGATAAGAAAACATCATGAACAGTAAGTCTGACATCGAAAGCATCGGGAGGTGCTTGAGGCAGCGTCCCATTTACTTTGGAACAGCTTTTTGACCAATTATGGACAAAATTACCCTTACTATCACACAATTTAAACAGCTACTGCTATGAGGGTAATTTTGTCCAGATGATACCAAAGAATGGTCCCAAACTAAATTGAAAGCTGCCCATGGAGTGCCATTATATTAGAGAGCCATTACCTCCTCATTCTCTTGGCATTGGCGGGGTTTGTGTCACCAGTCATATCATTATCTCCTTCCAAATCCTCTTCATTCTCATCGGAAAGCTCCTTAGATGAACAGCTATTCAACGGTTTACTCCCGACCCCTGGATTTAGTGTAACAAGATAAGCTAGGCTTATATTAGCTACGTTGCCTGTATGTGGATACCATTAAACTAAAATTTCAGAATACGACTAAAATTACTAATTTCAGCTTCGTATGGCATCTTTTACAAAATTATATCCAAAGGGACAAAACTTTTAAAAAAATATGTCATCAGGCCAGGACCCAAGCATTACAAAGAAGTTTAGAACTGCTTTACCAGTACACAGTGATCACTGGTATGACAGGTTTGCAATTCTGATTACCGATAACATAAAGACGATGTGTGCTGCGGTGTATGCACATCATGAAATTGTGAGGGCATCATGTATAAGTACCTTTAAGTGGTGCTCCGATAATCTTAAATGACTCTACTTGATATTGTTAATATACAAAGAATAACTAATAGTTGGAACTTCCGATAAGTTGTTGCCAAGATAAAGTATTGCTGTATAAAATTATTTTGAATTAAAAGGCAGACAGAAGGAATTTTCTTCTGCACATTGAATATTTGTTCGAATTTACATATCCATAAATAAAGTACCAGATGATGAAGTTTGTAAACCCAATAGCGGAGCATCTTTGGAACCCTACATATTGATTACCTTTACCGGTTAAAATCATAAGCATGAGAGACCTTAACACCGAGTTGCGAGCTCAATATTTTTTTTTATGCTCCAATTACCAGTGATCAAAAGGTTCCAATTCTATCAAATTATTTGTGGTATATACTAATTAGATTACAAAGACTGCTTTCCCAAAGTTACTGATGTAGACTTATATAGGTCATAAGCCAATGAGCTTCTTTTTTGCCAAAAATGTTTGATGGAGGCATTAAGATGCATTAAGCTTATCTTTTGGATGGTGACCTAATACCAAATTAGTTCGGATAAGGCACTTCTTTATTTTAATTCCTTCTCCATATTTGACGCAAAATCGACATCAAATAAATGTGCTCAAAGTCTACATCGAACAGTAAATCTGGTGATGGGACAGCACCAATCAATCAGACATGATTTTTATGTTCATTCACTCTATTTTGACATTTTGACAATTTGTATGGTTTGACTCTTGAACTTATTAATAAATCCAACAAATGCATAAAAATGAATAAACGTATATATTCATCACATACCAACAAAAATTAACTGAGGTTGTTGGTTTGGATATAATTTCTGCATTACAACTCAAGTTTGGTACAGGTATATGGTACCAGTACCAGTACAGAACCATGTACCAGTTCCTGGTGTAGCATAATCAGAATGGAAATGTTTGAAGCTCATACCATTGATTTGGCCACAGCAGCACAGTAGATGTCCAGTTTCTTCTTCAGCACCACCGCGTACTCCCCCGGATCAACATCGGCCACCGGTGTCTGATTCGAAGGCTGAGACGCCTCGACTTCGACCACTGTATTACACTCAACACCTTGATTCCCTTGCCCTGACATTGGTAGTCGCTCTGGCCCCTCAATAAACCTCTGAAAGCACAATTCTGAAGAACTACGGTTCATGAGGAGTGTTAAGTATTAACTTTGAGATAATAATTCTGCTTGATCTTGTGGAATTTGTTAAAATATGGAGCAAAGAATGGAACTTTGAGAGGGAGAAAGAGAGCAGTGGAGGCAAGGAGCATTAAATAGAGAAAGAAAGTGAGAAACTTCCCTTTCGTGATATGAATATGATGTATCCGACAGCATCCATTCATGTGGAATTTTTTCCAACTTTCTACTGATTTTTTTGTCCAATAAATAAAAAAATACTCAATATGAAAAATCAAAATTGCTCAACATCAACATCATGCACCCAGGCACCCAGCAGCTAATAATAATAACAAATGGGCCCTGCCAGAAAGACAAAATTCCTTGGACCCACCAGCAGTGGTGGTGGATGAAATTTGGGGTAAATAAATTAAGAAAAACATGTACAGTCCGACATTATAAGTAGGCCAACTATTTAATTCTCTCTTACAGTTCGAAACAGCCACGTGCATCTATGTACTTCATATTGTTGCATAAATGTAAACTATAATTAGAGGTGGCAAATCAGGCGGGCGGGTCGGGTTCGGGTTTGGGTCGGGCGGGTCGGGTCAGTTTGACTTTCTAGAATAACTCGGGTCGGGTCGGGTGATGGGCGGGTCGGATCGGACCAATTTTAATATCAACTTTTTTGGATCGTATGTTGATTTGAGTTAGATTGGATGCTATTTAATCTCGGGTCGAGTCGGTTTTGGGTCAAGTCGGGTTGGGTCGGGTCAGTTTGACTTTCTGAAAAATGCCGGATCGGGTTGGGTCGGGTCGGATTTTGTCACCTCTAACTAGAATGTATCTGTTCACTGAAAAATGATATATATTAATAAAAAATATATAAATATTTATAAAAAATAATATTTGTTAACTGAAATATGTTGACGGGTAGATAAATAAAAACGTTGCACACTCTACTACTCATAAATTAATAACAAACAAATTGACCACTGTATCAGTATCAGTTTGACAGACTTGACAGTATCAGAATCTTATTAAATAATAAGTATACAGTAGTGTCGCTCTCTGCATCTGTTTTCCTCTTCTTTTCGGTTGGGGAATTTTGTTGTCTGATTGGGTGATGGTGAGGCTGATACATTGCACGTGACAACGGATAAGTAGAGGTGGCAGAACCCGACCCGACTTGGGAATCCCGCCCAATCCAATCCGACTCAACTCACATTTTTCAGAAAGTCAACTGATCCGACCTGATCCGATCCAATCCGATCCGACACGAACCCGACCCGACCTGAGATCAAACATCATGTAATCAAATTGAAATTAATATACGATCTTTTCATTGTCAAAATTGACCTAACCTGACCTGTCCATCACCCGACTTGACCCAACCCGAAATCTTCTAAGAAATCAAACTGACCTGAACCGCCTGACCTGAACCCAAACCCGACCCGCCCGCCCGATTTTCCACCTCTACTGACCCGAGGATCGAATCTACGCTCTATTTCTTTGCTTTATTTTTTATTGAGCCCCAAATTTTTGGAACCACAAAAATCTATTGACCGTATACGGTCATACTCATACAACTTGTTTTGAGGTGAGACAGAAATTATGCCAACCAAAATTTATTCTTCACAAGATATCTTGGATCTTTCGTTCGTGCTTAATTTGTAATTTTTGACAGAAAAAAAAAAGAAACATTTTGGTGTTTTTTTTTTGTGTTAAATTTTATTTTTGTTTGTACCTTTTAGGTTCAATTTTTTTTTAAGTGCAAGCTGATGGCCGGCCGAAAAAAAAAGAAACTACGACTGCAAACTAATCGTGTTTAAAATTTTTATTTTTATTCTTTTATTAAGTTAGATCATAGTTAAATAACTAAAGTGTAATGAACTCATAACTCAAGTGTAATTAACTCACAGGTAATAAATTGAATTGTATCTCACTTTTTTGTATTTTTCCCAATGACCTGCGGATAGGGATGTAAACGAGCCGAGCTAGGCTAAGCTCAAACTCGGCTCGTTTAATTAACGAGCCAAAAACACAAGTTTGAGCTCGGCTTGTTTAATTAATAAGCTGACCGAGCTGGCTCGTTAAGCTCGTTTATTTTTTAATAATAAACTTTTAAGTATGTTATATCAAAATTTATATAAAAATCAACAAAAGGACTAACAAAAATATGTTTGTATACATTATCACAACAATTATATATATATTAGACCATATGTTGTATAATATATTAATAATTTACGATAAGAGAAGTACGAATTGCAATTAGTAATAATTTATCGAGCCAAACGAGTTTAAGGAGCCGAGCCATGCTAAGCTCAAGCTCAGCTCATTAGCTTAACGAGCGAGCCAATAGCGAGTCGATCCCGAGCCAATAGCGAACGAGTCACGAGCTACAAGTTTTTTTACCACTCCTACCTGCAGAAAATTATTATTAGGATGGCAATGCTTATCTTGTCAATCTTGATAATTGGGATATTTTAAATTTTGAAAAAAAATAAAGAAATTCATATAAAAATCTTTAAAATGCAAAAAAATAATAGATGCATTACTTAACTCATAGATTGATAGTGTTCCAAACTTCAATCAATTTGAACATCGTTTGATGGTTTATCAAAAATGTTGTGTACTTTTTAACATTTATAATTTAACAGTTCTTTGAAAAGCTATCAGACGTCGCTTAAATTTAATAGAATACATAATAGATCTATAAGTTAAATAATACTTTTGTAAAAATAGAAACTTTTCTATTTTTGAGAATATTTAATGATTTTTTTTTCAAAATTTTGAAAAATTAATTACCAAAATTGTCAATATAAACATTCTCATTATATATATCCTCAATTATTATTAACCTAGATTTCGTCGAACAAATACCACGATATTATTTGCAAAAGAAAACATCCAGATGCATGCACAAGGTACATAACAACACAGTACATGATCTCCAAGTTGGCTCTATTGGGGGCCCCAAGATATTTTTTTCATGGCTAAGAATTACCCAGATCAGACAGGGAAGATATCATTTTGAGGCTGATATTTTCCGACAGCTTTGCCCATGTTGATCACTAGGTTACACAGCTCAGATGCTGTACTCTGGTCCCTTGTTCCTATCCTCCTTTTTTTTTGGGGGGATATTTTTTTCTGGTTGGTATTGGATAGCATAATAATTTTGCAACTTGCAAAATTGAAAATGTTTTTTCTACTTATTTCAAAAATGAAAATTTTTCAAAAAAAAAAAAAAAAAGTTTGTTTTTCTGTTCTTCCGTTAGGAAATATATTTGTAGCCCCAATAAATAGAAATATTACCAAAAAATAAATTGCACCATTCATCAATTTTTTTTGGTTATTTTTAGCTCAACGTAATTATGTTTTTGTTATGTTAAATAAAATGGAGTTCTGTATCATGGATAATTGGTAGGTTATTTATGTTTTTGGAATTTTAATTTTACAAAAGACCAACGAAAAAAATGTGATATTTATGAGTTGTAGCTTTCTTCATGTACCTAGCTAATCGGTTGGTTGTTGTAGCTTTCTTCATGTACCTAATGAGTTGATATTTATGAATTTATGAGTTAAACAAATACTTTGAAGTTTTAGCAATAATAATCCTCAAATTAATTGTACAGAATTTCATGAACAAATTATGTCTTTAAGTGGTCTTAATCTTATTAATACAAGAAATTCATAATAATTAATCAAGACTGACAACGCAGATACATAACGAGTAAAACTATGGTGCTCTTAAAAGTACGGAGACCTCCCATGTTTCTAACTCAAAAATCATATTTAACTATCTCGAAATTTGGATTATGGGTTTCATTAAATTCTTTATATTAAAATATCATAGGATACAAAAAAATTTTATTTTTTGAGTTTTTTTAAGTATTTGTAAAGATAACATGGTTTTATACATTATTTTATTATTATTATTTTTAAGCTATCCTAAAAAAATCTAAAAGAAGTACTTAAAAATTTCAAATAATGGAAAATTTTTGTATCCTATAATATTTTGATATAAAAAATTTAATAAGACCCATAAATCGAAATTTCGAGATAATTAAGTATGATTTTTGAGTTAAAAGTACGAGAGGGCTCATGCTCCTAGGAGTACCGTAGTTTTACTTTTTTTTTTTTTTTTTTGAGGAAACCGTAGTTTTACTCAATACATACCATATATATTCGTGTCCACACAAATAAAAATCCTAATTGGCCTTTTGTGGGTCTCACTGAATATTTTTCATGGCTAACAAATTGCCCACTCATCAAAGATATTACTGGAGATCGATGTTGATCTGATTCCACCAACTTTTCATCTGCCACTTGGTGATGATACACGCAGGGGCGGAACGAGAGGGGGACAGAGGGGGGCTAAGCACCCCTAAGATTTTAGAAATTGTGTGCTGAGAGTATTAATTTGATTGTATTTTATAGAAAATAGTTGATTTGGCACCCTCAAAACTCTGTTTTTATGTCTATGCCTTAACGATTAAAATTAGTAATTGTAAATGTAAAATACATAGAAAGAAGTAATCCAATTTAGAAGGCTGAAGGCCCACTGGCCATCAATTAATAATAGATTATTTCTTTTGAAAACTGCAATTGTCTCAATTCTAAAATTTTGCTGGTTTCTTTATTAGCCGATCAATTCGCTTTCTGTTTTTGGTTTTTTGCCCTATTCTTTTTTACTCTCTGTGACCTCTCTCAAATATCAAAATTAAGAGATTCTATAATTTTGAATCTATTTAATTAGTCTTTTTTTTTTTGAAGATGTTTACTGTTATTTAAAAAATTGTTACTTTTAATTATATTTATGTAGAGTTGGGTTAGGATGTTATACATAACAAAATGACGTTGGTGTTATACATTCGTATCTCAACATTCAACAACCATAACTTCGATGGCCGATCCAAGTCCGATGCATTCTGCATATTGAAATTTTATTGGATACAAAATTTTTCTATTTTTAGAGATTTTTAGAGATTTTTAAAAATTTTTAAAGATTTTTGCAAAAAAAAACAACCTGAATTTAATTCCAAATGGATTATTTTATTATACTTTTTGGCCATCTTTCAAAAATAGTTAAAAATAGTTAGCAATCTCAATAAATAAAAAAAGTTTATATCCTATGAGATTCAATATGTGAAATACACAGGTTGAATCGGATTGGCCATTTATGGTTGTTGAGATGTAAGCGTATAACACCAACGTTATTTTGTTAACACCGTAACCTAACTCTTTTTATGTATGTGGTTGTTTTTTGTCCCTCGGTGTCTCGGCACCCCCCAACTTCAAATCCTGGTTCCGCCCCTGGATACACGTAAGGTATCGAACCTCCTCCATACCCACTTGTGGAATTTTCTTTTGGGCAATTTCATTTCATGTGTATTCTTGAGCAACAGCAACTTAAAAATTGTTCCTGGAAAATTTAAAATGTATAAGGGCAGCAACTACATAATTACTTTGATTGAGAAAAATCAAGCTTTTAAAAAATGTTTAACGGCTCTTAACGGTGGGTGATCATTTAACGATTTGACGTTAAAACGGAATTACACGGCCGTTAAATTAAAAAACGGGTCCTCATTTTCTATATATTTTTTATATTTAAAAATGCTACACAATACACTCTCACAATTATACTTAATAATTAAGTACAAGTAATAATTACCAAACTAATTAAGTACATAAAAAGTTATAAATCTTATGAAAAAATTTAAGACAATAATAATAAAGAATTTAAAATTTTTAATTGTTAATATGTATAGGATAAACATTATTGGGAACTTCTAGACTGTCAATAATGTGCAAACATATTTTAACGGCGTTTAAACGCCTCTAAAACATGGATTTTAACTGATTTTAACGGTTTTAACTTTGTTAAAAATGTTTTTCCACAAATAACCGTTTTCTTACAAATACTTAACATAAGGATCCAAAAAACGGTTTAACGGTTTAAACGAAGTTAAAATTAAATTTTTTAAAAGCTTGAGAATTGAAGTATGAAGAATCAATCTTTGGTCTAGTTGGCTAAGAGCAACGCTCTCCGTGTGAGAAGTCGAAGCCCAAATTGATCTTTATGTCAAAAAAAAAAAAAATTGAAGTATGAACAAGGAAAAAAATGTTAATCGCAAACAAGTTAACATAGTAGTGACCTCTATAATGCGCGATTGTCCTCTACTGCGCAGCAAGGCTGAGGCGCTGGACGACACAACGACCAAAAGATTAGGGGAGTTTTTTGGATTAATCTCAGCCTTTGAAGGAAGGATTAAAGGGATCCGATCTCAGCAGACTGTCTAAATCCTATTCAAATCCTTTTTAAATAAAATTATGCATCTAAGCAAATCCTGATCTTAATTTCTTTTTTTGTTTTTTGTTTTTTTTTTTCTTGAAAAAACCTGATCCTACTTGAGAAAGAACAACAAAATAGGGATAAAAAAACACTAATCAATTTTAAGGACCCAGTCCCACGGTAGAATCCAATCCCACAGCACACAACAGCAAAACCAACCACTCATCAAATCACACGCACGGCGCAACAGTCCGTATCTGCTATAATGCAATAGGATTGCAGGACCCACCAATCAAGATCCAACGACTATCGATTTCATAGGAACATTTTTAAAATAACTTCAACCGTGCGATCTGGATGGGACAGTTTGGTATTCCAGCGCCGCTAAGCAATAAAGCAAACGACCTTGCGAGAATCGATCGGACGCATCAGACTAAAACACAACTCCAACAATGGCACGAATCGAACGGTAATGATTCTGTACTGCTTTTAGGGCAAACTTTTCGAGATTCGTGCTAATATGCTTTTAACGGCTGAGATCCGCTATCATAGGTTGCTTTTTGCCATCACCATTACAGCAGCGGATACGAATCCGAAGAACAAAAAGCATTTCAAAATTCAAAAGGCCATCCTCTTAATTCATATCCCCTGCGGTACTGCATTATGCAGTTCACAGCGTTAGCCGTTGGATTGCCTCCAGAGTCGTGCAGCGCGGATCTCAAAACGATCGAACGGATGGCGCTGTGAACTGCACAATGCAGTACAGCACGGGATGAACACTCCCTCTCTAGCTTCCAAGAGAAGGAACTAAACTTTGAACCCCAATTTGAAACAAACGCAAAAAAGAAGAAATACAATAACAAAGAAAGGAATTTTGCTTCAATCCAAGAAGAGAAGAGGCAATCGGAGAAGAGACAATTAGATTCATAGATAGCAATGTCGTCGGGAGATATCAAGGGTTTCTACCGCCAGAAGAAGAGAGGCGGCGGCGTCGCCAAACCCTCCACCTCCACCTCCAAGAAATCCAAGCAGTCCACCCTCGCCACCACCCATGGCGGCGCCTCGGTCGGGGTTTCCGACACTCCCCAGCCCCCCGCACTCGTGACCCGCGGCGGCGGCGCCGTTGACCTCAAAGGTACAGTCTTTCTTTCTTTCTTGTCCCCTTTAATCAAACCCTAGGTTGCTCTGATTGTTCAATCTCTGACTGTTTGTGTGGTTGAAGGTGAGTTTGGGGACGAAGAGGAGGCGCTGAGGCAGTTCGACATGGACATGAGGTACGGGCCGTGTATCGGGGTGGATCGCCTGGAGCGCTGGGAGCGTGCGGATGCCATGGGGTTGCACCCGCCGAGCCATGTCCGGGAGCTCCTTGCCGCTCCTCCTGGTAACCTTCAGTGCCTCTGGGAAGGCCGTGTTTAGATCTGATTGATTGTGCCCAATTGAGGCGTTTAGGGTTAGGAATGGTTGTTGTAGTAATTTAGATTTCTTGCTGCTCGCAAGTGTTAAATTAACAATGCCAAGCATCAAATTGTGAACTGATATGGTGTTTGTTTGTTTACATCTCCTTTGATCGATCATGTTGTTCATTCATTGCTTTATTGTTGATCTTTGCTCCGAGGCATTGCATTGCATTAGGGGAGAATGATGGGCGTAAAAGGGGAATATCAGCAACAGATTATGAAGTTCATGCCCAATTTGAATGGATGCATTTGGTATATAATCTTATGTATGTTTGCAATGAGGGGGGATAGGTAATAGTGGGCTTTGGAACTTGGTTAAAGAAGATGTATGCACATAACAATAGTTAAAAGATTTTAAATTTAGTTTTCATTTCAAGTTTTCAACCAAGAAGTATCTACAGTATGTTGGACAATCTGAGTTGGATTTGGGAATTTTGGTAAAAGCCTAAACCTGAACTGTTATCCTGTTGTATCAGTTTGTACATCTGATTTTACTGTTTTTAGTCATTATTCTTCCCCTTTGCTGTTAGTAGATTGGCATTAACTAAAATCAAAATGCTGTTAGTAGATTGGCATTAACTAATATATTTCTGATTGACAAATACGGTACAACGTGGTATATAACTGTATAAGAAAATGTATAGTTAAATTATTAACCTTTTCTGAACTCAGTCACCAAAAAAAAAAAAAAATGAAGTACTTAAGGCGTGAGGCCGTGAGCACCTTACTTATCTTAAAAAAAAAGAAAGAATTTAGAGGTGTGTTTTAACTAACAAAAGAGTGGAAATTTGGTGCTTCTTAAACATTTGCTTCATGAATCCTGACGCCAAATTGCTTCCTAGAGGATCAAGGGCTGTGATGGCATGAGTAGATTGAATCCAAGGGCTCCAATTGAAGGAAAGATCCTGTAGGCGCCAGAAATTGGAGAAACTCAGTTGTCAGAGATTAATTAGGCGCCAGAAACATTTGAAACAAGATCTAACGGTGCAGCTTGAAACAAAGACACAGATCCAAAGGCCAGAAATTAAGAAAGCATATATATTACAAACAAAATTGTAATGTGCAGAACAAAGTAAAAATTAATAATTATCAACATTAATCATTTCTTCCGTGAAACTTCTTCACAAATAACTTCCCCAAAAAAGGTGAGATACCATATCTGAATTAAACCCATATTGTAGCAGTAAAATATTCTATTTATTAACTTTTATTATTATAATAACAACAATTATTTTATAATTGGCTTATAAATTACTCTCGGTCTTTCATATACAATTCCAGTTTCTCGTGCCAGATAACAAAATTGAGGAAAAACAAATGAACTTCAATAGAGTAGAAGGACAATAATATATAGCGCATTTAATAGTTCACCATATTATACATTTCAACTGAATGTGAGATCGAAAAGCAAGAAGATAAAGAAAACTTAAAGAAAGTTGTTCCTAATCCTGGAGCTAATTAAACTGAAGCAAATTAAACCAATAGGCAGATGTGTATAAGCCTTCCAAGAACCCAATTCAATTCTTGAAAACCATTCACAGAACCAGCTGCCTCTCAGCTTTAATTTGTTCCATATATATCACAGTATAAATACATAGATATAACCCTTCCATTCCAAGCATCCATCCATCCATCCTTGAAACCCAGATTGAGATCACCCTCTTAATTAACTAATTTCCTCATACCTATAATGGCCGAGCTCAATCGCAGGCAAGCCTTGATTTCAGCCTACGAAAGGTACAAGATTGCTGCGGAAGCCCTGCAGGAAGAGCTGCGACTGTCATTCAGCCAACCCGGCCTCCCCGTCGACCGTGACCTGACTCTTACCAAGGCATTGGTCAACTTTACATTCAAGAATCAGTACGTCCTGACACGGCTCGAACGATTAGTACTTGGGTGTTATGTTGGACAGCCCAGAGTCAGGAGACTGTCGGAGAGCATCTGCGCCAGAATGAATGCTGCTGGTGTCAGAGAGCAGCCTCGCACGCTTGAATCGACTTCACAGCAGTTGGAGAATCTGGAGATTAATGAGGAAACTCGGCGTGCTATCATGGCACGGCCATTGGACAACAACAAGGCTGCTTTGCGTGAGGAATCCACTCAGCAGGAGGTCCTTCAAGCCAATGCACCGACTGAGGAGATGGAGGTTGCTGAATCATCTGATTCAGCAAAAAATGCACCGACTGAGGATACGGAGGTGGCTGAATCATCTGATTCATCTGACAAAACCAGAAGTGACGACACGGCTGCACAGGACATGGCTTCTTCAAACCTTGACCCAGATAAGACTGATTGAGTCTGCAAGTTCAAAAGATACCGGTTCTATGTTTGCATCTCTTCATTGTTCTTTTTCTTTTTCTTCTTTCTTGGTATCTTGGTTTCTTGTAGTGAAATATAGGCAATACTGATGTACTGAGATGAATTTCTATTGGAATGTTTTTGAGGAATATATATTTTCATCGAGTTAATTGCTTAATTACACTTAGAATCTTGTTTTGTAATGGATAAATGACATGGATCTTGACATATTGTGTTCTTCCAGTATGTGAGATTGATCTTCCTTATCTTCAGTATTTTTTTTGCTCTATTAAGTGTTCAACAAAAGTTCTTTCGTAATAATGCAAGATCATGCTTCTTTGGTGTTTTTGTACAAGTAAACGAAGTGTTTAAGGATTGTCAGACCAACATTACTGAAAATTCTGAATTTGAAAATAAATTGTGCCGATCAATAGTCGATACTTGGTATTTAAAACCTGTACCACCAGTACAAGGTCCCGCACAATGATGACACCTGGTATTAGATGAAGCTATTACATCTGGTACAAGGTGATCTATCACAAATTTTACATCCAAAAAAAATAGTTAGCCAATCAATAATTGATACTCGTCACTGGCAATCAGGCATTAAGCAAACTGCACAAATTACTTGTACCACTGGTACGTACGAGGTCTACCACAACAAAACCTAGTATGTGAATTACTCAAAAGTCTAAATGTTACTGAAATTCTTTTACACAGTCTCGGTATCTGTGCTGGTCGTAATACATTTTAATTCCACAAAAGGCATTTCAACATGCCTCAATTTTCAAAATTAAGTACTTCAAATTAAGTCCATAGCATCAGCTTGGACTGCATGAAATGGACAAGAATTTTATTGCTTTGTTAAACATCAGATTCAATGTTGTGGATACAAGCACAAAAGATTTGTGCAATGTACCAGTGAAAAGTACAAAAATGAACATAGCAGTAAATAATGCTAACCGCACCCAAAATAGAACCACGCGGCAATGTGGACTACCGAGAAACCAAATGACTTGTAACCAAACTACTCAAACGGATCTAAATCTCAAGTCACGAAGCAAACAAACAAAATATATAAGCTCCCAAATGAGTGAAGACCGAAGATCAATTATCCAGTAAATCGTCCTCAGAATTAACAGCCCTGATTATTGATTAGAATAAAAGTTTCGAGTCCAACAAGTTCCAAACATGAGCTTAGTAAGCAATAAAAATTATCCTTTTTATGAGTTAAGATGCCACCTCTCGGTATTGAGAATTTCCCAGTTTCGATGGTGAGGAGAAAACAAAAACACTGGTAAATGCATCATAAGATATCTTTTTTTCCAATTTCATTTACGACTCAAGATAGTTTTACTGGCACCCGGCTTAGGCCCTTTTAATTAGCTCCAATAATCAATATTTGGACTCTAATAAATCTGTATTTCCAACTAAAGCATCACCCAAGTATTTATGAACGTCTCCAAATCACTTTACTTGTCATCTTAACTTCGGAGTTCGGATAATCTATTAAATGGTTACCAACTTACCATTTTGCATGGGGTTGATAAATTGTAATCATCTCAATCTCATGAAGATATTCTCAAGATTAGTGTTGGTTCATTATTTCCTTGACTTAATTTCTTCTTGAGCTTTTCATCATCTCAAATTTGATTTCATTTTTATTTTTATTTTTTTTATTTATTTTATTTTTTTGCCTTTGTGAGACCTTTATAAGTTACATGCACCAGCACATTTACATTGTTTCAAACTTTCAAACCATCAAACATTTTGCAAATTGGAAAAAATCAAGCAAGGGACTTATACCACTGATATTACTCACAAACTCTCATGTTCAGGCACATAAATCAGATCTTAATCACAAAAATTACTATTCATGGCAAATGTTATTGTAAAGGTATCCTGATTAAAACATGTAAAACTGTAACAATATAATCAACTGCAATTCACAACCCAATGGGAAGCTGTAGATGGGAATTCATGGTACAAATTGACTGTTAAAATATTTTATAAGTTTTGAGATTTTAGGTTTACTGGTTTGGCAATTCTCACACACTTTTACTGTGACTTTAAAATTGCCATCTACTTCAGACTGAAACCAGCGCCTAAACATGTCAAACTGTCAAACTGACAAAACTACTGCAGCTTTTCAAAGATCTAATCTACACTTTCTAAGGATTCAAGAACAGATTGAATTTTCACATAACTAATTAATCCACATTAATTTTCAAAGATTCAAGAATGTAAGACAGGAATAATTCTAGCACTTAATTACAAAGCAATCCTCTGGAAAACAAAAGAACAAGAAAGAAAGAAAGAATGTTCGAAAGAAAAGAAATCATTCTCTTAGAAAGGCATCTCAGTACTTTACATATCCGCCAAAACCAACAACCCGACAAGAAACAAGAAGAAAAAGTAAACATCAAGAACAAACGTAAACGCCTGTTGCTTCTGAACTAACTAATTTGTTGCATCACCAGAAAGTTTTCATGTTCTTGCAGAAGGGGGCAAGACTCATACATCACCAGGCAATATTTTTCATGTTTGTACACTCAAAAGTGCGATCAATTAACCGCTGGTAGGGCTGCCAGATCCAGCATTTCCTCCCGTCGAAGATCCGGTGCTCGTTTGTCCAGCCGTGCTGGGTACCCCTGCTTCTATTGCTGCAGCCAGTCCAGCATTTTGTCCCATCCTCGCCTCAGCATTACCTATCATTGGTTCCAACATACGGTGCGCGTCCCGCTTAACTCTCTCCTGGACCTCAACTACGTCCGACGGCTGTGCTGGCGGTGCGACCCCCGCAGCTGTCGCGTTCCTCATGTTGCGCAGCCCCTGTGTCAGCAACTCAGCCTTGGTCGTCAGGTCACCGAGGCCTTCTACAGCTACGCCATGCATTTCCTTGTAGAGATTCTCGTTGTCCCTTTTGAATCTGTTGAAATCCGCCTCAAATGCGTCGTCGGTGGGGAGGCCAACGGAGCGTGCAGCTCTTAGAACGTCATCCATCAACTTCCGGGTGAAACTCGTGTACATGATATGGACCGGAATGAAGGAGGCAATTTGTTGTGCCATGGTTGAGGATTGGTAGAAGAAATCGAATTGAAGGGAATTGATGTGATGAAGATGGTATCTTGAGTTGTTCTTGGTTGTCTTAATTTATGGAAGGAATGAATTGAGGAATGGATCAAGAATTCAAGATGGAATGCATGTGTGATCTGTATCTGTATCTATTTATAATGTGATGCAACAAGTACAGGGGTTTAGGCCAGGTTCAAACTTCAATTCCGTTGTGCTTGTGCAACTGCAACACCAGGTTTTAATCAGTATTAGTTCTTGAAATTGCTTGAATTCTTGCAGTCTGAGCGTAGTACTACACGATTGGTTTTTTTTTTTTTTTTTTTTTTTTTCTGAAATTCTAACTGTGTTATAACAGACAGGTTTTAATATTTTCATCTAATTAATAATAATAAATTAAAGTAACTTTGTTATTGTAAACTGTGACCTGCCTGAGCCCATCACCAAACTTTCCTTTATGTGATATCAATACCATTACCAGTTAAGCTCATGGAGTCATTATGTGAGTGCACCAAATTTTGATTTATATGACTAATAAATTTTTTATATCAAAATCTTATGGGATACACAAATATGCTATTTTTAAAAATTTTTAAGTATTTGTTTGAGGTTTTTAAAAGTGATATATAAAATATTGATTATTTTATTAATATTATATAGTCACTATTGGGTTTTGAATTTGGGAGACATGTTTTTTTGAATTTTAAATTTGCAATCACAACAAGTTTTAAGTAGCTTTAACTTTACTTTTGTATAGGATAATACTTGTATTTCAATTTTCTTTTCTTCTTTTCTTTTATCTGTAAATTATTTTATTTGTTTAATGAAAAGCTTAAGTAGGCTTTTTAACATTCTTACCTTAAAATAATTTTGGGCCTTACAAACTTCCGTGAAATCATTTAGAATTTCTTTAGTCACAATGTATTTACTTTTTTTTTTTTTTTCCAATAGGACTCTAAACTCAATTTCTACTCCTTATTAAACACGTAAACGTCTAAATCCGACAATGGTCACGATTTTTTTAATCAACATTCAAAATGGATATCAACCACTGGATATATAGGGGATTTTTCTACGGCGCCGCGTCTATGCAAAAATCTTCATTTAGTTTATTTCGCATTTGTTACATTCTTGACTCTTGAGAATATATATGGGAGTGCCCTGTTTTGAAAAAAAATTCATTGTCAATTATCGTATTTTGAAATAATTATTGTATAAACTTTCGGTCTTAAGAATTAAGACTTAATACTTCATTTATAAAAGCCGACCCTGCTTTGAAAAGAACCAAAAATGACAGTTTCTTGTTCATTTCATGCAGCCCAAGCTGATCTATAACTAAGACTTGATACTTGCTCATTTCAAGTTCATTTAGAAGAGAAGAGAAAGGTAACAACATTAATTCATTCAATTCAAGAATCATTCTTCGGTAACAACATTAATTCATTACCTGCTGTTCTTTGTGCAACCCAGGTACACTGGTTTGTCTGTCACCCTGCTAAAGGAAAGTAGAGGAAGAATTCGGCATAACTGAAATCATAATTGTTGGTATTTGGGTTGAAATCAGCTGTTCATGACTCCTATATGTGTGTTTTTTCATTAAAATCGTAATTGTGGTAATTCGTTTGCATGACATTGTCTCAGCTGCGTACCAGTTGATTTTTTTGGTTGAATTTGGTGCATTTCTTCCTCTCTTGCATGCCTAATTTGGTGTATACATGAGCACTCTGTTCATGACCTCTTACCAAGATTTGATCTTGAAATGATGAACCATATGCTTCTTCCCAGATTTCATCATAATTAAGATGGATAGATTGTAGGACTAACAGTTCTGGTACCTTGTTTTGTAGTCTATTAATTTGCTGATTGTGATGATTGAACTGATCAGAGATCCATAGATACTGAATAAATTCTTCTATTTTGCACGTACAGTAAGACTTGATCTTTACATTAATTTATATATTTACATGCATGTTTAATTAGATGTATATATGTAGTTACTGCCTAATTATTTCATTAGTAGTGTACTGTACCGCCTTAATTAAATATTATATACATACTGATATAAAAGATCAATGTAGGTGGTCGCGATGGAAAAACTGGTGATACGTACAAATTACTTCACCAAACAACCCCAATGGGTCTCAAGGAAACAAGCTCCTCTCATTTCTCGGGATGCCTTGTGTAATCTTTCTCTACAGCTCCATATTCTTTACTTATCCTTGTCCGATCCAGGATACAGAGAAGAGAGTGTGTTGGATAAGTGTGTACATCGTATCCATATTCTTTACTTATCCTTGTTGCTAATCAGCAATTGCAAGAAGATGAAACAGATGCGCCCGACGTCAGAGGTTCAGAAATGGTGGAAGAATCATACAACATTGCTCTTCATCCTGTCTTCTATGTTCCCAGCATCGCTGTACTTTGGCAAGATGCCTCAGTTCTCAAAGCTCATTATTTGCATTGTCGCTGGATCTATGGCGTTGACAGTTCCCATCGTTCCCCGCATTCTAGAGAAATTATTTCTGCTTGAAGGTACACCATGTCTGTCACACTAGCTCACTGCTTTTAATTAGCTTTTTGAATGTTATATAGCTCGATCTTGTTGCGGCAATTAAGGTACAATTAATTTATACATGTTCTAGTTGTAAGATACTTACTGCATGCTTAATTTGTCCAAAATCAGGGAATCATGTTACAACTGAAGGGAAGCACACAAGTCTCGAACTAATTACCCAACGAATACCCATTTGGAGCATGATTATGTTGGCTTCAATGGATGACCCAAAGAGCCTGTTATCCAGCATGATCGTTTGTTGTACCCATGTTCTAGTTCATATGCACATGGAGATGCTTTCCCAACTATCTTCCTCTAAACAGCATCCAACCAAAGCCCGAAAAATGCTGGCACTAGCACTGACTCAGGGTGTAGCTATGGTACCTGTCCTTGCGCACTCTCCTAGTGATGTGATGTGGACCTGTTATGTGGCTGAAATTCCGACAATTTGGCATGCCTTTATGAAGCTACAGAAAACACAACCATATATTCCATGGTTGGCCGTTGTTTACGTAAGTTTCGCCAGAATTTGTTTCTTACATCCACAGTTGCATTTACGGAGAGGTCGATGTCTGTTCTGGCTTGCTGGTCTCTTGGCTACATTGCTTAAGAGTCATCGGATATGGAGGAAGTTAACCGCTCCCCTATTGTTCCTCATGATTGCTATGCTCCCACTCTCTGTAATTAATGAGACGACGATGGAGCCCATTTTGAAAATCTGGGTCTGCGTTATATCTGGGTTTATTCTAGGATTGATTCTAGTGCTTCGCATTATTCTTCAGAGTACTTTTTCAGCAGAAGGTAGGTACTAAGTGCATGTTATAATTACAATTATCAATTATTTCTTCTTATCTTAGCTAGCTAGATTTTCTTGTGGTAAGGTATAGACTTAATTAGTTCCAGTGCTTGTGAGTTGTATATACTATATATATAGATTTCCTCTCTGATTTAAATTTATTTTTGCAAGTTACAGAGTCTGAAATCAATGTAAAATGAGTTCATGGAGTTCTGAAAATTTACTAATTATGAATGGGAATTTTAAGTACATTTCTGCTCACAGAATTAACACCTTTTGTTGGTAAGATCGATGCTGGAATATATATATCTATACAATTAATTACTTTCTTTTGATCATAAGACAATCAATTAAGTTTAATTTATATATTTCAATTGTACTTTTACAGGAAATGTTGATTGTGAAGCAAAGATGCTGGATCTTGAAGTGACCGCAAAAATTCCCCTGTGGCTTGTGCTGTTGTTTTTGTCCCTCCATGATTCAACTCTACTCTTTCACAGCACAGTATTCTTCGTCATAAATATCAACCATCTATACATTCAAGCATTGCTGCTCAAGAGTTTCCATCTGGTATCCTTGAAACAGTACCATCAAGCAAGGATGTGGATAAAACTAATGCTATTTTTAATAGTGGCTCCCATAATTGTGGTTTGGCTTGAACATGAACACAATTTGTGGGAGGTCTACTTGGGAGAAATGCCCAGAATTTGGCAGGGGCTTATGTCTTTGCGTGAGGCTGGAATAATAGACGAAGACAAGAAGGAATGATGCTGATGTGATACTTAAAGCTTAATTGGCATATCTCAAAGATTTTGCCACTCTATTGTTGATAATTCTAGCTGCTGTTTGGCTTTGTACTCTGTTGATAAAACTGTCAAATGGTTGCAATTGCTTTTCTTTTCTTGCCAGCTTGTCCCAGGTTGGTGAGGCTTTTAGTTTTAGGCATGTAATTCAGTTAGTGATATATATATATATGTGAATCTTTCATCTGCAGTTGATTTCCATTTGTTATATTGGCGAGCAATTGCTTTTGTGATATATAATATATATATGTTTGATCGATCCTTCACTTTAGTAAGCTGATTGATTGTCTTTCTTTTCAGAAAAAAAAAAAAAAAGTAACCATGGTTACTCCTTTCATTTCTTTTTGAAAGCAATATATTTTACAAAGTCATAATTATGGCAAAATTTACTCCCATTTTGGTTGATTGTCCATTTCGCATGGTTAATGATAATGATAATAATATTGTTTTAGTTAAGGATTGAATTAGGAAGCTTGCTTGTACAACTTGAGAACTGTGGCACGCCTCAGATGATTGGCCTCTTTGCCTGTTTTGCACAAGTAACTAAATTAACCTATTATAGAAACAAGAAAAGAAAAAAAAGGAAAATCAATACTTTTTTTAGGCATCAGTGTCCCAACTTGTATGGTATAAATTCTCTATCTCTATGATGGGAATATCGATGATCTTAATGGGAAGGTGTGAATAGAGTAGTTCAAGGGACCTGTTCGATCGGAATATCGATGATCTGAAATTAAAAGGTTGAAATCTAATAGAAATCTCAGTAGAAATTATCTGAAGTTATTTTGAAGTCAGGAAAAAAGATTGCTGGGTAGTTCTTGATTTTTATTTTTTGTTACTAAAGAAATTCTAAATGATTTCACCGAAGTTTGTAAGGCCCAAAATTATTTTAAGGTAAGAATGTTAAAAAGCCTAATTAAGTTTTTCATTAAACAAATAAAAGAATTTACAGATAAAGAAGAGAAAAAAAAAAGAAATTGGAATACAAGTATTATCCTATACAAAAGTAAAGTTAAAGCTACTTAAAACTTGTTGTGATTGCAAATTTAAAATTCAAAAAAACATGTCTCCCAAATTCAAAACCTAATAGTGACTATATAATATTAATAAAATAGTGAGTCCGGTTATAGTGATATGCATATCACGGTTTTACCGTGCTATGTAGTCCTTATCTCCGTTTTCGGTATCCAAATAGTCGATCCGAACTGCTCAACTTAATCTTTATATCAAAATATACTAGCAAACCAAATTTTATGATTTTTAGAAAATTTTTGCTTTTTTTAATGATGGTGAGAAAATGACTACATCTAAGGGATCTGGTTTATGCAAAAATAATGATTTTCTTCCCATCATTAAAAATAGCAAAAAAATTTTAAAAATCGTAAAATTTGGTTTGTTAGTATATTTTGATATAAAGATTAAGTTGAGCGGTTCGGATCGACTATTTGGACACCGAAAACGGAGATACGGACCGCATAGCACGGTAAAGTGTGATATGCATATTACCGTAGCCTAATTCATATTTTATGTATTACTTTTAAGAACCTCAAAAAAATACTTAAAAATTTTCAAAAATAAAAGATTTTTGTATCACATATGATTTTGATATAAAGAATTTTTTAGTTATATAAATCAAAATCTGGAGGTGATTTCACGGAATGACTCGAGTTTGATTGGTAATTAATTGTATCACAAAAATGAAAGTTTGATGAAGGGCTCAGGCAGGTCACAGTTTACTACAACAAAGTAATGTCTATCTTTTGCCAATGTTGAGTGAAGAGAGTGTCAAATAGTAAGTTACTTTTATTTATTATTATTAATTAGATGAAAATATTAAAACCTGTCTGTTATATATAACAGAATTATAAGTTTACAGAAAACCAATCGTGTAGTAATACGCTCAGACAGCAAGAATTCGAGCAATTTCAAGAATTAATACTGATGAAAACCCGGTGTTGCATTACATTATAAATAGATGTAGATATAGAACACACATGCATTCCATCTTGATCCATCCCTCAATTCATTCATTCATTCCGGTGTTAGTTACCGTCTTAATTTCCTTTCATAAACCCGACCCGACCTGACAAACCCGCCCGAATCAGACCCGACCTAACCCGAACCCGACCCGACCCGACCCGATTTTTCAGATAGTCAAACTTACCCAAACCCAACCCAACCCAACCCGGTCTGACCCGATACTCGACTTGAACGACAGTTAGGCAACCCGAAACCCGACTCGACCCAACCCGAGACGACCCGAGATCCGACTTGAACGGCAGTTAGGCAACCCGAAACCCAACCCGACCCGAGACAACCCGAGACCTGATATTATTCTAGATTGCATACCTGAAACCCGATCCGGACCCGATCTAAACCCGAATTACCAGCCCAAGACAACTCAAAATTGGATGACTCGAAACCCGACACGACCTGAAATAGTACGGTCAACCCCATATAACATGTTGCACAACATACAGGCTGGAAAAATCATTTTGGAATACTATCTTGCGATATCTTCATTGTGATTGTTTTCTATTTTTCTTAGGAGAGCAATTATTTTATTTGTTTCCTTTTTTGAGCACTTGACAAAAGAGTATTTTGCTTCTGCTGTATTAAAACGAGACAAGCATCATTGCTGTAGCTTGTAATTTTTACACAAAAGCTATTAATAAAATTTGGGAGGGAGGGAGATTTCTGGGAGTTTTGTGTCACCTTTGTTTTGCTATATGGTATCAGAGCGAAGGTCGATTGGTTGTACTGATTGCTGATGGCTATGCCGAAGGTGATCTAGATACTCCATCTATCCTGATTTTTGCTGGTACGATTGAGTCTTGTGTGACAAACTTGTTTTTTGTCCCTCCTCCTAACAAAGTGTTATTCTCCACATCCACCTCTCAGTTTTACAATTTTACCACTTGATATCATGGCTGAAGAAAATCAAGAGAAGTCTAGTAAGTCTCTTGTCAATTTTCTGTTGAATGGTGATAACTACCTGCACTGGGCCCGTGCCATTAAGATTGCACTTGGAGGGCAGTCTAAACTCGAGCACATCCTTGGCAGAACTGAGACTAAGGAAGATGGTGCTTGGGAAGTGAATGACCTGCGAGTTATGTCACAGATTTTAAATTCCATAGAACCAAAACTCTATGGTATTTTTGCCTATGCAAACAATTCTAAAGAATTGTGGGACTCGATATTTGAAATGTATGGAAATGCTAACAACTCTTCTCGAGTTTTTGAAATACAGCAAAGTATCTCATCTCTTAAACAGGATCAAGAGCAGTCCTTTCTAGAGCACTTTGGAGTCTTCAAGCAGAAATGGGAAGAGCTCCGTCAGTACCGACCCATTGCTGCAACGGTGATAGAATACATCAAGCGGGAGGAACAAGACAAAATTTTTTTATCTTCTAGCCAGTCTCACGTCTGACTATGAAGAAGTAAGAAGAGAGATTCTGATGCGACCAGAATTGCCATCGCTGAACTCTGTGTGTGCCATCATTCAGAGTGAGGAGACCCGCAAAAGAGTAATGGGAAAAAAGGTACCTGCAACTTCTCAAAATTCTGAAAACTATGCACATTTTTCTACCACTAGGACTGGTGACAGTAACAAATGGATCAAGGGAAATGATAAGAAAGGTGCTCGATTTTTTTGTGACCACTGCAATCGAAGCGGGAACTCCAAAGAGAGGTGTTGGGTGTTGCATCCTCACCTGAAACCTGCTCGCAATAGGTCTGATGAGGCAAACTTGGTGGCAAATTCTGAAAATGGTGGTTTCCAACACAAATTGGAGCATATCACTAAACAGATTGATTTTTTGATGAAGAAGTATACCACTGACAATGAATCAACTCATGCTGGTTCAAGTAGAGAGTCTCATGTTGCTCAACACACTGGTAATGGTTTTGCACTTTCTACTTCTTTTTCAAAAATAATTGTAGACTCAGGAGCCACTGATAATATGTTCACCTCCACTGAATTGTTAACAAAATTTCAACCTGAAATAAGTTACTCACATGTTACTGTAGCAAATGGTTTGGTAGTACCGACAAAAGGAACAGGAACAGCTCAAATTTTTTCAAAAGATATAAGTGTAATTGTGGTACCGGAGTTAAAGGCAAATTTGCTATCTATCAGCAAATGTACTAATCAACTGGGTTGCAATGGTCAATAGATTGGTGGATGATTGGTGAAGGTAGTCTTTCAGGACAGAATTTCCGGGAGGACGATTGGTGAAGGTAGCATGGTCAATAGATTATATGTATTAGAACCAAACCAGTTGGCGTTTTCTACAATCAATGCAAGATCTTCTCTACTTTGGCACAAGAGATTAGGCCATCCGTCTGATAGAGTCTTAAAACATTTTGAAAATTCATGATTCCAATAAATATGAACCTTGTCAGTTTGCTAAACTTCATAAACTACCATTTCCCAAACATTCTAATATATCTGATGATATTTTTGATCTTGTTCATTCTGATGTGTGGGGAAATGCACCTGTTGAGTCTAAAGAGGGTTTTAAATATTTTGTCACATTTATTGATGATAAATCCCGTGCAACTTGGTTATACTTGCTGAAATCCAAAAAGGAGGTATGTGAGAAATTTCAATTTTTATTGCAAAATGATTGAGAATCAGTTTGGTAAAAAAGTTAAAATCCTTAGAAGCGATAATGGTACTGAGTACATGAATCATGAATTTCAAAATTTCCTGCATAACAATGGTATAATGCATCAAACTTCTTGCGTTGGTACTCCCCAACAAAACAGTGTGTCCGAAAGAAAAAATCGACACCTACTTGAAATGACTCGTGCCTTGCTGTTTTCAGCTCATTTACCTAAAACCTATTGGGCCGATGCTGTTCTTGCTGGTTGTTATTTGATAAACAGACTTCCTAGTCGGATTCTTGATTTTCGAAGTCCAATGGAAATTCTATACAATAGGAAATTCAATTTGTCTCACTTGCGTGTATTTGGTTGTGTCTGTTATGTACATTCACAAAATGCAAGGAAATTAGATCCACATGCACGAAAATGTATCTTTGTTGGTTACTCTTCCACTCAGAAAGGATATAGGTGTTATGACCCAAAAGAAAAACGTGTTTTTGTCTCTAGAGATGTACGATTTGATGAAAACAAGATGTTTTATGCAACAGAAAATCAGGGGGAGATAATTACATGCAAAGATTTTCAGATTGCTAACAAAGATTTTCAGGTTGTTGCCATTCCAGTAGATCACCAATACGGGCCGAGCCAAACTGAATTAAGTCGAATTGACAATTTTTCTGAAACTCGTGATGGGCCTAGCGTTGCTGATGGTGCAAATTCAACTAGTGAGGATCCAAGCTCAACTCATG
Source organism: Cyperus esculentus (assembly GCA_030179965.1). NCBI lineage: Eukaryota > Viridiplantae > Streptophyta > Magnoliopsida > Poales > Cyperaceae > Cyperus > Cyperus esculentus. Next base: position 2,949,351 of record JASGLE010000003.1, on the reverse strand, counting down.
AAACTGAGAACGTTTCCTCTGGGCTAAATCAGATGAGAGCCCTATGGCAGATTCTAATAGAATCAAAAATGAAGAAGTTCAAGTACATGCACAAACATCTCCGGTGCGCAGATCAACTCGTATGACAAAACAACCTGCCAAGTTCCAAGACTTTGTGACTTATCACACCACGCCATATCCAATACAAGAAGTTGTCAGGTATGATAAAATTTCTCCAAATTTCTATTCCTTCTTGGCTCAAATTGAAAAGGGTTCTGAACCAGACAACTTTGAGGAGGCCAAACGAGATAATAATTGGGTTAATGCCATGAATGATGAACTTGATGTATTGAAACGAAACCAAACATGGGATCTTGTCAAACTACCAGATGGAAAACACACTGTCGGGTGTCGATGGATTTACAAAATCAAGTACAAAAGTGATGGATCTTTAGAACGGTACAAGGCCAGATTAGTTGCCAAAGGGTATACTCAGACTTATGGAATAGATTACAAGGAGACTTTTGCTCCTGTGGCCAAGATGAATACTGTTCGAACTCTCATGTCAGTCGCAACTAATTATCATTGGCCATTATTTCAAATGGATGTGAGAAATGCCTTTCTTCAAGGGGATCTAGAAGAAGAAGTTTACATGGACTTGCCGCCTGGTATACCTGTACCAAGAGAAAGTGGTCTTGTCTGTAGGTTAAAAAAGGCAATTTACGGATTGAAGCAGTCACCAAGAGCCTGGTATGGTAAGTTGAGCTCGGCTCTTGTTAAAGTCGGTTTTAAGAAGAGCGACGCAGATTCTTCAATGTTCACCAAGAATTCCAACAAAGGGATCATTGTTATCTTAATCTACGTGGATGATTTGGTGATTACAGGAAGTGAGCTAAATGGCATCGAAGCTCTTAAGCGCCACTTAAGTCAAGAATTTGACATTAAGGATTTAGGTACTTTAAAATACTTTTTGGGTATTGAAATTGCTCGCTCACAAAAAGGTTTGTTTCTTTCTCAAAGAAAATATGTTCTGGACCTCCTTAGAGAAACAGGTAAGTTAGGTACCAAACCTGCTAATATTCCTATGGACTTTAGTCAGAAAGTTGTTTCTGATAATGAACCTCTCAAAGATATTGGTGCATTTCAAAGACTTGTAGGCAAATTAATATACCTTACTATTACCAGACCCGATATAGCGTATGCAGTAAGCTATGTTAGTCAGTTTATGCAAAAACCTATGAAGGGACATTTGGAACTCATTAATCAAATATTAAGGTATTTAAAGTCAGCGCCAGGAAGATGTATATTAATGAAAAAACATGGTCATGCTAAAATAGTAGGTTATACTGATGCCGATTGGGCCGGAAGTCCGCTTGACAGAAAGTCTACTACAGCATTTTGCGTATTTGTAGGAGGAAATGCAGTTACATGGAAAAGCAAGAAACAAGCAGTCGTGGCTAGGTCTAGTGCAGAGGCCGAATACAGGGCTATAGCAGCGGCAACAAGCGAGATAATTTGGCTAAGGTTGTTGCTTAAAGAGTTGGGACACAATTTAGATGATTGTTCTACTACACTATTCTGTGATAGCCAAGCTGCAATTCATATTGCCACAAATACAGTTTTTCATGAAAGGACTAAACACATTGAAGTGGATTGTCATTTTGTGAGAGAGAAGATCTTGAATAAAATCATTGAAACTGCATACATCCGAAGTGCTGATCAAATAGCGGACATCTTCACAAAACCATTGCCTAAGGGAATTTTTGAAGCATTGAAGAGCAAGTTGACCTCCGATGATCTCTACAGATCAACTTGAGGGGGAGTGTTGCACAACATACAGGCTGGAAAAATCATTTTGGAATACTATCTTGCGATATCTCATTGTGATTGTTTTCTATTTTTCTTAGGAGAGCAATTATTTTATTTGTTTCCTTTTTTGAGCACTTGACAAAAGTGTATTTTGCTTCTGCTGTATTAAAACGAGACAAGCATCATTGCTGTAGCTTGTAATTTTTACACAAAAGCTATTAATGAAATCTGGGAGGGAGGGAGCTTTTTAGGAGTTTTGTGTCACCTTTGTTTTGCTATATAACACAACCCAAACAGTCCGACCCGATGCGATCCGACTCGACTCGATCTGATCTTAAGAGCATTCAAATTTGATTAAGCTAGAATTGAAAATGACATGTGTGTTATATCAATTCATATTATCAATGCGACTCCAACGATTCTCTTATTTTTAACTTTGATTTTAATTATTAACTCGAGAGGTCAAGACTAGATCAGATGACCGGAAAGTTGATCCGAATCGAAACCCGACTTGACCCGACCCAACTTAACCCTTGACCTGACAAAAGGTGACACATGTCGACCCGAGACCCGACCCGGCCGGACCTGAACCGACCCGTGACCCGATCAAAAGATGGTCTTGTTGACCCGAAAACCCGACCCGCCCTGACCAAACTCGACCCGTACCCGATTAAAGATGGTCTTACTGACCCGAAAACCTGACCCACCCTAACCTGACTCGACCCATGACCCGATAAATGGTGGCTACTGCTCACCCGAAACCCGACCCGCACTGACCCGACCCGACCCACAACCCGAATTCTGCCTGGTCAAACTAACTCGAACCCGCCCGACCCGACCCGATTGCCACCACTAACGGTAACCAGTTGCCTCAAAAGCCCGTTTATTTAAATATTTTTTTTTATCCTCATAATGTAGCTTGTGAAATTAAGGCAAGTAACACTATATTCTATATATGTATCTATATCCCTCAAAAAAATAACATAAACATTGGTACCGTTCAACAATTAGTAAACCAAAACATATAGAAAGTCAATATATATATAGTATTAGAATAAAATTGGTAACACATTTTACAGCCGTTTATTTGTACTTTTATTTGTGGGACTAACTAGTTTACTATATAGTATTGTAACACATTCTGTGTGCACGCATCCACCTTAACATAATAAACAATTTAAACATTCTTATTCGTTTCATTATGGTTTCTCTTTGTACAAAAAATTACTCATAATAATGATGTAACAAATTTTAAAATTAAAATTCACCAATTACTTAATTTGTTTCTATATTTTTTTTTAAATTCAAATTGGGGTAATTTGTCCGTAATTCCTTTTTAATAATCATTCATAGATCTTAATCAAATATAAACCGAGTTTATTCTGTAAAAAAAAAAAACAAGAATGTATTCAGCGGTTCATAGATCTCAATAGGCCTTATTGCTTTGGAGTTATGGATAAATAATTTCCCTTATTATTATTATTATTCGCTCCAGTACATGTTTATTTTCTTCAAGAAAAGTAAAACTAATCATTCATTTATCAATAATATATATAGTTGGTATCAAAATCGATACTATATTTTTGTTGTCATTCATAAATGAGTTTTTATCAATTTTAGTGATTCTATTATGCTATTTATTTTGTATGTATAATGTACAATTAATAAAATAGCCACTCGATCCGCAAAAGATGTTTATATTCATCTATATATATATATATATATATATATATATATATAAGGCCTCCATCTATATATATATCAGATTATTAAATAATTATCGTACGAAAATAAAACTGTCGGCCGATTCTGTTTGTATAACGAGGTATATATTTTCTATTCATATGTTTGTAAATATTTATGACATTATTTTGTTTATCTTCTCAACATCAAGTTTTTTTTCTTGAGATGAAAAAATAATTAGTTTACCTCTCTTCGTGAATTTGGTATTTCTCTTTCTTGTTCTTGATGAAATTATGATATTAATTATAAATGCTGTCTAAAAATTGTGAAACATGATTTTTATGCAGTTACTGATTTTTTTTTTTTTTTTTTGTGGTTTATCAGGTTACTAATTAAATAATACAAGCTGTGAAGTTAATCAAGCATCAGATCAGATGTCAAAAGTTTCATTAATCACTTGGTCTCAGGTTATACAGGCATTCTCTTAGCTCTCATACAATTTTTGTTCTTGATATACATGTAGGTGAAGAATGAAATTAAAAAAAAAAAATGTTAGTTAATAAATCTCTTGTGCATTTATAACCCTAGCTAGTATATATAAATTATAAAATTAACATTGGATAATGAATACATTGATATATATATTTGTAGGAGCGTCCCAAAGGAAAGAAAATAGAAAAGATTATGTACAAAGGCTCTCTTTGCGTCCCGGTCTTCATTGCCGTCGGTTGCTGTTTGTGGAGTGCATACAACAAATGCACTGAGAATAGCATTGATATTGAGAATGAACGGGTGGTAGCCGTGTCGATGTATGGCTTACTCTTCGTGACGTACTTCATCCTATTCCGTTTGCTGATGACTGATGAAGAACATGGTCCGAATTATTACCCGAGAATTACGAGGAAGGAAGGCATGTTTTGGAACAAAATTGTCCTTCTCTTCTTCTGCATCATGATGCTGAATCTCGTGATAATGATGTACGAGACGGAGATGGAGACGGATGGCTACCAGAAGTGCTTTCTGTGTCTGGTGCTGGCCCTGCCGTTGGTTCTAATTCTGTTCATCGACAGGTCTTCTTATGAACTGCATGATAGCATGATGGTTTCGCGGAGTAGACCGGATGAGTTTATGTGCATCGTCGGTGCTATCATACTAGTTTCTTCTGTTACAAAATATAACGAGTCGACATCAGACACTGACAGCTACACGTACTTGAGAAATGGCGAGTGGATTGGATGGATCGTACTCATCTGGCTGATTTGCATCTTGCAGCTTGGGCTCTCGCAGAAAGTCAATGATGACACCTCCAGTGATGTGTATGTCTCCGACATAATCCGCTTGCCTCAGGGACCGGATTTTCGAGTGGAGATCCGCAAGTACGAATCTTTTTAAGATGGCATTTTCCACCAATTATATATTTTCTTGAATATATATTTCATAAAAAAATTATTATTTTCTTGAATAAAAAGATAGACTATCTCAAGATCACAAAATTTAATGAAAAGCTCAATTAAGCAAGCAAAGATATAAGATGTAAGATCGATATATGCTACAATCTTAAGAGTAATTAAAACACTTGATTCCTATCTCAGAATCTGAGATCGAATCATCACTAAAGGAAAAGCCCAATATACATAACAAAATCTCAATCTTTTGCAATTTGCATCATATATAGAAGAATCCCCAATCTTCTGCATCATAGAAGAATCCCAAAACAGCAAAACGGTTTATTCAATCAAGAGGAAATTAAAAAAAATATATCTGCATTTGGCATCTGACATAATCAAGAGGATCAGTTGTGGTCTGGCTGGCTCAAATTAATTAGTGTATATATATGTATGTAGGTGCCTATTAAGTTGACAATACTTGATCAGTACTTAATTTCTGGTAAAACTTGAGAGCTGACTTGTAAACAATTACAAGTCCTACTTGACCTGGCAATTGCGTACACGGTACACATGACATGGTATTGTTTGAATGTTTGTCATCGAATGCTATTTACTGTTCAAGTCAAATATCTTCCTTCTCTATTTCTTACCTTGTTTTCATTGTTGAAGTGCAAAACACAAACACACTAAAAAGTCAAGAACTTTTCAGATTTCTACTATCTTATCTTCCAACTTCAAAATAACAAATTAAGAAACTCTTCAAATTCATACATATATAGCCTTTTCATGTAGGCTTCACCTTTTCAGATCACCCCCAAAAATGATCATGAGACCTAAAAACGAAAAAAAATAATAAAAATCAAATATATATTATGTTCAGGCCTCCCCATTAGGATTACCAATATTTCGAACATGCAGGTCCCTTGAACCACTTTCTCGCATCCAAAAACCACCAAGTCATGATCAAACCCAACATGCACCAAGAGCAACCGGCGTATAATTAATTAATTGAACGAGCTCCATGTAATAGGATAGATTGTGGGCAACAAGAACACCGAGCAAGCTAGTGTAACAGATCCACAGGAATGCCACCAAGCAAACTGGTCTGCTGAACTTCCCCAAATAGAAAGGCCCCGGGTTGAGTAAGTTGCTCTCTGACATGATCATCCGTGCAAAGATCGGTATGCCATAGCCACCAACCCAACCTATGGTGCATACCGACGTGATGGCAGTGAATATTTCATTCACCTTGAGCAAAGGGATTCCGATAAGGATGCATATATATATATATGCCGGCACATGCACAGCCACACGGCATTTGACGGGACTTGGTATTTTGGATGAATTTTGTGCCACACAGAGGAAAATGGTATCCCTCGATAAAGCATACACCTTCAAAAATAAGGAGTTTCAGAATAAGTATGGATATGTTTTATCCACCTCTTGTTTACGAATTGCTTCTTTATATATATAATAAAGAGTATACTGCTACAATTAATCTGGGTGTAATTCAAGGAAGAAATGATTAATGTTGATAATTATTAATTTTTACTTTGTTTACCATATTACAATTTTGTTCCCTATATATATGATTTTTAATTTAAAAATCATAAGAGGAACAATCTTTTAGTGAATAATAATATACATTAGCAGCTTTCTTGACAGTCAATTTCAAGAAGTTGCCAATTTTGGTAACCGGAAAGAAAGAATTAGCCATACGGAGATAACCAAAGCGAAGTAACAGAAAGTTAACTCTATGGAACAATATATTATATGTTTAATTAATTGCTGTTTGAAAAGAAAAGAAAGCACTATTATATTCCCTTAATAACAAATAGAAAGAAAAACAGACCAATGCACTGGACGTCGGTTGGACCTGGTGTTGCACAAGCACAACGGAATTGAAGTTAAACCCCGGTACTTAAAGCTTGTTGCATTACATTATAAATAGACGAACTCATCCTCTTAGTTGCCATCTTAATTTCCTTTCATAAATTAAGACAACCAAGAACAACTCAAGATACCATCTTCATCCTTCAATTCCCTTCAATTCTTCCCTCCTACCAATCCTCAACCATGGCAGAACAAATCGCCTCCTTCATTCCGGTCCATATCATGTACTCCAGTTTCACCCGGAAGTTGATGGATGACGTTCTAAGTGCTGCACGCTCTGTTGGCCTCCCCACCGACGACGCATTTGAGATGGATTTCGACAGATTCAAAAGGGACAATGAGAATCTCTACAAAGAAATGCATGACATAGCCGTAGAAGGATTCGGTGACCTGACGACCAAGGCGGAATTGCTGACACAGGGGTTGTGCAACATGAGGAATGCGACGGCTGCAGGCGTCGCACCACCTGCACAGCCGTGGGACATAGTTGGGGTCCAGGAGAGAGTTAAGCGGGATGCATACTGCATGTTGGAACCAATGATAGGTAATGCTGAGGCGAGAACAGGACGAAATGCTGGAGTGGCTGGACAAACGAGCACTGGATCTTCAACGGGAGGAAATGCTGGAGTGGCTGCAGCAAAAGAAGCAGAGGGAAGCAGCACAGCTGGACCGAGCACCGGAACTTCAACGGGAGAAAATGCTGGATCTGGCAGCCCTACCAGCGGTTAATTAAGTTGCACTTTTGAGTGTAAAAACATGAGAATTTTCTGGTGATGCGACAAATTAGTTAGTTCTGAAACAATAGGATTTTAAGTTTCTTCTTGATTGTTTACTTTCTCTTCTTGTTTCTTGTCGGGTTGTTGGTTTTGGCGGATATGTAAAGTACTGAGATGTCTTTCTAAGAGAATGATTTCATTTCTTTCCTACATTCTTTCTTTCTTTCTTTCTTCTTCTTTTGTTTTCCAGAGGATTGGTTTGTAATTAAGTGCTAAATCTTCCTGTCTTACTTTCTTGAATCTTTGGGAATGTGGATTGATTAGTTATGTTAAAATTCAATCAGTTCTTGAAAGCTTTCAAAGTGTAGATTTGATCTATGAATATTAATCTGTTCTTGAATCTTTAGGTGCTAGTTTTACAATAACAGTCTGAAGTATAAGCATTAATTCATATATCTGATTCTTTTTTTTGTTGGTACAAGCATTAATTCATAAGTAAAAGTGTCAAGTGAGAGAATTGCCAAACCCGTATTCCCTAAAATCTCTAAACTTATAAAAGATTTCAACAGTCAATATGCACCATGGATTCCCATTTACAGCTTTCCATTGGGTTGTGAATTACAGCTGGTTATATTGTTACAGTTTCAGATCTTTTAATCAGGATACCTTTACAATAGCATATGCCATAAATAGTAAATTTAAGTGATATATATGATGCGTCATTAGCTAATTTTTTTTTTTTTAAATAGAGTGAATTCATGAGTCACCGATTCCATTTAACCAAATGGAATCATATGATTACGTCATAGTGTTTGAAAAAGCAGGTAACAGAAGAACTTCTATTGCCAAACAAATATTCCAAATATTATGAACTTACACATAAGCAGTTCAAAACAGTCAATACCATGCCTTATTTTAATACATGTTAAAATATTTACTTAGACAAAATAGCAGCACTACCTTGAGACGCGATTAAGTATTTACTATTTTAATTTTGGCTATAATTTTAGATTTCAAAGAATTGAATTCTGGTTCACAAAGTTTGGCTATAATTCTGGTTCACCACTTCTGTACTGCTTAATTGAACTACATCATTACAAGTTCGGGCCTCACATCATGGCTACTCGCAAAAACCAGGCACTACGACATACTATGGGCAGCTGTAATGTGGGCAATCTGGAGGGAACGCAATGCATCCATTTTCCGCAACCATTTCAAAACCGTACGTAGGGCTCATCACAATGGAGTCGTCCCATTTGGCACGGTTCTGGGATGAAATACTGGGATCAGGGACCAGCACAGGGAAACCTCTGCATCAGTTCTAGGCTTTATTGTATATATTGTGATTATTATTGTACATTTTATACAACCATCATACCCTGTAAATTATATTACTTTTATTTGATTTAATGAGAAACCAATAGTAGGCAATTCGCCAACTACATCAAAAAAACCCTTAGAAAATATAATTTTTATTGCTTACTAAGCTCACATGTTTGGAACTTGTTGGACTTGAAACTTTATTCTAATCAATAATCGGGGCTGTTAATTCTGATGACGATTTACTGGATAATTGATCTTCAGTCTTCACTGATTTCCAGAACATTGAAGCTGGTATTCACTTATATTTCACTGGTGCATTGCAAAAATCTTTTGTGCTTGTATCCAGAACATTGAAGCTGATGTTTAACAAAACAAAAAAAAAAAAAAATTTTGTTCATTTCATGCTGTCCAAGCTAATGTGTAATTTAGATTTGATTAAAAATACTTAATTTTAAGAAATAAGGCATGATCAAATGTCTTTTTTTTTCAAAGAGAAAATAAAGATATTAGCTTTAGTCAAACCTTCACTATCTGAAAATCGGTAAGAACATCGTGACCAGCACAGGTACTGAGACTGCCAATCTTGTAAAAGAATTTCAGTAATATTTTGACTTTTCAGTGTTTCACATACTTAAGTGTCATTGTGCTAGACCTTGTACCAGTGGTACAAGTTAAATGTGCAATTTGTTTGCTCAATGCTTGACTGCCTGTAACTTAAAGAAAGTTTAATGTACAATTTTTGGAAATGATGTATTGCCTTCATCCGAAACTTCACCGACTAAATTACTGGTAAAAGTAAATAGCAACCAAAACAGATACTGAGACTGTGCCAATCCTGTAAATGCATTTCAGTAATCTCTTTACTTTCAAGTGTTTCACGTACTAATTGTCATCAATGTACTAGACCTTGTACCAGTGATACAAGTTATATGTGCAGTTTGTTTGCTCAATGCCAGTATCTTGTATCGACTATTGATTGGCTCATCTTTTTTTTTTTCTAGTTCTAAATTTTCAGGACTGTTGGTCTGACAATACTCGTACACTTCGTTTACTTGTACAAAAACACTAAAGAAGCATAATATTTCGATGTAGCGAAAGAATTTTTTGCTGAAGATTAACTATTGCTCTATTATTAGAGTATTTTTAATATTTTGACAATTCTTGCAAAAGAGATTACAAAGAAAAAATAATACTGAAGATAAGGGAAGATCAATCTCACATACTGGAAGAACACAAGATGTCAAGATCCATGTGATTTTATCTATTACAAAACAAGATTCTCTGTATAATTATGCTATGAACAATGAAAATAATCCTCAAAAACATTCCAACAGAAATTCATCTCAATACATCAGTATTGCCTATCTCCCACCACAAGAAACCAGTTCCTTTTGAACTTGCAGACTCAATCTGTCTTATCTGGGTCACTTCTGGTTTTGTCAGCCGAGCCCGGTGATTCAGCCACCTCCATCTCCTTAGTAGGTGCATTGTTAGCCGAATCAGATGATTCAGCCACCTTTGTCTCCTCATTCGGTGCATTGTCAGCCGAATCAGGTGATTCAGCCACCTCCGTTTCCTCAGTCGGTGCATTTTTCGCTGAATCAGATGATTCAGCCACCTTTGTCTCCTCTGTCGGTGCATTGGCTTGAAGGACATCCTGCTGAGTGGATTCCTCACGCGAAGCAGCCTTGTTGCGGTCCTGTGGCCGTGCCATCATTGCACGCCGAGTTTGCTCATTAATCTTCAGATTCTCCAACTGCTGTGAAGTCGATTCAAGCGTGCGAGGCTGCTCTCTGACACCAGCAGCATACATTCTGGCGCAGATGCTCTCTGACAGTCTCCTGACTCTGGGCTGCCCAACATAACACCCAAGTACTAATCGTTCTAGCCATGTCAGGATGTACTGATTCTTGAATGTAAAGTTCACCAATGCCTGGCTAAGAGTCAGGTCACGGTCGAAGGGGAGGCCGGGTTGGCTGAATGACAGTCGCAGCTCTTCCTGCAGGGCTTCCGCAGCAATCTTGTACTTTTCGTAGGCTGAAATCAAGGCTTGTCTGCGATTGAGCTCGGCCATTATGGGTGTGAGGAAATTAGTTAATTAAGGGGGTGATCTCAATTTGGGTTTGAAGGATGGATGGATGCTTGGAATGGAAGGGTTATATCTATTTATTTATACTGTCATATATAAGGAACAAAGCTTAGAGGCAGCTGGTTGATCAGTGAATGGTTTTCAAGAATTGAATTGGGTTCTTGGAAGGCTTATACACATCTATCTATTGGTTTAATTTGCTTCAGTTTAATTAGCCCGATCGAGGATTAGGAACAACTTTCTTTAAGTTTCTTTATCTTCTTGCTTTTCGATCTCACATTCAGTTGAAATATATAATATGGTGAACTATTAAGGGCATGTTCGGCGGCCGCGGGATTTCGTGGGATGGGAATGTTTGGGATTGGGAAATCAAAAGTTAGGAAATGGGAAATATTGAGATGGAAATAGGAATGGGAATGTACAAAGAAATGTGTTCGGATGATGGGAATCAACCATAGGAAATTTTATTATTTTTAAACAAAAAAGTGATTCAAAAATTACAATTTATTTGATATACTTTATCAGATCCATACGTAAATTATATGTGATTGTCCATCAAATATTTGAATTAATAATAATAATAATAAATTAATAATAATAATAATAATAATATATTATAATCATACCTTGTTGGAACTAAGCAATATAATATAAGTACATTAAAATTCATGAGAAAAGTACAGGACTCTATATGGATCAAGTTTGGTCCGTTTATTTTTGGCACCTAGCATGCTGAGCTTTACCAATCCAATATCTATGAATGAGAGTTCATCGAGCAAACATCAGCATCTGGGAAAAATAAAATCGAGTCAGAGTGGATTTTCGTTTTCCCAAGGAAATGGGTGATTCCGGTGGGAAAGGGAACAAACATGGGAATAAAAACTGATGCGCCGAACACTCGTTGGGATTAAATTTCCAAATGGGTTAGATATTCTTGCCCTTTTACTCTATCCAAGTGCATTTGTTTTTCTTCAATTTTGTTATATGGCACGAGAAACCGGAATTTTGTACATGAAAGACCGAGAGTAATTTATAAGCCAATTATTAAATAATTTTTGTTATTATGATAATAAAATTAATAATATTATTATGCTTGTTATTGATTTCATTACAACTATTACGTACTATGGAAGCAAAAATAATTAGAATATTTTACTGCTACAATAATCAGCTGGCATTAGAATATTTTGCTTTCTTGAAACAATATATGTTTAATTGCTTTCTTGAAACAACAATAATAAATAGAAAGGAAACCAGACCAATTAAGTAGCACTGGACCTGGCCTAGCTAATTAAAATTTAAAACCTGGTGTTGCACTTGCACAAGCACAACGGCATTGAAGCTGAACCTGTCCTATATAAACCCCAGCACCTTTTGCATTACATTATAAATAGATACAGATATATATAAATCATCTTGATCCATCCCTCAATTCATTCATTCCATAAATTAAGAAAACCAAGAACAGCTCAAGATACCATCTTCATCACATCAATTCCCTCCAATTCCCTCCTACCAAGTACCAATCCTCAACCATGGCTGAACAAATCGCATCCTTCATTCCGGTCCATATCATGTACACCAGTTTCACCCGGAAGTTGATGGATGACGTTCAACGAGCTGCACGCTCCGTTGGCCTCCCCACCGACGACGCATTTGAGACGGATTTCGACAGATTCAAAAGGGACAATGAGAATCTCTACAAGGAAATGCATGACGTAGCCGTAGAAGGCTTCGGTGACCTGACGACCAAGGCTGAATTGCTGACACAGGGGTTGCGCAACATGAGGAACGCGACAGCTGCGGGCGTCGTACCGCCAGCACAGCCATCGGACATAGTTGAGGTCCAGGAGAGAGTTAAGCGGGACGCACACCGCATGTTGGAACCAATGATAGGTAATGCTGAGGCAAGAACGGGACGAAATGCTGGAGTGGCTGCGGCAACAGAAGCAGGGGTTCCCAGCACGGCTGGACAAACGAGCACCGGGTCTTCGACGGGAGGAAATGCTGGATCTGGCAGCCCTACCAGCGGTTAATTAATTTGCACTTTTGAGTGTAAAAACATGAAAAATATTGTCTGGTGATGCAACAAATTAGTTAGTTCAGAAGCAATAGGCGTTTATGTTTCTTCTTGATGTTTACTTTTTCTTCTTGTTTCTTGTCGGGTTGTCGGTTTTGGCGGATATGTAAAGTACTGAGATAGCTTTCTAAGAGAATGATTTCTTTTCTTTCTTACATTCTTTCTTTCTTTCTTTCTTCTTCTATTGTTTTCCAGAGGATTAATTGCTTTGTAATTAAGTGTTAAAATTCTTCCTGTCTTACTTTCTTGAATCTTTGGAAATGTGGATTGATTAGTTATGTGAAATTTCAATCTGTTCTTGAATCCTTACTGATTCTGTGTTTGCATCTCTTCATTGTTCTTTTTCTTTGTTCTTCTTACTTAATATCTTGTTTCTTATGGTGTGATATATGCAATACTGATGTACCGAGACGCGTTTATATAGGAATGTACTTTTTGTGGAATATTTCCATTGAGTTCATTACTTAGTTATACAGAGAATGTTGTTTAGTAATGGATAAAATCAGAGGGATCGATCTTGGCATCTTGCGTTCCTTTAGTACGTGAGCTCGACCTTACCTTCTCTACAGCATTTTTTTTTTGTTACCACAAAAAAAAAAAAAAAAAAAACAGACTCTTGACATTGGCTGCCCAATGTCGATAAGCTAATGCGTCGATACTAGTGATCCTGTTTTCGGTAGTGAGTTCTCAACTATGGATCGATGATCATCAACAGATGATGTTATTTCTTTGGTGGATTCTGCTATGGATCGGTCAAGCAACCGTCCAATTTCAATGGAGCGGTTCTTTTTCACAAATCATTCACACTTTTTTCATTGTGTCTAAAAGATATATAGTGATTGTCCGATTCTAAAATATCAATCGGATCCAGACCAAACAGTAATGACATCCCAGTTGGATCTGGAACAAACTTTTAATGCCAGATGTCCATATAATTGATTTAATGTTAGCATAAGCATCACAACTATTCCTTAGTTTCCCCTAAATTTCCGCATTTTATCAATTGAAATTTGTGCAAAATAAATGGTTCAAATGCGTTTACTAAACATTATTACAATCAATTTTATAGCCATTTGCATATTGGGTTCTCATATTATCAAAAAATTCATAACAAAAGCAGACATTAAAAAGAGGTTTCAAATTAACAACACACGCACGTTAAGCTCCTAATTTGTAACAAATTGATGAACCTGACATGCTCAGAGAGACTTCGATGGTGCATGCTCCTTTAATGAGGTATCCATTTGAAGGATCTTTGAATTCTTCCAGCCTCATGAACTGTGAAAATCCCCAGATTGGATTGTTTGGATTGTAATTGATGCCGACTATAATTAGAATATCAAAATGGTTATTCCTGCGGTTTAGGGTTTTTGAAGTGTTTTTTTTTTTTGTAATTAGAAATATCAAAATGTCAGCCTCATAAAATGGTTAATTATTCCGAAAATATAAAAATATCAAGCTATTGTGGTAGTCAAGTGGCATAAGAATTATGGCTCAGCTAATTAAGGCACACATGCAGTTACAGGGTAGTTAGATAAAATTATGGGACTTACTATTGCGGATATAATCTTTTCCTGATTGGTTTTTGATATAAATAGTCCCATATGCCACGACACCGTTTGAAGATGGAAGTTGCGACTTTGAATTATCAAGACTCAGATAAATGGAGACATAGTTCCTGGCGCGATATCCTTCCAGATAGAGTGATAGTATCCTGATTAATTAGTTAGAGAAAGTGTCGTATTAGTGCATGAAATTTGCAATATATATGGAGAAATATAAACTAAAGCTAATAATATATAAAACTAAGGTGTAATTACTTCGGTAACAAACTGGCTGACGGCTGCATATATAGATTCAGAGCATATTAACAACAGGAATAACTGTACCAGAGATGAGGGGATCACTTACCAAGTGTATCCAGCAATCTGAAAAGGCTCGGATACAGCACGAGGTTTGCTCAGCTTGGAAAAATCCTCAATATACCAGCTATATGACCCGCTTGACTCGTCTTTCTGAGTAAGACTGGTGCTTTCCAGGCTGCAAGGCAGTGTTTTGACTCGGATCAATTCTACACCGACTACTATGGTGTCATTCCGGAGAAAACTTGAAGACGCATCATTCAGTTCCTTAAGTGATACCATGCACGACTCGCCGGAATGACAATTGCTCATCATGTATGTGTGGCGAGCTATATATATTGAGAGTATAAAGTATTAAAAAAAAAAATGAATCTTTAGTACCAATGTAATCTTTGAGAGCAATTGGTTCATTATTTCTATTTGTTGATTTTAGGTCAAAATTGGGGAAGATCGATGTCAGAAACAAAAAATTTACTAAAAGAAAAACTTGCGTGTTACTTTAGGTATTTTGGTCTTAACTTTCACCATTGTAATCTCTTTTTGTTTTATTTAATGACATATATATATATGTTGAAAAAAACTTCCGTCGAGACTTGTTTTAATTTTTTTTCTTAATTTCCATGAATATTGTACTAATTAAAAAGAATTAAATCATAATTTCAAATTTGCACAAAGAGTGGGCTCGATCAGCATGACCACTTTTAAGATTTATCTTGTTAATTATGAGTGTGATATATAAGAAACAAAGATTGTTGTATCTACCTTCATGTTCAATGTGCATCCCATACTTTTGGTCATATACGTACGAGAAATTTGAATTTGGTGTCTAGCATACTGGTTGAAGTCGTTGATTCCTGCAGGCTAAGAATAAGTGACAAATGTTTCTCTGAACTTTGGTCTTCAGTACTCTTGATGCCGGCCATTGGATTCACTCCTAAAACCCTACAAATCGTAACAAGATGATTTGAAACATATATATGCCGGTCATTGATTTCTTTTATTGATTGAAGTATGAGAGTAAAGTTCAATTTAACTCAACTTATATGAAGTAAGAGGATAGCTTTGAAATTAGCATCCACAAAAAAGATCATAATTCACTAATTAAGAAGATTAAGAAAATTTTTATACTATTTTTTACCCTGCATATCGAACGAAGTCTGAGTTATTTTGTTTCCCTTCTTCAAGAGAGAACTAAATCCATCAATTTTCCGATGAACTTTTCAAAGGCTTTGTTGTTGTTGCTGCTGCTGTTGTTGTTATCATCATCTTCGCTTCATTTTCTGATGAACTTTTCAAAGGATTTGTTGTTGATGTTGCTGTTGTTGTTATCGTCGTCATCGCCTTTTTCTTGATGTCTCTGTGCCCACCTTTGGCTACATTTTATTATGTTGTCAAAGCAAAACAAATTAAGAGTACAGAATCAACAGTGATTAACAGCATAATTTGTAGTTAAAAAGTATTTTGATGAGTTCTTAATTACCGCGTGAAGAAGACGAACCCATCTCCTTTTACTCGCTATGTGGCTGTTCGGCACACCCTCCTCAGAGCTCCTCAAGAGCTTGATCTCCCTTGATCCCTCCGAACAAGAACGCCTCAGTACAGATCAAAGACCCTCCTCAGCTCAAAATCTTGATCCACCCTCCCCCCTTCCTCAAGGAATTTGCTTCCTTAAGAGCCTGGGTTCTCAAAGACCATAAGTGAGCTCTCCTTAGCTACTGTACATTTTTTTATTAATATCTCTTCTTCTTCTTACTTGTTTGTGCACGTTTCTCCATGTGAATGAAAACGAACACAAGCTACTCAGCAAAGATCAACTTCTTGATCCACAAACTCTTGATCCCTCTTGCCAAACAAGCCCTATGTGATCTCAACTCCTTACAAAATGCACGACTGCATGTAGGTAGTCTTTATGTACAAAGTTGTTGGATTATTACGAGCCCATGTTACTTTTTAACTCTATCAATGGATTCTAATGTTGAAAAATTTTCTATTTGTTGATTACTATAATAATATTGTCCTACAAAATACACTGAATATAGAAGCTTGCATAAGTTTTTACTAATTTAATTAGTTTTTCTTGCACCAAATATATACATACTCTGCGTCAAAGAAAAAAAAAATTTTTGTTCCAAATATATATATCTTATGCGAACTAAATTTAGAAGCGGCAGGTTGGTTTTTAAATAGCATATTTATGTTGAGGAGGGATCCAATAACCATGGGCATTGGTGCCCATGGTGACCATTTTTTTATTTAAACATAAATTGAAAAATCTAAACCGTTAGTATTCTATATTATCTCAATAACATATACCTAAAAAATGATAAAATTTGAACATTGTTTCGATATTCATCAAGAGAAGAGAAAAAATCATAAAACTTGAACCGTTGATTTTTGTTAACGCTTGATGCACATGTAAATAAAATCAAAATGATATAATTTTTTATATACACATAAAATATGATATATACAACATAATCTATCAATTAGTTTTGTTATTCAAGAATTTAAAATGTAGTTATTTAAGATTTAATTTCATGATCACCGATCGGTCACAAAAAAACATAGTTATTTGATCTCTTCTCATATATATATGCTGCATTCAAAGACGGTGTCTTTGTTGGAGAATGTTGCATTCAGTGGCATATCTACTTGGGCATAGATAGGTCTTTTATATATCTAATTAATCATCTACATTTTTTTACCCATACTATAATATGTATTTCAAAATAAACATTGTAAAGTCTATTTGCATCAAATTCCTTACTCATGGCTGGCTAAGCAAGATATTTGTAAGCTTTGATAGAATAGACTATATATTGTGCTAATTATAACGTAACATTTTGAAATATATGTTACCACGTCCGAAATCATAACTTATGGTGCTCAATAAGTTCTTCATGTTAAAATGTTGGACAATACATAAGTTTTTATTTTTTGAAATTTTCTAAATATTTGTTTTGTATTTTTGAAAGTAGCAGGTACAAACATCAATATATTATTATTATCTCTAACTGTATATCATGCAAGTTAATTTCTAAATTAAACACAAAATTTAATGTTTGGTTTTTAATCCAAGTAGGTAACTGGATCGATGTAGTTATTAAGATTAATGGTACACATATTTTGCAACTTCACATATCGCATGATAAACAACTTTCAAGCGAGCACAAATTTGATGTCTCAATTGATTACCATATCAGTTGCAATGCAAATTGCATTTTCTGATTTTTAAAATGGCGCTTATTAATGCATCTATATATAACATGCAATGAAATTAAAACAAATTGATTTTACAGTGTGCAATGCTATAAAATTTGTTTACAATTTGACAGCAACAGTGTGGGAGGCTAATATTGGAATATGATAGACACAAAGAGAAACCTTACAAAATCAATTTGAAAGGATTCTATGGTTTATATAACGCTTTCTTTGGTTTTTTAGTTAATTTCTCGTAAGTTATTGGAGGATACCAAGAAAAATACTACGTATATTTCGGGCATTGGGGGAAGACACACTGCCACACTGCCGCTATATCCGAAATTTTCAATAATAGGCTGTGCACAGTGCCAAGTTTGAGGTATAAGCTCCTCACTGCAAATCTTTGAAAAATAAGCTGGACGCGAGCGTCCTTCCACCTCAACCCGAACGCTCCAATTCTCCAGCGTCCTCCTTTGCTAGGGACACGACGTTACCACAACGTCCAGGTGAAAAAAAGGAGGAGCAAAACAGAGGGCTCGCAGAAAAAGAAGGGAGAAAGTGTAGGGGAAAGGACAGTATTGAGGAGAAGAGAGAACACTATATTTTTTTGGATGCTCTTGTTTCTAGGCGTCCGAACAGAGAGGAGGGGACGCTAAGGTTTCTAAGCGTCTGTCCTATTTCTCAAAAAGGTGGGTTAACTGGCTTAAAGTTCTACAAAGGAACCTCTACAAGCTCATTAATAAATAATGCGACCACTGTATCAACTTGCTTAATTTGAGGTAGCATCCTGTCTTATGCTAGGCGAAACACTTAATTTGTAGGGACAGAATAATTGGATACCGAAAATTATATTCTTATACGAAATGAAAATGAGGATTATCTAGCCTTATAACTGTAATTACTTGAAGGTAACACAATTTTGCACAAGTTTTGGGACTCAAATGGTTTTTGGAGTAGAAGTAATTGAGTAGTAAAATTGTATCTTATGAGAAATCTAACTTTTTATTTCCATGATGTATCCACCAAAATATTTGACTTTCCACATTTCCTGACATCATGTATGGCGGTTTCTTATGATCCATGAAGGCATGAATAAAGTCAGCAATTTTACATATGATCAAATGATAATTGATTTTTCTTTATGTTCAAAAGCAGAGTTGGATAACATCAGCGAACAATTATTTCCGTAGCGTACTGTAACATCCCAAAATTTTGAATTTCATATTTAATAATTAGAATTTAATTAGTTAAAATTATTTTTCACATATTGGTATGCTTAGATAGTAACTATCACTTGATTTATGATAAACAGAAAAAAAAAAAAAAACAAATGATTAAACCCGACTCCTCAGACCCAATTCGTATAGCTTTCTAATTTAACCTATTAAAATAAACCAACTTCTTAATTTCTATTGGGCCGTGATATTTGTCCATGCATTCTCTGTCAAACTCACATAATGGACTCGCTAATTATATCCTCCTGTCTATAGTTATAAAGTTGGCCCGTCTAATTAATTTATTTTTTTTAACTTCCGTATCTAATTAATTAAAGCAAACTCTTCAATATCTAAAATTAATCAGCGACTCCTGCCTCCAAATTGTGTTGTGTATTATGCCATTCATTCCCTCCACTCGGCATATATCAAATGAAATGCGTAACCAACTTCCTGGCCGCCCCGGCCCCTGTATCAATACATCAAATAATAAAAATCTGACACTTGATAACTAAACCATCTGACAGAAATTTAACCCCAGATGGTCACTGATTCAATTTGAGAGAGAGCAGTTTTCATAAATAATAAATTCCCTTCTCCCCTGCGCAAGCAAACAAAACCGGGGGCAAGCCAATTATCAGATAACCAAAATTTTCCTAACTCCTACACACATCGAACAGAAACATAAAACCCTATATTCAACCATTTCCTTCGGCAAACCACCCACATACAGAGAGAAACAGAGAGAGACCGGGAGAAGAAGAGGAGGAGTAGACGGGAGGCCAGTCGAGGTGTTGAACATGCAGATGGCGAGGCATCAAGCGATGATCGATGCGGGTACGAATCGAAGCGACGGCCGACGAAATACGGGATTGAAGGTGCGTGGTCCTTCCTTTGGTTTATTGATCTATATTTGTGTGCCGATCGTTTTTGTTGTCGAAACGATCAATTATCTAGTGAATTGCAATGCGTTTCTTTGAATTTGATTATCCGACATTGCAAACTTCTAAATGAATCTTCCAAAATTGATGTTACTAATAAATTGATTAGTTGATTGTTATAATTGATCTAATTAGGATTTTTAGATATCATAATATTTTCTGTTATGAATATAATTGAACTATATGAATTAAATCCATCGAAATTGAGTCTTATGCCTAAAGTTTAATAAAAAAAATTGTTGATATGTTGTGTTTGCGAAATATAATCCGAATAGTGTGTTGACTTTTATGTTTCATATATAAAACATAATTTGATGCTCTGTATATGATATTTTATTAGAACTATCTGCTAATTGAAATATATACTGTTTTTGATAAAATCTTTAATTATATCGGTTATATATGTATATGCATGAAATGATCAGGATATGACCTACATGATGTATCGGATCTGAACAATTAATTTGAATATACGAATCACTATGTTACTTCGACGATTGACAGAGAATTCTTTAAGATAGTTTCAGACATGATATTTGTAAATTTGAAAGCAAAAGAAATTGGAATTTAATCTAGAGAGACATAATCCGAAGAATAATGAGTTGACCATTTGTAATGTGAAATAGAATCCAAATTGATTAATTGTCCCTTCGTAAGAATGGTAATCGTTTGAATCGAGACTATCGAGTTTATCGCTTCGTTTGTCCCATTGTTCGAGCTTTGCTCCCATTGCGAGAAATTCACGGTACCGTGTCTCTTCCCCCCTCTTTTGTTGATTGCCTCTTTTGTTGATTGATCCGGGACGCTGGATGAGGGATTAGTTCGGCAACGATAGCATTGATTAAGTAATTGATTTGATTGATATTATCGACTTATTGATTAACATTAATATAGTTTCGTACCAGTCTTTGACTATGGTATGTGTTTGAATTGGGACGGTAAACCAAGAACCGGGATTAGGAATATGGCACTACCAAATAGACAGACTCTTAAAAATTGACATTTAATGATTCGATTAAAACACTTCGATAATTGATCTCGATTGTTATGCATTCATTTGGAATTCCTTTATGCACTGGGAAACACTCGGTTTCTCATGCGCACCTTTGTGCCCTTTTTCGCAGGTGAGGAAGAAAAGCTGAATTGCCACGTAAATGAAAGATTTTGTTTTTTCTCACGAAGACTAGATTTTTATTTATTAATTATGTATGTGAAGACTTCCGCTGTAATTTGTTTTAAATTTATGTATGTTATATAAAAAAATATTATGTTGTAAAATGTATTGTGAACTTGTGGAATGAAATGGTGTTGTTGACTTGCTTATTTTGACGCCTTGCGTTGAAAAGCGCGGCGGACGGCCCAAATTGCCCTTTGTGAAAAATCCGGGCCGTTACAGTTGGTATCAGAGCCAGGCAAGTCAATCAATACTAATTTCATTTCAGCATAATTTTACGAGAGCGCGACGTAAATATTATATAATAATCGTAATAACTTAATTATTTTAAATAGATAAATCCTAACATTGCGGGTCTATATAAATTAGTACATTATATTCAAATTGATAATCGAATTTGACTCTGATTTAAATTCCGAAAAGAACATTTGAACACGTTTGACCCGCTAAAATTTACTTATCTCCTTATGACTTTAACCCCAAGTTAATTGCGAAACTAATATGCTAACAATGACCTATATCATCGAATCAAATGATTTCTGACGAACTTGACTAACCAATCAATTAGAGTGATGTCCCTTAAATAATTTCTAGTTCCATTTTCAGTAATCTGACTTGACTTGATGTCTTGATCGATATTGCAAAATCCAATCACAACTTTTGATGGGTTGACACCTTGATCAGTTACACCCAATTACCCAGGTTGACTTAGTCACTTAGACATAAAACATTTGAAATTCTCAAATAGGTCCTCCCATAATGTGGTCGTCCATAATTCCATCCTTTTCCAAAGTTTTTTTTTTTTTTTGTTACAGAATTAATTATTGATTATCACAAACTATAATTAAAAAAAAAAATTTGTCTTTGACATTTAATTTCTGGAAAAAAAAAAATCTATTTAATGTATTATATAAAATAATATTGTATTTTAGGTTTACTTGCCCCTAGTCACTTTCAATTGGACTCCTGTTGATAACTTCGATGTCTCATATCATCTGTTTGATATTTTGTCCATCCCACTCTCTAGATGATTATCGTCAAACTTATTTTGTCATATTAAACTTGATGTCTTGTGTGTAAACTAATCAATAATATCATATATTTATATGTCTGATTTTATATTCTTGTAAATATTGTTTGTAATAAAAAAAAAAATGATTAATGATTAACGTTGTTTAACATAGTTGAATGCATCTTACACTGTTTAAAGTTGATTTATTTGGACTTGAAAACTTTGAATAAGCCTAAAAGCATAAATTAATTTTGGTAGAAAATCATCATAAAGTCTGTTTGAAATAATAATTTCTAGTTTCTTTGATTTTTATATGATCATGAATTAGGATAATTGAGTTACTTCCATAAGATAATTATGATATATTTTTGTAAAATTTGCGCAGCAAAAGCGTGGTGGGTTAATATCTTATAGTAATATAGTTGAAGAAATTTTGAGGACAAAATTCTTTTTAAGGGGGGGAGTTTGTAACATCCCAAAATTTTGAATTTCATATTTAATAATTAGAATTTAATTAGTTAAAATTATTTTTCACATATTGGTATGCTTAGATAGTAACTATCACTTGATTTATGATAAACAGAAAAAAAAAAAAACAAATGATTAAACCCGACTCCTCAGACCCAATTCGTATAGCTTTCTAATTTAACCTATTAAAATAAACCAACTTCTTAATTTCTATTGGGCCGTGATATTTGTCCATGCATTCTCTGTCAAACTCACATAATGGACTCGCTAATTATATCCTCCTGTCTATAGTTATAAAGTTGGCCCGTCTAATTAATTTATTTTTTTTAACTTCCGTATCTAATTAATTAAAGCAAACTCTTCAATATCTAAAATTAATCAGCGACTCCTGCCTCCAAATTGTGTTGTGTATTATGCCATTCATTCCCTCCACTCGGCATATATCAAATGAAATGCGTAACCAACTTCCTGGCCGCCCCAGCCCCTGTATCAATACATCAAATAATAAAAATCTGACACTTGATAACTAAACCATCTGACAGAAATTTAACCCCAGATGGTCACTGATTCAATTTGAGAGAGAGCAGTTTTCATAAATAATAAATTCCCTTCTCCCCTGCGCAAGCAAACAAAACCGGGGGCAAGCCAATTATCAGATAACCAAAATTTTCCTAACTCCTACACACATCGAACAGAAACATAAAACCCTATATTCAACCATTTCCTTCGGCAAACCACCCACATACAGAGAGAAACAGAGAGAGACCGGGAGAAGAAGAGGAGGAGTAGACGGGAGGCCAGTCGAGGTGTTGAACATGCAGATGGCGAGGCATCAAGCGATGATCGATGCGGGTACGAATCGAAGCGACGGCCGACGAAATACGGGATTGAAGGTGCGTGGTCCTTCCTTTGGTTTATTGATCTATATTTGTGTGCCGATCGTTTTTGTTGTCGAAACGATCAATTATCTAGTGAATTGCAATGCGTTTCTTTGAATTTGATTATCCGACATTGCAAACTTCTAAATGAATCTTCCAAAATTGATGTTACTAATAAATTGATTAGTTGATTGTTATAATTGATCTAATTAGGATTTTTAGATATCATAATATTTTCTGTTATGAATATAATTGAACTATATGAATTAAATCCATCGAAATTGAGTCTTATGCCTAAAGTTTAATAAAAAAAATTGTTGATATGTTGTGTTTGCGAAATATAATCCGAATAGTGTGTTGACTTTTATGTTTCATATATAAAACATAATTTGATGCTCTGTATATGATATTTTATTAGAACTATCTGCTAATTGAAATATATACTGTTTTTGATAAAATCTTTAATTATATCGGTTATATATGTATATGCATGAAATGATCAGGATATGACCTACATGATGTATCGGATCTGAACAATTAATTTGAATATACGAATCACTATGTTACTTCGACGATTGACAGAGAATTCTTTAAGATAGTTTCAGACATGATATTTGTAAATTTGAAAGCAAAAGAAATTGGAATTTAATCTAGAGAGACATAATCCGAAGAATAATGAGTTGACCATTTGTAATGTGAAATAGAATCCAAATTGATTAATTGTCCCTTCGTAAGAATGGTAATCGTTTGAATCGAGACTATCGAGTTTATCGCTTCGTTTGTCCCATTGTTCGAGCTTTGCTCCCATTGCGAGAAATTCACGGTACCGTGTCTCTTCCCCCCTCTTTTGTTGATTGCCTCTTTTGTTGATTGATCCGGGACGCTGGATGAGGGATTAGTTCGGCAACGATAGCATTGATTAAGTAATTGATTTGATTGATATTATCGACTTATTGATTAACATTAATATAGTTTCGTACCAGTCTTTGACTATGGTATGTGTTTGAATTGGGACGGTAAACCAAGAACCGGGATTAGGAATATGGCACTACCAAATAGACAGACTCTTAAAAATTGACATTTAATGATTCGATTAAAACACTTCGATAATTGATCTCGATTGTTATGCATTCGTTTGGAATTCCTTTATGCACTGGGAAACACTCGGTTTCTCATGCGCACCTTTGTGCCCTTTTTCGCAGGTGAGGAAGAAAAGCTGAATTGCCACGTAAATGAAAGATTTTGTTTTTTCTCACGAAGACTAGATTTTTATTTATTAATTATGTATGTGAAGACTTCCGCTGTAATTTGTTTTAAATTTATGTATGTTATATAAAAAAATATTATGTTGTAAAATGTATTGTGAACTTGTGGAATGAAATGGTGTTGTTGACTTGCTTATTTTGACGCCTTGCGTTGAAAAGCGCGGCGGACGGCCCAAATTGCCCTTTGTGAAAAATCCGGGCCGTTACAGTTGGTATCAGAGCCAGGCAAGTCAATCAATACTAATTTCATTTCAGCATAATTTTACGAGAGCGCGACGTAAATATTATATAATAATCGTAATAACTTAATTATTTTAAATAGATAAATCCTAACATTGCGGGTCTATATAAATTAGTACATTATATTCAAATTGATAATCGAATTTGACTCTGATTTAAATTCCGAAAAGAACATTTGAACACGTTTGACCCGCTAAAATTTACTTATCTCCTTATGACTTTAACCCCAAGTTAATTGCGAAACTAATATGCTAACAATGACCTATATCATCGAATCAAATGATTTCTGACGAACTTGACTAACCAATCAATTAGAGTGATGTCCCTTAAATAATTTCTAGTTCCATTTTCAGTAATCTGACTTGACTTGATGTCTTGATCGATATTGCAAAATCCAATCACAACTTTTGATGGGTTGACACCTTGATCAGTTACACCCAATTACCCAGGTTGACTTAGTCACTTAGACATAAAACATTTGAAATTCTCAAATAGGTCCTCCCATAATGTGGTCGTCCATAATTCCATCCTTTTCCAAAGTTTTTTTTTTTTTTTGTTACAGAATTAATTATTGATTATCACAAACTATAATTAAAAAAAAAAATTTGTCTTTGACATTTAATTTCTGGAAAAAAAAAAATCTATTTAATGTATTATATAAAATAATATTGTATTTTAGGTTTACTTGCCCCTAGTCACTTTCAATTGGACTCCTGTTGATAACTTCGATGTCTCATATCATCTGTTTGATATTTTGTCCATCCCACTCTCTAGATGATTATCGTCAAACTTATTTTGTCATATTAAACTTGATGTCTTGTGTGTAAACTAATCAATAATATCATATATTTATATGTCTGATTTTATATTCTTGTAAATATTGTTTGTAATAAAAAAAAAAATGATTAATGATTAACGTTGTTTAACATAGTTGAATGCATCTTACACTGTTTAAAGTTGATTTATTTGGACTTGAAAACTTTGAATAAGCCTAAAAGCATAAATTAATTTTGGTAGAAAATCATCATAAAGTCTGTTTGAAATAATAATTTCTAGTTTCTTTGATTTTTATATGATCATGAATTAGGATAATTGAGTTACTTCCATAAGATAATTATGATATATTTTTGTAAAATTTGCGCAGCAAAAGCGTGGTGGGTTAATATCTTATAGTAATATAGTTGAAGAAATTTTGAGGACAAAATTCTTTTTAAGGGGGGGAGTTTGTAACATCCCAAAATTTTGAATTTCATATTTAATAATTAGAATTTAATTAGTTAAAATTATTTTTCACATATTGGTATGCTTAGATAGTAACTATCACTTGATTTATGATAAACAGAAAAAAAAAAAAAACAAATGATTAAACCCGACTCCTCAGACCCAATTCGTATAGCTTTCTAATTTAACCTATTAAAATAAACCAACTTCTTAATTTCTATTGGGCCGTGATATTTGTCCATGCATTCTCTGTCAAACTCACATAATGGACTCGCTAATTATATCCTCCTGTCTATAGTTATAAAGTTGGCCCGTCTAATTAATTTATTTTTTTTAACTTCCGTATCTAATTAATTAAAGCAAACTCTTCAATATCTAAAATTAATCAGCGACTCCTGCCTCCAAATTGTGTTGTGTATTATGCCATTCATTCCCTCCACTCGGCATATATCAAATGAAATGCGTAACCAACTTCCTGGCCGCCCCAGCCCCTGTATCAATACATCAAATAATAAAAATCTGACACTTGATAACTAAACCATCTGACAGAAATTTAACCCCAGATGGTCACTGATTCAATTTGAGAGAGAGCAGTTTTCATAAATAATAAATTCCCTTCTCCCCTGCGCAAGCAAACAAAACCGGGGGCAAGCCAATTATCAGATAACCAAAATTTTCCTAACTCCTACACACATCGAACAGAAACATAAAACCCTATATTCAACCATTTCCTTCGGCAAACCACCCACATACAGAGAGAAACAGAGAGAGACCGGGAGAAGAAGAGGAGGAGTAGACGGGAGGCCAGTCGAGGTGTTGAACATGCAGATGGCGAGGCATCAAGCGATGATCGATGCGGGTACGAATCGAAGCGACGGCCGACGAAATACGGGATTGAAGGTGCGTGGTCCTTCCTTTGGTTTATTGATCTATATTTGTGTGCCGATCGTTTTTGTTGTCGAAACGATCAATTATCTAGTGAATTGCAATGCGTTTCTTTGAATTTGATTATCCGACATTGCAAACTTCTAAATGAATCTTCCAAAATTGATGTTACTAATAAATTGATTAGTTGATTGTTATAATTGATCTAATTAGGATTTTTAGATATCATAATATTTTCTGTTATGAATATAATTGAACTATATGAATTAAATCCATCGAAATTGAGTCTTATGCCTAAAGTTTAATAAAAAAAATTGTTGATATGTTGTGTTTGCGAAATATAATCCGAATAGTGTGTTGACTTTTATGTTTCATATATAAAACATAATTTGATGCTCTGTATATGATATTTTATTAGAACTATCTGCTAATTGAAATATATACTGTTTTTGATAAAATCTTTAATTATATCGGTTATATATGTATATGCATGAAATGATCAGGATATGACCTACATGATGTATCGGATCTGAACAATTAATTTGAATATACGAATCACTATGTTACTTCGACGATTGACAGAGAATTCTTTAAGATAGTTTCAGACATGATATTTGTAAATTTGAAAGCAAAAGAAATTGGAATTTAATCTAGAGAGACATAATCCGAAGAATAATGAGTTGACCATTTGTAATGTGAAATAGAATCCAAATTGATTAATTGTCCCTTCGTAAGAATGGTAATCGTTTGAATCGAGACTATCGAGTTTATCGCTTCGTTTGTCCCATTGTTCGAGCTTTGCTCCCATTGCGAGAAATTCACGGTACCGTGTCTCTTCCCCCCTCTTTTGTTGATTGCCTCTTTTGTTGATTGATCCGGGACGCTGGATGAGGGATTAGTTCGGCAACGATAGCATTGATTAAGTAATTGATTTGATTGATATTATCGACTTATTGATTAACATTAATATAGTTTCGTACCAGTCTTTGACTATGGTATGTGTTTGAATTGGGACGGTAAACCAAGAACCGGGATTAGGAATATGGCACTACCAAATAGACAGACTCTTAAAAATTGACATTTAATGATTCGATTAAAACACTTCGATAATTGATCTCGATTGTTATGCATTCGTTTGGAATTCCTTTATGCACTGGGAAACACTCGGTTTCTCATGCGCACCTTTGTGCCCTTTTTCGCAGGTGAGGAAGAAAAGCTGAATTGCCACGTAAATGAAAGATTTTGTTTTTTCTCACGAAGACTAGATTTTTATTTATTAATTATGTATGTGAAGACTTCCGCTGTAATTTGTTTTAAATTTATGTATGTTATATAAAAAAATATTATGTTGTAAAATGTATTGTGAACTTGTGGAATGAAATGGTGTTGTTGACTTGCTTATTTTGACGCCTTGCGTTGAAAAGCGCGGCGGACGGCCCAAATTGCCCTTTGTAAAAAATCCGGGCCGTTACACGTACGTACAAAAGAAAAAACTTTGGAGAAACTACGGTTATTTTAGAAGAGAAGATGAGTTTTTCATTGACACTCAACATATCAAGAGGGGAAGATTCATTGAAAAATAATGTTTGATATTCCTCTCAAATCTTTGAGATAAATATCAGTCTCTAATTATTCTGGACATCAAAATTCATGTGTGCCAGTCAAATTGAAATAATCCTTTAGCAGTAGTTATTAAATAAATTATCAAACTTAAACTACTCTTAATTATATATGTATTGCCATTCAAGTTTTTTGATCGACCGTTAACTAAATGCTAGGTGTAAGTAAACATTGTCAATATTTTTATAAAAAAAAATATACAAACCGTGGTATAACTTTTGATTTCCTTGGTAATTTGTGTGAGAATAAAAAATATATCAATTTCCAGCTACGTTCTGCTTTAATACCGACCCAGACAAATGATCCTCAATCTTTTATTTTCTACTCATTTTAAATTACTCATATCGATTCAAACATATTTTCATTATTCATTTATTATTTTGGATTATTGAAACATCCATTGCATAAGGCATCGATCAATCGATAAACAATAAAAGGGAGCTAGCCAATTAAGCTTCATATTGTACCTGTAATTAACTTAGTTAATAGGGATCCGGAAGCATTTTAATTTTTTTATGGTTCAAATTTCTAAAAGTAGAAATAATGACATCAAGCTGCGGAATTAGCAAACAATTAATACATGATCAAGCTGTACATTTGGAATTAAAATGTAGTACAAGAGTTTGTTATGAGGCCCAATCAAAAATTATTTAGTATATATATGGGGACGAATTGAATGAGATGGAGGAGATAATGAGAAATATGTGCTTGCAGATTAGCAAACAATTAATACATGATCAAACAGCCCCTGCAGGCCCCAGTGATCACAAATAAAGTGTTGGTAACATACTATATATACACAAATACAAGCACTATAAAATAGTTTAAAATGCGACTGGCAAGCTAGCTATTTTCAAAGTATATATATCATAATATCAACAACTTGATCTTTTTAATATGTTTCAATCAATGAAAATACATGCAATTCATTCTCACAATTAAGTTATTGGAAGGAACCAAAGTTGATTGTATGGGTGCTTCTATATGATTTATGAGCTCTTCAAAATTAACACCTTCAAAAATATTTGTTACCCTCCTTTTCTCACATGCAATGATTGAGATCTTGGAGTTGTCACATTCTTTAGCACAATGACATTGTCAAATTAGACAACAATAAAACTTCTGATCTGGCTGCTTCCAATCTTTGAAGTCGCTCGGGGCAAAAAGTGAGAGTGAATTTGAGCCATAGCCTTAATTATCAATTTCACCATCAAAATTATTCATGCAATGATTCATGTTGCCATCTGAGCTAGTATACTTTAGTTACCTCTTGTTAATAAACAGGGTCGCAGATCAGAAATGACGGCAGTCCTTAGAATGAAATACAATTTCCTATTATTTATGTTCCTTATTAATTGTAATCGTATCATTGTTCTCTGATTAATTATAACACTGGCTGATAACCAATATGTTACATACTACTCTCTGATTATATGAAGAATTCATTGAGCACCATCAATTGCGTATCAAACATTGTAACATAAATTTAGAGGTGTTAGTATTTTGAACTAAAATGTCAACATTAATTAGAACAATAGTCCAATTTATTGTATAGCTTTCTATTCATATATGCGTTCAAGAGTGTTGAAAAAAAAAAAAAAGAATTAATCTTAGCGAGCCACTTGTCAAATGTAATTGTTATATTTTTTTTATTTTAATTCCCTTTTTAAAGAATACACAGCAATGCTTCCAGTTGAACAATAAATTCTACAGATTAATCGAGATATCTTTCCAGAACATTTATTTAGGCGTTCATATATCTTTTGAAAAATAGTTTTTAAGATTCCTGATATGTCCACAAAATATTTTAATTTCGCATAATTTAGTCATGTATGGTGTTAAAACAGCTCAAATTTTTATTTTTACAGAAGGCAGAATTTTTAGGGAAAATGTGTTTAACAATGCTTGAAATAAAATCAGTCTGTAATAATAATTAGTTTCCAACCGATTCCACCACAAAAAGTTTAAAAATATATATTTTTTTAACACCATACAGTACATGATGACAGTTTTTATATTTCATTTCTGATTAATGTTTGGTTTAAAATCCAAGGACATATATATATAGCTGACTGCAGTAAAAATGGCTAGCTACAATACTATATCCTGTTTTTTGTGCTATATACACGTATCAAAAATATGATGAAACAATATTAACGCTTTAGGTGTGCACAAATTTGATGACTTACCTACTATTTGTGTAGCAACGCATGCAAGTTGTATTTTCTGATTTCAAAAGTTGGTGCTCAAATGCATCTATATATATATGGCATCAAAAGAAACTAAACAAACTGACCTTAATAGTGTGGCAAGCTACATACACAGTTTATTGACTGTGCGAGACTAAGTTTTTATCATAGCAAGTTAGTAACATAAACATCGGAGAATATGGGTTGTTGCCAATAAAATTTTTGTTTTTGCTAGCTCCATGAATCATTGGAGAAAACCAAAGAGAGAAAACTACGTATATATATTTGATATTGTTACTACTTGTCCATAAAATCCAGTTTGCGATGGTGAAGCAATATACAGTCCTGAAATTCTTGTTTTTGGATACATTTCATGCAAGTTTGTGATGTTGAAGCAGAGCAGATTTTGCACAGATGTTTGAATTTCACAGATCTGGCATTTTATATATACTAGTGATTATATTAAATGAATGAAATCAATTAGTTCTATTGTGAAATTACATATTGAAATTTAGAGCATTCTCAATACGGGCAAATTACTAGACTTAATTTGTATTACCCTTTTGCTTCTTAATCAATTCATCTTTTAAGTTTTTGTGCAATTAGCTATGATATCATTATGTAAAATTCACAAGGTAGTCCGTAACAAGTTGCCTTCGTTAGTTATCGCTTTATTTTCTTTAAAACAAATTATCACTTTATCAGAAAAAAAATCGTACTTATATTTAAGAAGAAATTAAAACCTAGCTAATTAAGCAGTGTAATGGATTTCGAAGCCAAAGCAGTTACATACATACTGGTACCGCAGACTTTTCATATTAATTAATCCTAAAAATTATTTTTCTCAAAAAAATAGTATCGCTAAATCCTAAAAGCTTAAGAAGAAACACATAATGGCTTAATGGGACAATATTCTCGTGGATTAAATTCTCAGGCAATTTCTTTCTTCGCAACTTCAAAACTTAATTAACACATTAATCTCATCTGCATATCAATGAAGTGACATAAGATTTTTTTTTTTTTTTTTTTTTTGCTTGTAGATTGTAATTATTCAATAGAGAAATCTTTTTTTCAAAAAGTTGGTAGCAGCTACCAACGGTACTCAATAGAGAAATCAGAACACAATTTTAATCGGGTTCTGTTCGCAGGAGATTTATAATTTGGAGTTATTAATATCTTTTTTTATTTATTATTATTATTATTATTTTTGTTTTGAAATAATGGGCAGTAGCTGCCATTTCCTCACGTATAGTCACCTTTTTTTTTTTTTTTTTTTTTGTTGAAAGCAAGGCAAAAAGCCCATTTTCATTTACTGAAAATCAACCGAAACGTACAAAAAGATCCAGACTTCGGCCACATACCGAGAAGCCCACCAACATTCACCAAATACCCAAAAACTATTCAAAACTTTTTGTACCTATCTTAATCAGCCTAACCTTTTAAACTAAATTTTTCACTCTCTTGTATACTGCAGACAAGCAACCAAAACTTAGAACCTCACAGAGGCAGACATCATTTATAAACTTCACACAGATTACCAAAATTCAAACTGTAAATATATTAACATTATAAAACTATTTTTCCCCTTCATACTTTCTTATGAGTATTTCTACTCAAGCTTCAATCATGAACCGCTCTCTTCCCCACTGAAGCTCTTCCCCTTCAAACTCTGAAACATCTATCATTTGGAACTCATCCATCATCTGCTGTGGAGCCACAGATTGCAAAGGTATCTCGTCTATCAGAACTGGCATCCATTCCTTCATTTTTTCTTTCACATCTTCTGTAGCCAGACCTGACCATAATTGCAGAAAAGAACAAATAAGTATAATTGTATTTCTAACTGTAATTGCTTGAGTTCTTTGAAAGGTTAAGTCATTTATTTTGCACCATATGGCCCAACAGACAGCACACACTACCATTAAAAAAGGCCTTTCTATCCTTATCAGGTAAAGAAGATGCATATTCCATAATATCATCACAATCCCCCCAAGTTAACATCAATACTTGACATTGTCTCATCCAAAACCAAATTTGTTTAGCAAAAACACAGTGTATCATGAGATGATTTGTTGTTTCATTTTCATTACAGAAAGAGCAAGACAGATTTCCTACCCACCCTCTTTTTTCCAAATTTAACCTTGTTTTAATTCTTTTTCTACTAACCAACCAGATAAAGATCTTAATTTTAAGAGGGACAGGTATGGACCACCACATGTTATCCTGTGTACAAGTAACTCCTCTAAAAACCAACCATTCATACATTGAGTGAGTAGTATATTTTCCTTGTGGTTCCCAATCCCAAATCAATTTATCTACATCACTAGATAACACAACAGAGTCAATGATATTGAGTATTGAGTTCAAATCTGTCCATAGAGTTCCTGTAATCTGTCTATTAAAATTCAATCTACATCCAACTGCATTAAGTACTGCATGAACTGAGATATAAGGATCTGAACAAATATCAAAAAGCCAAGAAACTGTATATTAAGAGGCACTGTTCCTATCCAATTATCCATCCAAAACCTCACTGACAACCCATTTCCTATTTGCATACTACACCCTCACGTATAGTCACCTGCATGTAGCGAGTACGTGAGAAAATAAATAGAACCACAACACAGAGGCACCGTGTCAGACTCACAAATATCCTGGTTTGTTTTCGTTCACAATAAATCCAGCATTCATCGGTTTGGGTTGATTGTTTGCTGCAGCCCGCTTTACGCACATGTATAGAGTAGACTTCTCACACGCTGAGATCTCTGTTTTTTTTTCCCATGTATCTGGAGTGTGTGATCATAAATGTGCCGGATATTTGTTGGAGCAAATAGATTGTCAATCGATCGATCAGATCGAAAATAAATATGTATGTAATATATTGAACTTTTCTTTCAAAAATAGTCCACAGAATTGTTTCTAAATTAAAGTAATTAAATTAGTTCCTTAAGCCATGTCATTCTCATGGTTTAAGTCTTGTGCGTCTCCTCTATATGTGGATTAATTTCACTCATCATGCGTTCTGTTGTTATCAATCGGAAAGGCAATGATATCGAGCCAACCTTAATTAGCTAAAGTTAATTCAATCTCATTTCTGTTGTTTTTGTGTGTTTATTGGTTAAAGTTAATTCAATCTCATTGCTGTTGTTTTTGTGTGTTTATTGGGTAAAGTTATACCTACCTGGCTATGACCTCAGATTTAATCAGATGTTAAGTGTCATGAATTCAACTCTTATAATTGTTGCTGTTGTTTCAGCGAGTTTGTATCATCTATGGTCCAATTATTCTTAGAATTAGAAATTAAATACAAGGGTTCTAATTACCAGATCTATCTTAAGACTTTTTTTTTTTTATGTAGCTAGAGAACTAAAGATGTGTAGGAAAAAAAAGAGAATGAGATATGTGTGCTTGCAGATTGGCTAATATCTATTATAACATGATCAAACAACCCTCATGAGCAAGCACAAATTAAGTGTTTCTAAACTACTATAAACAGCTTATAAATTCTACTATAGATAGTCAAGCACACCATTTTCTTTTTCATCAAAAAACTATTTTATCTATAGTATATTTTTCTCAAATTATATATATTTTATCTTATCTTTGGCATATGTTTGAATTGAGAAATATACAATCTTAATTTCATAAGTCACTGGTGGGAACCAAATTTAACCTCGCGGGTGTTTCTGGACCGGTTATTTGCACTTCAAAAGTAACATCTCAGAAAATATTTGGTATTATGTCTTGCATTCACGCAGTGGATCAAATGTGGTACTTCAATGGATAACATATGGAAGTTCAATACCATTTCTTGCAGTATCACTACTAGTTATGTGGTGAAATTGAGAGAACTTGAATTGAATTAATTAACACCTCATGATTGTCTGCACTCACCTATCATTTCCTCCAATCCCTTTATAAACAAGGACTGCTAAAATGGGTCTACCCTTCTAGCTTGTTAGTCAAAGGAATAAGGGAAATTGAGGGACAGAAATATGCATGTATCATAAGTTAGGCTAAGCATTTCAACTCTAATGTGCTAATGAGCATTGATATTGCTAAGGCTCTCTTATTGCAGCCGTAGCAGGTTTTTTGGTGAAATAAATAATAACATGGGACCCGATTATTTTTTATATTCAGACATCCATCTATTATATAACTTTTTAAATAAGAAAATGTAAATCGTATGTCATTTTGAAATCCCCTTAATTTGCTTTTCCAGGTAGATGTGAAATTATGAGTTTTTTTTTTTTAAAATTGAAGACATACTATTCAAATAAGTTGTAGCTTTATTTGAATAACTTTATGTTTTGCTTTTAAATTCTTAAATGCTGATAACAATTTACAAACAGAAGTGATCCCTTTCCTGTATTTTTACTAGTAAGTATTTAGAAAATTAAACATATACCGATATGCAAAGTAAAACTATGCCCATTTCATATCAAATCAGATTCTTATTGTAATTCTAGACAACATTAGCTGCACATTCCCAACAACAACATAATAAGCATTTAAATATGGACATATATAAAAAGGAGAAAACTAATAAGCACGAAAAAAACTAAAAAAGATACAAAAGTGCAATCATCTATAATTAACATATATCCTTAATCAGGAGTGACATCTCACATTAATTAACCATTTAAAACTACAACTACCTCAATAGAGTTTCATTCAGAAGCTAACGTCGTTCAAAATTGTGTTGCATCAGGATACTCGAATGTAATTGGGTGTTAACAAAGATGAATAGACGATATCTCTGTAATTCTGCATTTTAATTTTTAGTTTTCAAGATTGTTGCCTAGGGTCGTAAATAGTGCAAAATCAATAGGGTCTAATAGCAAAATAAACCAAAATCCTGTAATTTTTTTATGTCAGGAATTACAATACAGACAAAACGAAAGATATAACATCTTATCAACCTTGTTGTTGCCCAACGCTGCTGAAGAACTACATGCCAAGGGTTAGCCATGTGACGACATCAAACCCTGCACTCTCTATCAGCCGTCTATTTCTCCTTCATCCTTTACACTTCTGTCTTGACAACTCTCCATTGAAATTAAGTGAAAGATACAACAGTACTTCTCCATCCGATGTAGGAGGCGATAGCGCAATTAACACAGGGATTGAGTGTGGAGATGGAATCAAGAGCGAAGTTGAAATGGAGCATCGATGGAGTAGATGATATGATTTCGTGGAAAGACGTCCATTCGTTAGGAATGACGGGCCTCCAAGAGCAATTGTTTTCATTAAATCGGATCCGTAGAGACGGCCTTTAATCGGACGGTCCCTATTGAGACACGTGGCTATACAAGATTGCTTGTTGCATCGAACATTTTTTATACTATTGTAGATTCAAGAAAAGGTTGATTTGCCTTTCTTTAGCAACGATACTTCTGTTACCGACCATGAAAGATGCCTACAAAATGACCCTCAAAGAAGCATTACGTTCAACCAAAAGAGGATTTTTGTTTGCAAAATGGAAGTAGCTGTATTTTTTCCGTTTCTAATTTCTTCGCTTAGTTCGGCAGTGAGTTATATAGCATTGAAAAATTATTTCAGTGTGTTTTGGTACTCACGTTGTAATTTGAAAATTTATTTTGCAATAAGATTTCTTGACATCCTCCACCAATCTTTCAAATTAAAAAAAGGAAAAAGGAATTTGCAGTTTTGCACCCTCTGGCAATCTTTCATTAGATATTCATACTTAAGTTGGTCGACATTAGCAAAAGATAGAACCCCTTTTCGAAAAATGAAATATTTGGTTATTCCCAACGTAGCAAATTATATATGATTTGTAGGGAATTAAGATTTGACAACAAAAATAAATAAATAAAAATTGATATACCAACCACTGAGACCAGCTTAACAACCAATTCTCAGTCAAATGAGAAGGTACAAGTACCAGCAAAAGTTTCAGAGATATAGAGAGCAGCCCAGAGAAAACCGAAGCACCACAATCTCCTGATTTCGTCCCCAAAGACCCGGTCACAACAACAAATGAGAATGCGAGCAACAGAAGAGAGGATACCACAGCCTCTGCTTAATAGTTGTTGCAATCGGGTCTTTAGATACAACATGTACCAGCAAAAGTTTTAGAGATGAAGAGAGCATCCCAATTCCGGTACAATTGACTAATTGAGGAATTAGAATTTCTAGTGCAGCAATATGCTTAATAGCACTTCTTTTACAGTAAGGAAATCATTCTACAACAATTCATCATACCGGGATTTCTTCAGAAGTTGTCATTTTCTTTGTCCAACGATAGACATTTGAAGCGACTGAGCCAATCAATTCCCTTAACACCGGCCTCTTGCTCTGACAATAAGCTTCTATCCTGTGATAAAGAGGCTTGAGGTAATGGTCACTGTTGAAATCAAAGGCAAGAGATTCAGTAATTGTTCTGAAGAGGTCCGATACCTCAGCATCGCTGTTTAGTTGGTGCATGACGATACCTTTTTTGGTAAGGAAGGAAACGTCATCAGACTTGCTAAGCAAGCAGGACATGTATGTAACATACGCAGTCACATGACATCCAAACTGAGTGCAGGTTCGCTCGAAAGCAGTTAGGTTGCAGAGCAAGCTATAAGTGTTTGTATCAATTGTCAGACAAGGTATCTCCATTATGCCATTGTAAAATACTATGTCGAGAAGTGAATGTGGATTTTCAGGGCAAAACATTCTCTTCTTAAAATTGATCCCCACTCGATGGTATTGTGTTGCCGAACGCCACGGTGTTGCTTGCTTCTTTTCTTGTAGGTTTTCAGGAAATGACATTTTCTTAAACTTACTAAAGAATCTGCTTCCTGACCGAAAGGAGTTGTGAAATAAGGGGGACTCCAAATGATTTTCTAAGCATTCGACTCGAGTTGAGTGTGGTCTAAAGTACATATGGCATAAATGTAGGAAGTGGAAAAAGTTTTTTGGCCTATTTGATTTAGAAATTGCATTTGGATAGTTGCCAAGCACGCCTTCTATTAACCGGACAGAAGTTTCAACAAGGTCTGGAGTTGTGTTACTCCCTCCCACAATAAGTTCGTGTATCTTCACTATGACAAAGAAGGGAATTTGGTTCTCTGAAAGCAGTATATCATGCCAAAATGCTCGACTAAAGAACGGGTCAACGGGATGATAACGCTCTTCATCAACTTCTTCCTCGGCATTACAAGGGGCACCTTGTGATGTTGCTTCATCTTCAGTTACTTCATTTGTTACCGATACTGTATTGTTCTTTTCCATTCTTACAACACTACCTTTGTTCATCTTATGAATAGGTGCATGCAGCTCTGGCATGTAACTTTCTATTCCATTAACATAGATTAGGATCAAGCATCCGTCAAGCAACAACATTTTAACCAAGTCATTACTCTCCATATTAATCTCATTGGCATAACAATCTCTCACTTGTTTCTCAATATCCTTCATTGCTTCTAATAACTTTGATAGACCGGTTTCATGTCTGAGATGGACAAATGATTTAGAAACCTGTATTTCGTCTGCATAGCAAGCGTTGCCGGAATACCGTAGTTATAAGGCCCAACGGAGAGAATGTACGGTGAGTAGGCATTTTTATGTTTATCTTGGATTTGTGGATTTATTCTATGGATAAGGGGTTTCCTGCTTTCTTCTTCACTGAATTTATCTCCCAACCAGCCAGAATCATGCTCTCTCGTCAGAGACACAATTAATTCATTTATGTCAATTACATGTGCTCCAGCCATCTTACTTCGCTGATCGGGAAAAAAATTGCGAAACTCAGTATATGGTTAAGATCAGGAATATTGTAATTTCCATCTAATCAATAATCTAATAATCATTGAACAGTTAAACTAAAGAAAGAGCTAATGCCCGGGAAGTCCCCTTTACAGAAAATCTCATAAAAATGTATAATTACTTCATCGACAGAACCAAAAGGATATTAATCAGTAATATTTGTCGATCCTAGAAGAAAATAAAGAATTTGAGTCTCAAAGATATTAACCTGTTACATATGCGATCAATGCTTGGAAAAACGTTGCAAGAAGAAAAAAGATCGTCATTGGGTTACGTATTGTAGAACGTTAATTGGTTATCTACTATCAAATTCAAACACAATTAAGCTACTGCTATTTTTGTAAGACAGCTCATTATGAAAACAGATATAGCAATAAAGCTGGACATAACGTATGATCGGCTGCACCCTTCATTTCGAGCAGAGGTCTTTTAAAAATTAGTCCTCTTTTGGAATGGTGCAGTTCAGTACTGAAAATTTGGATTAATTTAAATAAACTTCGTAATTGCGGACTATTTAAGTACTAGAAGGACAGTACTCTGTTTCCTTGTAAGACTATTTTAATGAGAACAGAATTTGATTATTTTTTATAATGAATAGTTACATTTTCTAAAATTTAATCAGCATAATTAACAGCCAAATTTATATCACAGGAATGTTTAGTTTACTCCTTTTACTATATAAAATAGGAAATGACTAGGACCTTTAATTTGCCATGAAAATATATATAGGAAACTAGGAACATACTTCAATTTAACAGAAATTTTAAAGATAAGTTTATTTTTTATTATTATTTTGACATCTTCAAGGGCTTCATAATTTCATTCAAATAGTAAAAAAGAGTTCATAAACAGACAAGAGCATATAATGAAAAAGCATTTGCAAAATGCCTTTATAGCCATCATAAGACCTTGCAATTAAATGATGCATTGGAATTAAAAATTAATCTTTGACATCAAGTGGCAACGGAATAGGCGGAAGGTTGCGCGGTACTTTTGGCTGTGGCACAGCAAAGAAGAGCTTTCCTTCCTGACATCCATTGATATCATCGGCTTTTTCATTCCCTGATATTAGGAGCAAATTGTAATGGAAATAGATGATGTAGAAAAACAGAATTATATACAAGAAGAAGTAATTAATTTCTCACCGGTCGTTGCCATTGTCGTCTTGGTTAATGCAATCAGTTGAGAAGTGGTGATTCGAGCATTTGTCGGAAGAAATAATGTGCCGATGCCGACAGTGAGGATGGTTAACATCAAGAGCCCCTTGGTGAACACCATGCCGCTCATTTTATGTGTACTGATATCACTTTGGAAAGGTTGGTTAGATTCTTAGAGGCTTTGTTTTGTGTGTTCTGCTGAAATATATGCACAGAATTAATCACAGTTTGGTTTTTAAAAGATTTTAAATATCTGATCAATGGCGGTGCCTATGAAGCAGAATCTTGTAGGACAGCTACTTCCCATAACAAAGGGTGAATTATGAGGCAGCATGATCCTAGATGTTTTTGCCTCAATCCACGGCACCACAAAATGTATATATAGTCTATAAAAATGAAATTATGAAAAAAAAAACAGGCCCCCTCTGTGCTGTAGGAACAGTCGATTCCGAACGGCTAAAGTTTACGTTATGGGTCCATTTAGAATTTGAAAATATAAGAGTTTAATTCATACCGGGCCTAATTGGAATTTTCTTAGTATATAGAGACGAATTGAATGAGGAGGAGACAATGAGATATGTGCTTGCAGATTAGCATGAATCACATGATCAAACAACCCTCGAGCGAGCACAAATTAAGTGTTTCTGATCACCTATCATCAGCAGAACTGATTCTAATTTCCACTATATAAAGTAGTTCAAATGCATGCGCCTGACATAATAACTTAGCACATCAAACCAAACCAACAATTTTCAGCTCGTTTAAGTAATTGCATATGTATTAGGATTAGAAGAAAATAATAAAATGTTATATACACACAATTAATGAGGCATTGGAAGAAACTAAAATTAACAGCATGGGTGTTTCTAGATGGGCTATTTTCATTGCTAAGTTAACACCTTATAAAAGAATATGAAATCTATCTTTTCTCTGAGGAATTAGTGATATATTCAAGTTAGTGCATTCCCTGGAGTTGTGGAAATCCAAAATAAAACAAAAACAACACTTATGCATATGTTGTTGCCATTCTTTGTTGTTTATATACTAATTATCAATTCAAATTGAGAGCACTGGCAAGGACTTAACACTGCACGAATTGCAGAACTTATTCCTCATTTCCCCAGATCTATTTGAATACGGGGCCCTGTAGAAGCCCTTTGTTCATGGGACCTTAATTTCAGTTCAGTGCCATATATGGAGCGACGGGTAAGGGAACATAGCATTAGTTAGAAAGACGGATTGGTCTCAAATAAAGTAGTAATGGGGTTGAATTTTGCTTGCCCTTTTCAAAATTATGTGAAGCAAAAAGGAGATCCCGGAGAGAGTTTCGCCTCGGTAGCAGCGTACATAAAGATGCTTACTCAGAGTTTGCTCCAATGAAGAACTCACAATCTCTTTACGTGATCAACCTCAAACCGTATTGCAAGCTTTCCTCAGCTACTTCATATTTTCAACAAAAATACTTTTGAATATTCTCACTTCATTGAAAATTTGCTTGCATTACTAATTTCATGTCTTTGTTTCCCTCTTCCTTTTATATCCCTCATCGATCAGAAAAAACCAATGGATGTGCCGAGCATAGTAGCTGTCGAATGGCACAACCTTCTTGATTGTGTGAGGCAAAATGTACTAGCCATCACACCGCACAACACATCGGCTCACCTTGGTTATGTTTCTCGCATCCGTGGCCATGAGGTGCTCCGAAGTTTCGCAAACTTTTCATCAAGTATTGTGGTTTTATCAAGACAAACTGAGTTTTAAATTAAGAACAATGATACCAATGCCTATTTAAAATTTTTTATTTCCCGAAATGAAATGGGAAATGGTGAAATGAATGTTATTTTTATCAAAAAAAAAAAAAAACTAAATAAATATCAATGCCTACTTGTGTGGATATAATGTGATGGCTTCACCAATTTGCTATACAATTTTCATTTTCCTTCTTTTTTGCAAGGTAACTAGTAGATTTGACGTGTCCCACATAAATGTTCCAAATTATATATAAAAAAAATGAATCAAACAAAACAAAATACAACAGTAATATAGTAAATAGGAATATAAAGATAACTAGAAAGGTGCTGCGCTCCACGCAACTGAGATATTATGGTAAAGAAAAATACTTGTACAATACGATCAAAATATATTTACTGTAATTTAAAGGGTCCTCCATATAATATACAGCGTAAATTTACAACTGTCATCGATCGACAACTCAACTCTATACATTGCATGACACGTAACCGTAACCGTAACCAAAAAAAATATATATATATTGTTTTTTTGACACTGTATATCTACAGTGCATGCCTATGTCCGACCTTTAACATATCTAATTAATTATAATGATAGGAGAATTATATGGAACCTTCAAAGGGTACATAGATTATGGGTCCGCATAGATCTTTTACCTTGTTATGTATTATAAAAGCATTCTAAACCAAAATATTTTTTACTTATTTAATATTCATTGCTAGAACATGAAAATTGTCAGCAATTATACATAGATTTCACTCATAAAAAATATACTTAATTTCAACAATAGATTTATTCTATAAACCATGTACAAGAAAATTAAATTTGAGCTTGAAAGATAACAGTCAATGCACATAAACTTTGCTAATGCAACAAGATCGCAACACAGCCTATCCCCAAAACTAGCTCTAGAGTCAACCTCATCTGAACTAAAAATCAAGTTTACACATTCCGAAATAAAAGAACACGAACTCTCAACCAACAACGTAATTGTTTGTCCTGCTTAATTAGATTTTGTGCCGCACAAGATACCAGCAGCCTGACGTGCAAAGTAAGAAAGGATAATGTCAGCACCGGCCCGCCTAATGCACATCAGAGACTCCATCATCACCCTCTCCTCATCTATCATTTTAAGAACACCAGCCGCCTTAATCATCGAGTACTCTCCCGAAACCTGAATTGCAATGGAGGAAGACGTTAATCATAACAATATAATTTCACTAGTGTTCAGAAGGTGAAAACTGTGTTTCAACCAGATAGGAATAATATAATTTCACTCAAATTTTAACCATGACAAGGGTTGACAGTACACTGGAAGAAAAATAAAATGTGTCAAAACTTCTCTATCTTTGTGTCTTTTCCCGATAAAATTATCAATACTGATATTGAATAAATAAGAAGTTAAAATGATAAATAAAGTGGTAGAAGGAAGAAAGACCTGGTAAGCAGCAATTGGTAAAGAAGAATTATCTCGAAGAAGACGGATAACATCTGAATATGGCAGTGCTGGTTTCACCTGATAGAAAATAAAGAATAATAAAAAAAAAATGCTTACTACAGAACCAAAATATTGTACAACAGAGATCATCAAATAAGATATCCAAGTATATCAACTGTCAAAGACAAGAAACTCACCAGAAGTATATCTGCTCCCTCAGCCTCATCAGCTTCAGTTTCAATAAGAGCTTCTCTGTAATTGGCAGGGTTCATCTGGTATCTGTAATAATAATTGTAAAAACTGGTGATTCAACCATCATGTCAGGTATAGAAATCAAGTAAACAGAAACTTATATACAGCTCTTACGTTTTCTTGTCTCCAAAACGTGGATTTGAATCAAGGGCTTCACGGAAAGGACCATAGAATGCACTAGCATATCTGCAAAATGAAAGTATTTGTTAGATACCATTATCAGAGCTAAGAACAATAACTTATTGAAGGAGATCTCAGTAAATAAAAATATACTTTGCTGTGTACGACATAATGGACACATCATGGAACCCTTCAGCATCAAGCGCAGCACGAATAGCACCAATACGTCCATCCATCATGTCACTTGGGCTGACCACATCTGCACCTGCTCGGGCCTATTATATGAAAGTAAAATATGAACATATGCAAAGCTTTCACAAATACACAAATTATAGGGAGGCTAATATTACCTGAGATACAGCCTGCTTGCATAGCTGATGGACGGTTTCATCGTTCATGATTACTCCTGTGGACAATTAATAAAAAATAAATTTTCTATCGGTAATATATTTACAGATTATTGCTGATAAAATTGTGTCTTCAGTACCATCTTCTCTGACGATGCCATCATGACCATCAGATGAATAAGGATCCAAGGCAACATCAGTGTAAATGACCTATACAAATAATTTTGTCAAATGGAGAACTTTTACAGTTACACATCAGTATAATTGACCTATAATAACGACTCACAATATCAGGGAACTTGTCTTTTAGCAAACGAATTGTCCGAGGAACCAATCCATTGTCGTTGTATGCCTCGTCACCAG
Source organism: Cyperus esculentus (assembly GCA_030179965.1). Taxonomy (NCBI): domain Eukaryota; kingdom Viridiplantae; phylum Streptophyta; class Magnoliopsida; order Poales; family Cyperaceae; genus Cyperus; species Cyperus esculentus. Next base: position 2,905,019 of record JASGLE010000003.1, on the reverse strand, counting down.
TTGGTGTCTATTGTGTGAAAAAAAAATATTGATAGTCATTCTTTGACAATAAAGAGCATGTAAACAAAGTTGGCAATAATGTCAGGAAAAACCTTCAATGCATCAGGGATTTTTGGAAAGAGTACAAAACTGTTGACACCGACATCCCTTGCCTTGTGAACCTGCACACAGTATGGTGGCAGTGTATCAATTTTTATAATTATTTATTGGCATTTTCACGTATTTCACAGACACATCAACCATATAACTATACGAGTTTAGAACAATCCAATATCATTACCTCTTCTATAAGTCCATGTCTCCACCCCAGTCGGAAACACCCTGGCATTGCTCCAATTGGTGTATCCACCTCACCTACATGCATATAGAAAAGAAAACAAAAAAGAAGTCATTCTCAAGCCCACACTGTTATGTTCAAAGATATTGTACAGGTATGGTATATGCTCACGAACACAAGGAACCATAATAAAAAAGAAAATAGAGAATTTCACCTTCGTGAATAAACAATGGGAGGACAAAATTAGCCGGAGATAGTGTGGTCTCCTGGAATGCAGATCTGAGTGCAGGAGATTTGCGGTTCCGGCGAGGACGTCTTGTCAGATCCTGGAATTTATCAGATTAAAATTAAAAAACTATAACATATTATAGTATACATTAACCAAAATGATAAAACATTAGCCCTTTGAATAAACAAAAAACATTGTTACGGGAATCTTAAAATATCAGTCTTACTGGACTAGCTTTACATATATGATATACCCACCAATCTTTAAATACCAAGTTCATGAAAAAGAATCTCATTTCGGCATAATTATGAAATTAGTAACCTAGTACAAGCGAAACAGCTGCTTGTATTTGAGTTAACTTACAAGATTGGCATTTATGTAGCTATACAAAAGGGTATAGAAGGTTTAGTCTTCATAGTTCTCAACCAGATAAAATATGGTACCGGGCCGGCTCCTTAAATCCTAACAATACCGAATATTAATCTTACTCTTACAAATTCAAGTAAATCATAAATCATTACTTACAAGGGGATTGATTTTTGGTGTTCCTTTGGGAGCAGCCGGCTTGACAAGTGGAGGCGGGGCAGGAAAGTTTCCAGCAACAGCTGCTGCTTCACACTCCTCGAGTGTTCGGCCAGAAGTCTTGACTGAGCCATCTTGCTCACTGCTTGCTCTCACCACAACAAAAGACCTCGATTTGGTACTTAGTGGGAAAGAAGCCGTTCTGTGGGCTACTTTAGGTCGTACTAGAACATTTCCTGGAGAGAAGGAAACTGTTGAAGCCATTGCTTACTCCCAAATGCAAAGCACCTGGTACAAAAACAAATGCCTTAGTTTTGGTTACTAAGTAATTTCATACCAAAAACCTAGTGCGTGAAACTATTACTCTTTGATTTAAGCTCAATCAAGGGAAATCATATCACTTTCACAATAATAGAAATTGATTTGCAAAGCGGAGTTCAATATATAAAGCAATTAAGCCCTTAACAGTATAATTCAGTTTAAGCTGAGCCCCACTAAGTCACATATTCAAAATATCACAAAAAGGCATCAATTAATTACCAGATGGTATTGATGCTTTCAAAACAAACTTCAATTTTAAACGAACTGGACAAATTTATACATCTCCAAGTAGATTAGGTGCTGACCAAACAAATTGACAAAATGCCTAAAATCAGCACCACAAGTGTGTACCATTAAAAGGCAAATTACCCATCAATCACTGAACACGCACACAATTCACTTCAAACCCTTGTGAAAGTGTGGCATTTAACAGAAATTGGAACAGAACCCAACAATGATCGTATTCAAACTATCCAATAAAATGTCCAACATTAGCATTTAGCAGCAGTGTACCAGTAAAGCTCGAAATTACCCAATTAATTCACCTACCCAGTACGTATATACAATCCAACAAAACAGTATGAAAGTGTGTCATTTAACAGAAATCAGAACAGAACACAACAATGATCTAATTCAAACCATCCAATAAAATGCCCAACATAAGCACCGGTATATTATACCAGTAAAGCTCAAAATTAGCCAATTATACCACCTACCCAGTACGCAGAACAATTCAACAAAACAGTATGAAAGTGTAGCATTCAACAGAAACAATAAAAGATCTCCGATTTTTGCAATCCTACCCAGCACAGAACGGGAGGGCAAAATGAAACCAAACCTTACCTCAGCTGCTAAGAAGAAGAAGAAGAAGAAGAAGCCGTCAGCGGTTGGGAGAGGTGGGATTTGGTAGATAAAGAAAGAAAGCAGATGGGTTTTCTTCTTCAATTCTTCAAGATGGAATGGAATGGAAAGGAAAGAGAGAAATGTCTCTGGGCCTTATTAGTCTATCATTATCATCATCTTATCTAACACTCGGGATTCCCTGTAACATTTCGGATTCTCTGTAGTATGCATAGATAGAGGTGGCAAATCGGGCGGGCGGGTTGGGTCCAGGTTCAGGTCGGACCGGTCGAGTCAGTTTGACTTTCTAGAAGATTTTGGGTTGGGTCGGATTGGGTTGGGTCGGATCGGGTCGGGTCGAGTCAATTTTGATATAACTTTATTTGGATCGTATGTTGATTTCAGTTTGATTGCATGATGTTTGATCTCAAATCGAGTCGGGTTCAGGTCGGATCGGGTCAGGTCAGATCAGGTCAATTTGACTTTCTAAAAAATATGGGTCAGATCAGATTTAGGTCGAGTCGGGTCGGACGGACTTCCCGGGTTGGGTCAGGTTCTGCCACCTCTAATTATAAAGAGAATTGCATTTTGGGGTGGGGTCTTCATGTTTCAATTGTCAAATGGAGGAGCCAACAAGTTACAAACTGTAGCAAAATATCCTTCCCTCGGTTTTAAAGTCAAAATCATATTTTAAGTTCAAAATCATATTAAATCACCTCTAAATTTGAGTTAATATGATTTTATTATATTTTTTATATCAAAATATTATGGAATATTCTTTTTTGTTTTTTAATTTTTTTTGTTCAAAATCATATTAAATCACCTCTAGATACATAGAACATTGAATGTTTTATTAATGTTGTATAGTTGTTTTTTTTTTAATTCAAAACAAATACTTAGAAATTTCTAAAATTGAAAATTATTTTTGCATCAAATACTATTTTAATATAAAAAATATAATAATGAGGCTAGCCATATAAACTTAAATTTAGAAATGATTTGATATGATTTTGAGCTTAAACTCACCTCATATTTGATCTATAAACTGTAATTGTATTAATGTTGATTCTATTTAATTAATGTGTACATAATTAAGTGTGTGTATTATGTCAGTCGAAGAATAGTGGGAACGGGTTAAGGTTGGTTTTGGATGCCTTGACTAGCAAAATTAATTGCTAATTAGTTTATGCAGAATAATCTTTATTAGTCAAGGTATCTAGTGGGATTAGGCGTAATTGGAAGCCAAATCTGACTATCATAATTCATAAATAAATAATGTAATCGCTGAGTGGCCTTCTCTTTGACTGCTTTTATTTTTGAAACCCTTACTTGAAGCAAGCATAAATGACATTAAGGGAATTAGTATGGAAGAGCTTCCAATAATTATGTAGCAATATAATAAGATAACTTTCATGATAAATTTAAAAAAAAAAATTAAAATTCTACAAACATTTGTAGTAATATAATAAGACAAATATAGTACAAATAGGAATCTTATAAATATTATTCATGCAACTCAAATATTGTTTCGTATCAAAAACCCTCAAATTTTGGATTCATTAAACTAAATTGAACCACTTGGTTGTGAGTAGAATGTAAACTAAATAAATCCCATTACATTTTAGAATCAATATATACACATACCATAAACCAATTTAAAATTCCTTGAAGAAAATAAATTCATCGAGACAGACATGGTTAATAAGCCATGCTCTTAACTTGTCACTCATTTCTCAACAAAACCACCCAGTCGTTTCACTTATATTGAGGTTCAGGAATCGGCCCATTCGTATGTTACTCCAATACTCTCACCAAAAAAGTTTCATTTTCGATCTAACGATTATAAATTAATATTACCCATTATTATGAGATTCATCTGTAACCGATAAAATTATATGGGTGTGAGCATGGAAGCAACATCCATAAAATTAATATATTTATGGTCGTATGCTCTATGGATGCTTGAAAAGCTAACTAATCAGCATTCACATTTGCACCTGTGTTTCTATTTTGGACCGTTGAATCGAAATCTGTGGATGATATTTATTTAAAAAGGATCCCTATAATCTATAATCAGTCGACTGTATTTGTCTGTTTTGATCTAACGGCTGAAATAAGAATAACAGTCCATGTTAAGTTGTTATTCTTAAGAATAATAGTAGATATGACCTGAACTAATCAAGTTCCCGAACCGAAATGACATCTTGAAACATGCACTTCCAAAATTAATGAGTAATAACTAAGTGTTCATATATATTATATATATTATGTCCACAGTGTTTATAGATTACAAATTACAAATTCTTTGGACTGTCCAAATTATTTTAACAAAATCCGATTCTTTTTAAGTTTATGTTACACAATTTATACGTCTATGAATATATAGACAGGTCCTCTCCGTTGGAGGCAAGATTTTTTTTTTTTTGTCAAAATAAATTACTTCCTCTGTCCACAAAAGAATAAATTTGTAGCAAAAGTCAAAGGAAATAGTGGAAGAGTGAAATTACTTTTATGCCCTCAATTAGTAGAAAAGTGAATATTCTTGGAAGGAGACGAGGGGCATTTTGGGAATTTCGTAATATATATTTTTTTTTTGAGAAAGAAAGTGGATTCAAACAATAGGTATAAATTTATTTAATTTTGGACAGATTGTAAAGAGTATAAATTCATTTAATTGTGGACGAAGGAAGTATGTCCGGAATTTTTTTTTTTGTCTATGCCTAAAATAAAAAGAAATCTTAAGGGTATGCCTGCTTTAATACAAATTACAGGACTATGCCTACTTTTCAAACGCCGGAGTTCGAAAAGTCACCGAAAACGCCAGCATTCAAAGATTAATGTAATCCCGGATTTGAAATTTTTTACGAAAATCATGCTCCAAATGCCAGAGTTCGAACGCCAGAGTTCGAACTCCGGAATTCGAACACCAGAGTTCGAACTCCGGAATTCGAAATACACATATAAACTCCAGAGTTCGAACTCCAGAGTTTGAAATACACGTGTAAACTCCGGAGTTCGAACTCCGGCGTTCGAAAAAATTATTTTCATAAAAAATTACAAGTCCGGGATTATATCAATCTTTGAACGCGAGCGTTTAATGTGACCGCCAGCGTTTAATGTGACCGCTTGACCGCTAGCATTTGAAAAGTAGGCATTGTCCATTAATTTGTACTAAAGCAGGTATACCTTTAAGATTTCTTTTTATTCTAGGCATAGACAAAAAAAAAAAAATTCGTATGTCCGAGGACCCAATTGCAAACTTCCACACACCCAGTTTGAGTTTCCTTAACGAAATCAGCGCACGCACGAGAATCACATTGTGCGGTCGTAAACATCATCAAAATATCATCCATTTTCCATTCCATTCCTCACTATCCCAACCCAGTCAACCAACGCAACTCAAACCCCAATCCCATGGAGATTGCCTGCTGCTCCACCGCCACCCCCGCCACCCCGCTCCTGTGCAGGAGCGGCTTCATGACCCCCCGCGCCTCCCTCTCCTTTGCGGCTGCTAGGCGGGGGCCGCGGCTGTCCCTTGCCAGGCCGCGCCGAGCCGCCAGATCGCTAGGGTTGGAGTGTAAGTGTTTGTTTGGGTTGGGTGTGCCCGAGATGGTGGTCATTGCTGGCGTGGCTGCGCTCGTGTTCGGGCCCAAGCAACTCCCGGAGATCGGCCGGAACATCGGCAAGACTGTCAAGGGGTTCCAGCAGGTAGATTCTGTTCCTTGTTCTTGTTGTCTTGTTTGTTGGTTGGATCTGAAAAAAATGGATTATATGGTTAGTTGCAAGTTTGATTGGTTAGCTGGAATTGGATTTGAACACACTAGTTTACATTAGTATTATTGTATCTTGTCGTAAATTAATTTTGGTAGTCCATATTGAAATTGGGTTGGTACAAAGTATGCACTTTGAAGACATTCCGTGAGTTTAGTAACTCCGGACAAATCGGTTAATATGAAGCATTATGAGTGCTGGTTGTCAATCGAAACAATTAGATCTTAATTGGTATGGTTTGAAGTAAGTACAGAAATGTTATCCTTCCAAGAGTTTTCTCATTGAATTGAGCTCGTGAGAAACAAAATTAGCAATTTAAATGTTTATTTATTTGTCAGGGAGTGACATTTGGTTTGGCTTAGATGCAAGTAATACTAAATATTTTGCTGTAATTGTTACGGCTTTGAATCTGTCTTATGACATTTGCATAATTGTACTTACTGTTGGCATTGCATTGAATTGAAAACTTTTTGAAAAACCTGAAATATTTGGCTGCAGATGTATAAATATATTCTATCTATGACTAAATTATGCTGTATATACTGAAATTTGCACTAACCTGATCATAAGGGTAGGTGCACAAGTTTTCTTAGACATTTTGTAATACCCTGGACTCAGATGCATAACATCAGATTGTTCAAATTGAGAACAGAGATGAAAGGGCCAATTTTGTGTGTATCTTGCAAAATTTACTACCAATAAGATATTGGTACCGTACAAGAATGAATATATATTTTTATGACCCTTATTTTATTTCAACCCAAAAAAAAAAAAAATCCTCTCTTTACCCAGCTCGCTGGTGTTGGTTAACAAAAAGAAAGTTACGCAGTTTAAAAGATATCTACTGCAAGTGTGATTGTTGGTTTCACTGGGGTTTCAGATGTTTATATACTTCCCGAATATATATGATATTTTGATCCTTGAGGGATGTCAGTAGTCAGTACAGATAGGTTTGTTTCTAATTAGCATGCTATTAACTTCTTTTATGTTCATTTGCTAACATCTCCAACTGAAATTTACTTTAGGCTGCCAAAGAGTTTGAGACAGAGCTGAAGAATGAACCCAAAGAAAATGGGGCCCCACCAGCAGAGAAACCTCAAGCTGTTGCCGGTGGGGAGCCGAAGAAGGAATTGGAGACTTCCAGTACCAAAGAAAGCGCGTGAAAAGAAGTTTAAGCAGCTTGCTTTCGTTTTGTAATGTTATATCTAGCGCAGTTATCTATTAGTTGATCGATTATGAATAATTTGCTTCAGTTTTCGTGTGTTCAGAGACAGGGAAAATAGTGTAATCGTGGAAAAGTACATTGTAGCTTTTACAATATTATCATATTTGTTCTGTCAGAAAGCAGTTTGCCGGCTTATTTTCTCTCTGGCATGTACTTTCAACTGAATTGTGTGATGTTATTTGATCAGAAGAGTACATAGAGAAAAAAGAAAGAATGAAGCTGAAAGTGTACAGGAGCCTAACTATTACAGTTTCATTAATAGAGGTAAGAAGGCAATGTGACGAATTAGCAGACAAATTGTGCCTTTTACGGGTACTACATAGAAGGATAGTTGGTTTTTATTTAAGAAAAACAAAACTCTTACTTCAAATTCAGCTTATTTGTCATCTGAATTTAAATATTAAACATGATTTTAATGATCGTAATCTACATAATGAATCCAAGATTCAATATTTATAGTCAATTCACAATGATTAACTGGGGTGCCTGATGATAAGGTGAGCAGAATGTTTACATCAATATATGAAAATAATGCTATTGCTTAACAAAAATTGTAAAATTATTTCTAATTATTTCAATTGGCTGTATCGTTGATCATCCGTTTTTGGCTTCAGTGAGAACTTTGATGAAAGCAAAATTTTGAAGAACCAAGAAAATTTAAATTTGGACAAATGAGATGAATTTGAATCATGATAAATACCTTTTTCGGCAAGGGAAACAAAAAGAACAAGCTAAAAACAGAAAAATCTATCTGCATTCGGTCAAAACCAATTCCAAAGAAAAAACATCCTCGGAATTGAGCAGCAAAGATGAGCTCAAATAGTTGTCTGTATGGTCATCTTAAACAAGATGAGTTCTCATTATTTAATTATTCGTAATCAAATTTGAATTTAGCATGCGTCAAGATCTCTGCATGGAGGAGGTTTCGGCTCTCCAAGCAAGGTTGTGTTCCCTCCGGCAGGTCCACTCCTAATGCGCTCTGGGTGTTGGGTACCGACCTATGGAAAAAAAAATTAAATTTGTTATTCTAGAAAATATCACTGACATCAAGAGTAATCTACTACAAAGAGTCCCCTAAAAGCGTATCCTGCTTATATGCAAAATATGAAACAAGTACATGAAATAGGCTTTAAATCAACGAGAAAATACCATACATTAGAAGCCCATCGACAAGGGAAATTACAATTCACACAAAATAATAAATATATAAAGAACATTATAGGCAACTCATGATTTGTAACAGGTGTATAGCAACAAAAAACAACAGTAAATTAGTAAAGAAAAAATAATTGGGGGTATAAATCTTACTGGTGGAGCCTCTCCCTTTCTTAACATTTCAACTATCTCAACGACTCTCTTAGGAGTAACGTCCTCCTGTTAATAGATGAAGCAGAAAACAAAAGTATTAGCAAAACAAAAATGAAACAAAATATAAGATAAGTTACTGAGGAATGTATCTTACATAATAATTATAGCTGTAGCCTTCAGAACCCTTGGAATAGTCTGCAACTGTAATCATGGGGGCATTCACACAACACCCCTAAGAAATCCATTGAATAAGAAAATCAGAAAACATCTAAAAACAAGGATATCATTGACTTGGTCAGAAACTACAAAAGTTCTGATGTACATCAATGCAGAATTATAGAAACAGTCACAATATCCCCTCACGTTAACAGTCATAAATGTCAGTCTAATCTGCTTCAGACAACCTCAAAATATTACTTCTCTATCAATTTTTTAACTCTACTAAAAAAAAAAAACGAGAAAGTATTGGCAATAGATGCAAAGTTTTTCAATATTAACGAGATGCTACACAATTAACAAAGGTATGCTTTCTATTTTTAGATCTTAGGAGACAATTCCACCTTACAAAAAGAAAAGAAAGACTAAAGAATGACAAGGACTTACCATGCATTCCATCTCTCCTACAGAGAACATACCATCCTTTGTCACCTCTACAACAAAAATTGCAAAAGAAAAAGATAACTCACTTGCATACTAATGCATGATGAATATACAAACAATAAGCCAGATAATGTGCTATATTAACATATTATTATGTAAACCAATTATGAAATGTTCATGTTCATTTTAATAAAATGAAACTCAAATCTCACTAATCATATGTGCGGAGATAATTTCTAATATGTCATGTTTTTCCGTATGCATATTCGTAACGGCTGGTGATATTATGTAAACTTGATCATTCAATATACTAACCATTGCGTTTGACACCAAGGTGTTTGAGCAGAGTATCTTCTATATCACGGGACCCACGAATCATACAAGGAGTTGTCCCACATACTAGCAAGTGATATTTTCCCACCTGATGAAAACCAAAAATTAACATATGAAAAGCATATAATAACAATCAATTGTTGCTACCATCCGAATCAAGTATGCATGTTTTATAACAAGTACGGGTGTTACTTGCTAGTTTCTTTTGCGAGAAATATTGGAACTTAATTTGACAAAAGAATGAAGAAAACCATGCAGAAAAGATAATAAAAATACGTACATTAGTACGGTTGAACATCGTGTAAAATGTAGCAACTTCATACACACGTATGGGAGCAACTTCTATGATCTTAGCAATCTGAAATATTAACAGAGTTAGTGATATCTATTTTTTTTCCGAATAGCTTTATCGAATCATTATGAAGTAAAACTGTAAAAGCAATGATATGCATATGGAATCGAGATTGTCAACACTCAACACACTTAGTCAATAACACGCAGACTAAAACAACGCTTATTAAAATTTAAAAAAGGAATAAAGATCAGATACGTTTGTCATGATCTAGATCAGTTGGAAATGGTGCAATTTGAATACCAACTGATTACCCATCAAGTGTTTCAAGAAATCAAAGGTGCAATATTATTGGCTTTGATCAGGAACCAAATAATTTTTTAACTGCACCAGATTTGCTTTGTACTAATTACTCCCAGCATATCCAACAAGCAGATCATCAAATAATTGATATACAATAACGTCAAAAATGTATCACACATTCTCAAACAACCAAAATTTGTATGCATAAATTCAAATTAAAGGATCTCGTCAAAAGTGATGCCTGTTTATGTGACTAAAAAGCAATGTAAATGCAATGACGATTCAGCTAGTTCCAGAAATGTGCTTATGTACATAACAAAAGATATCATATATACCTGGCCTAAAATAGAATTAAACCAAACCCCTTCCCACACCAAACAAAAGAAAAGCCATGTGGAAAACATTATGAAAACACTAAATAACAGGTTCCCTTTATTTGCTGATGAAGGAACAGAGAAAAAAGCCAAGTGTTTTTGATATGAGCCCCACTGACCACCAAGTTTAAAATATAAGCTCCATATAGTGGGTTGTCAACCTTTAAGACAAACACCACCATCATTTATACTGTGCCCTTGAGTTGGGTAGAGGAGGTGATTGGGGGCAAGTGAGTGAAATCTGAGACAGCCAAGTTTTTAAAGAGGAGGCGAAAGAGGTGAAGGAGGTTGTGGGTGTTGTTTTTCTTTGGGGTGGGTGGGGGGTTTCAAATCTTAACCTCACCAACCCTTCCCTTCCCTTTTCACCGAACTAAGAGCACTGGCTTACTTTTCAGGAGGATGGTTTTATTTTTTCACCTTTTTTTTTTGTGTAGAGTATGCCATATATCAGCAACGATTTTAACATCCAGAGATGATTAAAACATTCTGGAGGCACCACAAATTGCCTCATGTCCACTAGATTACTTATGATGATATCTGTCAGTAGCATATTTTTTCAAAAAAACGTAAATGTCTAAGGCACCAGCACCAACTTAAATTTCAAAAACCTACTTCAGGAGGTTTAGTATTAAAATTCAGAGATAAGTGGGACATTTCAGTATTCTAGAGGACTGGAACCAATGCAATCTGCCCCAATCTGTCTCATTGCCTTGAAATATATATGTGAATTTCAACTTACAAGCTAAAGGAGAAAAAAAAATATTGATTGTTTGAGTGTATTAAACATACAGCATTCATTGCTGCCACAGGGAGCCATCCACCATGTTGTTGTTGTGCCAGATCCAGAAGAGGAATCACCGCTGATTGCTTGTAGTTCGTTGGATAGTGTGATAATATCTCCTTTACCTAGTTTGTCAAATTCATCCCCAACAAAAGAAAATTAAGATAATCAGTTCCAATATTTTTTTACTCAGAATCAATATATATTACAGGCTCTCACTATAATACTCAATGATGCACAACTTAGGGTATGTTTGTTTCCTTGTAAGTATTGCAACAATGCAAGCTGCAAGTAAAATTTACACAGACGTTTGGTTTGTAGTATTTGGTAATGGTGCTGCATCTTCAATTGCAATTTTTTTCTCAGGTGCAGTAGTTAGTGCTACAGCCAATTTTGCCGTAGGAAGAGATGCAACATGAGTATCCACACTTACTACAATGTTTTTCTCCAATGCACATTTCTATTCTATCTCAATTAATTTAATGCGCATGATTTTCTTGCAAAATAGTCAACCAATCAATAGGAAACATTGATTTATGTTGGAAATCTTACTGCAAATATACAAACAACGATTTTGCAAGTGTAATACTGCACCTGTACCTTCTTGCACTTACAATTACAATGCAACTACTATCACCAGAAAACAAACAGCCCCTTATTGGTATCTGTCCACTATAGTTCTGAAAATTATACTTTAACAATAGTACTCTGCAGTATTCACATAATTTCTCTCCAGTCATACTTTCTCTCCTGTCAAAATATCATTCACAGGTACTTAAAAAACAATAATTTCATCATACATGGATGGAGCGAGTTTAACTTAATTTGCTCATCATGCTATCATTGGCCTCACTAATATGAAACAATGGCATTACAAGACCAGTCTTATATGAATATTCTAACTTCAAATTACACTACCGAATGAAATTGAACAAAATCTAAGCCCTGTGGGAAATCAATCAATTGATTCCAATAGATAAGAAAGATTAAAAGAAGCTACCTTTTCCATGTTGGTTTTGGAGAACTCCCATGTCATGTCCGCCTTGTTGTCCGGAGAATCAAGGTGCTAAGTAAACCAAAAATTACAAACAGAATTACAAATTCTGAAATTGAAATGAGTACCAACTGCATTGAAATCAAATCAAATCGAATCAGATAGGCGAAAAGAGAGGATCTTTACGTAGTTGAGCGCGGTGGAGAAGGATCTGGAGCTGGAGGCGCCATTGGACGCAGCGATCTACAGATAAACCAAAACCAAAACCCACAGAACCAGTCAATAGAGGAATGGATGGATGAAGAGAAGAGGGAAGGAAGGGAGGAGGGGAGTGGAGTGGAGAGGGTTACCAATGGAGAAGAAGCGCGGAGGGCCGATCGGATCTCGAAGAGCCGCTTCGCCACCAGCCGGGCAGCCATCGGAGAAGGAAAGGAAGGAAAGAGGGAAGGAAAGAGAGAAGCGATTAGACGGAGAACTAGAGATACTGGCTTTGCGACTGAGTAGAAGAAATGAGAAATCCGGAGGAGATTATTGAGACTGCCAGGTGGGTCCCGCTTGCCAGCGATCGTGCACACGGAGGAGACGAACCCTACGATGATGAAGAATGAAACTTTGTGACAAATTGCAGTTTGCACCCTCAAAAGAACTTTATTCACTCCCTCGTTGATTGATTGCTATGTACTTATGTACTACCTCTGTCCCATTTTAAATGGATTTTTTGTAGTTCAAATGAACTACAAAAAATTCATCTATTTTGGGACAGAGGTAGTAGTATGTAGTATAGTATGTACACATAAAAGAGTACAATATAATGGGCAAATATATTTTTTTGAAGTGGCTGGGAAATTGCCGACCAATAAATTTTCATTAAATAAAGAAAAATTTATGTACAATATGTATCTATTACATGGCAAATAATATATCTTTAGGATATCCCACCCTTAAGATATACCTGACCCTGAATTGTTATCCTAGCCTATAATGGGCAAATATAGCATTTCATTTCAAGTAACAAAATTTTAGGGGTTATAATAGGAGCAGATTTTGAATATAATATCTTTACAAAATATTCAATAACTGGAAATGTTCAGGTAACTACTTGTCTACTTTCTTTATTAGATTTTTTTTTTCCTTCCAGCTTGCTTTCATTTTTGAATTTTGATTTCACATGCCAGAAATTGTAATTTCGAAGGTAAGTGGGTGACACCATTCACATCGAAAATAACTCGACAATTTTGAAACGAGATGTGCAAACGGCCTGATATTATCGTATCATAACGGTCCATATTGGTTCTGGCCCTTATTGTTTGGTACGGTCTCAAACCCTCAAACAAATTTGCATCTCGGAGCCCAAGTTCACAGATGATAAATCCCACTCTTTGGAATCTAGAATCTTCTTCCTAATACATTTACCTTGTATCCTAATCCGAGTCCGAATCTGCTGTTATTCTAAGAGAATAACAGGACCCTGTTATTCCATCCTCAACCGTTAGATCAAAACGGACGGACCAGATCGGCCCAATTTAGATAATAGGGGCCTCTTTGAAATAAATTTAGTCCATTGATTATAATCCGACGGCCCAAAAGAGAATAACAGGAGATATGAATTCATCCTAATCCTATCTGTCTGTCTGCAATTTTGTCAAAAAAAAATGTACACAATTGTATTAATGAACTTAATTTCTTCAAATAATAATTATTCTCAAACAAAAAGTATTACGATATGTTCTTCTTAAATCTTGATCGTATAACATCGAATAAATAACAGCTTCACCACACCACATCCATTCATGCCGATGAAGTTATGACTTTATAGCTCTACCATTATTTTAGACATATTGAATTATAAATACTTGAATATGAAACAATCTATTTCTAATTTTCTATCCATCCACATCAGAGCATATTCAAGATTTCCCTTTTCATCTAAATTGCATCATGATTGAATTGTATTGAAAGAAATGCAATTTAACCAAACAGGAAAGAAGTGCAAGGAGTCATATCTAGTGTTCCTAATATTTACTAGTGAAAAGCCTACGCCTTGTTTTGGGCTGAAATTATTATTTTTTATAATAAACTTTTAATGGGGCTTAAATTGAGATAATTTATATGAGCTTTTAATTTTTATGAGCTGAGAACGTCAACTGGCATTAAAGTACATCAATAGTTCTGATCTATCCAAGAAAATGATCAACAGCTCAGGTTTCTTATTTGGGGAAGATAGCCCTTTCCAATATGCTTTTATATATAGTAAGGATATATCTATAGTTATAAGAACCAGTCTTTAGTCTAGCGGCTAAGGGGCAATGCTCTTATTGTAGGAAACCCGAATGCATGTCTTTTATAAACATTTAAATTATAGTGGTTTGATCCTTATCTTTATGTCAAAAAAAATATATATATATAAATATCGAGCAAATATACTGTGAGCTTAACCTCCAAAAACCTATCAAAACACCTTCAAATTTCGGTTTATATGGCTCAATAAATTCTTTATATCAAAACCTTACTAGATACAAAAATTTTCCATTTTTAAAAATTTTTAAGTATTTGTTTAAGATTTTTTAAAAGTGATACATAAAACTTGATTATTTTATTAATATTGTATAGTCATTTTTAAAAAATCTCAAACAAATACTTAAAAATTTTCAAAAATGGAAAATTTTTGTATCTTGTAAGGTTTTGATATAAAGAATTTATTGAGCCATATAAATCAAAATTTGCAAGTGATTTGATAGGTTTTTGGAAGTTAAGTTCACGAAAGGCTCCGTGAGCTTAAGCTCACCGTATATTTGCTCATAAATACCTATAGTTATAAATTCTCAATTATTATAGTTATAATTGTAGCTCGTATTTCAAATTTTATAATTTTTTTTTTTAAAGTTATAAAATTTGAAATACGAGCTACAAAATTTTTAATAAAATTTAAACAATGACACTTGATACATTGATATATTCGATAATGGAACAAAAAAATGGATAGTTCTAGACCCAGCTGTTATTGTTAGGCTGTGCTCCAATGAGGATTACTGAGGTAGAGAGGAGGGGAGAACTATTTTGTTATTTGCTCTCAAATTATTTTTGAAGGGGTGAATGGAGATGAATAGATGGTAATAACAGTTAACTCTTCTATATATTTGCTCCAAAATTGTAACCCCCAAATTTAAGAGTAACCTACCATTCATTCTCTTCCCGCCCCCCCCCCCCCCCAAAACTCGGGAGCACAGCCTTCGTAGTTGGTACTGACTAGTGAGTACTAGGTTCTATCACTATGAGAGCATGTGCATGACCAGTTCAGTTCACCGCTCCATTGAGCTGTGATAAGATGGCGCCTCTCGCTCTTCCCATCCTTAAACCCTTCTTCTTCCTAAACCCCTCTTTCTCCTCTCCAAACCCTAACCCTAACTCCCCACTTTCCCTCTCCCTTCGCTCCCCGTCCCCGCTCCGCTGCTCAGTGACCAGCGACGGGGCCTTCGAGCCGCAGCAGGCCGTGAAGCACCCGAGACCCGAGGAGGTACAGTGGTCACTGGACCTCGCCAACTCGGTGCGGCTGATTGGAACTGTCGGCAAGGCGGTGGAGATCAAGCAGCTCCCCAGCGGGAACGCTGTTGCCTGGACCCGGTTGGGCGTCTACAAGACCGCCACCGAGACCTCATGGTATATAAATTCTGGTTTGGATATTTGTGGTGAAATTGGGGTGTTTGATTGTTGAGGTCTTGGGGGATGTTGTTGTTGCAGGGTGAATCTGCAGTTCTGGAACGAGTTGGCGCATGTCGCGCAGCAGCATCTGGTGGTCGGTTTGCAGATCTTTGTTTCGGGGAGGCTGGTGTGCGATGAAGTGAACGACAATGATAAGATCACTTCTTACTATAAGGTTGTTTTATAAATCAATTTTGTTACTTTTGTTCATATGTTGAGTGTAATTCTGTTTCAAACCAGAGGAAGATAAAGTTGCCAAAAAATGTTGGTGCTGATACATTTTTCCCTTTTTATAATCCCCAAATCAGATTGTACTTATTCAGTGTTATATATTAAGGTTAAGCTGCTTTTCCAATGAGAATCAATTATAGAATAAGGAAATCTGCAAATATAAGTTAACATTATCGATCTTATAAGTCACAATGGTTCAATTTTTATGTTCGAAGACTGTTACATTGCCCTGGATAAAGCCATTTAACTGGTCCTCGGGTAATATTGCTCATTCTGAAGCCTGTTACCTTTATATTTTATACGCATAAATGTCCACAATTGCTTGAAGGAAAGAAGTTTTCTACTTTTCTTCTCCTTCAGTTCCTAGTTCTGTAGCAGGGAAGTTTATTCTTTTTCCTGTAATAGCAATGCAGAAACTTTTTTTTATAAATTGATTGTGTGTGTATATATGAAGAAAACACGGGTTTAATTTCTTCAACTGCATTTGGAATGTAATAAAATTCTGAGGTTAATGGGAGCCCTCATGTTGAAAATAAGTAGAACTAGTTGTGCATGGTTATTTTGGATTAGATGATATTATAAATAAATGGTCTCTTCTTTTCATAATATGGCCAACTTTTTCAGTAACCGTCAACTGAAACTTTTGTGGTATTGGTATTAAATGACGTTCCATTTGATTTTTCATGCATTTCTGAATTAAATGTTATGAACTTGCATTCAGGTTATTGTTAAGGAGCTTAAATTGGTTCAAAGTCGCTCTCCATCTCCACCTGTTTCATATTATGATCCAAGGATGGCTCAGAATTCTCCAGGTTAGTGTCATATCTTTACTTATATCTTCTCTCCTGATTGTGCTGTCCTTATTCAGAATCACACAGAAATCATTTGTCCGATGTATACATTGGCTCTTCAATTACATAATACTGATTGCAGCAATGCACTATTCACTTTTGCCCGAAATTGCAAATTTGAAACTATTATATATTAAAAAAAGAAATAAAAAAATCATTGAAATTGCACATTTTTTAGATTTGTGTTGTAGGGTCCTTTTATCAAGTTAATACTTCATAATGTTGTTCCTGATTACCAAAATTTGAAGTTGAGTTGGATTTTCTATAATTTTCTTATTGTATTTTAGTTCAGAAAACAGGTTCCTATATATTGTAAACAGTTCCCTAAATGACCTTCCAATCACCCATCAAGCACCCTCCCAACATGAAAAGATAGAAAGGAAAAACAAAAAAACTAACATTGAATGGTGTCATTTCTTCACCAGACCTGATGTGCTAACCAAGGCAATATTTTATCTGAAACTAACATGTGGGTAAAAAGCTCTGCGAGATTTCATGACCGATAAAGATCACCTGATCTGGCCCGTTAAGATGTTTACTAAACCAGATGTATGTGGAAATCAACCAGAAACCAAGGCCACATAACATGTAGGAGCACTCTAAATCACTCATTAGTGCCATGATGCACAATTTTCATTATCAATACATGTCATTTATCAAATGGATTTTCAATCCTTTTCTGTGCAAATTCTTTTGGGACAAAAATAGCAAAACATGAAATTATATTGCAACTGAATGGAAAACCATGAAAGCAAAACTAGGATGCATTCATTTAAGACATCTGTTATGCGTGTACAAACTACAATGAACCAGATCATCATTACACAAACACCTACAATGTGGCTATGAAGTTGATTTGGAGCAAATTAATTAGTAGGTCTAGTATGGAATGTTCAGTTCAATAAATAAATTATTGAAGCATCTTAGCAATTAGTAAATGCAGTAATTGCAAGCACTACTTGGAGTCACAACTTGCAAATTAAGTTCAAGCAAGAGTACTAGGCTTCATTATGAAATTTGAACAATGGAATTTCTTTTTCAGTTACTGTTGAAAAAAGATGGCAGGCTTTCTTTGCAAACCCTCTTGATTGGTGGGATAACCGCAATAACAAGGTATGTTTCTTCCTGCATGCCTTTCATCATGGTGTACTCATCAATTCATATTGCTACAGTACCAGTGTTTCTGTGCTAGCAATGAACTTGATTGCACTTTCCAAGTTGCATTACTTATTCAGCATACCGGTACTGGACTGACTGAAATTGTATTGCAGACAAACCAATCTAGGCTGAAAAATTTTGTTTCTGATAATTTCAAAATAGATCTCTGGAAAATTATTAGCAGTTGACCTATGTTGCTTTTGATTTATAATGCAGAAAAATCCTAATGCTCCTGATTTCAAGCACAAGGACACAGGTGAAGCTCTATGGTTAAATAGCAAGTACATTCCTTCGTGGGTGAATACTCAACTTGAAGTTCTGGACTCCAAATTAGCCTCCATGGAAGATGATGATCGCAACTCCACAGTCTCTTTTACAGACTTCACGACATTCTAGTGCAGCCTCTTTTATGCATATCATCTATACCTCTTCGTAAATGAGATCTGTACACATTGAAAGCAGTTTTGCAGACCTGTACCCAAATTGCCTTTCCTTTGAATGGTGGGTTAATAAGGGTGTACCTACATCTCATTTTATGGGTGGCAGTATGGTGGTATCGTTTGTGTTTTGTTTGGTCATTTGTAGTATTCTGAGTAAATTTAAGGGGTACATAGAAAACTGCTCCTGCTTTTGTTTTGGGTCTGGATGCTGTCCCAATTTTGCACGAGCTTGATGTCACCTGCCTAACTGTGAGTGTGCAGACAGGGACTCCAATATTGTAGGTGGTGTTCAATACATTTTCTGAGGTTGGTGTTCAATACATGTGCTAAAATTTGCTTGTATTTGGTACTTATTTTGAAGTTAGGCAGAGAATGAAATGAGATGTACATAGATATTTGATGTCATGGTTCCAGGCTGGTGTTACTTTTCTTTGCTGTTACGCTATGTTTGTGAAAACTTGATATTTGGCAAGTTTGCATAGTAATTTTCAAAAACAACAACTACAATTCATCAAGGATCCATCAACTTCATGTAAATCAAGAGACATAAGATGTGGGTACAATCTATAGTAAATGTTTTATTGCTTGTGTGGTATCATTTAACTCAGTACTCAGTAGACAAAATTTGAAGGAAATATGCACTGCCGACGTTGTAATTTTAAAACTTAGTTACGAAGTTTTAACTTTGAAACGAAAAAAGTAAGTATTTAGTATTGAAGGTTTTAACCAAAAAAAAAAAAAAAACAGAGAGAGAGAGAGAACGGACTAGACCTTATATTTATCGGTAAATTTATTAAATCAAATTCTTATTAACATGAAATTGTTTCAAATAAATAATTCATATTTCATTGATTATACAGCTCTCTGTTTAGTGTTTATATACTTTATAAAATCTCAAATTACGAGAGGAAGAGCTTAGACAGCTAGGTCTTGGCCCCTTTTGTTTAATCAAATTCCCAATCCATGCCAAACAACCCAACTAATGAAATATCCTGGAAAGCAACTGAATTGATGAAAATACATACAATAGAACATGCTGCAGAGCCAATCACATCAGCCGTGTCAAATCATGAGACAAATATGAACCAAACATGATGGAAAGCTTGGACTTCCTTGCCAATAATATGGTCTCCACTATCCATCCTATGGTAGGTCACTGTGTCTCCCCCAAATGCATTATTATGTCCTTAATAATAATTAATAGGCGGATGATAATTGCCTCTCCTTAGAAATTTCTCTTATCCATCCTCTAATATATTTTTAGTTAATTTTTTTTTTCAGATGCAACAAATCACTTTTACCGATTACAATTCACATCCTTAATCATACAAAATACTCATACATGTACGGTAAAAAAAAAAATAAAGAACAAGAAAAATTCACTTAAATTTTATGAGAGTATGAGAAAGTAAGAGAGAATATTACAGATTTTTTAGTTTGGGGATGGATAACGCCATAAGGAAGAAAATTAAGGGGACAAGACAATTCCACTAATTAATAATGCACCCATCTCACAACTAACAACCGGCCATACAAAGTTGACCCATATCTTTTGTGTCATTTCCTTTCCTTTCTCTTTTAGAAAGATAAAGGATGGGGGTGGAACTCTCTTTAATTTGTGCATTGGATGCCTTTATTTTATATATGGCTCTTCATATATAGACATAGAGATTTTGCCTTCATGTGCTTCACACATGTGTATTGTCGGAAGATGTTTTCATACTCTGAATGCCATCCACCTGTTTGATGTTATAGAGTTTATTATAAAAGAAAAATCAATAATTAAAAAGTGTTGCATTTGTAAGAGATAAAAGATAATGCACAGAAAGCGTGGGCACATATGCAGAAGTTCAGAACTAATTAGATTTGGTTTCCTTAATTTTATTTCCATGTTCATCTTCCCTAATTGATTGTACATAGTTGTTAAATTATACAGATTAGTATGTTTCAAGTACTTCATGGAGTTGGCACTTGATTTTTGAAGCTAGAAAAAAAAGTGAAGAATGGCATTTAGATTAATTATCAATCAATTAATAGAGGTTATGTTTTTAGCTGATATATGTATTTAATTGTTAAAAAAAAAGTATTTTGGACAGATATTTTGAGCATCAAAATTGGTTTTTTCATCAATTAGTAAAACATACAATAAGATAAATACTCACAAAAAGAAATACATGTCCATACATACAACCAACAAACTAACAAATCATCTCTTTTGTACAATTAGAACATGAAAAAACTCCCTAATTAATTAACCCCCCTCTCTATATGGAACTGATACAACATTAACTTAAAGATAGGCAACCAACATCTAACATCAAGAAGAATGCTAGGATGGATGGATGAACATCAATCTTGCTACAAGGAACAAGACAATATATATGCACTACTTCTGCCTATGCACAAAGTTCTAATTCTTCAATCCCTTTTCTTTTCCTTCTCTCTAATTCCTTGGTATTGCATTGCAGAGCCCTTATGTTCATTTGATCAGAGGCTTATAATTAATCTAGCTCCAAGCAAAAAAATAAGCCAGCTGATCAGCAACAACATGTATATCTTTTCCCCCTTCTCTTCTCATGTTTTCAGTATTATTGGCTTGTACCAAGGCCTCTTGCCTCAGACCCTTTCATGATCCTTAGCCTTTTGCAAGAGTTAATGAACATCCTGTATAAATAAACAAAAAATTTGCTGTTAGATTTTGCTGGTAATTAAAGTTCAAATTTTATGTAATATATAAACTAGACCATGTTTAGTTTATTGTCCTTTTTTATTGAGCAACAGAATTACAAGAAATTAAGTATAGAAAATACTTACCCCCAGGGTACATCTCCGACAAGCATGAGATCGCCATCTTTATCCTCGTAAGTGATGGCGAAATCGGCGTCCATCTCGAGCGAGAAGCACTTGAACAAGGCCTCCAAGGCCTCCCTTAGCTCCTTGTAACACTTGTATGATGTTAGGTCCACTTTCCTCAAGTATGGTGCACCATCCATGCTAACTTTCACGAACAAACCGGCACCGCTGGCCTCCGTCTCGGTTTTTGTGTTGCTAATTCTTGTGTGAAAGTTGTTCTTCCTGTAAGCTCGGATCGGTGGCCACCCAACCAATTGTGCTCTGCAATGCATAATTAGATAAAATAATTAGCACTTGAAAATGATCATAAAATTAACACAATAAACTAATAATTTAAAACTTGGTACTTTTTTTTTTTTCACAAGAAACAATTTGATCTTCAGATATTAATTTCATGTGTTATTTAGTTCTTACTTGTTAGCTTTTGTGGAGTTGGCCATAGCTTGGTGGGGCTCATCGGTATCTTCAAGCGACCTCTTGTTTCCTCTTGTCGGCATAACAGTCGGTTTCTCGGGCTCCTCTGAGCCAGGCAAACCGAGCCTCAACTCCGTCGCCTTGAGGTTATCCATATCATGCACAAACTTTGCTTCAGTTGCAGCCTCCATTTATGTATGTATATAACTTACTTCAACAAAAGGATTAACAACAATTCTTGCTATGAGAAAATATGTAGCAAAAAAGTAGCTAGGTGCTCTTTGTGCTAAGGTTGAATTGAAGATGTATGTAGAACAAATTGCTTATGGAAAGATATGAGAAGAGAAGCATGAGACAGTTCTTTTATAGTAATCACATAGCAGAATTGCAGTCTGATTCTCTGTGTCACAACTCACAATATGTAGTATGTACAACAAGCCACATGTTAACTAATTAATGAGGAGGTATCCATTGACAATTTGATATTTCAAAAATTTATAAAAAATCATGTAAATTCTCAAAAATAGAAAAAAGTTTATGAAAATATTTCTTAACTTACAGATTGGTTATGTTTCCGATTATATTCAATTTAAGTTATATTTGATAGCTTTTTAAAGATCCGTTAAATTACAACCGTTAAAACATACACAAAATTTTGATAAGCCATCAAACGATGTTCAAATTGATTGAAATTTGAAACTCTATCGATCTACGAGTTAAGTAATATTGCATATATCCACAACTCTTTTTCCGTTTTTAAGATTTTTTATGAATTTCTTATAACTTTTTGAATTGTTTCATTGTCAGAATCGTCAAAATAAGTATTGTCAATGGATCTCTCCTCTTAATTAATTTGCTCCGGTGCTAAACTAAACTTGGTGCCATATAAAATCAAACAGTGGAAAAGTCTCTTGCTTTGCTTTGCTTCCTTTCTCCTTTCCTTTCTTTCCCTTCCCTTTCTCTTTTGTTGGTTAACAATACTTAATGAATTAATTAAGTATGGGTGTGTGAGTGGTGGGTCAATGTGACAAGGAGGCATGTCGGGTGGATTAGGTGCACCCATGAGGCAGCGGTCGGACCCAACCGGGGCAGACCGGACCGACCACTGAACCGGACTTCGATCCAATTGGCTCCGGTGAACCTTTGCTCCGTTGGATCTGGAAGCACCCCATGTGAAGAACAATACTAGTACGATACTAGTATGCTAGTTAATTAATTTGCTGCTTAATTGTGTGTTGTGTCACCTGTTAACGGGTTGGGTTTCAAATCCGCATATATATAGACCCGTACCCGACATCTAAACAATATATATTTTTGTTTGAGATGAAGATGAGGGTCAAGCCACTCAATTTTAAAATGTTTATAAAAGACCTCCATCCGGATTTCGAACCGGCGACCTCTCATACGAAGAGCATTACTCTTAGCCACTAGACCAAAATAATTAAGGCCGGTTCTTTAAAAACATATATTCAATTGCAACAATGTTTTATAGAAAACATTTTGGAGTTTACTGGCTTGTGGCATCTAATGTTTTCAATGTAAAAAGTCTGTCAACATCTGTTAAAATTAAGTCACTCATTATTTTTTGAATGGAAGTGCATATACTTTTAGAACATAAATTTTGTATATCATGTATAATAAACTTTCTATTCAACATTTATATTTTCTCTTTAACAGATAATGAATGACTTTTAACAGATGTTGAGCGACTTTTAATGTTGAAAACGTTAAATGACACAGCCGGTGGACTTCTATCACTGCTCTTAAATATATTAGTTCTGAAGTTGAAGATGGGGACTTAAAATCCAATATAGAGGTGAAAGTGAAACCCAATAACTTGCTAATAATTGGATCCGTTTTAGAAATGAGGAGGGATCCATTGACAATGCATATTTTGACAATCTTGACAATGATCATCTTTAAAAATTTATAAAAAATCATAAAAAATCTTAAAAATGAAAAAAAGTTTATGGAAGTTATGCTTAACTTATAGATTGATAATGTTTCCGATTATATTCAATTTAAGCGATATTTGATAGCTCTTTAAAGATCTTTTAATTACAACCGTCAAAAAATGTACAAAATTTTGATAAGGCATCAAATGATGTTCAAATTGATTGAAATTTGAAACACTATCAATCTAAAAGTTAAATAATGCATCCATAAAAATTTTTTCATTTTTAAGATTTTTTATGATTTTTTTACAAATTTTTAAAGATAACCGTTGTCAAGATTGTCAAAATATGCATTGTCAATGGATCCCTCCTCTTTAGAAATTGGTGTTTGAATTCATTTGAATATATTATGATCATGATAAAAATATTGCTTGGAAATGGTAGTGTGGCTGTGTGGGTGCCACTAGTTTTGGGTGGCTTGGCCTACGCGCTTATGGCGGTTTCTGAATAACAATTATTTACTTGTTGATTGTTATTAGTTTATGTTTAGGAAAACGTAGTGCGATTACAAGATTTATATGATCACCTTATTATATTAGTTGATGATGATGACACATGTTATGTTGTCCGGTAGATGACGGCCTAGATGATTTTTTGTGGCACCATCTTCATGTTGTGATGATGTACAATTTTTTTTTTTTTCCTGATAATTAGTTTCAAATAAAATTGAGGTACATTTGATTAAATAATATATATATGGGAGTTGATAACTGCATCCCTTAAAAGAACCCTTAACCGCACCCCAATACATTTTTAGTTAAATTTTTTTTAAATACAACAAATCACTTTTACCGGTTGCAATTCACATCCTCAATCGAACAAACACACTTACATATAGAAAGATCGAGAATAACAAAAAAAATCACACAAAATTTATGAAAGTATGAGAAAGAAAGAAAAAATATTACCAATTTAGTTTGGGGGATGGATAAGGGGATAGTTAAGGGGGCAAAGATAATTTCTCTATATATATATTTTGTGTGCCATCATTCTTCTCATCAATTAAAAATTTAAAATATTATAAATTAAGGATTTTTTTTTTTATCATTCAACACAAACTCCATTTGAAATATTAATCTTCTTCAATAGAGTTCTGTCATGTATATATGCTGAATTAAGTAGCCTTGTATATATAGTTGTATACAAGGGTAGAACGTAGAAGGTATATATACAAGAAACCAGAAAGGACGAATTAATATATTACAAAGAACGTAGCTTCACAAGTATTTCACTTCATCCATGTACTAATCATTATATTTTCTGTTATGAATTTTTGTATTAATTAATATATAGTTTGCCTAATTAGACACCGACATAAGGCATCTTTGGGAGGCATTATATTGCCTTCCAATATATATATTCCACCAACTTATCAAGTTATAATTAATTGTCATTGAGACATACACACATATATAGATGACCGTCTTAATTAATATATACACCTAAACCTAAGCACTTTGCCATTAAATGATAAAATATATAAAGAGATGCCCAAAACAAGTTATCATTAATTAATTCTCTTATAAAAATGTATGAATATAGAATTATATAGGGTTTAACCTACATTGACTTACTGGCGTTGATCCTAGATGTTCCTCTAACATACTACACAAAGTATACATATATTATAAAGGAATCTGATGCTGCTCACCAAGAAATTGTTACTTTAATAAAGCATGTTAACAACCCTTTAAGTTTAAGGTCATTGTCACCTAAAATCATTTTGGGTAGAATTAAAATGAAATTGACACAAGTATTGAATAATATAAGATGAGTGGTTCTTTTATGGATCAGTTAAGCAACCTTTCATTTTGAATCGAACGGTTCTTATTAAACAGGTCTCTTTAATTGTATCTAAATGACATTATCACGATCATCCGATTATGAAAAATGAACGGCCTATATTTCATCCGAGCGATAACAGAATTAACCTATAAGATTCCCCCTCACTGTTGACCAAACTAATTGTTGAAATATATAAAGATATATATGTATATTCAGCCAAAATAAACTTGTAATTTAATTACTATTTGTCATCCAACTAACTATTGTACCTTTTTTTTTTTTCTTTTTTTGATTTTGGCAATAGATTTATTCTTTAACTGACTAGGAGCTAGTTGTAGCCGCGTCTTGATGAATTTAATTTGTACCTTAACGAAACCAGCTTTATACTGACATGATACTGTCTATAGTGTGTCAAAATAGTCCATCATATCATATGAAGTTTGTGTTTTCCTCTGGATGGCTCCACATTTGAACTCCGATAATTTTCATCTAAATGTTTTTGTCTTTGTTTTACAGAGAAAGCGCAATGTATTCCACATATAAATAAAAATATAATTGTGGTGAAGATCAGTGGCCTAAGAAATCATGATTATTGTAATTTAATCTGAATTCAGATACTTTTTAAGCTAGCTGTTGTATACCGGAGAGTGTTTGAATTTTGTCAATTTTACATCATAATTTACTGATAATTTTAAATTAGAGTGAGACTATTGAACTGTATCTCTAATTTCAAAATAGTATTATTATTTTCATACACAATTTTACTTATAAACCAAGTTTTATATTTTGTTTAGAATTTTTTTTTACTATTTTCAAAGATATTAAAAATGTCACTTGACTAAAACATTATGAACCATCTAAATAAGTGACATTTTAGTTGAATGGTTTATAAGTGACTAAAACATCATAAACCAATTTTCCTATTTTAAGTATCTTACAAGTAGTAAAACAATTATAAGAGATATAAATTTTGGTTTATTAGTAAAATTTTGTATGAAGATTGTAATGAACATTTCAGATTGACTATTAATATTTTAAAATTGGAGATATAAATCAATAGTACACGACAATATGTAGTACTATTAATAATACATAGTTCCACTCTTTTAATTAAATCGAATTACTATTCATAAAGTAACAATTATTACTTTTTTTTCCAAAAGTGAAACTTAAATTACCCGACCAGGAAAATGACACCAAAGTTAACTTTCATATTTCCATTGAAAAAAAGGTGCTTCACTAGCTAGTTAAAACCATTACATTAAATGACGTACGGACCACCTAATAAATAAAAAAATATGAATGATGACCAATATGTATGCTGTCATGAATAATGCTGACATGCCACACGGGTAACTTGTCTAGCCATACGCTTGCCTTAGTTAGGTCCTACATGAAATATTAATACGGACAGCTCGGTTCTGTTTTGACACCCACACACATATATATGACAAAGTGTCTTTCCAAATATTCAATTGATTGTGTCCTTTTGTTTGTGTAGTGAAGCTCAAGGAAATAAATTAAAGAGTAATACCCAGCTTCCATAGAAAAACTGTCTATAGCATTCATAGGTTACATTTTGGAATGTATCTGTTATATTGCGGAATATATCTGTTACATCTCATGCACGTTTATGGATGTATGAACAGTTTTTCAATGAACGCAAGATGTTTCTCATTAATTAAATGCTACCGCCAGTCTTTGCTTTCAAGTTTCAAACAAAATATACATATATGTAAGAGTAATACCTAATGTCCATAGAAAAGTTATATATAGCGTTCAGAGGTTACACTTTAAGATGTATTTGTTATATTCTAAGATGCGATCTGTTACATTTTTTGTACATATATGAATGTATAGTTCGTAAGATGTTTCTCTATATATAAGAAGTTGATGTGTGACTTCACACATAGTGGTTGCAACAAATTAAATGTGAGGCATAAATTTCTGTTTTTGTGACTGTTTTAAAGGGGATGAGGCAAAAATTAGGCCATAAATGAATGTTGAAACCTACATTGTCCTATAATATGTATTATAATATATGTTTTATGCATGTTTAATATAGTGGTGAAATTTTGTTTACCAAAAGAGTGAGGCTACGGTACTATTAATAGTACAAAGTGTTTCGTACTACGACTCCATATTATCATTTTTATAGTTCAATTGATTGATCCAAACCGTTCAATGTGATCTCCATAAATAAATGTTATTGTAGACCAAATTTTATAATTTTTGGTGCTTTTTTACTTTTTTTTAGATAATTAGAAAATGATTTGATGTAAACATTATAGACCATTTAAAATTTTTTTTTTTATATATCAAAATATATAGTTAAAAATTTTTAAAAAATATAAAATTTGGTCTAGAACTAAATTAACATATGGAGATCATATTGAGCGGTTTGGATCGATCAATTGAACTTTAAAAATCATAATATTAAGCCGTAGTACTGACCATTTTATACTATTAATAGTACCATAGCCCCACTCTTACCAAAAAGCAGAAATCATTGAGTTGCATGTTGAAGACTATCGCCTATATATTAGGGACATAATATAGGCATTCTTTATTCAAGAAAAACTCGTCGGTGCTCTAAACAAGAAAGATCCTAGATTGGATGCATTTTATATTTTATAGTAGTAATAATGATTATTATTATATTATTTATTTATCATTATTTCTTACAAAAAAATAGTAACTATTATTGTTATTATTTTTCTTATTTAGTTTTCAATTTTGCAATGTCCACAACTCCACATGGAGGCCTGCTGCACGTACTGCTGCTACATCGAAACCTGCTTCTAAATCAACATTATTATTATAGAATAATAGCCAATAACTTACAAATGGTTGAGGTACATAGCATTAAAATTTGAACAGAACTTTCTTGAAACTCATAGGAGAATTCTATTCTATATATTTAACACCTACCTCAAAAATAAAAGACCGTAATTATCAATCTACTATGCGCTCCACGAAGTTTAAGAACTGTGACAATTTGACAAAAGTACTCCTTAATAGGCCTAGAGATTGTAATTTGTTGGGCCAGAAAAGCTCAATAGGAATGAAGTGGCCTCTTTTTGGTGTAAACTGGGTCTTGATTGCAGGTAAAGCCTGCTTCTGTCGCGAAATCTCTATCCGGAACACGCAAGATTAGTCCCACATCTGCTACATAAAGTTTCAGCAAGGATATATAATAGACGAAGAGCTTGCTGTCTTGTCTCTTCGGAGACATCCGATAAAATTGGAACGATACAGAGAAGATTAGCATGGCCCCTGCGCAAGGATGACACGCACAAATCGAGAAATGGTCCAAATTTTTTTCTCATTTACTGATTCCTTTTTTTCCTTCTCGTTGCTCTTGAATCCTGATTTCGTTTGTTTTCCTCGTTTTCTTCTTCCTCTCTGAATGTTAACCTGCTTTAGTTATACTCTTTCAACCCTTGTTAACATTCCAGCTGCGGATCGAGATTCACCGATCCGTTTTTCTCTCCGACTTAAATCACATTTGATTTAGCTTTTTGCTAGTTTGGGCTTACTTTTCTTCTGATTTACATCGGTTTAATTGCTTGATGTTCGATTCAGCTGTGTTTTGCTGTTATTACTGAATTGCATTTGTATTTCCTTTTCCGTTTAGTTTAATTCTGTTCTCTTTGCTTCCTGCGTGCATTTATGGTACCTGTTGAATTGTTCATAACAGTACTGCCTCATTCTCAAAATTCACAGCATATATATTGTTAAATGCATGTTGCAATTAAGCGTATGGTCAGTGTTTACCTTCAAATGGAACCGAATTGGTAACCAGTATTTAGATGTGCTGGTAAAAATTTTCTTGAAACAAGAAGATTAGAATGTTCCTGTACTTTGGTTATGCACAACAGTACTACTAGTGCAGCAATTGTGTCTTTTTCTGAAATTTATGGCTTCTTAGTGTTTTTACATAGCTTGTCAGTTATCAGAAGGCGTTTGGCAAAGAAAAACAAAAAAAGAAAAAAGTTATCAGAAGGCTCATGTGATTAATGTTTTTGTGAATTGCTGGGTATTTTGAGCTCCAAAACCAATCATTTTGCAAATATTTCACATGATATCTAGTTTGTAATTTCTTAGAATGTGGTTGTATGGTACCAAAACAACTATGTGAACTATTTGCGGGCAATGTATGTATACTTTACATCGTTGTTAGATCTTTTTGGATAAACTGACTATATTGGTACAAATTAATTGAGCGACTTCTGAAAGATATAAGGTTATGACTAATGTTTTAAAAATGGAAGTATGGTGATCTTATGTGAAATTTACCCTTTTTATTGAAGAAAGTGGGATTATTGCAGCCCGCCGATTGTTGAAACAGGATTATGGTTTCATATTATAATTGCTGGCTAACTGGTTCCCTGAACTCCTGAAGCATATACCAAGACTAAGCAGATACAACGAGTTTATAAAAAGAGATCTTTGGATTCCAAGGTGGAGATGGTGGCAGAGCCACAGGAGATTGTGGAGCTCACTAAAACTTCATAGAAAGAGGTTAGCTGAAGAAAATTAAGAAAAGAAAGAAACAGCTTAACAAATCACTAACAACTGTGCATCAATTTTAAGATGAATACAACTTCAACAGGCAAAAATTATAATATTACAAAATCCAAATACATGCAAACTGATACACATACTACAATTGTATTAATTAACAGCTTTAGACTGAATTATAGAAGTAGCATGCATGGAGTGGTCCAGATATCTGTTAGTAAAAAAAAAAAAAAACAGAGAAAAAGAATAAGCAAACAAACAGAACTGAATCGATAGAAAAAAAATATGCTTTTTTTTTTTTTCATACAGCAGAGATTATGGGATCCACAGCAGGTTTTTGTTTTCTGAGTACCAGAGCAAGAATTGGCTGCCATATTCAAAGAAATTCTCAAATTTTGCAGGTATTATTTTTTTTTTTTTACCCCTTTTTTGAAGTTCTCTTCATTGTAGCCTAATTGATTCTTACAACCAGTCAGGTCTAATACTGGTGTTAAGGACTTCATCTTCAATCTTTTCAAGTTCTGTACTTGGCAAAACTTACGTAAGTAAATCAGAAAATTTTAAAACTTCTTTTTTTTTTTTTTTAAATTGAAAATCATTTGTCTTTGAACCAAGCGCCCGGTCATGCTCATACCCAGTAGTTAAATGAACCAGCCCAAGACCTATTGCAGTACAGTGCTGCATATACCTATGGGTAGTTGGCGTAGACAGATTCAAGAATGCATAACACAAATTTTCAATAAAGGATGGGCAAGGGTAGCACGAACCTTCTTAATAGCGAACCACCACATTCAAGACACCAGAAATCTTTTTCCATTCAGAGCCTTCTCTTTCATCCAAACTCTTTGTAAGATTTTTGCCACATCCAATCAACTCAAACCACTCCAGTGATGGAGGGAATCCATCATCTGGCAAGGACTGAACTTCAGGACAATGCAGTATGCTGAATTTCTTCAGAGATGAAAGGGTCTTTAGGTCAGAAGGGAGAGAAGCCAATGTAAATTTGGGGCATCTCTCAACTACCATAATTTGTAAAGATTGTGAGCTTTGTAATGAACCCAGAGAGGAAAACATTTTACAATTCTCAACACGCAAATCCTCAAGAACATTTTCTCTTGTTGGAAGTTGTAGAGATTCTATTCCAGAGCAATCTATGATTTCTAGGGTAAGAAGGGCTTTCATTTCCTGCAGAAGAATCTTCAGGTCATCATCTACAAACCCACTCTGGCAAATACGCAATCTTTCAACAGAAGCAAGGGCTTTATAGCCTGCAGCTGTTGTTACTGGTTCTTCACACTGACATATAATTAGCCCCTGTATATACTTTGCAAGCTCATCGCAAAGTAATTTATCAAAAATTTTCAGGGAAGATGTTTCTAATAAAAGTTTGTCGGGTCTTGATGAATGGTATGGACGCAACTTTAAGTGAGAAACAAACCCATTTTTCCTGGCCTCAATTGCTGTCACTGCGACTGGGACTGGTGGTACTTCCACAAGTTCAGGACAGTTCAAAATTTTCACTTTTTTAAGCTTGGGAAATGACAAGCTATTAGCACCTGCCAACCACTCAGTCCACTGAGGCATGTCATCAAACTCTAATTCTTTAAGATTAGGAAATGCTTCTTCATCATTACCATAGAAATCTGGGCCAACCTGTTTCACTGAGTACATTTCCTTGACATGTAAAATTTTCAAGGCAGGAAGATGACCCAATGGAGGAAGAACCTCCCATCTCCTGCAATTGATGATGTATATTTTCTTCAAATTGTTTAGCACCCCTTTCTTTAACCATTGAGGTGATTTGTTACCAAAGTACCTCATTATGTAAAGCTCTTGAAGATTTGGATGAGGCTCAAGATTTTCTAGCACCTCAACTTCTACAGCGCAGGGCTGGGTTCTAGCTCCTGGGCTCCACTCTAGTTTCATGACCTTTACACAGCTTTTCTTTTTCAGATTAGCTTTGCCTGATTCTTGCCCATCAGAAACGTTTTCGAGATTTTTAATGGTGAGTTTCCCATCGATTTTATCTATATTTTGTAATTCTTCCAAATTATGCCCGTCATCTTTTTTAACATGAAACTCTATCGAGCAATTAAGGTTCACCATGCCCCCAATGGAACTTATTTCCGCAATGCACTTGGGATCAACATCCAGATGTCGCATGTTGATGAGCCTGTTGATTCCAATGGGAAGCTTTTGGATCTCACATTCGCGTGGAATATGTAAAGTTTGTAGGTGGAGCAGATCGGCAATTGATTGGGGAAGCACATTAACGGTCCTACAAAGTGCAAAGTATCTCAAATGAATCATTCGTCCCACGTTTTCTGGCAAGACAGTTACATCAGAGTCGCTGATATCTAGAACACGTAAGCTACTTAGCTCTTTAATGAGTACCTC
Source organism: Cyperus esculentus (assembly GCA_030179965.1). Lineage (NCBI taxonomy): Eukaryota > Viridiplantae > Streptophyta > Magnoliopsida > Poales > Cyperaceae > Cyperus > Cyperus esculentus. The sequence goes on along the minus strand of JASGLE010000003.1, from coordinate 2,872,542 downwards.
TTCAATTTTCTCCAGGGAGTGGGAATTATTGTTTAGAATGACCAAAGTACGGAGCCTTTTCAGTTCACACTGATTCTGAAGTTGTAATAACCTATCAGCGCTGACTGATAAATGTCGAACTGAATGGGGCACATTCTTTGACTGGTCAGCTTCAATTCTCATGCATTCTGTCGAAATAGAAAATGCCACATTATAAACTGTATCGTGTATGACATAATATGTTCTTCGGCCTGGCTTTAGAGACTCAAAAAAAGATTTCCTCTTAAGCTCACTGAAGTATTCTAAGCCCAAATCCTCTAGGCTCTTGTCTTCACCTTGAGATTCAATGAAATCATGAGCAATCCACATGTTAACCAACTTTTTGCGGTCAAACCTCCAACTCCTCGGGAATATGCTACAATATGCAAAACATCGTTGCAGTTGCTCAGGAAGCTTGGCAAAACTTGCTCTTACCGTCGAGGTACTGTTATTATACATGTCCTTATTGCTTAAGATCTCCTTCCAAAATTCTCGAGTTGGTTTTGCCCTTAACATCCCACCCACAACTTTAGCAGCCAAAGGAGAGCCCTCCAGCTTATCAGCAATCTGTCGTCCTATTTTTTCTAGTTCTTCGTTGGCCTTTGAGGCTTTGTCTCCTAGAGCGAACATTCTCAATACTGACCATTCTTCGCTATCCGTTAGTCTACTTAGAAAAAGAGGATCTACCGAGTTAAATATCTTTGGCACAAACATCATGTGAGTAGTCACCAATATTCTGCTAGCAGCTCGGTCAGCATATCGGAGCGGGGCTAAGACATTCTTCCATTTCTCCGTGACATGAGGGATTTCATTTTTCTCATGACACACATTGTCCAAGACGAGCAAGATTTTTTTGGACGTGACCATCTTTTTTAGCACCTGTTGAAGGCCCCCGAAGTTTAGAGCACCAACACGCTTCTCATTTTCCGCAGAATTTATGATCTCCCTGATAAGATCAACCTCATCAAATTTTTCAGGAACAGAGACCCACATCATCATATCAAAACACTTCTCAACCGCATGATCATTAAAAACAAACTGAAATGCTAACCTTGTAGCGTCAAGAGTAGCAACACCAACAAGGCCCTTGTAGCTTTTCTCCATGGCATCCAGCTTCTGGAGCAAACTCTTGAGCTTGGTGATGGGTTTATCCATTCCAAACATTCTCTTAACTGTTCTACCAGAGTTTGAGAGAGACCGGCTGACCTTGGACTGGCTGCCTGCTTTGAGTGCGAGGTACGAAAACTCGTCGAGAACGTCATCAATTTCATAGACAGCATCTTTGAGCTGCTGCAGCCAAGCCTCGTGGTTTGGGTCCTTTGTCTGGGTCTTCAGCCAGGACCTCTCCACCGTGCGAGCGGCGGCATGAATACGAGTCAGAGAGGAAGCGAGGCGCTCGAGCGATTCAGTCGGCCCTTTGGACCACTTGTACTGGTCGGCAGCATAGGATAGCACTTCTTCGTTGAGTCGTTTGATCAGAGGGGAGACTGCCCATCCCACAACCGTCAACTCAGCCATGGATAGGGAGGGAACAAAGGAAGGACAATTAAGATGGAGTTTGAAAGTTTAACAGAGAAGGAAAGAGAGAATAAGAAGGTATGAAGAATTGAAGAGCCATGACATTTTCATCAGAAAAGGAAGAGGGGTGACATCAAGGAAAGAAAGAACCTGTTAGTGAGGGGAAGCAAAAAGTCAAGCACCAGAAGAGAAAAATCTAACATTCAGCATTGAGTAATCCTGTATGTGCAGAATTGACTCATGTGAGGATGATTGGCAAGGCAACGCGTTACCTACAAACACTCAGAAGTGAATTAATAATAAAATATCGGATTATATAAGGGAATGTTTTATTTTTTTACACATTTTTTACCCATTGAATATTATGACAGATGAATATAAAGATATTTTTGTCTTTGTGTGAGGTCCATATTATTAATAGTATGGAGTAACCCGTACTACGGTTTCATATTTTCATTTTGAAGTTTAAATGGTCAATCCGAACCACTTAATATGATTTCTATAAGTTAATGTTGTTATAGTTCAAATTTTATATTTTTTAACTATTTTTTTAGATAGATTAAAAAAACATATTTTTGAATGGTTCATGACGTTTAAATTAAGTCATTTTCTAATTATCTAAAGAAATAATAAAAATGTACTAAAATTTATAAAATTTGGTCTACAATTAATTTATGTAGGGTGATCACATTGAGCGGTTTGGATTGATCATTTGAACTTTAAAAATTATAATATAGAAGCCTTAGTTCGATTAATTTGTAATATTAGTACTACCATAACCTAACCATTTTTTTGTCTTTTGACATATTAAAATAGAGTGTTATTGAATATTATGACATATGCATGTAAAGATATTTTTGTTTCTTTACATATTAAAATAGAGAATTAGAATGTTTATTAGGTTGAGAGTGTTTATTAAACCACCTCCAAGAATGCGCCTGTCAGAGATTAACTGTACTAAAACTTATTCAAACACAGCATATTAACCCTAACACAACAATATATATATATATATATATATATATATATATATAGAGCAAAACTAGTGTGCTCCTAGGAGCACGGAGGCCTTCCGTGCTCCTAACTCAGAAATCATACTAAACCATCATGAAATTTTGATTTATCATTCTCATTAAATTCTTTATATCAAAATCTCTCAGGGTACAAAAATTTTCCATTTTTTGAGTTTCTTGAGTAATGTTTTGGAATTTTTTAGAATGACCTCAAAATAATAAAAAAATAATGTATAAAACTATGTCATCTTTAAAAAATACAAAACAAATACTTAAAAATCTCAAAAAATGAAAAATTTTTGTATCCTATGATATTTTGATATAAAGAATTTAATGAGAACCATAAATCAAAATTTCGAGATGGTGTAGTATGATTTTTGAGTTAGGAGCAGGGGGGCCCTCCGTGCTCCTAGGAGCACCATAGTTTTATTCTATATAAGTAAAACTATGGTGCTCCTAGGAGCACGGAGGGCCCCCCTGTAACTCAAAAATCATATTACACCATCTCGAAATTTCGATTTATGGTTCTCATTAAATTCTTTATATCAAAATGTCATAGGATACAAAAATTTTCCATTTTTTGAGATTTTTAAGTATTTGTTTTGTATTTTTTAAAGATGACACAGTTTTATATATTATTTTATTATTATTTTGAGGTCATTCTAAAAAATTCCAAAACATATATTCAAGAAACTCAAAAAATGGAAAATTTTTGTACCCTGAGAGATTTTGATATAAAGAATTTAATGAGAACGATAAATCAAAATTTTATGATGGTTTAGTATGATTTTTGAGTTAGGAGCACGGGAGGCCTCTGTGCTCCTAGGAGTACGCTAGATGTACTATATATATATATATATATATATATAGAGAGAGAGAGAGAGAGAGAGAGAGAGTTAGACTATTATACTAACGTTAGTATTTCGGACCGAAATGCTAACGCCTCAAAATCTATGTTATCGTATTTGAAATCACGATTTATGGTGCTCAATAAATTCTTTATATAAAAATATTAGGGAATACAAAATTTTTTCATTTTTAGAGTTTTCTAAGTATTTGTTTTGAATTTTAGAAAATAGGTCATAAATATTAATAAAATATTGATGTTTGACATGCTATTTTCAAAAATACAAAACAAATACTTAGAAAACTCTAAAAATGAAAAATTTTTGTATTCCTAATAATTTCATATGAAGAATTTATTGAGCACCATAAATCGTGATTTCGAATATGATAACATAGATTTTGAGGCGTTAGCATTTCGGTCTGAAATGGTAACGTTAGTATAATAGTCTAACTCTATATATATAGAATTTTGCTACGGTGAGTCATGACAAACGGGCTGCTCCGTGAGTCACGATCCAAAAACATATCAAATCACCTCAAAATTTCGATTTATATGGCTCAATAAATTCTTTATATCAAAATCTTATAGCATGCAAAAATTTTCCATTTTTGAAAATTTTTAAGTATTTGTTTGAGATTTTTTAAAAGTGACTATACAATATTAATAAAATAATCAATGTTTTATGTGTAATTTTAAAAAATTTTGAACAAATACTTAAAAATCTCCAAAAATAAAAGTTTTTTGCGTAATATTAGATTTTGATATGAAGAATTTATTGAGTCATATAAGTCGAAATTTGGAGGTGATTTGATATGTTTTTGGACCGTGACTCACAGAGCAGCCCGTGAGTCATGACTCAGTTTAGCATAACTATATATATATCTTAAAAACGGGGAAAATTGAGGTTCTCCTTTATTTGGAGTTAGGTGTTATTGGATGTATAGATCCAACGATCCAAATTTCATTTTAAAAATATCTTTTTCAAACAGAAAACATCCCAGTAAGAAAAGGTGTGCGCCTGCTAATATCTGCTGGCCTTTAAATTAGATGGATATTAATTTCAGTGAATTTCTGTGAAATTTCACTCAGTCCACTAAGTCCTGGCAAGTTGCAAGGTGTTGCTTCCATTGAGAAAGTTCCTTCCCTAAATGAAGGCAAATACACGCTTTGGTATAGAAATTGCTTATTTTTTCCTGGGTTGAGTTCAGTCACTGTTAAAAATACAATATGGATTCCCCAGTTGCAGCTCCTACTAATTCCTTGGACCCAGCTTGGTCTCTCCGACGAGTCCCTCATTAGTCATCACTAATCAATCCAACGTTGGAATGGAAACTCATATGTCAGTGGATAGCAAAGATGAACTCATTATATGGCAGGAGCATTACTGGCAACAGATGCTGACGGAGTTCAACCAATTGGAGCTGGATGATTCGTCATGGTTAGAGCCAATCAAGGATGCCGCCTGTCAGGTCGAGTGCATCTTGCTGCAAATCCTCTATCCCCGGACAGGGACCTCTGACAAGGTGACCCAACTGGGAACGCATCAACCGCCGGACATGCTGGATGAGTTGGTCTACAAGTTGAGGAACATCTCCCATGGTTCGAAGCAGCTGATTCAATTGTTCCAGCCGTTTGTTCAAGGTTCCACTTCCTCTACTTCAACTTTCATTGTATCTCATACATATATACAAGCAGTTGCCAATAGGCAAATTTAGTACCATGACTTAAAATTTGCTTATGATATTAGTTTGGTTAGCACATTGGCCAACCAACTGAAGGAAGTATCATTCTTCTAAAACTTGCTAAAAGTCCAAGATACTTGGATTCTCATTACTGTTTCATCAAAAGTCACTCTTATAAATGAAAAAAAAAAATATTAGAGATTGAAATTTGATATATGTGCAATATAATTTTGGAGTTGTGGTCCTAATAATATTATAAATACTAAAACAGAGATCATTGAACAAGAATTTGGTATTCAAAGGCTGATCAACAGCATTTCGCTAGAAGATGTTTTGACTACACTCAAAGAGAAGGCAAATTACATGGAAAAATTAAGTGCAAAAGATGTCAGACTTGATATATTGTTGCAAGATTTCAAGGATGTGACTACAAATCTGTTGCTAATTCATGACCATTCAATTGTGGAGGTGATAAGAAAGATGGCAAAATGCATTTATAATTCTAAGAATGGCATCAGTTTGTTATGCATGGAAACGAGCCAATTAACTATGATTGAACTAGATACCAGTCCTATGCAACAAGGATCTGGGCATAACAGATATTACATCCATGCAATTGATAGGCTGATTTGTCTAGCTGATCGGCTGGCAGATGTTTTGGTAAAATTAAGTGCTCGAGGGATCGTCTTTTAGACAATGAATTCTCATATCATCTGTTGAAGATAATGGAAATGGACAAAGAGGCAGCACCTACATCGGATTCATTCAAGAACCATAATTTTGAGCAGTACAACAGCAGTAGGTTAAAAGTAAGCTCCTTTTCTGATTTAAACATGTCCCCCTAAAAGTCAAGACAGCTATAATTTTTTTTTATATTTTATATATTTTGTTATCGGTTGTCATGAGTCATGACTCAAAATAAATTTCTTGTCAATTTTTCCATCAACAATTGTCTGTGTTTATATGATTTATGATTTTAGAAACTTGCAGTTTCCCCTGTACACTAATTTATATTAGATTAGATGGTTCATATTCATCTGATCAGTTAGTTATGCAAATATACTGGGGTTTATATTGCAACACTTAGGTATTAATAGATATTTAATTTGAGTCCAGCATTGCTTAAATATGCACATCTGCTAGCTGCTTTTCATTTTGCTTACAGATACATCAAATATGTTGTACTACATTATTAGCATTGTTAATTTGTAGGCAAAGACACTGTTGGGTCACTCCAATTCTCTGTTTATATCGAAAATCAGATTGCCAAGTGTTAATTTTATATATGCTGATTTATATATTGCAGTTCTGGCTGAAAGATACTAAAGCGCTGCAACAATCTTATAACAATTGGAAGGAACTGGTAAGATTTCAATTGCTGAACATCAATCTTAGTCTGAATGTGTTTGTGCAATAAACCACATCAATCTTCATTTGAATGTGTTTGTGAAATAAACTACAAATTTGAAACAAGTTTGGTGATTCCAAATTTGGTTCTCTCGAGATGTTCTCATCTCATAGTTGATTTATGAGAAATTGGCCTCCCCTTCAAATGGATGGATGCCATAGGAGAGTTTCAATAATATCCAGCCATCCGGTCCGGTCTTGACAAATCCTAATTTTTTTTTTTTTTTATTTATGTTGTGCTTCGAGTTGGGAGCAGTCTGTTAACAGTCATTCTACCAAGATATGATGATTGGTATAAAAAGAATTAATGTATATTATCTAACTTAGTGTTCCTTCTTCAGAAAAGGAAAAAGTATACAATGGATGCTTTCATCAAAGAGCACAGTACTGGTGACATCAAATTTAATTTTGACCCCGAATATGCACTTCCGGCTGTGGTGATGCAGTGGGATCCTTTCAATTCCATGAGCTGCATTGGCCATGCTGTGGTGTCACTGCAGATTCTCTCTCGTGTGGTATCTTCCAGTTCTATAAGCACCAACAACCTCGAAGACTACGTGGAGGCTGTCTCACAGGTTGCAAGTACTCACCTGAAGGACTTTTTTTGCTGTCTTATCAATGCAAATGCTTCATTTCATAATTTTGAAGGGATCCTGATATATTCATGTACTAATCAGCACTGGCACTACTTTTGTTCTAGTAGCAGCGTGTCCTCGTTGTCTGGGGAACCACATGTATCATCATCATACATGAGCTCGGACTCTTCTGCCTACAGTACCAGCCATTTTACACTTTCAACTGACACACTGGCCCCGATGATCAGCCAACAAATGCTCACCTGTACAATTGAGGGAGAATCTCAACTAGATGAAGAATATGATGGGCGGATCTTTTACCTCTTCTCAAAAGCTATATCCAATTTGAAACAGCTTGCAGACATGTTGGTCCAAAAGAAATGTGTCCATGTACTGAGCAAAGCTTTTCGAGAGGCCCTCCAAGAAGCCATAGAGCAGAAAATGCTACTTCTTGGATTCCATCAGCAAGCCAGTGATGGGTCGGAGAAATTGGGGTCGATGGAGGCATCCGCTCTTAGGGAGAGGAGGAGAGACTGGGAAAGGGCATTTACAGTTGTTGTTAATGAGCTTCTTCCCTGGCCCAAGTTCCTCTGCGATGAAATCTTTTCACACAATACCTATGAGCTTAAGGAGGCTTGCTTCTATGAATATGCCGAATCCTGTCTCATGCCGCTGCTCGAGTTTGCAGATGCAGCTTGTTCTGCCTTGCCAGGCCAAGCTGAAAGAATATGTCATCGGCTCTATGTTTATGAGGTCTTAGGACTGTTCGCTGATAAACTTTCTCCCCGGTCTGTTCTGCGCCCCCAATCTGGGCTGAAAAGGCAGTCATTTGGTCAAGAGGTAAAAAACATACTTGAGAGACTAAAGGAAGCAATCCTGGAGGCCCTTGCAGGCTTCAAGAGCCAAATTTTAGATGACAAGTCCTGCATCAATAATAATGAGGTAGATGTTCATCACCTGACACACAGTACAATGTCCTATATGAAAGAACTGTCCAGTCACAGGGTAAGTATTTCATTAATCCTTGATCATAATTCATTCTCTCACAGGGAAAATGAAATTCTCTTTGATATGATGAGTTGTTGGCATAAAGATGTCATGAGCACCTATGAATCTGGCTGCAAGAAGTATATGTTGTTGTTGTCCTCCTGTCTAGAAACTAAACTCATGGAAAAAACACAGCTTCTAAAGGATGGTGTGGCAGCACAGGTGTTTTGCATCAACAATCTCAATTATATGATGGAGGAGGTTGCAACGTCACAGTTGAGAACTATTTTGGGAAATGAATGGGTAAAGGTGCAGAATATAAAAATTAAACGGTACCTAAATGGATACAAGGCCTCGGTCTTGGCAGAAGTTGAGTCTTGCTCAGTTGGAGCAATGAAAGCTGCTCAGTGGAAGCACATTTTTTATAATGAAAAGGCTGAGATAAAGCTTAGCCGTTTCATATCATCTATAATAGAGAGAAGCAAACCCTGGGCATCATGGAAGGTGCCAAATCCTTTATGGCGGGATAAATTGAGAAAAGCTGTATTAGATGTGGTTGTTTCAGTTTATAGTGATCTTTGGTACAAATTACATCCGGGGATTCTTAAAAACAATATTGTGGAGATGTCTATTAAAAAAGAGCTCAAGGGTTTGAAATCTCATGTACTTTACCTGTTTGAAGGATAACTGTGTCAAGTACTGATATACCAGTAGCCGTTGAATCCAATGGAACAGTAACAATTCAAAAGAAGGGGGCGTTAGATTTAACAGCAGATGGAGTTAACGGACGCAAAGGGAAGGAAGATGGGGCGCTGACAGATGGGACCTCATTTAAATGAAAGAAACACCGTTAGAGTGCTGTCCAGTTATTAGAATAAATGTATAGGATTCAATAGAGAGGTTATAGGAATTAACTGGAGATGATCTAGGAAGGGTGTCTATATAAACCCCATTGTAAAATCAGAAATGTTATGTGAATGAATCAATACTGATCTTATCAGTTTTCTTAATTTCAATCCTCTTTCAATTCTTTCTTTACATTTCTTCTTGTTCATGAAATTGAATTGCAAGAATTACTCTACTGATTCTCAGTTGTTCCAATTTCATTCTTTGGAATTTCGGAACATCACAAATTGGTATCAGAGCAGTGATCAAGGCTGGGTGAGACAATGGCCGGAGGAAAGGCAAGATCGGTTCTGACTGAGCAAGATGAGGAACTACGGATGTCTATGGAGCAATTGCGGGTGGAAGTGAGCACCATGGTCAAAGATAGAGCGGAACAGCAGTTGCAACAGCAGCAGTGGCAGGCTCAATTCCAAATCCAGATGCAGACTTAGATGCAGGATTACCTCAACCGACTAATTCAACAACAGACAGCAACCTTGAAGTCGGATCTTGGAGTGGCTATGAAGTCAGAAGTGGTGAAACTTAAAGGGGGAAATCAAGACGAGGATGGCAAGAATGAAGAGGAAGTAGAATTTTTATCTTCTCTGAATTCTAAAATTAATCGAAAAAGGGACAAGATTTGTGCCCCTAAGCAAGAATTCCCATTTTTTAACGGTAGTGATCCGGAGGAATGGATTTCTAGGAGTACTTATTTCTTTGAATTGTGTCAGACTCCAAATCATTTGAAAACAATCACTACCGTAGCTAATTTTACTGGAGTGGCCAATGAATGATATAGAGGTTACAAGAACAAGAACAGACATCCCGACTGGGAAACATTGGTAAAACTGGTTAGGCAAAGATTCAAAGAAATTTCTGTGACAAGTGCATTTGAGGAGATCAGATAGTTATATAAACCAGTACAGTGAAAGAGTACATGCAAAGGTTTGAGAGAGTTAAGTCTAGACTGGAAATTGAATCCCCAAATTGGCCTGAGAGTGGATTCCTTAATGCTTTTATCAGTGGATTGAGAGATGACATCAAACCATTAGTAATTGTTCTTAAACATAAGGATTACTTGGAAGCATTTGGACTGGCTACCCATATGGAGTTATCAATTGAAAGTCAATGGAAGAGACATAAGCCCACATACAGGAATTCTGGTGGAAATATTAATCCAGTTTCAAAGAATTTGCTAGAAAGAGAAAAGGGACAAGAAGTCAAGGTTCCTTTAGGAAAGGTGCAGTATAATAATAGGAATACACTGTGGGAACAAAGGAAAGCTTTAGGGCTGTGTTTTAAATGTGGAGAAAAGTATGGCCATCAATGCAAAGTCAGTTTGAGTATGTTGATTGGCCAAGATCAAGAAGAAGAGGTAAGTAGTGGGGATGTAATGGAGAATTCACCTCAATTAGGTCTGGAGGATACTACAGGAGTAGAGGAAGCAGTCTTTTCCATGTTTGCAATGTCTGGAATTTCAGATTTGTCCACCATCAAGATCAGGGGTAAAGTGGGAAATAGAGATGTGAGTGTTTTACTGGATGGAGGTAGTACCCACAGTTTTATTAATCCTCAAGTTTTGCAAGGAGTTCAATACAAGGTTGTGAGAGTACCTCCTGTGGTGGCAACTTTGGTAGATGGAGAAAAAGTGGTAAGTGATGAAAAGTGTGTGTCTTTACCCTTTACCCTGCAAGGCCATAAATTTGAATCTGATATCAGAATAATGGATTTCAAAGTATATGATATTATTTTGGGAATAGATTGGCTTAATAATTACAGACCAATTTTGGTTGACCGGTTGGAGAAATGGGTTTCTTTTAAGAAAGATAGAAAGGTTATCAAACTTCAAGTGTTGCCCTAGGTGACAGAAGTATCCATGTGTGAGGCTAAACAAATTGAGAAGGAATTAAAGGCTGGAAGTGAAGTTTTGATGGCACAGGTTATGATGTTGGAAGTTGAGCCGGAAAACATACAAAAGGTTGAAGAATGTCCTAAGCTTCAAGCAATACTTAACAATTTTGATGATGTGTTCCAAGAACCTAAATCCCTACCTCCACATAGGCAATTTGATCATCAAATCATACTGGAGCCACATTCCAAACCTGTGAACTTGAGACCTTATAGATATAGTTACTTTCAGAAGAGGGAATTGGAGAAGATATTGGATGAATTGGTACAGAACTCAGTGATTCAACCTTCTCAAAGCCCTTATGCTTCTCCTATGGTGCTGGTAAAGAAAAAAGATGGATCATGGCGTTTGTGTGTTGATTACAGGCAGCTAAATGCACAGACAGTCAAGAATAAGTATCCTGTCCCTATTATTGATGATATCTTAGATGAATTACATGGCTCAAAATATTTCTCTAAGATTGATTTGAGGTCTGGCTATCACCAAATCAGGATGAGAAGGGATGATATTCCAAAAACAGCTTTTAGAACACATAATGGCTATTTTGAGTATTTGGTCATTCCTTTTGGATTAACAAATGCTCCAGCTACTTTTCAGGCCTTGATGAACCATGTTGTTAAAGAACATCTAAGGAAGTTTGTACTTGTGTTTTTTGATGATATATTAATTTACAGTACCAGTTTGGATTCTCACCTACAGCACCTGGAGACAGTGATGATGTTACTGAGGAAGCATCAGTTGTTTGCAAAAAAGAGCAAGTGTGCATTTGCAATGACCCAAGTTGAGTATTTAGGTCATGTGATATCTGCAGAAGGAGTAGCAACTGGCCCCCACAAAATACAGGCAATGAAACAATGGCTAGCACCCAAGAATCTGAAGGCACTAAGAGGATTTCTAGAGCTGACAGGGTACTATCGAAAATTTATTAGGAATTATGGGTTGTTGAGTAGACCTCTCACTGAATTACTCAAGAAGAATTTCAAATGGAATTTAGAAGCTGAAAGAGCATTTGATCAACTTAAAAGGGCAATGTGTACTGCTCCAGTCTTGGCCATGCCAAGTTTTGGTAAGCCTTTTATAGTGGAGACTGATGCATGTGGCACAGGAATTGGAGCTATGCTGATGCAAGGAAGGAGGCCGGTTGCATTTTTAAGCAAGGCCTTGGGAATTAAGGCACAGGGTTTGTCTACATATGAAAAAGAGCTTTTGGCTCTTATGACAGCTGTGCAGAAGTGGAGGCATTACCTCCAGGGTCAACCTTTTATTATCAAAACTGATCATTTGAGTTTGAAATTTTTGTTGGAACATAAGCTTACTCACAATCTGTAGTACAAGGGATTGAGCAAGCTGCTAGGCATGGACAACACAATCCAGTACAAGAAAGGAAAAGACAATGTGGTGGCAGATGCCCTTTCTAGGAGAGATGACCCAGAAACACATGCTGAGGTACATGTTGTTACTGAAATAATTCCACAATGGATTGAAGAATTGAAGGGTAGTTATAATAGTGATGAGTGGGCTCAGCAACAACTGTCTAGGGAAGTGCCAAGTGAGGAGCATATCTCCATACATCAAGGGGTAATCAGAGTCAGAAATAAACTATATGTGGGTAGTAGTGAAGAATGGAGGAAAAAAAGTAATGTCTAAGATGCATGATTCAAGCTTAGGTGGTCATTCTGGTATGTTGGGTACTTATCAAAGAATTAAAAAAAAATTGTATTGGCCAAAAATGAAAGAAGCAGTGCTGCAGCATGTCAGAACTTGCTCAGTGTGTCAGTTGAATAAGCATGAGCATGTGGCTCCACCTGGATTGTTAAACCCATTTCCTACTCCAGAGCAAGCATGGCAAATCATCAATATGGATTTTGTCAGTGGACTTCCAAGGTCAGAGGGAAAGGAGATAGTCATGGTGGTGATTGATAAATTCACAAAATTTGGACATTTTATACCTCTTTCTCATCCAATTAAGGCAGTAGATGTGGCTCAAGTTTTTGTGAGAGAAGTATATAGATTGCATGGCTTACCAGTAAGGGTGATTAGTGACAGGGATCCATTGTTTACTAGCCAATTCTGGAAGGAGTTAATGAAGAAGTTAGACATTCAACTCAATCTCAGTACTGCATATCACTCACAGACAGATGGACAAACAGAAAGATTGAATCAGTGTATGGAACAATATCTGAGGTGTATGGTTTATGAAAATCCAAAAAGATGGGCCAGGTGGATTTACCTAGCAGAATTCTGGTATAACACCAATTACCACACTGCAATTGGAATGACTCCATTTAAAGCCTTGTATGGATATGAGCCACCACAGCTTCCTATGGGATCAGTTCCCAGGTGCAAGGTAGTAGCAGTAGAAGAGCTATTACAGGAAAAATTGGATACAATGCTGCAATTGAAGGATAATCTGAGGAGGTCAATTGAAAGGATGACCAAGTTTGCTGACAGACATAGGAGTGAGAGGGAATTTGATATCGGTGACTGGGTATACTTGAAATTACAGCCTTACAGACAAAACTCAGTGCAGAGAAGAAGCAACAATAAGCTAAGTTCCAAGTTCTACGGTCCATTTGAGATAATTGAAAGAATGGGGAAGGTGGCATACAAACTGAATTTATCAGTTGATTCTCAAATTCACCCAGTCTTTCATGTGTCACAACTTAAAAAGAGGGTTGGAGAAGGAAGAGGAGTTGAGCTGAAGTTACCTGAACTAAATAAGGCAAGATAGTTTCACACAATGCCTAAGGGTATTTTAGGAAGAAGAATGATCCCTAGGCACAATCAACCAGTGCCACAAATTTTGATAAAATGGGCAGGATTGGACAATACTGAGGCAACCTGGGAGGATTATGATTTCATGAAAATACAATTTCCTGATTTTATCGTTGAGGACAGCTCACAGTTTATGGGGGAGGCAATGTCAAGTACTGATATACCAGTAGCCGTTGAATCCAATGGAACAGTAACAATTCAAAAGAAGGGGGCGTTAGATTTAACAGCAGATGGAGTTAACGGACGCAAAGGGAAAGAAGATGGGGCGCTGACAGATGGGACCTCATTTAAATGAAAGAAACACCGTTAGAGTGCTGTCCAGTTATTAGAATAAATGTATAGGATTCAATAGAGAGATTATAGGAATTAACTGGAGATGATCTAGGAAGGGTGTCTATATAAACCCCATTGTAAAATCAGAAATGTTATGTTGAATGAATCAATACTGATCTTATCAGTTTTCTTAATTTCAATCCTCTTTCAATTCTTTCTTTACATTTCTTCTTGTTCATGAAATTGAATTGCAAGAATTACTCTACTGATTCTTGCAACTGATTCTCAGTTGTTCCAATTTCATTCTTTGGAATTTCGGAACATCACAAACTGCATGCATAAAGATCGTGCGGAGTTAATGCCCTGCCGCTTCACTACATGCAGGCTTTTCTCCTACCCCAGGGAGTGCTGGGAGCTATTCGAAAGATAACTAGACGCTTCCTTTGGAGAGGGGCAATGACAAAGTTCTCCGGAGGCCACTGCCTCGTCCCCTGGAGTAACACTGTCAAAAAAAAGCGGGTGTTTTGGAATCATCGACCTGCACAACCAAAACAAATCACTACTACTAAAATGGTTGTGGATTGAAGCCACCGAGGAAACGGCCCTCTGGTCATCAACTTTAATGCAACTCCATCTTTCGGCTCTTGATGGAAACCTCACCGGCAGGAATGTAGTTGGTTCATTCTTCATTTCGGATCTCAAGACTCTGCTACCCATCTTCAACGTTTCAACAGAAGGCACTCAGGATGCCTCTCTCATTTGGAAATGGACATCCGACATGCAATTCTCAGCAAGATCGGTCTATGCAGTTATCAATGACCCGGGTATTCGGTGTCCAGACTTTGACACTATCTGGTCGTCGCGGTTACCTCCCAAAATCAAGATATTCGTCTAGTTGATGCTTCATGACAAACTGCAGACATCCGATAATTTACAGAAAAAGGGATGGCCGGCACCGACGGAATGCAGCCTATGTGATAGCCACGTGCAGGAGACTAACAACCACCTATTCTCAACGTGCCCCTTCTTAGTGACCTTGACTACGATGATGACGACGACAACTCCATCACGACAATCGGCAAGGGGACAGTGGCTGGATATGGCTGCGTCGGGCAATACTCTCAAGTGGGCAGCACTACTATGGGCTATATGGAAGGAACGCAACTCCAGGATTTTCAGGGCGCATGCCTCCAGCTCCGCGGCGGTCCTCCGAGATGCAAACATGCTATACGAATAGTGGAGCCTACTGGGGACTGGAGCACCCGTGCATCAGGATTAGGGGGCTCAGTTAGGGCTAGTAATAATGTATAATTCAATTACCGAGGGTTTATTGGTGTAATTTTTTACGGTTGTACTGATGTAATTCTCTCCCTAGTTCGGGGAATTTAACAATTTGCCCTTCTTTCAAAATTTGTTAAACAAATTGCCCCTCCAAAAAAATTCAACAAAATACCCTTGTGTACCCTCCATTTCCCTCCACTCCCCTTCCTTTATATTTACTTTCTTTTACCTTCCTTTAAAAATAGCAATATATAGTTTTTCTTTTTTTTTATTTACATGTCAAAGTTTTCATAAAAGTTTTTCATGACATTAAAATTCTGAATTCTAGAATCTTCATTTTCAACCAATATTCAATTCGCTTTGTTAAAAAAATAATAATAAATAAAATTCACCTCTCATTATTGATGGGGCCCAATTTACCATTCAAGCCCAAGGACTAGTCAGACCCTAAATTGGGCCAGCCCAAGTCCCGACCTCAGCACCATACGTGAACACACAACCGCTGCCACATAAGATCTCCGACATTTGTGGTACTTCGGTGTACTTCTGATGAGGAACAGCAAGAAGACAAAGACACTTCGGTCGGGATTTCAGCCTATATATAGGACCCTAGAGCCAAAGACTAGGGTTGGGACTTATTCTGATAGGATAGCCATTTGCTTTAAGCCTAGTGATCTGTATTAGGCCTTTGACTCTTTCTCTCTTTCAGTGTAGTTTGGCTTAGGACTACCATTTGGTGCTCTCGTTGAGCTTCAGCCCTGCGACGCTGCGTCCGCTATAAGCGTAGCGCCGCGGTTTCTGAAGAGTAACAATGACCGACCCGAACGACCTATCGCTTGAACTCTCTCTGAACCCCACCCCCTCTTCGACCCGACCACCCCCAGGGTTCGAAGTACCCCCTCACCGACCCCAACTGGGCCCCGGACAGCACCTCCCCCAACCCCGCCCACATGCACAGAGCGTACCCCCGCCCAACACCATCCGAACCCCCGTTCACCCTCACCAAATTCCCCAACCCCGTTTTATACAACCGAACATCCTGTTTGGGCCACCCCAGAACATGCACCCTCCCGGACAACCCCCACAGTTTCCTTCACCACCGCCCTATTACACCACCCATACCATCCCGACTTACGCTTCAACTTTACATACCCACGCAGCTCAGAACATCCTAAACCTCCAATACCAACACACCGCTCACACCGGAGTTCCCAATGCTCCACCCTTCGTACCGAACCCGACCACGTTCCAATTCTTCGGCCAGCATACTGATCCTATGGAAGGTATCCGCCGTAACCTTTACGCCGAAGGCGCTTTCGCCACACCTCAAACTGGGGCGTCCGGGCAAGGACAAGTAGCAGGACCCACCCAAACCACATATCCCTTAGCCCAACCTGATGGCCCCCTTTCCCCCGCTCTGTACACCGTAACCATACCTGTTCACTCTGACACCCCATACGTCGGGACCTTTGGCTCCTCCCGGTTCCAGTATACCGACCCTAATGGCTCCATCACCCACTTCTCCCAGCTCTCTCAACAATTCTTAAACCAGTTCGGCTCTATCCGAAAACCGGAAATTTCTTGTGAAAGCCTCATGCATCTCCGCCAGACACCTCACGAACCCACTCGGGAATATTTAGAGCGGTTTGTGGAGGCCACTAGGTCAATCACAGATTTCGACGATAAAATCGCCCTTATCGCTGTCCGTGGATGATTGCGACACGGGAACCTGCGGTTCGCCTCTCATCAACGCCAGTTCCACACGCTTCAGGAATTTGTCGAGTTCGCCTCGGCATATTGAAAGGGTGAAGAGGACGCAAGAGACATGCGTCCTCAAGAGCTTGACCTCGGCAAAGGACCATCTCAGGGCCGAACGTCCCGAAGCAGTCGCAACGAAACTACCGGCAGATTCCAGGGGCGCGCGGGCCCGTACCAGGGAAATCAAGGCGACCGGCGCGGTCAAGCTTATAACACATATCATTCGTTGGCCAAACCTCAGGAAGAAATCTTTCGAAAAATTCGGGAAGATAATTATCTTCGGTACCCCGGTCAGACAGAAACTTACGAAGTGAAAGATGAGAAGCAATACTGTGAGTTCCACAATAGCAGGGGCCACGACACGAAAGACTGCCGTGTCCTGCGCGACGAGTTGGAGAGGCTGGCGCAAGATAAGGATATCAAAGCATTCGTGGATCGGTATTTTACCAACCATGCGACCAATAGAAGTTACTATGGTGATGGGGGAAGTAGTAGCAGAAGAAACAACTACCGGGGTAATTACAGGAGCAACCGAAACAACAGGGACGACAGGAAGGAGTCCACCGAGCAGCCACGAGCACAACCCGCAAGACCCTCGTCACTAGAGCGCCAACCAGTGGCGCAGGTAGACATCGATGACAATATCATCAACGTCATCGCAGGAGGGTTGGCATTCGGAGGAGATACAGACCGCAAGCGCCGACGGTATTTGTATCACACGGAACGAGCACAATGCTTTCAAGTGCAGAAGCGTTTCCCAGGATTTGATGCACCAATATCCTTCTCCTTGGAAGATCTGAGACATGTCCGTTTTCCTCATGACGATGCTATCGTCTTAACCCTGAAAATGGCTTTGGTCGATAACCCGCAGCACCACTTGGTACGACACATCCTGGTGGACACCGGCAGTTCGGTTGACATCTTATACAAGTGAGCGTTTGACCACATGAGCATTCCTGTATCAGCGGTCCGGCAGGTGCGTACCCCGTTGACCAGCTTTGCGGGTCAAACATCTCACTCTTTGGGTGTCGTTCCCTTAGAAGTAGTTTTCGGACAGCCCCCATGCTCGGTCACGGCTCAGTTAAATTTCATGATCGTAGACGCCCCCTCGGGCTACAATGCAATCCTTGGCCGCAAATCACTCAACCTGTTGGGCGCAATCTCTTCCACCCCCCACCTCATGATCAAGTTCCCGACCCCAAATGGCATTGGATGCGAGCTCGGCGATCAGAAAGCGGTGCGGGAATGTTACAACCTCTCCCTCAGGGGAGCCCCCCAGGTGGTCAGTATTGACGATAGGCGTAACCCCGCCATGGGCGGAGATGCTTGTCAACAATCAGCCGAACCAGTGGAAGAAACCGAAGTGATCCAGGTGGGCCCGGACAGGTCAATCCGAGTAGGAAGCAAGCTCCCCCCAACCGATAAACGGGAGTTGAAACTTTTTCTAACAGAGAATGTGGACATATTCACATGGTCGGCAGACGATATGCCGGGGATACGACGGGATGTTGCTGAACACTCTCTCCGAATCAATGAGAAGTACCGACCGGTTCACCAGCGAAAGCGTCGCCTCGGTTTGGCCCAACAGGAGATTGTGAAAAACGAAGTAGCCAAGCTGTTGAAGGCCGATTTTAGTAGAGAGGTGCAGTACCCCCCTGGATAGCCAACACGGTCCTGGTTCAGAAGTCTAACGGGTCGTGGCGAATGTGCATAGACTACACCGATTTGAACAAGGCCTACCCCAAGGATGCATTTCCCCTCCCCAGCATTGACGGGCTGGTTGATGCAACAGCCGGATTCCGATTCCTTAGCTTTATGGATGCCTATTCAGGCTACAACCAAATCAAAATGGCAACAGAGGATGAGGATAAAACCGCGTTCGTAATCGACCAGGGCCTATACTGTTACAAAGTCATGCCTTTCGGGCTAAAGAATGCCGGCGCCACATACCAGCGAATGGTGAATGCGGTGTTCTCGAAGCAGCTCGGAAGAAACATGGAAGCTTATATCGACGATATGGTCGCAAAAAGCAAGACAGCCAAAGATCACGTAGAAGATCTGAGGGAAGCATTCGCTGAGATGCGTTCGGTCGGCATGCGCTTGAACCCAGCTAAAAGTTTCTTTGGCCTATCCGGAGGAAAGTTCCTTGGTTTCATTATCTCTGAGCGGGGCATAGAGATCCATCCCTCCAAGTGCCGCGCTATCCTTGACATGGCCACACCTACCAACCCTAAAGAAGTCCAGGTCCTGACAGGTCGCATCGCAGTGTTAAACCGCTTCATTGCCAGATCGGGAGACGTCTGCCTCCCTTTCTTCAAAACGCTCCGTAAAGCGAAGAATTTCGCTTGGACGGACGAGTGCGATGCCGCATTCGTGAAGCTCAAGGAATACCTCACTAACCCTCCGGTGATAAGCAGACCCCTCCAAGGGGAGGTTTTGCTGGTTTACCTAGCCGCATCGGAAGGAGTCATTAGTGCGATATTTGTAAGAGAAGAGTCGGGCGCGCAAAAGCCAATTTACTTTGTCTCTCGAATCCTCCGAGACGCTGAAACCCGGTATCCTCCCCTGGATAAATTGGCCTACGCACTTGTAATCGCAGCTAAAAAACTCTGACCTTATTTCCAAAGCCACTCCATTAAAGTCATGACCAAAGAGCCTCTGAAAAAAGCTTTGGGACATTTCGAATCAGCAGGACGGCTTTTAAAGTGGGCGGTAGCCCTGTCTGAATTCGACATCACGTACCACCCCTGCCCAGCCCTTAAATCACAGGTCCTGGCAGATTTCATGGTCGAGACGCCGGTGCCACCGAGTCCCGAGAAGGCGGTGCTGGACGATAGATGGATCGTGTATGTTGACGGGGCATCTTCCTTTAAAGGATCAGGAATCGGAGTGACCATGGTCAGCCCAAGCGGAGAAACGATGAATTATGCAATCCAATTGCTCTTGGTCGCCTCCAACAATGTAGCCGAATATGAAGCTCTACTGGCCGGCATTAAGCTGGCAAAAGGTGTTGGCGCCCGGAGGGTGATGATGTACAGCAACTCCCAATTAGCCGTGAATCAAATCTCGGGAGAGTTTGAGGTCCGCGACCCGAAACTCACTAAGTACCTGGAAGAATTGCGCAGTGAATGTTCACAGTTCGAGGATGTGGAAATCGCTCACATACCCCGAAGCTTGAACCAAAAGGCAGATGCCCTATCTAAACTAGCAGCAGGAGGAGATCTTGACAAAGACCGACCGGTGGTCGTACTAGAGGTCCCGAACCCCAGTATAAACACCGAGTTCGTGGAGTAGTACCACATCCCTTAGAGGGGATGAATGGTATCTCCCCATATGGGAGTATCTCAGAGAAGGACAATTGCCGGGCGACGAAGCCGAGGCCAAGCGAATCAAGGGTATTGCCCCGAGATATATGATCGTCAACGAAATCCTATACCATCGGGGATACTCCTCCCCTTGGCAAAAGTGTATCTCTGCACCTCAAACAGACATGGTCATTCGAGAGATACACGAGGGAACTTGTGGAAGCCATCAGGGAGCGAAAACCCTGGCGCACCGGATCATCCGTGCGGGATTCTTCTGGCCCACAGTGCACCGAGATGCCAAGGCATGGGTGCTAAAATGCGTGAAATGCCAAATCCACAGCAAACAGGTCCACCTTCCCGCAACAACCATGAAGAACATCTCCAGCTCGTGGCCTTTTGACAGGTGGGGGATCGACTTGGTCGGACCCTTTGCCCCAGGGAAAGGGCAGGTGAAATTCCTAGTCGTCGCAGTGGATTATTTTTCAAAATGGGTAGAAGCGGCCCCACTCGCGACAGTTACCACCGGCCGAATGATCCAGTTCGTATAGCGCAACATACTATGTCGGTATGGCGTCCCCTCGGTCATCGTCTCAGACAACAGACCGCAATTCAGCTCTAGGGAATTTCAGGAGTGGTGTGCCGAGCGAGGCATAAAGAACAAATTCGCATCAGTGGCTCACCCGCAAAGCAACGGCCAAGTGGAAGTCACAAACCGAACTATAGTAGAAGGAATAAAGAAGAAACTGGAAGGAGCGAAAGGCAACTGGCCCTTGTTCTTGGATGGAGTGCTCTGGGCATACCGAGCAACACCAAGAAAGGCCACGAAATGTTCCCCGTACGAGCTGGTATACGGGATGGAAGCTATGACACCGATAGAACTTCTCATCCCCTCCCCCCGAGCAAAGGCGCATGACCTCGCCGCTAATAGGGAAGCCAAACTGTGTTCCCTGGACGGTATTGAGGAGGTCCGAGAAGAAGCTCGGCTGTACATGACCGAGTATCAGAGGAAGGTCAAAAAAGCGTTCGATCAAAGGGTCGCCCCGAGGCATTTCTAGAACGGAGACCTTGTATTGAGGAAGGTAGAAGCTACCGGCAAAAGGGTAGACAAGCTAGATCCAGCATGGGAAGGACCTTTCCAGATCGTCCGAGGATTCGAGGGACGAGCATACAAGCTCCAAGCCATGGACGGCACCCCCATACCCAGGAGTTGGAATGCCGAACACCTGAGGCGTTTTTATGCGTGAAAGGTGCTGGCACACTGTTCCTTCCCTCCCTTTTTTATTTCGTTCCATCTCTTTTAAGGCTTTGAATAAGGCTATTGTCAGAAGTAGGAGTAGCAGCTCGAGGCCGGCCTGACACTTTGTTTGTCCAGATCTCTCGGAATTTTCGATTTCTTGCAAAATGTAATGTTATCGTGATAATAAAGATCTACACCACTATTGTCTTTCTTTGACTTGTTCGCTTAAATAGCACAATTAAATTTTTTCTACACTTTGCATTTACTACTTACTATGTCGCTTTTACCATTTAATTTTTATTGCACTTACTACTTACTGTTATCAGGTTTACATGCTTATACCTTGTTTTATCATTTTTTTACATATTCGCAACTCAAACCAACATAATAAAAAAAAAATAGAATAAACTAAATATCATCAGAAAATGCAACAAAAGCAGTTATACATACATCTCCAAAATACCAAACATACAGCAACATTAAAATTGTTCATGACAAATATTTCTACATGAAAGCACATCATTCGGGTTTCTTCTTCTTCTTCTCCAAAGAAGCTTCGGGAACACTCTCAGCTTTCCTTTTCTTCTCCTTCTGGACCCTGGCTGCTTCTTCGGCAAGGGCTTTTTCCTCGGCAGCAATCACCCGGGCCAACAGGTCATCTTCATCTCTAAAAGCAAAATATCTTCTTGGCCACGGATGCTTTGGCACAATCGTACCGAAGGCAGAGACATCGGGACCGACTGCAGGAGGTTCCAAAACTTCTCCCTCTGGGCTCACCAATCGATCGTTCAAACGATCCCACCTATACCCTCTCAAAGCAGGGGCCTTTTCATCCTCAGGGACGAGATTAATTCCAAATTCTTCGACCTTAAAAGGCCAAAACTCGTTCAGAGCATCCACCACTCCATACAGGACCCTCCGCATTTCTACACTACTGCATACAAGGGCAGCAACCTCAAATGCTCGGGAATCCAAGAAAGCCCCCAGGGCGGCATCTACCCCTTCTGCAACTCTCCCTTCTAAAATTCTCAACTCTTTCGCTTGAGTTAGCTGCAACTCCTTCAGCTCGGTCACCTCTTTCTCCCGGGCCCCAGGGAGGCCCGAAGCCGAGTCACCTCTTCCCTTAGACCAGCAATTTCCTTATCCTTGCCCTCCACGAAGGCGTTATATTCAGCACTCTTCTTCAGCGCCGCTTCACGCTCCTGATCAATCTTCTTCTTCTCTTATTGGATAGAGCGCATAACCTGCTCGTACTCCTGGTCCTTAGCCTTCTGCTCCCGTTCCCACGTGTTAAACCACTCCTGCGGGAGCTTACCCTGCATCACCTTGTCATACTGGTGAGCTCGGGCAGCCAGTTCAGTGGCCCGAAGATCGCAAAGGTAAACATCCCGAAGAAGACGGTTGGCTATCCCTCCCAAGGGAGTATCCCGGAAGTCTTTGCGCAGGGCAGTAGGAGCGGTGAAGTTGAAGATGTCGAAGGCATACTTTGTAAAACCCTCGGGAGGGTCGTCGCTACAGAAGCTCGGCTTCCCTTTAACTCGATCATATTCGGCAACATTCTCCCAAACCTTGCGGAAGTCCCGTTTTATGGAAATGGGAGGTTTCTGACCCACACCCGGGCGCCTCGGCAGTTCACCATGAGCGGTACTTGCAGCAACCGGTGTAGCGGCATTCCCCGACTTCTTCCCCGAAGGGGGTGGCCGCACCTGCAAGGGAATTACAACCTGAGGGTTAGCACACGGGCGCGTAGAAGTTGATAACTCGACGATGCCTGATGGTACCTTCGGTCCTGACCGCTTCGGGACCCCGAGCTCAGGAGGAACTTGTTCCTGCTCGGCGGGAGACGAGGCAGGACCCCCGACGACCGGGCTCTCGGCTTCCGCCTCTACCTCCGCTTCCTTCAAAGGCGAGCCGCCCTGCCCCGACTTCCCCTCAGGGTCTTCTGCTCCCTCTCCGCTGGTTAGCCGCCAGAGCCTCTCAGCTTCAGCAAAATATTCGGCCTCCATTTGCGCACGCTGAAGATCTTTGCGACGCTTGTTCGCCTTCATAGCATCCTTTGCAACACTGGTGAAGCTGAGAGGAGCGCCCTTCCCGTCCTTATCCATGCCTGCAACAGGAAAGCCGTTAAAAAAAAAAAGAAAAAAACTATAAAAAACCATAAATCGCGTTCCGGACCATCACAAATCTCTTGAATATGAAGAAGAGTAGCTTGCTCATCTAAACTAATTTCGGGGCGCTCGGGCAACTCAACGAATTCTTTCCAAAAAGGACACACCCCAACCTCAACCAACCCCTTATAAATAGAACTCTCGGGAACCAAGTAAAACCAACCCTTGTTCCACTGATCCAGCTTACTAATGGGTTTAAATTTGTTTATCTTAGATCTCTTCTTTACAGTGACCCAGGAGTCAACCGACATGAAGGAGTAAAGATGCAGGAACATCCCAACCGTCGGAAACTGAACGGGGGCACCGACCAGATCCTGCTGGTGCTCTACGAAGAAGTGGTCGAAGGAGTTCAAGGCGCACCAAGCGATCCCGGTAAGCTGATCGGGGGGCATCTTCAAGAGAGTCAGGATGTCAATGATGAATTGACTGAAAGGGAACCGAACACCATACTAGCCACTTTTTGAATAAAAAGCCATACCCAAACGATAATCACTGGCCCGATCTTGGGGCCGAGGAGATCCCCACTCCCGGACTGCAGTCCCCAAATGCAGGCTCAAATCCGCCATCTTCCCAGCAGAAACCAACTTTCCGTCTGGAGGAATACCTTGAACTGTTGTTAAATCTAGCGGAACTTCCCGACTAGAGCGGTCAGCTCTTCGCACCTTGAAGAGGGAAGAAGAGGCCCGGAGCTCGTACAACTGTGCCTGACCCTTTCCTTTACCAGAGCCAGCTCCTTGAGGATGGGATGATCGGAGGTTATATGCCTCAATAACCTCCGGGTCTGTCACCACCAAATCATGCCTTTCGTCTCCACTCTTCTTCCCCTTCCTCGCACCCGGAGGAATAGCAGGATCCTTTCCTTTGCGGGGATCCCTACCAGTAACCTCGGCATCCCGACTAGAAACACTCGCCGAAGTATCGCTATCCTCCGAAGATCTTCCGCTGCGATCCGGATCCATCCGACCACTCCAATCTACATGAGTAGTATAAATAGGTAACTTACCCTGAGAAGAAGAAGAAAGAGAAAACTTCCCCCAATCTATACCAAGTTCGCCAGGAGGCACTAGTACATCACTCCCGCCAAAATGAGGAACCCCCCGGGAAGAAGTAGAAGTATCAAATTCACCCCAGTCAATATCCGATATCGAGGCAGTTATCCACCCGGAGGGATTCCCCCCCACCGAAGAACGGCGGGCCGACCCAGTAACACTGGGACCCGAGTCATCAGACAAAGATTTCGAAACCCCTATTGACACGCTGGGGTTGTACGAATAATCTGAGGGATCGGCATAAGAACTACTAGACTGGTAAGAGGAACCACCACTCTTGCACGAACCACCAGAGGATTCCATCCTAAGGGGGCTGAACAACTAAAGGGAAGGAAAGACCAGGCAAGTACATGAGTACACAAACCATTCCAATGGCCAGAATCTCACCAGACCCCCGTACAAAGGAATTTGAAAAATTACTAAACCATACCTACCTAAAGACTTATCACACCGAAAAAATCACAATGGAGTAGAGAGAGAGACATACCTTTCCAACAAGACTAGCAAAATGCAGAATATCGTCGCAGTCCCCTCCGCTATCACCCAAAACCACGAAGAAATAGAGTGAGAAGCGACAAACAGAAACTCGATGGACAGGTGCGAAAGAGGAAAGAAGACAGTGGAAAGGAAAGAGAAAGTGAAAAGGCGTGAAATGCAGGAGGAAGGAGAGAAAAAGGAAAAAGAGATATATATATGAGGAGGAAAGAAAAAGGGGGAATAGCAACAGACAGGGATCAACGTGAGGGTTTTTGAAAAAATAGGGGCCATAATGCAAAAGTAAAGGAAAAACCGGACATCTCCAGTTCGTTGATAAAATGGAGGGCAGTGCAGACGTCACTTCGGAGATGACAGATAACAGTGGCGAGGAGACACGTCAACCCAATATTTGCGAAAAACAATACACGTATCGATACTAAAGGACAGGGAACCGAGGTTTCAATACAAAATAACTCTCTTGAACAGAACACCGAATACCGAGGGCTCGGAGATTGTCGGCTCGGTTAAGCACCGAGGGCTTAGGAGCTGGCGCTTCGACCAACACCGAGGGCTTATATATCAAAGCTGTGCAATCAACACGGAGGAAGAACAAGTGGGAGCACGAAGAAACGGTTCACCGAGCAAACCTGCACTTGCAGAGACTTCGGCATTGCTATGCCTCGCCGAAGTCTGAGGGCTAATGATGGGGCCCAATTTACCATTCAAGCCCAAGGACTAGTCAGACCCTAAATTGGGCCAGCCCAAGTCCTGACCTCAGCACCATACGTGAACACACAACCGCTGCCACAGAAGATCTCCCGACATTTGTGGTACTTCGGTGTACTTTTGATGAGGAACAGCAAGAAGACAAAGACACTTCGGTCGGGATTTCAGCCTATATATAGGACCCTAGAGCCAAAGACTAGGGTTGGGACTTATTCTGATAGGATAGCCATTTGCTTTAAGCCTAGTGATCTGTATTAGGCCTTTGACTCTTTCTCTCTTTCAGTGTAGTTTGGCTTAGGACTACCAATTATAAAATTTTAATTTGCTATAATATAATAATAAAAGAATAATATTAATAACCTTGTAAATATAGTGATTAAAATATTTTAGAAAATACTATAATATAAATCTTTTCTTTACTATACTTACAATAATATAAATCTTATATCCCTAATTTTATTATCATTAGTTAAATGAATTATGTTAAAAATGTCTTTTATATGACATATTTTTCTAAATTTGAAGAAGAATTTAAGTTTTTAAGAATACAATTCCCTACGATTTATGTTATACAAAAAATTTTTATATAAAAAATTGAGAGTATAAATGAAAATGAATAAATAAATAACTAGTAATAATTAAATATATTTTATTTACATTCTTGAGGGAAAGTAAGAGAGATTGACATGGGTGAAGGGGAATGGAAGGGAATGAATGGTACACAAGGGTATTTTGTTAAATTTTTTGAGAGGAGGGTAATTTGTTTAACAAATTTTGAAAGAATGGCAAATTGTTAAATTGCCCCCCTAGTTCTGCTTTCCACTCCTGTAAACATTTGTAAACTCACTCTTTTTTATTTTCATTAATGAAATTTACATACATAAAAAAAAAAAAAAAGATCGCTCGGAGGATCGTGGTACAATCGTCCTGCAGTCTCCTGGTCCTAGTGTCATGGCTTCATTAATTTGAGCGGACATGGGTGCCAATAAGGTGTTGTTCAACTTTTTTTTTTTTTTTTTTTTTTGGTTTTTTGTGGCTAGTAAGGTCTTCTTTAAACCACGGAATATATTTTAGAGGAGAGATCCATTGATAATGCTTATCTTGATAAGCTTGACAATAGAATTTTTCAAAAATTTTTAAAAAAAAATTAAAAATCCTCAAAAATAGAAAAAAAATTTATGGAAGTATTACTTAACTTGTAGATTGATTACGTTTCTGATTATATTGAATTTAAACAACGTTTGATAATTATTTAAAGATGCGTTAAATTACAACCATAAAATAGTAGACAAAATTTTGATAACTAATAAAATGTTCAAATTGATTGAAATTTGGAACATTATTAATCTACAAGTTAGATAATGCATCCATAGATTCTTTTTCATTTTTAAGGCTTTTTATGAATTTTTACAAATTTTTAGAGTATCTCATTGTCAAGATTGTCAAACTAAGCATTGTCAGTAGATCTCTCCTCTGTATTTTATTTGTCTTTTGTGGAAATTAAATGTGTCCCTTCGTCATTATCTGTATTATGGATCCTACAGGTTTAGATAGCCTGTACTTGTTTCTTTTACAGGCTATTTAAACCTGTAATTTTCTAAGAATTAATTGGCAAAATATTTTAATTGAAAAATTATTGGCAAAATAATAAAGCATGATGGAATATGGTGAACAACAATTAAGATTTCACTAATATTTTCTAAGAAAACAATGAAATGACCTACCACATGATTAGCCACACTAAAACTGATCAATGATAATGTTATAAAATTGAATTTGTTAAGCTATTGAATGACCAATTAATTTATGGTAACAAATTGTTAGAAACTTCGATTTAATTTGAGTTAAATTAAGAATTTAAAAATCAAATAATCACAATGAATTGATTGGGTTAAATTTTATGGATATTTTAAAACATATAATAGCCAATTAATTACAATTTCAAGAATTGAATCAACCATAAGAGACTTAGAAAGTAATTCATCACACAAGTGGCCACACTTCCTTAGCCACATTGGATCCTATCCAAACATCTCCCCACTCTCCTTTTTCTTTCCTCCTCTCCAGGGAAGTGAGTTCCTTTCCCTGCCTTTCCCCTTTTCTTTTCCTTTGTCCAAACCCTCTTAATCAATCCCCTCTTTATAAAACCCAAACCCTCCTCTTGTTGCCGCGAACACCCAAGCCGAGCCCGTGTCGTCGCCTAGCCGAGCCTGCGTCGTCACCGTGCCAGCCCACGCCGTGCCGAGTCCGCGCCGTGCCGAGCTCGAGCCAAGCTTAGGTCATCGTCGTGCCGAGCTCGAGCTCGTGTCATTGCCGTGCTGAGATCATGATGCTCCTTGTGCTATTTGTGGGGACTACTGACCAGAGCCGCTCTTTCTCCCTTCAATCTCCGAGTTGGTCGCCCTACCCCTTTCTCCACTCGCCCCTCCTCTGATGCCGAACTCACTGCTGCCCTTTCACACCTCTGCCTCAAACAAGTTGAGCCACAAAACCCTGCAGCAGCCACAGCAGTTCCGATCAATAAGCACGCGCGCTTGACCTCTCCCGTCCTCTTAGCCCACCCTGCCGTCGAGCTCGATAGGGGCAGCACCACGCCGAAACCAGAACCACCCGGCCTTCACTTCACCAAACCGACCCAACCACAACCCACCCCAAGGTCGCGCCCAACCTGCCCTGCTGCCCTCTTCCTCCTCACCACAAGCACCACCCCTTGTTGGAATCTAAGCCATGCAAACAATACACGCACGCCAGGTGTTCGATCAATCGCCCGGTGTGCATTCTTGTCTCCACGAAGAAATTTTGTTATGGTATGACCTTTATCCTTTCTTATATAGTCGTGTGAGCCATAGTTAAGCCGGGGACTGAACTCTTATGTCATTGAAAAAAAAAAATTTGCTTTCCAAACTCTTGCACAATCAATTACCTCAATTTCCAGCAGAACCATTCTTGAGTATAATTCACACCAAAAATAAAAAAGACAAGTTATAATTGTCCAAATGCCTTGAAATTGTCAGGAAATATAAACAACAACCAAAAGAATAACTTGCCCAAATTTTACTATTTTTGCAATTTTCTATGATTTACTGTGATTTTTCAAAGTTGGAACAGAAAATGGAAACCGAGTTGAAAACAGCCAAAGGCTGATACTGAAAAGAATGAATAAACTGCTATGTTCCGTGAATTGGACTATATTATTTTATTTTATATTCTTGTAGAACACATTGATTTGAACTTGCACACAAATTTTGGTTAGAAAACTCTAAGTTTAAAGCCTTCAAATAAATTGGTAAATACAATGGCAGCCGAAATTCCAGATTTGACCCTACTTGTGAAATTGACTCAAATGTATATGAAAACAGTATCAAAATAAAATGGTCTCAACATCAAAAATGTTTCCAAAACATCCCTCTAAGTGTTTGTGAAATAAAAATGGTGCATCTTTAACAGAATTTTCAAGCTATGGACTGATTTGCCCCTGACAGTCTGCTGCTACAGTTCCAGTATACTGGCAGCAGCTGGAATTCTCTGTTTTCTCCCATATTTTGAACATAACATAGTCACATGAGATCATTACATGTAATATATAGTCTTAGGTGTCTATTGACCAAATTTCACATTTTCCTTAATTTTCTATGAATTGTTATGATTTTCCAAAGTTCAGACCAGAAAATGAAAAACTGACAGAAAACAGTCGGCATGCTGATATGCTGGTAAACTGCAAAACTGAACCATTCCGTTATTAAACCTCTGATCAGTTTACTTCTCTCCGATTGATCTAAAACAGAAAAAAAAAGAGTACAAGGTGAATTGTCGATGTTGCTAGAGAAACTGAGTTGATGCAATTGTCGATTTGTTGTCTTTCTCCGATTGAAGGTAACCGGACTTCTCTATGACTTGATTTTACTGTTTTTACTGTTTAGTAGTTAATTATTATTTTGAGTTCTTAATGTTAATTAGTTTGTGCATGTGATTTAATCTTGAAAATGTGAATTTGTTATGTGCATGGAAATGTATTCTTGGAAAAATGGTTGTGGCATGAGAAAATGATTTGTGCATGAAGTTGGTTTGTCATGGTATTTCTTTTATATGCATGAAAAAGGATTTTGGGGTTTTTGTCAGATTTATGATGGTGTATTTATCGAGCCCGATCGTCGGTCTTATAGTTCTGTGACACGACGGTTCATGGAATCGCCAGAAAGGGATTCAAGTAAATGACGGTGTACTGATCTGAGGGACCGACGATTGACTCGGTAAATATGCGGGAGTAAATGTTACATGTCCTCTGCATCGATCTTAATGTTAATTAGTATGTGCATGTGATTCGGGTTGAAAGTGTGGATTTATTATGCGCATAGAAAAATGTTTTGTGGAAAATGGTTTGTGACATGAGAAAAGGATTTATGCATGAAATTTGTTTTGTCATGGTATTTCTTTTATGTGCATGAAAAAGGATTTGGGATTTTGTGGGATTTATAACGGTGTATTTATCGAGTCCGATCGTCGGTCTTATAGTTCTGTGACATGACGGTGTACTGATCTGAGAGGCCGACGGTTGACTCGGTAAATATGCAGGAGTAAATGTTACAAGTCCTGTGCATCAATTTTATTGCATTTGTAAGGAATTTTGTTATTAAAAACTTGTCATAGAGAAGCGCGTCATTAAATAACCGGTTACTGAGCTTTTTAGCTGACTCTGTTTTGTTGTTTTCCTTTCTTTTTGTTTGCGACGTAGGTCGACGGACCGTCGGATGGATGCACAGGATACCGCACCGTAGCGCCCTGGGCAGGGGCGTTACAAAATCAAGGGTCCAAATATGGTGATACGATGGTTGATACCGTAGTTAATACCATAAAAGTTGACTAGTCAAACATTTAAAACATCAATTAATAACAAACAAGTCATACAAGCATTCAACCAAAAAAGCAACACAACAAACAAACAATTCCTATTCAACTAAAACTAAAAATTCAACTAAATTCGATCTTAATTGAACTAATACTAAAAATGCAACTAAATTTCTTCATCTAAACTTGAGATCTGAACAAACTTCCTGGACATAGAAAAATCAAAAAGAAAAGTTTACAAGTTAGTAAAAAAAATATTGAGTACTTAATGATGTAACTTGAATAGTTTCAAGTAAAACTTGAATACTTAAAATGAAAATTTGAATACTGACAAAGAAACTAATTATGAAAAGTACAGTAACTTGTTTATCAGTGACACCACAATACACATAACTTGAACACTAATTGATATAAATTAAACATTTACTAATAAAACTTGAATACTGACATATTTTACAGCATGAACAATCACTGGTATAACTTGAATACTCATTGTTATGACATGAATACTCAATTGTATAACTTGAATATTTACTCATAAAGCTTGAATACTCAATTGTTATAACTTGAATACTCAATTGTATAACTTGAACATTTACTCATAAAGCTTGAATACTGACCTATTTTTCAGCATGGATACTCACTGGTATAACTTGAATACCTATTGGTATAAGTTGAACATTTGCTAATGATAGTTGAATACTGACAAGAACACACTCAATGTGACTATGGAGATGTTTAAGTGAACTTATACATACATCCCATTTGATCTCATTACTATAGTCTGTCAACAAATTGAAGGCCAGATAAGTCCTGTCATTCAAAGTGTCAACATGTAAAAATTGGAACAATTGTCAAGTTAGGAATGAGCACTTACATAACTTGAATTTTCAATGGTATAATTGAACACACATTGGTATAACTTGAAAAGAAAAGAAACAACTTATGTGAACATACCGGTAAAAAGCTGATTTTAAGACAAAGCAGTAGGCAAGTAACGAACCGTAGTGCATCGAAAGCACCATCTTCCTTCGTCCTCTGCATCGGTAGACCCGTAGCCCATGTAGTCTTGTAATTGAAGTAGTTCTTGTCGCCATGGAACCTCCATGACAAGAAGTGCTTGAACCATAGACATGTCCTGTTTACTCCTACCACCAGCTCGTTCTTGCCACATTGTGAGTGCTACACCACAACGTCTGCTTCATCAAAACACACACAAAGGACAACCCATTGATTGTTTACTATGGTCACACATATCACAGCACCAGCTTCTTCAATCTTCTCATTTAGCAGGTCAACACATTTTTGTACCAGTGGCACATTGTCTCCTGCTGTGATATGCACCTGCAAAATACACAGTTGAAAATGTTACCACAACTTGAATATAACATAGCAGCTTGAGTACTAAATTATTGGTATAATTTGAGTACATACTGGTACAACTTGAGTACATACTGGTACAACTTGAGTACATACTGGTACAACTTGAGTACATACTGGTACAACTTGAATACTTACATTCCTATATGCATAACAACTACCATAACTTGAATATAACATAGCAGCTTGAGTACTAAATTATTGGTATAACTTGAATACCTATTGGTACAACTTGAATACACACTGGTACAACTTGAATACTGACATATTTTCAGATGGAACAATAATTCATTGGTATAACTTGAATACTGACATATTTTTCAGCTTAAATACAAATGATAACTTGAAATATCAAATAGACATATTATATACCATAGCATCATTGTTGACAACAACAACCTTCTTCTTCCTATTATTTCCAGACACCTCTCGATCTATTATTGTTGACCCCTGAAAAGGGTCACCTGTAAAGAAGCAAAACAAAAAGAAAGAAAGAGAAAAAGAAAGGACTGATGACAGATGATGCCATGCATTCATATATATATTTTACCAGACTTGCATTAGTATTTAGGCCTGAAAATCCCGAGTTTGCATGCATTTAGTTAAGAATATGTCTCGACTCCAGTTACTTGTCTACTTGTGTCCATATTTCAGGTTTATCAGGCTTTTGGAGCCAATTAGACGCGATTTGGAGCTTTAGATGGCAAGGCAGGACTGGATTCGGCTTCCTGCTGACCACAAGTCACTTCCTGCGGCCAGCAGACGTCGGTTAGAGCATGTTCAACCATCCAAAGGGCGCCAGAAACTTTCAGAGCAGCAAAAAACTGCCATTTCCCTTCGTCCTGCGGACCGCAACACCGTTCTTGCGGACCGCAGGGAGTTATGCCAGGCTGCTATTTAAAGGGACCAGTGCCCTGGACGGTTGGTGCCACGTTTTGACTCATTTTCATTCTCACACCCCTTCGGTTCAGAGTGTCCAGAGGTAGAGAAGGAAGAGGTTTTGGCCGATTCATCGCCCGTCGAAGGAGATTCGAGAGAACGCCTTCTCACACGACGATCGTGTCAACCCCGACATCCTCTTCGGTTTCTTTACACAATGAATTCTTCTTCTTTGTTTTGCTTTTCTGTTTGTGCGATGAGTGAGTAGATCTATATGTTCTTAGAGTTTGAATGATGATGATTGTGTCGACAGATTGACTGTATGTTTGGATTTATGTCGTTTTCATGATCACTTGAGATTTGCTTTTTAACGTGTTTGCATTCTGTTTGATTCGATTGATAAACCTGTAGGTTGTGGCCAGACCTAGTTGGTTAATGTAGTATCTTTTGACCATATTTGATTGCTTGCACAGCCTTGGTTGATATTGTATCCGAAAGTACCCGTTAGGCGAAACTGCGGTTTGATTAACCTTAAACCGGACCATAGAACCATAGTGACATGATCGTAGTTTATGTCGTATTCTACGGATTTTGATTCAGTTTAGAACTGTTATTAGAACCAACAGTGAGAATTGTTGTAATTGTACCAGAACTGAATTGATAGGAATCGACGACATCGGTCGAAACACAACCAGAACCAAAACTGCTCTCGGTTCTTCTTCTTGCGGTCCGCAAGAGTCATCTTGTGGTCCGCAGTTAGTTACCAAGGGTGTAAGACAGTAGTTGTGGATCGCCTGATGGTTACAAGGACACTTGTGATCCGCAGACAGTTCTATAACTGCTAAATAACCACCTCCTGCGGTCCGCAAGAGATATCTTTCGGAACGCAGGCAGTCAATCCGAGACCAATCTGATTCTGCCAACCCTGAGAACCCCTTTAATTAATTGTCTTTTCAGTTATTTACTTGTTTTAGTCCTGTTTTACTTGTTTGTCAACCAACCCTGTTAAAACCCGCCAACAATTCCCTCTTTAATCCAAATTCTCTTAGGGTTTAGAGGTAGAGTAAAGTAAAATCTGGTGTTAACTCTGTCCCTGAGGATTCGACCCTCAAATACTCAACGAGATCGTACGCTTGCGATCAAGTCGTTTATAGAGGTTTAAAAGCCTATACCCGTTCGCGCGGTCAAGCTTTTTGGCGCCGTTGCCGGGGACGGCGATATTAACCCTAGATTTTGCTTTTCTTTTGTTCTAAGTTCTAACTTCTCTTCTTCTTTTCTCTCTTTTTCTATTTCAGGAGAACGACACTGGATGGATTCCCTCCTCCTGTTGGCAACTACTTTTTGAGGAGCGGACCCCGGAGTCTGATATTCAGATCTCCGCGAGCGGGGATTAGCGCCGTCCTCGCTGATTCAGACTCGTCGTCTGACATGGCAGACGACGCGGAGCGCGAGCAGCTCCGGATTCGGGCCGAGTAGCTCGACGAACAACGGCGGCTAGCCGAAGAAGCTCGGCAACTGCTGCAAGAGGAAGTCCGACAGCTGAGGCAGCAAGTCGCAAGAGAAGCCCTCGAGCCGCGGACCTTCAAGGAATTCCACAGCCCACGGGTTGCTGACGTACAAGGGCCCATCATACTTCCAGATGTGCCAGGAGGTCCTCCGAGTCTCGGAACTGGAGCCGTGAGCCTAATCCAGCAGAACTGCTTCCACGGCTTGGAGAACGAAAACCCGCACGATCACTTGGATAACTTCCTTGGGTGTTGCCGGGCCGTGAAGAATGCAGACGCGAACCCCGACTACATTCGCCTTGCTTTGTTCCATTTCTCTCTTCGGGACAAGGCTAAATTCTGGTTCAACTCTCTCCCAAAAGGCTCAATTGGTACCTGGGCCGAACTTTCATCTCAGTTTCTCGAGAAATTCTTCCCAATTAGGAGAACTGCCAAGGTTAGGTCTCAGATTGCCACATTCAAGCAGGGATATGACGAGTCGCTAGGAGATGCATGGGATCGGTTTAACCACCTCTGCTTGTCTTGCCCCCACCACAACTTCTCCAACATGATGCTAGCAGATGCCTTCTATGATGGACTGACTCAGCAGAACCGCGTCATGGTTGACGCATGCGCAGGTGGGTCCATAGTTGACCTAGAGGCGCAAGACATCCTGGACATCTTTGACAAGCTCGCCAAGCAGCAGCAGTGGTCGAGCCGCGAGTCCAGCAGGGGCACGAAAGGGCGCTACGAAGTCGATCAGCTCGCCCTCGTTCAGGCCAAGCTAGAGGCACTGCAGTTGCGGATGGACAAGCAGCTGGACCAGCAGAAGGCAACCTCGAAGGCTGTTCAGGCTCAGCCCTGCATGCTCTGCGGTGAGGACTCTCATGTCTATGAGAGTTGTCCGCTACGGCAGCCTGAGGAGGAGGAGGAGCAGGTCAACTCTCTCAACAATGCTCAATTCGCGCAGGGGTATGCCAACCCAGCAGACCGGCAAAGCTGGAGAGACCGTCCCAACTTCGGGACCAACAACTACAACCCTTTTCAACGATTCCAGAATCAGGGGCAAGCAGGTGGGAACCGCAACTTCTTCAGCAACTCCCATTTTCAGAACCAGAACAGACCTGCCCAGCAGAATGCCTTCCGCCCGCCATATGTACCTCCGCATCAAGAGCTCAAGCCTGCCGTTGTGAACAACTTCATGACTGAGCAGAACAAGATGAACCAGATGATATTCGAGCAGATGCAAGCCCTCAACGAGAAGTTTGCCAGGATCGCAGGAGGAGACGTAGGCGCGCCATCGAGTTTGGGCACCAAGTTGCCGAGCCAGCCGACGAACCTGAATGGCGAGGTGAAGGCGATCCACACTCTGAGGAGTGGAACACAGTATTCTGGCCCTCCCATGCTAGAGGACGAGGATCCGGCGGTGATCAAACCCGCGAGTGCCAAATCAGACCCGCCGGCAGCAGACAACACATCAGGCGCCACATCCTGCGGTCCGCAGGATCGGTCTTGCGGTCTGCAGGACACTAAGCCGGGCACCCAATCAGACCAGGCAGCTTCCCAGCCGCCTCTCTGCGTTCCGCACGACATGGCTCGCGGTCCGCAGGACGCGGTGGCAGACGGACAGACTGCGCCAATCTTCGAACCTGTCGCGCAGTCCAAGCCGAACAGCGACAAGGGGAAGGCGTCAGCAGAGCAACAGGTCTACCGACCGCGGGTACCATTCCCGCAAAGGCTCGCCAACCACCGGTTAGACGAGCAGTTCTCCAAATTCATGGACGTCCTCAAGCAGCTGACGATCTCAATCCCATTCACTGACGCGCTGACTCAGATGCCGACTTACGCAAAATTCTTGAAGGACATTCTGTCCAACAAGCGGGGCTTAAAGGACTGTAAGAGCGTGCAACTGAATCTTGAATGCAGCGTGGTGGTGAGTCGCGAGCTTCCTCCGAAGCTCGGAGATCCCGGGAAGTTCACCATCCCATGCAAGATCGGCAAGGCGGACATTAAGAAGGCGCTGTGCGACTTAGGAGCCAGCGTAAGCCTCATGCCACATGCCGTCTTCCAGAGGATCGGGGTTGGTGAGTTGAAGCCCACGCGCATGACCCTGCAGCTAGCAGACACCTCAGTCCGCTTGCCGCTGGGTATTGTTGAGGATGTGCCGGTTCAAGTCGGCAAGTTTTTCGTGTCCGGAGACTTCGTTGTTATGGATATGAAGGAGGACAAGGATGTGCCGATCATCCTAGGCCGACCGTTTCTCCGGACAGCCTGGACAGTCTTCGACACGTATGAGGGCACGCTCACGATGAACGTCGGGGGCGAGAAGGTGCAGTTTCAAGTGGCCAAAGCCATGAAGTACCCCGACTTCTACGAGGACTGCAACCGGGTGGATGTGATTGATCTGTTGGTTCAGGAAGTTCAAGAAGACCTGCTGGAGCAGATGCCCGATCTGACCAGCGATGAAGATGTATCAGATACCATTCTCTGCGGGCCGCAAGACATCTCTTGCGGAGCCGCACTCAGCAATGAAGACAGCGGGTACCCAGACGGCCCCCTGCTCCAGCCAGTATTTTCAGCATCCTGCGGTCCGCAGGAGGAAGCATCCGAGGGCAGAACTGACAAGGCACCACCGCTCGATGCTCCGAGCAAGGTAGACCTGAAACCACTGCCCGACAACCTCAGGTATGAGTTCCTAGATTCTGAGAAGACTTCTCCTGTCATCGTTGGCGCTGAATTGAGCTTTGATGAGACTTTCAAACTTTTGGAGAAGTTGCGCATTCACAAGGGTGCCCTCGGGTACTCAATCAAGGACATCAAGGGACTCAACCCGTCCATCTGTGCTCACCGGATCCACCTCGAGGAGGACCACAAGCCTTCCGTGCAACACCAGCGGAGGCTCAACCCAGTCCTGCAAGAGGTAGTGAAAAAGGAGATCCTTAAACTGCTTGATGCTAACATCATTTATCTGATTCCAGACAGCAAGTGGGTGAGCCCGGTGCATGTGGTTCCGAAAAAGGGTGGCTACACTGTCGTTGAGAACGACAAGGGCGAGAAGGTCCAGATGCGCCCCACGACCGGGTGGCGGATGTGCATAGACTACCGCAAGCTGAATGCAGCCACGCGCAAGGACCACTTCCCGCTGCCATTCGTGGACCAGATGTTGGAGCGCCTCGCCAAACACTCTCACTTCTGCTACCTTGACGGGTACTCCGGCTTCTTTCAGGTACCCATCCTCCCCCAGGACATGGAGAAGACGACATTCACATGTCCCTACGGTACCTTCGCCTACCGGCGGATGCCGTTCGGCTTGTGCAATGCGCCTGCGACATTCCAGCGGGCGATGATGGCCATTTTCTCTCCTTACATTGAGAAAGAGGTCGAGATTTTCATGGATGGCTTTTCTGTGGTTGGCACTTCATTTGATGAGTGCTTAGCGAATTTGTGTAAGATCTTGCAGAGGTGCGAGGAGACCAACTTGGTCCTCAACTGGGAGAAGTGCCATTTCATGGTGCAGGAGGGCATCGTGCTTGGTCACCGCGTCACAAGCAGGGGCATCGAGGTTGACAAGGCGAAGATCGAGGTGATCGAGCAGATGTGCACGCCTACCATCGTCAAGGACGTGCGCAGTTTCCTCGGTCACTGTGGTTTCTACCGCAGATTCATCAAGGACTTCGCCCAGATCACCAAGCCGCTGACCAACCTGCTAGTAAAAGACTTTGATTTCAATTTTACTGATGAGTGTGTTCAGTCTTTTAACAGGTTGAAGGAGGCCCTCATCTCAGCACTGATCTGCAGCCCCCCGACTGGTCTCAGACTTTCGAGATCATGTGCGATGCCAGCGACTATGCCGTGGGGGCGGTTCTCGGACAGCGGAAGGACAAGAAACCCGTGGCCATCTGCTATGCAAGCAAGGTCCTTGACTCCGCGCAGATCAACTATACCACGACAGAGAAAGAGCTGCTAGCCGTGGTGTACGCGTTGGAGAAGTTCCGCTCTTACCTGGTCGGCTCTCAGATCATTATCTACACCGACCATGCAGCGATCCGGTATCTGCTCAACAAGAAAGATGCCAAGCCCCGTCTCCTCCGCTGGATTCTGCTCCTGCAAGAGTTTGATGTCGAGATCCGCGACAAGAAAGGATCCGAAAACTCTGTAGCAGACCATTTGTCCCGCCTACATTGGAAGGGAGAGGAGCGGAACATCATTTCGATCGATGATTCGATCCCGGGGGAGCAGCTCTATTCCCTTGGCTCACGCTCGTACAACTGCCCCCAGCCCACGCAGAACAGCATCCTAGCAGCATCCTGCGGTCCGCAGGGACATCCCTTGCGGTCCGCAGGAGGCTTATCCGAGCTGCCATGGTACGCAGACTTCGTCAACTTTCTTGCCGCGGGTGTTCTTCCTGCTGACATGACCTTCCAGCAGAAGAAGAAATTCAGGGCTAATGTCAAGTACTACTATTGGGAGGAGCCCTTTCTCTTCAAGGTAGGTATCGACGGTATTTACCGGCGTTGCGTGCCGTATGAGGAGGTACATTCTATACTCTCTCATTGTCATTATTCTGCTTACGGAGGCCATGCCTCCTCATCTAAGACCGCTGCCAAGATTTTTCAAGCAGGTTTCTATTGGCCAACCATCTTCAAAGACGCACATGCTCTTGTGCAGTCGTGCGATCAGTGCCAGAGGACCGGCAACATCTCGCGGAGGAGTGAGCTGCCCCAGCAGCCCATTCAAGAAGTCGAGATCTTTGACGTTTGGGGCATCGATTTTATGGGACCGTTCCCTTCTTCGAAGGGGTATGAGTATATTTTGGTGGCAGTGGACTACGTGTCCAAATGGGTGGAGGCGCTAGCTTGCGCCAAGGCGGATGCTAATTCCGTCAAGCGCCTCTTCAATGATGTGATCTTCCCTCGTTTTGGCATTCCTCGTGCCGTGATCAGTGATGGAGGCAAGCACTTCATCAACCGTCAGTTTGAGTTACTCCTGAGCAGACATGGTGTGCACCACAAAGTATCAACCGCTTACCACCCTAAGACCAACGGGCAAGCAGAGGTTTCCAACAGGGAGATCAAGGCCATTCTGGAGAAAACCGTGGCGAGATCGAGGAATGATTGGGCTTTCAAGCTCAATGAAGCGCTCTGGGCCTACCGCACGGCCTTCAAGACTTCGATCGGCATGAGCCCATTCAAGTTGATCTATGGCAAGCCATGCCATCTGCCGGTCGAACTCGAGCACAAGGCGTATTGGGTCACGCGCATCCTCAACCTCGACCCGCAAGCAGCAGGTGAGAAGCGCATCCTCGACTTGCATGAGTTAGAGGAGATTCGGTTCCACGCCTACGACAATGCCCGAATTTACAAGGAGCACACCAGGAGGGTGCATGACAACCGGATCATGCGACGCGACTTCAAGGAGGGCGACCTTGTCCTTCTCTTCAACTCGCGTCTGCGTCTCTTCCCGGGCAAGCTCAAGTCACGGTGGTCCGGCCCTTTCGAGGTCAAGAAGGTCTACCCATTTGGAGCGGTGGACATTGCAGGCAAGGACGGCGTAGCTTTCAAGGTGAATGGTCAGCGTCTCAAGGTGTACGTGGCTGACCAGTACAAGGAGGATCGCCTCGCCTTGCATCTGTCCCACCCACCACCAGCAGAGATTTAGATGCTAGTATGGTCAAGCTCGCGACCTAAAACAAGCGCTTCTTGGGAGGCAACCCAAGGTTTTAGGTTTATGTTTTCTTTTCTTTTGTCAGATCTACTTTCTCTTTGGCATAATTTCTTTTAGCATTTTAGTTCATTCTCATGTTGCGTTAGGTGTTCTTAGTTTTGTTTGTACAGTGCTAAGGAGCAGACTCGAAAGAACGGCGTCATTGGGGTACGAAACCATGGAGAAACGAGGTTCTGTCAGCATCCTGCGGTCGGCACTGCGGTCCGCAGGAAGTTTAAACGAGCAGCAAATCTGTGCGCGGGCAGGACAGGGAAGTTATAGCATACTGCGGTCCGCAGGGAGTTGCTATTTTTGGGCAGAACGAGGAGCAAATTTAGAACTGCCGATTTTGGGGTTTAAGTCGGTTTTGAAGCCGACTCCAACCGCCTAAAACTCTATAAAACAGACCAGAACTCCTTCTCTTCTATCTTCTTCTTCCCCCATTAAGCAACCAACTCATCCAATCTTCCCCTCCTCTCCTCACGCTGCCGTAACCACCATCGCTGCACCCCACTTCTCCTCTTGGAAGCACAGCCACCTTGGCCACGGACCAGCAGCAGCACGTGCAACAGCGCCGCTGCCCCGTCGCGTTGGTGTTTTCCTCCACGCATCTCGCGCCATAGCCGCTTCGTGTCATCGCGCTCCAATCCGATTTCTTCTCCACATTTTGAGGTTTAATTTCACAATTCTACTTTCAATTCCAAATTTCTATTTGGTTGATTTGTGAAACGAGAACCCGACTTCGGATCAGCGAAAAACTGTAACTGCCCCCCCGCGCTGTCAGCCACTAGACCCCTGCCAAGCCGAAACCAACATACTGCGGTCCGCAGGAACCTACCTGCGATCCGCAGGCTCCATCCAGACAGCAGGATTCTGGTGCAGCAGCGCCATGCCACGACTTAGACCATGAAGCAACCAGCGAGCAAGGAGCAGTTAGAGGAGAAGAGGAAGCGGATTCAGGCCGCTCTAGGGGTCAACCATCCTCGTAACATTGCTCCTCGTCCAGCACCAGAGTTGACTCCCGAGGACAAGCGAATCAGAAACAATTGCCTAACCCTTAAAAACAAGACCGTAAACTCCACGCCGCGCATCGATTTTGGGTTTCTTGAGAAGATAGGGATCCTTGGCGAGTTTACTCGCCTCACTGAGCGGGTGGGATTCACTCGCGCATTTTGGGAGATACCCTCGAAGCATCCTGCATACATCGAGCCGACGCTCGAATTCCTCGCATCATTGGCCCTTCAAGACCTCTCAGACGGGACTCAAGGTATATCTTTTCGCTTAAAAGGTTGCACTTACAGGAAGAGTCTCGTTACACTTGCGGAGTGGTTCCACTTCGACCCTCACCAGACAGACCCTCACTCAGATGCTTCTCAGGCTGATCTCCGCGCTTCATTTTGGTTCCGTATCACCAGACAGCGTCTTCCGCGGACCGGTCCTCAGGACCCACGGGTTACTTCGATCATCCATCCCGTCCTCCGTTTCATTGGCCGTGTCCTAGCGCTCTCGATCTTTTCACGTGGGGAATCGTCACTTAGGCCCAGACATGACGAGTTCCAGCTCATGGCAACCATGCTCCGCCGAGATGACCAGTTGCAGCGGCCCCATCTGATGCTGCTTATGGTTAGATACTGGCTCTCGATCCTCACCACGGGCAAGCCTACTGGTATCGTCAACATAGGCTCCTATGTCACATTCATCGCTTCCAAGTTGGAGGTGGATCTACGTGGTGAGCCCGGAGGTGTTCTCAGTGGCACGGCATGTCATCCGGGCAAGCTCCTCGACAAGGATGCCTTCACGTCTTGGTCATGGCTTTCCACTCAAGCAGTCCAGCGTGGCCGGCCTACAAGTTACAAATGGAAGACAGAGCTTGGTGACTTCAGGCTCCCGCTCCAGTATCCGCCGATCGACTTCACACGAGGTTCTACATGGCGTTTGGAGGAGCCGCTAGCAGCCCCGCCCCAGCAGCAATCCGCACAGCAAGCAGATGATGTTCGCTTGAAGGACGTCGACACAGAGTTGCCAGCAGGTGCAGGAGCTGCTACAGTAAGAAGGAGGGCTGCTACAGCAGGTGCAGGAGCTGCTTTAGCAGGATATGCCACGCCTACTCAGCAGGTACCGTTTCAAATTCAAGAGCACCAATGGAAGCAGCTTTGCAGCCAAGTCCAGGGGACTTACGCCATGCAGGCCGACACACAAGCGATCGTCCGCCAGTTGAAGATCGGGCAGACTCGAGACCGTGGCCGCATTTCTGAGATATATGAGCTGCTTTCTGCCATTCGAGCTGCTCAGTCCGGCGGACACCCCGTTGGCGCTCCAGACGACACCGACGCACCATGAGTCCCTCAGGTTGTATCTTTTTTCTTCTCTCATTCATTTTTACATATATGGGGTCAATGCACTGAGGACAGTGCATAGATTAGCTTGGGGAGGGAGGACAGTACGTCTGAGTTTTAGGTTTTCTTTTTCATTTTCATGTCTGCATTTTTGAAAAATTTTGTGAAATTGTTAAACTCAAGGGCATATGGGAATTTTTGAAGTTTGCATTGTGGAAAATTGCGCATGATAACTTTATGAGATTGGTGTTAAGGTCGGAGAATCTTGTTCTGTAGTGATTAGTCCCATGAATAAAGTATGATCAAATTGGAAAAAGTAGCAAACTGAAAATCTGATTGAGGACGAAGGGTAATTTTCCGGTTTGTGGTATCCACGTGAATATGGTCTGATGAAGTGAAAGTTTTAGCCTAGATTGTCTTAAAAATAAAAATGACACTTCGAGGTCGCAGTCAGGTAGGACGAGTGTACCCCTTTTATTTTGTCATCCGACTGACTTGGGCTTTGGGTGTCTGATTTAAAAAAAAAAAAAGAAAAACAGAAAAAGAAAAAAAGAAAAAAAATAGAATAAATAATAAATTAAATTTTCTTTTGATAAGGCAATTCAAGGTTAATGGAAATAGAAAGGTTGAGAAGGTTGTTCACTGTGGGGTTAACACAATCGGGATACCAACTTTGTAGTTCAATTGAAAGATCTAGGGTCCAAAAAAGTACAATGGTCATACTTGCAATTTAGGTTGCGTTTCATGGAACAAGAGTTGCTCGTCTCGATTTTCTGTGCCTTAGCCCATGTTTTGTGGAATTATCATGCATAATTATTTACTATTAAAAAATTCAAACTTGCCCATGCACTCTTGGTTTCACATTCTCTCAAAGTTTTTCCTTGCATTTAGATCGACTTGGGAATTTAGGTTTAGGTCTAAGTATGGTCTGCTTCTTAGGTTCTAGGTTTTGCTTGAGGACAAGTAAGGCTCTAAGCTTGGGGGGATTTGATGCCATGCATTCATATATATATTTTACCAGACTTGCATTAGTATTTAGGCCTGAAAATCCCGAGTTTGCATGCATTTAGTTAAGAATATGTCTCGACTCCAGTTACTTGTCTACTTGTGTCCATATTTCAGGTTTATCAGGCTTTTTGGAGCCAATTAGACGCGATTTGGAGCTTTAGATGGCAAGGTAGGACTGGATTCGGCTTCCTGCTGACCGCAAGTCACTTCCTGCGGCCAGCAGACGTTGGTTAGAGCATGTTCAACCATCCAAAGGGCGCCAAAAACTTTCAGAGCAGCAAAAAACCGCCATTTCCCTTCGTCCTGCGGACCGCAACACCGTTCTTGCGGACCGCAGGGAGTTATGCCAGGCTGCTATTTAAAGGGACCAGCGCCCTGGACGGTTGGTGCCACGTTTTGACTCATTTTCATTCTCACACCCCTTCGGTTCAGAGTGTCCAGAGG
This sequence comes from Cyperus esculentus, assembly GCA_030179965.1. Taxonomy (NCBI): domain Eukaryota; kingdom Viridiplantae; phylum Streptophyta; class Magnoliopsida; order Poales; family Cyperaceae; genus Cyperus; species Cyperus esculentus. Next base: position 2,828,573 of record JASGLE010000003.1, on the reverse strand, counting down.
CAGAGAAGGAAGAGGTTTTGGCCGATTCATCGCCCGTCGAAGGAGATTCGAGAGAACGCCTTCTCACACGACGATCGTGTCAACCCCGACATCCTCTTCGGTTTCTTTACACAATGAATTCTTCTTCTTTGTTTTGCTTTTCTGTTTGTGCGATGAGTGAGTAGATCTATATGTTCTTAGAGTTTGAATGATGATGATTGTGTCGACAGATTGACTGTATGTTTGGATTTATGTCGTTTTCATGATCACTTGAGATTTGCTTTTTAACGTGTTTGCATTCTGTTTGATTCGATTGATAAACCTGTAGGTTGTGGCCAGACCTAGTTGGTTAATGTAGTATCTTTTGACCATATTTGATTGCTTGCACAGCCTTGGTTGATATTGTATCCGAAAGTACCCGTTAGGCGAAACTGCGGTTTGATTAACCTTAAACCGGACCATAGAACCATAGTGACATGATCGTAGTTTATGTCGTATTCTACGGATTTTGATTCAGTTTAGAACTGTTATTAGAACCAACAGTGAGAATTGTTGTAATTGTACCAGAACTGAATTGATAGGAATCGATGACATCGGTCGAAACACAATCAGAACCAAAACTGCTCTCGGTTCTTCTTCTTGCGGTCCGCAAGAGTCATCTTGCGGTCCGCAGTTAGTTACCAAGAGTGTAAGACAGTAGTTGTGGATCGCCTGATGGTTACAAGGACACTTGTGATCCGCAGACAGTTCTATAACTGCTAAATAACCACCTCCTGCGGTCCGCAAGAGATATCTTTCGGAACGCAGGCAGTCAATCCGAGACCAATCTGATTCTGCCAACCCTGAGAACCCCTTTAATTAATTGTCTTTTCAGTTATTTACTTGTTTTAGTCCTGTTTTACTTGTTTGTCAACCAACCCTGTTAAAACCCCCAACAATTCCCTCTTTAATCCAAATTCTCTTAGGGTTTAGAGGTAGAGTAAAGTAAAATCTGGTGTTAACTCCGTCCCTGAGGATTCGACCCTCAAATACTCAACGAGATCGTACGCTTGCGATCAAGTCGTTTATAGAGGTTTAAAAGCCTATACCCGTTCGCGCGGTCAACAGAGAGATTCAGTCAAAAGACCAAGCTGATGGCAGAGAGATTCAGTTGGAAAAGATTCTTCAAATAGGTTGATGAAAAAAGGATTCAATTGAAAATTCCTTGAAAAGACGAGTAGAAAGTCAACCAAGGAAAGCTGTTAACAAAGTTCAGCTGAAGAATTTGACTAATGGTCAACTACTTGTTGTTATGAAGAGAAAACAAATGTCTCTCATAATTTCAAGAAAGTGTATTTAATTTGAGTTTCTGAGCTCAAGGAATATAAGAGATAAGTCAGCAACCAATAAGAAATCAGATAGACAGCAGCCAACTGAGTCAGAGACTGGAACCGGAACAGAGTCACTCAAGCGCTTCAATAGTCCCACATCTACTATTCTGACAACAATCAAGGACATATATATTGAGACTTTGTTTCCCGAATCAAGCAGTTCGGAGACACCAGAAGATGTAAAGAAATTCTGAGAATTTTGGGGGGATCATGTTAATCTACACGAAATTCTGAGACATCTATTGGTGCCCCCAAACTGCTTTTGTCACAGAGCAAAGGGAAATATGAAATGGGGGGGGGGGGATCATGTTAATCTACACGAAATTCTGAGAATTTTGGTATATTATTTGCGAAATTCTGAGTATCAGGGCTCGAGATATACCAATTATAAAATCAACAGAACTGGCCAATCAGGAGGTGACACGTGGCAGTCAAAGCAGGTCAAACTGACAAGTGGGACCAACATGTCAGCAGAAAAATGAAAGAAAATCAAACTAAATTGACCAATCAGAAAGTGACACGTGACAGTCAACGTCGGGTCAAACTGACAAGTGGGACCCACATGTCAGCGGAAAAATAGAAGAAAATCAGATTAATTTGACCAATTAGGAAGTGACACGTGGCAGTCAACGACAGGTCAAACTGACAAGCGGGGCCCACATGTCAGCAAAGAAAACAGGAAATCAGATTGAATTTTGGGCCAAGATTGATTTCTGGGCCAGATGTTTAAATTGGGCCGAATTGATAAATAAGGAATTATATTAAACTAAGAAAGAGGCCCAGTTTCCCAAATAAGCCCAAATACTAAACAAAGTTCAGAAAGGAATTCTGACAAGTGGGGCCCACCTGCCATGGACAGAGCACAAAAGATCAGGAAAAATAGCAGGAAAGTGTGTGGCATATCACTGTGACCCATCTAAAGCCTAAAACCTACCCACTATACCAAAAGCTACACAGTTCAATTCACAGAATAATAAAAGGGCCAACCACAGGCCGACACCTGTGCAGATCAGATTAATCAATTCACTAATTGAATTTCTGAAACAAGGGGCCCACCTGTCAGTTCAATAGTGGGCCCAGCTGCCAGAAAAGGGGAAAACAGCCGCCGCGCCACCACCACCTTCTCCGGCCAAATTCTCCCAACTCCGGCCACCATTTCAAGCAAATAATATACCAATCGAATCGTCTGTTCAAGCTCTATTCAATTTTACCCTAATTGCAAGCTATTGTGCATTGTACAAAGAATGACAACCTAAGAACCAGAGAAAGGGAAGAACTGACCTGAGATGCTCCAACTCCAGTGATGGTGGTGGCTGAGCTCGATTGATGCCTGCCCAAGCTTGCCCACACCTCCACGATGGTGTTCAATACCTCAGATGCCCTTCTCCAAGCTCCTAGCAATGAATTCGACCACCAAAGTCACTGACAGCTCTTCAAACACCAGTTCAGGGCTCGAGCTCGACTCCAAAGCTTCAATTGACCAAAACAAACCTCAAAGAATCAATAAACATGATCTAATAATGATGGGCAACATGTTAATTGAATAAAAAATGGAAAATCAAGATGAAACAGTGACCTTCACTGAACTCAGTCCCAAAACTGAGCTCGAGCTTCAAACTTTCTTCGATTGATTGATCCCCTGAACATCAATTAAAGTAGGAAAGATGTTAAAACATGATCTCAATCATTAAAACTCATGAGAAGAGATGAATTGATAAAACTGGTAACAAAACAGTGAAAGAAATGGAAGAACTCACCCCCAAATCGATTCAATTGAAAATGAGAAGACGGGATGAGTAAAAGAGAGTAGAAAGGGATGTTTTATACTCAGTAATTGAGTAGTGAGGGGTGAGAACTCGTGCTCTCAACTGAATAATAGAATTTCAGAGGAAAATGACCTCAATGCCCTTGCCACCTTGAAATTCAAATTAAATGAATAATTGGACTTAATTGGATTCTTAAAGGGTTTAATTAGACTCAGATAAGATCCATTAAGAGCCAGGGAAGGATCCAAAGCATGAAACAACCTTGAAACAGTTGTGGGACCCCCAACAGTGACTGAATTCTTAGCAGAACTCAGTGCAGCAAGCACCAAGCACCACAGCAGCATTCTCCACTGCATTGGCTCACTGCACCATGCACAATTAAGTCCCCCTCACCTCCTAGAAGGGATCCAAAGCCCCAGAGCTCAACAGAAAAGCTTCTAGAAGCTACTGTCAAGCTGGAACAGTTTCTGACTGAAACTGGTGCATACCAGTATAGCTCAAACCATCTCAAATCACTGCAGCAACCTCATGAACCATGTGCAGCACCAAAGAATTGATCTTTCAATCGATTTAAACCTCTCCAAAGCCCCAAACTTGGCTGGAACCAGTGCAAAGCCAATTCTGACTGAGAATTGGGCTGATTTCTTACCAGTTCACATGCACCAAGCCCAGGGATGATTCTCAAGGCATTTGAACATTGCGCAGGCGCCAACTAACTCCCTCCAAGCTGCCAAACAGATCTAAGGGCTGAAATTGGAAAAGAACAAGCACAAAACAAATCCAAGGGCTAAAATCAAGTACCATGTCATCAATCTGTGGGATTGGCTCTCCTCCAATCAAATTGAGTTGCTTCTCCCCTAAGAATCCCCTCCAAGAACCTATAAATAGACCCCAGATCAAAGTGCCAGAGGAGAGAAACCAATTGTAAAGCTGAATTGCCATTTGAAACCTTACCAAAATCAGTCCAGATTTGAAACTGAATTGAAACCTTGACCAAATCACCTCTCCACTCTCCCAAATCTGTTGGTATCTACATCAGTAGGAGTCAAAGAGACTTCCTTCTCGCCAAATTTAAAGCACTTTTTATCCGTATCGAAGCATCGAATTATCTATTCCACCAGTTCATTGAGCCCGCTCACATCTGGCATGCGGAAGAAATGATAGAAGGGAGTTGCGTTGAGCTTATCAATGGCACTACGAGCAAGTTTTGGCAAAATCTTTTCTATAAAGAATGTGACAAACTTGCCAGGTCTGCATCTACCGCCAAATACATCATTATTTGTTATAAAAAAAAAAGATCTGTCAGAAAAAACATAGATAGTTGCTATCTTGCATATTCATATGCATAACCAGAATGTACACATTTTTAACTTGAATACTCAGTCAGTTGATTCAAATCTTGCAAATCGATGTGCATAACACATCTTACTTGACACAAAATAACAAAAACATCTTAATATAGATCTGACAACTCAGATCAAGTCAATATTAACCTACTATTCAACAAAAGCATCTTAAGATGACTCAATCTGACACTCACGTATTAAGATCTAATCACATCTAGCATAAAACTAGGGTTTAACATAGGTTATGTACACTAATTTAATAAAAGTACAGTTTAATTCACTATAACATCATTCCAGCATGAATAGAGACAATTATAACTTGAATATTAACTGTTATAACTTGCATACGATTAGCAGTTACTTAAATACAATGAAAATAACATAGATTTGTCTCTTTAACCTTATAATCAAAACTAATTTGAAGCAAATGAACAATCATTATCCAAACTAATTGATCAATACAACATAATCACTCCGATTTGACAACAGCAAACCCTAGGGTTTCGGATCAGGAAGGGGAAATGCAAATTCAACAAAATACTATCCAAAATCAACTTAATACACAAAGATAAGCTCAAATCAACTCAAAAACACAAGAAAATTCGAATTATATTACCTCTTTTGCTTCCAGATGGTTGTTCTTCACTAGATGCCAGTGCTCTTGCCTTGCTTCTCTTCTTCGGCACCATCTCTGCTCTCGAACGGTGTTACCTCCTCCGATCGACTCAGCCGCGATCCGATCCAGCAAACTCAGCCACGATTCGATGCGATCCCATGTTGCGATCGACGACGGCCGCGATCAGACGAAATCGATGTGACCGACGACGGCAGCGCTGCGATCTCTGAGAGGTGAGGAGTGAAGTGAGAGTGGAGAAAAAGACTGGGAGAGTGAGAGTGAAATGGGAAGAGTGGGACGATCTCTCAGAGGTGAGGAGTGAAGTGAGGAGAGAAGAAGAGCAGAGAAAAGAGAAGCAGATTTGAGACGAGATGCGATTCTAACTCTTAAATATACAAATCGATGGTGAACCGCGTTAAACTGAAAAATTAAACCGCGTCCGGTTTTATGGTATCAACTATGGTATCAAATATGATATCCACATAGAATTTTCCATTCAAGTTATGTTAGTATTCAAGTTATAGCAAAGAGTGTTCAAGTTATACTAATAAGTATTCAAGTTATACCAATGTTTGACTGGTCAACTATCTTTGTATCAACTATGGTATCAACTATGGTATCACCATATCCGGACCCGGAGAATTCTATATTTTTTGAAACCTACTTGAAAAACAAAAGATCATAATTATCCATCTATGAGCTCCTCGAAATTTAACAACTGTGACAATTTGACAAACTCCTTAATAGGCCTAAAGCTTGCAATTTGTTGGGCCAGAAGCAAATACAGAAAAGCTCAATAGGAATGAAGTGGCCTCTTTCTGGTGTAAACTGGGTCTTGATTGCAGGTATGTAAAGCCTGCTTCTATCGCGAAATTTCTATCCGGAACAAAGAACGGCAAGATTAGATTAGTCCCACCACTACACCAAAAATGGTATATTATAACAAGTGTTATTGTTGGAAAAAGCTCCTATTTGTTGCGATAAACCCTATTTCCACAAATTTAAATTGTTACGAGATTGTTGCGGTAACTCCAGTGGTAATAGCTTATCGCAACAAATTTGAACTTGTTGGATTCAATTCTATCACAACAATGTACTTTGATGTTTTAAATGCTAATACATCCAATTTTGTCGCAATAAGTTCTATTACCACAATCCAATTTGTTGACGGCTCTCTATTGCCACAAATTTTTTTGTTAAAACTATTTCGTTGGTAACTGCTTCATCATGGCAATATAGTGTTTTACCACAATCCATATTGTTGCAATAACATGCATAAAATGTTTAAAAAAAAAATAAAAGATATTCCATTCACGTCAATTACACATTCCTACACAAAATCAACAATTATAGAATATTAAATTCATAAACTGATACTATATTGAACCAGAAGATTTAATATTATACACATTATCAATGGTCATCCCATTTCAATTTTACAAAGATAATATATCTATTTTTATCTAATAAAAAGACCCCAAATTAATAATGAAATAATCTATATGCCTCCTCTTTGGGGTATACCTCCCAGCATCCTCCTTGTTCCGTACCACAAACCAGTTTAAATTATTGGAATAGCACAAAGTAGAGGTATTAAAATCATAAAGGACATGAATAAAATCACATCTACATGAGAAAAATCTCTTGCGGCAAACCGTTAACTGGCCTAGTTCCTATGCTAGGTACATAATAAAGATATGCATTGTGCAGACCTTTTAAAAGTAGTAAATACCTTTCAACAGAGCTCAAATAACTTTCTGAGAATTTTATTGTACGGCCAAAAACACTGATCAAGGATCATAATCTGTACACTCGACACTATCTATGTATCTGAGATCATGCAATCATTTTAACATTAACACTGTAGGTAAACTTTAAATACCCTAATGGAAAATTAATAGTTCAAGACAGCCTGTACTTTTTGTGCAATAGGTCAATAATTCATATGCAATGCACTATCATTAGCTAAATTTCACGTGTTCAATCGTACTCACCAGCAATTTTAATTTTTTTTACCATGCACTATTTAAAACATTATTCTGCTCAAAAATTACAAAATAGCACACCTGTTAGGATTACGACGTGTTTGCTTAGAAATCTGCATGAAGACTTCATCCCGAAGCTCATAGCGCTCAAGAGAGTGTGCTTGTACAGCTTGACTACCAGATCAATGCACTCATCCAAACCTAGAAGAACAACATTGTGATAAGAAATTAATAAGTGGAACCAAATTAGCATCTTTAATTTTCATTAATGTCCTTTTTTTTTTTATATTTTGCTCATTTGATATGTTGAACAACCTCATGCATCAAAAATAGCTAACATGAAACAGTAGTGACTTTATTGTTCAACAAATCGGCCACAATTTACTGGTCACATTTGCAATCTTTGATAATGTAATTAATTAAGGTAATGAGCTTTATACCCTTTGAAAGCACAACATATCCTCCAACGTGAATTATTCACAAACTTCGGGGTCCAATTGATTTCTTAGAGAAGAGGCCATGTTTTCCAGTTGGGTGTAATTTCTTCTGCATAACTTTCACAAAAACTCCACCTATTTGCCAAGAAAAACAATAAGATGCCAACTTTAAACTTTTTTCAATTAGACAGGACAACGATATAATTTATCTGGAAAATGAATAAATTATATAAAAACACAAAAGAAGGTACCTGGAATCTATCAATCAAGGGAATTGTGTCAGCCAGCTCAGAAGGTAATGATATGGACAATCTTGCAGGGCTACAGCATATATATATATAACTAATTCAGTTCATAAATCCCCACATTAGCTGCTAATCTAACTACATGCATCAAGGTATGCACAAATACAGCTTAACACGATACATGACTGATTATGTTTACCATGGCAGCATGAGTATTGGACATTATTAGTGCAGCATGAAGTGAAGGGACTATTCGGTCACCTAATCATTGTTTAAAAAAGATTGAAGGGACTAATTGAGAAATTCTAAGAACTTTGTGCAGTTCAATTCATATTTATTGGCTAATACATTGAATTCAATCTGTCTTAGATCTCCTATCATATATGTTACAAAAACTAAACATCGAAGATGGAGATAGTAGCATTTCAGAATATCGACAAACTAAAATGACTACCATGTATAAAACAAATTAGATTCATACCTGAAAAATAACTACATGAAACAGACTCAATGACATTTTCAGTGATTTATTTAAACAATAATTACTTTCCACATCAAAATTAGATGGAGCTGCATATGAAGAACTCCAATCATTTATATCAAAGAAAATGTGTCTTAATTAACAATCAAACATAATGAAATTGCATGCATGGTCAATGAAACCTTGTATGAGAGGCATTGACAGAGTGTTTGCCATGGAAATTAAAAAATCTCCTTGCAAGCAGACCTTTTAAGATGTGATGCAATTTGGGTTGCGGTGCTCTAAACCATGAAGAGATCTAGATAGCTAAAGTACACTCACAGCATACACCACTTCTTACAGGAACCTACTGTCTCATCCTTCATCTCCAGTAAGTTGACAAAATATCTGTAAATCAAAGGTAGTGGTCATGAAACACCGTTGTTCTTATGAAGCAGAAAGCATGCGACAAATTATCTGATTATCCGGGTATCTATTGGGTTATATACTAGTACAAACATATTGTATCAAACAGAGATATATGGGGACCATATCATTGAACACTCAACCTTGCATTATACATGCCGAATACAGTTCAGTAGCTATATAGGGACATAGGGAGCTTAAAACTGTCACACATTCGTGGCTAACATATCAGTTTTAGTGTCATCCATGTACATTTCTAGATAAAAATGATTTATGCTTTAATGAAACAATGTATCTAATTAATAACACAAAAAGTAAGCAGCTCAGTGAAATCTAAGAAGTGCAACTTAAATCAGCTTCATTTTTTATAGCATTTTACAAGTTTCAATCCTATGTACAACCTTGGATGTGTGGCTTTGTGCATCAGTTGAGTTGCAGTGAGCAAAGAATATTCACTTATATGTCAATATAAGTAAGATTCTATACCAATCAAGCTTATTTTGTACATGTAAGCCTCTAATTAGTTCAAAATTTACTTCAACAAGACAACAAGTGACAGGTGATGCAAATAAGAGAAACAAGGGTCAGATTATCAATCGGATCATACCTAAACTTGATGATCAGAGCAAGATGCGAGAGTGGGAGAGGTGCGAGAGCAAACAATGCTAAATCCATTATAGAACCATACCTGATCGTCGCTGAGACGAGCGGTGGCACGATCGAGGTGGGAGTATGCGCTGAGGTCACGTCGGAGCCGGAGGCACGATCAACGTTTGAGCAGGCAGATCGATCAAAGTCTGAGCAGGCGGCAGGATCGAGGTCGGAGCTAGCGGCGGGATCGAGGCCGGAGCGGGCGGCGTGATCGACATCGGAGAGGGCTGCGCGCGAGGCCGGAGGGGGCGATCGGCGTCGGAGAGGCGGCGCCATCGGCGTCGGAGAGGGTGAACAGCGTCGGAGCGGGTGCGCGATCGGCATCGTGTGGCTCCGATCGATGTCCGCTGTCGGAGTAGGTGGGAAGAGTGCTCCCTGATTAGGGAAAAAGGAGAAGGCGCGCTGAGGGGGTCTGGCCAAGGAGTTGACTCGTTCTCTTTGCTCATGGACCGAATGAACATCAGCATGAAGACCGAAACAAAGCCCAATTTTATACTCCATATTGGCATTGTAGAACGGTAGCAGATAAATTTTGCAACGCTATTACCACAATTTCATTTTGTCAAGTTGGGTTGAGTTATACAACAAATTATTGAGTTATTACAACAACTTCATTTTGTTTAATTATTGGGCTTTGGCAACAAATTACTTTGTTAATTGAGCTAAACTATTACAACAAATTATTTTTGACATATTAGATTGATAATACAACAAAAATTTATTACAATATTATTTATTTTATCAACAATATAATTTGTTAGCAAAACTTCTATTACTACTAGAAATTTGTTGTAATTGGAATTTTTAATACTACAAATTATTTTGTTGAGATAAATTTGCTTAATTCAACAATCTCTTTATTTGTTGTAATAATTTGTGTTATTACCACTAAGTGGTCATTTGTTGCAATTGTTTTGTGGTAATACCCCATTTTTGGTGTAGTGCACAAGTACAAGCTACAGCTATCGGCAGGATATATAATAGACGAAGAGTTTGCAACAACGTCTCTTCGGAGACATCTGATAAAATTGGAACGATACAGAGAAGATTAGCATGGCTAGGGTTCTAAAAAATGGCACGCCGTGGCCAATTCCGGCACGAAACGGCACGGGCACAGGTGGTAACGGCACGGGTGGTAACGGCACGGGTGGTAACGGCACGGGTGGTAACGGCACGGGTAAGGCACGGGCACGGATACGGCACGGGTCATTAACCGTGCCGTGTCTGAGTTTTGAAGATTTTGGAACGGCACGTGTAGTGTTCCAGAAACGGCACGGAACGACACGAAAAAAAGGCACGACACGGAACGGTTGTCAGACACGGCACGGTAACGGAACGGGACATGACAGACACGGCATAAATAACATAGGTGGCACGGGTAGGGAATAATAGGACACGGGTAGACACGGATATGTTACGGGTAGGACATATGTAGTAATTCCGTCTATATTTCAAACAAAACCGGTCCCAAAGCCAGAAAAAAAAAAGAGGAAGGGTAATTTATAAAACATTATGTTTATTAATTAAGACAATTTTCATAGTATATTGATACTTTTTAATATTTTTTATGTATTTTAAATTTTGAAAAAATAATTTAATGACTTTTGGGGGTAAATTTTAATTTTTTAATTTTTTTATATTTTTTGGAATATTTAAAATTTTTATGATTGAAACGAGTGGACACGTTTAGCACGGTTAAGACATGTAGATACGACATGGTAAGTCACGTATCCGATTGGACACGACACGAATAAGTCACGGCACGATAGTACTTATTTAAGTACTTACACATATGCAGATATTATCTACAGTAACTGGATTGTGTTCTAACTTTAAAGTATCCACTAGTTTGAATGAGGAGTTATAATTTTCTTAATTAATTTCTCTCATTACCATACAATGCAGATACAAAGGTGGTCACAGTTCTTTATAGCTCACTTCATTTCATCTTATCAATTCAATGCATGGGCACTATAGGCGAATATATATCTTTACAAGTTTAGTGTCGATTATGCGCCTATCTGAATCATACAGGTTAAATATTCTATAAAATTTTAGATATATATACATTTTCAATTAGTACATCAAATTTCTAAATAACCAATTAGTAACGAGCCTAGAGACTTCTTAAGTAATTTATCAACTTGGGATATATGAACTGTGGGATACCACTATATATAAATAGAATGATCCAGCCATTCTTTTCATATAATATGTAGTTTATATATCAGAATGTTGTATATGATTCTCCAACATATACTAAAGATGTGTGGTCTTGAACATATATATAATATGTATGGTCTAATCATCCTGACAAACAAAATAATTTATTTTTACGGAACACTAGTACATGACTATGAAATTAATATTAGGTCTTTGAATATTAGGTCCTTCAAAATTCTATCTTAAAATTAGTATTTTAGAAACAATTACTTGTAATCACTTGATGAAATAGAAGTCTATGAATTATCAACTGACACTTGTCTTATTTTTAATTGCTTCATAGAAATACATAGAAAATTTGTGACTATTAGAGTATTAGTAGATATGACTGTATGTATATGTAGTATTTAACTTCTTACTCTCCTACACCGAATTAATTAGTACATGTGGTGATCAATATTTGGCTAAGATACAAGTCAAACATAGAGACGTATTTATTTGTCCAAATCTGAATGATAGCTAGCTAACCTCATTTATCGAGTATAACATTAACAATATACTTAAAATCTATTATACTCATGGATATGGAAAAGCTAGATGATATACCTGACATGCTATATCGTTATGTATTAAAAAATTAAGACATGCTTATATGACTGAATGTAAAGAATAACTCTTTATCTTAGTTTTGCTTGAGAATTAATCTAAGGACATATTTAATTAAGAACATGTCTAATCATTTAAAATAACAGAACTACTATTAGATGTCACGCAAGTGTTTAGAATGAGGGTGACTTCATTAAGAGAGAGGAAGAGACACTTGCTACATATTTGAAGAATGAGAATAGTTAAAAGTCAGCATTATAAATTGGCAATTCTTTCGGAACTTATGTCATATAACCTATGGAAAGTCCAACTAGGTTTTATTATGATAAAAATATTAAAATTTTATGGAACGTATTATTTAGCTTAGTTCAACATTTTTTTTTTCTACAATAGTAGTAAAGGTCCTTGGTATTATATTTATCAGTTATCCCTAGTATATCTTATATTAGGACACTTAAATTATTCGATAGTTATTAGAGGCGTCACGTATGTATTGGAACTAGCTATAAGATCCCAAATATATGACTACCATATTGTGTTTGGAAACAAACTAAGATTTTGAAAAACAATTTGTTAATTCTTATTTATAATTGATATGAAACATGTGGAATATGAGCCCACCAACTTCCAAAATACCACTCATATTTAATTAATCGATTCAAGCCTAACAAATAAATGATCTTAAGAGCCATTTTTTTTTTTCAAATTGAATAGCTTTAGTTATATATATGTAAATTATAGTTCATACAATTTTCATGTACTTGGCTCGTATGCAACATCATCAATTAAGTTATTTAGTTCTCAGATAGTACCAACTTTCTTTTAATTCATTGTGTGTACGGTCTCTTTGTTCTTCCTAATTAAATAGTTCAATTAACTACCTTCTTGTCGCACATATTTTGCTACTGAATTGGATTTGAGATAGTTCACCCGGATAACTCAAATGAAATTTAGAGATGATACTGACAACAACATCAGAATCAAGATTTCAAATGGAATGGACCCAGCACAGACCAAGGAAAGACATGCTCTGATACCATAAATGTAACACCTCAGAATCTGTAGCTTCTGGACTGTTACTTTTCTGATATCCACAGCATCCAGTCCGGCCAGCAACCTACGTCGCCAAAAGAAAACACACAATAGAGAAAACAAAGTCAGCTTATAAAGCTTAGTAACCGGTTATTTTATGACGCAGCTTCTCTATAACAGGTTTACAAAAATATATGCAATTATGTTAATTAAACTCTGTTTAATTAGACCACAACTTACATGCCCTGTCCTAACTGACCTAGACCAAGCCAACACATTCCTAAGTCACTTTTATCATTTAATCACGTTATCAAATATAAATAATAAGGATTAAAAAATACTGTGCAAATATTCTTTATTAAATACAGATGCTTCCCGACCTGACATACCTGACGGACTGACACACCCCAATACCTGAATCCAAACCTAACATACCGTCATACCAGATCAACCCTACCATGCAACCATGTATCAAACCCAAACCAAGGCATACCAGACAACAAAATAACATCCCGTGCATCAGCACGTATCCTGCACCTGACCATTCCTGAGATCCAAATACCACATACTTACCTGTACGTAAACTATAGCGTTATAGTGAGGTAGCTAGCCTCCTGTCGGTATCTCGAATCAGGTACATAATCAGTCCAACCACAAACCAGGCATATCCAAACCATGCATGCTCAGACCATGTATATCCAAACCAGGCATATCCAGACCATGCATATCCATACCAGGCATACTTAGACCAGGCATATCCAAACCAGACATACTCAGACCAGGCATATCCAAGCCAGACATACTCAGACCTGGCATATCCAAGTCAGTCATACTCAACCCAAACCCAACCCTCAACTATAACCAAGTTGATAACCACCATTACATGCATAATCATACACAAATACCAAACATATAACATAAACCGATATGACATACTCATATCCCAACCCGCAACCAGTATCACACATGCATCCCAAAACCATCCCAAAACCATATTAAACATGCACATATAATAGAATCCAAGAATCAAGACAATTCAGATCAACTGATCCATATCACAAGTCACAAGGAACTCAAACGGATTACTGAATCAAATACAAGTTATAGAGAAGTCCGGTTACTTGATACGTAACGATTCCGATATACGAGACTTGATTACGTCTTGAACTTGAATTCATAATTCAAAAACCCGACCGCGATCTCGAACTAATATCCTATACGAACACCGGAGCTGAGATTAATATGTTTTCCATTTTATTTTCTTTTTCCCTTTCTTTCTTTTTTTTTCTTTTCTTTTTCCTTCGGTTTCCTTTCTTTCTTTCTGTTTAATCTTTCTTATTTTCCATTTTCTGTTGTATTTATCGTGACATGATTTCAAAGCAAGCCACCACCCCCTCATTTCCACGTGACAGCAAGAAGAAGCAAGAAGAAACTAGAAGAGGGCCACGGTGTCCCCTTGATTAATTTATTTCACTTTTATAATTAAGTCCCTCAAGTTCATGTAAATTATGAATTAGTCCAAATAAATTAGAAAATAGTCCTTTACCTTAATATTCTAAATTTCAAATATTTGGGATATTACACATGCATTGCTTCCTGCGTGCATTCATTGCCCGAGGACTCGAGCTCCAAAAGCACCGGGACCTCACCTCAATAAAGTATGAGTTATTACTCCCTCCTTTCTTAAGGTAAATACTTTCAATTTGTTGAATTCTTCTTAAGAGTACCGTCTCATATTGAAATGATGCAGTTATTGACTTATTGTGCTGATTCCTACTCAATTGAGAGTGCAAATGTGCAATCAGTGTTTACCTTGAATTTGAACCAATTGGTAACCGGTGTCTAGATGGACTGGTAGAGCTTTCCACCCAAAAAAAGAAAAAAAATGGGATAATCTTTTGATTGGGAATTGCACAAGTAATGTATCAATTGTGTTCTTTTCTATTAGTTCCTTATGTTTTATACATAAGCTTGTCATTTATCAGAACTCTGATGTTAAAAAAAAGGTTCAAAATCACAAATAATTGTGCATCAATTTTAAGAAAAAAATACAAATTCATGAAACAAAAATGATAATATTCCAAATTCATCCAAATTTATATAAATAATGGATACATATCGTAATCAACAGCTTTAAAATGAAATACGAAGTAGCATGCATGAGTTGTTTCAAGATCTGCGAGTAAGAAAAAAAAAAGTAAAACAAACAAGAAAGGAATCCATAGAAAACAAATGGTGCGTTTATTTTCTACAGCATGTACTGGATGCCATTTGCAAAGAAATTTCAGAATATTGCAGGTATCATCTTCCTTTCGTAAATTTCTTCAATAAATCCAAATTGAGCCTTAAATATTACAACCAGTCTCGTCTGATACTGGGATTAAGGACTTCATCTTCAAGCTATTTAAGCTCTGTACCAGTAAAAAAGTAAAACTTGAATAAGAAAATTTGTAGATATATTTGAAATGGAAAGCCATTTTTTCCTTACAAACCAAGACCCGGGTTATGCACTCATTCTTATATCAACAATTAAATGGGTCTACCATACAAACTTAATAAAGCATAGTGCTACCAAAACTTACAGGTATTCTTATAGACAAGCTCAATAATAAATAAAATAAAATTTGGTGAAAAGGACAAAAAAAATTTGCACAAACCTCCTTAATAGCGAACCAGCACATTCAAGACATGAGAAATCTTTCCCCAGTCAGAGCCTTCTGTTTCATACAAACTCTTTGTGAGATATTGGCCACATCCAATCAACTCAAACCATTCCAGTGATTGAGGAAATCCTTTCTCTGGTAAGGACTTAAATTCAGGACAGTGATGTACACTGAATTTCTTGAGGGACGAAAGGGCCTTTAGGTCAGATGGAAGAGAAGTTAATGTAAACTTTGGGCATCTCACAACCATCATAATTTTTAGAAATGGAGAGTTTTGTAATGAAGACAGAGAGGAAAACAGTTTACAATTCTCGACATGGAATTCCTCAAGTTTTTTGTTTACCCCTGTAAGGTGTAGATTTTCTATTCTAGGGCAGTCTATTATTTCTAGTGTGACAAGGTCTTTCATTTCCTGCAAAACTTTCTTGAGTTCATCATCAACAAACCCACTCTGGCAAATACGCAATTTTTTCACAGAGGCAAGGGCGCCTTTATAGCCTGCGGCTATATTTACTGATTCTTTACACTGATATATAGTCAAAGCTTGTGTATATGCCAAATGTTTATGGGAAAGTAATTCATCAAAAATTTTGAGGGAAGACGTTTCTATGAAAAGTTTGTTGGGTTTTGTTGTATGGTATGGACGCATCTTCAAATAAGAAACAAATCCATTTCGCTTTGCGTTGATTGTTTTCACTGTGACTGGGATTGGTGGTACTTTGTCTAATTTAGGACAATCACAAAGTGTAATTTTCTTAAGTTTGGGAAAGGCCGAGATATTAACACCTGGGAACCACTCGATCCACTGAGGCATGTCATTAAACTCCAATTCTTGAAGATTAGGAAATGCATTTTCACTAATACCATAGAAATCTGGACCTACCTCTTCCACTGAAGACATTTCTTTCAGATATAAAATTTTCAAAGCTGGAAGATGACCCAATGGAGGAAGAACCACCCATTTCCTACAATTGATAAGATAGATGTTCTTTAAATTCTGCAGTTCCCCTTGCTGTAACCACTGAGGTGATTTGTTGCCAAAATACCTCATTATGCAAAGCTCTTGTAGATTTGGATGAGGTTCAAGATTTTCTAGAACCTCAATGTCTACAAAATTGGTTCCAGCTCCCGCGCTCCACTCTAAAGTTAAAACCTTCACCCACTTTTTCTTTTTCAGATTAGCTTTGCTTGATTCGTGGCCATCGGCGACATTTTCGAGATTCTTAATGGCAAGTTTTCCGTTGATTTTATCCATATTTCTTAGTTCTTCCAACTTATGCCCATCATCTGTTTTAACATGAAATTCCAAGGAGCAGTTAAGGTTCACCATACCTCCTATACTACTGATTTCTGCAATGCATCTGGGATCAACATCTAAATGCCGCATGTTTATGAGCTTGTTGATTCCATTAGGAAGCTTCTCAATCTTACATTCCCGTGGAATATATAATGTTTGTAGGTGGTGCAGATCAACAATCGATTGAGGAAGCACATTAATGGTCCTACAAAGAGCGAGATATCTCAAATGTTTCATTTGACCCACCTTTTCTGACAAGACGGTGACATCAGTGTTGCTAATATCCAGAACGCGTAAACTACTCAACTCTTGAATGAGTACCTCATCGATTGTATCCAAGGAGTGGGAATTATTTTTTACATTGAGAACAACCAGAGTACGAAGCCTTTTGAGTTTACACTGATTCTGAAGTTGTAATAACCTATCAGTGCTTACAGATAAATGACGAACAGCAGGGGGAACATTCTTTGACTGGTTACTCTCATATCTCATACACTCTGTTGTAGAAGCAGACAATGCTGCATCATAAACTGTATCGTGTATGACATAATATGTTCTTCGGCCTGGATTCCTATAATCGAAAAAGGAATTTCTCTTAAGCTCATTGAAGCATTCTAAGCCCAAATCCTCCAGGTCCTTGTCTTCTCCTTCCCGGGGCTCAATGAAATCATGAGCAATCCACATCTTAACCAACGTTTTGCGGTCAAACTCCCAATTCCGTGGGAATATGCTACAATATGCAAAACATCGTTGCAAGTGCTCAGGCAGTTTGGCAAAACTTGTTTTAACAGTGGTGGAGATACTGTTATTATAAATGTCCTTGTTGCTTAAAATCTCCTCCCAAAATTCTCGGGTGGGTTTTGCCCTTAACATCCCGCCCACAACTTTAGCAGCCAAAGGAGACCCCTTAAGCTTATGAGCGATCTGTCGTCCTATTTTTTCTATTTCTTCATTGGTTTTAAAGTTTTTGTCTCCTAGCGCGAACATTTTCAGTACCGACCATTCATCGATATCTTCTAGTTTTTTTAGACGAAGATATTCTATTGAATCGAATATCTTATTCATAGACATCATTTGAGTAGTCACCAATATTCTACTAGCATCTTTGTTAGCATATCGGAATGGAGCTAACACATTCTTCCATATCTCCGCAACATGAGGGGTTTCGTTGTCCCCATAATGCACATTATCTAAGACAAGCAGAAACTTTTTGAATCTTACCATCTTGATGAGCACCTGTTGAAGGCCCGGGAAATTTATAGTGCCAACACGCATCTCATTTTCAACAGAATTTATGATCTCGCTGATAAGATCAATCTCACCGAACCTTTCGGGAACAGAGACCCACATCATCATGTCAAAACACTTCTGGACCTCATAATCATTAAAAACAAACTGTGCTAGAGTTGTTTTGCCCATCCCGGAGCGCCCAACAATTGCAACAACAGGGACAAAATTCCCATTTCTCTGGCGTGATGTAATCAGCCTAGAGACGAGAGCCTGGCGCTCCGCATCACGCCCAATCATTTCATCTTCAGTTGGAACAGAACCAATCAGAAGAGGACCTGACGAACCAGCAGTACAGGCAGGGTTGGCAACAAGACTGGATCCGAGGGCTTGAAGAGTAGCAACACCAACAAGGCTCTTGTAGCTGTCTTCCATTGCATCCAGCCTCTGTAGCAATCTCTTGAGCCTGTTGATGGACTGATCCATGCCAAAGATTCGCTTGACAGTTCGACCCGAGTCCAAGAGACAGCGACTGCCCTTGGGTTGGCTGCCGGCTTTGAGCGTGTAGTAGGAGAACTCATCGAGGATGTCATCAATTTCATAGACAGCATCTTTGAGCTGCTGTAACCATGCACTGTGGCGTGGGTCCTTCGTGTTGTTCTGATATTGGAACCTCTCCACTGCACCAGCGGCGGCATGAATACGAGTCAGAGAGCAAGCGAGGTGCTCCAGTGACTCAGTTGACGGTCCTTTGAGCCACTTGTACTGGTCTTTGGCATATGACAGGACCTTCCCAGTGAGTTTTTGGATCAGAGGGGAGACCACCCATCCCACGATTGTCAACTCAGCCATGGCGATGATATTGAAATGACAATTAAAATAGTTAGTAAGGAGAAAAAACAGAGGAACAAGTAGGAGAGTTATAAACCAATGCGTAATTACATACGCAGAATCGATGAAAAATAAGGTCAGCGCGCGGTAGAGGCAGCTGGAAAAGAACAAACAAGCACCGCAACAAAAAGTCAATTACTCCACGTTATAGACTTAGTGGTAGAGGCCTAACTCCAACCCATTCAATACCCGATCACGCATTAGAAAATTTCGTTGATTGTGATATAGATTGAATTATAAGAAAGTTCGGCTGTATTTTACAAATAATGTTTGGTAAAACCTGACTTGATCATTCTGCATTAAATTCTTTAAATAATTTATTTATATTAAGAAAAAGTTTAATATTCATATTAAATAGTAAATTATGATTCTAATTGATTATTATTATTTTTATTTTTTATTTTTTGAGATTGAGATGAGGGTCGAGTTATTTAAATTAAATATATATATATATTTATTATAGACCGTAGGCCGATAGGTGCACACAACCATACACCCCACCTTAATTCGCCCCATCCAGGGTTCGATCCCAGGTCTCCACATAGGAAGCCAATGCCACTACCAACTGAGCCAAGCTCTGGCGGGCAATTAAAATAGAAGATCTTCATTTGGGTTTCAAACCTGTAACCTCGTACATAAAGAGTATTGTCCTTAGTCACTAAACAAAAAACAGATTTTTTTTAATTGAAATTTTTAGTTCAAACTCTTTTTTATCTAGTTAGTGCATGTCGAGTTTCTTGATGTACTTTTTTTTTTTAATTGTGATTTTGTTTCACTTACATTTCCGTACGACATGTATCTTAAATCAAAACCTGCCAAATCTATAAAATCCGCACCAATATTTAAACTTGAATTCATAAATTTTTATTCCAGTCGATTATGGATTCAGATTAGTGTGACTTCCTATAATAACTCAGATCAACAATTCATGAGTCCAACCGAACCGACCTGTTTACCCCTACTTTCAGATTATTGTGAATTTTTTTTTTGTCTATCCCTAAAAAAATAAGAAATCTTAAAACTATCCCTGTTTTGAAACAAATCACAGAACTATCCCTATTTCTCTGCGGCCACGGTCACAACGCAATCTGACCGTAGCGGCCACGTCGATTTGAAATTCGAAACTTGTCAAAATATGGAGGTCTGACCGTAGCGGCTAGACGCTGCGGTCAGAAGGGTTGATTTTGCACTTGTACAAATTCGTGGTGTGATCGACCACGTGACCGCTGCGTTCAGATTGCGTTGTGACTGCTGCGGTCAGGAAAACAATGTGACCGCTGCGGTCACACCAACAATGTGACCGCTGCGGTCACAGCGGTGGCGGTGGTTGAGCAATTAATGCTCGACTGCCTTCCCTTTTATCCCCTTCTCTTCTCTTTCCTTTCTCTTAGACCCCATTTCCGACCCCCTCACTTTATTTTCGTTTTTCTCTTCTCACAAACCACGAAAATTCTTCAAACTAACTTCTAATACATATACAAATTTGGTGGCAAGTCCTTAAAGATTAGAGATCTATAGTCAACAAGGTAAATAACCTATTGTAGTTCCATTATTTTGAGTTTTTAGTTTCTTTTTCTAGGGTTAGGGTTTGAACTTGGTAACTAAACTTTTTAGCAATTAAATTTGATATTGAGCCAAGAAATCTTTATTGTTTTTCATCTTTGCTTAATAGAATTGTTGTAACTTGAGTTAAAATTAGTATGGTTCCCAATTGTTGCTTAATAGAAATGATAGTTAATTTTGTCCATCCTTCAAATTTCAGATAATGAGTATTAATCCTGTACCGATATTTTTGTATCATGGGGGTACTATGACCCAAGACTCAGAAGGATATGGTTATGATGGCCCAAGACCATATGTATGGCATGCAAATCCCAAGATTAGGTTTCAAGACTTGAAGCAAAAAATTTATTCGGTTACTAAATGGTCCGAAATTATGCATGATTTGGAGATTAATGCTAGGTGGCAAGTCGGTCGGGGGGGAGGGAAAGCTTCACTTTGTACTAGTACCCATCATCGATGATGGGTCATTGAGAAGCTTGATTCGCAACACTCAATCCGGCAAAATAGATTGGGCAATTATGGAATTGTATATTGAGAAAATGTCTAAAGGGGCTAGCTCTAGTACTAATTTGGAAGAGGTTGTAGATCCAACGGCACCTACTCCAACCGATGGTTTCCTTCCCAACTCACCTCCTCATGTAGAAGTCGAAGATGAACCAAATGATGAGCCACATGATGAACCGCATGAGAACATCCCTAGCAAAGCGCACAATGTGATGAGCCACAAAAAATTTTTTCGATTATTGTTGTCGTCGTTTAATAAAATATAAAATAGGGGCTTGACTCCTATTTTTCTCAAAAAAAAAAAAAACCATAAGTATGTTGTATTGTTGTGGGCGGGCTATATTTTTTTTATTTAAAAAATAAAAATTCTGAAATTTATATCAAGAAATAAAGTAAAAAAGTTTTTAAAAACAAAAAACCCGCAATAAAAGTGCGGTCTAACTTAAATTCAAACAACACATTTCATAGTTAGGCCTACAACAGAAAAAATAAATAATAATAAAAATATTGTGTAGGCCTAATTATCTTTTCCATTTTCTGCCTTTTATTTTTTAACCATGTACATATTATCATGAGCTTTTAGTTGTTGCGTAGAACATCCTAGTTGAGTCTCTTATCAAAACTTATGACCATTTAAAATTAGATGCTAGAGGTTTTACTGATATAAAAATAATTTTAAGCTTTGTTACATTTTTTATTTTATCTTTGATAATTGATATTCACATATGATTATTTATTGGTAATTATTTTTCAATTTTAATTCAAATATATTTATTAACTTCGAGCGAATCTATATTGCTCCTAGAAATATGGAGGTCTATCATGATTCTAACTCAAAAACA
Source organism: Cyperus esculentus (assembly GCA_030179965.1). Lineage (NCBI taxonomy): Eukaryota > Viridiplantae > Streptophyta > Magnoliopsida > Poales > Cyperaceae > Cyperus > Cyperus esculentus. The sequence continues at coordinate 2,806,504 of JASGLE010000003.1, read as the reverse complement.
TATTTAATCATCTCTAAATCTCGATTTATGATGCTCAATAAGTCCTTTATTTCAAATATTCTATAATACAAAAGTTTTATTTTTTATTTCAAGTTTTTTAAGTATTTGTTTAAGATTTTTTTTTAAATGACATATTTTACACATAAATATTGATTAGTAATTATTATTTTGAGGTTATCTTAAATAAAATCTCAAAACATATGAAGGTGTTATGAATCACACAGAACATTTTTCAGCGTTTTATATTGAACCAGGATGAAATTGTTTAAAATCCCAAAAAAATATGAAGTTCTCGTGAATCGCACAAAACATTTTTCAGTGTTTTATATCAAACAAGGATGAAAATTTTCAAAATCTAAAAAACATATGGAGGTGTCGTGAATCGCACAAAATTTTTTTTTCAGCGTCTTATATTGAACCAGGATGAAAAACATATGAAGGGTGGGTCGTGAATCGCACTTCACATCGTGAACGGCACTGCGTGTCAAAAAAATAAATAAATAAAATAAAATAAATAATAATAATAAATAAATAAAATATTAAAAATTAGTGATAACCGTAATAAATTAGTATGGCTAGTGTTTTAAAAAAACCGGAGAGGTCTAAACCTGACCTGAGAAATCCATGGAAAAAATGGACTGACCGACCCGACCCGAGGGTGTGACCAGGGCAACTCGGGAGGGTCGGGAGGGACGGTCCCTGCAAGGAAAGGAATCCAACTCACAAAAAATTTTCTGAGAAAACCCGATCCGAGCAAATCCGGGACCTGACCCGCCCTGACCCCAGGTACCGGGGTAACCCGGGGTACCGAGGTAAAAACCCGGTGTAAAAAAAAAAAAATATAAAATAAAATAAAATGCCGCAACCTCGTATATGTTAGTAACATAGCCGATCCTAAATCCGAAAATTACAGGGTAACTTTTATTTTTCAAAAGTGGTTAGTAATATAAAATATATATATTTCGGTTTAAAAAAATATTGTTTTAGTATTAAATATATACATTTCGGTTAAAATAAATTATTCTTTTTTATTTTTTGGTTTTTTAAAGTACTTTTTTTCTATTTTTGTAATATAAAATACGTATAATATTTTTAATATATTTTTTCACTTTTTTTTTTTATCATATAAACCGAACAACCCGGCAATCCGATCCGGACAAACCCGGGCAACCCAAACCGGAAAACCCGAGCAACTCGGGAGGAAGGTAGGGTTTTCAGCCACTTTGACAGTGACCCCTCTCGCCATATCTGGAGGTTGCTGGCGGCTAGGTTTTATCATATTTTTCTTTCCATACAACAATATTTTCTTAATTGTCTTTTTTATTACCGTTTTCTTCGTTCTTTCGTTGTCCTTCGGAATCTTTTGTTTTGTTTATTCATTTTTTTCATCATCACTATTTCTTCTAAGAGGGATGCTAACTGTCCCCCACAAAAAATCCCCCTTAAATGTCCCCCGCGCGCATACTCTCGTTCACGTCAACTATGAACTCCGAAGACCATTGGATATGAACACCCGCCAATAAGCAGTATGAACATCCGAACGCGCTCCAATTTTCATCACGTGCTGAAATTGAATTAAGCACGTGCTTAATTTATTTTTGCACGTAGAAAATATGCCAACTCCCGTCTACGTCAACTATGAACACCAAAGACCATTTGATATGTACACCCGCGAATAAGCAGTATGAACACCTGCACGCGCTCCGATTTTTATCACGTGCTGAAATTGAATTAAGCACGTGCTTAATTTATTTTTGCACATGGAAAATATGCCAAAAAAAATTTTCTTTCAATTTGCATTGTTCATATAGCTCTCAGAGGGTGTTCATACTGAATGTATCGTGGTGTTCATACCACTTGCCAACTGGTATTCATACTGGTTCCAGCAGAAACGGATGGGGGACATTTAAGGGGGACAAATGATGGGGGACAAAGAGATTATCCCTTCTTCTAATTAGATCTGTTATCTTTGATCATTCTCCACTTGATCTCTTTGTATTTTCTTTCCAAACACTATTTCCTTTATTTATTCACCATCGCTTGATGGTATTTTCTCATTCTTACAATAATTGTATTATTCTACCAAGTCTTTCTTTGTTGGAGACAACCAAATTAGATTGGGTCGACTTTTTTTTTGAAGCCCAAAGAGACAAAATATTCGTCTTGTTCTTTCTCAATCTTTGATCATGATTGATGGACAAATCTTCTATTGAAAAAAAAATGTGGATTTCTCCTCTTTCTACAAAAAGAAGAGCTTGAGTTTTGGTTGTTTGGCACTCGCACGACGAAGAATAGCATGACTATTCCGATTTTGGGGTTTGATTGGAAGAGCAATGGAATAGAGCGAGTCCGATATTCGGGGTGATTAATGGAATACCGAAATAGCATTTCTTAAATAGGAAAATAAGTATCTCAACTACCCCAACTAATCCGGTATTCGATTAGCATTTACCGAAAAGTATTTTCACTCTTCCGAATATATCGAAACATTACTATTCTTTTTACTCTTTTAACAATAACTAATTCATCACTATTCTATTTTAACTAATCCGATAAAACTATTCTAACTTTATTCCTTAATTTGCTAATTGAACCCTTTAATGATAGCTACTCGAATGTGATGGGCTTTAATGAATATAGGAATGGTTAAAAAAAAAGGGCCAAATTGGATTATTTGATCCCTCCTCATATAGGAATGGTTAAAAAATGGTCAAATTGGGTAAATACCCTTCTAAATTTTGATAGGCAAATATCTAATAAACAAAGTTTTGAAGGGTATATACCCAATTTGACCTTAAAAAAATGGAGTGCACCGGCTAACATGGAAGAAGGTGGGTATTTGAGTAAATTTGTTGTACGTTTCATTGAGAAAAATGGATAATCTTCTCTAACTAGTGGCAATTTTGCAAGGCGTTGCTTCCGTTGACGAACCGAACTCCATTCAGAAATGGAGACGAGGGAAGAATCAGAAAGAAGGAAAAAACCCAGTTTGATATCGAGATTGATCAGTATTTTTCTTCGGTTGGGTTCTGAGAGAGACGACATGGATCTCACTGTAGAATTAGCACCTAATGATTCCATTCAACACAGCTTGGTTTCTTCTCCGATGTCCCCATCTCCAGTCATCAGTGATGATGAAGCCAACGATGGAATGGAAACCCAATTATCAAGTCCCATAAATGATAATATTAATGATGATCGCATTAATTGGGAGAAATATCACTGGGAACAGATGCTGACAGACATTGAACAATCGGAGCTGGACGACGTTCCCTGGGAGCAGCTGCTGACAGACTTCGAACGATTGAAGCTGGACGATGTTTCATGGCTCAAACCGATAAAGGATGCCACCTGTCAGGCCGAGTGCATCTTGCTGCAGATTCTTGATCCCTGGATACACATCTCTGACAAGGTGACCACCCTATCGATAACACATCAACAACCGGACATGCTAGATGAGGTGCTTGACAAGTTAAGCGACATCTCCCATAGTTCACAGAAGCTGATTCAATTGTTCCAGCCATTTGTTCGAGGTACTTCATTTTCTTCCTCTTCCATGTCATGTGCATAGATATCTCTGTAAAATTAACATATTATTATTGTGAGTTACTAATTATGACTTTCATTTAAAAGATAATAAATGCCCTGCAATCTAAGTAAACAATCAATGGTTGAGATTTATTCCTTTGGGAAAGATAAAACTTTTATGTCACAAAATCCAATATGCTTTTATTAGGAGTAAGGATTAGAGAATTAATTAAATAATTTATTTATGAGAAATAAGATTTTCGATGTTAAATCCTAATTTATCATAAATATTACAACAGAAATTGTAGAAGAACAGTGTGGTGTTTTCCGAAGGCTAATCAACCGCAGTACTCTAGAAGATGTTTTGACTATGCTCAAAGGACAAACAAGTAACTTGACGAAATTAAGCAAAATAGATGTCAAATTTGATATATTGTTGCAAAAATTCAAAGATGTGAATGAAGATTGGTTGCTGTCTCAAGACCGTTCAGTTGCGGATGTGATAAGAAAGATGGCGGAGAGCATTTATAATTGTAAGAATGGCATTGGTTTATTATGCATGGAAACAAGCCATATAACTATGATTGATCAACTAAACAATACCTTGCAACAAGAGTCGTGGAATTACAGATACTACATACACGCAATCGACGGGCTGATTTATTTAGCTGATCAGCTGGCTGTTGTTTTGGCGAACATTAAGTGCTCAAAGGATTGTATTTTCGACGATCAGTTCTCACGTCATCTGGTTACGATAATGGAGAAGGACAAGGAGGCAGCAGCTATATTGGATGCAACCAACAATGATTGTCATGAGCAATTCGTCATTAGATTAAAAGTAAGCCCCTTTCATGCATATAATTGAGTCCCCCTGTAAATAAAGATATATATTTATATATGAGGCTTTTATTAGTTTGATTTATCTTGGTGTTTGTTGTTGTGATTAAAAATATTGCTCGTCAATATAATTTCATTAATTAACAAGTGTCTGTGCTGTGCATATATGATTTATTGATGTTAGAAATCTGAAATTTCTTCAGTACACTAGCTAAAATTTATTTGATATATATTCTATATATATATATATATATATAGAGAGTCTAGCTACAATAATATGCATATCACAGTTTTACCGTACTATGCGGTCCATATCTCCATTTCCGGTGTCCAAATAGTTGATCCAAACCGCTCAATGTGATCTCTATATCAAAATATACTAGGAAACCAAATTTTACAATTTTTAGAATTTTTTTGCTATTTTTAGTGATGGGAAGAAAATGGCTAGATCCAAGGATTCTGATTCATACAAAAAAACGATTTTCTCCCTATCATTAAAAATAGCAAAAAAATTCTAAAAATCATAAAATTTGGTTTCCTAACATATTTTGATATAGAGATCAAATTGAGTGGTTCGGATCGACTATTTGGACACCGGAAATGGTGATACCGATCGCATAGCACAGTAAAACTGTGATATGCATATTATTATAGCCTAACTATATATATATATATATATATATATATATATATATATATATATAGGAGTTAGACTATTGTGCTAATGTTAGCATTTCAGTTTGAAGTGCTAACGCCTCAAAATTTATATTATCGTATTTGAAATCGTGATTTATGGTGCTAATTAAATTCTTCATATAAAAAATATTGGCGAGTACAAAATTTTTTCATTTTTGGAGTTTTTTAACTATTTGTTTTGAATTTTTGAAAAAAGCTCATAAATAATAATAAAATATTAATGTTTGTATATGTTTTTTTCAAAAATAAAAAATAAATACTAAGAAAACTTTAAAAATAGAAAATTTTTGTATTCCCCAATATTTTTGTATGGAGAATTTATTGAGCATCATAAATTAAGATTTCGGATACAATAACATAATATTTTAGGCGTTAGCACTTCAGATCGAAATACTAACGTTAGCATAATAGTCTAGCTCAATATATAGAGTCCGGCTACGGTGAAATTTTAACTACATGCATTATTGCACTTACCTTGAATGAAGTAATTAACAATGATATAAAGCTAATTAACTTTTTAATGATGCTTAGATATTAATAAACATTTAATAGGAGCCGTTCTCTTAAAAAAATTGAAATGCATGTCCGCTGATTTTGATTTGTTCACAAACACATCAGATATTTTATACAATATTATTAGCTTTTCTAAGTGTACTTCATTCTTACTTAATTAGTAAATGAAAGTAAAGACTTTGTTGCATCACGGCAATTCGGTGCCTGTTGTACGTATCCAAAATCACAGTGTCAAGGGTTAACCCTACATGCTGGTTTATTTTATTACAGGGCTTTCTGAATGATACTCAAGTGCTGCAACAATCTTATAGACACTGGAAGGCACAGGTAAGATAATTTCAGTTGCTCAAAATACATCTGTCCGACTGTCTGGACCTTTTTAATGCAATTAGAAATTAACTATGAACCGAAATAAAGGCCTTTGGTACAAAATTTTGGCTTTGCAATAAATTGTCACCGATCATAGGTCTGCATATGATGGTTTTGTGTCCGATATAGAGAGGAAACCACTTATCTTTAAATTATAGAGTGGCTCATCGAAATGATTTTCTCTCTTTAAATATAAAACAAGAGTTAGCCTATAATAATAACGTTAGCATTTCGAAATGCTAATGCCTCAAAATTTATGTTATCGTGTCCGAAATCACGATTTATGGTGCTCAATAATATTGAAATTATTGAGAAATCCCAAAATTTTTCATTTTTAATGTTTTCAAGTATTTGGTTTGCATTTTTGAAAATAACATGTACAAATATAAATATTTTATCAATATTTATGAGCTCTTTTCTAAAATTCAAAATACTTAGAAAACTCTAAAAATAGAAAAAAATTGTACTATCCAATATTTTCATATAAAGAAATTATTGAAAACAATAAATCGTGATTTTGAATACAATAACATAAATTTTGAGTCCGAAATGCTAGTTAGTATAATAGTCTAACTCATAAAATAACCTTTAAGAAGATGGAACGTTTAAGATTCTGTAATGGAATCGGGGGACACTGATCCTACTTTCTCAATAAAAAAAATAAATAAATAAAGATGGAACGTTTGGTTTCCTACCTGATTTAAAAATTTAAAATTGATTAATGATTTTAATCCCATATGGAGATTTCGAGGATATATACCCGTGGCTGGTTGGTAACTTAATTTATTTCTGCTATGCCTCACTTTGTGCAACTACAGATTGATAAATACTTTATATAGAGAAATTTCATTGACAGTCATTTGGTCTTTGTAAATACTCTTTAACAAGTATCAACAAGCATCCTATAAACATTTTTTTTAATTAGAACAATTGTAATGAAATAAAGAGAATTGATCGTATATAATATATATAAAGGGTAAAGTGAAATCAATTTTTTGTCATCTGAGCGAGTTTTACTTCTTTCAGGGAAGGGAAAATCTGTATACAACAGATACTTTCATCAAAAAGCACAGTACTAATGACACCAGCTGGCTTGAATTCGACCCTAAATGTGCTGTGGATGTGGTGCATCAGTGGGATCCTTTCAATTCAATAAGTTGCCTTGGCCATGCTGTGGTATCAGTACTAATTCTATTCCTTACAGAATCTGCTTCTTCCGTACAAGTCCGAGGTCACCAGAACTATGCAAAAGCTGTCTTACAGGATGTAAGTTATCGCCTAAAGTACTTATTTAACTGCCTCATCAATGCAAATGCTGCATTCCGGAATGATGAATATCATGAATATTCTTGGCACCCATCACACCACTTTTGTGCTAGTAGCCGTGCATCCTTATCGTCAGGCCCTTTTTGTGCTAGTAGCCAGGTATCATTTTCATCTGGCCACTTATGTCCTAGTAGCTGCATATCCTTATCGTCTGGTCACTTGTGTTCTAGTAGCCGCACATCCTTATCATCTGGCCACTTTTGTGCTGGTAACCAAGTATTCTTATTATCTGGGGAACAAGGTACTTCGTCTTGTTCTCAAAGTACCAGATTATCTAGCAACCGAATTGACACACTGATCCCAATTATCAGCCGACAAAGACCCTCCTGTACATTAGAGCCCACAAATGAAATCGAGGAAGAATCTGATCATGAAATGAGCTTTAATTTCTTCTCAAAAGCTATATCAAATCTGAAACAGCTTGCAGAAGTTCTGGTCCATAAGAATTGTGGCCATGTACTGAGAAGAGCTTTCCGAGAGGCCTTTGTATCAGCCATGGAGCAGAAACTACAACTTCTGGGATTCTATCAAGGAGCCAGGGAAATGCTGGAGATATTGGGGTCTACAGAGGAATCTGACCCTAAAGATTGGAGTAGAGACTGGGAGAGGGCATTTAAGGTGGTTGTTTATAAGCTTCTTCCCTGGCCCAAGTTCCTCTTGGATGAAATATTTTCTGACAACACCAAGATTAAGGAGGTCAGTAATTTCTATCAAGATGTCAAACTTTGTCTCATGCCACTGCTTGAGTTTGCAGATGCTAGCGCTGCTTGCTCTGCTGTGCCAATCCGAGCAGGAAGAATCTTTCATCAGTTGCATGTGCATGGCGTCCTGAGTGAGTTATCTACATATATATTTTCAGGTGTAGTCACCCAGGGATCTGAGCCATCTCAACAGCCGTTTGCTGCAGAGATAGCAGCAGTACTTGCAAGACTAGAGGAGGCAATTCTGAAGGCCCTTCATGATTTCTTCAGTCAAATTCAATATGACAAATCTTGCATTAAACAAAATAAGGTTGATATTCATCACCTTACACGCAGTACATTGTCTTTTGTGATAGAATTGTCCGGTCACAGGAGGACCATCAATTCAATCCTTGATAATGAGAAGATCAGTTCAATTTGCGCAGGCCAGAGCAGCAGTTATGTCGACAGTGATGCAAGCATAGATACATCAGATCACTGTCGTATGCTTGTGATACATTTATTCTCATGTCTAAAGAATAAACTCATGGAAAACAGTCAGCTTCTCAAGGATGATGTGGCAGTGCCAGTCTTTTGGATCAACAATCTTGATTATATGATCGAAAAGGTTTCAAGTTCAGAGTTGAAAGTTATACTGGGACCAGTATGGGACCATGAGCAGAATAGGGAAATTCAGAGGCACCTAACAAGCTACAAGGGCTCAGTCTTGGCAAGAGTTTTATCATGCAGGGTATCAAGGGGAAGTGCTCTGAAAAGGTCTGGAAGCTTCAAAACATCTGTAAAAAAGATGTTCGAAGTCTGGGCACCATGGAAGGTGCGAAATCCTGTTTGGCGGAATGATTTGAGAAATGCTGCATTGGATTCTGTTGTTTCAGTTTACAATGACCCCCAGTACAAATTACATTCAAGGAGGCTTAATGTAGACCCGGAGATCTCTGTTGAGGAGGAACTCAAGGATGTGAAATCCCAAATTCATGAAATGTTTGAAGGATAATTTGGGGATTGCCATTGTAGGATCTTGGTACGATCTGGTGGTATCAATTGTTGCCAATAATATATGAAAATGGTGTCTCCCATTGAGAGGCGAGGCCGAGGCATGCCACTATCTTTGCTCTACCGTGCATATGATTTTAGCTAGCTTGCTGGAGTATACGTACTTTTTTCATTATATTTTTTATTGGTATTGATTTCTTCTAGTTATTCTGTATTCTACATGTAGAAAGGGGAGTTACAAATTGACAAGGTTTATCTTCACGATGCTTATCTTGACAATTTTGATAATTAATTTTAGAAAAAAATTAAAAAAATATTAAAAATGAAATGAAAAAATTAATACAAATGTTGTGCAACTTCTAGATTGATTGTGCTTTAAATTTCAAGTGATTCAAATTATATCTCACATTTTACACATAATAAAATAAAGGGAAAATTCATCATTTGGTCCTCAAACTATCTCTAAAAAACCAAATTGGCCCTTAAACTTTATATTACACCAATTTAGTCCTTCAACTTTTATAAACGGATTGAATTAGTTCTTCAACTTCTTTAAAAAAACCAAATTAATCTTTTTGTTATATTTCTTGTTGACATGTATGCACTATTTGCCATGTGGGCCGGGTTGACGACTGCCGGCATTTTTTCGGGTCGGGTCGGGTCGGGTTCAGGTCGGGTCGGGCCAGGTATCAGGTTGACGTCTGCCATCATTTTTTTAGGTCAGGTCGGGTCGCGTCAGGCAGATTTTTCGGGTCTGTTCAGATTTTGCACCTCTATTCCCGAGTTATCTCGGGTTTCAGGTCGTTTGGGTCGGGTCAGTATGACTTTCCCTGAAACACTGGTCGGGTCGTCACCTCTATCTACGATGGTAAGTTCAATCGGAAACCCACGTGTCACATTTAAAGTCCGCATGACAAATAATGCATACATGTCAACAAGAAATATAGCAAAAGATTAATTTGGTTTTTTTAAAGAAGTTGAAGTACTAATTCAATCTGTTTATAAAAGTTTAAGGACTAAATTCTGCAATATTAAGTTTAATGACCAATTTGGGTTTTTAGATATAGTTTGACGACCAAATGATGAATTTTCCCTAAAATAAAAAATATAAAAAAAGAATAACTAGTTGATATTTTGAGGCAGCACATAATAATTAAACGGGCCTGATAACTGCACCCCTTAAAAATTCTCCTTAACCACACTCCAATATAATTTTACATTTCCCATATGATAACAGAATAAGTGGTTATACTAACATGCAAAAGTGTTTATACTAATCACTAATATAGTTTATACAAATAACTAAATATGTATCAAAGAGTCGGAGTAATGAAGGTGTGACCGGAGATGGTGGCGGGGGTGCGGCCGAGGGGTGGTGGAGGTCTGGCGGAGAGGGTGGAGATGGGTGATGGTGATATGGTGGTGGGAAAGAAATCAATGGAAGAAGAAGAATGAAAGAATAAGAATGTGGTGCAAATAAGGTGTGTAATTAAGGGGGATAAGAATAATTTCTCATAATTAAAAAAAAAAAATTATAGGAGGAGGTAAAATTATTACAAGACAGAAGCACTTTAAAAGAAGTTAGAGCTTGTAATTCGTTGGTTCACAAAAGCTCAATTGGGATGCTATGGGCTATGATTAGGGGTGCATAACGTGGAATACGATCACGAAATTGTCATTGATCGTTAACCGTTCCGTTTAAACAACGATCAAGATTTTTTTTGCGTTAACTGTTTTGTTTCTCTGACGAAAGAAAAAAATATACCGTTGATCGTTTCGTTATTACTAAACGACCAAAACGGTTAAAACGTTCAAAATCATTTCACTGATAGCGTACCAGCTTGAATCAAATTCAAAAATCTTTTTACCAAGCAAAGCAAAACCTGTAAATTTACCAGTATGTACAGATGTCTATTTTACTGAGAAATGAGGAAAAAAAAACTGAAAAATCAGAAAAATTCTGAATACCAAAAACAGCCAACTCAAAAATCAGTAAACTCAGCAAAAGAACAAAATTGGCAAACTCATAACTCAACAAAACAACAATATATCAGTACCAAAAAACCAGAAAACTCAGAGAAATAAAAAATATATTAGAAAACCCTGCAAAATCAGCAAAATACCAAAAACCAGTACCAAAATTAGATACCATTTACCAGCAAGACCAGTACTAAATTCATTTGCCTCGATTCGTCGGTTACTCTTACAGCGAGTCACTCTTTGTTGCATATACCGACTGTAGAGCCTCCGTGAGACCCTTCACGGCTGTGGATTTGCCACTGCACGGCTGCTTGCACATCACCCCCGCGCCATCTGATTAAGGAGATGAGGGTAGAGACTCGGAGAGGACGGGTAGTGGTGGTGAGGGTCTGAGAGGGTGGAGAGTCCGAGAGAGCGTCAGAGAGGAGTGATGAGATGTGTGCGCAGCTTGACTGCTTGAGTGAGAGCAAGTCAGAAAGGAAAAGATGGAGCGGCGAGTTAGAATGGTATTTTTAATTAAAACACTGATTTTCTGTGACTAGATCTCTGTGTGCACTGATGCTACGAATGAATCACTGATATAAACGAAACAAACGAAATAACGAAACGGAACAGACCAGTTTCGTTACCTGTTTCGTTTTTTGAACGAAACAAACATTAATTTCGTTAACCGTTTCATCATTTCAACGCAACAAAATTTCGTTTCGTTAACTGTTTCGTTTTGACGAAACGAAACGGAATAACGAAAAAATTCATTCCGTTTAGTTATTAAATATAATTGTATGAGAGTGTATTGTGTAGCCTTTTTAAATATAAAAAATATATAGAAAATGAGGACCCGTTTTTTAATTTAACGGCCGTGTAATTCCGTTTTAACGTCAAACCGTTAAATGGTCACCTCACCGTTAAGAGCCATTAAACGTTTTTTAAAAGCTTGCCCTCGAGTCATCCTGAAACCGCAACTTCGGTTGTCTTGAAAATCTGCGACTTTGGTCGTCCTGAAAATTTGCGACTTTGGTCGTCCTGAAAATCTGCGACTTCGGTCATCTGAATTAACAACCTTGGGATTATTCTGAATCTGTTGGCTCTGGCTGTCTGTAAAACCGACAACCTTGGTAATCCTGAATCTGACGATTTTGATCGTCCTAAATCTGCTACCTTGGTCACCTCTTCTACAAACTTGGAATGCAACCTTCATTGGCATCTTCAGTTTTGAGGGAGGGTATTAGAGAATCTAGTATTAATTATAGGATATTAGAATATTTGTAGGAATTTTCTATTATTTATTTTGTGATTTTAGCATTATTACTTTTCTTAATTTTCTTGTAATCCTCCATTATAAATATGTAACTTTAGAATGAATCAATATACAATTATCAAAACCCAAATCGTTATCTCTCAATTTATCTCTGTTAACAGCAACAACCAGTAAAGACTTTTAAGCAAATCAACTCCCTCAAATAACAACACCATCAAGCACCCAACCTATGCAGCATACCAGACACAACTGCACTAATCAGAAACAAAAATGAGAACATCCTCTTATTACATCCCAAGTCTGCACACTACAACTTAAACCATGGGTGTATCATCCAGAGATTGCAAGCAGGGGGCCAACACTTGCAATGGAATTTCCTCCAAGCATCTAGGCATCCACTTCTTGATATGCTTCCTCACACCTTCCGGTACAGTTCCTAACCAGTAATTCAACCAAGCCAATATTAGTACAACAAAATTTTTAACAAACATACCATTTGAGCCATTAAAAGTTATATTATTTCTTATTTTCCAAATGGACCAGCTTAAAGCGCTAAACATAATAAAAAAGGCTTGTCTCTCAATCTTACGCAGACTCATAGCAAAACTAATGATATCTTCAATGGATTCCCAATGAGAAAAGAGCAAGTTTTTAAAAAACGTTTAACGGCTGTTAACGGTGAGAACCATTTAACGGTTTGACGTTTAAACGAAATTACACGGCCGTTAAATTAAAAAACAGGTCCTCATTTTCTATATATTTTCTGTATTTAAAAAGACTACAGAATACACTCTCATGCAATTATGCTTAATAATTAAGTACAAGTAACAATTACAAAACTAATTAAGTACATAAAAAGTTATTAATCATATGAAATGGAAATTATAACATTAAAAAACTATAATGGAAAAAATTTAAGACAACAATAATAAAGAGTTTAAAATATTTAATTGTTAATATGCATAGGAAAAACATTATTGTGAACTTCTAGACCGTCAATAATGTGCAAACATATTTTAACGGCATTTAAACGCCACTTAAACACGGAATTTAACGGTTTTAACTTTTGTTAAAACGGTTTTTCCACAAATAATAGTTTTCTTACAAATACTTAACGTAAGAGGGTCCAAAAAATGGTTTAACGGTTTAAATGGAGTTAAAAGTTTCTTAAAAACTTGTTAAAGAGTAATTGACAGTTGCCCATCCAAAACCACACAGACTTAACAAAGGAGCATTTTAATAGTAAATGATCTACTGTTTCAGGCTGGTTACAAAAATTACAAGTCTGGTCTCCTGGCCACCCTTTTTTTAAGCATTTGATCTCTGGTTGGCAACCTTTTCCTTTGTACCATCCACATACACCTTAATTTTCAATGGTAATTGTATGTTCCACCAAATCAGGTTATTTCTGATTTTGAGGAATAATTTCCTGAACTGCACCATCTCCACATAATTTTATCAAAGACAGTTTACATGATTCAATAATATTGCAAAGCTCATTGTACTCAACCCATAAAGTACCAGCTAACTGTCTATTAAACTCTAAGTCTTGTTCCTTAGATAGAATAACATCAAAAACTTAGATTGTTTTATTCTGACAGGTACTGAAAAGATGATAAAAAACAGTAGCCAGAGGACACTCTTGGTACCAAATATCATAACAGAAATTGGTATTTCTACCATTACCAATTTGAAACTAACACTCTAGACTACCTAATTTATCCAATTTAGCGATCTCATTCCAAATAGGGAACATAGTATTTAAATTTAAAGTATTAACATATTTGGCTATTATTAATTGTTTCCATACACTGTTATATTGAGGATTTTTAAGCTTCCACCACCACTTGAGGAGTAGTGAAATATTCATATTGTTTAAATCCAATACCCTATACCCCTAAATCCTTCAGCATACACAGTTGTTTCAATTCTCCTACTTAAAATCACATTTGATTTAGCTTTTTTATGAGATTGAGCTCATTTTTCTTCTGATTTTCGTCAGTTTAATTGCTTGATGTATCGATTTAGTTCTGTTTTGCTGTTATTACTGCATTGCATTTTGTATTTCCTTTTCGATTTAATGTAATTTGTTCTATTTTCTCGCCGCTTGCATTGCATAGCCCGATCTACAAATTAAAGGGCCAGTACCTCAATACAGTGTGTTATTACTGCCTCCTCCTTTCTTAAGGTAATTATTTTCAATTTATGAATGTTCCTCTACCAATCTATGATATTAAGCCAAAAAAATAAAAATAAAAAAGGAGTAAAGAGAGAGTAGGAAAAAAATTTGGACCATTTCTCGATTTGTGTGTGTCATCCTTGTGCAGATGTTTACCCATCTTTACTCTTTAATATATCAAATATCCCCTTCAACTCTTTAAAACCTATCATATTTACCCTCTACTGTTTAATATATCTAATATCCCCTTAAACTCTTTAATATGAAAAAAGAAGACTTGAGAGGCATATACGATATTAAGCCATAAATTAACCAGAAGAAACAAGAAACAGAGTACAAGCACCAATGCTTGCTCAAATTAACCACTAGAAGACAGGATGATTGTACCAAAATCCTCTGTCGATCATTATGCATGCAGTTATCCTTCAAACAGGTAGAGTATATGAGATTTCAAATCCTTGAGCTCTTTTTCAATGGACTTGTCCACAATATTGTTTTTAAGCTTCCTTGGATGCAATTTGTACCAAAGATCAGTATAAACTGAAACAACCACATCCATTAAAATATTTCTCAAAGCACTTCGCATTGAAGGATTTGGCACCTTCCATGATGCCCATGGTTTGCTTCTCTCCATTATAGATGATATGAAACTGCTAAGCCTTATCTCAGCCTTTTTATTATAAAGTATGTTTTTCCACTTAGTAGCTCTCATTGCTCCAACTGAGCAAGACTCAACTTCTGCCCAGACTGAGGCCTTGAATCTATTCACATACCCTTGAACTTTCTCATCCAGATTCTGGTAACATTCCTCTCCAAAAATAATTTTCAACTGTGGACTTGCAGCCTGCTCCATCATATAATTGAGATTGTTGATCCGAAACACCTGTGCTGCCACACTATCCTTTAGAAGCTGGGATTTTTCCATGAGTTTAGTTTCTAGATACGAGAACAACAACATATAATCCCAGCAGCCAAATGAATCGTCTCTCATAACAACTTTATACTCACTCTCCAGACCAGAGAGAATTGATTTCTCCCTGTCAGAGAATGAATAATAATTGAGGTTTAATGAATCAATACTTCTACTGTGACTGGACAGTTCTTTCATATAGGACATGGTACTGCGTGTCAGGTGATGAACATCTACCTCATTGTTATTGATGCAGGATTGGTCATCTAAAATTTGGTTCCTGAAGTCTGCAAGGGCCTCCAGGATTGCCTCCTTTAGTCTCTCAAGTATGTTTTCTACCTCTTGACCAAATGACCTCCGTATCAGCCCAGATGGGGGGTCCATAATAGACAGGCGAGAAATATTATCAGATAACAGCCCTAGGACCTCATAAACATAGAGCTGATGAAATATTCTTTTAGCTTGGCCTGGCAAGGCAGAACAAGCTGCATCTGCAAACTCGAGCAGTGGCTTGAGACAGAGTTCCGCACATTCATAGAAGCAGGCCTCCTTAAGCTCATAATTATTGTGATAAAATATTACTTCAGAGAGGAGCTCGGGCCAGGGAAGAAGCTCATCAACAACAATCGTAAATGCCCTTTCCCAGTCTCTCCTCCTTTCCCTAAGAGCAGATGCCTCCATCGACCCCAATTTCTCCAACCCAGCACCGGCTTGCTGATAGAATCCAAGAAGTTGCATTTTCTGCTCTATGGCTTCTTGGAGGGCCTCTCGAAAAGCTTCGCTCAGTACATGGACACATTTCTTTTGGACCAACATGTCTGCGAGCTGTTTCAAATTAGATATAGCTTTTGAGAAGAGGTAAAAGATCTGCCCATCATATTCTTCCTCTAGTTGAGATTCTTTCTCAATTGTACAGGTGAGCCTTTGTGGGCTGATCATCAGGGCCAGTGTGTCAGTTGAAAGGGTAAAATGGCTGGTACTGTGGGCAGAAGAGTGTGAGCTTATGTATGATGATGATCCATGTAGTTCCCCAGACAATGAGGACACGCTGCAACTATCACAAAAGTAGCATAGGTGCTGATTAATACATGAATCTACCTGAATTCCTTCAACATTGTGAGATGCAGTATTTGCATTGATGAGACAGTGCAAAAAGTCCTTCAGGTGAGAATGTGCAAACCGTGAGACAGTTTCCACGTAGTCTTGGAGGTTGTTGATGCTTAAAGAACCGGAAGGTACCACACGGGAGAGAATCTGCAGTGATACCACAGCATGGCCAATGCAGCTCATGGAATTGAAAGGATCCCACTGCATCACTACATCCAGAAGCGCGTATTCAGGGTCAAATTTGAATCTGATGTCACTAGTACTGTGCTCTTTGATGAAAGCATCCATTGTATACTTTTGTCTTTCCTGAAGGAGGTTCCAGTTAGATAATATATACGGATTCTCTCTAAACTAATCCAATCTGTTAATATGTTGATACTTTATAAAGATAAATTACAACAAAACAAATGATAGTAATTGAAATTTATTTTTACAAATTTTATCAATTTGCAATTGTACAACAGTGACGTTGTAATACTATGCATAGCCAATCAGCTATATAGTACTATCACTCCAATTCTCAATTAGAGATTGAAATCACCAACCAAAAAACTAACTGTCGATCACCTAGTGTTATCACTCCAACTCTCAATCACCAACCCAAACTACTATATCAGATCTAGGTAGCAAATTTCTGGTAAAAAACAAGAATTTTCAGGATAAGTTTACATTTCTTAAATAAACAAAGAGGCCTTTTGATGGTACATTTCTAAGAACTTTTGAGGTCAGCAGTTTCCTCTCTATCAAAAAAAATCACAAAATAGTAAATGGCTTTTATAAACAGAAACTTAATTCTGTGCTAACTTCTGATATACATTGAATTGAATGGTTGAAAGCCTTCAGGTAGGCTATTTGAATTAAAAAAAAATGATACGGTGCTATGCATAGTATCATAGCTTCTCTCAATGTGTAATTTACCCACCCAATTATATTTTCTGACATATATCCTACTAAGCTCCTCAATCTGAAAAAGAGAAGCCAAATCTGAATCTGCTACTAATCCTAGGAATATTGATAGTATATGACAAATTTCAACATTTAAGATATACGTTATGGTACTACAAATCTTTTGCAATTGGGAAAGACTGAGCAAAAAAATGACAAATATGATCTTGATACATCTTGGCAGAATCATACTTAACTTGCAGGTGTGCTAGACTGCCTGAACCATCATATGTTGGCAGAATTATGGCGACTGTTAACAGCTTGGACTTCTCTCAACATTTTTTTGTATAAAAATTTCCTTGTGTTTTTGTTATCTTGAGATATGGCTTCTCTTAAAGAAGGCACACAAACACTACAAGACATTTTCATTATATGGCTTTTTGTCATCTGTACAGATTTTATTGAAGAGTTTAAGGCAGATCTAGACCTTTCGTTATGAAACGAACACTTCAGATAAAGTACATTATTTTAGCTCTATATATATATTATTTTAGCTCTATATATATATGATTCTATTCTGGCATCCTTGCAAGGAATCACCCTCAATTCGCACGAAAGAGATAGATTTCAATGGGTATGGACGTCAACGGGTATATTTTCTGTCAAATCCTTTTACAATGCAATCAAATATGGTCCTTCTGTTCATGATGAAATCAATGTCATTTGGACGTTGAATCTGCCGCCAAGAGTGGCAATTTTCCGGTGGCTGTTAATGAAAAATAAATTGCTCACAACGGACAATTTGATAAAGAGAGGGTGGCAAATTCCAAACATGTGTTATATGTGCAAGAAGGAAGCTGAAACTGCAGATCATTTGTTCACACAGTGTGATTTTGCAACTACGGTATTTACAGGTACCATGGTCTCAATGATAACACAAATAAACATGTCTCAGATGAGGCATAAGAATCATAGAGATGTAATCCTAAGCTCAAATGATATCAACCAGCAAAGATTACAGATTACCATCAACTTTGTGTTGTGGAGGGAACGGTGTGCAAGAATTTTCAGAGATACAAGTAAAACTGCACAATTGATTTGTCGAGAAATCAGAGAAGAGTACAAATATTGGTTTACATAGGAAGTTTAATTTTGTTTCTGTTATATACGAAATATAAAACTCTTTTTTTTTTTTTTTTTTTTTTTGTAATTTTGCCTAACACCTCTGGTGTTGAATGAATAATAAAATTTGAGGGCTTGACCCTCATCTTTTTCTCGAAAAAAAAACCTTCAGATCGAGTCACAGGGAAGTGGGAAGGGAAGGGAAGAATTAAGAAAGGGAAAAACTCGGGGCTTCAATTTTAACCCTCCATATTGGAGGCTAACAAAACATGATAAATTGAATAAAAGCTTTCCCCCATCATTCACTCTAGATTACTCCTTGTCATCTCTACTTAAGTCTCTTCTAATTTGAACTTGGGATCAATATAAGATGTAAATTTTCTCCCCAATAATTTCACTACGCCTCCGTTCACCCCTCTATCCAACTCGGAGCACAACATAAATCGAAAAAAAAAATTAGGATTTGTCTAGATTTGAGACTGCCTGAACCAGAATGGATGGTTGGATATTCTTGAAACTCCACTATATCATCCATCCATTTGAAACTCTGAGCACAACATAATTTTTTTTTTTTCAAAAAAAGATTTGTCTAGACTCTAGACTGCCTAAACCAGAATGGATGGCTGGATATTCTTGAAACTCTCCAATGGCATCCATACGTTTGAAGGGGAGGCCAATCTCCCTCAAATCAACTATGAGATGAGGACATCTTGCAGAGAACAAAATTTTGGAACACCAACCTTGTTGAGATTTGTATCCTTATTAGGAATAATAGAATATAGAAAGATTTTGAGACTTGTATGCAAGAATGTAAAGGCTCTATATAAGCCAAAACTAATTATTCAATAAACAAGTTTTACTCAATTATTCTTTTTGGTATTAGAGCCAAACCCTAACTGTCAAACCTAAAACCTACAGCACCGCGATACAGTACCTTGCTACAGTGCCACCACCGCGCTACAGTGCCGCGTCGCTGCTACAGTACCGCCGCTGCTACAGCCGCTTTCAGTTTGTTTTCTTACCTCTCGTTTTAGGGTGCCCATGTGGGGAGGGCAATACCCCACGGGTCCCGAGGAAGCATGAAGATACAAAGGTTCTAGACAGATCTTGGTGTAGGAGGTCGAGATCAGATCAAGAAGAAGGGTACGGGAGTGGTAGATGACAGGGACTAGCAAGAATCCAATGGAGGAGATAGTAAAAAAGTTGGACCCCGCAGATCTTGCGACATTGATGCAGTTTATGAGGATGTCGGCAAGCGAAAATTCTTCGAAGCCGCCTGTTATTAAGGTAGAGCTCCCACCTATTGATCTGAAACTTGATGGGCCTGCAACATATCTGAGTTGGTCACATCGGGTGAGGTATATTCTCGAGGGGAGGAATCTGGGTGAGTACTTGACGGGTGAGAAAGCAAAGCCAGCTGAGGGCACTGCAGGAAGAGATGAATGGAAGTCAACTCGCATGTTGGTGTACATGTGGCTTTTGAACTCGATGGTCCCGTCTATTGCTGCCACAGTGGATGGGATCGCAAAGGTGAATGATGTTTGGGAAAAGTTGAGGAGAACTTATGATGGGGTGGGGAATAACCTGAGGGTGTATCAGATTAAGAGGGACATCTATGCTACAGTCTAAGGAGATAGGACCGTGTAGGAGTATGCCACAGAGTTGGAGCGCTTGTGGCTAGATCATGATCATTTCTCACCCCGAGCAGGCTGTAAAGACCCCGAGTGCAAGGAGAGAGAAGCTTTAATTCAGGAGCGAACTATGCTATTTCTTTAGGGGTTGGCCCCGGCCTTTGAGCAGAGGACTGCGATGTTGCTAGCTCAGGCGAGGATCCCTTCACTGGAAGAGGCGGTCTCATCCATGATACAGGAGGAAAGTCGCATTAAGCTACAGGTTGGGACAGGTGGACTTCCCGAGATGAAGTCTGCATTTGTGGTTTTCAACTCTAATAAAACAGGGTTTAGAGAGGAGACACGGCAATGCTATAACTGTGGCGAGGTAGGTCATCTGAGACATGCTTGTCCTAAGCCACCTAAAGAGAGAGATTCAGGTGAACGTGGACAGTCTGTAGGTCGTGGTCGCGGCCATAGGGGAAGAAGAGGAGGAAGAGGTGGAAGGGGCTGGTGTGGTCTTCACTGAGGAAGACCAAGCGTTATTGGAGATATTGAAAAAGAAGCAAAAAGCAGCGGGTGATGGAGACAAGAAGAGTGTGATCGAGGATGCTTCCTTCTTATCCATGGGTAACACTGCTACCTATGCTCGATCAACTAAAGGTATTGGTGACACACATGCTCTTGCCTCTATCTCCACCACTAGATCACCAGAATGGATAGTAGATTCTGGTGCATCGCGACATGTGACAGGTAATGTAAGTGAGTTCTCTTCTTATACTCACTTAGCGATGCCAGAGAGCATCCAGACCGCTGATGGAACATCACAGCCTGTGATTGGTAAGGGTACAGTAAATTGCACGGGTTTGGTAATTTTGTCCAATGTTTTGCATGCTCCTTCCTTTCCTGTAAACCTTCTATCAATTAGTGTCATCATACTCCAACTAAAATGTGTTGTTTCTTTTGATATTCCCAAGGTGATCTTCCAAGAGAAGGGGACAGGCCGGAGACTTGGGACTGCCACGTGGCGTAGTGGACTGTGGTACCTAGATCATGAGGGGATGGACTCTGCATTGATTTCTATGGTGGAGAAGGTAGGAGTAGGGGGATCTGAGATCAGTGCTGAGGATGTGTTGATGCTCCATCACCAGCGCATGGGACACACTTCATTTAGTGTGTTAAATCGGTTGTATCCAGCTTTGTTTGAAAGTGGTAATAAACAGAAACTTGTGTGTGATGCATGTGGGTTTGGCAAACTTACTAGAAGTTCTTATATTAATTCTGGTCATAGAAGTTCTTGTGCTTTTGACTTGATACATTCTGATGTTTGGGGACCTTATTCCACGAGTTCCATGAATGGTTTTAGATATTTTGTGACTTTCATTGATTGTTTCTCTCGTGTTACGTGGTTGTATTTGATGAGAAATAAAAGTGATGTAATTGGTTGCTTCAAAGACTTTCACAGGTCTGTTCAGACTCAATATGGGGCAGTGGTGAAAGTATTGAGGTCTGATAATGGCACAGAGTGTACCAACAGAGCATTTGCAGAATACTTATCGTCTCAAGGAATACAACATCAGACTACATGTCCATACACACCGGCTCAAAATGGGGTAGCAGAAAGGAAGAACAGACACCTTCTAGAGGTAGCCAGAAGCATGATGATCGCAATGAATGTCCCAAAGCACTTATGGGGGTAAGCGGTCTTGACAGCTGCCCAATTGATCAACAGGATGCCCTCGAGAGTGTTAGATTGGAAGTCTCCATGTGAAATGTTGAAGGGAGACAATGGTGGGATCCTTCCATTGAAGGTATTTGGTTGTGTGTGTTTTGTGAAGGACAACAGACCATCCGTGGGGAAACTCGGTCCCAGGGCCATTAAATGTGTATTTGTGGGGTACTCTGCTACCCAGAAAGGTTATGTTTGTTGGAGCCCTATAGAGAGAAGGTTGTTTGTAAGTATGGATGTGCATTTTCGAGAGTTTGAGCCATATTACATGCTGGACGTGACCTCCCCTTTTGGGGACTTACCTAATACTGGAGGTGAAAGGAGTGAGGGGGAGAATGGTGAGAGGCTAGTGAATGCAGGATTGATTCCGATATCAATTCCTTACTCGGTTGAGAGGGGAGAACCGGTAGAGGAGCATGAGGATGAAGAAGACGACGAAACAGTAGGTGTTGGGACACAAACAGTAGGTGTATACTAGGAGGAGACAGAATGAGGTACCACTTTGCGCCTACAGTACCACTTGTGTCATCTAGTCCCTTGCCCCGGTCTGCTCCGACTTCTGAGACACCAACACCACCCTCAGACTCAGAATACATAGGTGATATGATTCATTCTTCCTCTTCTAACCCCATAACAGTAAGGAGGACCTCTCGCAGCAACGCGGGAGTCCCCCCCGACCGTTATGGTTTTCCTCATGATATTGCTAAGTTTGTCTCATACTCTAACTTATCCCCTACATATGGAGCATTCATTGCATCTTTGGACTCTGTTACTTTACCTAAGTGCTGGCAGGTTGCTAAGGAGGATCCAAAGTGGAAAGCAGCTATGCAAGAAGAATTTCGAGCTCTTGATAAGAACAGAACCTGGGAGATTGTGCCACTACCACCAGGCAAGAAGGCGGTTGGGTGCAAATGGGTGTTCACAGTGAAGTAGACCCCGGAAGGTAAAATTGAACGCTACAAGACACGGTTGGTGGCAAAGGGGTATAGTCAGACGTATGGCATCGATTATGATGAGACCTTTGCTCCTGTGGCAAAGATAGGCACAATCAGGACACTTGTCTCCATTGCAGTGAATGAAGGCTGGAAGCTGCATCAGCTGGACATTAAAAATGCATTTCTTCACGGAGATTTGTTAGAGGAGGTGTATATGGAGATTCCCCCAGGTTTTGGCACAAAATAGACAGTGGACAAGGTATGCAGATTGAGAAAGTAACCGTACGGGTTGAAACAGTCTCTTAGAGCTTGGTTTGACAGGTTCAGGAGAGCAATGATAAATATGGGCTACCAACAGATCAATGCTGATCACACGGTGTTCTTTCGGGAACATGGTGGTCACATTACTATGCTAGCAGTGTACGTGGATGATATGATTATCACCGGTGATGATGAGGATGAGATTGCTCAGTTGAAGGCGAAATTGGGCAAGGAATTTGAGGTTAAGGACTTGGGGCAACTAAGATACTTCCTTGGGATTGAGGTTGCTCGTGGAGAAGAGGGAATCGTTCTGTCTCAAAGGAAGTATGTTCTAGACTTACTCAAGGAGACGAGTATGTTGGGTTGCAAGCCTGTAGTTTCACCAATTGATCAGAGGTTCAAGTTGAACGCAGATGCAGGAGAGCCAGTGGACCGTGAGAGTTACCAGAGGTTGGTGGGGCGTCTTATCTATTTGTGTCACACTCGTCCTGACATTACATTTGCAGTGAGTATGGTGAGTCGCTACATGCATGATCCAAGGAAGGGCCACATGGATGCAGTGTATCAGATTTTGAGGTATCTGAAGAGTGCACCAGGAAAGGGGTTGATATTCAGAAAGAATGGGCATCTAAACATTGAGGGCTATTGTGACTCAGACTGGGAAAGTTGTGCTGATGATAGGAAGTCTACGGCTGGATACTGCATGTTTGTAGGAGGTAATTTGGTCTCTTGGAAGAGCAAAAAGCAAGCAGTAGTTGCAAGATTGACAGCAGAAGCTGAGTACAAGGCAATGGCTTTGGGAGTTGCAGAGATGGTGTGGCTAAGAGTTTTGTTGGTAGAGCTCAAGATGGACCAAGGAGTTAAAATGAAGTTGTGGTGCGATAGTAAGTCTGCAATTAGCATTGTTAACAATCCGATGCAACATGACAGAACCAAGCATGTGGAGATTGATAGATTCTTTATTAAAGAAAGGCTTGATAGTGGACTCTTGGATTTGAGACATGTAGCTACCAAGGAGCAAGTGACTGACTGTCTCACTAAGGGAGTTAGTTCATTAGATCTATGTAGATTTTGTGACAAGATGGGTCTAGTGGATATCTTCTGCCCATCTTGAGGGGGAGTGTTGAGATTTGTATCCTTATTAGGAATAATACAATATAGAAAGATTTAGGGACTTGTATGCAAGAATGTAAAGGCTCTATATAAGCCAAAACTAATTATTCAATAAACAAGTTTTACTCAATTATTCTTTTGTTTCAAATTTGTAGTTTATTGCACAAACAAATTCAGACTAACATTTATTTTCAGCAACTGAAATCTTACCAGTTTCTTCCAATTGTTATAAGATTGTTGCAGCGCTTTAGTATCTTTCAGAAAGTCCTGCAATAAAAAATTAGCATACATAGAATTAATACTTGGCAATCTGATTTTGGATTTAAGAGAGAATTAAAGTGAGCAAACAAAGTCTTTGCTGCAAACTTAAAATAAGTAGTTAATGCTAATAATGTAGTACACGATGTATGATCTGTAAACAAAATGAAAAACAGCAGATGTCCATTTTAAAGCAATGCTCGAATCAAATATCTAATAATACCTAAATATTAAAACAAAATTAAATTTATATCATCAATATTCAGAATTAACTTCAGTAATTTAGCATAACTATCCAATCAGCTGACTATGAACCATCTAATCTAATTAAGGAACTGATACAGAGATACAAAAAAAAAAATACCAAAATCGATAGCGACTCTATATTCAACTTATTTTTATAATATATCTCTATACACTATACAAAATAATTTGCACAGAGAAATTGGTTTTGGTATCATTTTTTTTTTATTTCTATAACATTTTTCATCTACTTAAATATCAGTGTACTGGAGAAAAAGCAAATTTCTAAAATCAGAAATCATATAAACACAGACATTTAATTTGTAAACGGAAAAATTGACAAGCAAAATATATAATATATAGAAAAGGAACTATAGCTGTCTTAACTTTTAACGGGACTTGTCTATATCAGAAAGGAGCTTACTTTTAACCGATCGGTGTACTGCTCAAAACTAAGGTTCTCGAATAAATCCGAAGTAGGTGCTGCCTCTATGTCCATTCTCATTATGTCAAATAGATCATAAGAAAAATCATTGTCAAAAAGACAATCCCTTGAGCACTTGATTTTATTTATAGCATCTGCCAGCTGATCAGCTAAATAAATCAGCCAATCGATTGCGTATATGTTATATCTGTTATGCCCAGAGGAATGTTGCATAGGACTGGTATCTAGTTCTATCACAGTTGATTGCCTAGTTTCCATGCATAACAAACTGATGCCATTCTTACAATTATAAATGCCTTTTGCCATCTTTATTATCACCTCCTCAATTGAATGGTTATGAATCATAATATCCCACAGATTTGTACTCACATCCTTGAAATTTTGCATCAATATATCAAGGCTGACATCTTTTGCACTTAATTTTGCCATGCAATATGCCTTCTCTTTGAGAGTAGTCAAAACATCTTCAAGCCTACTGTTGTTGATCAGCCTTTGAATACCAAATTCTTGTTCAAGAATCTCTGTTTTAGTATTTATAATAATATTAGGACTACAATCTCCAAAATTATATTGCTCACATATCAATTTCAATCTCCAATGGTACACACTATAATAATATAATCTAGTCAAGCGACTAATGAGGAAAAAAAATAAAATAACGTTACATATACTGAGATCGACTATTATGGAAACATTTGCAATTCTGCCTAAAAGCAAAATTTATGAATTATTATTTTTGTGCCCAAAATTCAAACTTAGGTTGCACAATAAATTCTTTAAAATCATTTAAGACACGGAATATTTCTTATAAATTTAAACTATTTTTTCAGATTTATAGGAAGACTATGAAATAATATTACATAACAAGTTTTTAAATACGTAAAATATGTCATTAAGAAATCTAAAACAAACACTTCATAAACTCCGAAGTAACTTTTGTATCCCAAACGTTTTTGACATATTGAAATTACTGAGATATATACATTAAAAAAAAAATGAAATGATAAAGTATATTTTGAAATGCTTGCTTTTCAGACAGACGTACAAACATTTTCACAAAATTGTCTATCATATAGTTCATATACATGTACGGATGTACTCAATTAATATTTTTTTATCTTTCATTTATAAGAGTAACTTTTGATGAAACAGTAATGAGAATCCAAGTATCTTGCACTTTTAGCAAGTTTTAGAAGAATGATACTTCCTTCAGTTATTTTTTTTTTTATTATTTTTTTTTTATTTTTTTTTTTTTTGAGAATACCTTCAGTTAGTTGACCAATGCGAACCAAATTAATATGATAAGCAAATTTACTATCATGGGACTAAAATTGACTATTGGCAACTCCTTGTGCGCTGAAATCGGCTATGATCCGAAACATATCGTAGGAACCTCCAATCCCACGTTGAACGGTTGGGATAATTTTATAAAACCACCCCTAAAAACCATAGCCGTCAGATGGCGATCTTTGGTTCCTCCGATCGGTTTTGGATCGTAGCAAATACGGACTCAACTATTTGTATATATGTATGAGATATAATGATAGTTGAAGTATGAAAGAGGAAGTAGAACCTTGAACAAACGGCTGGAACAATTGAATCAGCTGCTTCGATCCATGGGAGATGTCCCTCAACTTGTGGAGCAACTCATCCAGCATGTCCGGTGGTTGATGCATTCCCAGTTGGGTCACCTTGCCAGAGGTTTGTGTCCCGGGAAAGAGGATTTGCAGCAAGATGCACTCTACCTGACAGGCGGCATCTTTTATCGGCCCTAACCATATAGAATCATTCAGTTCCAATTGATTGAACTCCGTCAGCATCTGTTGCCAGTAATTCTCCTGCCAAATAATGAGCCCATCTCTGTTATCCCCTGACGTATGGGTTTCCATTCCAACATTGGATTGATTAGTGATGACTAATGAGGGAGTCATCGGAGAAACCAAGCTGGGTCCAATGGAATTAGTAGGAGCTGCTACTGGGGGATCCATATTGTATCTTTCACACTAATTGAACTCGACCCAGGAAAAATTTAAGCAATTTCAATATCAAAGCGTGTATTTATTTGCCTTCATTTAGGGAAGGGACTTTCTCAATGAAAGCAACACCTTGCAACTTGCCAGGACTTAGTGGGCTGAGTGAAATTTCACAGAAATTCACTGAAATTAATATCCATCTAATTTAAAGGCCAGCAGATATTAGCAGACGCACACCATATCTTACTGGGATGTTTTCTGTTTGAAAAAGATATTTTTAAAATGAAATTTGGATCGTTGGATCTATACATCCAATAACACCTAACTCCAAATGTTATGTTAGGGTTCATATGTTGTATTTTTAGTACAGTTAATCTCTGACAGGCGCATTCTTGGAGGTGGTTTAATAAACACTCTTAATCTTTATAATTTGTGGACAATGACGCCTCCAACTCCATCTAATAAACACTATAATACTCTATTTCAATATGTAAAGAAACAAAAATATTCTTTATATGCATATGTCATAATATTCAATAATATTCTATTTTAATATGTCAAGAGACAAAAAAAAGTGAGGTTATGTACTACTAATAGTACTAATTAGTCGGTACTGTGACTTCCATATTATAATTTTCAAAATCCAAATGATCAATCAAAACTGCTCAACACGATCTCCATATATAAATTCATTGTAGACGGAATTTTATATTTTTTGGTACATTTTTACTTTTTTTTTTTATAAAAGTGATATATTTCACCATTTCACTAAACTTTCCGGGAAATCAAAAGTAACTACAAGGTACCGAAATCTACTTTATTACAATCCTACAGAATTTCATCAGAAAATTCTGAGGCCTTACTTCCTAAAGTCAAACTTTTTGCACAAAATATATTGTGCCAAACCATAAACCTGTCCAAACAGTTATTCACTAAATCTGGATACATCCAATGGCCAAAACAGATTTAGAAATTATTCTACTTTGCAGGAATTAAAGCCAGGTACATTTTTACTATTTATTTAGATAATTAGAAAATGACTTAATTTAAAATGTCATGAACTATTAAAAAATGTGTTTTTATTTTATCTATTTAGAAAAATAGTTCAAAAATTCTAAAAAATACAAAATTTGTACTATAACAATATTAACTTATGGAGATCATATTAAGTGGTTCGGATTGACCATTTGAACTTCAAAAATAATAATATGAAGCTATAGTATTAATAGTACCTAGCCTCATTCAGAGAAAAAATATCTTTATAAATATCTTTATATGCATATGTCATAATATTCAATGGGTAAAAAAACAAAACATAAATAGGGAGAAGATACCTGTCCCCAAATACAAAATCCCAAGTCAAATCCCCAAATTTGACCATACAACATGAACCTTAAAGTGTACAAGTATAAATAGTCATTACATAACTTCTAGAAAAACATGAAAAACTGATATTACTAATAATAACTATAAACAGAAGTACAAATATCAAAGATACAAAGTGTAAATATCTATATAACAAACTTTCAAAAATCGTCCTAACATTAAAAATATGAAGAAACATTCCATCCCAAAAATCCTCAAGTCAAATCCCCAGTTTGACCAAAATAACCACCAATATAACTAATTTTCTCAACGGACATAGTATAAATAGTGAATTGTTGTAAGTATAAATAAATATATTTCAAAGTCTAAATATTTTGTGTATGATAATATTTACAACAAAATATTGATAGCTCCGTTAATTTGGGTTGAAGATTCATCGAGGAATATGGATTTGAGGATTAGAAATATTTCACAATCAATGTCAAAATACTTAACAATCAATATAAACTTAACGATGTACAATAAATAAAAATAATGACTCTCAAACTGTGAATAGTTAATATTTCAAATCTATATACTTATATCTGAAAACTAAAAATATCGTTAATCTAATCATTATTTTCACTCAAGTAAATAAATAAAACATATAATTACATCATTAAAAATGAAAGAAAAATAGAAGCGCTTGGGATTTTGGCAAGCACCGAAGTTCATGTCCTCTGGCTTGTTAATTGTCCTCGTCTGAAGCAAAGTCATCACTTTTCAGTGGCAGGATGGAAAAGAGGGGTCAAGTCTGGTCTCGCGCGATGGGGAAGAAGAGGGCACAGCGTGCGATGCTCCAAGAGTCGTCAGAAGTTGAAAGCGAAGGATATAATTGGGCAACGCAGAAGCAGGAGGAGGAGAACGCCAATTGAACGAGAGAAATGGCAAGTTCTTTTGACAGTTATGGAAGGTTTGTTTAGATATAAATGTTCAAAGAGTTTGGGGACGGATCTTGGGGATTTTAGATTGGGGGATTGAAGATTTACCCTATTATTAATTCACTGC
Source organism: Cyperus esculentus (assembly GCA_030179965.1). Taxonomy (NCBI): domain Eukaryota; kingdom Viridiplantae; phylum Streptophyta; class Magnoliopsida; order Poales; family Cyperaceae; genus Cyperus; species Cyperus esculentus. The sequence continues at coordinate 2,777,160 of JASGLE010000003.1, read as the reverse complement.
TGAGTGTTTGAAGATAACGCATTGCCTCGCCAATCATCCTCACATGAATCAATTCTGCACAGGACTATTCAATGCTGAATGTTAGATTTTTCTCTTATGGTGCTTGACTTTTTGCTTCCTCTCACTAACAGGTTCTTTCTTTTCTTGATGTCACCCCTCTTCCTTTTCTGATGAAAATGTCATGGCTCTTCAATTCTTCATACCTTCTGATTCTCTCTTTCCTTCTCTGTTAAACTTTCAAACTCCATCTGAATTGTCCTTCCTTTGTTCCTCCCCTATCCATGGCTGAGTTGACAGTTGTGGGATGGGTAGTCTCCCCTCTGATTAAACGACTCAACGAAGAAGCGTTGTCCTATTTGAGAAAAATGAAATCCCTCATGTCATGGAGAAATGGAAAAATGTGTTAGCCCCACTCCGATATGCTGATCGAGCTGCTAGCAGAATATTGGTGACTACTCAGATGATGTTTGTGCCAAATATATTTAACTCGGTAGATCCTCTTTTTCTAAGTAGACTAACAGATAGGGAAGAATGGTCGGTATTAAAAATGTTTGCTCTTGGAGGGAAAAACTCAAAGGCCAACGAAGAACTAGAAAAAATAGGACGACAGATTGCTGATAAGCTGGAGGGCTCTCCTTTGGCTGCTAAAGTTGTGGGTGGGATGTTAAGGGCAAAACCAACTCGAGAATTTTGGAAGGAGATCTTAAGCAACAAGGACATGTATAATAATAGTACCTCAACAGTAAGGGCAAGTTTTGCCAAGCTGCCTGAGCAATTGCAACGATGTTTTGCATACTGTAGCATATTCCCGAGGAGTTGGAGGCTTGACCGCAAAAGGTTAATTAACATGTGGATTGCTCATGATTTCATTGAGTCTCAAGTAAGTCAAGACAAGAGCCTAGAGGATTTGGGCTTAGAATACTTCAATGAGCTTAAGAGGAAATCTTTTTTGAGTCTCTGAAGCCAGGCCGAAGAACATATTATGTCATACACGACACAGTTTATGACGTAGCATTGTCTGTTTCTACAGAATGCATGAGAATTGAAGCCGACCAGTCAAAGAATGCGCCCCATTCAGTTCGACATTTATCAGTCTGCGCTGATAGGTTATTACAACTTCAGAATCAGTGTGAACTGAAAAGGCTCCGAACTATGGTCATTCTAAAAAATAGTTCCCACACCCTGGAGCAAATCGAAGAGGTACTTATTAAAGAGTTAAGTAGCTTACGTGTTCTAGATATCAGCGACTCTGTTGTAACTGTCTTGCCTGAAAACGTGGGACGAATGATTCATTTGAGATACTTCGCACTTTGTAAAACCGTTAGTGTGCTTCCCCAGTCAATTGCCGATCTGCTCCACCTACAAACTTTACATATTCCATGGGAATGTGAGATCCAAAAGCTTCCTATTGGAATCAACAGGCTCATCAACATGCGACATCTGGATGTTGATCCCAAGTGCATTGTAGATATAAGTTCCATTGGGCGTATGGTGAACCTTAATTGCTCGATAGAGTTTTATGTTAAGAAAGATGACGGTCATAATTTGGAAGAATTACAAAATATAGATAAAATCAATGGGAAACTCACCATTAAAAATCTCGAAAATATTGTTGATGGGAAAGAATCATGTAAAGCTAATCTGAAAAAGAAAAGCTGTGTGAAGGTCATGAACCTAGAGTGGAGCCCGGGAGTTAGAACCCAACCCTGCGCTGTAGAATTTGAGGTGCTAGAAAATCTTGAGCCTCATCCAAATCTTCAAGAGCTTTACATAATGAGGTACTTTGGTAACAAATCACCTCAATTGTTAAAGAAAGGGGTGCTAAACAATTTGAAGAAAATATACATCATCAATTGCAGGAGATGGGAGGTTCTTCCTCCATTGGGTCATCTTCCTGCCTTAAAGATTTTACATGTTAAAGAAATGTATTCAGTGGAACAGGTTGGCCCGGATTTCTATGGTAATGACGAAGAAGCATTTCCCAATCTTCAAGAATTGGAGTTTGATGACATGCCTCAGTGGACTGAGTGGTGGCCAGGTTTTAATAGCTTGTCATTCCCCAAGCTTAAAAAAATGAAAATTTTGAACTGTCCTAAACTAATGAAAGTACCACCAGTCCCAGTTGCAGTGACAGCAATTGAGGCAAAGCGAAATGGTTTTGTTTCTTGGTTGAAGATGCGTCCATACCATTCATCGAGACCTGACAAACTTTTATTAGAAACATCTTCCCTGACAATTTTTGGTGAATTACTTAGCGATGAGCATGCAAAGTATATACAAGTGCTGACTATATGCCAATGTGAAGAAACAGTAAAAACAGCTGCTGGCAATAAAGTCCTTGCCTCTGTGGAAAGATTGCGTATTTGCCAGAGTGGGTTTGTAGATGATGAACTGAAGACTCTTCTGCAGGAGATGAAAGCCCTTGTTACACTAGAAATAATAGATTGCCCTGGTGTAGAAACTCTACAACTTCCTGGTGGGGAAAATGTTCTTGAGGAGTTGCGGGTCGAGAACTGTAAAATGTTTTCCTCTCTGGTTTCCTTACAAAGCTCGCAATTGTTACAAATTATGATAGTTGAGAGGTGCCCCAAATTTACATTGGCTTCTCTCCCTTCTGACCAAAAGACCCTTTCATCTCTGAAGAAATTCAGCATACTGCATTGTCCTGAATTTCAGTCCTTACCAGATAATGGATTTCCTCAATCACTTGAGTGCTTTGAGTTAATTGGGTGTGGAAAAAATCTTACAAAGAGTTTGTATGAAAGAGAAGGCTCTGACTGGAAAAAGATTTCTGGTGTCTTGAATGTGGTGGTTCGCTAATAAGGTCTGTGCTATCTTTGTGCTTAATTTTCTAAAATTTTATCCCACTCATAATTGAATGTCTATGCCAACTACCTGTAGGTATAGGTAGCCTTTGGTTTCGAAGAAGAATGGTTTTTCCATTTGAAACAAAGAAGTCTTAAAATCACCAGATTTGCTTATTCAAGTTTTCCCAAGTACAGAGTTAAATACCTTGAAGATGTCCTTAATGCCAGTATCAGTTGGTTGTAAGAAACAATCAGGCCTTTAAAAAAGAGGAAGAAGATGATACCTGCAATATTAGAGAATTTCTTAGCAATTGGCACAAAATAATATCAGCTCTGGACCTCATAATTTCTGTTGTATGAAATAAAAGCACCATTTGTCTTTTGATCCAGTTATGTTTGTTTGCTTACTGTTTTTATCTTTTGTAAATAACAGATCTTGGAACTACTCCATGCATGCTACTTCTATAATTCAGTTTAAACCTGTTTATTACTACATCTGTACCATACATGTATCAATTTGCATGTATATTGGACTATTATAGTTTTTGTTTGTTGAATTTGTATTCTTCTTAAGATTGGCACACAGTTATTAGTGATTTCTGAAGCTGGTTTTTTCTTCAATTAACCTCTTCCTATGAAGTTTCAGTGAGCTCCATCATCTCCTGTGGCTCCACCACCATCTCCACCATGTAATCCAAAAGATCTCTTTTTTCAAACTTCTTGTATCTGCTTTCTGCTGGTACCAGTTAGCCACCATTTATAATATGGAACCTTATTCAGTTTCTACAAGGGTAGATTTCACATGAGATCACCAAAATTTCTCATTTTTGATACATTGGCATAACCTGTTGTTTTGTAGAAACTCAAATTTTAATTTGTACCAATTTGGTCACTTTATCTAATAAGATTTAACAATGTTATAATGTACACATATGTCGCTGACAAGTAGTTCTTGTAATATGCAATTTGTGTGGATGGTTTTATATCACAGTGTGAATAAGCTATCTATTATAAGCTTGTTCTCCAACAGTACTATTCTTCAATACTGACAGCAGGCTTTTGAAGCATATCAACCTACTTTACCTCTATTTATAGAAATTATGTTTGTGGTTTCTAGTGATATCCAGTTGTTTTTGTACCATACAACCACATTCTAAGAAATTACAAACTAGATACCATGTGAAATATTTACAAAATGACTGGTGTTGGAGCTCAAAATACCCAGCAATTCGAAAAACATTTATCACACGAGCCTTCCGATAACTGACAAGCTTATGCAAATAGCAAAAGAAGCCATAAAATCCAGAAAATGGCATAATCGCTGCAGTACTAATTTCTACTGGCACATTTAGATACAGGTTACTAATTCGGTTCAGTTTTGAGGTAAACACTGACCATACATACAATTGCAGAGTGCATTTAACAATCTATATGCTGGGAATTTTGAGGATGAGGCAGTACTGCTATGAACAATTCAAATGCAATAGTTCATGGACCAATTTGAACCAAAATAGTTCAGAGACCGATTTGAACCAAATGCAATAGTTAAGGGACCAAAATCAGACTTTTATTTATTATTTTTATAAGAGGAATCTATTGACAATCTAGACGATAAGTTTCTTAAATAATTTTAAAAAATTCATGAAGTTTCTTGAAGATAAAAAATATTAATGGATGCATTATTTAACTTATTGACTAATAGTGTTCTAAATTTCAATCAATTTGAACATCGTTTAATGGCTTATCAAAATTTTATACATTTTTTAACGGTTGTAATTTAGAGTCTTTGAAGAGCTACCAAAACATCACTTAAATAGAATATGATTGAAAACATAATCAAATTATAAATTAAACAATATCCTATATGCCTTTTTTCTATTTTATAGAATTTTTTAATGACTTTTTACAATTTTATGTAGAAATACAATTATCAAAGTTGTTAATATAAACCTTGTCAATATAAAGCTTAGGATCTTGACACATATTTTATCTCGAGTCTTCAGAAACTTGATAACCACTCTCAAAAATAAATTCACAAAAAATTGAAGAATATAGTATTTCACAAACATGTTCATATACTTATATCTGGAGTTCTAAAATCGTACCATTCCGTGTCCAAAAATGTCGTGCCTCCGTACCGTGTCGTGCCGTGTCTTTTTTTTATTAATATTTTTTTCGTGCCGTGCCGTGCCGTGCCGTGCCAAAAATTGGAAGGAGGAGGCAAGGCACGGATAAGATACACCGTGTCTATCGTGCCGTGACTTATTCGTGTCGTGTCCAATCGGATACATGACCTACCGTGTCGTATCTACGTGTCTTAACCGTGCTAAACGTGCTGACTCGTTTCGAACATAAAAACTTAAAAAATTCCAAAAAACATAAAAGGTTTAAATAAATTAAAATTTAACCCAAAAAAATCATTAAATTATTTTTTTTCAAAATTCAGAATAAAAAATTTAAAATGCATAGTAAAATATTAAATAGTATCATATACTAAGAAAATTGTCTTAATTAATAATTACATAATGTTTTATAAATTACCATTCCTATTTTTTTAGGCTTTGAGACTGGTTATGTTTGAAACATAGACGGAATTATTACCTGTGTCCTACCCTTATCCTACCCGTAACCTATCCATGCCTACCTGTGTCCTATCTGTTCCTACCTGTGCCACCTATGTTATTTATGCCGTGTCTGTCGTGTCCCGTGCCGTGTCTGACAACCGTTCCGTGTCGTGCCGTTTTTTTGTGTCGTTCCGTACCGTTTCTGGAACACTATGAGTGTCGTTCCGTGCCGTTCCAAAATTTTCAAAACTCAGACACTATGCGTGCCGTATCCGTGCCCGTGCCTTACCCGTACCCGTGCCATTCCGTGCCGAAATTGGCTACGGCGTGCCATTTTTTAGAACTCTACTTATATCTTGGTGGTATTTCAATTTTTATGAAATTTGAGTGTCATATGATGCTTTGTCAGGAACTATTAAGTTGTATTGTATGATAATTACAACGGTCTAAGTTTCATGATTTTTTATAGGAAATAATTAACACTCAAATGAATAAAACTTGAAGCACAATCAATCTATAAATATATTATTTACCATGTTTGCAAAAGATTTTGAATTTTTAATATTTTTGTATGAACTTATTTAAGAGTGATGGTAAAAATGATCAAGATAATTAGTTATCAACTTTTAAATGTGCACTGATCGTAATTATCCTACTTAAAACAAAAGATCGTAATTATTATCCTCCTATGCCCTCCTGGAAGCTTAAGAACCGCATGACAATTTGACAAAAGTACTCCTTAATAGGCCTCGAGCTTGTAATTTGTTGGGCCAGAAAAGCTCAATTGGAATGATATTGGCCTCTTTCTGGTGTAAAGTGGGTCTTAATTGCAGGTAACCAGCGGGCCGCCGCATCTCTCTTTTAGCCTTCTTCTGTTGCGAAATCCGGAACTAGGAACTCACATCGCAAGATTAGTCCCACAGGGAGAAGGGAAAGGTTTGAGCAATGAGTTATAAGAGGAGAAGCGGTAGCATCATTGTCTCTTCGGAGACATCCGATAAAATTGGAACGATACAGAGAAGATTAGCATGGCCCCTGCGCAAGGATGACACGCACAAATCGAGAAATGGTCCAAATTTTTTTCTCATTTACTGATTCCTTTTTTTCCTTCTCGTTGCTCTTGAATCCTGATTTCGTTTGTTTTCCTCGTTTTCTTCTTCCTCTCTGAATTTTAACCTGCTTTAGTTCTACTCTTTCAACCCTTGTTAACATTCCAGCTGCGGATCGAGATTCACCGATCCGTTTTTCTCTCCGACTTAAATCACATTTGATTTAGCTTTTTGCTAGTTTGAGCTTACTTTTCTTCTGATTTACATCGGTTTAATTGCTTGATGTTCGATTCAGCTGTGTTTTGCTGTTATTACTGAATTGCATTTGTATTTCCTTTTCCGTTTAGTTTAATTCTGTTCTCTTTGCTTCCTGCGTGCATTCATGGTACCTGTTGAATTGTTCATAACAGTACTGCCTCATTCTCAAAATTCACAGCATATATATTGTTAAATGCATGTTGCAATTAAGCGTATGGTCAGTGTTTCCCTTGAAATGGAACCGAATTGGTAACCAGTATTTAGATGTGCTGGTAAAAATTTCCTTGAAACAAGAAGATTAGAATGTTCCTGTACTTTGGTTATGCACAACAGTACTACTAGTGCAGCAATTGTGTCTTTTTCTGAAATTTATGGCTCCTTAGTGTTTTTACGTAGCTTGTCAGTTATCAGAAGGCGTTTGGCAAAGAAAAAAAAAAAATAAAAAAGTTATCAGAAGGCTCATGTGATTAATGTTTTTGTGAATTACTGGGTATTTTGAGCTCCAAAACCAATCATTTTGCAAATATTTCACATGATATCTAGTTTGTAATTTCTTAGAATGTGGTTGTATGGTACCAAAACAACTATGCGAACTACTTGCGGGCAATGTATGTATACTTTACATCGTTGTTAGATCTTTTTGGATAAACTGACCATATTGGTACAAATTAATTGAGTGACTTCTGAAAGATATAAGGTTATGACTAACGTTTTAAAAATGGAAAGTATGGTGATCTTATGTGAAATTTACCCTTTTTATTGAAAAAAGTGGGATTATTGCAGCCCGCCGATTGTTGAAACAGGATTATGGTTTTATATTATAATTGCTGGCTAACTGGTACCCTGAAGCATATACCAAGACGAAGCAGATACGACGAGTTTGTAAAAAGAGATCTTTGGATTCCAAGGTGGAGATGGTGGCAGAGCCACAGGAGATTGTGGAGCTCACTAAAACTTCATAGAAAGAGGTTAGCTGAAGAAAATTAAGAAAAGAAAGAAACAGCTTAACAAATCACTAACAACTGTGCATCAATTTTAAGATGAATACAACTTCAACAGGCAAAAATTATAATATTACAAAATCCAAATACATGCAAACTGATAGACGTACTACAATTGTATTAATTAACAGCTTTAGACTGAATTATAGAAGTAGCATGCATGGAGTGGTCCAGATATCTGTTAGTAAAAAAAAAAAAGAAACAGAGAAAAAGAATAAGCAAACAAACAGAACTGAATCAATAGAAAAAAATTATGCTTTTTTTTTTTTTCATACAGCAGAGATTATGGGATCCACAGCAGGTTTTTGTTTTCTGAGTACCAGAGCAAGAATTGGCTGCCATATTCAAAGAAATTCTCAAATTTTGCAGGTATTATTTTTTTTTTTTTTACCCCTTTTTTGAAGTTCTCTTCATTGTAGCCTAATTGATTCTTACAACCAGTCAAGTCTAATACTGGTGTTAAGGACTTCATCTTCAATCTTTTCAAGTTCTGTACTTGGCAAAACTTAAATAAGTAAATCAGAAAATTTTAAAACTTCTTCTTCTTCTTTTTTTTTTAAATTGAAAATCATTTGTCTTTGAACCAAACGCCCGGTCATGCTCATACCCAGTAGTTAAATGAACCAGCCCAAGACCTATTGCAGTACAGTGCTGCATATACCTACGGGTAGTTGGCGTAGACAGATTCAAGAATGCATAACACAAATTTTCAATAAAGGATGGGCAAGGGTAGCACGAACCTTCTTAATAGCGAACCACCACATTCAAGACACCAGAAATCTTTTTCCATTCAGAGCCTTCTCTTTCATCCAAACTCTTTGTAAGATTTTTGCCACATCCAATCAACTCAAACCACTCCAGTGATGGAGGGAATCCATCATCTGGTAAGGACTGAACTTCAGGACAATGCAGTATGCTGAATTTCTTCAGAGATGAGAGGGTCTTTAGGTCAGTAGGGAGAGAAGCCAATGTAAATTTGGGGCATCTCTCAACTACCATAATTTGTAAAGATTGTGAGCTTTGTAATGAACCCAGAGAGGAAAACATTTTACAATTCTCAACACGCAAATCCTCAAGAACATTTTCTCTTGTTGGAAGTTGTAGAGATTCTATTCCAGAGCTATCTATGATTTCTAGGGTAAGAAGGGCTTTCATTTCCTGCAGAAGAATCTTCAGGTCATAATCTACAAACCTACTCTGGCAAATACGCAATCTTTCAACAGAAGCAAGGGCTTTATAGCCTGCAGCTGTTGTTACTGGTTCTTCACATTGACATATAATTAGCCCCTGTATATACTTTGCAAGCTCATCGCAAAGTAATTTATCAAAAATTTTCAGGGAAGATGTTTCTAATAAAAGTTTGTCGGGTCTTGATGAATGGTATGGACGCAACTTTAAGTGAGAAACAAACCCAGTTCGCCTGGCCTCAATTGCTGTCACTGCGACTGGGACTGGTGGTACTTTCACAAGTTCAGGACAGTTCAAAATTTTCACTTTTTTAAGCTTGGGAAATGACAAGCTATTAGCACCTGCCAACCACTCAGTCCACTGAGGCATGTCATCAAACTCTAATTCTTGAAGATTAGGGAATGCTTCTTCATCATTACCATAGAAATCTGGGCCAACCTGTTTCACTGAGTACATTTCTTTGACATGTAAAATTTTCAAGGCAGGAAGATGACCCAATGGAGGAAGAACCTCCCATCTCCTGCAATTGATGATATATATTTTCTTCAAATTGTTTAGCACCCCTTTCTTTAACCATTGAGGTGATTTGTTACCAAAGTACCTCATTATGTAAAGCTCTTGAAGATTTGGATGAGGCTCAAGATTTTCTAGCACCTCAACTTCTACAGCGCAGGGCTGGGTTCTAGCTCCTGGGCTCCACTCTAGTTTCATGACCTTTACACAGCTTTTCTTTTTCAGATTAGCTTTGCCTGATTCTTGCCCATCAGAAACATTTTCGAGATTTTTAATGGTGAGTTTCCCATCGATTTTATCTATATTTTGTAATTCTTCCAAATTATGCCCGTCATCTTTTTTAACATGAAATTCTATCAAGCAATTAAGATTTACCATACGCCCAATGGAACTTATATCTGCAATGCACTTGGGATCAACATGCAGATGTCGCATGTTGATGAGCCTGTTGATTCCAATAGGAAGCTTTTGGATCTCACATTCGCGTGGAATATGTAAAGTTTGTAGGTGGAGCAGATCGGCAATTGACTGGGGAAGCACATTAACGGTCCTACAAAGTGCGAAGTATCTCAAATGAATCATTCGTCCCACATTTTCTGGCAAGACAGTTACATCAGAGTCACTGATATCTAGAACACGTAAGCTACTTAACTCTTTAATGAGTACCTCTTCAATTTTCTCCAGGGAATGGGAATTATTGTTTAGAATGACCAAAGTACGGAGCCTTTTCAGTTCACACTGATTCTGAAGTTGTAATAACCTATCAGCGCTGACTGATAAATGTCGAACTGAACGGGGCACATTCTTTGACTGGTCAGCTTCAATTCTCATGCATTCTGTAGAAACAGACAATGCCACGTCATAAACTGTATCGTGTATGACGTAACATGTTCTTCGTCCTGGCTTCAGAGACTCAAAAAAAGATTTCCTCTTGAGCTCATTGAAATATTCTAAGCCTAAATCCTCTAGGCTCTTGTCTTCACCTACTTGAGATTCAATGAAATCATGAGCAATCCACATGTTAACCAATTTTTTGCGGTCAAACCTCCAACTCCTCGGGAATATGCTACAATATGCAAAACATCGTTGCAATTGCTCAGGCAGCTTGGCAAAACTTGCTCTTACTGTCGAGGTACTGTTATTATACATGTCCTTGTTGCTTAAGATCTCCTTCCAAAATTCTCGAGTTGGTTTTGCCCTTAACATCCCACCCACAACTTTAGCAGCCAAAGGAGAGCCCTCCAGCTTATCAGCAATCTGTCGTCCTATTTTTTCTAGTTCTTCGTGGGCCTTTGAGTTTTTGCCTCCAAGAGCAAACATTTTTAATACCGACCATTCTTCACTATCTGTTAGTCTACTTAGAAAAAGAGGATCTGCCGAGTTAAATATCTTTGGCACAAACATCATCTGAGTAGTCACCAATATTCTGCTAGCAGCTCGGTCAGCATATCGGAGCGGGGCTAATACGTTCTTCCATTTCTCCGTGACATGTGGGATTTCATTTTTCTCATGACACACATTGTCCAAGACAAGCAAGATTTTTTTGGACATGACCATCTTTTTTAGCACCTGTTGAAGTCCCCCGAAGTTTAGAGCACCAACACGCTTCTCATTTTCCGCAGAATTTATGATCTCCCTGATAAGGTCAACCTCATCAAATTTTTCAGGAACAGAGACCCACATCGTCATATCAAAACACTTCTCAACCGCATGATCATTAAAAACAAACTGAGCTAGAGTTGTTTTGCCTATCCCAGAACCCCCAACAACTGCAACAACAGGAATAGACTTTCCATTGCTTTGGCCTGATGAGCCAATCAGCCTGGAGATGAGAGCCTGGTGCTCTGCCTGACGACCAATCAGTTCATCCTCAGAAGCAACAGAACCGATAAGAAGTGGGCCCGACGAACCAGCAGCAGCAGGGTCAACAACATGACTGGACCCAATTGCGTCAAGAGTAGCAACACCAACAAGGCCCTTGTAGCTTTTCTCCATGGCATCCAGCTTCTGGAGCAAACTCTTGAGCTTGGTGATGGGTTTATCCATTCCAAACATTCTCTTAACTGTTCTACCAGAGTTTGAGAGAGACCGGCTGACCTTGGACTGGCTGCCGGCTTTGAGTGCAAGGTACGAGAACTCGTCGAGAACATCATCAATTTCATAGACAGCATCGTTGAGCTGCTGCAGCCAAGCCTCGTGGTTTGGGTCCTTTGTCTGGGTCTTCAGCCAGGACCTCTCCACCGTGCGAGCGGCGGCATGAATACGAGTCAGAGAGGAAGCGAGGCGCTCAAGCGATTCAGTCGGCCCTTTGAACCACTTGTACTGGTCTGCAGCATAGGACAGCGCTTCCTCGTTGAGTCGTTTGATCAGAGGGGAGACTACCCATCCGACTATCGTCAGTTCAGACATGAATGGATGACAATTCAAAAAAAAGTGAAAGGTGTACCTTATCTGTTCAAGAACATAAATTAAGAAATAAAAAGTATGGAAGGAAGAGGCAAGAAGCAAGGAGTCAAGCAAGAGAACAAAGTCAAACACTCAACAATATGGAAAAAGGTACATGTCATCTACCAAATTGACTGATGCTTGGCTGGGTGGGCCTCCAGACGCGTTTTTCTGCTGTTTGAAATGCATATTAGTACTTTCAAGTTGCTGTTAACACTCAAGCTAAATTTCAAATAAGAATTTCAAATAGGAAGAGAGAAAGAGAGACTATAGAACTATGTTCTTATATTTCTTTTTCATAACATATTATAATATATATTTGATACATGGCACAACATTCCTATTTATAGGTTACAAAGTCGGTTCAAAGCAAAAACCGTCATATCTATCAAAGTACGACTCAAATACAACTAAGCAAAATACAATTAAAATACAACTAAGATACAACTCAAGTACAACTAAGAATTCAATTTCAAATTTGCTTCTAACTATCATGATAAGAATTCAATTTCAACTTTGGCACCCGCCATTTTTTACTTTAGACATTTCCTTTTCACACTTATATTTGAGTTTAATTAACAGATTCCTCCCTTAAACTCAAATTTCTTCCATCCTTCATTCCCATCTTTGTCTTATAGTAATTGAATAGCTTCGTTGGTAGCGCCTTCGTGAAAATATCGGCCGCTTGATCACGACTTGCCACATGATTTATGTGCACATCTTCATTCTTAATATATTCCCGGATAAAATGGAAACGAACATCTATGTGTTTGCTTCTCTCGTGATGCACCGGACTCTTTGCTAATTCAATTGTTGATTTATTATCGATTTGAATCTCGGTTGCCTCATGTTGCGGGAGTTTCAGCTCGTGTAGTAGATTCCTTAACCAAATTGCGTGTCCAACACACCATGATGCTGCTACGTACTCTGCTTCACAAGTTGACAATGTTACTATCGGCTGCTTCTTGGAGATCCATGTGAATGCGGTGTCTCCCATATAGAACACATAGCCCGATGTGCTCTTCCGATCATCTACATCTCCACACCAATCACTGTCCGAGTAGCCCATCAATTTGTATTCATTCGACTTTGAATAAAATAATCCGAGTGACTCTGTTCCTTTGATGTATTGGAGTATTCTCTTAATCGCCTTCCAATGCAAATATGTTGGCTCCTCCATGAATCGGCTCACCACGCTGACGCTATATGAGATATCCGGTCTTGTGCATGTCAGATACCGCAAGCTTCCAACTAAGCTCCGGTATTTGCTTGCATCTACACGATCTCCTCCCTCAAACTTAGAGAGCTTTGCACCGAGCTCCATCGGTGTTGACACGGGGTTGCATTCATCCATCTTGCTTTTCTTCAGGATATTTTTCGCATACGCTTCTTGGGACACAAATATTCCTGTTTTATCTTGTCTAACTTGTAGTCCAAGAAAATACTTCATTAACCCCAAATCTGTCATCTCAAATTCTTGAGTCATCACCTTTTTGAATTCTTTTATCATATTCTCATCATTCCTCATGAATATGAGATCATCAACGTACAAAGCAACATATAATAAATTACATTCCTTTTCCTTCACATATAGTACATGTTCGTATGGACACTGCACGAACGCGTTCTTCTTAAGATATGAGTCAATTCGGGTATTCCATGCTCGAGGGGCTTGCTTCAGGCCATAGATAGCCTTCTTTAATTTCAGTACTTTCGTCTCCTCATCGGCCTTCATGTACCCGGGTGGTTGCTCGACATATACTTCTTCAAGCACTGATGAGTCTTAATTGTACTCTATTTTATATCGGGATTTATCTATTAAATTATACATTTTCATTTAGTTTTGAGTTAATTTAGTTTAGTTTTTGTGTCAAGTTCGAGATGCTGCCGCATTCGTGATTTTGATTGCAGATATGAAGAATTGGAAGAGATTTGGACACGAAACAAGAAGACCGAAGAAGACAGACGAGACTCGAACTTATTGAAGAAAACTACAGCAAATTCGGACCGAAACAATTCAATTCGGACCGAATTTTATGTCGAGACAGAGAAGAAATTCGGACCGAAACAATTCAATTCGGACCGAAATTGTGTGGTTTGAACCAGTAAAGATCTGCAGGAATTTCGGACTGAATTTATTCCTGCCATAATGACCATGCTGTATTAATTCGTCATTTCGAGTGGGATTTCTTCCGAATATGAGAAAACCCAAAACATGAAAGTTGTAGCTCTTTTCGCTATCTTTCTACAGAATTTTGAATCACCTCATTTGGACCTGTATTGAGGAAGTTATGGTCGAAATACCACAGCATATCAATCTTACCAGTTCGGGGGCGGACCGCCGGGTGGTTCTGCATCATTTATTGATATATTTAGGCAACCTTTGGTCTGTTTTTGGGTCGATTTTTATATATATAGACTTCCCTTCTCTTCTAGAGAGTCTGATTGGTATCTTGAGAACTGAATTAAGAACAAGAACTAGGGTTAGGGGAATTTTGGAGAGAAACTTGGAGGTCGGAATCGGGAATTCTCGCGATATCTCGGTGTTTGGTTTCTTCTCCCCTTTTTCTCTCTTTTCTTTATCTCTTACTTGAACATGGAACTTGATTTGTTTCTTGTAGCCATGAGAGGCTAATCCCCTCTCTAGGGATGTAGGTTTTAGTTGAACTTGTAGTTGTTAATTTTACTTGGATAATGTTTTTAATTGCTATGTTGTGATTTTATTTCTTTGTTTAATTTCTCATGTGTTGCTTAATCGTTGTGCATGAAATCTTAGAAACTAGGGTTAGGATTAAACAAATTCAACTTTAGTTTTGGAATTGAAGAAATAAAATTAAGTTAGGCGAGATACTTAACCGTGGAGCATTAACTTAAGAGATCTCGGTAATTAACCATTAATTGTGCGAGGTACTTAATCGTGAAGTATGATTTAGGAATTTTACCAATTTGTATCATGAACTTAATGAACCATATACTTGTAGGTGAGGAACTTAATCGTGAAACCGGAGAGTTTTGATACGGTATTAAGCCAAGAAATTGTAGTTTAGTACCAATATTTATTGATACCCTCTCACAACAATTCAATTAAAAGTGTTAGTCGAGTAAATTGCATCTACAGGGGATACGAAACCGAAGTCTCTAGATCATGTTTTATCGAGTCCTACCAATTGTCGCTAGTGTTTATTTAATTAGGATTTATTTTCTTTTGCAAAACCAGAAAATTGATTAGTCTAGATCGGTAGTTTAGGTTAGAAATTAGTGCATTACGTGTTGTCCCTGTGGTTCAACACCTGACCACTACATCGATAGGTTCATACGCTTGTGAACCAAACCGTTTTAGTGCTAGGGATTATTAGTGTTGATATTTCACATCAAGCACGCCATTCAAAAATATTGATTTCAAGTCCATTTGATATATTGACCAATTAAATTGAGCTGCCTGCGATATGAGAAGTCGAATTGTCTCCATTCTTGCAACCGGAGCAAAGACTTCATCATTGTCGTTACCGGCCTTTTGTCGATACCCTTTTGCAACGAGTCTTACCTTGTACCTCTCTATTTTTCCTTGGGCATTTACCTTCTTTTTGTATACCCATTTAACTTCTATGGGTTGATGACCTTCCGGCAACTCTACCAGCTCCCAAGTGCTATTCTTTTCAATAGCAACGATCTCTTTATCCATCGTAGCTTACCATTTCTTATCTCTAATAGCTTGCTAAAATGTGATATTCTCAGCATCTGCTAGTAGACACACCAAGTGCACCTCACTCGTTGATTCGTATAGGTCTTGCAAACTTCTCATTCTTGGTTCTCTTCGTTCTTCATCATCGGATGAAAGTGCATCAGTTTGAGTAATTGGCGGTGAAGTAGTTATAATTGTTGGAGCTTCCTTCACATTTTCTTGAGGCATCTCTTCCATCGACTCTCAGTTCTACGTGCTTTCTTCATTCACCTGCACATCTCTGCTCACGGTCACTTTCTTTTCAATTGGGTCGAATAACCTGAAAGCTTTCGTCTTCTCATCATATCCTATGAACACATATCTTTTACTTTTATCATCTAGCTTTGTTCTTCTTTGATCTGGTACGTACACGTAGGCCACTTGAACACAGTTCTACGTGCTTTCTTCATTCACCTGCACATCTCTGCTCACGGTCACTTTCTTTTCAATTGGGTCGAATAACCTGAAAGCTTTCGTCTTCTCATCATATCCTATGAACACATATCTTTTACTTTTATCATCTAGCTTTGTTCTTCTTTGATCTGGTACGTGCACGTAGGCCACACTACCAAATATCTTGAGATGTGACATAGTTGGTTTGATCCCACTCCAAGCTTCTTGTGGTGTTATATTCGTCAATTTTGCATGCGGACATCGATTTTGTACATATACGGTGCATTGTACCGCTTCCACCCAAAATTCTTTCGGCATATTCTTGCTTTTCAACATTGACCGAACCATGTCGAGAATGGTCCGATTCTTCCTTTCTGCTACACCATTTTGTTGAGGCGAGTAGGGTGCAGTCAAATATCTCTTAATTCCTTGTTCTTCACAAAAATTTGTGAAGGCAGTTGACATGTATTCACCACCTCTATCCGATCGCAACGCCTTAAGACAATAGCCCGTCCTTTTTTCAACCATCACCTTGAACTTCTTGAAAGTTTCGAGTGCTTCAGATTTCTCTTTAAGGAAGTACACCCATGTCTTTCTTGTGTAGTCATCAATGAAAGTGATGAAGTATCTCTTTTCTCCAAATGATTTAGGTGTGATCGGGCCACATATGTCTGTATGAATCAACTCGAGAATATTCTTTGCACGATATTCTGCTCTTCTAGGAAATGAATTCCTTGCTTGTATGCTGAGTACACATCCTTCACAAAATGATCTCGAGTAGTCCATGTCAGGTAGCCCATGGACCATGCCTTTCTTGGCTAGTTCTCTTATGTAGTCTTGGTTCAGGTGTCCGAACCATAAATGCCACAGCGAGACTTTGTCCATCATATGGATCTTCAAACATTTCTCTCGCACGTTCCTCAAATTGAGTTTGTACATGCGATTCTTGGCCATTTCAATACGAGCAATTAAGCAGCCTCTTTTATCCTTCAATTGCATCGACCGGTCTTTCATAAAAATCGAATAGCCCTTCTCCATAAGTTGCCCCATACTTGGGATATTGCTTTTCATGTTCGGCACATAGTACACATTTTCTATTGTACTTTCTTTCCCATTATGGAAGAAACAAACTTTACCTCGTCCTTTTACACTGATCTTTGACGCATCACCGAATGACACGTGTCCATCTTTAATTTCTTGCATCTCCACAAATAGATGTTTGCGCCCGCACATATGGTTGCTGGCACCGGTGTCGAGATACCACACTGTGTCGCTTCCGGGAGTGGTATCATCATACGCCATCAAGAGGACACCGTCATTTCTTGCCTCTTCTGTCACGAGATTCGTGCTCTCTTCTACCTTCTTCAGAGATCTAGAGTTCTTTGCATAGTGTCCATATTTGCCACAATTGTAACATTCGACATTCGGACGGTATGCACGGTCGCCCCCTCCGTGACCGCGTCCTCTACCACGCCAATTATATTGACTTCTCTCTTCTTTATTTTGTTTTTTCTTCTTGTTCATGGCCGCGTCCTCTACCGCGACCATATCCATGACCTCCATAGCCGCCACGGCCTCGTCCTCGACCTTGTCCTCTTCCTCCTTTATCATTAAAGGAAACTTTTGTTTGCAAAGCTTGCTCTACCGGCTCTTGCTGGCTTCTCTTCATTCTCTCTTCATGCGTTAGCAATGATCCATTCAACTCATCGATCGTCATGGACTCCGTGTCTTTTGATTCTTCAATTGCTACCACCACATGATTGAATTTAGAATTGAGAGAACGCAATATCTTCTCTACAACTCTTACATCTTGCATCTTTTCGCCAAGCCTCTTCATTTGATTCACTGCTGCCAACACTCGAGTAAAATAGTCTCCAATGGACTCACTCTCCTTCATCACAATCGATTCAAACTCACCCCTTAGAGTTTGTAGTCATACCTTTTTTACCTTTTCACCTCCAACCACCGAGTTGGGAAGAATTTCCCATGCATCCTTCGCTTGCGTTTCATTGGCGACCTTCTCGAACATGTCGTCATCCAACCCCTGATGGATGATACTTAGAGCGCCTTGATCCGCTTTTCTCTTTTTCTGCAAGGCACCCAATTGAGCTAGCGTAAGCCCCGCGTCATCTTCGGGATCTTTGAAGCCGTTCTCGACAATATCTCAAAAGCTATAAGCGCCGATGATAGCCTTCATCCGCAGCGACCATTTATCGTAATTGGTTTTGGTTAGAACTGGATATTGGAAGGAAATACTAGGATTTTTGGTGGCCATGTTAACCCCGCTCTGATACCAATTTGTTAACACTCAAGCAAAATTTCAAATAAGAATTTCAAATAGGAAGAGAGAAAGAGAGACTATAGAACTATGTTCTTATATTTCCTTTTCATAACATATTACAATATATATTTGATACATGGCACAACATTCCTATTTATAGGCTACAAAGTCAGTTCAAAGCAAAAACCGTCATATCTATCAAAGTACAACTCAAATACAACTAAGCAAAATACAACTAAAATACAACTAAGATACAACTCAAGTACAACTAAGAATTCAAAATTTGCTTCTAACTATCATGATAAGAATTCAATTTCAACTTTGGCACCCACCATTTTTGACTTTAGACATTTCCTTTTCACACTTATATTTGAGTTTAATTAACAGTTGCAGCATGTCTTCTTCTCACACAGCTATTTGCATTTGAATATATACTCAGAGCTATATAGGGAGTGCTTATCCTCTGCTGCGCAGTACAATACTGCACAGCGAATCAATAATGTGGATTATAGGGGTTTCTTGAGATTGAGTTGCGTGAATCTTAAAGCAAATCCAACTGCTAGAGTACTTGATGAGTCTTAATTGTACTCTATCTTATATAGGGTTTTATCTCTAAAACTATACCTTTTCATCTAGTTTTGAGTTAATTTAGTTTAGTTTTTATGTCAAGTTCGAGATACTGCCGCATTCTTGATTTTGATTGCAGATATGAAGAATTTGAAGAGATTTGGACACGAAACAAGAAGACCGAAGGAAGACAGACGAGACGCGAACTTATTGAAGAAAAACTGCAGGAATTTCGGTCCGAAATAAATCAATTCGGACCGAAATTGTGTGGTTTGAACCAGTGGAGAATCTGCAGGAATTTCGGACCGAAATTATGTTGAAACAGTGAAGAATTTCAGTCCGAATTGAATTATTTCGGTCCGAAATATTTGCTGACGAAATTTCTGTCTGAGCAGTTATTGAAGTTTTTAGGCAACCTTGGCCTATTTTTCTGGTTGGTTATATATATAGACTGCTCTTCTTTTCTAGGGGATCTCTGGTTAGCATCTTTGAAAAACTGAATTAGGAATTAGAACTAGGGTTAGAGAAGAACTTAGAGACTTGGAGATCGGAATCGGGAATTCTCGCGATATCTCGGTGTTTGATTTCTTCTTCCTTTTCTCTCTCTTTTCTTTATGTTTTGCTTGAACATGAGACTTGAATTGTTTCTTGTAGTCATGAGAGGCTAATCCCCTTTCTAGGGATGTTGGTTTGTAGTTTGAACTTGTAGTTTAATTTACTAGGATGATGTTTTTAATGTTATGTTGTGATTTTGTTTCTTGTTAAATTGCTTGTGTATTGTTTAATCGCTATGCATGATATCTTAGAAACTAGGGTTATGACTTGCCAAGTAAAACTCCTAGTTTTGAATTTAGGAAGCAAAATTAGGTTTATGATGAGATACTTAACCGTGAAATCGTGAATCTAGGAGAAATTGTTAATTAACTATTAATTATGCGATGTGCTTAACCGCGAAGTAAGAATTTGTAGTTGATTAATTGTATCAAGAACTTAATGAACATAAGCTTATAGGGTGAGGCACTTAATAGTGAAATCCAAGAGTTTGTGTACGGTATTAAGCCATTAAACTGTAGTTTAGTACCAACAATTGATTGATTCCCTCTCACAATAATATAATTAAAAGTGTTAATCGAGTGAATTAATTCTACAAGGGATAATTAAACCAATGTTCCTAGTTCAAGTTTAATTGAGTTTATCAATGTTGCTACCATTGGTTGTTAATTTAGAATTAATTCCCTTCAATCAAACCTTGAAAATCGAATTGTCTAGATCGGTGATCGAATTAATAACCAGTGCATTACGAGTTGTCTCTGTGGAATCGACACCCCTATACACTACACAGTAGGTTCATGCGCTTGTGAACCGAACCAAATTATGTTAGGGATTATTAGCAGATATTTCACATCAGTACTGCAAAGTAATTTACTGTGCAGTAGAGGATATGAATTGAAGCTATAGGTAGCTGCTACCAACTTTTCGAAAAAAGAATATTCCTGAGAGCTGACATATATCGTTTTAACTAGTAGCGGCGAGTAATATACTGGTAATGAATATTTCTTTTTTTTTCTTTTCGGATTATTAATATATTTAGAATTATCGAAGAACTTGTTAAATATTTATGAATAAAAGACTAACTGTACTCCAATTCTATACTCTTAACGTATCACAATTTCTACTGTCCTAACTAATAAGTCTTTATACCAAAAATATGAAGTCTTGATACATACCATATCAAGTGGCTAGTTTGGACTAATTTTCGAAACGTGTTAGATATAAATACTCAAAAGTCTAAACATCCAATGCATGCTAAGCTTTATAGTTTTAATTTCTTACTCTCATGTTTTTATACTTTATATATAAAGTCTCAATATATAACCCATCAAGTATCAATGTCTATCATATTAAAGTAATTACTTTGATCTAACATTCCGAAAATTTACGGATTTTGATTATAGTTGGTTAGGTACGAATTGAATTTTGAGCAACCTAATACCAATAATTATAGTTTGGTTACGGATTTTGTAAAATATGTTGGGTAAAACCCGATCCGACCAATTTGTTTAGATTTTTTTAAATAATTTATTATAAAGCTACAATATCTTCATAGAAATGTAATGACCTTTTGTTATACTTAAAATTTTTAATTGAAACTTCTTTTATTATATTTTTAATTAGTGTATATTTAATTTTTTGTTGTATTTTTCTCATCATAATTTAGTTATACTTATATTTTTTGACAATTAATATCTTAGATTGAAACCCACGAAACTCAACCACCAAAGTTGAAACCCAAATTGAACAATTTTTATTAATTGTTGGTTAGTTATGGATTGAAATTTGTACAACCGACTAGAATAATTTGAATTGCCAATCTATGCGAAACCCGACCAACCCTACCCGTTTACACCCCTACTTTGAAGTTTTAATATATTAAGACTTTTTGCACTAGTTTGACACTACAATCTTTAACACTGATTTGGCACTATAACTTTTGACATTTAATTTTTTTTCTATCGAATTATTTAATTATATAATTAAGTTTATTATGGATAGATAAAGCCGGGATGGTGGTTTTTCCTCAAATGAACAGTAACTCTAATCAATTGGGCCATCCGATCAAAATCCAATGACTCCCCTTCTCCACGCTGATGTGGACTGAGGTCATCTGATAAAAAATGACCAATTAGCTAACACTTTTTTCATTTTCCATATAAAGTACTTGTGGAATGAATACAATGTTAGTAGTATTGATAAAATCTGACCCGACCCGAAAAATCTGTTCGACCCGACCAAGTTTCAGGGAAAGTCAAATTGACTCGAACCGTGTTTCAAGAAAAGTCAGACTGACCCGAACCCGACCCGACCCGTGTTTCAGAATAAGTCAGACTGACCCGAACCTGACCCGACCCGAACAACCCGAAACCCGAGCTGATCGGGGAATAAAGGTACAAAATCTGACCAGACCCGAAAAACCCGCCCGACCCGAAAAAATGCTGACAGCCGTCAACCCGATACCCGACCCAACTGAAAAAATACCGGCAGCCGTCAACCCGATACTCGATTCGACCCGAACCCGACCCAACAATTTGCTACCTCTAATAGAAGTCTTTGCAAGCTGAACTAATAATGGGCAGCAGCGAACTTCAAAGTGTGGTAGAAGTATGGTATTGATGGTTAAATCATTCATCATTTTTCTTAATTTGTACTCAATTATACTGTGTATTAACTTACGACATTTAATCTTTATTTTCTTTACATATGTGTGAGAAAACGAAATGAAAAAAATATTTGCAAATTCGACATCACTATAGAGATGGTTATGTTTTTATTTATTTATTCATTTATAAACTGATTTTCTTTACTTAATATTGTTGTTTGGGGCAGTTCTTTTGCAAAATGTCAGTAAGACAACACTTTCTACTTATATAATAATTAATTGGGATCTAGCGCGAATTGTATGGTCGTGTTTTTATGATAATTTCTTTGTTGGGTTATATTTGAGAACAGACAATCCTCAAAAAATTGAATTACCACTCAGACTTGCTCATATTTTTTTCTTATTATTGTTAGCTACCTTTTGCAACTTAATTAACCGATAGAGTTTGCTAACTTCTATACTACTTTTCAAAAATCCAAAAAAATAGTTAAAAAACTTTAAAAATGGAAAAAAAAATTGGTAATTTATAAGGTTTCAATATATAGATTGCGTTGAGCGACTTGGATTGACCATTTGAGTTACGGTTTTTGACGACTCAAGCCGAAGCGTACTACCTCACTGCGCTTTGAAAATGTATTATTTCTATCTATTCTCAAATTGAATGAATTTTGAGACACAATCGATCCATAAGTAAATGAACATGGTTGTAAAAAATTTTCTATTTTTAAGATTTTTTATAAATTTATATGATTTAGTGTAACATTTGTGTCAAAATTGTGTGTGTTATTGGATCCCTCCTCTTCTTATTAAACTAGGTAGGATGTTGCTGCGAAGCAGCAACCGAGGTTACCTAGTTGACACTAACTTGGAACACAAATAATTGGATTTGGGTCGATTCTCTTTAATTATTGTCATTCATTGTTTTCATTCATTAGAAACTTCTAACTATTTATTTTTAGATAAAATATTTTCATTGACACTTACATTATTGAATTATCATAATGTTTCATTTTTCTAACTATCTCAAAGTAACAAAAAAAAAAAAAAATAGTAAACCTTACGATATTTGATTTACAATCAAGGTCAACGTTAAAGATTTATCAGTTTAAAAAAAAAAATCAAAGAGGTCCAAGCAATTAATTCCTGAATCAATATCATAAAGCACAAGTAAATTAGCTCTATGTGCTCCACTAAGCGGTTGATCAGATCAAAATATCAAATAATAGAGTAAGGGGTATTTTAGTTAATTTAGTAATATTTTAAAGAGAGTATTTGAAAAATATTTATTAATATGGTGTATATGACAATTTCCATAATAAATTGATTTTTGGGTGGTATTTTGCTAAGTCTCAACTTTGAGGTAACGTTTTACTAATTTTCCAACTTTGGACGGCACGAAACCAATCGGACGGAGCACATCTTATATGAAGCGTCCGTCCGACGAAACCCGTCGCTGTCAGAAACAACACGGAATGGCAGAAAAGAATTGATTGTTCATGGAAGCGTCTAATGAAAAAAAAAAAATATGGATATTGGTCAATGTCGTTTTTTATTTTCTTAATCCAAAGTTGGGGATATCGACAAGAAACCACTCAAAATTCAAAATTCAGTGGGGCGATATATGTAGCCGGCCACATTTTATTTTTTCGTGATCTACCTGCTGCATTGTTAAAACACAAAGGAAAAAAAAAAAAGAGGAGGGATCCATTGTCTCCAATGGTTATCTTGACAATATTAACAATAATACCTTTCAAAAATTAATAAAAATTTATTGAAAATCTTACAAATAGAAAAAAGTTCACGGAAGTATTTCTTAACTTATAGATTGATTATGTTTCTGATTACATACAATTAAGCGATGTTTGATAGCGTTTTAAAGACCCGTTAAATTATAACCGTCTAAAAGTACACAAAATTTTGATAAGGCATCAAATGATGTTCAGATTGATTGAAACTAGAAACACTATCGATCTATAAATTAAGTAATGCATCCATAAAAATTTTTCATTTTTAAAATTTTTAAAAGATACCATTGTCAATATTGTCAAGATAAACATTGTCAATGGATCTCTCCTCAAAAAAAATGCTAAATAGTTATCAATTTAAATATTTATTTAAGGGTAAAATTGTCATTTGTAGGGTGTGCAAACAATTCTGTGGGTGCGCAGTAGCTCTCAGTATTGACATGCAAACAGGTGCGCTCATGCGTCTTTCAGTAAACTTCCGCGTATTTTCATTATAGTTTTCTGGCGAGTTGCAAATTGTTGCTTTCATGGACGAAGCTAGTTGTTCCTTACTCCTTAGGAAGGTGGGACTAATCACAATAATGGGAAGTAGAGTAGCAGGTGGAAAGAAGTTGGTTTTTCCTGGGTTCAGTTCAGTTAATGGGAGATGAGATAATGGATCTCACAGACTCGGTTGTAGTAGCTCCGAGTAACTACAATGCACCCAACATCTTCATTTCTCCAGCCATCTTTACTGGTCAGCACAACAATGGAACCGGAACCAGTTCCTCAAGCTACGCAAAAGACGATGATCAGCTCATTATACGACAGGAGGGTTACTGGCAACAGTTGCTGACAGACTTCAAACAATTGAAGCTGTATGATTTTGTATGGTTAGAGCCGATAAAGGATGCCGCATCTCAGGCTGAGGATATCTTGCAGAAAATCCTCCATCCCGGAAAGCACAAACCTGAAATGTCAACCCAAAAGGGAACATATCAACCACCCAACATGCTCGATGAGATAGTCAGCAAGTTGGGGAACATCCGCCATAGTTCAAAGAAGTTGATTCAATTATACCGGCCATCTGTTGAAGGTACTTTTCCACTTCATATCCTATATGCAACTAATAGATTAGTAATAACAAACAGATGGTAAATTTCACTAAAATTAAAAGATCTGTAGAAGGCAGAATCATTATTCTAAAATTTGCTAAACATCGTACGCAGACTCCCATTTGTTAGAAAGGCACATGCACAATCCCATCAAAAGCTATTTTATGTAATTGAAAGAATAATGTATATTATATTCTTTCTCCTCAATGCTCAGTCTATTAGGACAGTAGTAGTATGGTGCTTGATGGTACCAGTGGTTCTTAAAATTGATTAGAACTTTGTTGTCTGAAAGTGTGAACATTTTGATTTGGGAGAGAAATTCCAATTAATATTATTGTAAATGTTATAACAGAGATTGAAGAAGAGGAGTCTGGTACTTTTGTAAGGCTGGTCAACCGCAGTGATAAGCTAGAGAATGCTTTTACTGAGCTTAAAGAAAAGGTAAATAACATAAATAAATTAAGTGCGGAAGATGTCAGACTCGATATGTTGTTGAAGAACTTTAAAGATGTAACTAAAGATAGAAGGCTGCTCCATAACCAATCAATCAAAGAGGTAATGAGAAATATGGCAGAGAGCATCCATAATTGTAAGAACGGCATCAGTTTTCTATGCATGGAAGCGATACAATCGTCTATGGTTGGAGTTGATACCTGTACTTCACAACAAGGATGCAGGCACCACAGATATTACATCCACATACCTGATAGGCTGTATCATTTTGCTGGTCAGCTGGCAATTGTTTTGGCTAAAATTAAGTGCTCAAGGGATCATCTTTTTGATGACGACTTCTCGTGTGGTCTAGTTGAGATGATGAATCTGGAGAAAGAGCCAGCACCAATTTTTCATACATTGAAGAACCAGAGTGCTGAACAGTACTGCAACAGTAGGTTAAAAGTAAGCATCTACATCTACAATTACAATTGTTACATACTGATGTTGGTTGAGGTGACGCAGCAAAAAAAAAAAAAAAAAAAAAAAAAAAGTTTCAAACCGGAGTCTGGAGCATCTCTTAAATTGTGTATGTGCTGTTTTGTATTTGTTGACAAAACACTTCAGATATGTTGACTGTACAATATTATTAGCAGGAGTAAGCGCTTCCTTCTTAGTAAATGCATGCAAAATTTTCTTGGGTCATTCCGATTGCATCTCTGTTCTTTTCAAAATTAGAGAGATAAACATTGTTTCATTTATTGCAGGCTTTTCTTAAAGATGCTAAAGTGATGCAGCAATCTTATAAAGATTGGAAGGAGCTGGTAATAATTTCAGTTTCGAAATATAAATCTCGTTTTGGATAAGATTTATAAGATTCTTATATAAGAAACTAAGCATTGAAATAGTAAATTTGCCTTAAGATAATTTTCAGTTTCTTGAGGGCAGTTTATTACAATGTTATCTTTTTTGCAAAAAAATTATTATAGCATATTAATATCCTAATTTTGTTTCTCATAGTGACACAAATTCAATTGAATCATGTAACTTGAACTATAAATAAAAAATGAAAAAAAAAAAGTGTAATCTGACTGAGTTTTCCTTCCGCCAGACGAAGCAAAAGAATATGATGTATACTTTTCCTGAGGAGCAAAGCATATATTGCACCAGCTGGTTCGAATTTGATCCAGATTATGCTTTGGATGTGGTACTGCAGTGGGATCCCTTCAATTCCATCAGCTGCATTGCCCATGCTGAGGTATTAGTGCAGATTTTCTCCCCTGGGGTATCAGAAGATTCTCTAAGCACCGTCGACAGCCTCCAAAACTATGCAAAGTCCATCTCACGGGTTGCAAGTTCTCGCCTAAATGACCTTTTTCACTGCCTCATCAATTCAATTGCTGCATTCCAAAATGTTGAAGCCATCCAGATATATTCATATGCTATACACTCATCGCGCTATTTTTGTGCTAGTAGTGGTGCGTCTTCATCGAAGAAAAGTGGCACACCCTCATCTTCTGCGGAACAAAGGAGTTCATGTCTGAGCTTGTTTTCTTCTTCCCGGAATACCAGCCTATCTAGCCATCCAATTGACATACCATCCTCAAAGATCCGCCAAAAATGGCCAACCTATGAAATGGAACCTGCATATGAAAAAGAGAGAGCACCTGATGGGAGGATCATTTATCTCTTCTCTGAAGCTATATCTAACCTGAAACAGCTCGCAGACATGTTGGCCCGCAAGAAGTGCATCCACGTACTGAGCAAAGCTTTCCGAGAGACCTTTGAAGCGGCCATGGAGCAGAAACTGGCATATCTTGGATTCCATTATGGAGCCCGGGAGGAGCTGGAGAAATTGGGGACGATAGAGGAATCTGCTCTTAGGGAGAGGAGGAGAACCTGGGGATGGGCATTTAAGGTTCTTGTTTACGAACTTCTTCCATGGCCCAAGTTCCTCTGTGATGAAATTTTTTCTGACAATATCGATGATATTAAGGAATTTTGCTTCTATGAATATGCTAAACTATGTCTCAAGCCGCTGCTTGAGTTTGCAGATGCAGCTTGTTCTGCCATGTTAAACCGAGCTGGAAGGATCTTTCATCAGCTCCA
This sequence comes from Cyperus esculentus, assembly GCA_030179965.1. Classification (NCBI taxonomy): domain Eukaryota; kingdom Viridiplantae; phylum Streptophyta; class Magnoliopsida; order Poales; family Cyperaceae; genus Cyperus; species Cyperus esculentus. The sequence continues at coordinate 2,749,836 of JASGLE010000003.1, read as the reverse complement.
TGTTCACGAGGTCCTTAGTGAGATATATGCCAATATTTCTGTTGTGCTCCAAGAATCTGAGCCAACGCAGCTGTCATTATCTGGAGAGGTCGCAGCAGTAATCAAGAAACTAGAAATGGCAATCCTGGACGCCCTTGCAGATTTCAGGAATCAAATTCAAAACGACAGATCTTGCATCAAGTGGAATGAAGTCGATGTTCATCACCTAACACGCAGTACGATGTCCTTTGTCAAACGACTGTCCCATCACAGGATAACTATCAATTCAATCCTCTATGAAGAGTATTCATTCTCCAACAGGAAGAGTTTGTTTCCCACCGATTGCCATCAGTTCATGTTACTTCTGCTCTCATGTCTAGCAACTAAACTCGTGGAGAAGTCTCAGCTCCTAGAGTCTATTGTGGCGGCACAGGTATTTTGGATCAATAACCTTGGTTACATGACTGAAGAGGTTGCAAATCCAGAGTTGAGGATTATATTGGGAGAACAATGGGTACAGGAGCAGAATGACAAAACTCAGGAGTACCTGGTGAGCTACGAGGCTGCAGTCTTGGCAGAAGTTCAGCCTTGTCTGTATACATTAAGGGGCAGTGCTTATAAGAAACTCAACAATTTCAAATTATCCATAGAAGAGATGTGCAAAGTCGGGGCATCATGGAAAGTGCCCAATCCTAAATGGCGATCTGCATTGAGGAATGCTGCAGTGAATGTGGTTGTTTCAGTTTACAATGGGTATTGGTACAAATTACACCCGGGGATGCGTCAAAACATTATTCTGGAGATCTCCATCGAAGAGGAGCTTGAGTATTTGAAATCCCGTATCCTTGACCTTTTCGAAGGATAAACGCACAATGATCATTGGAGGATCTCGGTAAAATCATACCGTCTTCAAGTGGCATTCAAAAAATAGCTTTGTGCTTGCTTTTTTTTTTTTTTTTTTTTTTAGGTCTCCCCTAAACTCTGGTTATTTTGTTTTCTTCTTTTTTTTGCTCTATTGCAGGAATCGAACATACTTTTGAGCAACCTGTTCATCATCTCCACTTGCGATTTTAGCAAGCTTGTTGGAGTGTTTCTGATGTTTTTCTTTTTTCTTTTGTTTGTTGTCCTTCTAGTTAATTTTGTATTATATTTTTGGAGTAGCTGGAAGTATCAGGAGATCAATCAAATGTATGAGCTTTACCTTTATTCACTCTCTAAAACTATATCAAACGTTGCCGTATAGAAGAGATACAGAAACTGTTCGATTGATTTTTTTTTTTTTTTTTTTTGATAGATTGCTCTTTTTTTTTTCCCAATTATGCTCGCAAAGGATTTGGATATGGAGATACGGTCGTTGATACCAAATTTGATGTTGAGATATTTGACTGGTCAAACATTACTTTGATAAGTCAACAAAGATGGAACATGCTTTGCACTAAATCATCAATTACTAAGTAAAAAATCATACAAGAATTTAATATAACCAAAACATACGACTTAAACATCAAATCCATGCCAACTAAATTCAATAATGTTAAACTAAATTCAACTAAATTTTAATTTAATCCATGCCAACTTGAAGGATGAACAACTTTCTGCAAAACAAGAATGAAGGTTTTAAAATTAGTGCACCCAACTATCAGTAAAGCATGATTTTCTGGTTTTCTAACCAGAAAACATATATGTTGAATACTATAGTGTATAACTTGATTACTTTCAAGTTTCAACTAAAACTTGCATACTGACACAAATTATACCTAAATATCAGTAAAGCCTAATTTCTGATTTTCTTATCAGAAAACATATATTGTGAATACTACAGTGTATAACTTAAATGCTTTCAACTAAAACTTGAAAACTGACAGAGCCTGCACCTAAATATCAGTAAAGCTTGATTTTCAAGTTTTCTTACCAGAAAACAGATATCTTGAATACTTTCAACTAAAACTTGCATACTGGCACAAACTACACCTAAATTGATGTAAACCATGATTTTTCTAGTTTTCTTACCATAAAAAAGATATCTTGAATACTATATTGTATAACTTGAATACTTTCAACGAAAACTTGAATATTTACTCAGATTGGCCAGACACAATAACAATTGACCGGTAACAAACCCTGAAACTATCCATCTAGTGTTCTAGCCAAATCTGCTGGTTTCTGATTTCGGACCTTACAATACGTAAGTAAGGGTTGAAGCTTACAGCTTGTAAGGGAGGCGCCAGGTTGCAGTTAGCTCCAAATGCTCTGGTTTCTTCGTGTTTTGCTCCATTTTACCTGAAACTATCAAAAACCAAGCAGTAACAACGAAACATCGGAAACTGCATGCATATGCAAGTGAATGTCATGAAATGCTAATAATTTGAATTAATTTTGAAGGCATTTCTCTAGGTAAATGTGTATGTATTTGGGTGTATCAAGGGTTTCTAGGGTCATAAATATAACCTATGTAATGTAAGAGCGAATTAAATTTAACCTATGTATAAAAAAGAATCACTCACAAATATAAGTTTTATAATTTTAATTTGTGAGTCAGTTGCTAAATAATTTTTCAGTCGTGCAGTCCGAAACTCCAGATAAAAAGAGGAGAAATAATAGTACTGCAGCCCTAATCAAGTTTATTTGTGAAAATAAGTTAGTTGTTCAGCTATTAAAAAAAAAAATTTGATTAGTAAAACTCTTTAAGAAAAAACTTTACATACTCAACAATGTATCCATTTGAAACAAAAATGGATATGACAGAATCGTAGGCCCTCAACTCCGAATGACTGAAGGAGTCTAGTTTCTCCCCCCTTTTAGAGAGAATATATACTTACTCATAATAAAATGAGATTAGATTTTTTGACATGAAAATTCTATCTTCCCCAAAAAATAAATCTCAGCTGTTGATTGTTTACTTAGATTGATCACCACTGTTGACGTACTTTATGTTTCAACCCATTAAAACTTTAGGCCCAAATCAATTTTCCCAATTTAAGGCCCATTATTTTTTATCTTAAAAACCAAAGCAAGGCGGGGCTCTATACTAGTATATAGAAAAGCAAGATTAAATGACCAGTTTTCGTGACCTATCAGTAAACCGCGCATGAAATTAAATCTCAAATAATTATATTTTAAATTCTTAAATAACAAAATTAGTTAATGGAATGTGTCATACATATATATTTTATATATATACATAAAAAATTATAGCATTTTGATTTATTTACATGTGTATCAAGTATTAATAAAATAATTAATAGTACAAATTTTATATTTTTTATCATTTTTTGTATATAGTATTGAGATTATTTAGAATACACGTGACATTATATCAATTAATATGTAACTAATTAAATCAATCACGATGCGCATAGATTACCCTAGTAAATAAATCCTCTCATATTATTATATATATAGACACTCAACGTCTCTCCCCATCACCAGAGTGCCGTGATCAGTATAGTTAGTGGCATTTTCCGCGAGTTCACATTTGATTAATTTCTATAATAATACAATTTATTTATATTATCCTCCATCATATGTCAGAATGATGATTTTTTAATTATTGATTTGATCATCTTCGACTCGTTATCGTCCAACTCCAAAACATAATAATGCCTTCATGCCGGAAACGCGTACAATATTTCTAATCAAGTACTACGTAATTAGTTTAGTAATATAAATTATTTCATAATGACAACAAAGAAAAACTACAAAAATTAGATTTCATATCCTCCATAGCACTGCATTGTGTAGCGCAGGATGTGAACCGTTAGATAATCTCGAGATCTGTGCTGGCTTGAATCTCGAGATGATCTAACGGTTCACAACCTGCGCTACACAATGCAGCGCTACAGAGGATGAGCACTCCAAAAATTGTAGTACTATACACAAAGCTTATGCTTATGGTGCATAGCAAAGCAAAGAGAAACTATTTGTATTTTTTCTTCTCATTTTGTAGTTTGTTTTCTTGGTTTAATGAAAAATTTAAGTAGACTTTAACCTACTTGCTTCAAAAAAAATTTTTTTTTAATATACAGTTCTAAATTTTTTTATTTATTGGCTTTTTAAATATTTAATATTATTTCAAGGGAGAAGCCCAAATTGTAACATAGTATGCAAAATTTACTCTAATTCATGTCCTTCCCTTCCCTTACCTGCATTTAGTGTTTTAAAAAACCCTGAGAGGTCCAAACCCGATCCGAGAAATCTGGGGAAAATGGACCGACCGACCCGACCCGAGGGTGTGACCCGGGCAACCCGAGAGGACCGGGAGGGATGGTCTTCGCAATGAAAGGAATCCAACCCACAGAAAATTTCCCGAGAAAACCCGACCCGAGCGAACCCGGGACCCGACCCGTCCCGACCCGAGGTACCGGGATAACCCGGGGTACCAAGGTAACCTGAGGTAAAAACCCGGGGTAATAAAAAAATAAAAAATAAAATAAGAAATCGGAATCCCGTATATATTAGTAACATATCCAATCCCAAACCCAAAATTTAAAAGAGATTAACCTTTATTTTTCAAAGACGATTAATATAGTATAAAATATAAATATTTCGGTTATAACAAATAAATTTTTAGTATAATATACATATATATTTCAATTTATAAAAAAAATTAATTTTTTAATTTTTTTAAAGTAATTTTTTCAATTTTTTTAGTATAAAATACATATAATATTTTTTTATATATTTTTGTTGCTTCTTTTTTGTTTTCCGGAGCTTTTTTTTTGCCATATAACCCGAACAACTCGATCAATCCAACCCGGACAACTCGGGAGAGACGGTCCTAAATTAGGTCCAATCTCCATCCCCAAAAATTTTTCCAAGGTTTCCCGAACCGGAGAAACCCGTGGACTGGGGAAACCTGTAGACCGGAGAACCCGTAAACCGGAGCGGGCTTGGACCGACCCGGACCGTCTTTAAATCACTACCTGCATTTCCCTTTCTACAGAGCACATTGCAGAGGATTCGTCCAAGGGAAACCCATCAGACTCGCTATCAGAAACACCGGACCGAATAGCAGACACGAAATGATTGCCAAAGGAAGCGTCCACGACGAAGCATATTAAAATAAAAAAGGTAAAAGGACAAAAATAATTGCACAAATAAAAATTATGGGCTGTGGTCAATGGCCATATCTTAATTGCACAAGTGGTCTTTTAAAGTATTACAATTTTATCAAATTAGTCTATAAAATTTTAACAGGATACATTTAGTTTTTAAAATATTAATTTGCTAGTATTTGGGTCTTTTTATAGGTTTGAAAGTATCATTTAGGTCCCATAAATTTTTATTTAAAAAAAATAGCCATATTACTATCCATTGATGCAAAAAAAAAAAAAACAAAAGAAAAGAAAAAATCAAATAAACATATATATATTGAATTAGGCTACGGTGATATGTATATCACGGTTTTACCGTGTTATGTGGGTTATATCTCAGTTTCTGGTACCCAAATAGTCAATCCAAACCGCTCAACATAATCTTTACATAAAAATATGTTAGCAAACCAAATTTTATAATTTTTAGAATTTTTTTGCTATTTTTAATGATGGGGAGAAAATCATTATTTTTGTATAAACCAGATCCCTCATATGTAGTCATTTTCTCTCCATCATTAAAAATAGCAAACAAATTCTAAAAATTCTAAAATTTGGTTTGCTAGCATATCTTTATGTAAAGATTACGTTAAGCGGTTTGGATTGACCATTTGGACACCAGAAACTGAGATATAGACCGCATAACACGGTAAAACCATGATACGCATATCACCGTAGCCGGACTCTATATATATTATCATGAACAAATGTATTTCTCAATTATTTCTGCTTTTACTACTATATTATCACTATTTGTAGTGTAAAAAATTACAGATTGTGAATAAATGATTAAATATAGGTATGGATTTTATATAAATTTAGAACTGTAAGAACTAGAATGGTATATATCATAGAAACTTCAAGGACTAAATGGTATATTCAATACTTCAAGTATCAAAAGGATAGCAGCTCAGGACTTCAAAGATCAAATTGATAATATTGAAACTTTAAATTGATAATTTTGAAAGTTTAAAACATGTAAACGGTCTTTTGTTTTCTAATGCCAAACTTTGTGATATCGACAAGGAACCACTCAGAATTAATTCAACGGGGCGATGTAGGCCCGTTATTATTATTTTTTTTTTTTTTCTTCCTGAGATCGATCTATCTGCTCCATTTGTTTAGAGTTTAGACACAAGAATAACATGTAAATCCACCCCTATCAAGTAGGTTAGTACTCATCCACCCCTCTTACAGTTCTGACACACCACGTATACTCATGTGCTTATCACAATTACATAAATGTTCACTGGAAATTAGTATATCTGTATACTGGAAAATGATATCTATTAATCGGAAAAATATAAATATTTACTGAAAAATGATATTTGTTCATTGAAAATACGGTGGACCAGTGGATATATATGTAAAAAGAGTGGACATTACCTACTACTCTACTACTCTAGACACAACATCTCACGGGCAAATGAAGTGCGCCTGTGAGTGTTGATATGGAAACATTCATCATGCATGTCCGTATTTTAGTGAACTTCTGCGAATCTTCATTAGTATGGGACATCGTCCTCCAATTTTGTGGCAAATAATTCCAAAGTGTTACTTTCATAGACGAAGCCAGTTGGATAATTTATACCAGGATGTGAGGACAAAACAGCTAATGTCAAGGAGTAGAAAGTTACTAACTAATCTACCTGGATAATTTAGTTCTTCAATCTTCTTCACTGATCAAGCCAACAATGGCAATGAAACCAGTTTGCCAAGTTACGGAATAAAAATGGAGCACGCTATCTGGCAAGAAGATTACTGGCAACAGATGCTGACAGACTTCAAACAATTGAAGCTGTATGATTTTGTATGGTTAGAGCCGATAAAGGATGTCATCTGTCAGGCCGAGTGCATCTTGCAGCAAATCCTTTATCCCGGGATAAACAGTACCTCAGAAAAGCCAACCCGACGGGGAGCACATCATCAACCACTCGACATGCTGGATGAGGTGCTCAACAAGTTGAGGAACATTGACCATAGTTCAAAGAAGCTGATCCAGTTGTACCGGCCGTTTGTTCAAGATACTAATTTTCTTGGTACGGATACAATATGCGGTAGAGTCACTAGCTAGCTGGTCCAACGGATTTTTTCTGATTACATATCTTCATAGGATGTTAAAAGAAAATTTGCTGGTGAACAACTAAAAATTTGTATCCAACCTGAATTACTGTACAACCACCGGTTATAATAACATCTCAACAGAGACAAACAGATCTGAGTCCATTTTTTTTCTTCATATTTGGCACGCTTAGGGAGATCCATATAATACCATTTTTTTTTTTTTTTGTATTTTCCACTGCTCAGTTGATAAGAATGATATTAGCATAGCACTCGAACTTACTAGTGTTTATTAGATATTAAAAATTGGTATATGAACAATGTATATTGAGAGAAATCCTAAGTTTTGCATATAATATAACAGAGATTGCAGAAGAAGAGTCTGGTACTTTTGTAAGGCTGATCAACCGCAGCGATCAGCTGGAGACTGTTTTGAGTTTGCTTGAAGAAAAGGTAAATAATATGAAGAAATTAAGTGCAAAAGATGTCAAACTTGATGTATTGTTGCACAACTTTAGAGAGGTAACTAAAGATAGAAGGCTACTCCATGCCCAACGGACTGCAGAAGTAATGAGACATATGGCAGAGATGATATATGATTGTAAGAATGGCATCGGTTTGTTATGCCTGGAAACAGGCCTATCAAATATGGTTGAATTTGATACCAGTAAGTTGCAGCAAGGATATAGGCGTCACAGATATTACATCCGCACAATTGATGGGCTAATTTATTTAGCCGATCAACTGGCAATTGTTTTGGCTAAAGTTAAGTGTTCGAGGGATCATCTTTTTGACAACGAGTTCCCATATGATCTACTCGGGATAACAAAGACGGAGAAAGAGGCAGCAGCAAATTTTGATCCATTCAAGAGCCACAGTCCTGAGCAGCACCACAACAGTAGGTTAAAAGTAAGCTTCTTTGACAAGGCCTTGGTTGCCCCGACTCAAAATAAACTAGTTGCCAATATTCTTGGCTTCTTGCACATATTTCATATATGATTTGTGATGTACTGATGTCTGACAATTGAAACTTTTTTCAGTACACTAATATTTCATTGGTTCATATTCATTTGGTTGGAAGGTAATACTGTATTATTGAGGTTTCTTTAAACCAAATGATAACAGCATAAAACTGGATTTGTTATAATTAATCCTTAATTGTTTTAGTAAATGTTTACATCTAAAGTGGGAACTAGTATTTGAAGCGAAGCAAACATTTTCTGCTCACTCTTTATTAAATTGGATTGTCAAACCGGTTAATATTTTTTCCTCACAAAAAATGGTATACTGAAGCATCTCTTGAATTTACATCTGCTGCTTTCTATGTTGTTGACAAATACATCAGATTAATTAGCTGGCTCTACAACATTATTAGCAAGTCTTAAGTGCTTCATTCTTAGTACATGCAAAGCTCTTATTGGTCCACTTCTATTGGGTCACTCAATTTAATCTTTGGTTCTATTGAAAATTGGGGATCCCTGTGTTAATACTAAATACTGTTTTATTTATTGTAGGTTTTTCTCAAAGATACTAAAGCACTGCGGCAATCTTATAAACATTGGAAAGAACTGGTAAGCTATCCAGATCTAGATTAATCCTAACTTATATCTGTTATTTGCCTAATTCTTTGATAGAAGTCATTAATATATGTATGCTCTGAATTGTGCAATAAGAATTAGATCATGATTTTTCTGAAAATTTTTTCATAAAATCTGTACAAATGAAGACGGTCTATTGAGATCATGATGATTATTGTTATGCCTTCTTAAAGACAAGAAAGTACATAACATGACAAAAAAAAAAGCAGAATTTGGAACCAAAAGGAAGTGGAGAACAATTTTATTCAGTTCACAGTCACCACGATTCTGCCGAGATGTAATGGCAGTCTCATGCCTGTGACATTAGGAGGTTGTTTCTTACACTGATATCTTGTGTTGCAGAAAATTCATTAATACTGACATTAAGTGAGTCAAATAGATTCAACCATGAATCCAAAATGAGAAAGAAAATTATGTTATTATATGACTGAGTTTTTCTTCCTGCAGAGAAGGCAAAAGTATATGACACATACTTTCCCCGAGGAGTACAGCACTGATGGCACCATCGGGTTCGAATTTGACCCAGAATATGCTTTGGATGCAGTGTTGCAGTGGGATCCCTTTAATTCCATGAGCTGCATTGGCCATGCTGAGGTATCAGTGAGGATTTTCTCCATTGAGGAATCTGCTGAATCTTTAAGCATTAATGGGCTCCAAACCAATGCAAAAAGTGTCTCACAGATTGCAATTTCTCGCCTAACTGATCTTTTTGACTGCCTCATAAATGCAAATGCCGCCTTCCACAATGATGAAGTCATCCAGGCATATTCATATGCGTGGCATCCATCGCGCTACTTTTGCACTAGTAGTGATGCGTCCTCATCATCCCGGGAACGATATAGTTCAGGCTTGAGCTCGTTACCTTCTTCCCACAGTACCGGTGTATCCAGCCATCCAATTGACATACCGGCCCCGAAAATCAGCCAAAATAGGCCCACCTGCGAAATAGAGCCCACATATGAAAAAGAGAAAGAATCTGATGGAAGGGTCTTTTTTCTCTTCTCTGAAGCTATATCGAATCTGAAACAGCTCGCATATACTTTGATCCATAAGAAGTGTGGCTATGTACTGAGCAAATCATTCCGAGAGGCCTTTGAATCAGCAATGGAGCAGAAACTGGTACTTCTTGGATTCCATAATGGAGTCAGTGAGGAGCTGGACAAATTGGGGTCAATGGAAGCTTCTGCTCTAAGGGAAAGGAGGCGAGACTGGGAAATGGCATTTAAGGTTATTGTTCATGAACTTCTTCCCTGGCCCAAGTTCCTTTGCGATGAAATATTTTCTGACAATAACAGTGAGCTTATGGAGGTTTGCTTCTATGAATATGCCAAACTCTGTCTCAAGCCACTGCTCAATTTCGCAGATGCAGCTGCTTCCGTCATGTCAAACCGAGCTGAAAGAATCTTTCATCAGTTGTATGTGCATGAGGTCCTCAGTGAGCTATCTGCTAATATGTCCACCCTATTTTCAGGTCTTGTTGTCCAAGAATCTGAGCCAACACGGCTTTCCTTTGCGGGAGAGGTAACGGCAGTACTCAAGAGACTCGAGAATGCAATCCTGAAGTCACTTGTAGACTTCAGGAGTCAAATTCAATACGACAAATCATGCATTGAACAAAATGAAGTTGATGTTCATCACCTTACACGCAGCACGATGTCATACGTCAAGCAACTTTCCCATCACAGGATAACTATCAATTCAGTCCTCCATGGTGAGATTTCATTTTCCAGCAGAAAGAGCTTGTTTCTCTCTGATCAGAGGAGTAGCTACGACTGCCGTGAGTTTATGTTGCTCTTGTTCTCATGTCTACAAACTAAACTCGCGCAAAAATCTCACCACCTGTTCGGTAGTGTGGCGAAGCGAGTGTTTTGGATCAATAACCTCGGTTACATGATTGAACAGGTAGGAAGTCCACAGTTGAGGATTATATTTGGAGAAAAATGGGTCCAGGAGCAGAATAATAGAATTCAAGGATATCTGACAAGCTACGAGGCCTTGGTCTTGGCCGAAATTCAGTCTAGCTTGGCCAAATTAAGGGGAAATACTGAGAAGAAGCTCAAAAGTTTCAAATCATCTATAGAAGATGTAGTCAAAGTCAGGGCATCATGGAAAGTGCCGAATCCTATATGGCGGAGCACACTAAGAAATGCTGCACTTGATGTGGTTGTTTCAGTCTACACCGATTTTTGGTACAGATTAAACCCAGCTCTTCTTGATAACAACATTCTGAAGATCTCCATGCAAGAGGAACTCGAGAGTTTGAAATCCCGTATCCTTGATCTGTTCGAGGGATAAGTACTGCAGAATCATTGTTAGAGGATTGGTACAATCATACAGTCTTCTACTCTTCTAGTGGCATATACATAAGATGGCTTTGTGCTTGTTGAACTTTTTTTTTTTTTTGTTTTTGTTGTTGCTAATCTCCTCAATTCCGGTGTTTTTTTTTTTTTTTTCTTTTTTGATTCAGTCTACTGCAGAAACTGAACATACGTCCCACCATAGAGAGACAAGCTGTTATTATCTCCACTTGCGATTTTAGCAAGCTTGTTGGAGTGTGTCTGTTATTATTTCCCACCTTCTAGTTAATTTTGTAGTTAATTTTGTATTATATTTTTGGAGTAGCTGGAAGTATCAGGAGATCAATCAAATGTATGAGCTTTACCTTTATCCACTCTTTAAAACTATACCATATCACACGTTGCTGTATAGAGATGAGGTACAGAAACTGTTGGATTGACCTCTTTATTATTATTTGATAGATTGCTCTTCTTTTCCCAATTCTGCACAAGTTTGATAGTGCAATTGGTTGGTCATAATTGAATGTTGGTTAAATCCTCCGTGAGCTTAACTGGCTGATTATTTCGAATAGTAAGGAATATGTTCTGATCCATGATGATCAATTACTGAAATTTTGTAGTAGTTTTTTATATTCTGGAATTTTTTTCCTGTTCTAAGTTTAATTAAGAAAACAATGATAGAAGGTACTTATTGAATTAATGATTGCTTAACAAGAACAGGACAATAAATACGTACAGCAGATATAACTTTTTTTGTTTATTTTCTTATTTATTTTTGCTTTTGGGCTTAGTGGTATTAGCTGTTTGGTACCACAGGTTGTAAGTACATTTTGAGACTATTTCTCCACAATTTGGAGCTACAGTGGCAAATTGTTTATGGTAAGGCATGAAAGCTATTCGTTGTACATGTTAATATTTCTTTAACAAGTGTGCAACACTGAACTTGTCTCTCTATTTTTTCTTCTTTCCCATAAGCAACATTCTATTTCTCATGTCTTATGAGATGCCCAAATTTTTATTAGTTTTATTAATAATTTTGCTACTTATTTTATGTTCTTAAAAAAAGTAAACACCAGCGGCATTATATTATTCTTCATGTTTAATGAAATGCATTGGGAGGACCCACAATGCCTCTTATCCAAAAAGAGTACACGCTTATTACAAAAAACCTAAAATAAAAAATAAAATAAGCTAGTGTGAAGATTATTCAAAGGTCAATTGACTGGATAACAAGATCAGCTTTGTTCTTTGATTGCATGATTAGTTCTGCATTAGGCCGGTCATTGTACTGTATCTGTATCACAAAGAAAGCAAATGCAATAAACTTAAAAACTAATCATACTATTTTTTGGCTATGCTTCAAACTTGTTTGGTACATGTATAACATGGGGAACAAAGAAAATGGTCACTGGAAAATAGTGCAAAAAAAGAAAGAGATTCTTACCCGCCATGCAGCAACATCAGGCTCCTTCCCTATAAAAAAATGCAAACTAAAAATGAGAACGAAAGAAAGTAAAATCAAGTGTAATTTGAGGTAAAACCAGTTTTGTATTTTTATTTGAAAAGAGCACAAACCTGTTGATATATGACGCTTGAGAACTCTCTCCATGGATATGTCAATATCTATGTCTATGAACCTGATAAATTAATTAGGTCATAAAGTTAAATGAGAAAGAGGGAACCCTAAGTGCCATTGTTTACTGAATGAATTAATTTGGTATAGAACAAAGAAGTACAATAACAGAACAAAAGGACCCACCATTTCTCATCGAATAATGAGGAAATTTCTTTCCAGCTATCTTCTTCCAAAAGCAAATAATTTCCCTCTACAATCACAATTTTGTGCCTGAACATTGAAAACAACTAGCACCTTAGCATTGTTGATAAGGATGTTATGTGCCAGACTAACCATGTCACAGTGTCGCATTTGTGTACCTGATAGTCTGATACTAAGATAGAGCCCACATTTGGACTTAAAAGAGTTAATTCTTCTCATAGCACATAGCCACATAGTATGTAATATAGCTCAGCAAGTAATTACATACAGCTCAGCAAGTAATGACTAAATATAAGACAGCTAAGGCTAGCAAATAAACCTAAAATGCACTCACTCTGAACTGACATGTATATCATTCTCTACTGGGTCCCCAACTCCGTGATCGAATGAGGGTGCATAAACCGAGCCCTACACATGAAAAACCATTATTAAGATGTTGTTCTTAGAGCAAAATGGAACACAATTTCTAAATTTTTCATTTTCTTTGGCAAATAGCACACTGTTTTTACTTGATATGCAGAATAATACCCAATATTTTGTTAAGCTGACATATGTACACAAAATTAATTTAATGAAAAAGAAGTAATTGTGAACCATCGAAGGATTGAGCTCGAGCATAAATAGTATACTATAATCTTGTGCCAAATTACATTTTTCTTTTTATAGTTTACATTCTCAAAACAAAATTGGCATTGTTTTGCAAATGTAGCATTCCTAATTGCCATGACAGAAAAGTTTTCCATTTATATGGACAGTTGCAGCAAAATTAATGGTTGTCGTTTTCACAGAAAAAAGATATCGTTTATTTTTATGAAAACTAGTAGTCTAGTATATTATAGACGACCTCCTTTCTCAGAGTACGAAGACACTTCAGAAGTAGATCAGGATTGAATGTCCATGGTGCTGATACAACAATTCAATGGTTTTACCAGTCAGTACGAAAGTCCATGAGATAAAAACAGTAAAATTAATCAGTTCTTCTCACCTCCCCTTCTTGCATGGGCTTCTTTTGGATCCTGAAAAACATGAAGACACAAAGGAAGAAAACTTAAAAAAATTATAATGATGATGATGATGACAGCCCTTGAGCTTTTTCTTCCTTTAGATAAACAATCATAAGCTGCAAGCTATACTTCTCATACAATAAGAAGTTCCTCTATAAGGAATCGGATATCTCGTGATAGCAGGAAAACTAATTTTTCCCCATTTAGTTTACACTTTACAGCAAGAAAACCAAATGTCACTTCAATAACGAATCTGTTTCCATTATCAGAAAATGACAATGGATTAAATATAATGCTAAGCATGTTCCTTCTGGTAAAGGTATTATCTCAACATAGTAAAAATATACTAAACTTAGAAGTAATAACAGGTAAAGCAAGCTCAAATGTGATGGAAATCTGCATTCTATGAGTTACAAGTCTCTGTGTTACGAATCTTAGACCCTATATGTGACAATCAATCTAGATATATATATATATATATATATATATATATATATATATATATATATATATATATTTTATGGAAAGTGAACCTAGATATCAATTCTCTATACAATCTTCAGAAAAAGTATCATAAGAATTGAGTGGAGTTGCACATAAAATATTGTTACTGGCTCCACCAATGGGTACACCTAGGATAAGTAGCTCAAGAAGTGACTAAATAGTAGTTTGTCAAAATATTAAACATGATCAAATGAATGGGAGACATTTATGAGGGGAATAATCTCATCAAAGAAGCACAAGAAGATGAAATAACTAAACACTGGCCGATTATTAAAATTTGTTATCTAGAAGTTGTAAGAATGGGAGGATATTATCGGAGAATAAGATAGAATAATTATAACATTTTATATAATAGTGAATGCCTTTTGCAACAGGAAAAAAAATAATAATAACAAAATATTCAACCTCCATTTGATCCAGCTGAGACCGATATAGGTGGAAACCATCCATAGGAAGCACAGTCGCAACCTCTAGATTTGTCCCATTTGATCCCTTCTTTGTGGTCATTTCTGACCAAATAGAATTAATCCGGCGTACTACTTCTCCTGCCACAGTTGACTTCCCCGCACCAGGAGGGCCCGCCAAGCCTACAATATACCTGATGATAATTTCATTAAGTAGGGTGATGAAGATTCGGCTTTTAGTCCAATCATCAGAACTTTTTTTTTTTTTTGGAAACGAGTGGGCAACAACCCACCAATTCTATTTCCATAGAATCTTAAATAAGTGTTTCATCATCAGAACTTTATATACATCAGAAAGTACATGACAGGACCAGCAATACGAGCAGCATGTTTACAGAAAGATATCATCACTTGATGAATTTAATTGTGGAAATATTTGGCTACTATAAATATAATCTTTTTAAAGTACAATAAGGTTCAGTCAGACCTAATCGTCCAGCATTTCAACAAACCTTACCAGCATAGAACCACTAAACCCCCACGGTTCTGATTTTTCTGAGCCAATAACCAGATTGAAGTTTATGGGTTCTTTCTTTTCTAGATTAAACAAAAGCTTAGGGTGTTAGTAATCGAATCTTAATTTCAGTTTTTTGCCTTCCCAGTATCCAGAAAGCTATTAGAATGACTATAAAAGAAGAAAGGCATGCATCTTGTAAATAATAAGGAGAAAGGCATGCAATACTTACTTTGAATTAGAATCCTGAATTTGGAGTAGAGTAGAAAGAAGACATTGTGCCAAAGAATCATACACTTCCTCGATAGACCTTTATATTTAAACAAAAAGAAGAGTCCTCTTAAAATTGACAATTAAGCATTGAGTGATCAACTTAGGTCAGGAATGGCAGTAACAAGTGTTCCAATATCAGGATTCAATAACTGGTGGTTTAATTATGCCTAATTGTGCAACAGTCAACTGAAGCTTGCTGCATAACCAACAGTTATCTTTGATGGATCACATAAACCGGTCGTGCTACTTGTATTAAATAAAAATAAGCTAGCTAGATTATTCCAGATTTTTGTAACTAAAGATTAGAAGTCAGAAAATACCAACAGTCGAGGAGAGCAGGTTCTTGCTTCTGACAAAACAAAACCTAAAAGTTGAGAAGGCATTCAATAAAAGAATATATTATAAAAATGTAGAACAAAAAAAAAGAAGAACCATAAAGGTACAATACCTTTTGCCTCTTGTATTGCACTGCTAGCGAATTTGTTTTACCAAGCACCAATCCTGAGGTGCTTACGCTCGGATGGATTAATCTTACAAATTGGTTCCTATCGGCAAGTCTAGCACGTTGTAAATTAACTGCAAATTCAGGCAATTTCAATATCAGAATTCATATTTAAAGGTAGTGAAGATAAGATCTGAGCTTATTACACTTGTATCACAAAATATATTATTCAATATTACCTGCAATTTAGTAATTACTTCAACAACTTTATAGAAAAATTGACCATACCTACTTTGTGTGAAAAAAAACATAAAAAAGGCCAAAAAATATATAAATAAAGGCCAATTCTACTAAAGATCGGATGAAATATGGACCGTTCATTTTTCATAATCAGATGGTCACGATGTGTCTTTTAGATACAACTAAAGATAAAATGTTTGAGAAGAGCTGCTCGATCCAAAACGAAAGGTTACTTAGCCGATCCACAGCAGAACAACTCATAAATAAAGGCCAGCTGAAGTAAAAATGCAGGTAACAGATGTGATCATATATGTATACTGTGTACTGAACTGCGCTACAAAAAGCCAAGTCCTTTACAACTAGGGTTCAATCAATTAATCCCCAATTGATGGTGAAATCAGGTGCTTAACAGCCTCAACCGACAACAATCAGCTGAAATCGGAGTCCACAAACAGCAACCTGTCTAACAATTCAGAAAGAAGAGACAAAGTAGCTACCGGATCCTGCCGATGACGAGAAGAGCAAGCGAGGCGTCGCGGCGTCGGAAGGGGAGAAGCACATCTTCACGGGGGCGGGGGCGGGCCGCAGCATCTCGGACAGGTTTTGTCTTTTCTTTTCTTGTTTGTTCTTAGCTGAGTACGAGCAGTTGAGTTCTCTTTTGGTTTATTCGGATACTCAGCAGCGTATTCCGATCGGGATCGGGATCATCTGCTGCCGACTTATCTTAATCCGACGGTTGAGATACAGCGAAGTACTTTGAGATCGGTGCAACAAATACTGAAGTACTTCAAGATCGGTGCCGCAACCGATCCTGACCGTCCGATCGAAAAAGCAGGAGCAGATTTTTATTGTGCTTATTAATATGTTGGTAGAGAGGTAGGCAGTAGTAGTGTAGACTGTAGACTAACCGATTCTGACAAGCCGAGGTGTTTAAAGGGGAGCTGCTTTGGGCAACCCTTAGAATTATTTTGGATGTCCCTTTTTGGTCACTTTAAATAGGTTTAGTCCTATTTGTGATATATATTTATATGTTTTATGAAATGTTTTTCAATATTTTTGAGAATCAGAGTTAAGAATATTATTTCTATGAAATATTGAAATGTATCGAATAAAAATATTTGATAATTTTAAATTTTGATAATTATTTGAGGATAAAGTTGTTATAAGGAAGGTGTTCAGGTAATTTTGAAGGTGCCCAGCCCCAGAGTAACTCCCTATTTTATTATTATTTTTTTATTTGTGTTCAAGTAATTCTGAAGGAGCCCAGAGTAACTCCCTATATTTTTCTTTTTTTTTTTAAACTAGCTCTCTAATTTGTCGGTAAACTCGGATCGGGATCACCTGCTTTTCTCGATCCGACGGTTGAAAAACATCGAAGTACTTTGAGATCCGTGCAAAAACACCCAAGTTGGTGAAGTACTTTGAGATCGATGCGATAACCGATCCCAACCATCCTATTGGAAAAGCAGCAGATTTTTATCCGGTAAACTCATAACAAATTCTGATGTATTGACCAGTGATGCAATGATGTATTTACCAGTGATTCAATGACTTATGAGCCGGTGGAAAAATTTTCTAACAGAATTCGGGCTTCGAATTCAAGGACCAAAAATAATATCCATGGCCCAAGTGTAAAACTTGATGACGGAACTTTCAACTTTCTATAGCGCGCTCAAATCATACCAATCCTGAATATTGTTTTGACATATCAAAATGTTTTTTCTTTCTGCATTTTGTAAGTTCTTTTGATCGAACAGATGTACATTGACATTGTGCAAGTTGATTGACATACCAAAGTGACAACTGTAAAACTAGAACATGCATAATATCTCTCTATATTAAAAAAACACGCAAGGAATGGAGATCTCCATTGCGGTCTCATGAAAAATGGTTAGATGGGACTGCAATGGAGGGTCCAGATTGTATCTTGCCGTCAGATTTGTGGTGCATGATGAATCTGATATCAAATCAACAGTTGGATATCCATGATCCATAATTAATCTTATTTTGGATCCAAAATAGATATCCATAATCCATAATTAATCTTATTTTGTATATCTATTTTGGATATTGAACATTTTCAAATATGGATATCTATTTTGGATCTAAATATCTCTCTATTTTAAAAGGCACTTAAAGACCGGATATCTCCAGGCGGTCTCATGAAAAATGGTTCGATAATACAAATATCAAACTTTCATAATACTCTCTATCTCTGCAATTCGCATTATATAAGTAATATATTTTTTGTGAGATCATTATATTGTTCATTTGAATGAAAATAGAAATTACATAATATATATAAAAGTTGTCCGCCGCATCGCGCGGGTACGCTGCTTGCTACACGTAGAAACGCAACTAAATTTCCTTGTTGACGCCAATGTTACATGCTATACGTCCCACGATCCCTCGATCGAGTTTTATCTCCTTATATTTACGAAATGCGGGACATAGCGATTTAATTCAGTGTGCTAGTTACTTATGTTAATTTTTCTATCGAATGCGAGTTAATAATTTAGTCGTCATCCGTTTTTGTGAAATTCGTGCGTCCGTGCCCCTTGCAAATAAGTTGGGATGGACATATAATATGCAATTTGCTGTGATAATCTGATTTACACGTTACAGTATCTACATTCACGAGGTAACTTGTACTGTGTTTAAACCATTTCATCTAAAATTGTACAGGTAGATAGGTCCCTTTTTTATCCCTAACATGAGGAAATGTTTTTTCTTATTTTCATTTTTTATGATTAAAATGTGATCTTATTTTAGCAGACATTTTTAATATTTTTTTTCCTAAAATGTGGTTAAGGATTTTCAAGCAGTGCTACAAAGTTTTCACTAGCTTGATTAATCCTAGAAACAGAGTCATCACTATTCAAAGTTTTAACTATGCTACCTCAAAAGATGATTCAATTATAATTTCTAGCTCCATTTATAACTGAAATTTAGAATTGAAAAGAAGACATTACAAGTTATTATACTTATTCAAGCTCGGTTATTATCTCTGATTTGAAGTACAAACAAAAGAAAAATATTTAAAGTTCTTCTCCCAAGTCCTCACCCAACTTACTGGTAATTCTCTAAGATATCATATCATAGGAATAACCGAAAAAAAAAAAGGACCATGTTTATACTGAAATGAACCCTTGAGAAGAATTTAGTTCAGCAAATAGCCTGAAGCAATGTCTAACATTTTATTTTCAGCTTAGGTTCCTAGCCTAACTAGGCTGGTCTAATAAAGCCAACAACCGGTCAAAATGACGGTTTTGGCATACATCAGCAATGGAGAAGGAAAAAAAACGATTATGAGGGTCAAGAACCTCAATACAAGTCTACAAATCTAATCGACAAATCACGGTTGCTACAGTTTTGATCAAATCTACAGAGTTCTCAAAACAATACAAATTATTTATTTGTCAGACATGAACAACAGCACACTGTCCCAGCCTTGCTCTCTTGCTTTTATTATCTCCATCAGATGCCTGAGATAATCATCAATGGTAATCGATAAGACCACGCTGATAATAGCAAAGGTTATAACTTGAAAGAATAGAAAGAGAGAAGAATAAACTTACAATGGAAGGTAACGAATAAGGAACGAGAACCCGTTTTGATGATCCATCAGCTAGCCTCTTGCAAGGCCAGTCTGGTCTAGCTGCGGCAAACTCATTAAGTACCTATATTACATTAGAGTCATCAAATAGGAACTAAAAGCATACTTAATAATTCCTAAGCAGTATACATATGTAAAGCTGAACATACAAACTACCAAGAACCTAAAATTGATAAGATGCATTTTTTCAGCAAAAAGAATATCTTTGGTCTTTCTCATTTGTGAAATGCAAGCAAATTCCAATTTATGGGTGTGGGGATAAGAAAATTCCTTTTTTACAAGGGTACAGCAGATGTCCTACTTTCCATCTTATATTGAGGGAACAAGCAGAAAAATTAAAAGCAACCTGTAATAAATTAGGTTTATAAAAGTAATACCTGATTTCTAATTGCTCCAATCAACATGTCTTGACAGCCTGAAGCATGAACTTTTGCTAAATTGGGGCACTGGAGGAGCAGTCTCTCTGGAAACAAATAAAATGTGGGAGTGTTTAGATGATGTAATATCATTTTTTCAATGGTACCTTTAACAAAAGAGAAGAACAACTGACCTGGATGGAGGTTAGTACAGGAGTTAAGATTAAGGTCTTCAAGCTCAGGGCAATTTATATATAAACCCTACAAACAATAGAGAAAATAGCACATCAGTAATTTGAGCAATATATATAGGATGCATGGAAGTGCCAGTGTGCCACATGTTTCCAAATTTCATTTGTTAATTTTGTACCATAGTTTAACAAAGGACTAAATTATAGTGATCCACTAAATTGATTTGTAATTGTTACAAAATCAATTGTGATTTTACCTCCAAAGCAGAGCAGCCCCAGAGACTGAGCTTCTTCATGTTAGCATGTTCTATGATCAGCTTCTGGTATGCCTTTTTCGTTGGGCTTTGTTGTGAACATTTCCTTTGGCTGTCAGTTTCTCCAGTACACTGCGTCTTCTTTTCTTTGCTTTGAGGATTAGCAACACATAAGCTCATTCCACAATCCAACATCTGAAGATATGGCAGAGTAGTGGCAAGCTGGACTCCACCTAAATTTTGAACTCAAATTCTTAAGGAACCATACAAAGATCTGAATCAAGAAGTATGCTGTAATTAATCAGTACATAAAAGAATCTCAAGCATTTTTTAAGGTTTTGCAGGGTTAGACCAGCCATCTAGGTGATTAAGCTAAGGTTCTATTTACAACTCTAGAAAAACTGTTCTGATCATATTCTTTTGGCAAAAGACATAAGACTAACATTTATAGTAACAGTACAAATACTTCCTAAGATAATATGGTAAAAGAGATATTTTTACTTGAGGTGATATTTGGACAAAGGGCAAGGAGGAGTCTTGAAAGAGTGTGGGGATAAGATTGGCATATCATTCCAACTCCACAGTCAGTAATGCTCGATCTGGCATAAAGGAGAAGAAGCAGCTGGTCTCAGTATTAAATAAGAATTAGCATATACTATTAGAAATAAACACAAACTGATATTTTTTTCACTGGTACTGGCATTAAGATTAACTATTCTTGTGTCACACACCTTGGTTTCCTCTGATTTTATTGCTACTTTGCATTTTTTTTTTTTTGAAAAATCAATTGTTTCTAGTCCTTAATAATTAATAGGTTATTTCGAGTGTTTTTTATATCAATAACTAGTTAAAGAGGACGCATAGATATAGTACCCGCTCAAATCAAGGAGCTCCAAGCTCGAGTAAGATTGAACAATGGATGCAACTGCTGCATCAGTTATCCTTGAGCCTAGAAGCAGAGACAGCATGTGCAAGAACCTGATGAAAGATGTCATTATTCCTCTAGAAAATGAGTCATTGATTTAGTGGAAGAACTAAACTAAATAAACCAGCAACATCTATGAGATACAAGGCTAACTGGATATCTAAAAATTCACTATGGGATGATGCACATGGGTACTGCACTTGTACAAGCATGATAAACTCCAAATTGAATGATTTGGTACCTGAGAATATCCCAAACCCGAAAACAGAATAACCTAACTTGACCCACCCAAAATTGCCACTTCTACACCAGGCTATCCTCTAATTTTACTATTCATAAAATGATCCTTGTTAGATCCAAGGCATGCATCCAAATCTGACAACTAAATCAGGTCTAGCCACCAGCTGTCTGGTACTTGCCAAATGAGGCATAAACAGGCTGATATGCACATTAATATATATATACTACATTTTATTTCATTACTGTCAACTTATTTTAGTACCTTAGATCAGCACTTGCTAAAGCAAGGACAGCATCATTGCATAGCCGGGTTGAAGCCACATGTAAGTTCCTTAGTTCTGGGCAGGTTCGGCCCAAATTTTCCATTAATGAAGAGAGATCAGTTGAGTCATTTCCTTCTTGGGAAAAATCCAGGGATAGTTCAGTCATGCTGGGGCAGTTAAACACCTAAAAGAATATAATATAATTTAAATTAATCCACCAAATAAATGATAATCAAAAGTTGCAAAAAGAAAAAGAAAAAAAAAATGCATGCACAACTTACTGTGAGCACCCACATGTCCTGGATTCTACTAGGGTCAAAACACGACTATATGAAATAAGTGAAAGTATACCCTAGGGTCAAGAATCAGTGACACAAGTATGAATGAAAAATCATTTTGGTGGGCCATTACAGTAATGAATTAGTATCACTTCAATCACACTATAACATGTGTAAATGTATTAGCCGAAGCTCTGTAACAGCCATTTACATCATATAAACTGAGGTAATTCCCACAAAATGTGTGCCAAACCAACCACCACATACACATTCATTCTACAAAACTGAGTGTGAATGGATAAGTACTGTATGTAGTTTTGGAAATATCCAAGGTCTATGAATAAATGTGTTCTAAGAGATGTACCGATTTGGAAAGGCAGGAGAGATCAGAAAGCCATAGTGTTGAAAGGCATGTCGACGAGAGATTTATAAAATCAAGATTGGTGCAACCCTCAATCTTCAAAACTGACAGGCAACGCATCTCAGACACAAGTCGAGACAATCCAATACTGCAAGATAATTTTATGACAAACACATATTAGCTCATAAAAGCATCAAAGGGAATATTGAGTATAATACATGGCTTCATGGACACAGATATTTGACAAAATTTAATAGCTGAGGTTATTTTGTAAGTTGCAACTAATTTTTTTCCCCTTAGCTGGCATCAATCCCATGATAACAAACAATCATTTTTCCTCTTGAGACAATAATTTCAGCTAAACAACTATTTTGGTTTATAAAAGAGTGAAAGATCTATTTTGAAATTTACCCATTGATCTTATTGATAGCACCAGCAGCTAGGCTAATCTCAAGAGCTTCTAATTTGGGGCAAAAGAATGCAACGCAACCTAGCATCGTAGAATTTACATCACTGTGCCAACAAAGAAACACATACGAGTCAGAATAAACTATTACAGTTTTTAATCAACAACCAAAAGGAGGTTCAGAAAATGTAGATAAAATAATTTTGCTTCTCCATTTCTTGGTTACATTTTTTTGCAGTTTAATTAATACTTTGCAAGACCCAGTGAACTGATAAAACCTTTGATAGGTCATTCCAGTAATAATTTCGTACGAATGTGAGTTTAATTATTACTTCACTAAGCCATTCTTCTTGATTTCTTGGGCAGTTCAACTATGAACCTAAATTGGGAAAACCAGACAGATGAAACAAGTTCAGTAAAATTAATGTTAATTGTTGAAAAAACCAGATCAAATGATCCATTTTTTGGACCAGACCTGATATTTACACTTCCCTTTTGAAAACCACAAATTTTTATTACAAATGTTTAAAAAAAATGAGCCAAATCTTGTAAGGCTTTGAAACTCGAGAGAACTGTCGATCTCATAATAGCTTTAATGAAACTGGTTCAGTAAGCTATAAATATCTAAGATCCATTAAAATTCTTCCAGAATTGGGAAGAGATGATCACAGATCAAAACATGTACGTCTGATCTCACACTGGATCTATGGAAAGATGGACATTAACAACAAAAACGTAGCCGTAGAATTATGACAAATACTGGCAGCTCATCAAAAATTCAATAGCTCCACAAAACCCGTCAAAGTCCGTTCGTTAGACGATATTAACTGCAGAGCTTATAAATTTAATTATCCATTCACATTTTACACTCCACGCAGTCTTGAAAAGTCAAGAAAACAACCGATCTATGAAAGCTTAATGAAACAGGTTCAGTAAGCCATCAAGATACAAGATCCATTAGAATTATCACAGATCTGACCGTACATGTCTGATCTCACATCGGATCTGTAAAGATTGCGCGGTGACAGAACTGATGCATCTATTTCTTGTATTAAGATGTCAGCTTGTCAGCAAATTCGATTTAAATCACAAATTGAGCCAAAGTGTTTCGATCTGCAATTAGTCTTGTAATTATTAGAGTTATTAAATTTCCATGCGGTTTTAATGGAACTCCTCCGGATCGAAGTTCTCACCTTTCCATTCTAAGTGTGAGCCTCGCCAACCCAGCACATTTCTCAAGAACCGACTCAAGAAAGCCGGTCTGGGAGCTAGGCGAAACCCTAACCCTGAGTTCCTCAGCTGACCTCCACATCCTCTTCACACACTCCCTCCAGCCATGGCACACAGCCGCGGCCGAGAAGAGCCCCTTCACCGGCACCCTCTTCAGCACCTCCACCAGCGAACTGAGCGGGACGAACCCCGCCGTCCCGACCTCCACATACTCCTCCTCCTCCTCGTACTCCTCCACCTCCTCCTCCTCCGCATCCTCCTCCCCCCGGTGCGTCAACGACTCGCCGATCTGCACAGCGTCGTCGTCGAACGACAGCGCCCGTCTAAGCCGGTTATTGAACCGCGGCGGTTTAGGCGACGGCTCGGGCATCTCAGGATCGGACGGCGGGAGAGCACACACATGGCCTTTTTTAGGTAAACCGCAGCGGCCGCAGTTGTAGCTGCCGCGCTTCTTGGAAGGCGGCGGCCGCTTCAGCCTGAGCTTCAGCGGAGAGGAAGTAACGGAGGCCATTGATGGATGGAGGGAGGGAGGGATAGGGTTTGGAGAGGAGAGGAGAGGCAGAGATTGAATGAAGGAAGCTGGGAAAGAGAGGGAGAAATAGGGGGGAAGAAGAGAGGAGGGAGGCGCGGGAGATTGGACTCCGTTTCGCGCTCGTTTTTGGTTCGCCTAAGCGGTGCCTTTCGCGTGCTTATCCTCTGCTGTGCAGTATTGTACTGCGCAGCAAATCAACGATGCGGATTATAGAGTGATTTCTCGAGATTGAGTTGCACAAATCTCAAAGCAGATCCAACGATTGTGGTACTGCGCAGTAGCTTACTGTGCAGTAGAGAATTTGAATTGGTGCCTTTCTCGCGCTGTTGTGCTGTTCCCTGTGCCCAAATTTCTGTGTCTACATCTGTAACCGAGTCACTGGTGGGTCTGTGAACCTTCTTGACAGAGACTTGTGATACGGTTGGATGATGGGAGGAGTACCGTAAGATCCTTATGCGTTCGATGTATATACCGATCTCGCATGTGATGGGTGCAGAGAGAGTGAGAGAGGAAAGTTGGGGGGAAGAACAGTGCTTGATTGTTATAATGAGCCAAAGATTTGGATGCATCTTGTCAGTGGTTAAGGTGCATGATGGACCGGGTGTGGGGAATGTAAGATGCTGCTCGTCGTGGCTTGTGCCATTGAGGCATTGACTGTTGCGTAGTAGTTCAGCTGGGTGCGATTAGGCTTTAGACAGGCCATTTTTCTTTTCACAATTTTTAACTCTCTCCTCAGTCCTCATTCATCAATCATCAGTCATCACAGTTTAAAATACTATTTGAAATTATTAATTGGTTGTGCTTGTGCGTGGAATCATGAATTTCTGATCGCATTTACTGACGTCTTCAAACAGTGGCTCTTGATATCGTATTTACCAAAACTTTGACAAAATATAATAATTTCTTTATTGTGAAATGTTGCGATGATCACAAAAATGTATTGTTTTTTAAGTTGAAAAAAGAATGTTTCAACGTTTTTAGTGAATTGCAGACTTACTTTTTTGCGTTAACGAATTGCATGCAAAAATAACAAGTTACATTCAATATATATTAATATTTAAAAAAAAATTATAGAATGAAAAATTTTGGTTTGATAGTGTTAAGTGGGTCCCAATCTGCTGCCATAAAAAACTATGGCACCAAATTGCCATAGTTATTTCTAGCCATTGAATTGATTCGAACGGTTCCAATTGTAGCTTGTAGGAGTGCTTTTTTATTATGGGTCCCAATGTCATACCAACAAAAAACTATGGCACGTTGCTGCCATAAAAAAACTATGGCAGCGGATGTGAATCCGTGTTAAGTATTCCTAGACGGATTCACATCCGCTGCCATAGTTTTTTCTATGGCAGCAAAGTGCCATAGTTTTACTTAATATGACAGTGGGACCCAAAATTAAAAAGCACCCCTATTTGCTAAAATCGGAGTTGTTCAAATTTATTGGATGGACCAGATAGACTATGGCATTTTGCTGCCATAGTTTTTTATGGCAGCAGATTGGGACCCATTCCTAGACATCTCCATAGTTGCAGAGTGTTCAAGAATGACAAAATGTATTGTTTCCAATTCCAGTTGTCTCTAGTTGGAAGTAAAATAAAACAAGAGATATACCAGATATAAAATAAATTGAGGTGAACCCTTTTTACCCGTCCAGCGTGATAAAAAAGTTATCTCTTACCTTCAAGTCATTTTCTTTTTATCTGATTCCCAAATAGGCCTTTTACTACAGCTAGAGTAAAAATTAATTGTGCAATCATTCTTTACACATTCAAGCAACATATTCATGTCTTGCCATCTTTTACATGTTGGTTTTCATAATTCTATAAGATATTTTAGTTACCTCCATTATCTTATAAGTTTATAACTGTATGTAATGTATTATTTGGTTCATATATGCATCGTAACATTTAATATGGGAGAACGAAGTCGTATAAATATTCATCTTTTATACAGCAAGGTGGAAAATTTGGGATGTCATGACCTCTTTGTGACATTGTCATAAAAAACTTGCCTGAGAATTTTATGAATATTGCAACAAACGGAGTTCGTGCTTGTTTGTCTAATATGAGCAAATATCACAGAGAAGCTCACGGAGCCTTCTGTGAGCGTACCTCCATAAACATATCAAATCACCTCCAGATTTCAATTTATATGGCCCAATAGATTCTTTATATCAAAAACTTATGAGATACAAAAATTTCCCATTTTTGAAAATTTTTAAATATTTGTTTGGGATTTTTGAAAAGTGATACATAAAACTTGATTATTTTAATAATATTGTATAGTCATTTTTCAAAAATCGCAAACAAATACTTAATAATTTTCAAAAATGGAAAATTTTTGTATCTCATAAGATTTTGATATAAAGAATCTATTGGGCCATATAAATCGAAATTTGGAGGTAATTTGATAGGTTTTTTGAGGTGCCCTCACAGAAAGGCTCCATGAGCTTAAGCTCACGGTATGTTTGTTCGCCTAATCCTTACTATATATAAAAGCATATTTAAAAAAATAACATGAAATGACCATCTTTCCCAAATAAGAAACTTGAGCCGGTTGATCATTTTCTTAGATAGATCAAAACTGTTGATTTACGTGAATGCCCGTTGATGTTAATGTCTCAACCCGTTGATGTTTAAGACCCATATCAATTTCCTCAATATAAGGGTCTATTACATATTATCTTAAAATTTTATTATAAAAAATAACAATTTCAGCCCAAGCAACGCGTGGCTTTTTACTAGTGTGTGTATATATATATAGAGTCCGGCTACAATAATATGCATATCACGGTTTTACCGTACTATGCGGTTCATATCTCTGTTTTCGGTGTACAAATTGTCAATCCGAACTGTTAAACTTAATCTTTATATAAAAATATACTAACAAACCGAATTTTATAATTTTTTGAATTTTTTGCTATTTTTAATGATGGGGAGAAAATGGCTAGATTGAGATTCTAGTTCATACAAAACAACGATTTTCTCCCCATCATTAAAATAGCAAAAAAATTTTAAAAATTGTAAAATTTGGTTTCCTAACATATTTTGATGTAGAGATCACATTGAGCGGTTCAGATCGACTATTTGGACGCCGAAAATGGAGATACGGACCGCATAACACGGTAAAACCGTGATATGCATATTATTGTAGCCTAACTCTATCTATATATATATATATAGAGTTAGACTATTATACTAACGTTAGCATTTTCGGTCCAAAATGCTAATGCCTCAAAATTTATGTTATCGTCTTTGAAATCACAATTTATGGTGCTCAATGAATTCTTTATATGAAAATATTGGAGAATACAAAAATTTTTCATTTTTAGAGTTTTCTAAATATTTGTTTTGTATTTTTGAAAATAGCATGTCAAACATCAATATTTTATTAATATTTATGAGCTCTTTTTTAAACAATTGAAATGCTAATGTTAGTATAATAGTCTAGCTCACGAATTATTATAACAATTGAAAATGATGTATCTATATATTGTTTTAACTTCATGCACATTCTACATACAAAATTATAATTTATTTGAAATTTGATATCTGAACTGTGCATGATTATTACATTTCATTCGAATGATAAAACAAAGTTTTTCAAATTCACATGAAATTTGATGGGCAACCAATTTATATTGAACTAAATATGATATGTTTTGTTTATTCTATTATTATCACATTTTATTTTGCCGATACCCCAAAAAGTATTTTTGAATTGTGCAATTACTAAATGAAAGAAAATCCTTACATGAAATTTTAAATATCCCAAAGATTAAATTTATTTTAATCGCTAATAATCAAGTATAAGTGTATAGCGCACCTGCATTTATCTAGTACTAGTGAGTAGTGAGTAGTGATGTGACGAAATCTTTTCTTGCAAACCAAAAACACTCCCAACATTTATTTTAACTCCTCTTCCGTCAAGTACAATGTTCTTGCATTTATTGTTTATCCAGTGTCCGACCAAATCTTTCCCCACAATAAAGATATTTGAGACATTTAATTCAACCACCATCTCATAAAGTAAATCGAGTCAAATGACCTTGTGGTGGTGCTGTACATTGATTTATTTTAGAGTTGGCAAAATCTGATCCGACCCGAAAAATTTGTATGACCCGATCTGTGTTTCAGGGAAAATCAAACTGATCCGAACCCGATCTGACCTGACCCATGTTCCAGGGAAATTCAAACTGACCCGAACCCAACCAGGCTCGTATTTTAGGAAAAGTCAAATTGACCTAAACTCGACCTGAAACCCAAAACCTGAGATGATCTGGGAATAGAGGGTCAAAATCTGACCAGACCCGAAAAACCCGACCCCACTCGACCCGACCCGACCTGAAAAATGCCGGCATACGTCAACTTGATACCCGACCTAACCAAAAAAAATACTGGTAACCGTCAACTCGATACCTGACTCCACATTTTCATTCGGTCAGACCGACCCTACCCGACCTGACTCCACAACCAGCGTCTGTGCCTCCAAGGCTCCAACTCTCCATCAGCCTGTCAACATTCCACAAATACCATCATTCTTGCCGAACAGGCCCAAAAGCCCAAAGGAAAGCCCAACTTATCAAACAAAGGCCTGCTTACTCAGTGAACAAGCCCGTCAAGCCTAAGCCCAGAACGACCAGAAGAAAGAAACTAAGTTCACAATCGCAATTCAAAGTTTTCACAGGGTAACGAAGGAATTAAAGTTAAACCGTAAAACATAAAAACACTCCGAATACGAATCTCTCCCGATTCTCCTCCTCTAAAACCCTAGAAACCCTAGAAACCGCAATCTCGCACCGCCGCACCTCCGATTCGAGCGGCGCCGTCGCAAATCTCTCGCCATGAGTTTGATCTCCCAGAATGCCGTTGCCAAGACCGCCCTGCCGCCAGGCATCGCTGCCGAGGGAGAATCCAAACCCGAACCCCAACCCGCCAAGCTGAAACCGAAGAGGAACAAGAAGAAGAGGAGCCGGGATGGGCAGGAGGGGAAGAAGGTGGAGGACGAGGAGGAGATGAGGCGACGGGAGGTTGAGTTGTTCGGGCCCGTCTATGCACGGCCGGAGTGGGGATCTGAGTTCCCGGATGCGGATGCGGATTCGAAACCTGCCGATCCGGATACGCTGTTCATCGTGGACCGGTCGACGGAGAACAAGGAGTCGGTGTATGAGGAGGATCGGAAGGGGACCCGGAATCGGAAGCCCGCTTGGGTGGATGAAGACGAGGAGAGGATCCGGGTGGACATTTCGGGTGTTGCTAGGCTGAGGAAGTTGCGAAGGCATGTGGATGAGAAATTCGTGTCGGGTGCGGAGTATGTCAAGAGGTTACAGGCGCAGTATGTGAAGCTCAACCTGGTACCCGAATGGGCTCGGGGCGGGTCGGAGGAGAGCGGATTGACAGTTGCGGAGGATGATGATGATGACCGTGATATTCTGAGAGGTGCCGGTGAGTTGGTGGAAGGTACCAGTACCGGTACCGGTGGTGGTAAGTTGTTATCGGGTCCGTTGGAGTGTACGAGACTCTACGATGTGAACAGGCAGGATAGGTCTAACTCAGTGATAAATTCGGTCCAGTTCCACCCGGTAAATGGGCAGTTGTTGTTCACTGCCGGGTTGAATAAACGGCTGACGTTTTATCAGGTTGACGGTAAACGAAACCCAAAACTGGACAGTATATTCTTAGAAGATTGCCCTATTGTTAATGCTACTTTCATGCCAGACGGGTCCGAGGTAATAGTGGCGGGTCGTAGGAAATTCTTCTACATTTACGATTTAGTGAAAAATGTGGTGAACCGTGCCGGGCCTTTGATAGGTCGGGAGGAGAAGAGCCTCGAATCGTTCGAGGTGTCGCCTGATTCAAAAACCATTGCCTTTGTTGGGAACGAGGGCCATATTTTGTTGGTCTCGTCTAAAACCAAACAGCTGATTGGTACTTTGAAAATGAATGGCACTGTTCGTTCCCTGGCATTTGCCAAGAATGGTACGCAGCTGTTGTCAAGTGGTGGGGATGGGAAGGTGTACCACTGGGACGTAGGTACCAGGAAATGCATCCATGTCGGTGTAGATGAGGGTTCCCTAGCAGTTACCAGTCTTTGCGTCTCACCAGATAGCTCTATGTTCTGTACCGGCTCAAGTAGTGGCATTGTAAACGAGTATAAGATGGATGAATTTCTGGGGGGTAAGAGGAAGCCATTGAAGGTCGTGAAGAATTTGACCACGGAGGTGAATGCAATGAAATTCAATTCCGATGCACAGATTCTTGCCATCTGTTCGAGAATGAAGAGCAAAGCGGTAAGATTGGTGCATGTGCCTACCGGTACTGTTTTCTCAAACTGGCCGACTGGTAATGTAGGTCAGGTTAGATGCTTGGATTTTAGCCCGAATAGTGGCTTTCTCACTCTGGGAAATTCTGAGGGTAATGTCCTGCTATATAAATTACATCACTATCAGAATGCATAAATAGAATCCATTTTGTTTTCAGTTTTCGCTTTTGGCCAGTGACATTATGATGGATGATAGTGTAAAATGGGCATATCTTTTGAATGATCAAGAGGTGAAAATTTTGACATGTAATTTAGGAACTTCAATTATAAGCAGAACTTATGTCTGCTCTTTTAATTGATCTTTTAGAGTAGTATGGTATCCTCTTTTGTTTTTTGGGCATGATATCTTTCTGTAGTGGTTTTTGTTTTCTTAATCTGTTGAAAGTGAAACTGAGGAAAGTATGTTCACCACTTGGTTAAATTAAGACTCTGCATTTGCATATCAGTTCATGGTTAAACTTCATGCCAGAGAAATCTTGCTTCAAGCTAATTTTAAGAGCATGGAGAATTCTGTTATATTAGTTGAAATTTGAAAATTATGGTATCAATATTCTTGAATGATTGACATCTAAATATTTGACAATTATATGCGTGTATATACATCTCAATATGTTGAATGACATGCATAATATTATAACTGAATTAAAGTATCAAGTAAAGCTTGAGGAAACTAAAAAGTTCCACATATGTAAATATGTTTATTTGGTTTTGTATCATTATTTTAAAATCACAAAATATAGAATTAAAGGTATCTATCTATTTAGTTATTAGTATCATCACGTGCATTGATATGGGTGAGGATATATTATATAAGAACAAACTATATATGTTGGTATAGAAGGTGAAATCTGTTCATATTAATTTGGTGTTCAATTGTTTTCCGTTTTTTTTTCTGGACAAAGTTCAATTTTGTGAATATTGCATACAGATTCTGATTATTTGAGCCTCTAAGGCGGAACTCCGATCGAGTGCACATTTGCACATAAGTAAGAAAACATATATATATATATATATAGTGCTTTGGGCTATGTATTGATTGTAAATCTAATTTTCCTTGTGTAAGTGTATGATCTTTGTGTAATGAGTAAAAATGAACTAAAAAGAAGACTTCTATATTGTACACCGAACACCGTTTCATAAGATCCCAATCATTGATGCGAAACAATATTTTTATTGCATCTAGATTAATTCGATCCGTTGGCAGATTAGGACAACCTATACGCTTAATAAGGAGTAGAGATAGAGATTATTACATTTTGTTCTGTTTAGACCACTATCGACTATTATTTAATGTGCAGCTACTAAATGAAAGCAAATCTTTACAAATTTATAATATTCCAAATATCTAATTTTTTTTTTAACGATATAAGGGATGTAGGCACAAAAATCTAATTCGTTTTGGTCATTCAAGTACAATAAACTTGCATTTATCTAGCGTTTGACCATATTTATCCTATCAAACTAAAAATATTCCTAATATTTAATTCATTTCCTCTTTCATCAAGTAAATTGTACTTGCAACTTGTCCAGTGTGTGACGAATTCTCTGTTGTAAATTTTCTCGAGTCAGCTGATGCACCGCATTCAAATCTGCATTTTACCAGACTTACACCTTTATTTTGGCCTAAAATTCCTAAGTTCGTATGCATTTAGGTAGTAAGATGTCTAGATTCCAGTTACTTCTGTGCTTTTGTCCAATTTTCAAGAAAATAGAGCTTTTGGAGCTATTTGGACAAGATTGGGAGCATGGAGCAGCACACTGGCGCTGGAGTACACTCCCTGCGGACCACAAGATCCCTCTTGCAAGCCGCAAGTAGTGGTTACAATGCATTTTCGGCATCCTGCTAGTGCTGGCAACCACCTGCTAGGCAGTAACCTCCGATTCAAGCCCCTTGTGGACCGCAGGACCCCTCTTGCGAGCCGCAAGACAGTTTCTGCGCTGGCTGTTTCTTATTTTGGTGCCCTCGCCTATTTAAAGCGGTCTTTTGAGGTTTTCCGGGGATCTCTTGGCATCTTTTCACTTCCAGAGACCAGAGAAGAGCGCCGTCTTGCTTGTTTCATCATCTTTTGAAGGGGATTTGAGAGGATTCTCGCGAGAAAGTGAAGATCAAGTGGAGTCTAGTTCTTCTTCGGTTTCTTTCACCATGAGCTCTCCCATTTTCTTGTTTTCTTTGTTTTCTCTTGTCATGACTGAGTAGATCTGTAATTTCTAGGGTTTAGGATGATCTTTACTTGTATTGATTGATTGCAAACTCGTTTTACTTGAGTTGTTTTCAGTTTGCTTTGCGTTTTCATGATATCGTGCTTTTACCTTTGCTTGTTTGTATGGTAAACCCGTGGATTAGGCCAAATCTGGTGTGGTTAATTATATCATCTGACCAAGAATTGTTATTTGCACAAATTGGGTTGATAACTTGCTGTCCAAAAGTATCCGAAAGGAGAAATTGCGGTTTGACGAAAGTTGAACCGAATCGTAGAACAAAAGCGAATTGAACGTAGGTTTAGAAATATTCCTATGAATTTCTATTGAATTAAAAGTGTTAGAAGTACCAAAACATGACAATTGAGGGACTTGTACCACCTCTGGTTTGATTAGGAATTGACGACTTGAGTTAAAACACCGTACCAGAACCAAAACCTCGTTTTGTCAATAGCTTGCGGACCACAAGCACCCTCTTGCGACCCGCAAGTACCTACAGAAAGCGGCAAATCAAAACTGTACCCCCTGCGGGCTGCAAGAGACATCTTGCGGGCCGCAGGCAGTCAATTCAGACAATAAATTGATTCCAAAGACTCTAGGAACGCCTTTTTATTAATTGTTTTAAGAGTTTTAGTTTCTTTAGTTGCTTTAGATTACAAACTTCAACAAACCCCCCCCCCCCTAAAAACACCAAAAATATTCTTTTAAGATTTAGGATTGAATTTAGAGATTGTTTAGATTTAATTTCCGTCCCTGTGGACTCGACCCCGACTGTACTGCACAAGAATCGTACGCTTGTGATCGAAGGCATACTTGGACATTTAAAAGCCTATACCATCTGAGTGGCCACCAGCGTGAACCCTTTGTGTGGGGGTGGGTGGGTTTGGGGGGGGGGGGGGGGGGGGGCTTTTATGATATTTCAAATATCCATTTTTTTAAAGGTATATGCGTGCCTAAAATCTAATTTGTTTCAATCATTTAAGTACATTAAACTTGTATTTATCTAGCATTTGACCCTATATATTTTGTCAAGACGTAAAATGCAGTATTTGTGGCCGCATATACGTATGCGGACCGAGGCGTGCGGCCAACATATGCTGTAAAAAAATATGCGAACGATTATGCGGTCCGCATATATGTAGATGTGGGCGCATATTTAAAGATGCAGGCACTTCCAACCATAAGATGCAGGCGGGAACTTTGATTATTATATGAATTATGATGATTAACAATCGTTATTCACTTTGTTGTATGATTTCAATAAAAGCGCGTTGCTCATACAAATTGTGCGACATATATAAGTTCACATGCAAATCCGCATATGCGGCTGCATTCCGCGTATGCAATATGTGGTTCCCCTCTGCATGCATATCTAAACTGCATCTTACAATATTGATCAAATTGAAAATGATCCTAACATTTAATTTATGTCCTCTTTTATAAAGTATATTGTATTTGCAACTTGTTCTATGTGTCGCTGAATAATTGTCATAAATTTATCATAATATAATTTTTATAATAATCAGGGGAATATTTGCGAGAGACAAATTGACAAGGTATATTATATCTAATTCCGTACTCAATATACAATGTATTAGTCTTTTTATAGTCAAATAACCTATGCAATAAAATGGTACAATAATTCTTAGCGATCAATGCCAGATCTGGATTTAATATTTTTGCCGTTGGATCCTTTTCAATGCATTTGCCCGTTATATATTATAATCATATTAAAGCATGGGATAATTGATTGAATGGATTAGAAAGAAACGTAACATTAATTTGAACATTTCCTCTTCATTTTATTCAAAAAAAAGTTTTGAATTTTTAACTGAATATTATATTAACACAGAAATCTAATTTGTTCCGATCATACAAGTACAATGAACTTGCATTTATCTAGTGCCTTACTACATCTATTTTATCAAATTGAAAATATTCCTACAATTTAATTTGTTTCCTCTTTCATAAAGTTCATTGTATTTGCAACCTTGTCCAGTGTGTGACCAAATCTTTTTGTTATAAAATCAAGTACATTGTACTTGCAATCTTATCATGTGTGTGACCATATCTTTGTCTAAAACTTTCTAGGGCCGGCGGGTGCCCTTGGATCTATAAAAGGGGCACCATATGAGAAGAGATCACATAGCCACAAACTCGTATACTCCATCATAACAATTCATCAGATGTGCTCATCGGGGATTAAACAATGACCAGAGGTAGCGTCTCCTTCTTCCCCTGTTCTCACTAACCTCTCCGTATAATCGTATCTGTCCTTTTTCCAAGTGAAGAGCCTCATAGGAAGGAAACAAGGCGAGAGGTGTAGAGCTCCTCCTTTGATCTGACGATCTCTTCGTGCACCCGCTCCTCTTCTCCTCCTCCTCGCACACCTACGCGCCTCATCGCTCAGGTCGCATCTATCTTTCACTCGTGCATCTTGTATGAAACACTAGGTGGATGGAGAACTCCGAGCTCAAAATTGCTTATTTGGACAAGGTGTGTGATCTCACTTTCTCATCTCTTTTAACTTTTGCTTCTCAATTCAGCAAGGTTCTAGTAATATATATATAGTAATATAAAT
This sequence comes from Cyperus esculentus, assembly GCA_030179965.1. Classification (NCBI taxonomy): domain Eukaryota; kingdom Viridiplantae; phylum Streptophyta; class Magnoliopsida; order Poales; family Cyperaceae; genus Cyperus; species Cyperus esculentus. The sequence goes on along the minus strand of JASGLE010000003.1, from coordinate 2,713,900 downwards.
GTATATAGAAGGCATGATATATTTAATTCAATTAGTTTTCGGTAAAAAGGATAATTAGAGAGATAAATTTATATTTATTTTTTTGGTCAATATTATACCCTTTTACAATCAAGTAGGCAAAGTTGTTAAAATTGTTCGAGACCAGTATGAGCAAGAATTGAATTGCATGAGCTTCTATCGGTTTGGCATGAAGTTATACATATTTTGTTAGTACATATTTAAAAAGAATGGAGCTTCACCAGGGTAAAAATTGTCTCTACCATTGCTACTCAATATTTAATATGGTAATCTTATATTTCCATTAAGATCTTTTTACTTTCGACTTGGGCAATGCATGCTAGGACTATGAGTTAGCAAAAATTAGTAAGAAAAATAATTTAAAATAACTCTTGAAAATATATATATTGCCATTGTTCAGTCAAAACCATATATGAAAATTTATTATGCATCATGTATGGATTCATCCATTATCCATTAATTTATAACAGGAAATTTTTTCTAGGAGTTGATAGCTATTCTTAAAAACTGTTAAACTCCAATAATTTGTATCATTTTATTGATATCATCATGATTGATCATCGATCGTTCGCAAACTTTATTTGCGATCCTAAGCCTAAAGTACAACAAACTGTATGAAGCATACAATTATCTTTGTCATGCATAACTTCATTTGTTATCACATATGTCATGTTCTTGCAAGATTTGCAGTAAAAGAATATTTTAATTTCTTTGACATGCATTGAGGTCCCATTACTCCAACTGAAAACAAATTCCAAACATTTATATCTATGCATTATCCCTTCAGAGCTTGTTTTTATTTTATTTTTTTTCTCTTTTAAGGAGATGATCATTCAATTATTCCTCCCTCTTATGATCTTACAAAACAATATTAATTGAGGAAAGAAAAAAAAAAAAGAATGAGCTATCTCCTTAAAGGATGGAGAAAGAAAATGAAAGCAAAATGTGAGGGAATAATGCATCAGTATAAATGCTCGGAATTCCTCATCAGTTTGAGTATTCTTTGTTGAAGAAAATAAATCATTTTACTTCATTGATTCATTGCAATAACCACAAAAATTGTTATGAATCTTATAGTTTTTTTAGGTCTTTAAAAATTGTCAAACACTAATAATTGTATCAGTTTATTGATATATCGTCATGATCGATCGCTCGCAAACTTCATTTCCAATGATAAACCTATAGTTAAAAAAAGAAAAAAACCGTATGAAGCATACATTGATCTTTATTATGCATAACTTCAATTGTTATTATATGCCATGTTCATGTAAGATTAGCAGTAAAATAATCATTAAAGTAAATTAAGATTTTAATTTCTTTGACATCGAGGTCCCGTTACTCCAACTTAAGATAAATTCCAAGCATTTATATCTATGCATTATCCTTTTAAAGCTTGTTTTTATTTTCTTTCTTTCTCTTTTAAGGAGATGATCATTCAATAATTCATTCCTCTTATGAGCTTACAAAACTAATTTTCATTGAGGAAAGGAAAAAAATGAACTCACTCGTTAAAGGACGGAGAAAGAAAATGAAAGCAAAATGTGAGGGAGCAATGCATCAGTATCAATGCTTGAAATTCCTCTTCAGTTTGAGTATTCTTTGTTAAAGGAATGAGATCACTTTACTTCATTGATTTTCATTGCAATAACCACAAAGCCTTAGTAGTAGGGAAGAGGAGTAGGTCCGATGGGCATCGGACCCAACTCTGTCCGATGAGTGGTTTCAACTGTCCGATTCATATTTATTAATCTGATCAAGAGCAAGCGTTCCAACAAGTTAAAACCCCAATGCACTCAACCAAATCCGTTAACTTTTATAACCCGTTTCTCTATTCTCCTCTTCGCAAATCCATCTCCCCCAAATTTTAAGTTAGTCATCTCATCACTGACTCACTCTGACTCTAACCAGAGTCGAGACTATCTGGTGACTCCTCTCCTCCCTCTCGGCATCTGCATTTCCTTCCCACCGCTCTTAATAAATTTTCTGCTCTCGGCATCTCCCTCAATAGATCACAAAAATTGAAAGAGGCATTTAAAATCTTCAGTTAAATAATCCAATGTGAAAAGATACAATAAGAAATAATTTACAATCTTCAAACTACATCTTTCTTTACATTTAAATAATCCAGTATAATTGTTTCCATGATAAATGATCTCATTAGCACCCAAGTTGCTTGTCAGGAACTTGATGCTTGATTCTTGTCTAAAGCTCCGAATGAGTTCCTAATCAACCCATCCTACAGGGCAATTGAAGAGGAGCGCGATGAACAGTCGCAAATCTGGGTTTTAGTCTTGCTGCGATCCTCGATGAATCGCCCTAACTCTCGATCATCCACGAGAGGAAGAGGTTGAGAGGGCAAAGAAGAGGAGATGGGTAAAAGGCGGTGGACATGGGCGTGGGCGTGGGCGTGGGCGGTGCACGGTGGGCGGTGGCGGTGGCGGTGAGCCGATTACTCAGATTTCCCAAAAACAAATGGTGATTGAATTGGGAAAAGGAAGAGAAGAAACAAAACGGTTTATAAAGATAAATGGGTTTGGTTTGTATGCATTCGGATCTAATTAGTTGGAGTTCCACTCTTGATCAGATCAACATGAGATGAGATGAATCAAACGGTTTAAACCGCTCATCAGACAGAGTTGGGTCCGATGCCCATCGGACCTACTCCTCTTCCTAGTAGTAGATCAGGTATTTGTGTCCTACAAACAGCATCTCAGATTTTGTAGAGAAATTTTTTTTATATGTGTAGACTTAAAGAAGACATGGAAAAAGACAAATTTAAGTTAAGAATTTATTTAGCCTTCATTATCGAAATATGTAAATGGAACTTTGGTAAACTGTCTATTTTATTTTGCTAAACTGTTTTGTTTGCAGATAAAATTTATTTAACCAAAAGATAGAATCACCACGCCGGAAACACGGGGACAAACCTAGTGAAGTTTGTGTTGCCATGGACGACTTGACACTTCCTATATAAACTTTTATGAAAGTTAATTTGTTCCCACTCCTAGTAATTAGAAGTGAATCGAACTGTAGAAATAGAAAATCCCTTAATCTATTTTTGCTAGCATATGGATTAAAAAAATAGGCAGGTTAAACTAGAAATAAGTTGTATATTTAGAGAAAATATTTTTTATTTTCTCCGGTCACCACCGCTCGAAAGTTGAACAATTCACCACTTCAGTTATCTGGTTAAGGAGCAAGGAGAATTCAAACTGGATATCAATTGGTACGTTCTCCTCCAAAGTTTCATTTCATTAACTATTATCAATTCAAGTGCTTACAAACTTGACATGGACTTGATTTCAGAATTTTAGTTGCCTAATTTCTTATAATTCAAAGTTCGGTTTTACTCTTGGTCCTATTTATTCTGTAAGCATCCAAATTAATAAGCACAATAAATGTTTACAGATAAATTGTTTACGCCAAATGTTTGAGGAGAAGTTCATATGAGTTGAATCTGATCAAGATCATGGACAGGATTAGTAGACTTCCGGATGACATTTTAATCTACATCCTCTCTTTTCTGCATACGAAGGATGGCGTTCAGACATGTACTCTTGCAAAGAGATGGAGAAACACATGGACAACATATTCATAAATCGAAGAATGTTAAAGAAAATTAGATAACATAAAATGGCAATACAACAACATATTCATGAAGTATTTGTTGATCATAAATCAGAGGATTACCACACCTAGAAGCAACACCAATGACATGTTTAAGCAAAACAACAAAAATAACAGCTGTTTAGGGTTCTAACTGTTAAGCTTCTAAATTCTCAAAATAATTAAACTCCTACAGCATCTAAATTGCTAAAAGGTCAACAAACATACCCAATACGCCAACTACATGATAAAAGGTCGACACGACACACTTACAAGATAATCACTTCTCCGATGGACTTTATGACCACACCTAAAGTGCGAATTACCTCTTCAACAAATTCGGCACTCTTGTCCTCGCATCTTATCTTCACTGTCTCAAGGTACTCACGCTGGAAAGAAACATCTCCCAATATCCCTTGTCCAACTTCTTCGCTTGGCTATGCAAGTGAAACATTAGAGCTTTATGAATGAGATGCAATGTAACGATAGCCTAATGGAAAGGTCTAACCAGTACCTTTAATTTATTTTTTAATTTTTTGTTAAATTAAATCAGAACTTCTAATATTAATCATTAATTAATTATAACCAGATCAAAATACAATTTAAAAATTGTCAAAGACCCCAATTACTTCAACATCACATCAGTCCTTGTCTGTTCATTTAGTTAAAACAATCATTTTATGTTATGAATTTGCTACTTTTGCCTCAACTGATTTGGTACTCGGTAAAAGGCCATCAGCATCTTAGATACAAACTAGGTTCAGTTAACACACAGTAATCATAAACTTTTCATATCATAATACATCTAGAAAAGAAACAAATATAAAACGGAGAACTGGCCCGAATTAGACATGGACATTACAGCACTCAGCAGGTACAGTGGTACTGAAACTAGCGCACCATTATTCCCTGCCATAATGCACCCAATTTGACGCATGTTAATTTTACATGTGGAAACCCAACCAACATACCAGTTATTACAATAGAGACAGATTGCTGGAAAGAGAGAGATTGAGAGAGAAAAAGAGCGATTACTTGACAAAAAGCCAAGGTGAGGGTTGTTAAATTGGGTGATTGCTGAAGAAGACGAACCACTGAATTCCAGTCAAGATCCATATCCATCTCTCCAAACTCCAAGCTCTTTAAGTTATTTAAGGCTGGGCAATTTCGAATATCTGCTGCCAATGATTCCTATAATATGAAGAGAAATTAATTTACAGGGTAACAGAATTACAAAATTCTTCCTGATAATAAAAGGACAAAATTCAGACCAAAAGAAATATGTACCATTCACTTGAGACATACTTTTGGACAAGAATTAAAGGAAATAATTTTAGCATAGAAAAATAGTCCCTAATAGTTTTTCCTTGAGATGACACAATTGGTAATTACATCTTGATGCAGCCAGACAATAATGTTCACCTCAAATGATTAAATATAGATTTTAAACTCAAATAAGAGATTACCGTGATACTAGGAGAAATTGTACAGATTGTCAGATTCACAACATTTGAAAGGCCACCTAGAAGCTTCAGGTCATGGTCATCAGAATTAAGTAAATCCCCAAAAAAGAAGTTTGCTGTGACAAGAGATGGCATGTTTTTCAGTGTAATCGCTGCCAATAAATCGGAAGAACCAATGCTCAATGACACGACACATGGGCAAGATATCTCCATTTTCCGGTCTTGAGAAAATTCCTTTGTAGTGAGTTTCTTCAATATGGGAGACGAAATCTCATCTATATCAAAAAGGCACCAAGAAAAAACCAATTCTTCAAGGACAGGGCAGCCTGATAAAAGCATTCCAATGAAATCATTGTTGATCGACACATTACCAAGCGTTAGTTTCTTGAGACGAGGAAGGTTTATTGATTCAGTTTCGATAAAATAATCATGACCATTATCAGTTTGAACTTCCAATGACATCTCTTCTACTGATGCACATGTGAAAATGGAATCAGGCAAGTCGAAAAAGTCAACTGTAAAGGTGTGGATGGATAATACTCTTGGCATGAACGATATGAAAGAAGAAAGAATTCCGGACACTAAGGGATAAGAAACATCAAATTTGCCAAACCAATTTAGTTCAAAGGTATCCAGGGGTAATGCCTCTCGATGGCGTAAGACACCAATTACCAATGCCAGAAACTTGGTGTCACGTTTGAGGAACTCTTCCTCTGTCAGCTTATGTGAAATACTTTTATGGTCATCAAAGACCAAAACGGGCACAGAAGCCCAAACACGCTTCCACCGTTTCGATAATACACACGTGCGCACGACCTCTTCGGTGGGCAACAAGGAGAGGATGTGGGTAAGAAGCTGGTCGGGCAAATCACTGATTCTGTCCATGGGTAAGCTTGTGCGTTTCATCTTCAGAGTTGACAGAGACATTTCATCAAACACCTGACTGGCACGGTTTCTGCTTTGAAAAAAAAAAAGGCGTGAAAACACACAATAAGTTAATCCAAGTGTACAAGCACCAGTATAAAAGGCATGTACCTCAGATAACGCAGAAAAATCAGAAATAAGAGAGATTGCAAAAGAAATATAAAATGAGAAACAACATGTTTTAGAAAGAAAAGGTTGGTCGGTCAAGCAAGCGATCAAGTACGAGGCTATGAGCAAGAAGTTACTAAACTATGAGAAAGGGGGTTAAAAACAATTGTTGCGCTCTCGTTACTCAACATTAACTATAAACTACAGAAACACTGGTTAAACTTGTATGTTTCATGTTTCATGCCAGACTTGGCAGAGACATTTCATCAAACACCTGACTTGCACGATTTCTGTTTTCAAACAAAAGTCGTAAAAACACACAATACGTCAATCCAAGTGTAGAAGGACCAGTATAACAAGCATATATATACCTCGGATCAGATAAACTACGAGCAAGGGGGTCAAATACGATTGTTGCTTTGTGATTAGTTAACATTAACTGTAAATCTACATAAACCCTAACTAACTAACTAACAAACTAACTACGGCAGCTCACTGCTCACTTGATTAGGCAACAAGAGCAAGAAGGGGAGAGAAATTCAGATTAGTACCAAAGAAGGCGGCGTGACCGTCAGAGAATCGGAGAGAAAGAGAAGATGCAGCTCTCAGTTCTCACTCACTGCCTCACTGTTATCACTTCTCACTTTTCTTCAGCGCGGGAAAGAGTGTAGAAGGAGGCGGGAAATGAAATGAAAATGCAAGTGGAAACCCTGACTACGTTATGGGCGTTTTTGGGCCGACAAATATGGGCCGAAAGATATTGGGTCTTATTGGGCTCAAAGTAGTGTATGATAGATACGTCATGTCATGGCCCAATTTACATTCGGACCGGACTGGGCTGGATATCGTTGTAGACAGGATTCGGGCCCGGTTGAAGTTCAGAAATTTGTTTGTTTTGAAACGATCAATGAGCAGATTAATTACATTTACGGTATCAAGCAGGCAAGCACCAAATGTGATTGAAATCAAGTAACCTAGCTAGTAGTGGTCATGCGGTTTGTGGGGATTATATAAACTTCGTAATTAGTTATTGGTGCATTTTATAAACAATAGGTGTGATTTGATAACAAATTATATGAAGCAACCTGCACCCAATGTACAATGTTTTAGGCCTGATAATTTTCAAAACATTATATGCTTTTTGAATGTATAAGGGCTTAATTCTATTTTGGGACTGTAATCACTAATTACACCCACCACATCCTCAGCAGTCAGCATCATACGCCACCTGATGTGCTTGATCAGTTCCTCTCTCATGCCCATGTTTGACCTTCCAGGCAGTGGCGAAGCCAGACCAATAATGAAGCAGGGGCCAAAAGTTTTTTCATGTGTAAGGGACCAAAAAATTTTAAGGCCAGTAAAAAAATGTTGAATGAAAAAACCTTAAATTTTATATATTTAAACATTCGTGAAAGTTAGACTTATATGAAAAGTTGAATTTTCCATTTGAAATGCAAACGACTCAAATTAAATTTTGACACTTCCGAAATTTCGATTTATAATACCTATTAAATTCCTCATATGAAAATACTTGTGAATATAAAACTTTTTATTTTTGGAGTTTTTTAAGTATTTGTTTTGAATTTTCCAAAATGACCTAAAATGTTGATAAAATAGTGCTATGTTTATCTATGAATTTAAAAAACATCTGAAACATAAATTAAAAAAAGCTTCAAAAATATATATATATATATTTTTTTGTATTCATAAGTGTTTTCATATGATAAATTTAATGGAACCATAAACAAAATTTTGAACATGTTAAAGTATAATTTGAGTCGTTAGCATTTCGAAACAAAATATTATCGTTTTCACAATAGTTTTACTCCGTTTGTTAATCTGAAATGTACAAAATTATTTCATATTGTAAAACTTTATAGCATCCAACAACAAAAAAATATTTGAAATAACTAAAAAAATACTACTTCTGACACTCCATTATTTATTCATTTGTCACACTATCAAATAATTCCTCATCTCAATATAATTAGGGGGGCTTAACCATACTATTTACATACAAAAAAATTACCAACTAAGGGGGGGCCATGGCCCCTCCAAAACCCCGTGTGGCTTCGCCACTGCTTCCAGGGCTTCTGTTTGACCTTCTGGATGCACGGTGTTGTCGATGAAGATCGAGGAGGTGCACAGGTGTTGCTGAAGCAAGCATACAGAAGACAACTCCAGAATTCATCCGCTCGATACCGTGCGCTCACGTACGTACATTCTGGCCATGCATGCCTCTTTATCTGCTTATGTCTTACAAAATACAGAAACCGTAACTAACTAAGCATGGTGGTTAACTTGTTTAAAAACGAAGAATTAGAGGGGAAATTCAGAGCTTACCTATATAGGTTCTACATTCTGAACATTATATATGGTTTGCCACAGAGAAGTTGAACAATTCAGTTTGATAAACACCTCCAGTGAATAGTGAACTCTTCTATTGGTTAAATCGTCCTTGGAATGAACTTCCCCTGGTCAGAAAAAAGATAAAAAGTTTTTAATCAGATTGAAAATTAACCATGAAGATTATAGAACAAGTGATTTTAATTTTTCATATTATTGACAATTACTTCAATGAATTGTATGAAAATAAATTCACTGCCCAATTGCACAGATTTAATAAAAAACTGTATTAAAATTAACTTCAAAACTATTATTACCTTGTCCGAAGTTTTATCATATCTGGGCAGCTACATCTGTGAATGCTGTACTCTTCCAGAGAAGGGGGAAACTCTCTTTCTGGATTCAAACGAAGCTTTGGACACAAACTGACTGTCATCTCTTTCAGAGAAGTTAGGCTGCCAAGCTCAACCAAAGACTCGAGCTTTTCACAACGTTCAACAAGAAGCGCCTCAAGTGAAGGAGAGTTGCAACTGCTTAAATCAAGAACTCTTACATTAAGCGCCTCCGCAATGGATATTGCTTTGAGAGAAGGCAGCTGACCAAGTGGAGGAAGCAGCTCACTAGCAAAGTTTTCGAGCCTTACTTTAACCAACTTGATGAAAGAAATATCACTGAGCCATGTCGGAAATTTCGATCCACCATACCCTTTTATTACCAAGCTCTCGAGGTTCGGATGCGGCTCAAGGATTTCGAGCAACTGTTCTTCAAACTCTCTACCATTCATCATGGTGTTTGGATCATAAAGATCCAATGTAAGAGACTGAAGGTATTGCTTCGTTCGCAAACTGGCCTCCTTAGCATGATCCAGATTAATTACGAACTCTAGGCCAGTAATATTTAACGATCCACAGAGGTAATTCAGATCTTTTAATTCACAAATATCACAGTCTGACACACCACTCCCAATTGCAAAAATCGGTAAAGACTGCAGATTCCTTAAAAGCCCAATTCCGTACGGAGTTCTGACGCGGCGACTATTTGTGTCGCAATTTAGATGTCGCAGTTTTGATAGCTTTCTGATACCTTCTGGTAGTTTTGTCATATTACATCCCCTTAATTCTAGGATTTCTAGATTATAGAGGTTACAAACACATTCAGGGAGATTCTCGACGCCAGTTTTATAGAGGTTGAGATAACATAATTGTCTCAGGTTCTCAATTGATGGTGGCAAATATCTTGTGTTAGTATGGCTCAAATCTAATGCCCGTAAATACTTGATATGATTAAACACTTTATTATGAATCCTTAATAGAGCTCCGGGACTTTGAGATGCCTTTTTTGGATCCAATGCAGCTACTACCACTGCTCGTAGCTTAGTCAGCCCAACAAAATTCTGCAAATGTACTTCATTATGAACATTTAACACGAAAGACAGGTACCGCACTTTTGTAGTTAACTCGCAAGGGATTTCTGTTCTAACATCATGCATGCCAGATTTAACTTTTGGTTCGCATCTCCAGAATTCGTTGTTAGCAACTTCTTGAGCCAAGTCATGCAGAAGGTCATGGATAACAAACCCTTGCTGCGATCCACATAACATTGTGTACCTGGACCGAGGTTGAGCTTGAATCATTGACCTCTCTTGCAATTCTCTGATGTATGCTTTCCCGATATCTTCTGCCTTCTTACCGTTGTTCGGGTTGATAAGGCCCAGCGACATCCATAATCTAATGAGGCTATCCTCCATGAAACAGTAATTTTTAGAAAACAAGGCAAGAAATGCAAAGCACCTTTTCAGATGTGACGGCATATGATCGTAACTTAATTTTAGTACCGACAACAAGTTAGAATTCATATTATTCGATGCCAAATCTATGGATTCCAAGATATTGGTCCAACTCTCCAATTCATGTCTTAAAACACCTCCTACCATCTTCAGAGCCAGAGGAATACCACCGCATTTCGCTACAATTTCCTTGGCAATTTCTACCAAATTCTCATCTACATCTTGGCCTTTATAACAAAAAACCGATTGCTTAAACAATGACCAACAAGCATCAGAATTGAGATGGTTTAGATTATAAGAAGGTTTAGTTTGCATAATCGTAGCAACTTCACTGCTACGAGTAGTTACGACAATCGTTCCCGACTTTGAAAATGATAACGGAGCACATAAAGAGTTCCATAAGTTTGGATCCTCATTCCGTACATCATCCAGTACAAGAAAGAACCTCCTGTGCTGCACTTTCTTTTTCAGGTCAAGTTGAAGGCTATCAAGTTCGCTTAGCTCACAGCTGCTTTCGCTAAAAGATGCAATTATCCTTTTGGTCAGGACCGAAACATCGAAATCCTCCGATACACAAACCCATCCCTTCAATTTGAAAGTCTTGCAAACTCTCACATCGTTATAGATCAATTGCGCAAGTGTAGTTTTTCCTATCCCTCCCGTACCGACAATAGGAATGACACTTACTTTGCTGTAATCTTTCCCCTTAGAAAATATCTGCTGAATAATGTTTTCCTTGTCTTCATGTCTTCCATAGATAGTACTCTCTTGCACAAGGGAGATGCACGGTGGGTGTGCCGATGTACAAAGCTTCTTTTGCTTAGGCTGAGCATCGCGCTCGCTCGAATGGAACACCTGCCACTCCTTGGTGATTTCCTCAAATCTCTCTATGATCACCTTCACTTTACCAACTATCTCGTCAGAAACCGGAACACTCACTCTAATAGAGTCCAAATCAATTACCTTCAGTGCGAAAAGAAGGAAATCATAAATAAATAAAACTGATCAAAAGACAAACATTATTAATGAATACTTTTGTGCTTCAAAAATTAATTAAGTAGGAAAATTGCTTGCTTTCCTCCAAAAAAGGAAAAAAAAAAATGTTACCTTCAACGGTACATGTTCCAATCTGTTGATGCTGCCATCGAGACCCAACATCTTGTCACGGGCTTCGATTTTGGCATGCATCACATCATATCCATAATCACCGACTACATCCTCGGCATCATACGCAACCTCTTTCAGCTCCTCCAATTGGTGCTTCTCACAGTGTTCTCCGATATCGCTCTTGTGCACCTCCGTCAGGACAGCTTGGATCCGCCTCATGGTCCTCTCCAGAGCCTTAAAATCCTCCAAGGCTTCTGTTTGACCTTCGGATGGTGAAAATGTCGATGAAGAGGAAGCAGGTATTGCTGAAGGAAGCAGTGAAGACAACTTTTGAATCGTCCGCTCCATGCCGCCCACAAACATTCCGGCCATGACTGCTTTTGTTCTGAATTGGTTTTGGAGAAAGGGAGAAGCAAATGTATTGACTGTCACAACGATTGAGTGTTTGGGGCAAGCAAGATGCTTTAGTTGGATTTTGTTTTGATTCAACCGTTGACTTCATCGAGTAGTTACAACACACACATGACTGTGTCTGCACATGGCTCATAGCATATTGGCACATGGTATATTTCAACAGCCCTTAACCAATGCACATGTTGATTGATTCCTAAGTAGAGGTGGCAAAATCTAACCTGACCCAAAAAACCAGCCCGACCCGACCCGACCCGACCCGACCCGAGTTTCAGAGAAAGTCAAACTTATCTGAAACCGACCCTACCCCAACCGACCCGACCCCAACCGACCCGACCCGACCCAACCCGACCCGACCTGTGTTTCAGGGAAAGTCAGACTGACCGGAACCCGAACCCGACCCGACCCGACCCGACCCGCGACCCGAACCCGACCCGAACCCGACCCGAACCCGACCCGAACCCGACCTGACCCAACCCGACCTGACCCGACATGAATAAAATGCCAAAAAACGTCAACCCGATACCCGACCCGACCTGACATTTCCATTTGGTCAAACTAACCTGACCTGAACCCGACCTGAACCCGACCTGACCCGACCCGATAATCTACCACCTCTATTCCTAAGTAAGTTTTGTGTCCCACCATACATCTTAATTATAATTAGTTTGGTACTGTAGAACTGAACACATTGTTCAACTACAGACAAAGATGCCAACGAAAGTTCCTGATCGTGCTTAATGTGGTACTGGAAAATATTTTTGGGTCCTTGAAACAAAGTAACAATTACACTGAAAGGTATATAATCTGTTGAAATTGTTAAGGTTAATTAAAGATTTGCATGTTACGGTTAATTGAAGATCAATTTTCATTCATTTAGTTATTTGGGATCTTATAAGATGTTGAATCACGTTATAGTATCTCCAATTGATTACAAACGATCTAACACAGATCTCTGTGGAAATTTTATGTACCAAAGATGAGCTGTTTGTTATCTGAATAATAGTATTAAAACCTAGTTGCAGCTGAAGCAACCAAGAGCAAGGAAAACAACAAATGAATGGAATTGTTAATCTAATCAAGGAAGTATATAATATTAGTCTTAGTTGTCGTTATAAGAGTTAGAATTATCTAATATTTAATTCTAGTATCTATAGGATTTGCTCAATATTTGTCTCTTAATTTTTTGCATTATAACGTTCCTTGTTTGATGCATTTTCTCCATTATAAATATGTATTATGATATTAGTGAAAGGCAATAAAGTACAATACAGTTTTTTCATTTTCTCTCTCTCTTTTGCTATTTCTGTCATGGTATCAGAGCCCTAATTATCTAGCCGGCAGAGTTACAGCTCTTCCGGTGTTACTGTAGCCGCTGCCATTGTAGATAGTAGGTACTATAGCACTGCTTCTGTACAAAACTGTATATCTGCCACTGTAGTTTCGTTTATTGCTTCTTTGATTTTTCCTTTCTTTCTATTGTGGTGTGGTGTCTCAAGTTTTTTTTCACATTATTGGACAATCTTTCTGCTCAACAACCAGTAACTGTCCTTAGCAAATCCATGTCATCGGCTTCTCTCCTATTAAATCCCACTGATATACCTAGCATCAGCAACAAGTCACTAAGGTGGATGATAGCTCTTAGAACAATGTTTATAGAAACAACCCACGGTTGCCCCATTAAGATGGCAACTGGCACACTTGAGTCTGGCGCTTCGCTTGAGCATGAGTTGGTCACCTTTATAATATTTCAAAGGAGATCCATCAATACAACTTTCATGAGCATAAGAAACTTTGGCTTTTCTGGCACTATCCGGCTCTAATACTACCTTCTCATCTTGAATACAGAGCAGTTGGCCAGTTTCCGGCAATTTGCGCCTAAATGAATGGCACACGATACTTTGGAGGTTTGACCGGTATCAAGTTTTGAACAACTTTTTGCCAATTGCTTCCGTTTTCGATAAGTGGGGTCATGTTTTGATTTCTCAGTGCCTTGCTCTTCTGTCGACGTGAGAACATCGTCACTGTCGTCATCAGTAATGAGGATAACGTCCTTATAATCCCCTTTGGCCTCTTGTCTCCCTTTCCCTTTCCCATCGTTGCTGGTTTCAGAGGTTTTCGCCCTTGACTATTCCCCTCTTTCCCTTTCCCATCGTTGCCGGTTTCTTATTACCATTGTTATTCTTTGTTTGTTTGTTTAGAGGGGGAGAAGAGAAGAATGAGGAAACAGAAATCTGAGTATACGTATACAGTACAACTGTACGAGAAGAGAAGATGGATCGTCACTTCATCACATCGATTTGAGTTGAGCTGTATTGTATACATATACTCAGATTCCTCTTTCCTCATTCTTCTCCTCTCCCCATCAAAACAACCAAACAAAGTATAACAATGGTAAGAAACCAGCAACGATGTGAAAGAGAAAGAGGGGAACAGTCAAGGGTGAAAACCTCTGAAACCAGCAACGATGGGAAAGGGAAAGGGAGACAAGAGGTCGAGGGGGATTATAAGAAAGTTATCCTCATTAGTGATGATGACAGTGACTATGTTCTCACGTCGGTAGAAGAGCAAGGCACTGAGAAATCAAAACATGACCCCACTAATCGAAAACAGAAGCAATTGGCAAAAAGTTGTTCAAAACTTGAGACTGGCCAAAACTTTAGTAAGAGTAGTGATTTAATGGTATTGACAGGATTATGTTTGTTTCAGGTTTAGAATAATTAGTGGTTGAAACTTTAGTTTGGATATATGCTATTTTCTGTTAAAAGGTTTTTTTGAGAGGATTATCAAGAGGAATTGCAGTTTGGGTCTTGTTCGGAGGATTGAAAGCTTTAGGAGAATATTTTTAAGAGTTGATGATAATTTTGTTGTTTTTTAAGTAATGTTCTTTTGTTGCAGATATTTCAGAACTTAAGTGGTATGTTTGATGAATGGTTGTAATAAACTCTATTGGTACCGGGGTCTTTGTGGTACCATAAAAAATCGGTTTCATAACGAAACACGTGGTTATACCACTTTTTTCAAAAAAAAAAAAAAAAATCTGAAATAAGTATTTTCCACCTATCCTCCAGATACCGTCAAAAAACATGTAGAGTTTCTATATGAAAATGTTCCGCTTGTAATATAAGTGCGCTTCATGATCGACAACCCGCAATTCAAACAGCACATTATTGGGATATTGTAATAGCTAATATATGCATAATGAGTTTGTTAATAGAAATCCGTTAATTTTAGCAATGTTCCTAGACCTGGTAGATCTTTAATGAATAGACAGTGAGGGCCCGGTTATAAGAGTTACAGCAATTCACTGAGTTTAATTTGAATGCCTGATCATATAAAACTTCCCTTTTTCTTTTGCAAATGTTTATTTTGAACTTACTGAGAGCTCGTGAAAGCCCCAAATAGTATTCTGACAGCCTGTGAAGCTTCGAATTGGTTTGTCCTCGAGTGGCGGCTGCTTTTATAAACATCAGCAGTTCAGCACTGTCCTTGCATCCCGATATACCAGCAAGTCAGCAACATTGACTGCCCTTTGCTTAATGTTTAACAATCTTCAGAATAGTTGCTAAATTTCTGATAAGCAAAATAGCAATTTAGACAGTTGTTTCCTTGTACAAGCATAGGTTGTTACAGAAGCATACACATTTCAGTTTTCAATAAAAAATCAGTAAAAACAAAATCATAATTAAGACTAGAGGTGGCAAAACCCGACCTGACCCGACAAACCCGCCCGAACCCGATCCGAACCCGACCCGACCCGACCCGACTCGGCTTGACCCGATACCCGACTTGAACGGCAGTTAGGCAACCCGAAACCCGACCCGATCCGACCCAACCCGAGACGACCCGAGACCCGACTTGAACGACAATTAGGCAACCCGAAACCCAACCCGACCCGACCCGAGACAACCCGAGACCCGGTATTATTCTAGATTACAGACCTGGAACCTGATCCGGACCCGACCTAAACCCGAATTACCCGACCCCTAGACAACTCAAAATTGGATGACCCGAAACCCGACCCGACCTGAGACAGTAGGGTCAACCCCATATAACACAACCCAAACAATCCGACCCGATGCGATCCGACTTGACCCGATCTAATCTTAAGAGCATTCAAATTTGATTAAGTTAGAATTGAAAATGGCATGTATTAACTCATATCAAACGGTTTTGAATTGCAAAATTTGTATACTCTAAGTCTTGGACAAACAGCAATCGTTAGAACCAGAGATGACTCGAGAGGTCAAGACTAGATCAGATGACCTGAAAGCTGACTTTAATCGGAACTCGACTTGACCAGTCCCGACTTAACCCTTGACCCGACAAAAGGCGACACCTGTCGACCCAAGACCTGACCCGGCCAGAATCGAACCAAATCGTGACCCGAAAACCTGATTCGCCCTAACCCGACTCGATTCGTGACCCGATCAAAAGATAGTCTTGTTGACCCGAAAACCTGACCCGCCATAACCCGACTCAACCCGTGACCCGATAAATGGCAGCTACTGCTCACCCGAAACCCGACC
This sequence comes from Cyperus esculentus, assembly GCA_030179965.1. Classification (NCBI taxonomy): domain Eukaryota; kingdom Viridiplantae; phylum Streptophyta; class Magnoliopsida; order Poales; family Cyperaceae; genus Cyperus; species Cyperus esculentus. Next base: position 2,697,602 of record JASGLE010000003.1, on the reverse strand, counting down.
CGCGCTGACCCGACCCGACCCGACCCATAACCCAAATTTTGCCTAGTCAAAATAACCCGAACCCGCCCCGACCTGACTCGATTGCCACCTCTAATTAAGACCCCGATCATATGTACGAAAATCACAATATCCAAAAGTAAAAAAAAAAAAAAAAAAGCAAGTTAGACTTGCATCAGAAACGACAAAGTAGGTTTTACCATATATTTAAGCAAAATTATAAACAGCTGAAAAGGAAAAAATAGCATCACCTCATCTAGTTACACTAATTAGTCAACCAAAGCGGTGAGTAATCTTCCAAAATCACGCAGCCAAAGAATCCGACACTTACATTACAACAATTTGTCCTATGGTCTTTAGAAGTGCAAATAACATCTCAGCCATCTCAGGAGCTATGTTAGAGTCTTGTTGAAGCATATTATCTAAACAGTCAACAAACATACCCAATACATGACGGGAGATCAACATAATTACGAGATAATAATTTCTCCTATGGACTTTACAAGCAAATGCAAAGTATGGACCGCCTCTTCTTTAAATTCTTTAAGGTTTTTAAATTCATATATGGAGAATTCGAACTTTAGCTTCACAGTCTCCAGGTATTCAAGCAGGAAGGAAGCATCTCCCAGTAACTCAACTGGTTCCGTATCATCTTCACTTGGACTTGGCTATGTAAGTGAAACATTAGAACTTCATTAGTGACATGTCAGGCAGCAATATCATAATCCTAATGGAAGGTTTAACCAGGTTACCAATACCTCTCATTCCTTCAATTTTACTTTAGAAAAAGGAAGGATTGCTGCATTCCCAAACTCAATCCTTTCGTACTGGTTTGTTCATACTGGGCTAAAATCAGATGTGGAAAAATTGCTGACTCAGCCAGTAGATACAGTACTAGTGTACTACTGACACCAAAGCATGCTACCAGCCTACCACTGTACTAATTATTATTCCCTACCAATCTACTATAATGTACACAATCATCCCCATGTTAATTTCACATGTGGAACTAGAAACCCAACAATCATATTAGTTAGCTATAACATCATTTTGGAAAGAGATTAAGAGATTACTTGACAAAAGCGCAAGGCGAGGGTCTTTAAATTGGGTGAACGCTGAAGAAGAGAAACCAGCAATTTCCATTGCAGATTCATTTTCAATTTTCCAAGCTCCAAGTTCTTCAAGTTAAACAAGGTTGGGCAATTCGGAATATCTGTTGCCAGTTTATCCTAAATAGTATATTAAGAGAGTATGTTACAATGTAATAAAATGATCCAGACAATATGAACACGCTTAAAGACATGCTTCTGTTCGAACTAGGTTTAAATTGAACTATACCATCTACTAAGAATAACTGTTTTATCATAAGCAGTGGCCCTAATAGTTCACCTTCAGATGACATATTTGGTAACTAAAACTCAATGCAACTACAAGATAATGTTCATCTTGGATAATGAAACTTAAATATTAGTCTAAGAATCGAGATTACCAAGACAACAGAACATGTATAAACACTCAAATTCACAACATTTGAAAGAGCATTAAGAAGCTTTAGGTTATGATTATCATCATCCTGAAACCAAAAGAATTTCACTGTGTGAAGAGATGACATGTTCTTCAATGTGATCCTCAGGTCACCCCAAGTATCAAGATACAAAGATCTGACACTTGGACAAGATATCTCTATTTCTCGGAATAGACAACAGTTGTTTATAGTAAGCTTCTTCAGCACAGGAGAGGAAATCTCATACATATCAAATGCGGAGTAAGTAAAAACCAATTTTTCAAGCACTGGGCAACCCGATAAAAGCTTTCGTATGAAATCATTGTTGATCATGACAATACGAAGCTCTAATTTCTTGAGACAAGGGAGGTTTATTGATTGAGCTTCAATGAAATCACCTTCATGTGGATTCCATTGAATTTCCAATGACATCTTTTCTACCGATGCACATGTGAAAACCGAATCAGGCAGCCTGAAATACTCATTCGTATATATGCAGATGGATATTACTTTTGGCATGAACAATGTCATGCCAGAGAGAATTCGAAAACCATAGGGAAGAAAAGCACTGAAGTCGCCCCGCCATTCCAGATGAAACTTATCCAGAGGTAAATTCTCTCTACAGTCTAAGAAACATTTCACAAACTTGGCATCATAGTTGTCAAAGACCAGAACGGGCACAGAAGCCCAAACACGTTTCCATCGTTTGGACAGTATCATCGTGCGCACAACCTCTTTGGCGGGCAGCAACGAGAGGATCTGGGTAAGAATCTGATCGGGCAAATCACTAATTCTGTCCATAATTAAGCTTGTACTGTCAATCTGCACACTTCACAATCACAGAGGCATTCCCTCGAACACCTTGCCTGCAACAATCTGTATTAAAATTTAAAAGAAATGGATCAATCCAAGTGTAGATGTACCAGTAAAACAGTCATATCCATAACTCATAGAACACAGAAAATCCGACAAATTACAACTAAATAACGATCCAATCCACAGAAATAAAGCAAAGGAAAGGATCACAGAACTTGAACGAGAACTACTGAAACCCTAACTAACTACCTAGGCACTGTAACTTGAGCGAGAGAATGGAGAGCGAGATTGTTACCACTCACCAGTGATGCAAAGAAAGAGGCAGCACGGGGTCGGGGTCCACGGAGAGGAAGAGGCGCCGGCCGAGTCGGTGCAGTCGGAGAGGATCGGAGTGAATTAGTGAAGGGAAGGGAAGTGGGTGACAGCAAGAGAGAGCAAGCATGCCCAACATAGTTGTGTACAATTGGGCCTCCATTTTGGGCTGCTTTCAACGGACTTTTCAGGCCCAAGAGCGCTATGTCATAGATCACGGCCCAATTTATTTCCCGTTTCAATTCTCACGGCCCAATTTCCGCTTGGTTGGATTCAGTCCTGAAATAGTCCTCCCCTCCGCCTTTCAATTTGGGTTAGCATAAGAGTGTTTGCTACCTATCCACCAGATTATGTCTAATACATGATCATTAATTTATTTATTTTATGAGGAAAGTCATTAATTTGCTTCGTCTTTTAACTTATGCAAGGTTCACCCTTCAAATGTATAGGATATATCTCTTTAAATGAAAAAAAACTGGTAATCCCAAATTCAACAAAGATCCAAATAAGATATTTTAATAATTAGTTTACTTGAAACAACTCCAATATATAAATACAAACATAAATCAAACGTACATGTATAACATGAATGCATCTTGTTCATATAAAATAAACAAAACGTGAAAAACAATATTAATGCATGATTTAATTACTTGACAAAATTTAAGTCCCTAGAGAAGACATCATGTGCTATTTGGCCATAACAGAGCTAGCATAAACTAGGAATGAACCAAAATGCCTTGTCATCAGATAAACGCCAAGTACATGATACACAGTATAAGATATACATATATTTGTTGCAAAGTTCACACTAGAATTTCAAAACTATAAGATACATATATATTTTTTTAACAAACAATTAACGCCGTATTGAAAGGAATTAAAATAAATCCGTTTTATGGATACAAATTATATTCAATAAAACACCATTACAATAAATTAATGTTTTATAAAGTAAGTCGAAATAGAGCATACATATGGCACAATATATTCAAATGCTCTTGTCAAGCAATATATCCTCTGCTTTGGACTGAATGAGTCTCCATGTCGCCTCGACATGCCGCATCTCTGTCAAAGTTGCTCCTACCGCGAATCTGATCACGAACATGCCGTCCACCTTTGCGTGCGTGACGAATGCCTTGCCGCTCGAGTTCACTGCATCGAGAAGCGTCTTGTTGATGCACAATGCATCATCTCCTTCGAATCTTGGCTTGAGACGGAAGCATACCAACGAGAACTTTCTTGGCACCACCACCTCAAATCGTTCGTCCATCGACACCATCTGTTCGAATTGCTTCGCCATTTTCACATCGCTTCGTATGTGTTCCACTAGGTTACTAACTCCATATCTGGCATTAGTATTGTTTCTATGTTATTTATGGTATACGTGAGATAATAAAGTCTCAAACTAGTTAAGCTCACAAGTCATAAGGTGAAAAAAACATATGAGAAACATCTTGCGTCCATTGAAAACTGATCCATACATCCATTAGCATATAAAGATGTAATAGATACATCCGATTTTGTAACAAATATATCTGATTTTATAACCTATGGACGCTATGGACGGGTATTCTATGGATTACTCAAAACATATATAGCTTGAGAGTTAAAGAGTGATATGGACTTATGTACCTTCTAATTACCACCCAAAGTTTTATGGCCCGAAACCACCTGCTCAATGCAATCTGCCAATCTTTATAGTCCACCACCTCATTTGTGTCGCTTGCCTTGTTCCTCAGATACTCTGGATAAGTTGAGAGCGAATCGATCAATGCGCTCGGCTCCTTGAGCCACAAGCAACAACAATCCATATTGGTCAAGAACCATTTGTGCGGATTCATGCTGATCGAGTCTGCCAGTTCGACGCCATCAATATAATGGCTTAACTCGGGGCATATAATGGCACTACCGGAATATGCAGCATCCACATGGAACCAAGCATCAAATTCATTTGCGACCATGCCAAGATCTTTTACAGGATCGACTGCTCCGACTGCAGTGGTTCCCACAGTAGCACAGATATATATCGGCATGAAACCTTGTGCCACATCGGATTCTAGGGCGGCCCGGAGGCTATCTGGTGTCAGCGAATAGCCTGAGGCAGCTGATGTTCGGATTATGCGGAAGTTCTTGGGCGGAATTCCGGCAATCTTTGCTGCATTCTGAACAGTTGAGTGTGTCTGATCAGAAGCATAGACAACCAGTTTAGTAATCGCATCGTGTCCAATCTTGCTCAACGCTCGATCGCGTGCAGTGACTACGGTACAAACCACGGCTTCACATGTGCTGCCATGCAAGACTCCGCCGCCACCTTGACCTCCAGAGAAAAGAAAGCAAGGTGGTAGCTTTAGCAATTTTGCCATCCAGTCCATGACAATGTTCTCCAGTTCGGTTGCGGCAGGAGATGATATCCAGTTGAACCCGACCACGTTAAGACCGGAGCAGAGCATCTCACCTAGAAACCCTGCCGTGCTCGCGTTAATCGGGAAGTAGGCATAGAAGTTGGGGCTCTGCCAGTGAGTGAGTCCTGGCAAGATATCGTCCCGGATATCGTCCAAAATGGTTTCGATAGGCTCGGAAAAGATAGGAGCTTGCTCCGGTACAAGCTTGGAAAGATAGCCTGGTTTGACTTGACTCAGCACCGGTCGATCTTCGACGGTGCGATAATAGTCGGTTATGAAATCGATCACTGCTTTTGATTCCACTGAGAATTCAGCTGGTTCTAGGGGTGTATTATTAGCCATTCTGATGGATGGAAATTATTGGCTGTGCAAAGAGAACAGTGTGTCTGTTTATTTATAGAAAATTGCTACAGTGCACCAAAAAAAATTGAACGGTTGGAGTCATTTCAATCGGATGCCTATCATTAAATTGAAAACATTACCATTAAAGAAGAATAGGGGCATTTACGTGATGTTTTTTGCAAACTATTTAAATGGGCGGAGAAAAAGGAAAGAAGTCCACTGTAAAAAAAAAAAAAAGGAGAGAGTGAGAGACCCCTCCATTTTGTCAATTGATTTGATATATAGCTTAATAGAACAAACTGGAGAGACAAAATTATGCACAGTTTTTAACAAAATAAGGAAGCTGGCGGCCGGGTTATGGGAATTAAAAGCTGCCTTCAATACATCTTAATTATGCAATATACAACATGTTATACAACATTTAAAAAGTGTTCCAAAACTTTCACCAAACATGTCACATACAATTTTTTTTTTCATCTTTTTTATAATAAACTTGACATGTAACAAACAAAAATTGTTCAAATTAATTAATAAATATTTTTCATTAAACTAACTCATTTAGCATATATAAGTCATTAAAATTGGTCAACTTTTTGGATAGTTTGATCGATCTTAACTTTGAGAAAACTTTTGTGATTAGACAATCATGAGACAATTATATTTGAGTGCATGGGAATCAAACTGAGTGATTTAAATTACAGATGATGTGTACTGTAGATTGACAATTATATCAGGAGTAAATCTACTATGAACTCAAGTTCACTTAGTATTGTAATGAGCTTAAGTTAAAAGTTTATGTATCATCTTCTAATTTTGATTTAGGTCGCTGGACAAATTATTTAATATAAAGATTCTAAGAGGTCACTAAAATTTGCTCTAAATCTATTTATCCATTTTTTGTCACTAATTATATGTTTGTCCAAAATATTATCACTCCGTCAAATTTTCCATCCAATTTAACAGAATAGTTAACCTCACATCAACTTTATAGTTGAGATATATGATATACTTTTATGTAAAACTTGAAAAAATAGAAAATACTTATAGTTTTTAGAGGTGCACTCACGGAATAGCCCCGTGAGCTTAAAAATGACTATACAATATTGATAAAAGTATAAGTAGAAACTTATAGTCATTTTTAAAATGTCTTAAACAAATACTTAAAATTTTCAAAATTAGAAAATTTTTGTATCCCATATGATTTTGATATAAAGAACTTATTGAGCCATATAAATCGAAATTTGGAGGTGATTTGATATGTTTTTAGAGGTGCGCTCATGGAATAGCCCCTTGAGCTTAAGCTCATGAGCAAATATACGGTGAGCTTAAGCTCGCCTTCCCGGAGCTTAAGCTCAAAATCATATCAAATCATATTCAAAATTGAATTTATATAGCTCATTATATTCTTTATATCAAAATCTTATGGCATCGAAAATTTTTTTATTTTTAAAAATTTTGTAGTATATATTTTGGATTTTGTAAAAGTGATACATAAAACATTGAATATTTTATTAATATAGTATGGTTACTTTTAAAAAAAATGAAAAAAAATATTTAGGAATTTCCAAAAATGAAAATGTAACATCCCGGCAAGCAGGTGGAAGAGTAGCTGTGCTTACAAGCACAAGGCTATATAAAATATGCAACAATATACTTTACCAATAATAAGTAAATATAGCCACAATTCCCAAATACCAACCCCCAGGTCCCAAACCCTTTATATACGATGGAATCAATTAATAAATGAAATCCCGTGAAAATCCCTTGTGACAATTTTCCGTAATCCTTTGTCTCACCCCAAGTCGTCCTTTCATTGCAAACCTGTAACCTGGAACCCACAAAAGCGGAACGGGTGAGAGTCTGAAACACTCTCAGTGCGGTATTAGTTCCAGCCGGTGGTATTTATCAATCCACTAGCTAAATTGAATACCAGCTAAAATAAACACTTTTAACAATAACATAAATCAAGTTTATCAAATAATGAAACTGCATGTCAGTGACGATAATCATTATCCCTGCAACTACAAAGAATTAGACGTCAAGTCGATAAGTATATTCTATTTTCCTTTCCAAAACCAGTTTATATAACGTCTTTCCTGCAAAACTACATGTATCAGTTCACTATCTCACATCAAACCAAAGCAAATACCAAATATACACAAATAACACAAACCTGTAATAAATATCCAAATATCACGCATATCGCATAAACCTGTATCTGACGAATCCACAACCTGCATATCCTATGCATCTCAGCACGTATCACAAACCAAGTCAAACAACCAGAATCCCGTGCACAAGCACGTATCAGATATCACACAGAACAAGCACACGCAATCCCGTGCATCCAGCACGTATATCCTCATGTACCTGACGAACCCAGAGATCCAAATATATATCCCATACATGCCTGTACATGCATGTCTGTAAACCATAGCGCTATAGTGAGGTAGCTAACCTCCTGCTGATATCTCTACCCAGGTACATGATCAACAACCACAATCACAACAACAACAACAACAACAACAGTATCCACAAACACACATAAATGCATATTGCTATATATGCAATCACTTATCTTTATCAAGTCATGCACATACGCAAGCAATTCAACGCATAATCAGTATATCAAGAATATAAGCACCACAGAAACATTTCGATAAATAAAATATTTAGTTCAATTCATAGATCTGATAAATAACTGGAATCCGCACCTGTTTGACGGTTATCGATCTATTACGAGTCTGAATCTGTCATCCGATCACAAGTCAACGTCGAGTTCCACAACCGCATACCAAAGTAAATCCCGGACATGTCGATACACCCAATCCGGATAATCATTCATAATCCTATTATTCCCAAGAATAATTAACATGAAATCCTTTCAAAGCACATAACAAGAAAAGCATATATATCTAAGCTTGTTTAGTAATCGGCAACCCATTATCTCTGTAATCACATCTATATCTCATGTAAACCATCGGTCTGACAACAAATTTGTGTTTTATATCCTTAATCCCACTAGCAGCAGGTCACATACTTAAATTCTGGACATTCCCTTATTATATAACATATATTACCCCTATATGTTCATGTCTTAATTAATCATTTCAATGATCATGTCTGAATGAATTACCCAACTAATCAAGTTGTGGTCATATATACTCGTGCAATAATTACATGACAGAACCTTTGGTTCATTTCCAGTCTTGTTTCACTGTTTCCTTTAATTCCTATCTAATATATTTTTGAGAAAAAGTATTATTCCCCGACGTTCCATCCTCCAAAAAATCCTCCAGCCTCCCAACTTCTCTCAAACCACTTCAATTATTGAATCGTCTTTCCTTCTGTCTCTTACTTTCTTCATTTTGCTCCTTTTTTGTTTCTCTCTCCATGATCAGGATCTCTCTCTCCTCTCATCTCGGGCGATCCCTTCCTCGCATTCGACAATCGCAATCCCTTCATCTCCTCTAGCAATCGCAATCCTTCCGGCGATTACGGTCCCTCCCTCACCTCCGACGATCGCAGTCCCTTCATCACCTCAGGCTATCATGATATCCTTCTCGCCTCTGGCGGCCTCCGAGTGCATCTCGACTTTCTCCTCAAAGTTCCCTCTCCGCTGGCTCTCTGCACTTGAGTTCGGTGATCTCTCCGACGATATGTCTTGTCTCCCTCGTCGCCTCTGATTCTCCACCTCTCCGTCACATCCTCCACTCCCCCCCTCCCCGCTCCTCTCCGAGAATCACTGTCTTTCGGCGATCTGTTTTGTCTCACCGACGATATGTTTTCTCTTTGAAGATCTGTTTCGTCTTTGCGAATATCCTATCCAGCAACACTTATTATTCTTATCTAAACACTTTTGTAGGAAACCTAAATACTTCAGCAAGCAATATAAACACTAATGTTTTGTACGAAACCTAAACACTTTTGTAACATGATAAACACATTTAAAAACTAAATAAACACCTTTTATAACTGGATAAACACCTTTAATATCAGTATAAACATTTTTTATAACTAGATAAACACCTTTTATAACTGGATAAATACCTTTAATCTCTATATAAACATCTTTTATAACTGGATAAACACATTTAAAATCTAAATAAACACCTTTTATAACTGGATAAACACCTTTAATATCAGTATAAACACTTTTTATAACTGGATAAACACCTTTTATAACTGGATAAACACCTTTAATCTCTATATAAACATCTTTTATAACTGGATAAACACATTTAAAATCTAAATAAACACCTTTTAAAACTGGATAAACACATTTAAAGTCTAAATAAACACCTTTTATAACTGGATAAACACATTTAAAATCTAAATAAACACTTTTTATAACTGGATAAACACATTTAAAATCTAAATAAAGACTTTTTATAACTGGATAAACACATTTAAAATCTAAATAAACATCTTTTTATAACTGGATAAACACATTTAAAAATATAAATACCGTTTGGCGTGCAGGTGGGCTGTGCTCTCTTGGGTTTTCAGCGCGCGTGATGGGTGGCGCTCAAGTGGGCGCGCAAGTTGGAGTACAAGTTGGAGCGCAAGTGGGCTGAAGTTTATGCGTATTTCCGTTTTTAAAAATTGTTGGATGCGTCTTTTAGCCAAAAACGGAAAGTTAGTTTGGGAGATTTTTGTGGGAGATTTAGTTTGGGGTACTGTTAGTCTCATCCTATATTTTTACTAGCTGGGAATCCCCCTTTTAATTTAACTTCTAAGTTTATTTATGCATACAACAATATATATAATTATTTAGTTCCACAAACCTGAAGTCCATGCATGAAAAAGAAATCGTTGACATCGACTAGCTAGCACATACACTATACCAGTTAGCACGACTTCATGTTCTTCTAAATCCATGAAATTCCTCAAGTATACACACAGATGAGTAAGGAGGTACATACTCAGGAAAGAGAACCTAAACCGACACAACTATGTTTATATTTTTAAGACCCAAAAGAGATTAGGATTCCATTTAATTCTTTTAAGCTGCTCATTCATCAACTTTCGGGAGAAGCCCCACTTCATAAAATGGTGCCACGCACCAACTTAGAGCAAATATCAGATGAGAGATGAGAAATGAAGAACCTTCATGAAAAGGAATGATAAGAACACTCCTTATTGGTTTAGCTTACTTTAAAAATTAACATGTTATAAATATAACCCCATCGACTTTTGTATTCCTAAGCATGTCCTTGCTTTCATATTTTCAAAGTACCAGCCAAATGTTACGTGACAAGTATATTTCTTCATTTATTTCTATCTTACAATTAAGATCTTAAGTTTACTCAAAATCATGAATAAGTGCAAATTAAGTCATATTACTATCACGTATGACTCAAATAAGGTTCCCAACTTAAATTGTGAAAAGACTTCGTGCTTAATTTTAACAAAGATCTCATTAATAAAGATCTCATATAAGATCCATATCTTAAATTTGAATATCTAAATTCGGATATCACAGATATCATATATAGAATTTAATTTTTTAGTTATCAAATAGAACCCGAGGTGACATAAAATATATCTTAATTTTTGTCAAAAATTCAGATATCATAGAAAATTTTTTGCATCTCACACTATTTTGATGTAAAGAATATAATGAGCTATATAAACTCCAATTTAGAAGTAATTTAATATAATTTTGAGTTCAAGCTCACGAAAGGCCTTAGTGAGCTTAAGCTCACCATATAGTTGCTCTAATTATTATATCCAAAATTACTTGTTAATAAAACAAATCTATTAAAATTTTTAAGATATGGCTTTTGAATTTATTATTCGTAATGTTTAAATCAATTGATCTCTCTAATTGATCTCTAACTATACATGATACAATAGAATCACTTAATAATAAGGTGAATTAATCGTATGAAATCAATTTACATATTTTTTTTTAGTGGGTTCTATAAATAATTGAGCAAAATCGGAAGAGTTGTACTGTTATCGTTGCCATGTTATTGCTCAGAACATTTTTGGCTAAAATTATTTTTCATTTCAGTATGCAATGCAAAATAATAATGAGGAAAACATAGAAATGGAGAAACAAAAACATAGAGCAATGGACAAAAGGAGAGGAAATGGATGGAGCCATGCATGGCGGTATTAAAGGGCGCTGAAATCTGCTACTATCCAAATTGGATCGGAGGACCCTCCAATCCCACTTTAAATGGTTGAGATTATTTCAAAAAATTCCTCCTAAAATCCACAATCGTCAGATCAGGATTGTTGGTTCCTCCAATCCGATTTGGATCGTAGCATATACGGACTCGTATTAAAGGAGAAAGAGATAATCAAGGGGATCCTACACCAACACCAGCGTCAATTAATTTTGTCAACCAACAAATTTGGAGTTCCTCAAATAACCTTTATATATGGATCGGATTATTCTCATAAGTTTCAGATTTTTTTAAAAAATTACTCGGTGCACTGTAGCACGACTCTTATTTATATAGTCTGAAGAATTCATGTTTTGGAGTAACTAGCTTCTTACTCTATTTATGTTTACAATTAATTTAACTTGTAAACCAACCATTTCTTTAGCCATTGAACTGGAAATATTAGATTTCTTTTAAGTAGGTAATTGTTTATTATTTCAACACTTTGAAATAGAAAAGGCTATATGACTAAATAAAAAATAAAGATGTACATTTTTTTCGCATTATGCATGGTCATTCAAATGGCCAGATTTTAATTCATTAACAACCTAAAAACTATTAATTTAGTATAGCCTATACAGGGAAGTGATCATTTGATAATGGTCACTTTTCAACGGAATTTTCAATAAATCAAATAGAAATTATTATAAAAGCTTTTATGAAAATATTGTGAAATTCATGGGTTGATTTTAACTCAAATTTATGCAATTTAATTATTGTATTATAGCTGACACTTATTAAACTTTTTAGTATTGTGGACTACATAATTTTCATTATTATTGATATATAGACTACAAATTGATGTTTAAATTGCATGAAATTTGGAACAACATTGATCTATAAACCCAATAGCATATTTAAATTACATACTTTTTTCTATTTCTAAGATTTATTTTTGCAATTATTTTGTCATCAAAATAACTTTTTTAAGAGAAAAGTCATCAATTCATACTCTAGAAAGAGGGGTAAGCTTCCAAGTTTTTTAGCTACGCCACATCAGCATTTAATCTGAACCATTAATTTTTTTTCTCTCTCTTTTTTATCTCAATCAAATATCTCAAATGATTTTTTTCTTTTTTCATTAAAGAGATAATATAATTTGTCTAAAGAATAATTTAAGACTCAAATTATTTGCAACTCTTTATATTTTTTTATATGAATTGATATGTAGCTAAAAATATGTTCTATAGAAAATATGTTAAGTTCAATATTTATTTAATAAGATATATTTATTTTCAATTATCTAATAATTATTTTTTTTGAGGGTGAAGCCCGATTCACAGCTCTAGTCTAAGTAAATAACCATTGTCAAGTGGTCCCTCCCGCTTATCTCCTTTTGTAAAACCTTACTTCAAAACAAAAAGAAGTGGTTTTTATCCTCATGTCTGAATAAATATGGAGCAGTAGTATTTATTAAAGGGAGGGATCGGTTGATAATATAAACTTTGACAATCTTGACAATGGAAATTCAAATAAAATTTTAAAAATAGAAAAAAGTTTATGGATATCTTCATGAACTAATAGATTGAAAGTGTTTCAAGTTTCATCCAAATTGAAAGTCGTTTGATAGCTCATAAAAAATTTGTGTAAAATTCAACGGTTCTAAATTAAACAATCCTTGATGGAATATCAAATATAACTAAATCATTTGAAACTTAAAACATATTCAATCTACATGTTTAAAACATTTATAAAAGGGTTTTTCATTTTTACGGTTTTTAAGATATTTTTCTTCAAAATTTTGAAAAAAAAAAATATTGTGAAGATTGTTAAGATAACCATTATCAATCCATCCCTTCCCTATTTTTTTTTTTTTTTTTGAAAAAAAGTGGGTATACCCACTAGTTTCATTGAGAAACTAATGATTTGGATGACACAAGTCCCCGGCATCCATGGGGAATTTACTTCCTACAAAAGTATTTAAATCCTACTTAAAAACTAAACATAACCAACAATAACCAATCTTACATCCAACTACATAAACTTGCTCAAAATTACTTCTACGTAGCAACACACCCTAACATAATATCACACTGTTAGATGTCTAACTGACAGAGCTTAATATGCATATTAGTTATCTAATCAAAACATCTCAACATCTAAGTAATATGAGCATATTCTACCATAAACTTGAACAAAAAGATACAATCAGCTTTTTCTTGAATTCAACAGCCCCTCACTTGCTTAAATTTCCTCGTCGCCATATAACAGATCCTCCGGCAAATCCATATTTGGAGTAGATGAGTCCTCCTCCTCCTCCCTTAGCTGCAAAGGCAAATTCAAGGTATTGCTTGGTAAAACTGATTGTACTTGCAAATATATCCCATTTCTATCCTTTTGACACCAATATAATGCTAAGTGTATAATAGAATATCCAATTGCCCTAAGAGATCTTACTTTTTTATTTCTAAAAATTATATTATTTCTTTTGATCCAGATTACTCTTAATACAGCACCTCTAACTATCTCAATGATCTCACTGTCTCTTAAAGAGATATTATTATCAATTTGCTATAACTCATCTATATTACTACATTGAAAAGTAAAATTATTATGATTAGCTAACCAATCCCAAAATATTCTAACTAATAAGCAATTAACAAATAAGTGATCTGTAGTTTCTAATTCATTACAAAAAACACACTGAGTATCTCCAATCCATCCCTTTTTTACTCAAATTATGCTTTGTTAAAATCCTATTCCTTTGAATTAACCATAAAAAGGCTTTAATTTTCAGGGTTAAATTAGAACTCCAAGTTAACTGAATCCATCCCTTCCCTACTAAAAGAGATATTTCAAGCCTGGATCTGAATCTGTTGCTTTTCTGAAAAGAAAAAGCAGACCCTGCGTTTTCGATCGGATGGTTGGGATCAGTTGCTTCACTAGTCTCAAAATATTTCGATTTTTACTGCACAGATCTCGAAATACTTTGATATTTTTTAACCGTGAGATCAAAAAAAATAGGGTCTGCAGCGAATTCCGATCCTTCAAGCCTTGTCAAATGCCGCAAGCAACTTCTCTTGGAAATAACCTCTTATCCGGATTTGTCATGATTTGATATGATTTGAAATTTAAGAGCCATGTACCTGAATTATCTACCCCTTTCTTTTAAGCCGCATGGCATAAATCATTTCTTGAGAGTTGAGAGCTTGGCAAGTGGCAGCATGCAGGTCCGGGGTCCACAGGAATTATTATTATATTCATATATTGTCATATTCCATCCAATCAGGATCAGCAGGGGCCCAGTTAGTACGAGGGTTGGGAATCAGTCGGGTTCATCGTTGGCTGTCCGTACAGACCGACCCCCCCGAGTGCTTATCCTCTGCTGCGCAGTATTCTACTGCGCAGCGAATCAACGATAGAGATTATAGGGGTGCTTTTTCAAGATTGAGTTGCACGAATCTCAAAGCAGATCCAACAGTCAAAACTCTGTGCAGTAATACACTGCGCAGTAGAGGATATGAATTGCATGCACCCCCACCTCCCCCCCCGCGCCGGCAACCACCACCCCCACCCCCACCCCCACCCACACGCACACCCACACACACACACGCACATCCATCTAACCACGTTAACCACGTGGTGTCCACTGTGTGATGCCGGGCAGCCCGGGCCCTAGCTAGTCTGAGTCTGATCCCTGTAACCGACGGAGGACGATGTATGGTCGAACCGAGTCACCAGATTCTATCTATCTATCTATCTATCTATCTATCTATCTATCTATGTACCCGAACGGAGGACAATGTGCTGCCTCCCTGCCTCACATCTCTGATCCTCTATTGGCTGCTCGATCTGCTCTTCACCCAGTTCAATTTGTGGCAGGAAAAAAAAAATAGTTTGACCACAAATCCACAATGTTATAAAATATATATGAGGAGAGATCAAATGACACAATAATATTTTGACATAAATATTATACTAAATCATATAAATTTACAAAAAAATCTTAAAAATAGAAAATCTTTTACAAACATGTTCATTTACATATAGATCGATTGTGTGTCAAATTTTATTCAATTTGAGTGTCATTTGATACTCCATCGAGACTCATTAAATTTAGACCGTTCTAATTACTATATAAATTTGATGGTCGTTGATGAAGTATCAAATGACACTCAAATTGAATGAAATTCGAAACACAATCGATCTATAAGTAAATGAACATGTTTGTAAAGATTTTCTATTTTTAAGTTTTTTATAAATTTATATGATTTAGTGCAACATTTGTGTCAAAATTTTGTTTGTCATTGGATCCCTCCTCATGAAATATACCCACATATTTTTTTTTTCAATTTCATTGTGATTTTTATTATAATCACAATAAGAAAAAGGGAGGTCATCAATTCGTAGAACATCATTTAAAAATGTTTGTTAGCCATTAGAATTAATGTTCATATTAAAAATTCATCTTATCAGACCCATAGGAAAAAGATTCATTTTTTTAGCAAGCCAAGATTAATTATCTCTTAAATTAATTCACTATTCCACACAAAAAAAGACCTCTTACAATATTTTTTTTCTTCATTACTTTAATTTTTCTTTTGTTTAACTATTTATGAATAGCCAGATACTAAGAAAAGTGATCGCCATTTTATAAGGAGGTAGCAATCATATATCCAGATAACAATACAAAAGGAATTTAGAAGCGATACTAAAATTGAAAATCAGAAACTTACACCTCTCTAATTCTTAAGAAAAATTATTTTTGTCCCCTTAACTACACCTCTTATTTGCACCCCATATTTATTATTTCATTCTTCTTCTTCCATTGATTTCTTTCCCACCACCATATCACCACCGCCCATCTCCACCCTCTCCGCCATACCTCCACCATCCCTCGGCCGCACCTCTGCCCCTCCGGCCGCACCTCCGCCCCCTCCGGCCGCACCTCCGCCCCCCTCCGGCCGCACCTCTGTCACCATCTCCGGTCACACCTTCATTACTCCGCTCTTTGATACACATTTAGTTATTTGTATAAACTATATTAGTGATTAGTATAAACACTTTTGCATGTTAGTATGGGAATTTTTTATTAATAAAAAAATAAAAAATCAAAATTACAAAAGTTGAAAATAGTTTTGAAACATTGCAGAAATAGAAAAACCGCGACCTCAGGTCGCGGCCTAGTCCCAGACTAAGCCGCGACCTCAGGTAGCGGCTTAGTATTCCTGTTTCACATGCGCTCAAGCTCTGGTAGCGCTGAAGGATTGGTGGAGCTACCAGGCAGCTCTGGTTTCACTTCGCTATATATTGAGGTAGAAGCTCTGCTGCTTTGTTATATTGAGGTAGAAGCTCCCCTTTGGTACTCGCTGGCACCGCTATGGCCTGCTGCTGCTGCTTTGTTATATTCCGCTAATCTGCCATGTTCGCCGAAGGTTAGATATTGTCAAGTAATACATTATCTTATTATAAAAAATATTACCATGTTAAGGATTTATATTACCCTTAAAATTGTTCTACATTTTAATTTGGTTGCTAATATAATAGTTTAACCGGATTGCTAATAAAAAATATAACCCTGTTAATTAATTTATGTAGGATACTATTGGTACCATATTAATTAAAGATTCCGTTGACCTATTTTAGACACCATCCACCAATTGTACGGTATATGAAACAGTTGTTTAAATCCAAAAAAAAATTAGGACTTATATATTTAATTTCTGAATATATTATGAAACACTGTTCAGACTTATTTTAAACACCATCCACTAATTTAAGATTCCACTTATAAATTATTCTGGGAAAAATTTAAATCAATTTATTATTATTCTTAAAGATTTGTGAGATATTAAAACAGTTTTTTAAATGTACTGTACATATGTAGGTCTAGTTCAATGACTTCCGTGTCATTCGGTGTTCATGTCGGTGGTTGCATATTTGTTGGCCCGATGGGTGTATGTTATAACCAACCACCAAGATTTGTGTTTTCATCAGATGCCAATGTGTCATTCGAAAATTTAAAACGAATGATATACAGGCATTTGGGATTGATGGAAAACGAATTCGCACTAAATATTCAGGGCAAAATGAATATAGCGGACCGTGGCAGTTTCTTCTTCAGCCCAGTTCAGATTTATGATGATCGTAGATTGCAAGCTGCAATTGCACAGACCATAAGGTGTCCGTTTTTGTCGATGGTTCAGTTATTCGTGGAAATTGTCCCACACCACTCCGGTGATACATATGTGCCGACGGGTGACAATTTACCGGGTAGCAGTTCCCAAACATATTGGAACACCTCAGAGTACCAGCCGCCGTATCAACCGCAGTCCCCCCCGCAGTACCAGTCGCAGTACCAACCGCAGTCCCCCCCGCAATACCCCCCGCATTACCAGCCGCAGTCCCCCCCGCAGTACCAGCCGCAATCCCCCCCGCAATACACCTCAGAGTGGTCAACAACATATCGGTCGATCTCGTCCCATTCTTTGATGTAAGTGTCGTGAACATCCTCCCATCTTGGCGGGCGCAGATGATCTTGCGAGCCGTGATCAAGAACATGGAGCCTGCAAGTTTTTTCCCACGGCTCTGGAGCCGGCGGGGGTGATGGCTGTTTTGCACCTAGCTGTCGCATGACCCGATCCGGGTAATGGCACTCGACCATCCAAAAATGGACCAAGTGGATCCTAGCCCACCACGCGTCGGACTCCTCGAGCACTCGCGCAGGCAATAACTCGACACCATCCTCGTCCAGCAACTCTGTATAAGGCTCCCAGTTGACATCACCTTCCCGCAATTCTTCTATGGCTTTTACATAGAAACTGACCTTGCCGTGCAGGTTGTCGTTGAACTTTCTGCTGCCGCACCATACGATCCCGTACGCGTGCCGTCTCTCCGGATCCGGACCCTCGAGAAAATAATCGGACACGACCTCCGGTCTACGCATATAAAAATGAGTCCACGCCCACTTCTGGAGAAAACCTAGCGGTCCGGCGATGGACGTCGCATTTGCCCACGAAGCCCGGCAGAGGTTCCGATACAGGCATGCCAGGACAGCCGCTCCCCAATTGTACACGACCGGTTGGTCCAAATTTTGGAGGAACTGGCAATACATCGACGGCATGCAGTCACCTGAGCCGTCGGGTAGGAGAACAGTTCCAATCAACTCCATGATGTACCCCGCCAGGTTCTGATGCAACAGATCCTCGTTCTCTGGAAGTTCGGCAAATCTCTCGGCCAACCAACGCAACCTAAAATCATTTTAATGAACCCATATAAACAACACGACACCAAAACATATGAACGTGTACAATTGGAAATTAATTAGTGAAACTACCTGAGATGGTACTTAGACACTCTATAATAAGACGAACCGTCCTTCCTCGTGACCTTCTTGCGCTTGAATGCATCGTTCCCGACCCCCGGGCCGAACACACTCTCGAGAGAGTGTGTCCAGTTTATGTCCGTCACTCCGGTCACGGGCTCACCTTTAATCGGCAATCCCCACAGAATAGCTACATCCTGCAATGTATTCATAATATTTAATCGGCATAATGAAAATGGTGTTGCACATCCATTAACAAAGAAATAGGGCTACACAAGTTGAATGTCGTTTATACCAGTAACGTGATAGTGATTTCGCCCGTTGGCATATGAAATGAATGCGTCTCAGGACGCCACCTCTGCACAAGGGCTGTGATTAATGCCCAATCGAGGTCGAACGTTTCCATCTGGTCGACCTGATACAACCCCATCTGAACCAGCTTGTCATCAAAGTAGTCGTGGTGCGGGATTCTTTGTCGGGACTGCCTCATGGAGAGGGGTTTAATATCCTACAACGCATGCAATATATGGGGAGTGTCATGTTATTACTTGTCAAAATTTAACATTTCATAAGAAATAAAGGGAATTACCTCATTGGCGATGTCACGCATGCGGTGACATTCCTCGGGTACCTGCAACAATGTACCTGTTGTTGGCGCATTTGATGGTCCAGCACCATCGTGGCCTCTGCCAGTCGACATCTGTTGCCATTATTTGATTAGTAACTTCGAATTTAGTCGCAAAAATCCAAAAAAATATCAAACTTAAAAAAAACAACACCATTTTGCGCATGGTGCACACAAAAATGGAAAGCAGCAATTCTGGTGGTCAAAAAATTCTCAAACTTTCAGGACATATGAATAACACCTAAATGAAGGTTCCGACCAAATTTTATATTTTTCTGAATTTTCTGTGAATTAATACGATTTTTCAAATGACAACCAGAAAACCAAACCGTCAAGTTTTGCTTCTTTTTCAAATGAAAAAACTGCTCTATTTCGTAAATTGGACCGCCCCATTTTTTTTTATATTATTGTAATAAACATCAAGTTTTGCTTCTACAAAAATTTGTACTGAAAAATTTCAAGTCTAAGACCCCCAAATAAATATTTTAATAAGGGGCTGTTGGAGGAGGAAGAAGGGATGTAGAGGCTAGGGTTTTGGGCCTTTTTTATATCCCAACCCCAATAGCTCATCTATGGGTAATTTGTCCAAAATGCCTTTTCCAACATGGGCTCTTAATCCTCTCCAAGAGGGCTCCACAAAATGTACACATTCTATGTGTCATTCAACTCCATTTATATGTATTAACCATTAATACATATTGATTCCACATTATAAGTTTCATGTTTCTTGTTGAACAAAATAATTTAATATGTCATACATACTTAAATTATTCTAGATGAGGAAATATATCTTAGTTAATTTTATAGACATGCATTTAGTATCATATTGTGAGTGACATAATTATAACTCCTTATAAATTATTCATCAATCATATTCATATCACATATAATGTACTAAACTTCTTCATACTCTCATTCTTAAGCTTATAGGTCTGACCGAGTGGGATCCATGTCATGTTGGCAATAGAGTTAAAACTCTTTTAAATCTATAAATCATGATTGGTATCTAGTAATACGTCATGACTACCCAATTGACACAGACTGTATGGAGCAAGCATACGGTGTATACGGATCCTCTGCATATAAGTTAATATATGTTGTGTCAATTCCTTGTCTCATCATATCATCAAATAAATCCAAGTTAGAAATATGTCATACTTGCGATATATTCTTTCTCTTGATCTGAAAAAGATTGTTGTGATTAACATTTAATCACGTAGCTAGCATTTCAATCTTACTTCAACAAGATGGGCCCATTATATAATCAATCAACAAAGTTGATGGACAATAGTATTCTTGGTAAACGACCATCCCTACTCATAAGAGATGCATCAACACATATTGCCTTTATAACTGCCGGTCAAGGGAGCGTTCGACAATACAATATAAATACATATCTCATGTAGAAAAGACAAATACCTCATACTTTAGAATTCAACACTAATGAAACAATAATGACATAAACACAATCCATATATTGTTTCATTATGGTCATTGTCCAATATTGTTTTCCAACAATATTTATGTGATTAAGTTGGTAACTCCTTACCAATGGTTTGTAGAATGTAACCACCACTTAACTCACATACTAATATTTTATGATCAATTAGTGTTCCTTACTAATTATCAAGATTAGGGACCATTTAGAGTACTTATTAATTTAATCTAGAATTCTACAATTCAAGTCCTTTACTCGAATGATCTAAATAAAATAAATACTCAAGGAGCAAAATGATATATAAAATCATTCAATTCATGAACAAAATGGATACAACAATCATATAAACATGATTGGCTCCTAGGACATACACTAACACCACGTGCACGGCCACCTCTGTCTAGGTGTACCGCCACCTTATCACCTATGCCTACCTCCTCTCTCGCGCACGCTCTGCTCCAAGGGTGGTTGAGGTGACTAACTTTTGCATCCGATGATCCCTCGTGATGCTGATCCCATATCTTGCTGGCAGCCGCATCATTGAAGGTGACGAACTTTCACCTCCGGTGATCCCCTCATGATGCTAACATCAGATTTTTTTTTAGTCACTGCAACTTGGTATGTATACAACTTGATATGTGGTATGAACTACCTAGAAGTATATAGTATGAACACCCAGAGTATATGGTATGAACACCCAGAGTATATGGTATGAACACCCTCAAAATAGAAGATTTTAACACGTGTTTGAAATCAATTAAGCATGTGTTTTAATTTAGCACCATAGATTTTAGTGTTCATATTACTGTTACTAGGTGTTAATATGTTCTACTATAAGATGTTCATATTATATGCAGTCAGGGGTAAGTGTACGAAGAACATTTAAGGGGGATTTTTTTTTTAGGGACAGTTAGCACGCCCCAAAAATAAAATCAAGATTACCAGAAACAATAAATCTGCTGACGGTATGTCCGTCCTTTTCAGATTTCACCATTAATTTCTTGGCTTATCCTGTACTGTCTTAGAATTAATTCGTTGAATTTCTTTCCCATGCTATTTCTTTGCATATAACTTAGAATTAAGGAAATCAGTATATTGTTTTCATAAACAGTAGTCATTTAAATAGCTAATCAGATTGCAAATCAAATAATTAAGGCCCCATCGTCTACTTTCATCTAACCAAGTTATTCCCCGATCCAGTAAGTTACATTAATTTAGGATAAATATAACTTGCCACACACAATGCCCTCAAAACACCCCAATGTACTTGGAAAAAATTTACAAAATATCCTCTTTTTAGAAAATTTACAAAAATATCCTTTATTTCTAAGAAAATTTGCAAAATTACCTTACCATGAAATTTTTTTTACAAAAATGACCCTCACAATTTTATAAAAATGTACCTCCGCCCCCACAAAAGTTTACAAAAATGACCCTCCCTACCCATATGCCATCTCATACACAGGGTTGTGGGGGCAAAGTTGTGGCATGGTATCATTGTCCATTAATTTATCAGGAGTTCAGGATAGAATTACTACGGGTATTGAATGCATAAAAAAGTTCTTTACTCCACATTCATCTATTTGCTTAATAATGTCAACATAACTAACTTAACATTTTACTCATATGTATCATGTACCTCTATATATAATTGTGACCTCCGCAGTAATTTAGGACATTAAAGAACATATGTGAATGACAATCCTTGACGTGGACATCTGAAATCAAAGGGTTTGAGAAAGATATAAACACAAACATTGTAGGAATGTAATGATTATCCTCTTCTAATTAAGAAAATCTGGTAAGAGTGGAAAAGTTTATATGTCGTTCATACTTCAACAATCAAGTATAATTTTAGACCAAGCTTCTTGGAAAGAATACACATAATTTCTCACAACAAAAGGGCTAAGAAAAAAATTGTTAAAGCAAATCATGTCAATCATGTATTTATGTTGCTAGGACAATTGTAAGTGGTGTAAATTATGCAGCAACATCAATGACAATGTAAACAAAAGAAACAAAGCAAATGGATCAATTTCATCTCGCAGCCTGAAATAAAGAATCTAAGCATTTAATAAAATCATATATGAGAAGTATATATCTCGATAACCCATTGAGAGCATGAAAGGTGACATATAATGTAAAAACATTTATTACTGTAGTGCTTAAAGATACTTTATTTAGATTTCAACAATAATTCGGATCATAATTTATCCAATTAATCTAAAAGACCAGTATGAACAATAATTCTGATTAATTTGTCTAGGACAATATGGATTTGAACAATATTGCTTAGGGTTTAGGGTTTAGGGCTTAGGGTTTAGGGATTAGGTATTAGGGTATAGGGTTTAGGGTTTTAGGATTTAGGGTTTCAGGTTTGGGATTTAGGGTTTGGGGTTTAGGGTTCATGGTTTGTGGTTTAGGGTTTATGGTTTAGGACTTAGGGTTTAGGACTTAGGGGTTAGTGGTTTCGGGTTTAGGTTTTTGGGTTTGGGATTTAGTGTTTAGAGTTTAGGGTTCAGGGTTTGGGCTTTCGTGTTTAGGGTTTGGGGTTTAGAGCTTAAGGTTTAGGGATTAGGGTTTAGGACTTAGTGTTTAGGTTTTTGTGTTTAGGTTTTTGTGCTTAGGGTTTAGTGTTTAGGGTTTAGTGTTTGGAGTTTAGTGTTTAGGGTTTAGGTATTAGTGTTTAGGGACTGGGTTTTAGGGTTTAGGGTTTGGTGTTTAGGGTTTCGAGTTTGGAGTTTAGGGTTTAGGGTTTAGGGTTTAGGTTTTTGGGTTTGTGATTTTGTGTTTAGGGTTTGGGGTTTAGGGTTTAGGGATTAGGGTTTAGGACTTAGGGTTTAGGGTTTCGGGTTTAGGTTATTGGGTTTAGGGTATGGGATTTAGTGTTTGGGGTTTAGGGTTTAGGGTTTCGGGTTTCGGTTTTTGGGGTTTAGGGTTTAGGGTTTGGGCTTTCGTGTTTAGGGTTTGGGGTTTAGAGCTTAAGGTTTAGGGATTAGGGTTTAGGACTTAGGGTTTAGGTTTTTGAGTTTAGGGTTTAGTGTTTGGAGTTTAGTGTTTAGGGTTTAGGTAGTAGTGTTTAGGGACTGGGTTTTAGGGTTTAGTGATTAGGGTTTAGTGTTTATGGTTTGGAGTTTGGAGTTTGGAGTTTAGGTTTTTGGGTTTGGGATTTCGTGTTTCGGGTTTGAGGTTTAGGGTTTAGGGTTTAGGGATTAGGGTTTAGGACTTAGGGTTTAGGACTTAGGGGTTAGTGGATTCGGGTTTAGGTTTTTGGGTTTGGGATTTAGTGCTTGGTTTAGGGTTTAGGGTTTGGGCTTTTGTGTTTAGGGTTTGGGGTTTAAAGGTTAAGGTTTAGGGAGTAGGGTTGAGGACTTAGGGTTTAGGTTTTTGTGTTTAGGGTTTAGTGTTTGGAGTTTGGTGTTTAGGGTTTAGGTATTAGTGTTTAGGGACTGGGTTTTAGGGTTTAGTGTTTAGGGTTTAGTGTTTAGGGTTTGGAGTTTAGGGTTTAGGGTTTAGGTTTTAGGTTTTTGGGTTTGGGATTTCGTGTTTAGGGTTTGGGGTTTAAGGTTTAGGGTTTAGGGATTAGGGTTTAGGACTTAGGGTTTAGGGTTTCGGGTTTAGGTTATTGGGTTTAGGGTACGGGATTTAGTGTTTGGGGTTTATGGTTTAGGGTTTCGGGTTTCGGTTTTTGGGTTTAGGGATTAGTGTTTAGGATTTAATGTTTGGAGTTTAGGGTTTAGGGTTCAGGTATTAGGGTTTAGGGACTCGGTGTTAGGGTTTACTGTTAAGGGTTTGGTGTTTGGGGTTTGGGGTTTAGTGTTTTAGGGTTTAGGGTTTAGGGTTTAGGGTTTGGTGTTTAGAGTTTAAGGTTTAGGGATTAGGGTTTAGGACTTAGGGTTTAGGTTTTTGTGTTTAAGGTTTAGAGTTTGGAGTTTAGTGTTTAGGGTTTAGGTATTAGTCTTTAGGGACTGGGTTTTAGGGTTTAGGGTTTAGTGTTTAGGGTTTAGTGTTTAAGGTTTGGAGTTTGGAGCTTGGAGTTTAGGGTTTAGGGTTTAGGTTTTTGGGTTTGGGATTTCATGTTTAGGGTTTGGGGTTTAGGGTTTAGGGTTTAAGGATTAGGGTTTAGAACTTAGGGTTTAGGGTTTTGGGTTCACGGTTTGGGATTTAGGGTTTGTGGTTTAGGACTTAGGGTTTAGGACTTAGGGATTAGTGGTTTCGGGTTTAGGTTTTTGGGTTTGGGATTTAGTGTTTGGTGTTTAGGGTTTGGGCTTTCGTGTTTAGGGTTTGGGGTTTAGAGTTTAAGGTTGAGGGACTAGGGTTGAGGACTTAGGGTTTAGGTTTTTGTGTTTAGGGTTTAGTGTTTAGGGTTTAGTGTTTGGAGTTTCGTGTTTAGGGTTTAGGTATTATGTTTAGGGTTTAGGTATTAGTGTTTAGGGACTGAGTTTTAGGGTTTGGGGCTTAGTGTTTAGGGTCTAGTGTTTAGGGTTTGGAGTTTAGGGTTTAGGGTTTAGGTTTTTGGGTTTGGGATTTCTTGTTTAGGGTTTGGGGTTTAGGGTTTAGGGTTTAGGGTTTAGGGATTAGGGTTTAGGGTTTAGGGTTTTGGGTTTAGGGTTTTGGGTTTGGGATTTCGTGTTTAGTGTTTGGGGTTTGGTGTTTAGGGTTTAGGGATTAAGGTTTCGTGTTTAGGGTTTGGGGTTTAGGGATTAGGTTTTTGGGTTTGGGATTTCGTGTTTAGGATTTGGGGTTTGGGCTTTCATGTTTAGGGTTTGGGGTTTAGTGTTTAAGGTTTAGGGCTAGGGTTGAGGACTTAGGGTTTAGGTTCTTGTGTTTAGGGTTTAGTGTTTAGGGTTTAGTGTTTGGAGTTTCGTGTTTAGGGTTTAGGTATTAGTGTTTATGGACAGGGTTTTAGGGTTAAGGGTTTAGTGTTTAGGGTCTAGTGTTTAGGGTTTGGAGTTTGGAGTTTAGGGTTTGGGGTTTAGGGTTTAGGTTTTTGTGTTTGGGATTTCGTGTTTAGGGTTTGGGGTTTAGGGTTTAGGGATTTAGTGTTTTGGGTTTATGGTTTAGGGTTTCGGTTTTTGGGTTTAGGGATTAGTGTTTAGGGTTTAGTGTTTGGAGTTTAGTGTTTAGGATTTTGGTATTAGTGTTTAGGGACTGGTTTTACGGTTTAGGGTTTAGTGTTTAGCAATGTTCTAAATAGCGCGCTATAGCGTCGCTATAGCGCGCTATGCTACATAACATATTTTTTCAGAAGATGAGGATAATGAGCCGCCAGTTAAGTCTGATACTGAGCCAACAGATAATGAAGTGTCTGAAGAATCTATAGAATAATATATAGTTTGACTTGAAATTAAAGTAAAACCTAATATATATGATATTTTGTATAGGGTTGATAATATGATTAGTGACCTTTTGTGCAGGAAATGACTTAGGATTAATGACTCTTTTGCACAGGAATCCAGGAAATGACATTTTTTGTGCAGAAAATGACACAACTTGTAACAGTTTAGATCATTTTGTATAGAAAACAATCCTATATCAGATATTTTGAATAGCAACTCGGACTTTGTACTAGTTTAATGCAAAAACATTAGTTTGTTAATTATTTTGTTTTGATTATTTGCTCTACAGAATTCTTATAAGAATTCTTAGTAATGTTGAAATTTAATACAAAAATATAATACAATTCATAAAATTAATGGACACGCTACGTACGATAGCTTTCGCTATAGCACGCTATAGCGGCGATAGCTTTTCCGAAAACCCGCCGCGATGACGCTATAATCGCGATTTAGAACCTTGGTGTTTAGGGTTTAGTGTTTAGGGTTTGGAGTTTGGAGTTTAGGGTTTAGGGTTTAAGGTTTTTGGGTTTGGGATTTCGTGTTTAGGGTTTGCGGTTTAGGGTTTAGGGTTTAGGACTTAGGGTTTAGGGTTTCGGGTTTAGGTTATTGGGTTTAGGGTTCGGGATTTAGTGTTTTGGGTTTATGGTTTATGGTTTAGGGTTTCGGGTTTCGGTTTTTGGGTTTAGGGATTAGTGTTTAGGATTTAGTGTTTGGAGTTTAGGGTTTAGGGTTCAGGTATTAGGGTTTAGGGACTCGGTTTTAGGATTTAGGGTTTCGGGCTTGGGATTTAGTGTTTGGAAAAAAAGGGTTTAGGGTTCACGGTTTGAAGTTTAGGACTTATGGTTTAGGGTTTAGGGATTAGGTGTTAGGGTTTACTGTTAAGGGTTTGGTGTTTGGGGTTTGGGGTTTAGTGTTTTAGGGTTTAGTGTTTAGGGTTTGGTGTTTAGAGTTTTAAGGTTTAGGGATTAGGGTTTAGGACTTGATGAAGTGGATACTTTGTGGTGCACCCCATGTCTGCTTAGAAGCAGCTCAAACTGACAGTTGATGAAGTGCTTGTCTCCATCACTGATCACGGCACGAGGCACTCCAAAACGCGGGAAGATCACATCATTGAAGAGGCGCTTGACGGAGTTTGCATCCGCCTTGGCACAAGCTAGCACCTCCACCCACTTGGACACGTAATCCACTGCCACCAAAATGTATTCATACCCCTTCGAAGAAGGGAATGGTCCCATGAAATCGATGCCCCAAACGTCAAAGATCTCGACTTCTTGAATGGGCTGCTTGGGGCATCTCACTCCTCCGCGAGATGTTGCCGGTCCTCTGGCACTGATCGCATGATTACACAAAAGCATGTGCGTCCTTGAAGATGGTCGGCCAATAGAAACCTGCTTGAAAAACCTTGGCAGCGGTCTTAGATGAGGAGGCATGGCCTCCATAAGCAGAAGAATGACAATGAGAAAGTATAGAGTGTACCTCCTCATGCGGCACGCAGTGGCGATAAATACCGTCAATACCTACCTTGAAGAGAAAAGGCTCCTCCCAATGATAGTACTTGACATCAGCCCTGAATTTCTTCCTCTGTTGGAAGGTCATGTCAGCAGGAAGGACACCCGCGGCAAGAAAGTTGACAAAGTCTGCATACCAAGGCAGTTGAGACGAGGTGCTTGCGGACCGCAGGGGATGTCCTTGCGGACCGCAGGATGTTGCCAGACTGCTGGTCTGCGCGGGTATGGTCTGCGGGTAGCGGGTATGCTCTCCCGGGATCGAGTCATCGATCGAAATGTTGCTCTGCTCCTCTCCTTCCCAATGCAAGCGGGACAAGTGATCCGCTACTAAGTTCTTCGATCCCTTCTTGTCTCCGATCTCGATATCAAATTCTTGCAGGAGAAGGAT
This sequence comes from Cyperus esculentus, assembly GCA_030179965.1. Lineage (NCBI taxonomy): Eukaryota > Viridiplantae > Streptophyta > Magnoliopsida > Poales > Cyperaceae > Cyperus > Cyperus esculentus. The sequence goes on along the minus strand of JASGLE010000003.1, from coordinate 2,669,488 downwards.
CCAGCAGATGAGACGAGGTTTGGCATCCTTCTTGGAGAGGAGGTATCGGAGTGCGGCATGGTCGGTGTAGACGATAATCTGAGAGCCGACCAGGTAAGAACGAAATTTCTCCAATGCGAACACCACGGCTAGCAGTTCCTTCTTGGTCGTGGTGTAGTTGACCTGCGCGGCGTCGAGGACCTTGCTCACGTAGCAGATGGCTAGGGGCTTCTTATCCTTCCTTTGCCCAAGGACCGCGCCGACGGCATAGTCGCTGGCATCGCACATGATCTCGAAAGATTGAGACCAGTCGGGGGGCTGCAGGATCGGTGCGGTAATGAGGGCCTCCTTCAACCTGTTGAAAGACTGAACACACTCATCAGAAAAATTGAAATCAGAGTCTTTTACTAGCAGGTTGGTCAGCGGCTTGGTGATTTGAGCAAAGTCCTTGATGAATCTGCGGTAGAAGCCACAGTGACCGAGGAAGCTGCGCACGTCTTTACGGTGGTGGGCATGCACATCTGCTCGATCACCACGATCTTCACCTTGTCAACCTCAATTCCTTTGCTTGTGACGCGATGGCCAAGCACAATGCCCTCCTGCACCATGAAGTGGCGCTTCTCCCAATTGAGGACCAAGTTGTTTTCCTCGCACTTCTGTAGGATCTTGCACAAATTCACTAAGCAGTCATCAAAGGAAGTGCCAACCACAGAGAAATCATCCATGAAAATCTCGACCTCTTTCTCAATGTAAGGAGAGAAAATGGCCATCATCGACCTCTAGAATTTAGCAGGCGCATTACACAAGCCGAACGGCATCCTCCGGTAGGCGAAGGTACCGTAGGGACATGTGAATGTCGTCTTCTCCATGTCCTGAGGGAGGATGGGTACCTGAAAGAAGCCGGAGTACCCGTCTAGGTAGCAGAAATGGGAGTGCTTAGCGAGACGCTCCAACATCTGATCCACAAATGGCAGCGGGAAGTGGTCCTTGCGAGTTGCCGCATTCAGCTTGCGGTAGTCAATGCACATCCTCCACCCGGTTGTGGGTCGCATCTGGACCTTTCCTCCCTTGTCGTTCTCAACGACGGTGTAGCCACCCTTCTTCGGAACAATGTGCACTGGGCTTACCCACTTGCTGTCTGAGATAGGAAAAATGATGTTAGCATCAAGCAGTTTAAGAATCTCTTTTTTCACTACCTCTTGCAGGACGGGGTTGAGCCTCCGTTGGTGTTGCACGGAAGGCTTGTGGTCCTCCTCGAGATGGATCCGGTGAGCACATATAGTTGGGCTAAGTCCCTTGATATCCTTGATTGAGTATCCGAGAGCACCCTTGTGAATTCGCAACTTCTCCAAAAGCTTAGAAGTCTCATCAAAACTAGGAACTCATACCTGAGGTTGTCGGGCAGTGGTTTCAGATCTACCTTGCTCGGAGCGTTGAGCGGTAGTGCCTTATCAGTTTTGCCCTCAGGTTCTCCTTCTTGGGGACCGCAAGGATCATCTTGCGGATCGCAAGATGCTGAAAAGACTGGCTACTTCAAAGTGAGCAGGGGTTCGTCTGGGTGCTCGATGTCATCATCACTGATTGCCGGTCCGCAAGAGAGGTCTTGCGGATCGCAGGGAATGAAATCTGACGCTTCGTCGTCTTCGTTGGTCAGGTCAGGGGTCTGCTCCAGCAATTCTTCTACTTCTCGAACCAGCAGGTCTATCTCATCCACCCGGTTACAGTCCTCGTAGAAATCGGGGTACTTCATGGCCTTTGCAACCTGAAATTGTACCTTCTCGCCCCCAACGTTCATCGTGAGAGTGCCCTCAGTAAGTGTCGAAAACTGTCCGGAGGAACGGTCGACCTAGGATGATCGGCACATCCTTGTCCTCCTTCATATCCATAACCACAAAGTCTCCGGGCACGAAGAACTTGCCGACTTGCACCGGCACATCCTCAACTATACCCAGTGGCAAGCGGACAGAAGTATCTGCTAGCTGCCGGGTCATGCGTGTGGGCTTCAGTTCTCCCACCCCGATCCTCTGAAAGACTGCGTGCGGCATGATACTCATGCTGGCGCCCAAGTCGCACAGCGCCTTCTTGATGTCGGCCTTGCCGATCTTGCACGGGATGGTAAACTTCCCAGGGTCTCCGAGCTTTGGAGGAAGCTCTCGACTCACCACCACGCTGCACTCGAGATTCAGTTGCACGCTCTTACAGTCCTTCAAGCCTCGCTTGTTGGACAGAATGTCTTTCAAGAATTTTGCATAAGACGGCATCTGAGTAAGCGCGTCAGTGAACAGGATGGAGATTGTCAGTTGCTTGAGAATGTCCATGAATTTGAAGAACAGCTCGTCCAACCGGTGGTTGGCGAGCCGTTGCGGGAATGGGACTCGCGGTCTGTAGGCGGCTGCTCTGCTGGGGCCTTGCCCTTGTCGCTGGTTGGCGTTGGCTACGCAACGGGTTTGGAGTTCTGCACAGTCTGTCTGTCTGTTTCCATATCTTGCAGACCGCAAGAAGGTGGTTGAGAATCTGTTTGGCCTGACTGGGCGCCCTGTTGAGTGGCTTGCGGACTGCAAGCATGACCTTGCATGACGCAAGGTGTGGCGCCTGGTGTGCTGTCCGCTGCCGGCGGGTCTGATTCGGCATTTGCGGGCTTGATCACCGCCGCGTCCTCTTCTTCTGGCATAGGAGGGCCGGAATACTGTGTCCCACTCCTGAGAGTGTGGATGGCCTTCACTTCGCCATTAGGATTTACTAGCTGACTCGGCAGCGAGGCTGCGGCTCCAGAACTTGATGCGCCTAGGTTGCCTCCTGACATCCTCGCCAATTTCTCGTTTAAAGCCTGCATCTGCTCGAATATCATCTGATTCATCTTGCCCTGCTCGTGCATGAAATTGTTGACCACGGCAGGCACAGCAGGTTCGGCAGGCTTGGGCACTTGGTGGGGAGGCACATACGGTTGGCGGTAGGTGTTGTTCGGCTGAGCGTTTCTGTTCTGGTTTTGGAAGTGAGCGTTGTTGTAGAAATTTTGGTTTCCACTTCCTTGACCCTGGTTTTGAAACCTCTGGGATGGGTTGTAGTTGTTGGTCCCGAAGTTGGGACGGTCTGGTTTCTCCTTCCAGCTTTGGCGGTCTGCTGGGTTGCTGGAATAGGACCGCGAGAATGGAGGTCTTGGGAAGAAGGAGGGCTCATTATTGATGGAGTTTACGTGTTCTTCCTCCCCCTCAAGTTGACGCAGCGGGCAGCGGTCATAGTCGTGAGAGTCCTCCCCGCAAAGTGTGCAAGGTTCAACCTGTACCGCCTTGGCGGACACCTTCTGCCGGCCCACCTGTTTGTCCATTCGCAGTTGCAGGGCTTCTAGCTTCGCTTGCATGAGGGCGAGCTGGTCCACCTCGTACCGCCCTTTTGATCCTCTGCTGGACTCACGGTTGGACCACTGTTGCTGGTGGGCCGACTTCTCACTAAGCTCTAGGATCACCCCCGGTCGTAGATCAACTATCGATCCACCTGCACTATAATCCACCAAAGCGCGACTCTGCGCGGTTAGTCCCTCATGAATAGCATCAACTAACATCCAGTCTGAGAAATTATGATGGGGACAAGACAGACATAACCGGTTGAATCTATCCCACGCCTCACTCAGAGACTTATCATACCCTTGTTTAAATGAGGAAATTTCAGCGCGAACCTTGGCGGTTCTCCTAACAGGGTAAAACTTTTGTAAAAACTGAGCAGACATTTCGGCCCAGGTACCAATTGAGCCTTTAGGGAGAGAGTTGAACCAAAATTTCGCTTTGTCCTGAAGAGAGAAGGGGAACAAGGCTAGCTTGACGTAGTCTGGCATCGCAGCAAGGTGCTTCACGGTCCGGCAGGCTTGGTAGAAGCTGTTCAGATGGTCGTGAGGGTTCTCGGACTCCAGCCTGTGGAAGCAGTTCTGCTGGACAAGTGTAACTGCACCCGAACCGAAGTTAGGAGGGTCTCCTTGCAACTCTGGGAGCACGATAGGGCCTTCTGAGTCGTCAACTCTGGGACTGTGGTAGTCCCTGAGTGTATGCGACTCTGCTTCTCTTCGCTGCCGCTCGGCTTCTACCTCTCGTCGGAGTTGACGGACTTCTTCTTCAAGCTCTTGCCGCTGTTGTTCGGCTTCTGCGGCCTGCAGCCTAAGCTGCTCTCGCTCTGCGTCGTCTGCCATGTCTGACGACGAAGATTCTGAATCAGATAGAACTGCGCTGATCCCTGCTCGTGGAGACTCGAGTTTTGGTGCCCGGAGCCCACTCCTCAAGTAGTAGTCGCCAACGGGAGGGAATCTATCCAGCTTCGATCACCTGAAACAGGAAAAAGAGAGAAAGAAAAGAAGAAAATTAGAACTAGAAAGAAAGTAAAGCAAAATCTATAATTAATGTCGCCAGCCACGGCAACGGCGCCAAAAAGCTTGACCACTGAAATGTGTATGCCTTTAAATTACCCTAGGTATTCACTCGATCGCAAGCGCACGATCTCGTGTAGTACGTTCGGGGTCGAACCACAGGGACGGAGTTAATTCTAAATGATGCTTTAATCTAAATCTAAGTCCTAAGAGAGAATATTTTTGGTCTTTTTCATAAAACGGGGGTTTGTCAAAGTTGGTTGTTTAGACAATGAAACAGTAACAAAACAAGTAAAGACTCAAAGACAATTAATAAAAAGGCGTTCTCAGGGGTGTCAGAATCAGATTGGTCTCAGGATCAGTTGACTGAGTTCCGCAAGATCTCTCTTGCGGACCGCAGTGTGTTGGTTAGGGTTGCAAAACCATTCGCGAACCATAGATCTCTCTAATAATCCGAAGTCAGTTTTGTAACTCCTGTCTTACACTTTCTGTAACTGACTGCGGACCGCAGGATCGCTCTTGCGGACAGCAGTACACTTAACAGAGAGCAGTTTTTGGTTCTAGTTGGTGTTCTGACTAACGTCATCAATTCCTAAGCAATTCAAAGTTGGTACAAGTCCTCGGTTTTCACCTTTGGTCCTCCTAACAATTCTAAATCAATTCGAAATTCGTAGAATAGGTTCTAAACTACGTTCATGTCACTTGTTAATTCTAGGGTCCGGTTCGAGGCTAGTCGAAACGCAGTTTTCGCCTTACGGGTACTTTCGGATACAAATCAACCCAAGTCGTTCAAGCAATCAGATCTGCCCAAATGATATTACATTAACCAACTAGGTTTGTACACAACCTATAGGTTTACCAAATGAACAAACAAATCGCAAACACATAATAAAGGAAATCTCAAGTGATTACGAAAACAACGTTAATCCACACATACAACTAATCTTTCAACATAATCGTCATCATTCAAACCCTAAGAACTGATAGATCTACTCACTCATGACACAAGAAAACAAAGAAAGCAAAGAAATGAAAGAGTTCATGATGCAGAAGAATCGAAGAAGAATTCGAGGCGTCGAGATCTTCGCGTGGAGGAGGCAATCGCTTGACTCTCCTTCAACGAATGATGGATCAGGCCTTCTCTCCTCCTTCCCTGGTCTCTAGTTTTGAAAATGGTATGAAAAGGCGTGAGAAGATGTCTGGAACCGTCCCCAATGACCGCCTTATATAGGCAGGGCGCCAGAAATAGAAAACTGCAGTGCAGTAACCTCCCTGCGGACCGCAGACACGGGCCTGCGAACAACAGGAGGTTCATTCTAGTTCTGACTTGTCGTCTAATGCTCCGAATCGCGTCCAATTGGCTCTAAAAGCCCGATTGACCTGGAATTTGGACAAAAGTAAAGACGTAACTGAAATCTAGACATCTTACTACCTAAATGCAATTAAACTTTGGAATTTTAGACCAAAATACTAGTGCAAGTCTGGTAAAATGCATATATAAATGCGGTGCATCACAAATCAACCTTGCACCGAAAGTATATTCTTGAGGAGAGTGAGGAGGACCCTTGCGCATGATATGACATAAAGCCACATGTGTGGGAAGACTTCGTCAGGCACTGCAACACTGACGAGTTTAAGGTTCATTAATTAAATCACTGTTATTTTAGAATTTGCACTACTAATTACTTATTTGTACGACCATGTTGCATAAATCACTATGGTACTATTTAAAAATTGTACTTACATCACTATTTTATAAATTGACAGAAAAAGGGTGCGCAAGGGCGAGAGACGGCCAAGAAAAACCTGTATCCTCACAGGCTCGGCTCGGGCGGTTACGCAAGTGCAAGGAGGCAGAAGTGGACTCCCAATGTGGTAATTGCACCGTCGGAACCATCGGGCACTCCTATAAGTGCCGATTTGGATGGACGGAGCCGCAATTGGATGTTGGCAAGGGTGATACGCGTGGAGTGTATAGGCTTTTACCCTAAATACAACAGTCTATCGCAAGCGTACGATTTATGCAATATAGTCGGGATCGAATCCACAGGGACGGTACTAAATTTAGACAATTCTTTGTTAACTATTCTAATCCTAAAAGTAACTGATTCGTAACCAATTTTGGGGGGGTTTGTTTGAAGTTGATTTGTTCCTAAATGAACAGAAAACAGTAAAAGAGACTTAAACAATTATTAAAACAGGCGTTCCCAAGGTTTCGGAATCAGTTTGATGTTTGGACTAACTGCCTGCGTTCCGCACCCTAGAAGGTGCGAACCGCAGGATGTACAAATTTGTGGTTCTCTGTCTGTTCTCTGCTTGGTACGGTTCGCACCTGTCACCAATGCTAACCGCAGGGAACAGATCAAAGGCAGTTATTATTCAGTTTCTATTGTCGATCAAAGTTATCGATCCCCAACTAACCCAAAGCAATTACAAGTCCCTCAACTTTCGTTTGTTGGCACTTTTAAAGATTTTTTGATCAATTCGAAATCTTTAGATTATCTCTAACCTAAACCCAATTTGCTTTCGATCACAGGTACGGTTTAACTCACGTTATAACCACAACTTCTCCTCTCGGATACAATTGGACAACAAGTTATTTACCCAAATAATGCAAGTATTGAATCTCTATCAATTGACGTTAAGTTTTCCAACTAGACTATGCCCAATCCACAGGTCTATCAAAATAGGGTGAACTACTACAAGTGCACTCTCATGCAATTAGCAATTCTGGCCTAAGAAGATATAAATCTACCAACTAGATACGAACATACATCCACAGGATCATATCAAAGAACAAGAAAACAATTCAAGCATAATTATGAATAAGCTCAAGGCAAATATGAAAATAACTTCAATGCATAAACGTTAAAAGCAAGTATTCAATTAATCCATACATACAAACATCATCCTAAACCCCAAGAACAAAGACGACTACTCAGACCTAGACATAACTACAACAAATAAACAAAAGTAAGAGAAAAGAAAGCACCGAGTAAGCTTAGGAAGAGGGTGGTAACCGTCTCCTTCGATTTCAACAGCGTTGAGCTCCTCTCTTGACACGACTCTCGACTAAACTATGAACTAGACTAATCTCAACGCATGAGACCTAACAACTAACTCTATGACTTGACAAGATCAAGATACTATGAGATGATATGAGAGCACCCCAAGGGGTCTCTTTTATAGGAGAAGATGTCTCAGATTTAGGCTCTAACTTTTGATTTCTTGGAGTCCAATTAAGGGAAAAATCCCAAAAGGAGATTGCCAAAGATAGCACGCGCTGGAAAATAGGTGTTATGTTCTGTTTTGAACTGTCTGCGTTCCGCAAATAGGAAAGTACGGTCCGCAAATAGAAGTCCAAAGAGAGCTCAGCCTTGAAATAGCATTTCTGTCACTTAAATTGGCTCTCTGCGCGTTTCCTTGATTTAGATATGGCGGTTGTGAGCTGGCATGACATGAAAATAGAAGTTCTATTCTTGATTACGGTTCGCAAATAGGGGGTTGCGGTCCGTAAATAGATGTTCCTTTGTGCTCCTTCGCCTATTTTTGCTCCTTGCTCCAATTTTAGTCCGTAATAGCTCTAAAAGCTCCGTTTACCTGAAAATAGGACCAAAACACAGAAGTAACTTGATTCTAGACAATCTTCAATTAAAATGCAAATGAACTTAGGATTTTAGGTGCAAATATAGGTGCAAGTCTGGTTAATATGCATATATGAAATAGGTGCATCAAAGGGCGAAGAGCATCGTCGATGGAGTTGCCGTTATCGACGATCCGACAATTCTGGAGGTCCAAAAGAGAGTGGTATATATTTTTAACTTAACATTTTAAATTAACTGCACATGCTTTCGAGTTGTTCGATAATTAGAATCGTCCGGCCTATACGTTAATTTTACTCAATTTGTCATTGCAGGAAGAGAAAATAAGAGAAGCGAGTGAGGGAACATTCGTCCTAGAGGGCGCAAATGATGTCCTCACCGCCGCTCTAGGGACGCCCGAACATCCCAGGAGATTGCGGGCCCACAGCTCGGAGTACACATCTCGGAAAGACATCTTCGGGAAGCAGAAGAGAAGACGGGGCGCGCCTTCTCACTCCGGTTGCTACTCCCAATCGGATGTTGACGGGATGAGAGAGGAGTTCGAAGAGAAGATGAGGAAGCAACAGGAGGAGCTGACGGCGGAAATGAACGCAAAGATCCAGCTCGTAATGGACTCCGTCTGCTACCCGGGTAACTTCCAACAGGTACTACTCCGAGGTGACCTTCAGCAGGGTACCTCTTTGTCTGCGACGCCGGCACCGCAGGGACCGCCCGCTCCCGAGAACAAGGTAATTTAGGTTTATAGTCGACGAATTAAATTTTTTACTTAAGTTAATTCGAAGCTTCTAACAATAATATTTACATTCCAGAAGTTTGTCAATTGCAAACTTTATCTTGAGGCGGCAGATTCTCAAATCGAGGTGGCGACCGGAAGGATGTATCTATTCGTTCTGGGCGATACATGCCACGGTCAACCGATGTCGCCCGATCAAAGAAAGGTGCAGATAGATTCTTGCGTTGAGGCGTGCCAGTCATACAAACTCCCGACTCCGGTAGCGGATCTTGTGGTCGGCGTACTTGATAGGCGAGTCGACCGGTCAGGTATATATTTTTTAAAAAAAATAAAAAAACTATTTATTAATTGGTATGTAATTAAATTCTAGCTAATTAATTAATATATATACCAACCCGGTCCTGATTGCATAAGTTTCATTAATCGTAGGCCTCGAAAGCATTGGCACCGAGCCCGAGAGCATCGGCACCGAAGTCGTCACAAGCTGTGAGTCGAGCGCCACTACTCGAGGTTTTTCAGTTGCAGCGACTTCACGAGCAGGGCGTCGCGCTCTACAACTTGCTGATGAGCCAACCACCAGAGGCCGACACTTTCGAGATCGGCTATGGCAAGGAGGATTTAGGAGTCGAGGGTACAACGGTGGTCACCGCCACCGCGATCATCGACATGCTAAAGGATGAATGGCTCGATGTAACAATTCTCCAAATCTTTAGCATGTAAGATCGATTATTTGACTTTGATATTTCTTTCATAAAATATTAATTTGTAGTTAGCGTAAATATGATAATTGGTTTTCCAATGTAGTGCAAGCGCACGTCGGTGCAAGCAAATGTTGTTGGACTGATTCCGTTTTCTGGACCCCTACCGATGTGTGGCCACCAACATTGGTAGTGAGGTTGCCTACCTCACCGACTTCATTGAAGGGGTGCCGCTCGACTCGCTCGTCCTCCTCCCGTATCACCAAGGGTTCGAAATTACTCAACTCTACTTTAACAAAAAAAAAAATATAATTTCTTGCTTTTCATTCTCGTTGTTTTGGATTGCAAATAAACTGAAATAATTAATATTGTAGGGCTCACTGGTGGCTTCTCATCGTGTACCTAGCCGAGTCTCGGTGCTACATCGTGGATTCCTTGCATCCCACCGAGATGCAGAAGTTAGCGATTATGGGCTATTTGAATACGTAAGCTTAATAATCAACTAAATTCCATTCTCCTTTTATTAAAAATATAAATTATGAATCATTGCACAAATCTATATTAATAGTAGGGCCTTCCGGAATTATTGGACCAAAAGAGGAGTGATCAAGAAGAACGGAGGCAAGCTAACGTGGAACTTGATCAAGGTATATACGTATACACGTAACTTATATATACAATTAGGCTTGTAAACATTCAAAAAAAGAAAAAAAGGAAAAACATACGTAATTCATATTAATTCTTGATCTATTTTCATTATTGTAGGGCCCAAGGCAACCGGGCGGCTCCGAGTCCGGATATTATGTCATGCGGACGATGCATGACATAATAAATACGTGCTATGAGGCGACGACGTTACCTTTGGTATATATATACCTATTTCGTTTATCAAGTATGTTTTGTTTCATTATATATCAACTAATTCAAATATATGCAACCTCTTAAATTTACAGGTTATTCCACCCGAAAGGTACGAACGAGATCACATCGACGAGGTACGAGAAATATGTTCTGAATTTTTGCTTTTCGAATTGTGATCTCGGATTTTTGTAATTGTTGATTCATGTGATGTGGTCTTGAAATGTAGATATTATTAGGATGTGTAGGTTTGGAATTGTAAAATAGGTGATTATGTGATTATGTATGTATATAGATGTTGGTTAATTTAGATGTGTTAATTAAAACAGGTTTTCTGAATGAAACAGAATGAAACAGAATGTGTTATGTATTATGGTTCTCTGAATGAAACAGAATGCGCATGTCCAGTTCGACAATAAATTACCAACGGTTATTTATGTGGTAAAAAAAACCATTGGCAATAATGTTGTGTAATAACAAATGAAAATAATCAACAACGGTTCTATAATGAGGAACCGTTGGCCATTACAACAATCAACAACGGTTTACTGAAACAACCGTTGATTCACATAATTGCCAACGGTTCCTTAGGAATAACCGTTGTTGATTAACCTCTTTGCCAACGGTTGTTTATTATAAACCGTTGGGAACTGCTGTCATCAACAACGGTTCCTTATTATGAACCGTTGGCAAATATATTTTATTTAAATAATTTAGATCATTGATAATGTTATTTGCCAACGTTTTCTCTAAAAAAACCGTTGTTGATTTGTCTAATTGTCAACGGTTCCTTAGGAAGAACCGTTGTTGATTACTGTCTTTGCCAACGGTTATTTCTTGTATACCGTTGGGAATTGCTATCATCAACAACGGGTCCTTCTTATGAACCGTTGGCAAAGATATTTTATTTAAATATTTCAGATCACTGATAATGTCATTTGCCAACGGTTTTTTATTAGTAACCGTTGTTGATTGCTTAGTAACAGCAACTGTTATTTGCTTTTAACCGTTGTTGATTAACAGTATCAACAACGGTTCTTTAGTAAGCATTAGCGATGCTAGTATTCGCAACCCTCACTGAACCGTTGGGAATTGTCGTAAATAACCGCTGTTGATGTTTTTCTCTGTGGTAGTGAAAGCACCCTTTGAGACGGTGGGATGAAATAATGTTGGAAATAATGACAAGCTCAAAATCTTGAAGGGTAACTCGAGCTCGGGTATAACCCGAAGAGGAAACTCAAACTCAATAGGACACTCGAACCCCAACCCGAACTTGAAGGGATCCAGCAGCAGCAACAACAATGAGAAGATTTCTAATTCTCGGTGTTATGCCGAACTCGAGAAGGATGGTCGAGCAGGAGCTCAATGATGTTCCAAGTTAGAAACTTGAGTAACCTCGAGAAGTGGAATCTCGAGAAGGAAACTCGAACTACCAATCTGACAGCAAGCTACACTTGTCAAAGACAGCTCAGCAGGAGCACAGAACACTTGGCAGCACTGTATCTAGCTAGGAGTAGATAGTCGTAGACTTTTGTAGGAGTAGTTCAAAATGTAGTAGCATATATAGGAGTGGAGTAGTCTAAATTGTAAGAGAGAGAAAACATTGTAATTTTCAGAGTTAAATACAAAAATAGTTTTTAGAAATTTCTCTTCCTTCTCCCAGATCAAAGATCCAGTTTTTATTCTGTTTCATTCTCCCAAATTCCTGTTCATCACAGAGTGTCTATTCTAGTTAGAGAGTGAACTCCGAGTGGAAGGTCCTCGAGAAAGTGGAAGAGTGTGAGATACGCTCGATTAGTAAAGCGCTGAGGTATTCTCGAGGTTGGCTCGAGCTTGTCCAGAGGAAAGGCAAGGTCAACATATCGGTATCAGAGCTATGGCTAGATTCAGAGGAAGTTCACTCGGTATGTCCATACCAAAGTTGTAAAAGTCGAACTATGACAACTGGAGCATCCAGGTCAAGGCATTGCTAGGGGCGCAAGACTGTTGGGAAGTAGTCGAGAACGAATTCACTGAGCCAGAAGCCAGAACGAATCTCAACAATGCACGACAAAAGACATTGAGAAAGAGAAGAATGAAAGACAAGACGACTCTCTACATCCACCGTAAAAGATGTTGGTTTAGAAAAGATTGGTGGGGCAGTGATTTCAAAAGAGGTTTGGGAGATTCTCGAGGCTGCCTATAAAGGAGCTGAAAGGGGTCAAGCAGGTGAGACTGCAAACTCTATGAAGAGAGTTCGAGTCACTCACCATGAAGGAATCCGAAGAGATCTCGGACCACATTGCTAGGGTGCAGGTGGTGGTGAATAATCTTATAATGTCGGGAGAAATTGACCAAAAATAGGGTCGGGGGTAAGATATTGCGGTCATTGACAGGTGCCTTCGAGAATGTTGTGTGCGCAATAGAGGGGTCGAAGGACTTGCGAGAACTATCATTGGACGAGTTACAAGGTTCCCTAATGGCACACGAACAAAGGAAGAAATTAAAGAAGGCTTTGTATGTCAAAATAGGACATGGATACGGCCAGTCCAGTAGTTGTGGAGGTCGTGGTCGAGGTAGAGGTTTTAGGGGCCAGTCAAGCTCCAACTCGTGAGGTCGAGGCCGAAGCCAGGAGGGTAAAGGCAAGAAACACGATGTGGATTGCTACAATTGCGCGAAGCATGGGCACTATGCCCAAGATTCCTGGGTAGACAAGAAGGTAGAAGGCAAAGCCAACTACTCAGGGGTGAAACCTGACGACGAGGTGTTGTTGACGTATCAAATCACTTCGACTTTGAGAAGGACAAAGTGTTCTGAAGGTGATACAATATGGTATCTCGACTCTGGTGCCAGCAATCATATGACCGGCCACAAACACCTATTCGAAGAGATGACCGTGAAGAAGGGGTCAGTTGCATTTGGTGATGATTCCAAGGTTTAGGTGGAAGGTCGAGGTATAATCAAGTTTCTACAGAAGAGTGGGAACGTAGGAACAATCAAGGATGTATACTACATCATGAAGATGAAGAGCAACATACTCAGTTTGGGGCAGCTGATGGAAAGGGGATCGCTATATCATTAGATGACAGGACCCTACAGCTGACAGTTAAGACGGGCAGGAGATAGCTCGTGTCGAGATGAGTACTAACAAACGCATTTCATGTTTCATGTCATCACCGGTGTACTAGAAAAAAATGACCTAGTTACATAATATTCAATCAAACTTTACAAGTTTACAACCACTCTAGATTTTTTGCTTTGACATGCACAATCATGCATCAAATCATTGCATGACCCCCATTCAGCATGAGATGAGCCCTAGATCTTCGAGATCAACATTCAAGAAGCAAAAGACTGAACTGATACAACTAATAGAATGCCAACATCCAATGATCAGCTGTACACCATGTTAGAGCTTGCACCAGCACCATTGCATAATCAACAATATAGGACCATATAAGAATGTAGCACCAGCACCGATAGCTGATCTGCAGAATAGTTCATGTATAAGACTTAACATATTAAAACAGAATTAATTGAGATGTCTTAGACCAGAAGTTGGTCAGTTTGTAATACTTGTAAACATTTGCATACAAGTGGTAGATATTGATTTTGTTTGTCTTCTATCATGAAAAGAATAATGAAAAGAAAAAACTGGAACACAAAATTTGTATTCTTAAGTTTCTGTACCGGTTTATAGTCATCCAAGCATAACTTGTGTAAATGTGTTGAAATTTTTTTTAATTATAATCTGTAAATTAGATTATGTTACTTTTGTCTTTAGCAACATATGTTGCATTGTTACAAATTTAATCTTAATTTTATAATTAAAAATGAAAGCTAGCATCTGAATTGTCTGGTTCTCTGAACACCCCAATCGTGGTATATCCAGATACTAAGTCCAGGAAACCATGTCCGACAGGAAATAGATCTAACAGCTTATGATTAATGCTAAAATGGCCACAAAGTAAATACTAATTTGAGCAATATAAAAATTATTAATGGATTGTCTAACATAAATAAGACGAAAATCATTAACTAATCTATTGACTAAGGTAACAGAGCCTTTTACAGCAGGGGGGAGAAAGAAAACTTACCAGGAATTAGGAATGAGGCTGTTGAGATGGAGAGCACTGGAGCAGCAAGACAATTTTCAAAGCTTCAATTTCGGTGAGAAACAAAGAGAAGCACAAAACAATGAGGCTGGGCCATAGCTTGATGTTGCCAGAGAGGTGTCAAGCCGAGAGGAGGACACACGTTGCAACGGATCAGTCGTAGCATCGAGAGATAGGAACAGCAGAGGTTATGAACATCATCATGGCCCCATACAATGTGTGTAGAGTATATTACATTATTACTTGCGTAGTGTATATTTTGAATTTGATGACAGGATGCAGCTCATGATGGTCCCATAAAATGTCGTCACTGCATGAGAAACTTAAAATCAGTTAGTTCTTTCAAGTAGCGTCTTATGTTATGAACATCATCACGGTTCTCGCATCATTATATACCACTACCACTAACATTGACAGCTCTTTGCTGGTTTTTCACAATATTCAGAAGTGCTGATACAAGATGATAAAACAAACATAGCATTTAAAACCGGCTTTTGTCTTGCGCAAGCATTGATTGCTGTGACAACACCTAACACATTTCATTTTTTCATTGAAAAATCAGAAAAAATAAAAAAAAAAGGAGCATCAAGCACCTGATACAGAACAGAACATCACTATAGGACGTCAGGATTCACTGAAGATGATAAAGTACGGTTGTACCATACATTTAAACAAAATTATAAACAGCTCAAAAGAATGTAACTGGTCAACTTCCAAAACCATGTGGGCAAAAAATTTCACACTTCCATGACAACGGTTTAATTATCCTATGGTCTTTATCAGTGCCAATAATACTTAGCAACCTCACAGGCCATTTTACGAGTCTTCTTGAGGCATATTATCTAAACAGTAAACAAATTAACATACCCAATACCTCATACTATGTGACGGGAGATCGCCACATTTACAAGATAATAACTTCTCCTATGGACTTGACAAGCACACGCAAAGTGCGGACCGCCTCTTCTTCAAGTTCGGCATTCCAGGTGTGGAATCCTATCTTCACAGTCTCCAGGTGTTTAAGCAGGAAATCACCCGGTAACTCTGGTTCCGTAGCGTTTCCGCTTGGCTACGTAAGTAAAACATGAGAATATTAATATTAATGAGATGTAAGGCAGAACTACCATAATCCTAATGGAAGGTTTAACCAAATTACCAATACCTCTGATTCCTTCCTTTTCTTCTTAAAAAAAGAAGGGCACAACATTAATGTTGTACCAGTCTGCTCATTCTGGTATTACAACAGTAATCTGTCTTTTTTTTTTTTCTCCTCTTTGGTTACTAGCTTCAGTTCAAAGTGGATAGACAGGTTTTATCAAAAAGTGGAGAACCCTATGCACCCACAATCGCAAGATAAAACGCATAAATAACACAACTTTGATGTCATAAACATATTAAGTATTATTAACAATAGAAAACAATGAGAAACAGACAACTGGCCTGAATCAGATATTGAAATTAATAAATTATTGAACTCAGCAAGCACATACAGTACTACTGATACCAAAGCATGTTAAAACACTACTAATTATCATTCTCTACCATATTGTACACAACTTCCCCATGTTAATTTGACATGTAGAAACTTAACCATCATACCAGTTAGCTACAACACCATTTATGGTTGAAATCAACCATCATACAAGTTGCTACAGGCAGGAGGTAGAGAGAGAGAGATTACTTGACAGAAGCGCAAGGTGAGGGTCTTTAAATTGGGCGAATGATGAAGAAAGCAAACCACCAAATTCCAGTGCAGATTCATATCCAGCGGTCCAAGCTCCAACTTCTTCAAGTTGTTTAAGGTTGGGCAATTCGGAATATCTGTTGCCAGTATATCCTAAATAGCATATAGAGAGATTACTTTACAAATGTAATAAAAAAAAAAAAGACCAAATGAACAATGAACAATTCACTTAAAGGCATGCTTCAGTTTAAACTACACCTAAAATCTATTAAAAATAACTGTTTTATCATAAGCACAGTATCCCTACTAAAGTTTGGAACATTTGGTAAAAAACTCAATGCAACCAAACCATAGTGTTTGTCTCATATAATGAAATTTAGAATATAAACTTTCAGCCTGTTTTTGCCCACCGCATCAAAAAAAAAAAAACAAAGAAATTTAGAATATAAACTACAAATAAATTAAGATTACCAAGATATCAGGACAAGCCGTATCGAGGCTTAGATATTCCACACTTGAAAGGCCACTTAGAAACCTTACGTTGCGATTCTGATTATCAACTTTAGATAACGTGTCCGCCCAAACAAAGTTCACTTTGAGAAGAGACGGCATGTTCTTCAATGCAATCCCCAGCATACCCCTGGATGAAATGCCCAAAGATGTGACATTTGGGCACGATATCTCCATTTCCCAGAGTAGACAACTATTATCTATAGTAAGCTTCTTCAAGACAGTAGAAGAAATATCGTCTACCTCAAATGTGCAATAAGTAAAAACCAATTCTTCGAGGGCGGGACACCCTGATAAAAGCATTCTAATGAAATCGTTGGTGATCATGAAAGTATGAAGCTCGAGTTTCTTGAGACGAGGGAGGTGTATTGCTTCAGCATCAATGAAACCTTCAAAATCATCAAATAGGATTTCCAATGACATTTCTTCTACTGACGGGCATGTGAAAATTGAATCAGGCAACTTGAAACAATCGTCTGTATAGATGCAGATCGATAATACCCTTGGCATGAACAACGTAACACCCGAAAGAATTTTAAAACCATGGAGAGGAAAGGCACTGAATTTGCCCCTCCATTCCAGTTCGAACTTATCCAGAGGTAAATTCTCTCGATGGTCTAAGAACCCCTTAACAAACGGAAGAAACTTCGCATTACGTTTCGGGAACGCTCTTATATAATAGTTGTCGAAAACCAGAACGGGCACAGAAGCCCAAACACGGTACCATCGTTTGGATAATGTCATCGTGCGTGCAACCTCTACAGCAGGCAACAATGACAGGATTTGGGTAAGAATCTGATCGGGCAAATCACTAATTCTGTCCATGGCTAAGCCTGTACCTTCAATCTGCAGACTTCAAAGTGGCATTCCCTTCGAACACCTTGCTTGCACAATCTTCATTAAAACAAAGGGACCAAAAACACCGCAGCACAAGGGGGTTAAAACTTAAAAACAAAATATTATGTAGCACTATCCAAGATTAGAGCTTGCAATCATATACATGAGACTTAAGGAGACCGAATATAAACTTTGAATGGTAGGTCGGTACAACAGAGTCTGGACGGTATGTACCCACTTGGTCGAATTTATATTCTCTACTGCATAGTACTCTGACCATTGGATTCGCTTTCAGATTCCTGCAACTCAATCTCGAAAAGCCTCCCTGTAATCCACATTGTTGATTCATACAATACTGCGCAGCAGAGGATAAGCACTCTGCTTGGTCTAGCTTTAATCAAGGGCTGCTAATTTGGAATAGGGACAGATACCCAATAATTGAGCAACAACACAAGAATATATCTATTGCAAAAAGTCAATAATAAAAAATTTGTCAAGTTTAAAAAATGTCAATGCTAATTTATATCACTTTCACCTTTTAAATAGGTGGTCATATCAGAATCCCTAATTTTATAGTAAATATTACAAAGGCATGGACTTGCTTTTGTTTTCCGCAAATTAGCTAGGAGTTTAATTTAACCAGTATCTGTCATTAAAACGCCTCTAGTCTCTTCAAATAACTGAACTCAAAACAAATGTAGCATTTCAGGTACTCTGTTTTAGCAGGTGACATTTAAAAAAAATGAAGAAAATAGTAGTGTATATACCTCTTCTCTGTAATACTGATGATTGTTGGCAAGCCAACGGCAAGAAGGCGCAAAAGTCTGGTCGAGATCGGGATCGGAAGGAGATTAATGGGGGGGAGATGTCATGGAGAGTACTGGTGACTCTCTGTAATACTTATACTGGTGACTCTTTCTTTCCCTCTTTATATATAAGAAGTTAAGAACTCAACAAATTGGCTCCAGAAAAAATCCAAAAAAAAAAAATGA
The DNA here is from genome assembly GCA_030179965.1 of Cyperus esculentus. Lineage (NCBI taxonomy): Eukaryota > Viridiplantae > Streptophyta > Magnoliopsida > Poales > Cyperaceae > Cyperus > Cyperus esculentus. Next base: position 2,651,150 of record JASGLE010000003.1, on the reverse strand, counting down.
ACTCAACACTCAACAGAAGCATCTCTCTTTTTTAATTCAAACCGGAAGGACTGCAGCCATTGATGTTGATCCGGGAATTTAAAAACCCGAAATTGAACGGTCGGATTTGAATCCAACGATCTCAGATCTGCAATGTGAATCATGCGTTATGCAAAATGGGATTATAACAAACAAATGCGTGCTCGGAATCAGATCCACCGTCGTGATGACACGAGCTGTCTGTCTACTGTTTGTTTTCTTCGTCTTCTTCATATTATAAAATAATGTTACATCAATCTGGATGTCAAATTCAATTGCACTTAGCTGTCCATTTTAGGCTTTAATTGTGTGGTCATAATAATTTTATGAGAAATTCTTTTTATCCCTTGTTTTGTCCTCCTTAAATATTTTAACCGCACTAAGATTTCATTAAGATTATAGTTCAAGATTCATATTGTCACTAATTACATATTTATTTTGACTCTAAAAGTTAGGTCTGACTACTTAATAGTCAAATTTATTGTACCATAGTGTTATGGTAAATAACTATATGTGCAAATCTGATGTTTATACCCTATTCGTCGGGGTATTCATGTCTCCTACGATGAGGTGTTCATAGTCGACATATATACCTACCCATCGAAAAATTCCGCGTGGGCGTGCAAGATTCCACGTTATGGTGAATGACTGTCCACCCTAATTTGAGTGTTCGTACAATGTATTGCCGGGTGTTCATATCTATTGTATTGGAGTGTTCATACCTTACATACAAAAAGATATTCTGACGGAAGACATTTAAGTGAGATTTTTCTTGAAGAACAATTAGCATACCACTAATTTAATAAGTCCTAACTGTAAGCAAGTGTAATTAACAGTGTATTAATGAACTTGCATTTAGAAAGGGAAACGGTCAAGACCAGATGTAAATAAAATAAATAAAAAAGGTGGGAGTAAGTTCTATTCTTTCAGCTTGAGATGGAGGGCCTAAGCACGTGGATCACGCAATGAGCAAACCTCATCTGGATTACATAATAGGAAATTTAATATTCTTTCTTTCTTTCTCTAGGTGTTACATTTTTAATTGTTGCACGTCATTATAATAAACTAGTGCTGTTATTCAGGCCTGGCATCAAATAAATAATCATTCTTTTTCAAAATATATATAATAAACAAAACTATTAATTAAATCTTTTGATTTTCTTTTTTTTTTTTTGAAAAAGAACAGCACCCTTACTTTGATGTGAATACATAATTTAATAATTTATAATACCACATACATGTTGGACCATTTTAAAATTTAAATTTTATCACAATCATATGACACTCATTTCATTAAATGAGGAAAGGGAAATACACTGGCCGGTACATCAAAATAGAATAGGAGATTTAGACGAACTCATTGGTAAACAATATTGATGATACGGTAAGTTGAGGTGCTTCGAAAGCTATCTCTCTTTATAGAATAGATATTAATTAAGTCAGGTGATTATATTTTCCAAAAATATTATATAGTCTTAAATTTTTTTTTTTGGTGCATGAAAATATAGTTTGCAGTTTTCACCTCGGTGATTATATATGTTTTCCAAAAACTATAATATAGTACTTTTAATTAGGTGCTTATATTTCGTTTTCAGATGATTATATTTTCCAAAAAAATATTATATATTCTTGGTTGTTTATATTTCTACATGTGGCTATAATTTTGAGTTAGGTGATTATATCTTTCGAGAAATATTATTTGCTCTTAAGTGTTTATAAAGTTGTAAAATAAGTGCAAACTAAATACAAAACAACTTCCAGTTGTTGCATATTGCTACTTGGTGCATGCATGGTGCTACGCTTATATATATTGCGTTTGTTTTTCTTTAGTTTTTTTTCCTTCTTATTTTTAATGTCAGTAATTTTTAGGCTAATTCTATTATGGATCGTATAAAATATGAACCCTTCATTTTTATAATTGGATGATCATAATATGTCTTTTAGATACAATTACAGAGACATATTTGATAAGAACCGTCCGATACAAAATGAAAAGTTGGTTAGCCAATCCATAACCTAACCACTCTAATTTTCATATTTTCAAAAGCTTGTGTAGAAAAATTATCATGGTTCAGTTAATTTTGTATTTTTCATACCAAGTGTACGTTAAACTATTATTTATACTAGGTGATTATATTGTATCACTGCTCATTAGTTACATTATCTATACTAGGTGCTGTCCATCATAACTAATAATTAGTTGCAGTCTTTTTTGTCAGCATACAAGTTTTATTGGAAAATATTCAAGTTATTTACTATAGTATTCAATGTCATTACTAATTTGTAAACCTTGATTCTTGTTTTGCAGAAAGTTGGCATGCATGCATTAAATTGAAGTTTAGAAGTTGAATTCAGTTGAAATTTATTTGTAGCTTAGTTGAATTTAGTTGACATTTTAAGTTGATTGTATTTCTTATATTGAACCCTTGTATGACTTTTTAGTTATTAATTAATGTTTTAGTGCAAAACATGTTATTTGTTAACTGATCAATACAATGTTTGACCAATCAATGATCTCGGTATGATCAAATATTGTATCAACTACTGTATCTCCATATATATCCAAATCCGTACATAAATTGAGTATAATTATAATCTCTGTTTAATAGAATCTCACACCAATGTGCTTAGTTCTAGAATGATAAGTAGGAGTCCATGGTACTCTGGCTATCACAAAAAACCACTGCCTCTTCTTGTTGCATGCCAAGCTCCAAACAAAATGTAGCCAACCACAATAGCTCCATGTCAATTTCCGTTGCTTCAATATACTCTGCTTCCATAGTTGACAAAACAACACACTTTTGCAGTTTGGACTGCCACGACACGGCTCCCCTACTAAAGTACTGAACACATAACCCGAAATGGATTTTCTATGATCCAAATCTCCAGCCATATCTACATCTGTGTAGCCTTCTAACACATTCACCTTTTCCAAAACTCAAGCACAACTTGGAAGTACTCCTTAGATATCTAAGGATCCATTTCATAGCTTCCCAAATTGTATAACAAAATAAAAAAATAAGCCACCAAAGAAAGGGGAAAAAAAGAAAAGAAGTCAATCAGTATCCAGGGACATATCATGTCAACATCAATGTCAATCAATTAAATAGACGATCAACAACAATCATATATGCAAGCACTCCAGTCAAAAGTGACTTTAATTCAATATATGCTGACCGTGCTAGGTGGTAGCTAAATTCAAAACCCGTGTGGACATCCATTTATAATTAGGTAGAGTAATTAAGTTTTTTCTTTTCTCTTTTCATTTGTTTATTTAATTTTTAAAAAAATGTTCATGATCGATCCTGTACAATAGATTGTTGAGTTTGATACGATTCGGTCTCAGTTAACGCGCTGAAGTTCTCCATCCAACTCCTCAGCCACTCACTCGAAACGGGTGGAACTTCCATGTAACCTTGCAACATCAGGTCGATCTCTCCCATTGTCGGTCTTCTTGCAGCACTGTCATGGAGACAACACAAACCGATCTGGGTACATCTAGTTAGTTCTTTGATCGGCGCCTTGCCCATGTTTGGGTCCTTCAGTTCTTAAATCCTTCCATCGACCCATTTTGCAATAACCTGTGAAAAGCGAGTTCCCTTAAGTTGTTAGTATATGGCAGCATGCTGCATATATTTATTAGAAACTTCATGCATTGATGGACGGTCAATAGAAGTTACACTGTGAGTGTAACTGTTACATCTGGACCCATATGGGGTCTATTTGTCATACTATTTGTTACTTCTATGGACCGTCCATCAATGGACGGTAGGTCTTACTGATTTATATAAACATGTTTTTGTTTAATATTGACCTTTCAATTTAAAATCCAATTTTCCAATTTTTACTGTCATAACTCCATACATCATAGCTATCAATGCTATGTTCTTTATTATGTATAATTCTTCTCCAAAAGCCGGATGATTTTTTAGTTCTGGAGCATGAATTGCTTCGCAGATTGAGTATTACAGTTACAATGAGACAACTTACATTTCTTAGAAGAGGAGGTGTGTTTGAATCAGGGGGGCTGATTCTTTTACCAGTGACAATCTCTAGAAGTATGACTCCAAAACTATATACATCTGATTTAAATGAGAATTTTCCATACTGTTGATATTCTGGAGCCGCATACCCGCTGCAAATCATTTAGTTTAGTTATTGCATCAGCTTCATGTCGAAATGAATAAGAAAATATTTCAGGATTACTTTGACACCAAAAGCCGAAACTTACTGTGTCCATATAGGTTTCATTGTGAACTTATGAGTCAACTCATCGATGAAAAACTCTGCAGTACCGAAATCTGAAATCTTTGGGTTCATGTGTTTATCGATCAATATGTTTGCTGGCTTCAGATCACGGTGCACAAGTTTATATATTGATTCCTCATGGACGTAACGGAGACCACACGAAATACCTTGGGCAATTTTGTACCGCTTGTCCCAGCTAAGTGCTTCATGGTTCCCACTGTCTGTTCCAGAACGAATTAGTTCTTATGCAAACAGATTTGATTCTGTACGTATTATATATATTCAATGGCACTGGTTATTTTGTGACATAGCCCCACAATTCTGAAACGATATTGGAGAATGCAATTTTCCTTCAATGAGTGATTCAATTAAGATTTAAAACAATTAATGGTGACTTGAGTAGCATATTTACGTAGTCGCATATATACTTCCAGTATTTAGTAGTTAATTAATCAGTAGTGAGATTTAACATGGTAAATATATATGTTTATATATCACAAAACGTTTTACCGAACAAGAGATTGGCGAGGCTACCATTCGGCAGATACTCGTAGCAAAGGAATTGCTCCTGACCATTCTTGTAGTAACCTACCAATTGTACCAGATTTCTGTGTTTAAGCTCTGCAAGTGATCGTACTTCTGCTTCAAATTCCTTTGCCCCCTGCTTCGAACTTTCTTTGAGCATTTTTACCACAATTTCTTCCCCAGTTGACAGAGTTCCCTATAAAATATGCAACATATATATATTAATTAGATGATCTTCCTTTCTTATTACCTATCTGTGTAGAGTTCCAGACTACTACCTCAAAATAATCTATCTAGACTATATCCGTTCCTAGAAGCGGGTTTTCTAATGAAGCGTGCTGCATAGTGTGCATCTATGTGACTTCAATTGAACATACACAAGATTTAGTGTTTTTGTAAGTAACAACAGAATAACCAGGATTGTTGCTGTTGCAACAAGAAAAGAACAATAATTACACAACCAGTTCAATGCATCACGTAATCAGGAACTGGACCAGTGTCAACTTGCTATATTTCGCTTCTTTTTTCTACCTAGTAGTTGCTTCTCTTAATTTTTTTATTTTTATTTCTTATTTCACACCTGTTCATCAAATTAATTACTCCTTTTCAAGCTTTTAAAAAACGTTTAACGGGTCTTAACGGTGGAGTGACCATTTAACGGTTTGACGTTAAAACGGATTTACATGGCCGTTAAATCAAAAAACGGATTACCATTTAAGATCAATTTTACATAATTAAATAGACTAAGCAAAGCTTTTTCATATCATCATACCTAATAATTGAGTAAAAACAAAGAACTACGACATGAATTAACGTTAATTGAGCACTCAAAAGTAATTAAGTATAACAATAAATTCAACCAGACTATTACATCCAAACAAACGATGATAAAAAAAAAATAATAATAGTTCAAGCTTTGAGTAAGCAGTTGGAACAAAATGATTATACACATTCAACATATTTTTTTTTCGGTCCAGATATACAGATACCAAAACGGATACCAGTTATAATGTAAAATATATCTAAATTGAAACATTAACAAATTATCTTGAAACAATTAATGTATTAACTTGAAACATTGTAGTATTAAGTTGAATAACACAAATCATCTACTTGAATCACTAAAAAATCACATAAATATTACCTTAAAGTTGTTGAGAGAACGTATGGGAGCAAGATGAAGTGAAAGAGCAACAAAAGAAAAAATTATATCATTTGTGTTTCATTTTAATATCATTAAGTTTCAGATTAATTTTATAGATGTTTCATTTTGATCGCAACATGTTGCAGATTAACGTTAAATTAACTTTATATGGTGGTATCCCCGATGATATCTTTTGCGGTATCCCCATAGCATTTTCCTTTCTTTTTTGTCAACTTAATCAAAAGAGTCAACATCGCAATGGAAGCAACAACTAGGAAGCATTTTGCTGGGCCTTAGGTGAAATGATTAAAAGCAAAAAAATGGCTATTACAATGTTAACCGTGTAAACGCTTTCCAAATAAAACGGTTTATACGGTTAAAATTGAAGTTAAAACCGCTAAATGACAAAAACCCGTGAAATAACACTACAAGAAAAAAGCCATTTAACAACGCTATGTTACAGCAGTCTTTTGAGCTACTCACTTAAAAACCGCAGCTAAACAACTTTACAGCGGTCATTAACTAGCAACCGTTGTAGAATTATACATATTAACAACTGTTTTTATTGAAAGACCGCTGTTAAATTTATTTCACAGCGGTTCTTTCATAGCAACCGCTGTAAAATAGAACTTAACAGTGGTTCTCAGTTAAAGACCGCTGTTAAAATTTGAAATTCTGCAGCAGTTCTCGATAACTGACCGCTGTTAAGCCATGGGTATGTAATATGTTTCAATAAAGTAATAAATAAATCGTATCCATTATCCATCCGTACTCACTTGCCCTCTTTTCCCCATTATTCAGAGGAGTCGCCCCTCAACTTCAAAACCCCTTCGAAACCCTAGGAACTCGAGGAGGAAGAAGCAGGTAGGCGATGGCGGTGCGACAAAGCGACGACGGTGGAGTCTCTCTGTCCAAGTTCGTCTTCGCCCTGGCTTTACTCGCCCTCGAGGGCCTCGACCTCTCCTTCCTCCACACTTCCTCCGCACAAGGCGCGATAGTCGACGCACGATCTCCTTCCCGTCAGCCTCTAGACGGTCAGATGTCCCCAGCGCCTGTAGTGGGGAGTGGCCCACAATCGCCCTCCAGTTTCTCCTTCCTCAAATTCGATCTCGCTGATGGGTATGGCCGGTTCTTTCCGTGTGAGTGTGGACGTCTCTGCCGCAAGGTTTTTCTCTCTCCCCCGCTTGCTTTTCTCATTCTTGTCAGGGATTTGGGGTTGATTGTGTTTATGCTTTTTCTTGTCAGGGGTCAGGCGAGTCCCAGGCCGAGACCTCCCACCAGATGCTCCTCTCAAACCCCTTCAATGTCTGCTTCACTAGGTTGTATCCATTTCTCATCATCCTCAATCTCATTGTTTTGTAGTGAATTGTAAACCTGATGGTTATGATTGTGATGAAATATTGAAATTGAGCATGTTGCTCAGAGAGCTGAGTTCAATCTTACCAAATTGATTACTGTGTTGGGTGAATGTTTGATTGATCTGTTGGACCGTGATCACTGTTTGAAGAACTTCTTGGGCTGCTCTATGTTATCAATTTACTGGCAATTCTTAATTTGTTATACTCTGAACAGTTTTACTGACTTTGTGTGGGGTTTGGTACGTGATTCAGTCCCCTCATTCGATGGACAGAATCTTGGCTCACGAGGACAAGTCTGTACTTGTTGTAGCCCACAATGCAGTGAATCATGCTCTTGTTGCAACAACTTTAGGTAATATTCACTTTTTTTCTTATTCATGAAAATAATTTTGTCTATTTAATTAAGGTTTTAAGTTCAACTGGTTCTGGTCATGGCTATGAATGGTATGATAATAGTAAGAAATAGGATCAGTCGTAAGAATTGAATAAGGTAACGTTTAATTTATGGCTAGTAAGAAATAGGATCAGTCGTAAGAAATAGAATGAATTCTCCCGGTGTATGATGATAACCTCATGATGGAGTCGGATGATCAGTTGGCTGCTGTGATGAAGATGGAGGAGCCTGCTATGGTATCTAGCTGCAGTGAATAGATTGGCTAGAATTTGATGTAGTAGAAAATTAGTAATGAACTAAGTATGCACTGCCCTTTGCCTTCTAGTGATGATAAGCCCCACCGGCAGAGATTAGAATATATAGTCGAGTAATTAACTATCACCTGACTTGAGTCAGGATTCAGGAAGTATGAATTCTGTTCAAACTGTAGTACTTTAGTTAAAGGATAGTGCAATTCAGCAATTCCATTAAGTTACAGTCTGGTCAGTAAGGACATTAAAGAACGCATGCATTTTTTTTTTTTTTGGGTGAAGAATTAAGATGCATCAATCATTGCATCAAATATATATATACTTGTGCTCATACGTTATGGAAATTAATTGGAATTATGTATGTATCAGGGGAAAGAAGGTGAGGCAGAAAGGTGAGAAAAGAAAGCGTGAAGAGAGGTTTGCATTCGTGACAAAGAGCGAGGTAGACTATCTAGAAGATGGCTATAGATGGAGGAAATATGGCCAGAAGTCTGTTAAGAACAAGCCATTTTCCAAGGTTCAATTTGACTAGTAAGAACACTCTTGCTTTATGTGCAAGGTAAATTGTTGGTCAAAGCAATGAAACTTTAAAAGTTAGAAACAAGGGGACATGATACTGAATATTGAAGATCATTTGGCCAAACAAATGAATTCTCTTTAATATTATAATTTATGTAAAAGTTAGAAACAAGGGGACATGAACTGTTGAGTGATAGCCAGATCAACATTAATTGAGCACTTTTATAACATGGTAGGAAGAAGTGCAAGTAATTAATTAATTATAAACATATTGGAAAACATGCACTTACAGTGAAACAGATTCAAGTCTTTACTTGATTGGCATAATATATGCATACACTTGACATAATGGCCTGTGTTCTGATTGGAAAGCATGCACTTATAGCTAGCTAGGTGCTAATGAGTAAATTAATTGTCATTGGTTCCTAGGATTATATTAATTGAGTTGGGAGGCTAGTAGTTGACATGTGATAATCAGATCGGACAATGATGCGTGATCATATGATGCGATCAGACACGCGATAAAAAAATCGTAAAACAGGTCCAGGTTTTTTAGGTTATTTATCAAATCTAAATTGCAACTTAATGCTTTATTATTTAACTGATTATTGTTTTACAGTGCTTCTACTTTTACATTAGAAACTATTTAAACTGCTAGTAGAAAATCATTCAGAAAAGTTTCCTGTTTCCCAGGTTTGCTTACTGGGGCTTGTCATCGATTCAGGAGATGTTGTTACTCATGTGGTAAGTTTTCTTCATTTAATGATGTTAACTAAACATTGTTTTGGCATATAACTTGGGATGTATGTTTTATTTTTCTTGTGACTCTGACTTTGATTGGGTTTCATCTGTAGCCTACCAGCTTGTGTGGGACTAAAGGCTTTGATCTTCTTGTTGTTGTTGGTATATAGGTGCCTGTGGTAACAAAGAAGTTTCTTATCAAATTTTTATAGAGGGATATTAGTAAATAGTTTTATATTTGTAGTTAGGATTGTTTGCATTATTAGTTTTGTATGTTGATTGAGGTTATGTAAGTAATTTGGGACTAAGGGCTTAGTGTTGGGTTGGGAATAGTTTGAACTATTTGGTCTATTGAATTATGTAGTATTCAGTTGAGAAATGATTGTATCAATTCGGTTGTAAGACATTTGAAGTATATTAATAAAATATATTTTTGATATTTATTGTTGTTGTGAATGAAAAAAAATATATAGCTAGCATGTGGGCTAATTACGGAAAATAATAATAAAACAAAAAAAAATAATAACTTAACAGCGGTTATTTGCAAAAAAGTGCTGTAGAAATCAAACTTAACAGCGGTTATTTGGTAATAACCGCTGTTGAATTGTAGAACAACAGCGGTTATTAGTCAATACCCGCTGTAGAATGTTTAACTCTACAGCGGTTATTTGGTAATAACCGCTGTAGAACTGTGACTTAACAGCGGTTTTTAGTAAAACTTAGCAGCTCTGACGATTACAGCGGTCGCATAACCGCTGCTAAACCCTTAAAAAGACCGCTGCTAAAGGCCTTTTTTCTTGTAGTGTAAGTTTTTTCCAGAAAACTTAACGCCACAGTATACAAAATCCGTTTTAACGGTTAAAACGAAGTTTTAACTCCGTTTTTTAAAAGCATGCTCCTTTTACTTGTTAGGGAAACAACTTGCCATTTTTTTTTTAACATGTCACTTTACAGCTAGCTTTCTGGTAAAATTAGAAAATAAATCAAATAGAGTTTCTTCTGATTTTTCTATTGGTGAATGGGTAGACTTTTGGATGGACAAAGCCATGAAAACAGAATAAGGAATTGGCTATTTCTTACTCATACCTTGCAGACTGGTCCAAAACCACCTTCGCCGAGCAAATTCTCCTTCGAAAAGTTATTTGTGGCAGTTCTCAGTGTTTTCAAATCGAAACGATGGATTTCTTTCCTGGGTATAATTTCTTGACTCAATATATCATTCTCTTCTGAATAGTTTTCACCTGATTTAATCATTGCATGCAACATATGTGTTGATCATTAAACAAATTCAACTAGTGAATTATAACATTCCAAACCTATAACAAGTTCCTCATCTTTTTTGTTTGCGTAACATCGAATTTCTGTTATTTTAAAAATAAAATGCTTACTGCTTATGTTGTGAATGTCTCTGTTTCTTCTCCATAACCAAATAACAAATCCTAGAATAATCCCAAAAGCAAGGCATGTGGAAACCGCAGCGATGATGATTAATTTAGAGTGTGATCCTGTCAAGAAATAAATTTAGAAATTTACACAAAAAAAAAGAAGTATCAGGCATTCTTAAATATGATACAAAAAACACCAAAAGTTGCTTTCAATTGTATGCCACTTAAGTCAATATTTGGAATTTGAATAATTCAATAATCGTTTTAGAAGGCCAAACCAACATTTTCTCGCATATTAAATATGTTTAATTTCTCAAAGACCGATAACGTTTTGGCCTAAAAATATGCATTACAACATATCTTGTACCATGTAAAAACACAGACCATCACGCAATAGTTAGAGAAACGAATGAGTGAAATAATCACATCTTCAGACTACTAACCATATTTTGGTGATGACGGTGGTGGTGAAGGTTGCTCTCGGATCACAGCAGGAATGTTCACATCAAAAGGATATACACTATATCTGAGGTAGCAAGTTGTCAGATAGACAACTACAGATTGCCTTATGCTATGAAACATCTGCGTATACTTAAGGGCACCAGCAATTGCCTGATTGCAATTTTGAGCAGACAAGTCTCTTCTGCACTGCACAAGTGCATAAACCGTTTCATTTGAACCTGATACTGCAGAGTAACCTGTAGCATACAAAAGTGGCGTCTTCGATGCATCATTGCTTAGTGTGTTGACCAGCTTGTAAAGGGTTCTGTTGAAGTTCATAGGGTTAGATGCATTGGCCTCCCAGTAATCATAGTAATCTTGGTCGGTGGTAAGAACACCAAGGAAATTCTCGTCGGAGTAACGCAGGTAGCACCGATCATCGATCACACTTGCACGCTTGCTATAGGGACACGCTACAGTCATATTTTCTGTTGTTGTGTTGATGCATGCTTCACATTCGTCTGATGTTTTATCACCGTAGCACATGAGGACACCTGATACTCGTTTTGAACTCTTGGAATCACCGACGGTGATGTTACTGAAACCACCATTATTTATAGCATTAAATTTTAGCGAGGAGAGGCGTTCTTGAAGGTTCGATTGGAAGTTGCTTCCATCAGTGTAATTATCGTCAGCAGAACACGAATCAATTAGTCGGTTTGCATCAACAAAATTCACAGAAGAGAAAAGCAGGTGTAAGACCATGAAAAGAATAACACTGAATTGGAAAACCATTCTTACACATGTACAAGAATACTTTTGGTTGACCCCCAGATGTAGAGGGCCTAATTGATGTTATATAACCTGAAATCTGATAACTGATATGTATATTTGTATATTTTATGTATCTTACATTTGCAAGATATTGACCTTGTATTTAATAATACTGGATGTTTCAAGATGTGAGGGAAGGTGACATAAACTTGTGTCTTCCAAGACAGATTACAGGTCAGTCTCCAATTTTTATCTGCTACGCAGCGCTCTGACCATCCGATATGTTTCGAGATTCATAGTTCTCAATCTAAGAAAACCCCCATGTAATCCATATCGTCAGGTCGCTGCGCAGCAACGTGGTCCGCAGTAGAGGATCATGAGGACTTCTCAAATCTCCAATTGAGCGATACATCACTTCTTCATTTTTTTTTTTCATATGTCAACTCATTATTCATCCGTGTTTAAATATAATTTATACCAAATGGTTTTTGATCAGCATGGGTCAACTCATCATTCATCCGTGTTTGATATAAAATTGCCAGTACTGGAAGAATTCTTTTTCAGATGTTGATTAATTTTTTCCCCAATTGATGATCAGTAAAATCATCAAGATTGGACTTCCCGACTTTCATCAATAAGATCTCTCATATATATAAACAGAACTAAATTCCCACTTGCATGGTCCACTCGCTATATTGAAATATGCATCTAAACTTAATTATACCTACCCTCTTTTAACTTGGTCCTCAATATGCATAGCATATATATAATCAATTAATCCAAGTTTATCTAGTGCAAAACTGCATTGCATCATTGACCTAACTATAAAGAGTAATAAACAGACCAAATAATTTTGCTTGACCCTCGTCTTTATCAAAAATAATTACAACTAAGAAAGAAAATAGCTGACACAATATTTGTACTTGCATAATTGATGCAAGGAAAAATATAAACTTGCCCTCCCATTGCCCTCGCACCCTGTGATGCGCTGGCAGGGTGGGAAAAAAAATGCAAATATGTATCCTTAAAAATTTACAAATATATCACTTTTTTAGAAAAATTTACAGAAATATAATTAATTTCTAAGAAAATTTACAAAATTGATCTTACCTTGAAAAATATTTATGCAAATGTAGCTGCAAAATTTTACAAAAATGACCCTCAAACCCACATACCACCGCATCATAAGGTTGTGGCAGGGGCAGAACGAGGGGGGGATAGAGGGGGGCTGGGCACCCCCCAAGATTTTAGAAATTGTGCACTGAGAGTATTAGTTTGATTATATTTTATGGAAAATAGTTGATTTGGCACCCCTCCCCCCCCCCCCCCCAAAACTCTACTCTTATATCTATGCCTTAACAATTAAAATTAATAATTGTAAATGTAAAATACATAGAAAGAAGTAATCTAATTTAGAAGGCCTCACTGGCCATCAATTCATAATAGATTATTTCTTTTGAAAACCACAATTGCCTCCATTCTAAATTTTTTGTAGTTTTTTTATTAGCCAATTAATTCACTTTCTGTTTTTGGTTTTCCCCATTTTTTTCTACTCTCAAATATCAAAATTAAGAGATTCTATAATTTTGAACCTATTTAATTAGTTTTTTTTTTTCAAGATGTTTACTGTTATATATTTATTTAAAAAATTGTTATTTTAATTATATTTATGTAGAGTTGGGTTAGGGTGTTATACATAACAAAATGACATTGGCGTAATACACTCGTATCTCAACATTCAACAACCACAACTTCGATGGCCGATCCAATTTGACCAATGCATTCTACATATCGAAATCTTATTGGATACAAAATGTTTCTATTTTTAGAGATTTTTAACAATTTTTAAAGATTTTTACAAAAAACAACCTGAATTTAATTCCAAATAAACTATTTTATTATTTTTTTTTGGCCATCAAAAGATTTTTTGCAAAAAACAACCTGAATTTAATTCCAAATAGATTATTTTATTATTTTTTTTGCCATCTTTCAAAAATAATTAAAAATAGTTAGCAATCTCAATAAAAAAAAAATTATATCCTATGAGATTTCAATATGTAAAATACACAATTTGAATCGGATCGGCCATTTATGATTGTTGAGATATAAGCCCATAATACCAACGTCATTTTGTTATGCACAACACCGTAACCCAATTAACTCCTTTATGTTTGTGGATGTTTTTTTGTCCCTCGGCGTCTCAGCACCCCCTAACTTCAAAATCCTGGTTCCGCCCCTAAGTTGTGGTGGCAAAGTCTGCGGCATAGTTTCACTGACCTTGATGCAAAGGTGACATCAAAGAATGCATAGCTAGAAAAACAGTTATTGGGAACAATATGCAAAGTCATTACTCCAACGGATTATTCATTTGGGAAATCAAAACTTACGCCCGAGCAATAAACCTAATAAGTATACAATAAATCTCATGGCCTAATTTCCAATCTTAATTTACCTTCGTTTTTGTTAACGCAACCACGCATTTTGTTTTTGAATTTGTGACCATGAATGCAGAAGTTACTACACTCTATTTACTTCTAATTATAAAATCGATGCAGCATGCTAGACTGCTAGTAATAAAACGCCATCGCAACACTAATCACAAGAAACAAATTGTTGGGCATGGCTGCTGATCGTTAAGATTGGAAGCCCAACATAAGACATGGTGCTTGCCCTTTTTTTTTATTTTTATTTTTTTTATTTTATTTTTTTTATTTATTTATTTTTTTTTTTGCTTCACGTGCAATAGATCGTTCTTCGCTATTCTTCATTATATGTTTTGGCTGTAAAGGGGTGGTAATCACATAATTGAAAACAAGGAAGTTTCAGTAGCACAAAATCCTCGCTATCCATAGGAATTCATTATTGCATGTTGTATGTCATTGTAAATTATAAGGCAAATTCTTCTATAGATCGGAAGAGATATAAACCGTTCATTTGTATTGATGGTTATGATATATTCTTAGAGAAACACTTGTAAACAACTCAAATTATAAACTAGGGCCAAGACTATGTACAGCACAGGAGAACACAAAATAAACAAAAATAAAAAAGAGAGACAAATTGAACATTCGTACAAACCAAAAAAGAGTGTAATTGTCAATTAAAGAGGTTTAAATCACTGCTGTAGATAACATGGAACCAATATTTTATTGCAGCTAGTAGTTTTAATTCATCATTGATCATCTTCGATTTGATTTTCCAACAAGTAATGAATAGTACCAACCTCAATATTGCTCAGATTTACATTTCATTACAAAACCAAAAGAGCTAACAAAAGGCATGGCCATTAAGACCACTACTTTTGCTTAGGCATGAACCAAATCCCAAAAGATTATTCCGACAGGACAATCCAATCACGTAACAAACACTAATATATCCTAAACAAAAAAGATCTGTTATTTCCCCCAAAAATGACAGTAAAAGCAAGGAACAACAATTAGCATGAACAATACAAGAAGCATTGACCACAGGCCTTGGATTTAAAAAATACAGCCTGTGTGTCTCATTTGAAACATAATATAATGAACCACCCAAATTTTCATGAACATTGCTTAGCTTTCACAAAGTTGCACCATCACCGAATTGGGTGATATTGTGCTGCAACACGTTTCGGCGGAAGCTTTCTTAGAATGAAAAGGACGAGTACCATTGGTACTATTTCAGTAAACTGTGGAAAAGAAAAAAAAAAGAAATAATTACAATAATATCAGCTGCGCTACATTTACTTTAAAACTTAAATAAAATTTTATGATTTAAAAACATACCAGATAATAAAAGAGGTCGAGAATGGGGTGATCCATAACCTCTAAAGTTAAAGCTGGATCAAATGCCGAAAATAACCTCTGCCAAGAAAAGATTATATATGTTAACGATTAAATTAACATACAATAAACTTTTTTATTCAGCTTTTCCCTTGTCAAGCTTATTACTGAGATCTTTTTTTTTGTTTTTTATCAACAAACCTATACTGAGTCCCTGAATTACTATCTATGACCATTGAAAAAAATCAAAAGAAGTAATTAAATAATTATTTGTCTTCCCATTCTTCTGACGAGATACACAATTTCTCCCATTTTCTACTACAGCTTCTAAGCAATTATGACATGAAGTTCAAGAATCCAACAAACATCATGATTAGTTGAAATATTCAGAAGTTCCCAATTTGCCAAGGTCAATTTCAGACATGATAAAATCCAATAAATTTCATAACAGGTGACAAAAACATTGCTTATGTCACTAATTGATAGATCAAAATCCTCTTTTCCATGTTCTTGTTACTGAGTATTTCATTATTTTGGTACTAGAAGTAAAAATAAATTGACTCACCACAAGGCATCTAACCATGAAGCATGTAAAGCATATTCCAGTCACCCATCCAACCTGAATAAAAGTTGTAGACAGTACATGGCTTACTTTGTGTCCAATTTCATGAAGCATATTTTGAGCACAAATAACTACTTAGATGAAGTGATCGTATTCAACAAACCTCATGAAGTTTCTTCCGACGGCCTTTAGATTCAATTGGGAACCGCTTGAGTAAATTGAACAACCTAACCAAGAATTTCATGCATCAGAAAAGTTACACACAAACACTTTAGAGAAACAAAGAACAGAAATAAAATTGATTCATTTCACCTTCCTCCATAGAAGACGAAACCAAGAACAGCCAAGAAAGAAACCGCTGACGGAGAAAAACAATCAAAATGAAAGATATATAATTAACAGGATGAAAAATGTGGTAAAAATTCACAGAATACTTCTCTAATATATGAGAAGATATAACAATCAGCTTCTGCCTACTACAACTACAATAAAAAATACTCACATAAATCAAGTGGCTGACTAATCGTAAAGTAAATAAAAAATGATGTACCGTACAACACATCATTAAAATAGTAAAGACGGTTCAATTCAATACCCATAAGTAAAGTCCAAACCAATATCAGAGAAACAAAGTGGTTATATAAAGTACCTGCAATGAAGATTTTTCCAACAAGCTCAACTATATAGCTGTCATCTATCCAAAGGGATATCCAAATACCCACCTTAAATAAACAAGTGTCAGGACTAAAACCTCTCATAACCTTAGTAAGCAATAATACAGCCATCAATAGATAGAAGATAATGAACCTGAATAGCATAGATGACGCCATTGACATATAGATATGTTGTCCTTAGCTTATCAGTGGGAACACTATTCATCTGCATTTTACATACAAATTCACGAAATGACAACCTCTCAGCACATAAACCTAAGTAATTTCTACATTTCCACACTCATCAAGCCAACTACCCAGCATAAAACTTGTCTTAATTAGATGCAATGCATAAGTTTTGCCATTTCAAATGCCTCATGCAGGTATTGGGTGTAACATTGAAACAAATACAGGGCCCATCACCATAACTTGTGAGTAATAGCTCCAAAATAAAATAAGTCAACACACAGAAGGTTAGTTGAGACTTACCGCATTAGCCTGATAATAAATCTCAGCCCAGAATAGAACAAGGAGTGTATAAGTTGAGAAAAATAAAAGCCCTGGAAGGTCGAGAAGGACTAAAGTGTATACCTGGTACAACAATATAGTAATTAGCTCGTTAGATAAGCTTACATATATGAACGTGGGATTACTTGCAAACGTGTGCCAGAGAGAGAGAGAGATGCTTACTTTTGTGTCGAAAAGAAAAACTTCAGCATGAAATCCAAATACAATAGCACGAACTGCAACATAGTTTTCC
Organism: Cyperus esculentus; assembly: GCA_030179965.1. Taxonomy (NCBI): domain Eukaryota; kingdom Viridiplantae; phylum Streptophyta; class Magnoliopsida; order Poales; family Cyperaceae; genus Cyperus; species Cyperus esculentus. The sequence goes on along the minus strand of JASGLE010000003.1, from coordinate 2,633,616 downwards.
ACAACAAAATTAATATTTGTAAAGAAAACTTCTAGCATTTTGCATGTGAACGCCTAAGAAGCAATGTATGTATGTATCTAGAGACATATTCAATTTGATTTAACTGAAACAACATTGAATATGAACTTTAATTATTTGGATGGTGTAATAGTCTCAAAGCTAGATATGTAATGTCATTGTAAGATAAACAACCATACACAATTTCAGTATAATCACATTCTTTCTTATTTATTCTCTAATGGTAAACTCCTTTTTTACCCATTGGAATTTTTTTGGAAGGTCTAAAGCAAAAAAGATGAGAGATGAATCAACCAGGAACAAAAAATTTACCGGCATTTACAATAAAGTTCATGAGATGAAACACCTTCTGGGTAGTCCAACCAAATTCCGGCACCCGCTTTTGAATTCTCACCAATTGGATCTGCACATGAACTTACAAAAGCACAATCAGACCCAACATATATCACATGAGTAACCAATTGCGCAATGAACATCTTTGCAACTGCTTTTTGTATCCGTGTAGCTCATTATGTTCACCCGACCACAACCAAGAGACCAATCTTGTTTGCACATAAATTCCATAAATTGGGGATCATGATATTCCAGTAGGTCCATCTCCCACACAAATTACTCCAGTCTAGGTAAACCTAAACCCCCCAAATTCCCACTCTCACATCAATACCCTAACAATCAACAACCTGAGACAGTCATACACTCCTAAATTTAGCATTCACAGAACCAAAATAGAGGTTCGATCTGATACTGAGGGGAAACCAAGCCAAAGCTAAGCAAAGCAACGGAAGCGAGCGAGCGAGCACGCACCAGAGCGATGGCGGAGACGAGGGCGTAGGAAGCGGAGAGGAAGTAGAAGACTCCATCCTGCCACTGCTGCGACTCGTTCACGTCGCTCCACCAGTTCCCGAGCCCCGAAGCAACACCACCCAGCGCCGCCATGCCGCCAGCTCGCCTCAGCACCAGCACCTCCGCCGCCTCCTCCATCGCCTCCGCAAAGAGAGGAGCTCAGAATTTCGACAGCGGAGAGAAAAATAGTCCAAAAAATCGAAAAAAAGAGAAGAAATTGGGATTTGGGAGAAGACAGTTCTAGAGGAGGAGTACTTTTCCGTGGACATGGGCTACGGGATTTATACCACTGACACCGGGGCCCAGCCGACGGAGACGTAAGAGAGTTTGAGGAGTCTATAATTGATGAGTCTATATTGGGAGACAATGATAGGAGTGCCGACTTCGTATCACATCGTTGTCGGGTGTTAAGTGTTCTTAATTAATTAATACGGAAGCGATAAGCGCATTGATGTCGTACACCGAGGACTGTACTGGTCCGTGGGTCCCATGAGACAGGCAACGCTGTTGTATTGCTTTGCTGCGTAAGGATCAAGTAACTATATTTTTTTTTGACCGATCGGTAAACATGAAATTAAATCTTAAATAACTGTATTTTAAATTCATAAATAACAAAAGTAATTGATAGAATATGTTGTATATATCATATTTTATGTGTATATAAAAAATTATACCATTTTGATTTTATTTCATATGCATCAAGCATTAATAAAAATCAACGGTTCAAGTTCTATGATTTTTTCTTCTCTCTTGATGACTATCGAAACGATGTTAAAATTTTTCATTTTTTTTATATGTTATTGAGATGATTTAAAATACATCTAACGGTTTGGATTTATCAATTTATGTATAATAATAAAATTGTCACTACGGTCACCGATAATCATTGTTATTGGATCCCTCCTCATTATCCTATCCGTGCTACCGTGTTCCGGATCTTATTAAGGGGCTACTGGGGCCGGCACTACAGTGATATATAAGGATCAAGATTTGTTGTCTAATCTGGCTGGCTTAACTCAGATGTCTAATCTTGAACTTCTGTTCTGGTCATCATATTCATGCTAGTAAAAAATCTATACCTTGCTTTAGGCTGAAATTGTAATTTTTTATAATAAACTTTTAAGATAATATGTAAGAGGAGGGATCCATTGACAATGCTTAATTTGACAATCTTGACAATGAGAATTTCAAAAAATTGTAAAAATTCACAAAAACTTTTAAAAATGAAAAATAGTTTATGGATGTATTATCTAACTTATAGATTGATAGTGTTTCAAATTTAAATCAATTTGAACATCGTTTGATGCCTTATCAAAATTTTGTGTACTTTTTAACGGTTGTAATTTAACAGATCATTAAAGAGTTATCAAATATCGCTCAAATTAAATATAATCGAAAACATAATCAATCTATAAGTTAAATAATACTTCCATAGGCTTTTTTCTATTTTTAAGATTTTTTATGAATTTTTATAAAATTTTGAAAGATATGATTGTCAATATTGTCAAAAAACCCATTGTCAATGGATCCCTCCTCAATATGTAATAGGTCTTATATTAAGATAATTTATATGGGCTTTTAATTTTAATGGGCTAAGAACGTCAACGGGCATTAAAGTACATCAACGGTGGTGATCAATCTAAGTAAACAATCAATGGCCCAGGTTTCTTATTTGGGAAGATAACACTTTAATGTCATTTTTTCTAATATGCTTTTATATGAGTTAAACTATTATGCTAACGTTAGCATTTCAGACCGAAATTCTAACTCCTCAAATTTTATGTTATCATGTCCAAAATCACGATTTATGGTACTCAATAAATTCTTTATATGAAAATATTGGGGAATACATAATTTTTTTATTTTTAGAGTTTTCTAAGTATTTGTTTTGAACTTTAGAAAAGAGCTCATAAATATTAATAAAATATTGATGTTTGTAAATGCTATTTTCAAAAATGAAAAACAAATACTTAGAAAACTCTAAAAATGAAAAATTTTTGTATTCCCTAATAATTTCATATAAAGAATTTATGTCACACCATAAATCGTGATGTTTGACACGATAATATAAAATTTGAGGCATTAGCATTTCGGTCCGAAATGCTAACATTAGTATAATAGTCTAACTACTTTTATATATAGTAAGGATATATAGCATTCAACTTTATTGTGCTTTTCCTCAAAAATAAATAAATAAATTAATAAAATAAAAAACTTTATTGTGCTTAAGAAAATAGAGAAAAATAGTAGATCAAAAACAGTGAGTAACAATTATAAGAACCAGCATTTGGTTTAGTGTCTAAAAATAATGCTCTCCGTGTAGGAGGTTACGAATTTAAAACTGAATAAGATGTCTTTTATAGACATTTAAATTTGAGTACCGGCTTGATCCTATGGGTAAAAACGGATCGGATACGGACAAATACCACATTTGTATCCGCCAAAATTTTTCGGATCCGGATATGGATAGTCCAGGATACGGATACGGATTGGATACTTTTTGTATATTCGGATACAGATTGAATATAAATAACATCCGGATAATTAAAATCAAAATTCTTAACTCATATTTTTGAAATAAAAATTGCATAAGTATGATTATTACTAAATTATACAAATTTTTCGTTTTAGTTAGTTTATTGATTACAAAAATATATTTATCATCATGTTATTTATCCAGTAACACGAAAAATTCAGATATCCGTTTACATAAAAAATCAAATACGGATAATTATCCGAATATGCATCCGTATATGATATGATCTCTGGACAGCCCATTGAGCAGCTCGAACCGGAGCCCATGAACCCAATGTCAACACTCAGAAAACAGCTTTGTCATTGATCTGCTCTTCCTTCATAACGAGGTTGGTGGGTATCTCTACCTTGAAGCCTCTTGACGAAGTATTGCTTTGTCATTGATTCATTTAGCTGTATCACTCTTGACAAAGACCTGGTAGTGGTAGAGTCACAAGTGTTTGTGGAAATGCTTAACATCTTTTATGCTGGCATCGCACAATCCTGGCGTTTATTTTTTTGATCGAACACCTCGTAGTAAAAAAAGTTTGGACCAGGGCTTGCTACGCGAAAGCTGTGATATCGAACACGACCTAAGAAGAGCAGTAACCGAAACACAACTCAACAAGTTGTTACCTGTAACTATATAGGTACTTAATTATAAAATGGAAATGAGTTTGACATTTCAAATCATTTATCATTCCATTTATACTGGTAAGGATAGTCTTACTTGCATGAGCTCTGCAGTTGTTACCTGGAACAGCAAACTTATAAGCAACACAATAACTGGCGCAATTTTAAAATCAATCAACATTCTTTGGGATTTTAAATGTTTTGTTGTGACATGCATGTCGTTGAGTTTTATCATTGAAAATAAACATGATCTTTGCGATCTTAGTAAAAATTCAATCAGTGGTTCTGCAGTTGCTTAATTTTAGGCTTCTGGGCCTACAACAATCAGGTTCTAGTTCAGGCCGTCTTAGAACCAGTAAATACTAAACGAACGAAATTTGGAAGTTGCGACCACGCTCTCCCCTCTTATTACACCTCTAATTGCACAAAATTGTATTATGCATTCAGTATACTGTAGATCTATACTGTCTGTTTTAGTTCTGGAATTCAATTAGAATGAATTATATATAGATAAGTATACATAAGACTTGCTAAGATCATGAATGTTGAAACTTCTATCTCTGTCTTTTTTTTTTTTCTTTTTTTTTTTTTTTTTGTTGGGTGATACAACTTTTCATAATCCCATGATGTACTGCTGATTTTGGTAGGAATTAATCAGTCTCAGCTAATGAACTGAAAGTTTTCATCCAACTCGTCAGCCATTCATCTGAAATAGGTGGAACTTCCATGTAACCTTGCAACATGAGGTCAACCTCTCCCATAGTTGGTCTTCTCGAAGCGTTGTCATAGAGACAACACAAACCAATCTGTATGCATCTTTTTATTTCTTCGATCGGTGCCTCGCCCATTCTTGGGTCTATTAGTTCTTCTATATTTCCTTTGACCCAACTCTGAATAACCTGCACAGAGAGAATGTCAACTATTTAATTACGAAACTTTCTTGAATTATTTTTTTCTTATTCACGAATTGAATGAACATTCGGCCTTAAATAGTAACATTCTATTAAAGGTTGCTGTGTTTAGCAAACAAAAAGGCCGAATAAACTTACAATTTTAATTTGAAAAGGTATATTCTGGTCTGGGGGGCTGCTCTTTTGGCCAGTGACAATATCTAGAAGTATGACTCCAAAGCTATATACATCTGACTTAAATGAGAATTTTCCATAATGATGGTATTCCGGAGCTGCATATCCACTGCAAACATTTGGATTTCAAGTTACTCTATGATGAGATTATTAAATAAAAAAAAGACTTATTTACGCAATATTTCACAGAAAAAAAAGGTTACCGTGTCAATATAGGATTTGTGGTAAACTTATGAGTCACCTCGTTGATGAAAAACTTGGCAGTACCAAAATCTGAAATCTTTGGGTTCATGTCTTTATCAAGTAATATGTTTGCTGGCTTCAAATCTCGGTGCACAATTTTGTATATAGATTCTTCGTGAACATAACGTAGACCGCATGAAATCCCTTGGGCAATTTTGAACCGTGTTTCCCAGTTAAGTGCCTTATTGTTGTCATTGTCTGTTCCTGTAATAATTGCTCCTTATGCATTAATTATTGTATTAGGTTTGATAGCACCAACTACTTTTTTTTTTCTTTGAGATAAGATTGAGAGTCTAAGGTATCAAATTCTAATATTCATAAAGACCTCTCATTTGGGTTTCAAATCTGCAATCTCCTACATGGAGAGTATTGCATTTTATCACTAGACTAAAAGCTTATTCTCAATTAAAGCATCACAATTAAATGAATCGATGTGTTGAATTGCATATATCGATATGACCAAAAAAACATACCGAAAAGGAGATCGTCAAGACTTCCATCAGGCAGATACTCGTAACAAAGGAGTTGCTCCTGACCATCCTTGTAATAACCCACCAATTGTACCAGATTTCTGTGTTTAAGTGCTGCAAGCGATTTTACTTCTGCTTCAAACTCCTTTGCTCCCTGATTTGAGCTTGCTTTAAGCTTTTTAACTGCAATTTCTTCCCCGTTCCGCAGAGTCCCCTAACAAGTATGTAGCATCTGCATGACCTTCCTTTCTTCTAAGTTATAACATATCTAATTAGTCCAAATTTTGTTGTTTCATTTTGTTTTGAAATCATTATCGTAGAAGGTGGTTTCTAATTAATTAATGAAGTGCGCTGTGTGTTTGGGTTCGAGAGCAGTGATTATGGCCAAGAATTAGCACCAAAATGCTTGTTGAATTTGTACCAAAATGTTGACCAGTAAGTAACACAAGATAGTAATGCATGCTAAATTTGCGTAGGAAATTGTGCCGAAATTCATTGTGTCGGGACTTAACGCCAATTTGGTAGACATTTGGCCTAATTTTGTTGTAATTAATGACACCAGAGTTAAAACTTTAAACAGTAATTACGGCCAGCAAAAAAGAGGAAATTTTTTTGTCTAACCCCAAGAAAATAATTTAAAAAGAGTTTGTCCTGATTTTCCTATTTATGATGCAAACTGTTGAGACAAGTGAACCTGACTTGTGTCAGGTGTGCCAGCAGGCCGGCATAAAGGAGGCACAGTACTTGATTTATTACTTAGGCTAGTTTATTTTATTACTTAGGCTAGTTTACTACCTATTTTTGTGAAGATTAAGATTTGTGCTGAATATGGAAAATGAGAAGGAAGAAAGGATTAAGATATTAATTGAAAATTTTGTTTTACCAGAAAATGAAATAAAGAAAAGAGGGAGGGTTGTACTGTGCAGAGTGTTGTTTTCTGTGATTGAAGTTGTTTATTGTGACAGAAACTGGAAGACTTTTGGTGGGAAAACAAAAAAACTCAAAACAGGAAGGGACTCGCCGGTTCTTAATTATTTATACCTTATAAACTGGTCCAAAACCGCCTTGACCAAGCAAATTCTCCTTGGAAAAATTATTTGTGGCAGCTTTCAGTGTTTTCATATCGAAAACATGGAGTTCCGCCCTGGGAATAATTTCTTCACTCAATGTCCCATTCTCTTCCGAATATTTTTCACCTGATTAATCATTACATGCAAAAAGATTCATATTCAGTTTGAAGTTTCTCAACATTTTTGTGTGTATAACATGAATCATGAATTCTCGTTTGCAACTATACCTAATTGCTCGTCTGCTGTCAGTATATATAATTTAAGTGATCAAAATCATAGGTACTCCTTATTAGTAATTCCTCATCTTTAAATTTCATCACCCAAATTAAATTAAATTTAAGTTTATAATTAAATAATTAATAAAGAAGTTCAAAAATGAATCCCTAGGAATAGTTGTAAGTTATCTTTAATTTCTACACCAATATGAAATTCTAAAATAATTGCTAGTAGATAGATATTTAAGAGTAGGAGCAACGATAAGATTTACCTTTTGCCTGTCGCATTCTCCAAAAGCAAATGCAAGCTAATGAGATACATAAGAAAGCACCAAAGACAGAGATAGCAATGACTATAACACGCATAGTTCTTGATCCTGCTCAAATGTTTCATTAAAAAAATAACTATGAGTCTTATTTATAAATGAAAAGAAAAATATCTATACATTTTCTTTCAATTTTTGTAGTTACCCTTAGATCCTGAAGGTGTCGGAGGAGGTGACTCAAAGCTCAGAACTGAGAGATCATTCAACTCATATCTTATGTAGCAATTTGCTGAAAAGATCCTGACACCTCTAGGTACACTAGGATAATTAGTTAAATTACCGATGGCATTTTGGAGGCACAAGCCACATTGGTCACGATTCAAGTCCTTTGTACACTGCACTATCCCATAAACCATCTGATCCGGATAAACAGTTTGATCCAGCCCTGGGTCTTTTACAAAGGTTTAAATAGCGCTCATAGCGGCCGCTATAGCGGTCGATATAGCGTTTTGGAAGCAAAACGCTACGACGCTATCGGTTTTTCCCGCTATTTGATACTTTATATAGTAACATATAAAATATGGTTAGAATCGTCTGAATTTTCAATTATTTTATGATATCTAACACATAATAGTTGTTATATATGTTTTACAATCGTTTAACACATAATTAATTGGATTTTATAAACAACAATCAATGTTATATAAACTTAGTATCCACATAAAAAAAATAGTTGGATTGATTAGTAAAAATGAAAGTCATATACTTGAAATCCATTAAAATGTTATATAATTAGTAAATATTTTTTTACGTAATATTTTATCATAATTTGTTTAAAATTTTTCTATCATGATTTTTAGATTCTAACTTTTTTCTTGAAAAATGATAGATAGATAATTTATTTTTGATAACTTTAATAATCCATTCAATTTTTTAATATTTAGGAAAAGTAATTACTCAATGATTCAATTTGAAATCCGTTTGATAGAAACAAATTAATAATACTTGTGATAAAAGACTGACCAACATGTTGTACTACGTCAGTATATCTGAATAAAAATGATTTAGTTTCAAGTGTAATACTAGAATTATATAATTTTTAAACAATTTGGTTAGAAAACTTTATACATTATTCTAATTATTCATTATTTCTATTAAATATGTTAGCTCATGAACAAATAAAATAGTAAAAATATTCTACATAACAGGAACCGGTAGTGCCCGTGATAGCGCCGATATCCGCTATCAAATATAACCCACCGCGACAAGTCCGCTATCCGCTATTTAAACCTTTGGTCTTTTATGCTCCCGCGAGCATAGAAATCAGATGAGTTCATCGCCTGCTGCCTTAGTAAACCAAAAAGCTCAGGATCTGTTTTGTTTTTCATTGTGCTGGAAGTTAGGTTCTCTGGATTGTAGTAGATATATGGCTTATCAAGAGTCAACCTACCGACGAAGTCTTCTTTGGAGTAGCGAAGGAAGCATTCGGTATATTTAAAGGATGCAGTGCTGGAACCAGGACATAATATTGTTGCATTTTTGACGGCTATATCGAGACATTCTGAGCAATTTTCTTGTAATGAATCCATATAGCACACTATGAGGCCGTTGATTTGGTTTTGTGAGCCGGTATTGATAGATTGTGTGGAAAACCCTGAGCTTTTAGCTTCAGAATTTAGATCTGAGAGCAATGTTTTGAGATCGGTCTGGAGGTTATTATTGCTATCGATGGCACCACACGAGTAAATGAACGGCGTGTAGCTTTCCATGGAACTACGGATCACGACAAACCTGCAAAACATGACGACAAAGAAGAAGCGCGCAATAACAAACCTGTTCATTGCTACCATAATTAGAGATGCCCTCAGTTTTAGTAGCTCAACTCACGTATCGCTTAATTGGCTCAATTAGAGAATCGACCGGATCGATGTCGTTTTATAAATGATTTGCAAGAAAGATGACTCCGACACTTCGTAACTTCGCAATATATTTACACTGCAGGTGAATTGGACTTATTTTTGATAGGGCCAGGTCTTCTAAAGATGACTTCGAATGACCAGGTCTTCGTATAAATCAAATTTTTTTTATAGGACTAATAAACTGCAAGGACCTGGAATTTTACAAAGGGACAGGTCTTCTAAAGGTTTGTCCAGATTGATACAGAAAGCTGTTAGAATTTGATCCAAAATTAAAGTTCAAAATTATGAAGTTGTGGTTCACTTTTTGTTTTGGAATGTTGTTTTAGGATTAACCTAGCTACCACATGCCGTGTAAAGCAGGTATGCAGTCGTTAGTGGGTAATTATTTTAGAGTTTTTTGTTTTGGCATGTTATTTTAGGATTAATACCACATGCCGTGTAAAGCAGGTATGCAGTGGTTAGTGGGTAATCATTTTAGAGTTTTTTGTTTTGGCATGTTATTTTAGGATTAATACCACATGCCGTGTAAAGTACGTATGCAGTGGTTAGTGGGTAATTATTTTAGAGTTTTTTGTTTTGGCATGTTATTTTAGGAATAACCTAGCTACCACATGCCGTGTAAAGCATGTATGCAGTGGTTAGTGGGTAATTATTTTAAAGTGCTAACGGGAGGTGATAATTGCCCTCCTAAAAAATCTTCTTTAACTATCCCCATAATCAACTGCCATAAATATCCTTTGAAAAATGTGTTTTCCCAAATTCAAGCGCTCTCCCACTCGCAAAGCGCATTCAAACGCTGCGCGCTTGAGTGTTAAAAAGTGATTGTACAAAAAGTACAATGTGTTTATATTTAATGAAAACTAAAAGTATTTTAACTTTTTAATACTTACAGTTATGAAAAAAATATTTTTAAAGATAAAAAATGAATTATTTATATGTTAAAAAGTGTTTCTACTAAAGATCCGTACTTATTATATAAAAAATCAGAAGTGGTTATACAAAATGTTGATACTAAATCTTTGTATTTAAAGTGATTCTACTAGAACATATTTGTAAAAAATGCACTAAAAAAATGATTATACAAAACTTAGCAAAATAGTTATACCAACAAGTAAAAACCCAAAAATTTTATAAGCAACGTGATTATACTAAAAAAAATAGAAATGTTTATAGAAATTTTATGATTCATTATACCAAATTTAAACTAAGATACAAAATAAGTGATTATACAAAATGTATGGAGTGAGCATATTGACCATCCAAGTTGTATATATCTTCACATTGAGCTAGTTTTTTTTTAATAATTATATAAATGGTTATACTAAAAATCAAATAAAGTGATTATACTACAATATGAAAGTTATTATATAAAGTTTGATTGTATGTTATCAATTAGAATATATAGTATACAATATGCATACAACAAATTGTGTGTCACATATAAATCAATTGTTTTAATGTGGAATTTGGTAAAATGAACAAGGATGAGAGAAACATAATATAAAGTGAGAGGAAGCGAGTTGAGGGAGGGCGGAGTAGAGGAAGAGGGAGGGCAGAGGGGCGGAGGGAGGGCGGTGTGAGGGCAGAGGAACGGAGGGAGGATGGAGGGGGAGAGAAAGGGCTGAGGGAGAGGGAGAAGGAGAGGGAGAGGGAGAGGGAAAGCAAACTGGGAAGAAAAGTAAAAGGAAATGTTGGGAGAGAAGGAAGATGATGGATGGAATATTCTTAATTAGAATATTCTTGGGGGATTGTTATAGGGGGTAGATAAGGAGGATTTGAATTTTTCTCTATTTATATATGTAATACTAAAGGAGTTCCTGTTTTGTACCGTTTATGTGTGGAATATGTGGAATACAAGTTTTGAGTTTTGTTATAGACTCTGTCTCTCTTTCTTTTGTTTGTTCCACCAAATAATTATCCAATAATTTGGTAATGGAGTGATCCAATATCCAACAAAAGAATCACAGGACATGCGCAGTCTGTTGGAACATATGGAAGGAAAGAAATCATAAGATTTTTCAGAGAGGCCGCAGGAATTTTGACTCAATTCTTCAAGTTGGTGCTGCAGGCATAGTGGGACCTATGTGGAGGGGCGAAAGGAAGGGTTCCTTGGCACTACTTTGGCTCCACCCCCTAGCCCCGTCTTGGCTTCAAAAAAATTGTCAAACCACCCTATCACGTATAATGAAATTAATAGAGGCAGTTAGTATAGAAATATTTATATGGTTGTGGATCTTTGTAAATGAAGTAATTTAAACTATTGATTTCATTAATTATATATAATTTTCTTTTGGAACAAATACATAATTACAAAAAAAATACCAACATTAATACTCATTGTATTAGTAAGTTGATATTAAAAAAAATATCAACATTAATACTCATGTTAAATTTGTTGATATTTAAACTAACTCATTAAATATTCAACTATTTGTACAATATATCTTTGTACATTATATAAAGTAAGTTGCATAGTAATATCATTAATTTGAATACATATCGATTTAATATGAAAAGTAACCCAGTTGGTATCAATTTTGGTATCTCTATAACATTTTTCTTTTTTTTTTTTTCTTTTACTTATCGCTGGATACTGGTCCTACGGCCGAAACGATTGTCAAAAAGTTCAATATCTCAAATAAGGATTAGAATTTTGTCCAAAGCCATTTGGACGTTCTTCGTCCATAGCCATGACTAAATCGTTCGATTCACTTTATATGTTTATCAATGGTGATAGCATGTGACCTCATCATTCTAAATATAACCAACAAGCTATTTTTAGTACCTACATGATTAAATAACTATTGATCAATTACTAACAATTAGATCGTACGGCTCAAAATCTTTTGGACCGTCCAAATGGTTTTGGACAATATCTGAGTCCCTCAAATAAGTAACTAACGGTACTTTATCTAATAAAAAATTTCAATTAATTATGATTTTTGTATGTGTATTTATTATAAGATTATTTCTTAAATTTTGTCTATATGCCCCAAGATATTGACAAAAAATTAATCGATTTATTATTTTGTTATTTAAACATACAATTGGCTTTTAATTTTGCACTTCTTTTAGAAGGCTTAATCTATTAGTTGAATGTGCACATATTAAAAATTTAAATATTACGACAATTACATTAAATTTTCATTGTCATTTGATCTTTATTCATAATTGAATTAAATTGTTATCATAGAAATTATATGGGAACAGGACTATTCGGCACCCCCTTCAATCCTTCCCATTTTCTTTTTCATCCTTTTCTTTTCTTTTCTTTTCTTTTCTTTTGTTTCACCTTCCAAATACTCTGTAAATATTTTTCTTTGTTTAATAAATTAAAAAGAATCGTTGTGAACACAAAATAAATTAATGGGTAAGCAATTAATCTTGTCCAAAAGTCACAAATCTCTCATGGTTCATAAATAAAATTAAACACTACAACATAAATAAGATATTAAACACTAAAATTGTAGAATTGACTAATTGATTTGAGCTTCAGCAAGTCGTCCTGTTTGGGAGTCTACTTTTTTAATTAAAATATTCAACAAGATACGTCGTACACTGCATTACACCAAAAAAAAATTGGGTAGTCTTCAAAACCCATGTGATAGGAAAAGGGCATGTTATGCTATGTCATTATTCGGCCCAGGGGCGGAACATGGGACATCCTGTATAGAGCAAATATACTATGAGTGTGAGTTTAAGCTCACGGAGTCTTCTATGAGCTTAATCTTAAAAAACTTATCAAATCATTTCCAAATTTTAATTTATATGGCTCAATAAATTCTCTATATTAAAACCTTACGAGATACAAATTTTTTTCATTTTTGAAAATTTTTAAGTATTTGTTTGAGATATTTTAAAAATGACTATACAATATTAATAAAATAATCAAGTTTCATGTATCACTTTTAAAAAATCTTAAACAAATACATAAAAATTTTCAAAAATAGAAAATTTTTGTATCCCACAAGGTTTTGATATAAAGAATTTATTGAGTCATATAAATCGAAATTTGGAGATGATTTGATAGGTTTTTGGAGGTTAAGCTCACGGTATATTTGCTCTCTTATATATGTATCAATGTCAAGGCTATTTTGAATGATTTTCTCTCAACACATAATTTCGAAATTTGAAATCATGTAACAAAAGAGTAACACCTAGCGTCCACACAATGGACGTTCATCACAGACACAAAGTGTCACGTGGTGGACCTCACGTGTTATACTCTGTGAGTGTGACGGACGTCTATCGTTTGGACGCATGAAATTTTCCTAACAAAAACTCCCAGCAAAACTGTCTTCCAAAGCGAGGAGCCTAGTTGTTATCTCTCTCCAAAACGGAGCAATTCAAATTTGGATTACGGGCAAGATCGATGCAGAGATTCTTAGGCAAGAACTAACAATTAAAAAAATGAAAACATAGTACTGGTGCCGGTGCATCAATAAGTGGGGAGGGGGAGGAAGGGGGATCGATATATTTTTCCAATTTTAAATTTAGATACGTATTTCAAAGAGTCGTGATAGGAGTCCACCCATTTTCTGTGTCCCCCATCCACCAAGGGAGTCGTCCATTGATTACGTCAAGGATGACGACAGCAACGGAGATGTCCATTTACTTGTGCTGAAGAATATTTATAATTATAGGGGTGGATGGGATGGTGCCTATATACTAGGTGGATGACACATTCTATTGGATCATTGCACTGACACAATACAGTGCTTATTATGACTGTCCATGACTCTTTTTCAAATTGTATTTGTATTTTAATAGGAAATGTTATGCTAGCTTTTATCTCACCGGATCTTTTGTTGCAATAAAGCATATTTTTATTGTTTAATAGCCAACAACACTTCGTATAGACCGCATAATATCCGACAGATACTGTATAAACTGAGCACGCTTTCTGAGATAATAGTACGTTTTTTTTTTTTGGTGAATTAGTATGTGTATAGGATGTTGACAAATAGAAACATGTTATTTTTCTGTGGTCCCATTTTTAAACTATTTTGCACATAGAATGAATTCAAATTTTTTACATAGAATGAATTAAGACATAAATTAAGTTCAAGTTTTTATATAAAATGAATTAAAACATAAATTCTTCTATGAGGAAACAACATGTAATTTTCAATATTTTTATTATCATGATTAAATGCTTAATCGTACCTTTGTTAGTTGGTACTTTATTTTGATCGACAGTTTCTTGTTCCTTTCAACAATTAAATCTTGTGTTCAACACTAGATCGTATCATGTGTCAGATGATAGTAAACACGTCACACTTAGCCTGCCAGATATATTTCGAATTATATATATATATATATGAATTATTGTACGAGAAAACGTCAAATAACAATTTTGACATTGTCAATTTTACTACTATATATAAATTATTGTTAAGAGACTCTCATTATTTATTTAATGTAACTTATAACTATTAAATAAAAAAATGCTCAATTTTATTGGACAATGAGCAAATTTTTGGTCATGCAAACACAATGATCGAGTGCACAACAACCGCTTTTCTACAAAATTAATTATATATGGTTCCTTTCAACATTTAAATCTTTCATTTAATAATAGATCACAACCTTTTGATAGATGCTATCACAATTGTCACACTAATCTGCTAACTATATTTTCAATTCTAAGCACTTGTTCCTTTCAACATTTAAATGTTTCATTCAATAAAATATCACATCTTTTTGATAGATGCTTCACAGTATGTCACACTAAATCTGCTCAATATATTTTTGAATTCTAAGCACAAGTTTCTGTATGAGGTAATGATGAGCAACAGTTCAAGCATTTTAAAATTTTTTGTTTCTTTTGACATTTAAATCTTTCATTCAAACATTAAGTCATGACACTATAACAGATGATGTTTTAAATGATAATCATAAATTGTTGCATGATAAACATGGAAACATGAGATTGAATAGATATTATTATTAGGAAGCAAGTGTATTTATACTTTGTGACTTTCTTTCGTCATTTAAATCTTTCATTCAACATAACGTCGTATTGAATAATAGATGATGTTTTGAATGATAATTATAAAATGTTGTAGGAGAAACTTGTTGTACCAAGAGCTTAATATTTTTTATTGGATTATTAAAAAAATAACACATAATTACATATGTTGAAATAATTACATTTTGTATACTTAAATTATTTTAAAATTGCTGCTAATAAAATATCCATTTCGAAAAATGCAAAGTCTTTAATACTACTTGATAATGCATACCTGTTATCTAATTACATAACAAACAGAAAAAAGTGTTTTATTAATAAAGTGGAGAGGTCGATGAGGTAAAAGTATACTTGCTTCCTAATAAGATAATAAACACAAAGTTAAAATGGACATAAAAACAAAAATAAAACAATTGAAAATGAAGAAACAAAAACTTGTATTAATAGACCGAGAAATAAAAAAACCCAAAAAGAAATGATTGTTGATGCACCGCATTCATATCTGCATTTTACCAGACCTGCACCTTGTTTTTGACCTAAAATTCCTAAGTTCATATGCATTTAGGTGTTAGTATGTTTAGATTCTAGTTACTTCTTTGCATTTGTCCAAATTTCAGGTTAATTGGGCTTTTGAAGCCATTTGGAAGTGATTTGGCACTGGAACGTACTGTCTGCTGGCAGCAGACAAGGCTCTGCGGGCCACAGGACTCTCCTGCGCTGCTGCCATCTCTCCTTATATATCTTACCTTCTTCCCATTCACCCTAGCCGCGAGAGGAGAGGAGGATCTTGCTTGTTTCATCATCTTTTGAAGGGGAATTCGAGAGACTTCTCCTCCAAGTCGAAAATCAAGTGGATTTTAGTTTCTTCTTCGGTTCCTTCTATCATGAACTCTTCTCTTTTACTTTTCTTTGTTTTCTCTCACCAGGAGTGAGTAGATCTTTTGTTTCTAGGGTTTGAGATGAAGTTTGTGTTAATGGATTGATTGCTTAATGTTAGATTCACGTTGTTTTCATGTTTACTTGTGATTTATTTGATGATGTGTTAATGACTTTGCTTGTTAGTACGGTAAACCTATAGATTACGCACAACCTAGTTGGTTAATAAAATATCATGTTTGCAAGAATTGTATATGACTTTGCTTGTTTGTGTGGTAAACCTGTGGAAAGTACACAAATCTAGTTGGTTAATAGAATGTCCTATTTACAAGAATTGTTGTTTGCACTATTTTGGTTGATTACTTGTTGTCCAAGATTAACCGAAAGGTTAGATTGCGATTTCTACGAAAGTAGTACCGAACCCTAGAATTAAGGTATCCTGAACGTAGGTTTAGAAATAGATCTATGAATTGCTATTGAACAAGAACTGTTAGAAGGACCAAAATACGAAAGTTGAGGGACTTGTACCATTACTGGTTTGAATAGGAATAGATAACGTGAGTCAAACTCTGTACCAGAACAGAACTGCTATCTGTCAGTTGCCTGCGGACCCCCAAGACATAATCCTGTGGCCCGCAAGCATCTGAAGAAAGTGTAAGACAGAAGTTACAGATCTGTGTGCAATTCACAGGAGACATCTTGTGGGCAGCAGACAGTTTTGGAACCTCTAACCGGCCCCCCTGTGACCCGCAAGAGACCTTCCTGCGGGCCGCAAGCAGTTAATCCAGAGACTAAACTAATTCTGAAAATCCTAGGAACGCCCTTTTATTATCTGTTTTCTAGTCTTTACTTGTTGTTGTTTACTGTTTACTTGTTTTATTGTTCTTGCAACCAACCTTTGACAAACCCCCCACTTTTATACCAAAAGACCAAAAATAATTCTCTTAGGACTTGGAATAGCATTTAAGGTTTAGTTTAGAATTAACACCGTCCCTGTGGTTCGATCCCGACTGTACTACACGAGATCGTACGCTTGCGATCGAGTGTTTGCATTGGGTTATAAATTTAAAAGCCTATACGTTTTAGGACATCAATTGTATATGTTCAAATCTTATGGAGTCTTTCCCTTACCTCTGAGCATCACATCTTGTATGTGCTCCGCCATTATTTGTCGGAGATTAAGTTTCGAAAGCACAAAAAAAAAAAAAATCATAATGAAAACACAAACAACATAAATTAAAAGACCGAACAATTTATACTGATAAAAAATATGAAAGCAAATTGCAAACCTCAAACACATATTTGGATCTAAGTGTTTTTCTCATAGGCTGAAGCTTCTAATTTGAGAGGAGTTCAAATGAAGTGGACAGAGAGAAAATGAACTCCCCTCTGGATATTAAAGAATGTCATATAAAAATGGGAAGATGTCACTATAAAAAAAAATAAAAGTCATGTCACCAGTATAGTTGTACGAAATGTGAAAATAGAACTAGGGTCATTATTACCCTACAACCAAGCCATGTGGATATACAGATATGCCATAAAAAATTCAGAAATGGACGTCTCCATTATCGGACATTAAAAAATGATTCTCACTGCCATATGTCAAGATTTGAAGCATGCTCGTGAGCCATGTCACCGGTGGACTGGTGGGACACGGAAAATGGGTGGACTCCAAACGTTTTCCTATTTCAATTATCGATAAATATAAGATGCCCTATGTTCCGCTCTTGGACTAAGAGATGACATAGCATAGGTGAGTGCCCAATTTTTTTCGGGTGTAGTGCAGTGTATGACGTATCTTGTTGAATTTTTTTAATTAAAAAAGTAGACTCCCAAACAGGAGGACTTGCTGAAGCTCAAATTAGTTAGTCAATTCTATGGTTTTAGTGTTTAATATCTTATTTATGTTGTAGTGTTTAATTTTATTTATGAATCATGAGAGATTTGTGATTTTTTGAGATGTGAGGAGTGTCTATTATGTGAACTTCAAAAATTTTATTTTGCATTAACTCATTTTCTTTTCTTTTACTTTTCCCATCTTAGTATTACCTCCTTAATATTAATAAAATGAGATTTGATTTTTTTGATATGAAAGTTCTATCTTCCTCAAAGAAAGAATCTCAGTCATTGATTGTTTACTTAGATTAATCACTCCCGTTGAGGTACATTAATATCCTGGCCCATTAAAATTTAAGGCCCATATTAATTTTTTACAATAGATGAGCGCTTGGCCCATTACCTACGCGCAATGCGTCAGTAACTAAATCTTTTTATTCTTAGTCCTTATACACTTTTTTGACAATAATCTACTCTACTCTTTTTTAATAAGCTTGACATTTTTTTCTATTACATATTATCTTATAATATTTATAATAAGTAATAATAATTTCAACTCAAAGCAAAGTGTGAGCTCTTTACTAGTATGTATAATTTATCTCTTCTCTCTATTTTAATATGCGTCTAAGAATTGAATAGTCCATTTTGTTTTGTTCTTACCAATTGCATTAATCGCCGTACATTTTGAAGCTTGTCACAATTCAACGGTTGAGATCGCATCCGACTGCTGATCTTTCTTTCTCCAGTTGAGTTTAGATTTTTCGCTGATTTTCCAGCGAAAGTCACCCTCCGACGGTCCCAACCCCCCAACCCCATTCCCCACTGGCACCTTCCCACTGGAAAATGGAAACCATCTCTTTCTTCTCTGAAGGGCCATAATGGTTGGAGACTTGAGTAGGGCACTCCGGCGGCTTGCGCCTGGAGCCGGCAGCCCGTCTTGGCGACATCGAGAGCAAGGCCTGCAAAATCGGCCGAGTCCGAGTTGACTCGGCCGAGTTGACTCGGACTCGGCCCATGCCGAGCCGATTTCGTCCGAGTCCGGTGACTGTGCGAGTTTTTATGGGAAAGTCGGATAACTCGGCCGAGTCGTCCGAGTCGACGCCGAGTCGTCCGAGTTATGCGGCCGAGTCGTCCGAGTCGTCCGAGTCAGACCGAGTCTGGTGACAATTCTGCTTTGTTTCTGCTTAATTATTACAATTTCGTTATTTATATTCTTTTTTTCATGTGATTTTATTGGATTGCTATTTTTTAAGTTGTTTTTCATTGTTTGTCACATGTAAGATGCTTAATTGATTAATACATGTAGTTTGCATACTTTAGGCTTAGTATCTGGAATTTTTGTTATTTTTATCATGTTCTTTTATATGGTGAGCAAGACTTTATATAGTAGGAAGACTTTATTACAAACTTTATTTATAACCATCAATGGGCACTTAACTTGATGCATGAGGCTACCAACAATCGGGAGCTGCTTAGACCCGGTATCACACGATTTGCTACAAATTTTATTGCATTGCAGAGCATATATACATTTAAAGATCAACTTTTGCAAATGTGTCTTAAGCAAAATTGGGTTGAAAATGTTGAAAATTTGAGAACAAGAAAAGACAAGGATGGTGCTCAAAATGTGCGGGATCTGTTGTTTGATCGAGCATATTGGATATCAGTTGGTGAGACAATCCAAATATGTGAACCACTAATTAAAGTGCTTCGGATGGTAGATAGTGATGACAAAGCGGAAATGGGGTTTCTTTATGAAGCAATGGATCGAGCAAAAGAAAAAATTAAAAGGATTGTTGGTAGCAGAAACTACAAAAAATGGTGGAGAATAATTGATAAGAGATGGGAAAAAACACTTCATCGAGATATACATGCTGCAGGTAAATTATTTAATTAATTCAATAGCAAGCTTCATTTTTTCTAGTGCAATTTTTACAAATGAAACAAACTAATATTAACAATTTTTCAGGATATTTTCTCAATCCACGGTTTCAGTTTTCGGATAAGGTTCAAAATGATATTGAAGTAATGAACGGGCTTAGAAATGTTATTCAAAGGATGTTGCATGATGATATCGTAGCACAAATTAGTGCTGAAAGAGAGGTATGATTAAATTTTATTATGATGATTCAATATATATTTTAGATATTTGAAAGTTTGAACTATTTACAATTAAAAAATTTGTAGGCTGACAAATTTCGTAGAAGATTAGGAACGTTTTCTACTAGCAAGAAAATAGAGGCAGCGAAACATTGCCCTCCAGCTGAATGGTGGATGCTCTACGGAAGAGATGAATGTCCAACTTTAGCACCAATTGCCGTTCGAATTTTGAGTCAGACAGTTTCTTCCTCACAATGCGAGAGAAATTGGACCACGTTCACACTGATACACACAAAACCAAGAAATGGTTTGAAAATGGATCGGCTCATGAATCTCGTGTTCTGTCACTACAACATGCGCCTCCGAGAAAGACAATTGAGAAGAACACATGAAAATGGAGCAGACGAGTTAATTGATCTCGATAAAATATTTCATGAAGATGATCCCCTTCAAGACTGGATCAGGTAGTAAAATTTTTTATTATAAAAATATTAAATGATAATTTATTAATAAATCAAGTATTATTTTGATTTCAGAGAGAGAGAGGATGCAGTCCTTGATGACAGAGAGAACTCTTGGCTACATGAGCAGACTGGCAATAATGATCGGAACACAGCTAATAGTGATCATGGCAACAGTAGCAATTCAAGCAGTGGTGATGGTAGCAATGATGCAAGAGCTAGTGTCCCCAGTACGTACGTTGAAACTCAAAATGAAGGTAATGAACCTAACTATGAGCATTACCAAGGACAGTATCATGCTGATCAAGAATCAGATGAGTCCCTGAGAGGTAGACGAACTAGAGATGTCAATGCACTATCTCGAGGTTTTAATAATATGAGGGGATGTTTGGGACGAGTACAACAGATTTAAGTGAGGGATATTCTATACCATATACATATGATGTCCAACCTGGCTACAATACAAGCAGCAGCCAAGAAACTTCTAGCACATGGAACCCGAATGAAGGACATAGATATGACAATAATCCTCAATTTAGCTCTGCAGTTTCTTCAATTATTGGCTCTATTGAACAGTATCATCCTTGGTATTTCAACACAGAAGATAGCGAAGTGATCCAGCCAGCTCGACACAGTTTCTGGCAGTAAATGAGTGTGTTTCAATTGTTATATCTATATAATCTAAGTTTGAATATTTATATGCAGTTTGTAATTAAATAAATATGTACTTGAGCATTTTTATTTTTTTTTTTTTATGTTTTTGTACTATATGTGAGAATTCATCAGACTATCTGGTTAGTTTGAATATTTTTATTAAATTGAATTAGTGGTTTAATTGTGTGTAATATGTTGTTTTAACATTATTTTGTGATTAGATATTTTTTTTACATTTTTTATGATTTTTTTAAGTGAAAAATAAGCTTTTTCCGAAAAAATCCGAGTTTCCGATACGAGTCGGCCGAGTCCGGCCGAGTCGGCCGATTCCGAGTCCACAGTCCCATGGCCGAGTCCGAGTCCGATTCCGAGTTTGCGGGCCTTGATCGAGAGGGTTGACAATGATAGCGGAGATGAAGGCAGCCCCCGCCGCCGACAGCGCCCTCTCGCCCAAGCCCAGGGAGACATCGGGGGACGAGGGCTGATCGGGTGAAGCAGAGTCGGCGGGAGATTGCGCGTGGGAGTCAAGGTCGACGCGAATGGTGGCGCTAGTCCAGGCGGCAGCCCTCTCCAAGTTCTCCCTCGCCACGCGCCTCTCACTGCCTTTCATCACGCCGTCAATCGATCTCACCTTTGAAGAGGTACAAGTCTCTCTTCCCTTCTCAGGATTACAGTTCAATTTTTTTTTTCCTTATTTCACTACTTTTAGTTGAATTTTCTGAACCGGTTGTTGCTGTTGTTGCTTGCTCTTGTTAAAATGACGTTGAGAGGTTTCGGATGTTGGATATAGGGGGTCTTCAACTTGGTAGCCATATGGTTGTTGCCACCATGTACTATAAGGAGAAAAAATCAGAGAAGATTGTTCTCAGGAGAGGAGTTCCCATGAGCACCACTCATAATCCTCGCCGGAAAGTTGTGATTGAGTAGTGAGAGAACAAAAATTATCATAAGTCACTATTAGCTTTCCTTTTGCTTTCTCTTAAATATTAGTTGTGATATGTATATTGGAAATTGACATGGAACTTGAATTTGATATTGAATCTGAATAGTAGATAAATATTGAAATATTGGAGAGGTACTTGACTGGATCGATTTGTACCAATTCCAGGGCACACTGGCTTGTCTTCTCTAAAGAAATCTATTTAGACATCAGTTTTTGTCAATTCTAGATTATTCCTTAGTAAATGTCATTGCTGAATCAATTCGAACTGCACAAATAATTGTGAATTCAAGTTAGGCTAGATTAAACTTGATGGAGTTGGCTGTAAAAAGAAGCACGGACAAGGTGCTGCTCCTGCAACGATTCTTACTGGTAAAGCTAAGGCTAAGCCATTTATTTGTGATTAGCAATAACACGAGATTAACAAGAAACTGATGAGTTGTATAGCAGTTTACCACTTTCAAATGAGTGATACCGATTATCAAAGCTTATGTAGGCTAAAAACATACAAGGTTGTTTCCTTCTCTTCTCCAATTGAACTGCTACATTATAGCTCAGATCCGTGGTTGAAACCTCTCCATCAGGTACTGTTCTATCCTGATTTAATTTAGATTGAAATACCTAATTATCGGATTGAAGCGCACAATTATTTGTTCTCTCTTGTAGCTCAGATCACGTTTGATGGGATTATAGTTGCAATTTTTAACTTACTTGATCTGTTCTTGGGAGAGCAGGTAAGTTTTGAGATCTTAGAACTTTAGGGTTAATACCGGCAATTGATGAGATTATAGTTGCAAATTTCAGTTACGTGATCTTCTCTCAGGATAGCAGGTTAAGTATTTATATTAAAACTTTAGTTAGCATTAAACCTGGTAAGACTTTGATGGGATAATAGTTACAGGTTTCAATTACTTAGTCACTAAAAATCAGGTACCAGTGGTGATGTGCCCGAATGATGAGTCTTTTCCTGGGTTTTATTGTTCCAGCTCTCTCTCTAATCCATGGCGCTCTAATGGATCCACCCTTGTCATTTCATCTGTATGGAGGAGGATAGATGCAATTCTCTCACTGAATATTTTGAGGTGAGCATGAAACTGACAATTTGTCTAATAAATTGTAGTCTTCTTTAAATATTTACTGCCACTTCAACCTACAGAACTCTAAAAGGAAAATGGTAGCTATACCTAAATCCCGTCTATTTTGTTTAGTGTAGTATCATTAGTCGCTGATTACGACTGCTCCAGAACTTCTTCCACCTGATAGAGACAATATTATTGCAAGTAAAATTTTATCTTTGCAATACAAAAGTTTTCTTAGTGATAAACTGATAAACCACCTACAATTTGCAAGCTTTTACTATGTGAAAAGTTGCCCACTAGATGTGTTAATGGCAGGATTTGAGTTAATTGTATAATTAAGCTTCCAAAAATTAAATGTGGGCATT
Organism: Cyperus esculentus; assembly: GCA_030179965.1. Taxonomy (NCBI): domain Eukaryota; kingdom Viridiplantae; phylum Streptophyta; class Magnoliopsida; order Poales; family Cyperaceae; genus Cyperus; species Cyperus esculentus. The sequence continues at coordinate 2,610,055 of JASGLE010000003.1, read as the reverse complement.
ACATATCCTACTTACAAGCTGCTGACATGCCGTTTTGACTGCATATTGCTCCTCTCTGATGCTATGCCAAGAGAATGTACTTGCCCCACGGTTTTTACTTCGCAATGCTATCTCTAGCTGCAGGTGGCCTATGGGTACCAATTCTCGGGATAGAAAAAGGTTTATGGTATGCACTCTTATGGATGATATTGGTTGCGGTTTTGACAAGAAGGCCTCCCCAATACCACCTAGACAACTTCAAGAAGCTTGTTCTCCACAACATCTCTGAGTTCAGACTTCTGATGATGCACAACAGGGATTGCATTGGCACATACAGTTAGTAATTGTGTTGCCATATAGCGTTTTTTTTTTGGAAACCATAGCTCTTGAATGGATCTAGCATAACCAACTCTTTGCTGCTCTAATTAATTTCTTTCTGGATTCAAAATAATTTGATTCAATTCTATTTCATATATCCAAATTTTCTCAAAACAACCATAATAAGACAAAAGCAATGTACCAAAAAGTGTCACACATGCATGAATATTGTGCAGGCCAATTAAGCCACTGGCATAAGGAATGATAGCACAGGTCTTTTGAATCTTTACTGGTTTTCTGTTGTGCCATTTACTTTATTATAATTTAGCTGGTTTTTTTTTAACATAACTTGGCTCTCATTGTTTATGTCTGGAGGCAATTGGTTCATTAATAGTTCAAAATATGAAGAGGTTATAGTAATTAAGGTACTCATTTTTATCCCCATACAATTATGAAATGTTTCGTCCAAAATATTTGTTGTTTCCCTTTTTACGTTTTTTTTAAAGTTTTGTATACAACTAGATAAAAAAGACAAGTAACCCAAACTCTTATAAAGTATTTGTTCCAATATCTATATGAAGGCTCCAGAATTATTGCGGATGTTGCAACGGATGATGCTACGTACGTTATCGAATGATTTATGTAATCTGTTCCGAGATTGTACAATGATTAATTAATCAAACACAACGGATTGTGAGATTTTAATTTGTTCTCAATACAATGTATATTAAAATTGTTTCATTAGCGAATCTCAATACAATGTATATTAAAATTGTTTCATTAGCGAATAAATGTAAGATTTTACATAAAAAATATTTTTTCAAAAGGGAGGAATAATTGTTCGCCCGCCGCATGGCGCGGGTCAGTTACTAGTGTATATAAATGACGCCTCCTTTTTTTTTTTTTCTTTTTTCTTTTTTCTTTTAATTTTGAGGAGAGATTGGTGTGAATTTGGACATATTGCTTTTGCGATTTCTGTATTTTTTTTTTTTATTTTCTTGGCAAGAAGTGCATTAGTGCAGGTTGTATGAGAGCTGACAATCTTTTTATTTCTTGGTGAAATAACAACAAGTTTTAGTAATGGACTATTAATTAGATGACCTTAAAAAATTGGGACTACTAATTGTTACTATTATTATGAGATAATTTTGATGTTTGCCAAAGAGAGGTAAAATTAATTTGGGATCAATTTTAAGTTTCCAAACAAGACCAAGTATGGCCTAATTTTCCCTGACATCCATCATTTCGATGCGTCACATACAGGCCGGTCCCCAAATATTAGAATTAAAATTAAATTGAGAGATTTTGACCAAAATATATATGAGAGATCCATTGACAATAGTTATATTGACAATCTTGAAAATGACATTTTTTAAAAAGGATTAGAATTTTGTCTGAAGCTATGTGTACGTTCTCCGTCTAAAGCCATGACGTCTAAACTGTTCGATTCAATTTATATATTTATCAACAGTGATAGCGTGTGACCACATCATTCTAAATATAACCATCATACTATTTTTAGCATCTACATTATCAAATCATGATTGATCAATTACCAACAATTAGATCGTACGGCTCTCTGAATCCTTTAGACCATCCAAATGGCTTTAGACAATATCCGATCTGTTTTAAAAATTTGTAAAAGTTTTAAAAAAACTTAAAAATAGAAAAAAATTTATGAAAGTATTGCTTAAGTTACATATTGCTAAAGACCCGTTAAATTACAACCGTTAAAAAATGTATAAAATTTTGATAAGACATCAAACAATGTTCAAATTTATTAAAATTGAAATACTATCGATCTATATGTTAAATAACGTATCAATTAATTTTTTTTTATTTTTAAGACTTTTTGATGAATTTTTACAAATTTATGAAAAATCTCATTGTCAAAATTGTCAAAACAACCCTCGTCAATAGATCCCTCATGAATATATATATTAACACCCGTATGGCATAGAAATTATAATTAAAGAAAGATCCAACTAAATCTCATAATCTATATTTATGTACATTTTTCTAAAATCACAACCATCAAGTAAAACTACCGTGTTCTTAAGTTCACGGGGGGCCTCCCGTGAGCTTAACACAAAAAACATATCAAATCACATCCAAATTTTGATTTATATGGCTCAATAAATTTGTTATATCAAAATCTTATAGCATGCAAACATTTTTCATTTTTGGAGATTTTTAAGTATTTATTTCGGATTTTTTAATAGCAACTATACAATATTAATAAAATAATCAAAGTTTCATATATAACTTTTAAAAAATCCGAAATAAATACTTAAAAATCTCTAAAAATGGAAAATTTTTACATACCACATGATTTTGATATAAAGAATTTATTGAGCCATATAAATTAAAATTTGGATATGGTTCGATACGTTTTTGGAGTTAAGCTCACAGGAGGTCCGGTGAACTTAAGAGCACGTTAGATTTACTCTGGATATCCTAATTAATTTGCCTTGCAAAAATTACTGTAAAAATCACAACAAAAAATTTATACCATTTCATCTTAAATTTAGCTCGACACTGTAGCATAGCAAAGAAATTAGCTTCTTTCAACCCATTTTCCCAAAAAGTACGGGCTGCCCGTAGAATTTGAGTGCTTATCCTCTGCCTTAAGGAACGGTGCCATAAAGCATCCAACGGTTCATGTACTTCGTGCACTACCACAAAAAAGGGCAATAATAACTGTTTTTTAGATCCCCTACTAACGGTTATGGAAGCGTCAGTATACGAGGGGTCACTAATGCTCAATAACGGTTTATGTTTTAACAGTTATTAAAAGGCTTGGACAATACTAACGGTTAATATATAGAAACAGTTATTGTTTCAAAGGCATTACTAACTATTTTGAACCAAAAATTGTTAGTAAAGCTCTCCTCTCTCCTCTCTATTTACTTTTTCTGACACATGCTTTATAACAGTTTCTATATAAAAACCGTTAGCAAATCCCATATTTTTTCTTTGAAAATTCTGCCGATTTTCTGTGAATAGCCCAGTCCTTGTTTGTCAATGTTAGTCATATGACGCCATATCACAATTACACGCAAATCACACATTTTACAATTACAAAACAGAAAATGGTAATAATTAACAATTAGAATACACAAAACTAAAAAGCTCATAATATCTTAAAAGCTCATAACAACAATAACAACAAGTATCACAATTACAAATTAAGTTTCCAATAAACAAAATATAATAAAGTACTCCAATATCATACTTCATATTCAAATATTCAGCACCCATGTTTCGTATCTCGTCAAGATCACTTAAAAAATAACTTAATTTTTACAAGTGATAACTTGCCTCCATTATTTGGGATGACTCCTGCCACCAACTAACAACATGCTCACTATACTGCTAAGTGCTTCGAAAATGGTCGAGTCCCTCCTGCGTGGCCTCTGCACTAGTTGGAAAATATATGTAATTATGCTCCAATGAAAAATCCAAAATTGATTTTTGCAATTGTTATTGTTCAAAAGAAAAGAAATGGAGTTAGTGCGACTAACCTGGGCAAAGGCTCGAGACGACCCAGTTTATAAGCCAGCCCATCCTAGATTTTCCCAAAATCTTAGTTTCAAGCTTCAATAAAAGATTATCATTCTAAAAGAAAAAAATTTAAGACGATACAGTAAACAATTAACAAATACTGATTTGGTACCACTAGTTAATAAATAATCACAAACCACTAACAATTAGCAAAAATTCATGGACAAGTGTCACTGATTGCTAATTCGGTGGAAGCAAAATTTCTTCAACAATCAATTTACAAAAATCAGTATCGTTAATACACTCAAATAAAGATGTAATGGCCATTAACCTGGGCAAAGGCTCGGAGACGGCGGCCTGCTGGGCACAAAGACTCGGAGACGGCGGGCTGCTGGGCAGAAGCTCAAAGGCGGCGGGCTGCTGGGCAAAGGCTCGGACAAAGACAATATTGAGTGCTGCCGGACAGAGTCGTGGAGGTGGTGCTATGCTTCGGCGCGACAACAGCAAGACCTTGACGGTGGCGCGGAGGCGGCTCTGGTGTTGTGTGCGGGGTTGGTTTTTGAGAGGGACAAGGGTTTGTGGGAGGGAAGTTGAAAAATCGTCTAAGGGTTTTTGATTTTGGAAGAAACGATGTGCTGGCTGTATGAATTTGTAATGAATTCCCTCCATAAGAATCAATAATGGTTTCTATTGAAAAACCGTTATTGATGCTATCTAGCAACTTAGTGACAGTCTTACTGTAGAAACCGTCATTAATTTTTGAACTATTACTAACTGTTTTGTACTTGGAACCGTTAGTAATGTTTTTCTGTAATTATTATTTTTTAGTGCGCCATTTACTAATGGTCTTTATGGAACAACCGTCATTAAATATGTTTGACATAATTTCAGGATTGCCACTTGACCCTTTAGTAACGGTGGTTTATACAAACCGTTATTAAGGTAGAGTTGCTAATACCTTTTTTGTGGTAGTAATGGCATTATACCTTAAGGCAGAGGATGTGAAATCATAGAATTTAGGTATCTCAACCCACGTGCGTGCCTAAGCTTATGTGGATGCAAAATACTAATAAAAAAACTGAAATCCATGTCATCTGTACTATCAGGGTGAAATCAGGGTGAAACCCGGGGCACTGTAGCAGCACCATTTTAATATAGGAGTCTGTATCTGCTACAATCCAAAAGCAATATGAGGAGCCAACAATCCCCATGCGATGGTTGTGGTTTTTAGGGGGATTTTTTGAAATATTCTAGAGGAAATCTTATAATCCCCACTACTTTATTCCCACTATTTTATTCTCCTTCCGCGTCCTCGCGAGCCGCAACCTTGCTATTATTTTATTTTTTTTTTTTGCATTTAATCATCGCAATGTTTCTCGTCATTATTACTTCTGACAATGACTCCTTTCCGGATATCGTTTGATCGATGATCTCATTTCCACAATCTCGCTTCGACGATCTCGCTCCGACGATCTCGTTTGCACGATCTCGCTCTGACGATCTCGTTTGCACGATCTCGCTCCGACGATCTCGTTTGCACGATCTCGCTCCGACGATCTCGTTTGCACGATCTCGCTCCGACGATCTCGTTTGCACGATCTCGCTCCGACGATCTCGTTTGCACGATCTCGCTCCGACGATCTCGTTTGCACGATCTCGCTCCGACGATCTCGTTTGCACGATCTCGCTCCGACGATCTTGTTTTAAGAATCTCACTCCGATGATGACATCATCGCCTCTTCATCTCTCATTCCCCCTTCTCTCATTTTCTCTTGACATTGACATCTTTGTCTCTCCTTCCATTTTCAGTACCTTCTCCTCTGCTCTCCTCTTTTGCCCCCATAGTATTACCTGATCTTTAAAATATAAACACCTGGTTTTGAAATATAACAACTTGCCTTTGAAATATAAATACCCAGATTTGAAATATAACAATCTGACTTTAAAATATAAACACTTATTTTTGAGATAAGCACTTGACTTCGAAATATAACCGTCTAGATTTGAATGTAAACTCCCGGATTTGAAACATAAACATCCGAATATGAGATTAAACTATGTAATTTCGAAATATAAGCATTTCGCTTTGAGATAAAACATACGATTTTGAAATATAAAACTTTGTTTTTAAATATAAACACCTAATTTTGAAATATATTCAGGAGGCTATGAAATATAAATACCCAAATTTAAGATGTAACCATCTAACTTTCAAATATAAACACGTAGCATTTGTGAAAATATAACTGGACGTGAAATATAAACAATTGGTTTTTCAATATAACCACCTGGCTTTGAAATATAGATAAAAACATCTAGATGTAAAATATAAATACTTGGTTTTGAAATACAAGTACTTGACTAAGATATATTAATACCTAGGAGATAAAACATATGGATGTGAAATATAAACACCATAATTTGCGATATAAAAACTTTGTTTTAAAAAATAAACACCTATAGTAACATGCGGGGATTTTTGCGCTGAGTTCATTAGTGACATGTTTTTAGATTTGACCGGTCAACACGTTTTTGATAAGTGGCGTGCTCTGGTTGGGGGACAGAATTGGGAGATTTTTGAAGGGGCAAGTGTTGGTTGTTTTTCATAAATGACCTATCGTTTTAAAGATCTTAAAGTGTACTTTCCAATGGTTCAACTTCATTTGAGTTCTATCCAGAGAGTTATTGCAGTTTTAGTGGAGATGGGTCAGTTTTCTGTATTCTCTCTTTAATTACGAATTTCTAGAGTTTCTGTTGGTTGTTTTTTATAAATGACTTACCGTTTTAAAGGTCTTGAAGTCTATTTTCCAATGGTTCAACTTTCAAGGCGTTTGGAGTTCTCTCTGGAGAGTTATTACAGTTTAGTGGAGAGGGGTCAGTTGAAATAGGGGTTGTTCTGTATTCTCTCTTTAATTACGAATTTCTAGATTTTTCTGTTGGTTGTTTTCTATAAATGACCTAACGTGTTAAAGTTCTTGAAGTGTACTTTCTAATGGTTTAACTTCCAAGGCATTTGGAGTTCTCTCCAGAGAGTTATTGCAGTTTTAGTAGAGAGAGGCCAGTTGAAACAGGGGTTGTTCTGTATTCTCTCTTTAATTACGAATTTTTAGAGTTTTATGTTGTTTTAGGCTATAAAAAGAGATGTATCATGTTGTTATGAGATGTAAGAAAGACACATAATATTATACTACAAATAAAGCTTGTCTCAAAGTCTTGTTTATCCACCACTCTATCTTTTATCTAAGTTAACATAGCTAACTGTTAAAGAATGTGTATTGCAGTCTTTGTACAAACTCTTCATAAATACTTCAAGAATGTATGTGAACTGGACATTATCTTCAATTTCAACAAGGTCATTGACTTTCTATATATTATTTGCTCTCTTGAATGTGGCAAAACTAGGCTTTCACTATGACTGTGTTGTGCTTTTAACACTGATTGCCATCTTGTTTACACTTTTCGTTGTTCAATTTCATAATTGAAGTATAAATTGAGATCTAAAAATATTTTATTCTCTGTCTGATTTCAAATTAGAGATATTAAAAGCTCAACATGCCGGTGCACCGTAGATCTACAGTGTCAAAAGAACAGTGTTTTTTTTTTTTTTTTTTTTTTTTGAGGGGTGGGGGGGGGGGGGGTGGGGGAGTTTGGTTTATTCTTTTTTTTTTTGGGGTTGGGTTTTTGCTAATTTTTTTGGGGTTTATTATTATTTTTGGTTTAGTTTGTTCATTTTTTTTTTGGTTTTCACTAATTACAATAAAATTTCAATGTTAGTATTAATATTTTTATTGTTACTTTTCCGATTCTTGAAAAATGCAATAGTTGCAATCTTTCTATTTATAGTGCTTTAAGTATTTTGTTTTAGGTTTTAATATATTTATAACTAAGCTCATAGGTGATGTTACTCCATGTATTTAGGAAATGACGTAAAGCTATCATGAGTTAGGTTCCATAATTTTTTTATATAAAAAATTTACCGGAGTTTTTCTATTTTTTTAATTTTTAGTATTTTTTTTTGTGTTTTGTAAGAGTTATACATAAAATAATGATTATGTTATCATATTGTATAATCGCTTCTAAGAAAATCTCAAACAAATACTGAAAAATTCTCAAAAATAGAAATTTTGTATATCCTATAAGTTTTGAACTTTTGATATAAAAAAACTTATTAAGCCATATAAATAAAAATTTAAAGGTGATTTTATATGTTTTTGAAGTTACGTCCGCATAAGGTCTATATGAGTTTGAGCTCATGATAATTTTACTTTTGCAATTATAACACAAATTAATATCGGTGTTTTTATATTCACCGCGCGGAGCGTGCTCACATGTCTAGTTAGGTATTAAAGTGCGGAGGTAATTAGGGCCTTAAAAGCAGAAGTGTACTATATTGGGTTCAATCAGCCTATTTTTGGAACTACACAGTTGCAGATTTGCATGGGGTAGTATTAGATAAATTAGGAGATTAGTTCATTTAGTTCAATCAGCCTAAAAAAAGGCAACAGAAGAAGGTTTCTACCAGTTTGTGCCGGTTCACGAGTCATCTTTTCCTGTACTTAATAGTGTTAGAGAAGATATCAAGAAACTGGTACAAGAGAAAACTATTCTTACTTATGAGAACTATGGTGTAAGAGACAAGATAGAGTTGCGCGAACCCATTGATGCAGTAAGGCTTCTACCAGCCTTCCGGAAAATTCTAAATAAGGCAACAGAAGAAGATTTGTCTATACAAGGTGCCTTTATTCATGGGTGGTCCATCTTGCACAGTTTCCTTGATTCTAAAGATTTTGATAGTGTGTTAGAATTTCTAGGAGTTAGGCGAGCTGAAGATTTTGATAGTGTGTTGGAATTTCTATTGAGAAGTAAATATGCATATTGTTTGATGCATCGTATTTTTATCTATTTATTTTAGGATTTTTACCTTTATTTTAGTTAAGAATTTTAGATTTAGTAGCAGATTAGTTAGTAGATGTTTAAATTTAAGTTAGTTAAGTTTTTGGGACCTAATTCGGAGAAGATGAACAAAAATAGGCGAAGAAGGACACATATTACACATAGTGCGGACCGCAATCTCGTGTGTGCGGTTCGCACTTAGATCAAAAACTGGAGCAGCTAAATCTGGGCTGAGCACAACCGCCGACAATCCAATTTTAGGGCAACCGACTCCCTGTTCCTTGGGGAGTACGGTTCGCACCTAAGGAAGCCAGATCGCAGGAAGGCCAAAATCAGACGGGACCTCTATTTTCTGGAGCAGTTTCAATTTAAGGTATCTAATTCTGTCCCTTGCTCCAGAAATTAGGAGTCGGTTCCAGAAGAAGGAAGGCTAAAACTGGGAGCATTCAAGCCTATATAATCATCATCCTTTGAAGAAGTCAAGTCAAGTCAAGTCAAGTGGAGAGTAGAGTTTATTGTGAGAATTAGTTATTGTAGTGTCTTTTAGTTTTGAGAGTTCAGTTTAGAGAGTCGATAAGAAGAGGGAGATTACTCGGAGAAGAAGGATTCAAGCGCCGACGAGTCTTAAACGTCATAAAAAAATATTCGGTGCTTTCTTCTTTAAGTTATTTTCCTTTTTCTTTAATCATGTTGTCTTTTGTTATGTTTGAGTAGTTGTCTTAGTTCTTAGGGTCTAAGATGATGTTTGTCTGTTTGAATCAATTGAATATCATGTTTTAATTGTCTATGATTTGAAGTTATTTTCAATATTGCTTTGAGCTTGATTATAATTGCATTTGAATTGCTTCTTGATTATTTGATAAGAACCTATAGATTAGGGCCCAATCTAGTTGGTTAGAATAACGTCAATTGAATTGAGAACTGATTCTTGTGCTAATTGGGTAGTTATCCAAAAGTAACCGAAATGAGAAATTGTGGTTATAACGAAAGTTAAACCTTACCCTTGAACAAAAGCAAATTGAATTTAGGTTAGAAATAATCCTAAAGATTTCTAATTAATCTAAAAGTGTTAAAAGTGCCAACAAACAAGAGTTGAGGGACTTGTAACTGCTTAGGATTAGTTGGGGATCGGTAACTCTAGTCAACATATCTGATATGAAATAAAACTGTTCTCTGTTTGTTCCTTGCGGACCGTAGTATGACAGACTGCGGAACGCACTTCCAAGTAACTGATAGGAAATCTATCTCTCGGACAGTTGTCTGAGAACTGCAGTTAACCACTGCGGATCATTAATCTGTAACTGAAAGAGAGGCGAAATTGTACATCCTGCGGACTGTACCTGACAAGTACGGACCACAGGCAGTTGATCCAGACAGCAAACTGATTCTGAAAACCCTGGGAACGCTTGTTTAGCATCTGTTTAAAGTCTTTAATTACTGTTATTTACTTTATTGCATCTGAGACCAATCTTGAAACAAAACGCCCCCCAAACTTTTATACAAAAAACACCAAAAATATTCTAAATAGGATTAGGATAGAATTTAAAGAATAGTTTAGAAGTAATTCCGTCCCTGTGGATTCGATCCCGACTTTATTGCAATAGATCGTACGCTTGCGATTGAGGGCATTATTTAGGGTAATTAAAAGCCTATACACTTTAAAGAGGTCATTGTTCATAAAGATACTGTTTTAAAATTTCTTATCAAGTATACAAATGCTCTTGACATCCCATTATTGCAGCCTCCTTATGTTGATTTGGCCGTTTTAAATGCCGGATTGACATGTGAGAAGGCCTTTTTGCTACTCAATTGGGTCAATCACTTGACGAGGAATTACAGTAGTTTGCAAAGTAGATTTGCAAGTAGTGTGCGTTGTGGTAGGTAGTTGAAGACCATTTCAGGTTTTGACAAGCCTGAAAATTGCTTTCTGACGAACAGGAGAAAACTCCCTCTCGTCTTTGAAATGACACAATCTTTACTTGGATTTTCTGTAATTGATGAGCAATGGAAAGATCTCGTCTTATGGTGATGCACTCAAACAGATAGGTGTGACCTTGGCCACAGAGCTTTGCTACACTTCCATCATCCGGCAATTTATTTTCCTGGGCAACAATAATGACAATGAGTAGCATTAGAATTGAAAGTGCGATGTGTTGCTGTTGATCGCAATGATGCTGAAAAGAAAATAACAGATGTGTTCAAGTCCATGCTTTCCTCTCCTAGCAGTCTTACTTGCAGAAAACTCTAGAAATTCGTAATTAAAGAGAGAATACAGAACCCCTGTTTCAACTGACTCCTCTCCACTAAAACTGCAATAACTCTTTGGAGAGAACTCCAAACGTCTTAGAAGTTAAACTATTGGAAAGTAGACTTCAAGACCTTTAACATAGTAGGTCATTTATAAAAAACAACCAACAGAAAACTCTAGAAATTCGTAATTAAAGAGAGAATATAGAGTGTCCCTGTTTCAACTAACCCCTCTCCACTAAAACTGCAATAACTTTCTGGAGAGAACTCCAAACACCTTGAAAGTTGAACCATTGGAAAGTAGACTTCAAGACCTTTACAACGGTAGGTTATTTATAAAAAACAACCAACAGAAAACTCTAGAAATTCGTAATGAAAGAGAGAATACAGAAAACTGACCCTCTCCACTAAAACTTCAATAACTCTCTGGAGAGAACACCAAACGCCTTGGAAGTTGAACCATTGGAAAGGAGACTTCATGACCTTTAAAACGGTAGGTCATTTATAAAAAACAACGAACGCTTGCCTCTTCAAATATCTTCATAAATCGGCAGCAGAATACAGACTAAGCCGCATTTTCAAAGTGCGGCTTAGCACTGAGGGTGAGCCGCACTCTGAGCCGCATTTTCAGAGTGCGGTTTTTGTATTTTTGTAATTTTGAGAAAACAGTTTTAAAGTGGTAATTTTGATTTTTTATTTTTTTATTAATAAAAAAAACCCGATTTGAGCACTTCGATATAGCAAGTGGACCATGCAAGTGGGAATTCAGTTCCGTTTATATATATGAGAGATCTTATCGATGAAAGTCAAGAGTCTAATCTTGATAATTGCACTGATCATCAATTGGGGAAAAATTAATCAGCATTTCAAAAGGAGTTATGCAGTTGGCAAGTTTGGATTGTTTATTCCCTAAAAAAGCTGCAACGATCCGTAAATTATGGAGTACGGATAAATGATGAGTTGCATGCCCCATGGAGTCCATATCTGCTACGATCTAAATCGGATTGGACGAACCAACAATCCTGATCCGATGATTGTGGATTTTAAGGAGGATTTTTTAAAATAATCTCAACCATTCAAAGTGGAATTGGAGGGTCCTCTGATCCAATTTGGATCGTAGCAGATTTCAGCGCATGCCCCATGTATCATAAAACCAAACAGAAATGGTAAATGAGTTGACTTCAGGAAAAAAAAAATAAATGAAGAAAGTGATGTCACCTTCCCTGATCAGATCCGGAAATATCCAATATAACATCAATTAAGCCCTCTACCTGTAGGTGTCAACCAAAAATATTCTTATCTGTATATGTGAGAGATGTTTTCCCAATTCTGTGTTCTTCTCTTCATGGTTTTACACTTGTTTCCCTCTTCTGTGAATTTTGTCGATGCAAACCGACTAACTGTTGCTTGTTCTGCTGTTGATAACTACACTGACGGAAGCATCTTCCAATCGAACCTTCAACAACTCCTCTCCTCGCTAAAAATTAGTGCTATAAATAACGGCGGTTTCAGTAACATCACTGTTGGTGATTCCAAGAGTTCGAACCGAGTATCAGGTGTCCTCATGTGCTACGGTGATAAAACATCAGACGAATGTGAAGCGTGCATCAACACAACAACAAAAAATATGACAGTAGCGTGTCCGTATAGCAAGCGTGCAAGTGTGATCGATGATCGGTGCTACCTGCGTTACTCCGACGAGAACTTCCTTGGTGTTCTCACCACCGACCAATGCTACTACGATTACTGGGCGGCCAATGCATCTAACCCTATCAACTTCAACAGAACCCTTTACAAGCTGATCAACACACTAAGCAATGATGCATCAAACACTCCACTTTTGTATGCTACAGGTTACTCTGCAGTCACAGGTTCAAATGAAACGGTTTATGCACTTGTGCAGTGCAGACGAGACTTGTCTGCTCAAGATTGCAATCAGGCAATCGCCGATGCCCTTAAATATACGCAGATGTTTAATAGCACCAGGCAATCTGCTGTTGTCTATCTGACTACTTGCTACCTCAGGTATAGTGTATATCCTTTTGATGTGAACATTCCTGCAGTGATCCGAGAGCAGCCTCCACCACCACTGTCGTCATCAAATTCTGGTTAGTAGTCCGAAGATGTGATTATTTCTTTCATTCATTTCTCTAACTATTATTCTGCGTGATGGTCCGTGTTTTGACCAAGGTGCAAGATATGTTGCAATGCATATTTTAGGCCAAAAGGTTTTCTCTCTTTGACAAATTAAACATATTTGATATGCAAGAAAGTGTTGGTTTGGCCTTTTAAAACAATTATTGAATTATTCAAATTCCAAATGTTTACTCAAGTGGCATAATTGAAAGCAACTTTTGGTGTTTTTTGTATCATATTTAAGAATGCCTGATACTTGCTTTTTTTTTTTGTGTAAATTTCAAAATTTATTTCTTGACAGGATCACACTCTAAAGTAATCATCATCGCTACGGTTTCCACATGCCTTGCTTTTGGGATTATTCTAGGATTTGTTATTTGGTTATGGGGAAGAAACAGAGACATTCACAACACAAACAGTAAGCATTTTGCTTTTAAAATAACAGAAAGTCGAGGTTACGCAAACAAAAAAGATGAGGAACTTGTTATAGATTTGGAATGTTATATCATTCACTAGTTGAATTTGTTTAATGATCAACACATTGTTTCATGCAATGATTAAAATCAGGTGAAAACTATTCAGAAGAGAATGGTATATTGAGTCAAGAAATTATACCCAGGAAAGAAATCCATCGTTTCGATTTGAAAACATTGAGAACTGCCACAAATAACTTTTCGAAGGAGAATTTGCTTGGCGAAGGTGGTTTTGGACCAGTATACAAGGTATGAGTAAGAAATAGCCAATCCCTTATTCTGTTTTCATGGCTTTGTCCATCCAAAAGTCTACCCATTCACCAATAGAAAAATCAGAAGAAACTCTATCTGATTTATTTTTGAATTTTACCAGAAACCTCTAAAGTGACTTGTTAAAAAAATTGGCAAGTTGTTTCCCTAACAAGTAAAAGGAGTAATTAATTTGAATGAACAGGTGTGAAAGAAGAAATAAAAATAAAAAAATTAAGAAAAGCAACTACTAGGTAGAAAAAAAAAGAAGCAAAATATAGCAAGTTGACACCGGTCCAGTTCCTGATTACGTGATGCACTGAACTGGTTGTAGTGCGCGCAGCTTATTATTCTTCTTTTCTTGTTGCAACAATCCTGGTTATTCTGTTGTTACTTACAAAAACAATATCTTGTGTATGTTCGATAGAAATCACATAGATGCACACCATGCAGCACGCTCATTAGAAAATCCGCTTCTAGGAACGGATATAGTCTAGATAGATTATTTTGAGGTAGTAGTCTGGAACTCTGCACAGATATGTTAATATATGTTGCATATTTTATAGGGAACTCTGCGAACTGGGGAAGAAATTGCAGTAAAAATGCTTAAAGAAAGTTCAAAGCAGGGGGCAAAGGAATTTGAAGCAGAAGTACGATCACTTGCAGCGCTTAAACACAGAAATCTGGTACAATTGGTAGGTTACTACAAGAATGGTCAGGAGCAATTCCTTTGCTATGAGTATCTGCCGAATGGAAGCCTCGCCAATCTCCTGTTCGGTAAAACGTTTTGTCATATAGTTACCATGTTAAATCTCACTACTGATTAATTAATTACTAAATACTGGAAGTATATATATGACTATGTAAATATGCTACTCAAATCACCATTAATTGTTTAAAATCTTAATTGATGAATCATTCATTGAACAAAACTTGCATTTTCAATTTCCAATATCATTTCAGCATCGTGATGTTATGTCACAAATAACCAGTGCCATTGAATATATATAATACGTACAGAATCAAATCTGTTTGCATAAGAACTAATTCGTTCTGGAACAGACAGTGGGAACCATGAAACACTTAGCTGGGACAAGCGGTACAAAATAGCCCAAGGTATTTCGTGTGGTCTCCGTTACGTCCATGAGGAATCAATATACAAAATTGTGCACCGTGATCTGAAGCCAGCAAACATATTAATTGACAAGAACATGAACCCCAAGATTTCAGATTTCGGTACTGCAGAGTTTTTCATCGACGAGTTGACTCATAAGTTCACAATGAAACCTATATGGACACGGTAAGTTTCGGCTTTTGGTGTCAAAGTAATCCTGAAATATTTTCTTATTCATTTCGACATGAAGCTGATGCAATAACTAAACTAAATAATTTGCAGTGGGTATGCGGCTCCAGAATATCAACAGTATGGAATATTCTCGTTTAAATCAGATGTATATAGCTTTGGAGTCATACTTTTAGAGATTGTCACTGGTCAAAAAATCAGCCCCCCTTATTCAAACACACCTCCTCTTCTAAGAAATGTAAGTTGTCTCATTGTAACTGTAATACTCAATCTGCAAAGCAAGTATATTGCTCCAGAATAAAAAATCATCCGGCTTCTGGAGAAGAATTATACATAAAAAAGAAGATATAATTGACAGCTATGATGTATGGTGTTATGAAAGTAAAAATTGGAAAATTGGAAGTCAAAAGAAACTCAATATTTGAAAAAAAAAAAGTAAATAACATGTTTAAATGGAGCATGCTTCCATATACTGACAACTCAAGGGAACTTGCTCGTTTCACAGGTTATTGCAAAATGGGTCGATGGAAGGATTGAAGAACTGAAGGACCCAAACATGGGCGAGGCGCCGATCAAAGAACTAACTAGATGCATCCAGATCGGTCTGTGTTGTCTCCATGACAAAGCTGCAAGAAGACCGACAATGGGGGAGATCGACCTGATGTTGCAAGGTTACATGGAAGTTCCACCAGTTTTGAGTGAGTGGCTGAGGAGTTGGATGGAGAACTTCAGCGCGTTAACTGAGACCGAATCGTATCAAACTCAACAATCTAACTAGATGCATCCAGATCGGTCTGTGTTGTCTCCATGACAATGCTGCAAGAAGACCGACAATGGGGGAGATCTGTTGGCACTCAAGCAAAATTTCAAATAAGAGTTTCAAATAGGAAGAGATGAAGAGAGACTATCTAAACTATTCTTATATTTCCTTTCATAACATATTACAATATCTACTGTGATACATGACACTAGGTTCCTATTTATAATCTACCAAAGTCGCAACCCAAAACCGACCATTACAATTTACAACTCATGTCTAGCTAAGACACACCTAATTAATGATAAGAATTCAATTTCAACTTTGGCACCCACCATTTTTGACTTCAAACATTTCTTTTTCACACTTATATTTGAGTTTAATCAACAAATTCCTCCCTTAAACTCAAATTTCTTCCATCCTTCATTCCGATCTTTGTCTTATAGTAATTGAATAGCTCCGTTGGTAGCGCCTTTGTGAAAATATCGGCCGCTTGATCACGACTTGCCTTGTACCTCTCTATTTTTCCTTGGGCATTTACCTTCTTTTTGTATACCTATTTAACTCCTATGGGTTGATGACCTTCCGGCAACTCTACCAGCTCCCAAGTGTTATTCTTTTCAATAGCAGTGATCCCTTCATCCATCGCAGCTTGCCACTTCTTATCTCTAATAGCTTGCTCAAATGTGATGTTCTCAGCATCTGCTATTAGACACACCAAGTGCACGTCACTTGTTGATTCGTATAGGTCTTGGAAACTTCTCATTCTTGGTTCTCTTCGTTCTTCATCATCGGATAAAAATGCATCAGTTTGAGTAATTTGCGGTGGAGTAGTTATAATTGTTGGAGCTTCCTTCACCTCTTCTTGAGGCATCTCTTCCATCGACTCCCAATTCCACGTGCTTTCTTCATTCACATGCACATCTCTGCTCACAATCACTTTCTTTTCAATCGGGTCGAATAACCTGAAAGCCTTTGTCTTCTCATCATATCCTATGAACACATATCTTTTACTTTTTTCATCTAGCTTTGTTCTTCTTTGATCTGGTACGTGCACGTAGGCCACACTACCGAATATCTTGAGATGTGACACAGTTGATTTGATCCCACTCCAAGCTTCTTGTGGTGTTAAATTCGTCAATTTTGCATGTGGACATCGATTTTGTACATATACGGCGCATTGTACCACTTCCGCCCAGAATTCTTTCGGCATATTCTTGCTTTTCAACATTGACCGAACCATGTCGAGAATGGTCCAATTCTTCCTTTTTGCTATACCATTTTGTTGAGGCGAGTAGGGTGCAGTCAAATATCTCTTAATTCCTTGTTCTTCACAAAAATTTGTGAAGGCAATTGACACATATTCACCACCTCTATCCGATCGTAACGCCTTAATATAATAGCCCGTCCTTTTTTCAACCATCACCTTGAACTTCTTGAAAGTTTCGAGTGCTTCAGATTTCTCTTTAAGGAAGTACACCCATGTTTTTCTCGAGAATATTCTTTGCACGATATTCTGCTCTTCTAGGAAATGAATTCCTTGCTTGTTTGCCGAGTACACATCCTTCACAAAATGATCTTGAGTAGTCCATGGCGGGTAGCCCGTGGACCATGCCTTTCTTAGCTAGTTCTCTTATGCCGTCTTGGTTCAGGTGCCCAAACTGTAAATGCCACAGCGAGGCTTTGTCCATCATATCGATCTTCAAACATTTCTCTCGCACGTTCCTCAAATTGAGTTTGTACATGCGATTCTTGGCCATTTCAATACGAGCAATTAAACAACCTCTTTTATCCTTCAATTGCATCGACCGGTCTTTCGTAAAAACCGAATAGCCCTTCTCCATAAGTTGCCCCATACTTAGGATGTTGCTTTTCATGTCCGGCACATAGTACACATTTTCTATTGTACTTTCTTTCTCATTATGGAAGAAACAAATTTTACCTCATCCTTTTACACCGATATTTGATGCATCACCAAATGACACATGTCCATCTTTAATATCTTGCATCTCCGCAAATAGATGTTTGCGCCCGCACATATGGTTGCTGGCACCGGTGTCTAGATACCACACTGTGTCGCTATCGGGAGTGGTATCATCATACGTCATCAAGAGGACACCGTCATCTCTTTCCTCTTGTGTCACGAGATTCGTGCTCTCTTCTACCTTCTTCAGAGATCTGCAGTTCTTTGCATAGTGTCCATATTTGCCGCAATTGTAACATTCGACATTCGGACAGTATGCATGGTCACCCCCTCCGTGACCGCGTCCTCTACCACGCCAATTATATTGACTTCTCTCTTCTTTATTTTGTTTTTCTTCCTGTTCATAGCCGCGTCCTCTACCGCGACCATATCCGTGACCTCCATAGCCGCCACAGCCTCGTCCTCGACCTTGTCCTCTCCCTCCTTTATCATTAAAGGAAACTTTTGTTTGCAAAGCTTGCTCTACGGGCTCTTGTTGGCTTCTCTTCATTCTCTCTTCATGCGCGAGCAATGATCAATTCAACTCATCGATCGTCATGGACTCCGTGTCTTTTGATTCTTCAATTGCTACCACCACATGATTGAATTTAGAATTGATAACGCAATATCTTCTCTATAACTCTTACATCTTGCATCTTTTCGCCAAGCCCCTTCATTTGATTCACTACTGCCAGCACTCGAGTGAAATAGTCTCCTATAGATTCACTCTCCCTCATCACAATCGATTCAAACTCACCCCTTAGAGTTTGTAGTCGTACCTTTTTTTACCTTTTCAGCTCCAACCACCGAGTTACGAAGAATTTCCCATGCATCCTTCGCTTGTGTCTCATTGGCGATCTTCTCGAACATGGCGTCATCCAACCCCTGATGGATGATACTTAGAGCGCCTTGATCTGCTTTTCTCTTCTTCTGCAAGGCACCTACTTGAGCTAGCGTAAGCCCCGCGTCATCTTCGGGATCTTCGAAGCCGTTCTCAATAACGTTCCAAAAGCCATAAGCGCTAATGATAGCCTTCATCCGCAGCGACCATTTATCATAATTGGTTTTGGTTAGAACTGGATATTGGAAGGAAATACTAGGAATTTTGGTGGCCATGTTAACCTCACTCTGATACCAATTTGTTGGCACTCAAGCAAAATTTCAAATAAGATTTTCAAATAGGAAGAGATGAAGAGAGACTATCTAAACTATTCTTATGTTTCCTTTCATAACATATTACAATATCTATTGTGATACATGACACTAGGTTCCTATTTATAATCTACCAAAGTCGGTTCAATCAACCAAAGCCGACATTACAATTTACAACTCATGTTTAGCTAAGACACTCCTAATTAATGATAAGAATTCAATTTCAACTTTGGCACCCACCATTTTTGACTTCAAACATTTCATTTTCACACTTATATTTGAGTTTAATTAACCTGATGTTGCAAGGTTACATGGAAGTTCCACCAGTTTCGAGTGAGTGGCTGAGGAGTTGGATGGAGAACTTCAGCGCGTTAACTGAGACCGAATCGTATCAAACTCAACAACCTATTGTACAGGATCGATCATGAACATTTTTTTAAAAATTAAATAAATAAAGTTAAAGAGAACAGGAGAAACTTCTACCTAATTTACAAATTATTCATGTCCACACGTACGGGTTTCGAATTTAGCTAGCTACTACCGAATTCACGGAGCATTGAAGTCACTTTTGACTGGATTCTGGAGTGCTTGTAGACTGTTGGATATTGATTGTCTATTAATTGATTGACGTTGTTTGTTGTTGACATGGTATTTCCAAAGGGTGGCTGCTATTTTC
The DNA here is from genome assembly GCA_030179965.1 of Cyperus esculentus. NCBI lineage: Eukaryota > Viridiplantae > Streptophyta > Magnoliopsida > Poales > Cyperaceae > Cyperus > Cyperus esculentus. The sequence goes on along the minus strand of JASGLE010000003.1, from coordinate 2,590,405 downwards.
GGGGCAGTTTTTACTATTTTGAGGGCTCATAAATTCTTTTTACCATCTATACCAAATTTACCCCTACACCTTTTTCTCTGTAGCCAAGCTCAAGAGTAATGCACCATTAATAACATTAATAACACAGTTAAGCTATTTACTTCAGAAATTCATTTTACGAGAAAGAGAGAGACAAAGATCGTAAATGATTACATTAACAATTTTTTAAATTAATTTTAGAATTCTTTTGCCCAATTCCGAAGAATGGGAATGGATCATATTTTATTTATTTGTTACGTAATATGTATCCATTATTAAAAATATTTTAAGATGATACTTAAATTTCTTTCCAGCTTTCCTATGGTTGAGACCAATTTGTTACTACAAACTTAGAATAAGATGCTGTTACCGTTAAAACAATTCTAATATTTTATATTGAGATACATCACGCTGCATCGCGAAGCAAAATGTGTTTTGCTTCGGCATCAAAAACTCATATTTTGCTTGCATCAAAAACTCATATTTCCAAAAGTCAAATAACCAACCAATTTGTATAACATAATCTACATATTGAAATCATTCAAAATACTAAATTTTATAATTTTTATAATTTTTTTTTAGTTTTTGTAAAAATAAATACCTTTTGACATCCAAATGGTATTATTTTAATATTATTTTTAGGTCATATCTCAAAAATCATTAAAAATAATTAGAAAAATTCTAAAAATTGTAAAATTTGGTATTCATCTATATTTCAATATGTAGAATATGTTGGTACAATTACATTTGACATTTATAGTTTTGTTTCTAAAATTTTGATAACGGTGAAGCACAAATCACTTTAATTCGCGGTGCACCGTAAGCTAAGCTAGCTCATTTATATATTATATAACGAAGCATTTTATGTTGTATATACGAAGTAAATTTCTATTTTCTTTTATTTAATTGTAAATCCTACTGTGTGGAATTTAAAAAACAATGAAAACATAGGATTCCTTTTGTTTTTTGTGAGGTGACAGTTTTCGTATGAATTTTAATTTTTTTTTTCAGTTTGAACTTTTCTCGAATATGATGACAAGTTTGTTGTAAATTAAAATGCTCTCTAATATCTTTATTGAATTTCATTTTTATGTGATAAAGTACTTTTGTGATAAACTAAAATATTCTGTATTTTGTAATTCACTATGAAATATATATATAGTAACTAATTTTGCTGAAATATTTTTACCTTATTTTTTATTTGAATAGGCAGTACTGTTCATTATATATTAAAGTACTATATATATCTTGTATTTCATTTTACGCAAAATATGAAACTGATTTAATATTTGTTGAAATATTTATTTGGCTAAAGGTAAGGGAGATGTGAATCAATTTAATATGAGACAATTGATCTATCACGGTCACTAGCGTAAGCCAATTCTACGTTAATTGTTTTTACTTTGTTTAAATGCAATTTAATGTCATAATCAACTGCATTCATACTTGAGAGCGTACATTTGAGTTGGAGTCAAAATTAGAAGTAATTAATTGAGGACAAAATAGGGATTATGAAAGAAATATCTCTCTCTGCCCTCAAAATAGTATTTTGAGATCTCAATTAAATAAATAGAAGCTAGTCTTTTTAGTTAAATATTTTGCCTTTCATTTTTAAATTTTAAACAAAAATATTGTACTGTAATTATAATATCAAAGATTTTGGTGCGACTAAATACAAAAACATGTCGAAAAAAAATAATTAAAATTATTTGTTGAAAATGAACAGCTAATTTTGAACAAGTGCTCTATTATTGAGTTATGACATGTATCATTTGACAAAAATTAAAGTTTGTTGGTCATTAATGTTAAATTCATTTGATATTAATTTGTTAGAACTTAAAAGTATAAAACAACTCTACATTAATCAAATCAAATTTAATTTTGTGATCTACGTGCATATTCAATAAAATATCTAAATTCAAATTGAAATTGATTTATAATTTCAAAATAATCGAGAAATAATCTGCAATTTGAGCTTTTAATTACTTACATGATATTCTATTTTTAAGAGAGTATAAGCTATTATCTTTGTCCAATATTATTTTCTATGCAAAACTTCTAAAGCGCATGGAGCCATGGATACATTGCGTGGTATTGTGAAATTTTGTCTAAGTTAAAAAGTGTGTATATATATTATATTGTCTTTAAAACTTTTTATCTTTATATTTTATTAAGAAGAGATTGTTCAAACTTGTTTAAATATTATCGGCAATCTACTTTTATTTTTTTTTTGGTCAACCTAATAGACAAACAAAAGAATCCTTTTGCCGTGTAGAAATGATGTCTGAGCTCGGTTATATATTTTTGTGAAAGATTATTAAATTTTTTTTTTAAGAAAGAATGATTTCATTATTATATTTTTTTAATTGTATAATGAGATTTACTACAATTTAAAAACAGGTATAATTTGACATTTATAGTAGTCACATCGCATGTGTCATAAATTGACACAATATAAGCTTCTATATAATCAAACATTGAAGCAACAAATGATTGAATAATCTATAATAAAATAGTACATGCAATATATACATAAAAAAAAAAAAAAATAGACTCACACAGTGGCCGAGTGTGTACTGGTTGTATGCATGTAAATGTGCGTAACTCATATTATAATAATCTCATAGCTCAAAGGTATATAGACGAGTAAAACTACCGTGTTCACAAGCTCATGGGGCCTCCCGTAAGCTTAACACAAAAAACATATCAAATCACATTTAAATTTTGATTTATATGGCTCAATAAATTTCGTTATATCAAAATCTTATAGCATGCAAAAAATTTTCATTTTTGGAGATTTTTAAGTATTTATTTCGGATTTTTTAATAGCAACTATATAATATTAATAAAATAATCAAAGTTTTATATGTAACTTTTAAAAAATCCGAAATAAATACTTAAAAATCTCTAAAAATGGAAAATGTTTACATACCACATGATTGTGATATAAAGAATTTATTGAGCTATATAAATCAAAATTTGGATATGGTTTGATACGTTTTTTGTGTTAAGCTCACAGAAGCCTCCCGTGAACTTACGAACACACTAGTTTTACTCTATAATCTATATAAACCACTAGTGTAAATGCAGCACTGGATAGTCTTTTTTGTTTTTTTTTGTTTTTGTTGGAATGCGTACCAACAAGACATTAACTCCTCTCCAAGCTAATATGAAAAGATAATTAATGTGGGCAAAATTGGTATTAGGGGGGAAAAAATTCTCTTAGCCCTCAAAATAGCAATTCATGCCCTCAAAATAGCACTCCCCTTTCCGAAGATACCGGTTACCTTCTTTTCTTCCTTTTTTTTGATTATTCATGTATATAATTCACAAAACATTTTGTGCCTTTTGAGTTGGGTAGTTAATTTTTAGTAAAGTCCATTGTGATATAGAACTTAAAACAAAAACTTCTAATAATTGACTCAAATTTCTTTCTTGCGTGTTTTTAAACCATCAAATCAGTATTATATGACAATAATAATTAAAAGGTTTTGTGCAACTAATTTTTTGGTCTATGAAGTAATTCTTCTGGGAGCAATGGAGCATCAAATTAAATTCTTTGTTTATTTCGTTGTTTTGGAAGGTAAAGATAAGAGTAAAGAGTCTAAGCTATCTATTTATAATGCCCATGAAATCATTGTATTTGACATTAGACAAAAGTCTTGTTCTCTTATTACACAAATTATTTTACATTTTTTATTAAGGACACCGCGGTTTCCATTAACAAAACGATACAATTTCTTTTTCAGAGGAAAGCAGGGAAGTTGCTAAAGATTTTTGCATAAAAAACGAAACAGAAAAAAAAATTAGGAAAAATATAAAATGCCACGGGTTTTGTCACCCGAGTGCCCCAATGACTTTGGGGGTCGGGAGGTCGACTGTGTGGAATCCGCATATCAGTAAGTGGGGGATGTCGGGGGCACAACCCGTGGCATTGTATCGGCGTCAAAAAATTGTATCTTCGGACTGTATTTAGTTACAATATTTAATCTTTTGACCTGGCTAATGACACTACTACTTGATTTACCTAGCCCATGTCTTTCCTATCAAACTCTTTCAACCAAGGGACAGAAAAGGAGGCATACTTTGATTGATGACAACTAACAAACAAAGGAATATCTCCTCGTGACATGAATGCATACAACACCCAACCACTCAACCTATTTCTTGGTGACTTATACCTAGAATCATAAATTTATTTCTCGTGCTTCTCAAACGAACGCAAATTGCGTTTTTGCGTTGCGTTTCGTTTGCATAAATCGCAAAACGCAACGATTTTTGGTGCCGTTTGATCAGTGGCGGACCTTCAATGTAATTCAAGGGGGGGCGAAAAAAATTGATTGTTTACAATTACTTAATTTTTTTTTTGTTGTCTATAACACATGTACCCAATAAATAACTAAAAGAATCAATTAAAATAAAACTATAAAAAATAAAGGCAAAAGGGCCTTAATAGAAATTCCACACAATTTAATGAAAGTGTTGGGTCCACATCAATATACCATTCCTCTTCACAGGATAATATAATTTCATTGCCAAATTTCAAGCAACAAAGAGACAGAATGAGCAAGGGGGGCCAGTTTGGTAATCTCAACCAATCTAACCTTGAAATTTGTAGCAGTACTCGTAAACTTTTCAATTGTTAGGGGGGGCAACTACCCTGGTTGACCTCTGAAGAGGTCCGCCTCTGCGTTTGATCAACGCAACGGAAAACGCAATTGGTCAGCGTCATTTCGTTTATGTTGCATATTTCGTGCAAATTCTACATATCTGCTATATAGTAGATTGCAGAGGAGCATTGGGAGGTTTTGATTAACTAGGTTGACATTTAGTTAAGTTGTTATCTGTTATTTATTTGTATTGTTGGCCTGTTGGCTATATATTAAGCATGAAATTAGTTGTGACTTATGAACATCTGATTTTTGTGATTTTTTCATGCTATGTTAAGTTATTGGCTATGTAATTTTGTGTTAGAGATGGTGTTGTAAACTTAAAACATGTAAGATAAGTTATAACTTGACTAGTTAGCTATTTGATTCGTGTTATATCATGTTATATGGTGTGAAAAAAATATATGCAGGTTTGAAAATTTAGTGCAACTCGACTGTTATTATGATTTTTATGTATTTATTTCCATTTTTCATACAATAATATACAAGTTTGCCTCTCAAAAAAAAATTGTACAAAAATTTGCGTCTTTGAACGCAGTTGCATTTCATTTCGTTGAATATAATGCAGAAGACGCAATAAATTTTGTTTTCATTTAGTTAACGCAACGCAACGCGCAAGGAATTTTATTTGCGTCTGTTGAACGTAACGGAAGACGCAAGAGTCTATTTGCAACGGAAGACCCCTACTCACAAGGGAAAAGGCCCCGACCCTGCGGTAGATACCCCCCAGGAATACGAATTGTTATCATCTGACCTGCTGCACGGTTGCCCGGCAGAGAGAGAAAGACACACACACCGAAGTGGGGCCCACCGAACCGAGCTCCTCTCTGTCTTTCTCTCTCTGCCGGACAACCGTGCAGCAGGTCAGACAATAAGCACTCTACAAGGGAGACATATATCTTGCTCTCCCTACCTACCAGCTGTGGAAAGTCCTTTGTGCCTGAAAACCGCCATTAATACAGGACGGCTCCCTATCAACCTCCGTGAAGAACCAATTCAAAGACCCTATTTTCGATCAAATGCAAAACATTGCTAAGCTTATCAAACAGGAACCACAGATCCTTACACAGAACAGGAACCAAAGTTCCTGCTTCTTTCTCCGAAAATGGAGTGACATTGTGGTTGCTACTTTCTCGTCGTGGGAATCTATGAACTCTCAGGTATTCCAATAGGAAAGAGGAGTAGGAAATACTAGAGTCAGATGTTCAATGAGAGCTAGCTGTCAGAGTAGGAATCAATCCTCAATCCGTCCGAGTGTAGAGGAAAAGAACTCTGTCAAATCTGTACAAGTCTGGCCTCAGTCACTGTTTACTTTCTTATTATTTCATATTTTCAAACTTTTTACTCTCTAAGTTGTGTTTAATATTATACCCTACCTCCTAGAGCTTAATCATGCATCTCTTGTAGCATGCACCTTTTCTCTCCAACCATTAGCAGAGTACAATTTGTGGGCCATCTTAATTATTATTCAATTTATGGTCAGCAATATGACTTGACTGACTTCATAAATATACGGTCTACCAACCAGGCACTAAGCAATTTCCTTGGCTAGTTCAGGAAAAGTACTTACAATACCCCCATAATTTGTCAGCACTCAGGCTATATAAATAAGAACCTTCATTTCTAGGAGTACAGATTCTCAACAAAACAAAAAAAAATATATGTGTATTCTTAATTTCATATCTGAGAGATGCTTTTTCAATCCAATTCTCTTCTGTTCAGGGTCTTCCTCCTCTTACTCTCAACTGAAATTGTTGTCCAGGCAAAGAGTCTAATTAATTCTTCTTGTCCTCTTGATGATAGTTACACTGACGGAAGCGTCTTCGAATCAAACCTTCGAGAACTCCTCTCTTCGCTCAAAATTAACGCCATCAATTCTGGTGGTTTCAGTAATCTTACTGTTGGCGATCCCATGAGCGGGAACCAAGTATCGGGGGTCCTCATGTGCTACGGTGATAAGACACCAGATGAGTGTGAAGCATGCATAAACTCAACAACAGCAAGCATGACTCAAGTGTGTCCACATAGCAGAAGGGCAAGCGTAATCGACGATCGGTGCTACCTACGCTACTCTAACGAGAACTTCCTGGGCATTCTTACATCCGATCAAGACTACTATGATAAATGGATTGCCAATGCAACTAATCAGTTGAGCTTCAACAAAACCCTTTACACGCTGATAGACACACTAAGCAAATATGCATCTAATGCGCCGTTCTTGTATTCTGCGGATTACTCAGAAGTGTCAGGTTCGAATGAGACTATATATGCACTTGTACAGTGCAGAAGGGATTTGTCCGCTAAAGATTGCAATCAGGCAATTGCTGATGCCCTCCAGTACACGCAAAAATTTGGTAGCATAAGGCAGTCTGTAGTTGTCTATCTAACATCATGCTACCTTCGGTATAGTGTATATCCTTTTGCTGTGACCATTCCAGCAGTTATGCGAGAGCCGCCGCCGCCACCGCCAATGGCACCATCTTCTGGTCAGTCGAATGTAAATTTATTCATCTATTTTTTTTTCCATTCATTTATTATAAATACATGCTGCAATAGTCCAAGTATTGACCAAGATACAACTTGATAGATTGTAGTGTATATTGAAGGGGAAGAAGGTATACTTTTGGGAAATTAAAGCATTTCCAGATCAAGGGAAATATTATTTTTGCCTTCTAAAAACTGTATTCTACAAAAATTTGCAGAAAATATTTTTTTTTTGCACGCAACTGATAGCAATTTTTTATGTTTTTGGAACTTTTTTTTTTTTGCAGGCTCACACTCGAGAGTAATTGTGATTGTTGTGATTTCCACAAGCCTTGCTTTTGGTCTTATTTTAGGATGTATTATTTGGATATGGAGAAGAAGAAGAGAGAATAGCAACAGCACTAGTAAGTATTTACTTTAAAATTAACATACGAAAGTTCAAGTACACATAAAAAATGTTGAGAAACTGATCATACTGAATATTTGGAACATTAACACGGTGGTTTCAACTTTGTTTAATGATCTTTGCATGTAATGATTAATCAGGTGAAAAATATTCTGAAGAGAATGGGATATTGAGCGATGAAATTATTCCCAGGGCGGAACTCCATGTTTTCGACATGAAAACACTGATTGCTGCGACAAATAACTTTTTGAAGGAGAATTTGCTCGGTCAAGGTGGTTTTGGACCAGTTTACAAGGTATAATTAAGAATCAGCGAGTCCCTTCCTGTTTCCAAAAGTCTTCCCGTTTATGCCACAACAAACAACTTCTATCACAGAAAACACAACACGCCGCCCAACCCTCCCTCTTTTCTTTATTTCATTTTCTGGTAAAATTCCTGGTACACTTACCATATATGCAAAAAGCAAATTAATTAAATAAGATTAAACAAAATCTTCAATTAAGGCCAGCGCCCTATCTTAATCCTTTCTTCCGTCTAATTTTTTATATTCAGCACAAATCTTAATCTTTACACAATAGGTTATAAATCAAGTACTGTGCCTCCTTTATGCCAGCCTGCTGGGACACCTGACAGGAGTCAGATTCACCACACTTCATTAATTAGAAAACCACCTTCCAGGATGGTTACAAAATGAACCAACAAAATTTGGACTAATTAGATGTGTTATAAGAAAGGAAGGTCATGGAGATGCTACATATTTGTTAGGGAACCCTGCGAAACGGGGAAGAAATTGCAGTTAAAAAGCTTAAAGAAAGCTCAAAGCAGGGAGCAAAGGAGTTTGAAGCAGAGGTAAGATCGCTTGCAGCACTTAAACACAGAAATCTGGTACAATTGGTAGGTTATTACAAGGATGGTCAGGAGCAACTCCTTTGTTATGAGTATCTGCCTGATGGAAGTCTTGACGATCTCCTTTTCGGTATGTTTGTTTTGGAGATATATATATATATATATATATACAATTTAACACATCGATTCATTTGATTGTGATGCTTTAACTGAGAATAAGCTTTTGTTATGAATATCTGCCTGATAGAAGATCGCAAATTTGAATCCCGAATGAGAGGTCTTTATGAATATTTAAGAATTTGATACGTTAGACTCTCAATCTTATCTCAAAAAAAAAAAAAAGATAGTTGGTGCTATTGAACCTAATTCAAAATTAATAATTAATATGCGTAAGGACCAATTATTGCAGGAACAGACAATGACAACAGTAAGGCACTTAACTGGGAAACACGGTTCAAAATTGCCCAAGGGATTTCATGCGGTCTACGTTATGTTCACGAAGAATCTATATACAAAATTGTGCACCGAGATTTGAAGCCGGCAAACATATTACTTGATAGAGACATGAATCCAAAGATTTCAGATTTTGGTACTGCTGAGTTTTTCATCGACAAGGTGACTCATAAGTTTACCACAAATCCTATATTGACACGGTAACTTTGGACCTTTTTTTCTTCAAATCATCCTAAAAATAAGCCGTATCTTTCTTTAAATAGTCATAGAGTAAATTGAATTCCAAATGTTAATTTGCAGTGGATATGCAGCTCCAGAATACCATCAGTATGGAAAATTCTCCTTTAAGTCAGATGTATATAGCTTTGGAGTCATACTTCTAGATATTGTCACAGGCCAAAAGAGCAGCCCCCCGGACCAGAATACACCTTTTCTGATTAAAAACGTAAGTTTACTCGGCCTTTTTGTTTGCAAAACTCAACAATCTTTAAAAATGTTCCTAATTAAGACCGAACTAATGTTCATTCAGTTTGTGAAGAAGAAAAAATAATTCAAGAAAATTTTGTAATTAAATTAAATAGTCGACGATCTCTCTGTGCAGGTTATTCAGAGCTGGGTCAAAGGAAATATAGAAGAACTAATAGACCCAAGAATGGGCGAGGCACCAATCGAAGAGATAAAGAGATGCATACAGATCGGTCTGTGTTGTCTGTATGACAATGCTTCGAGAAGACCGACCATGGGAGAGGTTGATCTCATGTTGCAAGGTTACATGGAAGTTCCACCTATTTTGGATGAATGGCTGATGAGTTGGATGGAAACTTTCAGTTCGTTAGAAGAGATTGATTCGTACCAAACTCAACGGTACATCATGGGATCATGATTCATGTACGTACAGTTCATGTATCGCCCAGAAAAAGAAGATAGAAAATGTAATGAACAGAGAGGGAAGTTTCTACATTCATAATCTTAGCAGGTCGATCTTATGTATTCTTTATCTATGTTTAATTCATGCTAATTGAATTCCGAAACAAAAACAGACAGTATTTGTGAATGAACAGTATAATTCTGTGCAATTAAAGGTGTTCTAAGAGGGGAGCATGTACAAACAGGTGGAACCCCGTGCCGAAGGGATCCATGTCAGGGGACCAAGGCACAATAGATTAATTACATTTCTAATGATAGATTATAGATTTACTATGTTTAATTAATAAAGAACTTCTGCTTAAATGCTAATTGTAGATCGAGGATGGACACGTGGTACGCAGATGAGTTCGTTGTGGTTCATTAATGAAAAGAAAATAATGGGATCAAGTGTAAGTACACAACATGACCCCTCTTTGTTAACACTATCCAATACAAATGTTTAAGTTCGATCTGTGATCCTTTCACCGACCAAAAGATAAATTAAACTACTCAAAATCATTAACTCCAAATAATCTATTCATACTCAGGAGATCCAAGATTTAACCAATTCAAAAATAATAAAATATTAATAATAAACTTATTCCTGTTGTTAATTAAGAAGCTCTGACAACAGTCATGTGTCCATAAAACTTACAGTTGACTTTATTTATACACAAGTAGTCAAATTTCCATGAACTACTAGCAAAATCATAGTACTCTCAAAATCATATCATTCAACTCAAGTAATATGCAAATGGATACCTTGTTTCTGCTCCTTACCTCATACGCATACATTCTGCTTCTTAACTTGCCTTTCTCATCTGCTGGTGTTTGTTCATGCCCTGACCAAAACTCCAACACTACTACTGACACCACTTTCCTAAAAGATCTCAAACAATCCCTCGGAGATCTAGCCCGAAACAAGCCGCAGAACAACTACACCTACACCTACAATGTGACGTACGGGAAGGCCCCCAATCAAGTCTACGGCCTCGCAATGTGCTATGCTGACGCCAACGTATCCGCGTGCAGCAGCTGCCTGATTCAAGCATCTACCAGTATAATCGATTTCTGTAACTCGACGGATGGCGGAATTATTTGGTACGATGCATGCATGATGCGGTATTCAAATGTGGCGTTCAATTCCAGTGATAATTACACACTACTGGTTTCCGAAGCGAAAGGCGACAGCAGCGAACCGGAAAATTTGAGGAAGCCAGAAAAGTACAGAGAAGCTTTCCAGCAACTGATCAACGGTACTTTAGCCACCAATGCATCTAGATCGGTGTTGAAAGTGGCGGCCGGAATACAAAGGTACAAGAAAATCAAAGACATGTACGCACTAGTTCAGTGCGCAAGGCAACTTCCGCCGAATGATTGTCGAAGATGCATTGGTGCCTTAACCGGTTTCATATTGGAGTCGATTGATAGCAGCATTCTGGTTGTCGATGATATGAGCTTCAAGGCACCGAGCTGTTATGTTCGGTATGCAATTCGCCCTTTCTACGTGAGACCCGAAGCTCGTGCGCCATGGAAGAGTACCGGTATGTACACTTATTTTTCCCCCTCCCTGTTATTTCATTCTGTATGTTATTTTTTTTATTTTTGACTTTTTGTAGATATAAAATCAAACAAATTATATGAATTCAAGTATACAAAGTACAAACAATTATAAAAACTTCTAGTGTGACTGTTAAGTTCGTCTCTTGCTTAACAAATTAAATAATTTCCCTACTTTCTAAATATTTGTAGTACGTTTAATATGTTAATCTATAAATTTATTTTCCTAATTTAGTAATAAAATTAAAATATTTTTCTTGAGTTCTAATTGTCGAATTAATTTCTTATTGTTGCAGGCAAGCGTTTGAGGGAGCCTCTGACTATCAATATGTTCATCATCATTATCGGTGCCTTGGTGGTTTTAGTTGCAGACATACACATTTGAGGAAAGATCGAGACAAACTACAAAAAGGGGAAGATTTTGCTATAACAACTTGTATATTGTAAAACTCACTCATTACAAAATTAGTTAATTATATCTACTTCTTTATCTGATTTATTTATAGATAGTTTTTTTTTTTAATAATTTTGATCATTCGAATAAAATAGATATGTTGTCAGATTATCATTTGTATTACAGATTTACAATTTTGGGGATATATATGGCTTTTGAGAAACAACTGTGTATTTAATGGTATATCTCAGAGTAGTTGCAAATTTTATTTGCAAAGTTCTTTTCGATGTGGTATATATTGGCGGAAGAAAGGTTTAAGAGTGGTTCTTCTATGGATCACTTAAGTAACCTTTCATTTTGAATCGAACGGTTCTTATCAAACATGTCTATTTAATTGTATCTAAAAGACGTATTGCAATCGATTCATGACCATCCGATTAAGAAAAATGAACGATCCATATTTCATCTAACTCATAGCAGAATTAGCCCATATGACGACCATCCGATCACAAGAAATGAACAGTCCATATTTGAGGGATTTTTTTATTAATAAAAAAATAAAAAATCAAAATTACAAATGTATAAACTATTTTTTTTAAATTATAAAAATAAAAAAACCGCGATTTTTTATTAATAAAAAATAAAAATCAAAATTACAAATGTAAAAACTGTTTTTTTTAAATTATAGAAATAAAAAAACCACACTCTGAGAGTGCGGCTTACCTCTGGACTTAGCATCAGACTTTCCATTTGATCTTCTCTAGACTTTCTATTCTAATTCTCCCTTTCCACTTGCGCAGAATGCCATGATGTCTCAGTCGGTGCCTTATACTTCAAAAAATGGATTTCTCTCTCTTTTGTCTCTCTATTTCTCCATCTCAGCTGTCGGCAATTTTACTTCGAACAAGATGTTTGTGTTTCAAAACTTATGTCTTATATATGCTTGAAAACTCAATACATGATCATGATGTCAGCCCCATATTGTCTGTTGTCGAAGGTCTGATGCTAAGTCCAGAGTTAAGCCGCACTCTGAGAGTGCAGTTTTTTTATTTGTGTAATTTAAAAAAAACAGTTTTTACATTTGTAATTTTGATTTTTTATTTTTTATTAATAAAAAAAACCCCATATTTGATCCAATAATTAGCCTATTTTAGTGGTAGCACACGCATCTTGAATAAAAGCCCATAACTAAAGCAATATTTGGTCCTACGGAGGTTTCATGTCCAGGCCTTGCCTAGCTACAGGTAGAGATGGTAGAACCCGACCCGACCCGACCCAAGAAATCCGCCCGACCCGGCATTTTTTAGAAAGTCAAACTGACCCGACCCAACCCGACCTGGCCCAAAACGGATCCGACCCGAGATCAAGTAGCACCCAATCCAACTCAAATCAATATATGATCCAAAAAAGTTGATATTAAAATTGATCCGACCCGACCCGCCCATCACCCGACTTGACCCGACCCTAGATATTCTACAAGGTCAAACTGACCCAACCCACCCGACCCGAACCCGACGACCCGCCCGCTTGATTTGCCACCTCTAGCTACAGGTATGTTCTATGGAATCTGGCCTCAATACCAGCCTTTGGACCCTTCAAGTCGACAACCTAAGAATCTTAGTATACAGAAAGATGGCCAATATTTTGCTTTGAAACATTGACAGTAAAACGACGGAATGATATATATATATATATAGCGGAAACGTACGAAAAGTCAGTTTTACAGGATCTGCTGAAACAATAACTATTAATTAACAATATTTTGTTTTGTGTTGAAGATGAGTGCATATATATATGCCTTTATTTATTTGGTGTTTCAATTAGCAAGCGCGCAGCACTAGGCTTCAAACAAGCTTCAAAATAATACAGATTATAGAGCATGCATCCATCTCCACCAGTGCACACAGAGTAATATTGCAATAATCCCTGTTCATTGTTCAACTTTGAAGTTGAAGCTAGTATTCTTCAAATGGATGGTACATGAGCCACTAGAAGCAACAAGGCAACAATTACGATTGTAAATATGTGAGTAGGAATGAGCTCCCTTGACTGCTTGCCTACAAGAATTCAAAATTTGGAAAGAAGTTCACAATGAGAAAATTGTAACTGCAAGAATAATTAGTCGACGAGCCCAAAATTAGGCAATTAAAAGGAAGCATGTAAGAAATGTAGTTTTGCCGTTGTTTATTTATGTTTGGAGTGCATTTGATTCATTTTGAATCTTTGATAATAATTTTGATGATATTTGCTCACCGAAATTTTTGAAAATTCTAAGTGCCTATACATTGTTGGCAATTTAAAAAGAAATCAACCAAATCATCTAATTATACCCAATATGATACCTAGCTTATAATTATGTTATGTCTCTTATCCTGATATTTATGTCGACAGTCCTAACTGAAGAAACATATATAAGAAATGGGGATGACAGGAGTTGACAAAATCAATCCCATTTTATCTCCCAAAAAGAAAAAAAAAAAAAAAAGGAAAGAAAAGTGAGAGAGAAGGGACGAGAACGATTAAACGTACCGGTATTTGTCCATGGCGGATGCGCGTCTGAAATCACATAGAACGGGTGCAATGCATATCTCACATAACAACTCAGCGTTCTGATCGTTGTCTGATCTTTAAAGACCGAATCGTCTCGCATTAGGTTTTCGACTCCAACAGCGGTCAGCTTGTGAATGCATCTCGTGCATTCATCTGCCGGAAGTTGTCTCGTGCACTGAACAAGTGTGTATATCTTCCCATCTGGTACGCAGTCCGTTGCACCAGCCTCCATTCTCAGAGGCGATTTCGATGCATTGGCTGCTAAATCTCCAGTGAGTTGCTGTAAAGTTTTTATGAATTTTTGTGGGTCTGCTAATTTCTGATTGTTAGCAGATTTCGACTCGGAACTGATCGCTCCAAAGTCATTGCTGGCATTGAAAGCGGTATCTGAATAAGCGATCACGCATGCGTTATTCACAGAATCTCCTCGCTTTCTTAAGGCACAACAAGCGGTCATGCGTGCGGACACTTCAGACAGGCAGCCATTGCATGTGGATAAACTGGCATCAGCATAGCACATTGCCAAGCCGTAGACTTGATCGGGGGCCTTGCCATATGTCGTATTGTAGGTGTAGTTGTTTGCTGCTGCGTTTCGCGGAAGATCTGCGAGAAGGTGCTCCAGATTGGATTGGAAAGTGCTTCCAGTAGTGTAGTTTGGTTCATGGCAAATACAACTGCTAATTGAGAATGGAAAGTTAAGAAGCAGGATGATATGTGAAGTCAGGATGAGAAACATGGAAGGGAACTGCATTTCCTTTCTTTGGAATTAAAGGTTTGCTGAGAAAAGTAAAACTTATAATACTTATAATACTTGCAAACATAAGTCAACTATTCATGTTATCTTGTCTGTTTTAAATTTTAATTTTAGTCGACAGTTTGGAACAGAGATTTAGCAAATCCATTATTAAAATATGATTCATTTGGAAATAATCACGATGACTTTGGTTTCTCTTGTGTTTGTGCTGGTTTATTCCCCTTATATATTGTGTTACATCTGCCCATGTAATGAAAAATAAAAACATAAAAAAATTTATACATATAGAAATTGTTAAAATCTTCAACAAATCAGTTATGAGATAAATCATAAATATAATGAAGCATAATAATAAAGCTGTATATATGCCCCTTGTTGGGTACATGTGTCCATGTATAGAAGAAATAAACAATAATATAAAATCCATACATATATTGTTAGAATCTTCAGCATATCAATTATGCAATAAACATAATACAATAGAGATAAAATCAAATTAAAATAATATTTACAAATAATTAAACTTGTATAATTTTGTTGCTGGCGTAGACGCGTAGTATCAAGTATATATATACTGCTATAACTGAATTTTGCTCTTTGAGGCTTTCACCCAAGTTTTTGTCAAACTAAAGTGTCATGTAGTGCTCCTTTCTTCTCAATTCCTAATTGCCCACGATATATAGGAATAAATTAATTCGAATATATATATAAATTTGGAGTTTCCTAGAGAATATATATCGAATATCCATCCTAGCTAGCTTGACATTATCCATACTAGGGCTATAATACAGTATCAAATAAATAATACAAATTTTATATTTATATTAAACAAAATTTGAATATAATTTTTTAAATCTTTTGATGTGAAAATAATAATATAATAATTTTGTAAATAATAACCATAAATGTTGTTGGATCATTTTAAGTGTTAAATTTTATTTTTGAGTTTTGACTTATCATACTCATCTTATTTAATAAGAAAAGAGAGAAAAAAAAAAGTGCAAGCCATTGGATCAAAGAAAATGAAAAGATTCAAATAAAATCAATGATAAATAATATTAATGATGTGGCACAGTTGAGATGCTTGGAGAGCTATCATTCTTTATGGAGTATATACATATGACACTTATCTATGAACTTAAATTGAGCTTGGGCTCTGTACCATCATAATATTACAACTAGGCCGATTTAATTAAATTAGGGAAATACCTTCTGTCCATGGAGTCAACGATCCATAACTCCAAAGTTGAATTTTTTCCAACGTGCATCATCCAGATCACATGTGAGACAGAATAAGGTGGATTTGTCAAGCTCCAGGTCGGGCGGGAGTCAACCTCCTCTCCCCTCACCTCCCCTCCCCACCTCTCCGCCCTCCTCTCCTTCGGCCGCTGCTCCCGCGCAGTCCTCACTTCCCTCCTCCTCCCATTGCGCCGTCCTCCGCGCCACTTCCCACCGCCTCCCCTCCCTCCCCTCCCCACCTCTCCACACTCCTCCTCTCCTTCGTCCGCTGCTCCCGCCTCACCGCTTCCTCCCTCATCAGCGCTCTCTCCACCCGTCTGCTTTCCACCCACAACCCCACCGTTCAATTCCACAGAACAAAAATACTAGTTTGTTACAAAATTTTTAACAGATTATTAATAAAATTTGCTTATTTGTTACCATTTGGTAACATACTATTACCAAATTTGGGTGAAACGAGCTGTTACCTCCCATTACAAAACTTGAAAATGTTCTATATAGGTGTTACATACCTGGAAACAGTAGTTACCTAAAAACTAATTCTTGTTACTAAAATACTAATTCTTGTAACCAAAAAATAGTAGTAACCGTGACCCCGCCGCCCCCAGCCCCCGTCTACACAACATATTGTTACCAAATGTGGGTGAAACGAGCTGTTACCCCCATTACAAAACTTGGAAATGTTCTATAGGTGTTACATACCTGGAAACAGTAGTTACCAAAAATATAGTTCTTGCTACTAAAAAACTAATTCTTGTTACCAAAAAATAGTAATAAATGTGACCCCCGCCGCCCCTCCTCTTTCTCCGTCCGCCAGCACAAACCCACTCCGCCCCCTGCCGCCCCCAGCGCCCCACCGTCCCCAGCCCCCTGCCGCCCCCAACTCCCGCCGCCCCCACCCCCCAACCCCCGCGCCCCTCCTCTTTCTCCTGTGGGCGGGATGTTAATTTCAAAAAAAGAGGCGTTCAACGTGGATTTGACGAGGTGACGTGGATTCAATTCTGCGATGAGTTAGATGCCAGCGTTGACTCTATGGTGCTATGGACGAAAATTCTATGGACAGTAAGTCGTGCTCATTTAATTAGGTACAAATTTGAAGTACTTCACGATTGGATTGTAGATTCCACCAAAAACAAAAACTTGTGTTGCTCTATAATTGGGGGGCATTTTCCTTTTGGAAAAACAATAAGATGCTTGGCAATGATGTCTTGCTCTAATTGCGGGGAGGCTCGTGAGCAGAACTGAATCAATTCCAGAATGAATGTTCTTCATGCAGTGCGGGATGTTCAAAATATATAGTAACTGATTTCTTCTTAAATTGATTTGTAGGGTTGTCACCAAATTTCTTAAAAATAACATTGAGTTTCAATTGAGATCACTTTTATGTAACATTCAGTTTCAATTGAAGAATTAGAAATGTCTCTAGAAATATGGCATTATTAATTTAAACAATTTTTACGATTTTACTTCTATATATATATATTGTATCTTGAAATATTGTATATTCAAACAATTTTTAGGAGTTAACAATGACATTGCCTATTGTAATGTAAAGTTAATTCCTAAATTGGTGCTGATTAAGAAGTGGAAGAAATAATTCCTGCAGCTAAGCTCAAAAATTGGTTCTGATTAAGAAGGGGAAGAACTTATTCCTGTTAGATATAATTTAGTGAAAAGTATATTCAAATGTAATGAAGACTTGAGAAAATTTGATTGTATAGACCATCTCAAAGGCATTGCTGCTGTTCAATTCATATGAATGTAACAATATTCTAGATTATGAGGTTTCTTGGGTTTCCACTGCATCTATTGTTCTGCCTCTACTGCACCTAGCTATTATTTTTTTGACATTTACGTGCAGTTCTTTATATGTTCATTTAAATTTGCTTTCATTAAGGAACTGTTACCTACAATTTAGGTACCTTTCAAATACTGTCAACTAGCAAATGGCCTAGTAGCTAAAGTGGTAGTGAACTAGGATGACTTCCAAGAGGTCATGGGTTTAATCCTTCATGAACGCAAAATAAAAAGTTTCAATGAAACTGGTGGAGTATTCCACTTTCTTCAAAAAAAAAAAAAAAAAAAATACTGTCAACTAAGAACCAGTATTTGGTCTAGTGGCTAAGGGCAACGTTCTCTGTGTGGGAGGTCGCGGGTTCAAAACCCGGATGGGGGGTCTTTTATAGACATTTAAATTTGAGTGGCTTGACCCTCATCTTTATCTCAAAAAAAAAATACTGTCAACTAATGTACAATCTAGGTAATGAAGGAACTGTTATTAGAAAAAATCAATGTACAATTTAGCTAGGTACCTACAGTTGTGTAATATTCTTGTTTGAAAATTTATTTCATGTAACTTCATTCCTTCTTTTATTTACATCGGCATGCATGCAATGTCATTGTTACAAATGGAGGCTGAAATTGGGGGTTATGACTTCAGCTGGTACCATAGCCTCATGAAAAAAGATTTTGCAAGATACATGAGGTGGTTAAGAGGATGGTGGATGGGAAACTGCCGACACTAACTTATGATGCAGCAGAATGAACTAGGAGACTTGAGCCTGATTGTTTCTTTGCAGCTGCTTCGCATATGCATCTCCTCCTGCCTTGCATCTACTGATCCGTTGTTTGTTTCCTTGTAAGTAATGCCTACAATTGTATTTCTAACTACATAAACTTGCTAGTTGCAGCAGTTGGTCCTACATCCAATTTCTGTGCAGCACGAGTTGCAATGTTGTAACCACTATACAAAGGAAATGATTCTTTCCTTATTATTCTTACTAAATAATATAAATTGATTAAGTTCCTTATTTGTGTTGGATTGTTTAATTGACGTAATAATATCTTACCATAGATAATCTTTTTATAAATATTGATGATATTCCTAGAATGCTAATACACAAACACAACTCTGAAGATGTAGATACAGCATCTGGAGCTTAAATGTAACTAGACCTACGTGGTAGCAAGAATTACAAAGAAACAAACAGAATGTATTTCCCATATCCTGTAATAGTGGTATCAATGCATATAAAAACTAATTAGAGTGGCAAATTTCTAAACACAAATTTTGTAATGGCAACTTTCATTTCTAAGATTGAAGTTTTGGAGTGGCAAATATCTAATTCTCCCTTTATAATAACATGTTGCTGCGAGGATTTACTTGTAAAGCCCATTAATTTCACTACTAAAAGCACGGTTGTGCACAAAAGTAAGGCCCCTTTTATTCCCAAGAATGGAACATTCAATTATGTGGGTTCCTTTCAGTATTGTTTTACTAGAAAATAAATTTGCTCAGCGCGCAAGATGTACATTTATTCAATTGGCGAGCCAAACTGCATGGATCATTAACACAAATTTTTAACAAGTTACCCCAATTGATCTACAAATAAAAGAAAAAAAATTGTAATAGCAAACTCATCCCGAACTTGTATGTTGCAATCAGTTCCCTCGCACATCTGCCAGTAGAAGAAACAACAGGCTCTCTTGACCGGTTGCCTGCAAGTTTCAGAGCAAAATTGAACTAAATAAGGCACTATATACAAATGAAGCAAGTAACTGTTGAAACTAGTTACCCAACTTATTTTACGTCTTTTTGGGTAGTTGTTTACAAGATTAATTATCACAGGTACCGAACATTTGAAATACATTGTTGACTCATGCGGTCGTACCAGAATATCAGGAAAAAGGAAGAGAAAAGAAGAAAAAAAAAAAAAAAAGGTGAGCCGGAGTATATACCAGGATATGACCACGGTGGATGCGCTTCTGGAATCACGTAGAATGGTTCGAACGTGTACCGCACATAGCAGCTCACAGATGTAAGCATCACATCTCTGAAAATTGAACTCTGGTTCTTTATAATCTCCATTCCGAAATCGATCAGGTCACCAACGCATTTTCCACATTCGTCTGCCGGAATTTGTCTCGTGCATTGAACAAGCGTATATATGTTCGCATTCAGTGTGTAGTTTGTTGTTCCTGCTGCCACTTTCAGAGGAGAAAATATAGATGCATTGGTGGCCAAATCGTTGATGAGTTGCCGCAATGTACGTCTGAATTTTTCTGGATCAGACAAACTTTCACGCTTACTGTAGTCTCCTTTTGGATTGGAACCTTCAAGCCCGACGTTGTTGCTCGCATTGAATGCCACATCTGATTAACGCATCATGCACGAATCGTACCAAGCAATCCCTTGTTTCGCTAAGCCACAACAATCAATTGTTCTTGTTGACGCTTCAAACAGGCAGTTGCTACATTCGGATAAGTTGGCATCAGCATAGCACATTGCGAGGCCATAGACTTGATTGGGGGCCTTGCCGTATGTCGTATTGTAGGAATAGTGGTTATGTGAAGCATTTTGACGAAGATCGGCGAGGAGATGTTGAAGATTGGTTTGGAAGGTACTTCCCCGAGTGTAGTATGGTTCTGAGCTTAAACATAAAATACTGTTACCGTCGATTAAGAAAGGAAAGTTGAGAAATTGGAGGATGTATGGGGTCAGGAGGAGAAACAAGGAATGAATCTTCATATCCTTTTTGTGGAAGCTTGCTGTGAAAAAAATAAAATGCTCCTCTTAAGAGTGTGAGGTTGCAGTCATTATATTTACTTGTACAAAATTGACTTGCTTACATCGAAAAGCCAAAACATAGAAAAGTCTACTATTCATCTTCAATCCATGTGGCGATGTGGGGTTATGGACTATTGAAACTATTCATAAATGATATGTAGTATATATCTACTTATTATAATTTTTTTATGATGATTTGCGGATCCAGTTTCTTGGTTTTGGGTAAATGATTGACATGCCGGGATGGGATTATATTATTTGGTATTGAAGACTTGAATAATTTTATCAAGGGCGAGTCAACGTTTGGTTAAAGATGCCAGATTGAATCATTGAAGTACCGAAGTTGAATTTTAAAGTCCGGGCAGTACTTACATCCGTACACGCTTATGATTAATGGGTCTTGAAGAGCCGTCTACACATACATTAATTAAAAAAATAGTTTACACGTACATATCACACCATACATAAACCAAAGAAAAACTGAAGAAATAAAACCGCTCCGGGAGATTGATGACCTGCTCAATCTCCCCTTACCTCACCAACACAAAAATCCCCAAAGTGATCAATCTCGGCTAAGTGTACGCATGTCATTGAAGCCGCCACACGGTATCCAGAGCAAATCCACATGAGATCCACATAATTGAGCATTGGCTAAACAACTCAGCCTTAATGTTCATCATCAACTAAATCACTTGAAAATTACTAAAGCCCTCTCTATACAAGCATCTTAAACTACTAACATGTCACTTGTATTATTATCCTGAGTGGACTTGGTTTCATCAGCATAACTAGAACTTGCTTGATCACCTATACCAATTGCACGGCAAATACCAAGTAGTCAATATAAAAAAAGTCAATGTCTTTGAAATTAATTTTAAAAAGTAATAAATCTTAAGAAGATTAACTGGAGAAATCGGACTATAATTTAATTCAATAAGTCTGTAAACTTTTAATGAGAAAAAAAATGTAACTATACATGTATATTCTAAACTTTAAGTGTTAAATGGTTGCTTCAACATTTCGTACAACTAAGTACTTAATTCCACCAAATAAAAGCTATTGATCTACATAATATTAAGAACAATCATACTTCACGATTCGATAATAAATTAAACAGAAAAATAAGTTCCATGAAACAAAATATGATAACGAGTTTCGGAAGACAGACAACAATCCTTTGATGATCACCATCCTGGTTAATTATTTCCACAAAGATTTTCATGTTCATAACTTCATATATTTATCCTATCTAAATTTGGTTCCGACTATGTTTTATCCCTTCTGTTCTTATATGTAGTTATTTCTCTTCTTTTCGGTCTCTTCTATCTGGGCTATCTCAAATATTTAATTGGTACTTTTTTTGTCCATCTTGCTCTGTTTTTTTTTTTTTCCCGTCTTTGTTGTTTTGTTAATTTCAAAATCACACAGTTGCATTCTCCCCCAAAATTAAACTTGTCTTACTACCTATAACATCATAATATCATGGCATGGTCTGATGTAAGTCGACTATAATTTTTCTAAAACATGTCAGCAAGAGAAACTGAGTTCTGGACACATACGTGTGTGATCGGTAGTATTGCTGATGCTACTCATGCTCATGATTTGGCTTAGCAAGAACTCTGATCGGCTTCTTGAGCTCGGTAGATTGGGAATCACAATTGATTCATTGTGGAGCATAAAATAAACAACATCCATGTTAGGCCTATTGATTGGACTTTCTTGTACGCACAGTAATGCAATGTGGATGCATCTTGACAGTTGATTGAGACATACATCATCTAGGGCCGAGTCCTTCAGTTCCTCCAATTCTCCTTTCTCCCAATGATGCCATGCCTATAGGTAAGTAGAGATTGAAAACCTTTAAATTTATGTTATGTTTTCTAAAATCCCATGTGAGATATGAGAGAGTAATACTGATTTGATGAGATCTATAACCCAAAATTTTCCGATCAACAAAAGAAAAAAATGGATTCAAACAACACAAGAAAAAATTTATCTCTTTTATTACTTTTGTTCGAGTTCGAGCTGAAGCATTAATTGTTCACATTTGATTGAGGCCTATAATGTAATGTCATTCTCTTAATTCAGACATTCCCAACTAAAATTGGGATGTCTAAATATTCAATGCAAAATATGCGGCAGTGATTCGCTTACATGGCTAATTAGATTGGTAGCAAGCTGATTGTTACAAAATGAACTGCTTTTTCTCCCGGTCACTATTTCTAGGACCATGATACCAGAGCTGTACACGTCTACCTTCTCTGAATACATACCATGCATAGCATACTCCGGTGCCATGTAGCCACTGTGAGATTAAACCAATTATTTATGTTATAGTGATAATTTTTCAATATTATAATTTCTGAATATAAAAAGGACGGAAGTTATATATGCGTACTAGGTTCCAGCAATTATTGATGTCTCCTTATGAGTTCGTTCATCCTGGTAGAGCCTTGCGAGGCCGAAATCTGAGATTTTTGGGGTCATATTTTCATCCAGCAAAATGTTGCTTGGTTTTAGATCTCTATGGATAATTTTGAATCCAAAATCGATATGAAGGTACTGTAAACCACAACTTATCCCTTCTATGATCTTGTATCGTGTCTCCCAGTTCAGTTTTTCCTTCTTGATTTTATCAGTGGCTACAATAAGTACAGTATATACACAATAATTGTTTTGCAATTAATAAAGTATTATTTATTTCATAATATTATTAAGCAGAATTTTCTAATATATATAATCTATGACAATCATATAGAAGGCTATCTATACAAAGTTTATAAAATGCATGGTCTAATTTAACTACTAGTAGCCATTCCAGTTTTCTCCTACCGAATTACCCCTAGTCTATTGTTTCGAATTACATCTTGAGTTCTAATATATTCTGCTCTACTGGCTTTAAAGAAAATACAAACTATATAGCAATATGTCATATACTTGAAACTTTTGATGCAGCACATTGTTTAAAGTGTTGAATTAAGGCAATTTGTAAGCAAAATATAGCATAACTAAAGTCATGTCATACATCTAATGCCCTGGTTTGTGCTAAAAGAAAAGCAAAGGTGATGATAAGGTACCAAAGAGAATCCAATCAAGACTGCCGGAAGGCAAGTATTCGTAGCAAAGCATCTTCTCATTTTTCTCCAAGCAATAACCAAGAAGTTTCACCAAATTCTTGTGTTTTAGTTTTGCAAGCAAGTCGACCTCATTTTTGAATTCAATGTACCCTTGTTTTGACCATCCTGCTACCCGCTACTTGTTTTCCATCTCGCAGCACACCCTGTAGAATATATATGAATTTTTTTATATACATATTAATTAAATCCTTTTATGTTCTTGAAATGAGAATCTACTATCTAGTTAATTGATTCAGTTTTACCTTGTAAACGGGTCCAAAACCACCTTCACCAAGCTTATTGTCCTCAGAAAACTTGTTAGTGATGGCCCTTAGTTCCGACAGATTAAACAGTCGACAATCACCACTAATGCCACTTTCCAAGCTGGTATCAAAAGATTCAGCACTGAGTACAGATCTGGCTGATCGTTATCCTGTGATGAGATTTCTGTCAAATTAATTAATGCAGCAAACTCGTCCAAATTACTGTCAATATTACGATAAAGTAACATGGAGCTGAAAAAATAAGAAAAAAAAAGAAGTTTCGATTATGTATATATGATCATAGAATTTCAAATTTCTTAACACACAGCACAATTACTTTTGGCAAGCTGCATGCTCTGTTGCCTTGTCCAAAAAAGAACACCAGCTATAATAATTAATAAGAAAGCTCCAACAGCAAAGCAGAGTGTAGCTGCGATTAACCTTGCGTAGGAACCTGCTCAATTTGAATATACAGAGTTATCCCGTTAGTGCTTTTGTAAGAAGAAAATAATAACAAGGAAATATCACGACATTGATATATTTGGGTAGTTAACCTCCCAAGAAAGTATATTGCAGTAATAATAACTTGTATAATTGTTACCATAGTTAAACAGAAACAAACCACCCGTTGGAACCATTAATACGAAAGCGGCAACAACACACCAAACAGCTGCTGCCATGTACTTAGCCTTTGTTTCTGCTCAATTTTAACACAAGAAGGTAGCTTTATTTGCAACCTTTTTCTAAATGACAAAAATAAGAAATAACTCCTAACATTATACAGTTCAAAATTTACATCAATTTCATGAAACTGAAGGGAAATAATTGTAAATTTAAGTTAGAAAAATATGAATACTTATACCCATTTATATATTCAGGGGAATTAAGCATCTACTCTTTCCTATAATATGGATGGATGGTGTAGTTTTCCTAGATTCTAAATTAGCTGTGCATGTAAGCATTTCCTTAACCGGTATATATATCTGAGGTATTTCCAGATCATGATTATGTAGATACAATTAATTAGCATAGGACATACTTAGTGTTGACTGTCTGGTTAGAAAGGAAAATATTATCTTTTGAAGGAGGTATTCCAAAGGTTCCTAGGGTCTTATTTGCAATTTTCTCACAATTTCCTATGCACTGGACAGGTATATCTCCCTTAATCCCTGGAAGGGTGAGGCTGATTGCAGCTCCCCCTACTGATAGTGAGTCTGATATGGAAGTTGGCTAGCTGCATCGATGGCATTTCTTGCAGTATAGACTGGCACACAAGAAGGGGCAGAAAAAACAAAGAGCACAGGAGCAGTGTTGTTAAAAAAATATTGCTTTCGACGCTTTTGAAGTATATGTGTGTTTTGTATTTGGTAAACTGTTGTGTGTGCCAGTCATAGTTAGGGATAAGCTAGCTTCTCTAAGTCAGTGCAATTAAATGTGATTCTCTATGTAATGAACTCCAATTATAAAAATAGCAGTGGTAGCTGAGTACCACTTTTTTCAAAAAAAAAAAAAAAAGCATAGGACATACTTTTGTTGATCTGTTTATTATGCTGCCTTCTCCATAATAAAGCACCAGCTGCAACAATTAATAAAGCACTAACAGCACTGGTGACGGAAGCTGCAACATACTTAGCCTTTGACACTGATCAATTCAAATTAAAAGAGTTAACCTCAAAAGCTGCATTCAAAATAAAAAAAAATAAAGAAAGTAATTGTAACAGTAGAATTTTTGGTAATTACCCTTGTGTTCATGTGTTTCATACCAGCCAGAGAACAAAATAGCATCCGCTGCAACAATTAATAAAAAGGCGACAACCCCGCAGCTAGCGACAACTGCCGCATACCTCACCTTTGATACTGTTTAATTTCAATAAATAGAGTACTTCTATAATGAGAAAACACAAGAGAAAAATATATAAAAGTATATAACATTAATGATACAATTTTAGTTAACCTTCAAAAACACTTGTTTGGCGGTTATCATTCCCTGCATACGTTTGATCCCAATCACAAAATAAAAAAGCATCCCCAACAACACCTAATAAAAAAGCGCAGCCAGCACAACCAACAATGGCTGCCACTTTCTTTACCACTGATCCTGCTCAATTTCAAAAAAATAAATAATAATAATAATAAATAAATAATAAAAATATTTGTCTTCAAACCAGATGAGAAAAAAAAAAATAAAAACAGTGCAATTTTTTTTATAGCTAACCATCAATAACGCTGCCGTCTGAATTTGTGTATGCAAAACTGATAAATAACAAAATATCGGCTAGCACAATTAATAAGAAGGCGCCTAGAACACAGCTTACAACAGCCATCGCATATTTAGCCGTTGCTCCTGTTCAATTTTTATTAAATGAAAGATATGTAAACTTTTATAGACCAAATGAGAATTGAAGATATAACATATAGAGAAGAACGTTTTTTAATTAACTATTACATAATTTCAGACTTTCAGTGAACTAAAATGCTGAATACAAATAATTGTAATTTAATAGACATCTATATATATATGAAGCAGGCAGTTTGAGTACCCTTTCTTATATGGAATATGCATGTAGTTATATCTAGATATTAAATTTTCCCTATGTGATATATTTTTGATGTTGATTGTGTGTAAATACATTAGAATAAAATGACTAAATTACTTTTGTTGGTATATCTTCTGTGTTCCGTTGCCCAAAGGCAAGCACCACATACAACAAGTAACAAGAATGCACCAGCAGAAAATATAACAGCAGCTGCAACATACTTAGCCTTTGAACCTGCTCAATTTTGATCATAATTTAAAAATGAAGGGAAAAAAAACAAAACAAAAGAAAGAACCAACAACACATAAATTTTTGGGTAGTTACCTCCATTGAGATCAGATTGTGTAGATAAACAATAAAATAGCAAAAAACCAGCTGCAATAACTAATAAGAGAGCGGCGACAGCACAGCTGACTGCAGCAGCCACATAGTTGGGCCTTGATCCTGCTCAATTTCAATTAATCAACAGAATTAGCTCAATATAACAGCCTTCGAATGAGGAACAAACAAGACATAAATCATAACAACATTATTGTTTCCTACTACAGTATTACCAGTCCCTGCGTCCGCTGAATCCACATCTTCAAGTGTCAGCTGTGGTACCACCGGCATCATGGACAGATTTGATATTTGTAATGAGAACTAATGAATTATCGGTAATGGAAGTAACTTGATCAGCTTCTTGCCATGTAAATTACTAATTGTGAAAATCAAAGCATTTTATATGTAATAGATGGATGACAAAGATCGAGTCAAAGAGTTTATTTGCAAGCTGATGAACAAGAACTTTTTCGCTGGTTAATTACACTATTGAATCTTAAGGTCATTGATTCACTATATATAAATGGCTGTCAAGAGGACTTAGCGTAATAACTCTGTAAAATAGAAAATTTATAAAGAACAAGTATTACATGTATGTACATCCGATGTCATCTCTTTTTTTTTTTATGAAGAACGGCAAATTAAACAAGTTAATTGTATTAAAATTTTAGAGTAAATTAGATCGATGATCCCTAAAGTTTAATTATGTGGTTACCCATGGGGCACTAAAACTTCATCTGATCCCTACTCTTATTTTTTTTTTTTATTATTATTATAGCCCGTAGGCCGATAGGCGTACACACAACCATACAACCCACTTTAATTCACCACCCCATCTGGGGTTCAATCCCAGGTCTCCATATAGGGAGCCAATGCCACTACCAACTGAGCCAAGCTCTGGTGGGCTTGATCCCTACTCTTATTAAAAACATAAATAATGTACAAATAAATAATTTGGTATGAGTAAAATATTTTAAGGAACAACACAATATATTAATAAACTTTAATGACCAAAATGTACATCTCAAACTTTAAAGACCAAATTAGTAGCAAATCAATACTTTTAAGGACCAAATTGGTAACTTTTAAACTTTAAGGGCCAATTTGACAAATGATGATACTTAACTTTAGGGACATCGACTTAATTTACTTTAAGTGTTATATAAAAAATACGAATATATATAAGTGATACGACCAAGTTGGTCCTGATCCCAGGTGAGTGGTGACCCTGTCACAGAAGTATGCTATTACAAAATTTTACATCACGGATTTTTACCTTTTCAGATAATGTTTATCTCTTAGCTAGCTAACCAAATCTTAGAAACAAAATTAAACAATGTACAAGCGTACAATTCAAGGTACGGGAGCATTCAAAAGTCAAAACCATGATTAAGTCTGCAGACACACACATCATGGCTGGGGTACGTTTCAGCGATAAAATAAAACAAATTAAATAGAAGTTGAAATTGCAATGGCTTGCAATTTCCTGGTTAATTTACGTATAAAGAAGCACACACATATTTTTATATATATGGTTCAGTTTTGTTTGACAATTACCCGTACCAAGACTAGATCTGCTATCAGTTCGTACTGTTTCCCCTTGTTTGCGATTTCCTACCTAGTCTAAAAAGGACTTGGCAACACTGGAGACCGACTGGATTAGCAGCATCTGTTAATCTTTCAAAAAAAAAACACAGGAGACTGACAGACTGTGTAGCAAGGATAGGCCCATTTGACAACTGAAAGCACAGCTGTGTGCAAGTAATTAGGCCCAGTAAAATCCCTGCAACAACAGTAAAGCATGCATTGCGTTGCAAGTCGAGAAGGCAGCAACAAACAAGCAACGAACGGTCAGGAGAGGCTGCCGACCGGCCTCCCGGCGATCTAGGGTTTTGAGAGGAGAGTGTCAAATTCTCAATAAACTAAATTCTCTCTCATAAACTTAGTTCTTACATGATACATAATATAATATAAAAGCAAACAAACTAACATGGCTCGTAGGTTCAAAATACAATTCGGGCCGTAACTAACAAAACACAACTTTTTATTAAGTGATTCCTATCGATCTACAAATCGATATATATATATATATATATATATATAAAACGTTGTAATAGCAAACTCATCCTATCTTGTATATTGCAATCAGATACCCTGTACGTCTGCCAGTAGAACAAACATCACACCGATAATAATCGTAAATATGTTTTTTTTTTTTTAACTAAAGATGGGGGTCAAGCCTCCAAATTTCATTAAAATTAACACCGGAAGTGTATAATATGTACAAAGATGTGTCCAAATATTACATTGTTAATCCAAAATACCTGTTAACTATTGTGAGCAGCAACAGGCTCTCTTGATTGCTTTCCTGCAAAGTAATTCAGAGCAAAATTGAACTAAAATAAGGCAATAGATATGAAACAAGTATTGGAAATTACGTACCCAACTTATTTTACATCTTTGTTTGTAGTTGTTTATAAGATTAATTATCACAGTTAGCAGAGTACAAGGAAAAAGAAGAGAAAAGAGATAACAAAGGTGAGCTGGAGTACGTACGTACCAGTATTTCACCATGGAGGATGCGCTTCTGGAATCACATAGAACGGTTCAAATGCATATCGCACATAGCAGCTCACAGTTGTAAGCATCATGTCACTGATAATCGAACTCTGGTCCTTTATAATATCTATTCCGAAATCGATCAGGTCGCGCGCCAACGCATCTTCCGCATTCGTCTGACGGTCAGCATTTAATGAGTACCAAGGAGACAAATGGGCAGTCATTAAAATATGGGACGAAAATTCTACTTGCCAGCACATCAAGGACGCTGGGGGAAGTGTAAGGGGCACAGTATATTTTTCGAAGAACAAATTGTTGCCCCTTTTATTCCCAAGAATGGAACAAGCAATTATGTGGGTTCCCTTCAGTATTATTTTATTAGAAAATAAATTTGCTTAAGATGTACATTTATTCATTTTGGTGAGCCAAACTACATGGATCATTAACACAATTATTTAACAAGTTACCCCAATTGATCTACAAATTAAAAAAAAAAAAATTGTAATAGCAAACTGATCATCCTGAACTTGTATGCTACAATCAGTTCCCTAGCAAGTCTGCCAGTACAACAAACAACACACCGATAATAGTCGTAAATATGTGAGCAGCAACAGGCTCTCCTGACCGCTTGCCTGCAAAGTTCAGAGCAAATTTGAACTAAAACAAGGCAATAGATATGAAGCAAGTATTGGAAATTAGATACCCAACTTATTTTACATCTTTTTTTGTAGTTGTTTATAGGATTAATTATCACAGTTATCGGAAATTCGAGATACATTACTGACTCCTACTGTCATACATACCAGAATATCGGGAGCAAGAAGAGTACATACCAGTATTTCGCCAAGGAGGATGCGCTTCTGGAATCACATAGAACGGTTCGAATGCGTACCGCACATAGCAGCTCACAGATGTAAGCATCATATCACTGATAATGGAACTCTGGTCCTTTATAATCTCTATTCCGAAATCGATCAGGTCGCCAACGCATCTTCTGCATTCGTCTGCTGGAATTTGTCTCGTGCATTGAACAACTGTATATATGTTCGCATTCAGTGTGTAGTTTGTTGTTCCTGCTGCCACTTTCAGAGGCGTTTTCGATGCGTTGGTGGCCAAATCATTGGTGAGTTGCCGCAATGTACGTCTGAATTTCTCCGGATCAGACAAATTTTGACGCTTACTGTAGTCTCCTTTCGGATCGGACCCTTCAAGCCCCCCGATGTTGTTGCTTGCATTGAACGCTACATCCGAATAACGCATCACGCACGAGTTGTACCAAGCAATCCCTTGTTTCGTTACGCCACAACAATGGATTATTCCGGTTGACACTTCAGACAGGCAGCTCCTGCACGCGGATAAGCTAGCATCCGCATAGCACATTGCAAGGCCATAGACTCGATCGGGGGCCTTGCCGTATGTCATATTGTAGGAGTAGTTGTTCTGTGAAGCGTTTCGAGAAAGGTCGGCGAGGAGTTGCTGGAGATTGATTTGGAAAGTGATCGTCGGGATGTAGTCTGGTTGTGGGCATGAACATACAATACCGTCACTGTCGATTAAGAGTGGAAAGTTAAGAAATTTGAGGATGTATGGGATCAGGAGGAGAAACAAGGAATGGATCTTCATGTCCCTTTTGGTGGAAACTTGTTGTGAAAAAAATAAAATGCTCCTCTTAAGAATGTAAGATTAATGGAGTCGTTATATTTACTTGTGTACAAAATTGATCACTTGCTTACATCGAAATGTCAACATGGAAAAGTCAACTATTCATGTTAAATCCATGTGGGGGTTACGGAGTACGGACTAGTATTAGTATATGTACTGAATATAAATTTTTTATGATGATTTTGCGTATCTAGTTTCTTGGTTTTGGGTAATATGATTGACCGGGATGGGATTATATTAAGAAAATAATTGCTACCATGTATGCACCACAAAAAAAAATTGAACGGTCAAATTTGTTTTGATCAGATGGCTCATGTTCAATTGAAGATGTAATGTATCTCCCTGTCATTTAAACCGAAATTTACGCAGCCTATTAAATGTAAAATGGGGAGAGAAAGAAAGGAAAGAAGCGTGAGCAAATAAAAATTAAGAGACATCTCCAGTTGTACAATTAATTCCGTAGTAAAATCACTTTCGTTCGGCAATCTAACAAGCATCAAAATTTGATCTGCACTAAGGAGTTCACATTCAGATACCTTGATCCATACAAAAGTGCTGAGGTAGCTTGAGCCATGGGTTCCTCTTCCTTAAGAATCCGGGCAGGGGATCAAACCGGACAGCGGAGGAGGTTTAAGGAGGGGTTCTTGATTCGCACTAAGGAGCACGTGTTCAGACGGATCAAAGAGGATCAAAACATTGAGGAGGCTTGAGGAGCCTGTGCTCGTTTCCTTTTTATATATGTCCGAATAATGCTCAACGCCCAACCCAGCGCAAGAAGCCAAGAAATATCATTGAGATTTTAAAATCTTCATATCCTTACTCGTATGAGATTGGATTTTTTTTTATACGAAAGTTCTATCAAAGAAGAAACTTCAACCATTAATTGTTTTACTTAGATTGATCACCATCATTGATTTCATAGTGGATAAGTTTTCGGCCTTCATTATAAGAGATGATAATTTCAGTCTAAAACAACGCGTGAGCTCTTTACTACTATATAGAAAAAAAAAAAAGAAATAAAGAGGAGGGATCCATTGATAATGGATCTTGACAATTTTGACGATTTAAACTTTTAAATATTTAAAAAAAATCATAAAAAATCTTAAAATTAAAAAAAATTATGGAAGTATTGATTAACTTATAGATTACTTATATTTTTTATTATACTCAATTTTAGTAATATTTAATAGCTCTTTATAGATTTTTAAATTACAACCATTAGAAAACGTAAAATTTGTTAAAAACCGTACAAAATTTTGATAATGGCCGAAGTTCAAAATTCAAATTCGGTACTTGGATGATTCGATCTGGCATCCTAACCAAACGTTGACCAACCCTAAACAAAATTATTTAAGTCTTCAATACCAAATAATATAATCCCATCCCGGTCAATCATTTACCCAAAACCAAGAAACTAGATACGCAAATCATCATAAAAAATTTGTATTCAGTACATATACTAATACTAGTCCGTACTCCGTAACCCCCACATGGATTTAACATAAATAGTTGACTTTTCTATGTTGACTTTTCAATGTAAGCAAGTCAATTTTGTACAAGTAAATATAACGACTCCATTAATCTTACATTCTTAACTAAGAGGAGCATTTTATTTTTTCACAGCAAGCTTCCACAAAAAGGGACATGAAGATCCATTCCTTGTTTCTCCTTTTGAGTTTATACATCCTCCAATTTCTCAACTTTCCTTTCTTAATCGACAGTAATAGTATGTTTTGTTCATGCCAAGACCCTCCATACTACACTCGGGGAAGCACTTTTCAATCCAATCTCAAGCATCTCCTCGCTGATCTTCGTCGAAATGCTTCACAACACCACTACTCCTACAATACGACATACGGCAAGGCCCCCAATGAAGCCTATGGCCTCGCAATATGCTATGCTGATGCCAGCTTATCCGCGTGCAAGAGCTGCCTGTTGGAAGTGTCAACCGGAGTATTCGGTTGCTGTGACTTGAAGAAACAAGGGATTGCTTGGCACGATTCGTGCATGGTGCGTTATTCGGATGTAGTGTTCAATGCGAGCAACAACATCGGACCTGAAGGTTTCCATCCAAAAGGAGACCACAGCAAGATTGAACATTTGTCTGATCCAGAGAAATTCAGACGTACATTGCGGCAACTCGTCAACGATTTAGCCGCCAACGCATCTAAAACGCCTCTGAAAGTGGCAGCATGAACAACAAAATACACACTGAGTACGAACATATACACACTTGTTCAATGCACGAGACAAGTTCCGGCAGACGAATGCAGAGGATGCGTTGGCGACTTGATCGATTTCGGAATAGAGGGTATAAAGGACCAGAGTTCGATTGTCAGAGACGTGATGCTTAGAACTGTGAGCTGCTACGTGAGGTACGCATTCGAACCGTTCTATGTGATTCCAGAAGCGCATCCGCCATATGCATGGTCGAATACTGGTATGTACGCGATCTGGCTCACCTTTGTTGTCTCTTTTCTCTTCTTTTTTTTCAGATAGTCGTCGGTACAACGGTACGAATCAGCAATGTATTACAAATTTTCGACAACTGTGATAATCAATCTTATGAACAACTACAAAAAAAAGATGTAAAATATATAAGTTGGTACCTAATTTCCAATACTTGCTTCATATCTATTGCCTTATTTTAGTTCAATTTTACTCTGAACTTTGCAGGCAAGCCGTCAAGAGAGCCTGTTCCTATTCACATACTTGCGATTATTATAGGTGCGTTGTTTGTTCTACTGGCAGATGTGCTAGGCATCTGATTACAACATGTACAAGATGGGGATGAGTTTGCTATTACAACCCTTTCTTTGTTAATTTGTTGATTGATCGATAGGGACCACTTGTTGAAAAATTCGTGTTAATTAATTTCAAAGTAATTTGGCACACCAAAATCTCTTTTCTAGTAACATAATACTGAAAGGAATTAACCCCCATAATTGAATGTTCTGTTATTACTATATATATAAGGGGGGAATCAGTAAAACTACAGTAGTTATCTTGAAATCCTGACCGTTGATTTTGATATTACCTTTCATCTGGACCGTTGCTACATTAGAGTTACTGTTATTGTACAGTAATCTACAGTACTAGTATATGGTCCGTCTGATCAAAATGCCAAGGCGATCTATGACCTCTGTAAAGTGTATAGGCTTTTAATTACCCTAAATAATGCCCTCAATCGCAAGCGTACGATCTATTGCAATAAAGTCGGGATCGAATCCACAGGGACGGAATTATTTCTAAACTATGCTTTAAATTCTATCCTAATCCTATTTAGAATATTTTTGGTGTTTTTTTGTGTAAAAGTGGGGGGTTGTTTCAAGATTGGTTTCAGGTTCAATAAAGTAAATAACAGTAATTAAAGACTCTAAACAGATGCTAAACAAGCGTTCCCAGGGTTTTCAGAATCAGTTTGCTGTCTGGATCAATTGCCTGCGGTCCGCACTTGTCAGGTACGGTCCGCAGGGTATACAATTTCGCCTCTCTTTCAGTTACAGATTAATGATCCGCAGTGGTTAACTGCAGTTCGCAGATAACTGTCCGAGAGATAGATTTCCTGTCGGTTACTTGGGAGTGCGATCCGCAGTCTGTCACACTACGATCCGCAAGGAACAAACAGAGAACAGTTTTATTTCAGATCAGATATGTTGACTAAAGTTACCGATCCCCAACTAATCCTAAGCAGTTACAAGTCCCTCAACTCTCGTTTGTTGGCACTTTTAACACTTTTAGACCAATTAGAAATCTTTAAGAGTATTTCTAACCTAAATTCAATTTGCTTTCGTTCAGGGGTAAGATTTAACTTTCGTTATAACCACAATTTCTCCTTTTCGATTACTTTTGGATAACTACCCAATTAGCACAAGTATCAGTTCTCAATTCAATTGACGTTACACTAACCAACTAGATTGGGCCCTAATCTATAGGTTCTTATCAAACAATCAAGAAGCAATTCAAATGCAATTATAATCAAGCTCAAAGCAATATTGAAAATAACTTCAAATCATAGACATTTAAAACATGATATTCAATTAATCCATACAAACAAACATCATCTTAGACCCTAAGAACTAAGACAACTACTCAGACATAACAAAAGACAACATGATTAAAGAAAAGGCAAATAACATAAAGAAGAAAGCACCGATTATTGTTGATGACGTTTGAGACTCATCAGCGCCTGAATCCTTCTTCTCCGAGTAATCTCCCTCTTCTTATCGACTCTCTAAACTAAACTCTCAAAAGTAAAGAACTCTCGACTAACTAAACTCTTACAATAAACTCTACTTTAACAACTCTATAACTTGACTCTACTCTCGACACCAAACTTCTTCAAAGGATGATGATTATATAGGCTTGGATGCTCCCAGTTTTAGCCTTCCTTCTTCTGGAACCGACCCCTAATTTCTGGAGCAAAGGACAGAATTAGATACCTTCAATTGAAACTGCTCCAGAAAATAGAGGTCTCGTCTGATTTTGGCCTTCCTGCGATCTGGCTTCCTCAGGTGCGAACCGTACTCCCCAAGGAACAGGGAGTCGGTTGCCCTAAAATTGGATTGTCGGCGGTTGTGCTCAGCCCAGATTTAGCTGCTCCAGTTTTGATATGAGTGCGAACCGCACACTCGAGATTGCGGTCCGCACTATGTGTCTTCTGTGCGCTTCTTTGCCTATTTTTGTTCATCTCCTCCGAATTGGGTTCCAAAAACTTAACTAACTCAAATTTAAACATCTAACTAACTAATTTGCTACTAAATCTAAAATTCCTAACTAAAATAAAGGTAAAAATCCTAAAATAAATAGATAAAAATACGATGCATCAATCTAAGTCTTTGATTTATCTCTAGAAGTTCCCATAGTTCCCATCTATGCTACACGAGTGCAGGTATCGTATCCGGTGCGGTGCGGGTGCGGCGATACGGTAAATATCAAAAATTTCCAATACAGGTGCGTCGATATATATACGATTATAATATATATATATATAATATAATTACGTTGCTTTGCAAAGTTGGGCAATTTTTTGCTTTGCATTCAAATCTCATTCTCCAAAGCTCAAATAGCCAATCTAATTTGCTAAACACAATCTACATATTGAAAACATACAAAATACCAAATTTTATAATTTTTCGAATTTTTTAGCTATTTTTCTGGATTTTTGAAATATTGACACTTTTTGGCATCATTATTTTATTATTATTTCTGGGTCATCTTTCTAAAAATAAAAAAAAAATAGTTAAAAAATTTTAAAAATAGTAAATTTTGGTATCCCATCATATTTCAATATTTAGAATGTTTTCGTTCAATTAGATTTGTTGTTTGAGTTTTCGTTTGTGAGATTTTAAAAATGCAAAGCAAAAAAAGTCTCAACTTTGCAAAACACCGTAACATGTCATCCCCATCTTATATATAGAGCTAGACTATTACACTAACGTTATCGTGTCTGAAATCACGATTTATGGTGCTCAATAAATTCTTTATATAAAAATATTGGGGAGTATAAAAATTTTCTATTTTTAGAGTCTTCTAAGTATTTGTTTTGCATTTTTTAAAATAGCATGTACAAACATCAATATTTTATTAATATTTGTGAGTTTTTTTCTAAAATTCAAAACAAATACTTAAAAAACTGTAAAAATAAAAAAATTTTGTATTCCCCAATATTTTTATATAAAGAATTTATTGAGCACCATAAATCGTGATTTCGGACACGATAACATAAAATTTGATGCATTAGCATTTCGGACCGTTAGCATTTCGTTAGAATAATAGTCTAACTCTATATATATAAAAATAAATTATGTAATTAAAAAAGGTGGAGAAAATATTAGTAACTAATTATATTTACGCGAAACAGAATAATAACATCAAAGTTGTGATGGCGTAGTGGTTAAGATAGTTGTTCCAGCATCTCAATGACCAGAGTTCGATTCCCGGGCATGGCAATTTTAATTTCCACTCCCAACTGGCGACTTCACAAGATTTCATGTGGCCAGACGAACCAGAAACGCACCCAAGATGTGTCCGGACGTATCGGCCACGTATCTGGGGCGAATCGGTGACCGTATCTGGTATTTGAAGTATTGGGGTAACACAGGGCTCCCAAAGTTCATTTCCTTCTTCCCTTCTTTCTTCTCAACATCGAATCAGCCATTGCCCTTCTCGTCTCCTCCAGTGCGACACCGAGTTTTCCGCGTCGGTGCGTTGATACAGAGCAGCAGTTCGATCGGACGGGGAACCTTCAGTGGTTGGGCGGCGGCACCGCTGAAGCTTGGTGTGGTAGTACCAGTGGTGGTACCGAAGCGGTACCGGTTCGGTTTTGTGCTCGATTTTGATGGTATTTACACTCTCCCTACTCAGCAGGTATGTCCCCAAATTTCTTATTGTCTTTAATTGTTCTGCCGGAAAGGAAAAGATCGCCCAAACTATCTTTTTATTTCCCAGTTGTTTCTTTTTTTCTTTTTTATTAATTGTACCTAGCTATGGTTACGCATTTGGTCAAGAATGGTTTTAGTACCATATCAAATAATGTTTAGCCGGACAAGCTTTTGAGTACAAACTCACGAGTTTGATGAGTAATTAGGATTTTATTTATTGGGAATAAAAGGGGCAGCAATTTGTTCTTTGCTTGTTTGTTGCTGAAGGCCGACTTCTCGACTTGCAATTAGGGGTGTCAATGGAACAAAGTTTTTCCGTTGTTCCGTTATAACGGAACGTTCAACGGAACGGATTTTGGTTCCATCCGTTATAACGGAACGGAAATAGAAAGGATTTTGGTTCCGTCCGTTACAACGGAACAACCTATTTCTACCCTAAATACATATTTTCCACGTATTTTCGTTGTTCCATTCCGTTCCGTTATAATGGAACGTTCAACGGAACGGATTTTGGTTCCATCCATTATAACGGAACGTTCAACGGAACGGATTTTGGTTCCGTCCGTTATAACGGAACGGAAACGGAACAATCTATTTCTGTGAACGTTTTGAACGTTTGACACCCCCACTTGCAATGCATATTAATTGATATGCTGAATACCTTAACAATATATTCTATGTTATTGTTTGTTATTTTGTATGAATGGATACTTGTAACCGAACAAGGGGCATACAGCTTTGCAAAATTATATTTATCTTACAATTGGTCTGTTAAAGATTTTTACAATTTATGTATGAATAAATTCTTCTTTTTCTATACATGGACTAAACAGATGTAACACAATAAAGAGAATAAACGGTGACTATTTTTTTTCAAAATCAATGAGCACGAATCTTGATACAAATCGGACGAACAATATTATACTTCGCAGCATGTAATAGTTATCATTGCAGTCAAATGAAACTATAGAGCTCTGAATCTGAGCCTTCGAAAAATTTGTTAAACATACTTTTCTGACTTTGTGAATTTGATTTGAAGATAAAAAATGTTTGAATAGGGATATATAGGTCTCATGTACTGGCGATATGATGAAGACACAACAAGATTTTTAACCGGTTATGATATTTATATCTTATACAACAATATTGGTAATTTTATTTACTTATAAGACTAACATTAATAATTTACTAAATTAATTATATTATTAAAACCGGATTTTTCCGTAATTATATTCAAATAATACCTTGAACATGAATTTATAGAATACTGAATGAATTCCAAAACATCACTTTTTGACTATGATTAGACATACTGATGAACCATAGCATATCAATTGAATTTTTAATATATAATCACAATGCAACTAAAGTATAATTTTTATTAACGAGATATAATTCATAATTCATAATTCATAATGAACAAAAGTACAATAAGAACAATAAAGTTTCAACATATGAATCGAAATTAAAATTTAGTATCTTTTAAATTTATTATCCGCCGCATAAAATCAAAAGGTTGAAAAAAAAATACTATTTTGTCTAAAACATTTGTCAAAGTTTTTGACAGAAAACTCAAAAAGTCAGCATAACAAATTGTTTGTTTTGAAAAATTAATTCTACATCGGTCGATACAAAATTTTTTGTACAACAAATTAACACAAAAGTAATTGTCCAAGTATTTAAACATAGAAGTTACAGAGAAAATAATACGTACAATCTTGAACGTAATTTTCTAAAAACTATTTTCCTTTGTGAATTCATGAAAGAATCATGATAATTAAGTTATTTTGCACTCAAATCTTCTCAATTGTACTTTGGTTATACTAAAATTCTGCAACATAAAATCTTAATCAAATATCAGAAAAATCAACAAAAATCATGTAAGATCTTAATCAAATAGGAGAAAAATCGACAAAATAAATCATGTAAAATCTTAATCAAATAGGAGAAAAATCGACAAAAAATCATGTAAAATCTTAATCAAATAGGAGAAAAATCGACAGATTGACAGGGATAGCAATTAATTATTTGAATTAAAGACTTCAAACAATCATTTCTTTTCAGTCAACGTTGAAATACAGCAAAGAAAATTTAAGGAGTGTATATTTAGCTACTTAATTTTATAACAATTCTTTGTTCCTGTTATCCTGTACGTAATTACATTATATTATAATGAACCATAATGAATCATGGAAAGTGTACTCAAATATTGATTTAAGATTTTAACTGACAAATATATATATCATCATTCTGGTTTACACTAATCAGCATTTTTGAATTCACATGAAATTTAAATGGCAACCAATTATAAAATTCAATGGTAAGATATCTAGCTATATATTCTGTTTTATTACATTTTTTGTTCTTCCATCTATATATATCACTACTGAATATATTTTAATTTGCAGCTACGTACTAAAAGAAAGCAAATCTTTACATTCAATGTATAATATAATTAATATTCCAAATATTACGTATTAATTTATTGCTTTGACCACATCCGTTCAATCAAATCATATAGAAAAAATATTCCAAGCAAGCAATTAATCAGTTTCCTCTTTCATCAAGATATATCTTTATCATAAATTTTAAAAATATTTTAAACACTCAACTAATACATTCATCATCTCATAATCTATGTATAATATATTATGCATTTTTCAAATTTTTAGGGCCGGCCATATATCATATATGACAGTGCATGTCTATATATAAAAAGGGCACCATATATACTATACACTATACAGTCCCTTGAGAGTTGAGACATAGCTGAAGTTAAAATGGAGTACTTGTCTCCATGGGCAACAATGAACTGTGTAGCGGCGGCGGCGATCGCGGTGGCGGTGGCGACGATCCTGTTGCTGAAATCTGTCGGATATATTTGCGGGTGCAAGAAGAAGTACAACCTTCCGCCGGGTCCCAAGCCGTGGCCGATCATTGGAAATTTGAACCTGATGGGTGCGCTCCCGCACCACGCGCTGCACGAGCTATCCAAGAAGTATGGCCCCTTGATGCACCTCCGCTTCGGCTCCATCCCCGTGGTCGTCGGGTCGTCGGTCGAGCTCGCCAAGTACTTTCTTAAAACGAATGATGTGATGTATATCAACCGGCCCAAGACGGCGGCGGGCAAGTACACGAACTATAACTACTCGGACATCTCGTGGTCGCAGTATGGCGCGTACTGGCGACAGGCGCGCAAGATGTGCCTGGTCGAGCTGTTCAGCGCCAAGCGGCTCGCGTCCTACGAGTACATACGTGTTGAGGAGATGAACACGTTTCTTCGGGATGTGTACGGATCCTCAGGGAAAGTCGTGGTGTTAAAGGACTACATGGCGAGACTTAGTTTGAATGTGATCAGTCGGATGGTGCTCGGTAAGAAGTATCTGGACAAGTCGACGGAGGGCCGGACAATCGTGACGCCTGACGAGTTCAAGTCGATGGTGGAAGAGCTGTTCCTTCTCAACGGCGTGATTAACATCGGGGACTCCATACCGTGGCTGGACTTTCTCGATTTGCAGGGCTATATCGGGCGGATGAAAAAGCTGAGCAAGAAGTTCGACAAATTTTTGGAGCATGTGCTCGATGAACACAACGAGAGGAGGTCGAAAGAGGGCGACAACTTTGTGTCTAACGACATGGTCGAC
The DNA here is from genome assembly GCA_030179965.1 of Cyperus esculentus. Taxonomy (NCBI): domain Eukaryota; kingdom Viridiplantae; phylum Streptophyta; class Magnoliopsida; order Poales; family Cyperaceae; genus Cyperus; species Cyperus esculentus. The sequence goes on along the minus strand of JASGLE010000003.1, from coordinate 2,549,073 downwards.
GTGCTCCTGCAACAGGCCGATGACCCGACTCTCGAAGTTAAGTTCGAGCGGCATCATGTTAAAGCCGTCACGCAGGTAATTAACTGATTGATTTACTAATTATATGTTAACCTTAGTTTATAATTTGTGTATTTGCTTTTACTTGTTAATACATGTATCAGGATTTGATGGCCGGCGGAACGGAGAGTTCGACGGTGACGGTAGAATGGGCGATGTCGGAACTCATGAAGAAACCCGACACCATCAAGAAGGCAACAGAGGAGCTCGATCGGGTCGTTGGACGGGAGCGTTGGGTCGAGGAAAGGGACATCGCGAAGCTACCATTCATCGAGGCAATTGTGAAAGAGACCATGAGGTTGCACCCCGTGTCACCAATGCTGGCGCCGCGGTTGTCCCGCGAGGATACGAGTGTCAATGGGTACGACATCCCTGCCGGTTCGCTTATAATGGTACATGTCTGGACGATCGGGCGTGACCCGGCAATTTGGGACAACCCGAACGAGTTCATGCCAGAGAGATTTCTCGACAAATCGATCGATGTCAAGGGCCAGGATTATGAATTGCTACCGTTCGGCTCGGGCAGGCGCATGTGCCCCGGTTACAACCTCGGCTTGAAGATTGTTCAGGTGAGTCTCGCGAATCTGCTGCACGGGTTCAACTGGAGGCTTCCCGACGGGACGAAGGCGGATGATCTGAACATGGATGAGATATTCGGGCTCTCAATGCCGAAGAAGGACCCGTTGCACACCGTCGCCGAGCCGAGGCTGCCCCCTCATCTCTATAGTGCTTAATATATTATATGCTTCTTTTGAGTATCTTAGTTGGTAATGTACTTAGTTGGATTTTAGAATAATGATCTAATAAAAGTTTTGCTTCTTTTTCAATATTTTGTTTTTCTTCAAGTAACTAGTATAATGCTTGTAGCAACAGTTGCTTTTATAATAATATCCTACCTTTTTTAGAAATTATAATTATGAACCTCCAAATTTCTAATTGAAACTGATGATCAATCAGAACAATTGATGTCTTTTGCATGTGAGTTTGCAGATTGTGATATAATAGAGCAGTATTTTTAATTTATTTGGAAGTAATTTTGTGGTATAAATTGATTAAGAATCACATCATGAACCACAATTGTTTTGAGTTCCAAAAGTTAATTTCAGGCCTTTCTTTCAAATTCTGATTTTACTGGTATATTGCATGCCTATTTAATTTGTTCTATTACTTGTTCTTTTACTGGTTTTCTTTATTGTTTCTTTTCTTTGCATGGATGCCAGGCACAGCTGAAAGGTGAATAATTATGCTCAAAATTGTAAGCATCTTCGTTCTTATGATTCTGGTAACAGGAGTCCTGTGCCTCCTCAACTTATTATACCATTAGAAAAGCCGGAAATGTCTTGTGTCCACGGGGTCAACTCTCCATTGATCTATAGGTGACCAAATATTTGAGATGGGATGGACACGCAGCGGACCGCCACACTCTGGAACGCTCACTCAACTGGCCTCCCGATCCCCGTCACCATTTTCTCCTGCCACCCCCCCCCCCCCAACCCCCGCCGGTGCCAACCCCCAACAAATTTCTAACAGATTGTTATAAATTTTATAACAGATTGTTACTAAAGTTGGCTTGTTTGTTACCATTTCGTAACATACTGTTACAAAATATGGGGGAAACGAGTTGTTACCTCCCTTTCTTTTTTGTTAATAAAAATATTCAATGGTTACCATTTAGTAATATACTGTTACCAAATAAGAATGCTTCTGTTACCAAAAAAACTAATTCTTGTTACTAAAAAGGGAGAGTAGATTTAAGAAAAAATAAATAAATAAAACAAGCGTGATATAGGAGATTTACTCCTCTCCATCCGCAACCCCCCTTTCTTCGTCCGCCAGCACCCCCAACAGCCGTCGCCCTCAGTCTGCCAGCACCAACCCCGCCTCTTTCTCCTGCCGCCCCCAACTCCCGCCGTCCCTAACCCCCGCCACCCCCAACCCCCGCCACCCCCAACCCCGCCGAGGTGATCAATCCTGTGAGTGGGATATTACCCAATTGAAATGACGTCTGGGAAAACAAAATACAAATCCATTTACGGAAATGCCATTTTGATAGTTATCAAGACTATCAACAATGCGGATGCTCTTAAGAGCTCAATCATGTGATAAGTGTAATTTGGGCTTAATTCTTTCAGGGACTTTCTGGCCACTAACCGGTGGTGGGCTTACATTTGTACTAATGCTCCGAATTCCTTGGTTGCAACTTTGCAAATATACTAATGCGGTAATGCCTAACCCTTCATGGTCGATTTCTTGCGTGAGTCGTTGGATTATCTCAAGATTCGTGCCAGCTTGGATCTCAAGACAATCCAAAGACTCATGTCATGAGCTGTAAAATGCACTAAGTTAGAGGATAAGCAGCACTGAACCCTTCATGGCCTGGCTATATGTTATCCTAATGCATATGTGAATCATCTTTCATTGCTGCACAGTGACCTCAGAATTGATATTCTCTACTGCGCAGTAAATTACTGTGCAGTACTCCGGCCGTAGAATTTGCTTCAAGATTCGTGCAACTTAATCTTAGAAAACCCTCCAATAATCCACATCGTTGATTCGCTGCGGATAAGCACTCGTGACCACACGCCAAGGTTTTTTTTGGGGCGGTAGGAAAATCCTAGCAATTTTTTTATTAAAAAAGGGAAATTAGATCAAGCTATATAGTAACCTGACTTCAATTTCAGAGCCTTCAACGGCCCAATAAGAGACTCCAAATATAAATATTGATTTTTTGAGGTGGCAAAATCTGATCCGACCTAACCTGGACTCGACCCAACCCCAAAAATGTCAGCAGCAGTCAACCTAAAACCCGACCTAACTCCGAAAAAATGCCAGCAGCAGTCAACCCGATATCCGACCCGACATTTTCTATTCGGGCAAACTTACCCGACCCAATCCGAATCCAACTCGACAATCTGCCACCTCTCTTGATTTTGCAACTAAATTAATTGGAATTGGAATCAGGGACTAGTTTCCACAACCACAATAGAGCTATTATGACTTATGAGCTGTCCACTATAAAACATGTCAACAACTATGATCTCACTATTGCCATGTAATTTGACCTTTGAATTATTTCTAATAACCATATATATATATATATATATATGTCTACTCGAAGATTAATTTAATTTTGTAGTATACATGTTATTCCATAAGCACGAGCTTCCTGCGTTGATTGATTAATCTATTAATCCATTCTTTATAAAATAAAACTATTCAGATTCTTATGTTGATTAATTAAACCTTATTAATCCATATTCCATAATTCTCCAGTGGTTATGAAACATTCCACAACTTAGCTTTTTAAAATGATTAAACGGTATTTTATCCTTCTTTAATGTTTACAATCACTCCTGACTGGTTGTTTAACCTTCAAATTATGCATTCTCCAGTCTCCAATATATTGAACTTATAATTAACTAAAGTTCCATTATAAATTTTACATACATATATATTAATTCCACTGCCAGTAATATATAAATATATACATGACAAGCTAGCACGTTCAACTATAGTTGAGTCTCCAAACTTTTATTTTATGATTTTATCCTTTTGCATTATCATTTGCATGTTTTCTCCATCTTTGGTTACAGACTTACAATCCAAGTCCTGACTTGGTCTCACGTCTTATACATAATAAAATGCATTACAAAAGGTACTCAATGAAAAAAAGAGAAATGTGAATATAATTCCACTTTGCAATATTCATAAATCATAGCCACCATCCATATCGTTTTCTTCTTGTAGTACACAAAGGCATATATGGGGTCCAAGTACGGTCGAGCCCGGCAAAACGCACCGTACCTGTACCGGGTTCCGCATGGCCAGCAGATCAGGAAATCCTTGAGCAACATAATGCTCACACTTGTGTGCGGCTTGGTCACGATACTTGTGGTCCGTGGTACTGCCGGACTTGGCTATCTTGCTACTTCTGCAGCTGTCTCGGTCGACCAACAAGTCGTGGAGGACATCGACCGGATCCTTCGTGAGATACGCACCGACTCCGAACTACCTGAGGCTGAAAGTTCAAAACCATTCATGTACAATGGCGACTTCGATGCTCGTAATTGGACTTTTGCTGAAGCTGTTCAAGCCATGAATTTCTCACTCGGGCCAAAGATCACCGACTGGGACAATCAACGCCGGGCGTGGTTGGCACGAAACCCTGATTTTCCTAGTCATGTGTCGGGCAAGCCACAGATCCTTCTCCTTACTGGGTCGTCACCAAGCCCGTGCGACAATCCACTCGGTGATCACTCCCTTTTAAAATCTATAAAGAACAAAATCGACTACTGCCGCCTCCACGGGATCGAGATCATTTACAACATGGCGCTTGTTGACAACGATTTTACCGAATATTGGGCGAAGCTCCCGTTCATCCGGAAGCTGATGTTGTCGCATCCGGAAGTTGAGTGGATATGGTGGATGGATAGCGACGCGATCTTCACCGACATGGCATTTGAATTGCCGTTTGACAAATACAAAGACCACAATTTGATCATCCACGGTTACCCCGATTTGTTATTCGAGCAGCACTCATGGATCGCATTAAATGCCGGTGTCTTTGTCATCAGAAACTGCCAGTGGTCGCTCGACCTGTTCGATGCGTGGGCTCCCATGGGCCCGAAAGGGATGGTGAGAGATTTGGCCGGCAAATTACTAACCGAGAACTTGAAAGGTCGACCGGCATTCGAGGCAGACGACCAATCGGCCCTTATCTACCTTCTAATATCTCAACAAGATAAATGGCTGAGTAAAGTGTACATCGAGAACTCGTACTACCTGCACGGCTTCTGGGCCGGGTTGGTGGACAAGTACGAGGAAATGATGGCGAACCACCACCCGGGCCTAGGCGACGAGAGGTGGCCTTTCGTGACCCATTTCGTCGGGTGCAAGCCGTGCGGAAAGTACGGCGATTACCCGGTACAAAAGTGCCTCGACAGCATGGAGAGGGCATTCAATTTCGCCGATAATCAGGTCTTGAGATTGTACGGATTCGCGCATGGCAGGCTATCGAACCCGAAAGTTAAACGGGTCAGGGAACAAACCACCGACCCACTTCGGGTTAAGGAGAATCTTGACATGGCAGCAAGAATCATTTTTGGGTAGATCAAATTTTTTTTTTCTTTGTATTTCTTTTGTTACATATGTTGAACAGATAGAATGAGTGTGTTTGTGATAATACAGATAAATAATAGATCTGTTTCTTCTTTTTTATTACACCTTTAATTAGTATCCAGTTTTTCTTAGGCATATCACTGTCCAAATAATTGGATATATTGCACAACTTGTTGATTATACAAAAAGTAATAAAATTTAAAAGTTTGTGTTACATCTTATAATATTGGGGTAAAACAAAAGTCAGCGATTGTTCTCTCTGCTGCTGTGTGGTTGCTGCATGTATGGGAAAGCTTGTACGTAGGTACAGTACACCCAACTTATTATTTTGTATTTTCCTCAACGACATATATAAGGAGTAACCCTGTCGAAAGATGTCCCGATAGATAGTATGGAGAAGGCATTCAATTTTGCTGATAATCAAGTCTTAAGATTGTATGGATTTGCGCATAACGTGATGTTGTATAATTGCTCGTCCGGTAGACGAGTTATTTTGTTTTAATATTTTCGGCAAAGGACATATTTCTGTTTTTTTTTTTTTTTTCCCTTACAAGAATGCTGTGTGAATATAGTTATTCATTTTAATTTCTATGGTACCCAAGCATTAGTATTTGGTCTAGTGGTTAAGGACAACGCCTTCCTTGTGGGAGGTCGCGAGATCAAAACCCGAATTAAAAGTCTTTTAGGCCCTGTTCGGTGGACTGGGTTTGGGTAAGAAATCCTTGGGAAACATTTTGTATTTTGGGTTTATTATCCAAAACCTGTTCGGTAAATTCCCAAAGGGTTTGGGTTTTGGTTAGTTTACCCGACACACTTACCCAAATAGTATGAAACCCAAGGGAAAAAATTAATTCAGTCCAACTGAATTTTTTTTTCCCCAGCCAGCTGTCACATCATGGGAAGTTATTAAACCAAACCCATTCCTTTTTCCATAAATTTTCCTTAGCCGAACAGGCCCTTATAGATTATTAAATTGAGTGGCTTTATTTAAATTTGAGTGGCTTGACCTCATATTTATCCCAAAAAAAATTCTTTGGTATCCGTGTTGCGTCTCAAATCATGTTCCAAAACCCAAATTTTTGTACCGCAAAACATCTTTATTTGATTCATGAGATTAGCTAATTGTATCTCAACAAAAAATTTTTAAGAACATACCCGGCCGCTAGGGTACTCTTAGTACATCAGGTATGAATTTGATGTAGTATATGAACACCAAACCGAATAAGGTATGAACACACAAATTATGACGGATGGTCATTCAATCACCAGAACGTGGAATCTAGACACATTCTAACGGAATCATTCACTAGACATTAAACCTTAGACGGCCACACGGAACCTTCGATTTGCAGATATGAACACCAAAAATGTTGACTGTAAGCTCCTTATTGTGGGAGGTTTGAACACCTTAATGCATAGGTATGAACACCATTTGATCGCAGCCAGTTATTCACCCAACGTCATGATGTAATAGATTTAATGGTGGTACTTAGAATAGAATCGTGGAGGTACGTTTAGGAGATACGAGAAGAGTGATGGAAAGATTTTCTCTTAAGTCATTTAGTTTTCGACTAGGTCCACATATGGTGATATTATTCAGGATAGATCGGGAATACCATACAATTTGACTTGGTCAAGAGAACTTCGACCAACCAAAAAGATCCTTTCAACTTTTAATTAAAATAATCAAATAAGAGAAAATAACTTCTATCTACAGTTCTATACTATATTATAAAACACATTAGAATTGGATATCTCTATTTTTTTTATTCTTCTTCAAATTTTTTGATCCCCATTCTACCTCTCAATCAACGGTACAGATCGAAATACCTTGTTTTTAAAGGTATTGATGCTCTCCAATCAAACAACTTCCTCTCCATTTTAGTTTTTTGCAAAAAAAAAAAAAAAAAAATGGAATGATATCAATCTTGGTACGGAAGACATCAATGTTAATTAAGATTTACATTAATTTGAGAAATTAACTTTTTATATTATAATATTCAATGAATTGATTTAGTGTAAAGATAAAATTTAAATGGTAAATAATAAGTCAAAAATAGAAAGCACATTATATGTATTATTTAGTATGATATCAAAATTTAAAAGGTCTGCCGAACGGGTGGGTTTTTTGCTAGTTAAAAAAAAATAATAATTAAACATTCAACATTTTTAAACAAATATACTAAATTTTAACCAAAAAAAACTCTAAAATAGATTAAAAAATGTCAACTTATCCACTCCAACAGCCTTTCTACTTCAAATTTCCTGTCCAACATTCAAATTGTGCATTATTCCTTCAAAGTTGGATACAAAAGGAAAAAAAATTAAGATTTATTCAAATAAATTCCAAATTTCAATAACTTTTCTTGTTATATATATATACAACTTGACAGCCATTTCACCTCAATAATTGGCACATAGTTGACTGAAAGCCGTAATCGAAACATTAGCAAGAAGATCGATGTATAATTATTGGCGCATATATAGTTGACTGATACGTCTTATTGCCTTGGGCACACAATCTTCGAATACGGTTAACCTACCAATAATTTATTAAATTTATCCAAAAATTTTTACGAGAGTTTCGATATCTTGGAAATGTCCATTAGTCAATACTTTTAAGGATCAAAGTAGGATCGGGATCACCTGCTTTTCCTTTTAGAAAAGCAGGCTTTTTTATTTGACGGTTGAGATATACCAAAATATTTTGAGATCGGTGTGGCAAACACCGAAGTACTTTGAGATCGGTGCAGCAACCGATCCTGACCATTCGATCGGAAAAGCGGGCCCTGCTTTTCTTCTTAAAAAAGCAGCAGATTTTTGTCCATCAAAGTACGTGGTCCAGGCATAAAAATATATATAGCCTAGAAAAAATTGTGGTCCTGGCCTCGCATGCAATTAATTAGTACTAACGAAGTTATGTATGTCTATTCAAATGCAGTTTACAGTTTACACTGCAGAGTTATGAAACTGCATGCGTAGTCAACTTGCAGGCGAATGAAGTATATATAAAACGAAATCCGACTCTAACAGAAAGCATAAGATACATGGTCTTAAGTTTAACAAATTTAAGGAATTAAGCTGTAATTTGTTCTGTTAGCGATGATGAGGCTGCTTGTTGTTATGGAGTTCTTCTTCATCATCATCCTTTCAAGGTTTGGCTTACTCATTGGCGCCTTTCCTGATGGCGTCGAAACACCGTTATTTCACTCCTGTGGTCCTCCTAACAACAATGACATAAACCTCAAATCCGATCTCAATGATCTCTTCTCAAATCTCACATCTAAAGCCAAAAGCACAGGATTTGATACCACAACTATCAATTCTGGTGAAAAAGACCAACTCAATGGCCTCATAATGTGCTACGCTGATTCAACCCGACAAAATTGCTCCTCCTGTCTCGATGTGGCCACCGAAAATGCAACCACAATCTGTCCTGGCTCCAGCGATGCAACCTTTACATATGGTTGGTGCTTCCTCCGCTACTCCAACAGTAGTAGCAACTTCATTGGCACACCGACTCTTGATGAGTCGCCAAATTACTACAGAAATATGGATAATGTTATGATTACAAACGCATTGAATGAAACAGTTCCTCGACTGTTCAATATACTGAGGTTGCAGGCCACGAGCTCGGATTTGAAGTATGCTTATGGGAACGAAACAGATCCAGGGATGAATCAAACAGTTTATGGGTTAGTGCAGTGCACAAGGGACTTGAATCGCGACAATTGTGGGATTTGCCTCCAATACGCCATTGGTAATATAAGTAATGATGATAATGGTGATTTCAAAGCAGGAACTCCACCTCAAGGTGTCAGACTCTCATATCCTAATTGCTATATAAGATATGAGTTGTATCCTCTTCCCTTGCTGAACTTCAATTCACCTGTACCTGCACCTGCACCTGTACCAGTGCTGTCACCACCAAGCCCAGCTATAAATTTTACTCCAGGACCAAATGGTAACACTATTAATTGATATAGAACATCTTCATTTGTTCATTTATTTGATTGTATATTATCATTAATCCTTGAGTAACAAGGTACTCTCCTGCAGGTACAACACAGAAAAAAAATGGCGCCAGAGGGCTGTTAAAGAAAATACTTGCGGCTTCAGTTGCTACTGCGGCAGCTTTACTGCTAACAGTAGGCATTATTACATGGTTATGGAGAAGGCAACCGATAGCAACTACAAGTAAGTAAAATTTTAAGGTTGATCAACAATCATAAAATCTTTGTCTTCATGTTTCCGGGCAATAGAAATCTGTTCTAGTTACCAGGATATATAATGAACCAACAAAAAAGAAATTAGTAAGTCAATGTTCTAATTAAGGTAGGAGACAATTTCCAAACTTATCTCCATTATTCTCTCTCCTGAAATGTTTATTACATAGTAGCAAACATAGAATAAACAAATATACAAGCCCAGTAAGCTACAAAACAATTCTTCTAGCAAAAATAAATGAATGAAATAGGGTTGATTTATATTTTTCTTATTTTTTCTTATATATCCAACTTTAAGAAGTAGATCACAGACCTAAACTTTTACTTAAGTTTTAACTTTTAAGTAAATGGATATAAGTGCAAGGGATTTGAATTTGGGCTTTAAGTTTAACGAAAGAACAAAAAGAGAACAAAATGAACAGTAAGTGAGGGTATGAAATCCGCACAAACCGACTAACATTTGTTAATTTCATGGCACTTCGAATCTGACGGTGAAGAATCCACTGTCCCACTGGAGCACCAGGCATGCACAAACTTGAAATGTTATTCAGAGTTCAGGGTATTTCAGCTAGAAACACTAACGCTAGCTACCGACAACTTTTCGGATGAGAACAAGCTTGGTGAAGGTGGATTCGGATCAGTCTATAAGGTATTGGGTCATGTCATACATATTAAGAAAATTTATTAAATAAATTCTGATTTTAAAACTATTGAAACAGGGCTCACTATTTGATGGCCAAAGGGTGGCAGTAAAAAGACTCTCAGGAAGTTCAAGACAGGGACTTGCTGAACTAAAAAATGAAGTGGACTTGCTTGCAAAACTTAAACACAAGAACCTGGTGCAGCTACTAGGTTGTTGCATCCAACAGAAAGAAAAACTATTATGTTACGAGTTCTTACCTAATGGAAGCCTGGATAATTTTCTTTATGGTAAGAAAAGTCAAATTTGGTACTACATCTTCAGATTCCAATTTTTTATAAGTCATAACAAATTTACGCCAGTACGTAAAATTTGTTTTTAATTTGCAGCAAATGAGGCCATAAGACGTGAAGAACTTAACTGGCAAACACGATATCGAATAATTCAAGGAATCTGTAGGGGTTTAGAATATCTTCATGAAGAATCTAGATTCAAAATTGTACATCGGGATCTTAAGCCTAGTAACATATTGCTTGATACAGACATGACCCCAAAAATATCAGACTTCGGTCTCGCGAGGCTTTTCAATGAAGATCAGACTCATAAGGATACCTCAATTATTGCCGGAACTTTGTAAGTCGTCGTTATTTTTTTTTCTCATTAATTACCTGAAGTTTCATCTTCGCTGGGAGACATCAGAGATCTAAATTTTTAAAAATCAAACTTGATTAATTGAGTGATTTATGTGTTCAATATTAATTTTTACAGTGGATACATGGCACCTGAATACATTCTACACGGGACTTTTTCTGCCAAGTCAGATGTTTATAGCTTTGGTGTTCTACTCTTAGAGATTGTTACAGGCAGAAAGATCAGCTCATTTGCCAATGCTGAACTTGCATGCAGCCTAATTAGCTATGTATGTAATTTGGAAGTCCTCAAAACTCATCTACCATCAGTTCTGTGAATGCAAGATTATGAAATAATACTAACGAATTAACGTAAATTTGTAATCTTTCTTTCTTCTCAGGTTTGGCAACATGTGTCAGAAGGGAAATTTGATCAACTCATGGATCCAGCCTTAGATAATAATGCAAGCTTGGAGGAAGTTTGTAAATGCATCCACATCGGCTTGCTCTGTGTGCAAGATGATCCAACCAAGAGACCAAGCATCGCAGACATTGGCATTATGCTTGACAATAATTACTCGGCAACTATTCCCGCTCTGCCGTCATCAATTCAATCCTCAAGCATGCTGCCAAGATATGAGCTCAATTCAATTTCTGCTACTCAGCAAAACATTCAATAAAAGGGTTTATACACGTACGTTGTTTCATCTTCTATTCACGATTCTTCAGTCAATTTACTTCTTGTGTTTACTATCGGAGTCGTCTGGGACTTTCTTGTCAGATTCTACTATCATTCATATTCACTTAATTTGTTCCATTAAACTTTGATTAATTTGTTGCTATCTGACCGTAGTAAGCTTTTCAAATCGTTTGCTTTGCAAAAAAAAATACTTTTTAATTAATTATTATAGTTAATTTTTAGCTGTTGTAAGTTTTTACCTAGAATTTGCAATCCCCAAAAATTATTCTTGCTGCCATGTCAAGATTTTTGCTGGTACGTGCGTAGCATATGGATACTGATTATCTGGTATTGTGCACAGATAAACGACATTCACTTCAAAAAAGGAAAAAGAAAATTAAAGGAACATTTATTTTGCTGGATATCCTTAAAAAATAGCAGAGACAGATTTTGTGATTTTATTAATTTCTTTACTCCAATTAACTGATTTCCAAATCCCTACTCCTTTACTAAGCATGTAGTGTCCTGATCCTGCAACGGTCAGGATTGAGTACTCTATTCTGTCAACGCTTCAGATTTATTAGTTTTCCGTCGGAGTTAATTTGGATGGTCGATTTCCTTTGTCCCGATCCGAGAACGGACGAGATTGGAGCGCTCAGCACAACAACAGAACCCTTGGTCCCTTTCTCCCAAGTCGCTCTCCCTTCCTTTATTTCCAAAATCGTTGAAATTAATTTTGATTGCTCTCTCATCCTCTCTCCCCTCAGCCGTTCTTTCTCCCTCCAGCAACAAAACAAAACCTGCCTAGAGAGTAGCGACCAACACCCAAAGCCTCGACCCCGAGTTCCGCCGAGCGCAACGGGAGCCCTTGTCCCCGCTCGCCGCAATGGGAGGCCTGCCTCCGCCCTCCGCGACTGGTGCCCTCGCCTCCACCGCCGCAACGGGTGGGCTCCTCGCCGCCGGTATGGAGAGATGTGCGAACTGACTGTCTCGGTCACGAACAACTCTTGCCAGGCCTAATCCCTGGGCGCCGCCCACCAGATCCGTCTCGATCGAGTGACAGATCGAAATTCGAAACTGACTGCTACTAAAACCTGCTCGGCCTTAGCCCAAGCGCTGCCCTAACTCGCGTTCCCCATCCCCGCCTCCATATGTAGCCCCGGGCACCTCAATTTTCAGCATGCCTCCTCGCTGCTGCCTTCCTTGCCTGCAGATCTCTTAGTTACAAATCACTATACTAGATCGATGGCAAGGTAAGATTTTCTTTAATTTGCATCTTTTTGTAATTCTTTGGTAGATGGCAGAAAGAGTAGAGATTTTTTTTTAGAAAATCCAAAATTGGGAATGCTGAGTTGCTATTTTTCATCAATTTTTGAAGGATGAATTCCAAGTTAGTACAGACTACGTGTAAAATTGCTATGGAAGCGTGCTTTCCTACCTTCAATTAGACAAAGGTTATTTTTTTTTAAGTATTGGATTATTATAATATTTCTGTCTAATGTTTGATATGGTTGACAATTATATTTTTTTATGGACGATTATGGTGGTTTGTTGGTCCAATTGAATGCCCTCTGTATAAAAAATAGTTGGGACAGGTAATTTCTCTATGCTTCTCCAAATTTTGTCAGAGCTCAGTTTTGGAAAGATTATATGACTCTTTAATTTCGTTGTTAATGTTTTATCTAAAATTTTTTTAGGTTTGTCTAGGAGATAAATAATTTTATAATTTTAGCTTCAGTGTTGTATTTTTTTTACAATGATATACTCATATGTTGATTTCAATAAATTACTCTTCCAATTTTATTTAGGAATGCAAAACTGAAGACCAGATCTATGGAGTTTGTTGTTTCTTAAGTCTGGAGGCAAGTTGTGTTCATCTCAAGTTTCAAATATGGAATTTGCAGAAGGTCCAATAATGTGGTTTGCTAGGTGCTCATCCTGATGTATGAATTTGTTTTAAATCAAATTTTTTTTTGCTCTACATAATATATGAATTGCAGTGTCAAAAATCTTGAATTTGGTAGATCTCTTAGTATTGGATGATCAGCTTTTTTAGTTCTATAGAATATGGAATTGAACTTTTCTTCATTTTTTGCTAATCATTTATGATTTATACATAGGAAATGCTGCTATAAAAGTAGCAATTAAGGTGTAGTGTAATTTTAGGTTATAAAGGTTTTTAATGATGCAACTAATACTGGCATTGTTGTGATTAATGCACCCTTCCTATTGGGGCACAATCTTAAATATTACAGGCTATCTATCTATATCAACTCATAATTTGTAATATCTTTATACTTTCCAAATTGTATTGGGATGGGCAAAATTTATTAGATTCATGTATAGTAATTTTAGCACATTTATTTAAAATTTAATTTCTTCATAAAGCAAGAGCATATAGATTTTATTTCGATTTCCATGATCCTTACTTAGCATTTAATGCATATTTTCTTTTGTAGTTTACCATATCTGTATTAGCATAGACAGACATTTCTGGAATAATATCTTACATTTTAGTAATTAGAATCAAAATGAAATTAACTATTGCATAAGAAGGAAAACACCTTTTACATTTAGAAAGATAATTTCTTCAATTATCTGTGAGTTCTTATATGTTTGCTTGTTCATTACAAACAAATAGTCTTTCAAGTCTCCAGGAAAGGAGCAATGTCTTCCCAAATTGCTGAGGGTGAAGCTTTACCAACAAGCAAAGTCCTTGAGGTAGATGAAGAAACCTCTCATGCCCTTTTAGGTAGCACCATGCAAGCATATAATTTTGAAACAACTACAAAGATTAAGGTATCCAACTTTTCGTTGTGAACATCTTGTATCTGATATTTTTTGTTAAATATTTACAATTAAAATTAATGTTGATTAATGTGATTACTAAATTCAATGTTGTTATATTTTGATCTGTCATTCTACTCATGATGATCAAATGCTTCTATTTTGGATAATTCATATCTCTTATGCTTTCAGATTAATGATTCCAGAATGGTTATAGACAATTACATAGAAATGGAGGCAACAAGATTGATGTGGTTCAAACATGAAGGTTAATAGTTCAAATTCTCTCCGATTTCTTTGTTTGCATACTCTAAGATTCTTGACACTATTTACCATTACCATTTTGTAAGATGTTTGACTGTTTGTTACAAGCCGGTAGAAATTTGGATAATTGCAAAGAAGTCTCCTTTCATAAGGTATAGCATACAAATGATATCCTTTCCCAATTTCGTACTTTAGCTCTGTTATTTTAAAATTGGTCTATTTGTTAGTCAATAGATGTATTTCATATTAATTCTGTTTGTTTTCTATGGAACATATGATGCAGAAAATTGGTGATTCAAGAACTGGGGCAGTAATACTTTGCTCTTCAGTCATGAATGAAATTGATACATGACCGTCTATATATTTAATTGTTGTTGGAGTTGATAATAGTTTCTGTTTCTCATCAAAAAAAGATAATAGTTTTTGTTTTAATATTTGGTCTCATGAGCAATGGCTGTTGTCGTTTTGAATTGGAAATTTTAAATGTTTACAATTTATAAAAAATAATTATATATCAAGTAATGTGTATTGCAATAATTATTTATTCACAATTTATTATGTAAAATCACCCATTGCAACGCACGAGCCTTTTACTAGTATTCAACTATTTATTTCACGATTCTTCTTCTTTTCTACAATTATTTTGGGTAATCTTAACTTAATAACATGAAATAGAAAACAAAAATCAATCGCTTCAACTTCAACTTCAACTATTTAAACAGCATATATAATTCAGCAACATATGCATCATATAAACAAACAATGATAAGCATCAAGATCAAGCAAGTGTGTACAGATGCGGAGCCATTTCCTCTGGAGATCAGTTGGCTTTCCACCGTGGGTGACCTGAAGAACAAGATCAAGAAGGAGAGGCAGATCGAGGTCCAGAACCAGACACTTCTGTTCAATAGTAAGAGGTTGGATAAAAACAAGGAGCGCATTGCAAGTTTTGGGATCAAGGATGGCTCTGAAGTTAGTTTGCTCACAATGGGCCAGTAAAACCTTAAGGGTGTGCTCCAGAAGTTAGTTTGCTCACAAGTTTTGGAGTTATCTGTTTAAGGTCATGTTACTTACTCCACAACTACAATTATTAGAGATGAGAGAAGGATAACAAGACACAAATTGTACTTATGAAGCAACTAACATAACATTGAACAGGTAACTCCAAACTTGATTAACCTTCCCCTCCCTTCCCCTCCCCTCCTCTCCCCATTCTGGAGCATATCCTAACACTGTGCTCCACAATTATTTTAGAAGGGGAGGGTATGGAAAGGGAAGGGATGGGATGGAATGGAATGGAAGGGAAAATGATTTCACCTCCTCTACACTCCAATTTGGAAGGGACAAAATCAATTGATTTAAGGGATAGAGGAGGTGACTTTTTCCCCTCCCCTCCTCTTTACAAAATTTGTGGAGCAAGTAACATTAAAAATTTCACCTCTTCTCCCCTCCCCTCCCCTCCTCTTCACCCCTTCTGAAACAAAGTGTAAGGCACAGTACCATGAAGTACATGGGCAGTTGGATCGCCTTAAGATTCGTGTAGGCTCGAATCTCGAGACAATCCGACAGTATATGTGCTTCATGACACATTACCTTAAGGCAGAGGATCTGAAATCGTAAGGATCTGCTAGACTAGTTTAATTAATTTTGAGAAATATTATATTTGAGTAGTATTTACTATTTAGAACTAGTAGCTAGTTTCCATAAATAAAAGAATAAATATTATTGTTTGAGGAAAAACAATGAACTTTGGGAGGTCCTGGCCCAAAGTTTTTTTTTCTTTTGATGATGATGATGATGGCCCAAAATTGTATAAAGAAATAAATGGTACTTTGAAGTCTTAGCTTTATCATTTTTTCTTTTTTTTTTTTTCTTTTGATAAAAATAAAATATCAGTTTTTTTTTCTTTTAATTTGTGCATCTATGGATTGTAAATACATATAAGATCCGATCTATTTAATAATTTCCAAATTATCGTCAAGCTGACTAGCTGACCCACAATTTCTTTCCTGAATACTGCCTGTGTTGAGTGCTTATCCTCTGCTGCACAGTATTTTACTGCACAGCGGATCAATGATGTGGATTATAGGGGGCTTTTTTGAGATTGGGTTGCACGAATCTCAAAGCAGATTCAACAGTTGAAAAATGTTGTGCAGTAACTTACTGCGCAGTAGAGGATATAAATTGGCCTGTGTTGCGGTTACTCAAACAAGAACAGAAATGGCACATTTACAATCCAACAGCATCAATTTTTTTTCCAGAACCCACGTACCAGTCTCCATCAAGTACCAGTAAAATGTTCCTAATCAGAATGGACCATTTTTAGTAATCCAAGGTCTTCTTTCATCCAATACCAGATATATAACTCTCATAGTTTTAACTGGTATTAGTGTTCAAAGCCTTTCGAAGTTAAAACCCAATTCTACACTAATGAAACTCAACATCCCTCATTTTCCAAAAGGGGGCCACTTACAAAAAAAGGGGGCCACTCAATTCCATCATTTTCCAAAAAAAAGTTTCTTAGGTATGTGAGTTGTAATTTCCATATTGAAAAATACCCACCAAGGAATTTTTGCATATATGTGTCCTCATTTTATATATCTACGTGTCCATAGTCCATACATATACAAAATTTTATTACTCTTAACTCAAATCCTATAACAATATAGATATGTGGACACTAACATATATTGAGGACACTAAATATGACCCACCAAGTGGCAATGTAAACCCTAATCCTTACAAAGACTCCCTGGAAGACCTTAAAACTGTGCTAAGTCAGTGGCAATGGTCCGGGCCCATTTATTCCACCATCTAAAGAAGAACATGATTAATTCCATACCAAAGTCCAAGGTCAATTTATTCCATTCATAATCATCTAAATAGAAAACTTCCTAAATATATTCTAACCACAGCAAGCTGACGACAATATGTTAAGTCAGATATTTTATTTAAATATACAGTGCTTAATACAGGAGCCTCCTTAAAGCATTCCATTATTCCTGGCTAAGGAGAGTCCATTTGGAATGATTAGCACAGATTAACTAAGACGTTAATTGAGGAGTCTTAAGGTTCCATGTGGTTAATTGATTGATCCCCATTGAGTTTCGCCACTAACTTCGTTTGTGTAAGGAATAAATAAAATGAGAGAGAACTCTTACCAAACAAATTAAGGGCAAATGGAATAAATAACGATTTACGAAGTCAAGCTAGCAGAGACTAGTGTTAGCTAATGCGCGTCCTGTTTTCTTTTTGGATTTTTTATTTTATCTATTTTATTTGTTTGTTTGATAAAAGTGGTACATACGGATGTAGGGTTGTGTAACATTGGAAATGCAACGAAAGAGAGCTGCTTCATTTTTGTTATGTTTCCTTTGGATGAAATGAAACAAAAAAACGAAAATAATTGTTTAAAAGTAGTATTACATTATGTCAAAATAGAAAACGAAATGGCACAAGTCATTTTGCTAACTGTTACGTTTCATTCAATGAATGGAAAAAAAAAAAACGTTTCATTTTCGTTTCGTTTGAGACGAAACAAAAAACGGTCTTCTATCAACAACCCTAGACACATGCATATGGTCAGGGGCGGATGGAAGGGTAGTGCCAGGGGGTGCCCCGGCACTACCTTGGTTCAAAAAAAGTTATCAAATCACCCTATAGCCTAGAATAAAATTTCAGTTCAAAAATATTTATATGGTTGTGGATCTTTGTAAATGAAGTATTTAAACTATTGGTTTCATTATATATAATTTTTTCTTGGAACAAATACATAATTACAAAAAAAATACCAAAATTAATACCAATTGTATTAGTATTCAACTATTCATGTTAAATGCGTTGATATTCACTAACTCATTAATATTCGATTATTTGTACAATATATCTTTAAACATTTTACGAAGTAAGTTGCATAATAAAACAATTAATTTGAATACATATCGATTTAATATGAAAACTAACACGGTCGGTATCAATTATGATATCTCTATAACATTCTACTTTGTTTTTTTTTTCTTTTACTTATCGCTGGATACTGGCCCTGGAGTGAAATTATTGTCAAAAAATTTAACATCTCAAATAAGTAATTAAAGGTACTTTATCTAATTAAAAATTTTCAATTAATTATGATATTTGTATGTATATTTATTATAAGATTATTTCATAATTGTTGTCTATATAAATTGTTTCAATATTGTTTTTACCCTAAGATATTGACAAAAGTTGATTGATTAATTATATTGTTATTTAAATATGCAATTGACTTTTAATTTTGTATTTTTTAGAAGGCTTAATCTATAAGTTGAATGTGCAAATATTGAAAATTTGAATATTATGACAATTACATAAAAATTTCTTTGTCATTTGATCTATATTCATACTTGAATAATATTTGTTATCCTAGAAAATTATATAGGGACCAGGACTCTTCAACACCCCTTTGGATTCATCCTAGTTCCGCCACTGCATATGGTCTATATCTTATTGAAACAAAAAGAAAAACAAGTAGATTTCAGATCTCCTAACATATAGCACAGTGCCATGCAGTATATAGACTGTTGGATCTTCTCGAGATTCGTACAGGCCTGAATCTTGAGCCGATCCAACATTCCATGTGCTGCATGGCACCGTGCCAAAAAGTACAGTACCCTGTAAATAAAAGGGTATACATCGCAATCTTGTGGTCTCGTGGAAGATGTGTAGTGGAAGCTTCGGAAGTGGAAGATGCAAGATGGAATCACGAAATGGAAGTTTCGGAGCTATCTAACTAGCAGCCTAGCAGTATGAAAAGAACTCTATTCTATTAACACCAAATAACACGGTCCTGGAAATTAAGACATCAAATGGCAACGACCATTATTACGCTAAACATAACCAAGTCAAGTCCAGCGCTACGTGCCCGTCAAGTCCGGCCAATTATTTGATCGGCATTCTATTTGTCGGATTAGTAAGACACGATATATTCTTTTTGGACTATATATGTATTATATAAAATATTGGAAGAAAGGACATTTTTGGAGTATATGTTATATAAAATATAGTAAGAAAGGACATTTTTTTGGAATCTATATTATATAATTGTATGATGTAAAATATATCTAAATTGAAACACTAAAATATTATCTTGAATTAAACATTAATATATTAATTTAAAACAGGACATTGTTAAATCATATCGGTTTGGCAAATCAAGGAATAGTGCTAAAATAGTGTTATTTGATTAAAAAAGTGGTAGAGTGATTGTTGGAAGAGTGAAAAGAAGAGTAATATTTTGAAATATTCGGAAGAATAAAAAAATTGTTTAACAAAATTGAGATTATTCCACATGTCACAAGAGAACACTAATCGATCTGATATTCCACGAAAGAGTCAGAATATCATATAGTTTAACCCAAGTGATGTTTCTTTTTGTTAATTGGTGTTTCACATACATTTTTTTTGGAATTGTGGTTTGTTTTTGTTATTCTATTTTGAAATAAAGATGCCAAATGGTACCGGTGGTGTTTCATTTTGATTAATTTCATGTTTCTGATTAATTTCTCATTGTTTCATTTGTTCCCATCATATTTCATATTAACTTTTATACATGATATATATTTTGGTATTCTATTTTATATCGTCTTGATATCTCCCGAATATTTTTCACATATTGTCTAGCTAGCAAGGTCTTCGGACTACCGCCAAGTTGTTGATAATACATTATCAAAGGTCTTCCGACGACTGACTGGTTGTTGACGAAACACAGTATTTGTCTTTTTTTCTCTTTTTTGATTCAGTGTAGCATCTCCCACTTTTTCTCTTTTTTTTCACCGTCATACTTTTGTTATGCATAATATATAGCTTATTATACATACTATACACTTTACTATGCAAACTAATGCATTTATTATATGGTTCATTTAGTATGCAATTTGTTGGTTGTAGATTGCATACTAATAGATGTCTTTTATTATGCATATAAACGTGTCTATTATGCACACTGATTTATTTAGTATATAGTGTATCGGTTATAGAATGCATGTCACAAATGTTATATGCAAGTAAAAATACTTATTATGTACACAAATTTATTTAGTATGCAATATATTAGTTGCAGAATGCAAGTTATTATATTTTTTTTTATGCATGAAAAAATATTTAGTATACAAGTTGTTTAATGTTTTATAACTCGGCAAGTGGGTTTTACATGCATAATAAACAACTTTCGCTGCATAATAAACAAATTTACATGCATAATTAAGTAGTGTATAGCGGATTTGACTAGTCAAACTATCCGTATCAACGACGGAAGCTACGATGGTATCTCTATATCAGCTCCCATAATTAAATACATATGTTTGTAAAATCTGGCACAGAAGTTAAAGGATTGGATCGTACAGACTTCATTTCATCAAAGAAGTGTAAACTGTAAAGGTATTGGGCCGGTTGCTGCTTCCTACAGATAGAATTTTCGAAACTATCTTGCGTCCACTCTATAGATTACTACTCTATAGATTACTATAGAAGGCACATAAGTTACATTATGGGTTCCACTTGTTATATTCTGTTGAGTATGGAGGCACTAACTATAACAATATTTTCTATTATAACTCAAAATATTGTTACAACTAATACTACTCAAATACTAAACCTCCATATAACCCTAGCTTCTTACTACAATCCTAACCTCCAAGCTACTACTAACTCTTACAATGGAGTGTGTTGCTCTAACCTTACTTTGCTTGGTTTTGCTTGGTTCCTACATCCAACTCCACACCCCTATTTATACTAGTTCTATGGAGGGTGGTGGATAATTCTAGATACAAGATATTTTTCTCAAGATATTTCTCAAGTATATTCTAGACTTGAGATATTTTTCTTGTCTCTAGAATATTCCTAGTAAATATTTATTATCTCCATAATTCTAGATAATTCTTATATATAGGCTTGGACCAATTTAGGTTGGGTTTATGGACTCAGCGTTGCTCATCTTAACATATTCTTTTATGTCTTCTGTGGTTGTCCATACAATATACGCTAGGTCTTACTCTTAAAAATTTGGTCTTCCGATTCTGTTCTATTATATCTATGATAAACTCATATAGCCGTGGAGATGATTTTTCCATCACCCCTAAGGGCATAATTACCCATTTTGATTTGAGCATCAAACTTCCAAAATGATCAGAAGTCTGACACTATCCATCTTTGTAATTTTTAGTGTCAGTTTTGCTAGCTAAAACCTAAAATCTGGCACAGAAGTACGTGGCGACACTGAATTTCCATTTTGTACTAGTGTGATTTTTCCACTATATAGTTGTATGCAATAACAGATAAAATTGTTCTGTTATATATATACGCCTGATTTCAAATGTTTATGATATGTAATGGTTAATTAATAGTTTGTTTTTTATAGTTTACAATGCATTTAGTACATTAATTGGATTGATTGATGAGAATCAATGGATGCTATGCACATTTTAGAATCAATATGCAAAAGAATTTTGTTTAAATTGAGTAATGATAAATAACTGGAATCCACAATAAAAATGATAACATAAACAGTAAACTATTTTCTTCACTTATTTAAAACTTTATTATTACAATATATATTACCTTTAAAGTAAACTAGTATTACAAGTAACTAATTCCAAAACCTTAATTTTATATATGAAATTAATTAGCTAGTCATTGGTCAATAAAGATATATAATATTCTCCACGGTATATAGATGTGACATACATCCTAAATGTGAATGAGAATACTTAGCATTACAAAAGGATTATATGTAGAAAAAGTAGAAGTCTTAAGTCGGCAATTAACTAAGCTAATTCCCTTATAAAAGGAGGTTCATCCTTGCTAACTTAATCATCAAAATCATCATCAACTGATCCAAATATTCATTTCATGAGGCATCAGATGGCACCCATAACATGTATGCTTGTCATATGTTTCATGATCAGTGCAGTAGCATCTTCGGCTTTCGATGGTGCTCGTGTCGGAATGAGGCACTTCGACTATGGTCGGAACATAAGCAAAGATCAGCTCGTCGCCATGTCGGTTTTCAGCAGTTCCTATCTGTCGCTGAAGTACCGCACTTATCAGTACATGATAGACTTCTCCATTGGCACCCCGGGACAAGCCGTCTCCGGCATTGCTGATACTGGCAGTGGCCTTATCTGGACACAGTGCTACAATTGCAACCCGTGCTTCGAACAGCCGACGCCGTTGTATGACCCCCGAAAATCAAAAACCTCCTCCGATCCCTGTAACAAGACATGCTCCCATCCACAGGGTTGCTGCATTTACGAAATAACGTACGGCAGCGGTTATACTGAAGGCCGTTACGTTACTGATACCATCTTGTTGGGAGACAAAAATCCCGTTTCGGTACCGGATATACTGTTCGGTTGCAGTTCCGAATCGTCCAATTTTGAAGACACCACTGGCATTGTCGGGCTGTCTCGGGCAGAAAAATCGCTCATATCTCAATTAGGAATCAGCAAGTTTTCGTACTGCTTGAACCCCGACGCGAACTCGATCAACCCAATGTTCCTCGGCTCCACAGCTGTCCTTGACGGTGCCAATGTTCAGTCGACTCCGTTTGTAGCTCTTCAAGATAATGAACACTACCATGTTGCGCTGACCGGCATCTCCCTCGGATCAACGCTGCTGCCAATATCAAAAACTGTTTTCGAGTACGATCCCAGTAACCCCAACAGCGGCGTTATTGTCGATTCTGGCACGCCGGTAACAAGATTAGCGCAACAGGCGTTTCAAGCCGTGTCTCAAGCTGTGCAGGAGACAGTTAACCTACAGGTTGCCGCCGACAATTCTGACTCATCGCAGCTGTGCTTCGTCCTGCCCTCCGGTTCGTCCCCGCCGTCGATGCCTGACATGACATTCCACTTCGAAGGTGCCGATTTGGAGCTGCCGAGGGACAAATACATGCAAACGGGAAACGGACAGTTCTGTCTAAACATACTCCCGTTGTCTTCGCTGTCGATAATCGGCACCTTGCTGCTGAAGGATATGCATGTGCTCTACGACCTCGGCAACAATATGCTCTCCTTCGCGCCAGCTGAATGCGACAAGCTGTAACTAAGATGATTACAATTTACAAATGTGCTTCTTAGTTATCCGTACTATCGATAAATAATAACAGTCATGTTTCTTGTATGCAAGTTATTTTCTTAGAAATGCTACTGGTATATATAAACAAAGGCAGCTATATTTTTTTCTTAGAAATGCAAATTTTAATTTCCACAGAAGAAAAATACCAAGGACTCTTTCACCTTGCAAGACCTTAATACTGAGTGAATTCAAGTGGCAATGGTCCGGGACCCATTTATTCAACCATCTAAAGAAGAACATGCATTGACCAATTCCATATCAAAGTTCAACGTCAATTTATTCCATTTATAATCATCTAAATGGAACTTCCTAAATATATTCTTACCTCAGCAAGATGACGACAACATGTCTCCAAATCCAATAGTTTGGTTAAATTATTTGCCGAAATTAAAATGGTACGCTATAAGGACGACGAAAATTGAAAAAAAAAAAAAAACATGCCAAATTTCAAACTTGTATCTATGACTCTCAAAAAATAAAACATGGCATGTTTGTTGAACTTCTTGTCAAGGATTCTCGTTGATTTCCATTTTGGGAGTGTAATATTGGTCGTTTAACTGAGCAGATGGATTTTAATTACTGACACCGACCATGATTGTCAGTTTGTAAATCATCTTTTCATGTGTGTCTTGGTAAACAAATGAGGTACATATATCGTTGTCAGTTTAATTTTAACTGCTTTAACTGCTAAGGAGGCTACTAAAGGGTTCCGTTATTCCTGGCTAACAAGATTCCATTCAGTAAGATTAACACGGATAAACGCGTTGAGGAGTCTTAAGGGTTTCTTAATTAATAGAAGTGCAATCTACACCAAGATTTTTGCTCTGTACATCATATTTATTTTTTATTCTCCTTCAAATTAGTTGATCTAATTGCATCAAAATATGTCATTAAGAAGTATGATAATATTTCAAAATTATTATAACACTGAATTCTAATTAAAATGGAACAAATATAATTGTTTAAAAAAAATTAATTTGATGTGCGGAGCAAAAATTTTTGACGTAGATAGTGCTCTCCTTAATCTTGATTGCCTAACAACTGCTCCTTAGTGTTTAAAGTTTAATGGGGACAATTGACCTCATTAAAGGTCCATTCCAAAAATCAATAGAGATCAATTGACCCCCATTCATTCACCTTGAGTAGATTTGCCCCTAACTTTGTTTGTGTAAGGAATAAAAATGAGAAAGAACTCTTACCAAACAAGGGCAAATGGAATATACCGAAGTCAAGCAGATACTAGCTAGTGTTAGCTAGTGCGCGTCCAGTTTGACAATGTCAATCCAATGTTTGCTTTTTGAATTTATTTATTTATTTATTTTTATTATTATTTTTTTTTTTTGGATAAAAGTGGTGAGGCACATGTAGGGCTGTTTAACATTGAAAATGCAACAAATGTTTTCATTTTCATTTCGTTACGTTTAACAAAACCAAAAATCATTTCGTTCTTACTTCGTTTGGGATGAAACGAAACAAAAAAAAAAATGAAAATATTTGTTAAAAAATAACATTATTATGTCAAAATGAAAACAAAATCTAATAAGTCCTTTTGTTAATCGTTACATTATATAGAAAACGGTCTTCCTTTGACAGGCTGACAGCCATAGACACATGCATATGATCCATATCTCATTGAGACAAAAGGTATAGTACCCTGTAAATGAAAGGGTATACATAATGACGAAGGATCCATTGACATCATTGGTTGTTTTGACAATCTTCACAATAATATTTTTGAAAAATTTATAAAAAAAATCTTAAAAATAGAAAAAAGTTTACGGAAGTATACTTTACTTATAGATCGATTATATTTATGATTATATTCAATTTAAGCAACATTTGATAGCTCTTTAAAGACCTATTAAATTACAACCGTTAAAAAATGTACAAAATTTTGATAAGACATCAAACGATATTCAAATTGATTGAAACTTGAATTATCATCAATCTATAAGTTAATTAATGCATCCATAAAACTTTTTGCATTTTTAAGATTTTTATAAATTTTTGTAATTTTTTAAAAGCGTCATTGTCAAGAATTTTAATATAGCTATCGTCAAATAAAAAGCGTCATTGTCAAGATTTTAAATATAGCTATCGTCAATGATACTCATACATAATACAACACAATCTTGTGGTCTTTGGAAGATGTGGGATGGAAGCTTCAGGAGGTGGAATTAGATATGGTCATATTGAATGGAAGTTTCGGAGCTAGCAAGCTAGTTAATTAGCAGTATGAAAAGAATTCTATTATATTAACACCAAATAGCACGGTCCTGGAAATTAAGAGATCAAATGGCAACGACCATTATTACGCTAATTAAACATAACCAAGTCAAGTCCAGCGCTACGTGCCCGTCAAGTCCGGCCAATTATTTGATCGGCATTCTATTCGTCGAATTGGTAAGACATGACGTTCTTTTTGGACTATATATTATATAAAATATTGGAAGAAAGGACATTTTTGGAGTATATGTTATATAGAATATAGTAAGAAAGGACATTTTTTGGACTGTATATTATATATAATGTAGTAGATGTTATATAATGTAAAATATATCTGAAATGAAACACTAAAAAATTATCTTGAAACATTAATGTATTAATTTAAATTTAAAACATGAGCAAGACTATTATACTAACTAACGTTAGCATTTAAATTTAAAACATGAGCTAGAGTAAAAAATTACCGAAATGCTAACGCCTCAAATTTTATGTTATCGCATCTGAAATCATGATTTATGGTGCTCACTAAATTCTTTATATGAAAAAATACGGGAATACAAAATTTTTTTATTTTAGAGTTTTCTAAGTATTTCTTTTAAATTTTAGAAAAGAGGTCATAAATATTAATAAAATATTGATGTTTGTATATACTATTTTTAAAAATTCAAAACAAATACTTAGAAAACTCTAAAAATAAAAATTTTTTGTATTCCCCAATATTTTCATATAAAAAATTTATTGAGCACCATAAATCGTGATTTCGGACACGATAATATAAAATTTGAGGCGTTAGCATTTCGGTCTGAAATGCTAACGTTAGTATAATAGTCTAGCTCTTAAAACATTGTAATATCAACTCACTTCCAATTTTCGAGTTATATGGTTCAATAAATTCTTTATATCAAAACCTTACGAGATACAAAAATTTTCCATTTTGAAAATTTTTATGTATTTGTTTGAGATTTTTAAAAAATGACTATAGAATATTAATAAAATAATCAAGTTTTATGTATCACTTTTAAAAAATTTAAACAAATACTTAAAATTTTCAAAAATGGAAAATTTTGTATCCCGTAAGGTTTTGTTATAAAAAATTTATTGAGCCATATAAATCGAAATTTGGAGGTGATTTGATAGGTTTTTGGAGGTTAAGCTCACGGAGCCTCACGGAAGGCTCCGTGAGCTTAAGCTCATGATATATTTGCTCATATTATATAATGTAGTAGATGTTATATAATGTAAAATATATCTGAATTGAAATACTAAAAAATTATCTTGAAACATTAATGTATTAATTTAAATTTAAAACATTGTAGTATCAAGGTAAATAATACAGACTATAAAATTAAATAATCTAATTGAATCATTATTAAATCACATAAACAATATTTTAAAATTGCCGTGAAAAGATGTGAGAGAAAGAATGAGGGAAAGAGCCATTAAAAAAGAAAGTGATGTCATTTGTGTTTCATGTTAATCTCATCGATATCATGTCGGTTTGGCAAATCAAGAAATGCTAAAATAATGTCACTGGATTAGTAAAATTGAAAGATTAATTATTGGGAGTAAAAAGAAGGGTACTTTTTGAGCTATTCAGAAGAACAAAAATGTTATTTGACAAAATTCGAGACTATTCTACTTGTCACAAGAGAACAAGTAATTTTACCCAGAAGGGAGAGCTCCTTCCGCTCCTTTCCTACTTTTTCGCACAAGCCAAGCAATATTACCCAGAAGGGAGAGCTCGAATTATTCTCACTTGGATGGTGCTCATTGAGAATATTCGGGTGCGTAACGACTACAACCTCACCTGGGAACTACAAAAGTCGGCAGAGCAATTGGTGCGATTACTGTGGATTAGCTTTCTAGTCTATGCCTACATGCCTATAGACGAGCTCAAGATAGCTCTCTTATTGATGTGTCTGCTTTCCGCCGTCTACGAGATTCTAAAGGGAGTATATTTCAACAAAGCCAAGAGCTCTCCTCGAATAGGGAAAAACCCGAAAATAATACACAATCATGTGAAGCAAATAATGTTCCAAGATAATCACCAAACCGTACCAATGAACGTATGTGACTACATCGTTATGGGAGAGGAAAATCACAAAATAGCCGTTTGTGACAGCGACTACATCATTGGAGACAAAAAATCTAATTCAAAATTTGGCATGCTGACAATTGGCAGAGTTTTCCAGCTGAGCTCGACTGAAGACGAGGCATTCACATTGGCACTACCCAATTGGCGTGATACTCGTCTATCCCTTGCCCTTGCCAAAATGTTGCGGCGTAGATTCGCCAAACTCACATTAGATGATGCTGGAAGTAGCAAGGCCATGACTTTTGTAATAGAAGGGTTAATTGACTATATTGGTACCAATATGGATATTCAAAGATCAGAAGGAAGCACTGGAGAAAGAAATCCAAAGAAGAGGGTATTTAGCATTATCGAAGATGAGCTAAAATTTGTTTCTGAATTTTTGCACACTAAGGTACCAATTTATCATTACTTTTGTTGGTATAGGGTTATTAATGATACAGTTTTTCTCGGCGCCACAGGTACTATCTTGTACTTTATGTATAACATTTTTAAAATAGATTTAGGCTCATCATGGATATCCCATGTAGCAGAAGGTGCATACAATCATTGTTTCTTCAAAACGTTTAGCCATGGTTCGACGGGGTTAAAAGTTTTCTCTTATCTTGATCATGCCATCACATTCTTACTTATTATTGCCATGCTTCCTAATCCAAGGCAACGGGTGGAATTTAACTGATTATCGGTGGGACAAACTTTGGCATATTGCTCAATACTTCGAGAACCCTGCTAAATATATCAAAGATCACAAGTCATTTGTCCTCAATGTGACTGTCCAAGAAGCTAGAGTTTACTCCCCTGTTTTTTATGCGACAGTCAGCAATATCTTTGGTACAAAATTTCATGTGCCAACTTGTGCACATCTTCTACACTGGCTCACAAAAAGAATCCCATCAGCAGCCCAAAATGTATTCCGGAGTACAAATGCAAAAGAAGCTATACTGAAATCCTTGAAAGATAGTGGCGGTCTGCTCACCAATGGTGAAACCTCATTAATAAGTCATGGCATGGAACATTGTGTTGGGCTTGCCTGCCTAATCAGAGCAACACAGAGGCATTCCTTGTATGGCACATTGCAACAACCATCTTTTACCATGAAATGCCCCCACATCAAGAAAATCAAGATGCCGTCAACAAGGTTGTAGAGGTGGCCTTAGCCCTGTCGAGCTATTGCCATTATCTGGTCGCATCTCTCCCTGGCATCTTACAAGAAGAGGCTGAGTGGATTAAAGAAACATATGAAAATGTGAGAAAGGAGATATTGACCATTGATTGGTCATCTGGTCAGATGTTTCCTTTGGCAAATACACGTTGCAACTATGCGTTGCAGACTACATGGGATGAAAAAACCGTTGTCGGAAAGGGTGTAAAGCTAGCCAAGGATCTCGTGAATATCGCTGAAAGTAAGGAAGCAGTGGATGTATGGAAAATGCTGGCCGACTTTTGGGCAGAACTGGTGCTGTTCATCGCTCTATCCGACGATGTCGAGGCTCACCAAAAAATCTTACACAAAGGAGAGCTGATCACACAACTGTGGGCACTGCTTTCGCATGCTGGCATTCTTACTAGGCCCAAAATTACTCTGGTTCATGCCGCCACGGGTGACCTCTATTACTGGAATACCGATACCAAGGTCATGCAGCACGAGAGAAATATTGGCACCCCCGTTACCAGGCCCGGAACCTCTCTAATGCCGCCGCCGCCTTGGAAGGAGCTGAAACACTCCGTCACGGGCATACTCTACTTCTGGAACCCTGACACCAAGGTGCTGCAGTATGAAAGGCCCACTACCGATGTCACAACTGCCTCCAACAATACCGAAACCTATGATAATCAGCATGAAATTCACCCCAATGATCGTGAAATCGAGAGTGAAGAAATTACGGTAGATCAAGACCTTGTTTAAGCAGGTTCCATTTATCATAATAATCAGTTCTTTCCATTTTGTGATCTTATTAATGCACTCTTGTTTTCAAGAATGTGTTGTGTTTGTTTTGTGCTTATTTATATGTATTCTTGTTATCATTCATGAAGTTGTCAACATATTATTTTTGTTTAAACAGTATGCCTGTCATTTGTAGCAATATGAAGCTTCAATTAGCTTCTGACATTTAGATGTTGAGAAAAGAATATTAATTCCTAATTCGTCTCTCTTTTCTTTTCCGAAGAGCTGTCAAGGCCTAGGCATGACCGATTCAATTATTTATTATTTTTTTTTGTTTTTAGTTTATTTTTGTTTCTCTCTCTCTTTGATAATTAAAAATTAAATTTAAGGCTACTCAAATTTAAATGTCCATAAAAGGTCTCCCATTCAGATTTTGAACCTATGACTTCCCACTCAAAGATCATTACCTTAACTATATAGAGCCCGCCCCGAAAAAAATAATGTTACATAAATTAATATATACTGAAAATAAATATAAATTTTTCATATTTTTCATAAATGTTACAGATTAATTTTATAATGGGTATTGTTCATTTATAATCGTCAGATCGAAAATAATTTTTTTGTTTTTTTTTCTGTGGGAGCATTAGAGTAAAATTCTAATTTGTAAATGACAGCAACAAAACAAGCGTCAAGTAAGGGCGCGCTATTTTAATTAACATGAACAGTAAGCCCCCATCAAGCAACATATGTTAATTAAACGACAGAGTTGCAATTCAAATCCAGCTGCAGTGTTAATCCAATGATATGATCTGCTCACTTCAAAAATCAAAACAATTAATGGATCTATATTGGAAAGAAAAGATGTCAAAAAAATGTTTTGCTTCCTTAAGTGGGCAGGGGCAAAGAGGTCCAATTCAGAACTACTCTGTTATAAAGCTTTAAGGAGGCTCCTGTATTAAGCACTGTATTAGCAAATAATTGCTAGTAAAGAGGTGGCAAAATTTGACCCAATACGAAAAACTTGCCCAACCCAAAACCCGACCTGACCCGAGTTTCAAGGGAAGTCAAACTGACTCAAACCTGACCCGACCCGACCCGTGTTCCAGGTAAAGTGAGACTGACCCGAACCCGACTTGACCCGTATTTTAGGAAAAGTCAGACTGACCCGAATCTGACCTGACCTGAGAATAGAGGTACAAAATTTGATCAGACCTGAAAAACTACCCGACCCAACCCGACCCAACCCGACCCAAAAAAATACCGGCAGCACCCGACAATCTGCCACCTCTAATTGCTAGGGAGTAAGGAAGCTACTAAGGATGCATTCCCATTATTCCTGGCTAAGAAGAGTCCATTTGGAATGATTAGCACAGATTAATTAAGACGTTGAGGAGTCTTAAGGTTCCATGGGGTTAATTGATTGATCCCCATTGAGTTTCACCATTAACTTCGTTTGTGTAAGGAATAAAATAAGAAAGAACTCTTACCAAACAAGGGCAAATGGAATAACGAAGTCTAGTAGAGACTAGTGTTAGCTAGTGCGCGGCCTATTTGACTATGCCAGTCAAATGTTTTCTTTTTGGATTATTTATTTGAGAAATTATCTTTAAGCTTCTTAACTTTTTCCTTATCTATTCTCATACTATATTTGTAATATTTCTCTCTCATGCTCTTATAAAATTTGAGTGATTTTTTATTTATTCTTTATCTTTCTATTGTACATATATTAATATTTTGCACAATTGAGGACATGAATTGGAGCCGGTAAAAATGATTTGTTGTATTTGAAAAATAATTTTCAACTAAAAATGTATTGGGAGATGGATAAGGGAAATTTTTTGGGGGGGAGGCAATTATCACCTCCCTATTTATTTTTATTATTTTTTTTTTTGATAAAAGTGGCGAGGCACATGTAGGGTTGTCTAACATTGGAAATGCAATGAAAGGGAGTTGTTTCGTTTTCGTTTCGTTTTGTTTAACAAAAAAAATAGTTTCGTTTGGGACGAAACAAAACAAAAGAACGAAAATAAGTGTTTAAAAGTAGTATTAATTATTATGTTAAGAATGGAAAACAAAATAGCAGGAGTCATTTTGCTAACCGTTACGTTTCATTCAATGAAACAAAAAAATGTTTCATTTTCGTTTCATTTGGGACGAAACCAAAAAAAAAAATAATGAAAAACAGTCCTCCATTGATAGCTCTATATAAACACATGCATATGATCCAAATTTTCAATACTTACTGAACTTTACTCTTAATCTATAATTGGTCACTAAACTTTCATTTATCCCTTTTTGGTCACTGAAGTTGGATGTTTATTCAAATTTAGTCCCTCCGTTAGTTTTTTCTATCCAACTTAACGCAATAACTAATATGAATCCAATTTTAAGCTTTAAACATATTTTCTTTCCATATAAAAATATATACAACATGTGAGAATGTAAGACACAAATTCAAATTTTGTTTATGAATATTTTGCAAAAGAAGAAAAATTTTCAAAAATCATTTTTACTTTATTTTCTCATGTAAATTCAATTTGCAACACATTTAAAGTTATGAAATATTTTAATTCCATAAAATAAAATAAATGAATAAATAATTTGAATCTTTACATTTTTCAAACTTTTAATTTTTATATTGAAAAAAATATACCTAGGTTCTAAAATTTATGTCATGTCAACTTTTTTCGTTAAGTTGGATAAAAAACTAACGGAGTGATCAAATTTGAACAAACAACAAAGTTGAGTGACTAAAAATAAATTAATAGAAGTTCAGTGACCAATTATGGATTTAGTACGAAGTTTAGTGACCTCACAAAAAATTAACCCTATCTCATTGAAGCAAAAAGTACAGTACCCTGTAAATGAAAGGGTATACCGAATACATCACAATCTTGTGGTCTTGTGGAAGATGTCGGATGGAAGTTTCAGGACTCAGGAGGTGGAATTAGATGTGTTCATATGGAATGGAAGTTTCGGAGTTAGCTAGCTAGTTAATTAGCAGTATGAAAAGAATTCTATTAACACCAAACAGCACGGTCCAGGAAATTAAGAGATCAAATGGCAACGACCATTATTACGCTAAACATAACCAGTCAAGTCCAGCGCTACGTGCCCGTCAAGTCCGGCCAATTATTTGATCGGCATTCTATTCGTCGAAATGGTAAGACATGACATTCTTTTTGGACTGTATATTATATAAAATATTGGAAGAATGGACATTTTTGGAGTATATGTTATATAGAATATAGTAAGAAAGGACAATTTTTTGGACTGTACGTATATTATATAATGTAGTAGATGTTATATAATGTAAAATATATCTGAATTGAAATACTAAAAAATTATCTTGAAACATTAATGTATTAATTTAAATTTAAAAGAGTGTAGTATCAAGTTAAATAATACAGACTATAAAATTAAATAAACTAATCGAATCATTATTAAATCACATAAACAATACTTTTAAAGTTGTCACGAAAAGATGTGAGAGAAAGAATGAGGGAAAGAGAAATAAAAAAAAACTGATGTTATTTATGTTTCATGTTAATCTCATCGATATCATGTCGGTTTGGCAAATCAAGAAATGCTAATCTGACATTAGTAAAATTGAAAGAGTGATTATTGAGAGTAAAAAGAAGGGTACTATTCCACCTGTTACAAGAGAACACTAATCTGACATTCTACCAAAGAGTTAGAATAATGGAACAGTCTATTCCAAGTGCTTTTCCTTTTTGCTAATTGGTATCTGGCATACATTTTATTGGAGTAGTGTTTTTGCTATTCTATTTGACTTGTTTGACACCTACAATTTTAATTAGAATATCATAATAGTGGAGATTGGAAGTGTCAAACACAAAATAGCTAAACGAATTGTAATGTGAATAGTCTAATTCTTTATTCAGCCATATGGATGAAATACCAGAATAACTACACTTCATGTACTACTATTCTACTACCATATTGCCAAATTAACAACAATTTCACTCTTCCGAATTGTTCAAAATATCACTTTTCTTTCCATTTTTTCAACAATCACTCTTCTATTTTACTAATATGATAGTACTATTCTTGCTCTATCCCTTGATTTGCCAAACGGACACAATGTTTCTGATCAATTTCATAATATTTCAATTTGATTGCATCATATTTAGATCAATATTTCATTTTTATCGAATCGATTAACTTTATACATATATGATGAGTAAAACTATGGTGCTCCTAGGAGTACGGAGGCCTCTCGTACTCTTAACTCAAAAATCATGCTTAACCATCTCGAAATTTCAATTTATGGTTCTTACTAAATTTTTTATATCAAAATATCATAGGATATAAAAAATTTCCATTTTTTGAGCTTTTTAAATATTTGTTTTGAATTTTGTAAATATGATATAGTTTTATACATTATTTTATTATTATTATTTTTAAGCTATCCTAAAAAATTCTAAAAGAAGTACTTAAATATCTCAAAAAATGGAAAATTTTTGTATCCTATGATATTTTGATATAAAAAATTTAATGAGGCCCATAAATCGAAATTTCGAGATGGTGAAGTATGGTTTTTGAATTAGAAGCACGGGAGGTCTCT
Source organism: Cyperus esculentus (assembly GCA_030179965.1). Taxonomy (NCBI): domain Eukaryota; kingdom Viridiplantae; phylum Streptophyta; class Magnoliopsida; order Poales; family Cyperaceae; genus Cyperus; species Cyperus esculentus. The sequence continues at coordinate 2,514,768 of JASGLE010000003.1, read as the reverse complement.
GTACTCCTAAGAGCACAGTAGTTTTACCCGAATATATATTTTGGTATTTTCTTTGATATCTCTCCAACATTTTCCACATATTGTCTATCAAGGTCTCCGGACTACCACCAAGTTGATAATACATTATATCAAGGTCTTCCGACGACTGACTGGCTGTTGACGAAATACAGTATATGTACAGATAAGTTTGTACAATTATTCTAGCTTCGATCACTAGCTTGTAATCGAAAGTTGACAAATTAACGTTACGTGACGGAGACAACATATATTTGAAATATTGAAAGATACTTCGATCGCGACATCGATCAAATAATTGCATGAATTAATTTCTCGTAATGTAAGGGAGTCGATCGATAAATTACACCAACAATTTTGACGCAAAAATTACACCACGCATTATAGATTTATAAAAAAATATTAAAAGTAGAATATATTTTATAAACATATTTATTTACTTATTTATACATTGATTATATTGCAATTTCCATTATATTTAAAATTTATTTGATACTCTGTCAAGAACCACGTAGTCCGTGTGACAATTACAATTGCCTAAGACTCTAAATTTAATGTGACAATTATAATTGTCTAAATTTAATGATTCTTAATGAAGCATCAAATAACACTAAAACTGAATGGAACTTGAGACATAATCGATCTATAATTAAATACAAATTTTTTGTAAAATCTGGCACAGAAGTTGAAGGATTTGATCGTGAAGCTCAGCCTTCCTTTCATCAAATTAAAGTAGTGCAAACTGGCACAGAACTTCTGTCTTCCGATTCTGCTCTTAATCTATGATAAACTCATATATACAGCCGTATAGATGATTGTTCCATCAGCCCTAATTACAAATGGGCATAAATACCCATTTTGAGTTGACCATCAAGCTTCCAAAATGATCAGAAATCTGACACACTAAATCCATCTTTGTAATTGTTAGTGTCAGTTTTGCTAGCCAAAATATGGCACATAATTAAGGTGACACTGAATTTCCATTTTTGTACTAGTGTGATTTTTTCCACTATTTAGTTACTTGTATACAATAAAAGGTAGAATTGTTCTGTTATATATAAACGCCTGATTTTAAAATGTTTATGATATGTAATATTTAATAGTTTGTTATTTATATTATACAATCATTTAGTACATTAATTGGATTGATTAAGAGAATCAATGGATTCTATGTAAATTCAGAATCTGCCATAGAATTTGTTTGGATTGACTGTTGATAATATCATGTAAACTGGAATCCTCAAAAAAGAATGATAACATAAACAGTAAACTATTTTCTTCACTTATTTAAAACTTTATTATTAGAATATATATTACCTTTAAAGTGAAATTAGAATTAGAGTAAACTAATTCCAAAACATTACTTTTATGTATGAAATCAGCTAGCTAGTCTTTGGTCAATAAAGATATATAATATTTTCCACGGTATATAGATGTGACATATATCAGAAATGTGAATGAGAATACTTAGCATTACAAAAGGATTATTATGTAGAAAGTAGAAGTCTTAAGTCACCAATTAACTAAGCTAATTCCCTTATAAAAGGAGGTTCATTCTTGCTAACTTAATCATCAAAATCATCATCAATTGCTCCCTCTCTAACATTTTCAAACTCCAAAAATATATTCATTTCATGAGGCATCAGATGGCACACATAATATGTATGCTTGTCATATGTTTCATGATCAGTGCAGTAACATCTTCGGCTTTCGACGGTGCTCGTGTCGGAATGCGACACTTCGATTATGGTCGGAACATAAGCAAAGATCAGCTCGTCGCCATGTCGGCTTTCAGCAGTTCCTATCTGTCGCTGAAGTACCGCACTTACCAGTACATTATAGACTTCTCCATTGGCACCCCCGGACAAGCCGTCTCCGGCATTGCTGATACTGGCAGTCCCCTTGTCTGGACACAGTGCTACAATTGCAACCCGTGCTTTGAACAGCCGACACCGCTATATGACCCCCGAAAATCAAAAACCTACTCCGATCCGTGTAACAAAACATGCTCTGATCCACAGAGTTGCTGTTCTTATCAAATTACATACGGCAGCGGTTATACCAAAGGCATTTTCATTAGTGACACCTTCTTGTTAGGAGACAAAAATCCTGTTTCGGTACCAGATATACTGTTCGGCTGCAGTTCTGAATCATCGTCCACTTTTGAAGACACCACCGGCATTGTTGGGCTGTCCCGAAATGAATACTCGCTTATATCCCAATTAGGTATCAGCAAGTTTTCGTACTGCTTGAACCCGGATGCGAACTCGATCAACCCGATGTTCCTTGGCTCCGCAGCTGTCCTCGACGGTGCCAATGTTCAATCGACTCCGTTTGTGGCTCTTCAAGACAATGAACACTACCATGTTTCACTGACAGGCATCTCCCTCGGGTCAACGCTACTGCCAATATCAAAAACTGTTTTCGAGTACGATTCCAGTAACCCAACAGCGGCGTTATTGTCGATTCTGGCACGCCGGTAACAAGATTAGCGCAACAGGCGTTTCAAGCCGTGTCTCAAGCTGTGCAGGAGACAGTTAACCTACAGGTTGCCGCCGACAATTCCGACTCATCGCAGCTGTGCTTCGTCCTGCCCTCCGGTTCGTCCCCGCCGTCGATGCCTGACATGACATTCCACTTCGAAGGTGCTGATTTGGTGTTGCCGAGGGACAAATACATGTATCAATCGGGAGACGGACAGTTTTGTCTGTACATACTCCCCTTGTCTTCTCAGTCGATAATCGGTACCTTGCAGCTGAAGGATATGCACGTGCTCTACGACCTCGGCAACAATATGCTCTCCTTCGCGCCAGCTGAATGCGACAAGCTGTAACTAAGATCGTTGAAAACATGTTTCTTAATTAATTATCCGTACTATCGATAAATAACAGTCGTGTTTCTTGTATTTCTCAATGTAGCATGCGTACGCAGGGTTTCGATAGGTTTGACAACCCTGATACCAGTAACAGACTCGCCGGTTCGAAAGCCGGTGGGTATATAGTCAACATTTAAATTTGATGGCTGTACTATCATTGTTATCTCAATAAAAATAGAACTACACATTTAAATTTGTAAAAGATTTTCTATTTTTAAGATTTTTAATAAATTTATATCTTTTTGTGTAGCATTTGTGTCAAAATTTTGTGTTGCATTGGATCCCTCCTCTATTATTAATAAGTACTTTGTGATTGTGTGCTTCCACTTAATCTACCACCTCAATTTGCTATTTAATCTTTTTTGAAGGATGCTTCTACTTCTTTTTCTTGTAGCATAGTTGATGGGTCTTCATGAATAGAAAAGAAAGTTGTGTATAATAATTCGAGGTCAAGTGAAAGTGCTTGGAAAATGTCTAGTTAATTAAATATTATATAATTGAAATTAGTTGGTCTTTTGGTATGTATGTGGGTCTTTGATGTGATAATTCATGGGAGTAACAAACAATATTTTCTTAGAGGGACAGATATAATTAGATCATAATCAGCAGCTAGACATAATATATATACCGGGAATTATGAGAAAAATGGGCATGTGGAAGAGATCAATTGGGAGCATAAGAACAGAACTAGATATCTGATTGCCTACTCCGGCCGTTGCAATTATGATTTATGCCAACTAATGTGTTCATTGTTAAGACTTGAGAATGGTACTAAAAAATATTCTGTGCTTTAATGTAATCAAATTATAGAAACAAGGGATCTTAACAAGTGACTAATTAAGGTAATGATCTGAGTGGAAAGTCGTAGATTCGAAATCTGAATGGGAGACCTTTTGTAGACATTTAAATTTGAATATTTTTAAATTTCATTTTTAATTATCAAAAAGAGAGAGAGAGACAAAAAAATAAAAATAAATAAAAACTAAAAAATAATTGAATCGGTCATCCCTTGACCCCTCTTCGGAAAAGAAAAGAGTACGAAACGGGAGGACTCTTTTCTCAACATAAATCATTTCAACCGAAATATGGATCATGCAACGAAAATCATTTCAAAACGGGAGGACTCTTTTCTCAACTTCTCAAACATCCTTTTACCCTACCCAAACCTGAAAAAATCATTTCAATTGTTGAAATTAGAAGGCTTGATAGGATAGATATGGTATATTATTTTGTGTTTGGTTTAGATTGGAGAATTTTCTGTTATATTTTTATGGATGTAATATTGTAATCACTTCTGTTGAATGAAAAAAAAAAAAAAAAAAACAAAAAGAAAAGGATATTGACGAATACGATCATGATACAGATTTAAGACTGCGCTACTAGTGAATATTGACGAAGAGGCTGACTTTATTAGGCCTAGTAATTGACGAAAAAATAATGAAGCCTATGCTGAACTTAAAACGATGCCCAGTGAAGGATATATACAATTTCTTAAATGGACCAATAAATAAATCCATATCTTCATCAATGGCCGACAATCCAGTGACAAGTCATATATAGTGGGCTTAATTGCATCCATTTAATTGTGATTAGGCTTAATTGCATCCATATTATATCTGTTCCAGGCTTATTTTAAATATTTTTAATTGTTTTTCCATTTTTTTAAGAACATCTAATTGATGTGTGAGAAGGTGAAATGTATGAAAAAGTAGTAAAACTCTCCATTCAATAGTCCATTAAAGAATTTATGCTAGTTATTTGTGCAAAGTACTTACATATATACTATATTAAATGAGTAAATGTGAATACCAATTCACCATTTAATCAATCCATAGAAGAACAACTCTATATATATGTTCTTTGCAAAGCACCGTGCTGCGCCCAAGAGGACGAGCACATGACTTTTGAGGTAAGTGGACAAGTGTTATATAAACTAGGCATACCACCGTGTTTTACGGTGCGGCAGCATGTATTTTGCAGACGCTCCACAATTTCTCTATAAATTTATTTATTGAACTGGATAATAGTTACTAAAAATAGAGTAAAATTACTGTGTTCTTAAGCTTAGGAAGGTCTTTCGTGAGCTTAACACCGAAAACATATCAAACCATATCCAAATTGTGATTTATATGGCTCAATAAATTCTTTATATCAATACTATGTGACATGCAAAAATTTTTCATTCTTAGAGACTTTTAACTATTTATTTCAGATTTTTGTAAAGTTACATATGAAACATTGTTTATTTTAATAATATTGTAGAGTTGCTATTAGAAAATCCAAAATAAATACTTAAAAATCTCTAAAAATGAAAATTTTTTGCAAGCTATAAGATTTTGATATAAATAATTTATTAAGTCATATAAATGAAAATTTGTTAAGCTCACGGAAGGCCTTCGTAAGCTAAAGAACACAGTAGTTTAATTACTCCTAAAAATGTGCAAACTAGTTGTGTTAGACAGATCGGATCAATAAAGAAAATGATGGAACATATGAGTCAAATAAAAGATTAATCCATTTTGTCACTTGGGATACATCAACAAATTTTAATTTTTTTTCTAATCTTCATTAAATATTTTAAGCTTATTCAAATAATATCTGTATAAGAATATTTTATCCAAAAAAAGTTCTATGGGCTAATTAATTAAAACAGTAAAATTAGAAACATTGTAATCGTTTTTCCAGCCCCATCTAACAAAAATGTTGTAAATTCCAACTTATTTTAGAAAAAAATCAAGATAAAAAAATTGATCTATATATATTAAATCAATATGAGAGCTGACTAAAATGTTTTAGCTTATCCACAAAAAATTACTTACAAATATTAAGTACTATAATTTTAATACGTGGGTATGGGTTATTACATAATTTATAAGTCATGCGGTCTATTACCTCAGATTAAAGGAGAAACAATAGTATCTATTACATTTCTAGTCAAGGTCATTTGTGAAAAATAAATAAATTGTTTAAGAAAATAAAATTTGATTAATGAGGCTATCTAAGAAAAAACTTCACAAAAAGTACACTCAATAGTATCTCTATTTAGAATCAAAATAGAGATGACGGAAACTTGTTAATTTAGACCGTCATATCGTCAAATCGTACGTGAGCAACTTGGATTTTTTGAAATAAATAATTAAACTTGGATTTTTTAAAACAAATAATTAAAGCGCCTTAGGGAATCTTGAATTCCCACCGTTTAAGAACTAAGAAGATCACTTAATTAACCACTAGCCGTGTCGTGTGCAATTAGAAGTTTAGAACTCCAAATTCATTGTCTGACGGTCTGAACCAATCTCCAGTTTAATCACCCGAAGGATGCATATGCAGCAAGCAGCATCTTAAATTATTAATTTATTATTAATTAATCCACTAGACCATACAATTAAGTATGTAATTGACTATATCATACAATTAAAGTCCCTGATTGAAACTCCAACTCGTCACCCAGCAGAAAACCCCACACCAGCTAGCACTAGCACTAGTGCTGTCAAGAATATCTCTAATTCCATTCTGTGGGCGTACGTCTAGAAAACCATATATTCAAATCCAACCAACATAAGCGTGGAGCTATATAGGTTTCATAGCTATACAAACAAATGACAATTAATTCATCAAACTATTCCCCATTATATATGTTCTAGTTAATCTGTTACCAACGTACGATTTAAGGGGGGTAACAATAGTCGAAAGATAGAGCGCAAGAAGTTATATCGCCAGAATGATAGACCAGAAATATTCTTGCACAAGCGAGCTCGGGGCGGAGATTCTAATGGTCATCACCTCCCTGTTCACCACAGCTGTCGTGTTGTGTATGGCGGTGAGGGAGATCAAGGTCGACAAAGGAAGAGTTATTCGACTCAAGACAGCGAATGATCATGACAAGAATATGGGCATCTTCCTGTCTTCGGCTTACACCCTCCTCCTCCCGCTCCTTTCCTACTTCTTCGCGCAAGCCAAGCAATATTACCCGGAAGGGAGGGCTCAAGTTATTCTCACTTGGATGGTGCTCATTGAGAATATTAGGGTGTGTAACGACTACAGCCTCCCCTGGGAACTACGAAAGTCGGCAGAGCAATTGGTGAGATTGCTGTGGATTAGCTTTCTTGTCTATGCCTACATGCCTATAGACAAGCTCAAGATATCTCTCTTATTGTTGTGTGCGTTGTCCGCCATCTACGAGATTCTAAAGGGAGTATATTTCAACAAAGCCAAGAGCTCCCCTCTAATTGGGAAAAACCCGAAAATAATACACAATCATGTGAAGCAAATAATGTTCCAAGATAATCACCAAACTGTGCCGATGAACATATGTGACTACATCCTTATGGGAGAGGAAAATCACAAAATAGCTGTTTGTGACAGCGGCTACATCATCGGAGACAAAAAACCTAATTCAAAATTTGGCATGCTGACAATTGGCAGAGTTTTCCAGCTAAGCTCGACTGAAGACGAGGCATTCACGTTGGCACTACCCAATTGGCGCTATATTTGTCTATCCCTTGGCCTTGCCAAAATGTTGTGGCGAAGATTCGTCAAACTCACATTAGATGAGGCAGGAAGCAGAAAAGCCATGGATTTTGTACTAGAAGGGTTAATTGACTATATTGGTACCAATATGGATATTCAAAGATCAGAAGGAAGCACTGGAGATAGAAATTCGACGAAGAGGGTATTTAGCATTATCGAAGATGAGCTAAAATTTGTTTCTGAATTTTTGCACACGAAGGTACCAATTTATCATTACTTTCGTTGGTATAGGGTTATTAATGATACAGTTTTGCTCGGCTCGACAGGTACTATCTTGTACTTTATGTATAACATTTTTAAAAAAGATTTAGGCTCATCATGGATATCCCATGTAGCAGAAGGTGCATACAATCATTGTTTCTTCAAAATGTTTAGCCATGGTTCGACGGTGTTAAAAGTTTTCTCTTATCTTGATCATGCCATCACATTCTTACTTATTATTGCATGCTTCCTAATCCAAGGCAACGGGTGGAATTTAACTGATTATCGTTGGGACAAACTTGGGCATATTGCTGAATACTTCGAGAACCCTGCTAAGTATATCAAGAATCACAAGTCATTTGTCCTCAATCTGACTGTCCAAGAAGCTAGAGTTTACTCCCCGGTTTATTATGCGACAGTCAGCAATGTCTTTCGTACAAAATTTCATGTGTCAACTTGTGCACATCTTCTACACTGGCTCACAAAAAGAATACCAACAGCAGGCCAAAATGTATTTCGGAGTACATATGCAAAAGAAGCTATACTGAAATCCTTGAAAGCTAGTGGCAGTCGGCTCACCAATGGCGAAACTTCATTAAAAAGTCATGGCATGGAACATCTGTGTTGGGCTTGCCTACCTAATCAGAGCAACACAGAGGCAATCCTTGTATGGCACATTGCAACAACCATCTTTTACCATAAAATGCCCCCACATCAAGAAAATCAAGATGCCGTCAACAAGGTTGTAGAGGTGGCCTTAGCCCTGTCGAGCTATTGCCATTATCTGGTCGCATCTCTCCCTGGCATCTTACAAGAAGAGGTTGAGTGGATTAAAGAAACATGTGAAAATGTGAGAAAGGAGATATTGACCATTGATTGGTCATCTGGTCAGATGTTTCCTTCGGCAAATACACGTTGCAACTATGCGTTGCAGACTACATGGGATGAAAAAACTGTTGTCGGAAAGGGTGTAAAACTAGCCAAGGATCTCGTGAATATCACTGAAAGTAAGGAAGCAGTGGACGTATGGAAAATGCTGGCCGACTTTTGGGCAGAACTGGTGCTGTTCATCGCTCCATCTGATGATGTCGAGGCTCACCAAAAAATCTTAGACAAAGGAGAGCTGATCACACAACTGTGGGCACTGCTTTCGCATGCTGGCATTCTTACTAGGCCCAAAATCACTCTGGTCCATGCCGCCACGGGTGACCTCTATTACTGAAACACCGATACCAAGGTCATGCAGCACGAGAGAAATATTGGCACCCCCATTACCAGGCCCAGAACCTCTCTAATCCCGCCGCCGCCTTGGACGGAGCTGAAACACTCCGTCACGGGCATACTCTACTTCTGGAACCCTGACACCAAGGTGCTGTGGTATGAAAGGCCCACTACCGATGTCACAACTGCCTCCAACAATACCGAAACCTATGATAATCAGCATGAAATTCATCAGAATGATCATGAGATCGAGACTGAAGGAATCACGGTAGAAGATCTTGCTTAAATAGGTTCCATTTATCATAAGAATCATCAGTTCTTTCCATTTTGTGATCTTATTAATTAAGGCACTCATGCTTTCAGGAATATGTTGGGTTTGTTGTGTGCTTATTTATATGTATTCTTGTTTTCATTCATATGAAGTTGTCAACATATTATTTTTGTTTAAACCGTATGCCTGTCATTTGTAGCAATATGAAGCTTCAATCAGCTAGCTTCTGACATTTGGAACACAACAAAATTTTTTTACTCTGCACTCAAATATTGAGTTTTTTTTTTTATTTTGGGAGTAATCAAATGACCACAAAAATTGGTGCCCATTGGTAACCACAAAAAATGGAGGTGCAAAAAAATGGAGGCACAATTATCTTATGAGTGTTTTTAAGTTAGTTTTATTAAAATGTATATTTTTTCTTTTCAAAAACTTTGTAACCATCTCTTACAAGTAATAAAGTTAGAGGCATGACCTCTATCCTTTTCTCAAAAAAAAAAAGAAAAGAAAAACACTTCTACTAATGAAGAAAGACTAAAACAACTTGTTTTATAAACAAGGGAGAAGAAAGGACAGATGAATAACAGACAAAACAACAAACAATACGAAGAAACCCATCAACAAAGAAGTATGAAAGAAAAAGAGAAGGTGGGGAAAGGCAAAAGAGCCCCTCCCCACAGGGGCAGATCTAGAGATTGACACAAATCCAGGCACGAAACTATATATACAATGTTAAGCCTAGGCACAAATAAGATGGAATAATTATGTTTTAAAGGCCTTGAAGCTAAAAACCCATATATACAATGTTGTTTTCAGAATTCAAGCTCAGACACGTGCCTGGGCTTGCCAATATGCAGATCCGCCACTGCGCCACTAACCAAGGTGTTGAGAAAAAAGTTTCCTATTTCGCCTCTCTTTTCTTTCCCAAAGAGGTGTCAAGAGATGATCAATTCAATTATTTTTTTAGTTTTTATATATTTTTTTTATTTTCTCTCTCTCTCTTTTATAATTAAAAATAAAATTTAAAGCTACTCAAATTTAAATGTCCATAAAAGATTCACATTCGGATTTCGAACCTATGACTTCCTACTCAGAGATCATTCCCTTAACTTGAGCTGTGAACCGGGGCTTCACAAAAAAAAATAATAATATTACATAAATTAATATATATTGAAAATAAATATAATTTTTTTATTTTTTCATAAATATATCTTATTAAATAAATATTGAACTTAACATATTTTCTATACAATATACTTTTAGCTACATAATAATTCATATAAAAGAATACAAAGAGTTTCAAATATTTGAGTATTAAATTATTCTTTGGACAAATTATATTATCTCTTTAATGAAAAGAAGAAAAATTGGTTTGAGCCTTTTGATTAAGATAAAGAAGAGAGAGACAAAATCAATGGTTGAGATTAATGATGATGTGGCATAGCTAAAAAACTTGGAAGCTTACCCCTCTTTCTTGAGTATGAATTAGCCACTAACCAATGACCAGCTGTTCTGGTTAAAATGCCTTGTTTCTATAATAATTGTTTCGATTAGCATCAAAGCACATAATATTTTTTAGTACCATTCTTAAGTCTTAACAATGAACACATTAGTTGGCATAATTACAACGGCCGGCAGGCAATCAGATATATTGGTCGGTATCTGCTGAGATCCAAAACCGATCTCAGGGTCCTGAGATCCAAAACTGATCTCAGGGTCCTGAGATCCCGATCCGACGGTTCTCAGGGTCTGTATCTGCTGAGTCCGGATCTCGGGGTCTCCGAGAACCGTTGGATCGGGATCTCAGGACCCTGAGATCGGTTTTGGATCTCAGCGGATACCGATGCTCAGATATATATCTAGTTCTGTTCTTAAATTGCTCCCAATTGATCTCTTCCAAGGGATGCCCATTTTTCTCATAATTCCCGGAATATATATTATGGCTAGCTGCTGATTATGATCTAATTATATCTGTCCCTCTAAGAAAATGTTGTTTGTTAGTCCCATTAATTATTACATCAAAGGACCCAAATACTTACTAATTAAAAGACCAAGTAATTCCAATTATAAAATATTTAATTATTAGACATTTTCCAAGCATTTTCACTTGACCTCGAATTAGTTACAGCTTGTCGCATTCAGCTGGCGCGAAGGAGAGCATATTGTTGCCGAGGTCGTAGAGCACGTGCATATCCTTCAGCTGCAAGGTACCAATTATCGACTGAGAAGGCACGACAGCAGGTGGTTCTAGTATGTTTAGACAGAACTGTCCATTTCCCGTTTGCATGTATTTATCCCTCGGCAACTCCAAATCAGCACCTTCGAAGTGGAATGTCATGTCAGGCATCGACGGCGGGGACGAACCAGAGGGCAGCACGAAGCAAAGCTGCGATGAGTCGGAATTGTTGGCAACCTGGAGGTTAACTGTCTCTTGCACAGCTTGAGACACGACTTGAAACGCCTGTTGCGCTAATCTTGTTACTGGCGTGCCAGAATCGACAATAACACCGCTGTTGGGGTTACTGGGATCGTACTCAAAAACAGTTTTTGATATTGGCAGCAGCGTTGATCCGAGGGAGATGCCGGTCAGTGCAACATGGTAGTGTTCATTATCTTGAAGAGCCACAAATGGAGTCGATTGAACATTGGCACCATCGAGGACAGCTGCGGAGCCAAGGAACATCGGGTTGATCGAGTTCGCATCAGGGTTCAAGCAGTACGAAAACTTGCTGATTCCTAATTGAGATATGAGCGAGTTTTCATTTCGGGACAGGCCAACAATGCCAGTGGTGTCTCCAAAGGTGGACGACGAATTAGAACTGCAACCGAACACTATATCTGGTACCGAAACAGGATTCGTCTCTCCCAACATGATGGTATCACTGATGTAACGGCCTTTGGTATAACCGCTGCCGTATGTTATTTGATAAGAACAGCAACCTTGTGGATCAGAGCATGTCTTGTTACACGGTGAGTAGGTTTTTGATTTTCGGGGGTCATACAACGGTGTCGGCTGGTCGAAGCACGGGTTGCAATTGTAGCATTGTGTCCAGATAATGCCACTGCCAGTATCAGCAATGCCAGAGACGGCTTGTCCCGGGGTGCCAATGGAGAAGTCTATCATGTACTGGTAAGTGCGGTACTTCAGCGACAGATAGGAACTGCTGAAAACCGACATGGCGACGAGCTGATCTTTGCTTATGTTCCGACCATAGTCGAAGTGTCGCATTCCGACACGAGCACCGTCGAAGGCCGAAGATGCTACTGCACTCATGAAACATATGACAAGCATAAATATTATGTGATTGTGTGCCATCTGATGCCTCATGAAATGAATATATTTTTTGGAGTTTGAAAATGTTAGAGAGGGAGCAATTGATGATGATTTTGATGATTAAGTTAGCAAGGATGAACCTCCTTTTATAAGGGAATTAGCTTAGTTAATTGCTGACTTAGACTTCTACTTTTTCTACATAATAATCCTTTTGTCATGCTAAGTATTCCCATTCACATTTAGGATATATGTCATCTACTATGGAAATTAAATATCATCTTTATTGACCAAAGACTACCTAATTTCATACATAAAAGTAATGTTTTGAAAGTAGTTCATTCTAATACCAGTTTCACATTAAAGGTAATATATATTGTAAATTTGTAATAATAAAGTTTTAAATAAGTGAAGAAAATAGTTTACTGCTTGTGTTATCATTTTTTGTGGATTCCAGTTTACATGATATTAGGTATCATTGGTCAATCCAAACAAATTCTTCTGTAACCTTATGTGTTTATAACACAACAATCATTTAAATATCATGCGTTTATAACACAACAATTTTATCTGTTATTTTATACAAGTAACTATAGAGTGGTAAAAATCACACTAATACAGAATGGGAATTCAGTGTCGCCACTTCTGTGCCAGATTTTGGCTAGCAAAACTGACACTAACAATTACAAAGATGGATTTAGTGTGTCAGATTTCTGATCATTTTGGAAGCTTCATGCTCAACTCAAAATGGGTATTTATGCCCATTGTTTAGGGGTGATGGAACAATCATCTATACGGCTGTATATATGAGTTTATCATAGATTAAGAGCAGAATCGGAAGACAGAAGTTCTGTGCCAGTTTACACTACTTTAATTTGATGAAAGGAAGGCTGAGCTTCACGATCAAATCCTTCAACTTCTGTGCCAGATTTTACAAAAAAAATTGTATTTAATTATAGATCGATTATTTCTCAAGTTTCATTCAATTTGTGTGTTATTTAATACTTCATTAAAAATCATTAAATTTAGACAATTGTAATTGTCACATTAAATTTAGAGTCTTAGACAATTGTAATTGTCACACAGACTACGTGGTTCATGATAGAGTATCAAATAAACTTTAAATATAATGAAAATTGCAATACAATTAATCTATAAATAAGTAAATAAATATATATATTTATAAAATATATTCTACTTTAATATTTTTTTATAAATCTATAATGCTTGGTGTAATTTTTGCGTCAAAATTGTTGGTGTGATATATCGATCGACTCCCTTACATTACGAGAAATTAATTCATGCAATTATTTGATCGAGGTCGCGATCGAAGTATCTTTCACTATTTCAAATATATGTCGTCTCCATCACGTAACATTAATTTGTCAACTTTCGATTACAAGCTAGTGATCGAAGCTAGAATAATTGTACAAACTTATCTGTACATACATATACTGCCGTCCGATTCCGCTGTTATCCTAACCGAGGATAACAGGGCCCTGTTTTTCCGTTCAGCACCGTCGGATTAAAATAGACGGATGAGATTTATTCGGGAAAACTCTTTTTAACTTTAAAAACCAAACTTTTACACTAATCTGAATCGTTTGGTGTGATCCGACAGTGCGGAGCGGAAAAGCAGGACCCTGTTATCCTCGGTCAGAATAACAGCGGAATCGGACGCACATATACTGTATTTCGTCAACATCCAGTCAGTCGTCGGAGGACCTTGATATAATGTACGTATTATCAACAACTTGGTGGTAGTCCGAAGACCTTGATAGACAATATGTGGAAAATGTTGGACAGATATCAAAGAAAATATCAAAATATATATGCGAGTAAAACTACGGTGCTCCTAGGAGTACAGAGGCCTCTCGTGCTTATAATTCAAAAATCATACTTAACCATCTCAAAATTTCGATTTATGGCCTCATTAAATTATTTATATCAAAATATTATAGGATACAAAAATTTTTCATTTCTTGAGATATTTAAATACTTCTTTTAGAATTTTTTAGGATAGCTTAAAAATGATAATAAAATAATGTATAAAACTATGTCATATTTACAAAATTCAAAACAAATACTTAAAAAGCTCAAAAAATGGAAATTTTTTATATCCTATGATATTTTGATATAAAAAATTTAGTGAGAACCATAAATTGAAATTTCGAGATGGTTAAACATTATTTTTGAGTTAAGAGCACGGGAGGCCTCCATGCTCCTAGGAGCACCATAGTTTTACTCATCATATATGTATAAAGTTAATCGATGCGATAAAAATGAAATATTGATCTAAATATGATGCGATCAAACTGAAATATTATGAAATTGATCAGAAACATTGTGTCCGTTTGGCAAATCAAGGAATAGAGCAAGAATAGTACTATCATATTAGTAAAATAGAAGAGTGATTGTTGGAAAAGTGGAAAGATAAGTGATATTTTGAACAATTTGGAAGAGTGAAATTGTTGCTAATTTGGCAATATGGTAGTAGAATAGTAGTACATGAAGTGTAGCTATTCTGGCATTTCATCCATATGGCTGAATAAAGAATTAATCTATTCACATTACAATTCGTTTAGCTATTTTGTATTTGGCACTTCCAATCTCCACTATTAGGTGTCAAACAAGTCAAATAGAATAGCAAAAACACTACTCCAATAAAATGTATGCCAGATACCAATTAGCAAAAAGGAAAAGCACTTGGAATGGACTGTTCCATTATTCTAACTCTTTGGTAGAATGTCAGATTAGTGTTCTCTTGTGACAGATGGAATAGTACCCTTCTTTTTACTCCCAATAAGCACTCTTTCAATTTTACTAATCCAGTGACATTATTTTAGCATTTCTTGATTTGCCAAACCGACATGATATCGATGAGATTAACATGAAATATAAATGACATCAATTTCTTTTTTTATTTCTCTTTCCCTCATTCTTTCTCTCACATCTTTTTGCGGCAACTTTGAAATATTGTTTATGTGATTTAATAATGATTCAATTAGATTATTTAATTTTATAGTTTGTATTATTTAACTTGATACTACACTTGATACTACACTGTTTTAAATTTAAATTAATACATTAATGTTTCAAAATAATTTTTTAGTGTTTCAATTCAGATATATTTTACATTATATAACATCAACTACATTATATAATATACGTACAGTCCAAAAAAATGTCCTTTCTTACTATATTCTATATAACATATACTCCAAAAATGTCCATTCTTCCAATATTTTATATAATATACAGTCCAAAAAGAATGTCCTTTCTTACTAATCCGACAAATAGAATACCGATCAAATAATTGGCCGGACTTGACGGGCACGTAGCGCTGGACTTGACTTGGTTATGTTTAGCGTAATAATGGTCGTTGCCATTTGATCTCTTAATTTCCTGGACCGTGCTGTTTGGTGTTAATAGAATTCTTTTCATACTGCTAATTAACTAGCTAGCTAACTCCGAAACTTCCATTCCATATGACCACATCTAATTCCACCTCCAGAGTCCTGAAACTTCCATCTTCCACAAGACCACAAGATTGTGATGTATACGGTATACCCTTTCATTTACAGGGTTCTGTAATTTTTGCTTCAATGAGATAGGGTTAATTTTTTATGAGGTCACTAAACTTCGTACTAAATCCATAATTGGTCACTGAACTTCTATTTATTTATTTTTAGTCACTCAACTTTGTTGTTTGTTCAAATTTGATCACTCCGTTAGTTTTTCTATCCAACTTAACGAAAAAAGTTAACATGACATAAATTTTAGAACCTAGGTATATGATTTTTTCAATATAAAAATTAAAAGTTTGAAAAATGTAAAGATTCAAATTATTTATTTATTTATTTTACTTTTATGGAAATAAAATATTTCATAACTTTAAATGTGTTGCAAACTGAATTTACATGAGAAAATAAAGTTAAAATGATTTTTGAAAATTTTTTTCTTTTGCAAAATATTCATAAACAAAATTTGAATTTGTGTCTTACATTCTCACATGTTGTATATATTTTTATATGGAAAGAAAATATGTTTAAAGCTTAAAATTGGATTCATATTAGTTATTGCGTTAAGTTGGATAGAAAAAACTAGCGGAGGGACTAAATTTGAATAAACATCCAACTTCAGTGACCAAAAAGGGATAAATGGAAGTTTAGTGACCAATTATGAATTAAGAGTAAAGTTCAGTAAGTATTGAAAATTTGGATCATATGCATGTGTTTATATAGAGCTGTCAATGGAGGACAGTTTTTCGTTATTTTTTTTTTGGTTTCGTCCCAAATGAAACGAAAATGAAACATTTTTTTGTTTCATTGAATGAAACGTAACGGTTAGCAAAATGACTCCTGCTATTTTGTTTTCCATTCTTGACATAATAATTAATACTACTTTTAAACACTTATTTTCGTTCTTTTGTTTTGTTTCGTCCCAAACGAAACTATTTTTTTTTTGTTAAACAAAACGAAACGAAAACGAAACAACTCCCTTTCGTTGCATTTCCAATGTTAGACAACCCTACATGTGCCTCGCCACTTTTATCAAATTAAATAATAATAAAAACAAATAGGGAGGTGATAATTGCCCCCCTTAAAAAATTTCCCTTATCCATCCCAATGCATTTTTAGTTGAAAATTATTTTTCAAATACAACAAATCATTTTTACCGGCTCCAATTCACGTCCTCAATTGTGCAAAATATTAATATATGTACAATAGAAAGATAAAGAATAAATAAAAAATCACTCAAATTTTATGAGAGCATAAGAGAGAAATATTACAAATATAGTATGAGGATAGATAAGGGGAAAGTTAAGAGGCCAAAGATAATTTCTCAAATAAATAATCCAAAAAGAAAACATTTGACTGGCATAGTCAAACAGGCCGCGCACTAGCTAACACTAGTCTCTACTAGACTTCGTTATTCCATTTGCCTTGTTTGGTAAGAGTTCTTTCTTATTTTATTCCTTACACAAACGAAGTTAGTGGCGAAACTCGATGGGGATCAATCAATTAACCCCATGGAACCTTAAGACTCCTCAACGTCTTAATTAATCTGTGCTAATCATTCCAAATGGACTCTTCTTAGCCAGGAATAATGGGAATGCATCCTTAGTAGCTTCCTTACTCCCTAGCAATTAGAGGTGGCAGATTTTCGGATGCTGCCAGCATTTTTTTTGGTCGGGTTGGGTCGGACAGTTTTTCAGGTCTGATCAGATTTTGTACCTCTATTCTCAGGTTGGATCAGATTCGGGTCAGTCTGATTTTCCCTAGAATACAGGTCAAGTCAGGTTCGGGTCAGTCTCACTTTACCTGGAACACGGGTCGGGTCGGGTCGGGTTGGGTCGGGTTTGGGTTAGTTTGACTTCCTCTGAAACTCGGGTCAGGTCGGATTTTGGGTTGGGCAGGTTTTTCATGTCAGATCAGATTTTGCCACCTCTCTACTAGCAATTATTTGCTAATACAGTGCTTAATACAGGAGCCTCCTTAAAGCTTTATAACAGAGTAGTTCTGAATTGGACCTCTTTGCCCCTGCCCACTTAAGGAAGCAAAACATTTTTTTGACATCTTTTCTTTCCAATATAGATCCATTAATTGTTTTGATTTTTGAAGTGAGCAGATCATATCATTGGATTAACACTGCAGCTGGATTTGAATTTCAACTCTGTCGTTTAATTAACATATGTTGCTTGATGGGGGCTTACTGTTCATGTTAATTAAAATAGCGCGCCCTTACTTGACGCTTGTTTTGTTGCTGTCATTTACAAATTAGAATTTTACTCTAATGCTCCCACAGAAAAAAAAAAAAAAAATTCTTTTCGATCTGACGATTATAAATGAACAATACCCATTATAAAATTAATCTGTAACATTTATGAAAAATATGAAAAATTTATATTTATTTTCAGTATATATTAATTTATGTAACATTATTTTTTTTGGGGCGGGCTCTAGTTAAGGTAATGATCTTTGAGTGGGAAGTCATAAGTTCAAAATCTGAATGGGAGACCTTTTATGGACATTTAAATTTGAGTAGCTTTAAATTTAATTTTTAATTATCAAAGAGAGAGAGAAACAAAAATAAACTAAAAACAAAAAAAATAATAAATAATTGAATCGGTCATGCCTAGGCCTTGACAGCTCTTCGGAAAAGAAAAGAGAGACGAATTAGGAATTAATATTCTTTTCTCAACATCTAAATGTCAGAAGCTAATTGAAGCTTCATATTGCTACAAATGACAGGCATACTGTTTAAACAAAAATAATATGTTGACAACTTCATGAATGATAACAAGAATACATATAAATAAGCACAAAACAAACACAACACATTCTTGAAAACAAGAGTGCATTAATAAGATCACAAAATGGAAAGAACTGATTATTATGATAAATGGAACCTGCTTAAACAAGGTCTTGATCTACCGTAATTTCTTCACTCTCGATTTCACGATCATTGGGGTGAATTTCATGCTGATTATCATAGGTTTCGGTATTGTTGGAGGCAGTTGTGACATCGGTAGTGGGCCTTTCATACTGCAGCACCTTGGTGTCAGGGTTCCAGAAGTAGAGTATGCTCGTGACGGAGTGTTTCAGCTCCTTCCAAGGCGGCGGCGGGATTAGAGAGGTTCCGGGCCTGGTAACGGGGGTGCCAATATTTCTCTCGTGCTGCATGACCTTGGTATCGGTGTTCCAGTAATAGAGGTCACCCGTGGCGGCATGGACCAGAGTGATTTTGGGCCTAGTAAGAATGCCAGCATGCGAAAGCAGTGCCCACAGTTGTGTGATCAGCTCTCCTTTGTCTAAGATTTTTTGGTGAGCCTCGACATCATCAGATGGAGCGATGACCAGCACCAGTTCTGCCCAAAAGTCCGCCAGCATTTTCCACACGTCCACTGCTTTGTTACTTTCAGCGATATTCACGAGATCCTTGGCTAGCTTTACACCCTTTCTGACAACGGTTTTTTCATCCCATGTAGTCTGCAACGCATAGTTGCAACGTGTATTTGCCGAAGGAAACATCTGACCAGATGACCAATCAATGGTCAATATCTCCTTTCTCACATTTTCATATGTTTCTTTAATCCACTCAACCTCTTCTTGTAAGATGCCAGGGAGAGATGCGACCAGATAATGGCAATAGCTCGACAGGGCTAAGGCCACCTCTACAACCTTGTTGACGGCATCTTGATTTTCTTGATGTGGGGGCATTTCATGGTAAAAGATGGTTGTTGCAATGTGCCATACAAGGAATGCCTCTGTGTTGCTCTGATTAGGCAGGCAAGCCCAACACAAATGTTCCATGCCATGACTTATTAATGAGGTTTCACCATTGGTGAGCAGACCGCCACTATCTTTCAAGGATTTCAGTATAGCTTCTTTTGCATTTGTACTCCGGAATACATTTTGGGCTGCTGATGGGATTCTTTTTGGGAGCAGTGTAGAAGATGTGCACAAGTTGACACATGAAATTTTGTACCAAAGACATTGCTGACTGTCGCATAATAAACCGGGGAGTAAACTCTAGCTTCTTGGACAGTCACATTGAGGACAAATGACTTGTGATCTTTGACATATTTAGCAGGGTTCTCGAAGTATTGAGCAATATGCCAAAGTTTGTCCCAACGATAATCAGTTAAATTCCACCCGTTGCCTTGGATTAGGAAGCATGCAATAATAAGTAAGAATGTGATGGCATGATCAAGATAAGAGAAAACTTTTAACACCGTCGAACCATGGCTAAACGTTTTGAAGAAACAATGATTGTATGCACCTTCTGCTACATGGGATATCCATGATGAGCCTAAATCTTTTTTAAAAATGTTATACATAAAGTACAAGATAGTACCTGTTGCGCCGAGCAAAACTGTATCATTAATAACCCTATACCAACGAAAGTAATGATAAATTGGTACCTTAGTGTGCAAAAATTCAGAAACAAATTTTAGCTCATCTTCAATAATGCTAAATACCCTCTTCTTTGGATTTCTTTCTCCAGTGCTTCCTTCTGATCTTTGAATATCCATATTGGTACCATTAGTCAATTAACCCTTCTATTACAAAAGTCATGGCCTTGCTGCTTCCGGCCTCATCTAATGTGAGTTTGGCGAATCTACGCCGCAACATTTTGGCAAGGGCAAGGGATAGACAAGTATCACGCCAATTGGATAGTGCCAACGTGAATGCCTCGTCTTTAGTCGAGCTCAGCTGGAAAACCCTGCCAATTATCAGCATGCCAAATTTTGAATTAGATTTTTTGTCTCCGATGATGTAGCCGCTGTCACAAACGGCTATTTTGTGATTTTCCTCTCCCATAACGATGTAGTCACATACGTTCATTGGCACGGTTTGGTGATAATCTTGGAACATTATTTGCTTCACATGATTGTGTATTATTTTCGGGTTTTTCCCTTATTCGAGGAGAGCTCTTGGCTTTGTTGAAATGTACTCCCTTTAGAATCTCGTAGACAGCGGAAAGCACACACATCAGTAAGAGAGCTATCTTGAGCTCGTCTATAGGCATGTAGGCATAGACAAGAAAGCTAATCCACAGTAATCGCACCAATTGCTCTTCTAACTTTTGTAGTTCCCAAGTGAGGTTGTAGTCGTTACGCACCCGAATATTCTCAATGAGCACCATCCAAGTGAGAATAACTCGAGCTCTCCCTTCTGGGTAATATTGCTTGGCTTGTGCGAAAAAGTAGGAAAGGAGCGGGAGGAGGAGGGTGTAAGCTGAAGACAGGAAGACGGCCATATTTTTGTCATGATCATTCGCTGTTTTGAGTCGAATAACTCTTCCTTTGTCCTTGATCTCCCTCACCGCCATACGTAATACGACAGCTGTGGTGAACAAGGAGGTGATGACCATTAGAATCTCGGCCCCGAGCTCGCTTCACTACAACACAATGGGCTTTTAGTAACACTAGTTTGGTATTGGTTATTAGTGATAACAGTTACTAAAAGAATCTGATGGCAATTTTGAAATATTGATAAACTATTTATGACGGTTTCCATAAGAGAAATGTTATTAAATATTCCTAACTTGTGATACAAAATGTTCAAAATATTTCGTAACGGTTCTTACACGAAAACTGTTACGAAGCGGTGTCAATTTATAACGGTTATCATATAAAAACTATTACTAAATGCTATGAACATTTCATGACAGTTCTTATACAAGAATTGTTAGTAAACTATGTCATTTTATATCGGTCCTTATAATAGAACCGTAACGAAATGTTTATCAGGATATTTTATATCAATCAACTCCCTTCTCTGCCATCCGCACTTGCCCAAATCACATTTTCGAATTTTTGCAAAAACCTTCACTGCACATTGCACGCCTCTTGCCTCTTTCTCTTGCGAAACCCTAACTGTGCGTCACTGCCAGCTGCCGTGCCTTTATGCCATTCTCAGCTGCTCTTCCTCTCCTCTCTTCTCTTTCTCAGCTTACTTTCCCCTCAGCATCACTCGTCTCTGCCCTTTCCTCTCCTTTGGCCGCCTTATTGCAATCTCCTCGTCACCTCTCCTTTTAGGTATGTCCTCCCTCTTCTCTTGTCTTGTTTTCATTTAGTTGATTATGTTGTACTTGGATTTGTGCTTGAGTTTTTGTTGTGTGTTCAACTAAGGTTTTTTGGTGGCTTTATGCTTAGATGGAGGGTGGTCGTGCTCGAACTTGGACCTCCAATCAGCAGCACACTCATCCATTTTGATGGTAAAATCTTGAACATCATTTAATTTGTTCACTTTTCTATTATTTATGAAATTGTTTGTAGTTTCTCAATTTCTGTTTTTTTTTTTTTTTTTGAGCTAATTACTCTTATATATATATATATTCAGGTATAAAAGGACTTCTAAAAATCTGGAGTGAACAAATGGATGCTTATTTGACTTAATTTACGGTACTCTTTATCAGTAATTAAACAAATATGTTGTTGTGGCTTGTGGGGATAAATTTATAGTTTGGATAGTTTATGGATGTTTCATATTTATTGGATGTGACAATTTTGTAATGAATTTTCTGATTGACTTGTGTAATTATATTTGTTCCATATATATGGATGTTGTGATTTTAATTTATAATTTATAAGTTATATTTTGTAAATATTGGTGGAAAATAATATAATAAGACAAATTACTTGATAATATAAAACGAACTGTAGCAAATGATTTATATGATTTATTTGAATGAAAAAATAATTCACAACATTTTGTAACGGTTCTTATGTAAGAACTGTTATAGAATGTGTTATTTTGTAACGGTTCTTATATAAGAACTGTTATAGAATGTGTTATTTTGTAATAGTTCTTCTATTAGAACCATTACAAAATGTGTTAGAACGTTGTTTCCTAACATAGTATTCAATGACGGTTGTTATAAACATTCAGTGACAGGTCCACACGTAACGGTTCTACAACCGTTATAAATCAATCCAAATAACCGTTACTAATAGAATTTTCTGTAGTAGTGCTTGTGCAAGAATATTTCTGGTCCATCATTGTGGACGACAATATAACTTCTCGTGGTATATCGATCTTTCAACTATTGTTACCCCCTTACAGTGGCGGAGCTTGACAGGTAATTAAGGGGGGGCCAACTCAAAGCTATAGTAGCGGCAGCAGCACAAACTAGTTAGTAGTTACAACACTAATTAAAATCAAGCATCCCAGCTAGTGGCTCGTATTAAGAGGCTGCCACCAAAAAACAGAAAATGAAAAAAAAAAACTGTGGGGCCCACTAATTTTCATGTCAGTGCATCTACGCCGTAGTTCATAGCAAAATTTCCATATAAATATAAAAGTTCCATATTTTATGTGGTTTTGTTTGATACATCAATTGGTGTGGGTCTCATGGTAAGCTCTTTAATTTGACCCGATACACAATTCAAGTATATAATAACTTCAACAAGAGGCCAAAAGAGGTGAGACTTGAGAAGCTGCACGCCTGCACATATTTTGAAAAAACGAAGAGAGAGATGTATTTGTTTGTATGCACTCCCATGATCCCATCTTATATTTTACAATATGGTGTACTTAAATTGATACAGCACCATGTTCATTTTTTTGAACGGTTTCTTACCCTTTGCACGTGCCAGTTGAAATAGGGTGGGTCATTTCATAATTTAAAGCGTAATTGACTGATGAAATACACGCAGTTAGGAATTTCTCTGATGAAAGGGGGGGCCAGAGCCCCATTTGGTCCTTACTAAGGTCCGCCACTGCCCCCTTAAATCGTACGTTGGTAACATATTAGAACATATATAATGGCGGATAGTTTGACGAAATGATGTGTGAAAGCTAGTGAGTGAAACCTTACTCCAAGCTAGTATATGATTTTCTAGACGCCCATAGGATGGAATTAGCGATATCCCTTACAGCATTAGTGCTGGTCCGGGTTTTCTGCTCGGTGACGATCGAGTTGGAGTTTTAATCAGTGATTGTAACTTGTAAGGAAATATGTGTGCCGATATATGTATATAGTTAATTACATATTTATATGGTCTTGTGGATCAATTGATAATAATTTAAGATGCTGCATGTATCTCCTTCCGATGATTAAGCTGGAGATTGGGTCAGACAATAGATTTGAAGTTCTAATTGCACACGACACAACTAGTGGTTAAGTGATTGGGCGTCTTCTTAATTCTTAAATGGTGGGAATTCAAGATTCCCTTAAGGCGTTTTGTTTGTTTCAAAAATTCCTAGTTGCTCATTGATTTGAGTTGATCATGTACGATATGCGTTGAAGATAATTAAAGTCTAAAATATCATAATGTTGTTTACTCCTGGTTAAGAAAGTTCACGAATAACCGCACAGAAATAATAGTTGAAATCTAGATTAACATTACTTATTTGTAATATTAGCTAAAATAGATTTGTTGGTGTTGACCCCACAAAAGACTCAAAGGATTGAAAGAAGAATGAAGTTGGAAAAAGTGATAAAGAAAATCAAGAAGAAGAAATGTGAAGGAAATGAAACAGACCGAGAAGCCTGATCGGGAAGAATCATGAAGTTGCAAGAAATCTCGGAACAGATTGGGGAGTCTGATCTGAGAGAATCGTAAAGTTGCAAAAAAGTCAAAACTTATAGTATATTAAGATTCCTCATAAAATTCTGAGAATTTTGATATATTATTTATAAAGATCGGAGATCTGGAGCTCGAGATATTCAAAGATCAATCAACAACCAATCAAATGCTGACACATGGCAGTCAAACTGACACGCGGGGGGGCACCAGTCAGAGTAAGAAAGGGAAATTTGGAGGAAAATGAGAGTAGATCGTGCAGCGGGTCACTGACAACTCATTTACATTCAAGAAAGCGCACCATATCAAAGGCTACACAGATCATGACAACAGAATCAATAGAGAGTTCTTAGTCAGGATTTAAAATGATGGGCCCACACGACAGTGACATAAGCAGGATTTGAAAGCTGGAACGGGTCAGAAATACGCGGGTCATCTCTTCCAACCAAGCTGAAACTTTCCCGGCAAAATTCTCCCTCGTCCGGCGGCCGTTTTGGGTGTTCTTGGGCTCGTTGGAATCGTAGGAGCGAGCTCTACCTAGCGGTATTATCATAAGGGGCTATAAGCCAGGAAATCGGAAAGTAAGAAGAAAGAAAGAGAACGGCCATGGCACCGGGCTCAGACATGGTTCCGGCGAACTGGGCGGATTCGACTCCAATTGAAGGCTGCCGGAGCTTCACCTCGGTGCCCTGATGATGTGCAAACGTGTAATTTCTGCTATAAAGGTCTCTAGGCACGAGTTCCACCTCTTCCCTCTTCGCTGCCTAAGTAGAGCTGCTTGAATACAAGCTGGAGACGAAATTGGGATGAGAATTATGTTCCTATTAGATAAGTTAGGTAATTAGTTTACTTAGAATTTATATATTAGATTGAGTAGTTGACTAAGTCAATACAGTGTATGTAATGATCTATTATAAATAGACTAAGTGTAATCAATGTGCAAGGGATCAATAAAAAAATCATTTCTCTCTCTTACTGTTATCCGTTTATGGTATCAGAGCTTATCTCCTCTTCCTCTTTCTCTTTCTCTCGAAGAAAAACAAATCCCAAATTCTATCAATGGCTACTACTCTCTCAATCAATTCTACCCCTTCTCCGTCCATGATCTCTTCTACTGACAGCGTCGTTCATATCACGCTTCCGATCTCCGCCAAATTGGATCGCTCAAACTTCCTAACATGGTGATCTCAAATCGAACCTATTGTCATTGGATTCGGTTTGTCTGGTTATCTTGACGGCTCAATTGCGGTTCCTCCTCGACAGATTGCTACCGATTCAACTCTTGCTACAAATCCCGCCTTCGTCACATGGCTAAAGCAAGATCAACTCTTGCTCGGATGGTAGAGATCGTCCATGAAAGAATCGATCTTGTCTCAGGTGGTGAAATGCCAAACTGCTGCAGAACTCTAGAAATCTTTGCATCAGGTTTATTCTGCTGTCTCAAGGGCGAAATTGATGGATCTCCGTCGACAATTACAGACCACAACTCGTGCCGGATCTTCTTGTGAGGAATACTTTTGACAAAATGCAACAAATTGCTGATCAACTCAGTGCAATTGGTGAACCTATATCTGACTCTGATCTTGTATCTTACATTCTCAGTGGTTTAGGTTCTGAGTTCAATTCATTTGTAGTAGCAATCAATACCAGAATTGAACCTGTTTCCCTTACTGATCTTCATGGTCTTATGCTTGGTCATGAGGCTCTCTTGAACTCTCAAAATAGCACCTTAGCTTCATCTCTACCAGATCCATCTGTCTTTTATGCAGGCAAGAAAAAGGGAAAAAATCCTGGTTCAAGATTTTTCTCTCCTATATCTCCCAACATATAGTATGTTAGACCTTCTAACAATACATTCAAACCCCCTCTTTTACCAAATCCACCTCAATCATCTTTTTCTGCACCTGGTACACATACTGGTATTAGATACCCACCTGGATCTGTACCAGTATGCCAAATCTGCAACAAAAAGAGGCATGCTGCCTTATAATGCTGGTATAGGTGTGATATTGCAAGATACCCTGGTCCTTCTCCTCAGGCCAATGCAGTCAATTCTCAATACCAAGCCCTGCCTCAGGCCAACATAGTTACATCTCCATATCAAGCATTGCTCTCTGCTCCAAATACAAAACCTGAAGAAGGCTGGTTTCTTGATTCTGGTGCTTCACATCACGTCACCACTGATTTGAACAATCTCTCCTCCTTTCTTCCATATGGTGGCTCTGATCATCTTCAAGTAGGAAATGGTAACTTTCTCAAAATCTGTCATATTGGTTCTAGTTCTATATCTGGTAATGGTCCTGATCTGGTGTTAAAAGATGTCCTGCATGTACCACAAATAACAAAAAATTTAATCAGTATCTCCAAATTGGTCAAAGATAATCCTATTTTTATACAATTTTTTGACCCTTGTTGTTTCATAAAGGACCTCCACACCATGACCATACTAGTACAAGCAAATGAAACTAATGGACTCTACAAGATTGCCCTAAATCCTCAAGTTTTCATTGGTGAAAGAGCTTCTGCTGACTTGTGGCATGCTAGATTGGGCCACCCTTCTATGGCAACTACTAGATATATACTACAAAACAATAAACTACCACTGTCTTCTCCTGTTTTACATAACTGTGATGATTGTTGTAAAGTCAAATCTTGTATTTTACCTTTTTCTCCTTCAACTAATGTAGCTGTCTTTCCTTTGCAAATTGTGCACTCTGATTTGTGGGGACCTGCCCCTGTAGTTTCTGCTAATGGTTTCAGATATTATGTCAGTTTTATTGATGAGTATTCCAGGTTCTCATGGATTTACTTTCTGCATTCTAAAGATGAATTGGTGCATGTTTTCTCCTTGTTCAAATCTCAGGTTGAAAATCTGTTTGATTCTACAATTAAGGTATTACAAAGTGATAATGGTACTGAATACAAACCTATCTCCAGGTTATTTCCTCAAATTGTTCATAGAACTTCCTGTCCATATACCCCTCAGCAGAATGGTCTTGCTGAGAGGAAACATAGACACATCATAGAGCTGGGCCTTTCAGTCATGTCACATGCTTCAATTCCAATTAAATACTGGGATCATATTTTTCAAAGCATTGTGTTTATCATTAATAGAATTCCTCCTACATCATCTCCCCACATTTCTCCTTTTTCCATGTTATTTAAATAGAATCCTGATTATCTGTTCTTTCGTGTGTTAGGCTGTTTATGTTATCCATATATCAGACCCTATAATGCACACAAATTGGAGTTGAGATCTCTACCCTGTGTTTTTTTGGGATATTCTCAACATCAGAAAGGTTATAAATGTCTTCACATTGCCTCCAATAAAATCTATACAAGTAGAAATGTCAAATTTATAGAGCATCAGTTTCCCTTTGCATCTTCTTCATCCAATTCTTCACAATCTGATTCTGATTATAATTCTGTATTATCTCTTTTTCTTTCTACACAATCCCCTGAGACTTGGCCATGTCCAGAGGATTCAATAACTTTGTCTAGGCCAGATTCCTTTGTAGGTAACTCTGGATTGGATCTTGCTCCTCCTACAACTGTAGAAGATCAACACAATTCAGCTGATGTTGTTGTTCACAGTCAGACTAACACCATTCCTCCATCTTCCTCCTCTCATCCAATGGTGACAAGGTCTCAGGACAACACTAGGAAGCCTAAGAAGTTTACTGATCATATTACCTTTGTCTCAACTCGTCATCCCCCTCCATCTGTGCCTTATGATGATGAACCTTCCACCTTTGTTCAAGCAAACAAACACCCTCACTGGAGAGAAGCCATGGCACAGGAACTCAATGCTTTGATTCAAAATAAAACTTGGGTTCTTGTTCCTTCTTCTCCTGATTACAATATCATAGGTTGCAAGTGGATTTATAAAGTGAAGAAGAATGCTGATGGCTCAATTCAACGCTATAAAGCTCGTTTAGTGGCAAAAGGATATACACAAGAAGAAGGTATCGATTACCATGAAACATTCAATCCAGTTGTCAAACCCACTACAATCAGACTCGTTCTATCATTAGCAGTGACTCATAAGTGGACTATACGCCAACTAGACGTTAACAATGCCTTTCTTCATGGCGATCTCACCGAAACTGTTTACATGGCTCAACCACCTGGCTTCCTTGACTCCTCCCACACTGATCATGTATGTCTTCTCCAAAAATCCCTTTATGGTCTTAAGCAAGCACCTCGTGCTTGGTTCCACAAGCTGGCTGCTGCTCTTTCTTCTCTTGGATTTCTACCTTCACAATCTGACCCCTCTCTCTTCATCTCTACAAACTCCTCTCACCTTACTCTTATCCTCATTTATGTTGATGATATAATCATCACAAGCTCAAACAATACCTTTCTTCAGTCCATTATAACCTCTCTTGCCTCTACATTTTCACTCAAAGACTTGGGAACCCTTTACTACTTCTTGGGCATTCAAGTCACTTCTACACCTACTGGTTTACATCTTTCTCGACCTAAATACATCCATGATATTCTTGTGCGTTCCAAAATGGATGGAGCCAAACCTTGTAGCACTCCTTCCACTCCTGGAGCTTCACTGTCTAAATACAAAGGCGTTCCAATGCATGATCCTCAACACTATCGCAGCATAGTTGGTGCACTTCAATATGTTACTATCACAAGGCCGGACATTACGTATGCTGTTAACAAAGTTTCCCAATTTATGCACTCTCCAACCGATGAACATTGGGCAGAGGTTAAAAGGATTCTACGTTATCTCAAAGGTACTATATACCATGGCCTCAATATAACTTCCTCTTCCTCTCTCCAGCTTCATGCATACACAGATGCGGATTGGGCAGGTTGCCCTGACGATAGGAGATCCACCACTGGCTTCTGTGTCTTCCTGGGCTCCAATTTACTCTCTTGGGGTTCCAAAAAGCAACCTACAGTGGCACGATCGAAATTGACAACATATCCGGTGTTTCATGCTCGCACAAAACATATCGAAATTGACTATCATTTTGTTCGAGAAAAGGTTGCCTCCAAAGATTTAAAGGTGGAGTACATTTGTTCCAAAGATCAGTTGGCTGATATCTTCACTAAGGCACTGCCATCTCCAAGACTTCATTACTTGCGTTCCAAACTGATGGTCTGTGAGTTTCCTACCTCAGTTTGAGGGGGGCTATTAGATAAGTTAGGTAATTAGTTTACTTAGAATTTATATATTAGATTGAGTAGTTGACTAAGTCAATACAGTGTATGTAATGATCTATTATAAATAGACTAAGTGTAATCAATGTGCAAGGGATCAATAAAAAAATCATTTCTCTCTCTTACTGGTATCCGTTTAGTTCCAAACACTAATACACAATCCAGAGATAGTAGATAGGTAGACAATTGGAGAGAAGGAGCTAATAGCAGGAGCATCTCCTCATATTGCAATTAGAGAGAAAGCTCAATTGATTGTCTTTGGCTACAATTGGTGTAGAATTACAAGCTGGTGGAAAGACAATTACATGAACATATGATGATGCTCCATGTGTAGTCAATGAACTTCATGCTCCCTGGACACCCTTCAGGCCACAACTTCCCTTCAAAATTCCTAGCTGCCTTCTAGAAGTTCCTTCTTCGATTTACATCTTCTTGGTTACAACTGGTGCAGGATAGCCAGAAGCAATTACAAGTCTCCTTCTCTAACAGATAGTGAGGATGGCACAAGACCATGTCTAAATGAGATGTTCATCATTTCAAAAGAAGCCTTGGGTGCCAATTTCCTCATCCCTTCACTGCTGTAAACTGATCCAAGGGTCTTAATCAAAGGAGAGAAAGCACAAATACACAAATCCAAGGGTTGAAATTTACCAAAACTGTCATGATCCGTGGGACACCTAATTGAGCCAATCAAATGAGCTTCCTTCCCCCTAAGCATCCTCAATTGAGCCCTATATAAACCCCTCTCCAGCAGCTCAACACAACAACAACATACCCCACATGCTGCTAGCTAGTTGAATTGCTGCCAAAACTGAAACTCCACTCCATTTTCACCAAAAACCAGCAAAAACTCTTACCAGAAACTGAACTCTACCCCAATTACTCCTCTCCTCCACTCAATACCTGATAGGATAGCCTCAAAATATTGTAATTGAGTGAAGAAAACTGTAAGTTCAAGAAGAAAAAGGTAAGAATCAGAGAGAAACTAATGTAAACTGCTGGAAATCGAATGAAAAAAGGAAGAGTTCAATCAATAGCTCATTCATACTTTTAATATGTTGTATTATGATTTGCTGCTTTTAATTCTCTGATTCTTGATGTTTTGTGATGATGTTTGTGTCTCTTGATGATATGAATTGCATTTTCTTTTGATTGAATTCATGAAAACTGTTTTATAACTAAAAACTGAAAATAAAATTGTTCATCTAATCAATTGCTTGCATTTTATTGATTGTTCTTAAATCCTTTTTTGCTTCTTTCTTTGAAAACACACACAAACATAGCATAGCCATGGGCCCCTTGAGAGCTTACTCCAAGGGAGAATAACACACAATTAAACATGGCATAGCCATGGACCCCTTAAGTGCTTGCTCTAAGGGAGAATTATATAAAATATACATGTGAGCATAGCTCTATGGGCCCTCTTTTGGACGTGTCCAGAGAGGAGAACTCTCTTGCGAAGCAAGGAGTTGAGAGTTAGAGCTTGGTGAATAACCATAGCCCTCTCATCTCTTGAAATGGATCTAAATTCATTTTGAGATAAATTTGATGTCATTTTTCCATTTTATATGGGAAATGCTGTCAAAATTATCCTAAATGAAGTATAGGTTCTTAAGAGTGATTTTTGACAACAATTCACCTATTATATAGGGGGAAATGCTGCCAAATTAATCTCAGATTCAAAGAGATAAGAGAGCTCATGATTTTCAATAAACCATGGCCCTCTCACAATCTGAAATGAAGTTACATTCATTTGGAGACAATTTTGATAACAAATCTCCATTTTATATGGAGATATGCTGCCAAAATTGTCCCAGATGTAATGTATATTCATAAGAGTGAGTTTTGACAGCAATTCAACTATTTTATATAGGAGAAATGCTGCCAAAATATTCTCAAGTTCAGAAAACTGAGATAGGTCATGATTTATCAGCAAACTTTAACTCTTTCCCATGAAATTATGAACATAATATATTTTTTATATAATTTTTCCTTATTCAAAAAGAAGTTTTAAGCATTTTTCATATAAAAGGTTTTGTAAAATTCTGTATAGAAAAATTCGTATGAATATTTTAAGTTCTGCTGCACAGAAATGACAGATTTTAACAGTGTTTTGAAAAACGGATGAAACATAAGCATTTCTAAACTAAATGTATGAAAATTTGTTATGAAAATGTTCAAAATAACATAAACTAATTCCCTGTCAAGTTTATTTGTATACTTATATTCAAGTATTTATCTTAAAAATTCAAATACCAGTGAAATTGCTGTCTGCAGCAGATTTCTGACAGCCTGATTTTTAAATAATTAAGCATAATACAAAATAAGCTTTCATAATATATATTTTAAATATTTTATTTGAAAATAGCATGATTTCATACATAAGTTTCATATAAACACTTTAATCTAATTCTTTGTATAGAAATTCTTACAAAAATAACAAAATGATAACTGCATCAGCTTCCTTTCTGTCTCTTTCTCTGGAAATTTGGATAAAAAAAATAGTGTCCAGTTTGTTCTTCATGATGCATATTTTTCATAATTTTTATGGATTCTTGATATAATTTTAAGCACCTTTTTATGTTTTACACTTGTCCAAATCCATTGTAGAAAAATTCATATGAAAAATGATAGATTTTTGACAAGATGTTGACAGATTTGCCCTTGGTTCAAAGAATTGGTTGAAACACTAAGATAAATGTAAAATTAGAGTATGTGATGAATACAAAAGTTGTTTCTAACTCAATAATACACATTCCTGCTAAATAATATTAAGCACTGATATTCACAAATGATGTGAAAAGGCTTTGTTAATGATGCTGATATTGACTCTCTTTAAGTTCTGACTATTGTACTGATAAGGACTGTCTTATATTGAACTGTTAGTCTCTTTTAACAGAAAGTTTGGTGAATAATGCAGTGTAAACCTTTCCAAGTTGCAAATTTAAATGTAAAAATAAAGTCATCTCAAATAATCTGGTAAAAGTTAAAAATTAAAGTGTATCAAGTTCCTTTACTGTCTTTCACTGAGAATCATCAATTAAGAAACATGATATGTTGACATCTGTCGCTTTGCGAAGCAAGTGATACAAAAATCTAACATATTCCTAAAAGTATAGTACAAATGTGAAACAAATAAAATTTAATAAGTTCAGATTGGAAGAATAAGTCAGTCAGTACCCAAGACTGTGTAACTGGTACCAACTTCATTAGTGCTTGTTTGATCAAAATTAATTTAAATTGGATACATATTCATGTTATTCACTCTAAGACAATCCAAATGAACCAACATCTGCACAAAATGGTGAAGAATTGAATGAGAATTTGAAAATCGAATTTCGTCTCAGAGCTTGTCAGGAACTGAAGTCCCTCACCCAGCCGAGTGTTCCTCGTATTGAAATTAGTCAATCCAACACCATGGATGCATTGCTCTCGCTCCCACGATTCCTACGCAACTGACTGATCGTCAATCGGAGTTCCGAGTGCTGAGATCCAACATTTATGACCTTTGACGACTCTGATGAAAGAGAAAAGAAAGGGAAGTACGAATCTTGATGAGCTCCTTGATCTGATCCGTCCAGCTAGGAAAAAGGAGCAGGCCCATAATTAACTCAGCTCAGTCTAAGCCCAAACCCCTTTTCAAACTCGGCTTAATCTGTTCTAAGCCCAAAACCATTTTCAAATTCAGCCCAAATTGTAGATATGTTGATTCATCCCGGATTTTCAATAAAAATAATTCTAAAAATAGTTTCCGAACTCCAAAAATTCCAAAATCAATTTTAAAATTCATTTTACAAATTTTATGATTTTTCTATATAAAAACATTTCAAATTTTCAAAATTCAAATTTTCAAGTTCGAATTCAAATTTAAATCCAAAAAGGACAAAAAACATAAATTTTCAAAAATAAAATTCTTAATTTTCTTGTAAATATTTCTCTACATCATTTTGTACAAATTTTAAGGAATTTTATGCTTATTTGAGCACACTATGGAATTTCAAATTAAAAATACAAATGTGCTTTTTCTTGTAAATAAATTTAAAAGCAAGTAAATAAATTCAAAAGTGAATAAATAGACATTCAAGTAGCGAAGACACTTGGACCACGACATTCTATGCATTCGTCGTTTTCTTGTAAATAATTTCTCATCAAAAACACATGTAGGAATTTTGTGTTCACATTAGTACATTTTAAATGATATATTTGCACGCACATTTTAACATTTTCCTATTCTTAATCAGAGGCACCTGGAGTTAACAGCTTCAGGGTAATTAACAATGAGGGCTTGCGCTCATTGGAATCCACAAGACCCCACAATCCCTTGAAAATAATAAAACCTTTGTGCGTGAGCGCCTGAGAGTGAACGTCTCGCAACGTCTACTAACAAACGCATGCATACAGGGGTGACCGTGTCCTTTTCCCTACCGAAAACGTTTTTAAGGGCGCCTTTTCGGGCGGCAAAAAGGGTGGCACAGGTTCTGGCACACCCGGTGGGACTTGGATTCTCCTCTCATCTTTGAATAGGAAGATAATAAAATATGTGTGCATTTTCATAAATAAATATGTCTAATGTGTTTTTAAGTGTTGGTTGTTTTAGGAAATGACACCACCACCAACATCACCTGAAGTGAAGGAAACTACATCATGGAGCGGTCTACCCTCCATTGACATTCAACCAGGATGGTTTCTCAGCATAATAAATGAAAATGTATTCTAAGTGTTATTGTTTCTGTTTCAGGGAAACAACATCTCTGCCAATCTTTTCCTGAAGCGAAGAAAATTACATGATGTGCGACTTAGACGGAACAGTCAACCGTCCATCGACATTCAACCAGGAAGATTTCTCTTTTCATAATAAATGAAAATGTATTCTAAGTGTTATTGTTTCTGTTTCAGGAAAATGACACTTCTATCGATCTTTTCCTGAAGTGAAGGAAGTCACATGACGAACAACCGGGATGGAGCAGTATACCCCGCATTGACGTTCAACCAGGAAGGTTTCTCAACACAATAAATGAAAATATATTCTAAGTGTTATTGTTTCTGTTTCAGGGAAATGGAACCACCTCCAATCTATTCCCGAAGTGGAGGAAGATACATGACGTACAACCGGAACAGAGCAGCCTACCCCCCATTGACGTGCAACCAGGAAGGTTTCTCAACACCGTAAATGAAAATATTTTTTAAGTGTTATTGTTTCTGTTTCAGGGAAATGGAACCTTTTCCTGAAGTGAAGGAAGCTATGTGACGGACGATATGGATGAAGCAATCCATCTCCATTGACATTCAACCAGATGGCTATACCAAGGATTGGTGGCTAACCCAAGAACTGGTGGCTCGTGTCTCTTTAAGACATGTATATCCGGCCGGTGGCTGAGAAAGACAAAGAAAATTGACTAAGATGACCCCCAGAAGTATTCACAACCACATCCTTGCTGGATCCCTCTACAACCCAAAAGGAGGTGTCAGTTGAAAAAAGAATGTTCTCACCCCCAAAAAAAAAAAAAAAAAAAAAGAGAGAGAGAGAAAAAAAACAGAGAAAAGAAAAGGAAAAGAAAAAGAAAAGAAAAAGAAGAGAATAAAAAAGAAGAAAAAG
The DNA here is from genome assembly GCA_030179965.1 of Cyperus esculentus. Taxonomy (NCBI): domain Eukaryota; kingdom Viridiplantae; phylum Streptophyta; class Magnoliopsida; order Poales; family Cyperaceae; genus Cyperus; species Cyperus esculentus. The sequence continues at coordinate 2,479,570 of JASGLE010000003.1, read as the reverse complement.
ACCTATGAGAACCTCATTAATAGAAGGTGTCATTCTCCTGGGAATCGGGAACCAAAGAGAGCAAGTTACCTTCTCCTTTCAAATAAATGCTCTCATATAAAAAAAAGGAGAAAAAACAAAAAACCTTCCAAATAACGAAACTTCAACAACCAATAGAAGTTGCATTCCCCCGGAATCGGGGTACCAAAGAGAGCAAATCATATCTTCCTCACACACAAGCGCTCTCACTATAAAGAAGGACAAAACTAAAATCTCTAAAAACCATCTAGCCAAAGCCAAAACAAGGAGACCATGCACAAAACATGTGGCTTGATCTTAATCTGAATAGTCCTTGCCACACACGATTCTCCGCCAAGACCTATTAAAATGAGACATTGTCAAACTAATAGAAAGCCTAAAATGGTGGCTCAATTATGTGACCTACCTCCAACCCGAATCTCTAAGGAAAGAGCTCTCGAAGCCTTCACCAATGAATTGGTGGCTGTACCCAATGCATCAGTCTCCAACCCCTTTTCTGCTCTGAGGGTGATCAGGAAGAACTCCTCAAATGGCCAAATCAGACAAGCCTCTATAGCATAGCCGATAATCATCCAATTCATTCCTATCCAGGCACCAAGACAGACTCTTGCCGAAACTATTTACAGGAACCTCCAAGTTGTCCAGGCTAGAAAGCAAGACCAAAAACGTATAATCCACAAACTCAGAATCAGTCGGGACAATCAGTGAAGTCTCAATTAACTTTCCTGTACCAATAGGCCAAATATCGCAAAAAAAAAAAAAAAACTAACCCGGGAATCGGGTAGTCTTGTCTCAGATCCCACCGAGAGAAGGATGGTTCAGAAGTGGATGCCAGAAAAATCAAGTGCAAGCCGAAGTCAGTGTCTTTGACCGACTTGGCCCGAAATTTAAACCAAACCCGCAAAATTTGACGGTAACCATACCCAACTACAAACGAAAGAAGCGGTGGGTTTTATCACAAACCGAAACTGAAGAAGTAGAGGACACTACCGCGTAAGCAGTGCTTGATCACTCTGATAGTTAAAGTGGAAGCAGGCCTAAAAACAAGCACTAAGTAAATCAAGTTGGCCGAGCAAAAACAAAGAAAAAGAAATTTCCCGAAAATAAAGAAAAGAAGGATAATAAGGACCGCGGCCCTAATGAAAACTCTGAGACCAGAGAAAAGAAGCGGGGACAAAAAGGAGAAAAACCACCTGGTCAATTTGACCAGATGAGAAGATCATGTGCGTGTCCCAGTCAAGGAGATCATGTGCATAGAAGAAGAAGAAGAAAACCCATTTTGGGAGATCTATTTTGATGGCACTTTGTCAATCCGATCAACACCTTGCCCTACCATTCCGGAAGTTTGAGCCGGAATAGGATTCATAACATCGGAAAAGGGAATAATTCGACATTCTCTCACATTGATGGAACAGTGCACAAACAACGAAGCGGGACATGAAGCGCTAATTGCCGGATTGGAAATTGCCGTAGGCATGAACATCAAGCGGCTTCACATCTTTGGTGTTGAGGTCATCCAATGGAAGGGCAAACACACTTGCAAAGGTGGCTAAAGAGCTAAGTGAACCATGAGAAGATGTGCAAATCACTGTGCGAACTCGAAGGGCCTTATTTTCATGTTTCACATAAGAATATCCTGTTGAAGTCGGGAATGTTGAAGGAAAGGCGATCCCAGAAATTGGAAACCAGTGAGAGCAAGATTATCTCCTCCTTCCATGTGAGTGCTCTCAATTAAAAAGTAACAAGAAGAAGAAATGATAAAGAAAGGGGCGAGTTTGAGAAGACTAACTAACCCGAGCCAAAATAAGGAGGTTATGCACACAACTGGTGGCTTGTCTTAATTAGAACAGTTCTTGCCGTCATTCTCCATATCATGAAAAGAAAGGACTAAGGGTTGTTACGTTCAACTAATCCCAAAGGAGAAGGGCACTAAATATTCTTGATCATGAAACAATAGCTCAACCAAGAGTTCACATTTCCATATCCTCATCTCGACGGTAATAAGGCGAAACTCTCGAATGCACAAACCTGTCCAATATGCGATTCTGCAGCTGAAACAACCCAATGCGATTTTGCTAAAGGCGACAAAATTATAACCCGATATAAAAAGAATCATGTTTTTGGTTCAGTCTGGAGGCACTTCATTTATGCTTGTGTCTGTTTTGGGATGTGACAAGAAAGCCCCACCTTTTGTCTTGCATTTTCCTTAAATTTTCTATTTCTTCTTTTCAATTTGTTGCACGCAACTCGTTGGGGGGTTTTACACGAGTTGTATGTCCATACATTGCATATTAGAATTTGCATTTAGAAAAAAAAATAATAATAAATAACAAAAATAGGAATAAATAGAATAAAAATATATTTTAAAAAAATTTTAGTGGATGATCGATTAACCTTGGAACACTTAAAAGGGAAACTAAAAAAGGGAAATGATTGAGTGGTACCTAAATATCTTTTACGGGTTTTTTTTGTGGAATTAAGAAAGGTAATTGTACAACCTTTTTCAAACTAACCCACGGTGAATCAAATTGGAACCCTCGTCCCAAAATGAATGTGTGAATGGTAAGATTTTCGCAACGATGAGTTATCTTGACCTTTCTGATACCTTATGTGAACCCTTTTGTACCTAGATGGATCCAATTGGGAAAATGAGAGAATAAGTGCCTTTGCATAGTGAGGACAAACGAAATGGGGAAATAAAAAGGGATGGGATATGTAAAAAAACAGAGAGAAAGAAAAAAATATAAATAAATAATATGCAAGTGCTTAGCACAGGGGAGGCCAAAAACAGAAAAGGGGATGTGAAAATTTACCCTGCAGTTAGTAACGGGGGTCTAGTCCCAACCTCAAGTGAAATCGTCAAGTACCAATTGGATCCCGTGTGAAACGAGAAGGTACACACAAGGGAGAAAGGTCGAATAATTCATCCAAACGGAAAACTTACCATACATAACATTCTAAGAGGGGACATGGAAAACTTGTTTCAAAAGTAAGACACCTGTGGAGTGAAAAATGAACATAATCGGGAATTGCCATGATGAATTCCATAAACCCGAACTCATGAAAAATAACTTGTGCGTAACCCTCGAGAGTATACTTTGGTTATGCAAGTCATCCACGCCCTTTTGCATGTAGGGTAGGAACTTTTATAGGTATGGTTAGTTTGGGAAACCAGCCTTTGTCTTAGAATAAGTCTCCGGCTTAAGGATAAGCAAGATTTAAGTGTGGAGAAAAATTGATATAGCCAAAATATGCACACATCTGCATAAGAATTGCTCCTCCAAATTGAACCGAACCATGTGAATTTTAAACCAGTCATTATAGTTTTATCTCCTTCTTCCCCATGCTGTTGCGGTTGACCTTGTTTCAGGCACTTTAAGGAGAAATCAAAGATTTATGGCAATCTGAATGGTGGCTAGACCTTGCACTACTCCAGACAAGTATGATGACAAACAATCTGAATGGTGGCTAGACCTTGCACCACTTCTGATGATGTGAAGAAAAAGGAATCTGAATGATAGCCAGACCTTGTGCTACTTCGGACAAATGTGATGACAAACAGCCTGAATGGTGGCTAGACCTTGCACCACTTCTGATAATGTGAAGAAAAAAATCTGTATGGTGGCTAGATCTTGTGCTACTCCAGATAAGCATGAAAGGACACTCGTCCATCCAAGAAATTTCAGCAACAAGAATTATCCTCGCCTCGCTCGATGGTGGCTGAAGCAATAACATGAATCTCAATGAGCTAAGGATTGGTGAAACTAAAAGATAATCGCAAATGAAGCCGATTTTGAGCATCCCGGCTACTTTTACTCTACTCGGAGGATGATCTACCGGATCTTGAATAACACAACCGAAACTTCTTCAGAAAGCACATGGCTACGAGCCGTGAGATCTGAATAGATGAAAAGAGATGCATAATCCTCACAGAAGAGATGAAAAGAGATGCATAATCCTCACAGAAGAGATGAAAAGAGATGCATATCTCCAGTTGGTTAATTTAGGAAGTCAAGAATCTAATTTAGATAGATAATTTTGTGTATATTAGGTTATATAATGAGGCTTTGTAATTGTGTTTAAGATGTGTGGAATAGTAATCATGTATAGTTTATTTCCACCAGAATATAGTTTTGTATCATATAGTATCAGAGCTTTAACAGGCACAATTATCAGAGCAAGTTTGATTCGCGGCGCGCGTCATCATAAATTGATGAGAAGAATGTAGCAGATGATTATTCAGGATCTAACTTCGAGTCAAAAAGGAACCTGGGATGATGCTAGGTTTGGTCGACAAGCCGAGCAGCAATTTCGAATCGCAGAAGAGAACCAGAGCAAGACATCTGGTGTGCTTGGCGGGGTAGCTGGTGAAAAGATAACCGGTTGCGATATAAAAACAGTAGCTATGAGATTGCTATTGACTTGCAGCTACAAATACATAAAGGAGAAGGTTAGAGATCAAGGTCAAGCCCAACTCAAGCACGTCCTGCAGAAGCCAATATTCACTGTTGTCTTCCGAGAGTGACACTACTTTTTATTATCCTAGACGAACTACTATCGAGCCGCAAGCGCACAACTAAATTGCAGTATAGCTAGGGTCGAATCCACAATGACGGATGGGTAAACATGACCTCTTAGGGTTTGTTTTAGTGTTTTAGGGTTGGAACAATTCTGACAATTAAAAGTAATTAAATAAAACAAATTATAGAAATGATAGATTTGATAACAGGGATAGAAGGCGTTCTTAGGGTTTAGACTCAACCCATCCACTTGGCTCACTCCACACACTTTGTGTGCTCCCACAACTACAGATCTCTATTAACAGAATCAATAAAGTAGCTGGCACTCCTGTGCATAGCCTGTGCATGGCATGAACATTAGCACTATGGACTTTCTAGTTTAACTGTTTGATAATAGTAAGTTCCTGCTTAAAGGGAAAATGTTCATGTCACTAACCGACCCAACAGTACCATACCATTCGAAGGTCATTAGGTTTCCTGCTTCCGTGTTCCCACCTACTCTCTTAAGTTCTTGTGTTGGTTTTCTAGAGGCACGATACTCCCTCCCAGGTAGTACAAAGTTCCCTTTCGAGTCATTTGGTCTTAACACTCCCTTCCAGATTATGTTAACTATACATACCACGGATGCTCCGTGTGATTTGGAGATTTGGATTGGTACCATTGTTGTCCCGAGTTATGGGACTTGTGTGCTTCATGCGATTTGAAGTTTGTATCACCGATGAGGGTTTTGCATCTTGAGACTATGTTGTTATCACTCTAGAGGTTGAGCAATTCAGATTTCATCCCGTTTGTTCACCGTTAACTTTGAGGGCACTGAATTCGAGTTTGTGGCAATCGCTTGAGGCTACGGAGGTGTTCGTCCTCATGCTTGAGTCTCACTTGGATAGCATCAAGGTACTTCGGTGTGGCCTTTTGTTGGTGCTTGGTCTAGCAATGGTTGCTTGGAGCACTATTTCGGCTAAGGTGGAACTTATTAGGGGTTGTTTGTGGTGGCTCAATGTTTGATTCCGTTATGTTTGGTTGCTAGCTTTTTGCTAGTTGTATCTTTTAAATTTTAGAATTTTGTTTAGGTTAGCTTTATGCTTAATTTGTTTTTGGTACAAATCGATCAAAGGTAGAGATTCTTAGAAATATGGCCGAATTGTTTATGACCCATTGGGCTTGTTCTTTGTTTCTTTTATATTTGTATCATGTAAGAACTAAGAATAAGAGAGAAAAATAGAATTTTCTAGATTTGAGTCTATTCTCCTCTTGCTCTCTCCTTCCTCAAATCCTAGCCCGCCGGGGAGGCCGGTCGGCGGCCTTCCCCGGCCGCGTTCTCACCGTTTTGTTCTAACACCTAGCTTATATAAGCAACATTTCATTTTGAATCGAGCGGTTCTTATCAGATATCTTCCTTTAATTATATCTAAAAGACATATCCTAGCCATCAAATTATGAAAAATGAACGGCCCATATTTCATCTAATCAATAGTAGAATAAGCCATATATAAATGTTGATTATCGGAGTGGTGTTTTAGATTGTGGTGCACAAATCTTAGCACAGATGGGACTTGGATCTTAGCTAGAGCAGATTTCAATTCAGAGCAACAAAATAAACAATGGCATCAGCATCACCGTGCAAGTGGCTCTTGGAGTCTTGGTATCAGCTATGATGATGCAATAACTTCTTTGCATCCGCAAGGCCCATGAAAAGCATCTTTCTACATATAGATTTAGAAATTTCCCTCTTTAATATTATAATAAATATTCTGATCCGCTAATAGTATATACTAACGTAATATTCAATCAAACCAATCACAACAGCCTAACATTGTAGGAACATTTTATGATGTTTGTATTAGTTTTCATATTAAATAAATTGATATTCATATTAACTCATTTAATATAATATAGTATGAGAGTACTTTGCACAAATAACTAGCATAAAATCTTTGGACTATTAATTGGAGAGTTTTACTACTTTCATCCATTTCACCTTCTCACACATCACTTGGATGTTCTTAAAAAATTGGAAGAACGTTTAAAAATATTTAAAATAAAAAAGTGTATAGACTTATCATATTAGTCTAGAACATATATAAGCCTAATCACAATTAAATGGATGTAATTAAGCCCCACTATATATATATGACTTATCACTGGATTATTGGGCCATTGATGAAGATATGGATTTATTTATTGGTCCATTTATGAATTATATATAAACTTCACTGGGCCTCGTTTAATCTAAGTTCAGCATAGGCTGGGCTTTATTAATTATTTTTTCGTCAATTCATAAGCATATATATATATAGTAGAGAAACTCCATGCGTCCACACGATGGACGTTCATCACAGACACAGAGTGTAACACGTGGGGCCCACCACGTGACACTTTGTGTCAGTGATGGACGTCCATCGTGTGGACGCTAGGTGTTACGTATCGTCAACCTCTTCTTCAATATAATATATATATTCACTACTTGTGCAGTAGTCTTAAAGTTGTATCATGATGGTCTTCGTCAGGATCCCTTGTTTCTACAATAATTGTTTTGATTAGCACTAATTTAAAGCACACATTATTTGGGTTCCATTCTCAACGATGAACACACTAGTTTAATTTGCATAATTGCAACGGCTTGGTCATCTCATTTGTCCCTCAGAACCCCCTATTTTCGTAATACCCGAGCTTGAAGATTATCCTTTCAATCATTCTAACGGCATGGCTTTTTACAGGAAATCAGCTCATTACGGTGTCCGATTTCCCCTAACCGAATTTGTTAGAACGATTTTAACTACGTTGGATGTGGCTCCCTCCCAACTAACTGCGACTGCTTGGTGTCAAATTAACTCCTTTGAATACTTCCTTCGGCATTCTGAAAATTTTGAAGGAGACCCTGTAAAAGCCCCTACCCTAGACCTGTTCCTTTTCTACTTCACTTTTTACGTAGATAAGGGTTGGATTTCTGTCCGAAGGAGATATAAGAATGGGCCGTTTGAGGGGATAACCAAGTTAGATAAATGGAACCGAGGATTTTTCTTTCTCACTCCTCATCAACGTTGGTATACCGAACTTACGTATCAGGGGATTAGAGTAGAGTGGAAGACTGAAATTGAGTTACCTCGGCGAGAAGAGTTGACCAAGGAGGACAGGACGAAAGCTGCTAAGATTTTTAAGCTAACTGGTTGTTAACCTCCTAACGAAACTTTGTCTTTTTATATATATGTTTAATTTTTAGCTGCTTATATAATTATTAATGATATCTCATATTAATTGTTGGACTTTGTTACTTGTAGAGATGGGTCAGAAAGAGAAAATTCCGCTTTCTTTCACCGGAACCGAAGCTAGTGCAAAATTGGGTCCTTCCTTAGCAGAAATCCTAGCAGAAGACAATAGGAAGAGACGTCAGGCTGTTAAGGTGAAGAAAGCCGCAGCTTCTGCCACCGAAAGGAGGACTCAACAAGAGACTCCTATTCCCAAGGAATATACTCATACTGATCTGGTTTCCCAGAAAAGGGAAAGGGAGGCCGCAGGAGAAAAAGCAAAAAAAAGTCTCAGAGCCTCTTTCTAAGAAACTAAAATTTTCTTTAGTTACCACGTCTGAACCCTCGGCACCCCGAGCTGATCCCGAAATCACACTCGCAATATCTTCGGCTTCAACAGGCGCCGCGGTTGCCCCCCTTTCTGTAACCCGATAGACTCACTTCCTCCTCTCCCACCTGTAATTGTTACGTCGACCACCATCACCATAGTTACTACGATTAGTAGCGTGGTTGGTAACGTACTTTTCCACAAATGCCTTAACGTCTCTTTCCCGGGCCAGCCTTTCCAACTCGTCTTTCAGAGCATTACAGTCTTTTGTATCATGTCCTCGACTATTGTGAAATTCACAATACATTCTTTCGTTCTTTACCTCATACGTCTCGAGACGCCGAGGGTATCTCAGCACTCCTTCTTTACGGAGTTCTCTAAAAATTTCTTCCTGGGACTTGGATAAGGTATGATAGGTATTGTATGCTTGCTGCCTTCGTTCCCCCATAGGTCGGTATGATGCTGGCCTGGGAGGTCTGGTAGGTTCCTGTTGTCGACCTTGTCTGGGTGGTCTTCCCCCACTACCCGAACCGCCAGAACTCATCCCTCCATCTTCATCGAATTCATGGAAATCCCTCGCATCTTCTTCTCCTTTGCAATATGCCGAAGCAAAATCCACGAACTCTTGTAAAGTGACAAAACGATTCTGGTGCGCTAGGAACCGAAGTTGTCCGTGTTTCAAACCCTGCCGGACAGCGAGTAGGGCTGTCTTCTCATCAAAATCGGTGACTTTCCTGGAAGCATCCACAAAACGATCAAGGAAGTCTCGGGTCGGTTCGTCTGTTTCTTGCCACAACAATAACAGACTGTCACATGTAACCTCTATTTTTTTAACCGATCCAAAGCGTGAAAGGAACAATTTGGAGAGCTGTGCAAATGAGTAATAGATCCCGTAGGTAGTCCGGCGTACCAGTCAAACGTTGAACTCTCCAAACATGTTGGGAACAATCGGCACATCACCGCGTCATCATAACCAAACAAACGCAGCTTCTCGGTGAAATTATGCATGAATGACCCTGGATCTGAGTACTTTGAGCGTGACGACCCAAACGTACCTATGTATGGGAGTTCTACATGGTTTGGGATAGTGATAAGGTATAAACTCGGAGCTAATGGCCCACCAACTGCTCCCGGCACTCGAGGTGGGTGGGAAATCCCCGAAGCTGTGGTATATGGTGTGTTAAAATATCCCTCTGCGTACAAGTTTCGATGCACGTCAGTAAATGCATCTGCTTGGAACTGCGGTTCTGGTGCGACTGCAGTAGGTATGCTTGTGGCAGGGTAATATGAATAAAACTCCGGCTGTCGAGCTGTGAAGTATAGTGGAGCCGATGCAAAATGGACGGGTACGACGCATATTGGGGAGGAGGATGCGCGTAGGAAGTGTAAGGAGGAGGGAGAGATGTTGCTCGCAGCTGCACCGATGGATGAAGTAGGGAGTGATGAGGAGGAGGGGTGACAAATCGCACACCGCGTGGAGGTAGGTGCGGCGGGATAGGAGAAGCTTGGATAGGTGGAACTGGGATTTGAGGAGGATCAGCGGGTGGTGTCACCATTCCACTTGCTGGTACATTCACACCTGGGTTCTGGTAAGGAGGTGTAAACCCCGGTGGATGAGATTGAGATGTGTTGTTCAGCGATAATTCCACAAAAACATCAGTTGGGGAAGGTATTCCGTTTTCTCTAGATGCCATACCGACTTTTGAGGAAATCATCGGTACAGCCTCCGAGGAAAAACGTAAGTCTCGAGTCAGAAGCGAAAGCACCAAATAATGAGCCTGGGCCCAGAATCAAGTACAATTTTAGTGGGAAAAGACAGAGAGAGAATGTTGGGGAAAATGAGACAAGAATCTAGCCCCTATGTTCTAGATTTCAGCACTATTTATAGTCCTATACATGATCTAACAAAGTTATCTGTGGCGTTATCCATGCGATCATCTGTATTGCAAACATGCTTCAAGTCCAATAACTAATCATGAGTTATGGGCCTTGATTGCCATTTTGGGCCCAATCTAATCGGGCTGTATCAGGTAGGGGTGTACAACGGGCGGGTCAATGCTTTTTTATTAAATTTTGAACCCAACCCGGTTATACCGGGTTAAAAAACATTATTGCTCAACCCACCCGTAACCCAACCCAACCCGACACCTTTTTTATGTACAGGTTGTACGGGTTATGCGGGTTAAACAGATTTATAGTTTCAATTAAATTATTAATCAGGCCAAGTTTACTTTTGGTTTAACATTGAACATGTTAATATGTTAATAGTGATTTAAAACTTGACGATAATATATTTTGAATAACTTAAGTAATATCAAGATAATTTAATGTTGAATATAAATTAAGAATTATATATTCACTATAAGTTTCATGTTAAAAATATAGAACTGTCAAATAAGTTGCAAAAAATAGTTAAACATTATAAGCATTAACCGAAAACATAATATAAATTTTATATTGATCATTACAATTTGTAAATAAGAATGTAATTTTTAAATTATTGTCTCATTAATTATCTTTTTAATAAATTGTATGTGTAAGTTTGTACAAAAGTATAATATAAAACTAGTTGCGAGCGGGTCCGGGTTGAACGGGTTTTTAAAGGCTCAACCCATAACCCAACCCAACATAACGGGTTAGTCAAAATTACAACCCGCCCCAACCCGGTAACATCTCTAACCCGGTAAAAAACGGGTTGGGTCGGGTGCGTCAAACAGGTTGGACCGGTAAATAAGAATGTAATTTTTAAATTATTGTCTCATTAATTATCTTCTTAATAAATTGTATGTGTAAGTTTGTACAAAAGTATAATATAAAACTAGTTGCGGGTGGGTCCGGGTTGAACGGGTTTTTAAAGGCTCAACCCATAACCCAACCCGACATAACGGGTTAGTCAAAATTACAACCCGACCCAACCCGACAAAACGCCATTACATTCCGTATCTGCTGCCATTAAAAACAATGGCAGGGTCTTGCCATTAGACACTGACAGGTGGGACCCACAAATAAAGGACCCACCTGTCAGTGTCCAAATCCGAAGAGCCATCAACTACGCTACAAGAAATAGAAGTAGAAGCATCCTACAGAGAAGAAATGGCAAAGGTGGTAAATTAAGTAGAAGCACACAATCACAAAGTACTTATCAATCATATTATTCATATAGTACAAATAAAACAACACAAAAAAGATTGCCAACTTGCTATTGCAAATATATACTTCTATTTTTATTGCAAATATCAAATTTAAATGTTGACTATATACCCGCAGGGTTTCAAATCTCCGAGTTTGTTACTGATATCAGGGTTGTCAACAAACCTATAGCAACCCTGCATACGCATGCTATATTGAAACATACAAGAAACACAACTGTTATCTATCGATAGTACGGGTAATTAAGAAGCACATTTGTAATTATCTTAATTAGTTACAGCTGGTCGCATTCAGCCGGAGCGAAGGAGAGCATATTGTTGCCGAGGTCGTAGAGCACGTGCATATCCTTCAGCTGCAAGGTACCGATTATCGACTGAGAAGGCACGACAGCAGGTGGTTCTAGTATGTTTAGACAGAACTGTCCGTTTCCCGTTTGCATGTATTTATCCCTCGGCAACTCCAAATCAGCACCTTCAAAGTGGAATGTCATGTCAGGCATCGACGGCGGGGACGAACCAGAGGGCAGCACGAAGCAAAGCTGCGATGAGTCGGAATTGTTGGCAACCTGGAGGTTAACTGTCTCTTGCACAGCTTGAGACACGACTTGAAACGCCTGTTGCGCTAATCTTGTTACTGGCGTGCCAGAATCGACAATAACACCGCTGTTGGGGTTACTGGGATCATACTCAAAAACAGTTTTTGATATTGGCAGCAGCGTTGATCCGAGGGAGATGCCGGTCAGTGCAACATGGTAGTGTTCATTATCTTGAAGAGCCACAAATGGAGTCGATTGAACATTGGCACCGTCGAGGACAGCTGCGGAGCCAAGGAACATTGGGTTGATCGAGTTCGCATCAGGGTTCAAGCAGTACGAAAACTTGCTGATTCCTAATTGAGATATAAGCGAGTATTCATTTCGGGACAGCCCAACAATGCCGGTGGTGTCTCCAAAAGTGGACGACGAATTAGAACTGCAACCGAACACTATATCTGGTACCAAAACAGGATTCGTGTCTCCCAACACGATGGTATCACTGATGTAACGGCCTTTGGTATAACCGCTGCCGTATGTTATTTGATAAGAACAGCAACCTTGTGGATCAGAGCATGTCTTGTTACACGGTGAGTAGGTTTTTGATTTTCGGGGGTCATACAACGGTATCGACTGGTTGAAGCACGGGTTGCAATTGTAGCATTGTGTCCAGATAATGCCACTGCCAGTATCAGCAATGCCAGAGACGGCTTGTCCCGGGGTGCCAATGGAGAAGTCTATCATGTACTGGTAAGTGCGGTACTTCAGCGACAGATAGGAACTGCTGAAAACCGACATGGCGACGAGCTGATCTTTGCTTATGTTCCGACCATAGTCGAAGTGCCTCATTCCGACACGAGCACCGTCGAAGGCCGAAGATGCCACTGCACTGATCATGAAACATATGACAAGCATACATGTTTTGTGTGCCATCTGATGCCTCATGAAATGAATATTTGGATCAGTTGATGATGATTTTGATGATTAAGTTAGCAAGGATGAACCTCCTTTTATAAGGGAATTAGCATAGTTCATTGCTGACTTAAGACTTCTACTTTTCCAACATAATAATCCTTTTGTAATGCTAAGTATTCTCATTCACATTTCTGATATATGCATGTCACATCTATTATATGGAAAATATTATATATCTTTGTTTGACCAAAGACTAGCTAGCTAATTTCATACATGAAATTAAGGTGTTGGAAGTTGAGTTGAGCATCAAACTTCTGATCATTCTAATTCTAATGACATTTTTTTTGAAAGTTTGATGCTCAATCCTTATAATTTATAAAAAATCTTATAAATAAAAAATCTTTTACAAACATATGTATTTCACTTATAACTTGATTATGTTTGAAGTTTCATTCAATTTGAATGTCATTGATATTTCATTAAGAACCATCAAATTTAGATAATTATAATCGTTACACAGACTACATGGTTCTTGATGGAGTATCAAATAAACTTTAAATAGAATGAAATTTGAAATATAATCCATCTATAAGTAAATAAATATATTTATAAAAAAATATTCTACTTTTAATGAAAAGGGTTGTTGTAATTTTTGCATAAAAAATTGTTGGTGTGATCGACTCCCTTACGAGAAATTAATCTCTATTATTATGGTATTCAAATTAAAATTGAAATTGCAGGTGTTCTATTATACCGGATCAAACTGCGCAGTCAATCTATTGTACCGGATCAAACTGCGCAGTCAATCTATATATTATACCGGATCAAACTATTATATTATACCGGATCAAACTACGCAGTCTATCTCTATTATTATGGTATTCAAATTAAAATTGCAGGTGTCAAACAGAATAGTGATGTTTAGAGCTATTCGGATAATGAAAATATTGTTTGGCAAATGACAATTAGAATAGTATTGTGATAAATATTTTTAGAGCTATTTTTAGAGTTATTCGAATAGCTATTCCGCTATTCGACCAAATAGGAGGAATAGCGGATTAGTAATTTTTTAGAGCTATTCGAATAGCTATTTTCTGTTTGGCACATGGAATAGCTATTATTTAGCTATTCTATTCCAATTTTTGGTTGCCAAACACACCCTAATAGAATAGTAAAAGCACTATTCCAAGAAAATGTATGCTAAATACCAATTAGCAAAAAGGAAAAACACTTGGAATAGACTATTCCATTATTCTAACTCTTTGGTGGAATGCTGGATTAGTGTTCTCTTGTGACATGTGGAATAGTCTCGAATTTTATCAAACAACATTTTTGCTCTTCTGAATAGCTCAAAATAGTAGCCTTCTTTTTACTTCCAATAATCACTCTTTCGCTTTTACTAATACAATGACATTATTTTAGCATTCCTTGATTTGCCAAACCGACATGATATCGATGAGATTAACACAAAATACAAATGACATCAAGTTCTTTTTTTACAGCTCTTTTCCTCATTCTTTCTCTCACATCTTTTCGCGACAACTTCAAAATATTGTTTATGTGATTTAATAATGATTCAATTAGATTATTTAATTTTATATTCTGTATTATTCAATTTGACACTACAATGTTTTAAATTTAAATCAATACATTAATGTTTCAAGATAATTTTTTATATTTCAATACAGATATATTTTACATTATATAACATCTACTGCATTATATAATATACACATTATTATAATATACAGTCCAAAAAAATGTCCTTTCTTACTATATTCTATATAACATATACTCCAAAAATGTCTTTTCTTACTATATTTTTTATATAATATACAGTCCAAAAAGATTGTCCTGTCTTACTAATCCAACAAATAGAATACCGATCAAATAATTGGCCGGACTTGACTTGGTTCTGTTAGCGTAACGGTCGTTGCCATTTGATGTCTTAATTTCCAGGACAGTGCTATTTGGTGTTAATAGAATAGAATTATTTTCATACTGCTAGGCTGCTAGTTAGATAGCTCCAAATTAAACTTCCATTCCTCTTGCATCTTCCACCTCCGAAGCTTCTTCCATAACACATCTTCCATAAGACCACAAGATCGAGATCGAGATGTATACCATTGCCCTTCCACTTTTATCAGAAAATAAAATATTATGGAAAATGATATATATGAGGATACTATTGAGGATACCAGTGGGGATACCGTATAGTTTGACTTGGTCAAACGGACTAATTATTCAACATAACATGAATTCAATATGCTAAATATTCAACTTAATTAACGTGCTAAATATTCAAATTAACGTTAACTTATAATTAGCATGTTAAGTTGATGCTAAATATTTAACATGCTAATTATAAGTTAATATTAAGTAGATATAATTCAACAAGAAAACATTTTGACTGGCACAGACAAACTGGCCACACACTAGCTAACACTAGTCTCTCCTTGACTTCGTTATTCTATTAAATATCCAGTTTCAACGGTTTCATGGTTATCTATACAAATTTTTCTATAAGAACTCTATCTCCATTCCAAAAACGAATTGAGGGAACTAAAACTTGTATTGTCCGTCGGATGGTATATAACATCAGATGGCTCTCAGCTTCAAGTTGCTGAGAGGCCAGCAATCTACCCCCTCATTAGGGGATATGTATTTGCCCTTGTTTGGTAAGAGTTCTTTCTCATTTTTATTCCTCACACAAACAAAGTTAGGGGCAAATCTACTCAAGGTGGATTAATTGGGGGTCAATTGACCCCATTAAACCTTATACACTAAGGAACATTTTTTTTTTTTTTTTTTTGCTATGAAAGGGGAGCGTTATCTGCGTCAAAAATTAAGAAAGGGGAGCGCTATCTGCTTCAAAAATTAAGAAAGGGGAGCGCTATCTACGTCAAAATTTAAGAAAGGGGAGCGCTTTCTATATATCCCCATCAAGATTAAGAAAGAGGAACCTTATCTATGTCAAAATTTTTGCTCCGCACATCAAATTAAAATTTTTTGAACAATTATTTTCCTTCCAATTAAATCAGAAAGTGTTATAATAATTTTGAAATATTATCATCCTTTTCTTAATGACATATTTTAATGTAATTAGATCAACTAATTTGAAGGAGAATATTTATTAAAACAAATTAAATTTGATG
The DNA here is from genome assembly GCA_030179965.1 of Cyperus esculentus. Taxonomy (NCBI): domain Eukaryota; kingdom Viridiplantae; phylum Streptophyta; class Magnoliopsida; order Poales; family Cyperaceae; genus Cyperus; species Cyperus esculentus. The sequence continues at coordinate 2,463,707 of JASGLE010000003.1, read as the reverse complement.
TAAAAATAAAAAATCTAGGTGTAGTTTGCACTTTTATTAAGAAACCCTTAAGGATCCTCAACGCGTTATCCGTGTTAATCTTACGGAATGGAATCTTCTTAGTCAAGAATAGTGTAACTCCTTAGCAGTTTGCTTAATATAGCGCTCCCCACGGCTTAAAATTAAGGAAATTGAGCTCTAAGGAGCCTCCTTAAAGGTTTATTATAAGGAGCCTCCTTAAGGAAGCAAGACATTTTTTGAAATTGAGCTCTAAGGAGCCTCTTACGATCTCTCTTCTGCATAGAAACTCAAGTGCGGAAATAAGCATCCTAGCTTTTCTTTTCAACGTAGATCCATTGTTTTGAAGTGAGTACTTAGATCATTGGATTAATTACACCATAGGTTGCAACTCTCTGTACGTCGTTTAACATATGTGTTGCTTGATATATGGGGTTTTACTGTTCGTGTTACAATAGCACACCCTCCTCCCGCTACCTTCTGATTTCATCCATCGGCAGGTTGTTTTTCTTGATGCAGATATAGTATTGTAGATCATCAAAACGGTTAAAACTGACAACGATTACACCGCATGTACGTACCTCATTTGTTTACCAAGAGACCTGAAAATTAAGATGATTTACAAGGAAATTAATTAAAGCCTATCGCGATGATTTACAAAGAAATGATAATCATGGTCAGTGTCAGTAAAATCCATCTGCTAAATTTAACAACCAAAATATCGCACTCCCAAAATGAATAGCGACGAGAATTAATTCTTGACAAGAAGTTCAACAAATATCCATACCAGATTTTTCGAACAGTTCAGTTTTTATAGTTTATGCTTGACGTTTATTTTGCTGCTGTCATTTACAAATTAATCATTCTCCCTTTCTTGGATTTAAACTAATTAACGCTCCCATTGTGAAACTGTTGCTGAAATTTGGATACAACATGCCATTTTTTGGTTTTTGAGAATCATAGAAACATGTTGGAAATTTGGCATGGTATTTTCAACATTTCTCGTCATTCTAGCGTACCGTTTTTCGGCTAAAAATTTAAACAAACTATTGCATTTGGAGACTTAATTACATATGATTGTCGTCAGCTTACTGAGGTTAAAATATATTTAGGAAGTTCTATTTAGATGATTATTAGTGGAATAAATTGACCATGGACTTTGGCATGGAATCAGTCATGTTCTTCCTTAGATGGCTGAATAAATCGGCCCGGACCATTGCCACTTGAATTAGAATTTTAAGGTCTTGCAAGGAGTCTTTGGTAAGGATTTGGGGTTTACATTGCCACTTGGTGGGTCATATTTATTAGTGTCATTAATACTATTATCCACACATGTCCATATTGTTACAGGATTTGAGTTAAGAGTTATAAAATTTTGTATATATATAGACATGTAGATAGTTAAAATGGGGTCACATGGAAAATTGGGTATTTTTCTATATGGAAATTACAACTTACATACCTAAGAAAGTTTAGCTGCGTTTTTATACCTGTAACAATAAGTGGCTCCCTTTTTTTGGAAAATGATGGATGTTGAGTTTCATTAGTGTGTAGAATTGGGTTTTAACTTGGAAAGGCTTTGAATACTAATACCACGTTAAAACTTAAAAAGTTAAAACTATGATAGTTATCATGGCCAGGCCTAAGGACAACAAATATATTACTAGGGACAGCTTCATCTATGCATTACATGGAAGGACATCTAAAAAAATCATATTATAAATAGAAAAAATTTGTTGTCCCTAGTAATATAGTTGATGTCCTTAGGAAATGGGAAAAGAGGGGACCTAGCTACCTTGTTGGAGGGCTGCCAGAACTGTCTATGCGCGCGTACGTGCTTAGACAAGCTCGATCAGATCAACCGAACAACTGGCCAGATTACTTAAAAGAGGCTCATGACCTTGCAAATATGGTGAGGCGGAGAGACCGGAACAAGCTACACAAGTATGCTAACAGAATTCCAACTGCAGATCTGGGGGATTAATCGGAGCAACCCGAAACTCAGCGCCATCTGACAGGATTCAAAATCATGAACATAGCAGATTCAGAAAGACAAAGGGGTCACATTTGTGAATGTTTTGTCGCCTATGGGCATGTGGTATTTCAAAAAAAAAAAACAAAAGAAAAGAAAACTTCGCGATCACCAGATTTAGGTCGCGAAACCTGTTTTCTCATTTTTTTGCTTCACTTGTACGTGCATGACTGCGGTTGTCGAGAGCAAAAGCGATAGCCATGGCCAAATCTGTGACGACGAAGGCATTCTATTGATCCACAGAAAGGCATCCGAACCGAAACAACGGTTCTTCTCTCGTTTCATCTTTGTAAGCTTCGATAAAAAGCAGAACTGATTCAATGAATTTCGCATGCGTTTTCATTCCGGTTACCAGGGTCCATCCATCATCATCGGTTTGCGGTTGTCAATGGAATCGCCTTGAGTTGTAGAGGAGATCGACAGCACCATCGCCCGATAATTTTAATATTAATTAAATAAAAAAATCAAAATTAAATAAAAAGGTACCTGTGACAAGTATTTCTGGGTTTAGTCTGGTCCGTGTTCCATTCGTCGGCCCCAAACACATTGTTCAAAAAAAGTCACAGGTTTTCAAAAAAAAATATTCTTTTTTTGGGCCGGTGTTTCTTTCACAGACCCAGAGACTGGGTCCGTGAATCAAAATGTGACCCGAACTCTGGGTCCGCGTACCATTCACCGGCCCCAAAAAAGTATCTTTTTTTTTAAAAACTCTGGACTTCCTCATACGCCGTGTTTGAGGCCGGCACTTCATTCACGGACCGGACTATATCCCGAAATTCAGATTCCGTATTGCTATTTATTTAATTTTGATTTTCAATTTAATTAATATTAAAAATATCGGCACCATCGCCTTCGGGTAATCGAGCTTGTTTTATGTTCTTGTTTTCAAGAAGAAGTGGATCACCCATGCTATGCTTTCTCAGAATTTGAAGTTGTGAAGAAACTTTTTTTTTGTTTAAACCTGTAAAAAAGCTCACGTTTTGCTTTGGGCTGAAATTATTATTTCTTATAATAAACTTTTAAGATAATATGTAATGAGCATTAAATTGAGATAATTTATATGGACCTTAAATTTTAATGGGCTGAGAACGTCAACGGTGGTGATCAATATAAGTAAACAATCAACGGCTGAGGTTCATTTCTTGGGGAAGATCGACCTTTAATGTGAAAAAATCCAATATACTTTTAATAGGAGTAAGGATTAATTGTGGAGTATCTTTCTTTTAATAAAATGAGGCTTCAATAGTTGGGCACATGTAATATTTGAAAACACGATGCTTCTTGGTGTCGTTGTTGTTTATTTATTTATTTATTTATTTTGATGATTTAGAGCTTTAAAAATGGTACGTATTTTGCATTAAGACTTTAAGAGCATTAGAGCAAGTTATCAACATGCTTCTAACCAAATTAAAAGAAGGTGAGGGCTCCATTGACAATGTTTACCTGAACAATCTTGATAATGACAATTTTTAAAAATTTGAATAAAATTATAAAAATTGTTAAAAATGAAAAAAAAAAAAAAAAAAAAAGTCTATAGATCCATTACATTAAAAAGATGGACTTGTTGAGGATGCTTATCTTGGCACATTGCCTCAACCCTCTTTCACCATCACAATTCCCATCTGAACATAAATGCAACCCCTATCAAGGAGCAAAATTAAAGTGGCTTTAGAGTTATCAAGCTATTGCCACTATAAATCTGGTGACACATTTCCCAGAACTGTTACCAGATGAGGTTGAATGATCAAAAGACGTGTATGAACGGGTGATAAAGAATATGTTGGCCATTGATCGAACCTTTGGTCAGAAGCCAACGAAAAACAATCATTTATGAACTCGCACGGTCACGGCGATCGATGAACTCGCACGACCACGGCGATCGGCGCCACCTTCCTTCGGGAGGGATGAAGGGTGAGGTAATGAACGGAGATATATTGAGCTAAGGATAAAAACACTAGAAAATAGAATGGGGTAATGGGCCAAAAATTTAATATGGATTTGGTGTGTTTTTTTTTTTTTTTTTTTTGCACAAATTCTGAATTGGAAGGTGTTTTGATTTTTGGGCGCTAAATGGACGCTGCTGCGGTAGCAAAATAGCAAATACTCCATTTTGCCGTAGCGGGAGAAATGGGGCGAAAGTTCAGTGGCCGAAGAGGTTATTACTTACTAGTTCCCATGACAGAAGAGCTCAAATCTGCCCAAGGATTTCATGAAAATGTGCAGAAGTTTGATTAAAACTTTTGTTGAAGAAAAATAGTATATATAGTGTTAGCAGCTAGCAATCAATTTTCCTCCGATAAAAGCCTATAAACTAAACGCAGCCCATTACCCTCTTATATGAAAGCACAACTCAAAGCCCATAATTCAACTACAACATGCCCATTTTATAGGTACACAGGCCACTTTTTTTCAGTTGCTCAGTTTTGCTTCTCCATATATATACATACTACCCAAACCCAACTGCGTATCTACAATTGACTTGGTAGGAAATGCATGCAGTTCAATTGATAATTTGGTACCAATTCATGAGTGCATATCCTCTGCGGTGCTGTATGGTTGCAGCACTCTAAATAAAGAAATATGCCTTTTTCATTATTGTGTAGTCTTTTGTGTGTCAGATTTTAACTCAACCAGACGGGTTCCAACAAGATTAACGGCCTCCTGCCTCTATGTCTATCTATGGCCTAGTCTGATACTTTTGTCTTAATCTTTTCACAGTTATTACCACTTATCATTTAAGTTATTGGCTTACACCTATGGTATATTATAGCTTTTAATTGTACATAAACTCTTCTAAGATTTTTATAAATATTATTTAACATTTTGAATATAAAACTGTAGAATTTTAATATAGTTCAATATTTTGGCATACAGCATCCTGATTTTGGGTAAACAAATGAACAGAATAACAATCTTAGTACAGTATTTCCATCCTTACTACCTAGAATATATAGAAATTTAGAAAGCCATTAATACCTTGCTAGAATTTTGCTAAAATCGAGCTCTGATACCAGGTTGAAAGAGGATCACTCCAAACTTCAAAACTTTGGTTACTATGAACACGAGTTTTTAGAAGTGGAAAGCGGAAATTTTATTTCACTTAGAGATATTATACAAGAGAGAAGAGTAAGACTTCAGATGATTTCTGCGTGTCTTGCTACTTCTAAAACACACCTATTTATAAGGGGGAGAAGGTATCTCAATAATTTGAGCCGGGTGCGCTTATGGACCCCATCGTCACTCAGAATTAATGGATTACCACAGTCTCCACTAACTAAAGGTACAATAATGCACCTAAAGGTGCCACACTATTAACTAAAGTATTCTCCACTAACCTTAGTGGGAATTTTAAAAAGAGAAAGAGGCCAAAACATGTAGGCCAAAGTTCAAAGAAAACCATACAGCTGGGCAAAAGTGAAGATGCCCTGCATTATTTTGCACACTACTCCTCAATAATAGAGGATGACTCACACAAAGAAACAAAACAAAAATAAACAAAGCCAGCGGTTATCCATCCTCTCTGGCTGAATTATTAAAGTAAACTTAGTAAGACAGCTGATATTCCACTATCATCTGTCTCTAATAATTTGGATTTATGGGTCCACCACTTTCCAAGGCCCTCTAGATGAACCAAATGCGATCTGCTTTCGCAATTGGCTCTATTATTGCCTCTGCCTGCATTACCTTTTCCAATTGATTACGTAAAATTGGCTCAGCATCACCAGCCATTGAGTCATGGCCTCTGTAAGGGAAAGCCAACTTATATTCTGCCTTTAACATAAACCTTAAGTTACTGATTTCTTTGAAGGCTCGCATGAGCTGCTTTTTCTTAAGCCGCTCCCTTTCTTTTGCATTCCACTGGAAGTCATCCCAGCTCTGAGGTTTTTCATACTCATAGAGCAACTTTTCCCATTCCAAGAATGTGCTTCCACGGAGAACATACTCATCATCACTTGATTCAGTTGCTGGATCTGAGGGTTGCTGTTCTGCAATTGTTCCTTCAGTGCTTCTTCCCATAGCACTAAATTCTCCTGCTGCTCTTGCGTCAGACATCCTGAAAAGCACAAATTAGTTAATCGTGAAAGAGAATCTGCTAGGACATTAAGTTTCCCATCTATATGCTCGAAATTAATTTGGACTCCTGTCCCTGTGATAAAATCACAAAAATTTATCCATCTGACCCTTGATGGTTTGTTTTGAGCTGATTTATTGTAGAAACTTATGATTGCTTGACAATCAGTCCTTAGCGTAATTTCCTCCCTATCCAGGTAATGGATCTTTAGTGCCTTGAGAGTTTCCATGCATGCAAAAATTTCTGCATCAATAGTTGATTTGATGACTGGGAATTTCCCACTTGCATAGGCACAGATCTTTTCAGAACTTCTGGGATCATTTTTGAAAGGTTTCCACTTGCATATTCCACCCCATCCTTCCATACATCCATCTGTCTCCAAGATGATGTACGATCCCTGAGGTGCAATCTCCAGATTTGGCAAATTTTGCACCGTTTCCTTGATTTTTCTGATTAATTCATAATCAGAGGATTTGAGTCTCTTGTCTCCATGTGGGCTGGTTTTCGAATAGAGGGGGCCTAGCAGTGTGCCCAGATTAGGGATGTAAGATCGCGCATAATTGAGTATGCCTAACCAGGAGCGAAGCCCTGATTTTTCTTTCAGTTTTTCCTCGCTGAATGAGATGATCTTTTTAATGATGTGAGGCTGGAGTTTGATCTTGCGGTTGCCAATAATTGCACCAAGAAATTCGATTTCTTTGACTGCAATTTTCATTTTGGATGGACTAAGGACAAGTCCATTGGCCTCACAGATTTGGAGCATCACCTCCAAGTGCCTGGCATGTTGTTCTTCAGTTTCAGAGAATACCAGGATATCATCAATGTAAACAGCGATGAAATCACTGGTACCGGCAAAGCAGTTATCCATTTTTCTTTGGAATACTGCTGGAGCATTCTTCAATCCGAACGGCATCACCAGCCATTCGTACAAACCGTTCGGAACAAGAAAAGCTGTCCACTCTATGGACTGTGGGTCCATAGCCACTTGGTGGAATCCACTCTTCAAGTCGAATTTTGAGTAAATTTTTGAGTTGCCCACCTTCATGAGTATTGTATTGATACCGGGTAAAGAGTACTGGTCTTTGTGGGTATTATCATTAAGGGTACGGTAATTAAAGACCATTCTCTCTTTTCCTTTTACCTCTTTTCCAGTAATAGGGTCAATAGAGGTACCGGAATTTACTATTATTGCCATGGTCCTGTGTCTGCTCTTACTTGGCCTGATCACGCCTATCTCCAATAAGGCTTTGGTGTGCCTTTCAAATTGTTCCTTCTGAGCAGGAGTGACATGCTTTAGTGGTTTATCTTGAATGGTCAGGTCTGGGTTGATGATCTCCAGTTTGCACGTCACTTGGTTTTTGGACCAATGTTTTACCGGGTCATTCCCGATAAATCCTTGTTCTTCCAATCGCTTCAGGAGTTGATCAAAACGGCTTTTGAAAAACTTGTTTTCTTCACCAAAATTATAGAACACTGCTTCTTGAATTTCTATATACTCCTGTTCATCGAGCTCTAGTTCGGGAATTGAGGTTTTGTTGGCAACCTCAATGTCGGCTTGTGTCTCAATAGAAGTCACTCCCTTGTAAAACGTGACCGTGTTGCCTTCTATGCGTAAGCCTCCTTGAACAGCTCTGATGAAGTTACAACCAATCAGCATTTGGATACCATCTCCAGTACCCATATCAAAGCTGAATGTGAAGGGGATTCTGAAGCTGTTGCCCCCTATTCTCATGAGACCATTTCTTAGTCTGAGTTTTGCCTCCTGCCTTGAATTAACACCATTTATGATGACTGGGAAGGCACTGAGCTCTAAGGCTTCCAAAGGTACGGCTCGTTGATTGACACAGCAGGTTGAGGAGCCTGTGTCAAGGATTGCCCGTAATTCAAAACTCTTTACACCAGGAATTTCCATGACTGCAATAAAATTATACAGCCTGTTGACTACTCGCCTTGATTCTTTGTATTTTGGAACATTAGTTGTGGCGGTTGTGTGGATTTCAACTTCTTCAAACACCACATTTGCAAATTCTTCATCAGCCTTGGCCTTTCCTTTCAGCTTGTCGCGAATGAGCAGATTTTTGAAATCTTCCTCCAGACTTTCCATAGTCAGCTCATCCAACTGTTTCTTCAGTCGATCATTTTCTGCCTGCAAATAGTCAATATATTGCAGCAGCTCTTTGATTAGGGAATCCTTCCCTGAGAACACCTTGGGACTACTTTGAACTGGTTTGATTTTCTCCTTGACATAGTGTTTTGCACACATAGGACATGCTGTAATTTCACAATTCCCACAGAAAATTCTCATGTTTCTGGCTGAGAGAAATTTGCAAAAAGTACAACGTTCCTTGCCTTTAGGAACTTCATCATTGTGTTGCCATAGATGATTGCAGTTTTTCTGGGCATCAGTCAGCTCCACATGTGGCCTCCAACTGCTGACTGTTAGCATGAAAGCATCTTCATAGGGATATGACTCAATGATTGTTTGTGCCTTTAATGAAGATACACCAGTTTCGCCTTCAGACATACTGCAGATTGCGTCTGAATCAGGCTCATCTTGATCTACTGAGACAACATCCCAATCATCTGGAATGTCTAAATTTTCGAGAACTGCAGCTCTGGTGATGTTGCCTCGGTTTTTCTTGCACTCTTTAGCAAAGTGCCCTTCTTCTCCACAGATAAAGCACTTACACTTTCTCACTTTGTCTGCATGCTTTCTTTTAAATACTCGAACGTGAGAATCATGTGGTTTGCCCTTGTAAGTTTTGGACTTGCGAAGCCCGTACTTCTTTGAAGGGTTTTTGCTATAATACCCTGGTATAGGTATCTTTGAGCAGAAAGTTAAATCCTTCAAACTTCGTTGTAGGGCTGCTTGTTGGCACATTTCTTGTAGGTACTTCTGACAGAAATAGATCCTTGGTACGAGACCTATTACACCTTCTTCATTCTGGCCTGGATACTTCTTGTTAAAGGCCTCCATTAGGATATTACCAATTGGGTCTGGCATCTTCATGAATAGTTTGTTGTTGAGATCTAGGTCCATGTACGCTCTGCCAGATCGGGCTGCCAGTACCAAATAATCATTTAGGTACTGCATGATGTTGGCCATGCCTGGGCATGTGAGACGCTCCAAGTCTCTGATCGCCTTGTTTTGCTCTTCTGTTGACCCCTGAGCAGGGTCCTCGAATAGGAACATCCTCCTGATTTGGGAAGTAACATTTTGAGGATCTTCAGCTATATTAACCAGCTGTTCATAATCCTCTGGGTATGCTGCTTGCCATTGCATGAACAACATCTTCTCAACTTCTCCCAAAAGGTTTTCGATAAACATGACTTTGGATTTGTTGTCATTCCAGATTCTCTCATTCACAATGTTTAGCGTAATGGACTCCCATCTGGATATGACATCTGGGTAAAGTGAGATATCTTCTGGTAAAACCAATATCGCCCCTTCATTTTGTTGTGCTGAGGGGAGATCATACATCTCATTATGCTGCTTTCTGTAGCCACCTTTGAAGCGGCTACCTCCAGTAAATCCTTCAGGCCGAGTTGAGGACTCTCCTTGCTCATATCGGCCAGGTGGGTAATTCTGCTTGGGACATGATTGGCTCTCTTGGTATGCCTGATACTCCACTCGTAGTAGTTGAGTACGCCTTTTCGACTGGCATCTGCTTTTGAGCTTCTGCCTTCTCCAGTAATTTTTGCAACTTGGGGTACTCCATTTCTGCTGAAAACGCGAAAGAATTGGGTATACCCCCACCAACTTCCGCAAATGGATTGACGAATCCATTTTCATCTTCATCACCTGACATATCCCATACAGGGCAATAATCAGGTTGGGACACAACTTCCATAGGTAGGGCCGCCAATGTTTGGATAACATCCAGGAAATCATCCTGATCGTCGTCCTCTGGGTCATCTTCTGGTTGATCATCTGTAAACTCTTTCTCCAAGAGATTTACGAATTCTTCCTCGTCACTGAGGATATCTTCCCCAACTGCACCTTTCTTTGCCTCCGTCTGAGGTTTGGTTGGGGCATAATCTCCGAATTGTACTTGAACTGAACCATCTGTTCTTGCTCGGAAGTGTGCACTTTGTGGGTTTTGGATTTGTGCCACTTCAGGTGGTCGTATTGTCCACTGCCTTCCTCTCAATTCAGCAGCACTTTGGTTCCTTCCAGGAATTGCTTGCACACCATGGCTTGCTAGGTGATCAGCAACATTTTGTATGTTGTAATTGAACCTGGTGAAACTATCATTTGACAGTCTCCCAATTAGAGATCTAGAGATAAGCAGGTTGCTTTCTCCAGCTTGCCAGTTGTCGTATCCGTGAGTTTGCACCACCAATTGTATATGATTAAAGAAATCATGGATACTCATCATCAGATCAGGTGCCGTGTATGCTAGTTGGGCACCTCCTGTGAGATCAATCTCCATTGTTGATATGATAGATCGATCGTCAGACCACCTAGTGTCTCAGAATACCACCAACGCATTCACACCTGCATTCCTTCTATGCAGCGTGCTTAGCCTCACCATAATCATGCCAATGTGTAGGTGTTGGAAACCTGATTGCCTGAGCCGTTCATACGACTCATTTGTGATGAATGGTAACTCTAGCTGCTGGCTACCAACCACCAGAATTCTTTCGTCAGAGTTATGCTGGTAAACTCTGTTTCGAGACTGATTCCATCCAACTTGATAGAGAACTTCAGCTGGAACATTCTGAGCCTGTCTGAAATTTGACAAACTCAGCTCAGTATTCGGGTCCATCTCTGACTCCAGAGTTCGTCTAAAGTCATTGTTTCGCCTTGGCAACATCCTTTGGGCTTGATGACGGAGTCTGTGACCCAGTCTGTAGCCACGTATCTGGTCCTGGACTGAGGGGGTTCTTGAATACGTAAATTGGACCTTTAGGACGGGGTTTCGGCTTGGATGGCTCGCCCAGAGACAATTTTCTCAAATTTGCCTCAAGGTTTGAGATTGCTTCTGTAATTTGAGGCTCCGGTTCTTTCTGTGCTGCTAGTTTTCGCTGAATCTCGTTGATTGTGGTTTTACAATCGTCAAGATCTTGTTTGGTTGAAAGGGATAGTATCCCTTGAAGAGGTTTTCGTAAAATTACTGATTTTACAGGGTTTTTATGCAAAAAGCAAGAAAAATCTTGTAGTAAAACAGGGTACAAAGACTTCTTAATTCAAATATTCTAGGTTCATAATTCAGGAATTATCATACCAATATTGTATACTCTGTTCAAATCCTTACAGCATAATTAGGACATATGCTTGTTACACCAAAACTACATACTTCATAACTACATTTGATCTCATATTCTTCCAAAAATGGGTTAACCCAAAATTTGAGTTACTGCAGAGGATCCCAATTCCCAATTCATGAGGTGGTATGTCTCGTATATATATATATGCAGTAACCTAACTAGCCAAACAAATTTGGTGTCTACTACAAATTGTGTCTCTGGTACTGTTCCAGATCAATTTTATTTGTTATGCTTTGTTTGAAAGCACAAGCAGATGATGGAATTTGTAATAAGTACCATTCTTCATCAATTTGGGAATAAAGGGCCCAACAACCTATAAGAAACACAAGCCTAACTGACAGCAGCTTATTTTCTGTTTTTTGTGCATTTAAGGCCCTTTCTGGCAACAGTAATACCTAGCGTCCATACGTCACATTTGTAACTTCTTTTTTTTCACTTTTCATGCTGGTAAACATTTTTTTAAGAGGAGGAGTTGCCTAGAGCCCGTGGGATGTATCTGTTACAATTCGCAGTGTATTTGTTATACATTTTGCATGTCTATGAACATATGAATAACGGGTTTTCAATGGACACAAGATGTTTCTCTTCTGGCAATTACCATACACTACCACAGAGAAAAGCATCAACAGCGGTTATTTAATGACAATTCCCAGCGGTTCAGTGACCGTCTGTAATACCGGGGTTGCTAATGCTTACTAAAGAACCGTTGTTGATGCTGTTAATCAACAACGGTTTATAAGAAGAAACCGTTGTTGATGATAGCAATTCCCAACGGTTTATAAGAAATAACCGTTGTTGATTCTTAAGAATTAACAACTGTTTTTTGTAAATAACCGTTGTTGATTCTTAAGAATTAACAACTGTTTTTTGTAAATAACAGTTGTTGATTCTTAGAAATTAACAACTGTTTTTTGTAAATAACAGTTGTTGATTCTTAGAAATTAACAACTGTTTTTTGTAAATAACAGTTGTTGATTCTTAGAAATTAACAGCTATTTTTTTTGTAAATAACAGTTGTTGATTCTTAGAAATTAACAACTGTTTTTTGTAAATAACAGTTGGGATGATGATTTTTTTTTAAAAAAAATTGTTTATTTATAGAGATCAGCCCTTTGCTCATTCAAATTAGATGTTATATACCATATTAACAAAAAAAATGTACATTAAAAAACTAATAATAAATTCTAATAATACCACAGATTAATTACCAAACTAAAATCCATATAATATCATATTCATATATCCAACAAAATTAAAATCCATCATAATATAATAGAATTTCACAAATCCTAATAATATCCATATACATCAGCACCTTCTCCTAATCTTGCACCATCACTTCCTCCTGATCTTGCACCAGCATCTCCTAATCTTGCATCAGCACCTTCTCCTGTGCCCGAATCTACAGGGAGTACAGTGAGTTTGCAATAATATATTTTTTTGCAATATCTTAGAAACAATTTCGTACATGAATTATTTACAATTCAGTTTGTTAATTTTTTTCTTGACTTTAGGGGAAGAGAGTTTGACTATGATTTGTTTGAACTTTGAGAGAGCAAGGAAAGGAAGTGCCGGTGCTACCTTGAGAGAGCAAGAAAAGAGCAGTGATTGTGCTGCCTTCGCTGTCGGAGAGAGCAAGGAAAGCGAGGGTTGGTGCTGGCCTTCTTTGTGCGGAGAGCAGGGAGACTGAAGTTGGTGGTAGCCTCCGTTGCGGGACCTTTTCGCGGAGAGTTGGTGCTGGCCTCTATTGCGCCGCCGTTGCCGCTATCAAGCAGCCCTCCATCATGCTCCATGAAGAGGGAAGGGTTTTAGTCGGGTTTTGAAATTGGGGGAAATACAAATTGACTAAGGCCTGAAGTTGAAATTATAGTAGAGCAAAAGACAGTTTGAAAAGAATCAAACTGTGGAGGCGGGAAATTAGGGAAACTAGGGAAAGTGGTTGAAAGATGTAGAGGCGGGAAACTAGGAAAAACAATCACCAACGGTTGTTAAACAAAACAGTTGTTAAATGGGCCATAAGAAGGAATCAGCAACTGTTATTAATAAAAAACAGTTGTTAATTCTTGCACATGAATATTTTATGTTACCCAAGAATCAACAACGGTTATTAATAAAAAACAGTTGTTAAATGGGCCATAAGAAGGAATCAGCAACTGTTATTAATAAAAAACAGTTGTTAATTCTTGCACATGAATATTTTATGTTACCCAAGAATCAACAACGGTTATTAATAAAAAACAGTTGTTAAATGGGCCATAAGAAGGAATCAGCAACTGTTATTAATAAAAAACAGTTGTTAATTCTTGCACATGAATATTTTATGTTACCCAAGAATCAACAACGGTTCCCAATGAATAACAGTTGTTAAATGGGCCATAAGAAGGAATCAGCAACTGTTATTAATAAAAAACAGTTGTTAATTCTTGCACATGAATATTTTATGTTACCCAAGAATCAACAACGGTTATTAATAAAAAACAGTTGTTAAATGGGCCATAAGAAGGAATCAGCAACTGTTATTAATAAAAAACAGTTGTTAATTCTTGCACATGAATATTTTATGTTGCCCAAGAATCAACAACGGTTTATACTTTAGAAACCGTTGGGAATGTTATCCCATTCCCAACGGTTTTTTATAGTGAACCGTTGTTAATTCTTGCACATGAATATTTTATGTTACCAAGAATCAACAACGGTTTCTGTTTTAGGAACCGTTGGGAATGCTCTCCCTTTCCCAACGGTTTTTTATTGTGAACCGTTGTTAATTCTTGCACATGAATTAACAACTGTTTCTTCTTAAGGAACAGTTGGGAATGATATGCCTTTCCCAACTGTTTTTTAAAGGAACAGTTGTTGGTTCTTTTTCAGATTTCGGGCAAGTCTTTCCCAACTGTTCCTTCTGATAAACCGTTGCTGATGTGTTTTATTAAATTTCCAAAATGCCACTGCCACTTTTCAACAACAGTTTTCTTAAAAACAGTTGCTAAGTTGGGGTTGCTAATGCCCATCTCTGTGGTAGTGATAACCACACCAGAATGGAACTCACACAGACAGAAGTGACAACAGTACCTCAGTACCGGTACGTACTAACCTGTACCTGTATATATACACTATACAAAGGCACAGCTAACAATCAATTCACAACCAGGCAGGCCAAGGAAGTAAGGAAGGTAGCTGAAGAGAAGACATAACTCGGTTTGCTCCGAGAGCTCCGGTGTGGCCGGATTCCTCCGAGCTAGATGAGCTCGACCTGGTGGGGTGGTTTTTTTTGAGATAAAGATGAAGATCAAGCTACTCAAATTTTAATGTTTATAAAAGATCTCTATCCGGGTTTCGAACCCGTGACCTCCCACACGGAGAACGTTACCCTTAATCGCTAGACCAAAGGCTGGTTCTTTAACCTGGCGGGTTGTGAGTTGTGTGCTTAATTTAATTCATTTTAGGTTTGTTTTTAAGTTGTGGGAAAATTTTATTATACTTGCTGTGCGTTGCGCCATGCACATTGTTTTCCTTGATTGATTTTCATCATCAATTTAGATTTGTTTTCTTTTCAGTGAAAAAGTCTTACGTTATTTATTAATGAAAAAACATATTTTGTAATTACCTATTGTTCGTTTCAGGATATAGTTATCGAGATGGCCTTAACATAGAATCTAATTAAAATTTACGAGATATAATCATTTTTTAGACTACTTCGAATATTTCATTCTTACTAGTACTATTAAAGAGTCCACGCGTTGATTTGGACTGACATTGTTATTTCTTATATTAAATTTTTAAGATATGTAATGGGTCTTATATTGAAGAAATTGATATTTTATCTTAAATTATAATGGACACTACCACAGAGATGGGCATTAGCAACCCCAACTTAGCAACTGTTTTTAAGAAAACTGTTGTTGAAAAGTGGCAGTGGCATTTTGGAAATTTAATAAAACACATCAGCAACGGTTTATCAGAAGGAACAGTTGGGAAAGACTTGCCCGAAATCTGAAAAAGAACCAACAACTGTTCCTTTAAAAAACAGTTGGGAAAGGCATATCATTCCCAACTGTTCCTTAAGAAGAAACAGTTGTTAATTCATGTGCAAGAATTAACAACGGTTCACAATAAAAAACCGTTGGGAAAGGGAGAGCATTCCCAACGGTTCCTAAAACAGAAACCGTTGTTGATTCTTGGTAACATAAAATATTCATGTGCAAGAATTAACAACGGTTCACTATAAAAAACCGTTGGGAATGGGATAACATTCCCAACGGTTTCTAAAGTATAAACCGTTGTTGATTCTTGGGCAACATAAAATATTCATGTGCAAGAATTAACAACTGTTTTTTATTAATAACAGTTGCTGATTCCTTCTTATGGCCCATTTAACAACTGTTTTTTATTAATAACCATTGTTGATTCTTGGGTAACATAAAATATTCATGTGCAAGAATTAACAACTGTTTTTTATTAATAACAGTTGCTGATTCCTTCTTATGGCCCATTTAACAACTGTTATTCATTGGGAACCGTTGTTGATTCTTGGGTAACATAAAATATTCATGTGCAAGAATTAACAACTGTTTTTTATTAATAACAGTTGCTGATTCCTTCTTATGGCCCATTTAACAACTGTTTTTTATTAATAACCGTTGTTGATTCTTGGGTAACATAAAATATTCATGTGCAAGAATTAACAACTGTTTTTTATTAATAACAGTTGCTGATTCCTTCTTATGGCCCATTTAACAACTGTTTTTTATTAATAACCGTTGTTGATTCTTGGGTAACATAAAATATTCATGTGCAAGAATTAACAACTGTTTTTTATTAATAACAGTTGCTGATTCCTTCTTATGGCCCATTTAACAACTGTTTTGTTTAACAACCGTTGGTGATTGTTTTTCCTAGTTTCCCGCCTCTACATCTTTCAACCACTTTCCCTAGTTTCCCTAATTTCCCGCCTCCACAGTTTGATTCTTTTCAAACTGTCTTTTGCTCTACTATAATTTCAACTTCAGGCCTTAGTCAATTTGTATTTCCCCCAATTTCAAAACCCGACTAAAACCCTTCCCTCTTCATGGAGCATGATGGAGGGCTGCTTGATAGCGGCAACGGCGGCGCAATAGAGGCCAGCACCAACTCTCCGCGAAAAGGTCCCGCAACGGAGGCTACCACCAACTTCAGTCTCCCTGCTCTCCGCACAAAGAAGGCCAGCACCAACCCTCGCTTTCCTTGCTCTCTCCGACAGCGAAGGCAGCACAATCACTGCTCTTTTCTTGCTCTCTCAAGGTAGCACCGGCACTTCCTTTCCTTGCTCTCTCAAAGTTCAAACAAATCATAGTCAAACTCTCTTCCCCTAAAGTCAAGAAAAAAATTAACAAACTGAATTGTAAATAATTCATGTACGAAATTGTTTCTAAGATATTGCAAAAAAATATATTATTGCAAACTCACTGTACTCCCTGTAGATTCGGGCACAGGAGAAGGTGCTGATGCAAGATTAGGAGATGCTGGTGCAAGATCAGGAGGAAGTGATGGTGCAAGATTAGGAGAAGGTGCTGATGTATATGGATATTATTAGGATTTGTGAAATTCTATTATATTATGATGGATTTTAATTTTGTTGGATATATGAATATGATATTATATGGATTTTAGTTTGGTAATTAATCTGTGGTATTATTAGAATTTATTATTAGTTTTTTAATGTACATTTTTTTTGTTAATATGGTATATAACATCTAATTTGAATGAGCAAAGGGCTGATCTCTATAAATAAACAATTTTTTTTAAAAAAAAATCATCATCCCAACTGTTATTTACAAAAAACAGTTGTTAATTTCTAAGAATCAACAACTGTTATTTACAAAAAAAATAGCTGTTAATTTCTAAGAATCAACAACTGTTATTTACAAAAAACAGTTGTTAATTTCTAAGAATCAACAACTGTTATTTACAAAAAACAGTTGTTAATTTCTAAGAATCAACAACTGTTATTTACAAAAAACAGTTGTTAATTCTTAAGAATCAACAACGGTTATTTACAAAAAACAGTTGTTAATTCTTAAGAATCAACAACGGTTATTTCTTATAAACCGTTGGGAATTGCTATCATCAACAACGGTTTCTTCTTATAAACCGTTGTTGATTAACAGCATCAACAACGGTTCTTTAGTAAGCATTAGCAACCCCGGTATTACAGACGGTCACTGAACCGCTGGGAATTGTCATTAAATAACCGCTGTTGATGCTTTTCTCTGTGGTAGTGGGAGTGAGACATTAACGGCAACGGGCATTAACGTAAATCAACGGTTCTGATCTATCTAAGAAAATGATCAACGGCTCAGGTTTCTTATTTGAAAAAGATAGCCCTTTCATATCATTTTTTCCAATATGCTTTTATATATAGTATAAAATATAGTAAAGATAGATGTGCTTGATCACTGATCTAAGCTGGCAGCTGCATTTCATAGTATTTGTATGTTGGGTAAAAATTTTTTTAAGACTACCTTTCAATTTTAGTGACGACTTATTATATATAGAAGAGAACAAGACAAAATGTGAAGCACTTTGTTTTAGGTGCCAATTGCACTATAGGAAGATTAATTGTAAGATATTGTGAAAAGGCAGTGTACTATACAATTTTGATTTGGCAAAGCAACACATGTCAATATATTATAATGTAGTGGCCTTTAAGTTAAGGTCGCTGTTTACATATTGGTGCATGTATATATTATTATAAGCCATCCAATATAATCAAGCACCGGTCTGGCTAAGGGCAACGCTCTCTGTGTAGAAGAAGTCGCGGGTTCGAAATCCGAATAGAAAATTTTTTATAGACATTTAAATTTGAATGTCTTAACCCTCATCTTTATCTTAAAAAAATAAATAAAATCATCCGATATAATCCAACTATATAATTAAATGAAACCAAACTCTTGATAATATTTGATGTGTAGACAATTTTTTCACCCCATGGATTATATCAAGACCAATTGTGAATTTTAGTCTGTGTAACATAGTCAAATAATTAATTGAAGTCTATCTACAAAATTTCACCCTATATATAAGCAAACTAAAATTTCGACCAAAAATGACAATTTTGTAAACAAAAGAATCAGGCACCATATTATGCAACAAATATATATATATCTCAATATATACCCCTATTTTTATCATTCCATAAATTACATCAATAGATACATTGCTGTATTTAGAAAAAAGGAAATGTATCTGAAAATATCCTTTTTGAAGAGCATATTTTTTTCACTAAACCAAAGGCCGGTTCTCAGCTGGGGTCACAAACTAATTAGTTGTCAACAGATCTCTTCCCTTTACTAATAAGATCAAGAAAAGTAATCAATCATTCAACAAATACAATATAATTATATTTATGGGTTGTACATATATGGTGTCCTCATGATCAGAAAATGGGTCCATCAATCCACATTAATTGTTACTATTTCAAAAGTTTTGAGTTACAAAATTTTTTATTTTATTTATGTTACCTGTGTGGATAGGTGGACAATTAGATTTGAGGACATTTGACCATAATATATATATATAGAGAGAGAGAGAGTCTAGCTACGGTGAGTTGCAACTCACGGGCTGCTCCGTGAGTTAGGGTCCAAAAACATATCAAATCACCTTCAAATTTTGATTTATATGGCTCAATAAATTCTTCATATCAAAATCTTATAGCACGCAAAATTTTTCTATTTTTGGAGATTTTTAAGTATTTATTCTAGATTTTTTAAAATGATATATAAAACATTGATTCTTTTATTAATATTGTATAATCACTTTTAAAAATCTCAAACAAATACTTAAAAATCTCCAAAAATGAAAAAATTTTGCATGCTATAAGATTTGATATGAAGAATTTATTGAGCCATATAAATCTAAATTTGGAGGTGATTTGATATATTTTTGGACCCTGAATCACGGAGCAGCCCGTGAGTTGCAACTCACCGTAGCTAGACTCTGTATATATATATATATATATATATATATATATATATATATATCTATATATATATCTATATATATATATATATATATATATATATAGTTGCTAGCTATCTATTACTATTACCCAGACAGCATTATTAGAACTGTCCTTCTGTTGAACCAAAAGTTCTAATCATTGCATGTCTCTCTTAAGCCATCTAATGAAGGGTTTAATTAATTAAGATACAAAGTTATATACTTAATTCAAAACAAACAGTTTATATATATATATAAAGAATCCATAACCTGTTCAGTGTTGGAAATATAAAAATGTGTAGCTATTGGCAAATGCATCATTTGCATACATAGCAGATGGTTGGACTTATAATTATATCAAGTACAATATATAGATTGATATCATACGCATGCAGATGCAGCATGCTCCTTATCTATCATGTAGGTTTCTTCCTTATTCCGGAAAGCAATTCATTAAGTATTTGTTTTGAATAACTTTTTCTATTTTCAAGATCATAATTAAGTAGATAATATTACACCTAATTAAAGTTTTATGGGATGAAGACCTAATTAACAAGGGAAGAGAGATCTTTCATATATATATATATATAGTCAATAGAGAAATTAATTAACAAATTAACATCAGCTTATTATAAACCTAAATGAAATTTAAGCAATTAATGTTTTGTTATATATATTAAATATTAGATCATGCAAACACCATTTCTTCTTTCAAAATAATCCAAAACACAGCTAGCTACATCAACATTTGACTGGGTCATTTATATTATCTATTATATAAACTAATTGATAATACTATCTAATTAACCTAATTATTATTTATTTTTGTTAGAAAGATAACTTGAGTAAAAGCTAAGTAATTCCACAATCATCCCAAAAAAAGAAAAAAAATCAAAACAACTAAATAATTAACTGGAATTTACAAACAATTCTGCTGTACTTGCGTTCGACAACGACGATTGACACAAAAAAGAATGAATTAAATGATAGTTCTTTTTCCCTTTTCTTTTCTTTTCTATATAGTAGAAAAATTAGTTTAACATGATCATATATTTACATATCACATGAATCAAACAATGGAAAACAGAATTGATTCACAAATAACCCCTGGAGTATAATAAACAGGAATTAAAATTTTGAGAGGAGCTAGAAAAGGTACCAAACCATGAGTGATGAACTTGGCAAAGGAAGGAAGAAGAGATATTGACGCGGCTCAATCCAAGTACATGGCTATAACTCAACTTCTCTAACCACATATTCAAATTGAGGCACGCCAATATCTCTTCTTTAATTTAAACTTATAAGTCTCATCCCTTCTTCTTCATGATCAGATCGATCTCCTGGAAACACATGAATTAAATACATATTGTAATTAGAACTTAGTAAAAATTTGGTACTAGTTTGGTATATATATACATACATAACATGTCGATATGATCTAGGTCAAAAATGATCCATAGTAAGCTAGGGCTATGGAAACCTAATTAATCAAGTGAGTGCTTTATTTATGTTACTGGTAAATTAATTACAACAAATATATTTGGTTTTCTCATACAAAAAAGAACAATAAGTATATTTGGATCTGTTGTTGAGACCTCTTCAGAAAATAAATTAATAGGTTATATGTGAGATGCCTAATAAATTCAGGCTTCCTAGAAGTTAAATCTTGGCCAAGGAATTAATAGATCATAAAGAAGTATATAAGAACATAGAACATGGTAAACCATAAAAGTGATAACAATTTTGATCCAAGCCAAAATCTATCAAGTTTGAGAAAAAAAAAATAAAAAAAAATTTATACAATTTTACCTTTGGTATTGAGAAGATCTCTTCCCCTTTCTGTGTACAAATTTGTCAACAAGAAATTGTTGGAATATTCCTCCTTCACTTGCCAGCTAGCCTCTCTCTCTCTCATCTTCTACAATAGTTCTAAATTTGCTGCCTAAAGGGAGGCACAGAAAGAGAAGACTATAAGAAGAGGGGAAGGAGAAAGAGAGAGAAGGTCACATCATATTGTGTGAGAGTGACAAGGGACCAAATATATATATATATATAGTTTGGATAATGGTGCTGCCAAATATATATTCATGTCTTTTAGGGTTGGTTTGTTGAGTTTTGTATTTATCTTACTATGGCTATATATATAGAGTAAAACTATTCTTAACCTCACGGGGGCCTCCCGTGAACTTAACACAAAAAACGTATCAAACCATATCCAAATTTCGATTTATATGGCTCAATAAATTCTTTATATCAAAATCATGTGGCATGCAAAAATTTTCCATTTTTAAAGTTTTTAAAGTATTTATTTCGGATTTTTTAATAGCAACTATAAAATATTAATAAAATAATCAATGTTTCATATGTAACTTTTAAAAAATCTGAAATAAATACTTAAAAATCTCTAAAAATGGAAAATTTTTGCATGCCACATGATTTTGATATAAAAAATTTATTAAGTCATATAAATCAAAATTTGGATATAGTTTGTTACGTTTTTTGTGTTAAGCTCACGGGAGGCCCCCGTGAACTTAAGAGCACCAAAGTTTTACTCTATATATATATAATATTTCTTTGTTATTTGGATGAACATATATAATTTTGAGTGATATAGCCATTTCATTTGAACAGTCCGTATTTTATCCTATCTATAGCAGAATTAGCCATTAAATAAGATTTTTTTTTTCAATGGAAGAGCGATCAATTCAACATTGACATGATTTTTTTGTAATTTTTTAATGTAATTGGTATCCTCTTTAATTAATAAATTATTTTTTGTTGGCCTTGTCCAAATATAGTTTGGAAAAATCCAATGGTACAATAATTATTTTACATTTTTTATATATTCATCTCCTTATATAGATCATATATAACGAGTAAAACTATGGTGCTCCTAAGAGCACGGAGCCTCCGTGCTCCTAACTCAAAAATCATACTAAATCATTTCGAAATTTTGATTTATGGGTCTCATTAAATTCTTTATATCAAAATATCATGTGATACAAAAAATTCTCATTTTTTGAGATTTTTAAGTATTTGTTTTGTATTTTTTAAAGATAACATAGTTTTATACATTATTTTATTATTATTTTGAGGTCATTCTAAAAATTTTCAAAACATATATTTAAGAAACTCAAAAAATGGAAAATTTTGTATCCTAAGAGATTTTGATATAAAGAATTTAATGAGAATGATAAATCAAAATTTCATGATGGTTCAGTATGATTTTTGAGTTAGGAGCACGGGAGGCCTCCGTGCTCCTAGGAGCACGCTAGATTTACTCCATATATAACATATATATAACCAAAATTAAGGTCATATCAGTAAATTACTATTATAAATATATGGTATATAAAAACATCTAACAACTCTACAGCTAGCAACCAGATCATAATATGAAAGTTGCAACCACTCTCAAAATACAAATTAAATATAAATTCGTACCTCAATCTTTCATTTCTTTTATATATAACAAATTAATATATATTGTACAACCGTGCGAGTGCAATTAATTAACAAACACATATATAGCTGATGAAACATTCTGATGATCTTACTCCGCACTGTCTCATAAAGTATTAGTTTTCTAAATTTTTTAAAACCCTACTTTTAGGTTAAAGATAAGATATGCTTGATTTGTTTAAACAAAATTCAATTTTTTGATGGTCAACTAGCACCTGCTCATATAGACTTGGTCGCCCAAACACAAAAAAAAGGATACAAAATTCAAAAGTATCCAATTTATATGTACGTTTTGTGATTCAAAATTTCAAATTGATTCATAGGTCATATTAAATGTGGGCACTTCTGCATATATTCTGGCAATAATTAACCACATCGTATTATTGTAAAGGTTAAGGGTCAGTAAAATTAGACATGTTCTTTTTTAACCGTACCAAATAGTCAGGAATTCAGGGTTGCACGTACCAATTAACCAACCAATCAAAGAGTATTAGATTGTTTATTGCCTTGTATTTTCTTTGATTTACTTATATTTATTTTTCACAAATGTTTTACTTGTTAATTTAATTATTTTCTTTGAATTCTCGTTTCATCAGATGAATATATAAATATAATACATCCAACAAAAAGTTCTAAAACTGAAATATTTTCTTAAAAAAATATATATATATAGTTGGACTCCAACTAAAGTGAAAAACATTATTGCATAAGCTAATATACATGCTCCATTTCTTTTCTGGTTTTTAAGTAACTACCTTTCTTAAATGATTTCTCCAGAAATCATGAAAATCCATGGTCATTTGACAATCAGGCCCATTCTCTTCCGTAACTTTATATGGTTTTGTGAAAATTATGACCATGGCAAGCCACATTTGAAACATAGCAAGTCATAACTTCAAAATCAAGTCTAACTTGATTTTTTAAAAACCTGATTTTGAAGCTTTTTTGACTTGATTTTTGTCTAAATCCATGGCTAACTTTATTTAAAGCCTGGGTTTTTAAATTACCATAGAACACTCCATAATTAAAATAAGTTACAGCCATAGCTTGCTAACCCAAAACCACAAAAGAGAACACACCCTCAGTAACAAATAAACAGAATTTAGTGAGGAACAAATTTGTTATATAATTTTCCAACTTTCCTGCATAAAAATTACACAACACCAAACATATGAATTACATTGTACTATACAAAAAGATTAAATTTGATTGTAAAGAAACTTTCATTTGGTAGTAAAAAAACAGTGACCCAGACAAAAAAGATGGCAGTACTGTAAGGCTTTCTCACAACCCCTAATAATAGCAAGAACAATAAATAGCAAGGAATCTTTCATGCTCAGACTCTGAAAAATTTTCAGCTGTGCCCAGTCTGGAGCAGTAAATATGCATTTATCTCCATCCAACTTAAAAAAGAATATGTCAATGAATTAACTGGAAAGAGATTTTGATTCCAACCAAGTGTTTGCTTGCTCAAAGCCCTCTCCAATAAAAAAAAAAAAAAAAAAAATGGGCTTCCATATTTCTTTTTTATTTAATTTCCTCTTTTTTTTTTTTGGACTTTGAAATCAGATTTCACATCAAATAATTTTTATAGTCCATCATGAAATTGGCTCAACTACTGAAGTGATTTTTAATTAAACATCATGATCAAATTATATAAAATCTATTAAAGGGGGGAGTATGAGTATTATGCAAGTAAATTAAAAATAAAAACATATTTTTTATTATTATGCAAGTACAATTGTACAAATAAATAAAAACATATGTGCACCTTAAATGACTAGAAGGAAAATGGAACAGAAAACCAATAGCTAGAAAAACAGTTGGTTTGGTTTGGGAATTAAAAGAGCATTGAATTGGAGCAACAGAGGCACTTGCAGTCTTGCAGATGCAGGACTTGTTCCTGCTAACTAAATGCCAACTATTTCCCTGTTGCATTCTGTTACGGTTTTTGTATCTATCTACCATCTGCCCATAACAAAATTTTTATAGAAATTTATAATAGAAAATTACCACGTTGGTTTGACCTAAAAAGTTCACCAAGTTGTGAAATATACCGGACAAAATTATTACCTCAGTGTAAAGACAACACAGGGGGAGTGGGGGACATAACATAAGCAATCAGGTTCTTTTATGGTACAAAAAATTTATAGCTTGTATAGTTGTATGTGATTTGGCCCATATACATTTAGCCCACTTATTTAGAGTATAAACTAAAGTATATGGAATTTTTCAAGCTGTCCTCATTTTAACAATCTACACGTCCACACACACACAAAGTCTGTAACTCTTATCTAGGGGCGGAGGGAGGGGGACATGGGGGTGCTAAGTCCCTCCATGATTTTGCAACTTAAAGGAATATATGTCATTTTTTTGTGTAATTTAGTCAGTAATTGCTGTTTGCCCCACCCCCCCAATAATTGATGGATATATAGTTTTGTACTACTAAGCACCCCCATGTCACAACTCTGGCTCCGCCCCTGTTCTTATCTCAAATCGTATAATATTTAACTCAAATTTTGTACAATATAGACATGTAGATACTAATTTTGAAGACACTGGATATGACCCAAAATATATAATGATGATGGTACTCTCTCAAACTATCAACCAGTCAATATCTGCCTCAGAAAATCAGAGAAGAGAGTTGAAAAGGGTGAAAGGTTGAGGGGGCAATAAATAGGAGGCACACTAGGTGTCATGTACTCAAGGTGCAGTTGGAGGCAGGAGTGCTGTTATCAGTATCAGCCTTTTTGCTCCTCCATTGCTTCATTTGCTTGTTTGTTGAAAAAGTTTTTTGTGTGTCCCTAAATAAACAAATTTTAATATTATCTCTCTTTTGAAACAAATTTGAATACTATATCTATTTTACCGGTGGCCACAGTCATAAGTCAAAGTGACCGCAGCTGTCAGCTCAGAATAATTTGTGTAAAAATTGGTTAGACGTCTATCTGACCATTGCGGTCACTTTGAATTGTGACCGTGACCCCAGGTAAAATAAGGATACTTTTGAGATTTGTTTGAAAAGAAGGATAGTATTAAGATTTTTTTTTTCAGGGATAGACAAAATAAATTTTTCCTGTGTGTACTGCTCACCTGACCTGATCCGACCCAACCTGACCTGCTGTTGATTATTGTCATTGTCGCAACAATCCATTAATTAACTAACTAACTAAGTAACTAATTAATTATGTTCTTGAATAAAAAATATGAAATTATCATCACTGCATGCACTGTGCAAATGTATACTGCATGCATGCATGCCTTATTGTGGTGCTTCCCAAAAGCACCACGCCCCATCCCCTCCATTTACTCGCATGCCATGACGAGGGTTTGTTGTACATTTAATGCTTTGTCATGCGTTTTGATTCGTTTCTTCTCCGGTTTAGACTATTCTAAGTGTTAAAGGCTCAACATGCCTGTGCCCTGTAGTTTTCTACGGGGAAAAAGAACAGTGTTTTTTTTTTTTTTTGCGGTTACGGTTACGTGTCATGCACTGTATAGCGTTGAGTTGTTGATCGATGACAGTTGTAAATTTGCACTGTAAATTATATGGAGGACCTTTAAATTACAGTAAATATATTTTAATCGTGTTGTACAAGTATTTTTCTTTACCATAATATCTCAGTTGCGCAGAGCGCAACACCTTTCTAGTAATATATCCTTACTATATATAAAAGCATATTGGAAAAAATGATATGAAAGGGTTATCTTCCCCCAAATAAGAAACCTCAACCATTGATCATTTTCTTGGATAGATCAGAACCGTTGATTTACGTTAATGCCCGTTGACGTTAATGTCTCAGCCCATTAAAATTTAAGACTCATATCAATTTTCTCAAATATAAGACCTATTACATATTATCTTAAGAATTTATTATAAGAAATAACAATTTCAGCCCAAAGTAACGCGTGGGCTCTTTACTAGTACCTTCTGAAGGGGGAAAGATGAAGCTTTCTCCTTGATTTGAGCTTCATATTTGTCCGATCTTGTCATCCGATGGTCATTATAACTTTCAGCCTCCTCCATTTGTTTTTCAAATGGAGAGACGTTGGGAGAGGTTGGTTTTATATTGGTTACCATTGATTTCTCATTAATATTGTGATTCTTTCGGATGAGCATTGTTTATAAGTGTATTATTTTCGTAAATAAGCTCAAAATTTTTAGTTGGCTCTTACATTGTTTTGGGACCAACTTTTTTTACTCCGGTTCCCAAAATAAGTTGAAGATCGTGTTCTCAATTTTTCTTTTAATTGACTTGATCATAGTATTTTCTTGAATAAAATATTCTTACAGAATTATTTTTCGAATAAGCTTAAAATGTTTTAAATAATCAGAAGAAAGGTAAAAAAAGTATGGACATATCCTATAAATCGTAGGTTTACATTTCTTAAAAAGGTATTAAAAATAATCAGATTTATTTTTTGTCTAACCCTTCTGATTTATCTATTTCTCCATTGGTCGGATTTATCTTGCATAATTAGTTTGCATATATTTTTGTAACCTATTGTTCATGTATTACATGCTTCCAATTAATACACACTGCGCGCTGCGAAGCGCAGGTAAACCCTAGTGGAAGTAATTTGTGTTGTATAATAGTATATACTGTATAATTGTATTGAATGTGCTTAATGCTCTACAGTAAGGACAGATGAAAATGGTGAATTAACTAGGGAACATCACGACAACTTTTTATGTACATGCTGAGTGCACTTATCTCCCTTTTTTCTTTTTCCTAATCCTACTCCTTTTTCTTATATATAAAAAAAAGGTAGAAATGTTTTTGTTAAAAAAGCTTGTAAATTTTATGCTCATATGAAATTTTTCACTTAAGATTTCTAACACAAGAGTTTTCATATTTTTATGGTTATTTCAAAATTTTTTAATTATCAATGATATTCACTGTTTTAGTTATCTGGCTTAGAAAAGCACAAATTCAATATATTTCTGTATTGATGATTTCATATCAACGACTAGTAACTTCTCTATGCTGTATATGACATATTAATTACATCCGGGGACACATGCATTATAAATTTATAATTACTAAAAAGTTGCTCAACAACCAACAAAGACAATTAGTGCTCTATAGTTGTGACTGACCCCCTCAAATTGTATAATAGGTAGAAAATCATATTATTACAATAAAGTGTTGCCAGAAAATTCTGTAGTTCTCATTACTCAATTCTTTACACTGCATGTCATACATAGTTTGGACCATATGCTACTTTGAAAAGGGAAGGGGATTAATTAAAAAAAAAAAAAAAATTCAGTCAGTACCATCTATAAATTGTGAGATGAATAAATTTGCAAGCTCCATTAATAAAGGAATAGTGATGATTTATAGACAGAACAAAATTCCAGCAACAAATTTAATCACTATTTCTTTTCAAGAAAAAAAAAATGAAACAATTGTAGTGATTCAGAGTTTTTTGAGTTGTTGGGCACACTTGCTACATGAGGAAGTAGATAGACCAATGCCACATAAAACTGACATTGTAATTAGTTTGGTTTTGTTAGGCAGCAAATGCTGCTTCCACTCGGTTCAGCTTTGGCATTATCTAGGCTTTGTTTAGAACCCCTTCAAAGAGGGGCACCTAAAATTCAAAGAGGGGCACCTAAAACAACTAGTTTGTGAAAGACATGTGTGCCTTCTTTCTTTTCTCATTTCTTTTCTGTGGAATGGGGTGGGTTAGTGTCAACAAACAAGTGATAAGATTAGTTCATTACTTTTATTTTAAAATAAACCAAATTAGCTGTGATGCATTTCATAAAATAAAACTAATGCCATTGGATATGATCAAGAGGCCAAGTGATGGCTTTATTTTCTATATAAGTTTTGGATGATACTGACAAATGATTGAAAACACAACAAACCTTTAGATTGAATGCATTCATTCATTCATATCATTTTCTTCTTTCTGGCATTTTTCTAACAAAGACCGAAGGAATATTCCTCAAGGGTTGATTGAAGAAAATCCAACTGTTCACGAGTAGCATTTCATTTTTGTCAGCATAAAATTGGAAAACGCATCTTACAAAGTTGTGTTATCAGAACAACTCTTGCAAATTAACTCCTTCAATTTCGCTTCAAAGCTAACTTCTCCGTTTGATTTGAAACGCATGACTCCAAAAGTAGAGCACAACACAAGCACCTTACATCCATCTAGATTCTGAAGAACAACTGGGTCTCTATCATAATCCTATTGAAATTGGAAAGATAGTCAATTGAAGCTAACTGCTCAACCTCTTGACAACCAAAACCAGTACTAGTACATTAGTTGTGTTGGTTTGATGCCAAACATGTATCCTGTGAAGTATAAAACTGCACTGAATTGGTAAAATCAATGTTCAGTTTGTTCTCCAATTAGTTGTGTTCGTTTGATGCCAAACATGTATCCTGTGAAGTATAAAACTGGTTCTGAATTGGTAAAATCAATGTTCAGTTTGTTCTCAGGAAAACATTCTTGGACTGAATTACAAAGTGTTAAACTTTTAGCAAAAAATTAAAAAAAAAATAGGAGTGCCAATAATTGAAAATAGATGCTGTACCTTCTCTGTCACTACAACGACAGCCTCATTATTGTATGCCAGGGCAAGGTTCCTAACTTTATGTTCTATCAGCTTTATATCCTATAAATGCATGTCACTAATTAGGAAAACAATTAGGTAAAAAACTTCCTTCCATAGAATAGTACATACAACACAGTTCAATGTATCTGATTACAGTTTTGGCCAGATCACCCATAACTGACCGCAGATTGATCCAAGGTTCAGGAATTATACCTCAAGTTGGATATAATTGGCCTTGATATACAGGTTATTATGCAATAAAGCTCCAGTTAGTACTACCCATAGCCTCGAGTTACCCCCAATTGCACAATAAACTATTTCAAAAGCAGTATCCTACAGTCAGGTGAGTGTAACAATTATTATTAAAGAAACATACGTCACTTTGAACAGCATGATGATCGCTGAAATCCAATCTATGTATGTGCAATGCACCAATCTGCACAAAGCAACCAAACCAGCAACATCACTAACAACAGCTGTAGTATCGATAACTTTACTTTTACAACATAGTAAATGGTGCATACCTCAGTAATGGCCTTTACGAAGGAGTCGGGACAGCCAATAGCTGATATGCAGAGCACAACAAGACTGTGTACTGTACTAAGCGGGAGTTTCTTATTTGGGCGCTTAACTTCAAAAAAATGAGACGGAACCAATTCACTGAAATAAACTGAGATTCTCTTCGAACAAATGCTCAAAATTGTCGACTCGATGGTTTTGCGCTGTTCTTCAGACACCTAATTTAACAATAATATAGCACAATTGATCGTAGCTTCTTTCATTTAGGAGAACAAGAAAAGCTACGAACAAAACTAAATATTACCAAGTTGCCATGATGCACAACTATAATATCTGCTCGGTTAAGTGCACTAACAGGCTCCCTCAAGGGCCCACGTGGGATTAAGTGGCCATTTCCCCATGGAACTAATCCATTTATCATGACAATTTCAACTTGACGGTTCAAAATCCAGTGCTGCCTAGATTAAAACATAATAATTAGTTAAAGGAGTGACATACTACCTGTAATAATAACTAAATTCATATCCTCTCTTCCCTCCGTCGTAAATTTGTTAATTACCTGCATTCCATCATCAAGAATAACTATGCCGACCTTTTCGGTATCAGAATGAGCTTCAGATTTACCACCATTCAGCAAACTTAGTGAATTAGTATGCCCAAACTTTTTTATGATAGAGGCCGCAACCTCAGCCCTATTTTTACCGACACCAACTTTTGCCGAGGTACCAAACAGATGTCGCTCTAACATCTTAGCCTCGTCACCTCCACCATAACCCTACCGAAAGAAAACCCACATTATATTTATATTGATAGCATAACTATCAAGGAAACAAAAGTCGAACTTGTTGTTATATATTCAAATTGAAACAGAACAGAGTCGACTAACCCTTGTAAGAACAAGAGGCACGACGCCGGCTTGATCGTACAGGCAAGCAATATATTCCACCATGGGTGTTTTGCCATTGCCACCCCATGTGATATTCCCAACACTTATCACCGGTACCGGCAACCTAGATACCAAAAGCAAACAAATACAAACACAACCATTAATACAAACATTGTAGTAAAACCAATACACTAATACATAAACATTACTATCTTCTTCTACTAACATACCGGTACACAACTAACTTACAAGACATGTACCTGATACAGCACAACCGGTACGACGCAAGTAAAACAAGAAAGCAAACAGATACATAAAAATCAATAATACCCATCAAGATTTAAGGCATTGATATCATCTCTTACATTACTGGTACGAAACACAGCTGAAACATCCATACCCAACTCACTCAACTGGTAACAAAAGAAAGAAAGAAAAAGGGACAAAAGGTAGTGCCTGTGAGGAGGGGAGAGGAGGCGAGAGAGGTAGAGGGCGCGGCGGAGGGAGAGGGAGAGGCGGAAGAGGGAGGAGGCGAAGGAGAGGAGAGGGAGGAGCGGGCGGTGGGTTAGCGGATCTAGATCCGATAAGCGGCTGTCGGGCGTGGATGCGATTCGGGTAATCGCCCTCCTCACCCGCTCCATTAATCAATCACAAGGAAGAGAAGAACAGAAGAGAGACTGAGAGAGTGTGTTAAAGAGGGTGCGCATCAAGATTCGTGCGAAGCAAGGATGCGGTGACTAAGAGGAGAAGGCCTATTAGGCCCAGTAAAAGAAGAAGGCCCATTAGGCCCATTAATATTATTATTAATGGGCCTAGTTTCCCTATTTGCTTGAATATTTCTGGGCCTAATGGGCCTTCTTCTTTTACTGGGCTTAGATTCCCTCTCCGCTAACATAATTTTGTGTCTAATGGGCCTCTTCTTTTACTGGGCCTAGAATTATTACTATTTTTTTGGTCATATTGAAAAATCCGAAATAAATACTTAAAAAACTTCAAAAATGAAATTTTTTTGTATCCCCTAGTATTTTCATATGATGAATTTAATGGGAGCCATAAATCGAAATTCCGGACATGGCAAAGTATAATTTGGACCGTTTGCATTTCCAGCGAAATGCAAACGTTTTCACAATAGTCATGCTCGTAAAATTTGTATGTAATTGTTTCTTGTTTTGTAGGAAAATGCTTGTATAGGTCCCAAGAGAAGAGGAGGGGACCTGAGAGTGTTAAAGATGGTGCGCATCAAGATTCGTGAAACGAGGATGAGTTGAGGAAACAAAGAAGGCCCATTAGGCCCAGTAAGTTGTGATATGTTTATCCATTCTGTTTTGTAAAGATGGGATTCTCGGCCCAAATGTATGCAAATGGAGAGAGATTCTAGGCCCATTAAGTAAATGAACATGTTTGTACAAGATTTTTCTATTTTTAAGATTTTTTATAAATATACACGATCCGGTGTAACATTTGTGTTAAAGACACAAGGTGCGCATCAAGATTCGTGAAACGATGATGTGATGAGGAAACAAAGAAGGCCCAATAGGGCTATTAGGCCCAGTAAAAGAAGAAGGCCTATTAGGCCCAAAATTATGTAAGCGGAGAGGGAATCTAGGCCCATTAATATTATATGCTGGTGAAGAAGAGAGTGATTGAGTGTTAAAGATAGTGCGCATCAAGATTCGTGAAAACAAGGATGAGATGAATAAGAGGAGAAGGCCCATTAGGCCCAGTAAAAGAAGAGAGCCCATTAGACCCAAATAATGTAAACGGGGAGAGAATCTAGGCCCAGTAAAAGAAGAAGGCCCATTCGGCCCAAAATTACGTAAGCGGAGAGGGAATCGGAATTCTAGGCCCATTAATAATTGTATATGCTGGTGAAGAAAATAGTTATCGAGTGATAGTATGTTATTGTTCTTGTTTTGTAGGAGGATGCTTGTATAGGCCCAAGAGAAAATATGTTATTTGGTATGCTTATTAAGGTGCCGGTTTTTATTTGGAAATAAATTTTGTATTATGGGCTTTATTGATAATGTAGAATGTGAGATCTTATAAAAGGTCCAAGTTGTTCCTATTAATCATTTCAGGAGGTTGTTGCATCATTTGTAAGAGAAAAATCCTGATGCCAGAATATAAAGGCCTAAAGCTAGGTAAAAGTATATTACGGAACGTACTGGAGGTAATTTATGCACATGTCAATCTTATAACAAATCTGATAGGTTTTGGATAGCATCTTATCTTTGTAATTATCAAAATGAGTTTCATTTTTCATCATCATCAATTACATTTTTTTATGCATTTCTAATACATATTCAAAATAGTGTTTAATTAGCAGTAGAGTTATAATTTGCTAAAATGACAACTTATAATTAATAAAAAAAATATTATTTTTGTACTTGAGAATTGCATTTTATAGAAAATAGCCTAATATTACATCCTTAATTAGAAATCTACTTAAAGCATCATATTGTAGTTAGTAAATCACTTGCACGTGAGATAAAGATGCTCTTACATAAAGCACAAGACATAATATATCTATTTTAATTTTAATACACAAAAAAAGGAAAAAAGAAAAAAAGAAAAAAAAATCAGCACCGACCAACAAAAGGAATTAAAGAAATTAACAAAATCAGAAGCAAACGGATGCAAAAAATAAAATTGTAAATGAAGAAGGCATCTTTCTTTCTCAAGCCAAAGCCATCTTTTTAATTTGTTTTTGTTTTAAGAGTTGTCAGTCTACCATGTCCATGTATCGTGCATATTTATTCCTTTCCCTGCTTCCATCCCAAAGTATATATAGTTCTTTCTGTACTACTCACATAAACACAACACAGTGATGTTGCCCACATATATGCCATATCTACTCTTCAAACATCTTCACATAAATACAATCACAGACCCTGTACATGAAACAGTATAATTAATGTATATTTTAACTAAGATATTTTTAGTTTCTATAGAGGTGTAGCTTCATGAATTTTTGAAAGCAAAGCACTTATTTGATTAAAAAGAAGAAAAAAAATGGTGAACATTTGTTATGTTGTAAAAAAGCATTAAAGTTTTGTTATTAAACATAATTAATTACAAATATATTAATTAATGTATATTTATAATAAATTAGCATTGACTATAGACCAATCTATATATATGTTGATGCATGTAACAAGTCTGGTCTCCGTTTATGACAGCATCTACCATTTCAACACATTTGAA
Source organism: Cyperus esculentus (assembly GCA_030179965.1). Classification (NCBI taxonomy): domain Eukaryota; kingdom Viridiplantae; phylum Streptophyta; class Magnoliopsida; order Poales; family Cyperaceae; genus Cyperus; species Cyperus esculentus. The sequence continues at coordinate 2,429,716 of JASGLE010000003.1, read as the reverse complement.
TACCTCATTAATTTCATTGCTTGTCTTGAGTTGTTAGACAACTAATCATCATCATCATCATTATTATTATTATTATTATTATGCTTAAATATTTTAGAATTAATTAATCTGACCAAATTAAGATCTGGATCCAAATGACATCATATATATATATATAATTAAACCAATGCTAGCTAGCTCATCACCATGCATAACCATGCATACTAAAAGAGGATATGAATAATTGAATATATACTTATGGATTAAATAATTGGCTTCATAATAATTGTGCCAATAAACAACAGAAAATACAAGTGTTCGTTGGCTCCACCTCACGTGATTTTCAACCAATTAGATGTCGGTCTTAAACACATGATTAAATTAACCTTTAATTACTGCTGCAAGGAATAAACTTTATTATCCAAAAGATATGTTTGTTGTTCCATTCAATGTTTTGGTTAATTGATGCTGTGATGGAACCTGGAAACTCTGAGCTCAAAAATGCAGGGGTTTTGAAAAGATTTCCAGTTTTTAGTTTCATATTTTCTAAAAGGTCGGGTCTAAGGACAGCAAGGATATTGCTTGGGACAGCAAAATCTCTGAATTATATGAAATGAAATCTGAGAAAATTATATTATAAATGGAAAAATTTTGCTATCCCAAGTAATATCCTTATTGCTTTTAGGCCTGACCTTTCTAAAATTTGAATAAATTAGCTACAAATCCGAAAAAAGGGAAATCAAAATCCCTGAATTGTCACATCATTATCATTATAGTAATTTAATGTAATTATTATATAATATTGATCCACCATTTATTACTTTTGTTGTATTTTTCATCAGAAAGAAAAACTATACATTTGAAATTATTTATTAATTTTATCTAACTTTTCTTATTTCTTAAATAGTTTTTATTTCTTAACAAAGTTACTACTAGTTTGCAGTTCTTTCTTGCACCATCTTTTAACAATGCACATTTTATTTTTCGCCAAGAAATTCAAAAGGCAAGTTACATACAATGAAAATATTTAGTTTTCACAAGTTACATATAATTAAATTGCTAGTTGAACTATATATATATAATGACATATAAATATAGTCAAGCATGCACATGTTGATTGCTGTTAGGTATAGCCATAACAAATTTGGCACTACATTTTCATTTTCATTTTCATTTTCATTTTCATTTTCATTTTGATAACAAGTTGCCTCCAAGACACTTCATGTGCACAACCAACCTAGCTATATATGCGTAGCCTATTCTTCTACAGGTGTCGCATTATACTCAATGACACCAAATTAATACAGGACAAATTTAATTAGGAGAATCCAGAAGGATATATACTTTTTAGTTTAGTTTTTAATTACCACTGCAAAATAATCTGAATTAAATAAATTATTTTGACTATATAACAAGAGGCATTTATTGTGATTGACCTTCGTTAATTAACGATAAAAAATTTAATTTACGGTTTTGGATATGATTATTAGAATTTATTTTGAATTCTGAAACCAACCGTTGACCGGGATATTCAAGCTTATACCATAGGTGTTAATTAAAAATTAATTAACGATACTGTACTCATTTTTTTTTGGAGCTTATTGAAAAATATAACTGAAAATTTTAAGCCTTACCTATCTAATTTTGTTGAGATATCAAATTAGCTTTAAATAAACAAAGTAAATTAATTTGTACAATGTTTTCATTATATATATTTTTCTAATTTTTTTTTTTATTTTCTTGTTATAAATCACATTTGAAAAGATTTTTATCATTATAATTAACTTTCTAGCTATAACTGCTTGACTTAAAACTTACATCAAATATATCAATATTTTTATACACATTTTATATATGTTGCTCCATTTCCAAGAGCAAAATTTATTAATCCAAAATACAGAGAAGAGCCGTCAGATATGGTTCAGACTTCACGATACAATAATGCCACGCTATTACACTAACCAAGATTGGATCTAAACATAATCCAATCTTAATGGTCTATTAATAAACACTTACCCACAATTAATAAGGTGTTAATTACTTTACTTAAACCGAGATAATTTTGCACAGAGGGCATTAGGGGCTGTCTAACTACTTGTCTCACAAAGAAGCAAAGGTGCATGCAGTGCAAGAGAAACAATTTGCAGAGCAAGCAAATCACCGACCATCAGAAGAAAACTTTATCTTATTGTTTTTTTTTATTTTATTTTCCAAAGTTCTAGGAAGATTTTGATAATTGTATTTTATTATGAAATGCTTTGATTAATTAAGCTGTAAATGTGTATAGAAAAAATCTTTTTTTTTTTCATGTTTTCGTTTGCTAATTAAATTTCAGTTGGTATTTTTTACATGGTATTTATTTTTCATAGAAGAAAATAAATTTGAACTAGTGTTACAATAAACAAGCGTACCGTATTGTTTGGTGTTAGTAGGGCCTAATTAATTAGGTACTTAATTAGGTCCCAAAATCAAACAGAAACATGGGATTTTTTTTTTTTTTTTTTGGATTTTCTGGATTCTGGTAACATTTAAAAAAAAAAAAAAAAAAAAAAGCAGTTTTATAAGAAAGTACCTCAAGAAAGATTTTGGTTGTTCCAAATTTGGTTATGATATCATTTAAATGCATAAGCTCTAACTTTAATTTAGACATAATTTGGTAATATTGTTATGGCTTAATTAGGAATATTGTACTATATTTTGGAATTTGGAATTTCTGTGTGTGATGTCATGCATAAATAATTATCTTTTAAACAACTCCTTTTTGCAAGATAATATTCAAATAATTCCAAATTTGATTTATTTCACAATTTCATATGTGACATTGGAAACATCAACAGCAAGGTCTGTTCATCTGTTGTACATTTCCGTTCATTTTTGTTTTTTTTTTTTGTTTTCTCTCTTTTCATATTTTGGGAACAAACAAGATCAAATAAATTTAGGAGCTTGTTGGAAACAAGGACAAGTGTACTTGGTTTTCTTTAAAAATTATGTTATTCTTTGTACTTGGACAAAAGAGTGGACAAGGGATCAGGAAATTTGGAATCCCATTTGATGAATTGATTAATTAATTTGGATTGCATGATTGCAAAGCTAAGGTTAAACATCACATCACTCACCTGCATTCCTAGCTACTTTTATTTTAATTTCAGATGATATTTTTGATCTCTTGGTGCATTCCAATTGTGCAATCAAGTGTGTGCTTTATGTAAGAAGAGGAGAGATCCAATGACACAACTATTACACTAAAGAGGAGGGATCCATTGACAATGCTTAAAATGACAATCTTGACAATCAAGATTTTGAAAAATTTGTAATAATTCATAAAAATCTCAAAAATGAAAAAACTTTTATGGATGCATTCTTTAACTTATAGATTAATAGTGTTGTAAATTTCAATCAATTTGAATATCGTTTGATGCTTTATCAAAATTTTATACATTTTTTAATGGTTGAAATTTAACGAGCTTTAAAGAGCTATCAAACGTCACTTAAATTGAATATAATTTGAAACATAATCAATCTATAAGTTAAACAATATCTCTATAAACTTTTTTCTATTTTTAAGAATTTTTAACTATTTTTACAAATTTTTCAAAATCTTGATTGTTAAGATTGTCATTTTAAGTATTGTCAATGGATCCCTCCTCTACACTAAATCATATAAATTTATAAAATATCTTAGAATAAAAAATCTTTTATAAACATATTCATTTAGTTATAGATTGATTGTGTTTCAAATTTCATTTAATTTGAGTTTCGTTTGGAACTTTATCAAGAATCACTAAATTTAGACTGTTCTAATTATCATATAAACTACTTGATGGTCGTTGATGGAGTATCACATGACACTCAGATTGAATGAAATTTGAAACAAAATCAATCTATGAGTAAATCAATTTTTAATGTAATAGTTGTGTCAAAATTTTGTGTGTCATTGGATCCCTCCTCATGTAAGAAATTAATTACATGAAATCATTATTATTCATGAATAAAAATAAGTGATTTTTTTTATTTTCTTAGCTACAGTAGTATGGATTAATATGTGGTGACAATTAATTAATCATGATGAAGTTTGCCTTTTTTTATATTTTTTTTTCCTTTTTTTTTTGTAGAGGTAGAAATGAATTAATTAGTGTTTGCTTCTTCTTATACTATATATAGAAGTTAGGATGTCATCTATATATTCTATTTCTTGACATTACATTAACGATACCAACTTTGCTGGCTGACAGCACACAATAAGTAGTCATTCAGTCATATATATATATATAAATATATAGCTACAAATTAAATAGCATTGTATGCATCTCACGCTTAATTATTAATTTTAATTAAATCTGTTTTTGTTAGTTGCCATAATGCCATGTGAGATCAAGAATTATGAATTTATGATAGCTCAAGCATTTGAAGTTCAATTTTTTTTTTCTCATGTGAAAAACAAATTAGATAGATTTGTAGCCGTTTCCACTAGGTATTATCTAACATATCGAATGTCAAAAATTGAAATTAGCATCACAATGTGATATTATATATGCACATTAATTATTTGGCTTGTCTTTTAATTCTATTTTATTTAAGAAAGATAAATTCCAATAAGTAATTACTAATTAAGTACATATTAATTAACTTGAACTTGAGTTTTTTAAAATTAGGCGATACATATTTATATTTATATGTATAATATATCTGTTAGACACGAGAAAAAAAAAAATAATTTATAAATCCGGACCATTAGACTATATATATATAAGTGGTCCAAGACAAACAATCATGACACTTAAAAAGTTATTAACTTCTCTTAATAATTGAAATAACTCCGTTGAACTATATATATGCAGAACCTTAACCCCACTCCAGATCTAACGACTTTATTCATCCAACTATATATAAAACTATATAATCCCCAAATGGGTAAGTTAATGATGTACCTTACTGCCTTTTAAACCCAACCCAATTAAGGGTACTGAACTTATTATATATAGGGTAAGAGCTGCTAGTGTCCACTCTTTCTACTTATTCACGGTCTACTGTATTTTCAATGAACAAATATATCATTTTTCAGTAAACATTTAGATCTTTATCGATCTCAGTTTCCAATGAACATATACACTACGGTTTCCAATGAATATTTATGCTACTGTAGCAAGCACATAGATATACGTTGTGTGTCAGAACTGTAAAAGAGGTGGATAGATTGCCTGCTCTATAGGGTGGACTCTACGTGTTTTTCTGATCGATATATAAACTTGATGGATATATTATTATGGAGGAGGGCAGCTAACAAACAAAGAGGCCATAGGGGCTGCTGCCCTTTATCACAACCAAGGCAGATCGGATATATGAACATGATTCCTTTCCTTGCACCGAGATTCAAGAATGCATTGATGCCATCTCATGTATATGTTTCCTCTCACAAAAAGAAAAGGAAAAAGAGAGAGAGAGAGAGTGAGTGTGTCATCCCATAACTTGAAACCTCTGTGTAGATCTAATCCAGTTTGTTCTCGTGGACCAGTGAAGTTCAAAATATTTATTTTATTTATACATAGTTTTTTTTTTTTTGAGATAGAAGTTTAGGTGAATGCACTAAAGAGCATTATGAAAACAAAGCTAAATTAATATTTTATTAGAAGGCTCTAATCAGCTTAAAGTAATATCTTGAACATAATTAGTTATAGACAGTCGTTTCCTTTTTCCTCCTTCACATGGTGATATCTTTATACTGACGGAAAAAATAACATTAACTAGTTCATCTACTTAATAATTTATTTCTTCTATTGTTCGTTGTATAACCAGACATAAACCTTGTATGCTTTGGAAACGAAATGAAAATGGCCCTATCAAGAGTGTTGTTGATCTCTTTCAAGAAAATAATTTCTAGTACAAATAGACAATAAAATTTATGAGAAACCTGAAAAATTCAATTGTTTCTAATATATATTAATATATGAAATTAAACATGCAATGAAATTAGGGATAGCTTGGCATTTCGTATCTACCATATCGAGTTACACGATTACACAAATGTTAGCATTTTGAGCTCTCCTCAAAATATATGTTACCGACTTACCGTATTCAAAATCATAATTGATAGTTCTCAATAAAATTTTTATATAAAAATATTACGAGATACAAAAATCTTTTATTTTTAAAGTTTTTTTAATATTTATTTTGTAATTTTGAAGGTAGCATTCTTTAATTTTCATGTGCAAACATCACTAGTTTATCATTATTACGAGCTATTTTCAAAATTTTAAAATAAGTACTTGTAAAACTCCAATATATTAATTATTAGGATCGATATATTTTAGCTGAAAATAATAATAATATTAGAACAACGGATTAGTCAAATAACTTTGCTTAACGTTGTAAATTAATTCGGAGAGCTCATGATCTTCCTTTCGAACAGAGCATATATATATAGGCCAAGTCTATGTAGATATCTGAGTTGAATGCCATGTGATGGCTCCTCCTCCTTGCACGTGGAGCTACAGTGCTTACTAGCTCACATATATCTTTTCACTTCCTCTACATTTTCCTTACTACAGGACAGACCTGTCTCTCTATAACATTTTTTTATTAGTATTGAAAAATTAAGAAATGGAAAATATGTATGTACAATGTACAACCTCCGTCCACAATTAAATGAATTTATATCCTTTAGAGTTTGTCCCTAATTAAATGAACTTTACCGATTTGAATATATTTTTCTATTCACTTGTTTGAATCCACTTGTTTCTCCAATATTTTTTTTTTTTTTTTTTTGGAGAAGCAGACAACTGTCATGCTTGATTTTCATTAAACAAGAAATTGGTTACAAGGTTTTATTTAAATACAATGCATCCTTATTAAATAAACTGCAACAAGCCCAAAAAAAAAACAAGAAAGGCAATTATGTTTCTCCAATGTTATGATTACCCTTTTATCTAAAGAGTTAGACTATTGTGCTAACGTTAGCATTTCAATCTGAAATGCTAACGGCTCAAAAATTATGTTATCGTATCCGAAATCGTGATTTATGGTGCTCAATAAATTCTTCATATAAAAATATACGGGTAAACAAAAATTTCTATTTTTAGAGTTTTCTTAGTATTTATTTTGTATTTTTTAAAGAAGCATGAACAAACATCAATATTTTATTATTATTTATGAGCTATTTTCAAAAATTCAAAACAAATAGTTAAAAAACTCCAAAAAGGAAAAATTTTGTATTTCTTGGTATTTTTATATGAAGAATTTATTGAACACCATAAATCACAATTTTGAATAAGGTAACATGATTTTTGAGGCGTTAGCATTTCGGATCAAAATGCTTAACGTCAGCACAATAGTCTAGCTCTTATCTATATTATTTAATTGGAACAATTATTATGTAATTTCATTTTTCCACTAATTTATTTAACTTTTCCTAAAAATTTATTTATTCATGGACGGAGATTGTATTTGGTTATAAAAAAAAAAAAAGAATTTAGTAGTTAATCAAAGTTCCATAGAAATGATTTTAGACAAACCAAGAGGAGTTGATTATACAAATAAAATAATGATATCTTTAATTAATTGTCTTAAATATTTTATCAAATAATTAAGGTGACGGATGATATATTTGATTTTCTTTCATAAAGTGTCAAAAAGAAAAATATATTTGGTTAATTGGAAATTTGGAATGGAGACGATCCCATACTTATCTATATTTTTGTTCCTATCTTTATGGCGCGAGAACCCAAAATTCAATTGATGAGGAACGAAAATTTCCTCAAAAAAAAAAATGAGGAAAGAAATAGAAGCGAGGAGGGAGACTCCCAATTTAAACATTTAAACTGAAGAAGTGATATACAAATACAACACAAAAAATACCAACCAAAATTTGGGTTAATATTTATATTATATATGACAATATTCGTTTTACAATATAAATAGTATATTAAAATCGTTAATTTGAATGATTTACTATTGAATATGAATATTATTGTAGTGAATATTAATTTGGATATTAAAAAGGGTATCTATATAACATTTTTCTTTAAACTATTAGAAAAATAAATCTTTTCTTTTAGTTAAAGAAAATACAAATCTTTAAATTATTAGAAAAATAAATTTGGTTCTTGCTTTGGAACTCGTTCAAATCTTTTTGGTGGTACCCTTTTCTCGGGATCTACAACATGTAATGTTGATATGATGCAATGCATACATATAATGCATTTGAAGTCGGCAGTTAGAAGTTAAAAGTTGAACAGAAAACTAGACACTCTCTCACATTTCTTTAAATTAAAACCTTCTGGTTTGGTGTCAGAATTAATAAAACTGTTATTAGTTACAAATTGGAGCCATTATTTTTAAGAGGAGGGATCCAATAGCACACACAATTTTGACACAAATGTTATACTAAATTATATAAATTTATAAAAAATCATAAAAATAGAAAATTTCTTACAACCATGTTCATTTACTTATAGATCGATTGTATCTCAAATTTCATTTAATTTGAGTGTCGTTTGATACTCCATCAACGACCATCAAGTTTATATAGTAATTAGAACGGTCTAAATTTAATTATTCTTGATGGAGCAACAAATGACACTAAAATTAAATAAAATTTGACACACAATCGATTTATAAGTAAATGAATATGTTTATAAAAGATTTTCCATTTTTAAGATTTTTTATAAATTTATATGATTTAATGTAACATTTGTGTCAAAAAAATGTTGTGTCATTTGATCCCTCCTCTATTTTTAATCTGATGTTATACTTATAGGAATATCATTGACATACCAATGAGAACCATTAGATCTTAAACGAACGGATGGTCTAGTTTAGATTTTAAGAGATATTTTTTAAATTAATAATTTGATTCATTAATTTTAATGCTATTGTGGGTATAATGGGAGGTTTGCCTCAAAAATAAATTAAAAACATTTTGCAACTGTAAATTATGTTTTTCATGAAATTTTGTATGTAAAAGTCTTGTGAGATAAAAAAAATTGCAGAAGGATATGGCATATATATATCAAGCAATTATTGAGTGCCTATATATGCATGTCTAATAAAGTCGTTATAATTCATTTTTCTATATATGTATGTGTGACATTATTTAATTTATAAACTAATTAAACAGTGCTTTGTTAAATGCTTGGATGCATGAGAGCCATGCCATGTGGCCCATGAAGCCCCTCTTTCACTTGCCATATAATTTTGGGCTAGATCTGTTTTTAAATAATACATAATTATGTTTTATATGAAATTTTTTTATTGAAATATTTTTTTTGATGAAAATTTGTAATGAAATATGTACTGCATATATAATTAATAACAACGTTTGTTGCTCAAGAACAATCAATTTATGTAATGAAGGGCAAGATATTTAGGTGGGAGGCTAATTTCTTAATTAACTGTTATAGTCAATTAATGGTCCAATCTGTTGTCATATATATATTGTGTCATAATTAATGAGATTATCAATTACGTTTATTTTGAGACAAGTAATGTCACATGTGCCACAAATTAAAAACCCCCTCACCACCCAATTTATATGCACATATAAAAAAAGACATTCGGTTTTCCATTTTTTGTGCAATAAATTCGGGTATATATGCTTTTCAATAAATTATAAATTGCCTTCTTTTTGCAGTATTATTAGTTTTTTCTTAATTAGAAATTTAGAATACCCATTTTTTGAATAATAAAAAAGACATATATCTCACGGAGAAATGCTAATTAATTGTTTTACTGACTTATCTCTCTTAAAACGATATTGTAATTTCATATATAATCTTAAATTTGTGTGCATATATGAAAAGCAATTGGGGGCCAATTATATAATTAATCTAAGGTAATTATAATAAATTAATAATGAAAGCCATCTTAGTATGCACTACTTGGTGGTTGGTGACACAACTGACAATTTTTATTTTTTTTTTATATCAAGCATATGAAATTTCCTTGGCAAATTATTATACAATAATTTTCTCAACTAGAGGAAAAAAAAAAATACCCCTCATGCATGTAATATTGTAATCCCAAATTCCCAATAATTGGATCTCAAATTTTGTAAGGCAAAATATATTCATAATTCCCAAATTTCTAATTTGTACATTCCCGTACATAAGAAAGAAATTAATTACACTTTATGCCTGCTAATTAATAAACATCCCCGTGAGAAAGGTTAAGTCTCAATTGGAAACAAGTGAGCCATCTCTGTCCTTCTAATAGACCACAAGCCCCAATTAATTGATTGTGGGTCATTAATTCTTGTCATTAACCCCTTAAAAGTGTGTAAAATAGTGCAAGGAGCTACTTGTCAATGTCAACTTTCTGTTCGAAATCAAATTTATTTATTGGGGGAAAAAATAGTATTGAATGGTTTAATTCCAAGAAAATAGAATCAAAATCTTGAAATATTTGTTCCATGGGATAAGAATCTCACACTTTTTTTTTTTTTTTTGAGTTATTAAGAAAACACTATGTTGAATATTTTTCATACAAAATAGCAACTTTTTTTTATAAAAAGGAAGAGGTTGTTGTCCTTAATTAATTACTTTACTCAAAACAAAAATAAGAAATAAGAATATATATGCAACAAAAAAAAAAAACATTACACCAAATTGAAAAAATAAAAAATGACAACAGTCAACAGATGGGAACTCAGAGGTCATTATTTTGCTAGCTAACCTTTTATTTTCATGAGGTCATCAGTCTCATATTCTCAGCATTTCAAGAATGCCCAAAATGGGATTACATTACATACTATAATCTTAAAAATTATTATAATTGAGTACTGTATTACCCGTGACATTGGTTGGTTAGAACTAACCATGAGGAAATATATAAATGAAGAGTAATATATACCTAGCGTCCATAGAAAAACTGTCCACAGTGTCTATATGTTATATTTTTAGAATATATATGTTACATTCTGTACACTTGTATGGATATATGGACAGTTTTTTAGTGGATGCAAGATGTTTCACATAAATGAAGATATTTGTTTGACATCAGGGGGCACTAGGCAAACCTATATCCAGCAGCTATTGTAGAGAAAGCAGTTCTCGCCTCTTCCAAAAATAGTGCAAGCAATTAGTTCACGGAAAGATATGGTGACAAAAAGAACCAGAACTCATAAAGTTAAGTAGGTTGATATATATAGTTGACTCATCAACATAATTTTAAAAATTAACTTGTGTTTTAAAAGAGAGGAAAGTTTTCACTGTTTGAAAAAAGGAACCGTCAAAGATTGACGCCAAAATCGATACTAATTGTATTAATTTTCATATTAATGAATTAATATTAATATTAACTCATTTAGTATTTAAGATATTCGTATAGAATAGTAATTTCATACTAAATGAATTAATAATTATATTAACTCATTTAATATTTAAGATATCCGTATAGTTTATACACTATACTGTATAAAAATAAATATAATAAATATAGTAAAGTCATTTATTTAAATAGTATATTATTTAATATAAATACTAATACAGTCGGTATCAATTTTGATTTCACTTTTGTATCTCTATAACATTTTCCTTGAAAAGAAATGTAACATTTAATTTTGAGAAATACCTTTGGAAAAAAAATAAAACCTTTCACGCTAGTATAAAGTATAAACTACATAGTTTCTTTTTTTTTTCTTAATTTTCTCTTTCTAAGGTAATGACATACTTTTTTCTGAAGGGGATAATGACAATTTTCATGCTAGTGCCTTCACATGTGGTTGAAAGCTCAAAAAGTAAATATGTTGGAATTTGTTTTTCAAAAAATATAAAAATAACATAAAGATTACTTCAATAGTTCAATGCTATTACCTTTGTGCCATTGGACCTTTTGTGAAATTGATTGATAATGACACTAAATCTCTAATTTCCCCAAGAATAAAAAAGAAAAAAAGACAATAAATCTTCACTATTTTTATGCTAGTGCTTTTAACTTTTCCTTTATTAAATTTATTACGTAATAATGTTCTGTGCTTATGGAATTAAAATTAATGGAAGAAGCTAGTAATCGTAATTTGAGGATCAAATGACCACAACTTTTGGTACCCTATCGGTAACTACAAAACTAAATCTCAAATAAATACATTTTTAATGGTCAAATAACAAAACCAATTAATGGAATGTTTTGTATATATCATATTTTATGTGTGATAAAAAAATTATATCATTTTGATTTTATTTACATGTGAATTAAGCATTAACAAAAATCAACGGTTCAAATTTTATGATTTTTTCTTCTCTCTTGATGGCTATCGAAACAGTATTAAATTTTCATCATTTTTTATATATATGTTATTGAGATGATTTAGAATACATCTAACGGTTTAGATTTATTAATTTATGTATATATAATAATGTGGTTATTAAAGGTATCAAATTTTGTGGTTATCAGATCATTTCTCTTTCTCTTTGGTATAAACCTTCTAAATGGGTACAATTAACTAAAGAGACTAAAGTCAACACTATGTACATATTCAAGTATTTTCTTTAAAAATCACACAAATAGTAAACGCACAGAATCATCCAGGACATTACAATGATAGTAACAATGATTGAATGAGTGCCCAAATAAAGCTAACAACAATAAAAAAAAAAATGAAAACAATGGAATCCCACATGATCAGTTGAAAACCATGGTGACAATATATAATCCCACATGTATACATGTATAGAGTAAAACTACCGATCCCACAAGTTTTTTGCCTGCCATAAGATTTTAATATAGAGAATTTATCGAGCCATATAAATCAAAATTTGGATATAGTTTAATATGTTTTTTGTGTTAAGCTTACGGGAGGCTCTTGTGAGTTTAAGAACACGGTAGTTTTACTTTACAGTATATTTGTTCATAACGTCTATAAGTTACAAAATAATCAGATGTATTTGATACATTTCGGTTGTGTCAGTGAACACATGGACATAAAAAATGCAACATGTTTCTCACTGTACACAATAGTAGCACAATCCATTCATTCATTCATTCCAATTCCAAGCTGTATTCTTCCTTATCCCACATGGGCAACAAATTGCAATGTTGCTAGTCTAGTCAATGGTCTACTCTCCAAGGGCATTTCAGTAATTCCCCCCCCTGGTGGTTTCTGAACTGAACTTCCTTTGCTTTGTTTTACAGTTAAAAAAACTCAACGGAGCTTCCCTTGATGTGCATAAATGTCTCTGTGAAGTAAACTAACTGCCACCAGTTGGTAAGTAAAGTCTCTTCCTTTCATTCCTTGCCCTTCAAACCGACGCCAAGTTCCACACAAGAAAGCCTTTTTTTTCTTCTTGTTCATCATCATCTCAGACTCAGCATCAGAATTTAGAGAAGGTGCCAATTGATCATAAAGTTGGAGGCTTTATTTGATTCCTGTAGTGTAGAATTTGTGCTCTAAGTGGGAGTGGTTAATTAATTAAAGAGAACCCAAAAAACCCATTTTGTGTAGTCACTCTTTATTCTCTTCTTGTTCTTCTTCTCCTTGTTCTTGTTCTCTCTGTGGTCTCTTTTTCCTTCCTTCCTTGCAACACACACTGAGGAGGGAATCAATCAATTGTATGATTGATAAGGGATTTGAATTTGATGGTTTGGTGCCGGTGATCGGAGCGAATTTGTTGAAGATTGTGATCCCTCTTGAAAGAAGTCTCTGCTATCCGATTGAGTGAGTATTGTTTGCCGGTTCAGGGAGAACCGGTACGTACTCGTTGCGGTCGCATCGGTTCGAATTCGCCAGGATTGGCAATTCAGTTCAATTCAATTGCATGATGGTTGGTTCAAGCTAAACCTATAGAGAGAAAATAAGAGCAAAAGAAACAATCTTGAAGAATTTCTAGAAAAGAAATGAGCTTCAAGATCAGGGCAGCAGCAGCAGCAGCAAATGGAGGAATTGGAAATGGAGAGTCCAGTTGCAGAGGCAATAACCTGTCCAAGAAATGGACCTTGTGGCTTTGCCTTGGGAGCTTCTGCATGGGACTTCTCTTCACAAACAGGTAATTTTAATTTCCAATTTAATTCAAATTTTTACGTTTGTTTGTTGCTGTTTTTGATACTTTTTTTTTTTTTTGTGTTTTTTGGGTCTTCAATGATAAATTGACCTTCCCCCTTTTTTGTTTCTGTTCTCTGATTTTTCCCGGGAAATTTTATTTCAGAGTTATGTTATTGATTAATTTGATTTTGATTAGTTTATTTAATCTCTTTTTGTACTGAAATGTGAGGTTTGTTTTTGCGTTTATATATGCACAAGAACCCTTAAAAAATTTAGTTTATAATTTTCTTAGTTCTGCAAATCCCTTAATCTTTTCTTTTAATTGATAACTTGTAACATAAAGTGGAGCCAAGGTCATTAATGCAGTAAATACATCAATGGGTACATGTGCAAACTTGAATTTTGAAGCATTTTTTTGGCGCTAAAGGAATTAATTATGCTTCTATTGGATCACAAAATTTTGGTTCATGGATCACTATTTTAAATTTCATCATTTAATTCAAACATTTGTTGATTAATTAATATGGTCTAAATAGTCATTATGGTCATTTTTGTACCATTTTTTCAATACTAAACAATTTTTTTTTTTCTTGTGAAACAGAATGTGGGCAATGCCTGAAGCAAAGGAAACTATAAGACCGGCAGTGCCAGATAAAGGATTCAGGATGAACCTTGTTTCTACTGATTGTAATTCAAGATCTGTAAGTCAATTTCTATTGGCATAATTACACTTAAGTATTAATATTGATTACAAAGTTGGGGTTGAGAATAAAAAGTGCAGCACTTGAGACATTCAAATGTTTTTTTTTTTTTTTTGTTAAAAAGAAAAAGGTTTTATATGGACATGTTTTGATTGTTTCATTTCCTATCTGTAATTTATTTAATATTAGGTGACAGAGAGGAGAGAAATGAGAGAGAATTTTGGTGATGTCCCAAGCACACAACATGCCATACAGTAAGTTAATTTCTTTTTTTTTTTTTTTTTTTTTTTGAGAAAAAGATGAGGGTCATGCCCTCAAATTTTCATTAATAATAAGGATCACCAAAGGTGATCGTAGGATTACAGAAAAGAAGAAAATGTGCAGTTAGAATAAAGAACAGTAAATAAACAGAAAATAAAGAAGAGCCAACATTGGAGGAGTTTTACAATAAAAGCAAAATTAAGAAAAGCTGGTGGAATTGTGTCCACCCCTGCGTGCCATGTGCAATGCTGGGAACCATGCTCGTGCTTCAATTATTATCTCCCTTGCCACCTCCAACTCATTGAGATCTCTGTCAGTAAAAATGCGCCTGCACCTTTCTCTCCATAAAACAAAATTAGTGGTGATCTGCAGCTGCCTCCAGAACGTGGTTTGTTTGTCATCCATCAATAGTTCTCGGTATCTTGCCTCTTTATAAAGTTGAGATGGTTGAATGCTACCCGGAATTGCCTCAAGTACATATTCTCTAACCTGTGTAGCATACTGGCATGAGCCAAATAGGTGATCCACCGATTCAGAATTTTGCCTACACATGTGACAAATATTTGGGAGGCACCATCCTCGCTTTGCCAGGTTATCAACAGTTAATATTTTGTTCCTAATTGCCAGCCATGTGAATAGCATTACCCTTGGTGGTGCTTTGATGGACCATATGTGTCTTATGGCACAGTCAATATATGGAGTTGTAACTATGAAGTCGTATGCAGATTTTACTGTATAAATGCCTTTTGTCGATTTTGTCCAAATTGCCCTATCCTTGACCTGCAGATCCGGCTGTACCTGCTGCAAGTCAGTTTGCAATGATAGAAGCTCTTGCTGCTGCAAAATATTGAGCTCACCTTCAGTTTGAATCACCCATTGCCCATTTTGATAGCACTGAGCCACTGATGCATGTGGTGTGGCAATTTTCTCAAATAAATTTGGGTATTTAGCTTTGAAGGGGCCTTGCATCCAATCATCATGCCAAAACTTAATAGCACTCCCATCACCTAATTGGTATTTGACTGATGCATTGAACACACTTGTATAACTTGAAATGTCTTTCCAGAACTTGGATGCATTTAATACCTCCCATGGCCTGATGTGTGGTGCTGGCATTTTTGTTATTTCCTTCCACCAAGGCTGTTCATGCTGAATCCACCCCCACATCCATTTCATCAACAATGAGTGATTCATTTCTTCTAGCTTCCTGATTCCCAATCCTCCTAAGTTCCTGGGCCTAGTGACCAGCTTCCAATTTGCTAAATACATAGGTCTTTTGCTGTCTTGACCTTCCTTGTGCCCATGCCATAGAAATCGTTTCCTTATTTTATCAATTTGCAAGATAATCCCTTTTGGCAGTTGGAACATAGACATGAGATATACTGGCAATGCTGTCAATACTGATTTGACCAACACTTCCCTTCCCCCTGGTGAAAGCAATGGAGCCTTCCACCCTGCCAGTCTGTGCTGAATTCTGTCCACCATTGGCTGATATGCTGATTTGCTAAGCTTTCTATCAGATAATGGTAACCCTAGGTATGTGAGTGGGAATTTTGATGCCTTGCAGTTTAGGGCAGTTGCCAGCTGATTCACTGCCCCTCCTGTGTCAGATGTTACCAGAATTTCTGATTTGCTTAGATTGACTCTTAAGCCTGACAAGTCTCCAAATATATCTAACACCAGCTTGATCAATTGTAACTGTTGTATGTGGGGCTTTGAAAATAGAAGGGTGTCATCAGCATAGAGGAGGCAAATTCTACAACCTGGAAAGGATGCTTTCAACAATTGCAGTTCATTCAGTTTTGTGAACCATCTTGCTAAGAAATCTATGGCAATATTGAATAAATAGGGTGACATAGGGTCTCCCTGCCTCACTCCTCTTCTCAATTCTATGTCCTTGCCTGCTACTGAGTTAAGAACCACCTTTGATTTACCTGGAAGGATGAGGTATTGAATCCAGCTAATCCATGTGTCAGTGAAACCAGCTGCTTTCAAACATTGAAGTAGGAAGTGCCATTCAATGGAGTCAAATGCTTTATGTATATCTGCCTTTAATAATGCCAGACTCAATCCTCGATTGTTGGCCTCTCTTATTAATTCCTGGGCATAATAGAATCCATGCAGTATACTCCTGCCCCTAAGGAACCCTGTCTGATTCTGAGATAGCAACTTATCCATGTAAGGCTGAACCCTTAAAGCCAGTATCTTGGAAAAGATTTTCTGAATTCCATTTACTAGGCTGATGGGCCTGAAATCACCTGGTTTAGAAGCATGTTCCTTTTTGGGTATCAGCACAATGTATGAATCATTTAAAGGAGACCAAGTCAACTGGGGATTGTGAAGAACTGTGTTGAAAACACTGAGCAGATCTGGCATGAGTATCTGTTGGAAATGTTGGTAGAATTCTCCAGGGAAGCCCTCTGGACCTGCTGCTTTGTTGTTAGGCCAATCATGAATGACTTGAGATATTTCCTCTTGAGTGATGTCCTTTTGCAAGGTATTGTGATCTTGCGGCTGTAACAATTGCTGATTGAAGAGCTGTTGAAAGTCAAAGGTGCACTTTGAAGGTTCTGATGTGCCCATAAGGGAGCAGAAGTATTTGTAGAGTATGTCTGCCTTTGCCAAGTGATCTGTGAATTGACTATCATGTTCCTCTAGTGATGCTATCCAATTGTTTCTTTTCTGATTTGTAGCCAAAGCATGGAAATAAGCTGTATTCTTGTCACCTTTTTCTATCCATGATTTCTTAGCTCTCTGCTTCCACATTTGTTCCTCCATTTGCACTATGTCCTCTAATCTCTCTTTGATCAATTCTCTGGTAAGCTTTTCTAATTGTGTCAACTGTCTTCCTTCAGAGTGTCTATCTAACCACATAAGTGTTTTCTTGCATACCTGCTTTTGCTCCTTAAGACTGCCAACTCTTTCCTTTTTCCATTCTTTTATTCCTTTTCTCAAAGTCAGCAGCTTGTGATGTAGCATTGTAGGTGTTTGTGCAGTGGGGAGCTGTAGCCATATGTGGTTAACCAATATCTTTAATTCCTCAAATCTGAACCAGAAGTTCTCAAATCGAAATGTATTAGGCAATGGGAATTGTGTTGAGCATTGACAAATTACTGGACAGTGATCTGATACAGTTGTGGCCAGTGCTGATTGAATTGACTTTGGAAATAGCTGACTCCATGCATTTGAAATGAAGAATCGATCCAATCTGACAAATGTGGGGTTCTCTCTTTCATTGCTCCAGGTATACTGTCGACCGTTTAATCTCAAGTCTTGTAAACCCAAGGATTGAATGATGTGATGAAAAGCTCTTTGTAAAGGTCTATTGATGTTGGAGCTGTCAGTCACAGTGATAGTCTGGTTGAAGTCTCCACAGACTAGCCATGGTCTATCATCATGCGGCTTAGCCTGAATCAACTCCTGAAAGAATGTGCTTCGGTTGCTTGAGGTCGAGGGGCCATAGACTCCAGTTATTCTTATCAGGGAGTTGTCTAGATTTAGTTTGAAGTCTGCTGTGATGGTATATGTGCCTATGGTTTCCTGAACTTGTGAGAATACTGTTGTTTTCCAAGCCAGTAACACTCCACCCGCAGTTCCATTTGCATCTATGTGAGACGTTTTGTTTAATTGGTTGCCAATTATCTGCGTTGTGGTTGTTTGATTGAGAGTGCTGAGTTTTGTTTCTTGCAAACAAACCATATCCGGTCTTTCTGAAGTTATGAAATTTCTCACATTTTGACGTTTACTGGCATCATTCAACCCACGCACATTCCAAGTCAGGAACACAAACAAACGTGAATCACTACCATTCATCTTCACTAACCTCAGTACAAACAGCAACTTGAGACTACCTAATGCAGAAAAGAAAGAAAACAACCCTCAAAAGAGTACGACGGAGAGTGGAACCCAAAACACAAACTAACCTAAGTCCCTCTCCTATGTACTGCCTGCTATGTGGAGCAGGACTTGAACCTAGCTAACTGGTCCTTGTGCTCTAGCCACTAACCTCCTTCTCAATGAAGCTAAGAGGGACTGAATCATGCAGCGGGGTCCTTGGAGCCTGATCTTCCTCTATGGAGTCTAAGAAAGCTTTGTCAACCCTCTGGAGAATGTGCTCATTCAGGCAAAGTCCTGATTTTGAAAGGATTGAAAGGGATTGATCCTTGAACATTGGTGACTCCTGTAAATCTAGCTCAAAAGGAATGGGTTCTTTCTTCCTAGCGCTTGCTGGCATCCTAGTGTTCTTGTATACCTCAATTCGACGCCCTTGCAGCCTAGAGCTTCTTCTTGGAGGTGGGCTTGGGAGAAAGTGTGCGGCATTGTGCTCAAGCACCGCCGTCTGAGATTGGTGACAGTGAGAAACTTCTCCCTCTATCTCCAGCTCTTGTGGGAGAGACAGGCTTGATTCTGAGTTTTCTGGATTGGAGAAGTGGGCCTGATTTGTCAAAAGGCCTGCATTTGAGATAGATTGGGCTTTTTCCTCCATGAGCTGAAGGCTGGCTTGAATGAGGGTCGTACAAGTGACCGTTAGATCTGTGAGAGCAAGGACAGTGGCACTCAATTGCAGCCCATCATTGATGTGAACTGTTGTCAGGCCGAACAAGCTGATGGAAGGGACAATACTAGGAATAGGCCAGAGAATAGTCACGGTTGGGAACGGTGTCCTAACGGCATAATTGTTGGTATTCTCTAGGCGCAGTGGGTCAGCAAAACGGGTCAGTGATGTGGGCATTGGCGCTGTGGGCTTTGGTGTGGCAGTCACCATTGCAACTGGAGGAGTCACCTGTTTTGGTACCCAAAATGGCTTCTTCCTGTTCCCCGGCATATGGTGCTTAGGTACCCACTTCTCCTTGGTGCCTATCCTGGGTGGTTTGAGCTGACTCGGTTGCCTATTCCATCTTCTAGGTGAACGCGCAGACAGGTTGAGTGAGACACTATAATTTGAGTCTCCATCTGAAGACGGTGGAGAGGGATTGCGGTGACGAGGTCTGTGTTGGTGTTCAGCATCCACTTGCCTCCTCCCCCTCCTTGGTGGTGCATCAAAATCCGGGAAGAAAGGGTCGTTGCGCCATTCTCTCCAACGCTTGAGCAGGACAGTGACACTCGTGGTATAAAATCCCTCATGATAAATCAGGTGGTGAGGAATGGTTCGTGGGTGATTACACGAAATCAGTACCTGAATGTCAACAAACTGGCCATCAGCTCTACCAAATGGTTGTATGGTGATTGGATATCCGAAGCTTTGAAGGAGGCGGCTGATGCCTCCTTGTGTCCACAGCTGGAGGGGCGCATCTCTAAGTATTACCCATGCCTGGTGAGTTGGTGGGTTACGCGCCATCCCAAAGCGAGGACGCCATTCATGGACCCTGAATTGGACCTGAAGATGCTCAATTGAGTATACTCCCGCTCCCACCACCTGATCCCTTACTCTCGCGCTTGGGCAAATCACAAGATAGGGAGTGATAGTGGCTTTTCTGACTTCGAATTGTTCTGGTGGGAGCCTATGAGTCTGGCTCAGAGTAATGGCTATCTCCCTTGGAAGGTCTGGGGTTTGCGCTCCAGAGATGAGAATGATGAGGCCGGTGTTCTCCAGATAAGCATTATCCTCTGAGAGCACAGCCAGAGTTGGGAAAAAAACATCACTGCTCTCTGGGCGCTCTTGATCGAGGGTGTGATCGAATTCCATTGGGGAAGTGTTGGTTTGGGGTTGGAGAGGTTCTGGGGCAGCAGGATGCTGCTTAAATACTGGTTTACCCCAGCAATTAAAGGAGCTGTGTCCTGATTTGTTACAACGAAGACATTTAATGGGGTTTCTGCAATGTCGTCTGTAATGACCTTTGCGTAGACATCTGAAACAGAGATTCGAATTTTTTGCGTGCAGTAGCTTGGGATGTGTAGGCCGTCCATGGTAGATGGGATGCGGCTTACTAGGTTGCGCTGATGGTGCCTTCTCTTGTGATGATAGAGAGGTGCTTTTAGTATCAGTATTGGTTAGGTGGGGTGCTGTAATGACTGTAGCTTCACTAGATTTCTTCAATGTTTCAATGCCTGTGTGCTCTGTGCGCTCTGGCACAGGTTGAGATTGAAGTAATGCTTGCAACGTTGGTACGGGCTCATTAATGGTGCTTTGTCTCAGAGGTGGAGGTTTCTTCTTCACTGTGACAACCTGCCAATCTGTAGTTGCAACGGGAGGTTTAATGAATTTTGTCTTCTCCTGGTGGTTGTAAGTCTCATCCTGGCTTGGCAACTTAAGGCCTTCTGTCTTTTCTTGTTGCCCACTGAGTAGATTCTGGATTACCACCTGCTTGAATGTTCTTAATGTCTTGGCTTGTCGTGAAGTTAATGCTTCTATCTGGGTGGGTGGTAGTTGGGGCACTGGGAAAAGACTGGAGTTTGGGTTGCTAAAGTCCGTCTGAGTTGTGGTTGGTGGAGGCGCTGCAGCCGTCTGAGAGCCGCTTGAGAGTTGCCGGGGAGTTGCTTGAGAATCGCCTGTAAGTCGCCTGGGAGCCGCCTGGGAATCGCCTGTGCTGTCGGTCTTCAATTTCATTTTTTTCTCCGTCTCCATCCGTAAGTTAATTTCTCTTTGTTTGACATCAAAGAAAGTTCTTTTTATTATTTTTCTATGTTTCCTATTAATTAATTACAGAAGAAAAAAAATGCAAATTTGACTGAGCATTAGATCATGTTTGATTTGGTTTATGTAATTAGATCATTAAATATTAATATCTATATACTCACATCTATCCTTTTTTTCTTTTTTCTTTTTTTTTTTGAAATCTAGAACACTTGATAAAACAATATCAGGCCTAGAAATGGAGCTAGCAGCTGCAAAAGCTGCACAGGAATCGATCTTAAACGGGTCGCCACGGTCTGATAATGCGAAAGCCGCAGAAGCTCCGGGTCGAAGGAAGTACTTCATGGTTGTCGGCATCAACACCGCTTTCAGTAGCCGGAAGAGGAGAGACTCCGTTCGTGCGACCTGGATGCCTCAAGGTTCAACCTTAGATTTTCTATGGCATTTGTTAAAAATCTTTTTTAGAATTTTACTCCAATACTCCCACCAAAAAAAAAAAAATTATTTTCGATCTGACGATTATAAATAAATAGTACGCATTATAAGATTCATCTGTAACCCCGATAAAATTATCTAAGTGTGAGCATAGAAGCAACGTCCTTCTTTTTATTATGTTTAATCTATGCTAGAAGAAGCTTCTTATTCACACCTGGAATATATCTTTGTGGTATAAAGCTCCTCTTTGTGGAAATTTTTAATTTCACTTTGTTTACAGGATCTTTCCATAAGAAGTCATGTCAAAGAAATTTGCTTTTTATGCTTTGTTCAAACTTAAATGTTGAGTTAATTTCTTAAAATTTATTGTGTGGGTCATGCATTAGGTGAGAAAAGAAGGCGGCTTGAGGAAGAGAAGGGGATTATTATTCGCTTTGTCATCGGCCATAGGTACAGTATTTCTCCTGTTATATTGTGTATACATCTATGGATGTACGAACGGTTTTTCAATAGACGCAGGATGTTTCTCATAATATATTGTTTGTCCCTATTATATTTGTGTTCATATGCTCTTTTATTTTGGTGCAGTGCTTCATCAGGAGGAATATTAGACAGAGCAATAGAGGCAGAAGATAAGAAGCATCAGGACTTCATGAGACTGGTATATATATTTTGATATTTTCTTTCCTTTTCTAATTTTTCTCTTGTACATCAATCTTTATATACTGAGTTTATTCATTGTTTGATTTGTTTCATTTATCAGGATCATGTGGAAGGATATCTTGAGCTTTCAGCGAAGACAAAGATATATTTCGCCACAGCAGTCGCGATGTGGGACGCCGACTTCTACGTCAAAGTCGATGATGATGTGCATGTCAATATAGGTAATTAAAAAATTAAAATACATCATTGCAAGTTCAGTCCCTTTCCTTAGATTTGCAATCAATTCTGTGATTGCCCCTTTTCATCCACAATATTAGTTACATTTATATATATAATTATATATAATGTATGCAGCTACTCTTGGAAATACTCTCTTACGACACCGATCCAAGCCTCGCGTGTATATCGGTTGCATGAAGTCTGGCCCTGTACTCGCTCAAAAGTAAGAATTTGTTTATTAATTTTTGGATTTAATTCATAAAAAATACTGTTATGATTGAAAAAGAAAGTTTTTGGTACTGATTCTGTTCTTTATAACTTCATTTTCAGAGGGGTTAGGTATCATGAACCAGAGTATTGGAAATTTGGGGATCCTGGAAACAAGTACTTTCGCCATGCGACTGGACAGATATACGCCATTTCAAAGGACTTGGCCTCGTATATTTCTATTAACCAGTAAGTATTATAAGTGTTATATTTTCAAATTAGAAGTTTTTTCTGTCATTTCACTTTTTTTTTTAAATAAAGCTGAATCTATTATACTATTACCAGTACAAATTGACCGGTACCAGTTCGCAATGCAAAAATCCAAATGCAATTTGTGCTTATTTTGAGATATCAGCGCAAACAAGTCTTAATTTCTATTAGACAGTTCTATGTATATATATATCAACTACTGAAATTCACTACAAAGAACCTAACTTTGAAACCGATAATAGGCATGTGCTGCATAGATATGCAAATGAAGATGTATCGCTTGGAGCATGGTTCATCGGATTGGATGTCGACCACATAGACGACCGGAGGCTATGCTGCGGAACTCCACCAGGTACTTCACATTCAACCCTTTTTTTGACCTTTAATAGATATATGCAAATTACTGAATTAGCAGGAAAAATAAACAGAAGACATTTTTTTTCTGTGATTTAGATTTCATTTAATTAACTCAAATACATCCAATTTGTTGAATAGATTGCGAGTGGAAAGCGCAGGCCGGCAACCTATGTGTGGCCTCGTTCGATTGGAGTTGTAGCGGGATATGCAAATCTGTAGATAAGATACGCGAAGTCCACCATCGGTGTGGCGAGAAAGAGAATGTTCTTTGGAATTCGACGTTTTTGAAACCGCAACACAGCTTCTAATAAACTCAAAATCTAAAAACAAACAGGAAGAAGAAACACTCAAGTAAATCGCACAATGTTTCAGTTCTTGTTTCACATAATACATATTTTCTATATTAGGTAGGGGCTCATGTGCTCATGTAGAGAAATGAGTTTTTGTTTGTTTGTTTGTTCTTTGTTCTTCTTCTTCTTCTTGTTTTTTTTTTTTTGGATTTGTAAAGGGAACTTTTTCTTTTTTGATGTAGAAAAGGGTCCCAGTGATAATAGTAGGTATTGTGAAATGGGAGAGAGGGTAAGAGAGAGAAAGTGATGTAGAGAGAGAAAGAGGTATAGAGAGAGAGAGAGAAGGAGAGGGAGAAAGGGGTCTCCCCCCACATTCTTTGAAGATGCAAACATGTGATGGCCATGTTACTTAACTGTGTTTTTGTAATTGTAATCCTCAACTTTGTTGTGTCTGTGGCTATCAATTAAAAATCTTGATAATAACTAATAAGCATTAATGGTTTATTTGTTGTTAGTTTACCAACTTCCCCCTTTCTTACTTTAATTACAATAAACACCAAATATAATGTGATATTGTATTAATATTGTTTAAAAATAATTATTTTGTAATTTTGTTAGATGGTTACAAACTTTGCCTGCACTTTATAAGAGAGCAAAAGAAACCATAAAGCCCAAACTTTATATAAAGATTATAAACCATGTTAAAGGTCCAATTTCATCAGTTGATAATTTTGGTTCCAAGCCCAAATACAATCTCAAGCCCAGTAACAAACCAAACCCAGGAAGGAAAACCCTAATGTTTATTCAGGAAAACAGTACAATAAGTGGTCAAATGGGCCACTTATTTCACCCCAAGTAAGGTTCAGTAAAATGTTTGTGAAGTTCTTCTGTGGAGACAATAAAAAACCTCAAAGTTGCAGAACAAAAATAGCCGTTACAAATCCTTTTATCTTTTTTCTTTTTTTTTTTTTTTTTGAATTGAATCAGAGTGCAGTAAAGTGTAGAAGTAACAGAAGAATAAACCAACATAAACAGATTTCACTATGAAGTCTGTTGAGTTGAATCAGAATGCAAGAGAGCCCAATAAAGAAATCATCTTGTCTTCTTGTTCTTCTTCTTTGAAAAGAAAGAAAGCTGATGGGTTGACCCCCGTCAGGCGATCGAGGCGATTGAATGCGGTATATTCGAGCACAAAGGAGCCCCAACATCCAGAGGCAGCTGATTTGGAAGGAAAGGATGATTCAGAAGCTGAAACTATTGAAGGTGAAATTTCTGGGGCAAAGAGGGATTACGAAAGTATCCGGAATGCCAGAATTTCTGAAAACTTGGTAAGAAAAATGAAGGTTTATTTTTTTTTTTTTTATCTATTTTTGTGTATAATAAAGGTTCAATCTTTTTCATTGGTTTAATGTTTTCTATTCAAATTTTGTAACCGAAGGCGCGGATGGAGTCTCTCGGGTTGCTCCACGCAGCTAGAGAACTCAATCAGGTCATCTCTTGCTCTTCCAAATCAAACAAGGCCAGTACAACCGGTACAAACAAGAAGCCGAGATGCAAAGACCGAAAGGTAGAATTGACCCCTATAAGGAGGTCAAGCAGATTGGTGGCCATCTATTCGAACAAAACTGAAACCCAATCGCCATACACAAGCGATTTCGAGGAGAAGGAGAGTTTGGGTCTCCATCCTGACAGCCGGGCCCGTCTGTCCAGGCGCTGTGACAGTAAGGGAAGAGGGAGTATCTATGATCCGGTTCTTGGTATATGCTGTCACTTTTGTAGGTAATGCAAGCTCATTACACTCGCTTCTGGATTCGTTCTCCAAACATATTCAAATAATTATTCTGTCAAATAAAACAACTTTTAACTATAATCTTTGTCATATTGTAATTTCTATAACTGTAGATGACTTCTTTTCCCTGAAATTTCCGTAAGAGGGAGGCATGTTCACATTTTTTTTTTTTTGGGTAAATTTGTGTATTTCAGACAAAAGAAGTTGTGTGGAGAAGAAGATTGCAAGCGCTGCGGGAATGGAGATGCCAATCAGCCCTGCATTGGTTGGATTTATTTTCGATAATAATTTGTTCATCTTTTTTGAGTAGTTGCATGGAGAAGTTACATCTTACAAGCAATTTTTCCAGGAAAGACGGAATGCTCAGCCTGCCATTCTTCAAGTGGAGTTCTATGCCGTGCTTGTCTGAAAGTGCGGTATGGTGAAGGTACAAATTATGATTTCTTTTTTTTTTTTTACATAGTTTGAAGTATAAGGGATAATTTGCTAAACTCTGAACTTCATATTGGTACAAAATTGAATACTTTACTAAGAAATGAAGGAAGTAAGAAAGAACAAGGAATGGATGTGCCCGCACTGCATTGAGGAGAAGGGAATAAATCCATTCTGGATTTGTAACAGGTGCTTTTCTGTATATTTTATTCTTCTATGCTTTTATTTCTTAGCCCTATAATACATTAGGGCAAAGGTTTCAATCAAGAAAATTTTATTGGCTTGTTCTGGGTCATTAAGATAAGCTTAATTATGTGATGTAGTAGTTTGTCCTGTACATATTTGCCCCAGTACCAGCATAAAGATATTGGTTTTATGAAAATGCATATCAGTACCATATGTACCAGTATGAAGAATCCACAAAGGATTCTGCAATTGAATTGATTCTTTTTTCGAAATATAGTTTTATCAACAATCCATTAAGGTGACAGATGCACTAGGTTTGTATCTATCATACAGTAGAGCACCGGGTACAATTAATACCATTTTAATTTGATGTACCAGCTTCAATACTGTACAAGTCTGTCCCCTTACCAGTACAGAGATTTGGGGTTTATGAAAGCGCAAAACGAACATATGTGTGGTTATGAAGATCCACATTTGAATCTGCAATTGATTCCTTTCTTTGTGGATATTAGTCATCTCCACAACCATTACAATGAAAAATGCACAAAGTTTGTGCCGGTACCAGTATCGGTTCCAAATGCACTGGTCAGCACATACCAGATTACTTAGATGGTTAGAAGTTTACAATCATATTATATTTACTCATTTTATCCTCTAAAAAATCGACAGTTCCTTTTGCCTTAAGAAGAGAAAACTGATCCCCACTGGAATTGCCATTTACCAAGGTATTTGATCCATCTGTATCTATCTATACATTCACATACTTTTTTTTAACAAATTGTTACTTACTTTCAAACACTTGACAATTTTATAAGCTCGCACCAAAGGATACAAATCTGTTGCACATCTACTTATGGATCAGCTCAAGAGACGAGCAGTTCAATAGAAGGTTTCATGGGAATACTGGTACCATCAGGGTACATACATTGTGAATGTATCAGATATTAGGATTTTGTTATTACTAGATAGTATTTCCTTCAGGAAATTTAACTTTTAGTTAGAATTAGTTTCTTAGTTGCCTGTTATTATGATATTTGATTTAGCAATCCTTCAGAAAATTGAACTTTTTTACTAGAAGTAGTAGTTGCTTGGTTACCTGTTACTCTGATATTTGTTCAAGAACATGAAATTATTAGTTCAACAACAAGTACAATTTCTATTTTGTCTTGATTATCTATGTAAAGGACAAAAAAGAAAAAAAATTGTCTTGATTATCTATGTAAAGGACAAAAAAGAAAACAAAAAAAAAAGAATAGTAAGGAAAATATGCTGGGAGTAAAATCCAAAATAATCATTGAAGAATTTGCACGTTTGCCATCATCCTTTTTGTGAACTTAGTGCCCAAAATGCCCCAACTAGAAAGCAAAGTGCACTTAAGTCTCTCTCAATTATTAAGCACCTCTGTGTTTTCTGTGGATGTTTTTGTACACACTTGCATGTTTTGGGACTAGACAAAGTCACAAAACCAACTGAATGATGTAAGAAATTATTGTTTGGAGAAAAGAAAATAGAAAATTCAAAATGTCTCAAATATTTTGACATGAGGAAAAGGTTGCTATTTTTCAAAATATCAAATGAAAATGAAAACCTACAATACAAGTACCATTGATTGACAGTGGCCACTTGAAATCCAAAATCATCATCATTTAAGGGCCAACTAATGAACTAAAAGCATGGTACCAGAAATAAGGACATTCCAGTATTCCACAATTGACTCTTGTCACACCATGCCAGATACCTTTCACATTTTCACACAACTTATTAGTAGAATAAAAATAAGAGTAACACCTAGCGTCCACAGAAAAACTATCCATAATGTTTATACGTTACATTTTGGAATGTATCTGTTACATTTCGGAATGCTTCTGTGTTACATTCTGTACACATGTACACGTTATGAACAGTTTTTCAATGGACGTAAGATGTTTCTCTAATTTTTTTTTTTTTCCTGGAATGTACAGTTATCAGTTATCACTATTCTTCTGCTATTAGCATTAAAAGAGGGAGTTTCATATGGTTATGTAACTTGCCCAAAAACACAATATTGTAATAAATGATATGTGAACAACTAAACTTTCTTGATGGCTACATTACACGTGCCAGTAAGCAACAAACTGAAAAAAAAAAAAAAAAAAAAGTGTTATACTTATTTCCCACTAAGACATGTTCATGTTCAACTACCATATATTATCACATTCATTCTTTCCACCCAACCATATCACTCACTCACTCACCCACACACTAATTTAATTCTCTCTCTTTCTCTCTTTTATTTCCTTCTTTCAATAGGAAAGCAACAAACTTTACTCTTTCCACTAGCTGATTCTTCAAATTAGACCTCCAAATTCTCTCAAACACAACTAGTTTGATCAATTTTGTTAAGGTATAATCATGGATAATTTTGAGAACAGTACAAAGGTAGACAGCCAGAGAAAGGCCTTCCATTTTCTGGAATTAGCCCTCAGGCTTTGTGTAATCCCCCTCACCTTGTCCTCCCTTCTGGTGATGCTGTCAAACAACCAAACAAGTGATTTGTATGGCAGTGTTGAGTTCAAAGATCTCACTGGTCTCAAGTAAGAACACAAATTATATTCTTATGTTATAAGTTCTTTATTTTTTTTATTTTTCGTTCAAATATATGGTTCTTATTTTATTTATGCAGTTTATATGTTGGATTCATGTAGGTACTTGGTATGTATAAATGCAATCTCCGGAATGTACTCGCTCGGCTCCATCTTCATCTCCAAGTGCAGATGTTTTAAGATGTATGATTGGGTGCTTTTTGTGCTAGACCAGGTTAGAGCACTGATCATATACTAAATAGTCTAAATTAGATTGAATTTAAAGTTTTAATCTTTTTATTAATCTTATATACAAGTTCAGAGCAGAAAAGAATCGGTGGCATAGCGTTATATTAGCCGTTATATGTACTTTTAATATACTCTCATTTGAGGAAATATTACTCTGAGAACAAACTGGCAATTTGGTACCGGCATGTACCAGATGAAAGTGTTCAGTCATGAAATTTTTTTGTTCAAAAAATGTTAATTTACTGAGATTTTGGATGTACTGTTTGTAAAATTGGCAATCAATTACATCGACAACGGCTGATTTATACCGGTACCAGCCAACTGTTTCAGCATTTAGTACCAAACAGTAAACGGCCAACCGCATGAACTGTAGAGGGATCGATCCTGCATAATTTCTAGTACTATATATCCTCATGTTAAGAAAAATAAAACTATTTCTTGCGAATAAAATGATCAAGAAACCATTAATTTTTCGTTAAACAACAGATAACGACGTACCTACTGGTGACATCCGGCTCGGCGGTGAGTGAGATACTGTATCTGGAAGAGAAAGGCAACCGGGAGGTGTCATGGAGCGAGGTGTGCTCCTATTTTGGGTCGTTCTGCCACAAGACAAAGATCTCAGTCGGGCTACATTTTGTGGCCTTAGTGTGCTTCATCGTCCTGTCGCTCATCTCCGCATTCAGGCTGTTCAGCAAGTTCGATGCCCCCTCTGTCTCGTGTTCGAACGTCGAAGAGAACGGACAGAAAGGAGGCAAGTAAAGCAAACTCCGGCGCCGGTAAACGGTAAATTATGATTGATAGAAACATGCATGATTGTGTAGTTGTGTAAATTTTTATTATTGTGCATTGCCATTTGGGGAAGGCAACACATGATGTGATATTAGTCAATTTATGTCTTTTTCTGGTACTGGTATTAGTACTATAGTGAGTATATATTTATATATATATAATTATATATAGTGAATTGTGGTTGAGATGTTTTGCTTACATGAGGATACAGTTGAGCTTTTATATATATATATATTGAGAAATTTGTAAATGCAGTTTTGTTTATTTTTATGACAATGAGCTTCCATATATAAGAAAATTATACAGGTAATTCAACTAGATGTGTTCAGGCTCTCTATCCGTGTGGGAGGTCGTGGGTTCGAGACCGGATGAGGAGTCTTTTACAAACATTTAAATTTGAGTGGCTCGACTCTCATCTTTATCTCAAAACAAAACTAGATGTGTTCAGACTTCAGAGCCAGCAAAAATCTGACAAAACCCGAGAGCATCCCGGCCGGTTACGATCCGAATCGAACTACGACGACCGGATTCAAATCGAGCTCAGGTCAGCCTGACTCGAAAACTCGACCGAGTTGCCTGAAGTCTCAAACAATTCTGTTCCAATCCAAGAACAGAAACATTTGACCGTTGATCAGATCACTGACTGCTGATATGATATTCTTAGAACATAAATAGGTCAATCATAATGCTTCAACATCAAACATTTTCAATCAGCTCAACTGGTGTTTAAATTCTCTTGGGGCTGTTCGGTAGTCACTAATCTTACAAAAAAAAAAAAATTTCTATTAGAACAAGATTTCAGATTGTATTTGGTAAAAACTTACAAAGAGACTATCATTGATAGGAAAAAAATAATCATGTCCAACTTAATTAATATTTTCTTTTAAAAGCAAGTGTTTCAGAGGAATAAATTTCTATTATGAATTGATAGTATAATCTGCTGAACAGTAAATGAAAATTATTTACTATAGACTCTCAATTCTTGTAGAAACCTACAGAATTTGTGTCTGCATTTCAGGAATAGAATCAAGGCAATTTCATTACAAGAAAATACGATGAATCTTTACAATTGGGTCGTTTTTCAGCCCATTTCCATTAACAAATTGTAAAACAAAGAGAAAGAAGGCCCTTTAATTTACTCTTTTCTACCTTCTGTCCTTTTTCCAGTTCCCAATTTTTGCCAACCAACCATGTTTGATTTCTAACTTCTTTCTAACCGCTACTTTCATGCACACCACGTGTTCGACGAATTGCCCCCACGGAAAAAAAAAATAAATAAATAAATCATGCAATCCTTCCTACTGATTGCAATTCAAGATCTGTAAGTTAATTTTTATTAGCATCTGGGATCTGGCAATTACACTTAAGTATTAAACTTGATTGCAGGGTTAAGGTTGTGAATAAAAAGTGTTGCCAACCGAATTCTAACCTCACGCACACCAAGTGTTCGACGAATTGCCCCCAAGGAAAAAAGTCAAAAAATCATGCAATCCTTCCTACGGCTAATAACACATACTCCACCAAGAATCGGCACAGCACGGAATGCATTTTCCCTTCTCAGCACGCTGCCACAATCGGGTCCTCAGCTGACCCGATTCAACTCCGACCCGAGACCCGAACCGGGGCACAACCTGCTGACTCTGAGACTTGAGAAGCTGTTACCTGGGGATTCGGCGGTGACGGCTTTGCAAGGTTGGATAAATGATGGGTTTGCGGTGGATCGGGATATAATTGCTCGGGCTGTGAGTTCCCTCCGGCACCGCCGGCTCTACTCCCGTGCTTTACAAGTGATGGAATGGGTGATGAAAGAGAGGCCTTATCAGGTAGCAGAGCTTGACTACTTCTACCTCTTGGACTGTGCCAGTAAATGCCAGAGCATTTCGCATGCTGACAAGCTCCTCGGGACTGTACCAGGGTGCTACCAGAGCGGCGTGCTCACCCGGCTTGTGATGTCGTGCTCGGGTGAACACCGCATTGACCATACTCACGCGTTCATGCACAGAATGCGCATGATGTCCTTGCCGGTATCGCCGCATGTATATCACAAATTGGTAACCCTGCATTTGGCGCCTAGCCGTAGGAAGAGTGTACCGGGTATTCTTAAAAGGATGAAAGAGGATGTTGTTACACCTTTGACATCGACTCTCAATGTTCTTCTCAATCTTCATGCCAACTTCCATGATGTACAAGCCATGTCCGGAGTGTTCGATGAAATGCTGAAGTTGGGTGTGGAGCCCGACGAGATCACCTACTGCATCCTTGCTAAAGCCCATGCCTTGGCCCGGCTTTGCACCGTTGCAGAAAGTTATGTCAAGGATATAGAAAGGTTGAAGACGGGTAACAATTGGGGTTCATTGGATGTTCTTATCATGTTGTATGGCTGCCTTAACAAGGGTAGCGAGTTGGTTTCGACTTGGAATCTGGTACAGGCACTTCCGAATGTGGCGACAAGGAGTTATTTGTTAGCAATTGAGGCCTTCGGAAAAGTCTGGTCGGCTTCTCGTGCAGAGGAAATTTGGACCGAATTGAGAAGCTCTAGAGAGATAACTCTGACGAATGAGTTCAATTCAATGTTGTCAGTTTATTGCCGGTACGGGATCGTAGAGAAGGCGGTCGGAATTTGCGAAGAGATGGCTGCAAGTAACTGCAAACCAAACGCAATTACTTACCGTCATTTGGCACTATGCTATCTGAACGCGGGTCGGGTCGACGACGCAGTAGAGATGGTACGAATGGGGCGACGGGAACCGCTTACCAGCAACGTGATGCGGTCAGTGTCATGGCTCGAGACCACCTTGATGGTCGTTGAGATGTTCGGCTGCCTCGACAATCCGGAGTGTGCCGAGACAGTTTTCAAAGAACTGAGGAAATCAAAGTATAGCCGGCACGCATTTGTGTACAATGCACTGTTAAGAGGTTACGTTACTGCGAGGATATACGTACCGGACCTCCTGGAGAGGATGATTCTGGATGGTGCAGAGCCCGATGACGAAAGTCGTAAACTTTTGAAACTGATCAAACAGTTCAAGAAAAGCTATTGAAAAGTAATTATCAGTTTATTCCATATGTCAAAGCTCTCGCTGCGAATTTGAAACCTCCACCTCCCCCCGGGATGGTCGACAATGCACACACACAGAGACACGAACGGGGCGAGGAGCTGTTACCCCGGCACATGAACCAAATGGCATGTTCCGGTGTGCTCCCGACAAATTCAATCTCATCACTAATTCACAATTGATGCTGAGCCTAACTAATTTCCTTGAGGTTTCTTGCTTACCATTTCATGTTCATTACTTTTCTTGTCGATACTCGATATATTACCGGTTTCTGGTGCCATTGACTATACATCATACAGAATTACAGATCAAGCGCGAAGCTTTTCGAGCAAACTCGATCCTTTCTTTCGCATTGTTTTTTTTCTTTTTTTTTTATCCCTTTGTAAATTTTTGTTTCCATTGTGTTCATCCAGATTGGAGCAAAATGTTATTTCATTCTGGCAAACTAGAAGTTTTGTAATTGTTGTTGGCATTGCATTGTTACCCCAATTCCCTTTTTTATTTACCAGAATAGGGGAACAATACAGGGATAATGTTAATTTGGGACACTATTATGTAGTAATTACCAGAAAGTTTTCAATTCTGATACATCCTTACTATATATAAAAGTATATTAGAAAAAATGACATGAAAGGGGCTATCTTCCCCAAATAAGAAACCTGAGCCGATCATTTTCTTAGATAGATCAGAACCGTTGATTTACGTTAATGTCCATTGACGTTAATGTCTCAGCCCATTAAAATTTAAGGCTCATATCAATTTCCTCAATATAAGGTCCATTACATATTATCTTAAAAATTTATTATAAGAAATAACAATTTCAGCTCAAAGCAACGCGTGGGCTTTTACTCGTTCTCTAAAACATAAAAAGTTTAAAAAATGAGGTTACAGCAATTGTAAGAGACTAATATCTTCACTACTATAAATTGATATAACTGCTGAGGCAGGTCCATGCCTAGGGATAAATCATGTTTGATGTATTGAAAATAGATTTTGTTTCTTTTAATTTGAACAATGGATACTTTTTTTCTTAATAACTTTGCTCAAAAGTTGCAACAAGAAAGATATAAAACAAACCAGAGAGGGATAAGAAATAGTTTTTTTTTTTTAATTTTTAAAGTTTTTGAACATTATGCCCATATCAAACCCATAAAAGAACATGGGCATATTATGGGCATGAACATGTAATAGACAATATCTTCAAAACCCTCCTATCTTCAAGATTTCAAAGCCCAACTAATTTGTATCATCCTTTTGTTTTTTCGTATTTTTTTTGATAAAAAATATTTTTCTTTTTTCGTATTTTAGAAAATCTGCAAGGCAGCTAATATTTTGAAAATAAAAAAAAATTTTAAGCCTATTTATACATGATCCAAAAAAAAAAAATTAGCAGACATTTGGAGTATACGTATTAAATTAAATAGATAGAGCTCTCGGGTTTGTTGAAATTTATGTGCTGCTCGCAGAAATATAATGAATTTTATTTTACACGCCAAATAAATGAGAAGCAAAAACAATATATCCGAAGAATCCAATAATTTTTTTTGTAAATAAAAATAAACTTTTATCTTGTTCTAGTCCAAACTTCAAAACCAAAATTAAACGTAGAAATCTGATACACTTATCCTGTTACTCCTATACGTATATAGGTCAAACTTGGAGCTTTGTATTGGAATTATTACAAATTTCTTTTTGTGTAATTAAAAATGAAAACAGGCAAATCTATGATTACTTGATTAGCCTTTGGCAAAGCACTAGATCTAGAGGACTATTTTTTAACATCTAAAAAGCTGACATTTTACATGAATTCTGTTGTCCTGCTTGAACTGACAAACAGAAGCAGCTCCTTATTTTGAGACAAATAGCATAAATCATTATCATAAATCATCATTTATTATTTGTAATTTTTTTCAAAAAAAAAAATTTAGAATAGAGTCTATTTTTAAAAAAAAAAAAAACTGCTAATGTTAATTTTGGAAACTTTGTTATAAATTTCCAATCAATATTAATGCATCATGTTGGCTTTCAATGGATTCAGATTTCTTCGTAATTTTGCTTGCCTTTTTCATTTTTTACAATAAAGTAGGTAATTTATAATTTTTACAAAAAATAAACATTTTACCTAATATTTTTTTATTTCGGTTTTCTTAATAGCAATAAGAAGGTCTTTAATTCTTTTTTCAGTCTCCCAATCATATAACATTTCTTCAATCTGTTTCAATTTAAACAAGAGAAAAAAAAAAATGGTTTGACCACTTGAGGTTTCAAAAGTATCATCAAATTCTACATTTTCAAAGTTCTTGTTTTTCTTAATTTTAAATAGAATATGGTCTCCTGTATTATTCAGACAATCAAGCTGTCGCCTCTTGTAACAGCAGCTGCAGCTGTTTAGTTGTTTCCTTCATAATGTGGGCATGCCAACCTTTTTCTTTTCTTGGCTCAAACTTCAAACTCAAACCAATTCAATTTAACACTCAAATTTCCAATTTTAAATTCACAAACCAGCCAAAAGCCACATGGTCCCTAATCCCTAGTCCCCACCTTACCAGAAAAACAATTCATTCATAAACCAGCCAA
This sequence comes from Cyperus esculentus, assembly GCA_030179965.1. Lineage (NCBI taxonomy): Eukaryota > Viridiplantae > Streptophyta > Magnoliopsida > Poales > Cyperaceae > Cyperus > Cyperus esculentus. The sequence goes on along the minus strand of JASGLE010000003.1, from coordinate 2,394,149 downwards.
CAACATAACCTCAGAATTTGAATTTTGAACACAGGAAAAGGGAATAATAAATTAATAACATATATAATATAGAGTAATAGCTAGCAACCGCCCCTTTTATCTATCCACCGGTCCATCGTATTTTTAATGAACAAGTATCATTTTTCAGTGAACATTTATATCTTTCCGATCGACATATATCATTTTTTAGTAAACAGATATACTACGGTTTCAGTAAACATTTATGCAACTATGACAAGCACATGGGTGCACGTGAGTGTGTCAGATTGTGAGAGGGGTGGGAGGGTGGCCTACTTTATATGGTGGACTCTACATGTTTTTCTATAATATAACTGTCATCCATCCCTGTTATACTGATAAAAAAACAATTATACAAAGTAGAGGGTGCCCACTAAATCTCTGCTGAGTGCTGCCTCATGCCTTCCATGTGTGACCCACATCAAAGATGGTACCTTTTTTAAGGTAGCTTATAAGAAATCAATCTTACAATGGACTCTCTTCTCTTAAGCACAGAGAGAGAGGCACCACCAGGTTTAGCCTCACAAAGCTCCTATCAGAAGAAAACAGGAACAGGATCTGCTATTAGTATCCCTTGATCTACATATTTGAAATCAGGAAGAGGTAATTCTGGCACTTAATTCTTCTGTCAAGAATTTGTTCATTGTTAGTTGGTTCTTTAGAATCTGTTTCTTTTCAGTTAATGCTGCTATTTGTAAGCTGATTTCAGATTAGTATGTTTTTTTTATAATCAAAATTAAGATCCAGATTTGTTAATCTGAGATATGAGTTTAGTGTATTACTGAAACTCAAAGGTGGCTGCCAACATTTGCTCCACTTTGGGAATTCATATGTTCATAATTTTGGCAATTTTGGGATATCATATGTTCATAATTTGAAATGCAATTTATGAAGTGAACTGATGCAACAACTGCATCAGTTTAGTATGAGAAAAACAAGATGCCATCAATCTTGTCAGATTTGAAAACCGAATTCGAAATCATCTCTCGATGACCAAAAAAAAAAATAGTACTGATAGAATAGTCGATACACCACATATGTAATTTTGCTTGAACTTTTTGGACCAGAAGATTGTATAAAAAAATGGTTGTGCTGTTGAAAATTTTAGGACATGGCAGCAAGGGAAGAACCGCCGAGTTGGGCTGAGACATGGGGCACTGGGGGTATAGGAGACAGAAACGAGGCAACCGCCGATACGGCTCACGCAGATAAGAAAAAACACAACTCCAATGGTACGTTAGCGAATGTGAAGTCAGCGGCTTCGACTGGTCTATTCAAGGCCAAGGTAATTGCAGTTCTGGGTGCTCAGAAGATCAAGAATGGTACAGTCACTGGCATCAAATGGGTCAAGGAGAAGTACCAGAAAAAGGGTTCTGGTACTGCTGATCACAAGTAGAAGAACATATTTTTGTGGAGAGAAACATTTATGTGTTTGTTGATGAATTTGTTGAACATAAAAGAGTATGTCTTGTGATCTTGCCACTTTGATTGGTTTTGTTAATCTTTCATGATTTTGGAAAATGCAATTTTTCTAGGAGATGAGTTGTTTCTCTTCATTAAATTGGTAAAAAAAAAATAATAAGTGTACATTTTTTTGTCTGTAAATTGTATAAAAGAGAGATTATAAAATCAAAATTACTACTGTAAAGCAAAAATTCACAGAATGAGGTGCTCAAATTTTGAACCCAATAGAACAAAAAAAAATATTACATTACAGATTCTCTATCACAATTATATTACTTCAATAGTTGCATAAAATCTGCAACCTGTAACTGACGAAAACTTACATGTAATTCTGCTTCATTTGGATTTCAGAGATTCAGGTATACAATTTTGCTGTTCTCAGTTTCTTCTTTGAAATATATTTTCTCATAATAATATCCAGTTCAACCTGATTTCATTGTTTCAGTTTTACAAGTATTGTACGAATCATACAAAGACTTCTTAATCCAAACAGACTTAACAAGCAGCAGCATAATCAAAGTGCATTAATCCCACATTTGCAGATTTGCACCACATATCCAATTCAATTCATGCACATATACAACACAACAACACAACATGCAAATTAGAAAACATGATCTTATTATCAGGAAAAGACAATGAACCAATTTTGCATAAAACCAACGAGATTAAGCAGCTGTTAACATGACATAAACATGGTAAGTATTCTCCACATCTTTTAGGAAATGTAAGGAATAAACACTAGGGGGTAAGGCATACAAGTCCAGACAACCGGTGTCAGGGACTGATGAACGAATATACAATTGTTTCTGGGTTTCAAAGTAAAACAACCGACACGTCAGTTGGAGCCGCCGAAGGTGTTCTCTCCACTGTATGTCATGTAGAGGAACCCGTCTTCATCCTTGTTCTCTTCATAAATTGCTGACATCATTGCAGCTGCAAAAGAGATTTCAACACACTTAATGTCGGTATTCATTCAAGTTAGTTTTCAATCAAGTACTATGGTACAAAAAGCAAGTAACTATTCTGCATTCAGACATTGTCTGTGTCGCTTTGACCAACCAACTGTTAATTCCTACCCAGCACATTTGGAAAAACACTCAACTCGTACCAGCATGTTTGTAAAAACTCAAATTAATATCAGAATGTTTGGAGAAGCACTCAATTCAGCCTAACTTGCTCTTACTTTCTTATTAGACAAAATTGTAAAATCTGATTCCCTGAATAATAACAACATGACACTGGCTTGAGCATGTGTCGATATAAAAAGGAGATTGTTAAAATTTCAAGATTGTTAAAGATGAACTAACCAGTAGGGGGAAGAGTGTTTTTGACAAAGATAAAGATTGCCTTCTCAGCACTCAGCTTGATTCTCTTGCGCACCACATAGACAAACTGGCCCACTGTCAAATCAGCAGGTACCAGATACCTATATTGTTTTGCACAGAATTAGAACAAATACTAAATTCTTATAAAACCAAGACTCGCCTTGATTCATTGAAGAATACTTCATTACATATACTGATTACTTGGGTAATAATGAATAACTACAATTCTGTTGTCAATTTCAAATTAAGCATAGAACGCAACATCAAGATGATCAAGATGTGTATGAGATAACAAAAGAACCTACTTTTTCTTGTCGATCTCAGGGATGTCGCTCCTTTCAGCCCTCTCAACAATAACCTACGCCACAATATTATCGAAATTATTGAAACAATAATTAAGAATGTTTATGATCTCACTTCACAAATTGCTCATTAAGAAAAGAATAAGAAGTACGAACAGGAATTCTGTCGGGATACTTCTCCCTGATACGAGCGGCCTCAGCTTGCCTCTTCTCTGCAAATAGGTTTTTTTTTTTAACAATTAAGATTAAAAATACATATAAAACCAGCTAATGCGACCTTTTCTTGATCAGAGTAACTGATCCTCTCAACTCCAACCAAATTCCTAAATTTAGTACTAAAGGCAGAACAATTCTCTTGATTCCCAATTCTCAAAGACTATTTTTAAGAACTTTATAAAATTATCTTGCAATTGGAGTTCTAGGGTTTAATCAAGAAGAAATCCCCAAATACCAAGTACAAAAGTTACTAAATTTGGCTTCGAACTGCGAAACTCCGAAACCCAACAATCTCTTCACCAACAAAACCCTAATCTTTCCATCAAATTGAAACCACCAACAACCAACAAAGTATCATAATCAATAATAATTAATCAATAGATCAATCGAGTAAGTAAAAAGGGGTGCAAACCAAGGGGGTGCTCGAGCTTGAAGGAACTCTTGGCCATGGCTTCTCGACGGTTCCTGAAATTCTTCCCAAAACAAGAACTCATCATATACCACCGACCCAAAACCGATCACCAACAAACCAATCAATCAATCCATCGAATTAATTAAATTAAATTAACCAATTGATAAAAGGAAGAATAAGGAACAGTGGAAATTAAAGAACCCACAGAGAAAAGAAAAGAAGAGACTCACCGATTGAGATGGGTATCGGGATCTTGGGATTGGGAGGGAGGAGGATGAATTGTATCGCACGGAATAGGAGAAAGGGAAAAGGGGAAGAAGAAGAGGGGAGAAGAAAGAGAGGGTTTGGTTTTTGGGTGAAGGAAAGAAAAGGACGCCTTTGTTATTTATTTTGTTATATTTATTGATTGATTTATTAATTTGGTTATTTATTTAGTTATTCATTTCTCAAAAAATATTTGGTTGTTTATTTTATTTATTGATTGATTGATTTATTATTGCGGTTGCCCTTGTTATTTATTTTGTTATTTGTTGATTGATTTATTAATTTGGTTATCTATTTTATTATTTATATTTATTTCTCATAAAAAATTTTGGTTATTTATTCTATTTATTGATTATTGATTTATTATTGCGGTTTTTTTATTTATTTTAGGAGTTTGGATAATGAATATGAATCATTCTACACGGAAATAGGGTATGTTTAGATAGATGCACATGGTTCTGTACGCCCGGGTCAATTTTGTCAATTTTAAGGGTGGGTATCAAATTTGATTAGAGATCGGGGAATAAACTCCTTTTTAGGAATAAATTCTTTTTTTTATTTTAAAGATATTATAAAGACGGTTTGTAATTATAATAGCGCATTTTAGTTGAGTTTTTCATTTTTACTACCAACAAAAATAGAAATGTAGCTAAAATTATTAGAAGTTCAGAACTAATATTTTTGCATTAATTTTAATTAATTAATATGTAATGTTAGGCAAGAGTTCAAATTCGAGCTTGATTTTACTACTCTCTGAGATACCATAAATGATTAGAGGTGGCAATCAGCAATGGAGTCGGATCGGGTTTAGGTTAGTTTATAATGAGGGATTTTTGGGTTGCGGGTTTGGTCTTGTCGAATTTCAGGTGAAGTCTGCCGTTATTTTATTAGGTCGGGTCTGGTCGGTTTCAGGTCATCAGATTTAGCATTTTATCGGGTCACGAGTTGAGTCGTGTCAAGTCAGGTTCCGAGTCGAATCAAGTTTTTAGTTATCTATTCTCAGGTGGCCTCAGATGTGATATTTAATCATGTTATCGTATGTTATTTGATCATATCAAATTATAAGCTGTCCTATTTTGGGTCGTGTCAGATTTCAAGCTATCTAATTTCAGGTTGTCTCATGACTCGGGTGGATTTCATATTTGACATTTCTAATCTATACTTGTCTCAGGTTTCAGGTCAGATAAGGTTTCGGGATGCCTAATTACAATTTATGTCAAGTTTCGGGTCAGATTTCGGGTTGCCTAATTGTTGTTATATTGGGTTTCTGGTTAGATCGAGTTCGATAAGTTTGACTTCCTAAAATTTTGGATCTGGTGGATTTCATATTTGACATTTCTAATCTATACTTGTCTCAGGTTTCAAGTCAGATAAGGTTTCGGGATGCCTAATTACAATTTATGTCAAGTTTCGGGTCAGATTTCAGATTACCTAATTGTTGTTATATTGGGTTTCTGGTTAGATCGAGTTCGATAAGTTTGACTTCCTAAAATTTTGGATCTGGTTCGAATGTGAATTCAGTCAGGTTTTGCCACCTCTGTAGATGACAACCTCAAATCATTCGGTGGACCAAAAACGGACGCAAGCAATAAATAATAGTAGCAGGTCCACCGCTCGGTCGTTTGGAGTTTCAGTTTCCTGCACATCAAGAAAGCTTCATCGAACCTTCACAAGCAACGTGTGATCGCCTCCAAAGCAGTAAGTATGAATTAATTGAGCATTCGTAATTTTGTATAGCAAGCTAGAAGCATCACGGTAGCACCGTTGCACATGGCTAGCATGTTATTAGTTGGACCTTGAATTCAAGTTGGATAGCAGGTAGGGGTGCAAACAGAAGACTGTTTTCTGTTATTTCGTTCCGTTTCGTCCCAAATGAAACAGTTTTTTGTTTCGTTAAACGAAACGAAATGAGTTTTCTATTTCCATTTCGTTTTCTTTTTTTTTATTATTATTATTATAGCCCGTAGGCCGATAGGCATGCACACACCATGCACCACACCTAATTTGCCCCAACCGGGGTTCGATCCCAAGTCTCCACATAAGGAGTCAATGCCACTACCAACTGAGCTATACTCTGGTGGGCTTCGTTTTGTATTTTTACAGAAAAATACTACTGTTAAACGATTATTTTCGTTCTTTCGTTTCGTTTCGTTTCGTCCTAAACGAAACGAATTTTTGTTTCTTTTTGAACGTTATGCACCCCTAATAACAGGATCCTTTTATTCAAATTTGGGCCGTTAGATCAAAATCAACGGATGGGATTAATTATAAAAAAATCTCTTATAATCTTTATTGAACCAATCGGATCCGTCCATTTTGATCTAACGGTCTATAGTGGACAAATAGAGTCCTATTATTCTCAAAGAATAACAACAGATTCAGACTCATTGGACCTTTACCGGAAATCTTTTCCCAAAAATTAGTATTTTCTAAGTAACCTCATTTTGGAAAAGAAGTATTCTTTAATCAGAAATATTCATCTTTAAACATAAGCAATTTAAAATTTATCATAGGTTTGTAAATTCAACCAACCAAGCAACATAAAATTAACTTGAGCACGTCTGTTTGGTACTCATGCTGTCATGCACGCAACAGCAGCTGCACAAGATCATAATACGTTACGGTGAAGTCTTCTTAAGAGTTTATAAATGATAATTAAACAAGAAATATTCTTTCTTAGATTCCTTCATGCTACTCAATTAAATTAATGTCATTATTATTCATATTTTTATTACTAGTAGAGAGCACATGCCTTGCTTTAGGTTGGAATTATTATATCTTATAATAAATGGCCGAAGCTTATCCCTTGTGAAAAAACTAATATGGGCCTTAAATTTTAATGGGCCGAGACATTAATGTACGTCAATAGTGGTGATCAATCTAAATAAATAATCAACGGCTGAGATTTCTTCTTTGGAGAAGATAAAACTTTCATGATAAAAAATTTAATCTCTTTTTATTAAGAGTAAGGATAAGGATTTAAGAGTGCATTGACTTCTTAAAAAGGTCGGGTGAGCAATCTTCTTTGTTCTGATGGTGTGTCTTTTTCTCTTTTCTAAAACATGCAATAATTAATTAATTAAGAGGCCTTATTAATTAATTGATTGATTGATTATATTTTGTACAATTTTTATATTTATTTAATCTACGTGCAATGTCTTGGGCACCGACACAATTTTGAGTCCGTATCTAACTCAAATTTTGAGTTACTGCGTGGACAAATCACGGCCGATCATTTCTGATATCGGTCAAGGTTTAGATTCACGGGGTCTTCATTATTAGAGTCCGGGTAGGTAACTCAAATATAACTCAATATTTGAGTTACTGCACAGGATCTCAATTCCACAATTTCGGTTTTGATTCCTCAAATTTCGAATAAACATTTTTGTCAATTTGATCCTGCATATTTTTAAGTACATAAAGAGTTAAACTCGCCAAACCTTGAAGACCTTAAGTTTGTACTAGCTTCACTCGGCAAAAAATTTATCTATTTAAGGCTATTATTCTTTACAAAACGCATTGTCCAGTAAAAAATGGTTTATGACTAATAATTTGGAACAAAAGATGGTTAGTGAATAGTGACTAATAATTTAGAAAAATGTTCCTTTACATGTAACCTGAAATATTTATCTACCATAGTCAATTTACAGGCCAATAACTAACTCAAGGCCCATATTTTTATTGGAGCTGTAAATTTAAATGACACACTGAAATTTTAGCCCATTTAAATTGAAGTTATCTGGGCTTCATTATATTATTGGGCTTTAAAGAAACCTCTTCAATTTTTTTTTTCTAACGAAGCAAACAAGCAATGAAAACTCAGGTTTTCACTTTTCAAGTTGCATCAAAAAAAGCTCCTCAAAAAAAAAAAAGTTTGGATTAAAAAAATATAGGGTCTGTTTGGCAAATCAAGGAACAACACTAGAATAGTGCTATCCAATTAGTAAAAATAAATTAGTAATTGTTGGAAATGTGAAAAAAATAGTGATATTTAGAGCTATTCAGATAGTGAAAATATTGTTTGGCAAATGCCAATTGGAATATATAGTAATTAATTTGCTATTCGGAGACGGGTGAATAGCTATTCGGTGGGTTGGCTCGAATAACAGTATAGTTTTTTTAGAAGCTATTCGGAGACGGGTGAATAGTGTATGATGTGTTTGGCATCCCATTTCAACTTGAATAGACTATTCTATTCAGAATTTGAGGTGCCAAACACACCCTATGAGCAACGTCATCCGTGTGGGAAGTCGCAGGTACGAAACCTGGTTGGAAGTTTCCTTACAGACATCTAAATTTGAGTGGCTTGACCCTCGTCATTATCTCAAAAAATATCAGATGTTTTTTTATCTCAAAAAAAAATATAGAGAAAAAAAAAATGATTGGCTGCTCCAGCCTCCAAGGGAGAGAATCAGAGAAGAGAACAAACAAAGAAACGTTTCTCAAAAAAAAAAAAAAAAAAGGAACAAACAAACAAAGAAAGAGCAAAAAAAGAGAAGAAGTAGTATAAGAAAAGGTAAATTCAGAACCGTACAGTCTCAGTGATGCACTGATAGTCTGAGACTGAAACAGAGGGATTGGACACACTTTCTATCTGACAGTTCTTTCTTGGCACTTTCCAGCCTTTCTTTCTTTCTTTCTTTCTTTCTTTCTTAGCCTTATCCGCAGCAAGACAGAAGATAAAGATAGATTCAAGAGTGGTGCTTGTACAGGTGTAAGTAACCCAGGGATACAAAGCAGTGAAGCACTCACAACATTAGTTCATTAATTAATTAATCATTAGCTAGCTAGGTTAATCCATCTGGCAAAAAGATTTATCCGGATGTCATAACAAATTGACAATTAACTAAGCATATCCGGGGTAAATATTCCAAACTTATCTTGAGTGATATATTGAGTGAGGCTATTGCGCTTTGCAAAACGCAGCGGCTGGTACGCTTCGGCCTCATAACTGCTCAATCATAGTTCGAATGACCAATCCAAATTGCTCACCATAATCCTCATATTGAAATCTAGTTGTGTACCAAAATTTTTTATTTTTAGAGTTTTATAACTATTTTTTTAATTTTTGAAAAATGACCCATTTTATATACAAAATTTTGTGCATTTTCTATACAATTTTAAAATATCCAAAAAAATAGTTAGAAAACTCTAAAAATGGAAAAATTCGGTAATCTACAAGATTTCAATATGTAAATTGTGTTGGACGACTTGGATTGTCCATTCGAACTACGAATTTGAAATAAAAGACTGAAACGCACTACCTCACTGCGCTTTGCAAAGCGTAGTCTCACTCGTAATATATTATTTTTTGTTCTTTTTGGTTTAAACGGTCCATAATTAATTTCATGTCAAGTTTAGTTTAATTTGTCATCTAGGAGCACACTATGCTAGATTGCACGGTTCATAATTACATTTTAAAATCCACTCTTTTTCACGCATCTCTAAATTAAATGATGCTCTGATTGTTTGAACTATGAAACTTAATTAATCGGTACATGCTTTATTATACATCCAATAAATTAACATTAGATCCAATTATTTTATTTATTAACACCTGTTCAAATTGAGTAATGTTAAAGAAAATTTTTAAAATAAGTCACTGTCAAATGATGACTGATAACAAAATGAGGAAAGATCTATCCATTAACCATGGTTATTTTAACAATCTTGACAATGACACTTTTTTACAAATTTATAAAAAACACCTTAAAAATATAAAAAAGTTTACGGAAGTATTGCTGAACTTGTAGATTGATTATGTTTCCAATTATATTCAATCTAAGAGATGCTTGTTAGCTCTTCAAAGATCTGCTAAAAAATAACCGTTGAAAAACATACAAAATTTTGATAAGTAATTGATTATATTCAGTTTAAGCGATGTTCAAATTGATTAAAATTTGAAACACTATCAATCTATAAATTAAGTAATTATACATCTATGAACCATTTTTCATTTTTAAGATTTTTTATGAATTTTTACAAATTTTTAAAATGTCTCATCGTAAAAATTTTCAAAACAACCATCGTCAAGAATCCCTCCTCTAACATAATATATAACTGCCATTGTATATTGATATCATATATCTCAATAGGGATGTTAGCTAGATCCGTAATCCATTAACAACGATGCAATCAAATCTTCTGTTCAACCTAGGTAAGGAATCTAGGGTTTATTATATTGATTAGTTCTTACAATTATCTGCTTTTTTTTTTTTTTTGAGTGAAATTATCTGCATAAACGTATTATTTTCCTCGAACAAAGAACTAACGTCATCCTATATAACCTATGGATTACGACTTCATAAACAGTAAATTTATATTTTTCTGTTCCAATTTCCTTAAAATTATATTTTCATTTGACTTTTGACATGATTGCTAAATAATAAATTAATGTTAACAACCACACGCACAGTCATCGGTGTTTTATTGTCATTATTAATTAACACTTAACTAAACTATTTTTTAACTTTTTTTAACTTTGCCACAAAAAAAATATTTATAAACAATAATAAAAGTTATATGCAAAAAAATTATAAACACGTACATCAAAATGTTTCTCAAAAGATGCTAAATTAATCAATAATAATTTGTTGCATAAAATTTTCATATATATAATTTCCATAAATAAATTTTTATAAAATTTTTATATACAAAAATAAATATCTAATGCCTCATGCACATCAGACATATTTAAGGAACTTGCAATTGTCATGGCAACAAATTTTGAAACCCAGAGTATATATATCGTACGTGACACAAAAAAATACTAAGGATGCATAAGAGTCGGAATCAGCTGCGATCTAAATCCGATCGCAGGTTCCTGCGATCCAAATTCAACGGCTTGAATTACCTCACCCCCTTAAAAAGCCACAATTATCGGATCTTGTTTTGGTTCGCAGCAGATACGGACTCGGATGCATAACTCCACAAGTCAAACAAATTACTAGGGCCTTGTTTGGTACGGGGATAAAGTGGAAATAAATTGAGAGATAGTTTATCACTACTCTCACATGGGATAAGCTATCTCCAAATTTATCTCCAACTTATCCATATACCAAACACAGCCTAGGGGTGTAAGTTTAATCCGTTCAACCTGCATGCTGAACCCGACTGACCCGACCCGAAAAATAACGGATTTTGATTATCGTTGGTTAGGTACAGATTGAATTTTGAGCAACTCGATAATTAAAGTCTGGTTACAGATTTTATAAAATATATTGGGTAAAAACCCGACCCGACCAATTTGTTTAGATTTTTTAAAATAATTTATATCATTCTAAATAAAGTCACAATATCTTTATACAAATATAATGACTTTTCATTATACTTAAAATTTTTAATTGAAACTAATTTTATTTTACTTTTAATTAGTGTATATTGAATTTTTTTGTTGTATTTTTTTTCATCATAACTAATTTTCACTTATATTTTTTTTTTTGACAATTAATATCTTAAATTGAAACCCGCGAAACCCGATCACCAAAGTTGAGACCCGAATTAAACAATTTTTATTATTTGTTGATTAGTTATAGATTGAAATTCGTGCAACCTGACTATAATAATTTAGATTGCCAATCCATACAAAACCCGACCAACCCAACCCGTTTGCACCCATATTAAAATTACCAACAATTGTCATAAAATTATTTTTTGTACTACATGTACTACATACAGTACAACGAGTTGATGATGCTGATGCTAACACTAAATTTCAGGTAAATTGGATAAGTGTGTTATAAAAGTTTTAATTACTGCAGTTTGTGAAATCACTAACTTTCGATTTTATATATGAGGAGGGATCCATTGACAATTCTTAACTTGACAATCTTGACAATTTTATATTTCAAAAATTTGTAAAAAAATCATAAAAATTATCAAAAGTAGAAAAAAGTTCACGGAATTATTTTTTGACTTATAGATTGATTATGTTTCCGATTATATTTAATTTAAATTATATTTGATAGCCTTTCAAAGATCCGTTAAATTACAACCGTTAAAAAAATACACAAAATTTTGATAAGACATCAAACGATGTTCAAATTGATTGTAATTTGGAACACTGTCGATCTACAAGTTAACTAATGCATCCATAAGTCTTTTTTCAATTTTAAGATTTTTTATAATTTTTTATAAATTTTTAAAATGTGCTATTGTTAAGATTGTCAAAGTTAGCATTGTCCAGGGATTCCTCCTCTTTATATATATGGAAACCCCCATTCTTCTGATTTCTTCTGCCATCTCTTTCAATCTTCCATCCAATCTGATAATGTACAGCCAATATTGGTGTTCCCAAAAGGCGCCTGTTTTCTCAAAACCACAGGCAGATCACTGGAACAGATAAAAAGATGAAGGAAAAGATCTTGCGTCCATACATGGACTGTCCATAGAATCACATATATGACATAAGTTGTTATATTAGAGTTTACATAAGTCCCATTTGTCATACAACTTTGTGACTTCTATGGATTTTTCATATACAGACGGTAGGTATGACTCAAAGATAAATCAGTACTCAGTTATTTATGAATTGTTAAAAACTTCTGTTTTGACATATTATTCTATTAAATTTTGCACATTTGGATTCTGGAAGGTAGCCAATGTTGTCAATAAATAATAATAAAGTGTAACTATGTTACACCTTTGGATTTTCGGTGTAACAAAGTTGCCTCTGAATTAAAATCTGAACAAATACTTTATGAAGTATATATCACAATTAAACTCTCAACAGTTAATCAATTATCTAGCTAGAACTTAATTTTAATGTGTGAAATAGCCAATATATTATGAATTCCCATTTTCTATTATTTAAACAACTTTGTAGCACTTTTTTGTATTAATCTTTTGGCGAGTAAATCCACTGTGCTCCTAACTAAAAAATTATACTAAACTATCACGAAATTTTGATTTATGCTTCTCATTAAATTCTTTATATTAAAATCTCTTAGGAGTTGGACACAAAAAATTTTCATTTTTTGAGTTTTTTAAGTATTTGTTTTGAATTTCTTAAAGATGGCATAATTTTATACATTATTTTGTGGACTTCCTAAAAAATTCCAAAACATATACTTAACAAACCCAAAAATAATTTTTTTGGTATCCTAGGAGATTTTGATATAAAGAATTTAATAAGAACTATAAATCAAAATTTAGTGATGGTTTAGTATGGTTTTTGAGTTAGGAGGACGGGAGGCTAGATTTACTTTTTTTTTTTTCTTTTTTTTGGAATGGCTAGATTAACTCATCTTTTGGCTATTAAATTTATCCACACCTACGGATTATTCCTCAAAAAAAAAAAAACATTTATCCGTGTGCAGTGGTTGCGGTAGGGTAGAACATACTGGGTGACATGAACCCACCACCCAAGCACAATAAATGCACAAAAGCCTACAAACAGCGTACAGCCTCATACAGTCATACATTAAATTAAACGCACCAATCTTCATCTTTCACTTTCATATATGCTGATGCTGGTGTAACCAAGACATCAAAGTGTGTTAGTTAAATATTAACTACTTGAGTATCCTCTCGGATGTTCCCCCAATTGTAGAAGATACAATTTCATAAAATTTGCACTTCAGGAGCTATTAAAATTTAAATCGGGTGTTGTTAATTTCTGTGATCACATGCACCCAAACAATTTTAATGGTTACATATGAACTTAATATTGGATAATATTTATTTATAACCGTCAGATTAAAAAGAAACTTTATATAGTGAGATCATTAATTGAAGTAACATTCTTTAAACAAACCAAAAAAATTTTGATGGTGTTCTTATTTTATTTTGTTATTGTTTTTTGATGGAGACATCTCTCTTCTTATTCTTTCATAAACAAGTAAAATATATAATTGCAATTGCTTGAATTTTGCATTGTCACTGATTACTGATAAACAGTATGCTAAAGATCACATATATAATAGTTTGTAACTAAACTCCAACTTGACGAATTAATGATGTTCTTACCTTCACTACCTTCCACTGAGTGGGGTTCCGTTGTTTGGCGACATTTTGTTTGTGGGTCCTTAAAAATAGTTTTAGCCCATGATTAGCTAGTGCAACAACTACCTCAACAATCTATACTCCATAAAGAGTGGTAGTTCTCCAAGCACATCAACTATGTCACATCATCAATGTTATTTACCATTGATTTTGTTTGAATTTTTTCATCTTCTTTGATCCAATGGCTTGCATTTTTTTTCTCTCCTCTTATTAAATAAGATAAGTATGATAAGTCAAAAATAAAATTTAACACTTAAAATAATATTCCTACTTCCCTGTGAACCCTACCGGTATCTAGCATCCAAGTCCAAGTTGGCAGTGTAATCACTAGTGTCATTTAGACACTCTCTTATACCTATCGACATATTAAATTACCCATTCTGGCCTTATATGAAACAGGTATGCCAAGTGGAATTCAGAGTACGATTGTATAGGACTGCTTTCAAGATAGCGAGCAAGACCTACTCTCTTGGAATGGGGCTAGTCAAAAGAAGACACCTTGATAAGGATTTGCTAAAAATTTAACACTTAAAATGATCCAACAATATTTATTGTTATTATTATAAAATTATTATATTATTATTTCACATCAAAAGATTTAAAAAATTATATTCAAATTTTGTTTAATATGAATATAAAATTATATTCAAATTTTGTTTAATATGAATATAAAATTATATTCAAATTTTGTTTAATATGAATATAAAATTTGACCCCTTAACCAAAAAAAAAAAAAGTTTGGGTGCCCCATTTTCCACCTTGTACATGAAGTTGTAAAAAAAGCAACTATAAAGCGCAAATAACACACAACAAACACAAAACTACAAATTAATTACATGTTCATATCAGTAAAATTTTAACCCAAGCATGTATAGAATTTGTGTTTGAAGAATCAGCTTTTGGTCTAGTGGCTAAGGGCAATGCACTCTATGTAGGAGATTGTGGGTTCCCAACTCAAATGGAGTCTTTTATAGACATTTAAATTTAAGTTACTTGATTCTCATCTTTATTAAAAAAAAAATTGTATTTGAGTTTTGGCGTTGTCTTCAAAATTCCAAACACAAGTATCTTAAGTTAATACTCTCTATAATTTTCTCCTTGAACTTCGTTGTGTCAACAAATGAGTGGAAACAATAAAAATATGTATCATTTCATCCAATAGAGTGATGGTGAACCATCCAATAAGAAGAGTAATATATATATATATACCACATTGTCCAATTGAAGGG
The DNA here is from genome assembly GCA_030179965.1 of Cyperus esculentus. Lineage (NCBI taxonomy): Eukaryota > Viridiplantae > Streptophyta > Magnoliopsida > Poales > Cyperaceae > Cyperus > Cyperus esculentus. Next base: position 2,378,914 of record JASGLE010000003.1, on the reverse strand, counting down.
CATTGGATCTTTAATGGACCAATTAATATATATACTTTTGCACAATCAAGATATATAGTTAACGAGTAGCTAGGCATGCATCATTAACAGAAGTAATCCGAAACCCTAGAAAATATATAATGCACTCAAATCCAAATTCATAGCTGGCTTTATTAGTACTTGGAAAACAGGTAGAGTCTACGTATAAAGTAAGTCACCCATCTATGACCACCTCTCTCTTACAATTTGACACATCCACATGTACTTACGTGCTTTTCACAGTTGCATAAATATTTACTGAAAACTGTAGTGTATCTGTTTACTAGAAAATGATATAATTGATCGGAAAAATATAAATGTTTAATAAAAAAAATGATATTTGTTCATCCAAAATACAGTGGACCAGTAAATAGACAAAAGGGGTGGTCGCTACCTACGACTCCACTTGTTTATAAGTGCTATAACACTGCATATATAATTATATATTACTGTAGCATATATTTTTAGGTGCTATAAATTATTGGATGGATAAGATGAAGGGTTATCTATATAGCTTGTTTGCTGTTGGTTTTTCAGAGAGGAGGGGAGAGCCTGAAATAATGAGAAGGCAGGTGCACATGGGCAGACAAGATCTACTATGCCCACGTACAGCCCAGACTTTAGCTATCTCATGATTAAATTCCTGATATAGGAGCTTCTCTGTTTTTTTAGGGAGGGATCACTGGAAAAAAAAATAGCCAATCATTAATTTTTACAATAATAAAATAATTTTCAGAAAAGATTTATAAAAAAATGTTAACATTAATAAATTCACTTTTTTTTTTGTAAATTTAATTTTAAGATTTTGGTCTACAATTTATTTGGAGTTGGATTGTTGAACTTTTGAAAATAACCATTGTCAAGAGATCACTTTTTTATTTTTTTTAATTTGTATGTTTTATATTTTTTTCAACCAAATTTTTGTGTATATTTCCTTTCTTTTAATTTGTATGTTTTTATATATTTTTTTCAACCAAAATTATTTGTATATTTCTTTTCTTTTAATTTGTATGTTTTATATTTTTGAAACAAAATTATTTGTATATTTCCTTTGCTGATTAATTAGATGCGGTCATAATTAATAATGTGCAACCAACCATAAGGGTCCATATCACGTTGACTGATGTTGACACTTGTATAAATTGGCACTTTAGCACTGCACATATATATAGCTGGCAAACAAAATTTAGAGTTTGTTTAGAAATATATATTGTTCATTAACCTTGCATATGGTTAAGAACCAAATTAAGAACAGAGCCAAGAAACTTAGCATATTAATGAAATTAACATGGAATTAGTATACAATTAAAAGACAACAATTAAATTAAACCAATTAATATATAGGATCAACAAACATTCTAGCTAATTAATTAACCAGAGATAGAGATATTGTGATATATTTACTCATCATCATCATGCATCATCATAATCAAATTAACATACATTACAAAAGATAAAACACATGCATAACAATGACAACATTGCACCTAACTAACTAATTAACTAGGTAATAATCACTCTCATAACCACAAAATCTCAGTGCTTAAACAAACAGCGCACTGAAGCATACCAATTTCCTAATGCTACTCACTACTCACTAACAGCAATCTTCTAACAAACAGAGGCAAAAGGGAAATTAAAAAAAAGTTCCAAAAGGGCATCAAATTAACAAAAAAACAATACACACTTAACCTAATTTATATATATAATTAAGTGGCATGCAAAATACTGATATCTGCTTAATTACTTCAGGGCCCAACAAAAAATCATTGGCTAAATAATTGGATTTAGGTTTACTCCAGAAACCCAGTTTTTGTGAGCACAGAATGCCTTACTCTACTGAGGTCTCTCCCTTTCAGGGTTCTTCCAGCCCCTTCACACACAGAGAATGAAGAGATGTTGCTCTTTGCCATTTTCCTTGCCAGCCATTCATGCGGCGGCATCCTGTCTTCCAACTCCTCCTCCTCCTCGACCGAGCCATTGTCGTCGGAAACGGGTGTTGCTGCGTAGTTCTTGTTCTGGTATATCTTGGACCAGTCAGGGATGTTGACTGGCGCAGATTGCCTCATTGCCTTGCTAATGCCGCCGCTCGGCGCCTTTCGTATTGCCTTCGGTGAGGAGGAGGTGGACGAAGAAGGCGACGACATGACGGCCTTGTTCTTGTGCTTTTTCGTACTCTTCGGGCTGATCTTGTACTCTCTTTCGCCTCCGAAAGAGCCCCAAATCTCCTCCTCATCAAAGTCACCATCTGCCATTGCAAGTAGCTAGTTATTTCAGTTAATTGTGAGGAAATTAAAGAAAAGTGTTCTGCTTTTCAAGAGAGGTCTCAGACTTCAGATCAGGAGAATGGATGTTATTTTTTTAGGAGCATATGATATGGACACCTAGCTAGTTAATTGTATTGGTGATGCATGATGCATATATAGATAACACTATACATGTTGTTAGCTTTCTTGTGATGGAGATAAATGAGACCTCCTTTATAGAAACCCCACAAGCCATTAATTTATATATTTATATTATATATAAATATATCAATTTGATTAAATATATATACCTATCTCATCATCAATTTCTTCACAAAAGATAAATTCTTTTTTATACTCTGAAAAGTTTCATAAGGTATATATAATTGAGACAAAGGAAAAATCAAGACAATATGTACTGCTCTAAACTCCAGAGACAAATTAAGCTAAAAAACAACGATATGTATCAATGATTAATTGTTGATCTATAAAGAAGGAATAGAGATTACACATCATGCATGTACAATTAATAGGTGCAAATTAATGATTTTATTTACACAACATGACATTTTTCACTGTATCTAGCAGATCGATAATTAATTAATGAGGTATGAACACTTTAATGTAAATCTCTCTTGATTAAATGCCTCCCGTTAGTACACCATATTGTATATAAGATATGAACACTCCAATGTAATAAATATGAACACTCCAATGTAATAAATATGAACACCCGACAATACATTGTATGAACACTCAAGTTAGACCAATCCTAACAGAATCATTCACCAAAACGTGGAATCTTGGATAATCCACGCAAAATCTTTGATGCGTAGGTATAAACACTAAGTACATCGACTATAGCACTTCATCGTGGGAGGTATGAACATCCCGATGAATAGGTAGAATACCAGATTTGTGCAGACAGTTATTTATCATAACATTATGATATAACAAATTTGACTATTAAGTGGTAAAACTTGACTTTTAAGCTTTGCTCTAGTAAAGTCAGGGGAGAGGGAAGGAAAGAGATGGAAGAAAAAGGTGCAATTTTACCCTCCAAATTGGAGGGTAACAAAATTGTATAATTTAAATAGAACTTATTCTCCTCTCTCCTCTCTCCTCTCTTTTCTTCTTTTATGGGTGTCCTTCTTCTACCCTCCATGATTTGATGTTACGAAGCAAGTAAACAAAGTTGGACAAGTCCGGTTTGCCGTCCCTGATCCCCTCTCCCTCCCTCTACCCTCTTGTGGAGCAAAGAGTTAGAGTCAAAATAAATATGTAATTAGTAAAAATCTGAATCTTAAACTAGAATCTTAATAAAATTTTGGTAAAGGACATTTAAGGGGGGCAAGAAGATATTCTCTAGCTTAATTAATTATGCTTTATTGCGAGTAAATCTATCGTGAGCGTACCTTCAAGAACATATGAAATCAACTCTAAATTTCGATTTATATGGCTCAATAAACTCTTTATATCAAAATCTTATAAGATACAAAAATTTTCTATTTTAAAAAATTGTTAAGTATATATGAGATTTTTTAAAAGTGATACATAAAACTAGATTATTATTTATTACTATTGTATGATCATTTTTAAAAGATCTCAAACAAACACTTAAAAATTTTCAAAAATAAATTTTTTTTTGTATCATATTAGATGTTGAATTTTGATTAAAAAATTTCGAGTCATGTAAATCGAAAATTATAAGTAAAATTTGATATGTTTTTAAAGGTGCACTTACACCGTGCTCCAGAAGAGAGTAGAGAAGGGTAGAGAACGGAAGGGTAGGGTAGAGGCTCGTGTGACCGCCCTGACCGAGCCGTGTTACCTGCTCCAGTACACAAAAAATCGGAAGGGAACGGATGGAACAGGAGGGGAGACGAGGGTAGCGACGCACGAAAATAACACTTCTGTACCCTCCAATCTCTACACCCCGATTTTGAGGGGTAGACTTGGACTGAACCATACCCTCTCTTTCCCTACTGTTCCATCCCTCACCGGTTTCTGGAGCACAGTGTTAGGAGTACGCTCAATTTACTCAAAGTACTGCCATGATTGTTATATTGACCTCTATTATTTTGAGTGCTAAATTGATACATATATAGTGGATTCAGTGCCATAACATTTATTATCCTGAACTATATATGTACAACTGGTACAATAGAGGAATTATTAGTTTTCTGTACCCTATTTCTCTATTCATGATAGTATCTGATGCTTCTGCTGTGGTGCCATGAATAAATACTTGACCAATGCGCTTCCTTCACAATGAATGAAGGGGGTATGAAGGGGGTGTCTGAGTTGGGTAATTTGTACGAATGTTTAATGCTTATAATTTTGATTCCAGAATAAATTGCTTTCGATTACGTACCAACAGTCATCTATTATTATTATATATAGAAGAATTATGATTTTATATTCATAAAAAAAAAGAGTATAATTAGTTTTGCTTTGGAGAAGGGAGGTTATTGATTATTTCCGTATAATAGAAGTTAGGTGCGTCCGATTCTGCTGTTATTCTTCGGCGATAACAGGACCCTGTTATCCCGACGGTGACCGTCGGATCAACACTGAACGGTTCAGATTCAGTGCAAAGTTCGGTTTTTGAAGTAAAAAAGAGTTTTTCCGAACAGATCCCATCCGTCCATTTTAATTCGACGATGCCGATCGGAAAAGCAGGACCCTGTTATCTGAGGGAAGGATAACAGGCGGAATTGAATTCGAGGTTAGGTTAAATATGTGAAATTCAATCTGTAAATTGTAAGGTTGACATGTTAATTAATTATGGAAATGTATAAGAAAATATTTTTATTATATTAATAAGAGACAACAATCAATGTACTAATCCGTATGGGTGTTCACTGTTGAACTACAGCTTATCCAACGTTTCTCCTCTCCTCTTCCTACCATCGGATCCCTCTTAATTTTTTCCCCTTTTCCTTGTTCTTCACTCCCATCCGTTGTTCCATCTCTTCGTTGTCTCTGGGACCTGCTCCCTCTTTGTATTATTCTGCCTGTGTGCTCCGCGTTTATATATGTATGAGTTTAATTTCATGGAAATAAGAGCATTAGTAAATAGTATATTATTTGAGTTATGCTACACTACGCCAACTTTTTATATATTATGGAAACAAAAATGGTTGGAGCATTTTGGGCCATATGATCAATGAAGTTTTTCAATTTATATTAAGAAATTCAGTACTAAATTATAGTTGATGGACCATGTATGCTTTCTATTTCTTATTAGTGATTACGCGGCTAAGAAAGTTTCAATTTTTTTTTATCAAACAAAACTTGCTGTAATGCATAGCAAAACTTATTTATCTTTATCATTGATGATTCAATTAACCAAAGTTATTTTACAAAAGCGATTCTTATCACCTACTAAGTCTTGTGAATATTTACTAAAGATGAGCATCACTTCCACACTCAAAGTTTCAAGTCAAAGATGGTAGCCTTAAAAATACACTAAATTATTGTGATGTATATAAGAGAGAAGAAATTATAGTTGGATGATATATCACAACTAGAGAACTACAATCCTCTATTTTATTGTTAGCCACGGAGTAGTATAAAGTACAAGATCTTTCATTTTTTTTCATTTTTTTTCTACGATAAAGATAATAATCAGGCCACTCACACTTAATTTTCTATAAAAGACCACTCTATCTTTCGAAAGAAAAAAAATCTTTGTATACATAAAACCAACTAAATTAACTCTCCACACTATATTTTTGCCGATTTTTTTAATAATAATTAAATAAATAATCTGAATTAAATATTTAGGTAAATAATATCTGAAATTCGGGATTAGGAAGATTACTATTCAAATCCGCGTCCTATACCAATAATTTGCGCGTGCTGACTTTTTTTATCTTTTTTACGGATTGCATTTTGAATCAGTGACCCATCTCTTGGGACTCGTTTCTGAAATGCAACCCAATCTTTGGGTCACTGATTAGAAATGCAACCGTTCTTTTGAAAGGGTTGCGTATTTGACTAGTATCCCTTCTTATGGATTGCGGATTGAATTAGTGTCTCATATCACTATATAAGAGTTCCCATACCAACCGTTCGTTTGGGATTCGTATCATATCCGCGTCCATATAAAAAAAAAAATCCGAATCTCTGATATTTTTTTTGTCTCTTTTTGACTTTTTGTGGTATGGGACGCGGATTTGAATAGTAATCTTACTAAATCCCGAATTTCAGATATTATTTACCTAAATATTTAATTCGGATTATTTATTTAATTATTATTAAAAATCGGATATTTTTGCATTCTCATGTAGGGATATCAAGGGTAGGGATCCTATGATAATTACTGCATATTTTATAAATTTTGATAATGTGTTTTTTCAAGGAATTAAGAAAAATATATAAAAACTGTTCATGTTTTAAATTTTATGTTTATGCAAATGTTGTGAAACTTGTAGCTTGATTATGTTTTAAATTTCAAGAAATTTGGATCATTTGATATTCAATCAAAAATTGTTTAAATTAGAACTGTTAAAGTTCCTGCAAACTTTTGATAAGCTATCAAATAATGTTAGAATATGGCCCGAATTGTTTTATATCCTGTTGGATTTGTAGTTTGTTCATTTTATATTTGTATTATGTAAGAGACAATATGACAGAGAGAGAATTAGTTTTACTAGAAATTTGTGTTCTCCTCTTTGCTCTCCTTCATCAAAACCCTAGGTCGACTTCCAAATTAAATGAAATTTACTCTATAAATTTAAGATTGTATTTATAATTTTTTTCTATTTGAATTTATTTTAATTCCAATTGTCAAATATGGTCAATATATGTACTGTGAATTGATCCTTTGTATCAATTACTTGCAACCAAGCCATTCAAAAAAGAGGAGAGATCCCTTGACAATGCTAACTTTGACAATCTTAACAATAGAACATTTTAAAAATTTATAATAATTCATAAAAAATCTTAAAATTGAAAAAAGACTTATGAATGTATTAGTTAACTTGTAGATCGATAGTATTCCAAATTCAATCAATTTGAACATCGTTTGATAGCTTATCAAAATTTTGTATATTTTTTAACAGTCGTAATTTAACGGATCTTTGAAAGACTATCAAATATAACTTAAATTAAATATAATCGGAAACATAATTAATCTACAAGTCAAGAATAATTCCGTGAACTTTTTTCTATTTTTAAGAATTTATATGATTTTTTACAAATTTTTGAAATATCAAATTTGGCAAGATTGTCAAGTTAAAAATTATCAATAGATCCCTCCTCTTAAAAAATACAACGTATATATATCTATTGATATTCCTCATTGTTTTATTTATTTATTTATTTAGGAGAGGAATATTCCTCACTGCGACTATGACATAAATAAATGTGAACATTGAATGACCAACAAAGAAAAACCAAATAATGTTTCTACTTGCTGGCTACATGGGCACCTGGCCGAAGCGTGAATGTCCTCTAACGGACGACCTTTAGATTATAGGGGGGTTTTTGAGATTGTAGTTAGCACGAATCTTAAAGTGATCGGACGGCTCACCTACTGCGCCGTAAGTTACTGCGCAGTAGGTGATAGCAATTGCTGGCGGAAAGATACAGGAAAGGAGGCAGTGCAAGTACCAGTCGGGGAGCTGTTTGCAAGTTGCAACACTATTACAAGGGCAGAAACACTATTGCAACTTTGCAAGGCCAGAAACCGAGAATTTGAGGTGCCAGAGACGTGGAGAGAGTGATGGATAGGTGATCACTGATCACTGATCAGGGTGTCATGAAAAGAAAAGAAAGAAATGAAAGTCTCAGCAGAAGAGGCAAAAGCAGAGCAGGGGATTGGTGCAACTGAGATGCAAACGTCCGGAACCGGTATTCGTACCCTGAGACATGGATAAATGCCAAGGGGAAAAAGATCGCATCTTTTGTGAACCCAACAAGCTTAAGCACACTTGAGTGACTTGACACTTCCACAGTGGATGATGGAATATTGGAACCCATTTTGCCAGACTGCATAGTCCATAGGCTAATTTTGTTTAACCATTTTAGGCATGTTATGTTTCAGCTCTACAAATCCACATTCTCCCAAGTGAAAGTGAACCCCATTTAATTTGAGACCGTTTAAGATGGATTAATTGGTTAGAAAAGTAGCAATTTTATATATTGGTCATAAATGCATAATTATAATTTGTATCTATATTTATTTTCATTATTTACCGAAAATTTTAAGCAATAAAGTACCAATTAATGATGTTATGACTTAAAGATATTAGACTTCAAGAGAGAAATTTCTTTTAGCTTGTTTAGAAATACCTCCTCAAGCCTACTTAATCTCGTCGAACAACGTCTCCTCAAGAAATTAAGATCAATGCCTCATCCTTAAGCTGAAATCTTAATCCATATACCCCGTTCCTCAACGGTTAACAACTGAGGAGGCTCCTCAAGACCCAAAAAGTGGATTATTTTGGACTATTTCACCCCAACTACTAGCCTCCTCAAGGCTGATTGAAATACTTTATTATTTTATTATGATACGTCCTATGTTACATGGTATACAGGCCGTACGGGGTATAGTGAATACTGTAGGATAGTGTGTGTGTGTGTGTGTGTGTGTGTGTGTAAATGCGTATGTCTAATGAATGAGATCCGAACTCTCCTTTCTTTGCTATAACTGCTTATATAGGACTTGAAAGGGGGTAACGTATAGAGCGTGTGGCAAATGGGTGGTCCATGCGTATAAAGGGTAGGCCTGTACATGGGTGACGCGTGTCGACCATGCAGAGGTGCTCTTGACTCGGGCCTTTTGGGCTGACCGAGGTGCCGGCTATTCAGGATGTCTTCGCCCGGTGGGTTGATAGGTGCATGCCCGGCCTTTTGGGCCTTATTGAGCCTATATGTTTTATGGGTGTTTGATGCACCGCATTTATATCTGCATATTATTAGACTTCCACCTATATTTTGACTAAAAATTTCTAAGTTCATGTGCATTTAGTTAGTTATTTGTCTAGAATCCAGTTACTACTTCGTTTTGGTCCTATTTTCAGGAAAATGGAGCTTTTGGAGCTATTTGGACTAAATTTGGAGCAATGAGCAAAAATAGGCGAAAGAACACACAGAAGACCACTATTTGCGGACCGTAATCTCGAGTGTGCGGTCCGCAATCAGAGCAAATCTGGAGCATCTAAATTTGGTCGAGCACAAATGCTAAATATGGCAACCGACGTGCTATTTCTGGTATCTGCGGACCGCACTAACGCAAACTTAGGCCGCAAGAAAGCTAAAATAGACTGGGACACCTATTTTCGGGGCACTCGCTTCTTTTAGGCAATCTCTTTTGGGATTTCCTTTAATTTCGCCCCAAGAAACCATAGTTAGGTTGCTTATTTCTGGGGAATGTCCTTGCCTATATAATGATCATATCTTGAGAGGTTCTAGTGAAGTCATGTCATGTTATGTTAAGTTAGAGTTAGTCCAAGTCATAGTTTAGTTTAGTTTAGTTTAGAGAGTTGACAAGAAGAGGGAAATTACTTAGAGAAGATCGGAACGCTGTAAAACTTCAACGAATCAATCTAATTGGTGTTTTCTTTCTCTCTTATTTTCTTTAATCATGTTTACTTTTGTCATGTCTGAGTAATCGCATTTGTTCTTAGGGTTTAGGATGATGTTTGTTTGTATGGATTGATTGTTTACTTGTTTAGACTTAAGATATCTTCAATTTGCTTGCGCTTACTTATAATTGTGCCTTGAATTGTTTCTTGATTGTTTGATAAGAACATGTAGATTGTGATCAGATCTAGTTGGCATAATAACGTCATCTGATCAAGAATTGGTACTTGTGCTAATTGGGTAGATAACTTGTTATCCAAGAGTACCCGAGAGGAGAAATTGCGGTTATAACGAGAGTTAAACCAAACCCTAGAATAAAAGTGAATTGAGCTTAGGATTATATGGAATTAAACTTAAGTTTAGCAATAATCTTTAGGATTAGATGAATTGAACTTAGGTTTACCGATAATCATTTGAATTTCTAATTGAGCTAAAATTGTTATTTAGGATTAGAAGAATTGAATTTAGGTTTATGGATAATCTTTGGGATTAGATGAATTAAACTTAGTTTAGGATTAGATAATTCTTGTAATTGCTTAGGTTTGATTAGGAATTGATAACTTGAGTCAAAACACCCAAAACATAACCAAAACAGTTCTCTGTCAGTCACTTGTGGCCCATAAGTGACAGTTGCCGGCCCACAAGCAGGTGATTGATAGAGGTATCCTACTCTCGGACAGTTACTGGCGATCCGCAGTTAACCCCTGCGGACCAATTAAACTGGTAGCCGAAAGAGATGTATATTCTGTACCCCTTGTGACCCGCAAGAGACATCTTGCGGTCCGTAAACAATTGATCCAGATAGCAAACTGATTCTGAAAACCCTGGGAATGCTTGTCTAGCATCTGTTTAGAGTCTTTATTTGCTGTTAATTACTTTTTAGCATCTGTTAATTGCTTAGGAACCAATATCAAACAAAACCCCCCCACTTTTATACTAAAAATACCAAAAACATTCTCTTTAGGATTAGAATAGATTTTAGAGCATAGTTTAGATTTAATTCCGTCCCTGTGGATTCGATCCCGACTATACTGCATTAGATCGTACGCTTGCGATCGAGGGCATTATTTAGGGTATTAAAAGCCTATATACTTCGCAGAGGTCAGTGTTGACTCTTGAAGTCATGACCCTATCATATTGTTTTTTTTTTATTCACATTGATCCTATGATCTTAATCCTTCTAGCTGTCTAACATGGGCTCCTCAATAATAATCAAGTTCTTAATTCATAACGACTTAATCCATAGTGCCGAACATGCTATTTGAGTTCTAGTGTAGTAAGGATTTAAAGGCATGACCACTCCTGAGTCGCTTCAAAAATTTTGGCTAATTTCATATCTTTGAATAATTATTTTCTAATTTAGAATGTTAGGAAGAAGTTGTAGATAACATGTATAATTTTCTTATAATTTTTATTAATACAATCAAAACATGATATTGATTTAATTTCTCGACCGGATTATTCATTCATTCATTCGAAATACAAACTATTTGAAGCCAATTAAAATATGTTGGTAAAATTGGTATTTAGAAGTCACAACTTTTTTTATGCTAATAGGATAAAAAATAACAGTATGCCCTTATTCTTATCATACACTCTTTTCCTAAAGAGGAGGGATCCATTGACAATGCTTATTTTAACAATTTTGACAATGAGAGTTTTTAAGAAACTATACAAATTCATAAAAAACTTAAAATATGAAAAATGGCTCATGGATGTATTACTTCACTTATATAGATTGATAGTGTTTTAAATTTCAATCAATTTAGGAAATCTTTAAAAAACAAACAAACGTCGTTTAAATTGAATATAATCAGAAACATAATTAATCTATAAGCTAAGCAATATTTTGGTAAATTTTTTTCTATTTTTAAGATTTTTTAATAAAATTCTAAGATAGTGTTATTGTTATGATAATTATTGTCAATAGATTCCTCCTCTTTTCCATATGCAATACAAGTAGTAGGCCTTTCCACCTACTCTGGAAAAAAAATTATATGTGCACTTCCTATTTAATTACTTGCGCAATAAAAATTATCTCTGTTGTGGTGATTTATTAATTAATAAATTTTGGTAAAGCTATAAGCTCACAGAGTGTACGTACCTCCAAAAAATATGTCAAATCACTACCAAATTTCTTTCTACAAAGAAATGGAATGAGCTAAATGAAATTACTATTTAAAAAAAGAAAAATCACTACTTAATTTATGTCTCAATAAATTATTTATATCTCATATGGTTTTGATATAAATAATTTTTGAACTATAAAATTGAAATTTGAAGACAATTGATATATTTTTGAAGACGGGCTTGTAAGGATTCCACTGAGTTCGGGTGGTTTTGCTCAATAAATTTTACTATGCGACTATGCATGATGGCCATGTTTGGATAAACGAAGCATTTGAAGAATGATTTTCTAAAGAGGAGAGATCCCATTCACAATGATTACATTGACAATTTTGATAATTAAGATTTTTAAAAATAATAAAAAATCTTAAAAAATGAAAAATGTTTTGTAGATACATTATTTGACTTATAGATTGGTGATGTTTCAAATTTCAATCAATTTGAATATTGTTTGATGCCTTATCAAAATTTATGCATTTTGTAATAGTTGTAATTTAATGGGTCATTAAAAGAGCTATCAAATGTCGCTTAAATTGAATATAATCGGAAACAAAATCAATTTATAAATTAAGCAATACTTCCTTAAACTTTTTTTATCCTAAAGATTTTTTATGTTTTTTTTATAAAGTTTTGAAAATACTATTGTCAATGTCATCAAAAAATAACCATTATGAATGGATCTCTCTTTTTCTAAAAAAAAACTATTATTGGGAGGTTTTCGTGTTGTAGGTTGTAGGCTTGTAGCTGTTGTTCTTTTTTTTTTTTTTTTAAATGCTTGTAGGTTGTAGGCATGTAGCTGTTGTTCTTTTCATAATTTCATTTATCTACAAAGCTGATTTCTTTCTTTTGGTGATGCATCCCAGTCCTTGTAAAGGTAAACAGTGCGTCGTCAGAGTCTCAGGTGTTATGGGGAAATGGCGAACGGATGAAGACGTTACAATGAGGAATTCAAAAAAAAAAGAAAAGACGTTACAATGCAACGTGGCGCCATCTCCTTGATCTCCAGAAAAGTTCTCCAAACATATCTGTACTTATAAAGAGGAGTAGATTTTTAAGCACCTCAACTATGCCACATCATCACTATTATTAACCATTGATTTTATTTGAAACTCTTGATCTACTTTGATCCAATGACTTGTATTTTTTTTCTCTCCTCATTAAATAAGATAAATGTGGCATGTCTAAAACAAAATTTAACCTTAAAATGGTCCAACATTTATATATGTTCTTATTTATAAATTATTGTATTATTATTATTTACTTACATAAATTTTATTTTCAATTTTGTTTAATATAAATATTTAAAATTTTATAAAATTCTTAGTTATTTATTTGATACCACATTTCGGGGCGAAGCCCGAGTTACAAATACCGTGTTATTAAGCTCACAGAGGTTGAGCTTAACACAATAAACATATCAAATCATATCTAAATTTTGACTTATATGCTCAATAAATTATTTATATCAAAATTTTAATATCAATTTATAATTAGAATGTTGAATATTTAGGATGTTAATTAAGTTGAATATTTTAGTACGTTAAGTTGAATAATTAGTTTTTTTTCATTTAATTACAATATATATTAAGTTGAGTAAGTATTTATATTATTATTCAACTTATAAGTTGATTTTAGGTTGAATAATTAGATGTTAAGTTGAATAATTAGTACGTTTAGTTAGATAGTTAGTTCGTTTGACCAAGTCAAACTATATGGTATTCCAATGGTATCTATATATCTAGACCCCTTTGATATTAGAGTTTATCAAGCCAGAGAAATTAAAATTGGATATGGTTTGATATGCCTTTTGTGCTAAGCTCACGGATGACTTCTGTAAACTTAAGAACACTGTAGTTTAACCGCTCAAGTAAAGATATTGTTATCACAATTTTATGTACTAAAATAAGAAAAAAAAAACTGCCGAGTTTGAGATGCAAAGTCGCAGCAATATGTGGGTTAGGGGTGTAAACGAATCGAACCGAATCGAGCTCAGGGTGTGAGGTATTCGGTTCGATTTGTTATCGAGCCGAGCCAGCTCGAAATTGCAAGGCAGATTCGAGCTGAGTTGCAGAGTTCGAATTCGATTCGGTATAAATCTAGCCAGCTCGGTTCGATTCGTCAAAGCTTGAAGGTTGCAGTTGAGGATGAGGAGAGGGCAGTGGTGACGATGAAGAGAGGAGAAAATACTAGGCGAGGGGGCTAGGGGAGACCAAGAAAGGCTGACTATTGGCCGCTGGCATCGGGTTGGCACCACTGTTGCTGGCCAGGAAAGATGGAGAAACAATTTCGAATGAAGTGCACCATTGACAGATAAGAGGAAGAAAGGTCTTGGACTCTTGGGTTCTTTTTTTTTGTCTGCACCTGTGAGAAGTGGGAATTCACATCACCTGCGGTACTTCACCGCATGAAGTGCCCGTATGATTCAATTTTAAAGGAGCCCGGTGATTCTAATCCCACACCGTCTCAACTGCCCCTGACCGTTTTACTTATCCAACGGTTGAGATTTGTCGGGTAGTTACTGCACGGCGTGCGGTACCGCAGAGGATACGCACCCGAGAAGTGGGAGGCCCTTTTGTCTGCATCTGTGGGAAATGGGAAGCTACTAAGGAGGAAATTAAACAATGCCTTGATCAACGGTTCAAAATGTTTGGAGATTCGAGCCAAATTTGGCTCGCAAGCTGTTTCGAACGAGCTGGCCTCAGCTCGAATTCGATTTGTTTAACTTCGAATCGAGCCGGCTCGGTTCGAAATTATTTCGAACTAATATCGAATCGAATTAATTACGAACTTTTTTCGAATCGAACTCGAGCGAATTACGAATATTTTTGTCAGCCCTAATGTGGGTTGATGACCTTTTTGTACATAAAATCCTATCAATTTAAGATGAAAATTAACGGTTCATACTTCACACCAAAAAATAATGCCAGTTTTTCAGTAAAAGACTCCCAACTTTTTTATTAAATTATCCGATTAATTAAGCTTCTAATAAGATAAATTAACTTAGAGGAGGGATCCAATGACACCCAAAAATTTGACACGACTCTTACACTAAATCATATAAATTTATAAAAAATCTTAAAAATAAAAAATCTTTTATAAACATATTCATTTACTTATAGATCGACCGTGTTTCAAATTTCATTCAATTTGAGTGTCATTTGATACTCCATCAACGACCATCAATTTTATATAGTAATTACAACGGTTTAAATTTAATAATTCTTGATGGAGTATCAAATGACACTCAAATTGAATGAAACTTGAAACACGATCGATCTATAAGTAAATGAATATGTTTATAAAAGATTTTCTATTTTTCAGATTTTTTATAAATTTATATGATTTAGTGTAAGACTTGTGTCAAAATATAAATGTGTCATTGAATCCCTCCTCATTAACTTAACGCTAGTCTCCAAATCTGAATGAATTTTTCTAAACAATATTCACTTTTTGCATCCAACAACTGATCAATATTGTCATCATGATTCAAAACGAATCAAAAGATGTCGACATCTGAACCACACTGCGCACAAACTTCAGTTTTTAAATTTTAAATTGCTTTATTTATCTATTTATTTATTGAATGACAGATTGCTTTATACATGTGGCGTCACCCAATTAGAATTGGGCCAAATTTATCCATAATAAAGGGATTAATGCGTGTTTTACTTTAATTAAGTGACATAGTACATATAATTATCACCTAATTAAACCTTCGGGATGAGAAACATTACAGTGAATTATGAGTCAAATGGATCATGCATATCATCATCAATTATTCTGCTAACTATTAATGGATATTATTATACTGTCATTTTCCTCAATCCAGAAAAAGCTACTGTTGCACCTCACGTAATTTTCTGTTCATAATATTTGTCTTCTTGAAGAAACAATCACAATTTGAACTTTAAAAATTTCAAAATTATGGTTTTAATTAAGTCTTCAGAATTTTAGATTTATTATAATCACCGGAACGAGACCTTCAGAACGTTTAAAGACTGTATTGTTCAAAATCCGGTTGGGATCATTTAAATTTGAGTAGTTTCACCCTCATCTTTAAATTATCTCGAAAAAAATATATTGTATAATTTGAAATGATGCCATTCTAGGATAGAGAAATCTTTGAGGACAAAAAGCAAATTCAACGAGATACAACTACAGAGAAGACACTCAATTCACACTGTAGAAACGAGAAGATGAACTCAACTCAGAGGAGATACACTCAACTCAAAATGACAATTTCATAACAATAATCTAGTGCTTATAAAAAAAATAATATTGTGCTTCCAATGATAGAGTTAAGAGTTCGGTTTCATATATAGCCGTACAAACAATTTGAAAGTTCTCTAAACATAAACACTAATTAAGACAAAATTAAGTATTACCTAGAACCATCAAAACGTCTTGATAGAAACACACAAAGACTTTTAGAAACCAATAAAATATAACCTATAGAAATACTAAACACAATCGATTAACTTAAATACTGCAAGAATGACCACGCTGTATTAAATCACCATTTTGACACGGATGTCTTTCCGATTCCGAGAAAACCCAAAACATAAAAATTGTAGTCCATTACTCTATCTTTCTACATAATTTTGAATCCCCTCATGTTTCGGGTCTGTATTGAGAAAATTATGGCCGAATACTACAAAGTGTCAATCTGTTCCAGAAAACGTCTAGTTACTTAGACCATGAATTGGCCCAGTCCAAAACCATATTATCCCTGATGTAATATGCATGATGCAAACTTTAACTGTAAGGTAAGCACTTGAGACAAAAACACGTTGGTCCCTTTAAAATTTGCAAACTCGTCAATATTTCATATGAATAAATTAAAACTAGTGATTATTGTCTTGATGTTGCCATTAGAATAATCTAGCAGCAGAAGATATAGGTGTTTATTTATTGGAAAAGTTCTTTTGATGTTTCCGGAAGTATTCCCAAAAACAAATAAATAAAAAGACTACAGCAAAGTATGGTAGTCAAAAGGTTTTTAAAAAAGGATTAGGCCCGTATTTATATTTCAATTCAAAAAAAAAAAAGGATTAGGCCCGTATGTATATAACTAGGTGCAACATGGATTTAGTATTTTCAAGCTTTCAAAATATATATTGTTCGTAGCTTGGGCCGAATACTATCTAAAATATACTAGAAACTCCTAGTGTCATATTTAGGCCCAAAGTAATTGTTGTTCTTAGTGGATTAGACCCAAATAAATACATTTGGGCCCATAGAAGAAGGAATTGCCTGCTATGATTACAAGAAGGAATTTTTTGTTTTGCACGAATATAAAACACTGAACAAGAACGACAACGGATTTTCTGTGCTTCACATTTGACTTTTTTTTGACAGAAATCTATATTGTGATTTTTCTAATATCTTAAAGTTTCTTCCCAATTACTGAATTATTCACATAATAATTCAGAAACTTTATTTGGGATCCTCCGTGAGACCGTGACAGAAAATTTATCAGGAATTGAATTGAAATTTGAATATATTTTTTTTTTTTTGGTTTTTTGGGAGCTCGATTTCCCCTCATTTTTTTTTTCGGCTTTCTTAAATTTTACTTGGAAAGAGATATACTATTACTTCAGTTGGATTAGAGAATGGCATTACTTCTTTTTTTTTTATTTAATTGCAAAAATGGCTCATATATTACTTACACAATACATGCAATTGATTATATATTATTATGTATTGATATTTTTTCTAGAGATAATGTACATACTAATAGTAAATATTTTTATGAACCGTAATAAAACAAAGTAGTACTATAATTGTATGTACATTATTATGTTTGCATGTAAGAGTAACTTTTATCACATTTTAATGAATTTTATGGCACTATTATGTGCTTCTTCCTTCTTGTACGTAAGTAGTCCAAATTATCTTTCTTAATAATTCATATAAAATTTCTTAATTCTGTTTCAATGAAACAGGTGGAGAAAATCCACCTTTTTCAAATAAAAAAAAAATTCATATAAAATAATTGTCAATAAATCCTAATTTCATGATCTAGTAATTGTTATTCCTTATCTTCTCGCCATTATACGCTAGCATTATTTTGTTTAGCTTTCGGCTTCTAATTAGAAACAGGTAAGCCAGAGCTTTTATGGGGTAATTTTTTAATATAAAAAATAAAAAAAATCTTATTTTTAATTTTTGAAATTATAAAAACTTATTTCTGAAAAATAGTAAAATCGGGTTCCCAGAACCCGGCCAGCCTTTTTCTAGCCGTTTTCTGGGAACCCGGCCATCAAAAAAACTTATTTTTTTTTCTTTGATATTTTTTCCAGATAAATCTTGTTGTTAGCTTTCCGTAGCTACGAAATTTGCTCCGATCGGAGTTTCCTATCAAAAGTTATGCCCGTTTGAATGTTGAGTGCCCGAAATATAGAATAAGATTCAGTATAAAATTCAGAAGAAAATACATGGAAAGCTAACAACGAGAAACCCAACTTTTATAGGGTGCGTTTGGATGGTGCAAGGAGTAGTTCAATATTAGTGATATTTGGGTTAGTGATTGAGAGTAGTGTGAGGTTAGTGCTAACTCGGAAAACGTGTAAGTAAAACTAATATTTTACTATTCCGGTTAGTAAAATGTTGTTTGGATAGTAACTTTAGAGTAGTGATGAGAAAAATGAATAACTTAATGATAATTAGAAAAATGACAACATTTAAGATTTGTTATACTAACCTCAAAATAGCACTAACCTAAGCAATCCAAACACACCCATACTGTTTTTTGCATGATAATTAGAAAAATGATATAAATAAATAACTTAAATTTATTACATGATAATTATGGCCGTTTGAATAATGAGTACCCAAAATTTAGGATACGACTCAGTATAAAATTCAGTACGAAATTAGTACATGACTCGTATTTACATAATAAATTTTTAGTATTTCCTAAAGCTTTTTGCTTATTTCAAATAAATTTAAGATTTGTTCTTTATATTTTTTCTAATATTGTTTGTGATATTTAATATTTATTTATAATATTATTCATTGAAAACTGCAATGCATTTTGTTCTGAATTTTATATTGAATCTTATCCTATATTTCGGGCACTCAACATTCAAACGGACATAACTTTTGATAGGAAACTCCGATCGGAGCAAACTTCGCGGCTACAGAAAGCTAACAACAAGATCTATCTGGAAAAAATATCAAAGAAAAAAAAATAAGTTTTTTTGATGGCCGGGTTCCCAGAAAACGGCCAGCTTTTTTCTGGCCGGGTTCCCAGAAAACAGCCAGAAAAAGGCTGGCCGGGTTCTGGGAACCCGATTTTACTATTTTTCAAAATAAGTTGTTATTATTTCGAAAATTAAAAATAAGATTTTTTTATTTTTTATATTAAAAAATTACCCGCTTTTATGAGCGTGTAAAATTAATACTAATAATTTAACAGCGACTTGAATTAGACCATATACATTCAATCTGAACTGCTTTAGAAAAATGTATAAATCTCCTTATTATATATTGTACTAAACTACTATAGCTAGACTTATATATCATCAGCAGGATTAGTTGCTTGCTTGTAAGCTTTGTATTCCGAAAGGCTCCAACTTATATATTGTAATTAGGCTGTGCTTGTTTGGTAGCAAGTCCCATGAATTAGTGGGCCTCCCTAAAATAGCAAGTATTTCTGTTGATTCCATGCAATTGCTATCCATGCATGTGATGGTCTTGTATTTGTTGACAAATTAATTAATAACCTCTATATATTTATATATTATATATATATATGCCTCTTTTATATATTCTGGAATTTGGAATTATTTAAAAAATGGCATTAAGTACTAGCTACATTAATCCTTATATAAAACTGCCTGGTCTTACATAAAATAATTAGTACATTTTAATCTCAGATAAAATTTATTAAAGTAAACCAAATTAGGTTGTTGGTTTTGGTGTTGATGCATGCTAGATTGTCGGTGCAATCATTCATCAAATATATAGTCACATCCAATTAATTTGTATATATCCTTGTTGCTTAATAGAATAATGATATATGCATATGCAATTAATATATATATTGCTACAAATTGTGCCAAGGAAAATCTAAAACTGTTCATTTTGAAGTACAAAATCTGATTAATAGAAGTACCAAGAAAAAGGGTACATAATAATACACACATAGGGTTTCTTCTTGCAAACAAAAAAAAAGAGTGGCACACAATGGGGACCCAGTGGGGTAGAAGTTGGGGAATCATAACAGTTTTTGTGACAAAATTCTCCTCACTGTGCCTGTGACGTCAGCATGACGTCGGACTCATAGCTGGCACACATGCCAAAAAGCAATGCAATGGATGAAGATTGAAGAATAATGAAGGTACATAATTAAACGTATAATATGATAACAAATTAAAGAATTCAATCGTCAACCATCAAAATGTGCCATATATATATATGTACTTAACTAAGTAACAATATACAATTCATGATCATATATTCTTTTTTTAGATAAAGAAGAGGATGAAGCACTCAAATTTAAATATAATAGATTTTCTATCTGGATTTCGAACCTGCGACCTCCCACATGGAGAGCGTTACTTTTAGTCACTAGACCAAAGACTGGTTCTTTACAATTCATATATTCATCACGTACATTGCAATCCTCAAAATGTAACAGAAAACCAAATTAATTTGTTTATTAATTTGGGGCATGGATTATTTAAGAGTTGGAGGGGTCAGTACTCAGTAGTTTAATCATAAATACAGGTAGCTACAACTATTAATTAGTTCAAACACAATTAGCAGTTTCATCTGAAATAACAAATTTTGAGGCAAAACTGGAACACAATTAATTAGATCAAACCAGGTGGGAATATATACACATCACTTGTATATATGGTAACTTATATATATGTATGTTGCGTTCACTCCATTGCATATATACTCTACCAATAATATATATTCATGAAATAACAAACTTTATATATGATCTAATCCAATGAGCTGCGTTATAATATACTAGTAAAGAGCCCACGCGTTGCTTTGAGCTGAAATTGTTATTTCTTATAATAAATTTTTAAGATAATATATAATGGGTCAAGGAAATTGATATGGACCTTAAATTTTAATGGGTTGAGACATTAACGTCAACGGACATTAACATAAATCAACGGTTCTAATCTATCCAAAAAAATAATCAACGACTCAGGTTTCTTATTTGGGGAAGATAACCCTTTCATGTCATTTTTTCTAATATGCTTTTATATATAGTTAGGATATATATTTACAAGTTATATAAGTTATTATTATATGAAAGTGTATTGTATTGATTGATTGGCTGTGTGTTGTTTTGTGTGTGTGATTTAGCATACCACCAACAAAGAATGCACCTACTGTGGTCCATTAGGGGCTTTTTTAAGATTTTCTCCTTCAAAAGCCAGTTCATGAGGATGGTGAGAGCCATCTCCTAACCCAACCACCACTCAAAGGGTGTGTGCTTATGTGTGTGTGTGCTTGTGTGTGTGTGTACATATATATTGCAACTCCTAAAAGAAACCCCATTCAATTCTACTCTATGCATACATACAGATCAGTTCTGATCAATGCTATGTTGCGCATTGCGCTGTACCGGCGTCCCGTTCGACACGTTTGTCGTGTCGACTGCTGAAAATTCTCAAAGATGGCTTGGATAAAACTGTCATTGGAAGAAGTTTGTAATTTCAAATGACAATGAAAATTATGAAACCCGTTTGTTTTGAAGTTTTGTAGGGTTTTGTTACAGTTTGTGTTGTGTTTAGAGGATCAGAACTGATGGTTAGAGTTCTTTCTCTTTCCAATATTCCACCATCCATGTGGGTGGGTTAGGCCTACATTGGACCCTACTATTTATTTCCACTCTATAATAACATAACATAA
Organism: Cyperus esculentus; assembly: GCA_030179965.1. Classification (NCBI taxonomy): domain Eukaryota; kingdom Viridiplantae; phylum Streptophyta; class Magnoliopsida; order Poales; family Cyperaceae; genus Cyperus; species Cyperus esculentus. The sequence continues at coordinate 2,357,048 of JASGLE010000003.1, read as the reverse complement.
GTTACATAACATATAATATAAGAGTAATTAATACCTAGCGTACATAGAAAAACTGTCCATAGTGTCCATAGGTTACATTTCGGGATGCATCTGTTATATTCCGTACACCTCCATAGATGTATGGACAGTTTTTCAATGGACGCAAGATGTTTCTCTTAATGAGTATAACATAACATAACATACAAATTGTATAGAATAGAATGCAATGGAATGCAACTCTTCCCCTCTTCACTCCAACTGACGCTTCAAAAATCTCTTTATTCCTCCAATTATTATGATTCTCTTCTCTGTTTATGCAAGATTCATTGCGTAACCTTGAATCGGCAAGGCTTTAATTTTCTTTTCTATAACGGAACAAATGTTGTTCATTATGCAATGTCATGTGCTACATTTCTAGATTTGACACAGCTATATATATATATTCTCATTCTCATTTTCATTTGCATTTGCATTTTCACTTACAAGGAAAATACACACTAATTGCACTATAATTATTTATAACAAGAAATTGAGCAATACAGAGAGAGTGACAAACAAGAGAACCAATAGTTAGAATCAAACAGTATACATGGGGTCCTATATATACCTATACATACATATATCAGCTTATATATATATACTCTTAAATTATTCCTTTTGGTAAATTGAATGGTGTGTTAATATATATATATATATAGACCCTCAATGAAGAATGATATGCTATATATAATTTACAATTAATATATAATTCACATTTTTTTCTGGTTGGAATGTATCTTTTGCTTCCTAACTCCCTCTATTTTTTTTTCTGAAATTGATCACTAGCTGCACAATGCATGCTAAGAAAATAAAGGAGACCTGTGAGGGATTCCCTTTCTTCGCCGAGATCGCAGCCGCAACGACACTGACTTCACATTGTTTGCTGCGCTCGACCCGTCTAGGAACTCGACGAACTCGGTTCTCGTCGTCCTCGTGTTCTCCCCCTCGGCTCGGCTGTTCTCGCTGTTCCAATCCCTTTCGTGCAGCACAAACGTCGCATCACCATTACTCTTGATTCTAGCTAGCTGCATTATTGGAAAAACTTTATACAATTTAATTATGAGCCAATAAATGAAACAGTTCAGTGATAATGCTTGAAATAATGTTACTAGAACCGGTTTAAATTAAAAAAAAATGAAAATGGGGATTAAATGAAGAGAATTAAAGCAAATATTTCAAATAGTTAATTGGCTGCAATATCAAACAATGACAAGGAATTAAGTAATTGAGATCATTCTGAAATTGACAATGGCAAAGAGAATGGCTTGCCTTGCATCCAATGGAGCAAAATCTGAATTCGTTCAGGAGCGAACGCGAGCAGACCTCGCAGAAGAACGGGGATGCGGCGGCTTTGCCTGCTGCTGCACCGACTCCTCTCGGCTGGGGTCGTTCGTTCAGAAAGAACACATTTGCACTGTTTATGACATAGGTGTGAACTCCCTTCACGTCGATCAGGCCCTCCATCTCCGACACCCGCACCACCTCGTGGTACGACGACCGCCTAATCTACACGAACAATACCAAGATACACAAAATGAAAAAAGAAAAGGCTAAAATTGAAGCGAGCCAAGAAAAATTTTAGAGCCAAGAAATTAACTTCGAAATGTCATTAAATGGAAATCGAATGCAGGCATTCTAGACACAAAACCTGTATGACGCGGTGGTCGGAGTGGTTCTCCGTCCGACAGTACATGCAGAATGCGGAGGAATGGTCGAAGCAGTCGGCGCAGAACATGTTGCACTCGTTCCTTGGCAATTCGCGGTGCCCGGGACAATGCGTGAAGAACCGGGTCTTGAGCATGGGCTCGAGCCACGGGGGCGAGAGCGCCGCCAACCTCTCCATTCCGTCCGAAAACTATATCTACCACAAGTTAATTACCAACAACCCACAACAAGGATGATTTGATTCCTCAATTGAAGAGGAAGAGGAGGAGGAGGAGGAGGAAATAGGCGTGAGAATTGTGTTGTTGGTGTGTTGTTCTTGATTTGTTTATGTGACTTATTGTGAGTATGTGTGAGTATTAATTTGGTGTTCTTTTCTTTGGTTTGGTTCCCATTCCAAAGGCTCCATCCAACTCCAAGTGGGCTTTATTATTCCCCTTTCCTTCTACAAATGTATGTGTCACTCTAGTTAACAACTTAACATCTGCTCAAGCAATCACCATGCTTAATTAATTAATTGCGCTGGCCACAATAGCATTAATAAATCATGATTAGTTTTTTTGTTAGAAAAAGTCTGATTTTGGTCCCAGAACTATTGCATTTGATTCAAATTGGTCCTTCAACTATTTTTTGGTTCAAATTGGTCTCTGAACTATTGTGTTTGGTTCAAATTGGTCCTTCAATTTTTTTTTGTAGCTCTAATTGGTTCCTGAACTATATAGTTTGGTTCACATTACTCCCCATTTTACTTCCTTTTATGCTAACTAACATAGTTTAGAAACTAATTTTGGTATCTATTAGTATAAATGAAAATAATTGGAAGGGGCAATATGAACCAAACTAAACAGTTTAGGGATTTGAAAAAAATAGTTCAAAGACCAATTTGAACCAAATGTAATAGTTTAGGAACCAATTTGAACAAAGAAATAGTTTAGGAACCAATTTGAACCAAATGCAATAGTTCAGGATTAAAATTGAACTTTCCTCTTTTTTCTTTTATGACTTGACTTAGGAGATAATATATAGTGTCTGCTTGAATTATGATCAATTGTCAACTGAATTTCTTCTACAAGAGTCTGTTTAATTAATTAACATGGTTGAGCTTTTCTCGTTCCCATGGATTAAAAAAGTTTAACTAACATGGTTGAATTTTTAATAATTTTTATTTATACAATCAATCTTTGATGTTTAAAAATAATTTTTGGGCTATTGTGTAATGACATGTGCTTTCTACAAGATTTTAAATTGTCCATCTCAAATTGACATGTTGCAAATGAATGATCATAAAAAGACAAATTGTATATAAATTATATAATAATTGTTACCCTAATTAATTCAATATCTTTCATACTTTAATTAAGAAAAATGAAAATAATGGATTTGCATAAAAAAATAAAACAGAATTGTTTATTGTTTTTTTTTTTATTTACGTTTAACAGAAATATAAATGCACAAATTATACATTAAGAAATTGAAAGAAAGAAGGATTGCTTCCAAAAAGAAAAGGAAAGAGGTGAATGAAAATCACTTTTTTTCAAAAAAAAAAAAAAAGAAATTGAAAGAAGGCGAGCAATTTTGTTCAGGTCTGACCGCGCGAACGGGTATAGGCTTTTAAACCTCTATAAACGACTCGATCGCAAGCGTACAATCTCGTTGAGTATTTGAGGGTCGAATCCTCAGGGACGGAGTTAACACCAGATTTTACTTTACTCTACTTCTAAACCCTAAGAGAATTTGGATTAAAGAGGGAATTGTTGGGGGGTTTTAACAGGGTTGGTTGACAAGTAAGTAAAATAGGACTAAAACAAGTAAATAACTGAAAAGACAATTAATTAAAGGCGTTCTCAGGGTTGGCAGAATCAGATTGGTCTCGGATTGACTGCCTGCGTTCCGCAAGATATCTCTTGCGGACCGCAGGAGGTGGTTAATTTAGCAGTTATAGAACTGTCTGCGGATCACAAGTGTCCCTGTAACCATCAGGCGATCCACAACTACTGTCTTACACTCCTGGTAACTAACTGTGGACCGCAAGAAGAAGAACCGAGAGCAGTTTTGGTTTTGGTTGTGTTTCGACCGATGTCATCGATTCCTATCAATTCAGTTCTGGTACAATTACAACAATTCTCACTGTTGGTCCTAATAACAGTTCTAAACTGAATCAAAATCCGTAGAATACGATATAAACTACGATCATGTCACTATGGTTCTATGGTCCGGTTTAAGGTTAATCAAACCGCAGTTTCGCCTAACGGGTACTTTCGGATACAATATCAACCAAGGCTGTGCAAACAATCAAATTTGGTCAAAAGATACTACATTAACCAACTAGGTCTGGCCACAACCTACAGGTTTATCAATCGAATCAAACAGAATGCAAACACGTTAAAAAGCAAATCTCAAGTGATCATGAAAACGACATAAATCCAAACATACAGTCAATCTGTCGACACAATCATCATCATTCAAACCCTAAGAACATTAAACAACTACTCACTCATCACACAAACAGAAAAGAAAAACAAAGAAGAAGAATTCATTGTGTAAAGAAACCGAAGAGGATGTCGGGGTTGACACGATCGTCGCGTGAGAAGGCGTTCTCTCGAATCTCCTCCGCCGGGCGATGAATCGGCCAAAACCTCTTCCTCTCTGCCTCTGGACACTCTGAACCGAAGGGGTGTGAGAATGAAAATGAGTCAAAACGTCGATGCAACCGTCCAGGGCGCTGGTCCCTTTAAATAGCAGCCTGGCCATAACTCCCTGCGGTCCGCAAGAACAGTGTTGCGGTCCGCAGGACGAAGGGAAATGGCGGTTTTTGCTGCTCTGAAAGTTTCTGGCGCCCTTTGGATGGTTGAACATGCTCTAACCGACGTCTGCTGGCGCAGGAAGTGACTTGCGGTCAGCAGGAAGCCGAATCCAGTCCTGCCTTGCCATCTAAAGCTCCAAATCGCGTCTAATTGGCTCCAAAAGCCTGATAAACCTGAAATATAGACAAGACTAGACAAGTAACTGGAATCGAGACATATTCCTAACTAAATGCATGCAAACTCAGGATTTTCAGACCTAAATACTAATGTAAGTCTGGTAAAATATATATATAAATGCATGGCATCAACGTCTAACGCTGTTGTTCAAATTAAAGTTAAACCATATTATTTCACCAAACACAAGACCAATATAATTATATAAATGTACCAAAATTTATTTGCAACCACTCTTACTTGTATGTTTATTGAAACATGAGAAGGACAAAGAAGCAAACGCTTTAAGTTTTATCAGCAGTCACTCATGAACAGTAAAAAACCAGCTGGTTCAATTCAATATCATGTTAGGAATGTCGTTTGACTCAGCTGACTTGATCAATTCACACAACGTCAAGTTAATTAATGACATTATTAAGCCAACTAATAATTAAATAGGCTACCTTTTCACAAACCATATATGCATATTGTAAATCATTTGACTGCATTGCATTCTCAAGCAGGACGGATCCAATAATTATTTAAACCTAGGTACAGCTGTATATCATAACTGGATATATGAACTTATTTCCATATATTTTGCTTAACAAACTAAGAAGACCGGGCACCATACACAGGCACAAACTGAAATTAATAACTCAGCATCATATACCATAAGAAAAAACTATGTTCCTAAAAAAAATTAAGCATGGCTACTTGTAAGGAGCTTGCCCTACTGTAGATCCGTCCCTGTGCTCAAGTGAAATCATAGAAAGAAGCTTTTTATGAATGTGCCCACAAGTGAAATGCTGAATTCAGATTTCAGCTGTTAATTTTAATTGGAACGTTTGTGGCCAATAGCGGCCACACATGCATACATATGTATGATATAAATATAATTTCAAGTGCAGTTTAGTAAAAACAGAACACAAGACAACAAACAGTTAAATATGAAAACAACTATTTAAAATTAGAAGAAAGTCCAATTTTAGTCTTTTGAAAATAACATTTAATTTAAATTGATTTTTAAACTATTTTTTTTTTGTTCAAATGGATCTCTGAACTTTGTATTTCGTTTAAATCGGTATTTGAACTATTTTTCTGTCCAAATTGATCCCTAAATTGTTCAGTTTGGTTCATATTGTCCCTCCCAATTAGTTTCATTTGTATATTCTAATGGATACCAAAATTAGTTTCTAAACTATATCAGTTAGCATAAATGAAAATAAAGTGGGAGGAATGTGAACCAAACCATATAGTTTAGGGACAAATTTGAAAAAAAAATAGTATAAGGACCAATTTGAACTAAATGCAATAATTCAGGGACTAATTTGAACCAAACAAAATGTAGGAACTCTGTCAATTCAATTTGAAGTCTGGGGAGTTATTTATGATTGAAGCTAATCCGTTATTTTGATCCATTGGCCACATTAATTAAAATATTAGAAGTCCTATACTTTTCCATTTAGAAAGTATGTAATATATGATTTCTTTCAACATTTTATTTCTCCTGTCACCACATATGTCCTGATCTCAGTTAGGCTCTTTTCTCCATCCTTCCTCTGTTTTATTCCATATTTTCTTCCTTAAGCATACTTTGATTGAAATGATATATCACCTTCAAGGATCTGGACCAGATTGGAAAGATGAAACCGAAGTTTGTTTGTTTTAATCTGTTGCATGCATAAATTGGTGCACCTTGTGTACTGGACATATTTTACAGGTGAATTAAACTCTACATATATATTGCTCTAAGGTTCTGTACCGCTTATGCCTCCTAATATTGTTAGCTCAGTTAAATGATTGAAAAGTCTTCAATTGCATAGTAATTAAATTACCCATAATGCAATTTATTGATAGGATAAGTTAATAGTTAATACCCTGATTTTAGTCTTGCGTTTATTTCATTTTCTTTCTGGACAGGTATGGATTATAAATTAAACAGCTTCTAACCACTCTCAATTAGTGCTAAGTGATTCCTAATTTGAGATTACTAATAAAAAGCCCACGCCTTGCTTTGGGCTGAAATTGTTATTTCTTATAATAACTTTTAAGATAATATGTAATGGGCCTTAAATTAAGATAATTTATACGGGCCTTAAAATTTAATGGCTGGGAATGTCAACGGTGGTGATCAATATAAGTAAACAATCAACGGCTGAGATTTATTCCTTGGGGAAGATAGACCTTTGATGTCAAAAAATCCAATATGCTTTTATTAGGAGTAAGGATAAAATGTGTTTTTTTCCTGGGTATTTTAGATTTTAGTATATTAAAATGCTTAATCATGAATTAAGCAGAAGACAATGACGTCAGTGAGATCAGTGTAGGCTAATTAATTATATCTGAACAATATGGTGCAACTGTGCAAAAGATCATTTCAAATTATGGGGAAAAATATGGTCATCTATTAATTGGAGCATTGTGCTTGTATATAGAATAATAAAGTCCGTTCCGAGATCAATCTTACGTAATTTTGTAATTAAGATGTTAGTTGGGAGGCAAGTCTCATGAAACTGGGCCTCCTTAATTAATCCCAAAAAAATAAAAATAAAGAACAACAGAAAAGAAAGAAAGAAAGAAAGAAAGAAAGAAAGAAAGAGTCTTTGATGTAAACTTCTCAATTGCTATTTACGTTGCGGGTTGGTGTGCTCCCCTCAAAAGTTGATTTTCAACGGTAGCCCATAGTAGCAGGCACTAGGGCCATAAACAAATCGAATCGAATCTGATCTAAATCGAACTTGAATCGAATCGGGTTAGAGCTAAACCGAATCGAACTCGCTCGAATTCGAATCGAGTTCTAAGCTCCATACGAGCTCAATTATTATAATTTTATGTTTATTTTTCATATTACCATAGATAATTAGAGCTAAAATAAGTATATTATTTTGTCCTTCTTAGATAATATAAACAAATTATCTCTATTTTTACTAATTTTATAATAAATTATGGTTTCAAAATTTATATTTTATTAATTTAATAATAAAATAAGTATATTTTGTTAATTAAATAATAAAATAGGTATATTATTACAAACAATTTTGACAAAATAGTTCAAAAAATGTGCAAACTATCAAAAAAGTAAACCATAGTAAAAAGACTCGCAAGTTATTCGCGTATAATTCGCTAATAATTTATATTTTTACAAGAGCTAAACGAATTCCACATAATACTATCCAATAAATTAATATATAATGTGTTTTATTCGCAGATAATTCGCGAATAAAACATTATTATGCTAATAAAAGGTTGTATACACGAATTATTCACGAATAAAACACATTATATGTTCATTTTAAAGGAAATTTTATGATATTTTCATTGATTTTTGAATATATTTGTACTTTAATATATTTTTTATTATATTATATAAGCCCAATTATTTCTAAATTATAACCGAATAATATCTGAATCACGAACTTTTAATTTCGCTTACCCTGAATTAATCATTTGTTACTATGCGGTAACATTGCTAGTAAAATAAAAATATTAAATACCCGAAATGATTTTCTACATGTATAATTTAGAAATAATATTGTTAACAAATATTATACAATATTTAATATATGAACAGATCCAGATGCATAATTATATAATGTTTGTACAAATATTTTCGTTTGTTACTTCATTTGATTGTTAGTTTATCAAATTAACTAATAATTATAAACTTTCATGTTTATTAATATTATGTATGAACAGATCTAGATGCATTAGGAGTAATATTTGTATGTTATATATATAGCTTTAAGGATAAGAGTAGGGGTATGTGTGTGTTATATAATATTAAACGAAGGAATTTGGAATTTTGGATACTAAATATTACCACCTAACCCGTATCCTGTTCATTGACAATCTGAAGTCTAGATATATAATAATCCATGCTGCAAATATAGAGGAGGGATCCATTAACAATGCTTACTGTAACAATTTTGGCAATATGATTTTTCAAAAATTCTTAAAAATTCATTAAAAATTCTTGAAAATAGAAAAAAATTTACGGAAACATTGTTTAACTTATAGGTTGATTATGTTTACGATTATATTCAATTTAAGTGACATTTGATAACTCTTCAAAGACCCGTTAAATCAACCGTTAAAAAGTGTATAAAATTTGATAAGCCATCAAACGATATTGAAATTGATTGAAACTTGAAACATTGTCAATCTATAAGTTAAATAATACATCCATAAACTTTTTTTCATTTTTAAGATTACTTATTAACTTTTATAAATTTTTGAAAACCCCTATTGTCAAGATTGTCAAAATAACAATTGTCAATAGATCCCTCCTCATATTTAATATGTATAACATTGACCCATATATATAAGAATTAAGAAGATATAGTTAGTTAATTAATGCTGCCTTTTCACTAGATCATTGTCGGTGCAACGCTTGTCATGTAAACACAACTCATTGGAATTTTGGTTGCTTGATGGCAGTATTAATTCAATGTATGTGAGATTTGATAACAATATATAGAAAAATAAATAGAATTTTAAAATTGTAATTGAAATATATATATTCTCTCTTATTTTTCTTCTAGCTTTTTATTAACAATAAATTTTGTTTACGACATATTAATTACGCTATGGCAAATCAAAGGGAGAGAAATCTACAAACTAAATCGATTTTCATGGATGATTATTATTATTTTTTTTGTTTTATTTACTCTGTAACCAGAATTGGTAGCACCTTATGTACATCATCAGAATAAAATGAAGCTAATGATATGATTTTTTTTTTCTTTAATCTATATTGTCTTTTTTCGAAGAGTTGATAGACGCTACCAACTTGTTTTTAATCTATATTGTCAATCGGTGCATGCAGGTACCAAATAATAACAGCTCATTTGATTTGAAGTATGGTTGTTCAGACAGTAATGTATAATGTCAAATATGATAACGATAAAAAAAATTCTATAATTGTAGATTACCTTTTTGGTATAGTGGACAATCAACAAATTTTTTGTATAGGAGGTCACATATTAAAAATTCGAATATGCCAATTTTTATAGATATATTTAAATTTGATTGGTCTTATCATTAAAAAAATATGACCATTTCATTTGTCACATAAATTAGTGGAAAATTTTTAAATTTTTGCAGCCAAGACTGTACAAACTAATTCTCTTTTCATGTTAAACTTATTTTTGTTGCATTTACACTTTTGAATCTTACCAACCAACTTACAAAAAAAAAAAAAAAAAAAAGAAAAGAAAAAAATAAAAGAAAAAAGAAAAAAAGAAAAAGAAAAAAGGTGTTGTGGTATATTATTATTTCATTGAAAATCCACTACTGCGTCACGTCAATCGATCATTATTTAACTGCGTGTTTTTGATGTGTGATTTATCATTAACAACAAAAAGTTGCACCTAATTAGGGTCTTACAACGAAAAGTACACTTTTAAGGTTTTTATTAAATAAAACCGGTTCTTGAAGGTGTGAGCCATCTTTAAGACCAACCACCGATCAAAGAGTGTGCACAAAGAATTTTAGAAAAGTTCATTCTTTCATTGCCAGAAAGAGCCACACACACACACACACACACAAAAAAAAAAAAAAAAAAAAAAAAGATCGAGTGAATAGAGAGAGTGTCCACTCGGATCATCTGTGGCAATAATTATGTAATGTACATTATATGTGTGTGCCTTAATAGAGGACGGAACAAGGGATCCATTGACAATGCTTATCTTAACAATCTTGACAATGATACTTTTTACAAAATTTGAAAAAAATCATAAAACAAATCTTAAAAATGTATAGAAAAAGTTTATGGATGTGTTATTTAACTTATTGATTAATAGTGTTTTAACTATCAATCAATTTGAACATCGTTTTGGCTTATCAAAATTTTATATATTTTTTAATTTTCTCATTTAAAAAGGGTCTTTAAAAACCTATCAATATCACTTAAATTGAATATAAATCGGAAACATATTTTCTTAAACCTACAAGTTAAACAATACTTCATAAAACTTTTTTCTATTTTTGATAATTTTTAAGGTTTTATTAATCTTTCAAAAATCTTATTGTCAAGATTTTTAAGATAAGCATTGTCAATTCATCTCTCCTCTTATAAATTAGCCGCCTTGCTGATATTTGTAGGAAAAATAATAGTTTATCAATTTTAAAAAAAATCTTAAAAAATAAAAAAAAGTTTATGGATATATTATTTAACTTATTGATTAATAGTGTTTCAATTTTCAATCGATTTGAACATTGTCTTGGCTTCTTAAAATTTTATATATTTTTTAACGGTTGTAGTTTAATGGGTCTTCTAAAGACCTATCAAACGTCACTTAAATTGTATATAGTGGGAATTATAATCAATCAAAAAGTTAAATAATTCTTTCTTAAATTTTTTTTTCAATTTTGATAATTCTTAATGATTTTTTTTAAAGTTTTTCAAAAATATCATTATTAAGATTGTCAAGCATTGTCCATGATCCCTCTAATTATTATTTGAAATTTGTACAGTTAGTTTAAACTCTATTTTTTTTTTAATAATTGAGAATGAAGGGGTTTGTTAGTACTTTGTTTCTAAAGAAAGGGACAGCTATAATGAATGCTTTTATGTGGTTAACGTGAGAACAAAATAATTAAAGGTGAGACTTGTTCAAAAACTTGGATTTTAATTTGGTTGCTTTAGATTTAGTTACCGCAAGTAAAAAATTGCATTTCATTTCAGTAAACAGATTATAATATGTAATTAAAGCGAATGAGATATCATATAAATAACGAACTTTTTGTGCGTAACTTAATTAACATTGGTATTGAAAAAAAAAACAACGAAAGACAAAAAGTTCCAAACAGTAAAAGTATTTTTGTTTAAAAAAACTAGTAAAGAGCCCACACGTTGCTTTGGGCTGAAATTGTTATTTCTTATAATAAATTTTTGAGATAATATGTAATGGATTTTATATTGAGGAAATTGATATGAGCCTTAAATTTTAAAGGGCTGAGACATTAACGTCAACGGACATTAACGTAAATTAACGGTTTTGATCTATCCAAAAAAATGATCAACGGCTCAGGTTTTTTATTTAGGGAAGATAGCCCTTTCATATCATTTTTTTCTGATATGCTTTTCTATATAGTAAGGATAGGTGTTGAGCGGCTCAAACACCTAGTAACATATAACTAAGAAATAATTAAAATGGCCAGTTTGTTAAAAAGTTAAAAAAGTGACAACAGGAAAAAGAATAAAGAGAAGAAAAAAGAAACGCTAAAAAGCTACTAATTAATTGATTGATAGTATAAGAGGGGAAAAATAAAAGAAAAAAATCAGTAAATATTTTTCGTTGGCATAATTTTTTTTTCTGTTAGAAAAAAAAATGCAGTGCAATCTGTTAGAAAACGGAAGCTATATATAATTAAAACTTAAAAAATTCAGTAAATATTTTTCTTTGGCACAATTTTTTTTTTTCTATTAGAAAAAAATGCAGTGCCATTTGTTAGAAAATGGAAGCTATAATTAAATTTTTTTCCTTGCTATGTTACACGTGCTTCACATCAGTCTCCGGCTACTGCCGTCACACGTGTGAACCCATGATTTATTTTTTATTAGTTTCACTTTTCAGACAAGAATTACTAAATTTTGTTTTCATGTTTCTTATGTGAAGCATAAAAGGGAACAATGGAACAATTAAATCAAAGTGTAATCAAGACTCGTGTGACAGTAAAAATAAAATTAAAATAGAAAAACAGTTCATGACACCAATATTTACCTCAAAAAAAAACATGAATCGTTGATTTAATTTATGGATGGCCCAGATTCACTGTGCCGCGAGTGTTGCAAACTTGCAATGCAGAGTATATATAAGAACAAGGAGCGCTACAATAAGGTTGCCTTGTTATATGTTTCTCCACATGTTATTTTTGAGGTAGCAGGCGATCGCCTACTATATTTTCATTAAAAATACTCCACATGTTATTTAGTTTGTATATGTTTTTTCATCTTATCAAAGTGCTAATTAATCACCCTTATGCATGATAAGTTGATTACTGATAACAAGGTTTGATTTAGCTTTGGTTAGTTTTATATTTAGATTTTTATGCAATTTCGATTCACTACGTACCGATCAAGTTTCGACTCATTTCGAGTCAGTTTTGAATTACTTTCGGGTTTCGAATCATTCTGATTCAGACTACAAACATCTCTATTTTTTGAAGGAATGATCTGATATTCATCTGAATCCGGATTCGATCAAATTCAAGTTCTTCGGTTCATTCTGGCGATCCGAATTAAACCGCTATCATAAACTATTGTCAGTTCAAAGAAATTATAAAAGAAAAGCAGTAACAAAACCAAGAAAAATTAAGAAACTGAAAGCAGAACACACTATATTGATTGTTCTAATCAGAAGAAAACATGATGCATTGCAGATTTGCAGTTTCCATTCTCAGCACAATTTATTCACTTTCACAAGTTATTCAATTTTTAATCTACTACTGATACTCCTGGTAAACTGGAGCACCTTTTCTGACTTAAAAGAATGCTGCCCGACGAGGTATCCCCTTTCGGTTCCTATGGGGTGGACGGAACGATTTCGGCTTCTCAGCCTTTGCCACACTCGATGCATCTTCAGCGTCATCTTTGTTCACTGTCGCTGCTGGAGTAGCTGCTGGAATAAACACGTTCCTGGCATTTTCGAACTCAACTAGGTTGCTTTCGCTGCTTGGTTCGGGCTCGTCCAACATGAACGTCGCATCAGTGTTGCTGTTGATCCCTGTCAGCTACATTGTCCCAAAAAAAAAAAGAAAAAAAGTTTTTATCTATTGTGAAAATTATAGCATTCGAATTAATCGAGAAAATGATATAACGGATTTGAAGATATAAAATATGCGACTTGCCTTACAACCGATGGAGCAGAACCTGAACTCATAAAGGAGAGAGCGCGAGCAGACCTCACAGAAGTAGGGAGAAGCAGCGGCTTTCCCCGCAGCGGCTCCAATCCCCTTCGGCTGGGGCCGTTCGTTCAGGAAAAACACCTTGGCGCTGTTTATGATGTAGGTGTGCAGCCCCTTCACATCGATAAGATCTTCTATCTCGGAAACGCGCACCACCTCGTGGTACGATGATCTCCTAACCTACATGCCGACACAAAATATATATACACAAAAGAAAAGAAGGTACGAAAAAGTGTTTCAGAATGCCGTCGAAAGTAGTAAATTTTAGATGGATGGATATGACAATTTGTATACCTGAATGACTCGGTGGTCGACATGGTTCTTGTCCCGGCAGAACACGCAAAAAGCCGATGATTTCTCGGAGCAATCGACGCAGAACATGTTGCATTCGTTTCTTGGCATGCCAAGGTGTTCACAGCAGGGCGCGAAAAACCTGGTCTTGAGCATCGTCTCGAGCCAGGCCGGTGCCAGTTTCTGCACCTTCTCCTTGTCATCAGGCGTTCGCTCCACTGTCGCCATGGCGGAAGTTGATATCGAGAATTGGGTGCCTTTGGAAAGAAGTAAACACTCCGAAGGGTTGGTTATAAAGGCTCGGAGAATGTACACGCGACACCTCTTCACTCTTCCACTGGTGCCGTGTGGCATCATTCTGAAACTGAAGAGCTACTAAAAAGTAAAAAGAGATGGCATGCATGCTCCGACTGAATGGTTTCGGCTGATTACCTTTCAGCCTGGTGGATTTGAGGAAGGTTTATCTCGGGTTCTTGTGTTAATTACTCCACTTGAGTAAGAAATGGAAATGTCTGTGAGACCCCCGATGTTGCCAAGTCAGCAGTAGCGCAAAATTGGCGGCATCGATCGGAATGCAGAGATTAGTAAGGTGATTCAACTGGATGACATTTGGATTGTACTGTTGGTTCGAATTACGCCCACAGAATATATTGCCGTTACGTTCATATAATTAGGAAAATTACCTTGGGCTAATTATTTCAGTGTATCTTTTTAAATTTACAAACAATGATTAATTTATAGTTCTAATGATGGTTTCTATTGCTTGTTTAATTTTGTTCAGACTAAACATATGGACTGTAAACATGTACTTTCCTCTTATTACCACACTTTTGTAATTACAGTTTTGCAATGACACCCTAGTTAATTGACCTAAAATATGAAAAATTTGATATAAGAATTTATTTATCAGATAAATAAGCACATATGTGAACATCAACAATCTGACAGCGTTTTCCATTTCTGGCAATGCTAAGTAGTGTATGATATTTGTGATCAAACTGCAAACTAAATACACTGCCATTTATATCAAACAAACTAGTTGGGGTAAAATTTATGCTTTAGTTAATTCAGGGAAATCTTGTACCTGTAGCTTTAACAATAATATATGATTTTATATGGCCGCAAATTAGATTTTAATTAGCACTTATTGCCAGCTTAATCTGCATGAATGAACAATCGATGATACGAGGTGACGGTGTGAGATTTGCATGCAACACCATTATATGTGATAGGCATTTATCTGCTATGATCGAAAGTTCAAAACAGTGATGTAAAAAATAAAGTAAATATAAATCATTGCTTTGCATATTCAGAATACTGGTACAAGGAATGGGTACTGATTTACATCTCTTGAAGCAGCAAATAATTGAATCTCAGTAGTACAACGTATGTCATGGTTTGCAAAAATCAGGGCAAAACTTTACGTCATCTTTAAGCATCGCAAATTAATAAAGAGATGAAATCAGTACTAGTACCAAACTATGCTAAAGAACAGGGTCAATCCAAGTACATCTATATCTGATTGTAAAGGACAATTTCCGGCACGCATTGGTTCATCTCAGCATTGCAATATATTCATCATAGGATGCAAGAAACAACAACGGAAATGTAGCACAGTAGATGAAATTACAACGCAACTTCTCCTTTCATCCCATATCTTGAGCATTTTGGTAGCAATTATCAGCAGGCACTGAGAACTGAATCCTTTTACTTCATCACTCTCGAGTCTCGAAGTTGTAATTTAAGATGTGGAAGGAAGAAGAGATGGTCGGTCAGGACTTTGTGTGCTGGGGCAGTGCTCCCAATAATTCTTATTAAATCTGGAATTCTTGAATTATATGAACGGTTGGACGCGGTAAACTCAAAATTTGAGTTACTTTAGAGGATACCGATTCGCAACAATCAGCCGTGATGACCTGAAAAAGGTAAAGAGAAGAAAAAGATTAGAGTTTAAGAATTGAGAAATGAGAGATAAGGAGAGGTTCCTGTTAGGTCTGAGGTCTCGATTAGTATCAAAACAGCATCAGCTTCAGCTAATGCAATACCAGTGAGGCAGTGACAAAACAAAACCAGCAAGAGAAACATAAATCAGTAACAGATGAGAGCAGATAATTGTACCAACTGTACCAGCTGAACCGTACCAGTAAAATTAGCAACTGTACCCTGTACCAGCCCCTGTATCAGCAACAAAGTGCTGTACTAGTAAAAAAAAATCAGAACAGAAACAGCTTCAGTTCTGTTCCAGACAAACTGAAAAACATAAAACAACACACACTAGAACAGATTTCTCATCCGAGTAAAACCTCGGAATTCCGAGCATCAAAAGCCATACAACAAAAAAGAAGGAACTGAAGAAGCTTATGATGAATCGAAAACCCGACAGCACCAAAGTTCAATACTCTCTTCTTTATCTGGTAAATTCTGAGATGTGTGTGTATCAGTAACAGTAAGTGTGAAGTCAAAACAGGAGGATAGAACTCACAATAAGTGGAGCAACCACAGGAGCCAAGAATGAAATTGCAGCTGGTCATTTTTTTTCCCTGTAACTTATTGAATTTGGTCCTTGCAAATACAATATTAATTAGCTTTGATGCACTTCTCTCATCTCCTTAGTTTAAACAAACCAAGAACAGCTTGAGGAAAGAACCCAACAGTTTCAAATTTGAATTCTGGGTTAACATTCTAACTACTTGTCAGACCCAAATCAAGATCATTGAATAACGGAACAAAACAAATCCATTTGTAATTTCTGTAGAAATCCAATACTGGTAATTGACATACAGGTTATATTTGTCAGAATGTGATGAGTCGAAAAAAAAAAAAAAAAAGCTGATCTAATAGACCATATATCAGCTGTAATTTTTAAGCCTTTGTACAAAATTATAGTTTCAAAATAATAAGAAAACAATGACATAGATACAGGGGCACCATATTATACATGAGATCTTGAAATTAATCCATTCTTATGGAATCTATAAGCAATGACCTAACAAGGTCCTTCATTTTTTGATTCGGGGCACCAATGCCATCCCCACCATTATACACGCAATGTGTTATGCGTGCTAGATTGACACACATGTTGATGAATCGTCGAGGAAGTGCATAACGTTCCTCGCCGAGAGAATCCTCATTGATTTTCTTCCATGTATCCACAATGAGACTTTCAATGGCCTTGCGTGCTTCTAGATCCGTACACAGGTGTTGCTGCATGTAGCATGCTATCGATGATGGTGCATCACCTCTTTCTTTCTCTGCCTAAAAACGATGTAAATTTAAATTGGTAAATTAATTATTATAACAAAAGATAATAATTTGTTTTATTTATGTTAAGGAGCCTAGTTTGAGTTTATACCAATTTTATCACATTTGCATATATAAGAACTCACATGATGAGTTGCACAATCATTGCTAAGGCGAAGTATTGTTGCGCATGATTTTATCAAGTTTGCATACTTCTGTTGTTGATTTGGAGCAGGTATTGTTGTTTTGCAACCTACTACAGCAAAAGCATGTGTCAGCAAGAGCGGCACTGTCGATGATACCCATCCATTCTCTAGGTACTCATCGAAACTCGGTCTGTAACCATTGTGGTACCATCTAGCCTCTTTTAAGAAGGAATCGCATGTATCCTGCCACTATAACAATAACATTAACATTTTAAAGTAAATTAGTGTCGAAAAAAAGGTCATGATCATAAAGAAACTTGAAATTTTTTAATCTTTCTAATTCTTATATTTATTTTTTCTTTATATTATGAATGAATTATGCTAATAATGACTGATAAGAACTTACAGCTTTTATAAGAAGAGGAGAGGCATCCCAGCCATATTTTGCAAGGACATACGAAGCAATTTCCTTAGTGTTATTAAAAATAATACTGTACATTGTTTTCATGTAGTCTGGCAGTGCATTCACTGCTTCAATATCATCCCACCTGGAAGTACAATCAATATCTATATTAATATTCGCGAGTAGCTAGAGATTCATATATGAATGTATTTAAAATTTTCAAGTTTTCTAAGCAATCATACCTCTGGATAACTTCATTAAGAAGCAGTAGTTCATCAAAGGTTCCATAGAGATCATACACATCATCCAAATTTACTATCAGCACTACAACTTTACATATTACTTCTCTACAATCGGCGTTATGTGGTTCAGGAGCAATTCCGGTTGCATAGAAAAATGACTCTACTAGGCGATCTCTAGCAAACGGCAATTTCTCCTTCAATCCTAGGTCTACCCACCATCTGAATTCATAGAAGTAAATACATAAATAAATACATAAGCAATAAATCAAATTTTAACATACTTTATTACTTAGTAACATAAAAAATTAGGGCAAAAGGTTATTAAAGTAGTAATTAATTATTATACCTTGAAAGCCTGGAAAGTTCTCCTTGATGCACAAGCTGCACTTGATTATAATCAAGCTTTGCAAAATTAGTTATATCACTAATTACATTCTCTTTTCCCTGATAGTGATCTATGAACCACCTTGTCTCCAATCTTGGAACCCTCCAGTGCAACGGCAAGTCTAGTGCATGCTCCAATTGCTCCTTGAGCTTTTCATCCATATCAGTTTTCTCAAGTTGTTTTAGTCGATTTGTCGTTAATATCCTTGCCTCATCCAATAATTTTTCTCCCTCGAATGCGAGGAAGGAGGCGTCGTAGAGGTGAAGGAGCCCCTCGGTGTCTTCTGGCGTATATTTGTTCATAATAAGTTTCAGCATGCCTGCCGTTTTAAGAAAAAGAATGCTTTGTTGTTAGCTAATTAATTAGTTGGCTTTTATTATTGTTTGTTCCGAAAATAGTAACTAGGTTTTATTCCACATATATAGACATGTGATTAGCATAGAGCAACCAACTTTAATTGAAGTTTGAACATCTTTTTACCAATGATCTTCACTAATTTTTTTTTATTCCTAAATAAAATTGTGTATATTAAAATACAATATGATACAACTTTTTTTTCTCTTTAAATTAGGTTTCTTAAATGTTTGTTCCGGTTTACATTTAAGTATGACATATTTGTCATAAGCAAACATTCATTATTTTTCATATGCAAATACTTCTAGTCCAAAATAGATGTAATTTGGAATGTTAGCTTGTTTTCTCATACCTCTCAACATATATCAATACTGAACATAGATTCTGAACATACCTTCAGGGACACGATACCGGTGCTCTCTCATGAGTCTAAACAGAAGAACCAAAGCAGCAAATTCATCCTTCAAAGTTGCTTGTGCATTATCAAATATCAACTCATCGAGAACTTGCCTTATTTCCTCCGAGAAATGGTACGCAATCCCGAGTCGCTGAAGCATGTCTACAAGGTTTAACTTCGCACCAAACGGAGACTTCTTGTATATCAACTCGCTCCTAATGCTGTTCTTCATCTCCTCATAACAGTAATTAAATTTTGATTTTGCCTACAGTAATTTGATAAAAAGGCATTGTAATGATCAAGAAAGAATTCAACATATATCTGTCATGTTTTCTTACGTTATGCCTCACTGTCACATATATATATACACACGTAACAAAACTACGGATTTAATGAGTTCTTTCGGAATGAACTTACATAAGTATTTGGCGATGATGAAAAGGAGCTGTAATCCCATGAATTCGGTTTGTAATTTGCCGTTCGACGTCTCGTGTTGTTTTTGCTACTCTGAGGCCTTATTGATGAAGACCCCAAGCACACTACCTTCGCCATCTGCATGTCGTCGAAAATTCTGTTCGATGTACTTCTTGCTTCGTTACATCGTTCAGGTGCGTTACATCGTGTATTTATGTACGTATATACGTATGTAATTAATCAAGCTCACTAGTTAGCTAGCTATATAGCGTAGAGTATATGTTAATGATCTTTTTTTTTTCTTTCATGTTTTCCACGAGATGGTAATTAAGGTTGAGACATGGATTATATATATATATGCGGATGAGATGTAATTATCTTATTTTTTTTTTTGTGTCATTTTCCTCAATTTTATGAATGACCATATATTTTCTCAATTGTGTATCATGAAGAAATTAGATACAAAAAAATAAAAAAAATACGGTGGTCCTTTTAAACAACCGGTTTGGAATTGAAAATTTAAACAAAGAGAACCGTGTATCCTAAAGAAATTATATACAAAAAGAAAGCAACAAAGAAAAATTCGGTGCATATATACATATGGACAATTTAATTTAAATTTGATGATTGACTTTTACACGTTTTCTCAATTGTGTATCCAAATTAAAATTTTGTGCAGATCTCGCTCTCGGGTGATCTCCTCTACAAACCCAAAACGTGATCTTCATCTTTTTTTGTTTTTGAGAAAAAAAAAAAAAACCAATAAGTCTTTATTTCCTATTGATCGAAAAATGAACGGCTTTTGCCTTCTTCGAATCCCAAACCCACACGCTTCACCCTTTTGTTTTAGAAAAGGGAAACTTCGTCTTCTTTGTATTCAATCCCTTCCACCTTTCTTTTTTGTGATTGTGAAACAACAAAGAGAACATGCAGCTCTCTTAATTTCAACCTCAAATTTATACCCGGCCTCGTTCTTTTTTATTTTTGAATTAATTTGATTGGTTTATACGTACCCACCTGCCTCAAATCTTCTTTCTGACTTAATTAATTTTATTGGTTTATTTTCAGAGATATAATTTAATGAGTTTGATTTTTCTTATATCCAATATTTGAGGGATTTGAACAGACCCAGAACATACAGCCTAAGCCTAGTGGGCTGATCATGAGGAAGGAACCCAAGTACCCAACAGTTTCAAATTTGGATTATGGGCTAACATTAATTCCAACTAATTGTCAAGCCTAAATCAAGATCATTGAATAGCAGCCCAAATCAAATTGCATTTGTAATTTCTGACGATATACTGGTAATTGACATACAATTTATATTTGTCAGAATCTGATGAAAAGAAGACAATGACATAGATACTGGGGCACCAAACATGAGATCTTGAAATCAATCCATTCTTATGGAATCTATAAGCAATGACCTAACGAGGTCCTTCCATCTTTTGATTCGGGGCACCCATGCCATCTCCACCATTGTATATGCAAAGAGTTGTTCGTGCTAGATTGACACACATGTTAATAAATTGTTGAGGAAATGCATAACGTCCCTCGCCGAGAGAATCCTCATTGATTTTCTTCCATGTATCCACAATGAGACTTTTAATGGCCTTGCGAGCTTCCAGGTCTGTACACAAGTGTTGCTGCATGTAGCATGCTATCGATGATGGTGCATCACCTCTTTCTCTCTCCGCCTAAAAATGATGTAAAATTAGTAAATTATTATAAAAAAAGATAATGATTTGTTAATGAGTTGCATTTTTAATGTCGCATGTAGGATGTGTGCTTACCCCAGACAAATAAAATAAAAAAAAAAAACGGTTATCATAAACCCCTTCCCATGCACCCTTTCACCCCTGCGCAACAAAGAAGACCAAAAACAATCATATTGATCTCCCTGAACAAGAACAAAACCAGAAACAGAGGGACCAGAGGGAAATTCTAAGAAGAAGAGAGGCCGGGAGAGGAAAGGTAGTGACGTCTGGCGGTAGCAGTAATACACGTGCAATTGGGACGGTTTACGGTCAGTGGAAGAGACACGGCCGGATGAACTCGACAGTCCACGACCATCGAAAGTGCGTGGTCTACCCTTTGAATTATATTCCGTTTTGTGTGATGATTACTTTGTTGTTGAAGTAATCAAAATATGGATTGATATTGCAATGTTCATTTGATTGTAATTATCCAACACTACAAACCTCTAATTGAAACTTCCAAAGATTGATATCATCAATGAATTCGTTGACTGTTTCAATTGATTTAATTAATATTTTTTTGATATCATATTGCTAACTGATGTGTATAATAAAATTGTTATTGAAATGATCTATGGCATTTGATTTGGTAAAAGTTTCTTCAGGTTATAGATTAGTGTTATAGGAATTGAAGTTGTTCTTAATTGTTATTAAAGAGAACAGACTGTTATCTATGAAAATAAATAAAATACGGTTCACAATATTTGTCTCATAAATATCTCTATTGACTATATCTCGTTTGGACAAAAAAATTAGAATGGATTACAGATTATGTTGCTTATGTAAAACTATAATTATAGTAATAATAAAGTAATGATTGGATGAATGATATATGATTGAATTTACTGGACACTTTAATTGACTCCAACGTGAAGATGACTGAAATTGAAATGAAAGATTGAATCTGACTGAAATTAGTTAAATCGAAACATATTGGAAAATAATTGAAATTTGATATGATAAATAGAATCCAATTGATTAATTGACAACTTTGAAAAAATGGTAATCGTTTGAATAGAGACTATCCATTTTATCGCTTCGTTCGCTTCCATTGTCTGAGCTATGCTCCCCATTGTCTAGGCTATGCCCCCCATTGTCTGGCAACGAGAATCGACGAATTGATTGATCGATAGATTAATTGACACTTATATAGTTTCGTACTAGTCATTGACTTTAGTTGATAAAGTGTGTGTTCGAATTGGGACGGTAACCAAGATCCGGGATTAGCTATGATGTGCCAAATAGCTAGACCTTTAATCGACATTTAAATAGATTAAAATTGATATTTAATCGATTAATGCACTTTGATAATTGATCTCAATTGTTACACATTTGTTTGGAATTCCTTTTGCACTGGGAAACACTCGGTTTCTCATGCGCACCTTTATGCTCTTTTTTCGCAGGTGAGGAAGACATTGTTGAGTTGCCACGTGAAAGATTTTGCTTTTGCTCATGAATACTTAGTTTTATTTATTTGTTTATTTTGTATTTGTTTTAAAAAGACTTCCGCTGTAATTAGTTTAAAATTAATGTGTGTAAATTTTTATTTTATTAAGATTATTATGAACTTGTGGCATGAAATTTGTATTGTTGACTTGCTTGTTTTGACGCCTTGCATTGAAAAGCGCGGCGGACTGCTCAAATTGCCCTATGTAAAAATCCGGACCGGTATAGATAACAAGCATAATATTGGGTCAACACTAAACATGTGTCCAGCTTTACCATACAGGGATCAAAAAAAATTTTAAATTAAGATCAAATATCAAATCAAGGTATTCAAGCAGGATTAATAATAATGATTTAAAGGTCCAAAAAGCAATTAAATTATGTTATTTTAGTTACTAATTACTAATTAGTATATGATTAATAATTAATTAATGTTCTATATTAAATAAACTAATTTTTTTAGCCTATAATTATATAACTAAATACATATTTTTGGTTTAATTATCATCATAATTAATAATTTTAGAAAAGTAATAGAATGACATAAAAGCGATGTATGTTACAGGATCTGAGGCGCATCTGAACCTCTCTCTCTCTTGCGGCGGATTTTTCAGGTTTGCTCTTTAATTAACTCTTTCTCTCTGTTTTAGGTTTGCTCTCTGTCTTGTGGCGTATTGTTCGATTGTATTTGTAGATTGAGGTTTTTATTTGTTTTTTTGGTCTCTTCCTAGGTTATTTGCAATGGCCGCAGCACAAGCAGTTCTGCCGAAGTGAGTTTCTAATATATGAATGGGTTACTTTGTATCAACAATCCTAAGCAATTTACCAGTAGATTACTTAAGGGCTGTTTTATATTTTTTGAACAGCAAAATTTTTGTCGATACTCTTTGTCATTAGGTATAGTGATAATTTTTTATTTTTATTTATATAGGTTTCTGATTTATGTTCTTTTGTAGATATTGTTTGAAGTGTTTTGGACAATTTTCGTCAGATTACAGCCTTGAGACTCATTATGAGGAGGCACATCCGTTGGCTGTTCATATCTGCTCTATATGTGACAATCGTTACGTTGGCACACTCTTTATTATACTGTATTTGATTAAATTGATTTTGAGTGTTTTGCTGGAATTCTATGGAAACAGCCAATTAATTGAACCAAGTAATTTAATAGTTAACATGGTAAACTTATTAAGAAACTTGTGCAATTGATTCTGGTACACTGGGTTTGTTTTCTGTTGTTCAGGTGAATTTAATTTTGTTTTTCAATTGTTTGTTAGATTTGAAGAATATTGGGACTTGGTATTTCATTCAGAACGTGGTCATCATCGCGGATTACCAATAAGCGTTGCTGATAGGGTGTTTGGAGAGGCCTTGTATAATGATGTGACAGCAGATGAGTTTCATAGACTTGTTCGCAACTATTTTCTGCCACCTGACGGGGCTGTGTGGCCAGCCATGCCAGATTCGATAGGCACGTATCTGTGGCTGGGTGAGGCAAAGGAAGAGCTGAAGGATAGAAAAGGAGAACTGCTGGGTGGAGGGGCATAGGGAGGAAGGTGGCGCTTTGTGTTGGGTATGGTCGTTGATGACGCAAAGGCAGAGTCGTTTGGGTGTGTTGCTTTGGATATTTCATTATGTTTTGTTAGGATGTTGCATTTAATGTTGTTTTTATATTTTGCCGATGAGGCAAAGGCATAGCTGTTTGCCTTGTTTGATGGTGCATCCGATGCTTTTGACCTTTTATGTAGTGCATCATGAAACTGACTTTTTAATTTGTTTTTAACCTGCATGGTTAGCAACCATATAAGTGGTATAATAGTCATGTCAATATAAATATATCTTTTACAATCCAGAGTTGCATAAAAGTTGAAGTTGGAAAAGAACTGAACTGTATAAGGCATACATTTTTTTTTTTTTTTTTTTTTTTTGCAACACAGGTACATGCTGGTACAAAATCTAATTCAAACATGGCAAATTATCAGGTCTTTTGGCTGAAGTACAAATGCTTCAATTTCTTGTTGTAATGATCGTTCCAAATTGCTAAATGTCTTGTAGGAGGTCAACTTTATCTAAGCTTAGATACTTCATATTTTACAGAAAATAATAATAAATTGTCCTATTTCATATGCAAGCAATTGTATTTTCTCAACGCTTGAGACAATCATTCAGAAATCCAAATATAAAAAAAAAATTGTAAACAAATTCTAAGGTAAAAAATTTAGTATGTATAAATGAGTAGTTTGGTTGGCCGTTTGGATTACAGAAAGAAAGGTATGAACCATTTTTTCACCAGGATTACAGAGATGCAAATTAACAAAACAAATAAAGTTAAAATCTTGTGAGTCATGAAAGTTATTTCGGCCATACCAGAACAGACAATGATCCGACTTCTACCAGTACAAGCAGGGGTGTGGTATGTCCGGGTAGCTGCTCAAATAAAAAGAATCCATCACATTTTATCAAATTCCACATAAAACCTTGTGTATATATATTTGTTTACATCAAATTTTCAACTTTAAACTCGTCTCCGCACATGTTACGTGAAATCTTGTGTATCATTAAGAATAAAAACTTCCACCACAGATCGGCTATCACAAACTGAATAGTACCAACATCATAGTGTGCCATAAAACGTTCAGGTATACTGCAACTGGTACAACTTTAATGTCTGAATAATATATTGCTACTCGCTACACTAAAAGAAAGACAACAACAACAAATTATTCAATATACTACAAGTCCATACAATTCTATTAGAGTAAAACAGATCGAATACCAATTATAAATTTACAACCAGCTAAAAGGGCTTCAAACTAACAAGGAATTCATTGTCTCTTATAGTTTCAATTTCTCATTGTTCCCCCAATTGAACATTGTTGGCTTCACAAAACTTGTCCCATCCCTTCCCAACAGCATTGTAGCTGTGGTAAACATTGTATTCCACAAGAAATGCCTCCATCTTTTCATTCTTCACTGTAGCCCCTAATTTATATTGGGAGCTTTCACAGAAGGCCTTAGTCAAGTCCTGGCAAAGAAAGTAAGAGTCACTGCACAGAAATAATCATATTTTACAATACCCCTGACCCCAACGAAAATAGAGAAATAAATAAAACAAAAAATTAATATTAAGACGAAGAACATTGATTGCATTTTGCTTATTTGTTTGATTATGAAATTATAAGAAGAAAATGAGGATGCCTACCACTGACATGAACATGTATCCCTCATTATATGAAATTATAAGAAGAAAATGAGGATGCCTACCACTGAACATGAACATGTATCCCTCATTAAAAGTCTTGAATGTATATCCTGTTCTAGGCAATGCATTGAAATGTTTATTTGGGACTTTCTTTTGTTCTGATCTTCGGTTTTCCTTCATTACTCTTCAGGTCAGTTTGCACTGGACAAACACCAGAGGGGTCACTTGTATGGGTTTATGAAGAAGTAAATTTGCAGGAGCGGTGGAATGGCCTTGTTTTACTTGTAAGAACCGTAATTTTAGATCTTTTGAGGGGTGGTGTTTCAGTCATCTTTTCTTCACTCTTTTCAGCTTGCATCAGCTTTGTCTAGTAGGAGGAGAAAGAATCGCACAAGATAGATGCATTAGCATTTGTATGTTTCTTAATTTATTGGAGGATGAAACAAAAATTACTCCAGATGTTTCTAATCTTAGTGGCACGATCAAAATTGACACAAACTAAGTCTCCATATGCATAGCACTAGTCAAAACGGTCAACTTTGGATAAAATTTCACTAAAAACAATACCCAATTGTGGGAGAAATCAACTGATGATGGTCTAAACCAAGCTTGTCAAATCAACTACCTGACACTCTCTGACCAACGAGATTAAACTCAAGAAGTGCACAAATATTGACGAGAAACATCCTATGTCAATCCAAAAACTGTCCATATATCCATAAACATACACGGAACGTAACAGATACATTCTGAAATATAATAAAAATGTAACATATAGACGCCATGGATAGTTTCTCTATGAACGATAGGTCGTATTGCTCTTTAATTTGCATAAAGTCTGAGGTCATTATATATGAAAGCCCATGGAAGGAAAGACGAGGAAAATGCTCTATTCAATTATGACAATAACATATATAAGCCCAACAAGATTACGGCAAAGCCCAAATAAATGAAGTATTGTTGCCAAGTTGCAACTTGCAAGGCAAATGCCTGGTATAACAAACTGACCCTTTTTTTATTACAGCCCGTAGGGTGATAGGCGTGCACACACCATACACCCTACCTAATCTGTCCCATCCAGAGTTCGATCTCAGGTCTCTACATAGGGAGCCAATGCCACTACCAACTGAGCCATGCTCTGGTGGGCCCTTGTCTGTATAAACTGACCCTTTCTGTATAACTAACTGACCCTTGTCTGTATAAACTTATACAGTGATACTGCCATCACCAGATTGTTATATACATGTAGTGGAAATTTTTTTTTTTATTCAAAATATGGAGGTGATAGCCCTAAATTTTCATTTATCTGTAAATAATGGATCACTGATGGGTGATCTTTTTGTTACAGACAGAATAAAGAAAAAAGTTCAGAAAAGAGGAAATAAAGGAAATGAAAAGCCAAAACAATATGCAATCCAAAATAAGAAAAACTAGATACATGCCTCGCGTTGCTTTGGTAGTAGATTCATATTTTTTAGAAAAAACAAACGAACTGAAATGTATCTCAAATCTTAAAGAAGAAATAAAAACTAAAAAACATGAAGTATGAAAAAAAAATTATGAAAATTTTTTTATATTACATAAGTTACTATTTTTAGGGCTTATATTATCTTTCTTAAAGCGCTTATATTATTGACAATTGAGAGGGAACTGAAGTTATACACATCTGTTATACACATCTTTCTCATAAAAAGAATACAAATAATAAAAAGTGGAGGAGATCATAATAAACATAATTTCTTGAAGTTTTTTCATACATTGTATTGTTTTCCTGAATGCTGAGTATTTTAAGACATAGCTGATTTGTTATAGATTTTTGTGATTTATTAATTTAATACTTTAAATATCTCCAACTTTCTTTTTGTTATTGGATTTATAATTTTTTTATAAAAATCTCATTGGATAGTATTTCTTTTCAATCTTCTAAAATGACTGCAAATAATAATTTTAGAAGACATATGGTTCGAAGCCTATTAAATTCATGGTATGTACTTGTATGATTGTATCTTAAATTGCAATCTTCTTTCATGTCAATCTTTTGATGAATTCCACAAACTTACACACTTGTAATTTCTTTTGTTCAATATGTTAATATTTTATTTTTCTAAAATATAAATATTGCTTCTTTAGACATCTCCACCTTCGGCAAATATTGTTGCTTAAGAATAAAAGTTGTTTACAACATGTTTAATATTTTTGAAAACAATTATCGAAGTTTACAAAGGAAGTTTAAATCAATAGTTGAAGAGAAGATTGATTGATAATGGTCATATTGACAAATTTAACAATGGAGCTTGGAAAAAGTTTTAAAATATTGTTAAAAAATCTTAAAAATAAAAAAAAAATTATACATGTACTTTTAACATTATAGATTGGCTATATTTTTAATTATATTTTATTTATGTGTTATTTAATAGTATATTGATAATTAATTAATTTGCAATGATTGAAAAGTATACAAAATTTTGATAAGCTATAAAAGAGTAATATATTGAAACTTGAGATACAATCAATTTATAAGTCAATTAATATATTTGTACAATTTTTCATATTTTTGAAAAAAAAACTATTGTCAACCAATCTCTTTTCATAGTTTAAAGCTTCTAGTTCATATACATTCTAGATTATTCTCTACAACTACTCAAGGTAAGATACTATTGAAGCCTTGAAGGATCCTTTTTTTAAAAAAAAAAATACTATTCATAATACTGTTTATGACACTGTAGCAACCCATCCAAAATTAGATATACTATAAAAGGATAAGAAAAGTGAAATCTCTGTACACCTTGCAAGTGTTCTATTGTGCTCTGGTAACAGTCAATTTTGTAGATAACACAACCAAGCCATGTGCAAGGCAAACTGTCAAATTGATTGAGTTGAAATTCGACTGTCCTAAATTTAGTAGCTGCATGCTATATATATATGGTAACAGTCAATTTTAATAAATTGATGACAATAACGGCAGCATCTTCATATATTAACTAGTGCTAATTGAGAATATTCTTGAAAGACACTTATTCATTTTTGGATCTTGAGAAAAAAAAAAAAAAACGGTTATAGGAGCCATATAACTTAAGTTAGGTATATTGTCAACAAAATGCAAAAGTGTCTTTCAAGCTCAAAATTATGTCTAAAATCATTAATCAACTGATTGAACAGTGATTAACCGATTCACACCACTCAAAGCTTAATCAGTTATTGCACAAATAATAATTGTCCACACAATAACTCTGAATTGTTTAATTTGACAGTATAAATTTATCCCAGTACACATGGTAGGTAATCTTTTCATATCCCCATTAATCAAAGAGGGGAATAAATTAAAAGAAAAGAAAAATAAAAAAACAAGGGTGCATTCTGCTTCTACCGTGATAAATTTTGCTCACAAATTAACTCCAGATCACCTCAAAAACAAGCAGTTATTGGTTTGAGAAATTGAGATAGATTTTGCTCTGAAGAAGTTACCTGAAAATTAATTAGCAAGCAGAGAAATTAATCAGGAATCAAAGGAAAATATTTAAGGGAGAAAGAATTACATTAATTGCCTCTCATCCTTGTTTTATGCAAAAAGAAAGTAGCCTGACAGGTTTACAGGTTTGATAAATAAAAAAAAAAAAAACTACAGGTTTAGAAAGTACAAAACATAATCAAATATGAAACATATCCCAATAATTTTCAGATGCATCTGGAGTAATTTTTTATCCTCCAATAAATTAAGAAACATACTAATGCTAATGCATCTATCTTGGTATATATATACTTGCATGTCCCTATATTTTTTCTAATGGTTACACTTCAGATTGTCTTAAATTAAATGTTCACTAGTTGTTATAAGGCCAATCAAGTGCCCGAAGGTTATAACCAGCCTTTGATTTAGTGGCTAAGGGTAACGCTATCTGTGTGGGAGGTCGCGGGCTCGACATCCAGATAGAGGTCTTTGATAAACATTTAAATTTGAATGGCGTGACCCTTATCTTTATCTCAAAAAGGTGCTGGAGGTTACCAAACAGATATGACGGAGATTATAAGCGACCTACAGCCTACGGATTGGTATTAATTCTACCATACAGAGTCACTTATACCTAAGATTACATCTGGCAATGATGCATACCTTGGCAGTGCCGATGTGTCAGAGATACCGCTCTAATTTCCCGGATAAGCGGGTCCAAATCTTTCGGGGTGCAGGCTAATGAGAGGGCTTAAGCTTGGGATTTTTTTATTAATAAAAAATAAAAAATCAAAATTACAAAAGTGGAAAATAGTTTTGAAAAATTGCAGAAATAAAAAACCGCGACCTGAGGTCGCGACCTAGTCCCAGACTAAGCCGCAACCTCAGGCCGCGGCTTAGTCTGGTAAAAGTTTTGAAAAATTGCAGAAATAGAAAAACCGCGACCTGAGGTCGCGGCCTAGTCCCAGACTAAGCCGCTACCTCAGGCCGCGGCTTAGTCTGGGACTAGCACATATCTCCCCTTTCTTTCTTTCTTTCTCTCTTCTCTTCTCTTCTTTCTTTTCTTCTCTTCTTTCTTTCTTTCCTCTTTTCTGTCCGAGCCGCCCCCCCCCCCCCCCCCCCCCCAACGCCCCCCTGCCGGACCCCGCAGCCCCCCCGCCCTGCGCCCCCCGGACCCCGCAGCCCCCGACCCGTCTTCTCGGAGTAGCGGTGAGATTATTGTCTTGTTTTGTAGTTTTATTTTAGGAAATGTATGTTGACATGTTCAATTAGTTGAAAATTGTTGTAGAATTGGTGAATTGTTGAATTGTCGTAAATTTGGATTTAAATTATTGAAGGGTTGTTCACTTGTAAAATTTGTAGGAAATCATAAAAATTCCCGAAAAATGTGAAATCTTGTCGGGAGCACCCAAACATTATAGAAAACATGCTCGCGATCTTAGACTTGTGTGTTATATTCAAAATTTGGGAAAAAAAAATCAATTTCCGCTGCTGCTGGTACCGGCAGCACCGGTACCACAGAAAGTTCGAGAGAGGAATCAGTCCGGCGTTTAAAATTTTTGTTAAAAATAGTTCAATTTTATTTGACGAGCATTTGGAGAGGTGTTTTGGGAACACTTCTCATGTATAACATTTTTCAATTTGGTGCATTTTTAATGTACTTTTAATCCAATTTCATCGGGAGGGTAGTTCTTGGAACTGTTTTGCAATTTGCTTAAAACATTTAATTGGAAGACTTAGACTTGGAGTTTTTCAATAAAATTTTTTGTACAAGCACTACTCGATGTGTACTTCAAGAATATAAAATAAAATGTGGTAGTCCAATGCATAGATTTGTACAGTTTTTCATTTCTTTCTCTGCGTACCAGTATTGTAACAGTAAGGACCGGTATTGGTTTTCTGGTTTGACTTCGGAAATTCATAACAATTCACAGAAAATTTCAAAAATGGTAAAATTTTGACAGGACGTTTTTTTGTGTGTTGTTTACATGTGATAAAAATCTGAGAATTTTTAGACAACCAGAACCACATGTTTTCATTTTTTTTGTGAGTGATGGTCATAAGTAGTGGTGCTGGAAACAGTGCTGCTGGTTTATTAAAATATTTAT
The DNA here is from genome assembly GCA_030179965.1 of Cyperus esculentus. Taxonomy (NCBI): domain Eukaryota; kingdom Viridiplantae; phylum Streptophyta; class Magnoliopsida; order Poales; family Cyperaceae; genus Cyperus; species Cyperus esculentus. Next base: position 2,325,668 of record JASGLE010000003.1, on the reverse strand, counting down.
TTGGGGGCCTTAGACTTGGAATTTTTCAGTGCAAATTTTTGTAGAAGCAAAAATTGATGTTTATTACAAGAATATAAAAAAAAAATGGGGCGGTCCAATTTACGGAATAGAGCAGTTTTTTCATTTGAAAAAGAAGCAAAACTTGACGGTTTGGTTTTCTGGTTGTCATTTGAAAAATCGTATTAATTCACAAAAAATTCAGAAAAATGTAAAATTTGGTCGGGACCTTCATTTAGGTGTTATTCATATGTCCTGAAAGTTTGAGAATTTTTCGACCACCAGAGTTGCTGTTTTCCATTTTTGTGTGCACCATGCGCAAAATGGTGTTGTTTTTTTTAAGTTTGATATCTTTTTGAATTTTTGCGACTAAATTTGAAGTTACTAATCAAATAATGGCAACAGATGTCGACTGGCAGAGGCCACGATGGTGCTGGACCGTCAAACGCGCCAACGACAGGTACATTGTTGCAGGTACCTGAGGAATGTCACCGCATGCGTGACATCGCCAATGAGGTAATTCCCTTTATTTCTTATGAAATGTTAAATTTTGACAAGTAATAACCTGACACTCCCCATATATTGCATGCGTTGTAGGATATTAAACCCCTCTCCATGAGGCAGTCCCGACGAAGAATCCCGCACCACGACTACTTTGATGACAAGCTGGTTCAGATGGGGTTGTATCAGGTCGACCAGATGGAAACGTTCGACCTCGATTGGGCATTAATCACAGCCCTTGTGCAGAGGTGGCATCCTGAGACGCATTCATTTCATATGCCAACGGGCAAAATCACTATCACGTTACAGGTATAAACGACATACCAACTTGTGTAGCCCTATTTCTTTGTTAATGGATTGGCAACACCATTTTCATTATGCCGATTAAATATTATGAATACATTGCAGGATGTAGCTATTCTGTGGGGATTGCCGATTAAAGGTGAGCCCGTGACCGGAGTGACGGACATAACCTGGACACACTCTCTCGAGAGTGTGTTCGGCCCAGGGGTCGGGGACGATGCATTCAAGCGCAAGAAGGTCACGAGGAAGGACGGTTCGTCTTATTATAGAGTGTCCAAGTACCATCTCAGGTAGTTTCACTAATTAATTTCCAATTGTACACGTTCATATGTTTTGGTGTCGTGTTGTTTATATGGGTTCATTAAAATGATTTTAGGTTGCGTTGGTTGGCCGAGAGATTTGCCGAACTTCCAGAGAATGAGGATCTGTTGCATCAGAACCTGGCGGGGTACATCATGGAGTTGATTGGAACCGTTCTCCTACCCGACGGCTCAGGTGACTGCATGCCGTCGATGTATTGCCAGTTCCTCCAAAATTTGGACCAGCCGGTCGTGTACAATTGGGGAGCGGCTGTCCTAGCATGCCTGTATCAGAACCTCTGCCGGGCTTCGTGGGCAAATGCGACGTCCATCGCCGGACCGCTAGGTTTTCTCCAGAAGTGGGCGTGGACTCATTTTTACATGGGTAGACCGAAGGTCGTGTCCGATTATTTTCTCGGGGGTCCGGATCCGGAGAGACGGCACGCGTACGGGATCGTATGGTGCGGCAGCAGAAAGTTCAACGACAACCCGCACGGCAAGGTCAGTTTCTATGTAAAAGCCATAGAAGAATTGCGGGAAGGTGATGTCAACTGGGAGCCTTATACAGAGTTGCTGGACGAGGATGGTGTCGAGTTATTGCCTGCGCGAGTGCTCGAGGAGTCCGACGCGTAGTGGGCTAGGATCCACTTGGTCCATTTTTGGATAGTCGAGTGCCATTACCCGAATCGGGTCATGCGACAGCTAGGTGCAAAACAGCCATCACCCCCGCCGGCTCTAGAGCTGTGGGAAAAAACTTGCAGGCTCCATGTTCTTGATCACGGCCCGCAAGATCATCTGTGCCCGCCAAGATGGGAGGATGTTCACGACACTTACATAAAAGAATGGCACGAGATCGACCGATATGTTGTTGACCACTCTGAGGTGTACGATCCGAGCGATTACCGTGACTACATGATATGGTTTTCACGAAATGGGTGTATCACCGTGCACACGCGAGAGAGGATCCTAGCGAGATTTTTCGAGCCGCTGCCGTTGCCTTCCCAGCCAGTGAGTTCGATGCCTGTCCCGCCTAGACATGATGTTACCCCGCGCTTGGTACGCATTCTCTGTTGACGTTTTTTTTTGGTGTTCAAATTAAGAATATCGCTTATCCAGTTGTTATGCAGGTTCAGCGCATGCTTAGGCAAGCAGCGTACGGACTGAGATTGATGGTCTCCAAGACATCCAAGAAGGTGGGAAAGTTCATGCTAAGTATGTGTCGCGGAAGTCTAGATGACGTTGGGCAGGAGTATCGCTTGGACGAGTTACTACAGGCACGTGGACTCCCTATGGACATTGACAGTCGGCAGTCAAGCGGAGAAGATGACCAGTCGTCGGACCCGACGCCGGACCCGCCAACATTGGAGGACATGGAAAACTTTTACGCGGATTACCTTCCATGTTCCGGAGGATGTGGTGACGACACGCCCGTTGATGTCGGACCGAGTGACGATGCCGGTACTTCGGCATCTGCCGATGTCGTTTTCGGTCCGGGTGCGGAGTCGACACCGATGCCAGTCACCCAGGCGGCTCAAACACATCGTCGCCCTTATGTGGTTGGATCGACCACCCAGCGTATGTGTAGCTGTTGTACCAATCGGATTTCGTACATATAAATTATTTACTCTTTAATTTCGTTGATTTTCCGTTTTTGCATATAAATTGCATGCCAATCGAATTTAAAATGAATCCTTTGCTCTTTAACAGGTAGAATACAGGAAAGACGTACTCGACCGAACCGTGGGGAGCCACCAGAGAGATACAGAGACTTTGTATAATTCTTGACTTTGTTTAACTATTGTAAACTTGTTCTAAATTGATCTCGCTCGTGCGAACTTATTTAGTGGACTTTGCTAATTTAGTGGACATTTTATTTTTCTTCCATTTGTATGGTTTGCTTGCTTGGCTTGCTTATTTTCGGGGTGGGAATGTGTTATGTTTGATCATATATGTGCTGGTACCTTTGGTACCATTGGATCGTCGTATGATGCAGCAGCAGCCTTAAAAAAAATACCCAGACTAAGCCGCTACCTCAGGTCGCGGCTTAGTCTCGATTTTTTTTTTTGTTTTATTATTACTGTTATTATTATTATTATCATAAATTGTCTCATATATCTCATAGAAAATACAATCACACTTAATATCTAATACAATATCGATAATACGTATAATCATAAGTAACATCTCACATACATTTTCCAAAAAGTACACTCACACTTATTTTCTCATACAATAGTTCAATAATACATTACGCATGATACATTTTCGGATTGTCAGATAAATGCTACACAAGCCGGCTAAACCACCTCTTCACCCCTGCAAGTGTCTTTTTGCTGACCTTTGTCTTTCCTTGACGTGTACTCCCTACAAAAATAAATAAAATGCGATAAGATAATAAATATGGATATATGTAAGAACGGTTTACAAATTATACTACGTTCCCTGACTTGGTTCTTGTTGTTGATTGTCCTGTGTAGGTAAGTCTGTTGGTCTTGGAACGCCACTCACCGAGTGACGTCCGCTCTGCCTGCGGCTTGGTTCAGGTTCCACACTATCTCTTGTCGGTGGTCTCGGAACGCCACTCACCGAGTGACGTCCGCTCTGCCTGCGACTTGATTCTGGTTCCATACTGTCTGTTGTCGAAGGTCTTCTAATGCCACTAGTCGAGCGACGTCCGCTCTCCCGCCCTGATTGATATGAAATTGTAGCGGTACTAATTAGTACTAAATTTAGATAGTTGTTGTGACTGCAGGAATGAAAGGAAAAATAATTACCCGGAAGAAATTCGTTTTATTATGACCTAGGGCGCCACATCTGGAACACTTGTTCTTTCGCTTGTTTACCTGCTTCTGCATTTCATCCATAGTCATTGGAATTCGGTGCTGTTTTCTCCTACCTTGCTTCACCTTGCTCGGGTCTGGGACAAATTGCACACCGTTGTATATTGGCCACGCCTCAATTGTTCCAGCTGGTTCGAACAAAGGCTGCCATATTCTGAAAAGATATTCCGCACTGTAATATGGAGAGACATAATCCTTTATGTCGAGATTCCGTTCGCTCAAAACTGCAATCACGTGCCCACAAGGAATACCTGTAAGATTTGGTTTCTGGCATTGACATGTCGAACCATTAGGCGGCAAGAGCTGGACCTGATAGGCGTACCATTTTTTATTTCCTTTCTTACCCTCCTTTGCCCTCACCTCATACATATACCTGGACCAGCTCTTTGTTCTTATCTCCATTGCATGAGACTTCATTGTTCGATTTTCAATTTTGGCATGCACTTTCGGTGCCCAAGGTTTGCTCAAATTCATATTTTGTCGAGCAAGTTCTCTTCGATCGGCAAACCACTGCATTGATTTGTAAAAGGTTACCTCCACCAGAGCAGTAACAGGCAAGGCACGTGCGTCCTTGTACACCATGTTTAGAGACTCTACGCCGTTAGTTGTCATGATTCCCCACCTGTGCTTGCCACCGTCGTGACTAAGAGCCCATAAATCCGTTCGTGGGGGTTGCTCTGCCCTCCGTTCTCTGTTACCGGTTTTTCCTATATTCATTATGTAGTCCCATGCTTCGCTATGCAACTCCTTTAAATTTTTCATTGGATCGTCGTATTTTCTCATCTTACTGGCATATGCGGCTGCGTCGAAGAGTGTAAGCACACCCGCATTATTGAATGTCTTGTGTATGTTTTCTTTAATATGGCGACCACAAAAACGATGTTTGCACTCCCCTTTCGCCTCAGACCATCCTGAATCAACGCGCAAAAAAACAATTCGGATGGCAGGATGTCGGTTAGAAATGACGGTGTATGTTTCCGCTCCGGGTGGTATTACTTCTTTCCGCACCCACTTCATCTACCAGTTCCATGCATCACCGTCCTCCTTATCCACCAAGCCATAAGCAAAAGGAAACAACTGGTTGTCTGCATCGTATGCCGTGGCAACAAGGATACCTTCGTACCGACCGCTAAGAAAGGTGGCGTCGATGCCAAACACCGGCCGGAGGTACCTCAATGCTCTTCGTCAAGGACCAAACGACCATGCAGCTATTTTGAATACTTTAATACCGTCGCGATCTCCAGGCTCTCCTTCTATTTTTATCTTTGTCCCCGAATTTTTTTGACGATACGCTTCCAGTAATCGGGGAAGAATGGAATAAGACCCAGACCAACTGCCCCACTCTGCAGCGATGGCCTTCTCTTTAGCACGCCACAATTTACTATATGACAGTTTCTGATGAAAGACCTTACGAACCACGTTGCGCAGGTCCTTCATGGAAACAGCTGGATTGTCTTTTACTGCTTGGCCAATCTCGTCTGCGATAAGTGACGCAGTTAACTGTTTATGATCACGCCTTGCTATTTCAACCGTACATGAGTGGTCCAATGGGTTTGTTTTGATAGTAAATAATGACCCATCCTTACTTGCGGCATACAATTGCCATTTACAGGTCACGTACTGCTCACATCTTGCAACGTATTGTACTTTATTGCTGCTCACAACCTCAATTTGTCGGTTCTTTTCGAGGTGCCACTTTCCAACTGCCTTTGTTAATTCATATTTCGAAGCGAAGGTACGACCGACCGCTAAGGGATGATGGAAAACTTTCTTACCACCAACCGTCCACGAGTCGGCTTCTATTGCAGTCGGACATTGGTTAAATGTGCGCACTGGGTGCTCGGGTCCCCGATTAGCAAAAACATGTGGCTTCCAAAAATGTTTGCCATAAGTGGTTTCGGAAGCTGGTTTGTAACCACTGTTCTCATTGGCATCGCTACTACCGCTACTATCGCTATCGCTGTCATCCTCTTCTGCTGCCATTGCTTCTTCGTCGTCATCTTCGCTATCATCATCTTCCTCATCTTCATCTTCATCTTCGATATCGTTAACTTCGATATCGTTGTCTAATGTCGTTGCTTCTTCGGCCTCGGTATCATTATCCTCACCTTCCTGTATACACGACGGGGAAGAGTATTGTGGTTGGTACTGCGGGGGGACTGCGGTTGGTACGGAGTGGGCGACTCAGGCTAAAATTGCGGCTGGTACCGGGGGGGACTGCGGTTGGTACGGAGTGGGTGACTGAGGCGGAAATTGCGGCTGGTACCGCGAGAGGGACTGCGGCTGGTAATGCGGGGGGGACTGCGGCTGGTACTGCGGGGGGGCTGCGGCTGGTAATGCGGGGGGTATTGCGGGGAGGACCGCGGTTGGTACTGCGGCTGGTAATGCGGGGGGTATTGCGGGGGGAACTGCGGTTGGTACTGCAGCTGGTACTGCGGGGGGGACTGCGATTGATATGGCGGCCGGTACTTTGAGGTGTTCCAATATGATTGGGAACTGCTACCCGGTAAATTGTCACCCGTCGGCACATATGCATCACCGGAGTGGTGTGGGACAATTTCCACGAATAACTCAACCATCGACAAAAACGGACGCCTTATGATCTGTGCAATTGCAGCTTGCAATCTACGATCATCATAAATCTGAACTGGGCTGAAGAAGAAACTGCTACGGTCCGCTGTATTCATTTTGCCTTGAATATTTAGTGCGAATTCGTTTTCCATCAATCCCAAATGCCGGTATATCATTCGTTTTAAATTCTCGAATGACACATTGGCATCTGATGAAAACACAAATCTTGGTGGTTGGTTATAACATACACCCATCGGGCCAACAAATATGCAACTATCGACATGAACAACGAATGACACGGAAGTCATTGAACTAGACCTACATATGTACAGTACATTTAAAAAACTGTTTTAATATCTCACAAATCTTTAAGAATAATAATAAATTGATTTAAATTTTTCCCAGAATAATTTATAAGTGGAATCTTAAATTAGTGGATGGTGTTTAAAATAAGTCTGAACAGTGTTTCATAATATATTCAGAAATTAAATATATAAGTCCTAATTTTTTTTTGGATTTAAACAACTGTTTCATATACCGTACAATTGGTGGATGGTGTCTAAAATAGGTCAACGGAATCTTTAATTAATATGGTACCAATAGTATCCTACATAAATTAATTAACAGGGTTATATTTTTTATTAGAGATCCGGTTAAACTATTATGTTAGCAACCAAATTAAAATGTAGAACAATTTTAAGGGTAATATAAATCCTTAACATGGTAATATTTTTTATAATAAGATAATGTATTACTTGACAATATCTAACCTTCGGCGAACATGGCAGATTAGCGGAATATAACAAAGCAGCAGCAGCAGGCCATAGCGGTGCCAGCGAGTACCAAAGGGGAGCTTCTACCTCAATATAACAAAGCAGCAGAGCTTCTACCTCAATATATAGCGAAGTCAAACCAGAGCTGCCTGGTAGCTCCACAAATCCTTTAGCGCTATCAGAGATTCAGCGCTACCAGAGCTTCAGCGCATGTGAAACAGGAATACTAAGCGGCTACCTGAGGTCGCGGCTTAGTCTGGGACTAGGCCGCTACCTGAGGTCGCGGCTTAGTCTGGGACTAGGCCGCGACCTGAGGTCGCAGTTTTTCTATTTCTGCAATTTTTCAAAACTATTTTCAACTTTTGTAATTTTGATTTTTTATTTTTTTATTAATAAAAAATTCCCCTTAAGCTTGGATAGGCCATGGGTTTGGTGGGTCCTCTCTTTCTCTCTTGGCGCGTGCGCGGCATCCGATCGCGCCGCACTTTAAAACACTTGGAATCCGTATAAACATTCGAATATGACCTTGTCAGAAATGTGAAATTAGAGACAGCTGACAGTATTACAGGGACTTGCTCTCCTTTTGCTGCCACCATTGCAGCCAGGTCGATCCTCTCCAGTGTCAGTACTGCTTCAGATTGATCTCCCCAGACAAAAGCGAGCAATCCGTTGTTCAGATAGAACAATGTACCGGGTTTGGAACCTGGGCATCGGAACCCATAACCGTTGGAGATCCCTTCCCCTCTGAAGCTGCATTCGACCTCCATCCCCGTAACTTCCCAAGGGAAGGTGTCGGTAGAATTAGGCTCCTCTAAGTTAGCGGTAAACATAGACGATCCAATCGGGTACGACGCGTAGTTTTCCAAAATCTTTGTACCGACTAAAACCAAACCTTCATGGGTTTCATGATAGGAGAGGAGTAACAGAATCATAGATTTATTGGATTTGTCGTCGTCGTCATGACCCGGTAAGGTGGGGGGCCAGCCAAACGAACCCCCCCATAGACCCGAGAATTCCTTACCGGCTTGAGGTTCACTTACAGGCAGCTTGTATAATCCAAAACAGTTCTTATGCATATGAGGCCATGACCAATAGAACGAAAGACATGTATCGGTAGCTCTGAGACAGCCCTATTGAATCTCCATTGCCTGTTCTTAGATACTCAATCAACGGATCGTCGCCATTTTCACAATCATTGTTGCTACTAGTACTAGAGTCGACAATACCATCTTCGACATCCCCATCGTCAAAAGATTCATTGGCGCCGCTCGTACTTGAAGAACAAAGAGATGATTTAACGGTGGCACAGTCTATCAGGCCACCTCTTATAGCCTTGTGCATTGAGAGCAGCATCTCTCTCCTTCTGGATAGGATGTTGAAGTCGTCGTGTGATCGGGGAACAATTGGAGCCGAGTGAAGATCGGGCGGCAGTTTCATTGCTGATTTTGAAGACAAGAAATCAAGCAACCAATCCCTATCGTCGAACTCCAAATTCTGAAATGTGCTTGGATGTAGGCTTGTTATATTTTCTGTAAATTTATGAAGCAAGAGTAAATTATTGATAACTTACTAATTAACTAACTAAAGAAAATTAGAAAACAAGTTGTTACTCCAAGATAAAACTACATATATACTGGGCAGACAAATTAATGACTACTGATTAGATATAATAATAAGAATGGTACGGTTATGCTATGAATCGATCAGCAACCTTTCATTTTGAATCGAACATTTCTTCTTAAATATCTCTCATTAATTGTGTCTAAACGATACATCACGACCTTCAGATTCTGAAAAATGGAGGTCCAAATTTCATCCAATCCATAGCAGAATTAGCCAATAAGAATACTGTTTAAAATCAGAAATTATGAAAGGGCTTACTGGAACTGGGGGAGAAATGATCGGCTTCTAGCAAGAGAAGAGTAGGATCAGAAGGGATGGCTGAGTCGAAAAGGGATCCGGCATGAATGGAATCATCCTTTCCGTGCAGAAAGAAGATCGTCGGTGCACCGTCCGCGTCACAGTGGATCTCCGTGACCGGAGACAGAGTCAAGCTATTCGACACCTTCTGCGGAACGATGCGTACGAAAACAAGAGATAGAAAGCCCCAAAGGGAGATGACAAGATTGCCCAGCTCGGGGTTCTCATGGGCCCAGAGCGAGGAGTGGAGACGCGAGGCAGTGAAGAGGAAGCGGCAGATGGAGAGGTATGAGACCGAGGAGAGAGCGTGCCATGAGTTGAGGAGAGAGGGAGAGACATCGGAGGCTGATGAGGAAGCGAGAGACAGCCAGGCGGGGGAGGAGGGGGAGCGCAGGGGGTGGTAGAGGCGGCGCGAGGTGAGACAGAGGGCCATAAAGTGGCACGGGTGGCCCAGGTAAGCGGCGATGAGAGTGAGTGCATCCTCCGGCAATGATAGAAAGAGATCGGCCCCGTCCGCCATAATATGACTAGCTGTAGGGTGCTTCTGCTCGATATCTGTCGCGCGCCCGCTAGCTCTTCCGATCTCTACCACTATATATATATATATATATATATGCGCAATGCATGAACTAAATCAACATCAATTCATCATCAGCGACAATTAGTTCTTATATATTAATTAATTAACTCATTCTGTCAACTGGATTTAAATTAGAGTATATATATATATGAGTATATGCCGGCCAGCTCTTACAGCAACATGCTAGCTAACACCGCGTCCCACTTTTTTTTTTCTAGTTTCTCTCTGATAGGCAAAACTCAAAAACAAATAGCCAATTTGACCGTGTAAATTAAATGAAGTCAATGAATTAACCAAATGAAACCAGCTTAATTTCTGATTGACATTGTAAATATTTATTATATAATAGTACAATATATTTCTCTGACTTTTAGCCTCTTGGGATAATTAATATTTTGAATGTTTATTATATTGGGTTATTGACATTTAGAAATATTTCAACCCATCTTCAATTTTGTGGAGAATGATATAGATAATCACATGCTTAACCCAATACCAATCTTTTAAAAATGAATATCACATCCATAACATTTTCTGTCACAAGGAGTTTGTATGTACTGGTTCTGATATATGATATATCCACCATTGCCTACACATGCATATATGGAGCCTTGCTTACTAAAAAAGAAGAAAATTAATAATTAAATTAATGTCCTCCGCCACTGATAGACATGATGGTTTGACAAACGAGACAAAAATCAAACATGTTTCACAATCTTATACGAATTAATAATTTTTTTAAGTAAAAAAAAAATTAATAATTTTTTTCTTATTTATTTTATGAATATTTTAATTATTTAATCACTCATATCATTCAAACGTCTTATGAACAATTGCAAGCATAAAAATCACTACCACAGAGATGGGCATTAGCAACCCCAACTTAGCAACGGTTTTCAAGAAAACCGTTGGTGAAAAGTGGCAGTGGCATTTTCGAAATTTAATAAAACACATCAGCAACGGTTTATCAGAAGGAACAGTTGGGAAAGACTTGCCCGAAATCTGAAAAAGAATCAACAACTGTTCCTTTAAAAAACAGTTGGGAAAGGCATATCATTCCCAACTGTTCCTTAAGAAGAAACAGTTGTTGATTCATGTGCAAGAATTAACAACGGTTCAAAATAAAAACCCGTTGGGAAAGGGAGAGCATTCCCAACGGTTTCTAAAGTAGAAACCGTTGCTAATGGGAGAGCATGTGAGAGAATATTCATGTGAGAGAATTAACAACGGTTTCAACTTGAGGAACCGTTGGTAATGCTGCCACTTTCCCAACGGTTTCTAATATGTAAACCATTGTTGATTCTTGTTAGCATAAAATATTGATTGTGCAAGAATCAACAACGGTTGTCTATAAGAAACCGTTGTTAATTGGATATCATTCCCAACGGTTCTTAATGTATAAACCGTTGTTGATTCTTGGGTAACATAAAATATTCATGTGCAAGAATTTACAACTGTTTTTAATTGGAAACCGTTGCTGATTCCTTCTTATGGCGGGAGAATTTCCCGCTTACGGCCCATTTAACAACTGTCATTCCTTGGGAACCGTTGTTGATCCTCTCCAAGCAACAACTCCTCTTCTTCCTCACCAGCAGCCAGCAAATTAATTATCTTGCATACCTTCTTCTTCCTCCTCCTCCAGCAGACCAGCAGCGCCCCCTCCTCCTCCTTTCAATCTAGCTCAAGACGAAGTTGATTGAAAGGCATACCACTCCCCCCTCCGACTCCCATTTTCGTTTCGGGATATTGAGGTTAATTCCATTCATCTCTATTTGATTGAATAATTAGTAGTTATTATATAATTAATTAGCATATAATTGCATGCATGTTAGCTTTTTTTATATGTGGGTACGTATTGTCATGCATTAGAACCAAACTACCGGAACTTGAATAACTTTAGGTCGTTACCCGTTTGAGATTAATCCAATAGGGGTTAATCTCGAATAGTCCCCGTTTGGGACTGCTCTTTGAATACTTTGTCTCATTTAGGATTAGCGAACATGCGTTGGACAATTTGTTGTCCGAAAAAAATTCGGTAGATCATTTCTCCATTTGTTCCCACGGGTACGCGCAATGGCGTACTCGGGGGAGCTAATGGGAAATGCTGCCGAATTTTTCTCGAACAACAAATTGTCCAACGCATATTCGCTAATGAGACAAGGTATTCAAAGAGTGGGTTAGGATGGTTGGCCGGCCATGAACCTATTAATTGTACAACGAGCAAGACCTAGTACTAATATTGCATGCATAATAAAAATTATATTTAATTATCTCTTACAGATGGATCGTAACAGTTGGATGTATGGGAGGCGTGATACAAGTGCCTACTTGCTAGGAGTCGAATAATTCATTAATTGTGCGAAGGAACATATGAGGCGTAGGGGTGATGAAACTATGTTGTGCCCGTGTTCCGATTGTGAGAGCTTGCGGAGATTTAGGGATGTCAACGAAGTGAGGGGCCATCTGATCCGTCATGGATTTAAGGAGCGGTACACTCGTTGGGTGTGGCATGGCGAGTGCTTCGAAGAATCGGCCAATGCGGAGTCAAGCAAGGCTTCCAATGTGTCCGAGACCTCTTTAGATCGGGATAATGATGTACGGGAGGAAATTGGGGTTGAAAATATAGAAAACATAGATAGCACTAATTGTATGGACTATGATCAAGTAGATGAAATGATGCATGACATTCCGGACGATTTTGTGGACATACCAGAAATTTCTGAAATTAATTTGAGCAAAGATGCTAATGTAGAATTATTTCCCGGTTGTACGAAATTTTCAAAATTATCAGCTGTTTTCAAATTATTCAGTCTGAAAGCAAAAAATAATTGGAGCGATAAAAGTTTCACAGATCTGTTAAAACTCTTAGGGGATATGCTCCCAGAAGATAACGAGTTGCCGGATACAACCTACCAAGCGAAGAAAATTTTGTGTCCGTTGAGTTTGACGATTGATAGAATTCTGACATGCCCAAAAGACTGTGTACTATATCGAAAAGAGCATGTCAATCTTGATAAATGTCCAAAGTGTGGGCTTTCGAGGTACAAACCGGGAACTGACCCATCAAAGAAAGATAAAAAACCTGCGGCGAAAATCTTGTATTATCTGCCAATAGAACCGAGATTGCGGCGTCTTTTCGCAAATCCAAGAGATGCTGAGTTGTTACAGTGGGCTGGCACGTGTAGAAAAGACGATGGAATGCTCAGACATCCCGCCGATTCTTCTGAATGGAGAAAGATTGACATGACATTCCCTGATTTCGGTGGGGAACCTAGAAACTTGAGGTTGGGGCTATATACCGACGGAATGAACCCTTACGGTACATGAGTAGCCGGCACAGTACCTGGCCAGTTTTCTTGTGCATCTATAACCTTCCTCCTTGGCTGTGCATGAAAAGGAAGTACCTAATGATGCCACTGTTGATATCGGGTCCTAAACAACCGGATAATGACATAGATGTGTTCCTAGTTCCTCTGATTGAGGAGCTGGAGAAATTATGGAAAGAGGGCATACGAGTGTACGATGCATATAAGAAAGAATGGTGTACCATCCGTGTTATGATCTTCTGCACGATCAACGATTTTCCCGCGTACGGTAACTTGTCGGGATGCAGAACAAAAGGGTACAAGGCGTGTCCTGTTTGCGGAAAACAAACTTGTTTCATACGACTAAAGCATTGTAAGAAGATTGTGTACATGGGGCATCGTCGATTCCTTCGGGTTGGTCACGCATATCGAAGGAAGAAGAAAGCATTCAACGGCAACTTTGAGAGGAGAAAAGCCCCGGTCCCGTTAACCGGCAAAGAAGTTTGCAAAAAAGTGAAGCACATAGAGGTCCAATTTGGGAAGGATGTTGTTGCTAAGGACAATCCGGACGACTTATGGAAGAAGAGGTCCATATTTTGGGATCTTCCTTATTGGCCACACCTGGATGTTAGGCATTGTTTGGATTTGATGCACATTGTAAAGAACGTCGCTGAGAGCATAATGGGCTTGTTGTTGAACACCGCTGGGAAAACAAAGGATGGCATCAACGTTAGAAAGGACATGGTTAAAATGAGCATTCGCCCAGAGCTGGCACCCCAAGAAAATGGACAGCGTACCTACTTACCGCCGGCCTGCTACACTCTATCGAGAAAAGAGAAAATCAGTTTATTGGAATGCCTACAATCAATTCGTGTGCCATCCAGTTATGCTTCAAATATTTCCAGAAGGGTGTCCATAAAGATATGAAACTGATCGGGATGAAATCACATGATTATCACGTCCTGCTGACTCAGCTGCTCCCGGTTGCCATTCGGGGTATCCTCCCCCCACATGTTAGGAAGTCGATCACCAGGTTCTGTTCCTTCTTCAACAAAGTTAATTCCAAGGTGATCGATCCCGAAGGGCTGGACTTCTTACAGTCCGATGTCGTGGCAACCCTGTGTGAACTGGAAATGTATCTTCCGCCCTCATTTTTTGATATCATGGTGCATTTAACGGTCCATCTCGTTAGAGAAATAAAACTCTGTGGCCCCCCATTCCTGCGACACATGTACCCTTTTGAGAGAGCCATGGGTCAGTTGAAAGGGCTGGTCCGTAGTCGATCGAGGCCCGAAGGAAGTATGGTCGAAGGGTACGATGCTGAAGAGTGCATTGGTTTCTATACCGATTACGTGGCCGATGTTGAACCAATCGGCCTCCCCAAGCCGCGGCACGAGGGGAGACTCCAAGGTGTAGGTACTATTGGGTACAAACTGGTGAGGCCAGATCACAACTTGATGAGGGCGGCACATCTCAAAATTCTTCAGCACCTTGCTGATGTAAATCCATACGTCGTCCAGCACCTGACAGAGCTCCGTGAGAAAAATCCTGGAAGAAGTGAAAGTTGGGTCACCAATGAGCACAATCGAACATTCATAAGATGGTTCAAAGAAAGTGTACATTCGAGACCATCCGATGAAAACGTAAGTAGACTGTCAGGTGGTTAGCGTTCGGACCCGGGTCAACAGTTCACACCTACCAAGGTTTCGACATGAATGGCTTTACTTGGTACACTCGGACCCAAGACAGCAAGAGCACCGTGCAAAACAGTGGTGTGACGTTGGTAGCTCTAGCGGCTTCTGGAGATATGCCCCAGCCATTTTACGATTGGATTGAACAAATATGGGAATTAGATTACGTTAAATTTAAGATTCCCCTATTTTACTGTAAGTGGATCAATAACGGACGCGGAGTCCAACGGGATGAGGATGGATTTGTCACCGTTGATTTCAGTCGGTTGGGATACCATGACGATCCTTTCATACTGGCTAAGCAAGCAAAGCAAGTGTTCTATGTTGTTGACCCGACCGACAAAAAGAGACATGTCGTGCTTGCCGGTAAACGGCACATTGTAGGGATCGGAGATGTTGTCGATGAGGACGACTACGATAAGTTTGACGAAGCTAAACCATTTTCTAATGCTACCGCCATCCTGCCAGTTGATGATGCGCCAGAGACAATCTACATCCGTACAGACCATGAAGAAGGAATGTGGCTGAAGAGACGGAAAAAGAAGAAATCGAAGGGATCAAAGAAAAGAAAGAAAACCGCATAGAAGGTAAATGATACATTTTTTATAATTAATTAAATAAAATAACTTAATTTAATTAGGTACATACTTGAAATTAATTAGATATTATATTAATTAACTAAATTAATTCATTAATGCAGGTGCATGTTTGACGAATGTATCGGCTAGATGACAAGAGAGCGCCTATTGAGTTCTATCATATAGTTAAATCTTTTGTTTTGTTTGTGTGTGTTGCTATCTGTAAGAACCGTTTAGCGAATGGTATTAATTTTTGAAATTTGTAATAATTTGCTCATTTTATGGAAGTATTGTTTTACTGCTAATTCGTGGTTTCCAGTAGGTTCAAGTAATGAAGAGAAAGAATTGGACTATGTACCGGAGTGAAGCCAAAAAATCAGAAAAATTCTAAACCACGTCTAAGGAGATCCACTCGCATTAAAGCCAATAGCTCGGGCTCAAATTAAGGGGAAGGAAATCTCTATCACATAGGCTGAAACACAGACCTCTATCAGATAGGCTGCAACAGAATTGGCTCAATATTTGGGTCACTGGAAATCCCGTAGTTAGAATTAAAAGCTGAAAGGAATCAACAACGGTTCCTTACTAGAGAACCGTTGTTGATTAAATTAAAAATAATAGCAATAGCGTTACTGGGTCTCGAGATTGGTGCCAGTGTGCATCTGAAGTCTCTGGAAACCCCACGATTCATATTTAATAAGGCACGAAACAATCAACAACGGTTGTTTAACCGAACAACCGTTGTTGATGAATATAAAATACAGTTGTTGATGAATATAAAATACAACCGAACAACTGAACAACTGTTGTTGATGAATATAAAACCTGCGAAATAATCAACAACGGTTTTCACATAAGAAACCGTTGTTGATGAATATAATCAACAACGGTTATTACAGATGAAACCGTTGTTGATGACAATAAAATAATTTTTCAAATTAAAACATGTGAAAGAATTAACAACGGTTTCTTACTAGAAAACCGTTGTTGATTACAGTCATAAAAAACGGTTATTAAATTAGAAACCGTTGTTAATGACAAGGGAAATTATTTTTTAAAATTAAAAGCTGGACAGAGTCAACAACGGTTATTTACCTTAAGAACCGTTGTTGATTGTTGTCATCAACAACGGTTATTCTGTAAAAACCGTTGTTGATTGTGGCAACAACGGTTCCTATTAAATAACCGTTGTTGATGCTTTCACAGCTTTTAATGTCGTTTGAACTCCTCTCTTTCATTTCAAATTTTACTGTGAAAATTCTCTAAGTCCCAAAACCTCTCTAAAACCCTCTCTGTCGAGCTCGATCCGGCGATTAAACCCTCGCTGCCACCGCTGCCACCGCTGCTGCCGCTGCTACCGCCGCTGCCGCTCCTCTCTCTCCTCCCTGTAAGCCATCCTATTCTCTCTCCTCTCCTTGCCTTTCTCCCTCCCCCTCTGCCTCTCCTCTCTGCTCCCTCTCCTGCCTCTCCTCTCTGCCCCCTCTCTGCCCTCCCTAGCTCCAGCCATGGATCCCGAACAAGGTGAACAACCCGAACACCACGAACAACCCGAACTCTCTCCCGAACACGCCGAACAACCCGAACTCTCTCCCGAACACAAACGAGAACCCCGGAGGCGACGAGGGCCAACCACCTGGGAGACTTACCGCAAGAGGGTAAAAGACCCCTATAGAAAGATAGAGTTCGGGGCGGACGGCAACACCACCGGGGACGACACGGGTTCGTTAACGAATTTCGTGGGCCAAACTGCAAGAGATCATGTGCCCATCAATTTCTCGGACTGGAAGAAGGTCCCGGAGGATTTTAAGACAACATGCTGAAACAAAATAAAGGTGAAATCTCGAACTTTAATCTCATATTACATTATTAATTTGATCATTTAATATATACGGAATTCATTGATTAAATGAAGGTAATAACAATAAGAATGATTATTGTACAGTCCTAACCGATTAATTACTTTATATGTCCTGGCAGCATTTCTATAATATACCCAACGACAGGGAGAAGAAAAAGGTCGTGAACAAACTGGGAGTCCGTTGGAAGGAGTTCAAATCGCACTTGTACCGAACCTACATTCTTCATGAGAGTGAGGAGGACCCTTGCGCAAAGCATAACATCTCGCAACATGTGTGGGAAGACTTCGTCAGGCACTGCAACACTGACGAGTTTCAGGTTCATTACTTAAATCACTGTTATTTTAAAATTTGCACTACTGATTACTTAATTTGTACGACCATGTTGCATAAATCACTAATTAAGGTACCACTTGAAAATTGTACTTACACCACTGTTTTTTAAATCGACAGAAAAAGAGTGCGCAAGGGCGCGAGGCGTCCAAGCAGAACCTGTATCCTCACAGGCTCGGCTCGGGCGGTTACGCGAGTGCAAGGAGGAAGAAGTGGACTCCCAATGTGGTTATCGCACCGTCGGAACCATCGGGCACTCCTATTAGTGCCAATTTGGATGGACAGAGCCGCGATTATTTGTTGGCAAGGGCGAAGAGGATCGTCGATGGAGTTGCCGTTATCCACGATCCGGCAATTCGGGAGGTCCAGAAGAGAATGGTATATATTTTTAACTTAACATTTTAAATTAACTGCACATGCTTTCGGGTTGTTCGATAATTAGAATCGTCTGGCCTATACGTTAATTTTACTCAATTGGTCACTGCAGGAAGAGAAGATAAGAGAAGCGAGTGAGGGAACATTCGTCCCAGAGGGCTCAAATGATGTCCTCACTGCCGCTCTGGGGACGCCGGAACATCCCGGGAGAACGCGGGCCCACAGCACGGAGTACACACGCCGGAAAGACGTCTTCGAGAAGCAGAAGAGGAGACGGGGCGCGACTTCTCACTCCGGTTGCTACTCCCAATCGGAGGTTGACGGGATGAGAGCGGAGTTCGAAGAGAAGATGAGGAAGCAACGGGATGAGATGACGGCGGAGATGGACGCAAGGATCCAGGACCTAATGGCCTCCGTCTGCGTCCCGGGTAACTTCCAACAGCTACTACTCCGGGGTGACATCCAGCAGGCCCGTACCTCTTCGTCTGCGGCACCCGCTCCGAGGACAAGGTAATTTAGGTTTCCATTCGACGAATTAAAAAATGTAGTTAAGTTAATTCAAAGCTTCTAACAGTAATATTTTCATTCCAGAAGTTTGTCAATTGCAAACTTTTTATTGAGGCGGCAGATGCTCAGATCGAGGTGGCGACCGAAAGGATGTATCTACCCGTTCCAGGCGCCACATGCCACGGTCAACCGATCCCGGCCGATTGCAGAAAGGTGGCGATAGATTCTTGCGTCGAGTCGTGCCGGTCAGAACGACTCCCGATTCCGGCAGCGGATCTTGGGGAAATTCATGAAGCAGTCGGGAGTTTTGTTCTGTGGCCGGCGCACTTGATAGATACATCGGTTACCGGTCAGGTATATATTTTTTAAAAAAATAAAAAACTATTTATTAATTGGTATGTAATTAAATTCTGGCTAATTAGTTAATATATATACCAACCCGGTCCTGATTGCATAAGTTTCATTAATCGTAGGTCTCAAGAGCATCGGCATCGAGTCCGAGAGCACCGCCCCCGACGCCGTCACAAGCTGTGAGTCCGGCGCCACTGCTCGAGGATCCTCAGGTGCACCGACTTCAGGAGCATGGCCTCGCGCTCTACCAGTTGCTGATGAGCCAATCGCCACATATCGACACGTTCGAGGTCGACTACGGTGTGGCGGATATAGGGATCGAGGGTACAACGGTGCTCACCACCACCGCGATCATCGACATGCTAAAGGGTGATTGGCTCGAAGTAACAATGCTTCAAATGTTTAGCATGTAAGATCGATTATTTGACTCTGATATTTATTTCATGAAATATTAATCTGTAGTTAGCGTAAATATGATAATTGGTCTTTCAATGTAGTGCAAGCGCATGTCGGTGCAAGGAGTTGTTGTTCGACCGCTTTCATTTTCTGGACCCCTACCGATGTGCGGCCGCCAACATTGCGAGAGAGGGTGTTGATTACCTCATCCACTTCATTGATGGGGTGGACCTCAGCTCGATCATCTTCCTCCCGTATCACGAAGGATTCGAAATTACTCAACTCTACTTTAACAAAAAAAAAATATATAATTTCTTACCTTTCGTTCTCGTTGGTTTGGATGGCAAATAAACTGAAATAATTAATATTGTAGGACTCACTGGCGCCTTCTCATCGTGCAACTAGCCGAGTGTCGGTGCTACGTCGTGGATTCCTTGCGTCCCACCGAGGTGCCGAAGTTAACGATTACCGGCCATTTGAATATGTAAGCGTAATAATCAACTAAACTCCGTTCTCCTTTTACTAAAAATACGAATTATAAATCATCGCACTAATCTATATTAATTGTAGGGCCTTCCGCAATTTTTGGACCAACAGAGGAGTGGCCAAGAAGAACAACGGCAAGCTAACGTTCAAGTTGATCAAGGTATATACGTATACACGTAACTTATATATACAATTAGGCTTGTAAATATTCCAAAAAAAGAAAAAAAGGAAGACTGTACGTAATCTATATTAATTCTTGATCTATTTTCATTATTGTAGGGCCCAAGGCAACCCGGCGGCTCCGAGTGCGGATATTATGTCATGCGGACGATGCATGACCTAATAAATAGATGCTACGAGGAGGAGTTACCTTCGGTATATATACCAATTTCGTTTATCAAGTATATATGTTTTGTTTCATATTATATATCAACTAATTCAAATATATGCAACCTCTTAAATTTACAGGCTATTGAGGGCGACAGGTACGAACGACATCAACTCGACGAGGTAATAGAATTGTGTTGCAAATTTGTGCGTTACGAATTGTGATGTCGATCGGATTTTTGTAGTAGATATTATTAGCTAAGATGTGTAGGTTTCGAATTGTAAAATAGGTACAATTAATTGATTTTAGATGTATATAGATTGGTTAATTTAGATGTGTTAAATTAAAACAGGTTTTATGAATGAAACAGAATTGTTGTGAATGAAACAGAATCGAAACAGAGAATGTATTCTGTTATGTGTATGTATTATGGTTCTCTGAATGAAACGGAATGCGCATGCCCAGTTCAACAATAATTAACAACGGTTATTTAATTGTTAAAACAAACCGTTGGTAATAACGCTGGGTAATAACAAATGAAAATAATCAACAACGGTTCTACAACGAGGAACCGTTGGCAATTATAACAATCAACAACGGGTTATTAAAAAACCGTTGTCAAATGACGAAATCAACAACGGTTCCTACCGAAAAACCGTTGTTGACTCACATAATTTCCAACGGTTCACTATAAAAACCGTTGTTGATTATAGTCTTTGCCAACGGTTATTTAATTAGGAACCGTTGTTGATTGACATCATCCACAACGGTTCCTTCTTGTGAACCGTTGGAAAATATATTTTATTTAAATAATTTAGATCATTGATAATATTATTTGCCAACGGTTTCTCTAAAAAAACCGTTGTTGATTCCCCTAATTATCAACGGTTTCTTACGGAGAACCGTTGTTGATTACATTCTTTTCCAACGGTTATTTATTATAAACCGTTGGAAATTGCTATCATCAACAACGGTTCCTTCTGATGAACCGTTGGCAATGATATTTTATTTAAATATTTCAGATCACTTATAATGTCATTTGCCAACGGTTTTTTATTAATAACCGTTGTTGATTGCTTAGGAACAGCAATTGTTCTTTCCTTTTAACCGTTGTTGATTAACATCACCAACAACGGTTCTTTAGTAAGCATTAGCAACTCTCGTATTCCCAACCCCCGCTTTGGGAATTGTCATAAATAACTGCTGTTGATTCTTTTCTCTGTGGTAGTGAATGGTTAAAACATATAACATTTTGACCATTTTTAATTAAAATGATATATTAATTATTTTTCACCGCCTTTTCTCATTTTCATTTATTCTGAATATTATTAAGCATAAGGTAGATGTCCTTGGTAATTTGAATAGGAGTTCCTATATATATACAATCAAAATACTTTATGTAAAACTTGAATACGTCAAAGGGAAAATTTGTATCCGAGTTGCAAATAACAAGTTTATCAATCCATATTAATTAAGATGCAACTCTGGCTACATCATCAGTTTGGTGCACACAATCTTATATTGAAAGATATACTTTAATTTGTGTTTGAAAATTCTAACAACAAATTTGGTTGGCAACCACTATTATCAATTCAAAAAGAATAAAAAAATGTTATACCAATAATTTAAAAAAAAAAAAAAAATGATGAACGTATTCGGGGTGTGCTCCAATAATCACAGAAACCATTAAGTCTGCATTGCATAGATATATATATTTAAGAGTTTCTCAATCGAAAATCACTTCATAATACTCCTGCTCTGTTATAGTTACATAATTACAAAGCTTACCCAAATATTCATAAAAGAGGGTCCTAAAAAGCTTGGATTTAACCCTTTATAGATTCTTTATTTTGAAATTCCTTTGTAAATTTTTATTCGAGAAGACAACTAAGACTTTTATTTTTGCCTTTTTGTCACCTTATTTTAAAATGCAAAAAAAAATTCCTACTATTTATGCAAGAATGAAAACAAAGGAATATTTATAAGAGACCTCATACCTTTTGTTTTAAAATTTTGTATCTCTTTTTGGTCTACAAAAATATAAATGTACTTAAATGAGTATAAATTCCATATTTATTCAAGAATGAAAACAAAAAAAATTACAAAAGACTTTTTTTTAAATTTTGGTCCTCTTATCGCTTTATATTTCTATTTTTATTCATAGTTTAAAAGGAAAAGGAAACTTTTTTATATCCTTTAAGTTTTAAAGTGTACTCAAATGAGCACAAAAATTCTCAAATTCATTCTTAACAAGAAAATATTTTCAAAAATTACAAATGTGTGTACAATGTCATGATCTAAATGGTTTAGCTATTTTAACATTTATTTATACACTTCAAACTTAATTCCAAGAAAAAAAGTGCTATTTTGTATTTTTCAATTTTAAGTTTCAAAATATGTTCAAATGCGCAGAAAATTTCTTAAAAGTTGTACAACGTGAATCAAAGAAATATATACAAAGGGGAAGGGACTTTTATTTTAAAAATTTATGTTTTTGTCCCTTTTCGAATTCAATTCAAATTTAAACTTAAAAAAAATCATAAATAGAAAATTCAAAATGTTTTTATACAAAAAAATCCTAAAAAGTGTGAAATGAATTTTATAATTTATTTTAGGATTTGTGGAGTTTGGAAACTATTTTAGAATTATTCTTATTGTAATAATCTTGAAATGTTAACTTAAGTTGTTCTGGGCCGTATTCAAATGGATTCTGGGCTGAACTAGAATGGGTTCTAATGGGCCAAACATCTCTCCGAATGTTCTTTTTTGATGGGCTGAGATAAAGAGGTTGGTCAATATTGGGTAATACCTAGCGTCCATAGAAAAGTTATTCATAGCGTTCATACATTACATTTCAGGATGTATCTGTTATATTTCGGGATATGTCTGTTACATTTTTGTATATCTATAAACGTGTAGACGGTTTTTCGATGAACGCAAGATGATACTATACTATATACTAGTTCATGGAATCGAAATCTGCTGCTTTTCTACATAGAAAAGCAGAGTCTGCTCTTCTAGTATCCAAACCGTTTATATATATTTAGAGTTAGGCTGCCCGTGCACACTGCCCAAATAGTATGGCAGGTTTCTTCTTTTGTTCTTCACGGGGCTGTTCGGCAAGCACATGAGGGATCAACCTTTAATTTCTACTGAGGAGGCGGTGTTTGGTGTTGCAGATTAAGAAAACGGCTTCTCAAAGTCGTTGAGGAGGTCAAAAATCTTGATCCAAGGGGTGGGATTCCTTAAGAAACTGGGAAGGGTCAAATTCCGGGCAGGATCAAAACTTAAGGAGGGTCACCTTGATCCCCATTGAGGAAGTAGTGTTCGGTGAGATTAAAGTCTTGAGGAGGGATTGAGGAGGCTTGAAGAGGTTTGAGGAGCCTTGATCCTACTTTGCCGAACAGGCTACACGTGACATAAAGGCACATCCTTGTTTTTTTTTTTTTTTTTTTTTTTATTTAACATCTCTTCTCAAAGAAATAGCAAAAAATCTTTAAAAATTTAAATTGAAAAAAAACACTAAAATTCTCAAAAATAGATAAAAATTTAAAGAAGTATTACTTAATTTATAAATTGATTATTTTCTAATTATAGTCAAATTAAGTGATATTTGATAGCTCTTCAAAGACCCGTTAAATTACAACAGATAAAAAATATATAAAATTTTGATATTCTATCGAAAAAATATTCATATCGAATAAAATTTGAAACACTATTATTTTATAAGTTAAGTAATATATCTATAAAGTTTTTTCATTTTAAAGTTTTTTTATGAATTTAAAAAGTTTGGTGTATTTTTTGTGTCATTTTTTTTTGGTTAAATGATCCCTCCTTATTATATGTTAAACAAATTAAAATGTAGCACAACCATACAACCTTCGACGTCACATGGAAATTTTGAAATATTAATCTTCAAATGATATTGTGTATATCAGTGATTGACTCACAACACACAACAACACCCATATGTTTAAACTGGAGAATGCCTATATGTCTAAACTGGAGGAAAGGACGCTCTATCCTTCTTATTCTCATGACAATTGAATCTTGGGCAGTCAGTCACCAGATAGCGCGAATGTAGAAATCAATCTGAGCGCTCCGATACAGAAAAACAGTCTCTGCTTTTCTTCGGAGAAAAGCAGCAGATTTGGATCCTAGTTGATGATATGGTTAATTCACAATTTCATACATCGTACCAACATTTTGTGTTTTTGTTATGTACCTTTAACTCATGTCCTTTCATCAACATGGGACCACTTATATATATGATATTGATACATAATATATTCACCATCCTAGCTAGGGTTTAGGCCCTAACTATACTAGGCTTTAATGCTACTGGCCAAATCGATCAACATCCTGATATGACCCCAAAACTAAAACAATGTACACTCCATCTTGGATCAAGCGTTCCATACACATCAAGCTCCTATTTTCAGGTAGGTGTGACATATATATATGACACACCAACATTCACTCTATAAGTAATTCAAAAAAAAAAAAAAAAAAAAAAAAAAACATTCACTCTATATGATTTCATTTTTTTTTTTTTAAATCAAGCATCAGTTGTTATCCAGTAATTATTATAATTACTCCAAAAGTATCTTTTTCACAAAGTTTATGAAGGTACGTACAAAGTATCAGTTGCATCAGTTGTATCCAATAATTCCTCAACAAACAAAAAAAAAAAAAAGGTACGTACAAGCATTTCATGGGATGTGATCAGTATTTCAGTTAATCGCGCGTACTAACAAATAAATTTCTTGATCAATAATGTCCACATATAATATAGATAAACTGTTGTTTTTCAAAAACCTTTAAAATTATACAGCCTCTAACCCGTTAATTAGATCGGCAACTCATTATGCGTCCTACATTATTCATAAGAAATATAGACCTTTCAAATATTTGTTTCGGAAAAAAAATTATTTTTGAATATATATATATATATATATATATATATATATATATATATATATATATTATTTTATTGAGTGAGGCTATTGCGCTTTGCAAAGCGCAGTGGGGTACTGCGTTTCGGCCCGTTATCTCAAAACCATAACTCAAATGCTCAATTCAAGTTGCTCACCGTAATCTTAATATCGAAACCTAGTTGCATACCAAAATTTTCTAATTTTAGAGTCTTCTAACTATTTTTTTGGATTTTTTTTAAAAATGACCCATTTATATACAAATTTTTGTGCATTTTCTATACAAATTTCAAAAATCCTAATAAAATAGTTAGAAGACCCTAAAAATAGAAAATTTTGGTATGCAAGTAGGTTTCAATATTAAGTTCACGGTGAGCAACTTGGATTAGTCATTTAAACTACAGTTTTGAGATAACGGGCCGAAACGCACTACCTCCCTGCTATTTGCAAAGCGCAATAGCCTCGCTCTTATTTTATTTATACCATAATGAAAACAAATATATTTAAATAGAGAAATATTTACTTTATTATCACAATCAATTATTTTCATTAATTAGCTCACTTTGTTAATTTCTTTGCTTGTAATTTTCTAGGTGTCTTATTATGGCATGTGCAAAGCAATTATATACAAGGAAGCTGAGGTAAAATATTATTATGGCCGACAAAATGAGACAGCAGGACACACATGAGAGTTCAGTGAGTCACAAGACAGTTGAATGTGGCCATTAAAGCGTGCATTACATACAATACAAGTATCAGAAATGACAAGCATATATGTACTCTGTGTTTTTTTCACCCTTCTTTTTTTTTTTTTTCTCAATGACTCTTGTCCGTTTGAATTCTTGTTGAGATGCTTCTCGATTCTACGCCTAATCCATATATCTTTGGGGGTAGGAATCCTAAATTCTCAACTATGCCACCTCAGAAGAATTGATTTATTATTATTTTTAATTTCAATTAAAAAAAAAAATCAATACATTTATAGCTCTTTGGTTTTCATCTTTTGAGCCAAATATCGCCTCAAAAAAAAATCAATACAAAGTTTTTTCTATACTTTATAATCCACACATTCTCTAGCTCTCTCAGCCAAATATCGCCTCAAAAAGCTCCATCCAAGAATAAAACAATATCTTTTCTAGATAAATAAATAATCAATAATTGTAACACCAATCAAGTCATTGCAAGTGGAAAAAATCACACATTCCTAAGTCCTAAGTGAACTATTTACTTGCGGTAAAATTGTTATGGATTTAGATCGTGTCAAAGAAGAGAGAGCGAAGGGTAATTTTAGTATTATGAAAATACAAAAAATAATATGGTACAAATAGTCTATTTTTATATTAAAAATATATAGTAATTTGCAAATTGTGTCATTTTCCACAATAAAATAAGTTTGGGGTGGCATTTTATTAAGTCTCAACTTTGTAGTGGTATTTTATTAATTTCCCAACTTTGAGATGGCATAAAAATTCCTTGATTTTATATATATAGGACAGATTATACGGGATAATGGGTTGTAGACTTGTAGTTTCAATTGAAAATACAATCTATATAAGACGTACTTATTACTACATTTAGTAATTGGTATTAATATTTGTTGGAGACATTACACCTTAAACATAAAAAATGTTAATATATATACCAATAGGTTAAAATATAATATTTGTTGCATTTAATTAAAAAAATTAGAGCAAACATATCACATTGAAAAAAATTAGCGAGATATAATATTTAATGGGGGAAATTTAACAAATTATTGCATGACATAAATTGCATGCGAGTGTGTCCGTTAAATGACTTTTTAAAAGCAAAGTTGTAAGTCCCAACCGGATTTATATCACTTACTGCGCATTACAATATTGTATTGCGCAGTAAGTATTTGTTTTGAATTTTAGAAAATAACTCATGAATATTAATAAAATATTGATGTTTGTACATGCTATTTTTCAAAAATGTAAGACAAATACATAGAAAACTCTAACGAAAGCTTGTGGTGAATTATTCATGATTTAACAACAACATTTGTAGACAGATTTATCAATAACTCAATTATTCATGACCCAACGACATGTTCAATACCAAAGCTTGTAGTTCATGCTATTTTGACAACATATGTAGACAGATTTATCAACAACTGAATAATTCATGATTTAACGACATGTTCAATACCAAACTCGATACCATTCAAGCAAACTTAGAAACCAATGATACTGACAGTGAATTGTACTCGATACCATTCAAGCATACTCGAAATCAGAAATTAAGATTTATATTAATCATTTTCATCATTTCATGAGACCCAACAACAATTGATACAGAAAAAATGGCTACTACAGTTACCTAGATTAACAAGAATTTGGATAACTTGAAAACAAATCAACAAGAATTAGGCCAAAAGCTGACAAAAGTTTCAGCCATTGCATTATTTCAAAAAGGTGTCTAATGGTATCAAGAAGAAGTTACCACCAAAAATTTAAATAAGGATGCAATCAATTTTTTCTAAGAGAAACACTAAATATATATCCAACAAGAAGACCAATACAAAATATCCAAGGCAATGCCAAGCCAGCAAGCAGAATCAAGACATTTAAAAAGCAACAACACCTTAATAGCTCAAGTCTCTCTTCATGGCCAGCACCCAATTAAAACTCCCAATCTTCTCAATAAGGTCCCCCACCAAGCTGTCTTTTTCCTTCTAGCCCTAAGTGCTTCCTTAGCCTCCCCCAACCATTGATACGACTCATCAACCCATGCTGGCTTGGTAGGGCAAACAAACCCAGCTGGGGGCAAAATATAATTGCGAACCAAGCGATGGTATTCGTCTGGCGTAACACCATCCAACAATGTATTGCTGAATACCTTATCAGCAATGCTCATCGGAACTCCGCAGTGGTGGTCTCGTTTGGTATGAAATACTAGGTCCCAGTTATCTTCAAATCTACCAAACAATCGAAAAAAAATTACCTAAGCTGAAAACTAGAAACAAAACTTAAGTATACCAGATTCAATTGCACAAGTTCATTAATAAGTATAACATGTTGATTATTAAATTAATCAGTTCAATCTATCAATTGTTTTCATACAATTCTAGTGTAATAGTCAAAACTAAATTCAATAAAATGCAGTAAATAAGCAGTGTACCAACATACAGATTGTGGCATAAAACACACATATACACAGCCAATGGGTGCTCCTTCATATAGTGTGTACCCAAGCTGTAAGCCGTAGAATAATCCTTAACACAATGTATGCAATATCTACGTAATAACTATATCAGAAACATTTAGTAACTATATCAGAAACATTTCCAAAAACATTTGAATATATTGATTTATCAATCAATAAAATTGAGGGTGGGAGGTTGTGGGGGTTTGGTGTTCGATTCTTGATTTGTGTCAGAATATTATATCATGTTCTCACTATATCATGCTGTCATTATATCATGATCTCATTATATGCAAAATTACATTATTCTCAAGATGGTGCAGGGTTTCTTATATGAGTAACTTGGTGTTAATCTACCTTGCAAATAGTTGTTCAATCTCGAATTCGAGTTGCCTATCGGCTCCCGATGATGTCATGCCTGGTTAATTGGCGGTGGCGAGTCGAAAGCCAGTGAGAGACCTCCCGTGTGATGATGGCTCGCGATCATCGGTCTATCATCATCCGGTTGGTTTACCGACCACACATTCTTTGTTTTATTGTGTATTCAGTTCCAGACTGGTTCGTATTGTATATATATACTCTTTGTGGATTCTTAATTCAGCATGTTTCAGACTTGCTTATGTGAGTATTGTTGATTGTGTGAGCATGCTTTCAGACTAGTTGGTATTGTATTGGTTTCTTTTGTGAGCATTTTGATTTTCAAATACCTTGGATCTGTGCTTGTTTCATTTTCATGATATGTGCAATATTCTCAGTTTATAAGATAACTAGCATTTAATTGATATATATCGTCAAAGTTTGTATGAAAATTGTGACAGCCAGTTCAGCTTACAATAGCATTGCTTGTACCATCTGAATGGTAGAAGGAAGGAGAGGAGCCATCTCTTGGTATTGTGACGCACATGTCAATCATGCTTACTGCTTTCAAGGTATGACTGATTATCAGCATGTTGTACATGCTGCCAAGTTGAGACCGAAGAAGAGACCGTGGGACCCACAAGAGCCATCCCCAGATGTAGGCTTTCATTTAGGTAGTTGTCTTGTGGTAATGGCTGACAGAAACATTCAAGAAGAAGTGTATGAATCTGAGACTGAGGCTGATGATTCTGATTTGTCCTCAGATGAGTATGTATTTCCACTTACTGAGATGTTGGTTTTCTTTGGGCTTGCTCAGTTGCTGAGATGTTGTGTCTCTGTTGGTTTTATTTTGGATTTGCTGAAATGTTGTATCCCCTTTGGTTTTCTTTTACCTTTCTGAGATCTTTATTGGTTTTCTTTTGGCTTGCTGGTTGTTG
This sequence comes from Cyperus esculentus, assembly GCA_030179965.1. NCBI lineage: Eukaryota > Viridiplantae > Streptophyta > Magnoliopsida > Poales > Cyperaceae > Cyperus > Cyperus esculentus. Next base: position 2,296,284 of record JASGLE010000003.1, on the reverse strand, counting down.
TCTCTGACGCTTGCTTGTTTGCTGATACTTGGTTGTTGGTTGTTGCCTCTTGAACCGATACTGGCACTTGGTTTTTGCCTCTTGAACTATGCTAGTTTCTGGTTGAACTGGTACTTGGCACTTGTTTGTTGCCTCTTGAACTGATACTGGTACTGATATTTGCTTGCTGGTTTTTTCCTCTTGAATTGTGCTGCTTTCTGGTTGAACTGGTACTTGGCACTTGTTTGTTGCCTCTTGAACTGATACTGGCACTTGCTTCTTGCCTCTTGAACTGGTACTGGCACTTGGTTGTTGCCTCTTGAACGGGGACTGTTCTGATACACAATATTACCGACCACACATCCTCTAGGTTAGGCAGGTCCGTCGGAGACTCGGAGTACTCAAGTGGCCGGTTGATGCCGACGTGGAAAGACATTCTTTGTTCTTTTAAAGTTGTTCTGGAAAGTTTTTGTATCTATCAACATTTTAACTTCTATGAGTTTTGATGTTGTGTTGATTATAAGCCCAATTTTCTTTATATTTTTGGGTCGTATATATTTGAAGGCCGTGTATTGTTTGTAAGCCTTTTTTTCTCTATGATTTTGGGCCATTTATATTCTGAAGGCCCTGTGTGATCATAAAAGTTTATAGCCCTAACTGAGTGTCGGTCTCTCTCTCTATGGCAGTGGATCTGAGGCGCATCTGGACCTCTCTCTGTCTTGCGGCGGATTTTTCAAGTATGCTCTTTAAATGACCTCTTTCTTATATGAGTAACTTGGTCTTAATCTACCTTGCAAATAGTTGTTCAATCTCGAATTTGAGTTGTTTATTGCAACTAATTTGTACACTAGTATAATAGTGTAATAAAAAATCAGTGTGTAATATACTTATTATCACATGTAGATACATGTGGATAAAATCAGTGTGCAATATACTTATTATCACAAGTAGAAGTGAACTATTTACTTTCGGTAAAATTGTTATGGATTTAGATTGTGTCAAAGAAGAGAGGGTGAAGGGTAATTTTGGCATTATGAAAATACAAAATTTAATATGGTAAAATTAGTTATTTTTATATTAAAAATATATAGTAATTTGCAAATTGTGGCATTTTCCACAATAAAATGAGTTTGGGGTGGTATTTTACTAAGTCTCAACTTTGAAGTGACATTTTATTAATTTTCCAACTTTGAGGTAGCATAAAACCAATTTCCCTTTATTTTCTAACTTGTATGAGGAGGGATCCATTGATAATAGATGTCTTGACAATTTTGACAATAGCACTTTTCAAAAACTTATAAAAAATCATAAAAATATCTTAAAAATGAAAAATGATTTATGGATGTATTATTTGACTTATAGATTGATAATGTTTCAAATTTCAATCAATTTGAACATCGTTTAATGACTCATCAAAATTTTGTGTACTTTTCAACGGTTATAATTTAGCAGATCTTTTAAGACCTATCAAACGTCGCTTAAATAGAATATAATCGGAAAGATAATCAATCTATAAGTTAAGAAATATTTCCGTAAACTTTTTACTATTTTTAAGATTTTTTTATAATTTTTTATAAATTTTTAAAAAGTGATATTGTCAAGATTATCAAATTAACCATTGTCAATGGATCCCTCTTCATGTATAACCGCTGCCCTGCCTGGTAGCCAACTGTCATTGTCTCTATGGCAGCAGGTCCCACAAAAACTACCCCTAAATTAATCTAAGAGGCTGATAATTTACTATCTTGATGATTTCGCAGCCTCTATGCGTCCTTATTGATAATATATATAAAGGGAAAATCGTCTGATGAACAGTGTTTTGTCCCAAATCTGCACCATTGATCGTTAGTTGACCTTTCATCTTGTCCGTTCGCATATAGACTATTACTGTAGATTACTGTACAATAAACAGTAATCTACAATACATTCTTCTCCTCCCTGCTCCCCTTCCTCTCCTCCGTCTTTTTCTCCTCAACAAGTCCAACTCCCCTTCTCTTCTTCTCCACAACTAGGGTTTACGGCTTCCCTTCCCTTCCCTTCCTTCATCTCTTCTTCTTTTTCTCCTTCCACTGCTCCATCCGTTAATGGTGATTGCTCAGGCGAACGGCGCCGCCTCAGCACGGCTGGCCACACACTCGTCGTCAAGGTCCGGCCACACGCTCGACACGGCTGGCCACACGCTCAACGCAACCTCGGCCCAGCTCAGGCGAACGACGCGGCCTCGGCACGTCGGCACTTCCTCTTTTCTTCTCCTTGTACTGTTCGTGAAGGTGGAGGCGCTCAAGCCCGGCACGACTGGCCACAGGCTCGTCGCCAAGGTCCTCTCCGCAAGTTTGTCCTGCACAAGGGATCCGTCAGCGCCCGAGCGACTAAGATCTCCGAGTGCCTGATTGGCGACAAGACCGAGTGCATCCTCTTCACGGCAAGGAATGAGCAAGGTATGAATAATGGATTTGATTGGTTTCTTATGCGAAGTTGCTCATTCAACTTTGGCCAACGTCGGCACAAGAATTCGACCGACGCTTTGAAGTGCGTTCGCTCACTTCTGCTAATTTCTTTTGCTCACTTGAGGTTTGCTCTTCTTAGGTCAATATGAAAACTCCAATTGGTACTATATCCAATTAATATCTTCATATGTAAGGTTCTTAACCTGTTAGTTTTTAACCAATATTGTCAAAGCGTTGGGAAGAGCAAGAACTACTATCCAATTAATATCTCCAATTGGTACTACTCTAAGTTCTTGCTCAAAGTTCTTACAATATTGTTATAGGGTTGAAGCGAATTACCTATGTGCAGAAAGGGGGGGAAACTCGGCCATCTGATGTCGAATTTGATGTACTTGAGTACTTGGTCAACCCCCAGAACTTCATTCGAAGAGATGCACAAAGAATATAGTACGGTAGAATCTCATTTACTTCTCTTTCTAAATTTTTGCTTTCTAATAACACTATTATTAGTTGTCAAATACTCAAATTTAACACACTGTAAATTGATTACCTCTGAATTTATGTGGGTTTCTCTGTCGATGTTGGTGTAAATTAGCAGCATGAATTTTGCCTGACCTTGATTTTTTTTTCCCAATCAATTGGAAGATACATGTGCTCCTTTTTTATGACTATTGAAATGATGATGCCTTTGATTGCTTTTTTATATATTTCCAAATATTTTACTAATGATTTTTTATTAACATGGTATATATCTTATAGTTATTCTCATTTTTTAATTTTTATGGTATTTTGCTCAATAGAAAAACACACACATACGCTCGCACACACTAACTCAAGCAATATTACGGCAGAAAGTCAGGTATCATGTTATACTTCTTTTTTTACTTATTTTAATATTTACTAATTGTTTTTTTCTGAGTATGATATATAGGAGAGAAAAGCAAATCAAGGGATGGATCACCAAATCTATTAGTTTCATGTGTAAGTCATAATATGAGGATGAGGCTAATTTTGGAAAGAACATCAGTGCTAGAAATTTGTAATTACACGACAAGTCCAAGTCCAGTCATAAGTAAGAAAGTTCAATTTTAAATTGCACTAACATTTTTATATATATATATATTTATTTTTTTGGGTTTGGTAATACTTGTATGTGTAAACGCATCGAGTGATTATCCAAATCAGCAACAGTGAGATTTTAGGATCTCAATTAATCTTGACGGTAAAAGGTCGTTGAACTCTTTTAACTTTTGAAAAATAATTAATTCAATCATATCCATGCATCTGAATGTAAATTGGTTTCAATTCTTTTTCAAACTAGCAATTGATTCATGCTCATTCAAAACTTAGCTACAGGCCTATAGTTATGAGACATAGTTTTTATAAATCCATGTACATATTTTTGAGAGTTGAAGAGAAGTCTTTCTGACTGTACAATCATACTGGCTTCACAATGTTATACCAAAAAGTTTAGATTATGCAAATTGAGAATTTCACTTACATTACTGTTTATTGATTTGATAAAATAAAGGGTCTTCACTATTTTAATTTTACTAACTTTCTCCTTTTTCTACTGTAGCTGGCATGGCATATCATAGAAGATAAGGAATATTAAAGAAAATGATAGCACAACGGCGTGCAAGAAATAAGGATCCAGAAATAATGACCGTCAATCACAGATTCACAGCATTGAGATACCAATCGTTTAAATATGACTCAAATTTGCATTTAAAGATCATAACATTCATGTAGGCCTATCCAAATAATAAAATATTCATTGTGTTTGATCAAATTGACACGGTCTATCTGATGCATAGATGCATTCTGTTGTCAAATGTACTTCAAAAACACTAATCTGATTTAACTGAGGGCCCGGTGTGATGTCTAAAATGATACACATTGACAATGTAAATCATAGAATTATAAAAAAAGTTTGTTGCTGCGGAGCAGCAACTCATCATCTAGTTTTATATATATATATTGGTTTCCAACCAAATTCCTTTATTTTTTATTATTATTCTTTTTATTTATTTAATTTTTTTTTTTTTTTTTGAAAAACTGTCCGTAGGCTATCAGTGATGAATGATGATGATTCTGCTCTATTCCATGCCAAAACAAAACGTCTCTTTCCTGAAAAAGGTGTGACAGCAATGGTCCTTTTTTCTGATGATGCCATCACTGATCACAATTTGGCACTGCCATCAAAAAACCTTCCCCTCCAAGATTATTTGTTTTTTTTATTTAAAAAAAACACTCCTCATATTACGACGAGTCCGAATCTGCTGTTATTCTTTGAGAATAACATGACCCTATTTGTTTAATATGGGCCGTTGGATCAAAATGAATGGGCCTGATCGATCCAGTAAAAATTATAGGGGACTTTTTTATAATTAATCTCATCCGTTGATTTTAATCCAACGGCCCAGACTTGAATAACAAGGTCCTGTTATCCAAAGTTGGATAACAGCAGATTTGAATTCATGTTAGGACCTGACCCTGTTTGGTAAGTGTAGTAAGTTAAAGCGGAGTAAAACGTTAAATCACCTTAAATCAGTGGTGTTTGGTAGTAGTGAAGTAAATAGATGAAGTAAAATTGATGTTATGTATAAAAGATGTGAAATGTTGGTGATTTAGTTTACTACACCTATACAGCTGTGTTAACTTGCTACACCTTACATCACTTTCGTTTGATGACTTAAAATTGATTTAAGAGCTTAAATCAATTTTACTACGGCTACCAAACGCTGGGTGAAGTTGTTGAAAGAATTTAGAAACTCATAATAATATACTCATTTTATATTTTTGTTCCAACGTACAAAGTTTCCAAGGTTGTGAGTTGTGACTATATATAATTATATAATAGTAATATAGTATTAAAAAAAATTAATTTCTCATTTTAATGGACATGGAAATGCCACAGATCATCTGATGTTGTCCCAAAATAATGCTCTAGGTGCGTTTGGATCGTGCAAAGAATAGTGTAAGATTAGTAGAATAGAAAATAGTAAGTAAGATTAGTGAATGAATAGTAATTTTTGGATTAGCTTGAGAATAGTTGAAATATGGTACTAATCGAAGTAGTAAAAATGTTATTTGGATTGCATATTTGGAATAGTGATGGAGGAAATGTATAAAGAAATGATTAATGGAGTAGTCATGGGAGCTATTCCATATATGAGATGGATTAGTGGATTAGTGACTCTATTCCGAATAGTAGGATATGTGTTTGGATGCTTTAAATTTAGAATCTATAAACTAGAAAGAGGGGTAACTCTCCAAGTACCTCAACTATGCCACATCATCAATATTATTAACCATTGATTTTGTTTAAATCCCTTCATCTACTTTGATCCAATGATCTATATTTATTTTCTTTCCCCATTTAATAAGATGACATAATATGTTTAAGACAAACTTTAATCCTTAAAGTAGTCCAACATTTATGTACTATTATTTATAAATTATACATCATCATCACCATTATTCACATCAAAAAATTTTAAATTATATTTAATTTTTTTAAAATAAATATTTTTATTTTATAAGTTTTATTATTTTTTTGTTATCATATTTCGGAGCAAAGCCGGAGTTACAGCTCTAGTAGTACTAATCCTTCAAATCCAAACGGACCCTAGACCCTAGTCTCTGAGGGGGTGTCCTTTTGTGAACCGTGATTCCCACCCACATATTGCTTAGTTCCATTTCATCATTTCATGCGTCGTCCCCACCATTTTCTAACCCCACCGTCCCTGCAAATGGGACCATCAATTATTGTACCACACTTTTTATTCTTTTTTCCCTTCTTTTCTTTTTCTTTTCTTTTTTTCCCCTTTTTTAGGAGGAATTTCTCGCTAGTTATTTTGGGGTAAACAAAAGATTCATTAAGCTGGATTCTGGAATCTTTCTTGACTTCTTGTTGTAATTAATCTGTACCATAATAAACAGAGAGTAATACTTTGTGATTAAGCTTGATAAGCATATACTAAAAAAATTGTCAAACTTTTGTTTGTGTCATTTATGAAAATTTTATATCAAAATCACTTGGATACAAAAATATTTCGTTTTAGAATATTGAACATTGCACATTGTTTTTAAAAAGAATGTATAAAAATAAATTATGGAGACCAATTAATTACTTTTGATGAAATGATGTTATGTTTATTATGCAATTTGAACTTTGTTGGGTATTTGGGTCAATGATTTATTTGAAGGAAACATTAAATTAAGATAAATAATTTAAAAATAAACTTCTACAGGTTTTGATAAAAAAAAAAAAAAATTGTGAAGCCATGTTAATTATCTTGATAATGGAAAATATTAACTTCTAATTTTGCATCTCACTCTCTAGTCTGTACCAAAAACCTTTCAAGAAAAATAGACGAGTCCGAATGTGTGATAATTTTACTAGAGTACTAGTGCAACTTTTTTTTGAAGAAACTGGAATACTCCACCAGTTTTGTTGAAACTTTTAATTCGTGTCTACGGAGGATTAAACCCACGACCTCTTAAAAGCCATCCTAGTAAACCTCTACTTGAGCTACCATTTGAGCTACTAGTGCATTTAGAGTACTAGTGCAATTCTTTGTAAAATATGACGTTTAAAACGAAATAAACAAATACCACCGAAGAGTAATATATTTATTTCTTATGCAGAAAGAAACAAACATATTTTATGTTGTTTTTCACTAACGACACATAGCAATCGGTCAATTTCGTTGGGGGCTATTTTCCTTGAAAGCAATCAATCATCTATGTAGGTGCCCTTCTCCTTTTTCTTTTATTTTTTTATTTATTTGCACAAAATGGTGATTGCAGAAATGAATCTGTTATTCAGCAAACCCTAAAGTTAATACTTTATCATGTACATAATCCTTACTAATAATAAAAGCACATTGGAAAAAATGACATGAAAGGGCTATCCTCACATCTGAGCCGTTGATCATTTTCTTCGATAGATCAGAACTGTTGATGTACTTTAATGCCCGTTGACGTTCTCAACCCATATAAATTATCTCAAATTAAGGCCCATTACATATTATCTTAAAAGTTTATTATAAGAAATAATAATTTCAGCCCAAAGCAAAGAGTGGGCTTTTTACTAGTAAGGGAAAATAATCAAATGCAATGAGTATCTTTAAAAAAAAAAAAAATTAAAGTATAGAAAGTTTGTAAATGTATTTCTCAACTTACACAGTGATAATTCTTCGAATTTCAATCAATTTAATTTGGTAGCTCAACAAGATTTTGTACAAATTTCATAGACAAAGTTAACACTTTTTATGGCCTATCAATTAACTCGAATTGTTTAAAATTTAAAACACAATCATCCAAAAACTTCATAATACTTGTAATAAAAGCTTCAGCTTTTTTTTAAAAAATTCATTCTTATTTTATTGTTAAGACTCCAAAGATAAGCATGGTCAATTGATCCTCTCTTAATCAGAGATATATACAATAATTTAATTTCTTTAAGAATCTAGTTTTATTATAACGAGCATGAAAAGTATGGTGTCGCTTTGCGTCTCCTGGGATCCTGATTTTTTTTTTTTATCTTTCCTGGGATCCTGATTTGCTGCATTTTTTTATATCAAGATACCTTTTCATTTAGAATTATAGATTAAAAAATGACATCTTTCTGGTAGAATATTCTCTACCCCATCATGCAAATTTTATAATAAAATAACATTTGACTGCCACTGGAAATTGGATAGCATCTGACTAGTTTTTACTCCTCTTAAGTCAAACTCAAAAGCAAAAAAAGAACAATATAATACAAATATATAATACGCTAATGTGCTTAAAAAAATACTTAATATATATATATAATAAAGAATGAGGCTATTGTATTATTAATAGTACAAATTGTCCTGTACTATTGGCCGTATCTCTAATTTCAAAATGTTAATATTCGATCCAAACTGTTCATTATGATATTTATATCAATGTAACTTGTAAACCAAATTTTAAAAATTTTAGTAACTTTTTACTATTTTTAAGGTATTTTCAAAAGTCACTTCATTAAAACATTGTGAGCCATTTAAATAGGTGACATTTTAAAATATCCAAAAAAAATACTAAAAAGTTCCAAAAATATAAAATTTGGTTTATATGTAAAATTATATATGAAGACTATAATGAACGATTTGGATCGATTATTAATATTTTGAAATTAGATATATAAGTTAATAGTACCTAACAATATGTACTATTAATTAATAGTATAATAGGCTCACTCTAAAATAAAACCAAAACTGTTCAAAAAGATCGTTCAATTTTTTTTTTTTTTTTTTTATCATTTTCAGTTCCAAGTGGAACAAGGAATTAAAATACAATAAGCCAACATAATAAAACACAAGAAAAAAGAAAAAAAAAAAAAAGAATCAAACTATCTGGTCCGGTTCAGCCGAAAAAACCGGTCTGGTTCCAGACGGCGTCCCGGACCCGACTCATGTCGCGCCCTTTCAATGTCCGGCCAACCCCTTCGAAGACCGACGAGGTGCTACCGCCTCTAGCCTGAGCCCAGACATGCGGCGGCACCCACTGATCGCCATCGTCATCTTCCTTCGACTCGCTCTCAGCTGCCTCCACGTAACACCCTCTTCGACGTCGACCAGTAGACTTGTCACCACCATGACCATGTCCAGCCCGACCCAGGCCGGTCCAGTCGGGCATACTGACAGGTGCCGATGATGCTGCCCCTATTGGCTCCCTATGACGGCGTGTATGGTTAATTGACGGTGTCGAGTCGAAAGCCAGGGAGAGACCTCCCGTGTGATGATGGCTCGTGATCATCTGCCCGTCATCCGGTTGGTTTACCGACCACACATCGGCCTCGTCTAGGTCGGGCAGGTCCGCCGGAGTACTCAAGTGGCCGGTTGATGCCGATGTGGAAAGTAGGCGGTCCATGCCGTGCTTGCTGCCCTTTCCCATTGGGCAGGAAGGGAAGGGAAGGGAATGTGAGAGTGACTGAGTGAGAGCTGTGCAGAGATGCCCGGCCAGGGACTCTGTGTATGTGAGGTGTATTATTTATAAGCCTTCAAGAGACCTCATATATGTTTATACAAATACAAAAGTAATGTTATGTTATGATGTCATTTGATTTACTGGTAAATGGTAATGTATTTTGCATAGTTAAAAAGTTTGTTTTTTTTTTTTTTTATAATGTCATTTACTGGCAACCTATACATGCTTTTTAAGTACAAAATCTAAGCGAAACAAATAATTAAATTAAATGGACACAATATTTTCACTTTTCAGATACTTGTACAATTGTCTGACAAATTGTGTAAAATTTTCTCATCATTGTACTAAGTTAATAGTTATAATGGGATCGACGTGATGAATGAATTGAAGCAAATAAAGTGTGAAAAATAAATACTAAAAATTAGTTCGGTAATTGAACTTTAATTATTAGGATGTTTTGACTTCAATTCACCTGAAAACACTTCTATTGCAGTACTTTTTACTATGAGAACCCACTTCAAAACAGTGTCGTTTAAGCATATATATGGATCACCTTAATTTAATTTTAACCAGTTGCATCAATTCGAAAGCGTCAATCATATATATATATATAGAGAGAGGAGGGATCCATTGACAATGGATAATTTGACAATCTTGACAATCTCACTTTTGAAAAATTTATAAAAAATTATAAAAGATCTTAAAAATAGAAAAAAGTTCACAGAAGTATTGCTTAACTTATAGATTGATTATGTATCCGATTATATTCAATTTAAACAATGTTTGATGGCTCTTTAAAGATCCGTTAAATTATAACCGTTGAAAAGTGTACAAAATTTTGATTAGTCATTAAACGATGTTCAAATTGATTAAAATTTGAAACACTATCAATCTACAAGTTAAGTAATGCATCCATAAATCTTTTTTCATTTTTAAGATTTTTTATGAATTTTTATAAATTTTTGAAATGTTATATTATCAAGATTGTCAAAATACTCATTGTCAATAGATCCCTCCTTATATATATATATATATATATATATGAGCAAATATACCGTGAGCTTAAGCTCACGGAGCTTTCCGTGAGCTTAACCTCAAAAAACCTATCAAATCACCTCCAAATTTTGATTTATATGGCTCAATAAATTCTGTATATCAAAACCTTATGGGATACAAAAATTTTCCATTTTTGAAAGTTTTTAAGTATTTGTTTGAGATTTTTTTATAAATGACTATACAATATTAATAAAATAATCAAGTTTTATGTATTACTTTTAAAAAATCTCAAACAAATACTTAAAAATCTTCAAAAATAAATTTTTTTTGCGTGCTATAAGATTTTGATATGAAGAATTTATTGAGCCATATAAATCGAAATTTGGAGGTGATTTGATAGGTTTTTGGAGGTTAAGCTCACGGAAGGCTCCGTGAGCTTAAGCTCACGGTATATTTGCTCATATATATATATATATATATTTTGGTCAAAGAAAGCATCAATCATATTTGCAAGTACAATTAAGTCGCACAATTTTTGCCTGTAGCAGCATAGAAGATGTTGTTCATTGGCAAGGGTCAATTTTAATATCTACTTTTTTTTTTGATCGTATGTTGATTTGAGTTGAATTGGATACTATTTGATATCAGGTCAGGTCGGGTTTGGATTAGGTCGGGTCGAGTCGGTTAGTTTGACTATCTAAAAAATTTCAGGTCGGGTCAGGTTCGAGTCGGGTCAGGTCGGACTGGTTTCTCGGGTCGGGTTATGCGACCTCTACCCACGAGGCAGACAGCGGTACAACTAGCTACACTACGTGGCCATTCACTGGTCGCCTAGCAGTGCAGGGGCCGGTACTGCACTATATACTTTGTTCCGGGCCATGCTACAGTATTAACTGTCAAATGTTGCCGGAGATAATTAAATTTTGAGAAATTATCTTTGCACCTCTTAACTTCCCTCCTTATCTAGTAACGGATCGACAAATTTTTTAAGCCCGGATACGAATTGTCTAATATATAAAACATGGAGCTCTATTATTAAGCCTCGGGCACAATAACTACAAATGTAAATAAGTATTGTTTAATATAAATGAAAAATTAGTACTAATCAATATATTTCAAAAATCAAGCCCGGGCACGGGCCTAGACTTGCCCATGCCTAGCTCTGTCCCTTGCCCTTATCCATCCATAGTTAAATTGCTTAATATTCTTTCATTTTCTCTCATACTATCTCAATTTTTGAGTGAATTTTTTTTCATTATTTTTTCTCCTTCCATCATACGTGTACGAGTTTTTTTTGCATGATTAAGGATATGCATTTTGACCATCAAAAAGTATTTTCTACTAAAAATACATTGAAGAATTGATAAGGGAGATTTTTAAGGAGGCAATTATCACCTCCCTTAAATTTATTTCATCCTTTTGCATTTAATTAACCAGTTAGTTTCATTAACACTTTCCTCACTTTTTATATAAGCTTACCGATATTATGATTTTTTTTTTTTCATTTTTTAATTTCATTGGGCAAGATGCCTTTTCTTGTTGGTTTGCCCGTAATGCTGTGATGTTTCTGTAAGATGTAATTTAATATTTTTGAACTTGTATTAATGAATACTTGACAGTCACTTTCAAGACTTTCAACAAAAAAAAAAAAAAGGAAGAAGATAAAATTAATTTCTGTTTTTATTTTGTTTAAGAAAATGAGTCCTTTCTTTTATTCATTTTTTTGGGAATTGATTGGATAATAATAATAATAAAAGTTATCTTACCTTGCACAATTGTTACGTTTCCCCGGGACTAGACGTGCATGTGCTTATAGTTACTTTTCTCCGATATAATCGTTCTGAGGATATTTGATTTAATTTATCGGTTGAATCATATGAGTAATTTTAATTTCATAATAAACAAAAGTGTAGTAGCTTTAGCTTTTTTATTGTGCATATATTTTAAGATTTGAGGATAAGGTAAATCATATGAGTCTTATTTTAATTTGTAATAATAAACAAAAGTGTGCTACCTTTTTCATTTATATTTTAAGATTTGAGGATACTTAATTTTATCAGGTTAATCATATGGGTCTTTTACTCTTATTTTAATTCATAATAAACAAAAGTGTACTAGCTTTTTTATTTAACGTATATTTTAAGATTCTCGACGTCAAAAGTTTGTGATCAGATCGAACAATTATTTATTATTATTTTTTTTAATAAAGTGAGTTCTAGACCCACCAATTCCATTGCAGAATCCTTAAATAATTGTACATGTAAAGTAAAAAGATAGAGATGCTAAACCTCCTAGCATCAACCCCTTACTACCCCTTTTTGGTCTGGAACTCAGACCAAATACAAGACAAACTAGAATAGACAAACTCAGAACAATTATTTTGTTAACAAAGCATTTATGGTTTTATTATCCTTGAATTTTTGCAGGTACTATAAAAAGACCAAAATTCGGAATTAAGTATATGTTCCAAGGAAAATGTACTTGCTCTCTCATTGTAAAATATTCTGTAACTTGACCATAGCCCATAGGTGATTTGGTGCCGACCTGGGCATGAAATAAATTGATTTTTTTTGGGCCTGTTCAAGTTTGGTTCTTACTATTAGGCCGCATTTTTGAAATGGGCTTTATGATAAATTCTGTGCATTATATCTTTTGAACAAATACAAACATTACTTAATTTGGGCTTTCAAGAAATTTGTTTGTGACATCAGTTTAACCAAGACGTTTAATTTATACAAGTTACAATACTTCCTGAAATTAATAATTAATTAATAATTTACAAAGTTTAAGAACGATTGATCAGGATTCTAAGAACTTTTTTTAATATATTCATGCCAATTTTAATTCTGCTTAGCAGTTTGTGTTAATCCTGCAACATTACAATCCTACAAGATATTTGACTCCACAGGTTTATTTTTAGACTGCAAAGAGCACATATCAAACTTACTTGTTTACATATAAAGTCCTCCAAGTTCTAAATGTAAGACCAATATGTCCCAAATCCTAAAACCAACTAAAAAGTTATAGAAGTTATATAGCAGAGCAGTGAACTGATCATGTCTCACAAGTTTGTTCTTAAAATTAACTACCCCCGTCGTTCTTGCCACGGTCCTGGTTCCTACAAAAGCCGAATGTGAACAATTGGAAGCTCAAATGATCAGTACATGCAGAGCCGAACGATATGATACCGGAAGTTAGCATCAGAACATCCAGTAAGCCTGCAAGTTCCTTATACATGTACAATCATCCCTTTAGACTTTATTTATATAGTACCTTCTTTGCTGTATATATTAAGCAAAATTTGTGAATCAGCTGGAGAGACGAAAGGTACCATATATGGTACCAATTATGCAAGTTACTAATTATGTATTATGTTGTATATGTGCGTTCTTTCTTTCTTTCTTTATTTTTGTTTTTTTTTTTTTGGTTGGAAAAGGAGGTACAGAGCACACCCATTTCATCACTGAGAAAAGATGAACTACAATCACTCTTACAATATGCGAATTCTAATACAGAATAATGGGAAGTATATATACCCTTCTTGGAATGGCAACGAGACAGGGAGACATTGTGTACTTGGGAGAGCAGTATGGATTGATTATCTTCATTTTCCTTCTTTCTTTCTTTCTTTCTTTCTTTTTTTTCTTTTTCCTCTAGGCCTATCACATGTTATTTTCTTGCTCTCTCATCAAGAAGAAATTAAGTCGGAAGGGTGGTTTGTGATTCCTGAATGGCAACGAGAGAAGAAGGCGACACGGTGCACAATTTGCTAGGGTTTTGCTTTAATGTCAATTTTCAGAATTAAGAAATAGTCCAAGTTGCTATGCCTAACCAATGAAATTGATTTATCTTAATGAAGAAATATGTAAAGAAAACTTATACTACACTGATAATAATTTAATGGAAAAATAATAATACCCATTTGTTATATACAACGATTATTATTCTCTTCGGAAATTATTCATTAAATCTCTTGCTTATTCCTCAAAACCCATAAGTTTTTCTATATATCAACAAAATAGTTTAATAGTAACTATCATATACTAATTAAAATTTTGGAGATGATACAGTTGGTCTTTTGAACAAGAGAATCGATACAAATATTAATTTGGGTTATGTTTGGCCAAAAGTCTTTTTGCTCCATTGTGATATCCGCCCTCCAAAACTATCATCACTATTATCTCTGGTTTGAACAAGTAGTGTATTCATTCCTATTCAAAATGTCTCATATCACATCCAATGTATTTGCACCGGAGAAAAAGAATCAAGTCCTATTTAATGCTCTCTCGTTGTTCGCTTAAGCGAAGTTCCACTTGGAGCAACCCTAGATATCAAAAGGTACCTTTATATTTTTCGATCCGAAACAAGGAATCCGTTAAAAATGATGCAACATAATTTTTTTTCTATCTTATGAGAGATTGAGAAATGAAATAGATGAATTGGGGTTTAAGAAGTGCATGACATGGACAAACGATGAACCCGCAAGCGATATAAAACAATTTCTTCAATCAAATAGTTTAATAGTAACTATCATATACTAATTAAAATTTTGGAGATGATACAGTGAGGACCTATTTGTTGGGGTCAACCCAGATGAGTATTACCGTCTTTGTCGGAATTACTTTGAGCCACTTGCCGAGACGGTGGTTCTGCCCAAGCCTGCTTCGATTGATACGTACTCGTGGTTGGGGCGAGCAAGAGCGGAGTTGGCGGCTCAAAGGCGGGCTGTTGTCTGGTGGAGACGCGTGTTGAGACGGGTAAAGTTGTATGTTAATTGTCATCCTTGATGTTATTGGTTGTTTAGGTTTTTCTAGAGGGGTTTTTTTATTAATAAAAAATAAAAAATCAAAATTACAAACCTAGAAACCTAGAAACCTTTTTTTAAAAATTGCAAAAATAAAAAAACCGTACTCTCAGAATGCGGCCTAGTTTAAAACTAAGCCGCACTTTCAGAGTGCGGCTCATGAACAGTGCTAGGCCGCACTCTCAGAGTGCGGCTTAGTTTCTGTATTCTGCTGCGGATTTATGAAGACATTTGAAGGGGCAAACGTTTTAAAGGTCTTGAAGTCTACTTACCAATGGTTCAACTTCCAGGGCGTTTGAAGTTCTCACCAGAGAGTTATTGCAGTTTTGGTGGAGAGGGGTCAGTTTTCTGTATTCTATTCTCTCTTTAATTACGAATTTCTAGAGTTTTTTGTTGGTTGTTTTTTTATAAATGACCTACCTGTTAAAGGTCTTGAAATCTACTTTCCAATGGTTCAACTTCCAAGGCGTTTGGAGTTATCTCCAGGGAGTTATTGCAGTTTTAGTGGAGAGAGGTCAGTTTTCTGTATTCTCTCTTTAATTACGAATTCTAGAGTTTTCTGTTGGTTGTTTTTTATAAATGACCTACCATGTTAAAGGTCTTGAAATCTACTTTCCAATGGTTCAAAATCCAATGCGTTTGGAGTTCTCTCCAGAGAGTTATTGCAGTTTTAGTGGAGAGGAGTCAGTTGAAACAGGGGCTATTCTGTATTCTCTCTTTAATTACGAATTTCTAAAGTTTTCTGCAAGTAAGACTGCTAGGAGAGGAAATCATAGACTTGAACACATCTGTTATTTTCTTTTCAGCATCATTGAGATCAACAGCAACACCGATCAGAAAGCAATTTTCAGACTTGTCAAAACCTGAAATGGTCTTCAACCACCTACCACAACGCACACTACTTGCAAATCTACTTGGCAAACTACTGTAATTCCTCGTCAAGTGATTGACCCAATTGAGTAGTAAAAAGGCATTTTCACATGTTAATTCGGCATCTAAAACGGCCAAATCAACATCAGGAGGCTGCAATAATGGGAGGTCAAGAGCATTTGTATACTTGATAGGAAATTTTAAAACAGTATCTTTAGGAACAATATGTCTGTTTACTTCTCGATAGAAATTCCAACACACTATCAAAATTTTCAGCTTGCCTAGCTCCTAAAAATTTCAACACACTATCAAAATCTTCAGAATCAAGGTAACTGTGCAGGATGGACCACCCATCAATAGAGGCACCTTTTATAGACAAATCTTCTTCGGTTGCCTTATTTAGAATTTTTCGGAAGGCTGGTAGAAGCCTTACTGCATCAATGGGTTTGCGCAACTCTGTCTTGTCTCTCACAAGTAAGAATAGCTTTCTCTTGTAACAGTTTCTTGATATCTTCTCTAACACCATTAAGTACAGGAAAAGATGACTCGTGAACCGGTACAAACTGATAGAAACCTTCTTCTGTTGCCTTTTTTTAGGCTGATTGAACTAAATGAACTAATCTCCTAATTTATCTAATACTAACTACCCCATGCAAATCTGCAACTGTACAGTTCCAAAAATAGGCTGATTGAACCCAATACAGTACACTTCTGCCTTTAAGGCCCTAATTACCTCCACACTTTCAGACCTAATTTGTTTCAGACCTAATTTGAACTCAGACAGAGACTAAAATATTTAGATCTCAATTTATACTTCAATTATGAAATTGAACAACGAAAAGTATAAACAAGATGGCAGTCAGTGTTAAAAGCACAAACAGTTATAGTGAAAGCTAGTTTTGCCACATTCAATGGAGCAAAGAATATATAGGAAGTCAATAACCTTGTTGAAATTGAAGATAATGTCCAGCTCACATACATTCTTGAAGCATTTATCCAGGGTTTGTACAAAGACTGCAACACACATTCTTTAACAGTTAGCTATGTTAACTTAGATAAAAGATAGAGTGGTGGATAAATAAGACTTTGAGATAAGAGAAGAGATGGATTAACAATCTTTCTTTGTATTATAATCTTTTCTGTCTTTCTTACATCTCATAACAACATGATACATCTCCTTTTATAGACTAAAACAACAAAAAACTTTAGAAATTCGTAATTAAAGAGAGGATACAGAACAACCCCTGTTTCAACTGACTCCTCTCCACTAAAACTGCAATAACTCTCTGGAGAGAACTCCAAACACATTGGAATTTGAACCATTGGAAAGTAGATTTCAAGACCTTTAACACGGTAGGTCATTTATAAAAAACAACCAACAGAAAACTCTAGAAATTTGTAATTAAAGAGAGAATACAGAAAACTGACCTCTCTCCACTAAAACTGCAATAACTCCCTGGAGATAACTCTAAACTCCTTGGAAGTTGAACCATTGGAAAGTAGATTTCAAGACCTTTAACATGGTACATCATTTATAAAAAACAACCAATAGAAAACTCTAGAAATTCGTAATTAAAGAGAGAATAGAATACAAAAAACTGACCCCTCTCCACTAAAACTGCAATAACTCTCTGGTGAGAACTCCAAACGCCCTGGAAGTTGAACCATTGGAAAGTAGACTTCAAGACCTTTAAAACGGTTGGTCATTTATAAAAAAACAACCAACGTTTGCCCCTTCAAATGTCTTTATAAATTCGCAGCAGAATACAGAAACTAAGCCGCACTCTGAGAGTGCGGCCTAGCACTGTTCATGAGCCGCACTCTGAAAGTGCGGCTTAGTTTTAAACTAGGCCGCACTCTCAGAGTGCGGCCTAGTTTTAAACTAGGCCGCGTTTTGAGAGTGCGGTTTTTCTGTTTTTGCAATTTTTAAAAAAAGGTTTCTAGGTTTGTAATTTTGATTTTTTATTTTTTATTAATAAAAAAAACCCTTTTTTAGATTATGATTTGTATTACTTTTTGTCTAATGATTTTTGTGGATTACCATGTGTGATGATTTTTGTATGATTGTCATGTCTGATGGAATTTTTGGATTACCAAATTGATGAATTACATTGGTTTTTTGGATTACCATGTCTGATAAAGTGTTTTTATGCTTAAAGATAGATAAAGTGGTACACTAAATTTGATGGTCCTTTCAATTGATTACATTTCCAGAAAAAAAAAATTTTGTCTATCCCTAAAAAAATAAATCTTAATACTATCCCTAAAAATTTGATGGTTAAATAAATTATTTTTGTCAAAATTTTATGGTACTCATATTTTTTTCTTTTTTATATTTTTGAAGCATTTTTTGGATTTTTTTAAAGGCAGCTGACAATTGTCAACTTGTTTGAATTTTTTTTTTAAAAGTGATACATAATGCATTGATTATTTTATTAATATGTATAGTCACATTAAAAAAATCGCGAACAAATACTTACAAAAATTGACACTATCTATTTGATAAGAGTTAGTCTATGGTGCTATTAATAGTACACCCCTCATTGTGCTACGGAACATGGGTCATTGGATTTGCATCGCGATTCGTATTTGATCAGGGCGCTGGATGAGAAATAACGGAGCGACTCCGTTAAAAAATTTTGGCGTTCCGTCCCAATTTAATTAAACAGGCTGCCTCTCTCCGTCCGTTTCTCTCTTCCCTTCTCTTCCAAACAGACCCAACCCTAGAAATCAAATCAACCGCGACGCCCCGCGGTGCCAGCGCCCGACACCCCGCGGTGCCCTGCGCCCGCCCCGCCTGCCAGTTGGTAATACGGTAAGTTGGTAACAGATGTTGGTAATACGGTAAGTTGGTAACTTTGAAGTTTGGGATAAGTTGCAATTAACAGTAACTTGGATTAAATTGCAATATAATTAAATTGTTTGGAGACCTGATTGGGTTAAGATGCATAGGGGTCCTTGGATTATCTGCATGTGCTCGCGCTCGCCCTATGCAATTGTTTGCAATTAACAATATCTTGTTTCACTGCTAGATATAGACACTATTAAATTGTTTGCAGCTTTTAGTCTAATGGTACACGAGTTTGGGTTGCATATGAGTCACTGAACTGCCAATCTCCCTTTGACAGTAGCATCCTAACTGACAAAATAAAAGACCATTGATGAGAGGGAGCATAACGCCATTCATGTTTGATATGTGTATGCTGTGCCAAATTATGTTGCTTTTACTCCCTGCTACTAGTATTTAATTTTTTATTCTTCTTTCCGGATAAGTATTTTATTTGTAATATTAATTTCATAATTCACTTGACAGCTCTTTGATGGCATTGAATTGTGCTGCTATTGATATATCACGAGGTGCTTCAAATAATGTAGAAGTATCCATTTCAAGTAATATAGTTGTCAATTCTGCTCCTTGTGATGACTTGTCTATCCAAGAAAGCGATGATTATACAAAAATTCGGGTAATGTATAGATTGTTGACATCTCACTCAAATTATTTCTCTTGCATCTTATAAAGCTAAGTAGCTCATGTATGTTTTTGAAATCAAAACAGATGGATGGCCGTGATCCTTATACAGGGTTTGAAGATTTTGATGCGCTAGATTATCCCTTAGGCACATTTTATTCTATAGAAGAGGACAATGGAGAGGAGGAGGTGGAGGTGGAGGATGGTGAAGAGGGGGAGGAGGAGGTGGAGGAGGGGGTGGAGGAGGAGGAAGAGGAGGGGGAAGAGGACGAGGGAGGAGACCATGATCTTTTAGTACCTTTTGTTGGCATGCAATTTTGAACAACTGAAGATGCATATAACTTCTACAATGCATATGTTGGTCATGTTGGGTTCAGTGTTCGTCGGCATACACAAAATAAATCGAGGGGTGAAAATGTGTCATTCGTTAGGTTTTGTTGCTCAAAGGAAGGGTGGTCTAGGAGTCAGAAGAATGAACAAAAGGGTCTAGGAACAACAACTCATCAAAAAACACCTGAGAGAGAGCATGGGAGAAC
Source organism: Cyperus esculentus (assembly GCA_030179965.1). NCBI lineage: Eukaryota > Viridiplantae > Streptophyta > Magnoliopsida > Poales > Cyperaceae > Cyperus > Cyperus esculentus. The sequence goes on along the minus strand of JASGLE010000003.1, from coordinate 2,276,220 downwards.
AAGAACAGGTTGTAAGGCTTCTATTAGCGTCAAGCTAGCAAAAGGAGGAGGGGTTTGGCAAGTGTCGGTCTTTAATGATGAGCATAATCATGTTCTGATCCGTTCTCCATCAAAAAATCACAACATGAGGTCACAAAAGAACTTGACCAAAGAGGAGAAGCAAATAATCCTTGATTTGAGTGATCAAAATGTTGGTACCTCACAAATAATGGAGTACTTAGCTAAGAGGCGAGGGGGGAAAAGAAGGCTTAATTTTAAGAAAAAAGATGTGAGTAATCAGATTGCAATAGAAAATAGGAGTCTTATTGGAATGGATGTTGAAAGCACATTGGGTTACTTTCGAAGAAAACAAAAAGAAGATCCTGAATTCTTTTATGAAATTGATGCGGATGACAATAATGTGGTTAGGCATATCTTCTGGATTGATGGAAGGGCACGGAGATCGTACTTAGAATTTGGAGATGTTGTGACCTTCGATACCACATACAACACAAATAAGTATTGCATGCCTTTAGCGCCATTTATTGGAGCTAACCATCATCGACCCTCGATTTTTTTTGGTATGGCCCTTATTAGATCCGAGAAAGTGAAGAATTTTACTTGGTTGTTCACAACATGGTTGAAGGCAATGTTTGGGAGACATTCAAAAGCCATAATTACAGATCAAGATCCTGCCATGAAGAAGGCCATTAAGCTAGTTTTCCCAAATACAGTGCACAGGTGTTGTCAATGGCACGTAATGAGAAAGGTAACAGACCATTTTATGCAAATTCACAAGTCAAAACCCGGTTTTAAGGAGGAATTGGAGCTTCTGATTGTTCGTAGTTTGACAGTGGCAGATTTTGAGAGTGCTTGGGAAAATATGTTGGACAAATATGAATTGCACAGCAACAAACATCTAAAGGTGATGTATGAAAAAAGGTCAGAATGGGTTCCGGCTTACTTTCGAGATATATTTTTTGCGAAGATGTGCACCACACAACGAAGTGAGAGTATGAACGCGGTGTTGAAATTATGGTTGGACAGCCATTCTTCAATCTATCGGTTTGCAATGAAAATTGACAGCATGGTTGAGGGCATTTGGCATAGAGAAAGTGACGAGGACATTAAAAACATAAACGAGACACCTCGCTTGTGGGCCAGAAGCATTGTTGAGCAGCAAGCTCGTGAAGTGTATACAAGAAATAACTTCTCACTTTTCAAAGAGATACTGAAGGAGACCACTATAGGTAGGTGATTGAGATTGAACGAGATGCCCTTTATGAGGTCAGAATTAACAAAAATCCTACTGTCTGTAATTGGGTTCCAGTAACATTTAGGGTTGAGATTGACAAATCTCAGAAAATTTTCTCATGTAATTGCAAAGGGTTTGAATTTGATGGCTTTTTGTGCCAGTATGCCCTTAGAGTGTTGCAACATGTGGGTATGGAAGATTTACCAAAGAGATACATTCTAAATAGATGGTGCAAGGGTGCTAATGATAATGCAAAGAGACCAATTGAGCAAAGAAGAGCGGAGTTAGGTGAATCTGAGGCAATGCGGGAATTTAGAAGAGCCACCTTGAACCATGATTACAGCAAACTTGAAGACCTAGGTATAATATCTGATGACATTTTCTCAAATGTAAGGTCCAGAATAGGTGATGTAATAGAGGAAGTTCTGCCTATGATAGCCAAAAGCACAGTTGAAACTCATGCGGGAGCCAAAGACACAGTTGAAACTCATGTAGGAGCCAAAGACCCAGGAAAAAACTCATGCAAGGATCTCATGCAAATGGATACAACCCTAGTTGAGACAGCCGCATCAAAGGCAGAAGATGACCAAGACACAGGTCATGCACAAAAATATCTTGATCCACCTGTGTCACAATGCAAAGGAAGGCCAAAGAGACCAGCACGCCTGAAACCAACATTTGAAGAAAACCTTGCAAGAAAAAGATCTTGCAGCTACTATCATGTCAAGGATACTCACAACAAAAGGACATGCTCAAAGGTATTAACTATTTTTCCCCTAAACTGATTTTGTCTTGTATATGTACCATCAGTTTCTGAATATATGTTCTTATACATGCAATTTCAGCGTTTGGAAGATCTTGCCAAGGAGAAGGATAAGCAAGTAGAAGAAATAAATTTGGATGATGGCTGAACTATCGTATCAATTAGAAGATCTTTCAGTTTTTTAACTACTTGTTTCTATGAATTATTATTTAGCAAGTACTTTCTATGAACTAGTGGTATCAAAATGCTGCCTGGATTATTTCTATGAACTATTTTGTTAGCAAGTAGTTGTGTCAGTTTGCTTTCCTTATGTAATTTCTGCTTGTTTCTTTAATTTGTTTGGCATTTCTTTTCTTTCTTTCTTTAATTTTAGTACTCATGAACCAAATAGCATAAGCTTCTTTTGAACAGATGATATGCCGTTAACATGCAGACATGCTGTTATGTTTTGTACAATTTCTGTTGCAGCATAAGGAAACAAAGATTCTTCTTAAATGAAATAAGAGGTCAATTTACTGATATGAAGAGTTGAAGACCATTAGATAAAAAGAAAAATTATATAAATGCATATTTCATTTTGAGTACTTGAAAGGACTTGATCCCCCAATTTTCGTACCTGATCAAAATTACATAGCATGCTTATGCTGTTATGCTTATTTCTCCACACAGATTGAATATCACTCAAAACTTTTTGTCAGGAAATAGCAACAAGAAGATAAGTCAAAGATAATTACTTCCACTAATAATTCCTTCATGTCTCAATAAAGCAACAGTGATATTAAAAATTACAATTTTTAACATAATTTGCAAGATATAGAAACAACATAATTTGCAAAGCAATTATGACTACAAAACCAAATCCAACATGTCTCCTTATTTCTAGGATAGCATCACCACATTGACACTCTTGTTTCACTTGGAGGGGTCTTGGATTCGTTTGTTCACACCAAGCACGAAAGATGCTACCTCCGGGGATACAATGACAAGCATAAAACCACTTATTTGGATTTTTAGCTGTATTAGACAATATCACTTCACATTCCTTGTGGCATTTCTTACAAAAATATTTCGACAAGCATGATGAACTGTAACTCTCTTCACTGATTGCTTTCATCTTTGTTCGGATCAAAATTGCTCACTGAATGAAAAATTGTTACACATGAATCAGATCAATTAATATCAGTAGATGCTTACCAGAAAACGATTAAGGGAACTCTGCTCTTGTAATATCAGTAGATGACCTTTACCAGAATACATTGCTTACACATATGAAGCTGCTGGTACAACATAAAGAGCAAAATTTTGCTACTTAGACATAGTACTGGTATGGTATTGACTACTGAGACGTGCTTAGGTAACAATAACCCTGATCTACAACAATCCAAAGCTGCCCAAGTAGAATGATCCAAAGCTACCCTTATTAGGCAGCTAATAAGCTTAATTACTATAATGGTTACATAATAATGGATTGGAGTATCACATACTAATTCAGTCATTTATCTTTGAAATCAACCACCATTTCAATAGAACTGTGCCTAAATACCAATGAATTATATCTCTAGAAGAAAATATTTTCAACTAATCCAAAGCTCAATATGAAATACATGTCATCTCTCCCCCACTCTCTCACGGGTACTAATCACATTTTATTTCTATTTAGGCCGAAATGTGTACCAACTTTGGAGTTTAGACATTCTGCAACTACGAATATACCGGACACTGATGAAATCAAAGTTCACAATGAACTAATGCACAAGAGAAATTTTGTGCAATAAAGCGTCTATACCAAAGAACTCTGCTCTTGCAGCGGGCACAGCGGCAGCGTCGGGCGCGGGCACACGGCAGCGGGCACAACGGCAACGTCGGGCGCGGGCACACGACAGCGGGCACAGCGGCAACGTCGGGCACAGCGACAGCGTCGGGCGCGGGAACGGCGGGGGCACGGCAAGCGTCTGACCTCCGGGGCGAGCGCGTGCACAGTGGGCTGGTACGGCGGGGCGAGTCTGACCTCCGAGAGTCGATTTGATTTCTAGGGTTGGGAGTCGATTTGATTTTTGAAGAGAGGAGAAGAGAGAGAAAGAGCAGGTCTGTTTAATTAGATTGGGAACGGAGAGGAGAGGACGGAACGCCAAAATTTTTTAACGGAGTTGCTCCGTTATTTCTCATCCAGCGCCCTGATCAAATACGAATCGCGATGCAAATCCAATGGCCCCTGTTCCATAGCACAATGAGGGGTGTACTATTAATAGCACCATAGACTAACTCATTTGATAATCTCGAAATCAAGAATGCCTCCTTTCACATCTTCTGAGTTGGCAAATGTTCTAGTTCAAAACTTTTTTTAATATTGAAAATAATTTTAGTAGTTTTTAAGAGCCAAAAGTACCTTTATACATACTCATCATGTCTTTTCGGGTAAATAAATTTTGAGCATTAGTTATATGTCTCATGTGTGCAATAATAGGTACATTTTGAACATTACATAAACATTGGTTTTAATACTAGTATAGCTGAAGTAAAATTCCTTTTGTATTGTTTGTTAAGTTGAAGTATTATTGGCAGTTTGTTTTTCACAGCGATAGGAGCCATCATCGGGGAATCCCCAACCATATGCCTCGTTGAGAGGGTAGATGGAGCGGATCTTTTTGTTGGGGTCAACCCAGATGAATTTTATCGTATGGTTCGTAATTATTTTGAGACGCCGATCGGTACAGTGTTTCTGCCCAAGTCAGATTCAGTTGTCATGTATCCATGGTTGGAGCAAGCAAAGGCTGAGTTGACTGCTTGAAGGAAGAACATTGTCTGGTGGAGAATGGTGAAGGTTTTTATTAGTTGTCACCCTTGATGTTTTATTGTTTGCTTAGGTGGTTGTGGATTATGTTTGGATATTACTTGGTAAGTTGCCGTATGTTTAATGTTTTTTTGTCTGTAAGAATTTTTATGGATATTGAATTCTGATTTGTTTTGGTATTGCTCTTATATGATTTTTTTTTTCTTTTTTGTTGCTGGCAGTGTGACAACCTTAGGGGTTTGTCTATTTTGTTATTTGTTTTGTTTGCATGTAAACCCGATACGATGGTATCAGTTTTCTATTTAGGACCCTCTTCTATTTTATAACTCAAGTGAAGAACTATTATCTATACACAGTTTAGATTTTCTTCAATCTTGGATATTATGAAGCTTTATATTAATCCTTTGCTGGTTTCAAATAAAAGTAGATTAGATCTAGACATTAAAAAAAAACTGCACGATCTTTCAACTGTACTCCTAAGTCCTAAATCATTTTGTTGATTTGTCATTGTTAACCAAACAGAAACAGTGAGGCATATGTAGCTAAATAGTAAATACCTTGTATAATGAAGGGTAACCAATAAAATTCTTTGACAACAATCCCATTGAATAACCTACGTTATGTTATATATGAGGAGGTATCCAATGACAACAAAAAGTGATGCCCTTAATAACTACGAGATGATTTATATATAAATTGACAGTTGTAACCATTAGATGTATTCTAAATCATCTAAATAATATACATACAAAAAATGATGAAAATTTAAACTCGTTTCGATAGCTATCAAGATAGGAGAAAAATTCATAAAATTTGAACTACTGAATTTTCTTAATGCTTGATGCACATGTAAGTAAAATCAAAATAATATAATTTGTTGTGTATGCATAAAACACTATATGTATAAAACACTTCATCAATTAGTTATTTAACATTTCAAAATATAGTTATTTAAGATTTAATTTTGTGATTACCAATGAGTACCAATTTTTTGGTTATTTAATCTCTCCTCATTATATATATAGGGTTAATCTTTTGTACCCCGTCTAAAAAAACCCTGCTATCGTACCCGCAAATCGTACGGTCCGCATTCGCTCACCATCTAAAAATATCTTCCGCGATATTCATTTCCAATTTGAAATTCCACATTCAAATTTGAACGTCGTGCGCTCTCCACGGTGACGGGGGATTCGGGGAAGGACTCGCCGACGGTCGCGGCGGGGACCAGCGGCACGATATCGATTCCGTTCGATTCCCCACCTTCAATCGCCACCCGCATTCAAATTTGAATGACGCTCGTTCTATTCCGTCCGGCGTCGAGGTGAGCATCTTCCATTCCGGCGTCATATCCTTCTTCTCCGGCGAGCATCTTCTATTCCGGTGATCTTCATCGCTTCTCTTTTGCATCGCGGATCTCCATCGCTTCTGTTTTCATTTCCACCTTCCTCTTGACAACGTAAGTTCATCAATTTGACGACGCAAGTTCATCGAATATAATTGTTCAAATTTCAGTTTAATTGAATAATTGAGTCTAGTTATGCTCATTTGAGTTCAAATAGTCCGAACATTTGAATGTATTATCACTTTGTTAATTCAGTATTATTACTTGCATTTGCAACTATTATATCTGAGCTATAACCAATAATACTGATTATTTGATTTCATTTCTTTCTTATTTGTACACATGTTGAATTGTTCAAATTTGAGTTTAATTGAATAATTGAGTCTAGTTCTGCTTATTTGAGTTCAAATTGTCCGAATAGTTGAATGTATTGTTACTTTGTTAATTCAGTATTATTACTTACATTTCAAACTATTAATCTAGGTTGTAACCAATAATACTGATTATTCAATTACATTTTTTCTTAGATTTGAATGTATTGTTACTTTATGTGTCTAGTATTATTACTTCCAATTCTAACTATTAATTTTATATGTGTTGTATCTAAAAATTGTACTTATTATTTGAGATCAATTATTTTGAATTTGAAAAGTATTTCTATTGTGTTGAGTTACTATTATTACATACATGTTAATCTATTTTTCTGAGTTCAATTGTTTTGAATTTTTTAAGTATTTGCACTATGTTCATTTAGTATTACTAGTTATATGTGTAACTATTAGTAGTATCAGGTATATGCATTTTGACCAGGTTAAATTTTCATTCATCTTTTCAATATATTAGTTTGATAATGTTACTATTATTACTTAATAATTATTTGTATTATTGTTTAATTGTTCTGCAGTTGTTCTATTTGCTTGTATTATTAGTTTGTATTCTTACTATTACTAGTTAACAATTGTTTGTATTATTATGTAATTGTTGTATTGTTGTTCTTTTGTAGGTACAAATTAGCAAAGAAAGACTTATTGTTGCCTATAAGATTTTGACGGATGTAAGAAACACAAATAATAGGGTTAGAGCTGTTTGATTAGGGCAAAGAAAGTTCAGAGTTTCTTTTAGCTTAAGATAAGAAAACTTGTAGTAGGAAAACAGATGGAGTGAATAATGTGCGAATGCTTTTAGTTTTATTTTGTGAATGATATTTTAGTTTACAAAACAGATGTACTCTTTTGTTATAATGTAGGTATTATTACTTGTAGTTTTTGTGCGGTTTTATTATGTAATATGGTTGGTTGTTATGATTTTTAACTGCGCATACATATAGGCTTTGCTTTGTTTTAGAGTAAAGTTTGTATTATAACTTCACTTCAACTATATTATTAACTACAGCATGAATATTATTATCTGTTATTTGTGAAAAAATTGTGTATTATAGTTCTTTATAGTTGGTATTATTAATGCGTTTATGCGGTATTGTGACGATGAAAATAAAATAAAATTTTATCATAGTTCGTATTTTATTTAGTATCATTAGTTTCAAAAAACAATTACCTACAAATTCTGAATTTGACAATCACATGAGAACATTTGTATATAGAATGAAATGGTATTACTACTTCTGTATACTAGGTATTTAGACCATCTGTAATATGTATTATTAGTTGCAGAAGTTTAGTTTTCCATATTAGTCAAACGGGGGATTTGAACGGGGTATTTGACCGGGGTATTTGACTTTTTTTTCATAGTCACATGTTTTTTTGATGTGCAGAACGTATGCGTTGTAGTTATTATTACTTGTTATAGGTAGTATTTAGGGTTTGTTCTATAGGTATTTAGACTTGGAGGACGAAATGTTTAGCGCGCTTATATCACATTGTTAGTATTATTAGTTGGGATTTAAATGCATTTGAGATTTGGTCAACGCGAGGTATTTGACCGGGATATTGAAGGTGGGGTACTCATATCTTCCCTCATATATATATACACTAAACTGATTTCTATATTAAAAAAAAAAGGCTCGGAAGCATAAGAGATAAGTAACTATCATTGATGAACCTACGGGTATTTCCTCAACAAAAAAAAAAAAAAATATCATTCATGATGCGAGTCTCTGGCTTCCATTGGTGATTGGACCATAAGGCAAGAACTCATAGACAAGTGCTGAAACGTATGGGCATGATACTATTAGGTTGACAAGGTTTTGATGCCTTTAGTGAGAATAGAATCCTCCAATGAGAACAATAGTAATCACTGAATTTTTCAAATATTTAGTTGGTTTTCCAAGAAATTTGTTTGTGCCATCAGTGTTACTGAGAAGATAATTGCATACAAGTTGCAGTTATCCTTCCCAGTCATTCTGAATTTAATTATTAATGATGATCAATTATGCCTACTCTTATTATAAATTTATAACCAATCTCAGTAAAAAAAAAAAAAAAAAAAAAAAAAGATATGAACCACTGATTACTCAAGAGAACTGCTAGTAAAAGAACAAAAAGCAGATGAAATTTGCCTAGCTATACTTCAATACTACATTTTTCTTTCAAGAAGAAAAACGACTCAGAGATTATTGGAAAAAGGAGCCCTAACATTACACACTTGCACTGGCACTAACCATCAACATTACTACTACTACTACTAGCAACGTAACAAGAAAAATATAACAACGATATTACATTTGGATGAAATATTTACAATTCAAAATACAAAATTATTTTCTGCATTTACCATCCCAACATTACACACTTCCTTCCTTGTCCCAACAATCTTCCCCTTCAACCCATTACGCCTCTTCTTTCTTTGCAAATCTGCCCCTGGTTTTCTACTATTTCCATTATTGCCCCAAAGCTTGTTCACAATTGTAGTCCCTCTATTTCCTGAATTTTTGGTAGCGCTTGAGCAAACCTCAGATATATCATTTTTCACCTCACTTTTAGATCCAGTAGTTCCTTTCTTGTTTTCTCCCCAATTATTCTCCTTGAATACACCATTAATGGATCGAACACTGCCTTGTGAGGATTCAAACGAAACAGATCCATTCAAATTTCCTGTGACAGGTCCTAGGAATTTGCTGCTCTCTCCATTGACCCAATTTTGTGTACTCCCCTTGGTGGTCTTTATCAGAGATTCAGCCCGCCTGACAGCTGGAATATCAGCATTGTGGGTTTTGAGGAAAGCTTCTATCTCAGCCTCTAAATGGTTTAACTGAGAATATTTGTTTTCTAAGGCTATTTTAGCATCCACAAGTTTCATCTGAACTCGCTCTTCTCGCCACACCTCAGCCATTTGTAGCATCCTTCGTTCTTCTTCAACTTCTTCTCTCATCCTCAAAGATTCACTTTTCAGGGTTTCTATGTCAGCCTTTTCATGTTCTATCTCTTTCACTAAATCTTCACACACCTCTTCTATTTCTTCACGTGCTTTCCTTTCCTTTTCATAACCCTTGAAGTATTTCTTAGCTGATGATTGAGCATCCTTTAACTCAGATAAAAGCTTGGCATTTGTCTTCTCAATTTTCAGCCGGTTCTCTCTTTCTAGAATAAGTTTCTGCTTCATGGAATCTATTTTTTGGTATATCTCCTTTTTATCTCTTCTTGTTCCATGAGAGGGAGACCTGACAGGAACCCTGGTAGTTTTGCTGAATGTGGAGCTGTTACTTGGGAATGCTTGATAAGGCTGGTCCCATTTGGTTACTTTCTCCATGTCTGTATTGGGTAATTTTGCGCAAGCTTCCAACTATACACAACAACAAAATTGAAGGATATGAAAAAATTCATCAGCATATTTCCCATAACATTGGCGATAATTTAAACGTCAAAATCAGGCTTTCTTAAGCTAGTAATTTATACAATATATCAAGAAAGAAATATTACCTTGAAAAATATGCCACTTTCTTTAAACCCACTTTGTTCATTTATTGCTGCTTTCTGAGATCGACGAGAATTAAGCTGAAATAGGGAAAATACAGGAGAGCACAAATCAGCAATCCTAAAATTAAGCTAAGTAATAATGTAGGATGACCACTTTGGCAGGGGATAAGTGAAAGTGAGGTTGTCCATCACATATCGTAATCCCCATTATTTCAAACCAATAGTAGGTTTATGCATTACTATATGTATGAATTTTACCATTGCAATGATTTTAGAATAGAAAATTGAGTACAAAATAATTTCCACAAAATTTATAAGTAAAAGCAAATGTAAAATTAAATGGTAAACAGAGTTGTTTCATCATATGTACCGACAGTTGTAATATACATTATCCAATATAAACTCATGGTGATGAACTAATTTCGCATCTGCTTGATCGTCACTACCATTACATAGTATGACGACCAATCTATATTTACCATGAGACAACATGATTCCCATAAATAGCAAATGTACTTTTCTGGAAATTTGGTTACACATAAAAAGATTAAAAAAAGATCAAATTCCATCAAAAGGCTATTTTTGCCACTTGAGCATAATCGAATAATTTGCCCCTTTTGAGAAGTTGAGAAATCTGGGGACGTGCTAAATTATAACTGCTAGAAAAGAAAGAAGGACAATTCCAACAGGGGACCAATATATGTCTTATTTAGCTTTTGCCTTTGGGCATATCATAACCACACAACTGTCAAAAATGGGGAAGGTTTAAAGATTTCCCATTCATTTTAGAACAATACAACCACTTTTTATGACAATTGTCGTTCCTCAAATTTACATTCCAGCTAAAAATGAGTACAATATATATATATAACAAAGTGGAATGATTGTACTAAAACCCTTTAATATATGATTAAGGTAACACTACAATATAGTAATATACAATGTACCAAGTTCCACTTTTGCCATCTGTTTACTAAATGTAGAATTTGTGAAGCAAATGCAGACATTTGAACAAAATAAAGTTAAAAAAAGTGAACAAATTATAGCAAATTGATGAGTAATCTTCACCAAAAATGAAGAAATGGGTGTAGGGATCTGAATCGAGACAGTTTGTGCAGACACCAACAACAAAATTGATAACTAATTAATAGAGGTTTCTTTTCAATTTTGTGAAGCCACAATTCCCAATTCAGATAGGTTAAGGTCACCACTGTTCCTACTTCCCTAACCTAATCCCACTCGATCACACTCCCACTGTCCCACAGTTACAAGAGAGGTACACGACAAGGGCAAAGCAATGGCAGATCTCGGGAGGGGAGGCAAACCTGGGAGCTGTAGAACTCGGAGGCAAGGTGCATTTTCCAGAGAGCAGCCGCAAGGCGCCTCGCGGACGTGTGCTGTTCGTTCGCAGCTGCAGGCGGCGCGGGGGTTTCCGAGCGGGAGCTTGTCCTCCGGTGTCGGTGACGGCCGTGGCGGCGGTGGCGGTGGCGCGAGCGCGGCGTGGAGGTGGCGGTGGAGATGGAGATGGAGTTCATTGTCGGAGAAATGTGGCGCGATTTGTTTGGCATTTTCTCACACAAAGAAAGAAAGAAAGAAAAGGGAGTGATTATACTGATTGGTGATTCCATATCCTCTGTAGCGCTGCATTGTGTAGCGCGGAATGTAAACCGTTAGATCATCTCGAGATCCGTTCTGGATCGAATCTCGAGATGATCTAACGGTTTCCATTCCGCGCTACACAATGCAGCGCTACAGAGGATGAGCACTCGAATGTACAGCAGTGGTGTGCTTATCCTCTGCTTCACAGTATTGTACTGCGCAGAGAATCGACGATGTTGGTCATAGGTAGGTCTTCTGAGATTGGGTAGCACGAATCTTAACGCGAATCCAACGGGCAATGTACTGCGCAGTAATTATTTGTGTGTGGACATAATAATTAGTGTATCGGTGTTTTGTATCACTGACGAGTGGGACCGAGATGTCAGGAAGGTTGACCTGAGCAGGCTGGGATAGGCTCCGGACGATTTCATATCGTCTACTGCGCAGTATATCACTGCATACTACTGCCCAGATGATGAACGGTTCGATTGACTTTGAGATCTGTGTGCGGGAATCGCAAAGCTCTTATCTGTAAGAATGTACAGTTTGTGGGCCGTGCTGTACCATCCTGCGTAGGAGGGGATAAGCACTCCGGACGATTTCATGTGCTCGGTGCGCTGAGGAGGAGAGGGAGTACATCATGCGGTCGGATAGTCTGCAACTGAGGGTGGACATGTTTAAGATGGTTCCAGTGGTGATCTTATTTTTGGGAGGTTGGATTTGGATCGGATGGTTCGTAGAAGGGAATTTGTACAGCAATGTCGTTCCATCGATGTGGATTTAACTTTTGTGTACTGTTTTACGCTCAATTTTTTCCCTTGTTTGCTTGTTTGAGCTGGCTAATAAAAATGAGATATTTTTTATGCTCAACTTCAGGAGGCACTCTGTTTACATTTTTCATTTACTTTTTCCTTGTCCCCAACAAAAAAAAAAAAAAAAAAAAGCGTATTGGTAAGTACTTCGTTTTTATTAATTATTATGTGCCAGTATCCTTCTAGTGTATTTAAATTTCAAAATAATTTAGGGTATCCACTACCAAAAAGAAAATATATTTTTCTTACAAAAAATAAGTTAATCATATCCAGATTATTTACTCTCATCAAGTGGGTGGCACAAACTTTTCGTCTCTTTGAATTAATCAATTAACAATGGCACAGAAACAAAAAGAAATCCTGTAATTCGGAACAAATACAAAATCTCAATGGACAGATCCCAAGTTCCAATAGATTTTGCTTTTCATCAAGGAGACATGAAGCACTCTCATAAATCTCCAGAGAAGTGTAGTTTACCCATATGTAATGTGTTAGTAGTAAACAGGACATAAAAGTATGTTCATAATCTCCAGACCTTAGTGTGCACACATCTCCGGAAAGCAGTCTCCTCGTCCTTCTAAAAAGAATACAATATTGATGATTTGATATCTTCCAATAAATAATGGAAATGCAATCAATTGAAAAGACCATCAAATTTAGTGTACCACTTTATCCAACATGCACATCTTCTTTTTTTATTTTTATTTTTCTTTTTCTTTGTTTTTTTTTTTTTGGAATAAAAGAAAGGACCCACGGAAATAGTACAATATCTAATTTCCATTTGTATAAACTATAAAGGCATATCACTTTTTTTCAAAAAAAAAAAATTATAAAGGCCTATCACTTAATTATAGCTTCCAACCAAACATGTCTGTGCTTAATTTGTTCTACTAAATTACTAATTTGTGTTAGTAATGATGCATTATCATACTCATCCTACTGCCACATGAAGCACCTAATCATTGTCGGACGAGCCAAACTTGCAATTAATGAAATTAGATTTAAACATACAAATTGCATATGTCATATGATATTATTGATGGAGTCTACGTCTATGTCCTCTGTATGTATTAAAAGGAGGAGAACATTCACATGAACACAAATGCCCAACTGTTTTCTCACATGACTTGGGCCTGCTTTTGTTCATGTAATAAATAGTATTCCCATAAATTTTGGAGGAGAAAAAAATATTTTGGTTTTGGTTTTTTTAAAAGGCTTACTAATTAGTTCATGAATGGAGCCAGCTTTTACAACTGTTATTATATGTAAAAGTTATATCAACTTTCCGAGCTAGACTAATGTGAAAACGTTTGCATTTCGCTCCGAAATGCTAACAGCCTAAATTATACTTTGTCATGTCTAAATTTTTTATTTATGTTTCCCATTAAATTTATCATATGAAAATACTTGAGGTACAAAAATTTTTCATTTTTGGAGTTTTTTAATTATTTGTTTTGGATTTTTTCAAAATGGCTATAAAATATTAATAAAATAGTGCTTGTTTGTACATGGAATTTAAAAAATCCGGAATAAATATTTAAAAAACTCCAAACATAAAAATTTTGTATCCCCTAATATTTTCATATGATAAATTTAATGGAAACTATAAATCACAATTTCGGACATGACAAAGTGTAATTTGGGCGTTTAGCATTTCGGCGAAATGCAAAGTTTTCATAGTATTTAGACACCAACTTTCCCGATTCACATTTGTTCATTATAATATAACTTTTTAAGAAATAAGGCATATATAAAAATTTCATGAGGGAATAATAGATTGAAGCAAAACAACTAAAAATTCTATAAAAACGCACATGTCGTCGCGTGCTATATATAAACTCGAGCAATTAGAAGGAAAAAAATATACTTTGATTTTGTCCTTTAAATGGGATCCAATGGACAATGGGTATGGGCCGCAGTCCCACTTCTTTGGTCTCAACTCTCAAATCTAAACATAATAATGATGTTGGATGTATTATTAACATGGTCCAAATTTCGATTTTGCAAATAATATTATTGAGAAAATGAAAATATTTTAATATTGCAAAGTTTGATAAATGTTGAATTACGGAGACAATATTCTCCCCTTCAAATTCAATGAATTATAATTTATAATGATTAAAAGGAGAGGAATGAATATGTGACAAGTTTGTAAATATTGGAAAGAGTTTTCAAATAAGCCGGCAAAAAGCAATAATTAAAGTATTTGAAGGGTCCTTTCGAACTAAAATCCAGTACGTAATTAAACAGATTTCTGATTCGGTGAAGATATTTGTGATAAGGTTTAAACAAAATTTATATTTTGGGTCATCAAACTGACAACCAGTGTGGGTCATCAAGAGGAAGTGAAGAAAACTAACAGTTTATTTGTATTGACAAACTCTTATATATTTCTCTTATATCACAGCAGCATGTAAAAAATGCAATATGTTGTTGTGATGTAAGAGAAATACATTAATTAATGAGTGAGGTTATGGTACTATTAATAGTACGTATCGGCCGGTATTATGGCTCTATATTTCTATTTTTAAAGTTTAAATGGTCAATCTAAACCGTTCAACATGATATTCATATATTAATATTGATCTAGGTCAACTGTTATTTTTTTTAGAATTTTTAAAGTTTTTTTTTATAGATATAAAAACTTGAATGGTCTATAATGTTGCATATCAAATGATTTTCTAATTATCTAAAAAAAAGTAAAAATTTACCAAAATTATAAAAATCAGTCGACAATGACATTATCATATGATGATCACATTGAATGGTTTGGATTGACAATTTGGATTTAAAAAATAATAATATAGAGCCATAGTACCGAATAATTTATACTATTAATATACTATAGCCTCACTGTTAATTAATCTACCACAGAAATCTGCTGACAATTTCTGGAGCCAAAAATGCAAATTCCTGCAACTAACATTTATGGTATAACAAACCCCTCATAATCTTGTCACTACCAGTAAACAGGAAAAAAAAAAAAAAAAAAAAAAAAAAGCAGCACAACATATTCCCTACACAGCCAGACTAGTTACAGGAGCTGCTTTGGGCAGCGCTAAAATTACTTATGGGACAGCTTTCGTAATAAAACTGACCAAAATACCCTCGCTTAGGAAGTGAAATGGATCCTTAATTGTAGGAGTATTTTGATCAGTTTTGATGCAAAAGCTGTCCAGTAAGTAATTTTAGCGCTGCCCAAAGCAGCGTCCACTGGTTACACTTGTTGACCAGACTGATCAACCAGATTCAGATCCAAACCATAACGAGAATACCGACTCATCCTATCATGAAGTTAATTTGTGAAGCTAATTATTCCATGGAAAATGCTATGGGGATACCGCAAAAGATACGGTCGGAGATCCACCATACAAAGTTAATTTAATGTTAATCTGCAACACGTTGCGATCAAAATGAAACATCTATAAAGTTAATCTGAAACTTAATGAGATTAAAATAAAACACAAATGATATAATTTTCTCTTTTATTGCTCTTTTACTTCATCTTGCTCCCATACGTTCTCTCAACAACTTTAAGGTAATATTTATGTGATTTAATAGTGATTCAAGTAGATGATTTAATTTATAATTTGTGTTATTCAACTTAATACTACAATGTTTCAAGTTAATACGTTAATTGTTTCAAGATAATTTGTTAATGTTTCAATTTGGACATATTTTCAAAGATCATGGTATCCCGACGGTATCCTTAATGGTATCCGAATATCTAGATTGTTATTCCATTCATAATGCATAAATTAAGTTGTTAGATAAATGATACCAAATTATCAGTCCAGTTGAGTTACATTGCACGTTCATCATGACAACAATCTCCTGATACTGATAGTTTGTTCAACCAAAAAATGTACATCAGTTCAATTGGCATTCAATATACAACCAAGTACCGTTGATCATATACCGAAGCAACGCCGCTTGTTGTTTCCCCCGGTCCGTACCATACGCCTCCAAGTCCCTTATCGCGCTCAGTAATCCGCATTCCGCAGCCTGGTGCATATACACATCTCCACCTCCTCCATTGCAGATGTTCAGCAAAACTGCAGCTGCGTTCTCTCTTATTTTATAGGACCTGCTTCGTACCATGTCGACCAAAACAGGTACGGGTTCAGCCTTACGCATGGCGGCTTTACCCTTAGGATCACTTGATAATAGTGCCATCATAGCCGACACCTCTTCAGTAAGCATTCCAGTTGGTTCAGTCACGAGGTGCAGCAGAAGCGGTACCAGTCCCGCACGTACCCCCTTACCCTTGTTTCCCAAATATAGGCATAAATTACATAACGCCAGCGCCGCATATTTTTTCCCTTGGAGGGTCCCTTCAGTTAGCAACAATGCCAGTGCCGGTATTGCCCATGTGGATCCAATCAACGCTTTGTATTCATCCACAATAGAGAGAACAAATAAAGCGAATGCAGAATTTTCCCTGGCCTCCATGTTACCAGTTTTTAAGGTGTGGACGATCATAGCGGTCGAACCGGAAGCAATTATCCTTGCCCGGTTATCTTCGCAGAGAGAGAGATTGAGAAGAGCTGTGACCGCGTGCTCTTGGATATGTGAATCGGGTGAGGATAACAAGCTGTTTAGCAAGGGAATAGCACCTGTCTGTGCAAGGACAACACGGCTTCCTTCGTCTCTTCTTGTCAGAAGACGAATCGATCCAGCAGCTGTGTGTTGGGCCTCCGGGTCAGGTAACCTAAGCCGAAACAAAAGCGCATCTATATCCGAATGAAGGGAGGATGATGATGATGATGAGTTGAACCCGATGGATGACCTTTGCCATTTGTAAATTGAATTATTTAAGATGAAGTTGGTCGTCACTGATTTGTTTGCGCAGTTGCGCTTCATCATGCCCTGCAAAAGTAAATTGCAAAGTCAGTATTGAAGTCATGACGATCACAAAAATAACTTGATAACATTGGAGTTCATGTCTAACTTGATAAAATTATAGTTACCTGGTAGTGCATCAATTCTAGACTTCGAGAAAAATCGAAGTCCACTGGTACTGGTACTGGTACTCCAAATGAACTCTCATTGGCACACGCTTGCTGATTCAAAACGTTTTCCGCAATAACATGCCACTCGTGTACTTCCCGTTTGGAACTCAAGAAGGTTCCGATTTCCTTCAACGCACAAGGCGAACCAGCGCAGTTGCGAACAATAGTCCTGCCGATTTCCACAAGCTCCGGCAATCCCTTCTCCATCCCCTCCCTAAACGCTCGCCTTCGAAACAATTCCCAAGAATCTTCCTCGTTTAACGGTAACAAGTTATAGCTCGGAAGTGTCTCGACAATAGAAGCAACTCTCTTGCTACAAGTTGTCACTACTATTACACTTCCTGAACAATTACCAGAAAGCAGCAAAGTCTTCAAGGAATCCCATTTCTCCACTTCTTCGACCGATACATCATCCAACACGAGTAAATACTTCTTGCCAGCGAGGACTCCGCGAAGGCGGCGTTGGAGCACTTCCATGTTGAATGTTGAGATGTCCTCTCCATTTGTGGCAACTTCAATTATGGACCTAACAATGTGTACCAGATTGAACTCGTTCGAAACACAAATCCATACGAGCAACTCAAAATGCTCTTTCACTTTCCTGTCATTGTAAACTAGTTGCGCCAAAGTGGTCTTCCCTAAACCCCTTATACCAACTATAGGGAGGACATTAATGGAGAGGTTATCGCTTTCATGTTGCAATTCAAGCAGCACATCGATGATCTCCTCTTTGTCACTGTCCCGGCCTAAGACCTCTGCCTCGTTGACCAAGAGCATGTCAGTGATCGAGCAACCGTACTCTCTGCTTCATGTAGAATGAAACTGAAGTTGTTCATTTCACTCACGATTTCGTCAATTTTCTGCAGGATTTTCTTCAGCTTCCTACTCATATTGAAACGGAACACAGCGCCCTTTTTGCGAAAGAGAAAGCCTTTTACCTGTAAAAGATATTATTTGCTTTATATATTTCTCATGCCAGTAAAAAATTACTAACTTGCCAACCCAAAACAAGAATGAGGAAAAAATTGTAAGTTGATTTCGATTCCTGAAAATTGGAAAAAGTTTACCATACTGTTACACAATCACCCAGTGGATCTTTTGATTAATTGGTACTGAAATTGTTTGGTACTTCTATATATAAAACAATAATAATTGAATGAATGGTAAATTGGTAATGGTTTCTAGTATCTCTCTAGTTTCATTTAAACCAAAGATTACTACTTAAAGTACCGGTACCAAATTAACTAACTATTATTAAAGAAAAATCATGTCTACAGAACCTTGTTGAGATAGAAAAAAAAAACCCACAAAAAATCCAATAATTGCATGTATTTCCTTTCATTAAAACCTAATAAATATCAGATAGATTATATTACCTTGTAGGAAAGAGAGGGTTGCCTCCGGCGAAGCGCCGCATCATGGAACTCATCCAGGATGTGCACCGCCTGGTACGCCACGGCATGCAGCTCTTCGAGCCAGGCCTGCACAAGGAGGCTGTTCTTTTCACGCTTCTCGGCATGCACAATCTTTTCCTGTATGGCGAGGAGCTGCCGCTGGAGCTTCTTATGGTCCGCTTCCATTCCACGCATCCAGCAGAAGTTCTGCACCAGCGAGCCTGCCGCCTTCTCGACGAGAAGGGAGATCAAAGGGGAGAGCAGAAGATCTACAGCCATTGTGAATTGCTGTATGCAATGCAGTGCAGTTCAATGCAGGGAAGTCTGCTGCTGTAATTACAACAAGTGAGGAACTTGTTACAAATCACATTTTTTTTTTTAGGAAAATATATAGAGTCCACCTGTAAAATAAGTCACCCATCCACTCCTCTCTCACATTCTGACACACCCATGTGCACCCATGTGTTTGTCACAGTTGCATAAATATTTACTGAAAATCGTAGTATATCTGTTTACTAGAAAATGATATATGTTGATCGGAAATATATAAATGTTCACTGAAAAATGAAAAATGATATTTGTTCATAGAAAATACGGTGGACCGGTGGATAAGTAAAAGAGGTGGACGCTACCTACGACTTTTTTTTTTTTTTTTGTTAAGTCAACTGGGTCAACATCATGATCATATTGTATTTGTATTTGTACCTCAATTATATGAAACCGTGTTATGATCAGTGAACCCTTTGAAATAAGTAGCTTTCATATATATATGCGCCCACAAAGAAAGAAAATGCACCGTCTGAAGTCTGAACTCTGCAAAGGAAATAAGAAGTTTCCTCTTTACAAATAAAATAAATAAATGAGTGAATGAATAAATAAATAAATAAAAATAAAGAAAGAAAATAATAAAGATAAATAAAGATAATAAAAATAAAGGAATAAAATAAAAATAAATAAATAAAAGCACCAAGAGATATATAATATAACTGATAATTAAGTACTATATATTTATCTTGACCGTTCACTAAATTGCCCCGTCCCCATCAGTAGCATACTTTGTCAAAATCGAACGGTCTAGACCATCCTATTCCTAATCGCTTACTGAAGCAAAGCAGCGTGATATTCCAAAAAAAATCAGATTCCTTGCAATTGTACTCTCAACCTGTTTAATTTGTTCTTCAATCCTTCAACGTTGTACAACACTTCCTCTTTTCTTTCAATTTTTTTTTATGATTTCTCACGTGTTCTATCAAAATACGAGTATAAACACCAGTTAAACAACACTGGATTTTAGTTTGATTCAAATTTTGTTCTATCAAATACGATTATACGAGTATAAACACCAGTTAAATCACAAAGATTGTTACAGAATCAGAAATCTGTTTAATTATCGTACTGTATTTTAGTTCGAAGGGACCCTTTAAATACTTTCATATATAGCTTATTGCCTGATTATTTGAAAACTGTTGTGTCAGGTGATCCTAAGGGTATCGTCGCCATTCGTAAGGCTAAACCTGTACCTGTTTTGGTTGACATGGTACGAAGCGGGTTGTATAAAATAAGAGAGAACGCAGCAGCTGTTTTGCTGAACATTTGCAATGGAGGAGGCGGCGATATGTATATCCACCAAGCTGCAGAATGTGGATTACAGAGCGCGATAAGGGACTTGGAGGCGCGCATATGGTACAGACCGGGGGAAACAACAAGCAGCATTGCTTCAGGATATGATGAATGGTACTTGGTTGTATGTTGAATGCTCGTTGAAGCGATGTGCATGTTTGGTTCGACAAAGTATCCCGAGATTGTTGCGATGATCGATGGTCATGCAACATAATCCAACCGGACTGCTAATTAGATTCGATGTATTTGATTAATTTTATGCAGTACCATTATCTTAATTTAAGCTGACAAATTGAACTCTGAAATATAAATTGATTTAAGCTACTTTGTTAATGAGGATGTATATATTTTGCATAACAAAGGGCTTGCAAATTTGCCATAGCAAGCAGCAATTTCCCTTTGATAGTAGCAAACTAATTGAATTGATACTTTTGTCATTTGATAATAGCTGTTTAGTGCATGTTTACTTGGCATATCAAAGACATAGCTACATACAGTACCCGTTGAAGTAATTATTTGGGAACCATCGCAATCAAAATTTAAGAGCATGAAGCAAGCAAGAGCCTGCTGCCGTTGTGTTCAGTTCAGATAGAATTTTTTTTTTTATATATTTCCCCTTTTTACCAGTACCAATGTAACAATGTTTGGGTGCCATATCCAAATTCCAATTGAGGCAGCCATAATGGGCTTTTATTGAGTTGGGCCTTTGTCCTATTAAATTGGGCTGAACTGGACACCATAGTGGGCTTTAGACTGCCCGTTCCCTTCCCCTTGCTGCGGCGGCCGGTGACATGAAGATGGAAATGGGGTTTTACGGGGGGGCATGTTGGTGCATGTACGTATCCCCTCCCTCTCCCGTTCAGTCATGAGTCCCAAATATATGCATAATAAAGTAAAGGACAATGATACCATACTACAATTTTGCTCCCACAACTCTATGATGAGGTGGCATATGGGTGGATAGGGTTATTTTTGTAAAATTTTGTGGGGGGCAAAGTATATTTTTATAAAATTATGAGGATCATTTTTGTAAAAAAATTTTATGGTAAGATAATTTTGTAAAATTCTTAGAAATAAAGGATATTTCGGTAAAATTTTCTGAAAAGAGGGATATTTTTGTAAAATTTTTTCAAGTACATTGGGGTGTACTAGAGGCATTGTTTGTGGCAAATTATATTAGGGTTTAGGGTTTAAGAAGAGCTCAAATTCTATAAAAACGCACATCTACTCGCGTGCAATAAACTCGAGCAATTGGAAGGGAAATTTATGCTTTGTTATTGTCCTTTAAACGGGATCCAATGGTCAAGGGGCCACAGTCCCACTTCTTTGGTGAACAAACTTAAGATATTGTGTATTTTGTAAAGTGCATTTTCATTAATTTCTCTCTGAAGGGATCCATTGACAATGCTTATAATGACAATCTTGACAATGGAGATTTTGAAAAATTTGTAAAAATAGTTAAAAATTCTAAAAAATAGAAAAAAGTTTATAGAGATATTGTTTAATTTATAGATTGATTATCTTTCAAATTATATTCAATTTAAGTAATATTTGATAGCTCTTTAAAGCTCGTTAAATTTCAACCGTTAAAAAAATGTATAAAATTTTGATAAACCATCAAACGATATTCAAATTGATTGAAATTTAAAACACTATTAATCTATAAGTTAAAGAATGCATCCATACAAGTTTTTTCATTTTTAAGATTTTTTATGAATTATTATAAATTTTTCAAAATCCCCATTGTCAAGATTGTTATTGTAAGTATTGTCAATAGATCCCTCCTCTATGTATATATAGAGTTTCCTATCGAGTAAAACTTGATCTGATCCTATCTCAAACTATGGTAAACTTTTATTTAACCATATTGTTTATCTCCATTTGATGAGTTGCAGGTTGAGTCCACTGTATTCTTAACATTTGGTCTCTAGTCTCATGTCTAAACACATAATGATGTTGGATTAATTTTTTTATGGGCCGATTCTTATGTTCCATGTATTATTAACATGGTCCAAATTTCGATTTCGGAAATGACATTGAAAAATGAAAACATTTAGATATTGCAAAGTTAAAGAAATGTTGAACTACGGAGACAGTATTCCTCCCCCTTCAAAAGATTTTTCCATTCAAATTTAATGAATTATTATTTATAATGATTAAATGTAGAGGAATGAATAAGTATAAAATTTATAAATGAGGGGAGATTCATTGGCAGTAGTTATCTTGAAAATGAGACTTTTAAAAAATTTATAAAAAAATTTTAAAAATGAAAAAATAGTTTATAAATGTATTACTTAACTTATAAATAATAGTGTTTCAAATCTCTTCTTTTAAAGAAAAGCAGAAGAAATTGGAGCTCTCTAAAGGCTGCCACGTCATTTCCACAAACAGCTTCATGTTAAGCATCCCTTCGTTTCCACAATATGTCTCTTCTTTTATCTATTGTAAAGTATCCATTCGTCTGCTTTATTAATATACTTAGGCACCTCTTACTCCTTCCTCACCGGTCTTTCACCACAAATCAAGAAAACATTAGACTATTTTGGTGCCCTCTCAATGACTAGGCATGTCTCTCTTTCAGCGCGTCCTACTTCATCTTCTTCAAATAACAGGTTTGTCTCTGCCTTCTTCTTCTCCGTTATTTCAGATGCTATAATTTTTATTCCTATCCTACTTTCGATCTGTTATTGAATGAGAACCATTTTTCTTTTTTCAATTTCCTCTTACACAAGTTTCCAATTTGTTGTCATAAATGGAAACTATGATGGAATCTATAAGTCCAAATGGAATACTTGGAAGCACACTTAACTGCTATCCGGTTAACATGATGGAAACTATTGAGTCTAAAAAGAATACTTGGCAGCACATTTAAGTGTTATCCCGTGCATGTCACGGGTCAAATACTAGTTTCAATTAATTTGAACATCGTTTAATGGCTTATTAAAACTTTATACACTTTTCAATGATTGTAATTTAATGGATCTTTGAAGAGTTATTAAACGTCGCTTAAATTGAATATAATTAAAAACATAATTAATCTATAACTTAAGCAATACTTCTGTAAACTTTTCTTTATTTTTAATGATTTTTTTAATTTTGAAAAGTCTTATTATTAAAATTTTCAAGATAAATATTGTCAATGATGCCTCCTCTTCATAAAAATAGGGGACGGGGCAATTTAGTGAACGGTCAAGATAAATAGTACTTATTTAATTATCAGTTATATATAACTTCACATGTAGAGTATTTCATTGCATCCGAGTGCAAACTATGAAGAGATTAAGCATGCCAAGCTTGGTGTGTTTGCTAATTGGGACTTGGAGAATTAATTATTGCTAAGCCTAGTGTTTTAAAAAAACCCGAGAGGTCTGAACCCGACCCAAGAAACCTGGAGAAAATGGACCGACCGACTTGACCCGGGCGTCTGACCGGGGCAACCCGAGAGGACCGGGAGGGACGGTCCTCGCAAGGGTAGGTATCCATGTTCCCAGAAAAATTCCCGTAGAAATCCGACCCGAGCAAACCCGGGACCCGACCCTACCCGACCCGGGGTACCGGGACAACCCGAGACCCGACCCTACCCGTCCTGGGGTACCGGGGCAACCCGGGGCCCGACCCTACCCGACCCGGGGCAACCCGGGATCCGACCCTACCCGACCCGGGGTACCGGGGTAATAACCCGAGGTAACCCGACTTGGTTCCAACTTTTCCCGCTTATGTTAACAACTAATATAATATTCTTTAAATTTTATTTTCAAGAAGAAGTTTTGTTTTACAACAAATATAATTATTAAATTTTTTTCTGATTTTCTATATTATTTTTTGGTATAAATAATATTTTTTTATTTTTTTATTTTTAATATAAAAATACTATTTTCCTAACTTTTAATTGTATAATATATATATATATAGAGGAGGGATCAAATAACCATGTTTTTGGTGACCGATCGGTGACCGTAAAATTAAATCTGAAATAACTACAATTTAAACTGTTAAATGACAAAACTAATTGATAAAATGTGTTGTCTATATCATGTTTTATATGTATACAAAAAATTATATTATTTTGATTTTATTTACATATGCATCAAGCATTAACAAAAATCGACGGTTCAAATTTTATGATTTTTTCTCCTCTCTTGATGACTATTGAAACGATGTTAAACTTTTATCATTTTTTGTATATATATTATTTAGATGATTTAGAATACATCTAACGGTTTAGATTTGTTAATTTATATATAAATAGTAAAATAGTCACCGTGGTCACCAAAGTTCATGGTTATTAGATCCCTCCTCATAATATATATATATATATATATATATATATATATATATATATATATGATTAAAACAAATAATTTAATTTTTAATTATTTTTCATTTTTTTAAGTAAATTTTTCGATTTTTGTAGTGTAAAATAGGTGTATTATATTTTTTTATATACTTTTTTGTTTTGTTTTCTTATTTTTTTGACATATAACTCCGGGACCGGGAAACCCGAGCAACCCGGACCGGGAAACCCGGGCAACCCGGGAGGGACGGTCCTAAGCTAGGTCCAATCTCTTTCGCCCCAAAATTTTTTCGAGGTTTCCCGAACCGGGAAAACCCGTGGACCGGGGAAACCCATAGACCGAGAAACCCGTAGACCGGGACGGGTTTGGACCGACCCGGACCTACTCAGACCGTTTTTAAATCACTAGCTAAGCCCACATTCTTCCTTGAACATCTTCCTCTGAAACTTCATCATTTTTCCCTTCAAAAAAGGGGAAAAAATTAATCATCTTTTATTTATTTATATATTACTTTTATTTTTTTATTTTTTTTTATTTTTAAGGAGGAAACTTCTTGCTTCCTTTGGAGAGCTCAGACTTCAGACGGTGCCTTTTTCTTTGAGTAAGAACTAGCGTCCACCCTTTTTACTTATCCATTGGTCTACTGTATTTTCAAATGAACAAATATTATTTTTCAGTAAACATTTATATATTTCCGATCAATAGATATCATATTCCAGTGAACAGATACACTACGGTTTCCAGTAAACATTTAATTATGTGACTGTAATAAGAATATGAGTGCATGTAGTGTGTCTGTGAAAGTGGTGGATATGTGGATATAGGGGTGAACTGTTTTTCTTTTTCTTTCTTTGCGGTCGATGGCCTCCGACAAACTTTCAAGGAAGCTTCTTATTTCAAAGGGTTCACTGATCATAACACGGTTTCAAATAATTGGAGTACAATACAAATACAATGTGATGATGTTGACCCAGTTGACTTGACAAAAAAGAATTTTGTGACTTCTAACAAGTTCCTCACTTCTTGTTACACTAGCAGAGTTCTGCATTTCATGATACAACAATTACCAATGGCTGTAGATCTTCTGCTCTCCCCTTTGATCTCCCTTCTCGTCGAGAAGGCAGCTGGCTCGCTGGTGCAGCAGTTCTGCCGGATGCGCGGCATGGAAGCGGACCATAAGAAGCTCCAGCGGCAGCTATTAGCCATACAGGAAAAGATTGTGGATGCCGAGAAGCGTGAAAAGAACAGCCTCCTAGTGCAGGCCTGGCTCGAGGAGCTGCGTGCCGTGGCGTACCAGGCGGTGCACATCCTCGATGAGTTCCATGACGCGGCGCTTCGCCAGCGACAACCCTCTCTTTCCTACAAGGTAATCTGATATTAGGAATTAATAAAAGGCTTCTAATGATTTGTGATGATGTTTTTGAAATTATAGTGTATGTTGTGTTTGGCAATTATTTATTTTTGCTTATGTTGGATTTTTTGTGGGTTTTTTATATCTCAACAATCTTATGTAGACATGATTTTTCTTTTATAATAGTTGGTTAATTAGGTACCGGTAAATTAAGTAGTAATCTTTAATTAAATGAAAATAGAGAGAGACTAACATTCATTCAATTATTATTGTTTTGTTATATACAAAGTACCAAACAATGTCAGTACCAAATTACCAATAAATCAAAAACTAAAGAAAATACAAGAAAAGGAAGCCCAAAAGATTCACAGGGCGATTGAGTAACAGTAATTATCAGGAATCAAAATCAAATTACAATTTTTTCTTCATTCTTGTTTTGGGTTAGGAATCAGCAAGTTAGTAATTTTTTATTGGCATGAAACATATATTAAGCAAATAGTATCTATTACAGGTAAAGGGCTTGCTCTTTCGCAAAAAGGGCGCTGTGTTCCGTTTTACTATGAGCAGAAAGCTGAAGAAAATCCTGGAGAAAATCGACGAAATCGTCAGTGAAATGAATAACTTCAATTTCATTCTATGTGACGCAGAGAGTACGGTTGATCGATCACTGACATGCTCTTTGGTCAACGAGGCAGAGGTCGTAGGCCGGGACAGCGACAAAGACGAGATCATTGATGTGCTGCTTGAATTGCAACATGAAAGAGATAACCTCTCCATTAATGTGCTCCCTATAGTTGGTACAAGGGGTTTAGGGAAGACCACTTTGGCGCAACTAGTTTACAATGACAGGAAAGTGAAAGAGCACTTTGAGTTGCTCGTATGGATTTGTGTTTCTCATGAGTTCAATCTGGTAAACATTGTTAGGTCCATAATTGAAGTTGCCACAAATGGAGAAGACATCTCGATATCCAACAATATGGAAGTGCTGCAACACCGCCTTCGTGGAGTCCTCGCTGGAAAGAAGTATTTACTCGTGTTGGATGATGTATCGGTCGAAGAAGTAGAGAAATGGGATTCCTTGAAAACTTTGCTGCTTTCTGGTAATTGTTCAGGAAGTGTAATAGTAGTGACAACCTGTAGCAAGAGAGTTGCTTCGATTGTTGAGACACTTCCAAGCTATAATTTGTTACCGTTAAATGAGGAACATTCTTGGGAATTATTTCGAAGCCGTGCATTTAGGGAGGGAATGGAGGGATTGCCGGAACTCGTGGAAATCGGTAGGACTATTGTTCGCAACTGCGCTGGTTCACCTCGTGCGTTGAAGGAAATTGGAACCTTCCTGAGTTCCAAGCGAGAAGTAGGTGAGTGGCATATTATTGCGGAAAACGTTTTGAATCAGCAAGCTTGTGCCAATGAGAGTTCATCAGGAGTACCAGTACCAGTGGACTTCGATTTTTCTCGAAGTCTAGAATTGATGCACTACCAGGTAACTATAATCTTATCAAGTTAGACATGAACTCTAATTTTATCAAGTTATTGTTGTGATCGTCACGACTTCAATACTGACTTTGCAATTTACTTTTGCAGGGCATGATAAAACACAAGTGCGCAAACAAATCAGTGACAACCAACTTTATCATAAATAATTCAATTTACAAATGGCAAAGGTCCATCAGGTTCAACTCATCATCATCATCATCATCCCTTCATTCGGATATCGATACGCTTTTATTTAGGCTGAGGTTACCTGACCCAGAGGCCCAACACTCAGCTGCTGGATCGATTCGTCTTCTCACAAGAAGAGACATAGGAAGCCGTATTGTCCTTGCACAGGCAGGTGCTATTCCCTTGCTAAACAGCTTGTTATCCTCCCCTGATTCACATATCCAAGAGCATGCGGTTTCAGCTATTCATAATCTCTCTATCTGCAAAGATAACAAGGCAAGGATAATTGCTTCTGGTTCAGCCACTATGATTGTCCACACGTTAAAAACTGGTAACATGGAGGCCAGAGCAAATTCTGCAGCTGCTATTGTTCGTCTCTCCACTTTAGATGAACATAAAGTGTTAATTGGTGCAACATGGGCAATACCAGCACTGGTATTGTTGCTGAAAGAAGGGACCCTCCAGGGCAAAAAAGATGCAACTACAGCTTTATTTACTTTATGCATATATTTGGGAAACAAGCGTAAGGCGGTATGTGCAGGAGTTATACCTCTGCTAATGCACCTCGTGACTGAACAATCTGGAGTGCTTAGTAGTAGGGCATTGGCTGTGATGGAATTATTGTCAAGCGATCCTAAGGGTAAAATTGCAATTCGCATGGCAGAACCAGTACCGACTTTGGTTGACATTGTACGAGATGGAACAAGTGTGAATAGAGAGAATGCGGCATCAGTGTTGGTGAACATTTGCGATGGAGAGGGAGGGGATATGTGCATCCACCAATCTGCGGAATGTGGATTACTGCGCGCAATAAGGGATTTAGCTGTGCATGGTACATACCATGCGAAGAGAGAAGCAGCGTTGCTTGAGGATATGATGAATCAGTACTGTTGTTCTGATCTGGATATGACTATGGTCAATCCCCATTCCTGAGGTGCTACTAAACATCTCAGAACTCAATCAATCAGCTCGACGATTGTAAAGATTTGGACCTGAATCTTGTCAATGTTTTGCGTGTATGATAAATGCTCGTCGGAAACTTTGAAGGATGTATCTTTTATTTCTATAATAGGGCAAGCTTAAGTGTTTTCTCTTGGTTGTGCTGATTGTTTTGTCGGTATAAAATAG
This sequence comes from Cyperus esculentus, assembly GCA_030179965.1. NCBI lineage: Eukaryota > Viridiplantae > Streptophyta > Magnoliopsida > Poales > Cyperaceae > Cyperus > Cyperus esculentus. The sequence continues at coordinate 2,247,342 of JASGLE010000003.1, read as the reverse complement.
GAACTGAATCTGGTTGATCAGTCTGGCCAACAATTGTAACAAGTCTGGCTGTGTATGAAATATGTTCTGCTGCTTTTTTGCTGTTTACTGGTAGTGACAAACTGACAATATTATGAGGGGGTTCCATAAATGTTAGTTGCAGTGATTTGCATTTTTGGCTCCAGAAATTGTCAGACAATAATAGATTGATGTGGTAGATTAATATAGCAAATTGAAGTATAAGAAAATAACTTTTATATTCCAAGTAACAATAAACATTCTAACTAACATGAATTCAAACGAACCAATCCTCAATCTAGTCTGTTCTTTCTTCACATTGTTCACTGTACATGGGATGAAAATAGTTATTGCATTGCTTACAGGAATTACACCAAACCGAACAAGAGAGCTTCATTTTTCAAGCTAGAAGCCTCAAAATAAATACAAGTGCAACTTCACGAAATGCACCAATCAATTACGCTCAATCTAATGACATGAAAGTCAACTAACCTCATCGTAACCCTTCACTCTGTATCTCAGTGACATGCCAGACCACAAAATTGCCGAAGGTTTACGAAATGACAACCTAATAATTATGGGCGTGATAACATCAGATGAACCATGAATAGATAAGCCAGAACCCAAATTGTTGCACTACATTTCTGAGCACCTGGAAAATTTCATAGAACATCAATTAAATTTTAACTAAGGGATTTGGAATTTGTAACCAAGAGATCCTTCTCTTGGCAGCCTCTACCGAGTTTTCAAGATATAGGAAAAGAGAGCTTACTGTTTTTTGTTTGTGTTGCAGCTGGTAGTGCAGGAAAATTAACAGCTGACGAGTAAAAAAATAAAAAAGTTAGTACCACAAAAGCAAGGCCAAGTGCTGCTGCATCTATACATACATTTACTGGTACAAGTATCTGTTTTTTAAGACCAGTACAGATGCTGAAATTATTGGTACCCAACCAACTGATGCCATTCAAAATTTCAGTTCTGGTTTAATAGCCACTACAGCTGGGATCGATGATAAATAAACTCTTCTGCGTACATTTTTTGCATGAAGAGGTAGAGGCCTGAAGAAAGGAAGGCCAAGGTGCTGCAATGTTATCATTCAAATCACATGTGAAGCTGACTCCCGTCAGCGGATCCAGTGTGGCATCTGACGGCATGCTTGGTAAGAGACACCCTGATACTGATCCAATAATTTGAGATACTTAATTTGTATGGTCAAAATATAACATATGTTATGATTTAATTTTGAAAGGTCATGCAAACGTGAAAATTACCTTGTGATCCAACTGTTGGATGTTCGAACCAGTAACCAAAGGGATGAAAAGAAAAGAAAAAAAAAAAAGATAGTTAGCAGAATAAAATGAAATGGGAAAAGTTACATGGATCAATTTGGAATTTGGACTAAGTAAAGGAAGAAAGGTGCCAAAGGACAAATTGATAATAGGGGCAATGATTTTTTTATATAAAAAATTATTAAGTAACCTCCACCTGTTTCATTAGACACCATAAATGTTATGGGTACACAAACCCTAATACCAGTAGGGTATTTATTTAATTCCTTATTCCTACATTACATTCTAAACCTACGTACTGTTTGTACCAAGTACCGGTACCATCCTAAAAGGGGGCCAAGTAATTCTGTACCACATCCCTGTACTAATAGGCCAGATATAACCAATGATCAAACAAAAGCAGAAAATGAAATGGACCCTCTTTTGTAATATACACTTGTCTCGAGGTTACTTTGCAAACTTCCTGAAAACCAGAAATTAATACAACTCGGAAACAGATATGTAGAAGGACCTAAAAATGAAAGGCAGAAGAGAACAATTGTTTAAAACTTTAAATACAAAATATGAACCTTGGAGAGAGAAATCCTTCAGACTGATGCCACACAAAGCATAAACATTCGCGGTAACATTCATTTTTTGAAGCTTGATGCCGAGATTTGAAGCACAGTCAAGAGCCTGTAGATTTGTAATGAAGCTCTGCTTCTGCAAGTGAGAGACATAGCTGTCCATAGAATTGCAACAGATTGTGCGGTTCTTTATCTTCCCTCCACACTCCTTTGCCACCTTACCCGTGTCTGGAAACACTAGCGGGCATACTGCTCAAGGGAAGAAATCCAAGAAAAAGTTAGGCTGTTGTTTTGTCAGGAATTTCAGTAGTCAATCAGTACAGATGGTAGATCATTTTTTTTTTTTCAATCAATTATACTTTTACCTACATATAATAGCACAAATCAATAAGTGAAATCAGTACAGGTACTATTTTTAAATCCAAATTGGGCACCGGTACCGTTACCTTAATTTACAACAACTGAATGATGATCCAAACAATGCAGTAAAAAGATCGCTCGACCGTTACCTCCATTGACATTACAATTGGAAATCTGTCTGAGCATCTGCTTAGCGGGTCCAGGTTCGAGCCTACTTGAGAGCCACCTCACCACTATTCTCCTGCAACTCTCTACCTTATCCTTCTGGCTTGTGTCTTCACTTTTACTTGAACCTGCTAAACTATTACCCTTCGTCGCAATCTTCCTTGCAGCCTCCTCGATCGCATTCTGACAAACCCTACTACAACACTCATTAACCGGGTCCACCTTCTGACAGGCCTCCAAAACCGTAGAGGAATCAACCACACTCTCAAAGGAATCGACGTCTTTTATCGGGCATGACCCCTCAGTCAAGTTTGACAAATGCATGGCACAGATGGACTTGAGGTTATCTTCTGAGCCACGGCTGGTCAGGAGTTGCTGGATATCGGAGAGACAATGGTTCGCATGGACTGAATCCAGGGAGAGTAGTCCGGTTTTAATGCTTGATTGGCCTATCAGGATAGTCAATGTAGCATCAAGTTGCGGGCAGCAGATTACATTTGCGAGAAATGGGGCAAAGGCCATGAAGCAGTCAGTGGCTGTGGTTGTGATTAACGAGTCCACTGAGGAGAAATTTAATGTACATTGACCTGAATGAAAAACATAAGCATTACTGATGTGTTGTGTCATGAGTTAATAATTGCAAATAGTGTGTTGCATGTCGGCCAAAAAATTTCTATCAGTGTGCCCTGCTGGTACTGGTAAGAAGACATTGGAATCTGCCTGGAATAAAACAATGGTTTACCAATTATACTAAAAAATAATCATGCCAGGTAAGCTACATCTACAGAAACAGACTTGAAACAGATTTCATTGCATCTTAGAAAGTTTATGCTGCCATTTCTTATGGTACTGTACCGTTTATGGAACCACCCAATTGCACTTTACTGGATTAACATGACAAACATAAGTACTTAAAATGAATGGTAACCTTTACAAAAGGTCATCAAAAGTTTATTATCAGTACAGTTCTGGTATGTTTAGTTACAAGCGTGAAGCTAACATAAATAAATAAATAAAATAAACAAGCTTTTGCACCAACCCGATAACTTGGGTGTGCTGATGTTGACGAAAGACGAGAGAGGAGAAGGCGCAATCGAAGGGTAAAGTGGAAAGGGAGACCCGTTTGGAGGTATCTCTGGCAAGAAAGGGGCATCGTTCTCTTCTTTTACACCCTCTCCATGCCCCAACTGGAGTTCTTCAGCAAGGACTAGACCACCTAGTCTATCTAGTAACAGATAATTTATACCTGAAATGTTGATTTAAAAGGAATCAAATGATATCCTATAAGCAAATTAAATTCTGACTATGGCTTCCAACATTTAAGAAAACCAATTAAAACAAAATGCTGCTTACACACTGGTACGCATTTTTCTTTTTCATTTATTTTCTTGACCAGTATGCATTGCCGATTATCACTACCCAAAATACTGTCATGCACTGATCAGAACAAATGTCTGCTGTATACCAGTTCCTAATTCCTATCAGCATGCAACTAAGGCACATTGCAGAGAACACTGCACAGGGAATGCCACAGAAATCCAGTTTGAAAGAGATGTGCCTGGATTGGATTCACTTCTTCTTCTCCTTTTAGAAACTTTCTATTAGAATATTAATCTCTCACTCAACTTTGAAATAAAAAATAGAAACCCAAAACCCACAATTTCACAATGCATTATAAATTTATAGATTGTAACAGCAGTACCTAAAGATCACATAAAGGTGGTGATGTATACTAATACTTTACACTACAAAACCCTAGTTTTGTACACCAATTGAATCACAAAATAGTAAATTTTCAGTCTTTAGCTCAAAATTGAAATTAAACATACACAAAACATGCAAAAGTTTGGTCCTTTGAGCCTTCATTTGCCATCAATACAACTTAAAATTAAAACCCATGAATCAAATTAAATTGAAATCTATGGTTTAAACTTTAATCTTATAATCTCAAAAAAAAAAAAAGAAAAATTATTCTCAAAATCCATACCATGACAAGAAATCCCAACAAAACATACCCACACCAATTGCAAAACCACATTTGATTCAGACAAAATGGGATCACCATTCATTTCACCAACAAGGGTTCAATTCAATTCAATCATAAAAACAAAAACAGCTTACACAAGAGCAAGAACAGGGGGACGCCAAGAAGACCCATTTCTCCTTCTCCTCAGTTGATCCTTCCCTTTTGCCAGATTCTGCAAGCTTGGTTTGTTTGTTCAGAGATTGATTATCAAGCTGGATTCTTGTTCTTGGTACTCCTCCGCATTGCTCTTCTTCTTTTTTTTTTCAGTGTGAAGTGAGTGAAAATTAGACAGAGAGAGTGAGGAAGGGAGAGAGATGTTTGTTACCTGTTATTTTCTCCCAATTGCAAACGTGCAATTAATTAATAAAGTCCCCCATTTATTATTGGGGACTTGTAGCCGTTAGTAAATTAAGTAGAAATTTGCAAGTAAAATAACGATTTTTTATAATGGATATTGTTCTAGTTTTATGAGTTTTTACTATTTAGTGAGTTATCTATGTATTTAATATTTTTTTTATGAAAATGTGTAAAAAGGTGAATTTTAATAAGAAAATATGCGCTAATAGTATTTTTATATAGGGAGTTGATAACTGCACCCCTTAAAAATTTTCTTAATCGCACCCCAATACATTTTTAGTTAAAAATTATTTTTCAAATACAACAAATCACTTTTACCGGTTGCAATTCACATCCTCAATCGAACAAAACACTTATATATATACAATAGAATGATCAAAAATAAAAAAAAAAATTAACTCAAAATTTATGAGAGTATGAGAAAGAAAGAAAGAGAAAATATTACCAATTAGTTTGGGGGATGGATAAGGAGGAAAGTTAAGGAGGGCAAAGATAATTTCTCTTTTATATATTACAGTATATAAAGTTTCGGAAGTATTATATAAAAATCACACATGCAATAAAGAATATTTATTTTTGTCCATCTGATATAAAGAGGTACATTCGCGTAAGGGCTCTGTAACATGGCTTTACACTACATATAACTAGTCAATTTTGCAAACAATAGTATGGATAAATATATGTTTCGTTACATCACATCATATAATAACAAACAAATAATAGATAGTATACAATAATTTTATATTTTATCTTCATTAATATTTTCTAGTTGTTAAATGTGTTGTTGATATAAACTACTTGGCAGCACAAAATGAAACTATCAGAGCAATGAGTTGCATATTGACACCATTAAATCCAAAACAATTTGTTTTCTGATTAATATTAAAATTACAACATGAAATTAGAACAAATTTCATACATCTGTTATATATACACAAATAACTGAGGAAATTAGTGAAAGAGAGAGAGTTGACAGAGGAGAGTGGGTGGAGGCATTTAATAACGGAGCAGAATTATTAATTGATGGCGGTTATTGGACACAACTACTAGGAATTAAAATTTGGGGGAGCCATCAATTAATGCCCCTCATATCATATCATATGAGTTCTGCTCTTCAATTACTTTACTCCCATTTTTTTTTTCTTTTTCAAAATCTGGAAAATAAATTCCCAAGACCTAATTAAGGGCAAATGTTGGCCGAAAATAAATAAATAAATAAATAATATAAAATAAAATCCACCAATAATTTTTGTAGTTTTTTTTTTGTTTGGTAACTATATTTAATATATGGGCCGCCAAATATATGATGGCATTTTCTATATCATTTCCTTTTGCGTTATATTTGCTCTTACATTTCAAAACAAAAGTTGAGATCGAGTTCTGATTTCTTGGCCGTTAGATCATCTTGAGCTTCGCATCAGCACATATCTCGAGATGATCTAACCGTTCATATCCTACGCTACATGATACAATACAGCGTTACAGAGGATATCCAATCAATATCTTGGAATTCATATCCCCAGCCGTGCTGCAAGTTAGCCTGGCAGAGAGAGAAAGAGAGAGTCACCGAGGTGGGACCTCCGAATCGAAGTCCCACCTCGGTGATTCTCTCTTTCTCGCTGCCGGGCTGACTTGCAGCCGGTCAGATGATAACGATCCGATCTCTTGAGAGTTGAGATTAAGAGCACTGGATCTCAGTGCATATACGAGGCCCAAAGCTCTTGGGTGGTGTATATAGGCCCATTAGTAAATCTACGATTTGGGCTTCATCCCCAAAAAATTGTGTAATATAAACATTTTTAGCCAGTAATGGTTTGATTTTTGGCATCAGTTACCGTGAATCTGTGATGGAAAGGGCCACTGAAATATTAACTGTTGGTAGTTATGGTCTGATTTTTTAGAGCAGTGTTCAATCTTGTGTTCTTGTTAGAGTCGCATGTGAAGCACGCGACTGATATTAATACGATCGCTCTCTACGTAAGAAATCTGGATTGAGATTTTTTATAGATATTTAAAATTTGAGTGACTTGATCCTCATCTTTATCTCAAAAAAAAAAAAAAATTAATCAATCTTTTTTTTTTAAAAAAAAAAGGGCAAATTCATTATGTATAATGAGATTTATGAGTTATGACACAGCGTGGGGACCTAGTTGGTAAATAAATCTAACCGTTAACTAAAATATTGCATGCCGAAACGAACATCTCAATTATACTTCACAACATGAATTTAAAGAACACAAAAATAGAAGAAAGAAAGAAAGAAGAAAATGAAAGGATGACAACATGCCATAGTTCCATATATACTGCGGTTGTTACATTTAATTGATTTATAGAAGATTTTGCTGCTATATATTGCAATTAATCCATCACTACAAATTACAAAACCAAAGCATTGTACATTATTAATTTATTACATTAAATTTACTAAATTGACTGTTGCATTCAACAGAGAGAGTGTACTATATATATATATATATATATATATATATATTAATATATATAACATGGCTCAAAGTTCATAACCTAGCAGCAAAATGTACCACACCATGACCATGGTATGAGGTAATGAGGATCATAAACAATTAAAGTTCATAACATTGTCGACAATTCATCCCTAATTCCCTTGGTATTTTTAGCAGATTTTGGATTCGTTCGGTTGAATATTCAAGTTAATTAATTTTTTCACCAGATTTCAATGTAGCATTGAAATGTTAATAAATCATATTTATATCTATCCATGTCGATACATCACTAGCAGAATTATTCAGCCTCTTTATTAATAGTAGTTGCTTAATTAATATAATTAGTGATATCTACATGATTCTTTAAAGTCCAATTTATATTAATTAGGAATAATAAATTTATGAATCATTTTCATGACAGTGGATATATATATATAATTGACATTAAGATAGATATTAGGGTGCAGTATGTCTCTTTATAATTTATCAACATGATCACAATTTAAAGTCACAAAATATCCTTGTGTTGTCATCACCTAAATCATAAGTGATTTCATGGACATTAAAGAAATTATATATTACACCAGCCATAATATCTTCCGTTATTTTAAAGTATCAATTGAAAAAATATTTTTTGTTGCGTCATAACCTAAAGAGCAGTATGTAGCGTTCACCCATTTTATTTATCCACCGGTGCACCGTATTTTTAGTGAACAAATATCATTTTTCAGTAAATATTTATATTTTTCCGATTAATAGATATCATTTTACAATGAAAAGATATAGTACGATTTCCAGTAAACATTTGTACAACTGTGATAAGTATATAGGTGCACGTGGTATGTCAAAATTGTTAGAGGAGTGGGTGGGTGACCTACTTGATATGGTGAACTCTACATATTATTCTAACCTAAATCATTTGCAATTCAATTGACATTAAAAAATAAAAAAAAGTACAACATTTGTCTTAGCATGTGCTGCAATTTTATATTGTTATTCCTGGCCCACCTTTTTATCTTTTTTAACTTACAAAAATTTACCCCAACAGTAGTGAAGTAAAAGCGAGGTAAAAATATAGTAAAGTGATTTAAGATGTTTTAAGTTATTAGACCAAACGAAAGTGATTTAAAGTGTAGTAAATTAACGTAACTACATAGGTATAATAAACTATATTTATCAATATTTTTTCACATCTTTTACACATTCTACCCACTTTAGTTCATTATTTGCTTTACTACTATTAAACATCACTATGTTTGAGGTGATTTAGTGTTTTATTCCGATTTAACTTACTACGTCTGCCAAACGGAGAGTTAACTTACAAAAAAATATATATAACCTCTATAATTTTTACCTCAGCTTATGTCGGATAATTTTTGTATATTTTTTCTTACCTAAATTAAATTACGGTACCCTTTTTTTCTGATAGAAATTGTCTCTTGTCATATATTAATTATTTGAAATTAGTTGGATTTTAAGCCTAACTTGTAGCTAATTAATTGTCTAGTTTTTTATTAAAAATTAGCAGTATCTGTCAATTGATGTTGCTTGCTTGCTTGATTCCATTTTGTTGTATAATAATACATAAAGATGGTGACAAGATCACTTGAATTTTGTTAAATTCATTATCGATATATAGTCTTTTTTTTTTTTTTGAAAATTTTATAGATATATAGTCTTACTAAACTAGAGCTAGAAGTGGATGATGAACAAATAAAAATAAAAACAACACAGTCACTGAATACTTTTCTTCTCTTTGGCTTCTTCTCTCTCACAGCATCAGAATCCTTTGTGATATTTTTTTTTTTCTCCCCTAAATTATTGCTCATATTAGTCATATATAATATGAGGAGGGATCCAATGGCACCTAAAAATTTGACACAATTCTTACACTAAATCATATAAATTTATAATAAATCTTAAAAATAGAAAATCTTTTATAAACATATTCATTTACTTATAGATCGATTGTGTTTCAAATTTCATTCAATTTGACTGTCATTTGATACTCCATCAACGATCATCAAGTTTATATAGTAATTAGAACGGTCTAAATTTAATAATTCTTGATGGAGTATCAAATAACACTCAAATTGAATGAAACTTAAAACACGATCGATCTTTAAGTAAATGAATATATTTATAAGAGATTTTCCATTTTTAAAATTTTTTATAAATTTATATGATTTAGTGTAAGAGTTGTGTCAAAATATAAGTGTGTCATTGGATCCCTCCTCATATATTATATATATATATATATAATATATATAATAGAGATAATGAGTGATTGGACGTACTGCAATTCTGTTCAATAAACAACAAGTCAAAATGTTATTGAAGACTTAATTTTTATATGTACACCTCTAAAACTTTTAAAAATACACATTTTGGCAATTCGTCTGCTACATCAAAAAAAAAAAAAAATACACATTTTTCCCTCTAGTTAAAGTTCATAATATATTAATATCATATCATATCTTATTTAACCTTTCAAACAATCAGAACTCTTTTAATTTATTTACCCGATAGAATAGTATAATGTATCAAATATATTCTTAAAAATATCAATTAACCTCATTAAATATTATAAAGCACAAGCTAAAACTTAAGAATATTCATGATTTGATACTTTGACTTCTCTCATTTACATTATCCCAGTAATTAATAATTTCAAAGCACCGAAATCTTTGGTAATTAGTGTTTATATATGATAATTACATAACTAACATATTCGTCATATATTCAATTGTTATAGTAATGAACATTATGAGCTTACATTAAAAGTACGAAGTTAATTTATATAAAAAAGATGATATATAACTTGGGCATATGAGAAACTTAAGAAATTTAATAGTTTGGGTTGGTGGTAAATAAAATATTATGATTTTTTTTTTTTTTTTGGTTGGGTGGGTGGGGTGGGGGGATGTGTAACTTTAAATTTTAGAGATATATATGATAATTACATAAGTATCATTCATCATTTATAATTCACTTGTTTAAATAACGAACTAAAAACTAAAAGTACGAAGTTAATTTCTATAAAAAAGATGATAATTAACTTGGGTATATGAGAAATTTAATAGTTTGGGTTCGTATATAAAATATTATGAATTTTTTGGGGGCGAATATGTAATTTTAAAGTTTAGAGATGTATATGAAACTGTGTAATGTGTACTTATATATAAAGGAAAAATAGAAGTTGCCACCAACAATGCCCCCCAAACACCCCCATACACTTGAAAAAATTACAATAACATCCCTCTTTTCAAAAAATTTTACAGAAACATCCTTTACTTGGGAAAATTTTACAAGAACATCTCTTTTTTCAGAAAATTTTACAGAAACATCCCTCTTTTTCAGAAAAATGACCCTGACAATCTTACAAAAATATACCTCCGCACCCACAAATTTTTACAAAAATGACTCTCCCAACCATTCACATTATGCTGCCAGCGCATCGTTGGGTCTGGGGACAAGTCCTGCGGCGTGCTATCATCGTCCATATAAACTATATATCAAACCTATAACTTCTTGGATTCTCACAAGAAGTATAACTGTATATATCACTTGCTCAGCTATATATGCATCTAAAACACTACTTCTCATACTGACAATATTCAACCCCTCCTAACCCTGCAACACAACAAAAAAAAAAAAGAAAAGATTGTTAGCAGCAGCAGCATGTCCGGCGAACCGAGTGGCAGATCATCGAGCAAGCAGCTCGAGCACATACTGACGGACGCGTCTGTTCCAAGACGGACCCGAATCAGGTTGGCCGCGTTGATCGAGATGAGGATGCTGCTGAGCCTGGCGGCGCCTGCAGTGGTGGCATACATGATCAACTACCTGATGTCGATGTCGACGCAGATATTCTCCGGCCATCTAGGCAATCTGGAGTACGCCGCGGCCTCCCTCGGCAACACCGGCATCCAAATCTTCGCTTACGGCCTCTTGGTATATCTACAACTATACATGCATTTGCTTGATCTGGTCTTTTGCATTTTTCATTAATTAATATTCACCATACATTAATATTCACCATACATTTTCTCTGAGCATAGAATTAGGTTACCGTGTTATACATAACAAACTGATATCTGTGTTATGCGTTCGTATCTCCACAACTGTAACTCTGATGGCCGATCTGATTTGACCGGTGCATTCTACGTATCGATATTTCATTATTGGATACAATTTTTTTCTATTTTTGAAGATTTCTATCTATTTTTAACGATTTTTTATCAGGCTATAATTTTTTTGTTCAAACTTCTGTTTGAAATTAATTAATTACACCTAAAATAATGGTCAATTAATTTCCTTTAGCAGAAACAAATTAATTATCAAGTGGAGATTTCATTTGACTGAGGTATCGAAATATAATACGTAATTAATTGCAAAAATGCACCAAATATCTTTGTCGGGTTCTTTTTTTTATTTTTTTGACTTCTAATTAAAAGGGATAATGATTAATGTAAGGTCAAAATTTCCAACTCATGGTGGCGTATGTCATGACGTATACATTATTTATATGCTGATGAAATTTTTAATTAATTTCCCTTCAATTTCAGTTCTTTCTTTTTTAAGAAAAAAAATGATAATTAAGTATAACTTAACCTTCTAATTATGTGCAAGCTTATTAAATTTTAATTTAATTAATCCAGAATTTTTTAAGCTAATTAACATTTAAAATTTTTTAATTACAGTTGGGAATGGGGAGTGCCGTAGAGACGCTATGCGGCCAGGCTTACGGCGCGAAAAAGCACGAGATGCTCGGAGTTTACCTCCAGAGATCCGCCGTCGTCCTGACAATCTGCGGCATTCCCTTGGCAGTGATCTACGCCTTCTCGGGGCAAATTCTCGTCCTCCTGGGGGAGTCACCGGAGATTGCCAGGGCCGCTTCTATATTCGTCTACGGCTTAATCCCGCAGATATTCGCATACGCCGTCAACTTCCCCGTTACGAAGTTTATGCAGGCGCAGAGCGTGGTGGCCCCGAGCGCCTACATCTCTGGCGGCGCACTGGCGGTGCATCTTGTTGCGACATGGTTGGTCGTGTACAAGGCGGGCCTCGGCCTTCTGGGGGCCTCGCTTGTGCTCAGTATCAGCTGGTGGATCATAGTTGTCGGGAAATTCGCGTACATTGTTGTCAGCCCGAAGTTCAGGTGCACGTGGACCGGATTCACCTGGGAGGCGTTTGCCGGCTTGCCGGAGTTCTTCAAGCTCTCGGCTTCCTCCGCAGTGATGCTATGTCTCGAAACATGGTACTTCCAGATCGTCGTGCTCGTCGCCGGTCTGCTCGAAAACCCCGAATTGGCTCTCAGCTCACTCAATGTGTGGTAAGTAATTAACTAAACTAAGTACAGATAACTGCTCCAGATTTTGTCAACATTACAAGACTAATTAGTACAAGTTTTATCTTGATCTGATCTGATATTCTGATTCAGGCAACTATTCGTTTAACTCAATAGTTGGTGCATGTGTAAAAGTATATTAATATCTGCCTCAGTATTATTATATATATTCAATCCAATCATAGCTTTGAAAAGATAATCTTATATATATTGAACTTTGTCGTTGGTACATAATAATGAACTTGGCCGTTCTGTCAGGACAAATTTATAGTCCACAGAATCATTGTACTGCATTGTTATAAATAAAGCTACTTGTTGAAAGGGGTGTCAATGCAACCAAACAATCACGAAAATGAATTGTTTTGTTTTCGTTTCGTTTTACGGTTAAACGAAACCGTAAAATTGTTTCGTTTAGACGAGACATAACGAAAGAACGAAAATAATTGTTTCATAGTGGTACTTTTATATGAAAATGGAAAAAAAAAATGGAATATATTGTTTCATCTTTCGTTTCATTTCGTTTCGTTTAACGAAACCGTAAATCGTCACGTTAATCATTTCGTCCGAAATAACGCAAAATTTCGTTGCATTGACAACCTACCTGTAACCAATGTATGATTTCAACTTACCCATTAAATAAGAACCCACTGATTGACCACACCAGATCCATGGCAAACTTTGCTTGTCCAATTGGTTAATGGGCCTCAAAGTTGTTCTAAACTGGGCTTTAATAGGCCTTCATTTTCATTTCACTGTTTTTGGATCTTTAGATTTCATGTTTTTTTTATTTTTTTTTTTTGTATTTATACACTGGTGGTTATGTTGAGTTATTGAATTTTTTTTTTTTTTTTCTTTGGCAGCTTGACAGTATCAGGCTGGGTGTTCATGATCTCCTTTGGTTTTAATGCTGCTGTCAGGTTAGATTACACAAAATTAACCTTATCTGTGATTAATTAACTCATTTTTAGTTCTAAAATCCTTACAATATACATCACTTAATTCATGCAGTGTGAGAGTCAGCAATCAGCTTGGGGCCGGCAATCCCAAGTCGGCGGCATTCTCGGTTGTTATGGTCATGACACTGTCATCTCTGGTATCTGTCATAATAGCAGTTGTGATCATGTGCTTTCGGGACCGCATCAGCTACATCTTCACTGAGGGGGAGGCCGTTTCTCGTGCAGTCTCCGAGCTCTGCCCTTTGCTCGCCGTCTCCATCATCCTAAACGGAATTCAACCGATCATGTCAGGTGAATAGTTCATATCAATCGACCATCTTGCAGTTCAAGTTCCAAACTTTGCGTCGTTTCAGAGCCTCTAACATGTTATCTGACAGGGCCCGATTAGCCGTTCAGGCCCCCATAGCAAACTAAACTTGATCCGGACCGACCCAAATGTCGCCTAGCATGCTATATCGACAAACGATCCCAGCCACAGAAGATCCTCCGACCACTTGCTGTACTTCGGTCATGAACAGCAAGACAAAAACACTTCGGTCGGGATTTCAGCCTGTATAAGAAACCCTAAACCTCAAAACTAGGGTTGAGACTTACACTCATAGGATAGCCATTTGCCATAAACTTAGAATCTTGTATTAGGTTTTAATCTCTTTCCTGTACTTAACCTCGGCCTAGTTCGGTATAGAACTATTATTATCAGAATACAGAAATCTAAAATAACCAAAATTGGATTGAAGTTGTACCTGTTTAAATTTCATCCATGTAAGATAATCTGTGATCTTATAACTGAGCTTATTCTGCAATCTATATCAGGTGTGGCCGTCGGGTGCGGATGGCAACAGTTTGTGGCTTATGTGAACGTCGGATGCTACTACCTCGTCGGTATTCCGCTCGGCGTTCTTCTTGGCTTTACATTTGGCCTGGGCGCCAAGGTAACTTGTTCATAGTTAAACTTTTTGAGCGATTAAGCGACTTTGTAATGGATTAAGCATATCTTGTTGTGCCTTTGTGACAGTAATTTCTGGTTTTTCAGGGAATTTGGGGCGGTATGCTTGGTGGAACTTGTATGCAATTTCTTATACTACTTTCTGTTACAATTCGAACAGATTGGAACAAAGAGGTACTATATATTTAGTACCATAACTAATTTATTTTACAGTTTACATTCTTAATGTTATTTAGTGGTGTTCTTGATTTGTCAAATAGAATTTGTGAAGGTTTTTTGAAATTTTTTGAAAAACTGCTTGACCAGAAATATTTTTACACAGTAAGAAATTAACAAGCAATTATCAGGTAGATAATATATATTATCAAGCACAAACGACACAACTGTAGTTGTGCAAAAAGCAATTACAACAGAAGATTAAGTTACTGATAAAAAGGATTAGATAAATCTCATTAACATACTTCTTTTCTCATGGAAAATCTTTGTCAGGTGGAGGCAGCAAATAAAAGATTGAACAAGTGGGATGACAAGAGGAAACCACTGCTAGAGAATGAGAATTAGATCACTATAAAGTTATGAACTTTGCAATTTCTGTGCATACGTATATCAGATCAATTACTTTGACATGTTCAATTAAACATAAATTTTGGAAATTTTATTTTGCTTTAGTGATTATAATAAACATTCTGTGTTTCTAACAATGGCAATGGTATCAATTAAACTATTTTCTGACAAATGAGACACAGGATATTGCATGTTTACTAAAAACCGGTACCGGAATATTAAGTACCGGTACGCAATGGAGCTGGACCATCTTGATATCAAAATTTAAAAACCAACCTATTTACTTTGATTATTTAAAAACTAAAAATTGAAAAATGAACCCATGTACTTTGGATTCAGGAAAGTTTGAAACTTTGAACTGGTACAGCACTACAGCTAGCATTGGCGTGTTTCTCTTGGAAGTGACATGTGAAATAACTGCATTCTTTCCCATTTTTTTTTTTTGGGGGGGGGTGGTTGGGGCTCCTCTGTGAACATTTATTGAGAACTTGAAAAGGAAGATGTTGAGGTGGCAAATTCAAAAGAAACCCAAGATGCTGCCATAAATGTAGTTAGATTCGCATGTGAAGCTGGCAACTAATAATATATTATGATAATTTTTAAAAAAAAGCTACGTATCTTATATAGTTAATGGGATTTATGAGTTATGACACATCTTGGGGACCCAGCTGGTAAATAAATAAATCTATACCTAAACTTTAACAAATAGAGAAATATGTATGCAAGAAGATACAAACTTCTCAATTTACTGACCACATGAATAAAATGAAGAAAAACAAAAAAGATGGCTAACAATGCCAAGTAGTGAGAACAGAGATAGGGTTTGCTAAAGGTAGGTTTTCACCTGGATCATGATCCTTTTTTCTTTTTATTTTCCTTTTTTTTGAGAAAAAGCCCTTTGGCACCTGGATCAGGATTCAGATAGTATCCCAATTTTACAGGTACAAAAGTTGAATTAATTTAATTAAAATTAAACATGAGTTAGCAGCAAACTTTTTCTTATTAACTCAATCAAGTAAGTCTATATTTCATATATAATGAACAATTAAAATGTATTCTTTATGTACATAATCCACCGGAAAAGTTCTGTGATTTTCCTTTTGCCTTCCATTACTGGCACAGTGGTACCAAAACATGCTAAGGAAAGATCAGTGACAGCTAAATATGTTTGCCAAATAAATCAGAAAAGATGCAGCATTTCAAAAGATAAAGGAAATTTAAAACCTGACAAATCCAAAAAAAGATGTATTGGAGGCAAGAACACTAAGAAAAAGATCTGTTATGAATTTATTATGATCAAATTGGTTAACACCCAAAAAATAGAAAAAAAAAAAAAAGAGAGAGAGCTACATACTCAAGATTCATACCCTTCTTTGTTTGATGCCACCCTGCAGCTGCTAAATTTGCTTGAATATTATTATTAGTATTACATGATAATAAATACAGAAATATGAAATAAGAGGGGACATTAATCCAGTGAGATAAAAATGAAAAGAATATGAGATGTATCCTTTCTGCCATTACAACCCAATTTTTGCTACAAAACTCAAGCAATACAAGAGGTCTAAAAAAAGAAAACAAAATGAAATTTAAAATAAATTACATGGAACTTTTTAAATTTACTAAAATTGACCGATTGGTTCCGCCGGGATCGATGAACAAAGGTTAAAGATTTTCTAATGAATAGGGATTGGCGGGGGTGGCGGCGATGCGTATGATATGCCCATCACCGGTGGAAACGGCAACGACGGCTTGGGAGCTTCCGGTGCCTTCTTTGGCGGTGAATGATCATTACAATCATCGGATGGTGGTGATGGTTGGTGGCTGCCATTTGGCGGTGTTGGGTTCGATCCGGACCCCGGTGGTGCACTCCAGGGCGTGTTCGGGGTAGGAGTCGGGGTGGTACTTGGTGGAGGTGAGGGATGAGGATGCTGTGTGCTCGGCATTGATGGGTTGTTGTTGTAAGGAGGTGGCGAGGCCGGTTGGTACTCCGGCGGTGATGGGGAAGTGTAGGAAGGCGGGGTTAATTGTGGCGGGTAGTTTGGACCAGGAGTGCCATGAGAAGGTGGTGGTGTACCGGCTTGAGGTGTAGAGGATGAGGGAGGTTGGTGGTACCCTTGGGACGGTGGGGGGGAAGAGAACGACGGGTGTTGCGGCGGGGTTTCAGTACCAGGGTGAGGTTGGTATGATGGTGGAGGGGGCGCTGAGCGACCAGCGGGTTCGTCGCTTGAAGATGGCGGTGGCGGTGGTGCGTACTGGTAATGTGGTGATGGTTGATATGTTCCTCCAGGAGGTGAGTTATGGTACGGCGGCGATGACCCGGTAGAGCCAGGTGGTGACTGCTGGTACGGTGGCGATGATCCGGTAGAACCAGGTGGTGAGTGCTGGTACGGCGGCGAAGACCCGGTAGAGCCCGGTGGTGAGGACCCAGATGAGCCGGGTGGTGTGTAGGGGTTATGAGGTGATGGCACGGTCGAGCCGGGTGGTGAGTTCTGGTACGGTGGTGAGGACCCAGAAGAACCGGGTGGCGATGACCCAGAAGAACCCGGTGGTGAGTAGGGGTTATGAGGTGACGGCACAGATGAGCCCGGCGGTGTGTAGGGGTGTTGAGGTGACGGCACATTTGAACCCGGAGGTGTGTAAGGGTTTCGCGGTGGGGGAGATGCCGGCGGTCTGATTTGGCCTCTGTGAGGGGCTCCAATTGGGCTTCGCGGGCCAGGCCCTGGACTGCGTCTAGCGGGAGTGGGAGTGCGAGCGCCGGCCTGGCATTTTGCCTTGGAGCAGTCGAAGGGTCGGGCAGCAACGGCGGCACATTGCCCCGGTGAGCGCTGTGCCGGTGCACCCGGTATACAGTTGTACCGGGTGTCTTTAGCCGGGGGGCAGCTGGGCGGCGCCGAGGTGAAGAAGTTGTACGCGTAGGTGAAGTTCTGGAGCCGCGGCAATGAGCAAACACCCGCCGGTATCGCCCCTGTCAATCTGTTATGCGCCACATCCAGCTGCTCGACATCCGACAAGCCCGACAGCGTGCCGGGCAGCGGCCCAAGCAGATTATTAAAGCTCACATCGAACACCGTCACCCGGTGCAGCAACCCGACTTCGGGCGGAATGCACCCGGTCAAATTGTCGTTGATGAGGACGATCTGGTTGAGCGTCTCCGCCATGTTACCGATCGACGCCGGTATGCACCCGCCGAGCTGGTTGTTTGCCAGAACCACCACCGACGCCGGGGAGTTGCCCAGGTTCGCCGGGATGGGCTCCCGCAGCCGGTTCGAGTTGAGGAAGATCGCGTCAAGCGGCCTATCAAACAGTTCCGCCGGGATGCTCCCCTCGAACTCGTTAAACCTTAGATCGAGATACCGCAACGACGGCATTGTCAAGACAACCCTCGGGAACTTCCCGACGAACCGGTTGTTACTCAGATCAAGCTCATGGAGCAAATGCAGGTGCATGAAGGAGTCGGGGACGGTGCCGCAGAACCGGTTGGAGTTGAGGTGGAGCAATGCCAAGTCCGGCAAGCCGAGGGGGAGGTCGGCGGGGAGGTAGCCGGCGAGATCGGCGTGGTTGAGGTCGATCCCGGCGACGACGAGGAGGGTAGGGTCGGCGGGGGAGTAGGCGCAGAAGACGCCGAAGTAGGAGCAGACGTCGGGGCCGTTCCAGTTGGAAGTGAGGTTGTTAGGGTCGGAGAAGATGGCGGTGTGCTTCCAGGTCTGGAGCGCGACGTAGGCCGCCCGGAGACGGGCGTTCGGGAAGGTGTAGGACGGCGGCGGGTCGAAGGCCAGGGCCGTGGACCCGCGGGCGCCTTCTTGCGCCAATGCCGTCTGCAGAAGTAGGAGAGCAAAGAAGAGCCTCATTGTTAGTGGCTCATTCGAGGTAGCAAGAGATGGGAGAAGAGAGGGAAGTGAGGGAGTGAGTATGAGTGTAGGACTGATGAGTCTAATGCAATGACTATGAGGGATTCGAGGGCTGATGGGGGCAGAGTGATTATCCTCTGCAGCGCAGTATTGTGTAGCGCAGTATTTAAACCGTAGGATGATCTCCGGATTCGAGCTGGCACAGATCTCAAGATGATCTAACGGTTCATAGCCTGCGCTACACAATGCAGCGCTGCAGAGGATATGAAATCGGGCTGATGGGGGGAGTGATTAGCCTCTGGTGCGCAGTACTGTGTAGCGCAGGATGTGAACCGTTGGATCATCTCGGGATCTGTGCCGGCTTGAATCGCGAGTTGATCTAACGGTACACATGCTGCGCTACACAGTGCAGCGCTACAGAGGATATGAAATCGGATGGGAGGAGGGGAATGGGGGGATGGAGTTCTTATCCTCTGCTGCGCGGTAGTGTACTGTGAAGAGGATGAACGATGGGGATTGTAGGGTGTTTGTTGAGATTTGAGTTGCACGAATGTTACAGTAGATCTAATGGTTAGAGTACTGCGGAGTAATTTAATGCGCAGTAGAGGATATGAATTGGAGAATGGGGGGAGAGGACAGAGGCACATGAGAGGCACATGGGCTCTATCAATGAATCTATATTATTATTATGTCAATATAATAAGATAGGGGGGAAATTGTATAAGATATGAAAAAATATGAAATAAAATGAATGAAGGTGCTGGCTGGCTGGCTGGCTTAGTTGAGTACTCATCATCCAACGTACTGCATTGTGCAGTACACAAGGTCAGCCGTTGGATCGTCTCGAGATCCGGGCTGGAAC
Organism: Cyperus esculentus; assembly: GCA_030179965.1. Lineage (NCBI taxonomy): Eukaryota > Viridiplantae > Streptophyta > Magnoliopsida > Poales > Cyperaceae > Cyperus > Cyperus esculentus. The sequence continues at coordinate 2,227,591 of JASGLE010000003.1, read as the reverse complement.
GAATCGTAAAATGATCCAACGGCTGACGCTCTGAACTGCACAATGCAGTACAGCAGGGGATATGAATTCTGCACCGGGCTGGCTTGCTTAGCTTGGGCCACTGCCCACTGGCACTGGCACTGGCACTGGCACTACTGGCAATGGGACTGCAGCTAGCAGGGAAAGGAGGGAGGGAGGGAGCGGTGTTAATGGGACTTGGTCGGTTCACTAGTAGGAGTAGCAAAAAAACTCGTGGGTCATGGCTCGTTCGTCAGTGGCTCGGGCTCGACTCGTTATTGGCTCACTCGTTAAGCTCGTTAAGCTAATGAGCCGAGCTTGAGCTTGGCATGTCTCGGCTCGTTAAACTCGTTTGGCTCGATAAACTATTACTAATTGCAATTTTTACTGCTCTTATCGTAAATTATTAATATATTATACAACATATAGTCAAATATATATGAAATTGTTATGTAAAATGCGTATGAACATATATTTGTAAGTCATTTAATATTTGATTTTTATATAAATTTTGATATAACATACTTAAAATTTTATTATTAAAAAATAAACGAGCTTAACGAGTCAGCTCGGTCAGTTCATTAATTAAAACGAGCTGAGCTCGAGCTTGTGTTTTTGACTCGTTAATTAAATGAGCCGAGCTTGAGCTTAGCCTAACTCGGCTCGTTTACACCCCTATTCACTAGTGGTTCACTCTCTCTTTCCTCACTGGTCACTGCTACTTCAGTTCACTCTGACTTCCCTTGAGTACCCTTGCGTAACCCTACGTTACTTCCTCTACCTTCCCTTTACTTCCCAGTTCGTACTATTTTATTTTTTTTTTTTTTTGTAAATAGGTCTGATCTCTCTGTTTGGTTGCTGTCCATTGCGGGGTTTAGATGTTGAGGAGGGATCGTTTTGGGGACCAAATGGAGAGGATTTCTTTCACTCGTTTATTTATGTTTTATGTAATCAAACTGTTTTTTAATAAGTCTTTGCTGCTTCATTTACCCTGAGACCCCTAATCTTCATGTTTAGTTTATTGTTATTGTATATAAAATAATAACCATTTAATACTCTACAACTTGAGTCTTGAGGTCACAAAGCAACATGTAATGTAAGAAATACCAAAAGATGAGAGATCAAATGACCACAAAAATTGGTGCCCATCGGTAATTACAAAATAAAATCTCAAATAGCTATATTTTAAACACTTAAAAAACAAAACCAATTGATGAAATATTTTTGGTATATATCATGTTTTATGAGGATACAAAAGATCATAACATTTTGATTTTATTTACATGTAAATCAAGCATTAACAAAAATCAATGATTCAAATTTTATGATTTTTTCTTTGCTCGATGGCTATCGACATGACCGTAAATTTTCATCATTTTTTGTGTATATGTCATTGCGATAATTTAGAATACATCTAACGGTTTAGATTTGTCAATTTATATATAAATAATCTTGTGGTAATCTAGGGTACCAATTTTTGTAGTAATTGGATCCCTTCTCATACCAAAATACCTTCGTACAAAATATGCTCTATCAAACCAAATAGTATTTTTTAGATTTATAAGTGGCAATACAAATTATACATTATAACGAAAGGAGTACTCATTTTTTAAAGAAATTTTTTTTCCCTACTATTATTATATACATTATACAAATAATAAATAAAGATAAGTGCTGCATATATTATATTTTTACATACGAACACTGGACTAAGGAGAAAGGAGTTAGCTTTAAATAAATATTTTACTCTAACTATATTAATCTAAAATTACAGATCCTCAAATGCATATTTGAATTTGTGTTTGCATGCGCATGCGCAATTATATATGTGTTCTCGTATCTGAATTCTGAATATTACAAATTGCTTCTATCAGATACAACATCATACATGTTGACTTGCGGTTGCCGCTACCAAAGTTGGATCTGCACGAACTATATTATACTTTTTTTTTCAAAATTATTCAATTAATAATATTTGCTTTGGGCCTTGCAATTTGCTGGAGTATTAGATGCCAATAGTCAGCATATATAATTATATATTTAGATTATACAGTTGGCAATTAATGAGCTTCCCTAACCCCAAGTCCCCCTTAATTTATTTTACTTTTGTATGTTATATAGGAAAATGTTACAGGGATACCAAAGTTGATACCAAATTTGATATCAACTATATTAATATTCATATAGTTAATAAATTATTCAAATTAACAGTTTGAATATGCTAGTTATTTTATATAGTGGATTATATGTATAATACCAATAATTTGAAACGTTAATATGAATACTAATACAGCTGGTATCAAATTTGGTATCAACTTTGTATACATGTATTAGTTTATGAATATTATATGCACACACTCTAACTAATCACCATGGGTACGTTTGGATCGTGCAAGGATTAGTGTAAGAATTGAGAAATAGAGAATAGTAGATGAGATTAGTAAAAAATAGTGAGTTTTGGATTAGTTAAAGAATAGTAGAAATTTAGTACTTTTCGGAATAGTAGAAATGTTATTTGGATTATATGTTTGAAATAGTGATTAATGGAAATGAATAAACAACTGTTTATTTGTTTTCCCTATGAAATCTTTTCTATCTGTTTTGAGCATACTCTTATTTTAGTATTCATTTTCATGATGTATTAATAATATTCAATATCAAAATAAAAGCTTAACTCACACGAATTATTATTCTATTCTTTTTGGGCAAAATAACTATGTATGTCGTGCTTTTTTTTTATTTCTTCGAAATTAAATACATCAAATTTTCGATGAAATGGGATTGTTTACCGGTTGGGACATGCTGAGCCTGAAACCATGATCTTTTGTGTTTTCAAAATCCATTTGTTAATTAATTACTTCACTCAGATAAAAAAAAAATCAATGAAGAAATCGGTGCAAAAATCTTGCACCAATTCGATGCGAGTGTACAATCTGCATGTTCCAGTGTTTTACTGGATTGAAATCTTGATTAATTCGTTTTCATGAAAGAGCTATTTGCAAGAGGACCGAGAAAGCACAGCCATGGTCCCATGGATGGCCTAATTTCGTTCATACTTTCTCAATCAGGTAATGGTGACGGGGAGATAATACCAGCGAAAACTGGCGGTATATATAGTCAATCGGGATCTCTAAAGATAGCTCACCGTCTAGAGAGGACAAATAAAGCACCGGCCTTGCTAATCTCAAGCTCTAGCAGTGATGGTTTGCGATTGAAGAACTAAATCACCAAAACCCACCCAGTTTCTCTTTCATGGAAAAAGCAGAAGTTGGAGAAGGAGAAAAATAATATTATAAGAAGGAAAATAATATTCTATTGGTCAATAGATTCTCTTTAACAGTTCTGTGGTAGCTGTTCTTGCTATTCTATCTTTTTGTTAGAATAGCAGATTAGTCCTGTTCTTGACTAATCCGAGAATCAGTTTTGTTGTTTGGATTGCCTTAAAATTGGAATAGCACTCTATTCTTCAGAACAGGCTATTTCCGAGCCATCCAAACATACCCCATATATATATTTGGGAAGAGATAAAGACATAAAAGTTGGGACATCACACACAGGGATCCTTATCCTCTTGACTCGGGGCACGGTGACCCGGGGCATGTGCCCCGTTGGATCTCCTCGGGATTCGAGTACCAAAGGATTCAACCAAATCCCGAGGAGATCCAACGGGGCACATGCCCCGGGTCACCGTGCCCCGGGTCAGACGATCTCAATTGCACACACAGTGACTTTCACCTAAATGAAATCTGTGATTCTATGGCATATTGGCATGCAATAAACGCCAAATTACATCCATGAGAAGTTGAGAACTGATCAGTGATCACCATCACTAACAAGGACATACAAACATGCTACAGTCAACATCAGGTCCCTTCAGAGTCCAGACACAGCAAATCTTTTACAAATCAATACTCTTTTTTTGTTTACTGTGTTACTATAAAAAAAAATTTATATATATATATATGTGAGAGTAAAACTACCGTGTTCTTAAGCTCACATAAGCCTCTCGTGAGCTTAACAAAAAAAATGTATCAAACTATATCCAATTTTTTATTTATATAACTCAATAAATTTTTTATATCAAAATCTTATAGTATGCAAAAAAATTTCATTTTTAGAGATTTTTAAGTATTTATTTCTGAGTTTTTAATAGCAACTATACAATATTAATAAAATAATCAATGTTTCATATGTAAGTTTTAAAAAATTGAAAATAAATACTTAAAAATCTCTAAAAATGGAAAATTTTTGCATGTCATATGATTTTGATATAAAGAATTTATTGAGCCATATAAATCAAAATTTGGATATGATTTGATATGTTTTTTGTGTTGAGCTCACGGGAAGTCCTTGTGAGCTTAAGACTTATATTTCAATTTTGTGTGTCGATTGCTTTGTTGTTTGAAGTAATCAAATATATATTGAACTGCAAAATTTTTCTTTTAATTTGTGATAACTATGAAATTCTACCATGATTTAAAGAACACGGTACTTTTACTCTGTATATGAAATTAATTATGAATGAAAGCGATGGTGCAAGCAAGGTGCCAACATGAAAGGGTACAATACAATAAAACAACTATAAGAAGCCACATGTGGACATGCATCATTATATTACATAACTTTCATCGCTTGAGATAAAAAGAGTGTTGTGTTGTGTTGAGTTGAGTTTGTGCTTCTTTTTTTTTTTTTTTCTTTTTTTATGATGATATGAAGTGATCAAGTACTTCAATGGGGATCTAATTAATCTCCGTACAACCAACTTTTTAATAAGGGTGTGTGTATGTGTTATGTATATAATTATATAAAGTAATTGCTTCTTCATGAAGGATTGGTTAATCTCCTTTCATTGCCGTACAATTCAAATCATTTCCAATGGTTCATTTGTCTGTGGGATATATCATCACATATGGTAGTTTCGATTGGTTTGTACTTGTGAATATTAATTTAGCTTTGAACCAATTCTTTTTTTTTTTTTTTAAATATACGATCGATGTTCTAAAGTTTTTACCCGACCTTAATTAATTTCCTTTCACCAAATTTTTGGAGAAAATGGAAAATAAATTATTCATTTTATATATATATATATATCATACGAGCAAGAAATATACCGTTGAGTGTATAATAGTATACCAGTAAAGAGCCAACGCCTTGCTTTGGGCTGAAATTGTTATTTTTTATAATAATTTAAGATAATATGTAATGGGTCTTAATTAAATTGAGAAAATTGATATGAGTCTTAGGTTTTAATGGATTGAGATGTTAAAGTACGTCAACGATAGTGATCAATCTAAGTAAACAATCAACGACTGAGATTTTTTTTGGAGAAGATAGAAATTGTCAAAAAAATCTAATCTCCTTTTATCAGGAGTAAGGATGTACGAAACATACGAATGACATTTGAAAATAATCGAAATGCATGTGTCGGAGTCATTTGAATAAAAATGTATTTACAAATATTCAACTACAATGTATTCAAATGCAATGACCATTTTCCTGCTCAAACTTAATAAAAAAACAAAACATTAATTCAACTATATATATAAAATATTCACAAAGGGAGGCTCCGTTTATGTTCTGAACATGCATGTGATCACTCATACATGTAACATTTTCTTAACGCAGAATCAAAATCAAATTAACGCAAATGACTTAGTAGTTTAAGTGGTAGATAGGTGACTAGAATGACTTCTATTTTAAAAAGTTATGGGTTCAAATCTTTGTAGACACAAAATGAAATTGGAGGAACCCGATTTCTATATTTCTATATAAAAAAAAAGATAATTAAATTAATAACGATCTTCAGAAATATATTAGATTAACAGATTTGCTTTCACTTGGGATCAAGAAATCATTTGTCCGTACTCTTGCTGTGATTAAAATATATACTTGCTCCATGTGATGACACGCTGTTAGAATAGAAATAAAACAATTTAAACTGTTTAGCCAAAGACTACCTATACTTGATTATTACTTTCGGTCATCTCCCAAAAAAAGACTAAAAATGTTATAAGGATATCAAAGTTAATATAAAAAAAATGGTTACCGACTAAATTGATATTCATATTAATTGAGAAATTTTCAAATTAATGGCTTTAATTAATATGCTACTTTATTTTATAAAGTGGATAATTTATATAATACTAATTAAATAAATTAGTATAAATTAATACAAACTCATGTAATATAAATACTAACACACTTTTGGTATCTATATATCCATTCCCATATGCTAATTACTAATTAATTAGCATTATATGGCATTAGGAGACAGATGGTTAGGTACACTCTCACACCACTACACTGGCAGTGGCACTGGTGCTGCTGAATAATTGGCTTGCTTGGAACTGGCTGGAAAATTATGGAAGGATTTGAAACATATACATACAGGTTTTGGCAATAATTTGATAAAGATATATAGGATAAGATATTAAGAATTAACATGTTGTTGGTTGTTGGGAATTGGGGATTGGGACATTTGTGAGGGGTGTAAATGAAACAGCACTAATTCTTCTGTAATGTAGGTCCACGTTGGTTTTGTCTTTAGGTAAAGGGTACACTAATTGCACCGACTTTTGTGGTGAAACAAAAACCCCATTCTCCAAAAAAAAAAAAAAAAATGAAGGAATGATAAATTAAGAAGAATAACAATGTATTATTGGTGAAGTTACAATTCATATTGATTCTTCGTATATAGATTTATTTTTGATAGTGTGGAAATTAAAAATGTCAAATGCAAAAAACTCGTCCGTGTATGTAATAGGAAGTAATGGAAGTATAATGAGTAAATCTATGTGCTGCTAACTCAAAAATTATACTAAACTATCGCAAAATTTTGATTTACGGTTCTAATTAAATTATTTCTATCAAAATCTTCTAGGATACAAAAATTTTCTATCTTTTAAGATTATTAAGTATATATATGTTTTGGAATTTTTTTTTGAAATAACAAAGTTTTATACATTATTTTATTATTATTTTGAGGTCATCCTAAAAAAACCCTAAACATATACTTCAGAAACTCAAATGGAGAGTTTTCTTAGTATAAAGCATGAAAACTGAATTAAACCTGGCCCGACCCATCAAAACACCTCTTACGTACAGATCATTAATTAATCTATCTATAAACTAGAAAAAGGGGTAACTCTCCAAGCACCTCAACTATGCCACATCATCAATATTAATAACCATTGATTTTGTTTAAATCTCTTCATCTACTTTGATCCAATGGTTCATATTTATTCTCTCTCCCTATTTAATAAGATAATATGATATGTCTAAGACAAAATTTAATCTTTAAAGTGGTCCAACATTTATGTGCTATTGTTTATAAATTATACATCATCATCATTATTCACATCAAAAATTTTAAATTATGTTTAATTTTTTTAAATAAATATTTTTATTTTATAAGCTTTATTATTTTTTGTTATCATATTTCGGGGCGAAGCCCGAGTTACAGCTCTAGTGTGTATAATATATGTTAGAGGAGGGATCCATTAACAATGTCTATTTTGACAATCCCAATTTTCAAAAATTTGACAAAATAGTTAGAAATACTCAAAAATAGAAAAAAGTTTACGAAACTATTGTTTAAGTTATATATTGATTATGTTTCCGATTATATTTAATTTAAGTGATGTTTGATAGCTTTTCAAAGATCTGTTAAATTACAACCGTTAAAAAATCTATAAAATTTTGATAAGCTATCAAACAATGTCTAAATTGATTGAAATTTGAAACACTATCAATTTATTAGTTAAATATATGTCCATCAACTTTTTTTCATTTTTAAGAATTTATATGATTTTATTCAAATTTTTTAAAGTTGACATTGTCAATGGATACCTCCTCTGTATGTTATGGCTGGCAATTAACGGTCTTGATTTTTTTTATGAATGTATATAACATGAAAATTCGACAAAAGTAGACATGGTGAGAGTCGGTGGATATATAGGAATATACGATATATACGGCGTATAAATATGCATGAGTTGCGATGGCCCACACTACAGGTATAAATTAAATTAAATTAAATTAAATTAAATTAAATTAAATTAAATTATATTATATAGTTGTGATTGTACATAATATACATAATTTAGAACATGAGTAGTTGCTTTCTAATTTATTTGTGTACATTAAAAGCCGCCCAATATATTTGTCTCACAACTTCATAATTAACCACCTGCCACATATATAATTACGGAACCACCTCCTTAATTTGCGCCAGGAAAACAATTGAATTGTGCTACTTAGAAACTTAGAAATTATTTTGAAAATAACTTTTGATTATGTGATAGGATTTGTGCTACTTTATCTTGATTTATTGTAAATCGCTTTTATATTAACTAGAGCCGTAACTCGGGCTTCGCCTCGAAATATGATAACAAAAAATAATAAAACTTATAAAATAAAAATATTTATTTTAAAAATATTAAACATAATTTTAAAATTTTTGATGTAAATAATGATGATGATGATGTATAATTTATAAATAATAGCACATAAATGTGGGACTACTTTTGAGGATTAAATTTTGTCTTAGACATATCATATCATCTTATTAAATGGGAGAGAGAATAAATATAAATCATTGAATCAAAGTAGATGAAGAGATTTAAACAAAATCAATGATTAATAATATTGATGATGTGACATAGTTGAGGTGCTTAGAAAGTTACCCCTCTTTCTAGTTTATAGATTACAAATAATTTGATTATGTGACATGAGAAAATAAATTTTAGTTTAGTGATCATTTTTATACTCTTAATTAAGAAGATAACTTGTACAATGATACAATAGTTGTAATATAACAATTTTTTTTTTAAATAATAACATGCTTTAAAAAAATTTTCCTCAATATTTTCGAATGAACTATATGAAATCACCAAATTGATCTATTTCAATTTGCAATTAAATTAACTAAAATATATTATAACTTAAATTTGGTGAATTGAATTGATCACCAATAAGTCGAAGAAAAGTGCTATAGAGATATCAAAGGTGATCTCAAAATTGATACCGGTTGTATTAGTATTCAAATTAAATGAGTAAAATAATAAAATCAATGACTTCAATATGCTTCTTTTTTTATATAGTGGATTCTACATATAATACGAATAACATGAATACTACATGAGTTAACATGAATATCTACACATTTTTATAAGAATACTAAATACAGTCAGTATTGAATTATATATATATATATTTTTTTTTTTTTTTTGGTATCAATACATCATAAATCATGTCTGAAATCATGTTCAACCCGCACTACAAAGAGCAAATTAAGTAGCACCGACCCCAATTTTATGCCACAAGTTATTTTGGGGTTGAGGGTTGGACTTAATGACTACTCAATATTCACTTAGCATTGCCACCTATCCTAATTCATATCATGTTATCTCCAAAGCGGGTTCCCAGGAATATTACGATTGAAATAATAATAAAAGTGAAGTTGGTGAGACACAGACAGGGCCATGCAATAACTGACAATATATAGCTGTCTGTCTTGACGTGTATATACAGCACTAAAACACAATTTGTGTAATGAGCTCTTTTTAGAAGAATTTATTTAATTGGTACTATTTTGTTGAACTTGCTGCGATATCAAACATTCTTTCTGTTTTTTTTTTTTTTTGAAAATAAAATTTTAGCCCGGACATGTTTTATGATGAAACAGAAATACCAATCAATTTTAATTTCTTAATGCAATTTTTTATCGTGATGTTTCGAACCACATCTACAATTACAAACTAGTTTTAATTTGATTGGTACTGTTTTGAAAAAAAAATATATAAAATAAGAAGAGGGCATGTTATTTTCTTAAATAATATTTTTTAGTTAATAACGAACAATAACATGATATGTAGTGCTAAAGATGTCTTTGGATAAAATCATAAACAACAGTTACATAACTCTCATTTTTTTTATGCGCTATATATGTGGACAAAATCATGAAAATACACGTCTTATATATGATCACCACTCACCAGTCATGACAAAAGGAAAAATAATGCATGATTCCAATTTCCAGCCGACAACAAAATATATTTGCAGCAACAAAAAAAAAGTTAAAAAGCAACAAAAAATATGAATGAGGGTTGACTTGCCTTAGAAGATTGGGAAAAAAGATTAAGAAAAACTAAGGCAAGGCAACCCCAATTTCTATTTTGAGAAAAGGAGATTGAATTCTTAATTATCTCGTGTAAATAAATATATCATACGGGGCAGTGATCCCTTTACAACCAAAAACTTTTGACACAAAAAATTATATCAAACTTTATAAATTCAAAAAAAATTGAAAGTAAAAAAAAACAATCTCTTACAAACATATTTTTATTTACTTATAAATTGATTGTATTTTATAAATTGATTATATTTCAGATTTTATTCAGTTTAAATGTCATTTAACTCAACCAAGAACTATCAAATTTGTAAGGTAATCAATCCAAATTAATGTAGAATATGTTAGAAATTACAAGTTTTTTTTTTGGTTAATTTAACAGTGGAACACCGGGGAATTAAAACTCCAAAACCACTATTTCTTGTTGCTGCCTCCCAAAAGAGACATTTGATTTGAACTTTGAAAGCAAGAGGTCAGTGTTTTTATTAATAAAGTGAAGAGAACAAGGGAAACGTGAACACGTACTGTCAACTTCAAGAGTCCTTGTGAGAGTGACCACCTAAACCTATCTATACGTCGCTTTTAACCCCGGGACTGATAGAGAGAGTGAAAGAGGATTTGCCTTTGCTTTGCTTTTTTTGCTTTGCTTTGAGTTTGTGACATTGACAAGTCATTTCTTCTTCTTGCATGTGTTTGTTTTGTTTTGTTTTTTTTTTTTTTTGAGGAAATGTGTTTGTTTTGGTGAAATGCACTTTTGAATTAAATTGTACATTTGTACTTGACAGGAAGCACCATTGAAATTTGAAAATAGATTGATTGATGAAAAGGAATCCAATTTCCGTGCAAGATGTATGGGTGTATAGTAGTGTATACTGTGGATCATGAAAATTTGTCCCACTTTGTTCTTGTGGCTGGATGGCATTTTTCTCACTCACAGAGCCTAACAAAAACCATAGAATTGAAAGAGAGTGATTGAGTGGTCAGTGGGTCAGTTGTGTGTAATCTGGGCCGTGTATGGGCTTCATTGGGCCTCTTCAAAATATTATGTGTGCAACTTTTTAAGCCTTATTGTCAAGTTTATAAGTAGGGAGAAAAGAAAAGGCCTTTAACAGATAATGGGTCTCATGGTACCGGGCTTTAGTGTATTTGACAATTGTAGGCTGTTGATTATATTGTGGAAACACTGAACTCAACATTGTGTACCAGTGTATCACAGTATCAGTCTATCAGAATATCAGACTTGGCAACCAACCAAGCAGCAAAGCTCTCATTAGTTGGGTATGGTTCCGCCGGATCGGGATCGCCTGCTTTTCTTAATCCGACGGTTGAGAAACACTGGAATACATTGAGATCGGTACAGCAAATACCGAAGTGCTTTGAGATCGGTGCAACAACCGATCCTGACCGTCCGATAAGAAAAGCAGACCCAGCAGCCGATTCTGATCCGCCCACACGATTTCTATTGCTTTCTTTGATGGGTGTAAATCATATCACAACTATTTATCTTATCACAAATAAATTTATAAAAAGTTTCAAAAATAAATTTTTTTTTATAAATATATTCATTTACTTACTGATGGATTGGGTCTATTAGGTTTCATGAAAGAAATTCTTGCTTGTCCAAAAAATGCATATGCCTCGAGTCTATTTCACATAATTTTCACTACAGTGAACTTACTTTTTCAGGATTAGAGACGTAAAGGACCTCTTTACTTACCTTAATTCATTTCTCTTACTCTAACCATGTTTGGCACGGTAACCTGAAAATGATATAAATTCTAGAGGAGGGATCAAATAACCATGTTTTTGGTGACTGATCGGTGACCATGAAATTAAATCTTAAATAACTACATTTTAAATTATTAAATAACAAAACTTATTGATAGAATATATTGTATATATCATATTTTATGTGTATACAAAAAATTATATCATTTTGATTTTATTTACATGTGCATCAAGCATTAATAAAAATCAACGGTTCAAGTTTTATGATTTTTTCTCCTCTCTTGATGACTATCGAATCAATGTTAAAACTTTATTATTTTTTATGTATATGTTATTGAGATAATATAGAATACATCTAACGGTTTAGATTTTTCAATTTATGCATAAATAAAGAAATGGTCACTATAGGTACCAATGCCTATGGTTATTGGATCCCTCCTCTAAATTCTAATGCTATTTTTAATCAGATGCTGCATTGTTGTCACAATTATAATTTCTCTTATTTTTATTACCCCCACAGGTCCACACCATCCCATCCATATTAACTTTCAGAATTTAATACTCATTCAAAAATGATAATTGATAATTATGATTACATGTCTGCCTTAGTAAGATTTACAGAATCTAATTAAATATTATTTGGAGGTCATATCATTGGCATAGAAAATTTTCCTTGAAGTATTTTTTAGAAGAGTGAGACTATGGTATTATTAAACTGCTCAATATGATCTCCATATATAAATGTTATTGTAGACCAAAATTTATAATTTTTGGTGTTTTTTTACTATTTTTTTAGATAATTAGAAAATGACTTAATGTAAACATTATAGACCATTAAAAAGTGGTTTTTTTATATATCAAAATATATAGTTAAAAAATTCTTAAAAATATAAAATTTGGTCTAAAACTACATTAATATATGGAGATCACATTGAGCGGTTTGGATTGATCAATTGAACTTTAAAAATCATAATATAGAGCCGTAATACATACAAATCATTTTGTACTATTAATAGTACCATAGCCTCACTCTTTTTAGAAAGTTACTTTGAAATTTTTTTTAAAAATGTTTTAGGATAATTGTTATGTGCAAATGGCCAACACAAACATTTTTTAACTTTTTACACATATGTAGGGTACTTAAATATCCTGAATTTACCTAGAGGAGCATGAAGTTTGCATGGCTCTGAATTTTTTTTTTTTTTCATTTATTTGTCTTATACATGGCAGCACATGTGCCTTGCATTATTTCACATGATCCCTAATTGTCAATTTTTTTTTTTTTTTTTTTTTTTTGAGTTACTATAACCTCAAAGAAATTTAGGATCCAGATTCCCATCATTCTCTGCACAAGCAGGTAATACTCCAGTGAATTATAGTGATTCAAATATAGTTAATTAGTTAGTACTTACTAAAGTACAAGTGCCCAAATGATGTCGGTAATCATATAAAATATTCTCCCAAATTTTTTAGAAGCGTTGCTTTAATTTAAGGAATTGTTTTGTTCTTACTCTTGGCGTCAAGATTTAGAGAAAAATAATGCCAAGGAAAACATGGTATTCCTTTTTTTTTTTGTTTTGTTTTTTTCATTATTCTCTGATAAATAAAAAAAAACTGCAAAATATTGTTATAATATAGTCTATTGATTTGCAGACATACAATGTTATTATACTTTCAAATTAGTTCTAGTTATGTGTTACACTGTTTTAAGGCGATGGTATATTGGCATCTATATATCAACCATAAATCAAGTTTCTACCGATTCATTTTCTTTGTTTAATTTTGTCCTGATCACTAATGATGATCTCTGTTTTAATTATGACATCAATAAAAATTTAGAAGGTAGACTAAATGAGCTCGTATCCGCTACAATCCAAATAGATTTGACAATTTCTCTGATTCATCATACACCAAAGACGATAGGAATCATCAAAGCCGATGACTTCGAGAAATTGATTTTACAAAGTTGTCTCATGTATGAGACAAAATCATTTCAATTAGAAGGCTTGATGTAGTATATATAATTGATATGCTATTTTGTGTTTGGTTTGAATTAGAAATTTATCTGTTATTATTTGTGGATGTAATATTGTAAACACTTCTTTTGAATGAAATTTATCGCCTACGGACTTGATGTTAAAAAAACTAATATATAAAAAATTGAGAAACGTTGCTTTTTAATTAGAAATTATTATCATTTTCTTATTTTTGGTGTCAAGAATTAAAGAAAACGATGCGAAAGAAATATGCACGATTCATATTCCCCATTATGTTGTAAAAAAGTAAAAGAAAAAAAAACAGAAGAAAGATTTTTTTGTCTATCGATTTGCTAACATATCACGATATGACGATCATGACGAGTGCTCATCCTCTGCAGCAATGTATTGTGTAGCACATAATGTGAACCGTTAGATCATGTCGAGATCGAAGCCAACAAAAATCCTCAGATGATCTAATAGTTCACATTCTGCGCTACACAATGCAGCGTTACAGAGCATATGGAATCGATCATGACAATTATATGTATAGCTTTTTGGAAATCCCAATTAGTTAGAGATAGTAGAAGTTGAACATTGCCGTGTCACTGTTCATATACAGTGTCAAAAGAATAGTGTTTTTTTTTTTTTTGGGGTTTGGTTTGTTCTTTTTTTTTGGTTTATTATTATTGTTATTATTATTATTAGTTTGGTTTATTCATTTTTTTTTGGTGTTTTCACTAATTACAATAAAATTTCAATGTTAGTGTTAATATTTTTATTGTTAAGTTTTCGATTCTTAAAAAAAATGCAATGGTTGCAATATTTCTATTTTATAGTGCTTTAGGTATTTTGTTTTAAGTTTTAATATATTTACAACTAAGCTCATAGGTGGTGTTACTCCATGTATTTAGGAAATGACGTAAAGCTATCATGAGTTAGGCTCATTAGGTATTTTGTTTTAGGTTTTAATATATTTACAACTAAGCTTACTCCATGTATTTAGGAAAGGACGTAAAGCTATCATGATTTAGGCTCAATAATTTTTTTATATAAAAAATTTACCGAAAATTTCCTATTTTTTTAATTTTTAGTATTTTTTTGTGTTTTGTAAGAGTTATACATAAAATAATGATTATGTTATTATATTGTATAGTCGCTTCTAAGAAAATCTCAAACAAATACTGAAAAATTCTCAAAAATAGAAATTTTGTATATCCTATAAGTTTTGAACTTTTGATATAAAAAACTTATTAAGCCATATAAATAAAAATTTAAAGGTAATTTTATAGGTTTTTAAAGTTACGTCCGCATAAGGACTATGTGAGTTTGGGCTCATAATAATCTTACTTTTACAATTATAACACAAATTAATATCGGTGTTTTTATATTCATCGCGCGGAGCGCGCTCACATGTCTAGTTATATTTATTGCTGATGCCTGATAATTGTAAGTGTTGAAATCAACTGAGATCCAATTTCGATCTTAGGACCACTTTGGATGGCTGAGATTGTTTCAAAAATTCTCCTCTAAAAATCACATTCGTTTGATCGCGATTGCAGGATCTGAGATCCACTTTGCGTCTCAGCAGATACGGACTATAATTGTTGTGTGTGGTCTGTACGGCAGCTCCAAGCTCCATCAACGAAAAGGAAGTCCGGATTCTCTGATTAACTGTCTGGACACTTGCTGGTAAATCCTCCGTATCTGCTGTTATTCTCAAAGAAAAACAGGACCCTGTTATTCTATTTTGGACCGTTAGATCAAAATAGACGGATCCGATCGGCCCACTTCAGATTTTAGGGGGTCTTTTTCAATTTGATCTGATCCGTTGATTTTGATCCAACGGTCCACAATAGAATAACAGGGTCCTGTTTTTCTTTTTGGAATAACAGCAGATTTGAATTCCTCCATTCTATATTTCCATGATGAAGATGATGTATATAATAATAATGAATCGCAATAATTGAATGGGAGGATTTTCTAAAGTTTATTTATATATTATCCAGGCGAAAAGTCTGACCGCAGCCACAAAAACGGACAATTTTACTTCACTCTCCGGTAAAGCGGTAACTTCACCATTTCACTACCTGACAAGATTTTGGGTTAGCTTAGTTAGTCCTTTAATAATAGGGAATATGACCCAAGACCCCCCCAAACTATTGGGTTGTGACAAGTTGGCCCCTGAACTTTTATTTGTGACAAACACCCCCCCGAACTATGCATCTTGTGACAAATGACCCCCTAGCTCTTAATTTGTCATCTAATACTTAATTATAAGGTATGAAATGACCAATATACCCTTGTGTGCTTATTTGTACAATATTTGACATAATCATGTTTATGGAGTACTTATTTGTAAAAAAAATATTGTTAATTATCATAGTAATATAATTTAATAACCACACTAAAATTTTTATAATATTATTTTATTTTATATGTATTTTTTTATTTTTATATCGTTACGTAATATACTTAGATTGAAAAAATATGATTTTTTTTGTAACCATCAAGTTAAATTAATTAATATTTTTAATTCATTATATTTTTAGTTTCATATAAATATAATATGATCAGTTTTGTATTTCCAATATTTATTATATTACCTATAATTTTCGGAATAATTAATATTTTTTTTGTAAATTAACATTATAAATATAAACATATATATTTTAAATATTGGATAACAAACATATGGGGGTATATTGGTCATTTCATACCTTATAATTGAGTATTAGATGGCAAATTAAGAGTTGGGGGGTCATTTGTCACAAGATGCATAGTTCGGGGGGGTGTTTGTCACAATTAAAAGTTCGGGGGCCAACTTGTCACAACCCAATAGTTTGGGGGGGTCTTGGGTCATATTCCCTTAATAATATTTGCCACCATAATAATTGAGTAAACACCATAATAAAATTATAAAATGGACAATGATAGATTCGGCGTAATTTATATCTATCTTCTTCCACAGAGGAAATCGACAAATCAGTGTATTTCTTTTTTCTTTTTTTTTTTGTTGATCTTTAAAAATCAGTGTACTTCTTTATTTTACACTTTGCTAGCATGCAGACAAAAAATCGCACAGATCAAGATGGAATTCATATCCTCTGATCCGAAGTATGTGACCTGGGGCATGTGACCCATTGGATCTTCTCGGGATTTGGTTGAATCCCTTCGGTATTAGGTAAACCCGAATCCCGAGGAGATCTAACGGGTCACATGTCCTGGGTCACATACCCCGGGTCAGAGGATAATCATCCATCCAGATGTTCATGATCTTGCCAACTTCTTTCATGGTATAAAATTTTGATATTTAGCTTGTATTAATTAAGCCAATTATTCGTTATTTACAAAATCATTTGAAAAAAAAAAAGAATTTTTTTTATTTTAGAATATTTTAAGTGCCATAATATGGTTTTTGTTTCTGTTACATTTCAAGCTCATCAATCAAAACTGTGCAGCATTTATTAACTTAAGGTTGTTTGTTTGGCAAGCAGACAAAATTTTGCACAGGATGAATGACACCGATCGACTGATCATATATTATATACAAGTGTTTTAGAAATTCAATTCGATTCGATTGGATATTTGGATTGGATTGGATTCAAGAAAGAACGGACTGAAATTGTGTAACTAATAATGTTACTTTGTCGTTGCCATTTGGAAACTAATGGAGCATCGCTTTCAAAGACCATTTGATTTGGACGACAATCATAATTAGTCCAGCACGCACTCGCATTTATGAAAATACTGTGAGACACAGATAGATACATACATACATGGGGGATTGGGACAAATTTTTTTTTAAATCGAAATTGCAAAAAAAAATTTTAGGAAAGTAGTAAGATTATCTCCGAAATTACACTTAATGGATAGACTGGAATATCAAATTCGGTTCCTCAAGAAACCGAATTTGATATTCGGTACGGGTGTTTTTTTTTTTTTGTTAACCACACCCGTTTTCACCCCCACCCCGCCACACCGGATCCGTACCGAATTTGAAATTCGGTATGGGTTTATTTTGTTTTTTTAGCCGCGCCCCCGCCCCCCCCCCCCCCCCCCCCCCTCCCATCCGTATGGGTGTATTTTTTTTTTTTTTTTTTTTGGGGATCCGGTTTGTGGCCAACCCCAAACCAAAAAAAAAAAAAAAAAACACCCGTACCGAATATCAAATTCGGTTTCTTCAATTTCGGGTTTATCCATTGAGTGTAATTTCGGGAGTAATCTTACTACTTCTCTAAATTATTTTTTTTACAATTTCTATTTCGGGGGTAATCTTACTACTTCCCTAAATTATTTTTTTTACAATTTCGATTTTAAAAAAAAATTGGGATTGGGATATATACATAGGAAGGATTTATTGAGAATTAGATTTTTCCAAAAATTCTATAAAAAATCATTAAAAGTTCTAAAAAATAGAAATTTTTTTTAATGGATGTATTGTTCAAATTAACATTTGATATCTACCCGTTAAATTACCATTAAAAGTGCATAAAATTTTGATAAGCCATCAAACGATATTCAAATTAATTGAAACTTAAAACACTATTTATCTATAACTTAAATAATATACCTATAAACTTTTTTATATTTTTTAATATTTTCTATAATTATATAATTTTTTGAAAAATTCTATTATATCAAAATTGTGAAGCCATGTCTTGCCAAAGCATCTCTCATGGTCCTCTACTCTTCTCATATATAAACACATGTATGAATACAAAGCATAGTGCGTATGGTCTGACATCACACGTCTCATGGTCATGGCACCGCTCCATTTGTTGCATCTCAAAAATCGAAATTGAATTATTATAGATTCATAGTACTTACATACTCTAAATAATTGTGTATTATATATAGGTTAGTGGTCAAAGCGGTGAACTGCTGTCCCCAGTGATTAGTGAGGAAAAGAAGTAGAATCTGGTGTCTAATTGTCTATCTACATCATCATACAATAGTTGAATCTGCTGTCTATATATATATATATATATTTATTTATTTATTTTATTTGGGTTTCTTAAATCGTTATCAAAACTATGAAAATGATTGGGTTCCTTAACTCGTCATCAAAATTTTGTGTAAAATTCAACGGTTCTAATTTAAATAATCTTTAATGGAAAATTAAATGTGACGAAAATCACTTCAAATTTTGAACATACTCAGTCTATATGTTTCAAAACACCTGTATAAATTTTTTTTTTCCCATTTGTACGGTTTTTTAAATATTTTTTTCAAATTAAAAAAAATATATCAAAATTGTCAAGATAACCACTGTCAATTCATCCCTCCCATTCTCGAAAATTGTAAATGCATTTTAGATTGCATAACCACACACAAAAATAAAAAAAAATATTGTATCTAAAAATACACAATCAATTTAACACATGCCCTAATCAATTGCCCATACGGCTACATAGCTGTCAGCCTGTCAGGCAGCTGTTTGAACAGTAAAAAGCTGGGGAGCGCTAGAGATCCTAAAAATTGAAAGAAAACCAAACTACCAAAGAGCAGGTGAGTTTGGTTGGTACTTTGGTGACTGGTCTTTAATGCGAGGAAGGAAATAAAATAGAGGGATTATTGACCATGCAATGACAATATTGATAATGGAACTTTTAAAAAATTTATAATAATTCATATAAAATCTTAAAAATGAAAAAATTTAATGGATGCATTCTTTAACTTATATATTAATAGTGTTTCAAATTTCAATCAATTTGAACATCGATTGATGATTTATCAAAATTTTATATATTTTTTAACGGTTGAAATTTCACGAGCTTTAAAGAGCTATCAAATGTTACTCAAATTGAATATAATTTGAAACATAATCAATCTATAAGTTAAACAATATCTCTGTAAACTTTTTTCTATTTTTTAGAATTTTTAACTATTTTTACAAATTTTTCAAAATCTCCATTGTCAAGATTGTCAATATATGCATTGTTAATGGATCCCTCCTCAATAAAATATAAGGAGAGGCCCCTTCACGGCTCCACCTCTGGAGAGTGGGGCCCGCATGGCAGTATGGAAGTAGGAATTGGGGGAGAGAGAGAAACATTTTGCGTCTATTGAAAATCCGTCCATACGTCCATAGACAAACAAAAAATGTTACAGATACATTCTAAAATATAATCAATACATCTCAAAATATAACTTATGAACGCTACAGACAATTTTTCTATGGACACTAGGTATTACTTGTTAGAGAACTGGAGGTGCTGTCAACTGTCAAACCATAACATTAATATTGGATTGTTAGGACTTGGGACTTAAGAGGTCCTTGTTTCTCAGTTACAACGATCTTTCTTTTTCTTTTCTTTTCTTTATTTACCTTAACTATAGGCTCTATAACTCAGCTTTCGATTCGAAAAGTTCTATCAAATAAATAACTACAAATTTTATATGATTTTGAATATTTATTTTAAACAAAAAAGAAACAAAATTTTTAAATTTTAATGTAATTAAATAATAATAATGCAATAGTTTATAAATAAAAACATATATAAATGTTGGACCATTTTATGGGTTAAATTTTGTTTTAGACATATCACATTCATCTTATTTAATGATGATAGAAAAAAAATAAAAAATATATAAGAAGTCATTGGTCAAAGGAGATGAAGAGTTTCAAACAAAATCAATGATTAATAATATTGATGATATGGCATGGTTGAGGTGCTTGAAAATCTATTACCTCTTTATAAAGAGTATATATTACTTGAGAAGTGTTCTAATAACCACAAAATTTGATGTACTTGATAACCACACCATTATTTATACATAAATTAATAAATCTAAACTGTTAGATGTATTCTAAATCATCTCAATAACATATATATACAAAATAATAAAAATTTAACATTGTTTCGATAGCCACCAAGAGAAAAGAAAAAATCATAAAATTTGAACCATTGATTTAGTTAATGCTTAATTCACATGTAAATAAAATCAAAATGATATATATTTTTTTTATTACACATAAAATATGATATATACAAAACGTTCCATTAATTGGTTTTGTTATTTAACTATTGAAAATGTATTTATCTAAGATTTAATTTTGTGGTTATTGGTTTATCGGATTGTTACTGTGTAGTGTGTTTATCCCACATTTTTTTTTCTAATTTCTTTTCAATTTTTTTTTTCTTCCATTCAAATATTCAATTTGAGTAACTGTCATCTGTATTCATTAAATTCATTACAATTGCCAGATACACCACGATGCACTATCAATGTTTTTAACCTTTTTTTTATTGTTTGCCAGATACACTCCGACACACTAACATTTTTTTTTTATAGTGATAATATATTTATACTAATGTTAAATAAACTTACATATAACTCATTATCCTCGCGCTACCAAATTAATTTCCCCATCAATTTGGGTACCGTGACATCGAACCTACTTGGTCAAAATATTCGTATAAAATTTGTTTTACCCTTTAAGACAATTTAAGTAGCAAGCTAGCAATACCATCCACAAAAATCAAATTAAAAACAAAAAAATGCACAACACAAATAATAATTAATATTCCAATCAAATGATGGATACCAACTTAATCAATTACCCACACAACTTCCACATCTAAATATTCATACATCTCAATATATGAGATAGACTATTATACCAACGTTAGCATTTCAGACTGAAATGTTAATTCCTCAAAATTTATATTATCGTGTCCGAAATCATGATTTATGGTGCTCAATAAATTCTTTCTATGAAAATATAGGGGAATACAAAAATTTTTCATTTTTAGAGTTTTCTAAGTATTTATTTTGAATTTTAGAAAAAAAAAACTCATAAATAATAATAAAACATTGATGTTTGTACATGGTATTTTCAAAAATGCAAAACAAATGTTTAAAAAACTCTAAAAACGATAATATTTTGTATCTCCGATATTTTTATGTAAAAAAATTTATAATCGTGATTTCAGATACGGTAACATAAATTTTTAGGTGTTAGCATTTCGGTCCGAAATACTAACGTTAGTATAATAGTCTAACTCCTCAGTATATATGTCCTCCAGAAAATACAATTATTACCTTCTCTATACTATACAGTATACTGTTCTACCTACGCATATAAATACACCAACCCCTTAATTCTTCTAGATAGCAAAAGAAGCAAAAAGATACCAAGATATCAAAATATCATCAAAAGGACAAATTCCTTCCACCCCCAAATCACATATCACCAAAAAAAAAAAAAAAAAAAAAGCACACAAGATTAACCCCATCCTATGAGCACCACACTACACTTCCCCAACAAGCTACACACCCCTTTCCTCTCGTCCTCCGGCGATCATGTCGACCGGCCCATGCCAGCCTCGTACATCCCCGGCAACAACAGTGGTGGTGCGCACGGTGCGAGCGCGGTGTTAGAGGGCATACTGAACGATTACTCGGTACCGTGGACGCGCCGCATCTGGCACGCCACCGCCATCGAGATGGGCTTGCTCGTGCACCTCGCGGCGCCGGCGGTGTTCGTGTACATGATCAATTACGTCATGTCGATGTCGACGCAGATCTTCTCGGGGCATCTTGGCACGCTCGAGCTCGCCGCGGCTTCTCTCGGCAACACCGGCATCCAAGTCTTTGCCTATGGCCTCATGGTATGTAACCAATATATATGAACTGAAATTATTTTAGTAGGATATTATTCGATATTTACTGTTACAACTATTGGGATTCAAACTTTTATTCACTAACATAATTTTGTAAAAAAAAAAAAAAAAAACTCAAAGAGTTGTATTTTTTTTTTTTGCCAAATAATTCAAACAGTTGTAATTAAAATATACTCCAAATTAAACAGAGAAAATTATATATCCACGCTTCATTAAATATTTTAGTATGAATTTGTTCTCTCTGTTTTTTTTCTTTTTTTTTGAGTATTTTTATACGGGTGATGAAGTAGATCATTTCAACTTTTAATTCAAGCCATGAAATATTATATATATAGGCAATTAATTGGCAATTAATAGTGTAATTGAGTGAGTAAGAAATATTATATATTTTTACATCTGTAATTAATCTGTACGTTATGAATTAACCCTTATTTTATGATCTAATCCAAAGCTAGCGGCTGCAAAGTTTTTATATTTAATCTCTACTTATGTGCTAAGCCAACAAGTTAAACGGGTGAAAATCTGCTGCCATAGTTGTGATGGCACCACATGCCATACTTTTAATCTCGACGGTTCATATTAATCTCGACGGCTGAGATTTTGTAGATTGTAGGGGGCTGTTTTTTGTGGGTCCCACTGTCATAGTGGGTCCCACTGTCATAGACACTATGACATGTGGTGCCGTCAAAACTATGGCAGCGGATAGAAATCCAAGTTAAACATAGTTAATTAGCTAATAAGTAATAAACACGATTAACAAACGAATTTAGTTACGAAATTAAGATAACCCTTATCTTTTCTTATCTGCATTTTGGGGGTGATCCTGCCTTTCTTTTAATTTGTATTTATTCATTGTTGACCCCCACTCTCTATATATATTTATACTTATTAAACAATAAATTTCTATGGTGTAATTTCAGAATCTATATATATTATTGTGCATACAAAACTATACGGCACCTTGATATCTTGAAGCCATTTCCTTCCATTTCTTTAATGGAAGGAGGTGAATAAATATTTCACTTTTTTTTTTTTCCAAAAAACAATATAATTTTGTAATTCAATTTTGTTCTAAAAATCCGGAGAACAATTTTTAACTGCAGAAATAATAATTGATCTTTTATCAAATTAATTATGTTTTCCAGCCTGCATTGCCTTTGGAAGGAATAGGGGTGTCACTGTGAATTCAATTCCGCTGTTATCCCAATTTGGATAACAGGACCCTGTTATTCAAGTACGGGCCGTCGGATCAACATCAACGGATAAGATTAATTATGAAAAAGCTCTTATAATCTTAATTGAATTAAACCGGGCCGTCCGTTTTGATCTAACGGTCCATATTAGACAAACAGGACCCTGTTATTCTCAAAGAATAACAGCAGATTCGGACTCGTGTCACTGTAGTTCATGAATGTATGTTCCCTGGACAGTGACACTTCCTCGCTCACGTAGTTAAGTCACGTGTACTTCTAAATGGGCCACTTAATCTTTTGTTTGTTAGACTGATTGATTTTGTCACTGTTTCTATAGAGATACAACCTCTGTCTATGAATAAATAAAATTTTTAGAAAAAGTTAAATAAATTAGTGAAAAAATAAAATTACATAATAATTGTTCTAATTAAACAATATAGATAAAAGGGTAATCATAATATTAGAGAAACAAGTGGATTCAAATAAGTGAATAGAAAAATAAATTTAAATAGATAAAGTTTATTTAATTATAGACAAGCTCTAAAGAGTATAAATTCATTTAGATAGAGATAATACTTCAGAATGATTTTGTTTTACATACGTATATATATGGTGACTTACTATACTATTTGGTTTGGGGCATATTATATTAGTATTCCATCTTTTTTTTTGTTATTTATTTATGAAAAAAAGAATGATGAAAACTCACCATATTGGTTTTTTTTTTTTTTTTGGATAATTTGGTCTTATCATGAGGCATAACATTCTATTAAAATTTATTAGAAGTAAAAAAAAAAATTAATGGTGTGGATACTTAAACTATGAAAATTGAAAAGTTATTGTTTTCCATAAATATGATGTTAACTTTTCGGTCATGATATTAGACTCCCTTAAAATTCCTCTTAATTAAAAATCTCCTAATAGATGTTCTCATATTCTACCACGTGACTGCTCTTGACTCTCACGTGCCACTCCCTATAGTGATTTTACTAAATATTATTTGTGAATATATCCGATATAGAAATATTTATACAAAAGATATGAAGACTTTAAATATAATTATAATGAGAGGAGGGATCCATTGACAATAATGGATATATTGACAATCTTGACAATGGGGTTTTTCAAAAAATTATAGAAATTCATAAAAAATCTTAAAAATGAAAAATGTTTTATGGATGTATTACTTAACTTATAAATTGATGATGTTTCAAGTTTTAATCAATTTTAATATCGTTTGATGCCTTATCAAAATTTTATACACTTTTTAACGGTTGTAATTTAACGGCTTTTTTAAAAAGCTACTAAATGTCGCTTAAATTAAATATAATCAGAACATAATCAATCTATAAGTTAAGTAATACTTCAGTAAACTTTTTCCTATTTCTAAGACTTTTGTAATTTTTTATAAATTTTTTAAAAGTATCATTATCAAGATGTCAAAATAAGCATTCAATGGATCCCTCCTCTTATAATGATATGTGCACATAAGGTTAGTTTCATATCTTAAGTTTTTAGCACTTTTAAGAGAGCGTTAAAGTGTTATTAATTGGTGGGAGTGTGATTGTCACATATTATATAGATCAGGAGGATGTGTTGATCAAAATTAAAAGATTGAGAGGAACTTATCCCGAGTTTATATCCTTACCTAAGGGCATTTAATACAAAGAATTGGATGCGAATGGTCAGTCACGTTGCCGCTATCACTAATAAGGTCACAATTCTTAATTGGACATGATATTGACACCTTAAAAGAAGAGTTACAAAATCAGATCTATCTGTTACAAAATCGGATGTATTTGTTACATTTTGAGTGTGTTTATGGACGTATGGATACATTTTCAATGGACGCAAGATGTTTCTCTCAAAACTAATTGATAGAATATGTTGTATATATCATATTTTATGTGTATACAAATAATTATATCATTTTGATTTTATTTACATGTGCATCAAGCGTTAACAAAAATCAATGGTTCAAGTTTTATGATTTTTTCTCCTCTCTTAATGAATATCGAAACAATGTTCAAATTTTATTATTTTTTATGTATATGTTATTGAGATAATATAGAATACATCTAACAGTTTGGATTTTTCAATTTATGCATAAATAAAAAAAAAAGTAACTATAGACACTAATCCCCATAGTTATTGGATCCCTCCTCTTCTTAATTGGACATGATATTGACACCTTAAAAGAATTGGATGTCGAGCGGGTCCAACCTTAATACAAAGAGGGCCTATAATAAACCTTTTATAGAACTTTTTTTTTTCCCTTTCTTGCTAAAATAAAGTAAAGAAAAATTCGAAGTTTCAATAAATACAACTATTTATGCAAAAAAAAATTTTGTGATATCGATCAACTTCCATCATTTCATTCGAGCACATCATCATAAATTCATAACGTAAGCTTGTAAGCGACTTTCAAACAGCCATTATCAATCACATAATAACAAGGCATTGTAAATTAAGCTGCAACGGCAAAAGTGTAAAGTAGCAAGTAATAGCGAAGAGAAACTAGAATTGCTACTTCTGTGATTAAGACCAAGAATAAAAATTGCTATATATGTCCCAAAAAAAAAAAAAAAAAAAAGAAGAACGAAGAAAGAAAAAGGAATTGCTATTCGGTGTGTACACTGCATGGACGGATCTACGGTAGGGCAAGCCCTCTCAAGTGTCCATACTTAATTTTTTTAAAAAGCAGATTTTTTTTTTTTATGATATATGATGCTGAGTTATTAAAATCATTTTGTGCATGTGTATAGTGCCCGGGCTTCTTAGTTTGTTAGGCAAAATAAATAGAATAAATTCATATTTTCAGTTATGCTATACAGTTGTGCCTAGGCTTAAATAATTTTTGGATCCGTCCCGTCCAGTGCCGTGCGATTTAAATCATGCGGCTGATCTCGTTTTTTATGCTGAGGTGAGCAGTGATGTAAGATGAAGTCAATGTTTCTACTGCCCCGAGTCTATTCAAGAGTCTTTTTTTTTTCTTATTCTGTGACTATCACACACCCACAAAAAAAGGACTTTTGGTATCTTGTTGTTTTAATTATGCATGTATAATTTTTTTATCTATCCTTACAAGAAAAACAAATCTGAATACTATCATTGTTTTAAAACAAATCTCAAAACAATTCAAAGTGACCGCAGCAGTCAGAAGCATCGACTGAATTTAGCGGTTAGACAGACGTCTAACCAATTTTTACACAAATTATTCCGAGCTGACCGCTGTGGTCAATTTGACTTGTGACCGTGGCCCCCCGGTAAAATAGGGATAGTTTCGAGATTTGTTTGAAAAGATGGATAATATTAAGATTTATTTTTTTTGGATAGACAAAATTTTTTTTCCATGAAAAGTTACGAGAATTGACCTCATTAATTTCCAATTTTCCATATCATCAAGGAGGAATAAGGTTAAAAGTGCCGAAATTAATTTGGTCCGTTGATATTTTAGTTAATCCTTGAATCACTAAAAACATGATTGAAATAATGTTATTTTTGCTGTGTACCCTTGTAAGAAGGGGACCGATAAACGGGGGATTTTATGGGATGCAAATAAGAAATAATTTCTCCATATAATTTTGTTATTATTAATTAAACAGTAAAAAAATTAATAATTCGAGACTATCTTACACAAATTTAATGATCATATTCTTAATTTAATCTATAAACTAGAAAGAGGGGTAACTCTCCAAACACATCAACTATGCCACATCATCAATATTATTAACCATTGATTTTGTTTAAATCTCATCATCTACTTTGATTCAATGGTTTATATTTATTCTCTTTCCCTATTTAATAAGATGATATGGTATGCCTAAGATAAAATTTAATCCTTCAAGTAGTCCAACATTTATGTTCTATCGTTTATAAATTACACATCATCATCATCATCATTCACATAAAAAAATTTAAAATTATGTTTAATTTTTTTTAAATTAATATTTTTATTTCATAAGCTTTATTACTTTTTTGTTATTATATTTCGGGGGAAGCCCGAGTTACAGCTCTAGTGACCATAATTAAACTTCCTCAGAACTCCCCTCAGTTAATTCCTTCCTTAACTAATAAACAACAAGCGGATCAAAATCTGCTGCCGTAATTGTGATGGCACCGGGTGCTATAGTTTTAATCTGGACGGTTGAGATTAATTTGGACGACTGAGATTTTGTGAATTGGAGGAAGCTATTTTTTGTGGGTCCCACTGTCATAGCGACTATGGCACCCGTGCCATCACAAACTATCGCAGCGTATACCAATCCAACAAGAAGCTAGGGATCGAGGTTGTGCCGTTGTGGGGACAACGACTTCACAAAATAAAATACACCATTATACCTCACAAGCAAAATAGTAACACCGGATTGTTGGTCGAAAGCAGTACACCTCACTAGACTTATCTGACCTTTTGCATACAGGTACAACCAACCACAAATCATCATAATATATATATATACACGCACATCTTCTAGATATATATATAATTATATATGGATCTAAATCTGAATCTGCTCGAATCTGCTTTTCCGATCGGATGGTCAGATTGGTTGTTGCACTAATAATCTTAAAATACTTCGATATTTGTTGTACCGATTTTAAAGTAGCAAGCACCGACCTTAAAGTATTTTAGTGTTTCTCAACCGTCGGATTGAAAAGCAAGACAAAGAAGATTAGAAGAAGAAAGAAGGATTCAACAATATATATATATAGAGACAATATAAAAAAGCCAATTGCGATTCTCCTATTGTTTGCTTCACATTTTCAATTTGAAGTTTTCAACAACACCAACCAACCATGTCTGATTCCACCAAGAAGCTACAGACACCCCTCCTATCATCTTCCGGTTACACCGGCAATGACGTCGACCGGGTTCTACCGGCGTCGTTCAATCCATCCGAGGCGGAAAATGATAACAACAACGATGATGGGTCTAATTCGCACGGAGCGAGCGCGGCTCTGGAGAGTGTTTTAAACGACGACTCGTTGCCGTGGGCTACACGCACCTGGCAAGCATCGTTAATCGAGATGCGCCTCCTAGTGCGTCTGGCGGCGCCGGCGGTTTTCGTGTACATGATCAATTACCTCATGTCGATGTCCACGCAGATTTTCTCGGGGCACCTCGGCACGTTGGAGCTCGCCGCGGCTTCTCTCGGCAACACCGGCATCCAAATCTTCGCTTACGGCCTTATGGTACACACATATATGAACCTTAAGAGTGTTTGAATTAGTTTATAACCAAAAGTTTCAAACTTTTTTACTTTTGAGATTGAATTTTGGAAATTTGTTTGTTTTTCTGAGATGAATTTGGATAGAATTTGAGTGGTAGTACTGTGTTGGTTGATCTCTCAGGATCTTTCTTTCAGGTAGCTTTCTTTTTCAGTCCAAAGAAATTATTCAATTTTTCTATTAATAAAAAGTTTTTTTGAGATTTTGTATACTCATACCCAATTTGAAAATAGAAAACATCAGCATCTCAATTTTGTTAATTTATATATTTGGAAAATGCCTGAGTAATAGCTAGGCATGTACTGGAGCAACCTTTTCTCCTATATATACACAATTAACACAAACATTATCAATTTGGTTAATTAGTTGGAAATTCATGCTAACTGGCTCTATCTGGAAAAGAGAATAAATGTTTATCATGCAAGAATTTTGAAGAAAAAAAAATTCCTGTTTGTTACATACTTACATTTATGAGAGAAAATTGAGTTGCATATCAAACTCTTATATCCTTGAAATTGGGGGAGGGGGAGAATTCCAAGTAGGCGGCTAGAAGGCATATATTTCCTTTGAAAAAGAAAAACTGGCAGGTTTTGAAGTGATTTTATATTGTTAGTGAAATATTATAAGATTGGTCAATGTTTGCACCAACCTATCAATTACATGTTATATGATACATACAACTGGCTGTTCAGTAAATTAAGGAATAAGGATATTTGAATTCTTGGAAAAAAATACAACATTATTTGATTTTTTTTTATTATTATTATATGCAACTAGCTAGCATATGGCTAGAACATGAAGAATTGGTGTACTATCCCTGCGTTTGTTTGGTGTAGTAAAATTAATTTAAGCTTTTAAATCAATTTTAAGTCACCAAACGGAAGTGATTTAAGGTGTAGTAAGTTAACGCAGCTATATAGATGTAGTAAACTAAATCACCAACATTTCACATCTTCTACACGTAACATCAACTTTACTTCATCTATTTACTTCACTACCACCAAACACCACTGATTTAAAGTACCACTGATTTAAAGTGATTTAACTTTTTACTCCGCTTTAACTTACTACACTTGCCAAACATGGGGGTATATTTGTAAATTGGAGCTATTGCTTGTGAAACAAACATTGCAAACAGTTACACACAGATGTTATACTAAATTTGGAACTATAATTACTTATTTGTTACTCTTGCTTTTCTCTAGTAATTTGAAATTAGGACACTCTTGGTGGTTGAGACATTTTTTTTGACAATTTTGAATCATATTTAGATCTTAATGAACTTTATTGTATTTTAGTATTAATTGTAGTTCTATGATAAAATTGGATATATATACTGTACAGAGCACTAATTTACAATTATTAAGGATTTAAAGCATGTAGTACTTAATTAGTTAATTAGTTGCAACTTCTAAATTAATTAACATGATGGACCAAATTCAATTCGATTGACAGTTAGGAATGGGAAGTGCTGTGGAGACCCTATGTGGCCAAGCGTACGGCGCGCACAAGTACGAGATGCTCGGCGTGTACCTGCAACGGTCGACGGTTCTCCTGATGGCAACTGGTATACCGCTGGCAGTCATGTATGGTTTCTCAAAACCCATACTGATACTCCTTGGTGAGTCCCCTGAAATCGCAAGTGCAGCGGCGGTGTTCGTGTACGGTTTGATACCTCAAATCTTCGCGTACGCCGTAAACTTCCCTATACAAAAGTTCATGCAAGCTCAGAGCATCATGTTGCCGAGCGCGTACATTTCAGCTGGCACACTTCTGGTACATCTGGTACTGAGTTGGGTCGTCGTGTACAAGCTGGGTCTTGGCCTGCTCGGTGCCTCGCTGACGCTCAGTATCAGCTGGTGGATCATAGTTGTTGCGCAATTCTTGTACATTGTTTGGAGCCCCCGATGCCGGCTAACATGGACCGGGTTCACCTGGCAGGCATTCTCGGGCCTGCCATCGTTCTTCAAGCTGTCGCTTGCCTCGGCTGTCATGTTGTGTTTGGAGACATGGTACTTCCAGATACTTGTGCTGATTGCAGGGCTGTTACCGAACCCCGAATTGGCGCTGGACTCACTGTCAGTCTGGTAAGTGGCCTTTAATCATCTTCAATTATTTTTTTTTACATCGTATATAATTCTGATATTTACTGTTACTGGTTTAATTAACATGCCAATCTCCTTTTAATTCAGCATGACAATTTCTGGTTGGGTGTTCATGATTTCGGTCGGATTCAATGCAGCTGCAAGGTAAAATATCAGTTTTTTCCCCCTTTTTTATAATCTGTGTGTCAGTAAATCTAGCATATACCAATTTGGTTGTGTAATTCAAGTTTTTTTAAATTAAACTGAATGCAGTGTGAGAGTGAGCAATGAGCTCGGGGCAGGAAACCCGAAATCGGCTTCGTTCTCGGTTGTAGTCGTGACTGCACTGTCATTTGTGATAGCAGCGATACTGTCGATAATTATCTTCTGTTTCCGGAACTACATCAGCTACATATTCACAGAAGGACAAGAGGTGTCCGATGCAGTCGCGGAGATGACTCCGCTTCTTGCTGCCACTCTGATCCTCAACGGCATTCAACCCGTTCTGTCAGGTACGCAACATTTCTCCTTTCCTATTTGCCAGAACAAATTGCATCCTAGCATTTCATTATTATTTTTTTTCTTCTTGTTCTTCATTTCTGCTTCACTTAATTACTTTCAACTGAATATTGTACTATTAATTAGAGTATTAATTAGAGAAACATCTTGCGTCCACCGAAAACTCATCCATACATCCATAAACATGTACATAATGTAACAGATACATCTCAAAATGTAACCTATAGACGTTATGGATGGTTTTTTTCTATGGATGCTAGGTATTACTCTATTAATTAGTATAGGACTGATTGGTATGTTTCACCTGCAATTGCCTGCAAGTTGAAACAATACCAGTATCATCATGACATGGACAATAACTGTGAATATATATATTATCAGTTTATCACATGGTGTGCCAGTGTACACTGAGAAGCCTGATATGTGGGGAACAATCAATGAGAAGGACCCATTCATGTTCCTAAATTCAATGCCTCATGGGTGATTCAATCATGAATCATGATCAACCCCAGAAAAACACCAAAAAAAAAAATAAATAATAATAATAATAAATTTGACAATTGACATAAAATGGACAATTAACATTGCTGTTCACTAATCAATGAATGCAACATAGAATCTAGGCACAGAAACTATACACAGAAAAAAATCAGAAAAGTTGCTTGACTAGTTGAGATATGACAAAAAAGCTTACCAGAAAAGGGTACTGTAATCCTGTTAGGTAGAATTATGTTTTGTGGTTAATGTCTTGTGATTTTCACTGCTGCTATTTATAGGGAAAACAAAGAAAAGAACAAGCAAATTTATTGCATTCTTCTGGTTGTTGCAAATTTATGTGTTATATTGTAAAAATAAAGAAATGCTTTCTTTATTTGTTCAAGTTGCTGCATTTATTGACTTCTGGTTTTTTACCAGAATATTTTACCACTTCACTGCATCTCATTAGATTGAGACAATTATAGTTATTAACTTATTATTATGACTGGAGAAGTAAATTTAGTAATAATTAGACCTATATTAGATAAATAGGAAAACATGATTCTTCTTTTGGAGAGAAAAATAGGACAAAATTACTGCTGACAAGTGACTACCCATAATGCATACAAACTCACACAAAAAGAGAAAATAAAAGAAAAAAACCTTCTGCTATACATAATATGAGATATGGTTAGATCCATTTTTTCTTGTTCTGGCCACTAAATTCTCCTCTGGCAAACTTCTGACAGTTTCTGTTACTCTTTAATAGGTGTGGCGGTTGGTTGTGGGTGGCAAGCATTTGTTGCATACGTAAATGTTGGTTGCTACTACATTGTGGGGATCCCTCTTGGCTGCCTTCTCGGCTTCTACTTCCAATTGGGTGCATCGGTACGTACTATGTACATCCAACTGTTTTTTTTGGTTGCAAATTAGGTCCCATAACACTAAAGAGAGGTTCAGTTTTGCAATGTTTCATTCCTCCAACCAATTTGTCATGATACTGGTACTGGTACTGGTACTGCCACAATCTTGAAGGTGTTGTGTAATTTTGAAATGGAACTTGTTTGTCAGTGCTTTTGTATACCAACAATTGTACCATAAATCAGTGGATAATCAGAAAGATGCTGTACTGATTCTTAATGCCCTTGGCTATAATTAATCTGGTTTCAATTGGGTCACAAAGCTCTCTTTATTTATGGTGAACCTGTCTGTCAACTACTATCATAATTGCAATAAATAAGGGGAAAAAAGATCTAAGAATTGTGGATTTCAACTAATTTTATTGCTACATCTGATCAGGGGATCTGGTTGGGCATGATTGGAGGAACTTTCATGCAGACTCTAATTCTAATTTGGGTCACTGTGACAACAAATTGGAAAAAAGAGGTATGTACCAAGTACCAACAAAAATATATTCATTTCTAACTGTTTCATTTTAATGCAAAAAAAAACTGATTTAAATTTGATATTGTAGGTGGAGGAAGCCAAGAAAAGATTGAACAAATGGGATAACAAGAAGGCGCCTCTTCTAGAATGAACAGATGATTTTCTGAGATATTTTGGGAGCCAGAGATTGTAATTTTGATGTGTAGCACAATAATTTATTACAGTAGTGGTTATAGAAGGAGAACAAAATAAAAAATCAGCTCTCCTCTGTAGTCAATCATCATTTTTCTTCTTTAATTAATGATTGCATTTTTGTAGTTATTATGATTATCATCATCTAGTATTCCAATCTGCCAATTTTGGGTGACCGCAGGTGAACAACAAAAAGGAAAACAAAAATAAATAAATCCTTACTCCTAATAAAAGGAGATTGAATTTTTTGATATGAAGGTTCTATCTTCTCTAAAGAAAAAATCTCAGCCGTTGATTCTTTACTTAGATTGATCACCACTGTTGACGTACATTAATGTCATGGCCCATTAAAATTTAAGGATCATATCAGTTTCTTCACAAGTGATAAGCTTTCGGCCCTTTATTATAAGATATAATAATTTTAACCCAAAACAATGCGTAGACTCTTTACTAGTGAACTTAAATATGCATTTATATAATGATTATAAACTCAGCATTTGAGTAAGAAGTCACAAGATTTGGGTTAAAACAAAAGATTAGAGTTAATAAGAAAAAACATTTTAGGAGTGACAAATTGGTTTGCAAAGAGCAGCTAGAGGCAACGTAATAACATCAATCAATAAATTTCATAAATTGATTCCAACACTTCACAGAGCATCACAAATTCTCCCAACCCACAATGAAAATAAACTGAAAAAGATTATTATGCTATCATAGCAGTCTAAAAGATCTCCTCCTTTGAGTAATTTTTTTATCAACCATCTGATCATTTATCCAAACCCAAGTTTGATATAGCATTTTCAAGCAATCGTCTTCGATGGATGAACAATCCAAAGTGAAATTCAGATTAGAAATCCCGTTGCGTTCGAGAACCTTTTTCAAATGTGATATCCTTTTATCGGACTCGTGGCATACTATGTCGACTGAGTTCAGATTCTGGCATTGGAAACCTATATTGCTCGACCTATTAACTGCTCTCAGCACATTCTCTCTAGGAGACTGTAAACAAAAAAGGAACACAATTACGCAAAGAAAAAGATGTTCCCAACTTCCAATCGCAGGTTAAACTGTCATAGTTTGTTCTGGTCAGTATGAGAAACCAATAAGGTACCAGTATGTACCAGTGAATACCAGACTACACAAGTTAGCTAGCAGTTGCTCTGGTCTGGAATGGTAATGGTAGTAGTTCAAACAAATGCTACCTGGTTGCAGATCAGAGTAAGCTTTTCAAGCAGTGGCGAGTGCTGAAGAAAGAACGGGACAGCATCAGTGTAATTGGCAACCCAATATCCGCCAAGTATTAAGCTCTTCAGATTTCGGATATATAGATTAAACTGGTGATAAAACAAAGATACATATGTAATGAAGTTAGAAAAATATATAGACACTAGATAGATTAAATTTCAACCCAATTTTCTTTTCTTTTCGTTTTCTTTTAGGGTTTTTGCAGACATCTGTCCCCTACTGAACAACAAAGAAAAAAAAAATAGAAGAGAATAGAACAAAACAATTTCACATGCATAATGCGGTATGCCGCAACCTATTCCACCAACCCCAAACCTATGAAGCTAATGTACTAACAAACATGTTTCCTAGGAAAGCATATGTAATGAAGTTAGAAACATATATAGACACTAGATAGATTAAATTTCAAACTAATTTTCTTTTCTTTTCTTTTAGGGTTTGTTGCAGACATCTGTTCCCCCCCTTCTAAACAACAAAGAAAAAAAATTAGAAGAGAATAGAACAAAACAATTTCACATGCATAATGCGGTATGCTGCACCCCATTCCACCAACCCCAAACCTAGGAAGCTAATGTACCAATCCTCTTTACAGTTTGTAAAATACAAGGGAGATCGACCAGTTGTTTCTTGTACATTATCCAAACAAACATGTTTCCTACAAAAATATAACTAATGTTACTAATCAGCTAAGAAAATCACCCTGAAAACATACCATTTCATCGAGGCTCTCATGGCACAATAACGTTCCACATCCTTGATTAAAATGCAAATGTACGAGGTTAGGAGTACAGATGTCGAACTTATTCTCCCTTTTAGTCTGAATTCTACAACTTTCCATGACCAAGCTTCTCAATGTCACAGAATGTACTCCAGAAAAGGCGATCTCGCAGAAATGCAAATTCAAATTTTCAAGTGTTGGGCACCCTGAAAGTATCTTCTCCAGAAAAGCTGAATTGACCCTCAAACGTTGCATGCTCAAGATTTTCAGTTTGCTTAAACTTATAACACTCGGGGTAATTATCTTCACATTTGGAAAACTAAATAAACCCAAATCCTCTAGCAACTGACTAGTTAAAACAGGTCTTGGCAAAATCACATTTCCGCCCGAACTTTGAGGCCGGATTATCACGGATAGACTGCGGACATCATTTTTAACAGCCTGACTGATCCATCTTGTACTTGTTGCAAGATTGGTTGGAGAATCAGTAAGCAAGAATGCTTTAAAATTGTGAAAATCGTGTCTTGGGCAGTGTGGCAGCGCGGCATTCACATAACCAACGAACTTCTCCGGCCCAAATTTCGCAAACTCGTCCATGTAAAATGCGAGGTTCTGCATCGAGGCCCATACGTGTCTCCACCTATGCGACAGTACGCTAGTACGTCCGATTTGTTTCAGTGGGAGATAAAAAAGGATGTGATGCAAGAGATGGTCCGGCAATTTACTTATCCTGTCAATGGCAGCTGGTATTTTCTTGGGTGCGGTAAGAAGCGGTTTATGTTTGGGTTTAGGTTTAGGTTTTGGCTGGGCGATGTTATTACCTCTTTTGCCGGTAGATTTCAGTGAGTGTTCTCGAGTAATCATGTCGAGAATGGATTGGTTTCTGATAACAAAATAAAAGCAGAAACTTGAATAAGTACCAGAAAAACTGCATCATAAACGGTACGGTACCAGTGAGGCACAAAACAACTGACACAAGCATTTACATACATTACCAGTCCAATTAAACAAGTGAATTCATTAGGAACAAAACAATCAAAACTAGTAAATTGGTTGGTTGTGAATCTAATTACATTACCATACCAGTTCAATCATCCACATTTGTAACACAATTTATTAATCCATTTTGCTGGGGATTTTATCAATTACTAGCTTTTGTCTAACAAATTCATGAACCAACAAGAGATTCAACCCATCACCGGCTGAATTGGGTGGCAATCAATCAATGAGGCAACCCGGTACCACAAAACCCAAGATGAAATTGGGGGAAAGGTGTAAGCTTGAGGCACCAAATTAATCAAATCAAAAGGGTGACCTGAATTGGGGAAAACACAAATGAAAATCCGGTGGGTTATTATTATGCTTATTGGGTGTGATTAACCAGCCAGTCTAAAAGAGAAATTGAAATTGAGATTGAAATTGAGATTGAGATTGAGAGAGTAGGAAATAGGAATTAACCTTGATATGATGATATGAACAGGAATTTAACCTTGAAAGAAAGAAAGAAAGAAAGAGAGAAAGTAAGGAAGGAAGAAAGGGGGAAAATAAAGGGAATCATACATCCCCTGCTGTACTGCAATGTGCAGTTCATGATGTGAACCGTTTGATTGTCTTGAGAGTCGTGCCGGCGCGTATCTCGAGTTGATCCAACGGTTCATATCGTGAACTGCATATTGCAGTAAGTTAGGGGATACGCACTCGAAAATAAAGAAGGGAAAGCTGAGCTGAGCAGCACATCTTATTAAGTTACTCCAACTCCGTTCCGTTACCGTTAGTTTATTCCGTTATCATTTTAGCTCTCCATCAGTACCAGTATCATCACTCACTCGTCTTTTGATAAGGGTTGCCTGGGCTGTTATGTGTTTTCTTAATAGAATGATCCTTTGGGCCAACAATTGGATATTTAGGAGCAGCTGCCTGTCGAATGAATTATAAAGAATAATAGGTAGAGTCCATATCACATTTAAGATGTATTTGTTACATTTTAGGGTGCAACTGTTGTTATATTATGAACAAATTCCATTTAAAACATACCAGTGACATGATTAAACTCGTCCTCATTGGTAATTTCTAGTAATAGGTCCATATGTAAGAGTGTTTCTGCTATGGATCAGTTAAGTAACCTTTCATTTTAAATCGAACGGTTCTTATCAAACATGTCTCTTTAATTGTATCTAAACGGCATATCGCGATAATCCGATTATGAAAAATGATCAACCCATATTTTATCTGATCCATAGCAGAATTACCCTGTAAGACAAACAGACCCAACCCTTCCTCTTCCTGTGGAGGAAATAATTCTGCTATTCTCAGCAATTGGCTAATTAGAGTTATTCCAATTTTCAGATTCAATAATCTTGCATCCATGTTTGTTTTTTTACATGATCTAATACTAATATCTAGTTTATTTGACAAACTTTTGATCTCGCTATATATCTATTACTTATCTAACTTAAATTAAAACATTTCAAAACTATATATTTATGAGCCAGCAATTGTTAATTATATATATATAAACACCTCAAGAATTTTTCCTCATTAATTTCGTCATTTTCCCACAAAATTAAGCATGGCAAGCTTTTGTGGTATCAGGACCTTAATCAGCAGTTGTACTGATCAGGTTGATAAGATGGTCACTAACTCAGTGTGTTGTTTGACGAGGAAAACTCCTACTTTTGTTCAGGTCAGTATAAATTTTGAACGCAATTTTTGTAGTTACTAATTAAATTCTAGTTGTTGTTGTTTTTTTTTTTGAAGAAAGTGACTCCACCAGTTTCATTAAAACTTTTTATTTTGTGCTCATGGGGGATTGAACCCATGACCTCCTGAAAGTCATCCAAGTTAGCTACCACTTGAGCTACTAGGCCATTTGTAACTAGGATTAAATTCTAGTTGTATTTCTGTCCTCTTTGTAGTTTACAATTTTACATCAGAAAGTGTGATAGTTAATTTATGAGGTGCCCTTGTTGCAATTTGAGCCATCTTTTCTGATATTTTTTGAGATAAAGATGATGGTCAAGTCACTCAAATTTAATTGTCTATAAAAGACCACCTCCTACACTCTCGAGAGTGTTACCCCATCTTTTCTGATTTGAAACGTTAAGTTTAAGTCCGGTATGTTTGATTTTACTAAGCGTCTGGCCAGGTTGAACATGAATTTTGTCTTAATTCCAATATGAAAGAAATTGATGGAAGGGCATACCAAAATTGAGTTTTATAGCAACCACCCATAGATATTTGCATATAAAAATTGAGTATTAGAACCTATATATTTATTGTTATTTTTTTTTCATTAATCAATATATAATAGGTTCTGATTTAGTACAGAATAATTCTAAAATTTGATTTATAATATAACAATTTTTTATGTCTTTTCCTACATGCCAAATCTATTATCAGAGTAATAAAATGAATTGTTTTTTTTTTATGTACCAGACGAAATGCCTACTATAATTTTCATTAAATCAAATGAAAAAGAATTGATACAGATTTTTTTTTTTTTTTTTTTTTTTTTTTTTTTTTTTATATGTAGGAAGACATTGACAAGATTTTGACTGAACTTCCAGATGATATGCTGGATGAAATCATTAGGAGATTAGATTCACAGAGAGACTACTTACATTTCATTGCTGTTTGTAGAAGATGGCGTTCCATTGCTCATGATCTGAAATCCCTTTCAGGAAGTAGTAATTAGTAATTACCCTATATTTTTCCATCCCTTGCTCAAAAGTTCATTCCCCATACTACTTCTCCCACCAAATAAAAAAGACCAGGATTTGCAGTATTTATACAGTATTACAAAAAAAAAAAGGTGAAGAAAATCCATTTAGCAAAGGATTTACGTAACAGAATGATACCTGGGAGTTGGCGAGGTTGGTTAGCGATAGTTGATATGGAACATATAAACCCAATTTATCTCTTAAACCCCATTACGAAAGCAAAGATATCGCTTCCACCGGTATCTACTTCTCCATATTGTTATCCATCACTTGAGACGGGAATCAATCTTTCGCAAGATATTAGAAAGATTGTCGTAGTGTGCTCTGATGAAGTTGTTAAGTCGTCCGCCTGAAAAATCGTTATGCTTGAACAAAGCAGGCAAACACTGCGGATATGTCGAATTGGAGACGACGAATGGACCAAAATCACGAGTCCGCTGGTAAAATCTCGTATCTACGATGTCGTAGAATTCAAAGGACTCGTGTACTTTGTTGCCTACTATGGCATGCTTTATTCAGTCGAAACAAACCCTAATACAAAGGTATTACACGTATCGTAATGAAGTGGGTGACCAATACTAACCGGTACTACCTCGTCGAATCATCCAGGGACCTATTGCTGATCGCAAGATTCTTTTCGGATTACGAATCGTCCGGTTACAAAAAGACCATCTTCTTCATAGCTTATATACTACAAGAAGATCACCATGGACACAAAATCTGGCAAGAAGTGGAAAATCTTCACAATCAAGTGTTGTTTGTTGGCCGCAATACAACACTATGCCTAGACTCAAATTCATCCCCCAATTTGCAGGGGAATTGCATATATTTTGCCGATGATTATGGCGAATTTGATTATCCAAGAGCATTTCAGAACATTGCATTGTTGGGGTCTCATGATAATGGGGTCTCCCACATGAATGATAAAAGAATAGAGCACTTCACAAAACGCATCAATGATATGTAGTTTCGTTAATTTGGTTCTCTCCTAATCCAAGGTAGGATCTAAATCCGACCGTTGAAAAAACACCGAAATACTTTGAGATCAGTGCGATAACCGATCCTGACCATTCTACCGGAAAAGCAGTGTCTACTTTTCTTTTGAGAAAAGCAGCAGACTTAGATCCTCCTTAGTAATGCAACATTTTTTGGTATTTAATGGTTTTCTATTTTTAGTTTATTGTTTTGTTTGGTATTTATAAATAGCTTACACTCAATTTGATTTCCACTTTGACATACAATTGTATATTTTCATCTTCAGTTTAGGTTTGTGTTCTACATAGGAGGAGCCATATATTTTTATAGATTTCGGATTTAAATAAGAGGAGGGATTCATTGACAATACTTATCTTGACAATCTTGACAATGGAGATTTTGAAAAATTTGTAAAAATAGTTAAGAATTCTAATAAATAGAAAAAAGTTTATAGAGATATTGTTTAACTTATAGATTGATTATGTTTCAAATTATATTCAATTTAAGTGACGTTTGATAGCTCTTAAAAGCTCGTGAAATTTCAACCGTTAAAAATGTATAAAATTTTGATAAACCATCAAATGATGTTCAAATTGATTGAAATTTGAAACACTACTAATCTATAAGTTAAAGAATACATTCATCAAAGTTTTTTCATTTTTAAGATTTTTTATGAACTATTATAAATTTTTCAAAACCCTCATTGTCAATATTGTCATTGTAAGCATTGTCAATAGATCCCCTCCTCTTTAAATAATCTCAATGACCAATTAACATTATAAATTTGCATATAATAATATTTTTTTTTCAGATGAGCTTCTCACCTCAATCGTCTCCTTTCTTAAACAGCACCGTTGTTTGAAATCTTCTGTTCAAATCTGATCCGATCCGACAATTTTCAGAAAGATAAACTGATTCAATCCGACTTGACCTGAAATCAAATGGCATGCAATCTAATTTAAATCGACATACAATCCAGAAAAAATCGATATTAATATTGATCCGACCCGACTAGACCGATCAGAACCCAAACCCGACCCGCCCGCCCGATTTGCCACCTCTATGAATCAAGGGAAATGGGATCCTATATCTGACAGCCTGTTGTAGCCTATAGGGATGGAATTCGTGCTTATCCTTTGCCTTAAGGTATCTGCCATGAGGCACGTAGATAGTTGGATCACCTCAAGATCCGTGTAGGCGCAAATCTCGAGGCGATCCAACGGTCTACGTGCCTCATGGCACCATACCTTAAGGCAGACGATGTGAAATCGGAGTTTTGAATGGGCTTCTTCTGCCAACTTTTGCCACTTATTCTAACTTCTCTCGCTTTTTTTTTTTTTCTTCTGCACGGCCTAGGAACTTCAGTTCCGTTTGGCAAATCAAGGAATAACACTAGAATAGTGCTATCCGATTAGTAAAAATGGATTAGTGATTGATGGAAGAGCGATATTTTGAACTATTCGGATAGTAAAATTATTGTTTGGCAACATATTAATGTAATTGTTGGACAATAAGTGTAGGTATTCCGCTATTCCATCTATATGGTTGAATAGCGGATTAATCTATCCACATCATTATTCGTTTAGCTATTTTGTGTTTGACACTCACAAAAAATAGAATAGCACACTATTCCGAAATTGACTATTCAAATTGGAATAGCAATACTATAGAATAGTGCTATCTGATTAGTAAAAATGGATTAGTGGTTGTTGGAAGAGTAAAAAGAATAGTGATGTTTAGAGCTATTCGGATAGTGGAAATATTGTTTGGCAAAAGACAATTGGAATAGTATTGTGATAAATATTTTTAGAGCTATTTGAACAGTTATTTTCTGTTCGGCACATGAAATAGCTATTATTTTGCTATTCTATTCCAATTTTTTATTGTCAAACACACCCGGAGGGTTGCCAAACATTATTCCGAATTGGCCTATTCACGTCACTATTCTAGAAGGAGGACAGTCCAAGTTTTGAGATATTTTGCATTTCGGCCAGCCAGAAATTCGGGCAGCCTGTATTTATCAAAACTGCTGGCCAGATTAAATTTTTTTTTTTTTTAAATCA
Organism: Cyperus esculentus; assembly: GCA_030179965.1. Lineage (NCBI taxonomy): Eukaryota > Viridiplantae > Streptophyta > Magnoliopsida > Poales > Cyperaceae > Cyperus > Cyperus esculentus. The sequence goes on along the minus strand of JASGLE010000003.1, from coordinate 2,185,331 downwards.
TTGTCCGTGGTGTATCAATGCGTGGACGAACATTGTCTTTTTCGAAAACAATCTTTTCAAGCCCGTCGATACATTAATTAGTGTATATTTTATGTCAAATTCAACGTTTTTGAGTTTGTCCCAATCTGATTTGTTTAGATAATGATGAATTTTTGACCTGGTAAGCCCAAAAAAAAAAAAAAACTAAAATTCCAACATGATAGATAGTGATACATAATTTAAAGATTGAAGGATACGAGTACTCATGAGTCATGACCCAAACTTTATTTTGTATTTCCTCTTCTCGATCTTTTTATTTAAGGATACATACAACATTTGGGCCGAGTTGTTGATATTTGAACAGTTTTAAGTATTACAAGGCTTACCAAAACTTGTACAATTGATTTCTTAATAATTATGCATGTCTCCAAGTTTTACCGGGTCGATGTCCGGTCCGGTTATGATAACATTGCATCCATATGATGTGAAATTTAAAGTCTAAAAATAGATATTTAGAAGAAAATTTCACATTTACTTTAAAAGGTCAGCGAAGAAACCTTCCTCCCTTTTTAAAAGCGTAACAAGTTCAAACAGAATAAAACGTTAAATCACTTTAAAATAGTGGTGTTTGGTCAGAGTTGTGGCATGGGGGTGCTTAGCAATATAAAACAACACATCAATTAGTCATGGGGGACCAAATTGAAATTACAGATCAAATTACACTGAAAAATGATACATTTTCCATTAATTGGCAAAATCATTTTGGGGGAGGGTGCTTAGCACTCCCGTGTCCACCCCTTCCCTCCGCCCATGTGTTCAATGGTAGTGAACTAAATGGATGGAGTAAAGGAAAGTTGATAAAAGAAGTGAAATATCAGTGATTTAGTTTATAGTATCTCCATAGATACATTAACTTACACATCTTAAAACACTTTCGTTAAATCACTTTAAATCACTTTTACTTCACTTTAAATCACTTTTAATACACTTTAAATCACTTTTATTCATACAATTTAGGAATATTTACCATGCATTACCATTATATATATGGAAAAAATATGTTTGGTTCATACTTTATACCAACAGAATCCCCGTATTAATTTTCCTTTACAAAATGAATAAAGGCCAATTGCTTTATTGAAGAATGTGGCATATTCTGACGGTCTGACAATGTTTTCTTCCCTTCGAAATTTTCGAATAATTCATTGATAAAGATATATATATTCTGCGTGCACCACCGCTAGCAATAGATGCCAAACGCATAAAATTGAAAGGAAAAAAAAAAGAAAGAAAGAATGTGTGGCATATATATATGCATAAGAAACGACCAACATTGTATTTTTAATTTCTTACACCAATTATATTCAGCCACTCGTTGTAAAAACAAGAATAAATATCTATCCGTGAGTGGTCAAATTTTTTAAACAGAACTGATTCCGTCCGGTCAAATAAATTAGAAAGCTTAAATATTATCACTTATTTCAGATTCCAAATGTTATTAGCTTAACCAACTAAGTTATAAACAAATAGAAGAGCAAATAATTTTTCAAAATCCAATTAATCAAGCAATATATAATATTTATGTACAATATATTTTTCCTTCTTTTTAAATAGTGAACAATGAATAAATTGAAGTAACCAAAGAGTCCAAATAATACCTATTCCCATCCAAATTTGTGTTTTCAATATGATCCATACATCGTGTAGAGAATGTCAGGTATACATTTCGAAATGTAACAAATACATCATGAAATGTAATTTATGGACGTTATAGATAGTTTTTCTATGGAGGCTATGTATTACTCGTATATATATATAATTATATAATATATATATATATAATTATATGGACACACTCATTATCAATTCTCTAACCCTCATCTTCCACATACAACTCTCTTCATCTCACAAAAATCACCACAAACAGTTCCATATCCGATGACCGGCGGCACCGAGCTAAGCCGGCAGCTTGAGGCGGTGTTAATGGGACGCGAAACGACGTCCTGGGCACGCCGTATCGGCCTGGCAATGCTAATAGAGCTGCAGCTCCTGATGCCGATCGCAGGGCCGGCTGTCATCGTGTACGCCCTGAACAACGCCTTGTCGATCTCTACGCAGATATTCTCGGGACATCTCGGGAACCTCGAGCTCGCCGCGTCGTCCCTCGGCAACAATGGCATCCAAGTGTTTGCTTATGGTCTCATGGTATGTTTAGTTCCTATTTCTGTGTCTTAAATATTAGAAATAATAATGAACTTGTTTTGATGAACTTTATTTTCCTCTTATTGAATGTAATATGAAATTTTCATAAATAAATTTACTTGTTATGGCTTCACATATATATGTTTTAAAAACTTAAAATCACTTCTTAGTTCTTAGAACAAAATGATTGTTCACTAAGTTGGCACAACCAATTAAATTAAAGTATAGTTGTGTATTTAATTGGATGTTAAAAAAATGACTCAAAAAGGAAGATTTTTTTTTATTTTTTGAAATCCAAAATTTTTTTAATTATGACTCAAAAAGGAAGAATTTTATATGAACATATTGTTGTCTTTACTGGTGTCCTGAACTGCTTCTGAAATCTGAAATCTGAAATCTGAACCACTCCTACTTAGAATTACTTCGGTGTCAGTATCAGTGAGTCACTGTTAAGTGCTTATCCTCTGTCTTAAGGCAATATGCAGCGAAGCACGTGAGCTGTTAGATCATCTCAATAGCGCAACTAGTGCAGCATAGGTCTATAGCGTAGCGTTTAAGGTCCGAAAACGCTATAGCGCGCTATTTAGAATGATTGAATTCAAATAGCTACCAGTAACAAAATGATACTTTTCATTTTTGCAGTTGGGGCATATATAAAATGGAGGAGTAAATAATATTAGTTTCATAATTTTAAACCTGAAAATTACAGTTACAGAAAACCAGATCAGAAACCTTTTAACACAATTAGCTTCACTTTCAATTTATCTCACAAATCTAAATTAATAACCAATAATCCAGTATAGTTAAAAAGAACTGTTCTTTTATGGATTGGCTAAACAACCTTTTATTTAGATCAAGCGGTTATTATCAAACCTTTCTCGTTATTCGTATCTAAAAGACATATCATGACCACCTGACTATAAAAATGAACGGTCCATGCATATTTCATCAAATCCACAGCAGAATTAGCCTGTTAAAAATGCTAATTACAAGTACATTCTTGATGAAGATATTAAACAGAATTTATGAACATTAATACATGCAGCAGAACTGAAACAGTGAAACTGATCAAGTTTGTTCACTATGTGCAACATTGATACTGTAACAACTGCAGTTAGGCATGGGGAGTGCAGTAGAGACCTTATGTGGCCAAGCATATGGTGCACACAAATACGGCATGCTCGGCATCCATCTGCAACGCTCGACGGTTCTTCTGATGGCCACCGGTATCCCCCTTGCGGTACTGTACGCCTTTTCGAAGCCAATTCTTATCATGCTCGGTGAATCGCCTGAGATCGCAAGTGCAGCCGCTGTCTTCGTGTACGGTCTGATACCGCAGATCTTTGCGTATGCTGCCAATTTCCCGATACAGAAGTTCTTACAGGCACAGAGCATTGTGGCCCCAAGCGCGTACATAGCGGCTGCCATGGTGCCGGTGCATTTTCTGTGCAGCTGGATCGTGGTGTACAAGCTCGGCGTGGCTTGTTCGGGGCCTCAATGGTGCTCAGTTTCAGCTGGTTGGTCATTGTGGGTGCTCAATTTTTGTACATTGTCTTGAGCCCGAGATGCTGGCAAACGTGGACCGGGTTCACCTGGCAGGCCTTCTCGGGCCTGCCGGAGTTTCTGAAGCTATCGACGGCGTCTGCCGTTATGCTGTGTCTGGAAGCTTGGTACTTTCAGATTTTGATCCTTATAACTGGACTGCTTGAAGATGCACAGTTGGCCTTGGACTCTCTTACAGTATGGTAAGTAATAATTTTTGTTAGGTCAATTCTTCTATGGATTGGAATAAATATATATACAGTATACACCATTTATTTGTCTGAATTGGATGGTTACGGACTTACGATATATTCCTGAGGCACAAGTAAAGAAAGATGCTTGATCTGTCAGATCTAAATCGCTAGATTATTAAAAATGTCCATAGAAGAACAACTCTGTTTGTTAATGTAGGATCTTGATTCTAATGAAATTTCTGGTTCATAATTAATTAATTACACCTCTGATATATATATGTCATATATGTACTTCTCATGAACTTTATTTTAATTTTAAGAATTATTTGCTCATATAAGTTCTGATTTGATGTCTATTGTTTTGCTTCATTAGCTAGCCAAGTGTATTTATAGTATATATATGTCAAGCCTTTGTATATGAGTTGTTTAAACTTGAAACATTGTCAAATCTCTTTATTAATATATATATATATCTTATGTCTCATTACTATGAGTAATGGTGACAGTTCTTGATTTCTTATGATCCTTGGCTCTATTTATTTGGTACTTATCACATGCAATTTATTAATTGTCTTTAATTGGTTGCTAACAGTTTGACGCTTGCTAATTGGGTGTTCATGATCTCTGTGGGATTCAATGCAGCTGCCAGGTATATATATATCTAATCTTAATATATATTAAACTAAAAATACAATTCTATAATTTAATTAAACCAGGGTAGGTTTTGTTCAATTAAACTAACATTAAATAATAAAACCAATAAATATATTGAATTACGGTGTGATATATGTTGTGTGCTATTTATATAAACAAATACATACCTAACACCAGAAAAAACATTTCAAGCTAGCATTCATTTCCTGCGTTTCGATTCGATACAGCGTGCGAGTTGGCAACGAGCTGGGGGCTGGCCACGCAAAGGCTGCAGAGTTCTCGGTGGTCGTTGTAACGCTGCTCTCGTTTGTGATTGCGGTCACACTGGCACTGATACTCTTGGCTTGTCGCAACTACATCAGCTACATTTTCACCGAAGGCGAGACGGTGGCACGCGCAGTTGCTGATATGAGCCCGTTGCTTGCCACCACTTTGATCCTCAATGGCATCCAACCCGTTTTATCAGGTACTTGTATTCGGTATTCCGGTTTCAGAAAGTTTCAATCCATTTAAACTTACCTTGTTAACAGTTTTGTTGCATATATAATAAAGTAATTAAATGGACAAATGATGAAAAGTTATTTACCAGTATAATTAAATCTATAAATATGCAAATAGATACATCTTCAAACATGGGTTATAGATTTTTTTTTTTTTTGAAGAAAGTGGAATACTCCACCAGTTTTATTGAAACTTTTTTAATTTGTGCCTATGGAGGATTGAACCCATGACCTCTTGGAAGTCATCTTAGTTAGCTACCACTTGAGCTACTAGGCCATTTGTACTGGCAATCTGTACCATCAATTGATCTGCACTTTGTACCAGTAGTGTACCAGTAGTGTACCAGTATAACAAAAGTCTCAACAAAAACCAGTATAACTATGCCAGAATGTTACTCAACAGCAGCAAATTACACATTACTATATGTTAATATAATGTAAATGTACCAGAGCTAGACTATTATGATTAATGAGTGATTCTAGATTCAAAACTCTTTTAGAATTTTGATGTGATCAGGTGTGGCAGTTGGCTGTGGGTGGCAAACTTTTGTGGCATATGTCAATGTGGGGTGCTATTACATTGTGGGAGTTCCTCTTGGCATTCTCTTAGGCTTCAAGTTCAACCTTGGTGCAAAGGTAAAATATCAAATCACACTAACAATAAATGAGGGCCAATTTTGTTATGGATCAGATTATATATGGGCCGTTCATTTTTCATAATCGGATGGTCACAATATTTCTCTTAAATACAGTTTAAGGGGAGATGCTTGATAAGAACCGCTCGATTCAAAATGAAAGGTTGTTTCACCGATTCATAACAAATATCAAATCACACTAATAAATTACACTAACAATATATTAAGGCTAATTTTGTTATGGATCAGATTAAATATATGGGCCATTCATTTTTCATAATCGGATGGTCATAATGTTTCTTTGAAATACAATTAAAGGGAGATGCTTGATAAGAACCGCTCGATTCAAAATGAAAGGTTGTTTCACCGATTCATAACAAATATCAAATCACACTAATAAATTACACTAACAATAAATTAAGGCTAATTTTGTTATGGATCAGATTATATATGGGCCATTCATTTTTCATAATCGGATGGTCACAATATTTCTTTTAAATACAATTAAAGGGAGATGCTTGATAAGAACAATCCGATTCAAAATGAAAGGTTGTTTCACCGATTCATAACAAGTATCAAATCACACTAATAAATTACACTAACAATAAATTAAGGCTAATTTTGTTATGGATCAGATTATATATGGGCCATTCATTTTTCATAATCGGATGGTCACAATATTTCTTTTAAATACAATTGAAAGGAGATGTTTGATAAGAACAACCCGATTCAAAATGAAAGGTTGTTTCACCGATTCATAACAAGTATCAAATCACACTAATAAATTACACTAACAATAAATTCAGGCTAATTTTGTTATGGATCAGATTAAATATGGGCCGTCCATTTCTCATAATCGGAGGGTCACAATATTTCTTTTAAATAAAATTAAAGGGAGATGCATGATAAGAACCGCTCGATTCAAAATGAAATGTTGTTTAGCTGATTCATAGAAGAACAACTCATAAATTAAATATTGTTTTATTGGTGTGATTTGATAGATTTCGGATTGAAAATGTTGATCTTGTATATTTCTATATTTGGATCTTTCAAACTAACTGCAACATTTTTATTGCTAATTAATAACTATACAGGGTATATGGGCTGGTATGCTTGGTGGGACAACAATGCAGACCATAATTTTAATTTGGGTCACTTTCAAAACTGATTGGGATAAAGAGGTACTTATACTTTCCTTTCTTATTTATATCATTTTATTTCCTTACAATAAAGTCATGAAATTACCAACCAACCACCCGGTTTTAATTAACATTTTTTAATATACTGATTATGTAAAACTATCACATTTGTGTAGGTGGAGGAAGCAAGAAAGAGATTAAATAAATGGGAGGATAAAAGGCAACCGCTTCTCTCAAATACTGATGTAGAAATTTAACAAGCCATTGATGATAAAAGTTAACCGCTTCTCTCTTTTGCATTTACATAAACAAACTCTGTATAGGTTTCTGTGCGTGAAGTGGAGGGGTTATGAGAATTTTTTGTCTATGTCTAAAATAAAAAAAAATTCGTGAGATATGCCCAGTCTAATAAGAATCACATGACTATACCTACTTTTTAAACGCCACATTCAGAAAGTCATCTTAGACGCCGGCGTTCGATTTTATATACATTCTGGACTTGAAAAAATTTTGAAAAATTTCCCCCTGAACTCCAGCGTTCAAACGCTGGCGGTCAGACGTCGGCGTTCAGTTCGCAAAATAACGAACAAGAAGCATTTTTATTGCAGTTTTATTGCCTGAACGCCGGCTTTCAGAGGGAGTGTTCGGTAGATTTTTATAAGTTCAGGAAGTTGCATAAATCCGAACGCCGGCGTCTAGGATGACTTTCTAAATATGGCGTTTAGAAAGAAGGTATAGTCGTGTGATTCTTATTAGACCGGACATATCTCGTAAATTCTTTTTTATTTTAGGCATAGACAAAAATTAATTCATGAAACTCAATCCGATGGGTCCCACATCCTGCATACATTTGTCCATTCCATAATGCATGCATGCCCTCAATTTACTTAATTTAAGAATGTCAAAACTTTTTGTGTTTACCTTAAATATATTTTCCTTCACTTTCATTAAAGAAGTTATACATAGTATATATACAATATTTGAAAATTTATAACATAATGTTATCCTGAAATTATCAAAACAAAATGTACAATAAAAATTAGATTTAATTGTTAGAGTATATAAAATGAGAAAATTAATAAAAATGTAGATTGAGTATTTCTAGATTTTGACCCAATAAGGATTGTTTAATTTAGAACAGTTTGAAATTTACACAAATATTTGATGAGCTATCAAACAATTTTCAAATTGAATGAAATTTCAAACACTATCAAAGTATGTCTATTTTTATTTTTTTTTTTTAGATATGATATATATTAATTTAAGTTCTTGATAAAATAACTATTTGGTAAATCTTGCTTTATTTTTGTATGGGAATAAGGGCATTGAATAAATCAAAAGGTAAATATTGCAATGGCATAAAAAAATATATCTGTAATTGCAAACTATTTTGCATAACGTTTTTTCAAATTATAATGTTTAAGTTTTTATGAAATCATAAGAAATTTAATACATTTTCATCCTACTAAATAAATGGGTACCGATGCATATACTCCAGACAGCATTTTTTAAGAAAAGTTGTAAGTTTCTATGGTCCGCATTAGCTTCTTTTCACCTGTGGTCCCCGCCAAAAATATTTTATATTACTTTTCCCTACAGAAATGGAAAGATGGCTCGGTAAAAACGAAAGAGAGAGAAAGCATTAAATACAGTTAGATCGGACGGTCCATACGATGGGTACACAATCAAAAAGTGTATTTATGGGTGTACCCACCCCGCTCCCATCGATGATATGATATCTATTATTATGCTATATCCTTCCTAATAATAAAAGCATATTGGAAAAAATGATATGAAAGGGCTATTCTCACATCTGAGCCGTTGATCATTTTCTTTGATAGATCAGAACCGTTGATGTATGTTAATGTCCGTTGACGTTTTCAGCCCATTAAAATTAAGGCCCATATAAATTATTTCAAATTAAGGCCCATATAAATTATTTCAAATTAAGGCCCATTACATTATTATCTTAAAAGTCTATTATACGAAATAATAATTTCAGCCTAAAGCAAGAAGTGGGCTTTTTACTAGTATCATTCAAACACGATTCTATTGTTATTTGTAACATTGGCAGTTATATTGGTATTTGTATTATATATAGTTTATGACTAGCATATTTATATTTTCTTTTTTATATTATTCCTATTCTTCTTTCTGGCAACATACATATATGTAGAGAAATTGAGGATTGAATAATATGCTGTTGCAATTGAATATTGAATAATTGTGTTGTTGTGTCTGTGATAATGACAAAATAATAATAACACCGAAATAATATGATTCACGATGCATATTTTCCAAGCTGGTTAAAGTCTTAAAGAAGGCAAAATGCAGAGAAAAAAAATAAAAATGGCAAACTGGCAATGAATCTAAAGATTAAATGGGCCGAAAGAGAACATTATCTATACAGTGTACATATATTTACCGTATTATTGGGCATTTTCTCTAATTCCGACATGTACCAGTACCAGTACCCATACTCTTGTACCAAATTGCGTTTCATTTTGATGCCACTTTTGTGAACCAGGAAGGATATGCTATAAATAGGGTTACATTTTGGGTCTTGATTATTGGTCTTGGAGGCTCAGCCCAATATTCTTCCATGCTGACTTTGCTAATATGGGTTTTTAATATAACAATTTGGATATTAAAATTTTGGATTATTTTGTTGTTCAAACAAATAAAACATAGATGAAATGATATATAGATTAAATCTAACGGTTTTGTTTTGAAAAAAATAGTTTTAGATTTTGAGTTATTTGAAATTTAAAAATTGGAGGCAAAAAAACCATGCATTGTATAGAGATATTGTATTTTATGAATGTACATCTAACGTCTTATTGCAAACCATATTTAAAAAGGATAATTTACATCATCCATATGTTTTTATTTTTAAATTCTGTAATTAATAAAATTTTGTATAGAAAATGATGAAAAGCTGATTGAAAAAATGTGTATATATGACATGGAAAATGAAATGCCTGATCTATATAGTTATTTACTAAGTTTAATAATTTATATATTAATGACAATCACAGAGTTAATTAGCAAGACTTATCCAAAATGATGACCTACGGAATTCCTTCCATCCGGTTTAACTCCCCACACACATATATGATCCAACCCGTATATATCCTCCTATCTAGGGGCGTACAACGGGCGGGCGGGTTAATGTTTTTTTTTTATCAAAATTTGAACCCAACCCGATTATAGCGGGTTATAAAATATTGTTACTCAACTCACCCGTAACCTAACCCAATCCGACTACTTTTTTATGTATGGATTTTTGCGGGTTGTACGGATTACGCGGGTTAAACGGGTTATAATTTCGATTAAATTATTAATCATATAATTTATACTTTTTGTATAATATTGAACATGTTAATGGTGATTATAACTTGATGATAATGTATTTTGGATAACTTAAGTAATATAAAGATAATTTAACGTTAAACATAAATTATGAATTATATATAGAGTACTCATTATATGTTTATTCACTAAATTTTATATTAGAAACATATAACGAGCCTATAAAGTTGCAAAAAAATAGTTAGACATAATAAGCATTAACCCAAAACATTATAAAAATTTTATATTGATCTCAAATAAGAACTTAATTCTTAAATTATTGTCTCATTATTTATCTTTTTAATAAATTGTATACCTAAGTTTATATAAAATTATAATTTATAACTAGTTGCGGGCGTGTCCGGGTTAGATGGATTTCTAAATGCTCAATCCGTAACCCAACCCGGCATAACGGGTTAGTCAAAATTACAACCCGACCCAACCTGGTAATACCTCTAACCCGGTAAAAAACGGGTTGGGTCGGGTGGGTCGGCCGGGTTGACAGGTTTTTTGTACACCCCTACTCCTATCCCCAACACAAATAATACATCATTGAATTACAAATACAATTCATGCATGTATAGCATAATTTGTAGAAATACATCATTTTATTACAAATACAATTCTCCAATACTTCTACCAAAAAATTTTCTTTTCAATCTGATGATAATAAATGAATATTACCCATTATGAGATCATCTGTAACTGATAAAATTATCTGTGTGTGAGCTTAGAAACAACGTCCTAATTTGTATACTACCCTCTCTCTCGATTTTTTTTTTATTTTCCTTTAAGTAATAGCTAGCGTTCACCATTTTTAATTATCCACCGGTCCACTGTATTTTCAATGAACGGATATTATTTTTCAGTAAACATTTATATCTTTCCGATCAGTAAATATCATTTTCGAATAAACATGTACACCACATTTTCCAGTAAAACATTTATGCAACTGTTTTATTTTATAGGAGTGGACTTGCTCTTTTCCTTTTTCCTCGAATTAATTAAGAAAGAAAACAAACAATCAATTTAATTTAAGAGTAATACCTAGCGTCTATAGAAAAACTGTCCATAACGTCCATACGTAGAGACGAAGCTACAGAGGGTTTTGGTGGGGCAGTTGATCCCCCTTACATGTCGCAAGTTATATGTGATATAGGTTTATGATAGCACTAATTTACATTGAACAATTTTTTTACACCCCCATATATGATGAAACGTCATGCAATATTTATTGTTGACATGTAAAATATGGAAAACTGTGATTGCTTCTTAATTGGAGCCAATAGAATCTATAAACTAGAAAGAGAGGTAATTCTTCAAGCACCTCAACTATGTCGCATCATCAATATTATAAACCATTGATTTTGTTTAAATCTCTTCATCTACTTTGATCTAATGGTTTATATTTATTCTCTCTCCCCATTAATAAGATGATATGATATGTTTAAGACAAAATTTAATCCTTATAAAAATCCAACATTTATGTGCTATTATTTATAAATTATACATCATCATTATTCACATTAAAAATTTTAAAAATATGTTTAATCTTTTTAAAATAAATATTTTTATTTTATAAGCTTTATTATTATTTTGTTATTATATTTTGGGGCGAAGCCCGAGTTACATCTCTAGTTATAGGAAAAGGCCAATAGGATTATAGCTAATGCTAGCAATAGCCAATGTTATTTCCTTTTTATTAATGAGTAATGACATTCAAGATAATTATTCATAGAAATTTATTATGCTCTAATATAAAAAAAGGTATTAGTTTATCTCCTTGTGAATTGGATATTGAGCACAATACATAGTCATTTACTAAAATAACTAAGAATCAAAATTTAAACCAGAAAATTAGAGGGCGCATGATATATAATAATATATTGGTACATAATTAGGGTGACCACTGACCAATGATCAAATAATGGGGTACTATTAAATTTGACGCATAAGATGGCATTAGAAAGTTGTTCAAGTAGCAACTTTTATATTTGAGTTTATTTATTTAATTTTTATTTTTTCTAATTTTTAAAATTGAATTCAAGAGTATGTAATAAATCTTGGCACACATTACCTAATTGCAGCTAATATTTTTTTTTATAGATATATATTGTTAATTTATAATTAATTTTTGCCCCCCAAGAAATTTATCCTGGCTTCGTCACTGTCCATACGTTACATTTCGAAATGTATCTGTTACATTATGCTACATTCCGTACATACTTACAGATGTATGGACGGTTTTTCAATGAACGCAAAATGTTTCTCTTAATTTAACTTTGTTCTCACTCTTCCATGCTAGCTAGCTAGCTAGCTATACCTTCCACAGTTCCACCGTACTCCCTTGGCAGCCTCCCTCTGTCAAGTTTTTCAAAAAAAAGTTCCACCGTACTCTTAAGCCAACCCTGAACCGCCAAGCCTTCCCTTTTCTCTGCCCCCCTTTAATCCTTTCCCCCCCTCTCTCACGCCCTCCCCCTTCCTCTCCTCTCTATCAATGGCTGCTACTGCCACAACAAACCCCCCAAATCTCCACAAAGAACAAGATGATCAAATGCCTCTCTTCGCCTTCCTCTCCTAACGGCTCTGTTAGTATACAGCCACAGCCGCGGAAGAGTGTTGTCACGACGTCTTCGTCCTCCTCCTCCTCGTCGTCGTCCTCGTCTTCTACTTCCTCCAACTGGCCCTTCCTTCGCTCCCCCGACGCTGTACCTGGTTCTCTCCCTGCGTGCTCCTCTGACATGAGCATGCAGCCGCAGCACCCGTCGGATCCCCATCCGTTGGATGAGAGCGATGCACAGCTTGGCGTGGAGGAATTACTTGTTGGCGGCGGCGGTGAAGGTGAAGGTGGCAGTGGCAGTACTGGTGTCGACGGGTACGACTTCTCGGTCCCGTGGGACTCCGACGAGCTGTTCCTTCTCACATTGGACGAATCCGGTGCATGCAGCGACCAGACATTCAACCTCGACCAGCTGTGTCCGGGTTTTGACGAGACGAACAGCAGCGGCGGCGCGGCGGTCGAAGGGGAGGATCACAAGGAGGAGAGCGACGATCTGGCGAAGTTCTTCCTCGATTGGTTGAAGAACAACAAAGACGCGATCTCTCCAGAGGATCTGCGCTCGATACGCCTCAAGAAATCCACTATAGAGTGCGCGGCTCGCAGGCTCGGGCCCGACCGGCGCGGCCGCATGCAGCTCGTCAAGCTCATTCTTTCATGGGTGCAAAACCACCACCTGCAGAGCAAGAAAGCACGGCTGCAAGAAGCCGGTCTGCCGCATGCAAACTCGTGGTTCAATAACCGGGCACCGGTGTTTAACCAGGCTCCGGTTGACTCTGTGCCGCCAAACCCTAACCCTAACCCTAACCCTAACTTGGACTTCGACACGAGCCAGGCCGCGAACGGGTGCAATCCATGGCTTCCGACGTCATCCGATCCTTACAGTTTCCAGCAGAGTTGCACTGGCAACAGTCCGGTAGTCAACGGGCAACTCTATTCCCCGGTTTCCGATTTGCATGCAACCGATCCTGCCATGTCATGGGATCAGAGCTACAACCCGGCATTTGCCGGGTACCCCTTGACCTATCCAGCCGGGCTACAGGCAGCACAATTCGGCGCGGCGCCGATCGGCCCTCCGTGTCACCAAGGTCAGAGCATGCCGAACATGGCATCGGCAACAAAAGAGGCGAGAAGGAAAAGAATGGCGAGGCAGAGGCGGCTAATGTCGGTCCAACAAAGCCGTGTGTCGGGGCAGGGTGACACCCCGATCAGGCAAGGGAATGGCGGTGACAGGAACTGGGCTTTTTGGTTGTCGTTGGCTGTATGTCAAGCCTTTATATGAGTTGTTGAAACACTGTCATAAATTTTGTTAATAGATATATCTTATGTCTCATTACTCATAATAGTGAATTCACATCAGCTGCCATAGTTTTCTATGGCACCGTTTTTTTGGCTCTATGCACATGGGACCCACAATAAAACAACATCCCCCTATTTCTAAAATCTGGACCGTTTAGATTGATCCAACAGTCCATTTTAACTATGGCACAATCCTGCCATGGTTTTTTATGGCAGCAGATGGGACCATAATAGTGATAGTTCTTAATTTCTTCTTATCCTTGCCTCTATTTATTTGTTTTTTTGGTACTTATCACATGCAATTTATTAATTGTCTTCAATTGGGTTGGTAACAGTTTGACGCTTGCTAATTGGGTGTTCATGATCTCTGTGGGATTCGATGCAGCTGCCAGGTATATATATATATATATCTAATCTTAATATGTATTAAACTAAAAATACAATTCTATAATTTAATTAAACCAGGGTAGGTTTTGTTCAATTAAACTAACATTAAATAATAAAACCAATAAATAGATTGAATTATGGTGTGATATATGTTGTGTGCTATTTATATAAACAAATACATATATAACATCAGAAAAAACATTTCAAGCTAGCATTCATTTCCTGCGTTTCGATTCGATACAGCGTGCGAGTCGGCAACGAGCTGGGGGCTGGCCACAACAAGGCTGCAGAGTTCTCGGTGGTCGTTGTAATGCTGCTCTCGTTTGTGATTGCGGTCACACTGGCACTGATACTCTTGGCTTGTCACAACTACATCAGCTACATTTTCACCGAAGGCGAGACGGTGGCACGCGCAGTTGCTGATATGAGCCCGTTGCTTGCCACCACTTTGATCCTTAACGGCATCCAACCCGTTTTATCAGGTACTTGTATTCGGTATTCCGGTTTCAGAAAAATTTCAATCCATTTAAACTTACCTTGTTAACAGTTTTGTTGTACATATAATAAAGTAATTAAATGGACAAATTCTGAGAATTATTTACCAGTATAAATATATGAATATGCATATAGATACTTGCTCAAAAATGGGTTATAGATTATACTGGCAATCCGTACCAGCAATTGATCTGCACTTTGTACCAGTAGTGTACCAGAACAAAGTCTCAAATCTCAATGAAAACCAGTATAAATATGCCAGAATGTTACTCAACAAACCACACATTACTGAAGTGATTAATGAATTAAAAGTGATTATAGATTCAATTAAAACTCTTTAAGAATTTTGATGTGATCAGGTGTGGCTGTTGGCTGTGGGTGGCAAACTTTTGTGGCATATGTCAACGTGGGGTGCTATTACATTGTTGGAGTTCCTCTTGGCATTCTTCTAGGCTTCAAGTTTGCTATTACCTTGGTGCAAAGGTAAAACATCAAATATCAAATCACACTCACAATAAATTAAGGCTAATTTTGTTATGGATCAGATTCATTTTTCATAATCAAATGATCACAATTCTTTTAAATACAATTAAAGGAGATGCTTGATAAGAACCGCTCGATTCAAAATGAAAGGTTGTTTAGCCGATTCATAGAAGAACAACTCATAGATTAAATATTGTTTTATTGGTGTGATTTGATGGATCTAGGATTGAAAATGTTGATCTTGTATCTTTTTTGTTTGGATCTTTCAAACTAACTATTACTATTGCAAATTAATTAATAACTATATACAGGGTATATGGGCTGGTATGCTTGGTGGGACAACAATGCAGACCAAAATTTTAATTTGGGTCACTTTCAAAACTGATTGGGATAAAGAGGTACTTATACTTTCCTTTTCTAATTATTTCATTTTATTTCCTTACAATAAAGTCATGAAATTACCAACCATCAACAATTTTGAACTATTATTAGTTATTACTGATTTTGTGAAACTATCACATTTATATAGGTGGAGGAAGCAAGAAAGAGATCAAATAAATGGGAGGATAAAAGGCAACCACTTCTGTCAAATACTGATGTAGAAACAAGCCAATGATGATATCCATTTTTATGCTATATCATTCAAACAAAATCTGTTGTTATTTGTAAACATTGGCGGTTATATATAT
This sequence comes from Cyperus esculentus, assembly GCA_030179965.1. Classification (NCBI taxonomy): domain Eukaryota; kingdom Viridiplantae; phylum Streptophyta; class Magnoliopsida; order Poales; family Cyperaceae; genus Cyperus; species Cyperus esculentus. Next base: position 2,169,225 of record JASGLE010000003.1, on the reverse strand, counting down.
GATGTATTGTATTATATATAATTCATGACTAGCATTTTTGTATTTTTATTTATTGTATTACTACTCTTCTTTCTGGCAACATACATATATATATGTGTAGAGAAATTAAGGATTGAATGATATGGTATTGACATTGAATTGAATATTGAATAAATGTGTCGTTGTCTGATAATTACAAAATAATAGAGAGAAATAGTGGCCATAAATCTAAAGATTCAAATGGGTCGAAAGAGTCAACATTGTATATAAAATGTACATATATTTACCGGTATTATTGGGCTTTGTTTTCTCTAATTCCGGCATGTACCAGTACCTGTATTTGTACCAAAGTGCCTTTCATTTTGATTCCACTTTTGTGAACCAGGATATGCTATAAATAGGGTCACATTACATTTTGGGTCTTGGAGGCTCAGCCGACATTCTTCCGTTCTGACTTTGCCAATATGGGTTTTATTTTAACAATTTGGACATGAAAATTGTGGATTACTTTGTTGTCCAAACATATACAAGACTGCTTGCAGCTAGCTGGATTTTCTTGCTTGGGCAACTTTTGTTTACAGCTATTTTTTAATAGGGATCCAATTACCACAAAAATTGGTACCCTAGATAACCACAAGATTATTTATATATAATTTGACAAATCTAAACCGTTAGATGTATTCTAAATCATCTCAATAACATATACACAAAAAATTATAAAAATTTACCGTCATTTCAATAGCCATCGAGCAAAAAGAAAAAATCATAAAATTTAAACCGTTGATTTTTGTTAATACTTGATGCACATGTAAATAAAATCAAAATGTTATGATCTTTTGTATCCTCATAAAACATGATATATACAAAATATTTCATCAATTAGTTTTATTTTTTTAAGTGTTTAAAAAATATTTATTTGAGATTTCATTTTGTGGTTATGATGAGGCACCAATTTTTGTGGTTATTTGACCTCTTTTTAATATCCTTGCTCCTAATAAAAGATATTAAATTTTTGATATGAAAGTTCTATCTTCTCCATAGAATTAATTCTCAGCCGTTGATTATTTACTTAGATCGATTAGCATTGTTGACAGGGGCGGAACCAAGGACAGTGCCCGGTCGTGCCCCCTCACTATACACTCATTATTCATACCATGGCCTGCCCCCTCTATACAATTCATATCATGGTCCAATACATACATACATTCATACCAGCGCCGTGCCCAGCACAAATTTATTTACTAGCGCCCTAGCCCATATTTATTTCTAAGTGAGGCTATTGTACTATTAATAATACAAATTGCTCCATACTTTTGACTGTATCTCCAATTTCAAAATATTAATAGTCAATCCAAACTGTTCATTATGATCTTTATATCCAACTTATATAACTTGCAAACCAAATTTTAAAATTTTAAAATTTTTAGTAACTTTTTACTATTTTTAAGATATTTTCAAAAGTCACTTGATTAAAACATTATGAGCCATTTAAATATGTAACATTTTAAAATATCTAAAAAAAATACTAAACATGTTCCAAAAAATATAAAATTTGGTTTACAAGTAAAATTGTATATGAAAACCATAATGAACGGTTTGGATCGACAATTAATATTTTGAAATTAGAGATATGAGTCAATAGTATGGATCAATCTGTACTATTAATAGTATAATAGCCTTACTCTTTATTTCTTATTGCCCAGGAAATTTTCCGACCCCTCCCCAAATTTATTTCCTAAAGCTCAGTCAAGTCTGTATATATGTTATCTAATAAAAAGTTCCAATCAACTACAATGATTGTATATGTATCTATTATTAAATTGTTTCTTAAATTTCCTTTAATGTAGGTGGTTTTGATGTTTTTTGGCTCCATGTCTTGAACTCATCGATTACTTATTTTGTTGTTTAAATATATAGTTGGCTTTTCATGTTATAGTTTTTATTTTTTGGGAATACTTAATCTATTAATTGAATATGCATATTTTTGGAAATTTGGATATTATCACAATTATATAAAATTTCTTTATCATTTGATCTTTATACATAATTGATTTGACATTCTAGAAAATTATATAGAGACTATGGTATCGGGCTTCTCGGCACCCCCTTCAAATCATTCATGGTTCCGCCACTGATTGTTGATGTACGTTAATGTCTCGGTCCATTAAAATTTAAGGCCCATATCAGTTTCCTCACAAAGGCATATGAGCTCTTGGCCCATTACCTACATGGAATGTGTCAGTAACTAAATTTTTTTCTTTTTAGACCCGATACACTTTTTTGACTAATAATGTACTATACTCTTTTTGAATAAGTTTGACCTTTTTCTTTCTATTATATATTATCTTAAAAATTTATTATAAGAAATAATAATTTCAGTTCAGAGCACGCGTGGGCTCTTTACTACTAAATATTAATATTCCTTGCTTATCTTTACGTCATTACTATATACTAGATTCCGATATCATCTTGTATGATGTTTTGTTTATTTTGGCTTGACTTATATTTGCCTTGTTAGCTAGTAAATCTAGTTGCAAATGAGAACACACCAAAGTTAATAAGAAAAATAAATGCACCGATTTTAGACTAGCTTTACTTCCCTAGATTTCTATAATTTGATGACTTTAGGCGTCGCAAGCATGCTACCTTAGAAAAATTAATTTATGACTTTGGAAATTTCAAAATAATATTATATTGAAAGTTTGACAACCTATATATTCTGGGACCAGTTTGGCTATTACATATAGAGGAGGGATCTATTGACAATCCTTAACTTGATAATCTTGACAATTTGATATTTCAAAAATTTGTAAAAAATCATATAAATTCTCAAAAATAGAAAAAAGTTCACGGAATTATTTCTTGACTTGTAGATTGATTATGTTTCCAATTATATTCAATTTAAGTTATAATTCATAGCCCTTCAAAGATCCGTTAAATTACAACCGTTAAAAAATACACAAAATTTTGATAAGCCATCAAACAATGTTCAAATTGATTGAAATTTGGAATACTATCGATCTACAAGTTAACTAATGCATCCATAAGTCTTTTTTCAATTTTAAGATTTTTTATGAATTTTTATAAATTTTTAAAAATGTTTTATTGTTAAGATTGTCAAAGTTAGTATTGTCAAGGGATCTCTCCTCTTACATATATGCCATGAAGTTGAAATAAATATATTTATTTATGGAAAACTAACAAAATTAAATCTATCATTGCTTTTGAACTTAACACATACATTTTAAAATTAAATACAAACTGCCATGCGATCTGTTGACGTAATATTATTTAATTTGTTAAATCAAAATGCATGCATGTGTTCATAAGAAATCTTACTAGCTCTTTTATCATAAAGATTATATATATATATATATATAATTTAATTATATATAGAAAAGCACCTCAAGGTCATGATGCATGCTGTATATATATAACTGGCAAAATGGATAATAAATAAGAGGAGGGATCCATTGACAATGCTTATAATGACAACTTTGACAATGAGGATTTTGAAAAATTTATAATAATTCATAAAAAATCTTAAAAATGAAAAAACTTTTATGGATGCATTGTTTAACTTATAGATTAATAGTTTTTTAAATTTCAATCAATTTGAACATCGTTTGGTGGTTAATCAAAATTTTATACGTTTTTTAACGGTTAAAATTTAACGAGCTTTAAAGAGCTATCAAAACATCACTTTAATTGAATATAATTTGAAACATAATAAATCTATAAGTTAAATAATATCTCTATAAACTTTTTTCTATTTGTCAGAATTTTTAACTATTTTTACAAATTTTTCAAAATCCTCATTGTCAAGATTGTCAAGATAAGCATTGTTAATGGATCCCTCCTCAATAAATAAACCAAACAAACAAACGTTAACTTAAATTAATTTGTTGGCTGCCTTTTCCATAGCTTTGAAAGGTAACTGTGGGCCCTGTATAATCCCCAAAAAAGACTGCCAGACTGGCAAACAGACTAAACAAACATAGTCAGATAAATTTGAAAAAAAAAAGTAACAAATAACAAACAAAACAACAAAAACAAAAAGAAATAAAGAAATTAAAGGTAAAGGTGGCGATGCAATCAGCACACGTGTCGGAGGGGAGCCTCTGTGGAGGCAGGAGGCATTCAACACGTGGTAAACATGCAGGAACTGTAGCAAGCATGCTAGCATGACATATGCATTGAAGAAATTGAAGAGCTTTTTTTCTTGAGAAAAGAAAACCCCATTCCTTCCTGACTGACTCCTGTGCATTGCAATCCTTTAATTGTTAAGTTACGAGTACTTGGGCACTGCACTACTGCATTAGTCTGCATTTCCTGAATTCTATGTTCAGTAAGACCTACTGTCGATTCTATAAAAGTAACAAATAGTATGATAAATAAACTTTTATATGGACCAGATGTATAACAGTTCTAATCACAGTGTAACTTCTTCTATGAACCGTCCATTGATCAATTATGAACACATGAAGTTTCTGATTACTGATTATTGTTTGAGCAGCTGATACAATTCCTGTTTAATTAGTCGGTAGTGTTCACCTTTCTTAATTACTTATGATTACTGTATGAACAAATATTATTTTTTATAAACATTGTTATATCTTTTCTATTAACATATATTATCTTCTAGTGAACAGATATATATATTACGATTTTTTGTAAACATTTATATAACTGTACTAAGCATATGGGTGTATGTGGTATATCAAAACTGTGAGATGAGGTAGATTGGTGATCTAGAGTGGATTTTACATGTTTCTCGTTCCTGTTTTACCCCGATTTTTGTTGGAGTTACTGACCTTGTGTAATCGGTTATGTAATGTTTGATTGTTGGAGTGAATTTTGAGTTTTGACCGTCCGATCAACTGCATGCATATATGTTAACTTCTTCTGCCATGATCTGCATGATAAGAACATATATATAGGTCTAAGATCTATCAGAAATAAGTTTGTTTGAGCATTATTAATTAGAGGTAATTAATGTTTTGCTTGTAAGATAAAAGTTTTCCCAGCTAGTATGAAGATCTTGTTTTGTTTTTCTTTTCTTAAATAAGGGCTCGCCTTTCGATCTTTTTTATGTTATTTTGTTTTTTTCTTAAAATAAGGGCTCGCTTTGAATATTACAATTTTGTAACTCAACCGGCATATTTGTGTTAGTGTTATCATGTACTATTGGGTGATCATGCATGATCTTTTTTTTAGAATAAATAGATACATGCATCTTAAAACTTGATCATAGCTAGAAATAATGAAATATACATTTGACTAAAAGTTTTTTTTTTTTTTTTTATAATATCTTCCATAATCTCTTTAAATAGAAGTATCGTTGTTAGTATATGATTAAGCTTACATGAAAATCATTTTTTACGGCAAACATTATGTATATACTGCATGCATGCATGCCAACAAATTAAATTTCATCTTGCTGACATTAATTGTAGTCATCCTGCAGCCAATTAATTTTAGATTCAAAATTATAATGCTTGAAAAACCAGGAACAGAAATTAATTAAAGTACACCTTTCAAGAGGTGCTAATTAATTCAAGATGTAGACATATACAATCAAATGTAGTTTAGAGCAAGATATACATAAATATGGAATAAATATGGAGTATTTAAATATGGAATAATATGGAGTAATACTCGTGTTCATAGAAAAACTGTCTATAGCGTCCGTATGTTACATTTCGGATTGTATCTGTTACATTTTATGATGTATTTGTTACATTCTTTGTATGTCTATGGACGTATGGACAACTTCTCAATGGACGCAACATGTTTCTCATAAATATAAGGCATGCACATATGTTAACTGATGAAAATAACAATCACCGTGATGATTAATTAATACACACAAACAAATACAAGCAGTGATTAATTAAGGTTTCAGCTAATTAAACACATGCACACACACAGTACACAAACTTGCAAAGTTGCCATCTCTCTATTCTTCAGTTAAACAGAGCAGTACATGCACACACCATATATAATGTTCATCTATACATGGAGCAATTAATTAGTTAACACTTGATGACAGTCTTAACCTTATTAGACAGGTTCAGGGAAAATGAGGCACTACTATCTTCCCTGCTTCTCTCCGAACTTGTACGTTTCAATTCCTCGACCTTGGTATGAATTCTTCCTTTCTCCGGCGACGGCTTCACCTTCACTCCCCTGATCATCTGTGTAATGCATATATATAGTGCATTTAGATTTAAAATGTCATGCCGGAGCATGGATCAAGAAAGTGCAAATTGGCTTAATTTCATGCACAAGCAAATAATTAAGACACAATACCATGTAACATCGATTACTAACATGGGCGTCGGAACGCACGATGCAAAATATGCATACATTTGTCAAATAATTTTTTTTAAAAAAAAGAGAACCCAATTTAGTTGAGATTAACCCCAATTAATCCACATTATAAGTTGGTAATTAAACTTGCATAAAAAGGGACATGCGAAAGATCATGAACCGATCGATGCATGCTAGCCAGTAGTTGATACATTTAAATGGCAAAAAAAAAAAAGAAAAAAAGGAAATGCAGTCATTACATATTTGCCGGATTTCACATCAGAGTAGATCACTATGAAATCGCCTTCCTCCAGTCTATTTGAACGAACGAAATCCCCTGCGAACATGTTTTCTTTAATTAGTTGATTTGTTGGCAATCTAAAAATGCAAATAAGAGAGATCGCCGCACGCTCAAATAGCAACACTTCGAGCTCGTACTAATTGAATCTTACCGGTGTTCTCTAACAGATACATCCTGCTCTTGTTGTTTGGCCAGAACCTGCAGTCAGTTATAATTTTTTTACTTAGTAGGATTTAGGAAACAAAAATTTTAAGTCACTGTTTTTGTTGCTTAAAAAGGTTCTTTTTCTCTCCTCTTCATCCATCTTTAATTTCTATTTATTCATGTTACAACCAAAAGTAATATATATACTACAACAAACTTTAATTTGAATATTATATAATTAATAACTATATAATGTGCTAAGAAATTCCATCCTGGCCCTTGTTCGACACAATGTATACAAGTACATCACTCCATGGGTACCAAATGCATGCTATCTAAATATTTAAAGAAAGTTCTCTCCAAAATAATTTGAAATGGATTCAACAGAACTTCCAACAGTCAAAATGAGAACTTATAATCAATTTCATTTTGTTAAAATCACTGATTAACGCTCCTGTAATCAATTTATTATTCACAACAATGAAAATTGTATAGTTGAAACTAGATGAAAAAAATAACTAAATTAAAATAGATAGGTTTTGCATTTGACCTGTAACGCATGTTCCAAACACGGGAAGTAGCAATATCTTCCATAGGGATGGTGATGCCATCTCTCGAGTCCAGTTCCGGTAAATGAATTTCAGCCTCCTTCTGTTTCAGAATTCAGAGAACAAAACCCTCATAATACTCTGATTTTCATTGCTTAACTTCAATCATAAAAAATAAAAAAGAAATAAAGCATTCAATTAATCAACTTAATCACCTTGGGTAGCACGATCCGTCCGAGGCTGCCAACATCACTTTGTTTCAACACTTTTTGGAGAAGAAACCTTAGATTTCTTTCATAAGACTTGAAACCCTGTTACCATGCATTTTAAAATTTCAACTTGTTAATTACTTTGAAGAAATTGAGAAATGACGATGGAAAAAAATAGAGAGAATATGCTCAAATAAGAATATATAAAAAAAAAAATGAATTTAGTATCACACAATTTTAAGATTGTGATTTTATATATATGTCCACTTGGACCATGCTAGACAAAGACATATCAAGGGACCATACTAATTAAAAGCATGTTGCTAGACAATGACTAGATAATGATGGGCTCAAATCAAATTTGTTCCATTGATGTATAATTAATTAATTACAAATTAAACATATTTTCTCATGCCAAATAAAGCATATGACCCACTAGTACCTTAGAAGTACATAATAATATGTAGGGAACAATCATGGAATGATGGAAGCATGCACCCACATCAACTGACCACATCCTAGGATGCACTGGTAAGATGTGTGGGGAATTAAGAGACACAAACACTACTACTTGACTAAAAAAAATTCCAACTAGCTAGGATGCATTGTGGGGTGTCTATTAGCATTTAAACAAAAACTTAATTAAAAACCAAATAAAATTTTTTGATCATTGAAAATTAATTAATTAAAACAGTTTATAGAATGATTATGCTTCCTACAAATAATTATAAAATATATATAAATGACTAGCTACCATATATATGACCCTTTGGTTTTAAAATGAGATTAACTATCATTTAAAATGTACAAAAATAAAATAAAAAATGTTAAAGAATGATTCATCCTACATGTCAAGCACAAAAACTAACTTATTATACAGGCCATTTTATTTTAAAATGACATCTGTAATATGAAATATGAATACATATCCCTAAATTAAATTAACAAACTCTATAAACTACATTTTTAGTAAGTTCAAAACAAATTTAGCTCTTAAAAATTTGTACTATATATATACATGACTAATTCCTTTTTCCTTGTATATAAGCTTTATGATAATTAATTGTAGGGTAGACAATTAGTCAGATCCGGAACGAGAAATGTGCGTGCAAGCACCTGCCGTTTCTCCGAAGCAGAACCGCCTTGCCGCAAAAACCCGCGCTCATGTTGACCGGACCCGAACATGGATCCGGTGGGCAGTAAATTCAGATCCACCATTCCGTTCCCTTGATGTGTGTTCACAGCCAACGATGACCAAAAGGCCCAGCTGTTCCTGTCACCGCCATTCCCTTGCCCGATCGGGTTGTCACCCTGCCCCGACACACGGCTTTGTTGGACCGACATTAGCCGCCTCTGCCTCGCCATTCTCTTCCTTCTCGCTTCTTTTGTTGCCGACGCCATGTTCGGCATGCTCTGACCTTGGTGGTACAGAGGGCCGATCGGCGCCGCACCAAATTGCGCTGCTTGCAATCCAGCTTGATAGGTCAAGGGGTACCCGGCAAACGCCGGGTTGTAGTTCTGATCCCATGACATGCTAGGATCGGTTGCATGCAAATCGGAAACTGGCAAATAGAGCTGCCCGTTGACTACCGGACTGTTGCCGGTGCAACTCTGCTGGAAATTGTAAAGATCGGATGTCGGAAGCCACGGGTTGCACCCGTTCGCGGCATGGCTCGTGTCGAAGTCCAAGTTAGGGTTAGGGTTAGGGTTAGGGTTTGGCACCACAGAGTCAACCGGAGCCTGGTTAAACACCGGTGCCCGGTTATTGAACCACGAGTTTGCATGTGGCAGCTGACCGGCTTCTTGCAGCCGCGCTTTCTTCCTCTGCAGGTGGTGGTTCTGCACCCATGAAAGAATGAGCTTGACCAGCTGCATGCGGCCGCGCCGGTCGGGCCCGAGCCTGCGAGCTGCGCACTCTATAGTAGATTTCTTGAGGCGTATCGAGCGCAGATCCTCCGGCGAGATCGCGTCTTTGTTGTTCTTCAACCACTCGAGGAAGAACTTCGCGAGATCGTCGCTCTCCTCCTTGTGATCCTCCCCTTCAGCCGCCGCGCCGCCGCTGCTGTTCGTCTCTTCAAAACCCGGACACAGCTGGTCGAGGTTAAATGTCTGGTCGCTGCTGCATGCGCCGGATTCATCCAATGTGAGAGGGAACAGCTCGTCGGAGTCCCACGGGACCGAGAAATCATACCCTTCGACACCGGTACAGCCGCTGCCACCTTCACCTCCACCTCCACCGCCGCCAACAAGTAACTCCTCCACGCCAAGCTGTGCATCGCTCTCATCCAACGGACAGGGATCCGAAGGGTGCTTCGGTTGCATGCTCATGTCAGAGGAGCACGCAGGGAGAGACCCCGGCATGGCGTCGGGGGAGTGAAGGAAGGGCCAGTTGGAGGAAGTAGAAGATGACGAGGATGACGATGAGGAGGAAGACGACGAAGACGTCGTCGTGACGACACTCTTCCGCGGCTGTATGGTAGCAGAGCCGTTAGGAGAAGAAGAAGAGAGGCATTTGAAGTCGGGGAGGGACGGGAATGCCTCGACGTCGACGTCGGAGAAGATCAGGTCCTCGCCGTCGAATACAAATCCGACGACGGGGGGAGGAGGATCCTGTGCATCTAGCAGCAGGTGTTCATCATCATGAGGGTGGTGGTGATCTTGGTGAATCTCATGATCAGGTAATTGGTTTGGGATAAGTGTTGGAGATGGAGTAGGAGTAGGAGTAGGAGGAGTCTTCTCTCTTCTGGCAGTAGTAGCAGCCATTGCGAGAGAGGAGAGAAAAGTGAGGATGGATGAGAGAGAGAGTGAATGCAGGGAGGGGCAGAGAAAAGTGAGGCTTGGTGGTTCAGGGTTGGCTTAAAATTGCGGTGGAACTGTGGAAGGTAGCATTTAGCTAGCAAGAGTGAGAAGAAAGTTAATTGATTAATGATCTCAAAAAAAGAAAAAAAAAGTTAATTGATTAATTAATTGTTTGTTTTGTAAATTCGGAAAGAGATATCTGCATAGAGAGAGAGTAGTATACAAAATACAACTATACAACTATACTATTTAATGTTTAAAATACAACTATACAAAACAAAAAAATTATTTTATTTTCGTTTCGTTTAACTGTAGTGTTTTACTGTCAAAATGGAGAAGATCATTTCATTAATCATTTCGTTTTGTTAAACGAGATAACGTGAAATAGTCTTCCGTTCCGTCGACAGAATACATGCATGAATTGTAATTAATTGATTGATGTATTTGTGTTGAGGATAGGATATATGGACAATGATACCATGCCACAAACAATGCTCCCACAACCTTATGATGAGGTGGCATATGGGTGGGGATGATCATTTTTGTAAAATTTTGTAGGGTGGAGGTATATTTTTGTAAGATTGTGAGGGTCATTTTAATAAAAAATTTTCACGGTAGAGTAATTTTGTAAATTTTCTTAGAAATAAATGATATTTCAATAAAATTTTCTAAAAAGAGGGATATTTTTGTAAATTTTTTCCAAGTGTATTGGAGTGTTTTGGGGGCATTGTTTGTGGCAAGTTATATTTATCCTTAATATATGCCGGGTTGGATTAAACGCATATATATGTGTGTGGGGAGTTAAAAAGGCTGGAATTTCATAGGTCATCATTTTGGATAAGTATTGCTAATTAACTCTTGTGATTGTAATTATTAGATAAATTAAAATTAGAATATATGACTATATATATAGATCAGGCTCTTCATTTCCATGTCAAATACATTTTGTAAATCAGCTTTTCATCATGCAAATATATATACATTAATTGTATGTATTATTAATTAAATAATTTTAAAATAAAAACAAATCGATGTAAAATTTTCTTTTAAAAATGATTTGCAATAAGATCCATAAAATACAATGTTTCTATATATGCAATGCATGCATGGTTACATGCATCCTTATATATATATATATAAGCTTTCCATAAGATTATGTAATCAATTAATTTACATATGTGTATCTCTCTCCAATTAATTGAATTAATTAATCGCGCGTGGTAGAACATTGTAATTAACAAGAATTGTATACATGCCCGTTAACTAATACATTTTGACGATTACCTAGAAATCAGTCCTATAAATCCTAATTATAAATGTAGTCATTGCATTATTTAGGCATATAAAAAGCTAGTACTGTACAATAGCTAATCAGTTTCATATATATGTATTTTCAGCGATTAATTGCATGAAATTATATTTTCTTTTGTTTTTTTTTCTTGTACAAATTCGGTACCGACCGATGAAGTTGGCAGTTCGATCCAACGGCCCATTGGAATTGACCCGTTGATATATATACAAGACCCGTTGTAGCATCCGTGGATGATATATGTACGAATCGCTCGTATATATATGCATGATGCATTGTATTTGTACTAGTAAAGAGGCCACACGTTGTTTTGAGTTGAAATTGTTATTTTTTATAATACATTTTTAAGATAATATGTAATAGGCCTTATAATGAGGAAATTGATATTCGCCTTAAATTTTAATGGGCCGAGACATTGTTAATGAGCATTAACGTAAATCAACGGTTCTGATTATCTAAGAAAATGATCAACGGCTCAGGTTTCTTATTTGGGGAAGATAGCCCTTTCATATCAATTTTTTTTCCAATATGCTTTTTTTTATATAATAGTAAGGATATATCTAATTAATTCCTAATGGTTAAGTTTGTTGTTTTCATTTTATTACACACACTGAAAACTGAATGGTTGAAACCGTTCAAATTCAAGTAATAACAAATTCCTTCAAAGCACTTCATCTGGAAAACGGTGTGATTAATTAATTGCAACGACGACCATTTCAGGTCCATTTGTCATGTTCTTCGCATCATCGATCAATATATATATCCCCCCCAAAAGATAAATGTTTCATTACTTGTTTATATATAAATTTAAAAGTTGATAAATCTTATGTTTTAATAATTTCTGATACCAATCTCTTTATGTGTTGGTTGATTTGGTTTTAAATCGATATAATTTTTTATACCAAACTTGCAAAATGAAGTCAAAACTATTACTCGTGCACACAAAGATTTAATTAATTAATTTGGACAAACAATGTCTAATCATGTTTTAGTTAGAGGATATATATATGACAAAATGAGTGAGTCATTTCTGTGTTGTTTGAAATGAAAATCCAACGGCCTTATACCACGATGCGACAAATATGACATAATTTTGTATATATCCGGTTACTATGTGGCTAACAGACAAAAGAAGAATGCAAAATAGTGTCAGCTATATATATAATGGAAAACAAAGAAATTGATTTCTACTAGTTAGTTTGAGATTGTAGATTTGGAATTTTAGTGTTTGTTTTTTAGTTTAAATATTTTAAGTTGAATGTTTTCTACACCTGTTTTCGTCTAAAATAAAAAGGTAAGAAGAATATATAGTTGAACAATATAGTGTAAATCTATCACAAAGAAAAGTGATGATGTAAATTGTATTCACTTTTTTTTTTTAAATACAATATAATATGGAGTAAACTTTAATGCATCTATGTTTGGAGAAAATTCCCCTGAACTTTATTCTACAGCATGCCTTTCTTTTTTTTCTGAATTTACACAACTATTAAAGCACATTTTTTCAGTTTTGTTTGGATTTTGAGTTGCAACACTTTATAAGAAATTGATGTCACGGTTGGACATCATAGGTTTAATAGTTCAGTTCACATCTACAATCACATGATGAACCGTAGAAAATATCATTTTTTATTTTGAGTGGCTCAATTTGTACAATATCGGTGTTGAAATCTTTATTAAGTAAATTATATGCTTGCTACACATAAAGTTACATGAATGATACATACATAATGCTCTACTTTATGGATAGATATTCTTTCTTTCACGTGGCCGAGAGTCACTTTTACAGTGTTGTCTTGGTGCGATTTTATGTGTCATACTACATATATACTACGTGTTGCTTATCTTAATACTATTACAAATTTGATAGCAACATGACTTGTTATATCAAGGCTTAGACAAATAAGGCCACTCAAATAGATAATGTTAACCTCCTCATAACAATTTCAGAATTATGTTTGAAAAATCAATGTCAAAAAATAATTAACACATCAAATTTCATAAATAATATTTTGTTTATAATTATAAAAATCAAAATTTGAAAAAAAAAAGCATATGAAATTTGTTTGATACGGCAAACTTGTTTCATATAGGATTACAAAGGAATTAGTTATTGATTTTTATTTTAATCCCCATTTCTTTCTTGAAGATCCTCAAAAATTAAATTATGTAAAGATTTTTTTTTTTGTTTTAGCCTGATATTAAAAACTTTTCTCTCAAATCAAACTCAAGCTTACATAATTTATATAAGAGGAGGGATCCATTGACAATGCTTAAAATGACAATATTGACAATCAAGATTTTAAAAAATTTGTAAAAATAGTTAAAAATTCTTAAAAATAGAAAAAAGTTTATAGAGATATTGTTTAACTTATAGATTGATTATGTATCAAATTATATTCAATTTAAGAGACGTTTGATAGCTCTTTAAAGCTCGTTAAATTTCAACCGTTAAAAAATGTATAAAATTTTGATAAACTATCAAACGGTGTTCAAATTGATTGAAATTTAAAACACTATTAATCTATAAGTTAAAGAATGCATCCATAAAAGTTTTTTCATTTTTAAGATTTTTTATGAATTATTACAAAATTTTTAAAATCTTGATTGTCAAGATTGTTATTATAAACATTGTCAATGGATCCCTCCTCTTTATATAAATAGCCATATATATTAGAAGAATATTAACATATATATGGGTTAATTTTAAGTATGATATCTTAAATTCTTTTATATTGTAACAACTTCTAAATTTAGATATGAAAAAAAATTCATTAAGTACACAAATCAAAGGAGTAACATATTTTATTATTTCTATTATTAAGAAGATGTCAATCCACGAATATTTATGTCAAAAAAAATACATAATACTGATATAAATTATAAAGTGATCAAAGTAGATGGATAAAGCGAGCCTGGTCCATGTTGTTCAAGTGAGACTAGCTATATGATGCCACGTTTGTGCCGCCGTGGACAAGACATCAAAGCAACTAAGGATCAAGGACCAAGGACCTGGATCCCATATTTAACGAATTAATACATAGCTCAACCGTTAGATATATAGATAACAACGTGTCACATTCAAAATTATGCTGGATGAACAAACTTCCATCAATATGGATATCGCTCAATTTAACTTATCAAAATATTACGCACAATTCACAATCTTATGTAACTACTCTTTAATGACTATGAAATGATAATTAAATTAAGTATAATAATAAAATATAATCCATGTATAAGTTCAACAAAACATCTATAATTTTTTTTCCAATTATCCATTTTAATTATTTTTAAAATTAATTAAGTTCAACAAAACATCTATAATTTTTTTTTCCAATTATCCATTTTAATTATTTTTAGAATTAATTAAAAGTTTCATCGTCAAGATTACCTTGATAAGCATTCTAAATTAGTTTTATCCCTGAAGTGAATATCAATATTTATAATGAAAGAATTAATATATCTTAAGGACCAAAATTTATATGGTAATGGGATTTCTAATTGTAAAAAAGTTCAAATTTATAATGTACTTAATGATTCTAAAAAATAAGATAATAAATAATTTATAAACCAAACGTAGCCGAAGCAACGAGAGGCCTCGATCCTAGTAATATGACATTTTTAAGTGCAAAAAAACTATGAAAAAGTCTTTTCTATAATTCAGGCTTATTATTTTTTCAATTAAAATTTAAACTAGGTTTCATACTTTGGTTTGATTAAATAAATTACATTAAATATGTTTTTTTTCCCCTCATAGCCCACAAGTCACTGAAGTCATTTGAAATTTCTTTCATTTTATTTTGATAATTTTCTCAAATGGAACGACCCAATTAACCACCTCACATCGCAACTTAAACACTTAAACAAGTAGTCATGAACTGGATTGAGTAATACCTAGTGTCCACAGGATATCTGTACATGGCGTCCATAGTTTACAAAATCAAATCTATTTGTTATAAAATTGGATATATTTGTTACATTTTGAGTGTGTATAGACATATTGATGCATTTTAAGATGTTTCTCAATTGGATTTCAGTCCATAATAAACAAAATCAAGAGAGAAACAAAACCAAATCAATGGGCAGTGCGTCACCACAGAGAAAGTGATCTTCTGTGGCCACAACCAAGTGTGCATTAATCTCATACCTAACCAGACGCATGCAACGAAATGAATACCTTAACATCCATCAAAATTGAATCCCATCACCTGACGACGTCAGTTCGAGTTTGAATACAAGAATTAAGTAACAACCAACAAATTATTAATTTCTATGAAATGAAATGAGATGAATAAAAAAAGTATAGAGGGAGCATTGGAAGTTGTAACCTTACATAGAAAATATACAATATACAAACTTAAACAAGCCAGCTCGAGAACTGACACGTAAGGGAAATCACGAGGCGAGAGGGACCCAACACGAGGACACCGTCTCCATGTTCCACTTACAAAATAGAAATAGATTTCCCCCAAAAAAAAGAAAGAAAAAAATGGAATTAAATAGGATCAATGAGAAAAGAAGACCAATAAAATGAGCAAAGAATAGGGGTATGTTTGGATCATCAAGAATAGCTCAATTTGGAGAATAGCATCGCTATCGCTATTCTCGATGAGGAGCGATCCAAACAACCATCTGCTAATCCGAACAGTTCAAAAATAGTGTTGTTCTGTTATTCCTTCCAATAATTAGAATAGCTAGAACAACGATTATAGGTTAAGAAAGAAAATAGAAAACATAGGCCAAAACTGTTTTTTATTCATTTCCGATCCTTTCTCCCTCTTTTTGTCACTGTTTTTAACAGAACAAAGAATAGATTAACAGAACAGAGCAAGAGAAGTGCTGTGGTGGTCATGGTATATTATATATACAAGAAGGCGTCTGTATCTGCTGAGATCCAAATCGGATCTCAGGATCTTGAGATCCCGATCCGATGGTTCTCAGGATCCGTATCTGCTGAGTCCGGATCTCAGGGTCCCTGAGAACCGTCGGATCAGGATCTCAGGGTCCTGAGATCCGATTTGGATCTCAGCCGATTTCAGCGCATACAAGAAGGGAGTTGATATAGTGATACAATTGTAGCTCCCGTCGATGACTAGTCAAATTTATTATGCATTCTTGAATTATACACGTAAATTTGTTTATTATGCACGAAAGTTATTTATTATGCGTGTAAAATCAACTACGGAAACTAAAAATACTAAAACAACTTGCATGCTAACCATTTTTGTATGCATAAAAAAAACATGTAATAACATGCATTCTACAACCAGCACGTTGCATACTAAATAAGTTTTGTGTGCATAAAAATATTTTTATAGCATCAACATGCATTTTATAACAAATACACTGCATACTAAATGAATCAGTGCGCACAACAAACAAATTTAGAAGCATAATTAAAAGACATTTCCTACATGCATTCTACTACTAACAAATTGCATATGAAACAAACTATATATTAAATACATTAGTTTGCATAATAAACTATATAATATGCATAATAAGCTATGTAGTATGCATAATTAAAATGTGATGCCGAGAAAAAAAGGAGTTTCTACAATAAACCAGACGAAGGGGTATGAACCTAATGATGGGGTCATAAGCCGATAGAAATTCGCTAAACCAAATTTTGAACCGCGACTTGGTTATTGAAAGATATGTCTAATACAGCAAGTTGAGTTTACATGCATAGTTACGGACTTTCGTTGCATAAATACCAAATTTTGCTACATAAAAACGCAAAATAAAAAAAAATTCTGATCGTATCATCGACGAGAGCGCCGTTGGTATCAGCGTAGTGTTTCCCATACAAGAATTACAATACAGTAATAAAAACATATCCGTTGGTATCAGCGTAGTGTTTCCCATACAAGAATTACAATACAGTAATAAAAACATATCCTGCATCCCCCAAGAATCAACGGATCGTCGTGATTCGTGCTACCTCGGATCTCGAGACGATTCAACGGCTCACGTCGTAAACTATAGAATGCAGTAAGTTAATTAGGGGATGAGCAGTTGAGCACCCAAAAGAACCATGCAAAATACTATAGTTGGCAAAGCATTTGCCATTTGATCTTACAAAGCCACCCAATTTGGAATTCAGGTTCTTGTAATTAGGAAGAACAAGTTCACTAATCCCATCAAGCAAGGAAAAATTTACTCCTGATTGGAAAAAAAAAAAAGAAATTATAAATACACTGCACAAGTGCATATTGGATTAAGGAATTTTAATAAACCTCACAGTACTGGTTTAGTACTACATTTCATTTTAGCCGCCATTTCATATGGCCCCATACATATCATTTTTGGGCCAAATTGTGATAAGAGTGTTACAAGCCCATATGAGATTTCATGTCATTCAGCAACTGTTCATGGGCTTAAATATGTCACATTACATTTATATCGCAAATATGAAATATTTTTGTACATGGATGGATTTAGTCAACAAAGCCCATTGTTAAGTTTGCTTATAAGATATTTCATATTTCCATTCCTTTCTAATAATTTATTTGTTCAGTTGATTGTCACTTGTCAGTTGCTTACAAATTGGACAACTTTGAAAGTACTCCTAGTCAACTCTCTTCTCTCAACACGCTGATATTTCTGACTTTTACTCATATTATAATCATTTGGATAAACACAATTGCATTTTTCTATGTACTTTAAATATGAGTAATACCAAGCGTCTATAGAAAAACTATCTATAGCGTGTATATGTTACATTTCAGAATATATCTGTTGCATTTAAAATGAGTAATACCGAGCGTCTATAGAAAAATTGTCAATAGCATCTATAGGTTACATTTCAGAATATATCTGTTGCATTTCGGGATGTATCTGTTACATTCCGTACACATCTATAGATATATGGACAAGTTTTCAATGGATGCAAGATGTTTCTCTTTAAAAATAACTAATAACCAACCAACCAATTAATAGTATGAACTAATCCAATAATTGAATCTAGCTAGCTTATCAGTACTGGTAACCTACATCTCTTCCCCTTCAATTTCAATTCAATTTGGTGACATAATTCACATCCATCAATCCAATGGAGTTTGTGCTATCCAAGTTGGATGCCTGTGTCAACAGTGCCAGGGAAGTGAAGAATGATCTGGACCGGCTGAATGCGACCCTGCCTCGTGTCAACATCCTCCTCGACAAAGCAGAGTGGTGGCGCTTCAAGGATGAACATGTCGCTGGCCTCTTGATGCAACTCCGGGATGCCGCCTATGATGCCGAGGATTTCATTGCTGAGTTCAAGTATTATGAGCTGCAACAACAGATTGAGGGCAAGGCAAGGCATTACTATCTCCATCATTGTTATTCTTATTTGTGAATTTTTGTTGGTTTTCAAATTGGGCAAAGGAGAAAATTTTAAATAAAGAAAAACTTTTGAATTTGTGAAATAAGATCAAATTTCTGGCCTTTCATAATTTCAAAACTTGATAAAAGAAGAAGCCAGGGACAGCAAGATACAGATTTTCTAACAAAATGTATTGAAAGTTTAAAACAGCCACAAATCCTAATAAAATCTTATAAAAATTTAATTAATATTTTGTTGCAGATAACTGTGTGTTTTTCTTTCTTCAGGCAAATCAACTTCTGCCATCTCTATTTACATTTATCAAGGATCTAATAAGTAACTCAGCAAGCAAGGTGAAGGATATTCAGAGCAGATTAGATTTTGTTACTTCTGAGTTGGAGAAAGCAATAGGTGTGTTTGGTTCATCCGACGGACCTAGTCCACAAGGCAAGGCAGTGCAGCATGAGACAAGTTCATTCATAACCGACTCGATGTTGGGTCGCGAGAAAGAAGTAGAGACGGTTCTGCAGATTATGCAAGAAGCTAGATGTGCCGATGTATCAAGTAGTCCGAAAAGAAGGAAGACAAAAGGTAACCTTGTTATTTTGCCGATTGTTGGAATTGGAGGGGTCGGAAAGACGACATTTGCTCAGCATGTTTACAATGATGAGAGGGTGATGAATCATTTTGGTATGAGGATTTGGGTTTGTGTATCGGACCACTTTGATCTGAAGAAGGTAACGAAAGAAATTATCGACTCGGCAAACAAAGAGTCGATGGTGAAGGGAGAGTTCGAGAACAAAGAGGGGCAATTTGGTAGCAGTACCGCTGACAATATCACTAACCTAGAGTCTCTTCAACAGGTACTAAAAGGAAAGGTACAGTCGAGGAGGTACCTCCTTGTGCTTGATGATGTTTGGCATGAAAATTCGAAAGATTTGGATTGTTTGTTTAGCCCGCTAAAATCGGGACTTGAAGGCAGCATCGTACTAGTTACGACCCGTTCGTCAAAGGTTGCTGAGATAGTCGGTACGCAAGATCCAATCGAGCTTCGGGGTTTGCCCAATGATGTATTTTGGGAATTCTTTAAGCAATGTGCTTTCGGTAATTTGAATGCGAGCTCATTCCCTGAGTTAGAGGACATCGGTATGAGAATTGCTGTCAGGCTCGACGGGTCTCCCTTGGCAGCTAAAACTCTAGGCGGCATTTTGCGTGCTGACATGACCACAAGGCAGTGGAGGAATATCATGAACAGCGAGCTGTGGCAAATCGAACAAGCTGATGGTGATATTCTGCCGGCACTTCGAGTAAGCTATCAATATTTACCGGTACATCTAAAGCGGTGCTTTCCTATCCTTTCGTTGTTTCCGAAGGATTATCCTTTGTTCCTTAACTTTTTGAGCCCGGTCTGGTTAGCAGATGGTATAATTACTCGAGAAAATAGCGTTTCCCTACAAGACGAGAAGTTTCACCGGTACTTTCAAGAGTTCGATAACAAATCATTCATTTTTACAGGTGAGAACAATAATACATATTTACACGATCTCATGCACGACCTCGCGAAATCGGTATCTATGTATATGTGCTATTGCCAAGACGAAAGTGAATGGAGTTTACAAAACCACAATACCGTTCGGCACCTATCGGTGTTTAGAAAGCCGATTGAGTCAATTGACAGGGAGATAGGCAAGTGCAAGAAGTTGCGGTCCCTTCTATTTCTCGATGCCCTTAATTACGATACAAAGTTGTACCCTTCGTCACTCGGGTATTTGTTCAATGAACTGCCATATCTCCGAGTGTTAGATCTTTGGTGTTGTCAGATTGAGGAACTTCCGGAGGATATCGGGAAATTGAAACTTCTGTTCTACATTAATTTAAGGGGTACCCAAATAAAAACTCTGCCGGAATCCATCTGTCGGCTTTATAATCTCCAATTCCTCCTTCTAGATGGATGCCCAATCGAGAGTTTTCCCGATTCGATAACTAATCTAATTTACTTGCGCGAAATCACTGACGAGATGGATATAAGTTCAATGATACCCAGAATCGGGAAACTAACTATGCTTGAGAAATTACCAGAATTCAAAGTTTTTACGGAAGATGGTCATACAATTAAGGAGCTGAAGAATATGACCCGACTTCGAGATTACATTATAATTAGTAATCTTGAGAACGTAATTGATCGAAAAGATGCTGCTGAAGCTTGTCTCAACTACAAAAACCATCTTACTTCTTTGACTCTAAGTTGGTCAGTAGATAGAAACACCAATACCGGTAATGTCGAAACCTTAACTGATGAAGGCATTTTAGAGGGCCTCGAGCCACATCCGAACCTTGAACAACTGAAATCGGAGAACTATAGAGGAAGAATACCGGCATCTTGGTTGCGAACCGGTAAGCTGCCTTGCTTGCAATTCCTCGGAATTACGGGATGTTCAAACTTGCAAAGCCTTAGAAACTGGCTAGTGCCTCATCAGCTGCTATCACTCCGGTCGCTGGAAATAACAAGTTGTGTGAATTTGATCTCTTTACCAGTGGATTGGATTACCAGATCTTCCATCAGTCGGCTAATCATAAAAAACTGCCCCCGACTTTGCTGTTCTGACAATTTATATTTACCTTCATGCCTATCCTATCTGGAGCTTGATTCATCCGGCGAGGTTGACAAGTCACTTCCGAGCTGCCTCATGAATGTGCACTTTCTCAGCAGTTTGAAACTACAAAACTGCAACCATGTAACATCCATTCCAAGCGAAATAACTCGACATCTAAGGTCCCTCGAGATCTCAAGCTGCCCCGAGCTGGAGATTATTGAGCTAAGTAATCCATCCATCCTGGAAATGCTGAGCATCGGAAAGTGTCGTAAGCTGACACAAACTGATTCGACAACAACTGACAATGCAGCGCCAGTGAAACGTATAAAAAGGCTCCACACATTGATGATTGACAGCACTTCCCTCCTGAAGCTACCGTTCTTAACGAACCCGCCTCAGTCGCTCGGTACTCTGATAATTCGGGACTGTGCCGAAGAAAGAATTTTAACTAGGCATGTACAAAGATGGCTGGATGGACCTGAGAACACAGTGCAGTTTATTTTGTGGAACTGTCCCAATCTTGTGTCATCACCAGAGCAGTTAAAGAATTATGGGGCATACATAATGTAATATGTAGAGAAAAACAAAATCAACAATTTCTTGTATGTATGTATAATGTCTTTGATTGAATATGATCACTAGCATATTCCTATTTGCATTACGCATCTTCAATTTTTTTTTCTTTTTTTTTGGGAATATTGTGGTCAGTTTTTTTTGTACATTAATGGTAAGAATCAAGTATGCTATTGGGAAAATAATCAAGGACTCGGCAATAACTGCCGTTTAATTTGTTTTTAACACTCTCATGAAAAAAACTAACGTATATTTCTAGATTCACATATATTCGCAAAAAAAAAAAAAAAAAAAAAATGATTGGCGAATTTATATAAGCTGTATGATTCACTATTGGGCCTAGTTATGATGGGAGGGAGTACTTAAAGCCTATAGATGATTTGAGTGACACACTGTTAAAGGTATATATATGTACTTCAAAGTCCAACTTCTACTTGTTCGGTGGTCAGGTCATTTGGTTGCTTTGGAGCGTAAGACTTGTCAATGCAACGAAATCTTACGTTTATTTAAACGATTTACGGTTTCGTTAAATAAAACAAAACGGTAGTTTGAAAAGTCTATAAAGGGTTTTCCTAAACTCCAAAGCGTTTATACTGGAGCATGTAAACCAAAATAGGTCTGTTCTTGTGATCTTCTAACTAAATCTCCATTAAATCCCAATGAGTCGGAAACGGTAGTTGTTTTATTTCTTTTGCTTATGGTAATCAAAGTTAAAATGCACCGCACAACCGGCAGGCTTCTCGCTAGTTGACTTAAAACAAACAACATGCATGCATTATTCTTTAATGGTCCTTCCAATGCCGAGGAAACAAAAAATAGTTTTAAATCACATAGAGATCCCACACTATACAAATCAACACTTTGCCTCAGAGAACCAGCTCCGATCTAGTGGTAAAGTCAATACTCTCCGTGTGAGAAGGTCACAGATTCGAAACCCAGATAGAGTCCTTTATGGATATTTAAGAGTTGGGTAGCTTAAACTCCCAACCTCATCTCAAAAAAAAAAAAAAAAAATTAACACTTCGCCTTGAATAGGAAAAAAATACAAAATAAGAAGAGGTGCAACAACCGTGTTTTCTTTGGAGCGATTTCATTTAAATCAAGCATAAAAGAATGTGATAAATGCTTCATATATTCCTTTCTATAATTCTATTACAGATTAGCTTTGAGGATGATCCAGCATTCATCAAGCACGGGCTTATTAATTCTCTTATCTAAATCAAAGACTGATTATTATTTTTTAGATAAACAAGCTCTTGTGTTCCCTAATCTCCATTTCTTGGGCTCTTCGGTCGAGTAAATT
Source organism: Cyperus esculentus (assembly GCA_030179965.1). Lineage (NCBI taxonomy): Eukaryota > Viridiplantae > Streptophyta > Magnoliopsida > Poales > Cyperaceae > Cyperus > Cyperus esculentus. Next base: position 2,145,842 of record JASGLE010000003.1, on the reverse strand, counting down.
CCGGAAACATAACGAGATGAGGCGGTACAATGTAAAATTTCTCTTCATTGTTTCCGGCGGTATCATGCTTGTCTCCTGCCAAAGCTATATATATATACACATTAAAGTTTATAAGTAGTAAATTAAGTTGCCAAAGTTTTTTTTGCTTAATGTATATATATATAGGTCCTTTTTTTTCTAAGCGCAATAAATAATTGATCATATAATTTGCTGGTGTTCCATGAAGAATTAAACAATTATAATATATACCAAGTTCCATGCCTATCTATCAAGGTTCTAATCCCATTTTCAAATCAGTTCGGTACAAGGAAATATGGCACTGGATCGATCCATGGAACGAGATGAGATGGAAACTAACCTGAAGGACTGATCATCTGTTGATTCTGTTCAACTTCAATGCTCTGAACTGTTACTTGTCCCTGACAAGTCATCACTAAGATTAGAAGGCAGAAAAAAATTGGGGCCATTTTGTTCTTTCCGTGAGGAATGAGGATCAACGGCTCTCCTTGGGTAAAGTCATGCCGTCATGCGATCCTTTATATAAAGTGTTAGCTGGTCTAACATGCATATATTGTAAACTAATAAAATAAAAATTATGGAAAAATAAAAATTGTCATCGATCGATCGACCAAAAGCCCTGCTCAGCCCTAACAAAGGGATCGTGAATAGGTAGCATCATTCATGTGCAACTAGAGATACTGCAACAGTGCCCAAAATCTATTAGCAAAGAGGGTCTGGTAATTGATAGTTGGGTTGGCAATTTGGCATGTCTATTCTGAGGCAAAATAAAGATTTTATTTTTTTTTTCATTTATGATCATGAGAATGCGGCACACTGTATGATATCTTATAGCAGCTGTGAGATTCTATAATATCTTATAGAAGCTATGAGATTCCATGAACACGTTCTGAATCTGTCATGTAATAGCAAATATCTAGTTATCTATCTGTGGTCAATTTCCTTGTGCAGTTTGATCTCAACGGTAATTTAGCTAGCACCTCTAAATTTAGATACCTATATAGTTAACCTTCAAGTTGTTGTGCCTGAAAAGAATGTCTCCGGTGCCGTAACCAATTAAAACAGGATCGAAGAGGGGAGAATCTTTCTCAAAAGGTCAGTAAGAAACTATGAATTCTTTTCATAAGATCAAAGATATTGATATAAATAAAATGTAGAAAGCCTACTTTATAATTCTTTTTCTCCTAATTCAACTTTATTCATGTTTAGAGTTCTTTAATCGTTTCCATGCACAATGCGTTTTGTTTTATTGAATAGTTCTTCAATTTATGGATAGTTTACTTCAAGTAAATGGTATCAGAAACACAGAAATCCCAAATGTTTTTGCTTAAATTAAATTTGGCAGGTGTATTTATTGAAGTAGGTCCAATGTTTGCAATCTTTCACAAAACGAAATCCGCATTGTAATTTGTAACTTATCATTCAGGACCTCGGGGTTAAAAGAGGAGATCGATGGAGGACATAATACACAGCAGTTCATCAGTAGTTATTGATATAGAAAAATACACAGAATTCTGCAAAACAATCCACCAAATTGCCATTGGAAATCATTGGATACAACAAACGAACGAAACCCCCAATGCATCATCTCCAAAGTTCCCCAACAAATGCGCAATGCCAACGGTAATCTGTATGATCCCGTTGCTATATCAATTGGACCACATCATCACGGGGATGCCTCCTTACAAAACATGGAAAGGAAGAAGTGGAGATGCCTTGATTTTGTCTTGACAGCAAATCCGAGAAAAAACTCTTTCAGATTTTCTCAAGGGACTCCGCGAATTATACCCGCTTGCGAAAAGCTATTATGGAAAAGAAGCCAAAATTGAAAGCAACAAATTTGTGCAGATGCTTTTACTAGATGGATGCTTCATTCTTATGGCCTTGTGCCAGATGGACTTCATCCCTGACAGTAAGAACTTTGTACTGGAGAATGACAGCGACGAACCTGGAGATACACGGCAAAGGTTCTTAATTTACGATCTTTTCCTGGCAGAAAATCAAGTTCCAGTTGTTGCTGTAAAAAGAGTACATGAACTTATCGCAGGAAAAGAGAACATCACAATATCCATCACCGAATACATCACAAACTTTGTTGAGCATATTTTGTTCAACTATCCAACAGCTATCACAACATCCGAAAGACCCCAACATTTTCATCATATCTTACACCTGTGCCAGATGTATTTGAGGCCTAGTCAAAGTATTAACGACCATGTTTCATTGCAAGTGCAACTGAGCAATGATGGTCAGCCATTGCATCCATGGCACAGAGCAGTGGAGTACCACCAAGCGGGTCTCCAATTCGTTAAAAGAGAATTCGACAGAAATAATCCCCATTCTCTCCTAGACGTTAGCTTAAGTGATAACGTCATGGAAATTCCATGTCTACTAATGGAAGGGAACTTCATAACCATTTTTAAAAATCTCATTGCATTTGAACAAATGAACCCTCAATTTGGCAATGATATCACAGCATATGCCTTCTTCATGTCCAGTCTGATTCGCAATGCTGAAGACGTTAACCTGCTTGTTAGTAAAGAAATCATAGAGCACCATTTTGTAAGTGATGATCAGGAGGTAGCAGATATCTTTGTGAAGTTGAGTGCCGGTGTTGAATTTGATCTTGTTAGCAATTTTTACCTAAAAAATATTTGTCAGGTTTTAGGAGAATTTTATCAGAGCAGAATGTGGTGGAAAAGATGGCTGAGGGGAACATCTACAACTATCCGTAATTGGATTCTGAACTCTTGATGGGTGCTATCACATAGCCAGCGGCACCATTATTTTGTATTTTTTTTTTTGTATACTTTTACTATCATCTTTGTATGTTTTCGTAGTTACTAATTAAGTGATCTTAGTTAATAATGTCCTAGCACATTGAATATGGGCATTACAAATTACCTTTCTTTCTCGAGCAAGACTTTCATTGATGGTATCATATTTTTGTTGTGACACTAATTGTTGGAATAACATTCCTCTTGCATCTGCATACAGTTGATGCATACAGTGTTCATCCTCTGACTTATTGCATTGTGCAGTTCACAGCGTCAGCCATTGGATTGTCTCGAGATCCGCACTGACATGGATCTCCAGTCCATCCAACGGCTGACGCTGTGAACTGCACAATGCAGTACAGCAGGGGATATGAATTCTCTGCATCCAGCCTTCAAATTTCAATTCTTCACTGATATTGCAACTTGCAGCTAAAATTTGAAAGAGAAATAAATCTTCAGCTGAATGTTTCATTAAAATACTAGAAGTTCTCTAATGCAAACAATTTCTTTCGATAAGGGTACCATTCTTTGGAATTGAATATCAGGTAGAACATGACATATGTATACATGATTTAGATTACACCAGTTACCCTCTAATCGCACCACTAACATACAACACCAATTTTATTAGTACAATAAAAAAAAAAAATACAATGTCAGATCTGATCGGATTGGTTTATTTCTAATTAATGCACCCAGAAGCTTTTGTCCAGAATCAATCAAACTTGGCAACAAATAGGGCCTGTTCGGACGCACTCCATTCCCAGGGGAAATGCACTGTTCAGTAGGGAAAAAAAAATTCACTCTCAGAGAATTTTTGATTTCCCACGGAAACAGTAAAATCCCGGTGAAACTGAACAGGGCCTTATTTGGTGGAACTGTCCCAATCTTGAGTCATCACCGGAGGAGTTAAAGAACTAGGGGGCATACATAATGTAATAAGTATAATCTCAAAAAAAAAAAAAAAAAGAAATTATGTAATAAGTAAAGAAAAACAAACTCAACAATTTCATGTATAATGTTTTTGATTGAATATCACTAGCAAATTCCTATCAGCATTGGGCATCTTCAATTTTTTTTTTGGGAACGTTGTGGTCATTTTCCTGTACATTAATGGTAATTATCAAGTATGTCTTTTTGGAACTTCCTATTGTTTTTTCCCCCTTAATAATTGTAATAAGTATGTTGTATATAATAATGCATGAATGGCTTCAGTTGATCATATTTTTTTTCTCAAAAAAAAAAAAAAAATACTGGTTTTTTGTAATCTGTCAATTGTTGACTAATTCAGTACTTTTCTCACTTGTTTCTACTTTCTACTCATTGTCCATCCTTCTCTCCTATTCTGTTTAAGAGAATATTTCAAAATAATATTACAATTTAGGTTGACTGTTTAGTTTTCAGAAAATAAATTTGACTATTTAGTATTTATGTTTGAAAGACAATAAAAATGAAAAAAATGTTTTGAGATTAATGTTTCTCGTACTTCCTGAAAATTAAAAGACAAAAAAAATGAATGAAACACGGAGCACTTTCCACTATATATTTTCCGTCATCCAACAAATTAAATATCACTGTTTTGGAAACATGTTTTCACTTTTTTGTCACTTATTTCAATATTATTATCCTACCAAATGGACCGCCTGAAGAAAAGTAAACCATATTCCTAATCAATGTTCGACAAATCAAATGGCTTTGATAATATTTATAATAATTTGAAACTGCATTTATTTTTTTTTTCTGATTATTTTGCCAAATCAGAAAAAGGTGTTTAATTTTTCTAAGCACCTCATGAAAAAAAAAAAATGACGTATATTTCACAGATTCACAACAAATTGTATAATTCGTGAATTTGTCAAAACAGAAGATAAAAGACACAGAAGATAAAAGCATTTTTTCATTTTTTGATAGTATGCGGTATGTAGATATATTGTGATTGGAATTAGTTTAGAACATTAGATTCACCCTTTCTTTCTAATCACACTGTTAATTCGTTGGTGGTCTGTGCTGTGTTTCCTTCAAATTCCAATATACCTAGTGCCCATAGAAAAACTGTCTATAGGGTATATATATTACATTTTGGGATGTATCCTTTACATTTTGGAGTGTATCTGTTACATTCCGTACGTGTCTATAGATGTATGGACAGTTTTTCGATGGACGCAAGATGTTTCTCTTTCTACTTGTTCGGTGGTGATCAGTTGCTTTAGAGTTAAGACTGGGATTATTACCTAATCCAAATGGTCCTGCAATTTCTAGTCAACTCCAATATCCTCCTCCCCCACGCCCACGCGCTTATTTATCTGACTCTTGGATCTTGACATTTTTGTCTTTCTTTCTTTCTTTCTTTCTTTCTTTTGTTTATACATTTTGTTTGTTTGCATTCAATTCAAACACGACTCCCATCTTTCTTTCACACTCAATAATCAAATTGTTAGTTCAGTCACAACTTGTCACTACACCAAAAATGGTCTATTGTAACTACTGTAATTGTTGGAAAAAGTGCCTATTTGTTGCGATAACCCTTATTACCACTGACTTAAATTGTCACGAGATTGTTGCGGTAACTGCTGTGGTAATAACTTACTGCAACTAAATTGGGCCTGTTGCTTTTTCAACTTATTATGTCAATTTATTTTGTTGTTTTAAGTGGTATTTACTACACCTAGATTTGTTACAATTAGTGTTATTACCACATTCATTTTGTTGCAAGCATTACTTTGGGAACAATCTCAATTTTGTTGCAATAACAACTATTGCAACAAATTTGTTTGTCATAACCAGCTTTGTTCAAACATCAAAATTTGTTGCAATAAAGGTATTACTACAAATTATTCTGTCATACAGCATATTTCCCACAGATTTTGCAGTGGCAACAGATAATCTGGCAACTGTTTAGATTGTTGCGATAACCATAAAAAATAATTAAAAAAAATTTGTTTCACAATTACAATTTCTGTTACGCAAAAAAAATCAAGCAATTTACATTATTTATTAAAATGTACCAATTCATAAGAATGTATAAAATTTTACATCATCAGAATGCTCCAATTCATAAACTACTTGTCATAACACCCAATCATAAAATTTATAACCCAACTCTACACATTATTATGATAACAAAATAATATAAAATGACAATTTATTTCCCATTCCATTTGCTCACCTGCAATTTGTTCAGAAAGTCAAAATGAACCACTTAAAAATTTCAACCGTTGTATGATTACATAAATTAATATATATAAAACCTATCTTGCAGAAAGTAATAAAAGTTTTGACATAACATATTTTACATTATCATCTAAAATCAGACCAATAAAAATAAAAATTATGTACCAGAACAAGGGGCCTAGGCTGGTGTTGACTCTGATACTATTGTACATAGTTAATTCAAGAGTTCATCTCAAAACTAAATATCTGCAACGGCACCAAATATTAATTGGCATTGATACCAGTTATCAAACTTGAGTAAATTATTAGTTACGACAAACAAAATATGAAAAAGTACTTGGAAGTAGACACTAGACAGTAAAATATATAACCTATTATATGTCATAGGAAATAAGAGATAATAAAGGCATTCATACCTTAAGTATAGGTTAATCAAATCCTCAATCTGCAGTGTAAAATAAACATTCATACAAGAGCTTATTATCCTATCAGTATCAATGGATCTCACACCATTGTATGCTCACAGTATTTTTTATAGCAATCAATGTAAATTATTCTCTAATTGCACAATGCATGATCAAAGGTCAAGCAACGCAAATTTTTTGAAGCACAACCAAAATTAAGGCTTCGACTGAAATAAAATTGTCAAACTAGAAAACATATAAGAAAATAAAGTTTGAAGAAGCATAAACCTGTGCCAAGCTTTCTTAACCACAGATTGAGCATAGCCCAACATCCATCAAATTCCCAAAGAACTTCCAACTAGTAGGAACCTCAAACATAATTGATAGGCAACAAACATTAATGAATCTACCTCAAGAATTTAAGGCCAAGTGCTTTTGTAACTACGTTAGGGCAGCAGATGCAGGGATGCCTGCAGAATGAGCCAACAAATCAACTGTTCAATACATTCAAATAGGAACAACAAGAATGACCGCAAAGTATAATGCCAAACTGATACTCAAAATGCCAAACTGATACCACAATAGTACACATTACTACATTAATACCTAACAGGAACAAAGTCGGTACCAAGTTAAAATCATGTTATTGATGCCAGACCCACCAGCAACTCGCTGCATAGTTAACTGGCCAGGTTTCTCTACTAGAACTACATATGGTACTGCTAACTCAGACAAAACCTGATGATAACGAGTCAAACTTAGATGACAGGATATCAAGTGGTGATTCTATTGGTATGGAAGAACAATTCCTTCAATAATTTATTAGATTATTACTTTGGCTGATAAATTTTAAAATCAAGACCAACATATGTCCAAGGCATATTTTCATGAGAAGAGCCTATTTCTATGTTTAAGAAATAAGCATAAGCAGCTAATATAGTATGTCTTATACATACATTTTCATGACCATAACATGCTAGAGAAAATAATAACACACTAATCTTGGTCGAAAAATAATTATAGTTGTTTTTAAGTTTTTTCATTTAAAAAATCAACTGGAGAAGAATAAAAAATTAAAAATGCACTTACGCTTTCAAAGCATCATTGAGAAACACACTCACAAAGAGTCATTTCTCAGAACCCATGCTGACATGTCGGTTATCTTTATACCTGCATTCTTCAAAAAAAAAAAAAGTCAACTCCTATGCCATCTTGTAAGTTCAAGCATAATAAAATCTTCTACAAAGAAAGAAAAGGAGGCAGCTTTAATCTTAGTACTGGCAGCACCTCTTACGACTGTTCGAAGAGATAACATGAACTGACTGAACCCCGAGAGCATCGGCAGATCGAAAAGCTGCCGACACATTGCCAAAGTCTGATAAGCCCTCGACAAGTAACCATTACCATTCATTAATTAATTATTAGTCAAAGCATAAAACCAACTTACCTAGTCATTAATAAGATATGTCTGGAAAACATAAGAGCCTGAACAATTAAAGCACCTGACACTCGTATCAAGCCAGCAATTTAAAGTCCCTTATCCTTTTCTAATTATTTTACTTGGTTACTGAACAAGGCTTACCAATCCTATCTATTATTAATAAAGTAACCAGTATATAAATTACGGATATTAGAGTTAACCTCAGAGGACTCTGCTCCCTGATTCTGAATTCTTTATCTAAAATCATGCACTTAATCTTTATACCATATTCTCTAATTCTTCGTATGAGAGCATAACTCTTTTGTTGGATTATGCCAAAGAGAGATGAGACCTCACATCTCACACATGTATATAGTAATATCAGTATATCCATATACTGGCTCGAAGTGAACCATGCCAACATCTCATCCATCACCTGCTTTTGAAAATTAATAATCATCCGGGTATAAAAAGGGTACATTAAACATCTTGAGGATACATGATACTGTTCCCAAATCCAAGACATCAAACATAGAATCAACCAAGTATATAAAAAGAGAATATAATGGGGCAGTCCATACCAGAGGGCTAGGCCGGTGTTTGTAGTTTAGCATTATGCGTTTCTTGTACTGCTCATAGATATCATCCTCGGCAGTAACCTCACCTGGTTTAACTGCACCAACACCCAGGTTGTCTTTTTTCACATCTCCTGCCATAACTGGGTCTGATCGCCCACTGCGGTCACTACCAAGTCCTTCCCCTACAATGCAAAACCCAAATAATTACAGTTCTATGTAATCTTATGCACATACAACCTCTGCTCATTTTTTGTACCAAGCTTGTTAGCTAGCTTCAGCTATGTCTAAGTATTCAAACAGTCAGGCTAAACTTGATAGTTTAAAGTTGAACTTGCAGCCTGCCATACCATCTCCAACAAGACAAGTAAAAATTTAACACCTGAAATTTGAGTATACCTTCTCTCCATCCCATCTTAGAAAGAAGCTTGTGGCCGATGTTGTCCGCCTGGATTTTAGCTTTCTCTGCAGTCTCTTTAGCAGCTTGCGCTGTCTATTTGTACCAGCCCTTCCAAGTCTCCTGTACCGACTTCGAGACAGGCCTTCAGCAAATCTCCTTTTCTTCAGCGCCAACACTGAATCCCTAATTGCCCCCTAAAAATTAAAAATGAACCTTCTTATATTTATGCACATTGTATATTCATGTATGAAATCTCTATCAGCACTAGCACTGCTATCTATTGTGAATATTCAGCTGCTTTGAACTTCAGTAGCAGTAAACCCAGATATAAATATGTATTATGAAAAAAAAATGGTAATAAATACAAAATACCAGTTCGGTACTGACTCATACCAGTTCAGTACTGATTCACACCAGTACAGTACTAATTCATACCAGTGAAGTAGTGATTCATAACTGAACAGTACTAATTCATACCAGTGAAGTAGTGATTCATACCAGCTCGATACTGATTCATACCAGTATAGTACTCATTAGTACCGGTTCAATACAGAAGCTGATCTAGAGCATAAATTTCAAAAGGTCCTAGTACATTGCTAGATGAATGACAAGAGAAATTTGAAAATTAAAAAGAAGATGGAAGATCTACAATACCAGATCGTGATATCCAAAACTATATCAAACAAATCTATAGGAGCTTTAACGATCTTCTCCTAACTTCACATCTCATGGCCTCAGCGAAACCCTAGCCCCTCTTTCAAGTGCCTTCACTGAGTCAAGCGATTGTGAAGTCCTCACCACATCGCACACACTGGAGGCGTACTGGAGAGCGAGAGCATGCCAGATGCTTCCACCGATCGGCGATCAGATCAGAGATCAGAGAGAGATAGCGATGAAAGAGGCAACCTCGGATCACCGATCAGACCAGATGAAGAGAGAGCGATGCCGAACCGATCGATCTGAAAACGGAGAAGAGAAATGGCACGATCGATGTTGGATCAGCACGATGTCGAAGCAAGCGGCACGATCGATGGCCGAGCAGGCGGCGACGATCGATGCCGAAGCAGGCGGAGACGATCGATGGCAGAGCAGGCGGCGGCGATCGATGGCGGAGCAGTCGGCGACGATCGATGCCAGAGCAGGCGGCACGACTGCGGGTTAGGGAAAAAGGAGTAGGCAAGCTGAGGCGTTCTTAACTGGGCTTAAAAGAGTCGAGTCTCTTCTCCATTATACTCATGGACCGGGATGAACTTGAGCAAAAGACCGAAACATTGAAGCCCAAGTTTACTCTCCGTATTTTAGTCGGCATAGTAGAACAGTAGCAGATAAAATGAGCATCTTAACTGGGCTATTACCACAATTTTATTTTGTCAAGTTGCGTTGAGTTATTACAACAATCTATTTTGTTTAATTATTGTACTGTGGCAACAAATTATTTTGTTAATTGAGCTGGACTATTGCAACAAATTATTTTTGACATATTTGATTGATAATACAACAAAAATTTTATTAAAATATTATTTAATTTATCAACAATATAATTTGTTAGCAAAACTTCTATTACTACTGATAATTTGTTGTAATTACAATTTTTAATACTTCAAACTATTTTGTTGAGATAAATTTGCTTATTTCAACAATCTCTTTATTTGTGGTAATAATTTGTGTTATTACCACTAAGTGGACACTTGTTGAAATAGTTTTGTGGTAATACCCTATTTTTGGTGTAGTGTGTCTAGTTGACATACATTTTCCACCAACCAAGCAGTGGTATGATCTAAACCAATTATGAAATGTAGCTTACAGTACTCATAACCCAACAAATGCCTTTAACTTGAAATTGAATCAATCCTAATGGGTATAAATATAGCTTAAAACACTCCTTAAACAAATCAACAGTTGTTCAATTTCCCTTTGAAGAGTGTAATTACAGACATCCAAGCTACATTGCTACACAGATCAATACAAAGCTAGGGGCACAATTTGTAGTACAGAACAAAGTCTAGGAGACAAATGCCCCATAATTTACAAGAATCAACTGAAATGTATAAATATATAATCCAAGATATATATAATAACAGTTTTGGCAACCTGTCAAATTTTTGTATAATTTATTAGTCCCTTTCTCACTAATTTCTACTAATTAAACATCCTCTTGCTAACAAGATTGAATACCCAATGGAGTTTTTCCTTTCGAAACTGGATGCGCGTCTCAGCAGCGCAAGCGAATTGAAGACCGGCCTCGACCGGCTTAACGGCGCTCTACCTCGGGCAAACATCCTCATGGACAAAGCGGAGTGGTGGCGCTTCAAGGACAACAACGTTGCCGGCCTACTAATGGAACTCAGAGATGCTGTGTATGATGCGGAGGATGTGATTGCCGAGTTTAGATATTATGAACTGCAACAACAGATAGAGGGCAAGGCAAGTCAAGTTGATATCATTCAGGAGCAAACAAAAAAAAAAAAGTTTGTTTTAGACAACAAATTCACATTTTTTTTTATTGACTTGTATTTATTTATTTATTTTTTTAAATTTGAAACATGATGACTCCATCTTGATTGAATTTTTTTGTACAGGCAAGCCTATGGCAATCTGTAGCTGCATACATAGAAGATTTAGTCAGTAACCGGGCGAGCAAGGTGATAGAAATTCAGGCAAGACTAGATTACGCTACTACCGAGTTGGAAAAAGCAATTGCGATGATGGGTTCACCCGGGGGACCAAGTCTACAAGGCAAGGCATATCAGCACGAGACAAGTTCGTTACTAACTGAATCGGTGCTCGGCCGTGAAAAAGAATTGGAGGCGGTGGTCAGCCTCATGCTAGAACATCATGAGGGGACCAAATGTATGAGTAATCAGCCAAAGAGAAGGAAGACAGGTACGATCTCAATTTTGCCGATTGTCGGCATTGGGGGGACTGGGAAGACGACATTGGCGCAACTGATTTACAATGACGACAGGGTGAAAAATCACTTTGATATGAGAATTTGGGTCTGTGTATCGGACCAATTTGATTTGAAAAGGATAACCAGAGAAATTATCGAATCGGCTAATAGAGAGTCTCAAAACAATGAGGTATATTATAGTACTGGTAACAATGTGACCAATTTGGATGCTCTTCAGCATGTGTTGAAAGCAAAAGTAGAGTCGAGGAGGTACCTCATTGTCCTCGATGATGTTTGGCATGAAAAATCGGGCGACTTGGAAAGTTTATGTAAGCCACTTCAATCAGGGCTTCAAGGTAGCATGATATTAATTACCACCCGTTTGCCGAAGGTTGCTGAGATATTAGGTACTTTGGATCCGATGGAACTTGGGGGTTTGCCTGATGACATTTATTGGGAATTTTTTATGATGTGTGCCTTCGGATCGTCGGATCCCGAATCATTCCCTGAATTATTGCACATAGGTAAGAAAATTGCTGCCAGGCTGAAGGGGTCTCCGTTAGCAGCTAAAACTCTCGGCAGCATATTGCGTGCAAACATGACCCCGAAGCAATGGAGGAACATCTCGGATAGTGAACTGTGGGGACTAAAACAAGACGAAGATGGCATTTTTTCAGCACTCCAACTGAGTTACCAGTACTTACCGGTACATCTAAAACGTTGTTTTGTTATGTGTTCTTTATATCCGAAAGATTATCCTCTGCGCTTGAATGATTTGAGTCCTATTTGGATGGCGGATGGTATAATCACTCGGGACAAGAATCTTGTAATTGAAGATAATGAGAGTACCGAGTACTTTCAAGATTTAAAAAGCAGGTCTTTCTTAATAAGAGGTCAATATAGTACATATCATGTTCATGATCTCATGCATGACCTTGCGAAATCGCTATCGTTGGATACATGTTATTGCCAAGAAGATAACACATGGAGACTGAAAGACAACAACAGCATTCGCCACCTCTCGGTGTTTAGAAAGACAAACGAGTTCATCGAAAACAAGATAAGTACGTGCAAGAAGCTGCGGTCACTTCAATTCCTTAACAGCTACCCTAATGAGATTAAATTGGGTCCTCAAACACTCCGGCATTTGTTCAATCAGCTACCGTATCTCCGGGTATTGGATTTGGGGCATTGTAATATCGACGAACTTCCCGATGATATCGGTAAATTGAAACTTTTGATCAACATAAACCTAAATACCACTAGGATTAAAACCATACCAGAGCCGATCTGTCGTCTATACAATCTTGAAGTCCTTAATGTCGAACGATGCCCAATTCAGACTTTCCCCAAATCTTTCCATAAACTAACTAAATTGAAACTACTTGCTCACACAATGGAGATAAGTTCAATGATACCTGGAATAGGGAAACTAATTTCTCTTGAGAAACTAATAGAATTCAAAGTTCTTCAAGAGGACGGGCATAGGATCGAAGAGCTGAAGAACATGACCCGACTTCGGGAGTGTATTAAGATTAGTAATCTTGAGAATGTCGCAGGTCCGAAAGATGCTGCGCAAGCTTGCCTCAACAACAAACAATATCTTAGTTCCTTGATTCTAAGCTGGTCTCTCGGTACAAAGAGCAGTCCACAAAATGGGGATTTTGCGCATGCTTTCTGCGAGGATATCATGGAAAGCCTCGAGCCACATCCAAACCTCGAACATTTATTCATTGAGAACTATGGTGGAATAAAACCACCATCTTGGTTGCAAATCGAAAACCTGCCACACTTATGCGAACTTGGAATCAAAGGATGCTTGAACCTGAAAAGCCTTGAAAACTGGTTTGTACCGTATAAGTCGCCTCCACTGCAAACTTTGGATATTGTTGGCTGTGCTAACCTACTTTCTCTACCATCGGAATGGTTTGGTAGCTCTTGCCTATCGAGGTTAAGAGTAACAAACTGTCCCCAGATAAGTAGTTCAAGCAATCTGATTCTACCTCGCTCGTTGTCGACTCTTCAACTCGAATCATGTGGTGAACTAGATAGGTCGCTTCCCGACTGTCTCGAGAACTTGCTCTCTCTCAAATGTTTGGAGTTGAAAAATTGCCGACATGTAACCTGCCTTCCCGAGCACGTAACATCTCAATTAAGGTACCTCAGGCTCTCGAATTGTGCAGAGCTTCGGTGTCTCGAACTAAATTGCTTGTCAACCCTGGAAGTTCTGAAGATCGAGAAATGCCCTAAGCTGATACAAAGAGATGCATCGACATCCACCAACAAGACTCTTCCTGACAGAATTCAACGGCTTCGTAAATTGTACATCGACAACACCTCCCTTCTTAATCTGCCATTTTTAAGAAACCCACCACATTATTTAGCCCAGCTAAAAATTTGTAATTCCGACGAACAGACAATGTTCATGGGGGATTTGAAGGGCTGGTTGAATGGACTTGAAAATTTAGATGAACTTATTTTTTATGATTGCTCCAGTCTCGAGACATTACCAGAAGAGTTAAATTCTGTGAAAAGGATAGAAATCAGAAATTGCCGTAAAATCCAGGGTTTACCAGAAATTGATCTTCCGCCGTCACTGAGCATTCATTGTTTAGGTGGCTGCCATCCAGTACTAACAGCGCAAGCACGGCAGCACAAAGCAAACATGGAAGGCAAGAGAAAAGAAAACAATAGGTATGTAGTACACTTACACTGAATTTTCTCTTCCTGCACCAACGTTAAGTAACAACAGGAAGCTAAATTAAGCATATAATTAAATAGCATATTTAATTGTGGATTATGCAAATTGGACATTCTTTATCGGATATTTAACTGCACAACATTTTTTTAATTCTGATCCCAGAAATGATATGTTATGTTGCTTGTTTGTGTAGGTTGTACAGGTGAGTAGGGGCGGATCTAGGGGGGTGCCAGGGGACGCCCCGGCTCCCCCTTGGCCTGGTAAAAATTGTTGAACCCCTCGGTTTTTTTTTTTTTAACTTAAGTTTATATTTGGTGTTAATTTTGTTAATTTGATGCTAAATTTTATTTTTTTAACATCAAAACATAGATAATGATTAATTAATTAAATATTTTGTAACTTAAGTATGAAATTAACTCTTAATCCGATATTTATTTTGTTGAATACATATAAAAATTGCATATTATAATAATTATTTTTTTATCTTTTGAACCATTAAATGAGGGTTTTTTTATTAATAAAAAAAATCAAAATTACAATAGTAAAAAATGTTTTTTAAAAATTACAGAAATAAAAAAACCGCACTCTCAGAATGCGGCCTAGTCTGAGACTAGGCCGCACTCGTAGAGCGCGGCCTAGTCTCAGACTAAGCCGCACTCTCAGAGTGCGGCTTAGTAGCTGTATTTTTTTTTTAGCCTGCTGCTGCATCTGATGTCGTTACCAATGGTACCAAAGGTACCAGCTCATACAATACCAAGCATAACACATTCCCACCCCGAAAATAAGCAAGCCAAGCAAGCAAACCAGATAAATGGAAGAAAAATAAAATGTCCACTAAGTTAACATTAAACAAGTTCATTAAACAAGTTAGCAAAGTCCATTAAACAAGTTCGCGCGAGCGAGATCAATATAGAACAAGTTTACAACAGTTAAACAAAGTCAAGAATTAAATAAAGTCTCCGTATCTCTCTGGTGGCTCCCCACGGTTTGGTCGAGTACCTCTTTCCTTTATTCTACCTATCAAAAAGCAAAGAATTCATTTAAATTCGATGCTTGGCGCGATGTATATGTTAAAAAGGAAAATCAACGAAATTAAAGAGCAAAGAACATACGCTGGGTGGTCGATCCAACCACGTAAGGGCGACGATGTGTTTGAGCCGCCTGGGTGACTGGCGCTGGTGTCGACTCCGCACTCGACCGAAAATGACATCGGCAGATGCCGAAGTGCCGGCATCGACTGACGGTCCGCCATCAACGGACATGTCGCCACCACGTCCTCCAGGGGGTGGAAGGTAACCCACATAAAAGTTTGCCATGTCCTCCATGCTTGGCGGGTCCGGCATCAGGTCGGCTTCTCCACTTGATTGCCGACTGTCAATGTCCATAGGGAGTCCATGTGTCTCGAGTAACGCGTCTAAGCGATGCCCATGGCCAATGTCATCTAGATTTCCACGACACGTACTCAACATGAACTTCCCCACCTTCTTTGATCCCTTGCAGACCATCAATTTCAGTTCGTACGTTGCTTGCCTAAGCATCCGCTCAACCTGCATGACAACTTGATCAGCTATATTCTTAATTTGAACAAAAAAAAAATGAAGAAGTCAACAGAGAATACGTACCAAGCGCGGGGTAACATCATGTCTAGGCGGGACAGGCATCGAACTCACTGGCTGAGAAGGCAACGGCAGCGGCTCGAGAAATCTCGCTAGGATCCTATCTCTCGTGCGTACAGTGATACACCAATGTCGTGAAAACCATATCATATAGTCATGGTAATCGCTCGGATCGTACACCTCAGAGTGGTCAACAACGTGTCGGTGGATCACATCCCATTCTTTGATATAAGTTTCGTGAATATCGTCCCATCTTGGCGGGTTCCGATAATCTTGCGGGCCGTGATCAAGAACATGAAGCTTGCAAATTTTTTCCCACGGCTCTGGAGCCGGCGGGGGTGATGCCTGTTTTGCACCTAGCTGTCGCATGACCCGATCCGGGTAATGGCACTCGACCATCCAGAAATGTACCAAGTGGATCCTAGCCCACCACGCATCGGACTCCTCGAGCACTCTCGAAGGCAATAACTTGGCACCATCCTCGTCCAACAAATCTCTATAAGGCTCCCAGTTGACATCACCTTCCCACAATTCTTCTATGGCTTTTATATAGAAACTGACCTTGCTGTGCGGGTTGTCCCTAAAAATTTTCTTGCCACACCATACAATCCCGTACGCGTGCCGATACTCCGGATCTGGACCCCCGAGATAATAATTACTCACGACCTCCGGTCTACCCATATAAAAATGAGTCCACGCCCACTTCTGGAGAAAATTCAGCGGTCCCGCGATGGACTCCGCATCTGCCCACGAAGCCCGGCAAAGGTTTCGATACAGGCATGCCAGGACAGCCGCTCCCCAATTGTACACGACCGGCTCGTCCAAATTATGCAGGAACTGGCAGTACATCGACGGCATGCAGTCACCTGAGCCGTCGAGTAGGAGAACCTTTCCAATCAACTCCATGATGTACCCTGCTAGGTTTTGATGCAACAGATCCTCGTTATCTGAAAGTTCAGCAAATCTCTTGGCCAACCAACGGAACCTAAAATCATTTTAATGAACCCATATAAACAACATGACACCAAAATATATGAACGTGTACAGTTGGAAATTAATTAGTGAAACTATCTGAGATGGTACTTGGACACTCTGTAATAACTCGAACCGTCCTTCCTCGTGACCTTCTTGCCCTTGAATGGATCGTCCCCTACCCCCGGGCCGAACACACTCTCGAGAGAGGTTGTCCAATTCATGTCGGTCACGGGCTGACCTTTAATCGGTAATCCCCAAAAAATAGCTACATCATGCAATGTATTCATAATATTAAATGGTGTTGCACATCACATTTACAAAAAATAGGGCTTATAGGGTTTGTTTCAGCTTGTTATCTTCAAACATGACCCTCGATCTGAAAATCGACAAGTTCAGGAGTTCTGGTTGCCTAACAATTCTCAAAATATTACCACATGTAAATAACAATCAAACAAAGGTCCATTCAAAATTTTACCATTTTTGGGATTTTCTATGAATTGATATGATTTTCCTAAATCCGACCAGAAAATCGAAACCGAGGCAAGAGCAATCAAGGGCCTGGTACTGGAATAAACAGAAAAACTGCTACAACCTGTGAATTGGACCACCTGATTTTATTTTATATTCTTATAGTACACATTGAGTTGTGCTTGCACAAAAATTTTGGTTAAAAAATTCCAAGTCTAAAGCCCCCAAATAAATATTGCAAGAAAATAGCAGCACTGTTTCCAGAATTGCCCTTCCACTGAGATTGGTTGAAAAGCACACTAAAACAACACCAAATCAAAAAGAGTTCTACATGAAAAATGTTCTCAAAAAACCTCCCCAGATGCCTGTAAAATAAAATCGGATTGTTGTTAACAAAATGTTTGGATAGTGAACTGATAAGCTCCCCGGTACGCTTCTGTACCAGTTTTTCTGGTACTGACAGCAGATGGAAACCTTTCTTTCTCCCATATTTTGAATATAACACACAAATCTAATATTGCGAGCATGTTTTGTATGATGTCAGAATTTTTCTGACAAAGTTTCACATTTTTCTGGGATTTTTATGATTTTCTATGAATTTTACAAGTGATCGGCTTCACAATTCTCGTACCAGTAAATTCCGGTCTAAGATATCATTTTCATCATTCAATTTCTCCCCTGTTTTGAATATGAGCCATATATCAAATCTTATATATGTGAAATAGGTATGTTGCATAATATATTTAAGAAGTTTGGCCAAGAATTAAGTCCATTTGACGCTCGGAATTCAAATTGCAAAATCAGTCTCAGAACTAAACAAGTTGGTATATCGTTTATACCTGTAATATGATGGTGATTTCGCCCGTTGGCATGTAAAATGAATGTGTCTTCGGACGCCACCTCTGCACAAGTACTGTGATCAATGCCGGATCGAGGTCAAACGTCTCCATCTGGTCAACCTGAAACAACCCCATCTTCGCCAACACGTCATCAAAGTACTCGTGGTGAGGGACGTTTCGCCGACTCTGTCTCATGGACAGGGGTTTAACTCCTACAACGTATGCAATATATGTGTCAGGTTATTACTTGTCAAAATTTAAAATTTAATAAGAAATAAAAGGAATTACCTCATTGGCGATGTCACGCATGCGGTGGCAGTCCTCAGGCACCTGCAACAACGTATGTGTTGTTGGCGCATTTGACGGTCCAGCACCATTGTTGCCTCTTCCAGTCGACATCTGTTGCCATTATTTGATTAGTAACATAAAATTTAGTCGTGAAAATCCAAAAAGAAATCAAACTTAGAAAAAACAACACCATTTTGCGCATGGTTCACTCAAAAATGAAAAACAGTAACTCCGGTTGTCCAAATGAAGGTCCCGATCAAATTTTATATTTTTCTGAATTTTCTGTGAGTTGATACGATTTTTCAAATGACAACCAGAAAACCAAACCGTCAAAAATGCCGATACGCCGAAAAGAATAAAAAAACTGCTCTATTCTGTAAATTGGACTGCCCCATTTTATTTTATATTCTTGTAATAAACATAAAGTTTTGCTTGTACACAAATATTCACTGAAAAATTTCAAGTCTAAGGCCCCCAAATAAATATTTTAAGAAACCAGCAGCATTGTTTCCAGATTTACCCCTCCGATGAAATTGGTTTAAAAGTACACCGAAACAGCATCAAATTGAAAAGTGTTCAACATAAGAAATGTCCTTAAAACATTCCTCTAGATCTTTGTAAAATAAAAATGGGTTGTTGTTAACAAAAGTTTTGAACAAAAGACTGATTTCCCCGTGGGAATACTGCTGTCCCAGTTTTCTGGTACCAGCAGCAGTAAAAAATCATTTTGTTTTCCATATTTTTGAACACCATGATTACCAGCAATCTTGCAAACATGAAATATACAATGCGAAGTGTCTCTCGACAAAGTTTTACATTTTTTCGAATTTTTGGTGAATTTTCATGAATTTTTCAAATACTTTGCTTCAAATGGAAAAGAATGCAGTTTCGTGGTCACACTACCACTTTTCTCTTGCGATTTCTCCTTTGTTTTGAACACGAACCACATATTAAATCTTACGCATGTAAAATAGGTATGTCAAATAACATATTCAGAAAGTTTGATCATGTTTCAAGTTCATTTGACGCCTGAAATGCGAATCACGAAACCAACTCCAGAGCAGCTTAGCGGTACCAAATCACCAAACCATGGTCATGAAACCACTTTGCTTTTGCGATTTCTCCTTCGTTTTGAATATAAACCATATATTAAATCTTGCACATGTAAAATAGGTATGTCGAATAACCTCTCTAACATTCTTATACTTGGTTTTTAACTAATTGAATAACAATTCAATAATTTAAATCCAAATTTCACAACAATTCAATAATTCAACCACCAATTCTACAACAATTTTTAACTAATTGAACATGTCAACAAACATTTCCATAATAAAACTAGAAAACAAAGCAATAATTTTACCGAGAAGACGGGTCGGGGGTGGGGGCTGCCGGTGCTGGTGGGGCGCGGGGGTGGAGGGGGATGGGGGCGGGAGGGTGGGGGCGGGGGGCTGGGGTTTGGGTGGGTCGAGTAGAACAGAAAGAAAACGAAAGAAAGGAAGGAAGGAAGGGAAGGAAGGAAGGGAAGGAAAGAAAGGAGACAGGCAATTATTGAGTTACCAAGCCGCACTCTCAGAACGCGGCCTAGTCTGATACTAAGCCGCTCTCTTAGATCGCGGCTTAGTCTCAGACTAGGCCGCGCTCTCAGAGTGCGGCTTAGTCTCAGACTAGGCCGCACTCTGAGAGTGCGGTTTTTTTATTTCTGTAATTTTTAAAAAACAGTTTCTACTGTTGTAACTTTGATTTTTTATTTTTTTATTAATAAAAAACTGCCATGAAATGACCCATCTAAACCCCTTTCGGATCAATCTTTGGAAAGTAGGAACCATAAATTGTCCCTCCGGCTCCCCTTTCATATCAGTTCTCCACTGCAGGTGAGCATGAGTTTGAAGTAAGTTTTATTCTGCAGCCTCTGTAAGATTATGTCTATTAAGCAATGCAATTCCTAATCTTCCTCCTAAAAATGCTGACCCCATCAACTGAGTTCTTAATCTGTTCATTTATTTTCAGTGGGAAGTTCTGCTGTAAATGCTGCTTGCTAAACTAAGTGAGATTTCATGAGTTCGATAACCTCCTTTAATAATACACACAGTATTACTTTCGGTAGGCACTATATGCCCAATCATCACATACGTTTTTTTTTTTTCAAGGTTTTTTTTACTTTTTCAATCTTTCAATTGCAGTATCAGCTGAAAGATATATGTCATTACTAATCAATTGAGGTTAAATTTGGTCTTAATTTGAAAACTCAGTATTCAAATCTATTAGATACTTTGTTTTCAATTGGCTGAATGACCCAAACCAAAACAACAAACACACAGATAAGCCGTAAATCTAAAATTTCCAAATGAGCCGTAAAATCGTAGATCAAGGTTTGAGGCTTAGTTCCAAAACTGGAGTTGCAAAATACAAGGAGCTGATGGTACTGAATTAGGTTTGCTACAGAAAGGAATATAGCTGGCTTCACCTGAGGATCAATTGCATATTTAGGAAAAACCCTATTTGCACCGCAGTTTACCGTAACATAACTTTATTTAATTGGGGCTGATACACTGCCACTTCATTATAGCTCCATTTCATTCACCATCCATGACTGTGGGCCACCACATAAAGGTTATCAAAGGAGAGAAATTAGAGTATTTTTCCTATTCAATAACTAGCACCCACAAGGGCTCACAACAACCAACTTAATTAATATACATCAAAATTTGTTTTTTTTTTTTTTTGAAAGAGTAGGTAAAAGCCTACTCAAATTTTCATTAAAACAAAAAAGAGAGTACAAATAGAATTTACAGGGAAATTTAAAAAAAAAAATACAAAAGAAAGAAAATGGTGGAGCAACCTAGCAACAACCAGAGCTCAGAGCCGGAAGTGGCATGTGAGGCACAGAGAGGACGGTGAGGCGCAGTGAATCCGAGACAAAGTGAGACGGGCAAAGTGCGGAGAGACGACGGCGGGCGCGGTGAGACGACGACGGGTGAAGTGGGACGACGGCGGGCGTGGTGGGGCGATGACGGGTGCGGTGAGATGACGGCGGAGCGTGGTGAGGGGAGGACGAGAGGAGGGCGGCCGCACCAACAAGAGATCAAGGGGGCGAGGCTGAGTTCGGCGGCTAGGGTTTTCACCGGAAGTTGAAATGTGTAGGATGCTCAAGGTAGTAGAGGAATATACAGGAGCTTGGTGGTCGAGGTGGCGGGGGAGGCCGGCGGCGGCGAGAGCTCTCCACCAAGGGTTTCCTGCCTTTTTTCCCGCTCGAGCTGTCGCTCTTTTTCTCCGCTCGTGAGTCGCTAAGAGCAACTCACGAGGGCTTTTTTCGATCTGTTAACTGTTATCTCAATATACATCAAAATTTAACCCAGCTAGTGCAGCAAATGTAAATTAAAAAATAGCCTATAGCTAGCAAATCGGCTCATAATTCATAAACATAACATATAAAAAAGTACTAATCACACGCTGGGCAGAATGAATTTACATTCCCCCGCTAATTCAATTCTAAATGGTAGAATGAATTACGTTGTGGCTTTTGACAAACAAGTCATGCAGAGTAGATGAAATTTGACTTTGAAAAGTTGAAATCAGCTCCCTTCCAATGTCGCGTCCGGATCGTCTAGCGCGCGTCAATATTTGCCGTGAAACATCTGGACCATCCATCAAACGAACGGCTGCGATTTTTCCTCTTCAATTCATGAACCCAAAAGCCAGGTTAACCCATTCGCTTCCCGCTCCATTTTGGTTCTGGTCAGGTCACGTCTTCCCCTTCCCCTCCTGATTCGTGAGCACGGCACGACAACTGTGGTGGCCGCACCGCTCATCGTCGCCGGTTGCCCTCCCATTCAGCGCCGTCGTGGTTGTTGTTCCCTCTCGTTCAGCACCGGCGCCCATCCCCCCCCCCCCCCCCCCCCCCCCCCGTTCTTTCGCGCGTCCGCGACGAGGACATTTCCCTTACTTCCTGCCAAGAAGCAGGTACCGCCCTCTTCTCCCGGTTTGCTTTTATCCATTGTTGTAGAATCTAAGGTCTAGCAGTGCTTCACACTGGGAAATGGGAAATGCGAAATGTTGATTCATATTTCAAATACTCGGGAAATAATAAGAACATTTTGGTTATTAAATTTGTTGTGATTTATAATAAAAACATTCATGCGGAAACAAAGAACCAATTAAGTGGGAAACATCAAGGTCATTGCACGTTGAGTGAATTTTTCTTCCTTTAACCTGTAAATAGTAAAGATTTACTAGAGAAATGATAAGTAATATATGTTAGCATCCATTTATTTATTGAGTCTTGTAGAGGTCATGGCTATGTACATTTATTAATTGAGTCGAACAATTGAGAGGTGCTTTGAGTATGTAAATTCTGAAAATCTAAAATGAACCAAATATAAATCATGTTTTGGTTGGCAATTTTTTCAAGAATATTAGTTACTGCTGCCATTGAACAAGAGATGTGCAAACTTCCCGTCTTAATTACGCAAGCCCTTGACAATTATAATTTGAATTTAAAAAAAAATAGCTTGGGGAATAGTACAAGGTAACTTACTGCCTTGGACATCTATCAGGTCAAGTTTGGGTCATTGACAGAAACATATAGTTACCAGAGAGACATGTACACAATTATAATCCTTGAAAAATACTGCTTACTGAGAACAGAAGTCGTTATGCTGTTATGTTTTTTTCTATGTAAAAAGATGAATCAATTTACATTCTTGTATGGAAAAATAGCCGTGGAGAAAGGTCAGATGGGTAATTTTTAATTAACTAGTGAGATTGAAATTTGGGTCTGTCCATGTCCATTAAGCTGCTTTTAGTATCAAGTGGGCCTTGATGCTTTTAATCTAGTCAGTTCACCTTCAAAAAAATTTCAAACTGCTTCACAAAATTTGACTTGTTTTTATCCTCTAAATTTCAGTTTAACATTTGCAAGTATGCAATCTAGTGATGGCACGGCTTGGATTCCTCACTTAGGAATGGAATTTCAAACCGAAGAAGAAGCATGGCAATTTTGGAACAACTATGCTGGAAAAATGGGTTTTAATGCACGAAAGCGCTATGGACACAAGAGCCGAACTGATGGCACTACTACTTCCATGGTTTATGTATGCTCAAATAAAGGAAGTCGACCGCAGGATAAGCGAGACGGGCAAGTAAAGAACCATAGAGCAAAAACCTGGACTGATTGTCAGGTCCGTTTAGGAATTAAGTTCATAAGGGAAAGGAACTGCTTTGAAGTCACTAAATTCATTTCATACCACAACCACTTTCTTCAAAGACCAGAAGTCGAGAATAGTATTGGCTTGTTTCATGTTGACTTGCAACTGGACTCGCATCATCAAGAGAAGCAACTCAAGAATGGCAGTCAATAGAAACAATATTTAAATTTCCTTTCTTGTAAAGCTTTTTAAAGAAGAAGCTTTTTTGGGTGTATTAACATTCCAAAGTCTTTTTTTGTATTTGGAATGAATAGCCTCATTTTGTATATCTTTTATAGATAAAAGCTTTATTTTGTGATTAAAAACTCAAGACTCATCTTAAATTTGAATTAGCAAACATCTTTGATGTAGTTGACAATTAATAGTTAAAAAGTTTTATTTGTATGTCTATTCTTCGATAAGCTTGTGCATTTGGTACCAAATGGTATATCATAAAGAATAAATCATCTCCCCACTTGCTCTTCTTGCACTTATCTTGTACATGTACTAGCACATTTGAAACTGGTACACATCATCATCCTAAAGCTTATGTTAAAAAAAAAAAGACTAGATTAATATTTCAAACTTATAGTGCACATTCATCCATGCTTCGTCCTTAATTTCAACTTCTTCCAAGCATACTACACATGTTTCATTCTCATACTTAACAGTGCTTACATCATTCTCATACAACTAATACAAACTCTTAGACCTATATTGAAATTGGGTAAACCACAAGCACAGTGACTGGGGGCAACATTCATGGCATTGTATATAGTCCTTTGAGTAAAGCACACACTGCAGGTCATCAGCTTGCTTTCTTTTGTAGCTACTTGTCTCTGTGTGTTTGGTTGTTAAATTGAGTTGCTCTTCTTGCTTCTGATAGAAAATACTTAGTTGTCTCTTTCATCTTTATCCTATATATATAATAAAAAAATGACATAAATTAATGACAGATTGTCACTCTCCTCTTTATACTAGACATAAGTGGATCATATGACCTGGCACGGTACAAGAAATAAAATCACAGTTACAAAATTTTAGATATGAAACCACACTTCCGAAGTTTTACATCTTATTTTATATCTTAAACCCAACAACATACCTGATAAAACATAACTAGTAAGACATGAAATAGACAAAAGTAGGAGAAACAGTGTAAATTTAATAAACAAATAAGACTCTGATACAAGTTGAGAAAATAACCAGTGAAATTAAGTGCATACACTCATTGTTTGATAGAAAACCTTCATTCTCCTAGTATTTTAGTACAACCTCACTCTCACATGCTTCTTGCAGTAAACAGGAGAGGAGTAAAATTCATTGTCCCTGAAAAGCATCATTTAAGTGTGTAAGGCATAACTTACTATTACAATAGCATATTCAGGATACTTAATTGAGCAAAACATTTATGCGGCTATCACTTAATGGCTGAAATATATGGAAAATAATACTTCTACAAGGTCTTAATTTCAAACAGAAAGAATATGTACAGGTGTCCTTGGTATTGCTAAATGTCATGGACAAACCCTCAAATGTGAACCAAGCCTCAAATTAAGCAATATAATCTTAATTCCAATTTCTTTGTTTGTAGTCAGATTTCAGCATAGTCCATAAAACCAGGAATGAACTCAACAAGGAAAAAGCAAGAAAGAGATACTGTACACATTAGAGGGAGCAGAAAAACAAACAGGGAGAAGAGGGCGGTACCTAGTTCTTGGCAGCAAGGCAGGAAGTAAGGGAAATGTCCTCGTCGTGGGCGCGCGGAGGAGGGGGGGGGGGGGGGGGACGCAGCGGGCGCGGCGCTGCTGAATGGGAGGGAACAACGGCCGCGACGACGCTAAACGGGAGGGCAACAGCGGCCAACGACGACGAGCGGTGCGGCCACCACAGTGTCGTGCCGTGCTCCCGAATCAGGAGGGGAAGGGGAAGACGTGACCTGACCAAAACCAAAAGGGAGCGGGAGTGAATGGGTTAACCTGGCTTTTGGGTTCATGAATTGAAGAGGAAAAATCGCAGTCGTTTCTTTGATGGACGGTCCAAATGTCTCACAGCAAATATTGACGCGCGCTAGATGATCCGGACGCTCCAATGTCAGATACATTGCCTACATAAATAAAACAAACAAACACTGAAACAAATGACTGGAAAAAATAAATAAATAATGTCCTTCTTTTATGATTTTGAGCGAAGACAATTTCTATAATTAAGGAAGAAAAAACTAGAACAAAAGAGAATGATATTTGTAAGCCGGAGACCTGGATAAAGTGCATCCAAAACAGAATTAATGAACCAGTGAAATTAAATTTTTTTTTTGTGAATACTTATATAAGTAAATGATAATTTGTTTTGGCAGGATAGTTGTCTCCACAAGAAATTAAATCTAAGATCATGTGCATTTCGCAATGAAATCCAATCCACATGATGAAAATGTGAGAAATTATATATGCATAGTGTATCTCATCTTGTAACCTCACCTTTTATTTTCACTTAATACAAAATATAGTAGGCATTTCTCCTGCTACATAAAAAAAAAATGCATAGTGTAAATAAATATATATTACTAACTACTAAGTATGTGCTTCGTTACTGACAACTAGTTTACATGGGGGTTTAGTTTCAATAGGTTAATTACATGGCATGCATGCAATAAATATATATATATATATAAGTTGAATTATTCACAGTACCCATAAGAATAGCCATACAATTAATAATTTTGGTAAAGTAAATAAAAATTATACACTTTAATATAGCAATAATGACTACCTCTGTTATAGTTCTTCACTTCAGCTCGACTGCCATTTCATGCTGCATCAATTGCTCCATTAGTGCTGGATGGCAGCCGCAGAATCCTAAAAAAGCCAGCGACGGTGGAAACCCATTTTGCGGTAGTGATTGAATTTTCGGACAATCTGTCAAGTACATAAATATGAGGGTAACTAGGGTATGTAATTCTTTTGGTAAAGACTCGAGATTGTGACAATTTTTAATTTCCAGAGTCTGCAACATTTCAAGTCCATTCAACCAGCCGTGCACATCCCCTGTGAACAACCTTTCTTCAGGAGAATTAGAGATGGTCATACATCCCAACAAACGCGGTGGGATTCTTAGAAATGGTAACTTCAGGAGGGAGGTGTTGTCAATTGTTAAGTAGCTCAGCTCCTGAATTCGTTCCGAAGGTGCCTCACTGTCAGGAAATGATGGACCAAATTGTATCAACTTAGGGCACTTTGTAATTTCCAAACGTTTCAGGATAGATGGGTTACTTGTAAGTTCTAAACACTGCAATTCTGCACAGTTCCGAAGTTTGAGTACTTCTATATGATGAGTTACTTGGCTGGGAAGGGAGGTTACATGTTGACAATTACTTAGTGTGAACTCATAAAGAGAGTTCAAATTCATGAGGCATCCTGGAAGTGCCATGTCAAACTCCCCACATGAGTCCAGTTCAAGATACCTTAGGGTGGAAGGGAACATCAAATTGTTTGAATACCTAAGTTGGGGACAGTTGATCACAGTCAATTCATTTATGGAAGAGTTGTTAATCCACTCCAGCGGTAAAGACACAAGATTTTCACACTCTTTTATTCGAAATGTTAGGAGTGATGGTAGCCGGCAAGGCAGGAACCTATCATCAAGTCTCTCCAAGTTAAAGCATCCTTCAATAAAAAGATATTTCAAATGAGGCAACATTTCACTTTGCAACCATGATGGTGGGCTTCTACCCATATAATTCTCAATAGACAAGGTCCTAAGGTTTGGATGTGGCTGGAGCCCTTCTATGATATTTTGATTAGTAACACTTTCCTCATGTCTAGAGCTGGTGTTTCTATTGGACCAGCTCAGAATCAGGCAACTCAAATATTCCTTGTTGAGAAGGCAAGCTCGAGCTGCATCTTCCCTACCCTCCACATTCTCAAGGTTACTAATATTTAACCGTCCATGAAGACGGTTCATATCCTTTAACTCTTCAATCTTATGCCCATCCTTCTTAAGAACTTTGAATTCCCCAAGGGTCTCAAGAGAAGTTAGCTTCCCGATACTGGGTATCTTTGTACTTATTTCCATCTCCTCAGCGATTAGACGCATATTTGTCAACCTATGGAACAATTTTGGAAAACTGTCAAGTGGACATCCATCTACATTAACGACTCGAAGGTTATAAAGCTGACATATGGAATTCGGCAAGCTTTTGATTTTTGTATGCTTCAAGTTAATGTAAATTAGAAGCTTCAAGTTGCCAATGTTATCTGGTAGTTCCTCAATTTGACAGTGGTCTAGGTGCAAAAAGCGGAGATTTGTTAGTTGATCAAACAACCAAACAAGAGTTGATGAACTCATCCTGATACTAAATCCAAATCTCCAAAGGAATAGAAGTGACCTTAAATTTTTGCACCTACCTATCTCTTTGTCAATCAACTCAATTGTATCCCGAAACACTGATAGGTGGTAAACACTATTGTAGTTCTCTAAACTCCACTTGTTATTTTCCAGGCAATAATATGCACCCAAAGATAGAGAACATGCAAGGTCATAATTGAGATCGTGGAAAAATTCTATGTATTTGAACATATTAGCACGAATGAAATATCTATTTTTAAGCTCTTGAATGTACTCTGGGCCCTTCTCATCTTCTTTGTTAATGATACCATCTGACACCCAAAGAGGACTCAAAATATCTCGGTCAATATCATAGTGCTTAGGAAATAAGGCTAATATTTTGAAGCAGCGCTTCAGATGTACTGGTAAGTACTGGTAGCTGACATTGAGTGCTGGTAGGATATCACCCTCAGCTTGTTTTATTTGCCATAGCTCACTGTTCAAGATACTCCTCCATTGTTCTACGGTCATGCTCGCATGCAAAATACCTCCTAGAGTTTTAGCTGCCAATGGAGAACCCTTCATTTTAGCGGCAATTTTCTTGCTTATGCCCTCTAATTCAGGCAATGAGCTCGGATCACAGGATCCAAAAGAACATTTCTTGAAGAGATCCCAGTAGATATCAGGAGGCAAACACTTAATTTTAATTGGATCCAGAGTACCAACTTTCTCCGCAACCGTTGACATTCGGGTGGTGATTAATACAATGCTACCCTGAAGTCCGAACCTTAACGGGTTACATAAACTCTCCCAGTCTCTAGCACTATCATGCCATACATCATCTAGAACAAGAAGATACCTCCTCAATGCTACCATTTCTTTTAGAATCTGTTGAAGGGAGTCCAGGCTAGAGATACTTTCTCCAAAACCAATTTGTTTATCATAGTTTCTGAACTCACCCTTTGCTGCCAACTCTCTTTTAGCTGACTCGATCATCTCTCTTGTTATCTTCTTCAAATCAAAGAAGTCAGATACGCAGACCCAAATTCTCAGATCAAAATGAGTTTCTACCCTTTCATGATTGTAAATCAGCTGAGCCAGTGTCGTCTTTCCCATCCCTCCCATGCCGACAATTGGCAAAATCGACAATTTGCCTGTTTTCCTTCTCTTTTGCGCCTGTTCCAGTGATGAACTAGACGCCTCATTACTGGCTCCAGCACCATCACCGGCTTGCAACAAAAGCTTGACCACCTTTTCCACTTCATCATCACGACCCAAGACGAGATCAGGTAGCAATGAGCTTGTCTCATGTTGCACGGATTTTCCATATGGATTTGGTCCATCGGGCAAACCCAATGGCCTAATCTTACTTTCAAGCTCACCACAAACAGAATCCAGTTTGGTTTGAGCATCCTTTACTTTGCTTGAGGAGTTACCAACTAGGTCCCTTACAAAAGAAACCACAGATGACAACAATTGACTTTTATCCTGCATCAAAGACGATTACGATGGTGATGGATCAACAACAAAGATATCATAGCAATAGTATCATAGCATTTGGCCGGTACATGGAATCTCGCTGCCTGTTTCAATCTGGTTCAGGTGCAACCATACCCATGCCAGAATAATAATTGAATCATTGCTACTGACTGATATATGCATTATCCTTTATGGCTATCCTTTTTTAAAAAAAATAATAAAAAAAAACAAAGAAATTAAAGAAAGAGATGCACTTGCTTGGCTTTCCATCCTTTGCTTGAGTTCATAATAATCAAATTCAGCGATCAAATCCTCGGCATTATATGCAGCATTTACCAGCTGCTTCAGGAGGTGAGCAATGTACTTGTCATCGAAGCGCCACCACTCGGCTTTCTCCATCAGATGGTTCACATGTGGCAGACTGTTACGCAGCCGGTCGATGTCACTCTTCAGTTCCCAGGTACCGGTGATGCGAGACACCACCATAGATTGAAACAGCTCCATTGATTTAGAGAGGGCAAGTTGCTAATTGGTACCAAGTGATAATTAAGTGAAAAGGATGAACTCAATCAGTGTCATGTGTTTACCAACTAAACCCAATTTCCAAAGATCTGAGTTTGTTTGTTTCAGAGTCTGTAACAAAGTTCCTGTCACGGGTTGCTGACAAGGGTGTGGCTACACGATCAGGCGCCTGTCACAGACTAAAACTGATTGATTATGAACTTTCTTTGCACTTGGTCCAGAATTCATATTATCATAAAAAGACTAAAAAGTGATTGGTTATTATATAAAAGCTGCCCAATTTTCTTTTAATTTATTATTATCTTCTTTGAAAAAACTGCCCTATGGTTTGGTTTTCCACAACTTTGTAGTTTATATATTGCCTATTGCTGTTCCCACTTCTTGATCTGCACCGACCCTCTACCTAATTTGCCACTTACTGATTTGTTTAATATAAAGGTTTGTACTTTATAGGGTGAATAATGAATAATGCTTGTGTGCGCATATATCTCTATGGTTACATGGTATAGCGAGACTGAGCGTGACACTGTCGACGCCTGCCCATATATCTTTAGGAGAAACAAGTAGAGTCTACCCCTATAAAGTAGGTCATCCATCTATTTTTTTCACAATCTGACAAATCTATACGCATCCATGGCTTAGCACAGTTACATGAATATTCGCTGGAAACTGTAATGTATTCGTTCACTGATCACTGGAAAACTATATCTATTAATCGGAAAGATATATATATTCATTGAAAAATAATATTTGTTTATTGAAAATACGATGGACCAATGTATAAGTAAAAAATGGTGGACACTAGCTATTACTCTATCTTTATGGTCACCTACTCACCTGTTCGATGAAATGCCGCGCAAAGACGACCAGGGAGAACAAATTATTGGTAAATATTGCTTTGATAATATAAAACATATGGTAAAATGTATAATTAATACAATAACTATCATTATTATTTAATCGCATCATATAGTAAAGAACATTAAAAAAGTTATTATTATATAATTAACTATCTAAGAAAATGCATATCATGTAATTGATCCTAGACCTCTTAGTGAAAACCCAGCAGTGCACCATCGATTTGATCTCTACCCATTATAATGCACGTTGGATATCATGGTCCTACATGACAGTCCGGATCTATTATTGAGTTTTGTAATAAAATGAACTGTCAGATGTACATAAAGATTTTCTATGGAGAAAGTTTCGTGAAGTCTTTAATTAGGTATTTCACGATTTTTACACAGAAATAGGCATGCACAATTTTTTCAACTATTTCTTTCTCTCATTGAAAATATGGCCATTATTATTTGACAACCTTAACGATTAAATAAATATAAGACTATTATAAATGGAAATGTGGACTGACTGATAATTATATAGAATACTCCGGTACGTACTATGATAATTTCTTAAAATGAATTGAGCACTAATAAGAAAAAGAGGAGGGAGCAGTTGACAATGCTTATTTTTACCATCTTGGCAATAGCATTTTTAAAAAATTTGAACGAAACCATAAAATATCTTAAAAATGAAAAACTTATATATGGATGTATTATTTAACATATAGAATAATAGTGATTCAAATGTTAATCAATTTGAATATTGTTTGATGGCTCATCAAAAGTTTTGTGCACTTATTAATTAACGGTTGTAATTTAATGAATATTTGTAAAGCTATGAAATGTCATTTGAATTGAATATAATTGAAAACACAATCAATCTATAAATAAAAAATATTTCTATAAATATATTTCTTTTGAGAATTTTTAATGATTTTTCAAATTTTCTTAATTATGAGTGATATTGTAAGGGTTGTCAACATTAAAAAAAAAAAAAAAAAACAACAACAACAACGTAATACAATAGGATGAGTCACATCACGAGTAAAAAAATAATTCTTTTAAAGGGTCATATCTAGTGTCCTCAATATTAGTGTCTACATATCTATATTGTTATAAAATTTGAGTTAAGTGTTACACAATTGAATATAAGATAAAAATTGCAAATTTTGTGTATGTGTCGACGTGTGGATAATTAAAATGAGGACGCTTTGGAAAATTCCCTAAAAGAACAAATTACAACAGGAGTTGTCATCATCAGGAGTTGAATAATTTGAGAATATTTGCGCTACATTAAAATTTGTGGACAAAATGACACCATCCAAATAAATGGAGCCTCTAGTCTAGTCTGCATCATGACATGGGTCATCCCTTGTGGAAAAATCAATCGGCTACTTATACTTTTCTCATAGGAAACAGGGAGGTAACTTCCAAAACAAGTACTCAGATCTTATGAAGCCTATTCTTCAAAGAACCACATAGGCGACAAGCCCCTAACAGTGGTTGACTGCTAATCTAGGCCATTGTCAGTAGTTCATCACATGAACTTCAACAGTGACTCTAAAATAAAGAAACGAGGCTCTCCACGATGGGATTTTAACATTTGAGAAACACCGTTCTTGCGTCCATTGAAAAGTTGTCCATACGTTCATAAACATACATAGAATATAACAGATTCATCTCGAAATGTAACCTATGAACACTATGGACAGTTTTTATATGGACGTTATGTATTACTCTTAACATTTCTATTAACCACTCATTCAGGTCGTGGTTCATCCACTTTCCTCATCAATTAGCAATTTACCATTATCCCCGATCTTGTGTTTCTTAATTTGTTGCTTGGCCTAGCTAGTCCGCCTCGGAAGATCAATTAATGGAGCTGGTCCAATCCACCATTGTGTCTCGTGTCACCGGTGCCTGGGGGTTAGAGAATGATATCAACCGGCTGCGTAACACTACTCTGCCATATGTGAACCATCTCATGGAGAAAGCTGAGTGGTGGCGCTTCAAGGACCCATATATTGCTCTCCTCCTGAAGCAGCTGAAACATGCTACCTATGATGCCGAGGATGTCATCGCCATGTTCGACTATGATGAACTCAGGCAAAGGATCGATGGCCAGGCAAGCACATATTATGTATTTTATTTGCTCATTTGTGTATGCCACACACATATTGAGATAAGAGAATTTTACTTAATGAAGTACCACAAATTAATATAAAAAAAAATGATCTACTGAAAACAGCACGTAATAGCTATCACACACTCACACTCAACACAAGCCAGATAAATTCATCATTATTACAACAAAACACAAAATATCTGCCAGAACTCCACATATATAAGAGATCCATAACAGTAAGATTGCTTTTGAGGAGATATAATTTTTTGATTTTTGGATTTTTGGATTTAACTTTAGCATAAGAAAGGTTCCAACAAAATCTCTAGTTTCATATTGGCTAATTGTTATGTATCTGTTTTTGCTGTTGATTGTTGATTGATTAATATAATCTTAATTGCTATGTGCAGAACAAACATTCAATCTGGTCATCTGCGTATTCTTTTTTCAAGAATCTAGTTACTAACCATCCAAGCACGGTTAAGGATGTTCAAACCAACCTGGATTCTATTATTGGTCAATTTGAAAAAATTAGGCTGATGGATTTACCTGATGCTGGACCAAACCTGCATGAAAATGTTGTCCGACAAGAGACGATCTCAATGCTACCTGAGCTAGTCTTGGGTCGGGATGATGAAGTGGAAAAGGTCGTCAAGATTATGTTGCAACCTGGTGATGGAGTTGGATCTAGTAATGAGACATCTACTTCTGGTTCATCATTAGAACGGTCAAAAAAGAGGAGGAGGACAGGCAACTTTTCGGTTTTGCCGATTGTCGGCATGGGAGGTATGGGAAAGACAACACTGGCTCAATGGATCTACAATGATGAAAGGGTGAAAAATCACTATGATTTGCGGATTTGGATTTGTGTATCTGCCTATTTTGATTTGAAAAAGATAACTAAAGAGATGATAGAGTCAGGTATTGGAGAGTTGAGGAACTACGAGAATAGGCTTGGAGAAAATATTTCTAACCTTGACTTCCTTCAACAAACACTAAAAGAAAAGGTAGCGTCGAGGAGGTATCTTATAGTCCTGGATGATGTTTGGCATGATAACACTAGAGACTGGGAGTGCTTATGTAACCCATTAAGATCCGGACTACAAGGTAGCATGGTATTAATTACCACCCGCATGTCAGTGGTTTCCGAGAAATTTGGTACTCTGGATCCAATTGAAATTAAGAGTTTGCCTCCTGATATCTACTGGGATCTGTTCAAGAGATATGCTTTTGGATCTTCTAATTTGAGCTCACTCCCTGAATTAGAGGGCATAGGCAAGAAAATTGCTGCTAAAATGAAGGGCTCTCCGCTGGCAGCTAAAACTCTGGGTGGCATATTGAGTGCAGACATGAATATAGAAAAATGGTGGAATATTTTGAACAGTGAACTGTGGCAAATAGAACAAGCTGAGGGTGATATCCTACCAGCACTCCGTATCAGCTACCAATACTTACCAGCACATCTGAAGCGTTGCTTCCAAATATTATCCTTATTTCCTAAGCACTATGATATTTACCGAGATATTTTGAGTCCTCTTTGGGTGTCAGATGGTATAATTAACAAAGAGGATGAGAAGGGCCCAGAGTACATTCAAGATTTTATAAATAGATATTTCATTCGTGACAGGAGGTTCTACTTCTACATAAATTTTTTTCACGATCTCATTCATGACCTTGCATGTTCTCTATCTTTGGGTGCATATTCCTGCATAGAAAATAACAACTGGAGTTTAGAGAACTACAACAGTGTTCACCACCTATCAGTGTTTCGAGATACAATTGAGTTGATTGACAAAGAGATAGCTAGGTGCAAAAATTTAAGGTCACTTCTATTCCTTCAGAGATTTGGACCTAGTATCAGTATTACTTCATCAACTCTTTTTTCGTTGTTTGATCAACTAACAAATCTCCGCTTTTTGCACCTTGACCACTATCAAATTGAGGAACTACCAGAGAACATTGGCAACCTGAAACTTCTAATTCACATTAACCTGAGGCATACAAAAATTAAAAGCTTGCCAAATTCCATATGTCAGCTTTATAACCTTCAAGTTGTTAATGTAGATGGATGTCCACTTGAGAGTTTTCCAAAATTGTTCCATAGGTTGACAAATATGCGTCTGATCGCTGAGAAGATGGAAATAAGTACAAAGATACCCGGTATAGGGAAGCTAACTTCTCTTGAGACCCTTCGGGAATTCAAAGTTCTTAAGAAGGATGGGCATAAGATTGAAGAGTTGAAGGATATGACCCGTCTTCGGGGAGAGTTAAAGATTAGTAACCTTGAGAATGTGGAGGGTAGGGAAGATGCAGCTCGAGCTTGCCTTCACAACAAGGAATATGTGAGTAGGTTGATTCTAAGCTGGTCCTCTAATGGAAACACTAGCTCTAGAAATGAGGAAAGTGTTACTGATCAAAATATCATAGAAGGCCTCCAGCCACATCCAAATCTCAAGGATTTGTATATTGAGAATTATATGGGTAGAAGCCCACCATCATGGTTGCAAACTAAAATGCTACCTCACTTGAAGGATCTTGGTATTAAAGGATGCTTTAACTTTGAGAGACTTGATGATTGGTTCCTGCCGTGCCGGTTGCCGTCACTCCAATTATTTCGAATAAAAGAGTGTGCAAATCTTGTGTCTTTACCGCTAGAGTGGATTAACAACTCTTCCATAATTCATCTGACGGTGGTCAACTGTCCCCAACTTCGGTATTCAAACAATTTGATGTTCCCTTCCAGCCTAAGGTATCTTATACTTGACTCATGTGGCGAGTTTGACACAGCACTTCCAGGATGCCTCATGAATTTGGACTCTCTTAATTCATTGATACTAAGTAATTGTCAACATGTAACCTCTCTTCCCAGCCAAGTAACTCATCATATAACGATACTCAGACTTCATAACTGTACGGAGCTTCAGTTTATAGAACTAAGTAACCCATCCATCCTAATGCAACTGGAAATTACAAAGTGTCCCAAACTAATACAATTTGGTCAATCACTTTCTGAAAGTGATGCACCTTTAGAACGAATTCAGGAGCTCAATTTCTTAACAGTTGACAACACCTCCCTCCTGAAATTACCATTTCTAAGAAATCCACCACGTTTCTTAAAATGGATGACCATCTCTAATTCTCCTGAAGAGAGTTTGTTCACGGGGGATTTACAAGGCTGGTTGAATGAAATTGAAGATCTACACTCTCTGATGATTAAAAATTGTCACAATCTGGAGTCCTTACCAGAAGAATTACACACACTAGTTACCCTCAGATATATGGAATTAATAGATTGCCCGAAAATCCAGTCATTACCGCACAATGGGCTTCCACCTCTGCATAATCGCCATTTACATTTCCGTGGCTGCCATCCAGCACTGACAGAGCTATTGAAGCATCACGATAAGGCAATTGAGCGGAAGTGAAGAACTATAACAGAGGTAGTCATTATTGCTCTATTGAAGTATATAAGTTTTATTAACTTTACAAAAATTATTAATTGTATGGCTATTCTTATTGGTAATTGTATAATTTAACTTATATATATATATTTATTGCACGCATGCCATGTTATTAACCTAATGAAACTAATTAGCCCCCATGTAAACTAGTTGTCGTTAACGAAGCGACATACTTGGTTATATATCTTTATTTTAGAGATGCCAAATCGGGCGGGCGGGGCGGGTTCGGCTTCAGGTCGGACAGGTCGGGTCAGTTTGACCTTTTAGAAGATCTCGAGTCGGTTCGAGTTGGGTGATGGGCGGGCCGGGGTCGGGTCAATTTTAAATTCGACATTTTTTGGATCGTGTATTGATTTCAGTTTGATTGCATGATATTTGATCTCAGGTCGGATCGAGTCAGTTTGACTTTCTAAAAAATACAGGTCGGATAGGGTTTGAGTCAGATCGGGTTGGGCGGGTTTCCCGGGTCGGGTCGGGTTCTACCACCTCACTTTATTTACGCTATGCATTTTTTATTTCTCACATATTCATCATTTGGACTAGACACTATTTCGATATGCACATGATCCTAGATTTTATTTTATTTTTTTTTTGTCGAGACAAGTATCCTGCCCCACCATCAGCACCTGCCAAAACAAATTATCGTTTACTTATATAAGTATTCACAAAAAAATATTTAAATTTCATTGGTTCATTATTTCTGTTTTGGATGCACTTTATCCAGGTCTCGGGCTTACAAATATCATCTATTTTCTTTTGGTTTTACATTTTTCTTCGTTAATTATATAAATGTCTTCGCTCAAAATCATAAAAGAAGGACATTATTTTTCTTTTTCAGACATCTGTTTCAGTGTTTGTTTGTTTGTTTTATTTATGTAGGCAATAATGCATCTGACATTGGAGGGGACCTGATTTCAACTTCTCAAAGTCAAATTTTATCTACTCTGTGTGACTTGTATGTCAAATGCCTAGACGTAATTCATTCCATATTTAGGATTGAATTAGCGGAGCAATGCAAATTCAGTCCTGCCCAACGTGTGATTAGTACTTTATTTTATGTTATGTTTATAAGCCGATTTGCTAGCTATAAGCTATTTTTTGGTTTACATTGCTGCACTGTGATAAATTATATATGATGTATATTAACTATTAAGTTGGTTGTTGTGAGTACTTGTGGGTGCCACTGCCAGTTATACTCTAATTTCTCTCCTATGATACGTGGGATCTACCTTTATTTTGTGGTCCACAGTCATGGATGATGAATGATCGAAGGAGGTAGATAATGAAATGGAGTGTATCAGCCCCAATTAATTAAATATCATGATTCAGATATCAGTTTGTATTTTGGATATAAGAATATTCAACTTTGTGATGTAAAGTTAAATAATTAGCATGTTAATTTGAATAATTAGTATATTAAGTTGAATAATTAATTCATTTGACCAAGTCGAACTACATAGTATCTGCAATGATATCGTCAATGATATCTTCAATTGTATCACTTTATTTAGACCCTTTGACATAATTGGATTAACTTTTGTACCATGAGTCCATAACGAAATGAAGTTGCATTGTAAAATTAACATTTTCTAGAATTTCCTTTGAGCGAGTTTACAGAACAACGTCGAGCACCAGTAGAGCGCCGAAAGCCCGCAAATACATCCACGGCTTACCAACTTCATGTTAGGAATTGGGAGAGCTATGGAAATACGAAAGACAGAAACAAGAAGACAACATCTATAAGGAAGTTAAATTGTATTGCCTGACTTGATACTATATAGATACAAATGGTCTATTTATAACATAAATGAAATCTCTAAAAGAAATCCTCACATAAATAAACCTAATCTAAAATATCCCACGTAATTAATACGAAATATCTTCGTCCTTGACATAGCTTGCAAATCAGCGCCTACTATACTTGACAGCCTGCCATTCAAGCCTTCTGCAATAGATGGTGAGATGAGAGGCATACACAACACTTCACTCACAACTGGGCCATCAAAATTAAGGACACTGGTAAACAGTAAGCACCAACATCCCCTTCCCA
Source organism: Cyperus esculentus (assembly GCA_030179965.1). Classification (NCBI taxonomy): domain Eukaryota; kingdom Viridiplantae; phylum Streptophyta; class Magnoliopsida; order Poales; family Cyperaceae; genus Cyperus; species Cyperus esculentus. The sequence goes on along the minus strand of JASGLE010000003.1, from coordinate 2,107,315 downwards.
GAAGAGAAGACAGCCCAATACAATACGGCGTCCTGCAGTCCTGCTTACCAGTGTTTTCTCTTTGAGAATGGTTTCATTAAGGTCCTTAGGCAAAGGGGTTACATTTTCTTACATATCATCATACAAGGCCATATGGGCCGAAAGTTATGCCTGACTCTTGCTACCCTACACATATTTCCTACACTGAAACAAACTTTTTTTTTTTTGCCAGTTCATGAGCCATTTGCAAGGCTTCTCGTGGGGCATAGGAGACCTGTACCGGTCCATTAAGTGTTCCCAGCTGTTACCTCTCTAATGGATCTGGCGCCATGAAAGTCACTCAATTTACCCAGTCGAAAGAATAAAGAAACAGAGAAGAAATCAATGCTAAAAGGCCCAACTGAAGTCCAGAAAATTAAGTGTAAACAACCCAATGGACCAAACACAGCTAAACAAGCCCAGTTAGGAACTTACTAGGTTCAGCTCGGCCAGGCCCATAGTCCTTTTACCCAATAAAATTGGCCCAGCAATACCAGAACAAGAATTGGCCCAACAGCACTTACGATCAATAATTCGGGATTTCAAAAAAAGAAAATTCTAAAATTAATTCCCCGAATTCCAAAATTCCCAAAATCATTTTTAAAATTTATTTTACAAATGTTAGGATTTTTTCTACGTAAAAACATTTTCAATTTTCAAATTTCAATTTAAGTTTAAAAATGACAAAAATATCAATTTTCAAAATATTTTTTTTGACTCTTATGTAAATATTTTCTTGATTCATTTTATACTATTTCTAGGAAATTGTGTGCTCATTTGAGCATATTTTCAATTCAAATTTGAAAAACAACAAAAAAAAAATGTTATTCTCTTTTATTTTGAGAAAAGTAAAAAAAAAAATGTATGAATGTTGACATTGTAAATATTTTTGACTTTTTTTGAACATTTATACGTGATTAGACACTTGATTAGACAAATAAGTCACTGGTTACACACTTGATTAGACAAAATTCACATCAGCAAACATGTTCTATTCTTCTTCTATTTTTAATCAAAGGTTCCTAAAGTTGAAAGCTCTTGGTTATTAAATTTGAGAGTTTGTGCTTATTGGACTTCAAGATCCCACAATCACTTGAAATATAAAACCTCTACAGCTGAAATAATATTTTCTTTTTGCATGTTTTATCAGGTTTAAAGAGGAGAGAGAATTTGTCTTTAACAGTGACCAGATCCACCATTGCGGTATTGCAATGTCTTTGAGTTGGAGGTGTTTGGTGATGCTTTATTTGTGAGGATAATCAATGAAGAATTGGTTACTTATATTATATGAATTTAAGTTTCTAATTTTGATTCTATCCATCTGCATTTTTATATGGTTTGTTAGATTACTATTCGATTTCAGGTTGATTATAGTGACTTATTGTTAAGTAGGATGCCCCGTGTCGTAACGATGAGTGAATATATATCCTCCACCAACTCAAGACAGAGGGCGTGGAAAGAAAGAATGGATATTGATTCTTTGATATTGTTTGAAAGTAAAATTATAGATTCAGTACATGAGACAAATGTTATCGTTTGAGAATGGGTACTAATGCTTTGATACCGGGTAGTAAGCAATGAATAGGATTGAGGGTCTGTTAGTTTAGTGATAGCTAATGGTTTTAGGATATGATGTGTTTTGTACTGTTAAGTATTTTGTTGCCTTGTTTTGATCAGTAGGTTCAAGATTTGCAACTATTTTTGGTTGGTGATTGCAATGGCGCAGCAGATTGTTGAACAGCTTCCGGCGGGGTTCATCGGCCCAGCCAACCTGGACCTCACCATCCCGGTTAATCGCAAGTAAGCATTTTCTTTATTGCATCCTAACAAGAATCAACTGGATGTGGATAGAGCTCAAGATTAGGTTTTATGTCCTAAATGTTTCTCTAGTTCAATATTTTGGTCTATTTCTAGTATATATATTACTACCTAACAGTAATCAACCTGGATCTCACCATCCCAGTTAATCGCAAGTAAGCATTTTCTTTACTGCTACCTAACAGTAATCAATTAGATGTTGATCTTAGAGGTGAAGATGAGGTTTTCTGTCATTAATGTTTCAGTATGCTGGTCCATTTGAGGGTTATTTATTTGAATTATAATTGCATAATTATGCCAATCTTTTATAGGATGTTGTTAAATTAGTAAAAGATAAGTATAATTAGCTGTAAAATATAAGTATAGTATAATTAGTTGTTTATATACATTGTTAGAGATGTTTTTAGAGGTATATAATTTGATGAAAGAACTTCATGTTTTAAGTTTGGAAGTGATTTGGTATAGTTTTAAGTTTAAGCTCACGGGAGGCTTCTGTGAGTATGAGCTCACCGTATATTCACTCAGTTTCTTTTTATAAATTTTCATACAATATTATTATTATAGTAATTGTAGCTATATAAATTTGTATGAACATATGTGATGTCTAAGTTCATTCATGTAAAAGTCTATGAAAAAATAAAATTTTTGAAGGCTTAAAAAAAAGAAAGGGTATATAGGCATAATAGTTAAAACAATTATTTAAATAATATCATTACAAATGTAGCAGACTAGCGGGATTAATTGCATCCTTTTTGCTCTTTGAACCGTAAATGGCACGGTAATCGAGAAGCACTGGTATTATAAACTCTTTTTACATGCCTCTCCCCGCGGCGGCAATGCTTTTCTCCCAATGGTGCCGCGACGTCAGTCCCTCCGAGTCGTGGCGGCTGCGAGAGAAGAAGATCCTGGCCCTCGTCCAGGAATGAAAGGATGGCTGTCAAGATTTGTGACTCGATTTCGTGATGGCTTCCTAGACTCTGTTGCATTCAACGCAGGTTCAATAGCGAGATTGATCTGTATGGTGGTGCCTACCATAATCGCGATCTGCGCAGGTAAATTCAACACCATCTTATGGAAAAAACTGATCTTGCATTGCAATGGTGGAGTTACGATCTGCATACAATTCTCTTCCATATTCAGTTGTAGGCCCGCTGGTCGCATGGTGGCCTGCATTGGACACATTGGTCAAAGTTTCCAAATTTTCTAAGAACACCATTCCAAAATAGTTTTGTTACTATGATCGTATCAATTGACTGCAATTTGTATAGCAATTTTAGATTTGATTTAAGAAATAGAAAGATAGACACTCACCTTGTGTCCAATGATTGATCATCCATAGCTCCATAGTTGAATTTATCCTATGTGGATGGTACAACTAGATTGTACATTTTTTAAATGAGTTGAACACGTCCGTCTTACCCTTGCTCGCGTGTATCTCTCTTTTCAAAAGTGCATGTCTTAATGCAAATATTTATATATTGTGGCAAAAAAAAAAAAAAAAGAATTAATACGGATGTAGACATTAAGACATATATAAATTAAAGCAAGCATGTCTTAATGCAAATAGGTAATTATAATATATAAACTAGAAAGAGGGGCAACTCTCCAAGCACCTCAACTATGCCACATCATTAATGTTATTAACTATTGATTTTGTTTAAATTTCTTCATCTACTTTGATCCAATGGTTTATATTTGTTCTCTCTCCCTATTTAATAAGATGATATGATATGTCTAAGACAAAATTTAACATTTAAAATGGTCCAATATTTATATACTATTATTTATACATCATCATCATCATCATTATTCACATAAAAAATTTTAAAATTATATTTAATTTTTTAAAATAAATATTTTTATTTTTATAAGTATTATAATTTTTTTGTTATCATATTTCGGGGTGAAGGCTGAGTTACAGCTCTAGTTAGCGGATAATTGATGGATAAGAATTCAAATCAAGCATGTCTCAAACGATTCAGATAACATGCCGTTGCTTTCATGTCTATGCATAATATTTATATATGACCACAAATGAAAAATGTATACAATACGTGTGCCAATACGTGTGCCCAGTAGTTGATGAGTTAAGTAAAACTTACTATATATTATGTACTCTTTTATTTAAGATATCAATATAAATCGGTGGGACTGTACAACTTTAAGCCCACTTTGTTCAACAAAAAAAGAAAAAAAATGCAACTCACTATTCATTGGCAATTTGTCTTTACAATATATGATTGTCAGATCTTGATTAGCTCAAGAAACTTGAAGGTAAAGTTTTTAGTAGCAAATTATTCCAACTAGGGCTGTCATTCGGGCTTTGCCCCGAAATATGATATCAAATAAATAATTAAGAATTTTATAAAATTTAATATTAAATAAATTTAGAACATAATTTATAAAGCTTTTGATATAGATAGTAATAATATATAAATTTATAAATAAGAACACATAAATGTTGGATTATTTTAAGGGTTAAATTTTATTTTAGACATATCATATTTATGTTATTTTATGTGAAGAGAAAAAACATACAAGCCATTAGATCAAAGTAGATAAAAAAATTTAAACAAAATCAATGGTAATTAACATTTATGATGTGACATAGTTGAGGTGCTTGAAAGTCTACCACTATTTATGGAGTATAGATTCCTTGTCCTTGCACTTGCAGAGTTAGATGATCTATTTTTTTTTTAATTTAATTCAGTTTTAAATATTAAATATCGGGCAACCTTCACTGCAATACGAACTGCAAAGTATATAAGAAAAATAAAAATAAAATATTTACATATGACCACAATTGCTATAAAATGACAGTACTCTGCGGCAAAACATTTATATTTTCTTGTTTTGTACTACAAAAAAGAGTGGTCAATAAATAAATTTGTAATATATCGCAAAGAAGAATTTTTGTTTTGTTTTTTTTTTTTTTTTTTTTTTTTTGGAGAATACTTGCAGAAGAAGAATGGCTGAATGGTATACAGCGAGTGACCTTTATTGCACAGTAAATAAGCATTACCAAAATCAGCAGTAAGAAAACGAACCGCGTCCATTATCCCCATTTTATAATATCCCCTTTTTTGTATAACTCACTTTATAATTTATATAAAATCATGATATTACTCTTTAACCCTTCATCTAAAGTGAATATGTCCATTTAAAATAATTTGCATGTCTGAACTCTGAACTACTTATTCTTGTGCGTACATACCACTTTGTAAATACAGCAGTAAAAGGGTACTGCGTACATACTCTTCAACGGAGGGTGAGAGATGGCAAAGGATCAATTTCTGGTACAACTTTTGGCAAGGATAATCTTTTATACTCTTTTCAAGGACCAATGCCTAGACAGCAAAACATATTGAAACAAATCTTTAGTTAGAGCACAAGCTTCCTTGCAGCAGCAGCTCTTGCATGCTGCACAAACGTTGGAGCAACTCTTCCAATTCGATGTCACGATGTGTCATGTGCTCTAATTGAAACAACTCTTCAGCCATTTGTGTAGATCATTCCGATTAGCAGTATACTGGAATGTATCATTCCAAGTTTGTCATCGTTTTAAACATTAATGCTAAATTAAATTTAATATATAAATGTAATAATAAAATAATACAGCCAATGCTTTCGAAGTATCGCCATTTATCCCCTTCTTCCTGTGATTTCAGCTTCTTAGGATGTATTGTTTGTAGTGAAAAAATACTTTCTGTCAAGACAGTATGATCAATCAAATGAAGGACATAATGGGCAATTAAATCTTATATAAGTTAAAATAATATGTTACATGAATAAAAGGGGATAATAGAAATAAAATTAAATTTTAGTGGGATATTAGATATTAGAGTGCTATGATGGAGATATTAGCAATTAAGCAATTTTCGATGGGTATACCAAAAATTAAGCCTTACTTCTTTGTCTTCTTCATGATTATACCAACAAAATGTAACGAGTAATGACTAATGACTAATGACCGTCCAAAATGGAATGGACAGCGGGTGATTTCCTTGACCAAGAAATTAAAGGCATCACCTTTCCCAAATAAGTAAAAGTAATTAACCTTTACAGGGTTCTGAACTTCTGATGAATGTACAAAGGCAACCACAGTTACCTCTCAAATCAAACATTTACTACTTGTTGATCATTAAACTAATAAAAGGTTACATATATCCTATTACAGTCCTGTTAGTAGTACCAGAACCCAATATACCAATCCAGACCGTTGGATCAGAACACACGGATCAGATCAGCCTCACCAAAACTTCCCTCATCCCCAATTACCAAAATCCCATCCGTCCATTCAGATCCAACGGTTCCCATTGAACCACAGCTCCTCACTCTTCTTCACGGAAAGCAGGTGATGCCCACCCCACAGCGATGTCGTTTCGCCTCCCTCGCAGCTCACATCCTCTACTGCGCACTAACTTACCCCCCCCCATTATGTTCTCCTTCAAGATTCGTGCAACTCAGTACCCTCCTATAATCGAACACCGTTGATGCCTGCGCAGTAGAATACTCCCACTACGATCTGCTTTAAGATTCGTGCAACTCAATCTCAGAGAACCCTCCCGCACTCCCCCTACCGTTCATTCGCTACGCAGAGAAACACTGCGCAGCAGAGGATGATGAGCAGCACTCCCTCCCTCTCCGCTGGTGCTGCTTTGGGCAGCGCCAAAATTACTTATAGGACAGTTTTTTTAATAAAACTGACCAAAATACCCTCGCTGAAGAAGTGAAATGGATCCTTAACTGTAGGAATATTTTGGTCTAAGCTGTCCCGTAAGTAATTTTAGCGCTGCCCAAAGCAGCGTCCCTCTCCGCTTCATGACTTCATCTCTCTTTCTTCCTTTCTCAAAGAAGAAAGAAACACAATTACAAAGCAAAGCACGCGAAAGTTGTGAGCCTTCTCCTCTCGTCATCTCATCAGTCATCAGCAAGCAAGCAAGGGTTTCGCCGCTTCAGGTAATCTTCTTCTCTCTTCTAGATTAGATAAGTTTCATCAATGTCGCTTGCTTGCTTGCGATCACCTGCGCGCGCGAGCATCAACGCGATGATCGCCGTACCGTACGTGCGCGAATTTTGTTGTTGCGAGAGAGGATTTATACGGGGGGTTCTTGAACGGGGATTTCCTTTTCCGTTACGTACTGAGAAGCGGTCTTGGAGGACTTGTTTACGCGCGTGAAGCTTGATGACGATCGGTATGAGAGGATTGATGAGAGAATTTTGTGAGCTGAGTGCAAAATTCGCGATTTTGCTGCCCCCTTTTGGCTTGCGTTATTTAGAGGAATTGTCTCTATAGTGTTGGTTTTTGAGGTAATAACTAACTGGGGGTTTTCTAACTATGGGTTTGGGTGGGTTTAAGCAAAATTTCATGATTTCTCTAAATGTAGAAATGTAGAGGAGCTTATTTCCAGGTTATTACGGCTTACGTAGACATTTATAGTTTGAGTTTTACTTTATCATTAGGATCTATTATATGTATTATGATGCAATGCGTTAGGGTTTAAGCAGTTATTTACCGTTATGATGCCCCGCTCGCATTATTTAGAGAAATTGTTTCTATAATGTTGTTTTTGAGCTTATAACTGAGGGTTTACTAACTATGGCTCTGTTTGGTAGCAGGTTAAAGTGGAGAGATAGCAGAGATAAATCCAATGGGACCTTATCACCAGTGAGACTGGTGTTAAGAATTTATCTCCCATTTCAGATTTAACTCTGATTTTATCCCAGCGCCAAACAGGGCCTATGGGTTTGGGTGGGTTTTAAGCAAAATTTTATCATTTCTCTAAATGTAGAGGAACTTATTTCCGGGTTATTACCCGAAACGAGGCCGGGTTATGGACATAGGATGACGGTTTACGTAAATATTTATAGTTTGAGTTTTACTTTATTATTATGATCTATTGGTATTTATGTAGTATGATGCAGTGCGTTAGGGTTTAAGCGGTTATTTACCGTTATGATGCCCCTTTTAGCTTGCGTTATTTAGAGGAATTGTTTCTATAATGTTGTTTTTTGAGGTAATAACTGAGGGTTTTCTAACTATGGTTTGGGTGGGTTTTAAGCAAAATCTTATGGTTTCTCTAAATGTAGAGGAGCTTATTTATTTCCAGGTTGTTACCCGAAACGAGGCCGGCGTATGGAAATAGGATCACGGCTTACGTAAATATTTATAGTTTGAGTTTATTATTATGAGCCATTAGTATTTATGTATTGTGATGTAGTGCGTTAGGGCTTAAGCGGTTATTTACCGTTATGATGCCAGCTTATGGAAATGGGGTCGGGGTTTATGCCGATCGTTATAGTTTGATTTTTCGATTTTTTTCCGAATCAAGTGATGCTATAAATGTATTACGATGTAGTGCGTTAGGGTTTTGTAAAAAATTATTATATGGGTAACTTTAGAAATATCCTGGGTATACTTGTACCAATTTTCCTTTTTTTTTTTGTTTTTTAAATCTTGATGAGTAACATTTTGTTCATTTCACATGCCAAAATATTTTTTGCTTGCACTTAGATGCAAGTTTTGCTAGAGAGGCATAAACTGGAGAGAGAGCAATGTCTGGACTAGGTGAGCAGCCTAAGTTGAGCCTATGGGATACCCTAGCTTCAGCTCAACAAACTCAACCTCAGAATGACGGGTGGAACCAGTCTGACGATTCAGGTCAGTCTCTAAATGATGATGCCAAGTGGAGGTCTGACAGGCGGGGCTCATCTCTAGGTCAGAAAAAACCCGATTATCCTTCACGGAAGCGATCTAGGAGTAGGTCTCCTTTCCACAATGCAAACAGGTTTGCAATTTTATTTATGGTTCTCTGTTTTATGTGGTATGTTATAACTTAGTTACTTTATGCGGAAGTTACTAAGGTGTGAAATGCTTCTTTTATTTGGTAGATATGTTAGAGGAGTTTCAAGAAGCCCAGGAGGTAATTCGAGAAAATTTATGGACAGAGGGGCAAAACAGAGAGAAGAGTGTCGCTCTTCTCCAAATTATGGCCAGAATGCTACTAGGTAATTTCTACACAAGGTTTCTTTGTTGCAAAATTTCACCTTGTAGGTTTTCCCTTTGGATTTAGAGTTTTGGCTGTTATTGTTGCATGTATGATATTCATAGTTACTTTAAAATATATAGGGAGCCTTGCCGAGATCTTCAGAGAGGGTCATGGAGCAATGGTAAAAATAAAGTTTCTACAAGCCCAAGACGGTCGACTCTGTGTTCTGGAAAAGAAGCTTCCGAACCTGATCAGTATGATACAATTGTGACATTTTACTCTTTACATAGTTGGACATAATTAATCTATACCAAAACAGTGAATGAATTTCAGTAAAAGTTGGTTTCACTCTGAAAACTGAATATTAATTAGTACATGTAGGAACAATCTGATGCAATTTTATTATATAACATAAAATAATTTATCTTGTATATGTTTTTATATTTTTTTTCTGGTCTTTTAAATACCAAATGCACAAGAACTGACAGATCATCCTGGTCGGCAGTGCAGGTGATCATCATTGAATGAAAACAATTGGTATTGTAGTTGTTTTGCATTGTCATTAGTTTCATTTTTGTGTGCAACCTATGCATATTTTTTTAGTTTCATCAAGATCGAAAGTCATTTCTGAAGTGTGTTTCATTCTGTTGTACTTCATCTATGTATTTCCATTCAATGCAGGGATGAAAAACAATTAGGCAATGAAAGGTGCATTCACTTACTGAAAGCTGATGCTAGCAAGTATGTCTTGGTTTGATTCTTTTTTAACAAAAAAATTGTGTTGTCATAATTTATTTAGCGAATGGCTAAATCTTACTCAATAAAAACAATAAACAGGAGGCAAGGAACAAGCCTCTCGAACAATAGAACAGAAGTGGGAAATGAGAATCAACCAGGCTTGTTATCTCCATGCATGAAGCCTCTTGGTCCAAATGATGATAACAAACATGGCAAGCAGGACCCTTGCTCTCCGTTGAGGTGTAGATCACCTCATTCTCAAGTGGCACAGGTGGTAAAGAAGAGCAGCATTGATAAGGAATCTGATGGGTGCGGCGTGAACTCTACAGATGTAGAGCGATCTAGATCAAGGTCTCTGTCACCTTGGTCTCAAGCTGTGCGAAATGTTAATGACAACTCTGACAGCAAGGGTACCAATGGATGGGGCAAGGATCTTGATCAAAACGGCACCAATGCATGGAATCAGACTAAGTTTGATGACCACTTACCTAATGATTGCTCCAACAGGTACACTGTATTGTTGGAATATTTCTATACACAATGAAAACATTAATTTAAAATAAGTTGGAGATATATGCAACTTGAAAGCAACACTTCATTCATAAGATACTTACATTATTTTACGTGGTGCATACATCTCCAAGTATGGAGAGGAACTCACTCTCAACCTCAACAATTACCCAACCCACCTATTTATATATGTTAATGTTGGTTACAAGATTTTGTTTTTTTTTTAAACAAAGTAGGATCTAAGGAGCACCAATTCCGTTGCAGAATTATTAAACAATTCGGTTACAACATAATTCTACATTTTTCATTGGTCTACTTCACAACAATATATAATTTTCTACAGTAATCACAACTCAACCATACAACTGGTCATCATACAAAATCTTTCTAGATTTAACTTGATGCAATATTATTCGATCTTACCTTTGCTTTTTTTGATGCATTACCTGTCAACAACTCTTCATTAATCAACTTCTATGATATGCATCTCCCATCTTGTACAAATAAATGTTATGCATCTTTAAAGTTGCACCAGGTTGAAGTCATTTCTGAATTGAACACATTTATCCTCAGATAAAATTTGTGACATATATTCTCTTCTATTGTGATTTGTGGTTATACAAGTTAGCATCGGTGAATACTGTTTTAGACTATAAGAGAGTGTGCTCATGACATATTGACCTAAAGCACAAGAAATGCATGTTGTTTATAATGCCTGGTTATTGCGACACCTAGGTACAAGAAAATAACAAATTAGGGGATAATTACTCATACATTCTTAATCTTAATTTACTAAAGTTAAACCTTACTACTTGCATTCTAGTTTTTTGATGTATTGACTTAATTTTTATACAGACAGAAAGGTGGGCATAGCATATCCAGATCAAGGGATAGAAACATTTCAACTGAAGAAAAATGGAAAAGATCTGAACAGCGTAATGGGTCAAGATGCAGGGAGCAGCGTAGTATTTCCCCAGAAAATAGACCGAGCAGAACTGGATGTGGCCTGGGTAGGTCCAGAGGGAGAGGCAGTTTTGATTCAAGATCTCATAACAGGTATTTCTTATTATCCAAAAGTAACCTCTTGTAAAATTTTAGTGCAGGAGAATGTAATAAGCTTTAAGTTGCATACAATTTTATACAGATATTCACTTCTTTCTGGTCATGAGTTACTATGTGAACAGATACCTGTTTAAAATTTTGTTATATCATTTATTCCGATATAGAAATCCTTTTGTTCAGCATGTGGTGTCCCTTTTCTGACATCTATATCTCTGTTTGGTTTTGTATGATTCAATAGGCGTCAAGGGTTGAGTCCTGACAACAACAAAAAAATAGATGGAAGGGAGAAACATTTAGACTTTTCATCTCCCAAACGTAACTGCTGTAATCAGAATGAAAGGACTGCATTTCATGGGTGGGGTGCGGCTTCTCCAAAAAAGAATGAATCCAGATCTAGGATAATGTCTGGACGGTCTCAGGCAGCACAGGAATCAATGAAGAATTCTAAACACAAGGAATCTGATGGGTGGGATCGAAACTCTTCACCTGTCAAAACTTCAAGATCAAGGTCCGGTTCCCCTTGGTCCCAAGCTGCAGTTGAAATTGACAAAAACTATAACAGTAAGGAGATTGACGGGTGGGGCACAACTCTTGAGCAAAATGGTCCTGATGCATGGAATCAGCCTAGGTCTAACATTTCAGTTGATCGTGGTTTTAGAAGGTCTGTATATTATTATTCGACATTAGTAAATTGAATTAAAAAATTGAGATAGTTTTACTACTGACGGACTCTTTAACTCAAGGGTGCTTTACTATGAAATTCTTAAGCCATCCATTACAATTGATTTGCAGAAGAGGGGGTTCGCGATCAAGGGACCGGAGTCTATCACCAGCACCCAATTGGAGAAGAGCTGAACAGGGCATGGATAGGTCAAGATGCAGAGACAGCAGTTACTCACCTGACAATATACAGAGAAGATCTGGTAGGTACCAGGGTCGTTCTAGGTACAGAGGAGGTCATGCTGGTTCACCTAGAAGCCAAGATAGGTATGAGCCTTTTCAATTCCTTTCCTTAATCATGTCTCTGCTTTAATGGTTAACCGTCATTAAATTTTATCCTTGAATCACATTTCAGGAGAGAGAGGAAATACCATTCCCACAGCCCTTGCAAATCACCTACTTTGCAAGGTGGCCTTAGCCATGGTCTCAGAATGGATCAAGAGGGGGAGAGAAGAGATGGCTCACAGAGTAGGTATGCCAAGAAAACATATGATGGAGAGGATGCTACCAAAGTGACATCGTCAGATGGCTTCAAATGGCATGACTGGTCTGTAAATGCTTTCAGAAGTTCGCTTCAAGATCCAAACTCGATTTTCAATTGGGGCCATCCCACAAATACTGGAGATGGCAATTATTCAGGTGCTACTCCTACTACAACTCTGCTCCCAGAATTGGTGCCAGGTAGCACCCGGCTGGCAGTTTCCGGAGTAGGAGGTGGTAGTATGGCTATACAAGATGCATACTATAGAATAGAACAGGGGGGTGTTACAAAGGGACAAGCCTATTCACAAGACAGGCAGATTTCATCTGAAAATCGTAGGGATGTGAAAGAAAATGTTGTAAAGAACTCACCAGGAAGCGAACCGCCGTTCTTTGGTACCCCTTATCTCCCCTTATCATACGATCCATGGGATAATGATGCGTGCATTGCACCTTCACATGCAATCAGTACCCTTTTGGTGAATCCAACATCCTCTCAGCCTCTCTCAAATCATCAAAATCCAAACCTGGTTTCTGATTTGGCAAGAAATCCTTTCTCATCTGCCCCTTGGAGTGGTCCAACCAATATGCTGCGAGAAAGTTCTTGTGCCATATGGGGTCCATCAGCTGCTCCATTCAAGTACCCAACTCTTGAATCAAAAACAAATCTTGCCGCTGCCTCAAAGTTATGTTTGCCTTTGGTGCGTAATGACGGCGGGGCTCCACTGATACCTGTGTTAAAATCACCTGCAATGGCTAATGGGGTTAACATCACTGCAACACATTCTGCAAGTTTAGCACGAGGAAATCTCCCTCCATTGCCAACTACTAACGGTACCGTTAGTTCAGCACCAAGTTCTGTTCCAGAGGCAATATTTTCAAATACCAATTCAGCACCTAAAATTGCAGTATTAGCAGATACCAATGTTAGGACCTCTTGTTCCAGAGGAACTGATACTGTAGCTGGTTTAACTTCTGCCAATCCTGTGGGTGATATGTCTGTGGTTCCCAAGGCTGGGATGTCAAATACCAATCAAAATATGGTCGTTGCAATGTTTTCAGAGCCAAATATTGATGCAAATGTTCAAACTGTATCATGCACTACCAAGGTCGGTACCTCTCAGTCTAGAGAATCAGATGCCAAATCTGAGTCATCTGCTGTTGGTGCAGTGGTCCAAACTTCATTGGTTACCCAACTGGGTGAGTCACAACCGAGTCAAAATCCCACCATGCAAAATGGAAGGGCCGATGGAAGAAGAACAGGCGAGGCTGATTGGGTCGGCTTCAGCAGCGCACTGGTACAATTTGCGAAGCCAACAGTGAAGCGATATTGGGTAAATGGTCTTTTAACTGATGCCAATTACAAGGAGGTGCTTGATAAATTTTGGTCAAGTGTCTATAATTCCCTTGGAACGGCTGCCCCTCGAACTGACGAGAACATCCGGGCATTCATACGAGAAGAAAATGATAGTCTGAGGAAGCACCTACAGGTGTGTATAATTAACTCCCCCCTACGATGAGTGTAAACTATTATTATCTTTGTTTCCTGAAAATTTGTTTTATGTTACCATCTTATTGGTAAATAAAAAACCCTGTATATACCTTCTGCAGGTCTTCCTCAACAAGTATTTATCTAGGGCATCATAAAAAGGTGAAGTACCTTCAAGTTCATATGTAATTTTGAGTATATATAAATGATTTAGTTAAATAGCATATATTTGAAATTGGCAGTAAGCATATATTTGAAACTGGCAGTAATAAATAGTTGAACTTTTTTTTGCAGATGTGATGGAAGGTTTGAAAAAGTTATAGCTTTCACTTATAGTAGTCTTAATGGGATGTAATGTCATCTTTTTTGGTATATTGGTTAACTGTAAATGAAGTTTAACATTTTACAGATAGAGAATATGTTGGTATGTAACGTGATCTGTTAGAAAGGATATATTAAGAGACATTATGCAACATGTTGGATGAATTATTTTGTAGACATTAGAGACTGTCTTATAATATTCCGTCTGCATTATGTGATGCGTTTATTTGCATAGTTGATTGAAAGCCATTTTCTTGAGCCGACCTAAATAGTGATAAATATATCCTTGGACCAAAGTTTAGTTTTAGCCTTAAGTCCCGTTCTAAGGTAGACTGAAAAAAAAAAAAAAAAATCTAAATTTGAGTAAACTCAACTTGTGTTTTAACAAGTCTATGAAGGTTTTAATTTTATTTAACAAGAGCATATTGGTGAACAAATCTAAATTTGAGTTATCTCATTTGTTTATTAAATAGGTTTAGGCTTCGCTGTGCAATACGAGCAAACAATATATCCTTGAAAGATGGATAATTTATTACCATACAGATCGTGGGATGCTCCCTCTCTTTGGGCCACAATCTTGGCAGGAACACAACGCCTGCATATTTCTACAAACAGATAATAATAATTCATTTCATTTCATGTTATATAATGGGTCATCACAAGTAGCATATCTCAACTGGCCCAAATAATGCAAATACGAGTTAGGTTTATAATAGAAACTATAAAGCAGCCCAACAGGCTGATATGTGCATGATCCGTGTTCTATTATTGTATTTAACTTCAGCACAATATGAAAGTATGACGGACAACTAACACAAATTTTTGCTCTTTGCTCTGATTTTGTGGGCTTTCTTTTGTTTTATCATTTTAGTTTTTCTATCTCAAACTGTGTGACTTGGTTATGCATACGGACAAGCAACAATTTGAGTAATTTAAAATTGTGTGTATATAATTCTCGCCTTTTCTTTATTTTACGATTGCATGCTTACAAATGTAGATTGCGTTCGAACATATTGAACTATTAATTTAACAAAAATAATTAGATATTATACGGAATATAGTTCAAACAATTATTCAAATGTCATTTAATTATTATTACATAATTTACTTAAGAATATTATTTGAAAAAAAATAAAATCGTGTTTTACTTTGAACTTCTTTTTTGTTACATAATATTTCTGTTACTACTTGGCCAGATGCATTAAAGATGTTACAAAAGAGGCAGCCCCATGTGGACAACTTGGAGCTACTTCACGTAGAAAAAGAACAAAAAGATCCAAACCCATTAGGCTATGAACGAACTATGAATTTTTTTTTTCGTTTTTTGATTTCGTTTTTTTTTTTGTTTTATTTTTATTTTTATTTATTATTATTATTTTTTTGGTTGTCGTTAAAGCCGATTAAATGAACCCGCCGACAAACGCATGGTCGAAATTGGGCCAACACGATTTAATGAATCTTGTTAGTGGATACAGGATACTGGATGGTGTGGATAATGATCAAAATTGACTATTGAGAGTTTGAGACTCGAGAGATGTGAAGAGAAAACATAATAAACTACTTAGCTTGTCAGGCAGGCGTGTTGTGTTGTCTGTCTCTAATGGGAGCGGGGTGGGTACTCCTATGAGTGCACTATTTGATTGTGCACTCACCTTCTACACCGTTAGATATGATATCATTAAATGACAGTTTCTCTCTCTTAAGAATTTACAAAACCAGTTTCTCATTTTCTGTGCCGCTGAGAAGAATGAGAAAAAGCCAAGCAACACTCGGGGCCCACTGGAAGAAATCAATAAAACCTATCTATACCTTAAAATCGAAATTTTATAAGTCACAACTTCATGATGCACAAATAAAATTATATATCATGCATTCATACAAATTTATATTATGAAACACATGTATATTCATATGATATGCGTCTCAAAATTATTAAAACATTATTTCAAGTAATTTTGATGATCGTATATTATAATTTCTACAATGAACGAACTATTGATAAAAAGAAAGCAACTAATAAACTTTTAAAAAAAATTATAATTTGAAGTTAAAAAAATATTCCAGAACACGATATGTGTTGACTTATACAAATGAAGACAAGATCTACGAAGCTTATTCAAATAATTAAATTAGAAAAGTGTATTGCATCACTCATATATACTTTTATAAGTTAAAAAACATGAGTAGAACTATTGTGTAAATGCTTGTATTTTCCTCCGAAATGCTAACGACTTAAATTATATTTTACCATGTCCGAGATTTTGATTTATAGTTCGCATTAAATTCATCATATAAAAATACTTTGGAGTACAAGGATTTTCCATATTTTGATTTTTTTAAGTATTTATTTTGGGTTCATTTTAAAAAATCCAAAATAAATACTTGAAAAAAAAATCAAAAATGGAAATTTTTTGTATTCCCTAATATTTTCAAACGATGAACTTAATAAGAACCACAAATCGAAATTTTAGTCGTGACAAAGTATAATTTAAATAGTTAGCATTTCGGAGCGAAAAACAAACGTTTTCGTATTAGTCTAACTCAATTAAACATTATATGATATACTTTTATTTAATTACCAGTGGTGTTACATAGCTATTGGTTTCGAAATAGATAAGTTTCATCATCTTCACATATGCATGAATTTAGTTCAATTTTTAATTTATTATTAAAAATCATTAAATCAATATAGTTTGATAGTTAATTTTCTGATTCAATATAAATCCATTTGTTTTAGATTTTAGAAACGAGATGTATTAAAATTTTCTAATAGCATAACATTTGTCTAAATGATGCTTTATTGTACATGAGAACAGTTTATTATCTAACAACATTAAAAATATATTGCACATTATATGGTATCTAATGTACCGAAATATATACATTACATTTCGAAGATACGGGATTATTAATGAATTCACAAAGCCGACATATTTTAAAGATTTTGTAATTTCATAATACGGTAATACCTGGTCCTTTATAAATAATGTTACTGCAATTTGATTACAGTATAGTACATAAAAAATGTGTTTGCATTATGGTTAATATAATTATTCTAATTACCTCACAAGATGAATTTATATTGGAACCTTTTTATTTGGTGGACTGGGTCTTAACTGATAAAGAGTTTTTTATTGGTATTCTATCCTCAGCGGCATAGAAAATGAGAAATTGGTTTTGTAAATTCTTAAGAAAGAGAAACTGTCATTTAATGATACAATATCTAACGGTGTAGAAGGTGAGTACACGATCAAATAGTGCACTCGTGGGAGTACCCACCCTCCTCCCGTCTCTAATGGTCTTCACCAACTGAACAACATTATTTATATGGTTCTGAATCCGCTGCATTTCTCAGGCCCTGCTTTTCTGATCGGACGGTCAGGATCGGTTGCTGCACCGATCTTAAGCTACTTTGGTGTTTCCCGCACCGATCTTAAGGTATTTTGGTATTTCTCAACCGTCAGATTAAGAAAAGCACTTTTCACAAAAGCAGCGGATTTAGATTCCTTTTATGCCTGTGCCGCAAGGTGCTCATTAGTTTTTTTTTTTGGGGTAATGCCTCTACACCCCCTAATCTTTTTCTTTTTGACAAGTTGCCCCCTAATCTTTTAATTTTGAAACACCCCTCAATCTTCATAATTTGTGACAAATGACACCCCAACACCTAATTAACACTCTAATACTCTATTTTCAAGTGTAAAAATACAAAAATACCCTTCCATGATTATGCACTATATTTAAAGTATTTATGTTTCAATAAATTTAAGTTTATAAAACATTGATAATCATCCAATAGTTTTTTACACTTAAATATTCAATATTTGTAATTTATTTAATATGCCATTTTAATTTGATTTTGTACGCTATATGATAGTATGCATTAAGATTATAACTTAAGATAAAATTATGTAAACTAAATATAAATATTACAACACTACAAAATTTTAAGAAATGTAAACTAATTTAAAATTGAAATTCTCAAAACGTTCCATGTCACTTGTTCGTTCCATCTAAACTTTTTTTATGAAAATAATGACATTATAAAAGGTATTAATTTAATAATTATGAACTTTATATTAATTTAAATTGAGTAAAAATAATACATTCAAATCAAAGTACGAAAATTAGAAAATAAAAAATATTAAATATTTAATCTACATATACTTTTTTAGATATCAATTTTTTTTTGTAAATTTAAATTTCAGTAAAATAAATACATTAAATATTATGACATATACATATAAGGGTATTATTGTCTTTTTACACTTTGAAATAGAGAATTAGAGGGTTAATTAGAAGTTGGGGGTGTCATTGTCACAAATTATAAAGATTGGGAGTGTTTATCAAAATTAAAAGATTGAGGGCAACTTGTTAAAAGGGAAAAGATTAGGGAGGGTGGAGACATTACACCTTTTTTTTTTGAGAAATCAAGGTACTCAGTCCTTAGTCACTCACTCCCAATTCCCAAATGGTACCTCTTTACTTTACACGTGACCTCATGAAATCGTCTTATCTATGCGCATTAACCGGCCCACATATTCTCACCGTGTTCAAACTTATTTTATTTCTTTATTTATTACTTGAGTCCGACTACGGTGCTTCCATAAACATTTTAGACCGAAACGCTTACAGTCCAATTTTGAAAACCCGTTATCTGAAATTTTGATCCAAATAACTCATAATAATCTTGACATAATTAAGTTGGATGATGCCAATTTTTACCATTTTACGAATTTTATTACTATTTTTAATGATTTTTTGAAATATGGCTCTTAAAATAATTAAAAATAAATTAATTTTGTATGCCAATCTTTAAAAAATCATTAAAAATAGCTAAAATTTTCATAAAATGGAAAATATTGGGATTCTAAAAGTTAATTATGTCAAGATTATAATGAGCTATTTGGATCAAAATTTCGGACGACGGATTTTCAAAATTGGACTGTAAGCGTTTCGGTCCGAAATGCTTATGGAAGCACCGTAGCCGGACTCTTATTACTTTTATTTCAATATATTGATGAGGGCATGCATGAGGCTAAACCCTCCTTGTTTATTATTTTTAATTCCTTTTTTACATTCAGAAGGAAAAAGTCAAGAAAATCAAACATATGGAGATCATGGCATTTTGAGTTAATTCTGTAAAGCAAACAAATTTGACTGTAACTCTATTGCACATAATAAATGATGTTATTAATTTGTTAAGTAAGATTTAGCTGCAACAACCTTCACTCGTATTTCCTTTTTATGACACAAAATCAACAACATAATCCAGTGGGCAGGACTGTGCATAGCGCTTTCCTCGCTCAAAATAAAAAATAAAATGAAGTGGAAACCAAAATAGTAATTAAAATTGAATTTAGGAGGAGACAAAATAGTAATTAAAATTGAATTTAGGTTCAACTTCAACCTTATGTTTTGCTGGTCTCTCATGTACTAATAATATGTGTGAGTGTGACTCTGAGCTCTGGGCCCGCTGTGTTTTATTCTTCTGAAGGTAAAATAAAATAAATGAAAAAACATTTCAAAAAAGAGGTTTTCTCGTATGATAACCGTACATTTTTAATCGAGCGGTTCAAGTTTTACAAATTAAATATCTATTTCTACTTGTACCAGATAATATATCATAATTATCTGATTCAAAATAATGAACGGTCCATATTTATATGTTTCTACTTGTACCAAATAATATATCATGAGGAGGGTTCCAATGCCTCAATTTTTTGTGCCTCAATCATGCCTCCACTTTTCAAATTTTAAATAACTCAAAAATTAAAACTAATTTTTCAAAACAAAACCGTTAGATTTGATCAATATGATATTCTCTATGTGCACATAACAAATTTTTACACTTTTTTGTTTTGTTTTATATAAATCAATGAGTTATAAAAATTAACGTCTAGAAGTTGCTCAAATTAGTGCATTTTTTGAAGTCCTTGATGTCAAACAAAATAATATTCAAATTTGATGATTTTTTTACTTATACATAAATGAAATGATATAGATTACATCTAACAGTTTTGTTTTAAAAAAATAGTTTTAAATTTTGAGTTATTTGAAATTTGAAAAGTGGAGGCATGATTGAGGCACAAAAAATTGAGGCATTGGAACCCTCCTCATATATCATAACTATATCAAAACTCATAACTTTTTGAACCTTTGTAAATATTAAGAATTTTTGATGAGTTCTGATGGAGTATCATAGTTGAAATTTGAAACACAATCAATGTATGAGTTTGAGAATAAGTTTTTACAAAATTTTCTATTTTAGAGATTTTATTTATATATATATTTGATAATAATCCCTTGTCGCCGTTGTCACAAAGAATTGTTGTGAGCCGATTCCTACTCATGAGAATTTACTTTGGAGAAATAAAGAGGTTTTCTCACGACTAGTAAAGAGCCCACACATTGCTTTAGGTTAAAATTGTTATTTCTTATAATAAATTTTTAAGATAATATGTAATGAGCCTTAAATTGAGTAAATTGATATGGGCCTTAAATTTAATGGGCCGAGACATTAACGTCAACGGGCATTAACGTACATCAACGGTTTTGATCTATCCAAGAAAATGATCAACGGCTCAGGTTTCTTATCTGGGGAAGATAGTCTTTCATGTCATTTTTTTCCGATATGCTTTTATATATCTCACAATAAATAACCTTACAGAACTTGAGGGTCACCTGTGCAAATGTACATACACTTCTTTCATTCTGTCCTTTCTTGACAGCAGCAGTTGAAGAGTAAAACAGAAACAATCAAAGAAGGGAGACACTGAGACAGGCATCAACTAACTTACCAATGGAGCTTCCTTGGGCAATTCATCTCCTTCTCCTCCTCCTCCTCTCCTTCTCCTCCACAACAATCCACGCCGGGAGACCCAAGCTGGTGTTCGGCGAGGACTACGTGAGGCCTCCACCTCGCAACGCCCTCTCCTTCTCCTTCCCATGGCCCTCCAAGAAGCAGACCTCCACTGGACCCCAGCAAGTTTGTTTCTTTCTTACTTTCTTTGTTTCTGCCAAATTGGGTTCTTTTATTTTGTGGGTTTCGTTTGAATTGTATTAATTGATTTGGGTGGGTGTTTTTTCTTTTACCTTTTTGTTGGATTTTTTCTTGGTAGGTGGGTTCTTTACTGGTACATGAAATTGGGGAATTTGATATGAAATTGTATTGTGAAATCACTTTAATTAATGTGGTATAAGTTTGTTTTTTAAGTTTGATACTTTGATTGATGTTCAATTTTTGAAGAACGTTAAGGGATTTACTGGCAACAATTTTCTGGGTGTCTTTGTTAATTAAGAAAATTTGGTTAATTTTATTGTCAAATTATACTATCTGTGTTGGCATTTAATTCATAATAATTAAGAATAAAAGAAGTAAGAGGAAAAGATCATTTGCATTTTTTTGCTTTATTTTTATTTGTAACATGCATAAATATATTAATAATTGCATGCAACTTATCAACAGGTTCATATATCACTAGCCGGTGAGAACCATATGCGTGTGACTTGGATAACCGAATCCGCCACTTATTCATCCACTGTTCAATATGGCACTTCACCTGGCACATACCCGTACACTTCCACTGGCGACACCACTTCCTACAGTTACCTGATGTACACCTCTGGTACAATTCACCATGCCACCATCGGTCCAATTGAGCCAAACACCACATATTACTACCGGCTAAGCAATCAAGGACCCGAATTCCAATTCAAATCTCCTCCGAAACAATTCCCGATCACTTTTGCTGTTGCCGGTGATTTGGGTCAGACGGACTGGACTACCTCGACCCTTGCCCATATCAAGAAATGCGAGTATGATGTGCTTCTGCTGCCCGGTGACCTGTCTTATGCTGATTATCAGCAACATTTGTGGGACAGTTTCGGGGACCTGGTACAGCCCCTGGCGAGTGAGAGGCCCTGGATGGTTACAGAAGGAAATCATGAGAAGGAAAAGATTTGGTTGCTGGAATCGGGGTTTCTGGCTTATAACTCTAGATGGAAAATGCCCTTTGAGGAAAGCGGGTCAAGTTCAAATTTGTATTACTCATTTGATACGGCCGGCGTGCATGTTATCATGCTTGGATCGTACACCGATTATGATGAGAAATCTGATCAGTATGCCTGGCTTAAGGTCAGTCATACAGTAAACTTCCTAGTACTCAGTAATGGGTAATGTACCTACTTCTATATCATCGGATGAAATGTGCAAACTTAGTGAATCTATCCACAATACTTGTCACAATTATACCAAAGGATTAATGACAGTAAATTAATTAGAAACAAATTATTTCACTACTATTTTCCTTTGTGAATTGAAATGTTACTGGCATTGAAACCATTGTATTACTGCACATCATTATAATAAAATTGATGAGGATCAATAACTATTACTTTTTTTTTGAAAAAGAGGCTATTGAGCCCATTTCATTAATTAAAATCAATAACTATTACTCATCAATTGAACTTTAATCAGAGGGATCTTGCAAATGTGGATCGGGAAAAGACACCGTGGCTGATTGTTGTATTGCATGCACCGTGGTACAACAGCAACTGGGCCCACTACGGAGAAGGGGATGCCATGATGGCGTCCATGGAACCTCTTCTCTATGAGGCTGGTGTTGATCTTGTGCTTGCAGGCCATGTCCATGCATATGAGCGATCTGTATGCTTCCTGTTTATTTTCTTTATTTGTTTGATTTTTTTTTTCTGCCTTTTTATTTTTTTCCCCTTTTTTCTCCTTTGTGTAGCACAAATCATATTACCACATGATTTGTGCCAGGATGTGCATGCATGGTTGTTTATTTCTGTACTTGTTTATGCGTACAAAATCAAAGGGGAAAAAATGGAGATGGTAAATTGAAAAAAATGCAAAGACAAATTGCTAATACAATACTGGATTTCATTTATTTCAATCATTTCCATTGCAGAAACGTGTATACAAGGGAAAAGTCGATTCATGTGGTGCCATGCACATAACTATTGGTGATGGAGGTAATAGGGAAGGACTGGCGAAAAGGTATATGATTAGAGTTTCAGTAATGTAATATACATCCATATTAATAGATTTCTTTGGGGCTTCTGAAAATTGAACCTATAAAGCTTATCATTATTACAGTCTACAGATAACTTCTAACATCACAGATATTTCCATATTTTACCTACCCATCTCACTTTTTTACATAATTCAAGTAGAAAATTTCTGCATTTTATCCACAAATATTGGAAAAAAAAAATGGTATTGTTTGCAAGAGACCCTTTTGCTAATACCCTCAGAAGTGTCAATCAATGTACGATGATTCTTTTCATAAATTTCTTTGATTTCTTGATAACAGATACCATAACCCAAAGCCCAGTTGGTCTGTTTTCCGGGAGGCAAGCTTTGGCCATGGCGAATTACAAATTGTGAACTCGACTCATGCATATTGGAGCTGGCACAGAAACGATGATGATCAACTGGTGACAGTAGATGATTTCTGGATCACGTCACTAGTCGGGACGGGTTGTACCACCAAACCATCCCATGAGCTTAGGAAAATTCTCATGTCTCCGTAATACTGATACCACGATGTCTAATTAGTAGCTTACAAAACATACACGGAAATGTTGAGGTCATAGTATGTGCTGTTACACAAAGCTTTCATATGACCATGTATATGTAGTGCTCTGTCATATCGCCTATCGCCGCTGCTTCAGTGTATAATTCATACAGGCTGCTATGGATATATTTGGTATAATGAACATTTTTGTCAGTACCAATTTTATATGATGATGTTTGAATCAGTAGATGTTTTCTCATGTTTCATTGTTTAATATAAGACAGGCTCTGATAAATGGTACAATGTACATTTTTGTTGGTACCTTTTATACTGATGAATTCTGCATTACTGTGTTCTTGGTGGGAACCTGAAATTAATACTTTGCAGCAATTATCTTTTTAACTGTTATGTGAGAATAAAAAACATTGGTAGAAGCAAACAAAAATCTCATTCAATATAGAGAATACAGAGAGCTTTAATCCTACAATTCTAATTAACAAAATTGCTCTCCCAAAAATTTCTGATTTCAGTTAATAAACAAAAAAAAAAAAAAAAATTATGAGATGAATCACTAAAAATCCTACAAAGATTCAAGTCTGAGATGAATTAGAAAAATTCTCATCCTTGCACCTCCTCTGATCCAAAATCATCGACTCAAAAACACCCAAGATCATATCTAAGCGCTCCGAATCTTCCCCGAATTTCTTCAATGCGAAAACAATGCTCTCAATTGTCGACAGGCATCCGGATTTCGGTTCCTGCCGCACCTCGCTGTACAAACTCTCCTGTTTCGAGTCCAATTTCAGATGCGGAAGCAACTTCAGCCATGGATTTTCATGGTACATTCTCTGAGCCTTTGCCCAGGTACCATCCAACACTATCAGATTCTTGACCTCGAAATCAACCGAATCCAGACCAACCGATTTCTCATTCGGGAAAAGCAGAACTGAGTTAGGAGGCACTATCATATCATACTCTACAATATCGTATATCTCGGTAGAATTGCTCTTCTTCTTGGTATGCAACTTCTTCACCCGAAACCCATTACTGATCAGGGATTTCCCGATCAGGGTTTTCGGTACCCAATTCAAATTGGGTTTCGCAGTGCGCTCCACCGTTATGTTCAAAGAACTCGGAGAGCATATTACCTTGTACTTGTTCATCTCTTTCACAATGCAATTACCGTTACCAGTATCACCCCCGTTGCAAGAACTCGTACCAGCTGCACACAAATCAACCGACAAACTCTTACCAGGTAATATCGCACAATTCAAATTGGGTTTTGGGTTTTCCCAAATTCCATCAAACCCTAAACCCCCATTCTCCGTACCAGAATTCGCCAATCGGGTCAATTCAGAACCCGGCACCTGATTCACCAACGGGTGAATTTGGAGCTGGGCATGGAGGTTGACATCCGACACATGGACAACCGAGATGTTCTCGAAGCCGAGCTTCGCGACGCGGGTGGAGTTGAGGGGGTGCTTGACCTCATGGGAGTGCTGGAGCACAGTGATGGGGATGGAGTTGGGGAGGGGTGGGGAGGTGAAGCGGGAGCAGAGGCAGAGCTTGATGGGCTTGCTGCATTTGGCGCAGGTGGGACGCCTGGTTGATGGGGAGGGGGATGGGGATGGGGATGCATCGCCATGGCCATGGCTTCCCATTGTTGGAGGAGGGAGAGGAGAGGAGACTAGGGTTTTGGAAGTTGGAGGATTTAGGAGGAAAAAAAAGAGATTAGAGTGGAGGTTTGGTTTGGTTTAATTAACAATTTTGTGTGTTTGTTTAGGGTGTGTTCTCTTTCGTAACTTTGTATGGTTTTCAAAAATTATAATGGTAGGAAATCAAGTTTGTAACTTAGCAAGCCTTGGTTATGACAAGTCATAGAAATTATATTATAACAGGCCATGGCTAGTTGTTGAAAGTGTTTGATGGAAAACCATAGATTTTTACAGTCATGTTTGATTTCTTTGAATATAACTACAGAATAAAGAAGCAAAAGAAAATATGTATATTGTATAGTAGTTACCTTCTTTTAACTAAGTTTAATTTCTTGTAATATTTAATTAGAAAATACAAATGATTATTGTAAATTAATCATATTCTTAACCTCATGAAGCTAAGATTATACAAATAAGTCAATACAATCTAGTTACTTAATTGGACATGAACAATGTTTGATATCAAACTACGGTTATACAGTGGTTTGTATAATCTTATTTATGTGTAATACGTTTAAAAAATAGTAATGGAATGGGTAATATTTTAAGCACATTAAATAATATCATTAATTAATAGTTTGGTTATATATATTCGCAAATTTGTTTGTAACAAATTGTTTCATATAAAAAAAAAATCCGATTAATGATCTTTTAACAATATTGAGAAAGGAATGAATTCATATATAAATTGCTTGAAGTGACAATTCTATTTTTATATAGAGCAGACTATTATACTAATGTTAGCATTTCAGACCGAAATGCAAACGCATCAAAATTGTTGTTGTCGTATCCGAAATCACTACTTATGGTGCTCAATAAATTCTTTATATAAAAATATTGGGGAATACAAAAATTTTCCATTTTTAAAGTTTTCCAAGTATTTGTTTTCCATTTTTGAAAATAGCAGTACAAACATCTAATATTTATGAGCTATTTTCTAAAATTCAAAACAAATACTTAGAAAACTCTAAAAATGAATTTTTTTTGTATTCCGTAATATTTCCATATAAAGAATTTATTGAGAACCATAAATCATGATTTCGGATAGAGGTGGCAAAACCCAACCCGACCCGAAAAACCCGCCCGACCTGACCCGACCCATACCCGACCCGACCCGACATTTTCAGAAAGTCAAACTGACCCGACCCAATCCGACCCGACTCAAACCCGATCCGACTCGAGATTAAACAGCATGCAATCCAACTCAAATCAACATACGATAAAAAAAAAAAAACTGATATTAAAATTGACCCGACCCGACCCATCCATCACCCGACCCGACCCGACCCGAGATTTTCTAGAAGGTCAAACTGACCCGACCCGTCCGACCTGAACCCGAACCCGACCCGCCCGCCCGATTTGCCACCTCTAATTTCGGATACGATAACATAAATTTTGAGGCGTTAGCATTTCGGTCCGAAATGCTAACGTTAGTATAATAGTCAAGCTCTTTTATATATTATAGTTGGTGCCGTTTAATTGTGGAGTTACAAGTGTAAGGTTTAATTAATACAAACAAATATGCATCATTTACTCAGGAAGAGACCAAAGCCACGTAAAACTCAAGTTCAACTTGATTTTTTGAAAACCTGGTTTTTAGCATAATTTTGTCAGTTTTGCAGCGCAGGCCAGGGCTTCTAACAGGGTCACCGAACAGTTCAAGGCTTAAAAAATCTAGTTTTGTTAAAACCATGAAAGCCACGGTGAAAACCTTCCAATCGAACAGGGCCTTAGGGGTGTTTTAAGTTTGTTTTTAAATCTTTTTATTGTGAGATGCTAGGTGCTTCATTAGGGTGTCAATTGATTTTTTATTTTTTGCAGTTTTGAGCCTAATTTAGATTTGAATTAATCAATTTTTTTTTTGCATATAAGTTTCTCTAAATTTATTAAAGAGGGATCCATTAACGTTGTTTATTTTGATAATCTTGACTTTTAAAAATTTGAAAAAATCAGCACAAAACACAAAAAAGTTAATAGAAATATTGTTTAACTTAACATGCAGATTGATTTTTTTTTTTGATTATATTCAATTTAAGTAACATTTGATAGTTACTTTACGATTTGTTAAATTACAACCATCCAAAAATGTATAAAATTTTAATAAAACATCAAATGATATTCAAATTGATTGAAATTTGAAACACTATCGATCTATAAGTTTAATAATACTTCCATAACTTTTTTTTCTTTCTCATTTTTAAGATATTTATGTTTTCTTACAATTTTTTCAAAAGTTCCGTTAACAATATTGTCAAAATTAGCATTGTCATAGTCCATTTACATTAAAAATTTAATAATTTGGAGTCCTATATTAATTCTCGGTTACTTTCATTAATTGTGTTTGGGCCATCGGATTTGGGCCCTGTTATCCGAATTTGGGCCATCGGATCAAAATCAACGGATGAGATTAATTGTGAAAAAGGCTCCTATAATCTAAATCGGGCCGATCGGGCGGTCCGTTTTGATCTAACGGTCCATATTAGACAAACAGGGTCCTGTTATTCTCAAAGAATAACAGTAGATTCGGACTCTTATCCATCCCAAATAAATTTTTAGTTAAAAATTTATTTTGACATACAACAAACATATTTTCATCAATGGCATGCTATACCTTGGCCCTACAAAATTGTTTATGGGCTGTTTTGAGTGGTAATCAAGTGATACAACCTAATTAATATATATATACTGGATGACATATATCCAATTAATGGAGGACAAATGAAAATGGACTAGAATTAACAGATATTCCAACCAAGGAAAATATGTGCATGCTCCTTAAAACAGAAATTAACTAGATAGGCAGCTATAGCTACCTTCCCTCCAGATCAGTGGATTACTTCCTGAGTTGATTTAGAAAATGCATATATATATATGTAGCCGTTTTGTAGTTTATTCATAGGCAAATTAATACATATTTGATGTAATCCCAACAAATCTAATTATATATATTATGTAGTCTAAACATAGTTTCTCTATGGATGGCATATATATCCTCATATATATATGTAGACTTATAAAGCACACCAAAAAAAAAAAAAAAAAGAAAAAAAGATATTATTCTTCACATTACTGATCTTGCTGGGTCTTAAGATGGGTTCTCGTTTTTCTTGCTGTAAGTATATATATAAGATCTCATAAATTAAACTACAAACTTTAATTTGCTTCTTTTTACCAAATATATGTCATATATATTCGAGTTCTTGATCGATCATATCAGTGGTTCTAATTTGATTTGCCACAACATTAATTAACAATATCACGCAGTCGGAACCGCCGGAAGTGATCACAGCAACAAGATAAATGCAAATAGTTTGCATAATATGGCACCCATTTGCGTTAAAGAAGATACAACGAAACAGAGTCGTAAATATTGTGTGAAGAAGGGCGCCAGTACACCGACGGCGTCGTCGACCTCGATCCAAAATGAAGACCGGAAAGACAATGTTTCACCGGAAAAACATGTATTCATATGGAAAATAGATGGAGTCACATCTCTTTTAGAGCAGGGAGAAGGCGACACCTTTACTTCGTTCCAAATGCACGGGATAACATGGTTCAGTACTCTTGTCTACCTCTTTTCCTTTTTTGAATAACATGTAGAGTCCACCCTATCAACTATCAAATAGGTCACCCATCCACTTCTCTCACAGTTCTAACACACCACGTGCACCCATGTGCTTACTATAATTACATAAATGTTCACTGCAAATCGTAGTATATCTGTTTACTGGAAAATGATATCTATTAATCAGAAAGATATAAATGTTTACTGAAAAATGATATTTGTTCATTGAAAATACGGTGGACCGGTGGATAAGTAAAAGGGGTGGATGCTACTTACTAGTCTTCTTTTTTCTTTAGTAGTGATGCACTTTTTTTTTGTGTGTGTTTTTTTTTTTTTTTGTGATGAATGTTCAAATTCTATTAAATAACATATAAAAATTACATCCTGTATGTACAATTTCCAATATTTAATCCTACGAGCTTGTGCAAACATGATATATATATATATTTGATTATCTAGATTGACAAATAACATCCTGTGCTGACTGTCATGGCTATTTACCAGTAAAATTTACACCTATATTGCCTTACTAGTAATTAGTTTTGTATTGAAAGTTGATTGTTTTTTCTCAATGAAAATTCTCCGATAGATCCCTTACAACACGCAATATGCATTCATGATAAACTTTTCAAGTGCAGATTTTATTTCGTACAAGATCAGGATGTACGACGACGACGCTGTTTCGAATTCACTCATTACACTACATATATGATCATAATGTTTCTCTCACATAATTAGTGCATAACTGTACTATAATCTTCAGGTACGTCGCCGTAAATCTCATGGACAATGTTCGGGCGCAGCACGGGAGGCATCTGACACTTCGTCTTAGAGCAGAATCGCACCATCTGAGTCCCGACTATATGCTCGAAACCACGTTCAAATGCTTTCTTCATAATCAGAGAGATATGAAACACATTGAACGCAAAGGTGATTATATTAAGCACAACAATACTTATTATTAGCTATATATTTATAACCGCAATTTCTTCAATCGCGCACAGCATATATTCTTAATTTTTCTTCATTTCTTTATCCTTATATTGTTGTCTGTAATTCATATATACTTGCAATTTTAATCACTTGAATTTTGTCTGTAATTACTTTCAGCTAGCCACACATACTCGATAGCTTGTAACGAATCTAAATTGGTACGCATGACTCCGCAACATACCGTGACAAATCCACGGGACGGTTACCTTGTGGACGACAAAATAGCGCTGGGTGTGGAGTTCGTTACAGTCAGAAGGGTGCCTTGTAACAGCGTGCAGAGGAACACTAATGTATACAGGAACAAGTCCAGTGGGCTGTGCTCTTGGTACATCGACGACGTTTTTCAGTTGAGCAGACCTGCTGCCTCGTCCGAGCCTTTCCAGATTGCGGGTTACACTTGGTACGTACGTGCTATTTTTTATTTATTTATTTATTTTTGTGTTGCCTCATCCATGAATTCACTAGCTCTGTTAATTGATAATGATCAGGAGATTATCGTTAGAACCGCAAAGTACTTACGACAGAGACTATGTCGCCATATTTTTGGTGCTGGAGGACAAACCTGGATCGCAAATTCTGCCGTCCAGTGGTCTACTAGTCGAGGCAGTATTTTCCATTAAAAGACAATCACAAATGGCTCTGGAGGGGAAAAGTTAGTCACACTTTACTTAATTTATCTATTCTTTTTTATAACATTTTCTCCTATATACAACATGGAGTCGCAGTCCAATATATGTTGCGTCATATTATTTCCGATAGTTTTGCGATCAAAATCAGACTTGTCTATTGGTATCTACTATCTACCAATTCGGTAGTACTGAGTATGTACGTAGCTCGATCGGTACTTCAGTTCATATTAGTTGTCTTTGTTTAAGTATTGATTTCTTTCAGCTGCAACTTACCTATCTCAGGTTAGCACAATCAATTTTACGTTCAGACCGGGATTTGTACAGTACCTGTACAGGCTCTGCCTTGCCTAAAGACAATTCCTATAAGGAAAATGACTTACTGCATTGTGCAGTTCACAGCGTCAACCATTGGCTCGTCTCGATATCCGTGCTGGCACGAATCTCGAGATGATCCAACGGCTGACGTTGTGAACTGCACAATGCAGTACAGCAGGGGATATGAATTCCCTGAGATCCCCCACTGTCCCGGGCTGTGGGACCCACAGCCCCAGGCAACGGGGAATCGTCGGAGGCAAACCAGCTTTGTATCACTAAAAACATGGGGCAAAATTGTATATATATATATATCTATATAGAGTCCGGCTACAATAATATGCATATCACGGTTTTACCGTGCTATGCGGTCCATATCTGAGTTTTCGGTGTCCAAATAGTCGATCCGTACCGTTCAACTTGATCTCTATATCAAAATATACTAGGAAACCAAATTTTACAATTTTTGAAATTTTTTTGCAATTTTTAGTGATGGGGAGAAAATGGCTAGATTCAAGAATTCTGGTTCATACAAAATAACCATTTTCTCACCATCATTAAAAATAGCAAAATAATTCTAAAAATTGTAAAATTTGGTTTACTAGTATATTTTGATATAGAGATCAAGTTGAACGGTTCGGATCGATTATTTTGGACACCAAAAACTCAGATATGGATCACATAGCACGGTAAAACCGTAATATGCATATTACCGTAGCCTAATTCTTATATATATATATGTACATCACATATATTTCATAGTGGTAATTTGTATATATGACATAATAATTAATTACTTTGCAAATTTATATATATATAGCTCGATACACGTTCAATTCCACTTGTAAAAGCTGGGGATTTCCGAAGTTCATAAGATACGAGGACTTCATAAACCCTGCAAATGGATACATCGTCAAAGGAACATGCACCATTGAAGCTTCTGTGTGTGTTCTGGGTTCATCGGACGACCGTGCATCCAAAGGGGTCGCGTGATCGGAAGTCCGATCGAGTAATATGCTTTCACATCCTCAAAGCTGCACTACAGTTACTTGATAACTATATTTCCTTTTAATGCAAGCGGTGGTAGCTATGAGTACCACTTTTCAAAAAAAAAAAAAAAAAAAATTATATTTCCTTTTGCTTGTTTAATTTCATGAATTAACTTTATTGGCGTCTAAAAGTTATTTAGCTTCTTAATTACTTGTGTACTCTTGTTGGCTTATCAGATGTTTCAGTTGATATATGCTCATCAGCTCATAGTTTACTTGAAGAGAAAAAAGATGTTTTCTTTATGTCAACTTTTTTAGATTAGATGAAAAATTATTCATTAATATGGTTAATTTCTTCACCTATACAAAAGTATGAAGTCCGAAACTGACAAAAATAAATATCAAAACCAATCAATAAGCAGACAAAACATGTTCAAATACAAATATGGGACATTGCTAACTACATATCTGAAGAATGAGAACAAATAATACAAGTACTATAAAGGGCACGGACAAAACTGAAGTTTAGAGATGAGTAAAATTTTTTCAGGAGGATAAGGCTAATTATAATTTTTTTATAATCATGAGAGCAATAAATAAGAATATAACATTGTGAAAAAATTTACCAAATATAAGTGTGGTTGACAATAAGATTGGAAGCTTCTAATTAAGATAAATAATATTGTGTTCTAATTATGGAAGTTTTGAACTTGAAGTATAACTTTTTAATGTAATAAAAATAGGTATTTCTATAATTAAATAGGGAGCTCACCAAAAATTAGAACATGAACAAGTTATATAAGTGAAGGGAGGGCCCTTCACTTGCCACAATCCTTTGTAAAATCAATAAAAAGGAAGGCGATGGTGGGTCGGATTCCCTCATGGAGGTTCAGACATGGTGATCATGGCGATGAAGGGCCGAGCAAACAAAGAAAGAGCTGCGGATCGTATGCAGCGTCCTGCTGGGACTGGGATGGTGTTACTGTTGCCCCTTTGCCAGCACTGATACGGCCTTCGGGTAGCTCTCATCAGAAGAAAGAGGTACTCGATTTAAGCAACATCGGCAACTTCAAATTCACACACTGTGTGACTGCTGTGGAGCCTCAGTGGCTGGCTGAACCGGACACGTCTTCTTTGCTCGAGCACAGGGAGAGGCAATTAGAGGAAGAGAAGACGGCCATGGAGGAAGAGATGAGGAAAGAGCAGGCTGAAGCAGAGCGGATCGCCGAGCAAAAGGAGAGGGAGAAGAAAAAGAGGCAACAAGGAGTTTCGATGGCCGGTGCGAAATTAGAAAGGCGCGCTATGTACAAGCGACCCAAAAAGATGGGGCTGTAAATGTGATTGTAAATTTGTAATGGACAAGGAACTAAAATCAAATGAATTATGAAACTTTTAGATGTAAAATCAAATGAATATATATGTAGAATTTATATGTGTTCTCTTTGTTTTTTGGAGGTTGTAATATAAATTGGTTGTGCAACTGATTTTGAATCAATGAAAGTTACAATTAGATCATACCAATTGAACCAGAGAGTTTTAATTTAATTTATATCTGCAGTACATGACTTCTTGTAAATTATGACATATAAATCTTTTATTTAAATTTTAAAGACAATCAATCTCCACAAGATGCCTTCACCAATCACCAGTCTGTTATGATTGTATTGTGACTTGATACCAGCCTCAAGTTTCTTTGTGAGAAATTCTCATATAGGATTTGACAGTGGATTTTGGTTGAATCGTTAGTACCAGTCTGCGCACCAAACAGACCCAGTTTTGTAGTTGCAGCCACAAAATCCTGCTAAAGCCAGCACTGCTCTGGGCCGATGAATTCACCGAGTGCCGGTACTGCGTGTCGGTGAAAAGAACTTGATCAGATCTTAGACTTGAGGCCCATCAGTAGTAGGGCTGTCAATGCAACAAAGTTTTGTGTTATTTCGTTTCGTTTCATCCAAACGAAATGATTTATGGTTTCGTTTGAAACGATAAACGCAACGATCTATTCCATTACGTTTACCATTTTGATACAATAATACTACCATGAAACGTTTATTTTGCGTTGTTTAATTCGTTTGATTCATCCAAATGAAACAAAAAACAAAACGATTTACGGTTTCATTAAACGAAATGAAACGAAAATGAAACCATCCATTTTCGTGATCGTTTCGTTGCGTTGACACCCCTAATCAGTAGCAATGTGAGCAGAGCATTCAACTGTCACTATATATAGTCAGGGGCGGAGCCAGAGATCTGGCATGGGGGGTGCCAGAGACTAGAGGTGGCAAATCGGGCGGGCGGGTTCGGGTTCAGGTCGGACGGGTCGGGTCCATTTGACCTTCTAGAATATCTCGGGTCGGGTCGGATCGAGTGATGAGCGGGTCGAGTCGGACCAATTTTAATATCAATTTTTTTAATCGTATGTTAATTTGAGATTGGATGCTATTTGATCTCCGGTCAGGTCAGTTTTGGGCCAAATCAGGTCGGGTCGGGTCAGCTTGACTTTCTGAAAAATATCGGGTCAGGTCGGGTCGAGTCAGGTTCTGTCACCTCTACCAGAGACAAATAACAACCATATTACACACAAATGAAAAATCACTAGGTTTAATTTACAAGTAAACCATAATCAATTGAAGCTTCTCAACCATTGATTTTTTTTTTTTTTTTTTTGATAAAACTCAACCATTGATTTTGAAATAAGACACGGAAAAAGAGGAGATAGAGACCTAAATACCAAATATAACTTGCCCAGTATTGAATGGAAATAAGAATGGTACGTAAAAACCAGAGTGATTTTAATCACTTCATGGGCTTTTGTACTGGGCTTTTGATTTAAAACGTTTTGAACAAAAAAGAAATTACGCAAGACCAACACTTAAACTATATAGCTTACAACCAAGTTACCCAACCAATTAAAATCATAGGGGGGGTCCAATTCACAATCTCTGACAAAAAAGCACATGAAATTAGCATGTCTCTATGTAATTTCAGGATTCATGGGGTGCTCTTAGCACCCCCCAGTCCCCTCCCTAAATCCGCCCCTGTATATAGTTACTTAAAATGCAACGGTAACATGATCTTAGAATTAATCATGTCAGTGTCAAGAGACAGAGTAATTTGAAGTTGAAACTTAACCAGGCTCAATCAATTCCACTTTGTATTATATTTGATGCGAGAATTGAGAAAAAAAAAAAAAAAGAGTAATTGGAAGTAAATAAAAGATGCAACATGACATGACATCTAATTCAATATTCTACACTATCATTATCATATTCCTCAAAGATCAAATTGTTTCCAAGTAAGTAAATCTCTGTATTAATTCTTACAATAAAATATATATATAAAAAAAAAAAACACTATCATGTTCCTCAAAGATCATATCTTTTATATATAGCTCTATGAGATCTTAAGTTTTAAACATGCACCATGAAATCTAATGAGTAATACCTAGCCTCCATAGAAAAACCATCCATACTATCCATAGGTTACATTTCGAAACATATCTGTTACATTTCGGAATGTATCCGTTACATTCAGTACACGTCTATGGATGTATGGACGGTTTCTAAATGGATGCAAGATGTTTCTCAAATCTAATCAAACTGTAACACCATGTGAAGATTCCGAATTCCTCGTCTCGGCATCAGCCAAGGCTGCCAAGCTCTTCGCCTTCTTTGCCTCGGCATCCCAATCCAAAGAAACAACCAAGAAAATCAACAAAACCGCACTCACCAATGCGCCGACAACGAAGCCCATCAGCAACCCGGCAAGGCCTAACTTGACTTTAAACCCGAGAATCACCGCGACGGGCAGTGCAATCAAATAGAATCCACCGAGGCTTGCATACATGCCCAACAAAGGCCTCGCTGCGCCCCTTACGATCCCCGCACACACCGCCAGAGGAAAATTGACCACCTCGAGCAGCGCCATGATCAGCATCATCCTGCCAGCTTCTTGCACGATCTTTGCATCGTGGGTGAAGAGGTAGCCCCAGCTGCGCCGTGCCATGACCATGGCAAGAGCACCCATGATCCCCGCGGTCGTGGAACAACTTATTGAGATGAAAGCAGAAATGCAGCAACTTTCGAGTTGCCCGTGCCTAGTTCGTTCGAGACGCGCGTGGATGCGCATGTAGCGAGCGATAACATTACCGAGAACAGGAGGTAGTCAAAATTAAGCACCACTGCAATCACTGACACGGTCTGTCTGGCATTAGGCAAGCGCCCGGTAAGTAAAACTAGAATCTCGTAGCACCACCACTCTAAACAGGCGGTCAAGCAGCACGGGGCCGAGAGGCGGAGCAGCCGGACCCAATCAGCGGCTCTCTGGTCCCACCATCCTCCGACCATTGCATCATCCCCGACCCAGTTCTTCCTTTTCTCATATACGAAGATGTATGCAGATAGCATGATCATGACGCTCGTATCCGTCAGCCAGATCGCCATGGCCACGCCGTCCATTCCCTTTTCTCTCGAGAGGAAGATGTTTAACGGTATGTGGAAGCCGAGAGCTATGCCCGAGCTGATGAGAATCGGGAGCGTGATGCCTTGCGAACTTAGATAGGCTTTTAGCGGGCGGAGTAATGCGGTTATTACGAGGTCCGGTAAAAGCCATGTTAAGTACCTGCAAATTGCAAATTATGTGACAAGATATGTATGATACAAATTCATGGTGCACATCATTTTCTTTAAGAACACCTTTCACTCAAATTATCCCGACCCGATCTGTGACCCAACAATCTTCTTAGTTGTACAAACCGAGATGACCCAAACCTGACCTGACCCGTCCGATTGTCACCTGCCAAAAAAATATGTTATATAATTTTGTGCATACCTTTTTGCAAGCATTGCGATTTCTCGTTGTTGTCCGAAAAGAATCAAAATCTTATCGACATTGAGCCATAGAAGGGAAATCGGAACAGAAGCCCCCAAGAGAAGGATAGTTGCCATCAGGAGTGTTTTGTGCAACAGCTTATAATTCTTGGCCCCAAACGCCTGACCGCAAATGGGCTCCATGGCCCTACAAAGGCCGCTTAACACCAAGAACCCGGTAACGTTGGCGAACGTAAAACCGAGCGTCCCCGCCGCCAATTCGAGCTCTCCTAACCGACCAAGAAACAAGGTCGTGGTGGTTGTTTTCACGTACCATGCCAGATTCATGGCTATCAGAGGCACCGCGATTCTTTGCTGCTTACGGACTTCTGACGTTACCGTCCAAATTGACGAGGAAATCCAAGATGGTTGTGCTAGTGTCGATGACGACGACAACGATGATGATAATGCAGATGATGGTGGTGATAGTGGCTGTTCCGGCGAGTGATCAACTGAGAGGGGATGCATGTCTAGCTAGAAAATGTTTGCGGTAATTGGAGAGTGATGAGTTCTTAATTTGTGTTTTGTGATGTAGAAAGCTTGATGAGTGACAAACTGACAGTGCTCATTATATTATGAATGCATGAATGAAAGTGCTTGTTTTAGGTAGTGGGAAAATTTGTCAAGTTTGTAATTATACCTCTTGGGGTTGTTTGGCACCTCTATTCCATTTTGGAATAGTATAAAAGTAAATCACTATTCTAACAAAATGGGTGTCAAACATCAATTAGCAAAATAAAATAGTATTTGGATTAGACTATTCCGCTATTCCTACTATATGGTGGAATAGCATATTAGTGCTCTCATGTGACTTTTGGAATAGGCCTCAATTTTGCCAAACAACATTTTTACTCTTCCGAATAGCTCAAAATATCACTATTTTTTTTACTCTTCCACTTTTACTAATCCAATGACATTATTCTAGCTCTATTCCTTGATTTGCCAAACGGACCCCTTATGTTTAGTCTACAATTAATCAATAGATTTTTTTTTTTTTTTTTGAATTCAAATGGAAAATTTTGCAAATCGTGTCTATAGGGAAGTTTAAGTAAACATGATAAACATGATTATCACTTTTCGATATTAATTTATTTATTTGAGTGATTAAAAATTAGGCCAATGTATATTCTATTTTTCTATATAATTTTATATATTTTTTCCGAACCATACATATTGCACATGGAAAAAATTTTATGAAAGAAAAATAATTTGCAGCTTACATTCTCATCGTATCATGCATATATGTTTTAATTACTTTTAAATGAAAATGAATCTAAACTCTATGATAGGGTTCATGTTTATAACCGTTGGATTGAAAAACTAACAAAGTTATCAAATTTTAATAAATATCAAAGTTTAGTGAAAAAAAGAAATGATAATCAAAATTTGGTTACCAAATATGAGTTCGGGAGTAAAATTTAATGATCTCTCAGAAAATTTTATGTAAAGTACACATATTATATGTTCTTGAATACTATGAATATTATTTGTTGTGATAATCAAATTAATAAAAATTGAAAACATGAAAAATAGAATTGGAAGAGGAAAAGAGAGAGAATGAAGGGTAATTAAGATAGTGTATCAAACATTTAAATTGCTTGAAAAAATAATCAATCCTATGGCTCAAAAACATCCTTATAAAGTTCTTCAATTTTAAGTTTTAATTTTTTAAAGAATATTTTTAAAATAAAAAAAAATCATTGTCAAGATTATCAAGCGATCCCTCCTCTGTATGTAATCATCAGTGCTCCTGATATAGGAACAACATCTTGCGTCCATTAAAATATTGTCCTTACATCTATAGACGTGTACGGAATATAAAAAATACATCCAAAATGTAACCTATCATGAACACTAGGAACGATTTTTATATAGACACTAGGTATTGCTCATAATAATATGATTGGCATGCTGTTAATTTAATTATACACACTTAAAGTTGAGACGTTTTATCTCATCCTTCCCATAAAAGCTCTTTGCTTCAAAAATAATCGATGCATTCTAATGAGTGTTAAGAATGAAAAACAATATAATTGTCATTGTTCTTAATTAAGAAAAAAATTATAGAAGACAAACTGATCATGCAGCCACTGGCCAGTTCCAGTAATGCATCTTTAGGATTAAATTTTTGTCTATCCCTAAAAAAAAATAATAAATCTTAAAACTATCCCTCTTTTGAAACAAATCTTAAAACTATCCCTATTTTACTACGGTCACGGCCACAGTTCATTCTGGCCGCAGCGGTCAGAAGAGTAAGAACTTATCAAATTTGTAAAAAATTCGCGTCTGACCGCAGCGGTCAGACAAAGCGTCTGGCCGCAGCGGTCAGATACTTTAAGATTTTTATTAATGGCATCATATAGGTCTCGTCGTTAGCTTTCGATCGATAGGTCATATGTCCAAATCGGAGTTTCCTATCAAAAGTTATGAGTGTTTGAATGTGCATTCTGACATTGTGTCTGTATACAGATGCAATTCTCTTGATAGAAAAATTGTAACTCCGTATTCAGTCGTTGTGAGTATATACAACATTCAAATACTCATAACTTTTGATAGGAAACTCCGATTTGAGCATATGACCTTTCGATAGAAAGCTAACGACGAGACCTACATGATGCCATCAGTGTTTTGAAAAACGGCCGACTTGGTCGATTAGTCGGCCGTATATTCGGTGACGGAGAGTGAACCGCTACGAATGGCAAGAACGGAGACTGTTTGATGCTCTCGAACGTCTAATCGGCTGATTTTTCCGATTAATCGGCCGACTTCCGTCCAATTGCCCGTTTTTTTCCCGTATAATCGTTCAGTTTCGTGAACCTCACGAGCTTCTTTGCTTATTTTTTGGCAGTACATTAGAGTTTCCTCGTGATAAAATGAAGTTATACTGTCTATCCATTTCTCCCAAAAGTGGGTCAACGGTCAAGCCATTTCATCTCTCTGGAAGAAGTTAACCTAGGACCAAGTCTCATCGATTCTTCTCAAAATCATGCTGATGAAGCACAATCGGATTATCCATGAGTCCCAAGTCTGTAACAATATCGATTTTTTCCATTAGTGATGGGCTGCTGGCCAGCCATCCGCATATGAGGTCAGATTCAGCTTCACAGGGATGCATAATGCATTGGTGTAGGTGTATTTATCTTTTGCTTCCTTTTTTTTAAAATGTTTTGGTGTGCCTTGTAATTTGTCGTCTTCCTTTTCTATAAATCGTATAAATTTTGTAATATTTGTCACTTTGATCCAATAGAATATTGGATTAGGCATTATGAATTAAAATTGTAATTAATCATCTCTAACTATAATATATGAATTATCTGGGATTATTGAAAAAATAATATGCCGTGTCAACCTATAATTATAAGAAGCATAAATATTTGAAAATTGTTCTATTATTCATGAAGAAAACAAAACAGTTTGTTTGTGTACATTATGTATTGAGCATCAGAATATGGACCACGAATGATGCAGTAATAAAATAAAATCTGACATTGATGTGATTTATTATACTTTGGGTGCCTATAGTTAATGATATAATATTATAAATTGATAAAATATTTTAGATGTAAACGGATATACATAAATAAATATATAATAACAAAAACGCCAAATTGTCCCTCAAAATCCGATTAATCGGCCGCATAACGATTAATCGCTTAGCGGTACCCTATCCGTCCGACGAGCGCATTCCGTTTTTTAAAACACTGGATGCCATTAATAAAAATCTTAAAATATCTAACCGCTGCGGCCAGACGCTTTGTCTGACCGCTTGTGATATCTGAATTTTGAATTTTCCAATTCAGAAATTAAGATATATTTACGTGACATCTGATTTCCAATAATATAAAGTATGTTAGACTTTTTAGACGTGGTTATTGATGTAAGAATAATTGGAACTTAAATAAAGTACATGAACTTGTAGGAATACGGATGATTATAGATATATTTGATCAAATTATGCAATTAATTTTGGAACATACGGACAATTAGTGAAGCAGCATCAACTCACGTAATTAATGTTTGGGATATTAAATTGGGAACTTTAATATCTAGCCTATTAAAATATGTATATGTGTGTATATATATATATAAAGAGGGGTCTCCCAAGGATATGTGATGATTCTAGGGATTAAATTGGTAAAGTTCATTATTAAATTAATATGAATCGATGAGTTAGCTAATTGATGACCATTTACTTGGCTTCTTCCGTGAAGTGAGCTGGCCCTTCTAGGTGCTCCAACTACTTGCGTGGCATCTTCTTGTTATTTTGGTGAGTTGGTGACTAAGCAGCTTCTGGAAAGCTCTCCTTCAATATCTTTTGATGATCGATTTACATGACACATGTTTCTATTCATTCTCTTTGACTTGCATGTATATCACTTCTTCAACCGAGATAGGTTAAGTCTTTGAATATCCTGATAATTTCTCTCTAGCGGTGCTTGTGAGTTTGAGTGTTGAATTAATTGCTGGCTTGGACAAGAGATCTTAAGTACGGATATGATAGTACGTTGAAGAACTTCCTGGATTATACTAGTTGAGTTAGAAGGCGATTAGTTGACATGTAATGATCAGATTGGACAGTGAAGCGCGATCAGACGATTCGATCAGACTCACGATGAAGAAGCGGCAAACAGGTGCGGGTTCCGGTTATTTATCAAATCTATTTATGAACTGAATACTTGATTTATGAACTGATTATGTGGTGATTGCTTATATTGTTAATTTACTGATTATGCGTTGAATTGTTTGCGTGTGTGCATAACTTGATAAAGGTAAGTGAGTTCATATATGGCATTATGCATCTTTGTGTGTGTGTTTGTCGATACTGTTGTTGCTGTCGATGTTGTTGTTGCTGTTGTGCTTGTTGATACTGATCATGTACCTGGATAGAGATACCGGCAGGAGGTTAGCTACCTCACTATAGCGCTATGGTTTACGGACATGCTTGTACAGGCATGTACGGGTTATATATTTGGATCTCTGTGTTCGTCAGGTACATGAGGTTATACGTGCTGGTATGCACGGGATGTGTGTGCTTGTTCTCTGTGGTATCTGATACGTGCTGAGAGGCACGGGATATGCAGGTTGTTTGTGGATTCGTCTGATACAGGTTTGTGTGATGTGTTTGATAATTTGGATTTCTGATACAGGTTTGTGTTGTTTGTGTATATTCTGGTATATGCTTTGGTTGGATGTGATATAGTGAACTGGCATATGTAGTTTTGCAGGAAAGACGTGAAATGGGTTTTAAAAGGAAAATGGAATGTTTATCGACTTGACGTCTAATTCTTCGTAGTTGCAGGAATAATTATTATCGTCATTGACATGCAGTTTCATTATTTGATAAACTTGATTTATGTTATTGTTAAAAGTGCTTATTTTAGCTGGTATTCAGTTTAGCTAGTGGATTTGATAAATACCACCAGCTGGAACTAAATACCGCACTGAGAGTGTTTCAGACTCTCACCCGTTCCACTTTCGTGGGTTCCAGGTTACAAGTTTGCGGTACAAGGATGATTTGGGTGAAAGAAAGGATTGCGGTAATGGCTACAAGGGATTTTACGGGATTTCATTTAATTAATTAATTCCACTATATATAAAGGGTTTGGGACCTGAGGGTTGGATATTTGGGAATTGTGGCTATTTATTGGTTATTGGTAAAGTATATTGTTGCATATTTTTATAGCCTTGTGCTTGTCAGCACGGCTACTGTTTCACCTGCTTGCCGGGATGTTACACCGCTGCGGTCAGATCTGGGTTCAAACGTGAATTTTTTACAAATTTGATAAGTTTTTACTCTTCTGACCGCTGCGGCCAAAATGAACTGTGGCCGTGACTGCAGTAAAATAGGGATAATTTTAAGATTTGTTTTAAAAGAGGGATAGTTTTAAGATTTATTTTTTTTTAGGGATAGACAAAATTCTTTTTCCATCTTTAGAACTGATAATATTAAATTCATAGATTAGTGTAGTTTGGTGTGGCACTCACATTAGTTTGAGATGTCAATGTCATATCATTCATGCATGTACTCTCTCATGCAGTGTCTAATCTAATCTCCATTATCCACAACTCCATTGTGGATTCTTACATGAGAGTGGCGTATGACAGTGACGTCACTGGAATATTGCTTCGCTTTGGATTTTCAGGTCCACTCCAGTGCAAATAAAATGTGGATCTCCATTTCTCAATTACGACAAATCGTCGATATTCTTCTTAATTATAGTTGCAAAAACAAATGTGGTTATGCTCTTAATTTTGCTCCCTCATCATTAACATCTAAAATAGATTTTTTTTTGTCCAATTTATGTAAATTCTCTTCGATCGTGATTCTTTAATGGTGTTTGGTATTCTGATATCGTTTCTTATGAAGATTTGGGATATGTTTGTTGCGCGCGCATTGTAACCTTTAATTATAAATTATTATTTTCGAATGGTTATATATATAGTAATCACTTGATTCAAATGTTAAAAATCACTTCGCTAGATCTAGAAATATTTTTTGGACCCAGTGATTAAAATAGCTTCTATCCATTTAATTAATTCCTTGACAAATTTTCGTGAAAATGATTAAATATTTAGTTAAAAGTAATAAAATACGGAGATTGTCATAATTATCTTAGACAAATTCTGTTCCAATTTAAAGTCTCGCATGCATGCTTATCATTAACATGTTAGTCTTTAATTTATGATTATTATTAACGTACCTCAAAAATAATTGTACAATCCTTACTCATAAAAAAGGAGATTAGATTTTTTGACATGAATGTCCCTATCTTCCCCAAAAAAGAAACCTCAGCCGTTGATTGTTCACTTAGATTGATGACTACCGTTGACATACATTAATATCCCGACCCAATTAAAATTTAAGACCTATATCAATTTTCTTATAAGGGATGAGCTCTCGGCCCTTTATTATAAGATATAATAATTTCAGCCCAAAGTAAAGCGTGACTCTGTACTGGTAAGTTTAAAAGCATCTAAAAATACAAAGATACAAAAAAAGTAAGGGTGATACTGATGCTACTATAAGTATAATTCACCAAACTTTTGGTGAGTTTAACTTCCAAAAAAGGGAATATGACCCAAGACCCCCCCAAACTATTGGGTTGTGACAAGTTGGCCCCCGAACTTTTAATTGTGACAAACACCCCCCCGAACTATGCATCTTGTGACAAATGACCCCCCAACTCTTAATTTGCCATCTAATACTCAATTATAAGGTATGAAATGACCAATATACCCCCATATGTTTGTTATCCAATATTTAAAATATATATGTTTATATTTATAATGTTAATTTACAAAAAAAATATTAATTATTCCGAAAATTATAGGTAATATAATAAATATTGGAAATACAAAACTGATCATATTATATTTATATGAAACTAAAAATATAATGAATTAAAAATATTAATTAATTTAACTTGATGGTTACAAAAAAAATCATATTTTTTCAATCTAAGTATATTACGTAACGATATAAAAATAAAAAAATACATATAAAATAAAATAATATTATAAAAATTTTAGTGTGGTTATTAAATTATATTACTATGATAATTAACAATATTTTTTTTACAAATAAGTACTCCATAAACATGATTATGTCAAATATTGTACAAATAAGCACACAAGGGTATATTGGTCATTTCATACCTTATAATTAAGTATTAGATGACAAATTAAGAGCTAGGGGGTCATTTGTCACAAGATGCATAGTTCGGGGGGGTGTTTGTCACAAATAAAAGTTCAGGGGCCAACTTGTCACAACCCAATAGTTTGGGGGGGTCTTGGGTCATATTCCCTCCAAAAAAAAAAAATTCTCTAGGACACCCACTTTTATTAAAAAAAAAAGAATGAAAATACTTTGAACTTGTATGATCATGAATAAAATGTAGTATGGGAAAAAAATCAAACAAATACTTAAATTAAATTATAAAAAATGGAGAATTCCGAACACGAAGAGATTTTATTACAGATAATTTAATGAATGACATAAATCACCACCACTGGAGATCGATGAAGAGGGGAATATAATGGAGAA
Source organism: Cyperus esculentus (assembly GCA_030179965.1). NCBI lineage: Eukaryota > Viridiplantae > Streptophyta > Magnoliopsida > Poales > Cyperaceae > Cyperus > Cyperus esculentus. The sequence goes on along the minus strand of JASGLE010000003.1, from coordinate 2,062,516 downwards.
GTTTGGGACTGAACGTAAAGAGGACGGATAACAAAGACGAAAAAATGTAGAGTGTGTCCTTCAATTGGACATTCGGAGTCCAGCACTAGCCACTAACTAAAACTTTGAATTCATAAACTTCTCTTTTTGCAAAGCAATGTATAGTTCTACAGTTTTACGACTTGCATGCGCATCTCTATTAATTGAGTAATATCTAGTGTCCATAGAAAAACTGTCTATAGCGTTCATATGTTACATTTCAAGATATATGTATATAGAATTAGGCTACGGTAATATGCATATCACGGTGTTAACGTGCTATGCGGTCTGTATCACCATTTCCGGTGTCCAAATAGTCGATCTAAACCGCTCAATGTGATCTCTATATCAAAATATGTTAGAAAACCAAATTTTACAATTTTTACAATTTTTTTTGCTATTTTCAGTGATGGGGAAAAAATCGTTGTTTTGTATGAACCAGAATCCTCGGATCTAGCCATTTTCTCCCCATCATTAAAAATAGCAAAAAAATTCAAAAAATTATAAAATTTGGTTTGCTAGTATAATTTGATATAAAGATTAAGTTTAACGGTTTGGATCGACAATTTGGACACCGAAAACGGAGATATGGACCGCATAGCACGGTAAAACCGTGATATGCATATTATTGTAGCCGGACTTTATGTATATATATGTTATATTGTCTATGGACGTATGGACGGCTTTTCAATAGACACAAGATGTTTCTCTTATTAATTTGTTCATCTTTGATGTTATATATATATTTAGGACGTGGCGGATGTTAAAGTTCGTCATTTTAATAACACTTATGACAGAATTTCCATTAACAGCCGGCGCACTAGCTAGTAGAAACTAGCTAGAAAGAGATTACAGAAAAAGTGATAAACTAAATAAAGCATGTACGCAGATTTGACTTGTTTCCTATATATACCAGCTAATTAATGCAACGAGATTAATAAATTATAATAGAATAACATAATTATTATTAATGAGAAGGGATCCGATGCCACTAGTTTTTAGTGGCATCCGATGCCACTAGTTTTTAGTGGCATCCGATGCCACTGCATCTGAATCATTCGATATGAACATGTGATTGAGATTTTCATTCTTTTTGAGCTCTCTCTTTTTTTCCCTTGAAGTATTGCATTTTCTTTTCCTCAAAAAAAAAAAGAAAATATATTACATCTTTTTTTAACCAATATCTGTATCTTCTAGTCTCAATATCTTTAATACATTGGTGGAGAAAGGAAGTTAATAAGAGAAAGCTCAAAAAGAATAAATCTCAACCATAAATCTCAATTACATATTCATATCGAATGATTGAGATGTAGTGGCTTCGAATGCCACTAAAATCTAGTGACATCGATCGGATCCCTTCTCTAATGTAAGATAACGCACGAAGTTAGTTAAATCATACCAATCCAAAATAGAAAAACATATATAGTACTTAATTATATATTAATTCTAGTAGATACTAGATAGTTTCCGCCCAAAGTTGCGTCAAAGTTGCGCATGCATAAAGACCAGTTTGTCGATCAATATATATCCCACATTCCCACTCCGATATATATAGTTCATAGTTAGTTGAGTAGGACTTAAATATTGAAATTAGTAAATTACAAATCAAAGTAGTATGGAGAAAAATGATCAACATAATAACTAGTAAGATCCAAAGACATGCGACATCAACATATATAAAATCAGCTTTTGGTCTGGTAGCTAAGAATAACGCTCTCCGTGTGGGAGTGAGGCTGTGGGTTCGAAACCCAAATAGAAGGTTTTTAATAAATATTTAAATTTGAGTGACTTGACCCTCATCTTTATCTCAAAAAAAAAAAAAAATGCGACATCAACAAGTATCACTGGCAAATGTGATACCGTGTTAGTAGAACCTGATTTTTTGACTATCTCTATCAACCAATTTAATTATCTTTTAATTCAATAAATGATTTCCAAACTAAAATACATTAATTAACCAAATTAAAATAAGTAACTATTTGATCCTAAAAATAGGCTATTAAACTAAAATATACCTACAATTAACATAATTAAATTATTGAACCTGCATTTAGTGAAATTAACCTAACATTAAGCTAGTTTTGCTTCATTCTCTAAAAATTTTTAGAAAAAGATAAGCACCCAATAGGGGCCCGCTTTCAATCCTTTACGAAAGCCAAATACAAAATGAGTTTTTTTTTTTTTTTTTTTGGACAAAGTGAATATATTCATCACCTCCTCCCCTTTCTTTGTGGGAGGAAATACAAAATGAGTTAAAACACAAGATGTGCTCTGACCATAGTGTCAAGATAATCCACAAAAGTAAAAAACAACACCATGAAACTACTGATCAACATGTCAGATCAGACCAAAAGTATAACTATCCAAACTGCATCACCAACCAAACAACATACATCTAAAATAAAATTTAAACATATCTAATAACCCAATTAGACTACTAATCGTCAAGGAGATCCTCGTGAGAAATATCATTGACAGAGTCAAATTCCAATGCTGCTTAAGCTATGTCAACCTCTCCATCATCAGCTCCTTCCTCCTCTTCCACAGCTGCATCATCATGATCCTGTGCAGCATGGCTAGCAGCTTGAAGATTGGAGTTGCCAGAAGAAGAGTTAGTCCGATCAACAACTGTCCTACACAGCAAATCTGCACCCTGAGATTGTTCACCTGTCCAAAAAACATATAAATGCCAAATTAAAAAAAAAAAAAATAGAATTAGGACTTTTAATCCCTTGATTCTGGAAAATGATTTTATCCCTATCACTCCATACAATCCAAATAACAGCAGCTAACACTGTTCCCCAAAATAAGAAATCATTAAAGGGTAAACACATATATAATAGACTGCCATAGATCAATGAGTGAATTGAGAACCAACAGGGAGCCTTGTGGGTGTAATACACAAAGTATAGTCCAAAACACTTTCATATATTTGCAATACAAAAATAAGTGTGAAACTGATTCTGAAAATTGACAGAATTTACAAGTGATCTGACCAGGCCAGCCTCGTTTAGTCAAAGGGGGCTCCCTTCCGTCCATTGAATAATTCAATGGAATTTCCACCATAAAGTGTGACAGGTGGGACCCACCATGTGACATTTGTGTGTATGATAGAAATTCCATTGAATTATTCAATGGACGCAACATGTTTCCCTTAGTCAAATTCTCTTTAGTTAGTAGTTTATTATGTATAGAGAGCCATAATCTTAACTTAAACTTCAAGGATATCTTAAGTGCCCAAACAGATTAACAGAATATAAACCATCATTGGTTAACTGCCATACCGCTGAATCAGCAAAAGAGACAAATTGAACTGATTGTAAGACAGTTAAAAGATCATTCTCTAAAAATTAACTGAACTATACTTAAATACACTAAAATTACTAAATATTGATTAAATAATCTAAAAATAACTCAAATTTGAATTTAATTTAGAACGGGGAATTTTTTTAAGTCAGTGTCGTAGCCCTTACTTCAATTAATATTGTGTTCAATATGAATTCTGTCCTGTCAAATGAGAAATAGAATTCCAATTTTTCCAATTCCCTTGCTCAAAATGAAAAAAACAAACAATGATTTCATTTGGGATGATTTCAGTGGAATTTTTCCCTCAAAAATTTCTGGTGAAAATCGAAAGTATTTGACATGATTTGGATTTGGCGGATAAACACTATTTTACGGTACCAAAATTGCCCTTGGATAACAACTTCTTCCTTGCTTTGTCCTTTCCCACTTAGCAGGTTCTTGCTCTCTCTTCCTTCATTGATAACACCTCTCATTGGTTCGATTTTTGAAGAGGCTAACCGCTGATCGATCATACCTCTTCAAAAATGGTTTCTTTTTCCAAAAATTGCTACAGACCATTGGTTCGATTGATAATAGGTGCTATTCATTGGTTCTTTAATTGAGTCGGAATTTTTGTGTCTGACACAGCTTGGCAACCATGAAAATTGAAAAGTATCAAATATCATGCTTCCAAATGTTTGATATTGAGTTCTTTCTATCGGATAAAAAAAATTGTTTGATATACTTCGACTTGGGAAAAAAGAGATTTGTGCCTGACACGTCACACGCCTTGGTTAGGTTGGCAATATTGTGGTATCAAAGGAAAAAAAATATGTTTTTCGTTTTAAAGGGTAAAAATGTCATGTTATATGAAATGAATTCATTTTGTTTTATATTTGAATCATTTTGATCATAAAGATGAAAAGAATTTAATTCTATTCTAGTTTTATATTGAACACAAAAATTCAATTCACAATCATTTCTGTTCATATTATCTATATTGAAATCAATTGAAATGTTCATATTATCTATATTGAAATCAATTGAATCTACTTGTGGTTCATTTTGAGCAGGGTATTACTATTATGATCTCTAGCTCTTTGCTTTGATTGTATGTTATTTGTGGTCTGTTTTTTTTTTTTCAAAAATTTAATTGAATATAGGAACTTCTCATCGATCCAATTGGTCATTTTTTGTTTGATAACTTTTTGTCCCATTATATTGATAATCTTTGTTTGCTAAATTTCTAATTCTTTATTATTGGCTGAATTATATTTGGTTAAACAAAAATTGTCACTCAACATAAGATTTCACATGATTTACCAAAAAATAATTTCCCCTCGATATATTTAGTACTATTGCAGTCCGAAAATATTATTACATTAATCAACAGATGGAGTTTTCTCAAAAATTAATAGAATCCAAAATTAGGTAACAACTATTTAGTACTATTGTGGTCCGAAAATATTGTTACATTATTCAACAGATAGGGTTTTCTCCAAAATTAATAGAATCCATTGATAGAATATTAAGGACTCCTATTAATCCACATCTTTGTATATAAAGAAAACTACAAGAATTGTTTGTTGTCTATTTCATTGTAAGGAGCCAAGATCACATAGGGAGTACGTAAGAGAGAAGATGGGTTCGGCTACTTCATGTTGTAAGATCTCATCAAAATGAGTAATATCTAGCTAGTGTCCATAGAAGAACTGTCTATAGCATCTATAGGTTTTACGGGATGCATCTGTTATATTTCGGTGTGTATCTGTTATATTTCGTATACAGCTATGGATGGTTTTCAAATGGACGCAAGATGTTTCTCCATCAATATGTGATTCTTAACTTTTATTATTTTCTTTGACACAAAAAATGCAGTCTCAGGGCACAGAGACACATTCGTATGGAAGATTGATGGATTCAGTTCTCTCTTGAAGAAGGGAAACATAGCAACTCAGACTTCGTTCTATATGCAGGGTTACAGATGGTACAAGTTTCTTTAATCGATCTGCTTTTAGTGAATTGTTATTTTACTTTTATACTTCAATAAATAAAGAAATTATATATAAACATTACAAACATGAGTTATGATACGTACCGAGATCGCAATAAAATTAAGCATGTTTTAATTATCTTAATTGGACTATATATTCATCATTATTAAATAGGAAGTATTTTTTTCAATTATAATATGTTACATAAGTTCAAAATTGAACAAAAAAAAAAATTAGTAGAACAGAGAATAGCATATGAGATTAGTATAAAAATAGTGATTTTTGGATTAGTAAAAGAATAGTTGAAATAAGGTGCTATTCGGAATAGTAACAATATTGTTTGGATTGTTTGTGTAGAATAGTGATGGATGGTTGAAAATAATAGTAGCTAATCCACGTTTCACAAAAAATAGTGAATTAACAGTTATTCTTACTAATCCAGATTAGCATTTGTGTGTTTGAATCATACAAAAGTTAAAAATAGCTTGCTAATCCGATTAAACTACTATTCCTTAGTCATCCAAACGCACCCAACTCAAAATATCAATCTATGAATAAGGTTTAGGGAGAATTTTTTTTGTGCCACCCCAAAACATGGAAATTATGAAATTGCCACCCCAAAACATAAAATTAGTTATTTGCCACTTAAAAATAATTGAAATTATGAAATTGCCACAATTATACATCAACCCTGTATTTTTATTCTAAAATAATCTGAAAAAAAGTATAATTGAAACCGTATTTTTGTATTTCCAAAAATACCCTTCAATACTCTTATGTAAATTTTGCAACGTGTCTTCATTTCTCACATGAGCAGCTTCTCTCAAAATCGCCTCTTCCATTGATGGACACCAAGCTCTTACTGCACCAAGTCCGCCCTCCCTTTTTTCGGCGTCGCGTGGAAATACTCCGCCATGACACAAACTCTGCTGTCTTCTGGCTATTCTCCGGTAAGTCCGAACCTTGATCGGTTGTTGGTTTGTTCGTACCTTTTCCATTTAACCGGCTGAGCCGAGGTTGGGCGAGTTGTGCTCTTAGGCGCCGATAGTTGAGGCACTTCTCGCTTGGGGTCGGGCCGTCGGGCTAAGACACTTTTCTTTGTCATAGAAGTGGGATGGGGGCGTCCTTGTGTCAGTGCGACATCCATAGGTGAAGTCAAATAATATTGTACTCTTTGCTTGTTCCTTTTAAGCAGATTGTGCATAATTGTGGTTTGTAACTTAAATTTCCACTCAATTAGAGTTAATCTTAGTTGGTAATTGTGTTGGTTGTCTTCAGATTTTTAATAGGTTCTGAATTCATGGTCGTGGAGAAGTTATCTCGTTGATTTGGGATCGTGCTTAAATTTCATGAGATGGATGTCCCTCAAGAGAACTCCATACTTTTGTCCTCCTAATTACTGAGATGCTTGTAGAACAATAACTGAATGTGTCGGACTTATTTTGACTTTTGTTTAATTTTTTTAACCCATTTTAGGTGTTACGATCTTGCTCATCCTGTAAATGAAAAGGTAACAAGGCAACCAACCATTCTACAAGCAGGAATTCTTGGAGGCTGTTAGCTGGTAAGTCATAGGTTTGTCGATGATCTTTCAAGTCTTGGAGTTGCCATGAACAATAATATTAAGTTTTGAGTTTGATACAAATAATTTAAAGAATATGGTCGTACAAGCATAACAAGTTGCATCTATTAAGATGTGAAGTTTGTTGAGCTGCAGTGTTTCTAATTGGTGCCACTATTTACTTGTAGTTAATTGTGCATTTGGATTTAGAAAAAAGTTTGGGGCAATATCTTTACCGATTTTAGAAACTTGTGGTACCTTACTATGACTACTTGACTAGTACCTATAATTTATGTTGGTACCCGCCCATTACAATATAAACTATTTATGTTAGTTATAAACTATACCAATTCTCTGCACTGTTATTCAATTATGCACTAATAAATCATCTTTCTTGTAATTGCAGGTCTTGCATTTATTTCTTGTGGGGAAGAAGAGTACAAGGAAATTTTTTGCGAATCAAAATTTAGAAGTGCTGCTGTTAGGATGTTACAGTTTTTGCAATGATGGTGAAGTTTGGACTTATGTTAGAATTTTGGGGTTATGTTTTAGTTAAAGCTGTCTGGTTGGATTGGTCTTATAAGGATGATGATTTTGGATACCAATTAATAATACGAGTGTAATATTTTTGTGAAATTTTGCTAATAAAGTTTACTGGTTTGATTATACTGTCTTTGCTAAATTTATCTAGTATTATTATGTCTTTGCATATCATAAAAATCTAAAAATATGCCACCATATGTTGCAACTGAAACTGAAATCATTCAACACATAATCACCAATTGCTAAGAAGTTAGAGATCAGGAACTTGTAATTAATACTGAAATCACTCTCACAACAACATTCTCAAAATATGATTCTCACAACAACATTCTCAAAACAACATTATCATATTCTCATAACAAAATTAACATCCTAAAACAACAGTAGCAATCTCAAATATAGTTAAATGGAAATATTCTCAAAATAGCAGTAGCAACTTGGTTCAACATCCTATACGATGACCTTGGTCTTCCTTACTCTCTTCCTGCATACAAGAAAATATCAAGCATATGATTCATTTAAAAAGTGAATTGACACAATAATTAAAAAAACAAAAATAATGCAATAATTAATACCTTTTTTTTGGTCCAGAATTTGAGGCATCATCTGTATCACCGGGGAGGGATCTTTACATGTTCTTTCTTGGTGACCATACTGCTTACATCTCTTGCATTGGTGTTGCTTTTTGCTGTTATTTTTCTTCTTCTCAAGACAACCAGGGATTCTTTCTTTTTTAGGCCTACCAGGAGGTCTCTTTGTTTTAGGAGGATAAACCTTGAACCCCGGATCATGCTTGATCCATCTTGATTTATCAGTGATGGGTCTAATAATACCAGCATATGCAACTTTGAAGCTGTGGAGTGAATAATACTCATGCACATAATCCTCAAGATGAGCTCCTCTAAGTGAGCAAATAAATGCTCTACGGTGTAGGCTTCTGCTGCTGGCCACATGTTCTTATCAAAGATTTCACCCTGATATCTTTTCTTGAAGTTCTCCATCAAATGCCTCATACATTCCCTGTGCTCAGAATCGGGAAATACGCTTGCAATAGCAGTTGCTAATCCCTTGCCCGCATCCGAAGAGATAGCCAATCCCGATGGAGTTCCAATTGCATTCTTCAATTGACTCATAAACCATGTCCAATTCTCTGTTGTTTCTGTGTCAAAAACTCCATATGCAACTGGGAACATCGAATTTTCGCCATCAATACCAACAGCAGCAGCTAGTTGTCCCTTCCACTTGCCTGTCAAATGGGTTGAATCAACACCTAAATATGGTCTACAGCCATGTAGAAATCCGTCTATGCAAGGTTTGATAGCCACAAAAATTTTTCTGAAAAACACCTTATCGCCAATTTGTTTGCTATCTATCTCAACAATGCTACCTGGACATCTATTCTCTAACTCTGCCTTAAAATTGTACAGCACTTGAAAACTCTCCTCCCATGCTCCATGGATTCGATTAAGAGCAGCTTGCCTTCCCGACCAAGCTTTCTGATATGTCACCTTCACATGAAACTCATCCTCTAATTTATTCTTTACTTCCTTTGCTCCAGCCGAGGGATGTTTACGTAACCAATCTGCCACCCTGTCAGAAACCCAAGACTTAGAAGCCATCTTCCCCTCAACCATGGTAGTGGATGGACATGTATGTTCAGCTGGTAATAACTTCACCTACAGTTACAAAAATTTTAATTTATCATCACAAGGTACATTACATATTTGAATAACAGATAAATATATCTAAATTTGCATGCATACCATGAAGATTTCTTTATTTTGGAGCTTGGAAGCACGAATTCTCCAAGGGCAACTAGAATGTTTGCACTTTCCTATGAACCTTTTCTTGTCCGACTTCACAGTGTGGACTTCAAACTCATTTTTAATGGCAAAATGCCTTAATGCCTTTCTGAAAGTTTTGGCATCAGGGAATATGGCATTAACCTCTATTTTAGGATTATCATGGTCAAACACAATAACAGGTTCACACTGAACGACATTATCCCTAGAAGCTTCTACAGTTGGCTCCTTGTGCACATTATCCCCGTCGAGATTACTTTCTACACCACCCTCCGCAACATTGAAACCATTCAGATCCACATCATTTACCCCCACACATTCTTCAAGATTGTCAAATTGATTAGGTTGGTCAGACACATTACATCCCAGGGATGGAGTGCACGGATAAGTCTTATTTGTGCTATTACCTCCTGAGCTTCCATCCAAATCACAAACTATAACCAGAAGTGAGATTTCTCTTTCATTTTCGTACATCGCAAACATGTCTAGTATTTGTGACTCAGACACCACTTCTACTCCTGTGGCCTCATTTTTATCGAACATCCATATTTTTGGTGTTTGACTGCTCCCCCAATTTAGCTCCTCGAATAAGTCAGTCCTTAAATCACACAAAGAAAATCTATCAGAATCAACCACCCATCTTAATGTCTTTCCCTTGACATAAATTTTTTTAGCATCGTTCGTCTTATTAAGGAATCCTTCAATCTTAATCTCCATTTTAAATGCAGTTTCTGGATCAGACCTATATGAAATTGCAGAAACAATGTTAGATTTATGCAATATTCATTCATCTAGTTCATACAATAGTACACAAATTGAAATAGAAATCATGAAACATTGATTCATATTGAAATATAAACCTTACCCATTAGGAACCCATGACTTGTCCATCTTCTTCACACTCTGTAACCCTCCTTGAAGCGTACTCAATATTGATGGAGAAATCTGAATGTCACATGTAATGTTTACTTAGCAAATCTCATGGTCGTAACTTGTATCCATCAAACTATTTTTCTACAACCATATGAAAATGTACATATTTCTTGATAATTAATATGTATTGCCATAGTACTTATTTATGACCAAGGCTCGCAAACTCGGAATCGCGCTCGGACTCGGCTAATAGGCTATGGACTCGGAATTGGTCGACTCGGCCGGAATCGGTAAAAACTCGGCTCGCCTTGGTCCGAGTCCGAGTCAACTCGGCCGAGTCGAGTCCGAGTCAACTCGGCCGGGTCGACTCGGACTCGGCCGGGTCGACACTTGAGTCAAATATTTAACCAAATAAGATGTGGAAAAAATGGGAATGCAACATAGCACAAATTCACGAGAGCAGGAACAAAGAGCACAAAACACTTATCATTATTTGACGATACAAATCTCACATGTCATTATTATTAATTTGATGGAAGAATAGTTTACCTTGTTTGAAGGTTTGGTGAATAATGGGAGGAGAGAATCAGAGAAGGTTTGCACAAAGAGGACGTCGAGCAGAGAAGAGTTGAAGACTGGCTGCCGATGGTTGATGGCCTGGCGGAGGAGGAATTTCGAAGTAGGGGAGACATCATCGGTTTGGCGGGAGGAGCGAAGGCATGTCGATTTGGCGGGAGGAGGGAGGTGAATCGACTAGGGTTCAATCCCTGAGAAGTTTGGAGCGATTGTACAGAGACAGCGTAACATCAGATGTTATTCAAGAAGGGTATTTTAGTCCTTTTGTAATATAATTGTATTTTCAGATTATTTTAAAATAAAAATACAGGGTTGATGTATAATTGTGACAATTTCATAATTTCAATTATTTTTAAGTGGCAAATAACTAATTTTATGTTTTGGGGTGGCAATTTCATAATTTCCATGTTTTGGAGTGGCACAAAAAAAATTCTCCCTAAGGTTTACGTCTCTATGAGACCATGACACATAAGAGTATAAATATCACAAGATGTAGCTTTTAAAGACACAAAATAGACTACTTGAAAACCTTAAGATCCAATATTCCTAGGCATATGCTATTGATCATATATATTTACTATTATAATAGTATAATAGACAAGTTTTTGATTTTATATAGCTAACTAACCAATTGATATCCAATCAGAAGATAACATACCAGAGTTAGACTATTATACAAACGTTAGTACTTCGGACCGAAATACTAACGCCTCAAATTTTATGTTATTGTATCCGAAATCACGATTTATGGTGCTAAATAAATTCTTTATATAAAAATATTGGGGAATATAAATTTTTTTTATTTTTAGAGTTTTCTAAGTATTTGTTTTGAATTTTAGAAAAAAGCTCATAAAAATTAATAAAATATTGATGTTTGTATATGCTATTTTCAAAAATACAACACAAATACTTAGAATACTCTAAAAATGAAAAATTTTTATATTCTCCAATATTTTCATATAAAGAATTTATTTAGCACCATAAATCATGATTTCAGATACGATAACATAAAATTTGAGGCGTTAGCATTTCAGTCCGAAATACTAACATTTGTATAATAGTCTAGCTCTAACATACCATATTATACTTCATTGTAATGTTTGAAATCATCTTGTTTTGGCTTGTAGGACATTATGTGTGAATCCAATGAATCCAATGACCAACATTGACAAGAGTGATGACAAAAGTTCAGAGCAACATTTGTCACTTGTTCTTGCCCTGCAATCAAGGACTTCAGATTGTATTGTAGACGCCAAGTTCATATTTTTCATGTATGACCAGAAGTATGGGAACCACATTGAGCATGAAGGTAGATACAATTTTTATTCTTAATCACACTCCTAATAATTGCCCACTCTTTTAATTTGCAAATTTGAAATCAAGATTGATTCTTTTTAGTAATCTTATTACTGCAATATTTAACACTAAGGCAAAAAATATATAAACCCATAAACTATTATTTTTCCTTGATGAACAATAACATATATATAAGTGTTATATTTTTCCCTACCTTCTGGTATATCTCAGTACAATATTAATGGAACATATATTATTCATTAAATAGAACAAAACGAGGTTGCAATGATAGTAGTTAGATCAAGTGCCTTTAAAAAGCAGGGAAGTTCTTTTTTAAGTATTTTTTTTCCAGGCATATAGCTTGTCTTATTTTTGTTTGTTTTGACCTAAAATCAGCAAATAAAATAGTTGTTATAGAATTATGGCAAATTAATCTCCTTCCTAGGGATGTCTGATAGCTGAACAATTGATCATCTCTCATGCAATAATAAAGTTTTCATCAATGAACTAACTTCAAAAGCCTACACTGGTACACATGATTGATTATTAATACTTTACACTCTCAATACAGCTTGTTACACATACATGCTGTACAACCGTCATTCGGGCGCATCACCCATGGTATCACTTGAGGAACTAAAGGATACATCTTCAAGATTTCTCCTGAAAGACACCATAATAGTTGGTGTAAAAATAATCGAAGTCCAAAAATTGCCTTGTAGGCTAACAACATCCAATTTATTACAAAAGGAGAAGTTAAGTGGGTCATATAGTTGGTGTATTGAGGATTTTTCCAAGCTGAACAAGCATATGGTTGTATCCAAGCCTTTTCAGATTGCGGGATACACTTGGTAAGCGATCGCCTCAGCTGGTACTGTAATTGATGCCATTAAAATGTACCGGTTCTATATATACAGCCATCAGCCAAATTGTTACCAAAGTAACCAAATCTTAGCTCTATTATTGGCTTTATATATATTTCTTAATTTATATATATTGCACTAATACGACACTTTCTCTGAATAATCAGGGCACTAAGACTTTATCCGAAAGGAAAGGATGACAAGAACTACGTCTCTCTTTACCTCTGTCTGGATAGTTCAAGATCACAGCTTACATTATCGAACGGTGTCATGGTACATTCGACTCTCTGTATTAAAAACCAATCAGGAGGAAAATATATCCGTAAAGGTAAAGTCCCATTTTACCTAATACCCCTAATTTCCACATTTATCTCATCTGTAATAGCATGTGTGCTTTAACTGAGCCATACTTCTTATGCAACTCATCCATCGAGACCATCCTAACTCGACCACATGACCTTTACCAACACAATAGTTTAGTTTAGCATTTAGATTTTAGATCTCAATGTGCGGATCCATAGATCTCAATTTGTGGATCAAGAGTTTGGTTTATGCTTAACATATAAAATGAATGATATATGAAGCAATTAATTAATTCCAATATTGTCATACTAAAATCATATATACAGGCCAGTACTCATCAATAATAACAGAAAAGTCTTTTGTCTCAAACAAGTTGAGGTAGGTTAGAAATGAGAACTGATTAGGTTGTACTTGATTAACAATTTTATTAAGAAAAAAATTACAGAAGATTATATATATTCTAGTATCATGACTAATGTAAATTAACCATTAAACCGGGCAATTCAGCCAAAGTGAGACAACTTGACTCAATATAGATTCGATCGACAAAGAAAGCTACTTGACTCAATTGGACTCAATCATTTTAGGGTTCGGACCCGATCTAGTCATGCAAGCACATGTACACATGCCATTTTTTGAGTTTTGATCATTTCATTAGTTCCAAACTTTCAGTTTTGGATTGTTTTCATGGAAATTTTTGTTTCAAACAAGTTGTTAACATCTGATTAATACATGTTGAACTTGTATTATATATTCACTAGTCCTTTTATGGATTGTCTTCGTATCACAAGTTACAAGATTAATATCCAAGGTGTCATAAAAATATAGTAAAGTGTAAAGAACAAATATATAAATATGATATGACATAACTTTTTATTGCAATTTCTAACTGTAGCTGGTAATTGCAATAACACTTCAATAAGTAGAAATTGGGGATATTCACACTTCATAAGGCTGGAAGAACTTAGAGATCCTGCAAATGGGTACCTCGTTAAAGGAGCTTGCACCATCGACGTCTCTCTGAGCATTTCTGGTTCATCAACTTCTCGTAGATTGTACTATAAATTGTAGGCTGATAAGCTTTCACATCTTCAGAGCTGACAAATGTTGTAGTTCGAAATTTCCTTTTAATGTTGTTATCTTTTTTTTCAAAAGCCAAGTACCTCAATATATGCTCGTCGATCTTGTCTTCTTGGCTATATAAATTCTTAAACATGAGTTTGTGAAAATAATATGAGAACCCAAATAACTAGACAGTGATTGTAAGTTAAGTTTGTGACAATGCTCAGTGAATGCAGTACTTGAGCCATTTATTATCCATAAATTTGAATTGACATGCAAAAATTTAGGGAAACTAATTAAGTGTATATATATATTTGCATGTGATGCTTATGCTGACATATATATACAGACATTTGAGATAATCTGAGCTCAGAAATTTACCTTAAATGAAGGGAATTTGAAAGATATGATGTGAGGATTGAGAAAAGTTACAAGTTTTGATCCGGATTTTGGATTTTAACCATTAGTGGCCTGATGGCGAGTGAATGGAAGGAGTCAAGGAGATATATATATAGAGGGCTTAAGGTTGGGGTACTTGTTCTTTCTAGTACTGCAATGTGCAGTTCATCATGTGAGTCATTGGATTGTCTCGAGATTCGTGCAGGCTTGAATCTTGAAAAAATTCAACAACTCATGTGATGAACTAGCAAAATGCAGTCCACAGAGAATATATATATATTTTTTTTATTGAACACAGAGAATATGAAATCAAGGTTGCGTTGGACTGGATATGTAGCGATCACATCTGCTATTACCCGAATTTGGATAACAGGATCCTGTTATCCAAATCTGGACTGCTGGGTCAAAATCAACGGATCAGATAAATTATAGAAAAGCCTCTCTATGATCTTCACTGGGCCAATCGCACCGTCCGTTTTGATCTAACGGTTCATAATGAACAAACATGTCCTCTTATTCTCAAAGAATAAGTGAATAGCATATTCGAACTCGGATACGTACACTTGAATATGTGATGATACGTAGGGGTGTCAAAACCACAAAAATTTGCGTATTGGCGTTGTGTTTCGTTTGCGCAAAACGCAAAACGTAAGAATTTTCTGTGCCGTTTGATCAACGTAACGGTAGACGCAAGATTTTTTGGTACCGTTGGATTAACGAAACGGTATACGCAATTGATCAGTGTCGTTTCGTTTATGTTGCGTATTTCGTGCAAATTCTACATATCTGCTATATAACTAGGTTGACACTTAGTTAAATTGTTATCTGTTATTTATTTGTATTGTTGGCATGTTGGCTATATGTTAAGCATGAAATTAGTTGTGACTTGTGAACATATGATTTTTGTTATTTTTTTATGCTATGTTATTGGCTATGTAATTTTGTATTAGAGATGGTGTTGTAAACTTAAAACAGGTAAGGTAAGTTGTAACTTGACTAGTTAGTTATTTGATTCGTGTTATATCATGTTATATGGTGTGAAAAATATATGCAGATTTGAAAATTTAGTGCAACTTGACTGTTATTATGATTTTTATATATTTATTTCCATTTTTCATACAATAATATGCAAGTTTGCCTCAAAAAAAATGTACAAAAATTTGCGTCTTTGAACGCAATTGTGTTTCATTTCGTTTAATATAACGCAACAGATGACGTAAGAAATTTTGTTTTCGTTTAATATAACGCAACAGAAGACGTAAGAAATTTTGTTTTCGTTTAGTTAACGCAACGCAGCGCGCAAAGAATTTTATTTGCATCTGTTAAACGCAATGGAAGACGTAAGAGTCTTTTTGCGTGATCGTTTTGTCCGTTTGACACAATCGGGTTGGGCTATCTTCTTCAATATGAGTGTTTGACCGAAGTCATGTGGTCCCATCGTGATGTCCGCCCTTCATTATCTCCAGTTTGACAAGTAGTGTGTGTATCCATTCCTTTCTCCTTTGGAGTAGCTAGTATAATGTACCGGAGAAGAGAGAAGGAAACTGAGTCCTGTCCTATTCCTCAACGCTTTCTCTCTAGTCCAAAGCCGAAACTGGAGAGAGAGGAGCGGTACCAAATCACCAAGACACCAAGGCACGAGGCACGACCAGCCCACTTTCGGAGAAAATTAAAAACATTGAAAAGCAAGCACAAACAACGCACTACCTACGGCACTAGCTATATTTACTTTTCTTTTGCCCTCTCGCTCATTTAGGAGATCTATTATCATTGTTTATCTAAACAATCTTCACAATACAATTTAAAAAAAATAAAAAAATTATTAAAATTTTTTAAAATAATTTTTTTACGGAAATATTGTTTAACTTGTAAATTAATTATGTTTCATATTATATTCAAGTTAGATTATATTGGATAGTTTTATAAGACCAATTAAATTACAACAGCTAAAAATCTATACTCCACAAACAGTACAAGGTCTCCAAACACCACAACTATACCACATCATCAAGTGTTATTTTCCATTGATTTTGTTTGAAACTCTTCGTCTACTTTGATCCAATGACTTATATGTTTATGTCTTAAGATTAAACAACATGAATATGATATATCTAAAACAAATGTGTTCTTATTTATAAAGAATTAGGCTACGGTAATATGCATATCACGGTTTTACTAAATAGTCAATCCGAATCGCTCGATGTGATCTATATATTAAAATATACTAGGAAACCAAATTTTACAATTTTTAGAATTTGTTTGCTATTTTTAGTAACTAGAATAAACCCCCGCGCTTCGCAGCGGGATTGAATTCTTTATGAATTAATATCAATCAAATCATTTATATCGGCACTTGAATTATATTAAAATTCTTTATTAATTAATTATTGGAAAAATTGGGTATGTACTCAGTTTTGCCTTAATTATTTGTAGAAAAAATATTAAGCAAAACAATTCAAAGAACATACCTAAAAAGACAACATAAAAATTACCTCTTACAATATATCAAAAGTGTCATTTCATTTAATAGTCATTAAAAAAAAAGAAATGCATTATCTCTTAATGAAAAGACGCTCTAAATGTATTTTATGAAAAACATAAAGAAATAACAATTGTACTTATGCTAATATCGTAAAATTCAATTGTATGGGCTAAATAAGAGTTAAAGTGGAAAACAACACAAATTATTTTTGGGGTCCAGTTAATCGTTTATATTTATATTCATACATGGTTCAAATCGTACACAATAGACCCAACGACAGTATGTTGGTGCATAGCCGTACTAAATACACCCAATGCTATTTTATCTGCACATCACAAATATAATACATCACGATGCATATCTAATTGGTTTAAAAAGTTAAAGAAACATTATAAGTTTTCCATCAAATCTGAACTGTTGAAGCATTGATCGAACGGCTCCCAGCTCCAAATCAATGAGGAAGCACCATTCTCCCCAGCCTTTAAAGAGTAGGTATGGGGAGAAAATCGTTATTTTGTATGAACCAGAATCCTTGGATCTAGTCATTTTCTCTCCATCATTAAAAATAGCAAGAAAATTCTAAAAATTATAAAATTTGGTTTGCTAGTATATTTTGATATAAAGATTAAGTTGAGCAATTTGGATTGACTATTTGAACACAGCAAACTGAGATACGGACCGCATAGTACGGTAAAACCGTGATATGCATATTATTGTAGCCGGACTCATTTATAGATTACTATATTATTATTATTTATATCAAAAGATTTAAAAATTATGTTCAAAATTTTTTTTATCATGAAACTTTGTAAAATTCTTGATTATTTATTTTTTTCCTCCGGTCGAGTTATAGCTCTAGTATTATAAAATTACAATAAGTCATCAAAAAAATATTCAAATCGATTGAAACTTGAAACACAACCAACATACCAGTTAAATAAAATAATACATTCATTGAGAAACTGATCTTCTAGATGTTTTATTTTTTACGTAGTATTAAAAATTACATCGTCAAAGAATCAACATCAAAGATTGTCGTTATTTTCAATGGATGATCCATTGATAAGATCCCTCCTCTAATCCTCTTCATTATTTATTTATTTAGCTCGTTGCTTTAGTATACTTCCCGAGACAGTCAACCAATTCATTCAGATCTCAACTCAATTCTTCTTCTCTCTCGACTCGATCGCATCGCATCGCATCCATCTGCAATACAATGCACGATTTCTGCTTCACCATCCCCTACGGCCTGGCGGTGCTCGCCGGCGGCCTCATCGGCTACCTCAAGCGCGGCAGCACCGCCTCCCTCGCCGGGGGCGCCGGCTCCGGCCTGCTCCTGCTCCTCGCCGGCTACCTCAGCCTCCAGGCCTTCCACAAGCGCCGCAACTCCCTCCTCGCTTTAGCCCTTGAAACCGGTTATTCCCTTTTATAATAAAAGTTTGCTCCTTTTTGAAATTGGGACGGGATTAAAACTGATCTTGGATGAATTGAAGTTCAGATTGGTTTAGTTTGATTACCAATTTACCATTTATCAACAAAGTTCGTAGATTTATCTGAAATGGTAGTATAATTTATCTGTCTCACATTTAGGTTCACTTAATTATCTCTATATTTGGTACCGTTGGTGCCGTACCAGTACTTAGTATAATCAATCAATTAAGAAACAAAAATACATGTTTTTGGGTTGTTAAATCACATTTTTAGATAGTTGCTTACTTGCTTGTTCAATTCTGGTTTTTGGTTGAGAAACCGAAATTGGTACGAAATTGTAAATTGGAATGTCTGAAAACTTTAAATTGGTCATGATTTGAATTGAAATTGGTTTAGTTTGATTACCAATTTACCATTTATTATAAAAGTTTGTAGATTTATCACTGAATTGGTATCATCTGTGTCACATTTAGGTTCACTTAATTAACTCTTCGGTACCGTTGGTGTTGTACCAGTACTTGATATAATCAATCGAATTAAGAAAGAAACACATGTTTTTGGTTAATTAAATCACAACCTTTTATGACTTTGTTATGTTATGATATGCAGTTTGTTCGCTTGCATTGACATTCGTCATGGGGCAGAGGTACTTGCAGACTTCCAAGATAATGCCTGCCGGAGTCGTCGCTGCTCTCAGGTTTGCTCTTTCTTCTTTCTTTGGTTTTTTATGATTGCCCGTTTTATATGCTGTCAAGATCATGTACTGTCATGCACGTTGGTTAACCAGCACCGAAGATTCTCCAATTGGAACTAAAACTGATCCTGTTGTGTTTATAGAGTTGAAAATGGGATCCGGAACATAACTTACATATATCAAGTGTTAATTGGATGATAAATTCACAAATTAATTACGGTTCTATATAATGATTCCACTAAAATTATAGCTTTGAAATGTATAAGGTTTCTGAACCATGATCAACAATCTAACATGAATCAGATAGCATTATATGCTAATGCATCCATATAAAATGCTTTTGTTATTGATTAGGTTTAAGGGTATTAGTTACTATTAGTCAATTTGAAGTACGTACAGCTTTTGTTTGATTTCTGAATCCTTTTTAATAATTTTCTTTTTTTCCTTCAAATCCAGTGCGGTTATGTCATTGTTTTATTTATACAAGATCGCAACCGGAGGTAACCACATACCAGCTAAATCTGAGTGACACGCTGTCTTAAAGATGTAAGTTGATGTAGTATTTTTATGATTTTCTTGTAATATGTGAAATTGGTTGCTGTAGATGTACTCAAACAATAGATTTAACCACGATTTGATAATTTTCGATATTGCTTGGAAGTTGAAACAGAGAAAAAGTAGTCTTCAATTTAATCTGTATCAAAGAATCAGTTTCCTTTTGGTTACTTGATCTGCATTGTTTCCCTTTTTTTCATTACTTCATTTAAACACCATTTATGCAAATTTGTCAGAGCGCAAAGATCCGGTATATAGCTTATATTTTGCAAATGTAATAATTTCAATTCAGTACTTATGAATGCCAAATTAGGCAAGTGCTCATATTCTCATATATCAAGAATATTAACATGTTTCTCAGTCTCAGAGGCTTGTAAATAAACTTCAACTGAGATGAAAGAAATATGCTTGTTAACCAATCTTGAGTTGGATTTTCGACATAATTTGATTTCATATGTATGCCATGCGTTAAGAGAAAAGTGTCTTACAATCTTTATTATAAGTAAGGTCAATCGATTTCTATCGTATAAGCCTAAAGATGGAGATGTGCCTCCATTGTCTGTCTATTTCTATCTACCTCAACAATAGTGTACTCTCTTCTGAGAAATGAAACATGTTCAACCTGGATTATTTCGAAAGGAATTCAGAAGTATATCTGATATCTGTATATGATGAACAGCTTCCATTTCTGTTCTAATTAAAAAGAATTAATTATGTTCTTACCTTTTTAATTCCTTGCTAAACAACACTCTTTGAGTTCAAAACAAGTTGTGGGGTAGACTATTTTCAGTTCCTTGCTTCAACCATTTTGTCGTCGCTTACTCTATCTACAATGATTGTTTTTACTTTTTAAACATAATCGCAGATACAGGTCTTTTATGCATTTGTAAAACCAATCCGACCGATGCATTATAATTTGCAAACTAACATCTTAATTAATAAATGTCATCATATTCAGTTTCTGTAGTAAAGAAGAGGCATGAAACTATGAAAGCAATGAAACACATAATCAAGATGAATACATCACGACGACTTGTGAAAAAGAAGGCAGCTTGTAGTTGTAGGCAGTGCCTCGGATATTCGGATATTGGATGGTTATCCTCCGACGTATGGCAAAGTATGGCAACCAATCACAAAGCTCGGTTCAGTGGTGTCCCACCTTGGTCACATTGAGCGGTTTGGATCGTCCATACAAACTTTAAAAGTGATAATATGAAGCCGTAGTACTGGCTAATTTGTACTATTAATAGTACCAAAGCCTCACTCTTCTGAAAAGTAACAATATGAAGCCGTAGTACATGTCCAATTGGATATTTCCTCATAACTGCAAGGAAAAAAGATACCAAGTAAGAGGTATACAAATCAACATTTGAAATCTGGCTGGGTCTTTTTTTCCAGTATTACCATATCTGCCCCTCCCAAATTTTAATTCGAAACTCTAACAAAATCAACTCAAATTCAATATTGTTCTGCATGAAAATTTTGCTCAGAACTCATCTCAGAATCACTGTTAAATGGTAACTCATGTTTTAACAAAATTTTCAAAGCATGGACAATTTTGCCCCTGGATGTTAAGAGCCATAATCTCTGCATTGCTTTCTGTACTGTTTCACTTCAAAAATCAAATGGAGGAGCACATGAAATCAACATTTCTACAGTGGCATTTGATATATAAAATCTTGCACTTCATTCTATGCTTAAATGATTATTGAACACATTTATGAAGTTACACCGGTTAGTTTCCAGCTGGAACTGATCTAGTGTCATCTTGTTGACATCAAAGCATCATCCCCAGGCAGGGGTTGATGAGTTATATCATTCAACTATTCAAGTATGATTCCAGTATAATGATTCATTGAAAAAGGATCTCAAGATTCGTACAATACAGTCAGCGTGAAGAAATAAATTAATAACAATGCTTTGATCTCAAATGTTTTTGAACTCGTTCCAAACTAGTGGTTTAAAACTCAATTGAGTACAATTAACTTCATACAAACATCACATGTCCTTTCAAGTGCAATCCAAATTCTGAATTTAACCAAGATCTGTGAAATAAAAATATAAGCTCCTGTTTGGGAGCGGGATAAGTTAAAGATAAAGGTATTTATCTCTGTTACCTCTACCAAACAGTGCATTAGTTTGTAGGGTTAAGGTGAGATAAGGATTTATCTCTGCCATTTTATCTCTTTTCTTATCACCACAAATACTTGTGATAAGCCATTTATCTCTAAGATAAAGCTTTATATACCATGTACTATCCCAAAAGTTATCCCGGAAATCTTACTAAACACCCGTTCAAAATCAAAGGATAAGCTGAGATAGAGTTTATCTCGAGATAAATTTAACCCTTGATTTATCTCATTGCTAAACAGGCCCTAAGCATATATATACACAAACAATAAATTATTTAACCATAATGGCCAAAATTTGTTGGTCCTCCACAGGCTTAGTTTCTTGTATATCTTTCAACTCTTATTCATTTTCTTATTTACCCTTCAAGACTTCAATATATCTTATTTAGCCTTATACTCTTTTCAGTCTTTCTTATTTACTCTTTGAGTTATTATTGATACATTCAATTTAAATTGACACTCCACTTACAATAACAAAAATAGAAAGTCAAAAATGCCTGCTGCAGTATGTTCAAATATTGGATTAAACAAGTGCCGGCTGCAGTATATATGTTCACCAGTGTACAGTCAAATTAATTATTATACGTAGAAAATTATAAATATGTGCAGGATATATATCTAATTTAAATGTCTTCCTTAAATTGTCAACCTTAATTAATTGTCAAAATATATAATTGTTGATTGAACACTCATACGGTACCGGATCTAATTTTAAAAAGTACAGCCATGCTGTTTCAACTTTCAAATCATGCTCTATGATTGAAACTAGACAGAAAGCTCGCATATCCAGTTTCTACTCCAACAACAGTGTACTCCCTGCTGCTAGAATTAGCATCAACATGCTCATCATCCTCAAACGAAGAAACATCAGCTCCCCATATGTATTTCGGAGGCGGCAAAGGTGGAAGGCTCACAATCGACGAACTATTCAGCATGTTAGCCACAGTTTCCATGTCCGGCCTATTCGACGGATTCACTTGTAAACACAGGAGTGCTATGTGGATGCACTTGGTTACTTCTTCCATGCATTCTTCGTCTAATGTCGGGTCTTTGAGTTCTCGCACCTTGCCTTCGCTCCAATGTTTCCATACCTTTCAGTTATCAGTTTGGTCAAAAAGAGTAAGTTTGTGTTAGTTGGCTGCAAAACTTGTTTGAAGGTAGGATTGCAACAAAATCTGAAAAACTGAACCAGTTTTTTGAACTTACATAACTTATAAGGCCTGACGTAAACATACTGCCCGGAAATGAGCTATTATTTCTCCCCAATACAATCTCCAGAAGAAGGATGCCAAAGCTATATGTGTCAGACTTAGCTGAGCATGTACCTCGTGTGCTGCACTCGGGTGCAATATACCCACTGCATTAAACCATTCAAGAAAGCTAGTGCTAATTATCAAGAAGCTACTTCGATAAATAAATTTCAGTTTCTAGTATGCTCAGATAAAGTACATCATTTTTTTTTTTTTTTATTTTGCTATGATGCAGCAAACTAACGTACAATGTTCCAGCTAGGTGATCAGTGACAGTGTGGGTCTGGTCTCTGTCAAAGAGCCTTGCAAGACCGAAATCAGCAATCTTTGGATTCATATCTCTATCAAGCAATATGTTACTGGCTTTCAAGTCACGATGCACAATTTTCAACGGTGATTCCTCATGGAGGTAAAGTAGTCCACGGCAAGTGCCTTTTATGATCCTGAAGCGTCTACTCCAGTTCAGCTCCTTGTACCTGATATCTTCATTTCCTGTAAGTCGAGGCATCCAACAATTAATCATAACTAGAAGTTCAAAGGGAGCTCGAACATGCCTTCGATATTGCCCCCACATTTCTTGTTATCTAAAATAATTACAAATGATAAGAAAATTTACTGAGCGGATGGGAAATTTACCAAACAGAATATTATCTAGACTACCGTTTGGTAAGTACTCGTAACAAAGTATCCGCTCTTGCTCAGATATACAGCACCCCAACAATTTTACTAAATTCTTGTGTCTAAGTCTCACAAGTGATTCAACCTCTGTCTTGAATTGTATTGCTCCGTGCATTGAACTTGTTGATAGCCTTTTGACTGCGATTTCTCGACCATTGAGAAGGGTTCCCTGCAAAAATTACTCGTATCATGCTCTATATTTATCCTACTGCAGTTTACTGTATACTGTATTCAAAATAGAGATGTATGAAGTTCTAATTAATTTACATACTTTGTAAACTTGTCCAAAACCTCCTTTACCAAGCAGGTTTTTATCTGAGAAGTTGTTAGTGGCATTTCTGATGGTAGTCAAGTCGTAGATCAGGAATTCAGATGCCGCAACTTCTTCTAATGTCTTTATCAACTCTGACGTCCCTGCGTGAAACAAGAAGGATGAGTACACAGAAATCAATGCCGCATTTCTTGTACTGTTTTTTTTTCTGCCAAAATACATAAAAATGAGTTCAATTATTTATTGTTTATGTACGTACCCTTTCTACTGAACGGATACCACCATTTTGAAATCCAAATGCAAATTGTTATTATGGCCAGGACAATAGTAACGGTGCCAACTACTGCGATAATTATGGTTCGGTTTGATTTCTTGGGGAGCTTTGCACCGATACCTGCAATCATGTGTGTCAAGAACTAAAAATCAAAATTCTCAGAATCCTCTCAAACTTGAAGCACTTAGTTCAGTAATTATGAACTACAACATAAAAATACCAATCTACACATTCCGTGCCGATCTTTGTTTGACGATTTCCTTCAGTTTCTACACAATGCCAATCTACACAATTGGGCCATAACACAGATTGCAGCAATGTGTTGGGAGTTATCGAAGGAACAAAACCAAGAAGATTTCAAGGCATTTCAAGAACAATACTAGAACTCTAGAACATCAGAACCAAAACGATACATCTAAATGCTCACTGATGCTGAGATTTGTGATTGTGCATTGAGCAGGGACTCCCCGATCGAGTACCAGACCAGGGAGGGCAATGCCACAATAGTAGCAGCCATACATCAGTATAGGGTACAATAGGTTGACTTGGTATCAAATATGGTACCAACTAGTGTATCACCATATCCGAACCCATCTACATTACTTCAGTTAACTTAATTTTTCAAATAGTGCAAGTTTGGCCCCAATCAAAGTTGTTGTTTACTAAATTTTGTTTCGTCACATGCTATGTCAATCTTGGAGAAAGGGAAGCCACACAAAATTCTGGTTGTTTACTAAATAGTTAGGAGGATCTGTTAAGTAAAAGTGTATTAGAATAATCCAGGCTATGCTGTAACTCCGATTATGAGTGAGAGAAATGATAAGGGAGCGGAGTAGGTCTGATGGGCGTCAGACCCAACTCTGTCCGGTGACGGGCTTGATGTTATTCTGATTAAAAGCGACAGCTCCAACTAACTAAACCCAAATGTACCCAACAAACCCGTTATCTTGAACTACTGGCAAGTTTCTCGAACTACTGTGTACATGGGGAGACGTCCGAGTGTCAATGCATTCGGCCATCCTTGCTATATAGAGGACCAAGACATTTTATTCGCCCGTGTACCAACAACATCACTCTTTACCAAAATACTTTAACATGGTGAACACATCAGTATTCAGTACTACTGAATGTAGAAAGTGAACGATATGTACCAGGTGCTGGGCCATTAGGAGAGAGAGGCTTCGGGCTCGGTGCAGTGTCGGGGGCTGGACTTGGAACAAATGGAATTACTGCGATAAATGAACCATAGTTTCAATGTACTCTTATCAAAGTAGTCCATACAAAAAAAAAAAAAAAAAAAAAAAAAAGTTAATTTTTAGAACTTTTATGAATTAGTAGAAATCAACAGAACTGATAAGTGCACTTCAGTGAATCTTACTTGCCAGTTCATTTATTGAACATATTGATTTGTAACAATCAAGAGGATATAACTCAAGTTTATTTGATTAATGTAGCACTTGTGACTGTGATATGAAAATGGCTCATCTAGGCATACCTTGATGAACATACAGCAATGGACCTATTTCATAATGCAAAAAGCAGGACGGCCCAAAGTATCGCGCACCTACAGTATATTGGTACACAGTACCGGGTTCTTGTAGGTCTTGAATAAACTTGTTCAAGCATTTGTAGCACTCCTCACGGCTTAAATCCCTGGTACACTGTGTCATCCCGTACAGTGTCTCATTTTTGGTCACATTTTGCTCTGCGGCGCCAAACCTCAATGTAGATGCATTTGTTCTAGCAATTAGGTTGTCAAAAAGTTTGTTCCGAGCGTCCAGAAAGCTTTCAGGGTCTGAAGAGTTGTTGATATTACGAAGAAGCAGCGAATTAGAAGTGTCTGCCTCACCAAAAAAACTAACATCTGAATAGCGAATAAAGCAGGGTCCAGATTGATCCCTGCATTTTTATATGGCATCCAAACTAAAGTTAAACTATAAAATTTGCGCCCTAATGGCTGATTGGAAAATGTTTAACAATACCACAATCGATACCAAATTAGATATGATCATATGAGTATCACACTATCACTATATAAAATTAATCTAACGTTTATCAGAAACTTGTTGCGATCAAAATAAAATACTATAAAGTTAATACAAAACCTAATACGATTAAAATAAAACACAAATGATATTACTCTTGTTGCTTTATAACTTCTTACTCCATGTTCTATCCGCAACTTCAAGATAATATTTACGTGCTAATACAAGTAGATATAATTTAATTTTATAATTTGTGTTATTCAACTTAATACTAAAATATTTCTAGTTAACATATTAATGTTTCAAAATAACTTGCTAATGTTTCAATATAGATATATTTTATATATAATAACTTGGTATCTTTTTTTATATCAACTTTGGTATATGAATATTTGGACTGTTTATAATAAAATAACAAGTTGTTTATAATAAAATAACAAACTGCAGCGGCTGTACATCACGAATATATCAAAAAAATTATAAGATTAAATCTAACGTTTTATTTTGAAAAATTAGTTTTATATTTTTAATTATTTGAAATTTAAAAAGAGGAGGCACGATGGAGACTCAAAAATTGAAGGCATTAGAACCCTCCATAATTTTATGCATGTTCCTTTTCATTTCACCTTCTTTAGAGCAATAAATTAACTTGAAAGGAGCGATGCAATGACCACAAATTTTGAGTGGTCTTGGTGACCACAAAATTATTAATACATAAATAGATAGATATAAACCGTTACATATATTATAAAATAGATAGATATAAACCGTTACATATATTATAAATCATCTCAATAACATATACATAAAAAATGTTAAAAATTTTAATTTTGTTTCACTAATTATCAATGAGGAGAAAAATTACAAAATTCTAACTGTTGATTTTTTGTCATTACTTAATACACATGTATATAAAATTAAAATAACATTATTTTTTTGTGTACACGTAAAACATGGTATATGCAAAAAAAATTTATAAATTAGTTTTTTGTTTTTTAAGAGGTTAAAATATAGTTATTTGATATTTAGTTTTGTAGTTAACCGATATGATCACATTAAAAGTTGATGTCATTTGATTCTCCTCTTAGTTAGCACTAGATTACTCGTTGCGGCGTTGCTGCAACCATATTGGTTGTGTTATGATATCATTTGTGTGATAAATTTTGAGAACATGGTTTGGTTTTTGTAACCATATTTTTAAGGATTTTTTTTTTCGAATGGTTGATAGAAGCTACCAACGTACATATTGTCAAGGAGTTAAAGAGAAGAAATAATAATAATATGTAATAAACATTAAGAACATGGTACTATATTGTTACGCTGTATATATAGTAATAATTAAAGATCCATATGTACTATTTATTAATCTCAATAACCATGACAACCATACTCAAATAAAAAAAATCTTAAAAATATAAAATTTTTCATAAATATAATTATATACTTGTAAATTGATTGTGATTTTCAAAAATAGCATCCAATTTGAGTATTATGTACTGGTCCATCAAGAATCATTAGATTTAAATCATTGTAATTTCTATATAATTTTGATGGTTTTTTATAGGGTATCAAACAACAATCAATTTGAATGAAATTTGAAACACAATTATTCTATGAGTATATAAATGTGTCTAAATTTTTTTTGCAATATTTGATATTATTTATGAATTGATTTAAAATTAAATGTCATGCTTGTCAAAATAAATAATTGTTATGGGATGGTGTGCATTGCCTATAGGCTTCAAAAAAAAAAAAACAAAAACAAAAAAAACAAAAAAAAAAACAAAACAAAAGAAAAGAAAAGAAAAGAAAAGAAAAAGAAAAAGAAAAAAGAGAGATGACACTATTCATTATGCACTATTCATTGTGATTTTCAATTGAGGTTTTATAATTACAAAAAAAAAAAAAAAAATTCTCCTCTTAATTTATAATTTGTAGCGCGCAAAAAATCAGGTCCTAAAACCAAGTCTGTGATATTGTTTCACTGGAAGCCTATTTATTAAAAAACACATTATTTATTACCAGAAACCGGCATTTCTGCTGTCGGGGCATTTGCTAGTGATATTGTCCGCGAGTGAAGCAAGGCAACCGTTGCATTTAGTGAGGTCGGAATCAATATAACAAATGGCATGGCCATAGACGGAATCGAAGCCGGTGCCGATTGTATCTTTGAAGTAGCCACCATTTGCCTGAGCTCCAGTGGTTATGGACTGGAAAAGGCTCTGAAGGTTATTCTTGAAGGTTATATCTGAGCTATTTGCTTCGCAGTACGAAAGAATCTGACTCATCTGAGCATGAGTAGTTCTGCTAAGGTGCAGTACTACTGTGGCTAAGATGAGTTTAAAGATGTAGAAATCCATATTGGAAAAATTTTGTTGCCCAGTACTTTCTTAGCAGGAATTGAGAAGACTGTACGTACTTTACATGGAAATATATAGAACTAAGTGAACGGTTGACTAGACGTCGAGACCTAACGACCAATTATATGCGCGTTGGGATCCTATGCTAGACTACGATTTCACATCCCCTAACATATGGTACGTGCCATTCGGTACGTGGGCCGTTGGATCTCCTCAAGATTCATGCTGGTTCAAATCTCGAGGTGATTCAATGGCCCACGTGCCGAATGGCACCGTGCCATATGTTAGAGGATAAGCACCAAATACGACATGCGATACGGAAGAAAAAATTCTGTTCTTCCGTTCCGTTTTGTCCGAATAAAAAAAAAGGAACGAACTTTTGTTTCGTTTCATAGGCAAAACGATCAATGCAAATCTCATTTATTCGTTAGGAAATGGAACGAAAGATGAAACAATCACTACCACAGAAAAAATCATCAACGACGGTTATTTATGACAATTCCCAACGGTTCAGCGAGGGTTGGGAATATGAGGGTTGCTAATGCTTACTAAAGAACCGCTGTTGATGCCGTTAATCATCAACGGTTAAAAGATAATAACAGTTGTTGTTCCTACACAATCAACAACGGTTATTCATAAAAAACCGTTGGCAAATGACATTATCTGTGATCTGAAATATTTAAATAATATATCTTTGCCAACGGTTCATAAGAAGAAACCGTTGTTGATGATGGTAATTCCCAACGGTTTATAAGAAATCACCGTTGGCAAAGAATGTAATCAACAACGGTTCTTTCTAAGAACCGTTGGCAATGAGACGAATCAACAACGGTTATTTTAGAGAAACCGTTGGCAAATGACGTTATCAATGATCTAAATTATTTAAATAAAATATATTTCCAATGGTTTACAATAAGGAACCGTTGTTAGTGATGTCAATCAACAACGATTCCTCAGTAAATAACCGTTGGAAAAGACTTTAATCAACAACGGTTTTTATAGTAAACAGTTGGCAATTATATGAATCAACAACGGTTTTTTGGTAGGAACCGTTGTTGATTTCATCATTTGACTACGGTTTTTTAATAAACCGTTGTTGATTGTTGTAATTCCCAACGGTTCCTCGTTGTAGAACCGTTGTTGATTATTTACATTTGTTATTACACAGCGTTATTACCAACAGTTTTTTTAACAATTAAATAACCGTTGTTAATTATTGTCGAACTGGGCATGTTATTTTTGTTTCATTCAGAGAACCATATATACATACACATTCACATTCGATTCGATTCTGCATTCTGTTTCATTCAGAAATTAACCAATCTAAATTAACATAACATGAATCACATAATTAACACATCTAAATTAATTAACCAATCTATATACATACAAAATCAATTAATTGTACCTATTTTACAATTTGAAACCTACACATCCTAATAATATCTACCACAAAAATCTGATCGACATCACAATTCGTAACGCAAATATTCGCAACATAATTCTATTACCTCGTCGAGTTGATGTCTTTCGTACCTTTCGGATGCAATAGCCTGTAAATTTAAGAGGTTGCATATATTTGAATTAGTTGATATATAATATGAAACAAAACATATATACTTGATAAACGAAATAGGTATATATACCGAAGGTAACTTCTCCTCATAGCACATATTTATTAGGTCATGCATTGTCCTCATGACATAATATCCGCACTCGGAGCCGCCCGGTTGCCTTGGGCCCTACAATAATGAAAATAGATCAAGAATTAATATGGATTACGTACGTTTTTCCTTTTTTCTTTTTTTGAATATTTACAAGCTTAATTGTATATATAAGTTACGTGTATACGTATATACCTTGATCAACTTATACGTTAGCTTGCCTCCGTTCTTCTTGATCACTCCTCTTTTGGTCCAATAATTTCGGAAGGCCCTACAATTAATATAAATTAGTGCGATGATTCATAATTTGTTTTTTAATAAAAGGAGAATGGAATTTAGTTGATTATTAAGCTTACGTATTCAAATAGCCCATAATCGTTAACTTCGGCACCTCGGTGGGACACAAGGAATCCACGACGTAGCACCGAGACTCGGCTAGATGCACGATGAGAAGCCGCCAGTGAGTCCTACAATATTAATTATTTCAGTTTATTTGCCATCCAAACCAACGAGAACGAAAGGTAAGAATTTATATATTTTTTTTTTGTTAAAGTAGAGTTGAGTAATTTCGAACCCTTCGTGATACGGGAGGAAGACGAGCGAGTCGAGCTCCACCTCCTCAATGAAGTCGGTGAGGTAAGTAGCACCCTCTCTCGCAATGTTGGCGGCCGCACATCGGTAGGGTCCAGAAAACGGAAGCGGTCGAACAACATCATCTTGCACCGACATGCGCTTGCACTACATTGGAAAACCAATTATCATATTTACACTAACTACATATTAATATTTCATGAAAGAAATATCAAAGTCAAATAATCGATCTTACATGCTAAACATTTGAAGCATTGTTACTTCGAGCCAATCATTCTTTAGCATGTCGGTGATCGCGGTGGTGGTGAGCACCGTTGAACCCCCGATCCCTAGATCCTCCACACCGTAGTTGACCTCGAAAGTGTCGACCTCTGGCGGTTGGCTCATCAGCAATTGGTAGAGCGCGAGGCCATGCTCCTGAAGTCGGTACACCTGAGAATCCTCAAGTAGTGGGGCCCCGACTCACAGCTTGTGACGACCTCGGGGGCGGTGTTCTCGGGCTCCGTGCCGATGCTCTCCGGGCCTACGATTAATGAAACTTATGCAATCAGGACCGGGTTGGTATATAAATAGTTTTTTATTTTTTTAAAAAAATATATACCTGACCGGTCGACTCGGTCTCTATCAAGTGCACCGGCCACAGAACAAAACTCCCGACTGCTTCATGAATTTCCACAACATCCGCCACCGGAGTCGGGAGTTTGTGTGATCGATTCGCCTCGACGCAAAAATCTATCTGCACCTTTCTTTGATCGGGCGGGATTGGTTGACCGTGGCATGTGGCGCCCGGAACGGGTAGAAACATCCTTCGGTCGCCACCTCGATCTGAGTATCCGCCGCCTCAACATAGAGTTTGCAATTGCGTGACCTCTGGAATGTAAATATTATTGTTAGAAGCTTTGAATTAACTCAACCACATTTTTTAATTCGTCGAATAGAAAGGTAAATTACCTTGTTCTCGGGGGCGGGCGGTCCCTGTGGTGCCGGCGCCGTGGACGAAGAGGTACCGGCCTGCTGGAGCTCACCTCCGAGCAATACCTGTTGGAAGTTACCCGGGACGCAGACGGAGGCCATTAAGTCCTGGATCTTTGCGTTCGTCTCCTTCGTCATCTCCGCCGTCATCTCCTCCCGTTGCTTCCTCAGCTTCTCTTCGAACTCCTCTCTCATCCCGTCAACCTCCGATTGGGAGTAGCAATCGGAGTGAGAAGGCCCGCCCCGTCTTCTCTTTTGCTTCCCGAAGACGTCTTTCCGGCGTGTGTACTCGGAGCTGTGGGCCCGCGTTCTCCTGGGATGTTTCGGCGTCCCTAGAGCGGCAGTGAGGACATCATTTGCGCCGTCGGGGACGAATGATCCCTCACTCGCATATGTGCATTATAACCAGACTTGTATTTAGTTTTATACCAAAATCCTGAGTCCATTTGCATTTATTAGAAGAATTGCCTAGATATTTGTTACTTCTGTGTTTTTGGCCCAATTTACAGAGAAACGGAGCATTTGGAGCTAAACGGGTCAAAATTGGAGCAAAAGAGCAAGCAGCACAGCACAGCCCACACTGAGTGCGAAACGCACTCAGGTGGAATCGACGCTCAATCGCCAATTTTAGTGCACAGCCGCCATATCTAAATCAAGGAGACGCGTAGAGAGCCAATTTAAGCATCAGACTAGGCTAATTCAAGGCCGAGCTCTCTTTGGAACGCCCAATACGAAACGCACTCCTATTTTCTGGAACGCAGACACCTAAAAACAGAATAGAACTCCTATTTCTCGGGAGAACTATTTCTGGACACCTAAGTGGGAAACGCACTGATTGAGTGCGAAACGCACTGACCTGATCAGAACGCCTATTTCTGCATCCGAGACAATTTTGGTGATCTAATTCCCCAAGGAACCAGAAGAGGAACGACTAAAACTGAGGGCATCTTCTAGTATAAAAAGGACCCTTAGGGGTACTATCTTATCATCTTAAGTTAGTTGTAGGTCTCATGTGTTGAGTCTAGTCATTAGCATAGTTTAGTTTAGAGTCGTGTCAAGGGTGAAGTCCATCGTCGACACGGTGAAGGAGAAGGTTACTCGCCTCTTCCTAAGCTTACTTGGTGATATCTTTTCCCTCTTTTATTTTATTTGTGTAATCATGCCTTCTAGGCGTGAGTAGTCGTGTATGTTCTTGGGGTTAGGATGATGTTTGTATGTATGGATCAATTGAATACTTGCTTTTAATGTTTATGAATCATTGTTATTCTCATATTTGCTTGGAGCTTATTCTTAATTATGCTTGAATTGTTTTTTACTTCTTTGATATGATCCTTATAGATGTATGTTTGTGTCTAATTGGTCAACTTAATATCTTCTTAGGCTAGATCTTCTAATTACATGAGTGTGTATTTGTAGTAGTTCCCCCTATGTTAGGCCAGAATTGCTAAATTACATGAGTATGCGCCTATAGTAGTCCCCCCTATTTTGATAGACCATATAGATTGATCATAGTCTAGTTAGGAGCCTAAAACGTCAATAGATTAGGATTCAATACTTGTACTGTTTAGGTAGATACTTGTATCCAATTGTACCCGAGAGGAGAAGTTGTGGTTATAACGAGAGTTTAACCGTACCTGTGATTGAGAACAAATTGAGTTTAGGTTAGAAATAATCTAAAGATCTTGAATTAATCTAAAAGTCTTAAAAGTGCCAACAAACGAGAGTTGAGGGACTTGAATTGCTTTGGGTTAGTTGGGGATCGGTAACATTGATCTACATATTGTATCTGAGCATAAACTACCTCTAATCTGTTCCCTGCGGTCAGCATTGGTGACAGGTGCGAACCACATAAAGCAAGGAACAGACAGAGATCAAATTTGACCTTCCTGCGATTCGCACCTGAGAGGGTGTGAAACGCAGGCAGTTGATCCAGAAGTGCAAACTGATTCCGAAGCCCTGGGAACGCTAGTTTAAATATTGTTTTAGCATACTTTATTGTTTTATGTTAATTTAGGAACACAAACAACTTCAAATAAACCCCCCCAAACTGGTTACTTGTTACGAACTGTTTAATTTAGGATTAGAATAGTGAACAAAGAATTGTCTAAACCTAGTACCGTCCCTGTGGATTCGATCCCGACTATATTACAATTGAATTGTACGCTTGCAATTTGACAGTTGTATCTAGGGTTAAAGCCTATACACCCCGCGCGTATCAAGCTTTTGGCGCCGTTGCCGGGGACGGCACAACTATTTTTAGACTTTTCTTTATTTTCTCTTCTATTTCTAACACTTTTTCTTTTTCTGTTTTCAGTTTACACATACTGCGATTCGCACCTACTGCCTGCGAAACGCAGTAAGCACAGAAACTGGACCCACTGCCTCCAGTTAGTGACTACAATCTGAGAAGTGGTGTCAGATACCCGAGAAGGCAACAACAATACACACCATCGGCAGCTGTACGCAATCTGGTCACAACCTTGGATCAGCTGTCAACCCGAGACACATCCTGCGAACCGCACCCTCCTGCTTGCGGAACGCAGGAAGCACAACCCGAAGCTGAGATGGCAGAACAGGAAGCAAGAATAGCTGAGCTTCAACAAGAGGTGGACAGGCTTCAGAGGGAAGCACAAGCAAGAAGAGACGCTGAGCCACGAACCATACGAGATCTCTACGTCCCTCGAGCCAACGATGTCAAAGGTCCGATCAAACTCCCCGATTTTGAAGGAGATCCTCCTAATTTGGATCGGGAGTTGTGAGCCTTATCCAACAGAATTGCTTCAATGGTTTGGAGACGGAGAACCCACACGATCATCTCAACAACTACCTCCAATGTGTTCAGACGGTGAAGAATTTCGAGGCCAATTCAGAATACATCAGCCTAGCTTTGTTTCCATTCTCATTATGCGACAAGGCAAAATATTGGTTCAATTCTCTCCCTAAAGGTTCAATTGGTAGTTGGACCGAATTAATTACTATATTCCTTGAAAAATATTTTCCCATCAAAAGAACTGCTAAACTGAGAGCACAAATCACATCTTTCAAACAAGGATACGATGAGCCTTTTAATGATGCTTGGGAAAGATTTAATAGATTGATACAAACATGCCCACATCATAACCTCTCTAAATTAACTGTTGTAGACACGTTTTATGAAGGTTTGTCTCAAGAAAGTCGTACAATGGTTGATTATAGTGCAGGTGGATCAATTGTAGACAAGGACCCACAAGAAGTCTTGGATCTATACGACAGATTGGCGCAACAACAACAATGGTCCAACCGAGAGTCAATCAGAGGTCAAAAAGGGCGTTATGAGGTCGATCAACTCTCTTTGATGCAAGCCAAATTAGACGCACTTCAATTACGTCTCGACAAGACGGAGGGCACCTCAAAGTCCGTGCAAGTTCAATCTTGTGCACTTTGTGGAAAAGGACATGCATACGAAAACTGCCCATTGAGACAACCCGAAGGCCAAGTCAATTCGATCAACAATCAGCCACCTTTCTATCCGAAACCGCCATTTGCACAAGCATACATCCCTCCTCCGAGGTACCAAAACCAAACTCAAGGAAGTGGCAACCGAAACTTCTACAACAACAACCACTTTCCTAATCAAAGCCAAAACCGACCGCCGGACAATGTTTATCAACCGCCATACACGCAACAATCTAAATTCGAAAACTTCGTCGAACAACAAACAAAGGTGCATCACTTCTCTCTCTTATTTTTTCTTCCTGCAGTGATCAATTGAGTAAAATTAACGTACAGGCGGGACGATTCTAATTATCGAACAACTCGAAAGCATGTGCAGTTAATTTAAAATGTTAAGTTAAAAATATATACCACTCTCTTCTGGACCTCCCGAATAGCCAGATCGTCGATAACGGCAACTCCATCGACGATGCTCTTCGACCTTGCCAACATCCAGTCGCGGCTCCGTTCGTCCAAATCGACACTGATAGGAGTGCCCGATGGTTCCGTCGGTGCAATTACGACATTGCGAGTCCACTTCTTCCTCCTTGCACTCGCGTAACCGCCCGAGCCGAGCCTGTGAGGGTACAAGTTCTTCTTGGACGCCTCTCGCCCTTGCGCACTCTTTTTCTGTCAATTTATAAAACAGCGGTGTAAGTACAAATTAAGTAATTAGTAGTGCAGATTTTTAAATAACAGTGATTTAATTAATGAACCTTAAACTCGTCAGTGTTGCAGTTCCTGACAAAGTCTTCCCACACATGTTACGGGATGTTATGCTTTGCGCAAGGGTCCTCCTCACTCTCCTGAAGAATGTAGGTTCGGTTCAAGTGCAATTTGAACTCCTTCCAACGGACTCCCAGTTTTACCAAGACCTTCCTCTTCTCCCTGTCGTCCGGGAGATGCCAGAAATCCTGCAGGACATATAAAGTAATTAATCAGTTAATCAACGAATTCAGTTAATTGTACAATCAATTATGCAATTTCTATTTTGAATAAAGTTCGAGATTAAATTTTGCAATTTCTATTAATTATACAAAATCAAATGAAGGTAATTCAATTAATAATATAATCTGAGATTAAAGTTCGAGAAAACACCCTTATTTTGTTCCAGCAATTCGTCTTGTAATCCTCCGGGACCTTCTTCCAGTCCGAGAAATTGATAGGCACATGATCTCTTGCAGTTTGGCCCACATAATTCACGAACGAACCCGTGGCGGCCCCGGTGGTGTTGCCATCTGCCCCGAACTCTATCTTTCTTTGGGGGTCTTTTACCTTCTTGCGGTAAGTCTCCCCGGTGGTTTGCCCTCGTCGCCTCCGGGGTTCTTGTTCGGGTTCGGATTGTTGTTCGGGTTGTTCGGGGGTTTCGGGGGTTTCGGAGGTTTCGGGGGTTTCGGGGTCCATAGCTGCGGAGCAGAGGAGAGGCAGAGAGGGAGAGGAGATCGGAGAGGCAGAGAGGGAGGAGAGGAGAGGCAAGGCAGGGAGAGGGGGCGGCGGCAGAGAGGGAGGAGAGGAGAGGAGAGGCAAGGTGGTATGCGCTGTGGGCGTGTATATAAGTTTTACCCTATGTTAATAGAGCTTTAACCCTAAATACAACAGTCAATCGCAAGTGTACGATGTTATGCAGTATAGTCGGGATCGTATCCACAGGGACGGAAACAATTCTTAGACAGTTCTTTGTTTGCTATTCTAATCCTAAAAGTAACCGATTCATAACCAATTTGGGGGGGGGGGGGGGGTTTGTTTCAGATTTTGGTTCCTAAATTAACAGAAAACAGTAAAGTATGCTAAAACAATGTTTAGACTAGCGTTCCCAGGGTTTCGGAATTAGTTTGCACTTCTGGATCAATTGCCTGCGTTTCGCACCCTCTCAGGTGCGAATCGCAGGAAGGTCAAATTTGATCTCTGTCTGTTCCTTGCTTTGTGTGGTTTGCACCTGTCACCAATGCTAATCGCAGGGAACAGATCAGAGGCAGTTTAAGCTCAGATACAATATGTAGATCAATGTTACCGATCCCTAACTAACCCAAAGCAATTACAAGTCCCTCAACTCTCGTTTGTTGGCACTTTTAAAGACTTTTAGATTAATTCAAGATCTTTAGATTATTTCTAACCTAAACTCAATTTGCTCTCAATCACAGGTATGGTTAAACTCTCGTTATAACCACAACTTCTCCTCTCGGGTACAATTGGATACAAGTATCTACCTAAATAGTGCAAGTATTGAATCCTAATCTATTGACGTTTTAGGCTCCTAACTAGACTATGATCAATCTATATGGTCTATCAAAATAGGGGGAACTACTATAGGCGCATACTCATGTAATTTAGCAATTCTAGCCTAACATAGGGGGAACTACTACAAGTGTACTCTCGTACTTAGCAATTCTGGCCTAAAAGGGGGAACTACTACAAATACACACTCATGCAATTAGAAGATCTGGCCTAAGAAGATATTAAGTTGACCAATTAGACACAAACATACATCTATAAGGATCATATCAAAGAAGTAGAAAAACAATTCAAGCACAATTAAGAATAAGCTCCAAGCAAATATGAGAGTAACAATGATTCATAAACAATTAAAGCAAGTATTCAATTGATCCATACATACAAACATCATCCTAACCCCAAGAACAAAGACGACTACTCACGCCTAGAAGGCATGATTACACAAATAAAATAAAAGAGGGAAAAGATATCACCAAGTAAGCTTAGGAAGAGGCGAGTAACCTTCTCCTTCACCGTGTCGACGATGGACTCCTCCCTTGACAAGACTCTCAACTAAACTATGACTATGGACTAAACTAGACTCAACACATGAGACCTACAACTAACTCAAGATGCTACCAGATACTTCGATACAATGAAAGTACCCCTAAGGGTCCTTTTTATACTAGAAGATGCCTCAGTTTTGGTGTTCCATTTCTGGTTTCTTGGGGCTCAGGTTTGGAAGAATTAGGTCGCCGGAAATGAATGCGCCAGAAAATAGCAGTTCTGGAACAGAATTAACCTCCTGCGTTTCGCATCAATTCAATGTGAGTCGCATTGTGGGTGTCCAGATTTAGCATTCGCCATAATTAGGTGTTCCGATAAGTTTTCGGCTGAATGCGTTCTACAGAAATAGGAGTGCGGAACGTGACATGTTCCAGACACGTCCTCCTTGAAATAGATGGCGATTGTGCACTAAAAATAGGCGATTGAGCATCTGTTCCAACAGAGTGCGTTTCGCACCTGATGGAGTGCGTTTCGCACTCTGTGTGGGCTGGGCTGTTCTGCTTGCTCCTTTGCTCCGATTCTGGCCCGTTTAGCTCCAAAAGCTCCATGTACCTGTAATTTGGGCCAAAAACACAAAAGTAACTAATATCTAGGCAATTCTTCTAATAAAATGCAAATGGACTCAGGATTTTGGTACAAAACTAGGTGCAAGTCTGGTTAAAATGCGGATATAAAATAGGTGCATCACAAGGCAGAGGAGAGACAAGACAGAGAGGAGAGGCAGGGAGAGGAGAGAGAAGAGGAGCTTACAGAGAGGAGGGAGAGGAGAGGCGGCAGCAGCAGAGAGGAGAGGCAGCGGCGGCATGGCAGCAGCAGCAGCAGCAGCAGCAGCGGTGGCAGTGAGGGCTTGATCGCCTGAGCTCGAGAGAGGGTTTTAGAGAGGTTTTGGGACTTAGATTTCACAGTGAAATTTGAAATGAAAGAGAGGAGTTCAAACGACGTTGTTAAAGAATCAACAACGGTTATTTAAAAGGAACCGTTGTTGAACAATCAACAACGGTTCCTTAGTGAATAACCGTTGTTGATGACCACAATCAACAACAGTTATCAAAATAAAAAACCGTTGTTGATTTTCTCCAGCTTAAAATTCTAAAAAATAATTTTGCTTGTCATTAACAACGGTTTCTTCAATAAATAACCGTTGTTGATTCTTTCCAGTTTTCAATTTAAAAAAATAATTTTCCATGTCACTAACAACGGTTTGTTTATTAATAACCGTTGTTAATGAAATCAATCAACAACGGTTTTCAATATAAAAAACCGTTGTTGATTTATTCACATGTTTTAATTTAAAAAATTATTTTGTTGTCATCAACAACTGTTTTTCTTGAGTAACCGTTGTTGATGACTGCAATCAACAACGGTTCTGTAATAAAAAACCGTTGTTGATTGTTTCGCGCCTTATTAAATATGAATCGCGGGGTTTCCAGAGACTTCAGATGCGCACTGGCACCAATCTTGAGACCAAGTTAACGCTTTTTCTATAGTTTTTTTAATTTAATCAACAACGGTGCTTCACTAAACAACCGTTGTTGATTCTTTCGCAGGTTTTAGTTTAAAAAGGTATTTTGTTGTCATCAACAACGGTTCTCAGTCAGTAACCGTTGTTGATGACCTCTCTCAACAACTGTTCTTCACTAAACAACCGTTGTTGATTCTTTCGCATGTTTTAGTTTAAACAGTTATTTTGTTGTCATCAACAACGGTTCTTAGTCAGTAACCGTTGTTGATGACCTCCATCAACAACTATTCTTCACTAAACAACCGTTGTTGATTCTTTCACAGGATTTTAGAGGCCAAATAATGAATAAAACTATGTTTCAGCCTATGTGGTATAGATTATGTTTCAGCCTTTTGGCCCTTCAATCTCTCCTCCCTCCAGAATTATTGTATTTATGGCGAGTAGATCTCCTTAGACCTGATAAAAAAAATTTTTGACAGAATGATGGTCTCACTAAGCCCAACATTCTAAGGCATTGCAAATTATTTTGTTCCTTATAATATATCTATTTTCAAAATTATTTTGAGCAAACATTACACCCTGAGAGAGAGGTACGCATTGCATCTAGCAGAGTGGCAGGTAGAGAAAAAACATTGCACCCTTATAAATTATCTAAACGTACATTAAGTTCAAACGCCTTAAATTTAATTTTATGCGGCAGGTAGAGAAAAAAAAGGCTTAAAAGCCCTTGGCAGTTAGCACGTCGTCAATAAATGTGACATGATCTGAGTTCATGTAGAAAATAGTTATTATCCTACACGTTCTAACTGGTGACGTACATGAGATGTTTATATTTTCTTTCATTTTGACTGGACAGCACAACACAATTATTTCTTTGAGATAAAATGATGGTCAATTCACTCGCCCCCATTTGACAAGTGTGGTAAGTTAAAACATAGTAAAACGTTAAATCACCTTAAATCAGTGGTGTTTGGTGGTAATGAGGTAAATAGATGAAGTAAAGTTGATGTTATCCCCTCGTTTGGCAAGTGTAGTAAGCTGATGTTACACCCTGAGAGAGAGGTACGCATTGCATCTGGCAGAGTGGCAGGTGATACGATACGACATGACATGAAGATCTTAATACGAGCAAATTATTTTGTTGTTTATAATATATCTATTTTGAAATATCTAATTAATTACAAATAGAAAATTATCTAAACGTACATTAATTACAAATAGCAACACACACAAACAAAACAAAAGAAATATTAGAACTCAACAGGCGCAAGTGCTAGCTTGTCATCTATCTGATACATTCGCTGAACATGCACCTGCATTAATGAATTAATTTAGTTAATATATATATATCTAATTAATTTCAAGTATACCTAATTAAATTAAGTTATTCAATTTAATTAATTAAAAAAAATGTATCATTTACCTTCTATGCGGTTTTCTTTCTTTTCTTTGATCCCTTCGATTTCTTCTTTTTTCGTCTCTTCAGCCACGTTCCTTCGTCATGGTCTGTACGAATGTAGATTGTCTCTGGCGCATCATCAACTGGCTGGATGGCGGTACCATTACAAAATGGTCCGGTTTCGTCAAACTTATCGTAGTCGTCCTCATCGACAACGTCTCCGATCCCTACAATGTGCCGTTTACCGGCAAGAACAACATGCCTCTTTTTGTTGGCCGGGTCAACAACATAAAACACTTGCTTTGCTTGCTTAGCCAGTATGAAAGGATCGTCATGGTATCCCAACCAACTGAAATCAACGGTGACAAATCCATCCTCATCCCGTTGGACTCCGCGTCCGTTATCGATCCACTTACAGTAAAATAGGGGAATCTTAAATTTAACTTAATCTAATTCTCATATTTCTTCAATCCAACCGTAAAATGGCTGGGGCATATCTCCAGAAGCCGCTAGGGCTACTAACGTCACACCATTGTTTTGCACGGTGCTCTTGCTGTCTTGGGTCCGAGTGTACCAAGTAAAGCCATTCATGTCGAAACCTTGGTAGGTGTGCACTGTTGACCCGGGTCCGAATGCTAACCACCTGACAGTCTCACTTACGTCTTCATCGGATGGTCTCAAATGTACACTGTCTTCAAACCATCTTATGAATGTTCAATTATGCTCTTTGGTGACCCAACATTCACTTCTCGAAGGATTTTTCTCACGGAGCTCTGTCAGGTGCCAGACAATGTACGGATTTACATCAGCAAGGTGCTGAAGAATTTTGAGATGTGCCGCCCTCATCAAGTCGTGATCTGCCCTCACTAGTTTGTACCCAGTAGTACCTACACCTTGGAGTCTCCCCTCGTGCCGAGGCTTGGGAAGGCCGATTGGTTCAACGTCGGCCACGTAATCGGTATAGAAACCAATGATCTCTTCAGCATCATACCCTTCAACCATACTTCCTTCAGGCCTCGATCGACTACGGACCCATGGCTCTCTCAAAAGGGTACATTTGTCGCAGGAATGGGGGGCCACAAAGTTTTATTTCTCTAACGAGATGGACTGTTAAATGCACCATGATATCAAAAATTGAGGGTGGAAGATACATTTCCAGTTCACACAGGGTCGTCACGACATCGGACTGTAAGAAGTCCAGCCCTTCGAGATCGATCACCTTGGAATTAACTTTGTTGAAGAAGGAACAGAACCTGGTGATCGACTTCCTAACATGCAGGGGGAGGATACCTCGAATGGCAACCGGGAGCAACTGAGTCAGCAGGACATGATAATCATGTGATTTCATCCCGATCAGTTTCATATC
This sequence comes from Cyperus esculentus, assembly GCA_030179965.1. Classification (NCBI taxonomy): domain Eukaryota; kingdom Viridiplantae; phylum Streptophyta; class Magnoliopsida; order Poales; family Cyperaceae; genus Cyperus; species Cyperus esculentus. The sequence continues at coordinate 2,020,126 of JASGLE010000003.1, read as the reverse complement.
TTTCATGGACACCCTTCTGGAAATATTTGAAGCATAACCAGATGGCACACGAATTGATTGTAGGCATTCTAAAAAACTGATTTTCTCTTTTCTCGATAGAGTGTAGCAGGCCGCCGGTAAGAAGGTACGCTCTCCCTTTTCTTGGGGTACTAGCTCTGGGCGAATGCCCATTTCAACCATGTCCTTTCTAACATTGATGCCATCCTTTGTTTTCCCAGCGGTGTTCAACAACAAGCCCACTATGCTCTCAGCGACGTTCTTTACAATGTGCATCAAATCCAAACAATGCCTAACATCCATGTGCGGCCAATAAGGAAGATCCCAAAATATGGACCTCTTCTTCCATAAGTCGTTCGGATTATCGTGAGCAACAACATCCTTCCCAAATTGGACTTTTATGTGCTTCACTTTTGCGCAAACTTCTTTGCCGGTTAACGGGACCGGAGCTTTTCTCCTCTCAGACATGCCACTGAATTCTTTCTTCTTCCCTCGATATGCGTGGCCAACCCGAAAGAATCGACGATGCCCCATGTACACAATCTTCTTACAATGCTTTAGTCGTATGGAACAAGTTTGTTCTCCGCAAACAGGACACGCCTTGTATCCTTTTGTTCTGCATCCCGACAAGTTACCTAACGCGGGAAAATCGTTGACCGTGCAGAAGATCATAACACGGATGGTACACCATTCTTTCTTATATGCATCGTACACTCGTATTCCCTCTTTCCATAACTTCTCCAGTTCCTCAATCAGAGGAGCTAGGAACACATCTATGTCATTACCCGGTTGTTTAGGACCCGATATTAATAGTGGCATCATTAGGTACTTCCTTTTCATGCACAACCAAGGAGGAAGGTTATAAATGCACAAGAATACTGGCCAGGTACTGTGCCGGCTGCTCATGTTACCGTAAGGATTCATTCCGTCGGTACATAGCCCTAACCTTAAGTTTCTGGGTTCGCCACCGAAATCAGGGAATGTCATGTCAATCTTTCTCCATTCAGAAGAATCGGCGGGATGTCTGAGCATTCCATCGTCTTTTCTACACGTGCCAGCCCACTGTAACAACTCAGCGTCTCTTGGATTTGCGAAAAGACGCCGCAATCTCGGTTCTACTGGCAGATAATACAAGATTTTCGCCGCAGGTTTTTTACCTTTCTTTGATGGGTCAGTTCCCGGTTTGTACCTTGAAAGCCCACACTTTGGACATTTATCAAGATTGACATGCTCTTTTCGATATAGTACACAGTCTTTCGGGCATGTAGGAATCCTATCAATTGTCAAACTCAACGGACACAAAATTTTTTTCGCTTGGTAGGTTGTATCCGGCAACTCATTATCTTCTGGGAGCATACCTTATACCAATAATATTTACACTTTTCCATATAATTAGTTATCTTTACCTAAACATATCATTGACATTATTTTTCATCCTTAATGAGCTAGTTAAGGAGCAACATAAGCTTACAGATTGTAGGAAGTTTTGGTTACTGTTTTGTGTCATTTGGATATTTAGATTGGAAAACAATTTTATTTTATTTTCTTATTGATGTACATTTCTAAGTGAATAAAATTAGTTGCCTACGTAACCTTTGATGTTAAAAAAAAAACTTTAATTCAAATATCCCAAAAAAAGAACTACAGTCTATAGGCTCTAGGGGTGCATAATATTCAAAACGCAACAGAATTGAGTTGTTTCGTTAACCGTTTCGTTTTAACGAAACAAAAAAATCATTTGGTTTTCGTTTCGTTTAGGACGAAACGAAACGAAAGAATGAAAATAATCGTTTGACAGTAATATTTTTCTGTAAAAATAGAAAACAAAATAGAAAGAATTGTTTTGTTAATCGTTTCATTTCATTTAACGAAACAAAAAACCGTTTCCTTTGAACGAAACGGAATGAAATAACGGAAACGGTCTTCCGTTTGCACCCCTACATGCTCCAATTATGCTTGACTCTCGAGCCTTGACCTCGTCGGAATCGCTGGGTCTCCGTTGACGATCGAAGAAAATAATAATATAGTCGGGAAATGACAGAGTGGGTAACTTACTTTCAAAGTAGGCAGCTACCGAGGTCCATTATAAACTTATAATGAAACGGGGTTGGCTATTCGATCAAATTAAATTAAGTAGCCTTCGGACCACTTTTTATAAAAAACAGAAAATGAAATATAAGATCGAGTAACTTCCGGTTTTGGAAAGATAAACAAAATAAAAATATTCTAGAATCACGAGTAAAAGAAAATACGGCTTCGTTCTAGCTGCATCAAAAGCTATTTTAGAGATGGATAGATAGGATTTTATATACATTTGCAGAGTAGTGTTCTAATAAGTTAATACTACACGATGTCAGATACTCAGACCCACATTTTAATTTACTAGTAAAAAGCTCACTCTTTACTTTGGACTGAAATTATTATTTCTTATAATAAACTTTTAAGATAATATGTAATAGGCCTTAATTTGAGATAATTTATATGGGCCTTAATTTTAATGGACTGAGAACGTCAACGGGCATTAATGTACATCAACGGTTCTGATCTATCGAAGAAAATGATCAACGGCTCAGTTGTGAGGATAGCCCTTTCATATCATTTTTTCCAATATGCTTTTATTATTAGTAAGGATATTTTAATTTTTTCCAACCAAATTTTAAATCAAAATGGTTGATCTTAATTATAAGCATTAGATCAGATGTATGCATATAAAATTTCATTATTTTTGAAGCACAATTCGTATTAGATCATGCGATTTAAAAATGAATGGATTTAATTAACTACAATTGATTAAATTTACTACTCTATCTTTAACCTACTTGATCTAATATAAAATAACTCTAAATTTTATTAAACTTTATATGCATACATATCTAATGAATATGAAAAACATCATAGTTTTGATTTCAAATTTTAATGAAATTTTTTTTTTTGAAATGTAAATAAAAAAGTGTGTTGGCAGCATTTTGTGGCATATAAAATTTTTGGCATTGGAAAACTTACGTTATAGTTGACTTGCCTTTAGAATAATCATCAGTACAACTTTCGAAATTATATGCAAAGTTCTGATACTAGAGAAAGACTAAAAAGAAAAAAAGCTACGGTCATGGTGACATGTCCTCTTGGGGGAAGTGCCATCGGGAGAATTCGTTCCCGAAATATGATAACAAAAAAATAATAAAGCTTATAAAATTAAAATATTATTTTAAAAAATTAAACATAATTTTAAAATTTTTAATGTGAATAATGATGATGATGATGTATAATTTATAAATAATAGCGCACAAACGTTGGACAACTTTAATGATTAAATTTTGTCTTAAACATATTATATCATCTTATTAAATGGGGAGAAAGAATAAATATAAACCATTTGATCAAAGTAGATGAAGAGATTTAAAAAAAAATCAATGGTTAATAATATTAATGATGTGGCATAACTAAGGTGCTTATAGATTTAAAAAGAGTAGTCGCGTGAAGATCGTGTAATGGGAAAAAAAAAATGAGGGCGGCGCGGTGGATAGAATTAATGGTGGACGATACCTATGACTCTATTTTGAAGCCACTACTAGCCAGTATCATTATACACACTTTCTTATGGAAGCTTTCGTAGGTACCGCATTGCCATAAGCCCAAATGTTTTTTCTATTACAAATCTATAATTAAAAAAAAAAATCCATTGTTATCCATGAGAGATTCAGATAAATTAGCTGTTTATTTGTTTATACAATGGTTCAAATTTTTGATCCTTGTAGCAATGCAAACAAACTGTAGAATTATTATAGTTTCCTTGTAGCAATGGATCAAATCTATATATAATTATTGTAGTTAACAGCGTCGTCATCATCAGTGCACCAAATATACTATAGTTTCCTACATGTTATAGCTAGAAGATATACTATAGTTTCCTATTGTTCTCTACCTTTCTTCAAATAGCAAATAAGTCTATGTTTTGTCAAATGGGGCTCACCCCCTACACCTACAAGGCTTCAACATTTATTAAACTAATAGCCCCAATAGCTTCTCCACACAAGGGCCAAGCACAGGAACTGGGTAGTTGGGTTCAGTTTCAATCAGATTGAGGAGACCCATCAATGTGCAAACCCAAAATCTCATGCTTGAACAGTTGAACTCAGAAAAGCCCAACTCCACTCATCAGGAATCCATTCTCAAATCCAAATCCAATCTACCATAGCTACATCAAGTTGTTTAATTCACTAGCAGAATACTGATTAGGTAAAGCCTGTAGTGACTTGTGACAAATTCACATCTCCAGGAATACCCCACCAGCAAGGATCAAAATCCCACTCCTAAAAAGCATTCAACACGAATCTCAAAGCTACCTGTAAAAAAAAATTGCACTCAAAACCTGACTGCTTCAAACACTCTACAGGCTGACCATTCTGGTGGATGTGCAAATGACATATTGGCTCAGTTCTATACTATGTCAACTCTGGTACAGTCAATACCAGGATTCATAGAGGTTATAAATGCTTGTCAAAGTGGTTATATCAATTCACCAATATAATATCAGAACTGGCTTGGTCAAAACCCATTTGATAATTCTATCTAAATCCTCTGCACTGTCAGTCTCAGTCAGCACTTGAAGGACTGATTATAAATAACACTTGACTCTAGGGTCATAATATTAAAAATTCAAAATACACAAACTTATGCACATCACCTTCTCTAAATGCATTTACAATTTTACATATGTCTATTTCAAAATTACGAACCTTTTTGCATAAATCCAAACAATTGCAAGTTGTTTGGCATGTATGGAAGCTCACTGAAACATAAAATCAGCATCGCACCCAAAAAAAACTTTCAATAAAACAATAAATTCTGTGCAAAATGATATTATTCACCTGCATAATTAGCCATATAGTGTGCAAAAAAAAAAGTGTGACAATAAAATAAAGAGAAAAATGAGGGAAATGATATAGTGAACCATACGAATGGGTCATGAACCGATGAAAAATTCACTGAACTGGATATTGAACCGCGACTTGATTAATAAAAAAAAATAAGTCTGTTTCGGTGAGTTGAGTTTACATACATATTATCAGATTTCGTTACATAATTATTATATTTCGTTGCATAATAAAGCAAAAAAGAAAAAAAAAATGGTTCTGCGTGTATCAACGACGGGAGTTTCATCACCGTAGCGCTAGAATTGTTTCCGACAGATCTATTACTAAATGCGAGTACACCGTTTGTTAGTTCAAAGTTCAAACAATTTTGAAAAGCTGCAACTCAGGGCTAGTTTTTAAATCTTATGATATACAAGACTCCCATATTTTTATGGGAATCGAATTTTTTCTAAAGTCATTTGGGTGATCCAAAAGATTCTGAGAGTTGTACGATATAATTAATGGTACTTGATCAACCGTGATTTTGTCGTGTAGGTGTTAAAAACAAGAACAACGTACAGATGTATTGTATGCTGGTTATATTTAAACTTTTAAAGCGATGAGGTCACATGCTATCACCATTGATAATACATATAAATTAAATCTAATGGTTTAGTCATAACTTTAAACATAGACCATCCAAATAGTTTTGAACAAAATTCCAATCCATTTTTATGAAGAGGCCAATTAGAAATAGGAATTAATGAAACTATCAAAGCTAACGAAACAATTGCTGCAACCAACCAAACGAATTCAACGAATACTATTAGTCCTAAATTATCAAGGTAAGCCCAATATTGCAAAAGTAACTCAGCTATTGCAAGTTGCTTTCATTTCACTCTCCTTATAATTGTTGTGAAGTCTCTCGTATTATTGCCTTATTGTTTTATTGTTGTTCGATACCATAAGAAGCTAGGATGCAAATTAAATGGGTTTAGTTTTAGTATACTTGGTTGCGCTTTAGTTGGTACATAATAGGAACTATAAACTGATGAAACACTTTAAACAGATAGTCATGATAGTCTATTTTAATAAGCATTTCAAGGTGAATTCATGGATGCTTATCCTCTGACGCGTGGCACCAAAGCCCGGCAAAGAGAGAAAGACAGAGAGACCGAGGTGGGCCCTTGGTTCGGTGGGTCTCTCTGTCTTTCTCTCTTTGCCGGGCTTCGGTGCCGCGGGTCAGAGGATATCAATTCGTAAATTCATATCCACTACTGTGCAGTACTCCGGCCGTTGGATTCACTTTCAGATTCGTGCAACTCAATCTCCAAAAACCCCCTCTATAATCCACATCGTTGATTCGCTCAGAGGATAAGCACTCTGTCAAGGTCTAATATATGAGGATGCAAAATGGATATTATATTGAGCTAGAAAGCATCATCACTGAATTATAGTCTATACTCAACATTTGCTCCAGCAAGCCAATATATATATATACTCATTAATTCCAGCTGATTTAAGCACAATATTGCCAGATAAATATACATAATAATAAATTACTAATACAACATTTTCACCATTCCTGCTCCTACTAGATATGTACACTACACCTAGTCGATTCTTGAATTCCCCGCATCTCCGTCCATAGCCCGATATCCAGAAACCCCGGTACATGGAATTAAAAAATAAAGCCGGGAAGTTTGTTATTGCATGGAACTGGGGGAGGCGGCACTGGCTACAAATAAAAAGGATGGAGGGATTTGAAGGTAATAACTACTTGCCTTATCGCGACTTTCTACAACACTAACAATAATCATCTCGGAGATAATCGGGGGGAAGAGAGCCACATCGCTCATTCATGTGTGCGTATGGTTCGATGGTGTTGTAATCTGGCAACTCCATCCTGTATTTCCCCAGTATTTGACAGTATGGCATTTTTACTGTGTCGTCCTTGTTGCACCAGTCGGGTAGCCGGGTCATGTTGTTCTCAAAGAAATTCAGAGAGTAAGCATCTTTAACCTATTAAAAAATTTAAAAGGATAGCTGTTATAGTTGAATAAAATTGAATGGTTTTACTTCTGACGAAAAAACACATTGGTAAATTCAATGAAAATATTAAGTGCACTTACGGTGAACTCAGTTGCTTGTATGGAGCTGGTAAGTGGGTCGAAAAGCCCAGCCGCCTTGTACATCTCGAGAATGAACACAACACATGAAGTGGACTTACCGTCGCTGTACACCCAATCGTCGTCTTCGGGAATAGTGAGCAGTTTCTCAAAGGATATTCCCCTTTTCTCTGACTCAACTATAATGTCCGGCACATCAAGACCCTGCTCATTCAGACGGCAAGGAATATAGTAAGTTTCTGTTTTCCGTCGCACAATGACAAAAGCTTAATGCTCATATTACACTGAAACTTAAAAAATCATTCCATAATTTTCCAAATACATGCAAGTCCCAAAACTACCTCTCCACCTGCCATCATTTACGTGGACAGGAGATATTTTGGGGCTAATTAAGACATTTTTAAACTGCCAGAGAACAAACTATAACAATTTGTAAAAATATAGTAAATTTCTCTATAATAATTTCAAAATTTGCAAGTAATGATGGAGAACAGACCGTGGTATTAAGTCTCTTGTTAAGGGCTTCGTTAAACATATTGGCTGCATATGCTGGCTGAATGTGAGTCCACATAGTCATAACTGAGGCAACCTACATTACATCATAATAAAAGATAATGTCACCACATCAAATATATATATATATACTCATATATCCTGGTAAAATCCCTAACGTTTTACATTCAAGGTAAACATGATAGTACCACAAAAGAACGAAACCTTACCACATGAGCATCCAGCGGATCAGGGTAGTTATCACTGACAGTATCTATCCAGCTAAAAATCATGTTATGATAGCCGTATGGACTCCCTGACATATTTTTTGCATACTCCCATGCAGCGGTTTCATTGAATTTCTTCTGCATGTCAGGATGGAGTTTTAGTAATGCGATATGTGGGTCCGAGTCGTCCTGTGTTCGCTCAAACTCCCACCATTCTTCCCAAGACATGACCACAATTATATCTTCACCCTAAGTTCAAGCACAAAAATAAGAAAAAAAAAATCAGAAAACATTGTACGATTTAGTGATATCAGCAAGACTTTACCAGCAATGTTAGCAATGTCCAGAAAGAAGTTTCATTTTCAATGTTTTTTCAACTTTTCTGTTTGTGTGAACATTTACGTGCATGTGCTACTGTGATGACTACACATGGTTTTTCAGTTTTCCACCATCTTACATATTGTATACAAATACAAAACTATTAATTTTTCTGGAATTTATGCCTTTTTAAAAAAAGAAGTGTCACAAAATAAACTCAGTTGTGTTTTCCATGCGGTCCATGTATTTGTTTGGCAGCAGATTCTGCTCATTATCTCAAATCCCTCGCACACTTTGATGGTGCACTTCTAAGCACACTTATTTTTTTTTTATTTTGACCCACAAATAAACCAAACAATCGGCACAAACTAACCACACACCATTAAAAGGAAACAAGCTAACCTCTTCGTTCTCATGACCTGATTCACCAACCCAGAGCTTCCCATCAGAATCCTTCAAACAAACTGCAGTATGGCCTGCATATGCACCAGTGACCCACTTCTCAAGTGTCTCAAACCCACCCCACCGGCCTTTGATCTTCGAGATGACCAAGAAGTCACCGGAGTTGATGTCATCAGGGTTCAACTCTGAAACCCATGGTTCTGGCCTCTTCTCAAAAGTGGCGCCCATGTGCTTTTCTAAGAAGGCCAGGTTCGAGCTCTCACCCCAGCCCGTATTGCTGAACAATGGAAACACTTCCCACATTGCTTTCAGTGTCCCGAGCATGCCCGATTGCATAAGGAAAATTGACACACCATTGTGTTTTACCTACACAAAAGGAAGAATACAAACAAAATGAATGCCATATCATTAAAAAAGTTGAAGGTCAGCTTTACTTGTCGAAACTGAAAACAACATAAATACATAATTGATGCCAACTACCTTCTGTCATTTATATCATGATTGCCACAAATTTTGTTTTCTTTCCACCATGTCGCAGACAAAATAATGGAAACAAGTCATTGTTTTGTATGGACATGGATAAGGGCCCCGGAAGGTGTTTTCATGGTCTTACAGGTTACAGGGTGTGGTAACTTTTCTGCTATTTGTATAAGTGTTGCTATTACATGTAATTTCCTGATTTATAGAATACTTCAACATATGTTTTTAATATTTATCACTTGAAGTATTGACAAATTCACATTTGCTAAGAAAATTTATTATATTACATCACAGTACAGGACATTTATTTACAGTTTCACATTTTTTTCTGGTTGACCCGCTCCTTAAATTTGATGTACATGTAATTTCCTGATTTATAGAATAAGTCAACATATGTGTTCAATATTTATCCACTTTTTATATTGACAAACTCGCATATCCTAATAATAATAATAATGTCTAATACAGCACAGTACAGGACATAATACTTACAAATTCATACTCTTTCTGGTTGGCCCACTCTTTGAAATTGATCGTGTGCTCCCGGGAGATGAAGTAGTAATCCCAAGTGAACTGGTAAGGCGTCGCAAACACATACAAATCCATGCATGTCCAGCTATGAGCACTGCTCACCTACACAATTGTACCCAATTCAAACAAATTACCAAATTACACAGATCAATCGACAAAATCACCCAAAACCCACAACTGAATCGACAAAACAAGACCAAAATCACATTTAAATCGACCCAATTTGAACAATTACCTTGATATGAAGCCGCCCGCCGCCGAACCTGCTCTGACTCTCATTGTGGAACTCGAGCCAGGCCTCGTTCTCATAAAAGCAGGCGCCTTTCCACTGAACCCTGTTCTGGTCGTTGGTGACCGACCCAACAAAGGTCGGCAGGAGGTCCACGGCGCTGTTGAGGGACTTGAGGATGGGGTAGGAGATGCCATGGGGGAGAAGGGGCAGCAAATCGGATGGCTTGAAGGGGGGTTTGAGGAGGGAGGAAAGGTGGGGACTTGGGAGTGGGAGTGGAAAGAGGGTTATAGGGGAGGAGAGGAGGAGGAGGAGGAGGAGGGGGAGGAGGAGGAGGAGGGGGGTGGTTTTGGGTTTCTTCATCACCATGAATTGTGGTGTTTTGGGGAAGAGGAGAAGAGAAGAGGGTTGAGTGAGATGATGATGATGAGAGGACGGAAGTGAGACACTAAAAACAGGGAAGATAGATAAATAATAAGGGAACAGATATATATCGTATAAAAATATTTTGGTATTAAAATTGGTACCGGCCATAAATATTCGTGTTATATGTATTTATATCTGCTTATTTATATTAATTATATATGGTATTTTATTTCGTATATATTATTATTTTAATATTTTTGGGTCATATTGAAAAATCTAAAATAAATACTTAAAAAGCTCTAAAAATGAAAATTTTTTGTATCCCCTAATGTTTTTCATATGATAAATTTAATATAAAATACTGAGCAAATATACCGTGAGCTTAAGCTCACGGAGCCTTCCGTGAGCTTAACCTCCAAAAACCTATCAAATCACTTCCAAATTTCAATTTATATGGCTCAATAAATTCTTCATATCAAAATCCTATAGCATGCAAAAATTTTCCATTTTTGGAGATTTTTAAGTATTTGTTCTAGATTTTTTAAAATGATACATAAAACATTGAATATTTTATTAATATTCTATAGTCACTTTTAAAAAATCTCAAACAAATACTTAAAAATCTCCAAAAATGAAAAATTTTTGCGTGCTATAAGATTTTGATATGAAGAATTTATTGAGCCATATAAATCGAAATTTGGAAGTGATTTGATAGGTTTTTGGAGGTTAAGCTCACGGAAGGCTCCGTGAGCTTAAGCTCACGGTATATTTACTCTAAAATACTAATATTGTAAGTATCAATTTTGGCATCAATTTCGTATCCCCATAACATTTTCCTAATATTAATAACACTTTGATTGCGATGCTCGGATGAAGTTCAAATTAGACTTTCTGCTATTTATATGACACGAGGCATTTACATTAATGAACGAGGTTAAATTATCAATCTTCTGTAGCATTAAAAACTGAAACATAAATGAATAAGCAAAAAAGTAGATAATCTATTAATTATTCAAAAAAAAAAAATCCAGATTTAGCACATTTGGTTTAAGTCTTTCAATAGACATTACTTTTATATTCTTATATAGAAGTACCTTACCAAATGAAGAATAACCAATATATATAGCATATCATATATCCTTACTATATATAAAAGCATATTAGAAAAAATGATATGAAAGGCTATCTTCCCCAAATAAGAAACCTGAGCCGTTGATCATTTTTACTGATAGATCAGAATCGTTGATGTCGTTAATGTCCTTTGACATTAATATTTCAGCCCGTTAAAATTTAAGGTCAATATCAATTTCCTCGATATACAGCACATTACATATTATCTTAAAAATTTATTATAAGAAATAATAATTTCAACGCAAAGAAACATGTGGGGTCTTTACTAGTTTTTATATAAAGTACCTTACCAAATGAAGAAATAGTAAATAGCTCATGCCTTGCTTTGTGCTGAAATTATTATTTTTATAATAAATTTTTAAGATAATATGTAACCAGAAATAAGATGTCAACTTTATTCAAAAAGAGTAGAGTAGAGTAGAGTAGATTATATTAGTCAAAAAGGTGTATCATGACTAAAAAGGAAAATGTTTAGTTACTGATACATTGCGCATGGCGTGGGTAATGAACCGAGAGCTTATTCCTTGTGAGGGAACTGATATGGGCCTTAAATTTTAATGTGCCAAGACACTAACGCGCGTCGACAGTGGTGACTTAAGTAAACAATCAAAAGCTGAGATTTTATTATTTGGGAAAGATAGAATTTTCATGTCAAAAAATCTAATCTCCTTTTATCATACTAGTAAAGAGCTCACGTCTTGATTTGGGCTGAAATTATAATTATTTATAATAAATTTTTTAATATAATATGTATTAAGAAGAAAGATGTCAAGTTTACTTAAAAAAAAGTAGAGTAGATTATTAGTCAAAAAAGTTTATCGGGACTAAAAAGAAAAAAGTTTAGTTACTGAAGCATTGCGCGTAGATAATGGACCGAGAACTTACAAATTGTGAAGAAACTGATATGGGCCTTAAATTTTAATGAGCCGGAACATTAATGTACGTCAACAGTGTTGATCAATCTAAATAAACAATTAACGGTTGAGGTTTTTTATTTGGGGAAGATAAAATTTTCATGTCAAAAAAATTCAATCTTTTTATTAGTAGTAAGGATTTAAAATGCTATGACCGAGTCACTGACGAAAGAGTTTGCATTGCCTCCACGCATCTTCGGTGGTCCATCGTAATTGGCCTACGTATAATCACCCTTAATATTCTCTGTTTTTTTTATTTTTTTCCTTTCATTTTTCAATGATTGGGAGAAAATATATTTTGGAATTTTGTTTCGGCAATATTATGACTTCAAGTAATGTATCAGCATAATTAAATTAAATTTATTAACCAAGTTGTTGTCATCATATATTCAATTGCAAGATGTATATCTATGGTTAACGTGTACTATAGCTAATTAAGGACCCCATTTGTGAACTTCATTTTATACATACTTTTAAGTTTGACGATGTAATAAGGAAGAGCCATATTTTCTCACATAATAATACTAACAACAATGATGGACAAACAAATAAAATAACGAATGCATTAATTAGGATAAAAAATGTAGAGGTGGCAGATTCCGGGTTGGGTTCAGGTCGAGTCGGGTCAAGTCAGTTTGACCAACTGGAAATGTCGGGTCGGGTATCGGGTTGACGGTTGCCGACATTTTTTCGGGTCGGGTCGGGTTCGGGTTCGGGTCAGTCTGACTTTCCCTAAAACTCATGTCGGGTCGGGTTTCAAATCGTGCAGATTTTTCAGGTCAGGTCAGATTTTGCCGCATCTAAGAGTTTGAATTTATTCTTCTTCTTTTTGTTTTTTGTTTTTTTGTCTTTTTGTTTTTGTTTTCTTTTTTCGTCTTTTTGTTCTGTTCTGTTTTTTTTTTTTTTTTTTTTTTTTTTTTTATATTGTGTGTGGGGGTCGACAAGTAATTTGGAAATGAGAAATACATGGGACCAGCAAATTTTGTCAACAAGCCTGACAATGTGTTATATGCAGCATTGGATTATATATTATCATCATTCTGTTGAGTGTTGACATGCGCAATATTAGTTTAGATGCCTTACGTACACTTATACTTTACCCAAATCAATTCAAATTACCCCACTTGTTTTTCTTTTTGGCTGAATTTCGTTGACAAAAGTTACATTGATACTTCAATAATCACAACTAACAATAATCATTAAAATTATGAGATTGATCACCACCGTTGATGTACATTAATGTCCCGACACATTAAAATTTAAGTTTCATATTAGTTTTCTCACAAAGAATGAGCTTTCAGCCTTTATTATAAGATATAATAATTTCAGCCTAAAAAAAGGCATAAACTATTTACTAGTAACAATCATAGACAAATAAACAAAATAATGAATGTATTAGGATAAAAAATGAGTTTGAATTTATTCTTCTTCTTCTTTTTGTTTTTTTTTTTTTGTTTTGTTTTTTTTTTTTTTTGTTTAGGATCGACAAGTAATTCAGAAATGAGTAACACATGGGACCAGCAAATTTTGTCAACGAGCCTGAGAACGTGTTACATGCAGCATTGGATTATATATTATCATCATTCTGTTGACAAACAAGATGCCTTTCCTTATACTAGTAAAGAGCCCACGTGTTGCTGAAACTGTTATTTCTTGTAATATATTTTTAAGATAATATGTAATTGGCTTTATATTGAGAAAATTGATATGAGCCTTAAATTTTAATGGGCTGAGACATTAACATCAACAGGCATTAACATAAATCAACGGTTCTGATAAAATGATCAACGGCTCAGGTTTCTTATTTGGGAACGATAGCCCTTTCATATCATTTTTTCTAATATGCTTTTATATATAGTAAGGATAAGGATACCTTACCAAAAATCCGAAATCAATTCAAGTTACCCCCACTTGTGTTTTATTTTTGGCTGAAATTCGTTGACATAAGTTATACTAATACTTCAATAATCACAACTAACAATAATCATTAAAATGATGATGAGATGGCATTATATTCAATAGGTTAATTAGTTTATTTATATCTACATCATTTTGCTTTTAAATAACTAAAGGTCACCGGACTGTAAGCAAGTTTACACTTGTATAATACTGAATTATTAATAATATTATAAAAATAGTCAATAGCAAATGATGCTTAGTTGCTCACCCATAAAAAAAAGAGGAAGGATCTATTGACAATGGATAACTTGACAATCTTGACAATATCTCTTTTAAAAAATTTATAAAAAATCATAAAAATGAAAAATGATTTATAGATGTATCACTTGACTTATAGATCGATAGTGTTTCAAATTTCAATCAATTTGAACATCGTTTAATGACTTATCAAATTTTTGTGCACTTTTCAACGGTTATAATTTAACGGATCTTTAAAGAGCTATCAAACGTAGTTTAAATTGAATATAATCGGATACATAATCAATCTATAAGTTAAGCAATACTTCCGTAAACTTTTTTCTATTTTTAAGATTTTTTATGATTTTTTATAAATTTTTAAAAAGTGGAATTGTCAAGATTGTCAAGTTATCCATTGTCAATGGATCCCTCCTCTAAAAAAAATGGATGCATATATGTTATTTTCTGTGGGGATACTTGAGTCAAGATTCTTGTATTCTTATCCGGACGGTTAGATTAAAACAGACGAACCCGATCGGTCCAATATAGATTATAAGGATCTCTTAAATTAGTCTCATCCGTTGATTTTGATCCGACGGGTCAGATTTGGATAACAGATGCATGCTGGATGTACGAAGTCCATGCAATTGATATGCTTTCTCCGTTAGATCAGATACTATATATTGCGCAACCATTAGCCTTCACGCATCTACCATACCAGGTACCAGAATATATATTGGGCGTTCTCATCTTTCTTTCTTTCTTTCTTTCTTTCTTTTTGTGAAAAAAGAAAACAAAAGAAAGTATGTGCGATGTGCCATCGACATTTTGTGAGCTCTGATCCTGGTTCAAGTTAATATCAAAAATAATTTATTTAAATTGGAATAACCATTTATCGGAATGTATCGTAAAATTTGGGTACTCGACCCATCTTTTGATAAAAAAAAGAAAAGAAAATCGGAATGTATCTAAGCCAGAAAATTAAATTGATTATTAGTGTAGCGTATATCTATTTGAAGAGTTTAGCATATATAACAAATTGTATCTTATGACATTGTTTGTTGTGAACTTGTGGTTACAGCGTAACGCATATTTTTTAGAGGAGGGATCATTGACAATGGTTATTTTGACCATCTTGACAATGATATTTTTTTTTTTCCAAAAATTTATAAAAAATACAAAAAAAATCTTAAAAATAGAAAAAATTTACGAAATTATTACTTAACTTATAGATTGATTATGTTTCCCATTAAATTGAATTATTACATTATTACTTAACTTATAGATTATTTGGCCGATTGTAAATCTTTAAGTTAAATAATGCACTCATAAAACTTTTTTCATTTTTAAGATTTTAAATCTACCCCAGGCCAAGATTTAATAACCCACTTACCCCTTAAATTACAACCGTTAAAAAGTGTATAAAATATTGGTGAACGATGTTCAAATTGATTGAAACATGACATATCATTAATCTGTAAGTTAAGTAATGCACTCATAAAACTTTTTTTGTTTTTAAGATTTTTTTTATGAATATTTATAATTTTTTTAAAAACCTCATTGTCAAAATTGTTAATATAGCCATTGTCAATGATCCCTCTGTTTTTATTGTAGAAATTAGCCGATGAGAAAGGTACATGGAATTTATTCTTTACTGAACCAAAAAGGACAAAACATGTAGTCCCAGCCTTTTCTTTTTGTTTTTTTTTTTTTGAGAATAGTAGCCCCAGCTTTTAATATGAAAGCTTGATAGTACAGAGTACAGACTACAGAGTTGAAATATATGGCACCGTGCTAATTTGTGCAGTACTATTTTCTGAAAAGTAAATTGGCAATTTAAAGCTTGCCTTTAATTTAGATACTGACATTAACATACTGTGGAAGTTGAATACAGTCTCTTAGAGCATCTTGGAGCATCTCCGAGAGCATCTCTAGGAGATCTCTAATAATTTATTTTGGCAAATTCTTCTATGGACTGGGTCAAATTTAGACCGTCCATTTCCTATAAATCGGACGTCTGAAGTTTGCTCCGAAATTTCACTCCTCCGTTAAATTTGACGGAAAGAAAAGGTTAAAATGGTAATTTCACTCCTCCTCTCTTCTTCTCCCGCACGTCTCTCTTCTCTTCTCTTCTCTTCCAAACAGACCCAACTCTCTTCTGCCGCTGCCGCTCTGTGCCCGCGCCCGACGCCCCGCCCTGCCAATGCTCGCCCCGCAGTGCCCGCTGTGCCCGCGCCCGACGCGGCCGCGCTCAAGAAGAAAATCGAATGTGAAGTCTTCAGTACAAGCTAGTCAGACTCAATGAACTCAATCAATGCGAGCATTCCTTGCTACATTTCCGTCGAATCGGAGACCATAGATGAATTCTCCTCGCTCCCACGATTCCAACGCAACTGACCGATCGTCAATCGGAGCTCCGAGCACTGAGATCCGTTCCCGTGTAACGCCCGGCGGCCAAGATCGATCTGGCAAAATAAAAAGAAAGAAAAAATACGATTTTTGATGATCTTATATGAGTTCGGCCCAAATCTTGATCCGCTCTTAGCCCAGAAACTCAGTTCGGCCCAATAAATAGATTAAGGAAATAAAAGCTGGCCCAAGTGTGTTAAGTTGATTTATTTCGGGTTTTTCATTAAAAATAATTCTAAAAATAGATTCCAAACTCTAAAAATCACAAAAATGGTTTCAAAATTTTTCTTACAAAATATAGGATTTTTCTATGTAAAAACATTTTGGATTTTCAAAATTTGAAATTTCATGTTTAAATTTGGGTTCAAATTCAAAAAGGGACAAAAATACAAATTTTCAGAAATAAAAGTCCTAACCCCTTTGTGAATATTTCCTTGATTTCCTTGTACAAATTTTAGGAAATTTTATGTTTATTTAATCACTTTATAAATTTAAAAGTGAAAACACAAAAACGCTTCTTTTGAAGTTTTGCTTAAAAGTGTATGAATAAAGTGTGTAAATGTTTAGAACACTTTGATAAATGACATTGTATATACTCTTGTCATCTTGTGAATATTTGCTCATCAAAAATATGTTTTGAGAATTTTTGTGCCCGTTTAAGCACATTTTGAAATTAAAAGAGCACAAAACACTTTTTCTTTAAAAATTATGTTTAAAAGTGTATAATAAGCGTTAAGTTAGAACACTTTGATCGTGACATTGTACATACACTTGTCATATATATTTTATCATTAAAGATGTATCTGAGGATTTTGTGACTCATTTGAGCACACTTTATATTTTAGTTACCAAAATGGAAAAGATAGAAGTTTCAAATAAACAAAAGTCTTAGGTCCTCTACAAAGTTCTTTATTACGTGAACATACGAATTTTGTATATTTTGAGATTAAAAGCGGCAAAAAGACAAAGTATTAAAATTGAAAGTCTACGCTCTTCTCTTTATTCCATTGTTTTCACATCAGCACAAACTTTTGAAATTTCGTTAAAATTTAAACTTCCTAAGAACATCTCCTTCTGGAATTTCAGATTTAAAAGTGCATAAATAAAGGGCTAAATCCATGCACTTTGCGCACATTATTTATGATAGCAATAAAATTGCATATAAGTGCGTTAAGATCCCAATAACACTTGAAATAGCAATAAATTGCAATTTGGACGCATTTAAATGTATGTGCACGTGTGTGTTTTCAATAAATTTTGATCTCATTTGCGCGCATTATAATGCCAAGACATGTTTCAAATGACTTAAAATTGCATATAAATGCGGTAAGATCCCAATAAAACTCGAAATAGCAATAAATTGCAATTTGAACGCATTTAAATGTATGCGCACATGTGTGTTTTCAATAAATTTTGACCTCGTTTGCGCGCATTATAATGCCAAGGCAGGTTTCAAATGACTTAAAATTGCATAAAAGTGCGCTAAGATCTATTACTCTCGAAATAACAATAAATTGCAATTTGGACGCACTTAAATGTATGCGCACGTGTGTTTTCAATAAATTTTGACCTCGTTTGCGCACATTATAATGCCAAGACAGGTTTCAAATGACTTAAAATTGCATAAAAGTACCTAAGATCCCAATAACACCCGAAATAGCAATAAATTGCAATTTGAACGCATTTAAATGTTTGCGCACGTGTGTGTTTTTAATACATTTTGACCTCGTTTGGGCACATTATAATGCTGAGACTAGTTTCAAATGACTTAAAATTGCATAAAAGTGCGCTAAGATCTAACAACACTCGAAATTGCAATAAATTGCAATTTGAAAGCATTTAAATGTATGTGCATGTGTGTATTTTCAATAAATTTTGACCTCCGTTGCACGCATTATAATGCCAAGGTAGGTTTCAAATGACTTAAAATTGCATAAAAGTGCGCTAAGATCCAATAACACTCGAAATAACAATAAATTGCAATTTGAACGCATTAAATGACATTATAATGTCAAAGTTGGTTTCTGATGCACCGCATTCATATCTGCATTTTACCAGACTTGTACCTCATTTTTGGCCTAAAATTCCTAAGTTCATGTACATTTTAGTGTTAGAATGTTTAGATTCCAGTTACTTATTTACTTTTGTCCGTATTTCAGATAAATCAGGCTTTTGGAGCCATTTGGACACGATTTGGAGCATTGAAGAACAAGTTGGCGCTGGAACAAATTCCTGCGGGCCGCAAGCCCGCGGCTGCGCAGTTTCCTGTTCTGCCGCCTTTGCCTATTTAAAAACGGTTCTTTTGGACGTTTTTGGCATCTTACTTTCATTCTCTTCACCCTAGCCGCCAGAGGAGAGTTGGTTCTTGCTTTTGTTCATCATCTTTCGAGGAGATTTCGCGAGGACTCCTTGGAGAAGTTGAAGATCGAAGCGATTCTAGTTCTTCTTCGGTTCATTTGCATCATGAACTCTTTTATTTCTTTGTTTTCTTTGTTTTCTCTCGCCATGAGCGAGTAGATCTTTAGTTTCTAGGGTTTAGGATGAAACTTGTTGTTATGGCTTGATTGTAAACACGTTTTACTTGAGTTGCTTTTAGTTTGCTTGCGTTTTCATTATATCGTGCTTGTGTCTTTGCTTGTTCGTCCGGTAAACCTACGGACTAGGCCAAACCCGGGGTGGTTATCGTTTGACCAAGAACTGTTATTTGCACTATTTGGATTGATTGCTTGCCGTCCAAGAGAATCCGAAAGGAGAAATTGCGGTTTGACGAGAGTCGAACCGAATCCTCGTATAAAAAGTAAACTAAACGTAGGTTTAGAAATAAATCTATGAATTTCTATTGAATTGGAATTGTTAGAAGTACCAACATATGAGAATTGAGGAACTTGTACCATGACTGGTTTGAATAGGAATTGGTAACTCGAGTTAGAACGCCGAACCAGAAACTTCGCTGCTCTTTGTCAGTTTCCTGCGGACCGCAAGAGACATCCTGCGGCCCGCAAGCACCTGTAGAAAGTGTAAGACAGAGGTTACGACATTGTTTGTGACCCGCAGGAGACATTCTGCGGCCAACAAACAGTGTTGAAATCTCTAATCAACTCCCTACGACCCGCAAGAGACATCCTGCGGGCCGCAAGCAATTGATCTAGACAGCATTTTGATTCCGAAGACCCTAGGAACGTTTGTTTAGCACTTGTTTAACCTCGTTATTTACTGTTAAGAATTGTTACTGCTTAGAAACCAAATATTGACAAACCCCCCCTCTTATTATGAAAAGACCAAAAACATTTCTTTTAGTACTTGGAATTCCATTTAGAGTAAGTTTAGAACTAACTCCGTCCTTGTGGTTCGACCCCGACTGTACTACACGAGATCGTACACTTGCGATCGAGTGTTTGCTTAGGGTATTTAAAAGCCTATACGTTTTGAATGATCAGTTTCAAATGACATAAATTGTATCTGAAGCGCATTAAAGTACTTATCTAATATAAATGCATTAAGATGCCAATAACACTACAAAACTGGCTCTAATGAAAATTGTAATTTGAACGCATTTTCATGGATTTGAGTGTGTTTTCAAAAAATTTTGACCTCGTTTACGCACATGGCACATTATAATGTCAAAACTGGTTTCAAATGACTTAAATTGCATATAAGTGCGTTAAGATCCCAATAACACTCGAAATAACAATAAATTACAATTTGGACGCATTTAAATGTATGCACGTGTGTGTTTTCAATAAATTTTGACCTTATTTGCACGCATTATAATGCCAAGACAGGTTTCAAATGACTTAAAATTGCATATAAGTGCGGTAAGATCCCAATAACACTCGAAATAGCAATAAATTGCAATTCGAACACATTTAATGTATGCGCACATGTGTGTTTTCAATAAATTTTGACATCGTTTACGCACATTATAATACCAAAACAGGTTCCAAATGACTTAAATTGCATTGAAATCGCATTAAAGTACTTATGTAATGAATATAAGCGCGTTAAGATGAAAATAACACATTTGAATGGATCTAAATATGTTTTCAATCAATTATGTTTCCGCACTTTAAATTGCCAAAACTAATTTCAAATTACTTAAATTACATTTGAAACGCACTAAAGTACTTATTTAACTAATAGGAGTGCATTAAGATGCCAATAGGTGCCAAGTAGCAATAAATTGCAATTTGAATGCATTTTAAATGGCTCTTAGTGTGTTTCCAAAAAAATTTAGCCTCGTTTGAGAACATTACAATGTCAAAAACTATTTCAAATGACTTAAATAGCATCTAAAACGCATTAAAGATGCCAATAACACTCTAAATAGCAATAAATTGCAATTTAAAAGCATTTGAATGGTTCTAAATGTGTTTTTTTTAATCAATTTTGACCTTGTTTGCGCACATTATAATTCCATAATTGGTTTCAAACTTAAATTGCATCTAAGGACATTAAAGTACTAATCTAACGATTATAAATGCGTTAAAACACCAATAATACTCCAAATAGTAATAAAATGCAATTTGAACGCATTTAGATGGCTCTTGGTGTGTTAACAAAAAATCCTGACCTCGTTTGCGGACATTATAATGTCAAAACTGGTTTCAAATAACTTAAATAGCATTGAAGCGCATTAAAGTACTTATGTAATGAATACATAAGCGCGGTAAAGATGCCAATAACACTCCAATTAGTGCTAAATTTCAATCATGAATACATAAACGCGTTTTCAATCAATTATGACTATGTTTGCGCACTTTAAATTGCCAAAAAATTGTTTCAAATGACTTAAAATGCATATAAAGGACGTTAAAAGTACTTATCTAACGAATATAAGTGAGTCAAGATCCCAATAACACTCGAAATAACAATAAATTGCAATTTGAACGCATTTGAATGGCTCTTACTGTGTTTTCAATAAATTTTGACCTAGTTTACACACATTGTAATGCCAAAACTCATTTCAAATGACTTAAATAGCATTGAGGCGCATTAAAGTACTTACGTAATGAATATAAGCGCATAAAGATGCAAATAACACTCCAGTTAGTACTAAAATGCAATATAAATGCATTCGAATGGTTCTTAATGTGTTTTCAATCAATTATGACTATGTTTGCGCACTTTAAATTGCCAAAAAAAAATGTTTAAGATTACTTAAATTGCATATAACTGATGTTAAAGTGTGTTAAGATACCAATAACACTCCAAGTAGCAATAAATTGCAATTTCAATGCATTTGAATGGATCTCAGTGTGTTTTCAATAAATTTTGACATAGTTTACTTACACACATTGCAATGCCAAAACTCATTTCAAATGACTTAAATAGCATTGAGACGCATTAAAGTACTTACGTAATAAATATAAGCGCGTAAAGATGCAAATAACACTCCAGTTAGTACTAAAATGCAATATAAGTGCATTCGAATGGTTCTTAATGTGTTTTTAATCAATTATGACTATGTTTGCGCACTTTAAATTGCCAAAAAATTGTTTCAAATGACTTAAAATGCATATAAAAACATTAAAGTACTTATCTAACGAATATAAGTGAGTCAAGATCCCAATAATACTCGAAATAACAATAAATTGCAATTTGAACGCATTTGAATGGCTCTTAGTGTGTTTTCTAATAAATTTTGACCTAGTTTACGCACATTGTAATGCCAAAACTCATTTCAAATGACTTAAATAGCATGAGGCTTAAAGTACTTATGTAATAATGAATATAAGCGCGTAAAGATGCAAATAACACTCAATTAGCACTAAAATGCAATCTAAATGCATTCGAATGGTTCTTAATGTGTTTTCAATCAATTATGGCTATGTTCGCGCACTTTAAATTGCCAAAAAATTGTTTCAGATGACTTAAATTGCATATAAAGGACGTTAAAGTACTTATATAACGAATATAAATGAGTTAAGATCCCAATAATACTCGAGATAGCAATAAATTACAATTTGAACGCATTCGAATGGCTCTTAGTGTGTTTTCAATAAAGTTTGACATAGTTTACGCACATTGTAATGCCAACACTCATTTCAAATGACTTCAATGGCGTTGAGGCGCATTAAAGTACTTATGTAATGAATATAAGCTCGTAAAGATGCAAATAACACTCCAATTAGTGCTAAATTGCAATATAAATGTATTCGAATGGTTCTAAATGTGTTTTGAATCAATTATCACTATGTTTTAAATTGCCAAAAAATTGTTTCAGATTACTTAAATTGCATATAAAGAACGTTAAAGCACATATCTAACTTATATAAGTGCATTAAGATACTTATGATACTCTAAGTAGCAATAAATTGCAAATTGAACGAATTTAAATGGATCTCAGTATTTTCGATAAATTTTGACCTCGATTGCGCACATTGTAATGCCAAAACTCATTTCAAATGACTTAAATTGCATTGAAGCGCATTAAATTATTTATGTAATGAATATAAGTACGTAAAGATGCAAATATCATTCCAGTTAGTACTAAAATGCAATCTAAACGCATTTGAATGAAAGTTAAAATTGAAAAGTGTTGTCCCTAATGGCGCATAGAGGGGGGGGGGGGTGAATACGGTGCCTTAAACAATTTTAGCAATTTTCGTCCAATTAATATTTTTGGCCAAATCCTAAAAGCAATTCATTTCTATGGCCAAATAAGTTTGCAATAAAGTAAATAGAGATGAGTAAGAGAAAATGCTAACAAGGAGAGGAGACACGCGATTTGTTAACGAGGTTCGGCGAAACGGCCTACGTCCCCGGGGTACCGCTACCAACTCGGTGGTGCGCCTTTCCTATTACCCGCAAAGAAAGGAGTACACAACTCGGTGATCCCTTACACAAGAAATGGGTCGTCACCAAGGTTGGAGGAGAGACAACACTCAAGCTCCAAAAAGAAAATAGCTCTCAAACTAACTCTCTTACAAGATCTACAACCTATGATGTAGTTGAGGCTTGAATCACAAAGATTTAGCTATGAAAAGCTCAAGCAACAATGGAGTTTTGTTTCTAGGGTTTGCTCTCTTTTAGCAGCTTTTGAAAGTGGGGAAGTTCTTTTTTTGATTTGGGAGAGAAGGGTATTTTAAAGTGGTCCCGTAACTCCCAGCCCATAGCTCAGATCTGGGTTCCGTTATAACGGAACTGGGACTTGAGCCACTGGAACAAAGTGTACCTTCCATTATAACGCATAACATCCTTGCGTTATAATGGAAGGGTTGGCTTTTCTAACGGTACTTTGGATGTGACATTTGACCGTTTGATCTTTGTAATATGACCGCTGGAATGTTCCGTTATAACGGAATCTGGGGCTGATTTCATTGTTTTGAGCTTTTCAATGCCATCAATAGTGAATGTTTGAACTATGTAACTCTACCTAAATTCACTATTATATTTAAACTAACAAATCAATGATAAGCTAATCCAAATCTTGAGATATTGCCACCTTCTTTAGCTTATCTTGTCTTCCAATACTATTGCTTGCTTGCTTTGAGTTCTTGATAACTTGCTCAAATAATTCTCCTTAAACAAACAACATTCTCAAAAAAATTGTTAGTAACATAATTTGATATTGTTTTGGAAATCGTCAAATAAGAAAGATTATTTGGAACAACAAAAAGTAATAAAGATCATCAAAGGATGGGAGCACAAAAAATTGGGAGAATCATGCTGTAATGGGACCCACATGTTACATAGAAAGAAAAAAGAGAAAGGTGAAAGAAATTTGTAAAAAAATTTGGTTGCAGAAAACATAAAACAAACTAGGGAGCGCAATTGGGAAGAATCATGAATGTGCAGGAATTTTAAAACTTATAATATATTAAAATTCATGAAATTATGAGAATTTTGATATATTATTTGTGAATTTCCGAGTATCAGAGCTTAAGATATGGAATTAACAGCGAAATGGCAGAAAGAAGATCATGCAGTAGTGTGTAAATGGTGTAGTGGGTTGCTGTAACCCGTTTCAGAGTTTAAAACAACACACAATACTAAGAACCATAGAAGGAGTAGCCATAGAAACAGGGGTATGATTTTCTGGATACGAGAACTGTGTAATAGATTTCTGATGACCCATTAGTGCTCAAACGGAATTGCTACATGAATATTATACAGTTCGAACCCGCAACCAATCCTTCCTCCCTGCATGTCGCTGGAAAGAAGAGGAGAGAAATTATAAAATGGTCTATGCACACGTTTTCCATGCAACTGTGCCACTGTCAACTCCTCTTCACAGTATGGTTCACGTGAAACAGGTGCACGAACCAAGAGGAACATAACCAAATGGTGACCCCTTCGCTGGCTCCCCCTCTTCCTTTTATGAAATCCTCAGGCACCTGTTCTTTTGTACACCAAATCACTGCCCAGCCGCCTTTCCTCCTTTCGGTTCTCAATACCAAGTGCACGCAGAGATCAGAATATAAGGGAAAACTGATCCCTTCGCTGATGAGGACTTAACAGAAGATTTGACGGAAAAGAATAGTTCCAATTATACCCTTTTATAGAATCAATGGTTGAGATTCGTTCAAACCATATTTTCGCTTAAATTCATAATTTGAGTCTGATCCATAGCAGCATCGCTCATTTATTTTTAATATGTTCATATTGGGAGCTACTCTGAATTTTTTGAATCCAAATTATACTTTAAACTCTAAGAGTTTATCTAAAGATGGATCCCAACAAATTTAAAATGGGCGACGTCACTGGGCCTGACCAATCAAATGGCAGAGAGGGAAGGGGATGATTATTGGGAGTGCGGAGACAATGCCTAAAAATAGTTAATATTGGCTTCGATTTGGGGATAGCGCAAAATTGGAAGGGTTTGAGGCTTCTATTGAAGCCCGATTTTTATCCTTAATTCACAATAATTGGTTTTAGGAATAGTTTAAAGATGCTCTTTGAGATGTTCACAATTACTGCCCCAAACCCAAAATTGCTTTGGGAAGAAATGGCCTGAATATAGAGCCCAATGTTCTCCATAGTTCCTGTAGCAAATCACTGTGTAAGTGTGTATATATCTGATGTTTGTAAACACTGCAATATTCAACCAAGCCCGTAATATGATATGTACTGAATTTACCCAAATTTGATCTTTTGTTTGAAGGCTGTAATTACAGCCCATTTATGGAAATATAAATTAAATAAGAGAAGCATCTAATGTCCATAGAATGGCTGTCCATAGATATACAAATTTTGTAACGGTTAGACTAAATTTGTAACTTATATAAAGCAAAAGAGTGATGAAATTGTGGTGGCTCTTATTTGAGTTTTATGTAATGCTGCCTGTACTAAGTTATACTGGCAGCAGCTCCCAGTTTATATATGACTATTAAAGAGCCCACGCCTTACTTTGGGTTGAGATTATTATATCTTACTAGGGTTGTAACCCGGGCTTCGCTCCGGAGATAATAATAAATATTTGAAAGCAGCAATAAAATTAAATGAAAATATCTTAACTATTAACCAATATATAAGAGCACGGATCAAATGTACAAAAAAATAATTCTTTAAAATTTTTGTTAAAAAAAAAAAACTGATGCAACTTAGTTTTTATCTTGTCCAAGATAATCTATTTATATATAAGACGAAATATCTTTCCGCAAAGAGAACCTCATGAACCTAAAAAAATGAATAAACCTGCATATGAGAGAGAAAATCAGAGAAGTGGAATCAAAATTAAGATAACGCCGAATTATGGGTTGAACAAATAACAAAGTAATACAAAATGCATATGGATATGGATATGGACACAAAATTCAGAACCATTATTAACAAATTAATGGAAAGTTTATATTTATCCTTATCAACAAAGACAAATGATTTTCGTTTTGTTATCATCTTCAATTAAATTATTTTATTACATACTATCAAGTTGACCACTTAATATGTATACGCTTAAATAAAAAAATTCGAAAAGGTACTGCTTTTACGAAATGATTGTAATTGTAAAAAGGAAGATGCTGAACTTAGAAATACTAAAATTAAAATAGTATAAAATCACAATATAACATATGTGATTGCCTGCGTGATTATGCCTAAAATAATATAAAATAATTTTAACAATAAAAGCTGCGGATATTATGTACATACCTGATTGGGATTTAGGAATGAGCTTGATAGCACAAAACATGTTGCGATAGAAATAGTGACAGACACAGAGATAAATGAGGTGCAATATAAATATTTAACGTAAAGAATGTCCTTCCATATTCAAAATGAAGCAGCAGCTGTTGAGAGAAATGGAAAGACTGAAACGGACGATGATAAATGCCTCTATTAATTATGACGTGGTTTACATCCAGAGTAAAAAAATTACGAAAAATTAATTAGATAATATGATTAAAAGTTTTCTGACGTGGCATAGCTAGAAAGAGAGGAAACCCACCACTCTTTCTGGAGTATGAATAATAAAGGGTCGAAAACTTATTCTTGTGAGAAAACTTATATGGGCTTTAAATTTTAATGGGCTGGGACAATAATGTACATCAACGGCTGAGTTTTCTTCTTTGAAAAAAATAGAGCTTTCATGTTAAAAAAATCCAATCTCCTTTTATTAGGAGTAAGATGAATCTCGAAGACCCAAATTCTTCGAAATCTTCATCTGGTTGGATCCTATTAACTTCTGGACTGTGGTAACACTAAATATGGAGCTAAGAAAGTAGCAGCTTCGAAGAATTGAAATTGTCAAAACGATGCGGCTGCGACATGAGAATGGAGTGCACTTTGATGTTGGTTTAGTTTTGAGCTATTCTTCAATGAGGACCAAAATTTTCTACCGTCTGATTTTTCTAATCGTGTGGTGTCAATTTGAAGTTGAGCCGGTTGCTGGGGAGACAACCGGTAACCCAAAAGCATTAGCCGGTTATCAAATATTTTAAAAAAGGTTAATTTCGTCATTAATAAAAATGTTAGAGACATTGTATTGCCACCCGTCCAGTCTCTACTCCCTAGTGACAGAACAATCAAAAAGGAATCATCCACCGTCCACTGTTTGCATTTATGCTTTTACATTTTCCCCAGATAGGACGCCGGGTGGTACGGCCTCAATCCTGCTGAATGCATGCAAAGGCCACTCCATCCCCAAATTTAATTGACACGATGTAACACGATATAACATATGTGCAAAACTATCTATATTATAAAATGATTTTTATATCTGAGGGATATTCACTTACACAAAAAAAAACTTTTTGACACAGTAATTATACAAAATCTAATAAGTTCATGAAAACATTAAAATAGAAAACTTTACAAACATATTCACTTACTTATAGATTAAGTTTTATATCAAAATTCATTCAATTTGAGTATCACTTGATATCCTATCAAGAGTCATAAATTTTGTATGATAATTATAACGTTCTAAGTTTAATAATATGGACAATCAAATAACCCTCAAACTGAATGAAATTTGAAATACAATCAATCTATATACGAAGAGGAGGGATCCATTGACAATGCTTATCTTGACAATTTTAACAATAATACTTTTCAAAATTTTGTAAAAATTCATAAAAAATCTTAAAAATAAAAAAAAGAATTATAGATGCATTACCTAAATTATAGATTAATAGTATTTCAAATTTCAATCAATTCGAACATCGTTTGATGCCTTATCAAAATTTTGTATACTTTTTAATGATTGTAATTTAACGGGTCTTTAAAGCTCTATCAAATATCGCTGAAATTATATGTAATAAAAAACATAATTAATCTATAAATTAAGCAGTACTTTCATGAAATTTTTTCTTATTTTTAAGATTTTTAATAAATTTTTATTAATTTTTGAAAAGTACCATTGTCAGTATTGTCAAGATAACCATTGTCAATAGATCCCTCCTCATAAATAAATATGTTATTAAAAGAAATTTAAATTTTAGGATTTTATATTAATATATTAGGCTTAGTATAATTTCGGTGTCAAAAGTTTTTGGGTTTAATAAGTGCATCCCTCATCAATATATATAACTTAACTGTATCTCAATCCATATTCATTGAAGAGGAGGGATCCATTGACAATAGTTATTTTGACAATATTGACAATATTATCTTTCAAAAATTTATAAAAACATTTAAAAATTGAAAATAGTATACGAAAGTATTACTTAATTTATAGATTGATTATGTTTCCGACTATATTCAATTTAAGCGATATTTCATAGCTCTTTAAAGATCTGTTAAATTACAACAGTTAAAAAATATACAAACTTTTGATATGGCATCAAACGATGTTCAAATTGATTGAAATTTGAAACACTATCAATCTATAAGTTAACTAATGCATCTGATCGCACCCAAAAATACATACTTTTACCTAGGAAAATACCTACATAATTGATCCAAATCATTAGCATTTGTACCCGGTTACATGCATTATCTTGTATTTTCTAGTTACTGCTTTGTTTTTTATTGTTTTAGATCCAATGGGGCAAGATGAGAAGATTTTGGAGCATCTGGAACACATCGGACCTGAAGCCAAGCCTTACGGACTGTAAGGTCTACCCTTACGGTCCGTAAGTGTTGCAGCCGAGATCAAGGCAATTAAGGCAGGATCATTTGTTTTAATGGCCAATTAATAGGGCGATTAGAGGTGTTTAAGAGGGGATTTTGGGCAGCAGAACAGATCTATCTTGGAACACTTTGGGCATTTTGAAAAGAGTCTCCTTGTGGGGCAAGCCGAGAGGAAGAGGAGAGGCCGATGGGCATCGACGTCGACGATCCGGCGAGCCGACGAGCAAGGACGCGCACATGCACTTCTGGAGCCGAATGTCACTTTGTTTTATCTCTTTACTTACTCTTTTGTGATTGATTCGCGTCTCTGTATTTGTATGATGACTTGTTATGTTTGTTGTGCTTGCTTACTTGTTGTTGTTGCGGCCATGTCTGGCTAGACTCCCAGTTTCTAGGATTAGGATGATGTCTTAAACTTGGTATTTGGTATCTATGTGATTTCTTGATTATCTTTTATTTTAGTTCTCTGTGTACTGTGTATGAATTGAAAACTGCATTCTATGCTTGGGTTGTGTGCTCGAACAGGTAACCAGTAGGTATCGGTCGGTACCCTAGGTTTTAAGCCTCAGTACGCATGTGACCGGGCCTAGTTTGTATTCAGAGTGGGTTAGAGATCCGAGAGGGCAACCAGACAAAATGCGAGAGCTGAGTCTTACGCTACCCGAGAGGGAGGTCCACTTTGGAGCACCGATACCGAGACATAGGTTAGGTTTACAGGCGAGAGTCGGAATCTATACCTTTGGTGGTTTGAACTGTGTTAGGAATTAGGCCAACAAGCGAGAGCTGAGGTTTGGTGCCTGATATTGTTTGAAACAAGAACTAAACGTGTTAATACCAAGAACGCATAAATACCAGTTCACTTGTGTTGCGCACCAGTCGTATGCGAGAGTGACGATCGGTACACTTTGATCTGACAGACGCGAGAGCGTGGTTCAGTAGTCGTGTGGATTGTATGTGACAGGTACAGTTAGCGCGGTTTTAGCCTTTTATCAATTGTTTGTTTATTTAGGAAAACTATAACAACCCCCAAATTTTTATTTTAATATTTTTATAAATTTTTACAAATTTTTAAAAATAACTATTGTCAAGATTGTCAATATACACATTGTTAATGGATCCTCCTCTTCATTGAATTATATATTTTGTATTCATATCCGCTTAAGGATAATTCGATTTTAAATTGACAACAGTTTAATATCCCAATTCATACTTATATAAGTGCATAATTTTTACGTATATAATTTCAATTTAATATTCACACATTCTCTACAAAATATATGCTAACTACGTAGAGTGTTGATACACCGCATTTATATCTGCATTTTTATCAGACTTGTACCTTTATTTTGACCAAAAATTCCTAAGTTCATGTGCATTTAGGTAGTAGAATGTCTAGAATCAGGTTACTCTTTGCTTTGGTCCAATATTCAAATAAAAGGAGCTTTTAGAGCTATTTGAACAAAATTTGGAACATAGAGTAAAAATAGGCGCTAGAGCACAAGCCTTGAGGGCCGCGAGCCTTAAAATTGTATATACATTTTCGGTAAGAGCAGAGCAGTTGTGCAATTAATACTTGACATCTTCGGGCAATAGTGGAAAAGGAGAAAAGGAAATAATAACAACTGGAGAGCATTTGGAAAATGAAGTTATTGTGCAGAGTAAGGACGAGATGTTAACCGGTAAATATATATACTTACTCTTTTGTCCTTCTTATATTTGGGAATTCTTGTCCTCATGGAAGAAGAGCTCAATTAATTAATCTTGAATGGATTTTCTTTTTGTCTAAAGACGTTGCATAGGCGTTGATAATTGTAAATAAGGAGGGTTTCAATGTCTCAATTTTTTGTGCCTTCATTTTTTAAATTTTAAATAACTCAAAATTTAAAACTCATTTTTCAAAAGAAAATCGTTAGATTTAATCAATATGATATTCTATATATGCACATAACAATTTTTTTCACTTTTTTGTTTTATTTTATATAAATCAATGATTTATAAAAATCAATGTCTAAAAATTGCTCAAATTAGTACATTATAAAAATCAACCTGAGGGTCTCCTCTCTCTTATCTCGCCTCTTTACGGAACCCTAGACGACAGACAAGAACATCCAACCATCGTTGCTTCACTGTACAAGGTGCGATCTCTTTCTCTCCTCGTGCTTTTATTTTAAGGCTAGTGATCTAAGACATTCTTAAAAGAAGAAATTAATTAAGCAAACTTTAAAACGACACCACACTTATTAGGCTGCCATACTCAATTATATTTGATCGGTTAAGAAAATCAGTTGCATAAATCGAATTTGACTACCTTAATTAGCTGCCCCGATTCGATCCACCGATTTGGCATGGCACATGAAAGCATCACCACACTTATCAGAAATCTGTGTAAACCGTACATAATTTCTTTTCCTAGGATATGAGCTGCCACCAAAATCTGATTATTTGAATGTTACTAATATTGTCATTTATCAGGATAAGGCAATATTAATTTGATTAACAATAGAACATAAATTGCAACATAAGTTAATAGCCTAATTGTAGTTTATACAAGTACATAACAGCAATTAATAGTCTAATTACAATAAAACATAAATTGCAGCATAAAATTTACAAGAGAATCAACAACAATGTTTTTGTCATAATGTTTTTTTCAAATATAAGTATTGCTGTTGCATTGGCTTGACATGATCCCCTGATCTCAAGCAGCCAAGAATTATCCATTTGTAGAACAAGTTCATGCCATTAACAGATTAACTTCAAATGACCAATGAAAGCCTCATTCCGAACTCATGCCAGTAACTTAACATGATCAAATTAAAGCCTAGCATGAGATATGAAAACGAGTAACATTAAGTGGCAAATTAAAGCTCTAATTTGGTCAATTAATCAATTAATTAATTAATTAATTTTGGGTTAAGGTAAAGGGTACTCTCAAAAGAATATGAGATATGAAACTGAGCTGAAGCTGATACAATTAAGACACGGGCAAAGCTATAACATGTAGCATTAAATTTGAATGAGCTTTTGCGGAATAAAAAATGTGATTTACAATTTGCCAGTTTCTGGCTCAATAGTTATACTAAGCAAATTTTGGTACTGGTATGGTACAAAGGAGACTCGGAGAGACAAAATTACTATGTCCAATAACTGAAAAGGAAAATCTTTAGGAACTAGTAGGTGAGAAAAAGATCGCACCTATACAATGGAGCAGGTGAGAAGCTATAGTTGGATTCCTCCTCTGTCTAGGGTTTTATATATAGATTAGTTGAGAGTAAGAAGACGGTCAGGTGCGCAAGGTAGACGGCAGGAGAGGCGCGGGTGAATGAAGCAACGATCGAATTGAAGCGGAGCTGATGCTCGAAAGTCGAAAGGAAGAAGAGGACACCGGGAGGACTGGAGGAGCTCTCCAGCGCTCTTTTCATTCCCTGGGAGAAGTAGGAAGAGGAGATTGAGAAGGGGAGGAGAAAGGACACATTAAATCTGATCCCTTAGACTAATTTGTTGATGAGAAGTCCAGATTTAGTGCAAGATGGGTTATTTTTGAGGTCGTCATCCGATCCCTCCTCATCTATTAATATATATATACATATAGGAGAATAAAATGTAACAAGACAATTATAACAAAAGAAAAGAAATACATGCACATATATAAAAAAAACATTGCATTGTACAGGAATATATATATATATATATAGTACCTTAAAGGGTTTAATTATTAGCACATCACTGGAAAATAATGGAAAAGAAAAAAAATCAAACCCGCATGTTGATATGGTGATACCGCAGAAAATTTGCAGTACAACAACGAATGCTGATTGTCTAAATGGCAAAATAATAGAAAAAGCATCCATACATAGGAAATTTCGAAAACAAACAATTATTATATATTAATACAAAGTGAAGATTGCAATGCCATATAATTGAAGCGAATTAATCGGAGTCCGAGTTCTCTAGAAAACCAGGAATAGTAATGGAGGGCACATGTTTGCATAGGCTGCGGATTTGTTTTGCCTTTGAGGGGCCTGACTCGTCCTTTACATCGGATGACCAATATAACTTCTTAAGAGTGGCGAGGTGTTGCAGCCCGTGAGATACCTGGATCTTTGGGCAATTAACGTGTAGATCCTTGAGCATTGGCATGGCACCCTCTTCTATCTCCCATCTCTCCAGCTCTATTAACTCCCAGATGATCAACTCTTGTAAATATGGAAAGCCTCCAGTCGAACACTTCATAGTTTGATATGAAGTTGCCTTAATCAATGTGAGTGACCTGAGTCCTTGCAGTTTCTCTAAAGCTGACATAGGGTCTTGCTGTAAATCAGAACCATACAATTGAAGACACATGAGGTGGGTGGCGAACATTGTGACATCCAAGCCATTGCAGGCGAGGGAGAGCCTGCCCGTATAAACCAACAATGATAAATGCTGATAGAACACAAACTTTTTCATATCAACAACTTCTTCTGGTATATCTCGTCCCTCGATATTGAGGCTGACAAGTTTTCTCAGTGTATGGAGGAAGGCTACAATCAATCCCCATGGAAATCCTTCTGTTATTGTGATTACTAAATTTCTCAAATTGGGTAGACTTGGTAAATTTGTGTAATCCCATGATCCATGGCTTTTAACATTCCAAAGGGTTTGTAAATTTGGCATTTCGGTACCTGGTGGTGGTCCCGAAATATTGCTCGAAGAAGATAGATGTACATGCCTCAAAGTTTTGATGTGCCATATACAATCTGGTATATCTAATTCACTCCCACCCATATATTCAAGATCCAATGTTTGCAGAAATTTCACAGTGCTTATAAATATATCAAAAGACTTTTGATTCCACTTGATTGAATTAATATACCTTAATTGGGGCAATTCCTCAATCCACCTTAATTGGGACAATTGCTCATTCGCCATCACATATGCACTGCCATAAGGGTGCTGAGTCATCTTATTCAACACCTTAAGAAGTCTAGGCCCAGAGCAATTTGGCAATATTGTACGGTAGTACAATAGAGTGCGGAGATTAGGACTCGCATATTTCATCAATTCAGTGCAATCAACATAGTGGACTGCGATACGGCGTGCTCGGCCACAGCTCTGCACCTCTTCAAGAGTTGAACACACCGTTAGAAAGTTGTCCTCCTTTGCTTTTTCAATAGCAAGATCACGAAACAGATCATGTATCCGACATGATGTAATAGAATCATCATGTAGCAATGATCTCAAAGATACTTGAACCATACTCCTGTTAATAAATTGGAAAATTAATTTCAATTTAATACATGATAAATCAGTTTCTAATTTTAATTAATGTCTATGATTTTATATATTTAGTATGTTAAGATATATATAGTAAATACATTTTATTGAAAATTATTTTTGGTTGGAAGTATAAACTTGTGTGTGAAGATCTTAGTATCTTACTCAACAATTCAGATTGACTATTTTAAAAAAAAGATTAGGATTCTTTTTCATACCATGTATACCAATGTAGCGCTATATTAGTGTAGTTGCTTAAGTTGATCAAGAAAACAAACAACTTTAAGTGTTAAATTAGGAAAAATATTACCTTTCTACGAGATCTTCCAAAAAACTTTTAGCCGTATCTTCCAATGTTCTATTCTCTTCTTTGGGTATGAATCCCTCCGCAACCCACATTTGACGCAATGATCGGGCATCAATTTCAAAATCTTCTGGGAATGCAGCAAAGTACATAAAACATGACTTCAATGCTAATGGCAAATCATCGTAACTAGTGCTAATAATCTCCATGCAACGTTTTTGTTCATCGGAATGCCAATTCATTGTTTCCAATACGTTTCTCCAAGCATAATGTGTACGTTGCTTTTTGGCTAGAAGACTGCCTAAAACCACCAAAGCAAGAGGTAAACCACCACATTTTTTGACAAATTGTTTTGCAAGATCAAGTAGCTGACCATAATCGGAACATTCATTTTGGATCTCTCGATTAGGAATAGCTTTGTTGAGGAAAAGCTCTAGACTTGATTCCTTGCTTAAGAAATTCAATTTGTATGGTTCACTTGCCGGGTCAGCCTCCTTGGCAACTTCATGGATTCTAGTTGTCATAAGAATCCTGCTCCCATTGTTTTTGTTTGGAAGGGCTTTTTCAATAGACATCCATAGATTTGCACTCCATACATCATCAAAAACTATAAGGTACCTTTCGCCTTCAAGCGATTGAAAAAGATTTGTGAGAAAATATTCTTCATCTTCTTGTTTCTCCCTCTCATCGATTGCCCGTATTTTTCCCCTGATTTTTTTCACAAAATTGATCAACTCAAACTTTTGAGATACAGTAGCCCATATTCGAATGTCGAATGCCCTCTTGACTTCAATACTGTAGAAACAGAAAAACAGAGTTAGAAAATTTAGCATGAGACAAACGTCGTTCGAAATTATTAGTTATTGTATCAAATCCATTAAAGTATCTCTTTCATAAAGAAAAGCAGCAGAAAATGTTGGTTTCTTGTGCCTCGCCACTCTTTACTGAGAGCCGTACGATTAAATGTTCTATGATTATTGAGAGCCTCAGTTGCAGCCTTGCTGTTATCTAGGTTTCCTACCTCTTCTTCACACTTCTTCTGTACTTTTTTTTTTTTTTTTTTTTCTCTTTTTAGATTATTTAATTTTACAGATTAATTTTTATTGCACAATACCATCTCTGGTACCATTTAAGCATCAGACTTCAAAATCCAAAAATTGTGCAGTGTAAGGCAACTAAAGATTTCTCATTAAATTTATGTACTTCTGAGTATGGTGATAAAGATGTACTGTTGAGTGTTCAGGGAAAACAGAATTACAATATGTTATTTAATTAAAAAAAGGTAAAGCCACTTCATTCTAATCTTTTGTACATTTCAAGGCAATGGATCCGCATTCTTCTCCTATGTGCAGAGTTTGTGAATATCTTTCAAAGTATCGATTTAGGTACATGTACCGGTACCAGTGTGCACCAATTTTATGATTTCAATTTGAACATGGTAGCTAGGACCGGTAACAATCCAATTCAATATTTACTCTTACGCTCTAACGCGCGGCATAAAAAAAATTACCAACTTATATAAGTTGTGCCCAGTACTAGAACTGATAGTAATCATGAGAATGTATTATAGAGGCACCGATTAACCATAAATACTTATTGTTTGATATCAAATTGTTATATTAATGCCTTGAATACTAACCTATAAATACTAACCAGTAATTAAACAGTAAACATGTATAGTTAATAGCTAGCAAGGAGACCAGTCCACCAATTATTCCGGACACTATTAATTTTACTTTAAACACTATATATTAAGTTGAATAACAGAAACTATTAATTAAATCACTGTTGGATTGCATAAACATAACTTAAAAGTTACTAAGAGATGTCTGATGAGTGACAGCGAGAAGGGAGTTTAATGTAATATTGTGCCGTACCTGTTGTACACTTTTTTGGCGAGAGTGGTTTTGCCGAGCCCTCCTTGCCCCACAATGGAGACAACAGAGCGCCTTAGAGTATTTTCGTCAAGCAACTCCTTAACGATGTTGTCTTTGTCGGTATCAAGTCCGATGACATCTAAATCTTCAATGTCAGGCAAAATAGGCGGCCTAACGGGCAACCTCTTTCCTTCACTTCCCTCTCCCAGGCTGTTGATCCCGAATCTTACTTTCCTTTCTTTTATCTCCTCAATCCTTGCCAAAATCTGATTTATCTCATCTCCAAGCTTATGAATGACCGGAAGCTTTTTTGTTTTCCCAAAAAACCTCTTCACGGCCTCCCTCTTGCCAGATTTGGGCTTTTCCTGAGAAACCTCACAGAGAAAGGTGTCTATAACATCTTCTATCCAGCAACCAACCTCTCTAACATCCCGCACCCATTGCTTTTGTATCTCGTCTACAATTTGCTTTCTATCAGCATCCTTGAGGAAAGCCTGAATCCAAACGAGTTCACGCTTGACCTTTTCGACTTGATCCCCTACGCCCCAAAGGTGCAGGATCTCCTTCACTGCGGCAGATGTGATCTTCTCTAGAACAAAAGTTATTATAGTCTCGGCCATCGATCTCACTTACTCTCTGGGTTTTTGGTTCTTGAACTCAAATTTCTGTGGACATTAGCTCGATTAGGCTGTGAAGGAAGTGAGAACAAGGTTAGTTCCAGAGGAACGGTGTGAAGTCAATGGTGTTTTCGGTGGTGGATGAATTAATGTTGAGAAATATCTCCTATATCATAGGAGTCTATGTGGTATATGACTTGAGAAGTTGAAGAACCCCACATTAAAAAAGTGGCCGAGGGAAGCATGGACAATTAAATAATGTTATCCTTTATTTATTCTAATGTCACTGCGATCGATATGTATTATTTCTATACATAATATAATTATAATATACAGCGAGTCTAGCTGACCGACATGCATCTTAATTGCATGCATGTGCATGCTGTAGCGATTCATGTGAATTAGCCATTAGACCAGGGCGGTAAACGAATCGAATCGAATCGAACTTCAACCGAATCGAGCTAAAATCGAATCGAGCTAAAATCGAACCGAGCTAAACCGAATTGAACTAGCTCGAACTCGAATCGAGCTCCGAGCTCCATACGAGCTCAATTATTATAATTTTATAATTATTTTTCGTATTCCCATAAATAATTAGAGCTAAAATAAGTATATTATTTTGTCTTTCTTTGACAATATAAACAAATTATCTCTATTTTTACTAATTTTATAATAAATTATGATTAAAAAATATATATTTTATTAATTTAACAATAAAATAAGTATACTTTGTTAATTAAATAATAAAATAAGTATATTATTATAACAATTTTGACAAAATATTTCAAAAAATGTGCAAATTATTGTATATCGAGTTATTAGGAATCGAATCCGAATCGAATCAAGAAAAAATCGAGCCGAGCTAAGACCGAATCGAGCTGACAAAAAATCGAATCGAGCTTAGACCGAATCGAGCTCAGACCGAATCGAACTCGAGCGAATTACGAGCTACGAAATTTTTTGCCAGCCCTACATTAGACCCATGCAATGTCGCTTGGATCCTAGAATTCAATACTTTCGAGTCCGCGCATTAATTATCACATTATAAGTTCTGTTTTTAAAAAAGGATATATCATGTATGGCTTCAAGCTGCTGGAGTAATTTCCGGGATGTGGGCTTCATTAACTATACACTGAGAAATTGGAGGTAAGAAGGAAGTGGCTTCCAAAAATCCAAATTATCAACATTTGATGGGTACAATTGGATCCTAGTCTGCGATCGATCGTACTACTGAAATTGTCGGTTTATGTTAATTAATTTTGAATAGATTTTAGTTTGAGAAACATCTTGCATCTTGCGTTATTCATTGAAAAACCGTCCATACGTTTATAGACGTACAAAGAATGTAACAGATAAATTCTGATATGTAACAGACATATTCCGAAATGTAACCTATTGACGCTAGATATTATATTTTTATTTTCATCCAAACTAAAACATGTTTTCCTCAAGAACCAACCTTTGGTCTAGTGGCTAAGGGCAATGCTATCCGTATGGGAGGTCGCGGGTTCAATACCTGGATGGGGAGAGTTTTTTATAAATATTTAAATTTGAGTATTGGTTCACTTGTATTAAACGAGACAAGCATCATTGTTGTAGCTTGTAATTTTTACACAAAAGCTATCAATAAAATCAAGGTGGGAGGTAGCTTTCTGGGAGTTTTGTATCACCTTTGTTTTTGCTATACGAACGTTCGATTTTGTAACATATACATCCAATTTTGTAACCTATGGACACTATGGACAGATATTGTATGGACGGTAGGTATTACTCTTACAATATGATGCTTCAAGCCTTCAACGTTCAATGCCTGAAAAGTCATTGGGGGAAATTAAAAGATTCATGCCGGGTTCAGAACTTCAGATTGAATTGAAAACATAAAAGCCGTGTGAATGGTTTAAAACTTTGAGGTTAGCTGTGTAATTTGGTCAATGAAATCAGTGCATGATAACACATTTAATTATTAAACGAAATAGTCGTCACAACATTATCTCAAATATTTGAATGACTGTAGTCAATAATTGTAGTATTTAGATCATACATATAATATAGGATAATAGATTAATCCGTTTTATAAACGGACTAAACTCGAGTATATCTCTGGGGTCAATCATTTGGAGGTGAATTAAAGACCCATTCTGAAAATATAATTAAGTTTGTATTGGATTATCTGGACATAAGACGGAGTTTAATAATCTGCCTTTGAATCCCATCCCAGTTTACAAATTACAATATTCTGAATATTCAGAAAATACTCCTCAATAATTGGGGCTTTTAATTTAAACCGAAAGACCCCATCATCTTAACAACTATACCAACACCAAACATTGGTGATTGAGGAACGTTCAGTCGAGCAGTGAATATAAAAAGAATAAGTAACAAAGGATCCAAAACACAAAATTTAAAAATTAAAATACAAACAATTATTAAAACAAAATTAAAAGATCCAATGCTAAAACTAATTAATCAGTGTCCGAGTAGTAAGTTTCAGCATAGAAAATGCCTTCGCTAGGCATGGTACTGGAGGGCACATGTTTGCATAGGCTGCGGATTTGTTCTGCCTTTGAGCTTGAGGAGCCTGACTCATTTGAATAAAGCTGCCAAGTCAAGTTAGTAAGAGAGGTGAGGTGTTGCATCCCGCGAGGCACCTGGAGCTTTGGGCACTTTTGAATGTCAAGCACCTTGAGCATTGGCATGGCACCTTCTTCTATCGCACATTCCTCCAGCTCAGATAAATCCTCAATCGTCAACACTTGTAAACATGGAAAGCCTCTAGCCAAACACCTCATTATTTTATTTGAATATGCCTTGATCAATGTGAGCGATTTGAGCCCCGACAGTTTTTGTATAGCCGGCATATGTTCCCACCGTAAATTAGAATTATCCAATTGAAGAAAAGTGAGGTGAGTGGGGAACATTGTGAAATCCAAACCATTGCAGGCCAGGGAGAGGCTACCCTCATATGTTAACGATGTTAAATGCTGATAAAATGGAAACCCTTTCATATCGATGACTTCTGTCGGGATATCTCGTCCTCTGATGTGGAGGCGAACAAGTTTTCTCAGTGCATGGAGAAAGGCAACAACCAACCCCCATGAAGATCCAACAGTTATTTCCATAACTAACTCACGCAAATTGGGTAGATTTGGTAAATTTGTGTAATCCCATGACTCATGGCTTTTGACGTACAAGAGGGTTTGTAGATTAGGTAGGTCAGTACCTGGTGGTAGTCTTGTAAAAAAGCTCTTAAAAGGTAGTTGCACATGCCTCAAAGTTTTGGTGTACCACATACAATTTGGAGGGTATAAGTACTCCATATTAGACCAAAGAAGATCCAATGTTTGCAGAAATTTCGTGGTACCTATAATTTTATCTAAAGACATTTGGTTGCAGCTGACCCAATGAAGATACCGTAATAGGAACAATTCCTCAATCCAATCCATATCTGGGTGATAACTCTGTTCATTCATACTCAACACCTTAAGAAGCCTATACCTGGAAAAATTTTGCAAGTTTGTATGCACGCCTATATCGAAGCATAAGAGAGTGCGGAGATTTGGACTTGCCTATTTCATCAATTCGTTGCAATCAACACTGTGCACTGCTATATGACGTGCTCGGTCACAGCTCTGCACCCCTTCAAGAGTTGAACACTGTCAGAAAGTTGTCCTCCTTTGCTTTTTGAATGGCGACATCATGTAACAGATCATGTATCCAACAACGTTCGATTGAATCATTATCCAATGATGATCTGCTAGATACTTGAACCATGCTCCTGTGATATGTTGAAATAATTTATTTCAATTTATAACAGGAATGTCTGCAATCAGATAATAAATAGACTAACACATGATAATTTGGGATCATATGTCAAAATATATATGCGGTACAGTATATAATAATTTCTTAACATATTACAAAAGTCGTAAATGACGTAGTAGTTAAAGTGGTAGATTAGTAGTTAACTAAGATGACTTTAGAAAGGTCATAGATTCAAACATCCATGAGCACCAAATGAAATTTGCGTCCCCAACTTTCAAAATCAAATTACAATAACTAATTTAATTTCCATAAGTAAGATGCAGATATTGTAACACCGACTATATATTCTCTACGCATTACATAATAAATACATTCTAGGAAAAAATAATTTTGTTTCGAAGTAAATAAAATTGTGTATGAAAATCTTGTTGAGGAGTTCAAATTAATTATTAAAAATTTTACAAATAAAGATTTGGATTCTTAGTTGTCCATACTATGTATACTACTATAGCCCTACAAAATTTGTACTTATGTTGATCGAGAAAACAATCTTTTTTTAATGAAGTATTAGATTACAAAATATTACCTTTGTACGAGATCTTCTAAAAAACTTTCAGCCGTATCCTCCAATGTTCTATTCTCTTCTTTGGGTATGAATCCCTCTGCAACCCACATCCGACGTAATGACACGGCATCAATATCGTAATCTTCAGGAAATGCAGCAAAGTACATAAAACATGACTTCAATGCAAATGGCAGATCATCATAGCTGGTGCTAATAATCTCCATGCAACGTTTTGTTCATTAGCATGCCAATTCATTGTTTCCAGCACCTTGCTCCAGGCCGAATGTGTATGTTGCTTTTTGGCTAGAAGACCGCCTAGAACCACCAATGCAAGAGGTAAACAACCACATTTTTTGACAAATTGTTTTGCAAGATCAAGAAGTTGACCATTGAAACTTTCATTTTGGATTTCTCGATTAGGAATAGCTTTTTTGAGTAAAAGGTCTAGACTTGATTTATCGGATAACAAACTCAATTTGTATGCTTCACTTGTTGGGTCAGCCTCCTTGGAAACTTCATTGATTCTAGTTGTCATAAGAATCTTGCTCCCGTTTCTTTCATTTGGAAGGCCTTTTTCAATAGCCATCCATAGATCTGTACTCCATACATCATCAAAAACCAGAAGGTATTTTTTGCCTTTAAGAGATCGAAAAATATCTGTGAGAAAATATTCTTCATCATTTCCTAGCTCACTCTGGTCAATTTGCTGCAGTTTTTCTCTGATTTTTCTCAAAACATTGATCAACTTAAATTCTTGAGATATAGCAACCCATATTCTAATGTCAAAAGCACCCCTGACCTCGTTACTGTAGGAACAAAAAAACAAAGTTGGAAAAACTAAGTATCAGATAAATATATATCGATCTTTCAAGATTTTATTATTTATTTGCAACAAATCTAAACTGCTACTAGTATACTTTATCAAAATTCATTAAATTATAAAACATTAATACTCAATATATCACTTGCTCTGTATTCTATTCTCGCGGGCCAGTATGATCCATCATTACTTGCTGGATTAATTGGAGGTAAAATGATTATAAGTTACGACTATGTGAGTCAATTGAGGAATTTAAATAAGAAATTATAAATTCGGTTGGACGATATGATAATAATTCTTGTTCATTTTTCGTATATATCTTGCGCTCTTTAAGAATTTTGATATGTCGTTATACAATTTTGAGGGCATGGTTGTGCCATACGTATGTTAGATGCATGATCTTCTCACAATAATAATTATTTTTGCATAGTTAAAAAAATGAAAATAAAAAATTATTTTTGCATAGATAAAGATTTTCATTTATTACGCATAAGTAATAAAACTAGATGTTGGCTTATTATTTAAGGAGTATCTTGACATAATTACAGAGTTGTTTTAAGAAAATAATGGCGGGTCTAATAGGCAACTCCTTATATATATATACTCCTTAGAGCATATCCAAGAGACTCCCTAAAAATGGATTCCAATATATCTATATTGGGTGTCATCCTAAATTTTTTGAGAGCAAATTTCACCTCAATCTCCAACAGATTCCCAAAATATGGATCCCAATACATTTAAACTGGGCCAAAATATGGATCCCAATACATTTGAACGGTCCGGATTTGGCTCTGGTTTTGGGAAGTTGGATTGGGAGTGCCCAAAAAGGCCACCAAAATAGGGAGATTTGGCTCTGGTTTTGGGAGTGCTAAAAATAGGGATAACCTTTTAGGTATCTCTTGGAGACGGTTTTCTCTCCTTAATTCCCAATTTTTGGTTTTAGGAGTGTTTTAGGGAGTCTATTGGAGATGCTCTTATATAGCCAAATTCATAAGACTTAAAATAACATCGTTAGGATTTCAAAAAAAAAAAAAAAAAAAAAAAAAAAAAAAATAGATGTAATTATGTCATACCTATTGTATATTTTTTTGGCGAGAGTGGTTTTGCCGAGTCCTCCTTGCCCGACAATGGAGACAACAGAGTGTCTCGGAGTATCTTTGTCAAGCAACTCCTTAACGATGTTGTCTTTGTCAACATCAAGCCCGATGACATCTAGATCTTCAATGTCAGGTAAAACTGGCGGTCTAATAGGCAACTTCTTTCCTCCACTTCCGTCTCCCAGGCTATTAATCCCATACCTCACTTTCCTTTCGCTGATCTCTTGAAGCCTTGTTAGAATCTGATTCAGCTCATCTCCAAGCTTGTGGATTATTGGGAGCCTTTTTGTTTTTCCAAGTATATTTTTAATGAATTCCCGTTTGCCTGGTTTTTTCTGAGGAACCTCGCAGAGAAAGGTGTCTATGACATCTTCT
The DNA here is from genome assembly GCA_030179965.1 of Cyperus esculentus. Classification (NCBI taxonomy): domain Eukaryota; kingdom Viridiplantae; phylum Streptophyta; class Magnoliopsida; order Poales; family Cyperaceae; genus Cyperus; species Cyperus esculentus. The sequence goes on along the minus strand of JASGLE010000003.1, from coordinate 1,976,329 downwards.
ATCCGATACCCAACTTCTCTAACCTCCTTCAGCCATTGCTTTTCTGTCTCATCTACGATTACCTTTCTGTCAGCATCCTTCAGGAAAGCCTTAATCCAATCGAGTTCAGTCTTGACTTTTTCGACCTGATCCCCTACACCCCAAATGTGCAAAACCTCCTTCACTGCGGCAGATGTGATCTTCTCTAGAACAAAAGTTATTATAGTCTCGGCCATCGATCCCACTTACTCTCTGGGTTTTTGGTTCTTGAACTCCAAATTTTTGTGGACATTGAGCTCGATTAGGCTATGTGAAAGAAAGTGATAACAAGGTTAGTTTCAGAGGAACGATGTGAAGTCAATGGCGTTGTCGGTGGTGGATGAATGTGCCATTCATATGTCATGGGATGGGATCCACATCTGCTGAATGTGCCACTCAAATCTCGGTTGGGATGGAATTAATGTTGAGAAATATCGTCAGGGTCCATGTGGTATATGGCTTGAGTAGTTGAAGAACCACACATAAAGAATCTAGCTCTATGAGAGCATCTTAATTACTCACATGTTCATGCTGTACTATTTCATGTGGATTAGGCCCACGGAATGGGGAATTCATGTGCGCTTGTCGCTTGCATGGGTAGAATTTTATAATGGAAATTTCGTGGCGTGTTCAGAACTTCAGATTGTATAATTGGAAAAATGGAACCGTGTGAAAGGTTTAAGATTAGTTGTGGAATTTGGTCAAATTGAAAATCGTAGATATCCCATTTAAATGTTAAATGAAATAGTCGTTACAAAATTATCTCTAATTGAATGACTAGTGTCAATATACGTTCTTATCTCGAATATATCTGGAGTCAATCATTTGGAGGTGAATTAAAGACCTATTCTTAAAATATAAATTAAGTTTGTATCAGATGATTAATATCTGCCTTTAAAATCTTATATTCCCATATATCCTTGTTTACAATAATCATAAAATACTCATTAATTGGAGATTTTTAATTAAACCGAAAGACCCCATCCTTGTTTACAATAATCATAAAATACTCATTAATTCTTGACAACTACACCAAATTTCATCCGTGTACTTCTATATATGCAGTATGCAGGTTCATATTTTTATCCAAAAAAAAAAAAAAAAGGGAACAAAGGGGACTAGAATATAATATGGTTGTATAATTCTATGTCTCTGCAATGTCCAATGACAATTTCCTAATTATTGGAAAGAACCGTTAGACACTGTACCGATGCAATAATTCTTGAAACTATTTTTCACTAAATAACAAAATTGATATTAGGAACACAATTAATTACACTATCTACAATCACCACACACCATGCGAAACATCATAACATCATAACATCTCCGTGATGAAATCTAAGTTCAATTAGTGTGTCTCTAACAGTGAGAAACAATCCCGGGTCGGGTCAGGTTTAGGTGGGTCGGGTCGGGCGGGTTTCTCAGGTCGGGACGGGTTTTGCCACTTCTAGTTTGAATATCTTCACAATTAATATGAAATGCTATGTAAGTTTCAGTTTTGGTATCACTTTCGTATCCACATAACATTTTTCCTAATAATATTGCATTGTGGTGCTCGGATAAAGCTCAAATTAGATTTTCTGCTATTTATATGACAGGAGGCCCCTACGATCCTGAGTCTCAAATGTTTATATTTTTTTGAATAATTATACCTTTGTATTTCTTTGAATAATTAACAAAGGTATTTGTCAATTATTCAAAAAAAAAATATACAGATATAGCACAGTTAGTTTAAGTTTTGCTAAAGACATAACATTTATATTTTTATGTAAAGTACCTTACCAAATGAAGAATAATTAATATAGCATATCATATATATAGAATTAATGGAGTAAGGGAAGCACAGCATCAGATGTGCAATTGACAAATACCTCTGCGTTATAATTAGAGTAATTAAGCAAGTAATTAATGCAAAATAAAATACAGATAAAATATACAGAGTTAGCCAAATTAACCAAATTATTACTGATGCCAATAAGGACTAACGTAGAAATTCTGACTTATATTTTTTGGGGAAAATGCAAGACATTATATTAATTAATTATCCAGGTCATTAAGACAAAAGTAATTAGACTATATTGCTTCTTTAATTAAGAATTTAAAATGCTCTGACTGAGTCACTTAATATTCGGTGGCCCATCGTAATTGGCCTACGTATACTCACCCTTAATATTCTTTGACATATACCAGTAAAGAGCCAATATGGGCTCAAATTGTTATTTCTTATAATAAATTTTTAAGATAATATATAATAGACCTTAAATTGAGAAGAATTATATGGGTCTTAAGTTTTAATGAGTTGAGATATTAAAGTACGTCAACAATTGTGATCAATCTAAATAAAACGTCAATGGCTGAGATTTATTATTTGGGGAAGATAGAATTTTCATGTCAAAAAATCTAATCTGCTTTTATTAGGAGTAAATATATATTTTTTTTTTCCCTTCAATTTTTCAATGATTGGGAGAAAATATATTTTGGAATTTTGTTTGGGCAATATAATGACTTCAAGTAATGTATCAGCATAATTAAATTAAATTTATTAACCAAGTTGTTGTCATCATATATTCAAATGCAAGATGTATATCTATGGTTAACGTGTACTATAGCTAAGGACCTTACTTATGAACTTTATTTTATACATACTATTAAATTGTACGATGTATAAGCAAGAGCAATATTTTCTCACACATAACAATACTAACAACAATGATAGACAAATAAACAAAATAATGAATGCATAAATTAGAATAAAATAATGAGTTTGAATTTATTCTTCTTCTTTTTGTTTTTGTTTTTGTTTTTTTTATTTTTTTATTTTTCATTTGTGAGGATCGACAAGTAATTCAGAAATGTGTAGTGTATGGGGCCAGCAAATTTTGTCAACAAGCCTAACAGCGTGTTACATGCAGCATTGGATTATATATTATGGGGAGTACCTAGCGTCCACAACAAATTGATCCATCGATCCACAAAATACCACATGCGCATCTTAGGTGGACTTGAGTATGCGTGACACGGCAACGAAAACCACAGTTACACTCTATTTCACCCCTATTGATTGTAGGTTTATTTTTTTAACACAAACACACCGGTACATGTGCAGTTCCAAATAAAATAAGTGAAGCGGTTGATTTGACAACTCCATTTTCTATATAAGAAGAAAGAGTATTCAAAATAATTGTAAAATGTAACAAGTTCCACTGTTGAATGTAACACTATTTTGAATGTCCGTAACAAATGAACTATAGAACGTAACAAATATTACAACTATTAGTAACAAGTATTTCGTGGACAATGGAAAAAAATAAAAAAAAAGAGCACAGTAACAGCTGATGTTGTGAATGTAACACTTCTTTGAAAACCTGTAACGATTGTAATTTTGATTGTAACTCTTCTTCAAACCATAAGTAACAAGTATTTCGTGCACATCTGGGGAAAAAAGAAATAAGAGCCTAGTAACAACATCACTTCTGCATGTAACACTTCCTATGACTATCCGTAACACTTAAATTTCGAATGTAACAAGTAATGGCAAATGAGAACAGGAAAAAATAAACCACTAAGAACGAAGTAACAAATGAACCTTTCACTGTGGAAAATGAGTTACCCAAAAAATCTTTTAATGCACATCCAAAAAAAAAATTAATTTCAGCAAGAGCAATGTTCCAATTTGGGAACTGCAATGTCATTTATTGCATCTCGAGCCATTTATTCATTCCTGTGTAACAGCAACATCTGTCGATGTAACTAAAAGATGCCGTAAAGTAACGTATCAAGTGTTCTTCTTTACCTACCGTAGTTAATTTTGGAGAGAAGTGTTTCTCTGTGTAGAAGATATCAGAATTTAAAATGAGGGTGAAATGGCCTTATAAGAGAGATGACGGGGTGAAATAGGGCATACAAATGAATTAGGTGGGATATTTCAAAAATTGAATCTAATCGCCGGCGGGATATCGGTGAATCAAAGCGGCGATCGGACATGGATGAGATAGGAATTAAAAGCGATTAGACTGGTCTTACGATCGCTGAGAAAAAAGATCGGTAGGGTTATGATTGCATATGTTGAGAGGGAGAGAGAGAGGTTAATGCCACCTGGTAGGGTTAAGATCGGTGAGACAAAGTCCATAGTGGAAGAGCGGTTTGTCGCTGGCAATTCCAAGTCGGACACAAGTCAACGATGGATTGATGTATCGATTGACTGCGTGGACACATGAAGTTTCCGATATATTATCATCATTCTGTTGACATGCATATTAATTTAGATGCCTTCCTGCTTCCTTATACCTTAGCGAAATCAGTTCAAGTTAATTAATTAATTACCCCCATTTGTATTTTCTTTTTGGCTGAAATTCGTTGACCAAAAGTTACAATAATACTTCAATAATCACAACTAACAATAATCACCAAAATGAAGAGATGACATTATATTCGCTTGGTTGGTTTATTTAAATCTACATCACGTTGCTTTTAGATAAATTAAGGTCACCGGACTGTAAGCAATAGCAAATGATGCTTGGTTTGTTTATTTATATTCACTTGTATAATACTGAATTATTAATAATATATAAAAAATAATCAATAGCAAATGATGCTCATCAGTTTTGCTCACGCATCAATAAAATTGATGCATATATGTTATTTTCTGGGGAGATACGTGCAATTGAGTACACATCTGCTGTTATTAGAATAACAGGATCCAGGTTATTTCTATCCGGACTGTTAGATTAAAACTGAACGGATCGGATTTGTTTGGCATAACTCTCACCACTTTAAAAACTGAACTTAGGTGTTGATCTGAGCCGTTTAATTTGATCGAACGGTCCGGAAGAGGATAACAGGACGTGTCATCAGTAAGAATAACAGCAGATTCGGACTCTTCACGCATCTACCGGGGACCAGAATATATATTGGGCATTCTCATCCTTTTTTCTTACTTTCTTTCTTTTTTGTGAAAACAAAAAACAAAAAAAAAGGATGTGCGATGTGCCATCGACCTTTTGTGAGCTTTAGTTCTGGTTCAAATTAATATCAAAAATAATTTATTTATAATGGAATAACCAATATCGCTCAACCCCATCTTTTATTAAAAAAAAAAGAAGAAAAGAAAATCGGAATTAATGATAAAAGTTTCAGAAAATTAAATTGATTATTAATGTAGCGTATATTAAAAGTTTCATGTTATGATAAAAGTTTCAGAAAATTAAATTGATTATTAATGTAGCGTATATCTATTTGAAGAGTTTATCGTATAGTAAAAGTTTCATGTTATGATATTATTTGTTGTGATTATAGCTAGGGTAGCGCATATTTTCTATTGTAGAAATCAGCCATTGAGAAAGGTACATGGAATTTATTCCTTACTGAACCTAAAATGACAAGACATGTACTCTCAGCTTTTAATATGAAAGCTTGATAGTACTGACTACTGACTACTGACTACTGACTACTGACTACAGAGTTGAAATATCTGTCACTCACCGTGCTAATTTGTGCAGAAATTTATTTGCTGCAGTACGTACTATTTTCTGAAAAGTAAATTGGCAATTTAAAGGTTGCATTTAATTTAGATCCTGACATATACAGTGGGAGTTGAGTACAGTCTCTGTATGCAATTACTGCCCCAAACCCAAAATTGCTTTGGGAAGAAAGTGGCCTATATTAATTCAATGTGGCCTGAATATAGAGCCCAATGTTGTTGTAGCAAATCCACCGTTTGTATATATATATATATATATCTGAATTTACCCAAATTCGATCTTTTGCTTGAAGGCTGTAATTACGGCCCATTTATGCAAATATAAATTAAATAAGGGAAACATCTTGTGTCCATAAGTACTTGTCCATACATCCATAGATATATAAATCTTGTAACGGTTGCACCAATTTTGTAACTTTAGTCCCAAATTTATAACCTCTATAAAGCAAGAGAGCATGGTGAAACTGTGGTGGCTCTGAATTTAAGTTTTATGTTATGCTGCCTGTACTAATTAAGTTATACTGGCAGCAGCTGCCAGTTTTATATAGGCGATGAGAATTGTAAAAAAGAATTGAACTTATATAAATAGCAACTTGTCCGGAGTGAAGTAGGCCCAATTACACAGGCCTAACAGATGTGTATCAGCTAGTGGCAGTAGTTGCAAGTCTTGCAAAGATGGGAAATCGTTTCATTTCCAATCAGATATTCATTTTGTCCACTCCAAACGCAACATAAAAATTTACATATATAAAAAAAAAAAGCTTAAAAAGGACATGGTTAGATTAAATAGAGTTAAATTAAAAATTTGAGTTTTCAGGTAGGTGTGTAGGCTGTAGCTGTGTAAATGGGCGACACATGCAGATTGGATTCCAATTTCACATAGAGAATGGTGGTCGACTGTACATGTTATGTATTAGTTATTTAAGTTGATTTGATATCTATTAATATACGTATAGAAGAATAAAATGTAATAAGACAATTGTAACAAAAGAATAGAAATATATGCACATTATATAAAAAGAGAAACATCTTGCGTCGATTGAAAATGCATTCGGAATGTAACAAATATATCAAATTTTGTAACAGATTTATCTGATTTTGTAACATATAGACGCAATAGACAAATATTCTATGGATGCTAGACATTACTCATATAAAAACATTGCATAGTAGAGGACAGGAACATATATTACCTTAAAAAGGTTTAATTATTAGCACATCACTCGAAAAATAATGGGAAAAAAAAAAATCAAACCGGCAAGCTGATACGGTGATACCGTGCTGAAGTTTGCAGTACGACAGTGTGAAATCTGATTGTCTAAATGGAAAAATAATAGGGATTTTTTTATTAATAGAAAAATAAAAAATCAAAATTACAACAGTAAAAACTGTTTTTCAAAAATTACAGAAATAAAAAAACCGCACTCTGAGATCGCGTCAAGTGCAGATGATCTTGCGGGTTGTGATCAATATTGTGAAGCATACACAGTTTTTCCCATGGCTCTGGAGCCGGCGGGGGTAATGCCTGTTTTGCACGCAGCTGTCGCATAACCCGATCCGGGTAATGGCACTCGACCATCCAGAAATGGACCAAGTGGATCCTAGCCCACCACGCGTCGGACTACTCGAGCACGTGCGGAGGCAATAACTCGGCACCATCCTCGTCCAGCAAATCGCCATAAGGCTCCCAGTTGACATCACCTTCCTGCAATTCTTCTATGGCTTTTACATAGAAGCTGACCTTGCCGTGCGGGTTGTCCAAGAAAGTTCTCTTGCCGTACCATACGATCCCGTACGCGTGCCGATACTCCGGCTCCAGACCCCCGAGATAATAATTGTTCACCACATGCGGTCTACCCATAGAAAAACGAGTCCACGCCCATATCTGGAGAAACATCAGCGGTCCCGCGATGGACTCCGCATCTGCCCACGCAGCCCGGCAAAGGTTCCGATACAGGCATGCCAGGACAGCCGCTCCCCAGTTGTACACGACCGGCCGGTCCAAATTACGCAGGAACTGGCAGTACATCGATGGCATGCAGTCACCTGAGCCGTCGGGTAGGAGAACCTTTCCAATCAGCTCCATGATGTACCCTGCCAGGTTCTGGTGCAACAGATCCTCGTTGTCTGGAAGTGGTGCAGCAAATCTCTCGGCCAGCCAACAGAACCTAAAATCATTTTAATGAACTGATGCACCGCATTTATATATGCATTTTACCAGACTTGCACTAGTATTTTGACCTAAAATTCCTAAGTTTAATTGTATTTAAGTAGTAAGATGTCTAGATTCCAGTTACTTCTCTACTTTTGTCCTATTTTAGGTCAATCGGGCTTTTGGAGCCAATTGGACGCGATTCGGAGCATCAGACGACGAGTCGGAACTGGAATGAGCCTCCTGCTGACTACAGGACCCTTCCTGCGTCCAGCAGAGGGAGGTTACAGCACGTTCAACCTTCCAATCAGCGCTGGAAACTTCCTGTGGAGCAGAGAAACCGCCATTTTCTTCTTCCTGCGGTCCGCAAGCCCGTGCCTGCGGTCCGCAGGGAGGTTACTGCACTGCAGTTTTCTATTTCTGGCGCCCTGCCTATATAAGGCGGTCATTGGGACGGTTCCAGATATCTACACACATCTGCTCACGCCTTTTCATTGCATATTCAGAACCAGAGGGCAGAGGAAAGAGGAGAGAAGGCCGTTCATCATTCTTCGAAGCGGATTTGAGAGAATTCTCGCGCGGGAGTGAAGATCGTGTCGACTCGAATTCTTCTTCGGTTCTTTTGCATCATGATTTCTTCCAATTTTTTTTGTTTTCTTTGTTTTCTTGTGTCATGAGTGAGTAGATCTGTCTGTTCTTAGGGTTTACATGATGACGATTGCGTTTATGGATTAGTTGTATGTGTGGATTAACGTTGTTTTCATAATCGCTTGAGATTTTCATTATAACGTGTTTGTGATTTGTTTGTTCAATTGGTAAACCTGTAAGTTGTGGCTAGACCTAGTTGGTTAATGTAGTATCATTTGACCAGATCTGATTGCTTGCACAATTTGGGTTGAATTGTATCCGAAAGTACCCGTAAAGCAAAACTGCGTTTCGACTAACCTCGAAACGGACCCTAGAATTAACAAGTGACATGAACGTAGTTTAGAACTTATTCTATGAGTTTTGAATTGATTTAGAATTGTTAAGAGGACCAAAGGTGAAAACCAAGGACTTGTACCAACTCTGAATTGCTTAGAAATTGACGACATTAGTCAGAACACCAAACCAGAACTAAAAACTGCTCTCTGTCAACTGCCTGCGGTCCGCAAGAGAGATCCTGCGGTCCGCAATCAGTTACAGAAAGTGCAAGACAGGAGTTGCAAAATTGACTGCGGATTATTAGAGAGATCTGTGGTTCGTGGGCGGTTTTGCAACCCTAACCAACTACCTGCGGTCCGCAAGAGACATCTTGCGGAACGTAGGCAACTGATCCTAAGACCAATCTGATTCTGACAGCTCTGAGAACGCCTTTTTATTATTTGTATTTCATCCTTTACTTGTTTAGTATTGTTTGATTTGTCTTCACCAACTTCTGATTGAAACCCCCACAATTTACCCTAAATCCAAAGACATCTTTCTCTTAGAACTTGAATTTAATTAGAGCACTGTTTGGTATTAACTCCGTCCCTGTGGATCGACCCTGAACGTACTACACAAGATCATGCGCTTGCGATCAAGTGTGTGCTTTAGGTATTTAAAAGCATATACACTTTCGTGGTGTCATGAACCCATATAAACAACATGACACCAAATTATATGAATGTGTACAGTTCGAAATTAATTAGTGAAACTACCTGAGATGGTACTTCGACACTCTTGTAATAAAAAGTCTCGGACTAGGCTGCGTTCTGAGAGTGCGGTTTTTCTATTTTTGCAATTTTTAAAAAAAGGTTTTTATATTTGTAATTTTGATTTTTCATTTTTTATTAATAAAAAAAACCCCACAAAAGAAATGAAACATATATATAATAACACTGCTTAATACAGAAACATACATATTATCTTAGGAGTGTTAATTATTAGCACATCACTCGAAAATTAAAAAAAAAAAAAGATGAAAACTCGCATTCTCACATTGCAGTTGAGGAAAGGTGAGTCCAGCAGTGAATACTGATTGTCTCAATAGCAAAATAATAAATAACAAAGCACCCAAACACGATACAATTGAAAATACAAGCAATTATTAATACATAAAAGAGATCTTTAATCGGTATCCGAATCGGAGTCCTGAATGCCTTCAATATCAATGGAGGGCACATGTTTGCATAGGCTGCGGATTTGTTTTGCCTTTGAGGAACCTGACTCGTCATCTTCATCAAGCTGCCACCTCAACTTAGTAAGAGAGGTGAGGTGTTGTAGCCCATGAGGCACCTGGAGCTTTGGGCAGTTTTCAGTGTCAAGCTCCATGAGCATTGCCATGGCACCTTCTTCTATCTCCCATTTCTCCAGTTCATATAAATCCTCAATGGTCAACTCTTGTAAACATGGAAAGCCTCCATTCGAACACCTCATTGTTTGATTTGAATGTGCCTTCATCAATTTGAGGCACTTGAGTGCTTGTAGTCTTTCTATAGCTGGCATAGGGTCCCATTGTAAATCAGATTTATCCAATCGAAGCCACGTGAGGTGGGTGGGGAACATTGTGAAATCCAAACCATTGCAGGCCAGAGAGAGCCTACCCTCATACCTCAACGATGTTAAATGCTGGTAAAACGGGAACTCTTTCATGCCAATCACTTCTATTGGGATATCTCGTCCGTTGATGTTGAGGACAACAAGTTTTCTCAGTGTTTGAAGAAAGGCGACAATCAATTCCCATGATGATCCTTCAGTTATTTCGATTGATAAGCCACGCAAATTTGGTAGATTTGGTAAGTTTGTGTAATCCCATGACTCATGGTTTTTGACGAATAAGAGGTTTTGTAGATTTGGTAGGTCAGTACCTGGTGGTAGTACTGAAATAAAGCGCCCATAAGGTAGCACCACTTGCCTCAAAGTTTTGGTCTGCCACATACAGTCTGGAAAATATAATTCCCTCACATCCATCCAAACAAGATCCAATGTTTGCAGAAATTTCGCGGTGCCTATAAATTTATCAAAAGACCATTGGTTGCACTTGATTGCATCAAGATATCTTAATTGAGATAATTCCTCAATCCACGCCATATCTGCTCCGCCATATTGTCTCTGTCCACCCTTATAACTCAACACCTTAAGAAGTCTTTGCCCGGAGCAATTTGGAATGTCTCTATTGAAACATAAGAGAGTGCGGAGATTAGGGCTCGCATATTTCATCAATTCACTACAGTCAACATCGTGGACTGCTATGCGGCGTGCTCGGCCACAGCTCTGCACCCCTTCAAGAGTTGAACACACTGTTAGAAAGTTGTCCTCCTTTGCCTTTTGAATGGCGACATCACGTAGCAGATCATGCACCCGACAATAGAAGATCGAATCGTTGCGCAATGATCTCTTAGATACTTGAACCATGCTCCTGTTATATGTTGGAATAATTAATTTCAATTTATAACAGGAAAATCATAGTCAGCAATCAGATAAATAATAGTCTAATACAAGATACTTTGGGATCATATATATAATATATGTCAAAATATTAAATATATATCCGGTACAGTACTATATATATATCATTATTCGAGTAAAACTACTGTGTCTTAAGCTTACAGAAGGCCTCCATGAGATTAACACCAAAAATGTATCAAATCACATCCAAATTTTGATTTATATGGCTCAATAAATTCATTATATCAAAATCTTATAGCATGCAAAAATTTTTCATTTTTAGAGATTTTTAAGTATTTATTTCGGATTTTTTAATAGCAACTATACAATATTAATAAAATAATCAATGTTTTATATGTAACTTTTAAAAAATCCGAAATAAATACTTAAAAAAAGGAAATTTTTGCATGCCACATGATTTTGATATAAAAAATTTATTGAGCCTTATAAATCAAAATTTAGATATGGTTTGATATATTTTTTGTGTAAAGCTCACGGAAGGCCTATGTGAGCTTAATAATACGGTAGTTTTACTCTCATTATTCTAATTCGTATTACAAGGTCTGGGGCCATATATATTTCATGTATATGTTGTTTTGCCGATCCATATATAAGCACCTCGCGGCCTCACCACAACAATCGTACCAAGATGCAAGACGCGTCTCCGACTTCCAAAATCAAATTCCATTAATAATTAAATTTCCATACTGAAGATGTAGATATCACAATACCGACTATATATATTATCCCAGAGTTCGCATTACGTCGATGTTATTTCAGTCTTAATATATTCATTTTCCATTTCGATTGAATTATTTGATTGTCATCGACTTTAACATTCTAGTTTAATGCTTCAGTTATTTTATTTAGAGGATTTGAGATTGGGAGTCGTTGTATATATGTAATTTAATATATGGTATGTCAGGAGTTAGACAAATATGAAAACGTTTTGCATTTCTCTTTGAAATGCTAACTATCCAAATTATACTTTTTCACATCCGAAATTTTTATTTATGGTTCCCATTAAATTCATGATATGAAAATACTAGGGGATACACAAATTTTCTAGTTTTGGAGTTTTCAAAGTATTTGTTTTGCATTTTTCAAAATGACTCTAAAATATTAATAAAATAGTGCTAATTTGTATATGGATATTAAAAAATCAGAAATAAATATTTAAAAAACTCCAAAAATGGTAAATTTTTGTATCCCCATGTATTTTTATATGATAAATTTAATGGGAACTATAAATAAAAAATTTGAATGTGGTAAAATATAATTTGAACCGTTAGCATTTCGGAGTGAAATGCATACGTTTTCACAATAGTTCTACTCGTATGTCAGCTATGTAGATTTAGAATAGTTCTAAAATGTACTTAATTAATCATCTCCAACTCTCGATCTATATATGGTGCTCAATAGATTCCTAGGATATAAATTTTTTTTCCATTATTTATTTAAAAATTTTGAAGTACGTATATAGGAATCTTTAAGTATATATATACAAGGAGTTAGACTATTATACTAACGTTAGAATTTCGGTCCGAAATGCTAACGCCTCATATTGTATGTTATCGTGTCCGAAATCACGATTTATGATCCTCAATAAATTTTTTATATGAAAATATTGGGATATACAAAATTTTTTTATTTTTAGAGTTTTCTAAGTATTTGTTTTTAATTTTGGAAAAAAGCTCATAAATATTAATAAAATATTGATGTTTGTACATGCTATTTTCGAAAATGCAAAACAAATACTTAAAACACTCAAAATTAAAAAATTTTTGTATTCCCCAATATTTTCATATAAAGAATTTATTGAGAACCATAAATCGTGATTTCGGACATGATAACATATAATTTAAGGCGTTAGCATTTTCATCTGAAATGCTAATGTTAGTATAATAGTCTAGCTCTATATACAAGTATAATTAGATGACATCAATTAAACCCGATAGGATGTAACACTCAACAATTAAAAACTTAATTTGACTCTACAGCTTAAGATTATAAATCAATAGTTCCATGTCATATCATTATCTAAGCCACCAAAGGCAAGCTCAAATTTGATTAACCATGACCAATGGCAAACACAAATTTGAAAAAAAAAAAAAATTCAGAGAAATCGAGATTGCATCTCAACAAATAATTATGTTATTATATTTGGTTCAATTAGATTTTCCTCTGTTTGAAATTCACATTCTAGTAGAAATGATTATTTTTTATCCACAAGACTTTCATATAATAATTTGTGAAGGAAGATAAATGAAGATAGTTAAGTGCAGATCGACTAGCTTTACTCTAAGAAATAGATAATGATCATTAAAATTACTTAAAAGAAATAGGAAAAATTAACAATATAGAAATATGATACTTAAAATAAACTTATATATTTTTTAAAAATAAATATTTGACATACGGAAGAAGTACAAAACACCTCTATAAATATCAAAGTGTGTATTTTTTTCCTGTAAAATTCATAGTATTATATTTGTCGCATCAAAACTATTAATTAGACTTCTATGCCTATTCTCCAAACTATTAGAAATTATTAAATTAATAAATCCATGTCATATATCCAAGCTCAAACTGGATTCACCATGACCAAAGGCTAACAAAAAAAAAAAAAAAAAAAAAAAGAACATTGGAGATATCGAGATTGCATCTCAACAATTAAGTGATTAGATTTGATTCCATTAGATTTTCATCTGTTCAAAATTTACATTCAAGTAGTAAGAAATTGTTTCTGTTTATATTTCCATGGAAGAAATTTACTACAAATATTTAAAGAAAAATTTTGTAGCATCAAAATTTTCATATAATAATTTGCGTAAGGTACATAAATAAAAATAATTTTAGTTGTTAAGTGCGCACTAGCTTTACTCCAAAATATAAATAATGATAATAAAAGTAGACTAAAATAAATATGAAAAATTAACAACAAGTTACACATGATACTTTTCAAACTATATATTTGACATATGAAAGAATTACATAATACCCCTATAAATATCAAAATTCTGTATTTACTCCTCTAAAATTCATAATCTCGCATTTGCCCCTTCAAAACTATTAGGATCTCTATGCCTATATTTCCAAACTACTAGAATGTCAACTAAAAGTTATAATTATCAAATTTATCAAAAAAAAAAACTTCAATCATACTTAGTAATTAGTAAATATTTGAATCATATTTTAAGAGCTTCTTTTTTTCACGATTGTTATAATTTTGACTTTTCATTTAAAATATTACTTTTAGTAGTAATCTCAAAGCATAAATGTTTTTTCAACCTTACCCGTTCTGATTTACTGAGAATTTTGTTTCAAAAAAGATATGTTATTATTCAAAACTCATAATTTATATTGCATATGCAATATCTTGTAACCAGATTTCAATTTAAGAAAAAGTACACTAATTTTCAATAAGGATAAAATAGAAACTTATACGTGCAGAGTTAATCTCAATGAAAAATAACATATGGATAAATATGAGAGTTCCAATGACTTAAGAGTATGCATATAATATTATGAATTTTTGGTGAGAAATACATAACTTTGATATTTTGAAGCTTATATAAGAAATTGTGACTTCACACAGTGTTTATCAACTAAATATTTTGTATAGTTTTTTTTTCTATATAAGTTAAGCAATTTATTGAAGTACTCGTATTACGGTAGACTACTAATTGGCACTATAAGTCTATAATGCATGAATGAGGCTTTATTGTGCTTTACATAACATAGATCAATTAATTAGTATTACGTATCATTATAAAAATAGTAGATTGAAACCTGTTTATAAACAAAAAATTATATTTTTGGAATTTATGTTCGATTTGGACAGTTCGACATGATCTCCTATTTAAAATATAAATGCTTGATTTGAACAGTTGAACATGATCAAATGCATATTTATTTGTAGAATGAAATTTGTATCTTCAAAATTTGGTTTGTACAAACTAGAATATCACTTCATTTAAACATTATTAAATTATCTAAACATTTATAAATAAGCATCAAAATTTTTAAATTTAATTAAGCATGTGACTATATAATAAATACATTCGAGGAAAAAATAACTTTGTTTCAATAATAAACTAATCTTGTTGAGCCGTTCAAATTTACTATTGCAAAATTTTATAGATGAGGATTTGGATTCTTAGTTGTCCTTTGATCTGGAAAACAATTATTTTTTATGAAGTATTAAATTGCAAAATATTACCTTTGTACGAGATCTTCCAAAAAACTTTCAGCTGTATCCTCCAATGTTCGATTCTCTTCTTTGGGTATGAATCCCTCTGCAACCCACTTCCAAAGTAATGGTTTGCCATCAATATCATAATCTTCGGGAAATGCAGCAAAGTACATAAAACATGACTTCAATGCTAAAGGCAAATCATCATAGCTGGTGCCAATAATCTCCATGCAACGTTTTTGTTCATTGGCGTGCCAATTCATTGTTTCCAGTATCTTATTCCAAGCATAATATGTACGTTGCTTTTTGGCTAGAAGACCGCCTAGAACCACCAATGCAAGAGGCAAACCACCACACTTTTTGACAAATTGTTTTGCAAGATCAAGTAGTTGACTATGAGAACTTTCATTTTGGATTTCTCGATTAGGAATAGCTTTTTTGAGTAAAAGCTCTAGACTTGATTCATCGGATAAGAAACGCAATTTGTATGGTTCACTTGCCGGGTCAGCCTCCTTCGCAACTTCATGGATTCTAGTTGTCATAAGAATCCTGCTCCCATTCTTTTTGTTAGGAAGGCCTTTTTCAATAGACATCCATAGATCACCACTCCATACATCATCAAAAACTAGAAGGTATTTTTTGCTTTCAAGCGACCGAAAAAGATCTGCAAGAAAATATTCTTCATCTTTCCCATGCTCACTCTGGTCGATTGGCCGTAGTTTTTCTCTGATTTTTCTCAAAACATTGATCAACTCAAATTCTTGAGATATAGCAACCCATATTTGAATGTCAAATGCCCTCCCGACCTCATTGCTGTAGAAACAGATAAACAAAGCTGCAAAAATTAAGCATCATACAAAATATATTTATCAAAATATTTTTCAGTATTTGCAACAAATCTAAACTACTACTACCATATTTTATCAAAAGCATTAAATTATGAAACTCAGTATCGCTTCCTCCGTATTCCGTTACTTGCGGCCAGTATGATTTTTAGTTAATTACTAGCGGGATTGGAGATAAAATGATCATAATAAGTTATGATGTGAGTCAAAAATTGAAGAATTTAAATAAGAAAATATAAAATCGGTTTTAAATGAGAGGAGGGATCCAATGACAATGCTTATCTTAACAATCTTGACAATGGTAACATTCAAAAATTTGTAAAAAATCATAAAAATTCTTAACAATAGAAAAAAAGTTTATGAAAATGTTGCTTAACTTATAGATTGATTATGGTTCTGATTTTATTCAATTTAAGTGATATTTGGTAGCTCTTTAATGCTCTTTAAATTACAACCGTTAAAAAATGTACAAAATTTTGATAAAGCAACAAATGATGTTCAAAGTGATTGAAATTTGAAACACTATTAATCTATAAGTTAAGTAATGCATCTATAAAATTTTTCCCATTTTTAAAATTTTTTATGAATTCTTACAAATTTTTAAAAATAACCATCGTCAAGATTGTCAAGAATCTCTGCTCTTTAAATAATGGGCGATATTATAATAATTCCTATTTATTTGTCTTATATTTCGTGCGCTCTTGAAGGATTTTGATATGTATGTTGTTACACAATTTAAAAGGCATGGATGTACCATATTTCTCTTGACGTATTTACGTCAGATGATATTCTCACAATGGTTTATAATTTTGCATAGTTAAAAAAATTAATATAAAAAGGCATTTTGAAATATATTTCTAAAATTATATATAAACTATTTACCTCAAATATGGATTATATTATAATTAAATATAAATTATTTACTTAATTACGCATAAATGCGTCTCTGTTTTTTCTTTTCCTTCTAACAAACGTCATCTCCTTTCTACTCTGTATATATTAAGTTCAATAAACAGTAAACCAATAAACAACAAACATGTATGGTTATTAGCAATGAGCCCACTCAGATACCAAAATTATCGTGCGCCCAACATGCATGGCTGATATTAATTTCAGAAAAGATCTCTATAAAAAGAAAAAAGGGTAAATGAACACAATTATTAGTAAACTATAATAAGCATTTAACTAAGTCATACTGTGATATTATGTTTTAGTTTTAAGTTGCATCACGATGTTTGTGTTGTTATTACAAGTTTTTTAGAATCCAAATAGACTGATACCAAACGATATTAAAATTGATTACGCAGATTATCTTGTTGTACTGTAAATACATTACACCCAAATTGAAAAAATATTAATTTAACTTATTTTGAACACTATCAATGAATAACCAAAACTATTAAATTAAATCACTTGTCATTTATGATTTAATTAATTTAGTACTATGTTGGATTAGGTTTTCTATATAATGTTTAAGATCGAGTGTCTTATGATGTGACTAGCATACATATATCAATTTTGGAATAGTTAACGTTATCTGCTGAACATTTTCTTAAATAAAACATCTACTAAATTCACTGACATCAGTATAATAACCCTTTGTAGTAAATATTTTATATAATTCACATGAGTTTAATTTTCAATAGATGAAGAAGATCATACATAGCCAAATTCATTAAGCTAGATGAAATTATGCCATACCTATTGTACACTTTTTTCGCAAGAGTGGTTTTGCCGAGTCCTCCTTGCCCAACAATGGAGACAACAGAGCGCCTTGGTGTATCTTCGTCAAGCAATTGCTTAACGATGTTGTCTTTGTCAGAATCAAGTCCGATGACATCTGGATCTTCAATGTCAGGCAAAATTGGCGGTCTAATAGGTAGCCTCTTTCCTCCACATCCCTCTCCCAGGCTATTGATTCCAAATCTATCTTTCCTTTCTTGTATCTCCTCAATCCTTGCCAAGATCTGATTTATCTCATCTGCAAGCTTGTGGGTAACCAAAAGGTTTTTTGTTTTTCCAAATATATTTTTAATGAATTCCCGTTTGCGTTTTTTCTGAGGAATCTCGCAGAGAAAGGTGTCTATAACATCTTCTATCCAATAACCAACATCTCTAACATCTCGCACCCATTGCTTTTGTATTTCATCAACAATTTGCTTCCTGTCAGCATCCTTGAGGAAAGCTTGAATCCAAAGGAGTTCACGCTTGACCTTTTCGACTTGATCCCCTACTCCCCAAAGGTGCAGAACCTCCTTCACGGTGGCATCGGTGATCTTATCTAGAACAAAATTGATTACAGTCTCGGCCATCCCACTTAATTTCTAAGTTATTGGGTCTAGAGAACTCAAATTTTTGTGGACATCGAACTCGGTTAGGTGGTGATGTAAAGAGAGTGATAACAAGGTTAACGGCAGAGAGGGGCGATGTGAAGTGAATGGATTGTTAGGTGGTGGATGAATGTTGAGAAATATCATAATTAAGAGCCATTGGAATATATGCCTTGAGACTTGAGTAGTTGAAGAACCCCACATATAAAAAAATGGCCAATGGAAGCAAGGACAATTAATTAAATTTACCCTTTATTTATTCTAATGTCCCAGCAATCGTTATGCATTTGTATACATAGCATAGACGTTGAAATCAGCTGGATCTCAGGATCTTGAGATCTCACTATAGATGGTTGAGATTATTTCAAAAAAACCCTCTAAAAACCACATTCGTTGGATCGTGATTACAGGGTTCTGGGATCCATTTTGGATCGTAGCATATACGGACTCCCCAGCACAGTGAGTCTCCCGGTCTGACTTGCATATTTGACGCTTTGTTTCTCACATTTGCTGCGGAACCGATTCATGTGAACTAGTGATATGAAAATTTTAATTCCATTAGGCCTTCTATTTCCACTAGACTCGAGATTAGTGATAGGAAAATTCCTGGCTTGATCGAGTGATGATGTTATAGACATATATACATATGTCACATGTTCTTTGTCGCGCATTTTGGCATGCTTCTCTGGAATTTCGGAATCCGTATTAATAATTTGTGATTATTGCTTTCATAAAAAATGACTGACTCTTTTCTTGCTACGGGAGTAATTTCGGCATGTTCACATCATTCGAATACGATGCTTCAACGTTCAATGCCTGAGAAGTCTTTATATAGGGGAAATTAAAAGATTTATAACGCTTCAGAACTTCATTGATTAATTGAAAAATGAAACCGAGTGAAAGGTTTAAGGTTAGTCTATATATAATATACATAATTGTTGGCAATTGATCAATGCTAATTTAGTTATGTAGGTGTTAACAATAGGAATAACGTACAGATACATTATATACTGGTTATATTTCAAGTGATGGGATCACATGCTACCACAATTCATAAACATACAAATTGAATCGAAAAATTTAGTCATAGTGTTTAGACATGCGCACTATGATGGGGTGTTCATAGTTGGTGCATCAGATATTCATATATGTTTGAGATTCTGAGTAGGACAGCCAACATTTCGCATTCTGGTAAATGATTTTGTGTAGGACGCATCTTATATTCTCATTATACCATCCATTTTAGTATTCATACAATGTATTGTTAGGTGTTCATATATATTAATAAGCTCTAGTATAATTAAGTTTGTATCAGATGTGCAGGACATACGGAATTTTGATATCTGCCTTTGAATACCATCCCAATTTACACTATTCATAAAATACTCCTCAATTATTGGGGATTTTTAAACCGAAAGACCCCATCATCTCAACAACTACACCAAACATCGGTTCTCAAATTGGACTAGAATATAATATGATTGCATGCGCGTCTCTGCAACGTCAAAAGATGAATACTTAATAAAGAGAACATTTAGACGTGTACCCAGTACACATGTAATAATTCTAAAAAGATAAACATCTTGCGTCCATAGAAAAACCGTCCATAGACATATAAATAATGTAACAGATACATTCCAAAATGTAATATATACATCCCAAAATATAATTATAGACGGTTTTTCTATAGACACTAGATATTACTCTTCTAAAAAGTAATTTTCACTAAATAACAAAATTGATATTGGATGACAATTACAAATTGATGTTGGAGAATTTTTAATGATCAGAAGGTGAATAGGTGAAGAGAGATTAGTGGGTAGCTTTTTAAAGAGGAAGTCATTTTCACCTCCAATTGGGAGGTCAAGAAAATTTAATTTAATCGAGCCTTTCTTTTCAACCAAACTCGAGATTAGTGATTTAGAACTTCTTTTTATTTTTGAGTGGAGGCCGGTAGGCAAGTGATAAGGCTATTATAAATGACCTTGACTGGGGGCTGGGGCCACAAAATTATTTTTGTTATAGCATTGTACGCCTAACAAGGCTTTCAAAAAAAAAAAAAAAAAAAAAAAAAATGTACGCCTCACAATATTTATTTTTCTTATTTGGGGCACACCTGTTATGTGCGTAGTGGTGGCAAAACCCGTCCAACCTGACATTTTATGAAAGTAAAATTGACCCTACCCGATCTGAACCCGACCCGACCCAAGATCAAACAACATGCAATCCAACTCAAATCAACATACAATCCAAAAAAAAAAATAAATATTAGAGTTGACCTGACCCGATCTGCCCATCACCCGACCCGACCCGACCCGTGATCTTTTAGAAAGTCAAACTAACCCGACCCACCAGACTT
Organism: Cyperus esculentus; assembly: GCA_030179965.1. Taxonomy (NCBI): domain Eukaryota; kingdom Viridiplantae; phylum Streptophyta; class Magnoliopsida; order Poales; family Cyperaceae; genus Cyperus; species Cyperus esculentus. Next base: position 1,955,540 of record JASGLE010000003.1, on the reverse strand, counting down.
GAACCCGACCCGAACCCGAACCCGAATCCAAACTCGACCCGAACGACCAATTTGCTACCTTTATATGTGCGTTCCAATTAAACTTCATAATCTTTTGTATTTTTAGTTTTGTTAGCAATAACTATTGTAATTTTTTTCACGAGCTTTCCAAAATATGGTTATACGTATTTTGAAGAGTTTCATATTTAAAAGTTATATTCGTTTAAAGATCAATTTTTTTAATATAATTTTCATCAAATTCTTTGATATTGCTTGGTATATCAGTTCCATTCATATGATCCGAAAACATTTTAGTGATATGCTCATGATATATAAAATTGATAAAGTTGAATTTGTTTGATTTTAACTAGTAAAGAGCATACGCCTTGCTTTGGGCTGATATTATTATATTTTATAATAAAGGGCTGAAAGCTCATCCCTTGTGAAGAAACTGATGTGGACCTTAAATTCTAATGGGCCGGGACATTAATGTACGTCAATGGTGGTGATCAATCTAAGTAAACAATCAACGGCTGAGGTTTATTCTTTGGGAAAGATAGAACTTTAATGTCAAAAAATTCAATCTCCTTTTATTAGGACTAAGGATTATGTGTCATATATTAATAAAAGTTGTGTAGTTTGATTATATTAAAAAAAAGTTGTGTACTTAAAAACTTAATAAAGAATAAATTTACTTTCATATAATATATGAAGACAGTTAAAGAGATTTGGAATCACAAGTATAGCCAATTTAAAAAAGTTTGACGAAAAATATCAAAAAAAAATTTGATCTTTAAACGAGCATATTTTTTTATAGGAAGCTCAACAGAAAATGTACAATCATATTTTGGAAAACTCGCAAAAAGATCTACAACTATTATTGTGTAGAAAATAAAAAAAAAATTAAACTTTAATGAGACGCATGTAGCATGTGCACCCTAACTAAGGCCATATATATATATATATATAGAGTTGGGTTACTGTTTTGTTATGTGCTCATATCTCAGCAACCGTAATTCTGATCGCCGATCCGATTTGACCTGTGCATTCTACATATCAAAAACTCATTGAATACTAATTTTTACCATTTTTGGAGATTCCTAACTATTTTTAACAATTTTCGAAAAATGACCAAAAAATAATAATAAAATAATCTATTTAGAACTTATATTCAGGGTTGTTTTTTCAAAAATCGTAAAAAATAGTTAGGAATCTCCAAAAATAGTAAAAATTAGTATCCAATGAGTTTTTGATATGTAGAATGTACTGGTCAAATCGGATCAGCGATCGGAGTTACGGTTGCTGAGATACAAATGCATAACAAAAATGTAGTTTTGTTATGCAAAACACAGTAACCCAATATAATATATATATATATAGAGATGGGATATGGTGTTTTGCATAACAAAACCCCTGCTTTGTTATGCACTTTTTAACCGCCCGATCTGCTTATAGATCCGTGCGGATCAGATCCCCTCCCAGCGACATATTTTAAAAAAAATCGTCTCCAGTGCTTGGTTCGGCAACCGGTTCATTGAACCCCTCTACTCGATCCCAAAATAGAGTTCTCCCCTCCTTCCTCTCTACTCGATGCCCTCTCTGGCTCTCTCTCGCTAGGGTTGGCAGATCCCAAGCGGAGCTCACCCTCAGCGCAGGGCAGGACGCCCTTTCCACTCGACCAACGGGCAGAACCTCAAGCGCAGTCAGCTTCCAGAAGCGGCGACGCCATTCCACTCCACCACTCGACTACCTCAAGCAGCGACGCCATTCCACTCAACCACTCAGGCCAGATCTCCGGCGACAGTCAGATCTCCGGGGCAGTCAGCTTCCAGGCGACCCCCTTTACACTCGACGGAAGTCTCTGCCCCCTTTCCACTCGATGGAATTCTCTGCCCTCTTTCCACTCGAGGTAAATTCATGGCTGAACTATACCAGTGTGCAAAGTTAATTCCAGTGTTCCAGTGTATAGTACCAAGAAAAATCCCCACAATCAGCTCCGAGTGATATAACCTGTGTAAAAAAATGTATGACAGCAGCTGCAAGTTAGCATCAAATTGTTGAATTGAATATGAGGAAATTGCATAAAACAAGTTATAAATGTATTACTGGTCATGTACATTTGTATAAGTAGCAAATTGCATAGAACAAATTCAAAGAAAATGGTTGTTCAGGAACACTCAGGGGGTGTGGTTTTCTGAAATATGGAATACTGGTAATGGCAAATTAAACAGTACAGGTGATCAGGAGGAAAATCATTAAATTAGAGTACGTACCGATCCCAGAAATGTGATTTCGTTTTCTTTAGTTTAGGGATGAAAGGCTCTGTAAGTTGTGAATCTACTAAACTGTCAACTTCCTTTATGTCTATGACAACTGGTTTAGTCTTATTAGTGTCGCCGAGCTTCTCAGTAACGATCCACTCGTTGACTCGTTGTCAGGAAGTTAAGTCCAAGCAAGAGCTGCTTATAAGACATTTTTTTTTTCTTGTTTCATTATTTATAATATTCTGACTTATATGTGTGGAATGCAGGTGTTCTAGGCTATCTTGGATCTACTTTATTCATAAGAAGAATTTAAAGAAACATCAAGTGTGATTAGATGCAGCCAAATTTTACTGTGTAAAGATCAGGTGGTGGCATCCTACATTTTGTAGAAACTTAGGGTTGGAGCAGTCATGAAAATGCGGACTTAATTTGTGTTGTTTCATAGTTTCAGAAATCCCATTGAGGAGGGGCATTGTATTTTTCATTTACAATTTTCCCGGGTCTGTTATATTTCTGATAAGCATCTATGTGGTCTTGTACGGCAATTGATCCCGAGCTATAGTTTAAATTATACTTTCTGCTTAGTTGTTGTAGTTCCACTAGAAGGTTGTATACTATTATAAACACAATTAACTCTTCTGTTGAAATTGTTATTTGTTGAACAATTACAAATAATTACTGCCTGAATGATTTACTTCTCTGAATCTGTAAATTTATAATTGTTTGTGGCTCTATTTTCTTTTTTATTGAGTCTTTTTTGCTGTCTATGTTTGGTTAACGCTATGGGTAAGAGCAATATTGATTGTAATTGTGCTTCCATTATGTCTGAATACAAATGATAATGTGAACTCAATTGTATTTAAGGGCCAAGCCTTGCAAAGGATATAAAGTGAAAACAGTCAATAGACGCCACTCAAAAGGAACTACAATTTTTCTTATTAAATGATGTAAAACGGTACAGCTGAAAATATGCCATTTTAAGAAAAAGATCAGAAGAAATATGAATCAGCATTGTCCTTGGGAACACTACGCCAAAATTCCCAAACAAAAAATAATCTCTACAAGCACCACAGTTAAGATGAGATAAGTACATACAAAAACTTGATCAGAATAGCGATCATAGTTACTAAACCCAAGCAAACTATACCAAATAAAAGCCAATCGATATTATAAGACAGCTTGTTATCTCCTCTCTTCTGTACTACCAATTTGGTACCGTTCTCTGCACTTGACTTATCAGAACGTCTTCTCCTAACAAACAGAGACTGAAGTGTAGTCACAGCAACACTCTTGACATAGTGGTATCAATTTTCAGGGCTAGTGCATCATGTGTCTTGTGTTCATTGATAATTAAAGTCCCTGAAATGAAAAAGAAAATCATTCCTGATTGTGTGTTATCCTCTAATACTACCAGCTAGTGCAAATGTGCTGTATTTCCACATGTACTATTTCCAGGTCTGGTTATCAGAATGGTTCTCTGTTCTGATAATTGCTTTAACAGCTCATTTTACAATTGGAAGTTCTCTCTGTTTTATTTTCTTTTTATTATATGAAATGGAACCATGCTTAATTTAATTTTAATGTTATATACTAAATCTGTCAAAAATATGAAAGTTCATAAATGCTTCGATGGATGGAAAATTTTAATTTTGATGGCCAACTTGTCAGACACTTCATTAATGATTCAATGAAGTGATTAAAAAGAAAAGGATGCTATGAAACTGGTAATTAAAATTCAGAATCAGTACTGATCCGTACTGGTAAAATTAAACCAGTATTGACCCGTGTTGTCGAGTGGACGATCTGGCCCGAGTTGTCGACACCTCCTCTCACGCGGGAACTTGTCGCACTTCCGTCTAAGAGGAGCGACGACACCACCTCCCACGCAGGAAGAAAAGGGGGCAGAACGCCGGAGATCTGGCCGGAGTTGTCGAGTGGACGAGTGGAAAGGGCGTCGCTGCTTGAGGTAGTCGAGTGGAATGGCGTCCTGCCCTGCGCCTCTCTGTCTCCTTGGTCGAGTGGAAAGAGCGTCTGCTAACCCTAGCGGGAGAGAGGAAGGAAAGGAGAATTTTTTGGGATCGAGTAGAGAAGGAAGGAGAGGAGAATTGGGGGATGGCTGAACCGGTTACCGAACCAAGCACTGGAGACGATTTTTTTTAAAATATGTCGCTGGGAGGGGATCTGATCCGCACGGATCTATAAGCGGATCGGACGGTTAAAAAGTGCATAACAAAACAGGGGTTTTGTTATGCAAAACACCGTATCCCATCTATATATATATATATATAGAGGAGAGATCCATTGACAATGTCTATTTTGACAATCTTGACAATCCCAATTTTCAAAAATTTTAAAAATTAGTTAGAAATTCTCAAAAATAGAAAAAAGTTTACGGAACTTTTGTTTAAGTTATAGATTGATTATGTTTCCAATTATATCTAATTTAAGTGACGTTTGATAGCTTTTCAATTATCCGTTAAATTACAACCGTTAAAAAATGTATGAAATTTTGATAAGCCATCAAACAATGTCTAAATTGATTGAAATTTGAAACTCTATCAATATATTAGTTAAATAATACATCCATCAACTTTTTTTCATTTTTAAAAATTTATATGATTTTATTCAAATTTTTTAAAGTTGACATTGTCAAGATTGTCAAGTTAGACATTGTCAATGGATCCCTCCTCATATATATATATATATATAGAGGCTATTGCGCTTTACAAAGCACAGTGAGGTAGTGCGCTTCGACCCCGTATCGTAAAACCGTAATTCAAATGGCCAATCCAAATTGCTCAACACAACCTACATATTGAAATCTTGTAGATTACCGAAATTTTCCATTTTTAGATTTTTCTAACTATTTTTTTCGATTTTTGAAAATTGTATAGAAAATACACAAAATTTTGTACATAAAATGGGTCATTTTTCAAAAATTCATAAAAATAGTTAGAAAACTCCAAAAATAGAAAATTTTGGTATCAACTAAGTTTCAATATCAAGATTATAGTGAGCAACTTGAATTAGTCACTCGAGCTACGGTTGATGAGATATAAGGTCGAAGCGCACTAGCCACCGCGCTTTGCAATATTTTTTTAGGACCATCCATCTTTGCCGATCAAATAAATTAAATTCACATATTGCAGGAATATTAGATTTTTAGTATTGTACTAAGTTTTCATATATGTAACACATTGAATAATCAAGTAATCATCTTTAAGAATATAATCTAGCATAGTAATTTAACACTTTCGGCTACTAGCTAGTGCTCGAGGACATCAAAGAAAGATTTATTGGAAAGCAGCCGTGCTCATCAAAAAGGAAACAAACATATATTCTTTCCGTAAACCCTTCAGGTTGGAAGAATTTTCGATTTTGGAGCAAATAATAAATGGGGAGGGATCAAATCACACAAGAATATTTTGACAAAAATGTTACACTAAATTATATAATAAATTTATAAAAAATCTTAAAAATAGAAAAATCTTTTATAAACATATTCATTTACTTATAGATTGATTGTGTTTCAAATTTTATTCAATTTTAGTGTTATTTGGTACTCCATCAAAAATCATTAAATTTAGACCGTTCTAATTACTATATAAACTTGATGGTCGTTGATGGAGTATCAAATGACACTCAAATTGAATCAAATTTGAAATACAATCGATCTATAAGTAAATGAACATGTTTGTAAAATATTTTCTATTTTTAAAATTTTATAAATTTTTATAAATTTATATGATTTAGTATAACATTTGTGTGAAAATTTTGTGTGTCATTGGATACCTCATAATTAATTGACATGAAGATTAATATAATGTGTTGTATATATCGCAAGAAGATGGTTGAGTAGCTACCGTCCACCTTTATAATTACTTATTTTTGTATGCAATCTTATTTGTTAATTGTAATTGTCTATTTTTTCACTGAAAATATACATTTGTTAACTAACAAGCTCTACGGTTTTTGTATGTACATATTTTAACTAACAAACTCTACAGTAACAGATAAAAAAATTAGCCAGTAGTAATAGGGGAGCTGCTATGGCAGCATCCAATTTACTTCTATACAACTTTTGTACACACTTAGGTCTCGTTCGGCTCTTCCCCACCCACCACTGTGCAGACGAACAGAGCCTTAATTCGGGCAAAATTACACCTCACATGGAGAGTGACAACAAATGTTTCTTTGGATAAATTTGTCCAAATTGTACACAAAAACTATGCCAAAATTAAATTAACCATAACCTAGAGCAGCACCTTACTCTAATAGTAGATGTACGCAACATATTTCTATTGCAATAAGTGATGAATTCAATACGTATATAACATACTCATGCCGGAACGTTAAAAATAACAATGGGTCAAAAACTCAAAATTAAACAAACAATAAGAAATAAAAATAAAAAGACACCTTAAATAGGAAGGATCAAAGGATAAATATAAAAAGTCACTTATTTTACCTACACCAACTTGAGTCCGAATATGTTGTTATTCCGATTTGGACCGTTAGATCTAAATAGACAGATCCGATCAACCCAATTTAGATTAGGGGGTTTCTTAAAATTAATCTCATCCATTGATTTTGATTTGACGGCCTGTATTAAGATAACAGGGCATTGTTATCCTTATTAGGATAACAGCGGAGACCCCTAAAAAGTCATATTTTCGTTGGGCCTGTGTACATTGAGAGTGGGAGGAGTAGGTTGGGGCCAAACAAGAGTATTATATCATGAATCGAATAAAATGACCTGATTTGATTCTTAGACAAACGTAAAGCTCACTCACCGGCGTGGTACAAGATTTATATGCTAATTATTGGAGGTTACCATCTTCTTTTTGTTTGACTATCGTGGAATTATACGCATACTTTAATAAAGATGAAGATTCCAGACAGGGAAATATTAGTCCAAGAACTTTGCAGCAAAATGAAAAACTAAAACGAAACAAACAGACTGATAACACACAGACCAACAATATCCATGCGTGAATGTGAAGAGAAGTAGAAGCACAATCCATGTAAGCAGTGTATTATCATGAAAAACGATAGTACTGTCCGAGAAGTGTATCATCATGAGTGTGAATTTTAATATACCACTTTAATTTTCACCCCTAATGTCAAATTAAAAAACATAATTGAGTTAATTTCATACAGTCAGTTTAAACTAGAGGTGGCAAAACCCAACCCAACCCGACCCGACATTTTTAAAAAAAAGTCAAACTGACCTAACCCGACCAGAGATCAAACAACATGCAATCCAACTCAAATCAACATATCATCTAAAAATGTCGATTTTAAAATTGACCCGACCCACCCATCACCCGACACGACCCAAGATCTTCTAGAAGGTCAAACTGACCCTGCCCGCCTGACCCGAACCCAAACCTCACCCGCCCGCCTGATTTGCCAACTCTAGTTCAAACATTGAAGTGCATACTAATCAAGTCATCATGATTCATGAACCAAAATATCAATGGATCTGTCTAGTGTGCTACAATGTTTAGATGAGTCCAAAAACTATCCTTCTTTCTTGTAGACCAGGAGTCTATTTGTTTTATATAAGTTTATTTCCATTACCCATTCAGATTTAAGAGCCCTATAGATGACTCCACACCAGTGTCAAGTCATCTATACGGCTCTTAAATCTTAGAGGGTAATGGAAATAAACTTAAATAAAACAAATAGACTCCTAGTTTACAAGAAAGAAGGATATGATTTTTCTGCCCTCTAAAGTCTCATCAAGTGGAAGGCAATAAAGCACCTGTTGTCACTTTACAAGCTTTTCTAAAGATATCCAAGACATATCAAACTTAATATAAAAAAAATCTATTACTTAATGACATGATTTGTAATTATTATACATGCTTATTTGTGAATCTGATGTAATTATTAACTATGCAAGTTCAAATTTATCCATGTTGAAGACGCATGGAGCAGCCTGCCGTACCAAATATTTTGTTTCCCAAATAACTCCTCTTGAATGGTTAAAAAGGATAGGAAATTCAGACTAACATTCTTGCCTTTTTTTTTAGGAAAATTCGAATCAACAAAATCAAATAGAGAATGAGAGCAACAAGTTCAAGATTTGAGGAAATTGCGAGGAAAAGGGGTACCTGTGACTGTAGATCAAGGATCGTCAGCAGTTGGACAAATTTTTACATAAATGAAAAAGGCTAATTCGGTCAGTTCACCAGTAAGTGAGATGTATGAGCTCTCATATACCCAGTTCTTGAATGCAATTTTCACTAAATAACAAAACTGATGTTTGGAAGACAATTACACTATCTACAATCACATACCGTGCAAAACATCATAACATCTCCCTGATGAAATCTAAGTTTAGTGTGTCCCTAACAATGAGAAACAATCCCAACATAACTACCAACAACACACCTGACGAGGTGATGCTCTGCTCGACTTCTCTGGGAACCCTTCTGCCACCCCTTGCAGCCTCAACAAGAAGCAGAGCGAGGGTTCCGCCATCCAAAGCAGGTAGAGGGAGAAGATTAATGGCAGCTAAGTTGAGGTTGATTATTGCTGCGAATTGGAACAAACCTTCAGCACTTGATTTTGCCACCTCAGCACCAACTGCAATTATTGCGACCGGACCCGACACTTTTTCTGCTGACTGCGCATAATTATTTCACAAAATTAGTTAACACAGGAATAAATCTGATGGCTTCTATTGCAAATAATCTGATGTTTTCTCTTCCAATGTTTCTGATCATTTCAGTATATCATTTTTCCTTCATTTTGAACAAAAACAATATGCCCCAAATCATTATTAAAATTAAAGAAGAAAACTAATGAGAGGTGTAGTTTTCACTACTAAAATTACTTTTAAATGGCTGGTGTTTTTTTGTAAATGACTGTAACTATCAGAAGCAGATGTAAATATAACACATATGAGTGATCATTTGGAAACACAACAATCAATAGAACAATTCAAAGCATTGGTAATTCAAAAGTTACCTGAGAGAAGTTCAAGAAAGTCTGTTTAAGCCCATCAAAAACTGACCCTGTCAGCAATACAAACTCTTTGGTAGCATAATTTGTTGCCTCGACCAAATTAGTTGCTTTCAGCCTTGTAACACGAAAATTAGATGATAGCTGCACCCCGACCCGGCCAGTACCATCTGGGCTTAAATCAGGGATAATATTCAAATCAAGCGGTTCTGACAACCCACTTCGTTGGACTTTAAGAGAGATTGATTTTTCAGGGTTCGATTTGATGACATCAACAAGATCAGGGACGGAAGGAGAAGAAAGTACAATGTCACCAGCAAGAAGGCCGGATCGTGCTGCAGCTGAGCCCGGTCTGACTTCTGGGACTAGCACACCTGGTAGAGCTTCCTAGATCAGAAGAACATTCATATTATATTTAACAGAATAACGAAAAGATGTCGCATGCCAATATCAACATTTTTTAAAACCAATAATTAACAAGGCTAGGACCATTTGGGGAACCTGTCATGTGTCAGTAAGATCAGCAAAGGCACACTCAAATTAGAAATAGAATCCTGCTGATCATCAGTCAGAAATTTTGAGCTCATTTTAAATTTGGTTAATATTAAGCCCTGATATTATTTAGAAACCAGGCTATGTGAGGTTTTGGATACAACGAGACGAGACACATTCAATTGGGACCAGATTGCAGATACTTCAAGATTTTCAGCAGGTAATGAATCTTAAATAGGTCTCCAAGGGAAAAGGAACAAAAAAAAAAAAAAGGCAAATGTTGTAGCTGTTGGAAAACAAAAATATTGAGGCAGACTTGAGTAGTTTACAGGCAATCCAAGAAATATTATTAAAAGGGAGAGAAATTGCAACAAACATAGATGTTGAGAGATCAATCATGCGTGCAGCCATGAGAGAGGATACAGTTTAGTTTCTCAGATTGATCAAGAAATTGATCTCAGAACTGTTGAATGGGGTGAATTCAACAATTTCAGCTACACAGGACAAGCTGGTTAGACAAGGCAAGGCTCCAGACCACACAACTTCAGATTGTGCAATCTGATCAGAAATGTGCAAATGGGTAAATCTGACCCAGAGCGAGAGAGACTAGAGGAGATGAAGCGAGATCTATCCTCTACTAGTCTGGGTAAATCTGACCCAAGTCGGGGTCACCATGCGTGTGCTTGTTAAAATGCACCTTTCTTATTTGCTAGTAATTTTGATTGGGGTGTAATCATTCCAGTGTAGACCTCGTACCTCTTTATCCTCAAATCAGATAGCTGCAAATACTAATCAAGCAGTTTTTACTCCATTTCCGGCCTTCATCATAAATTCCAATGCTGACAAAAGTATTCAGCATACTGATGACAGTCTTTCTGGTATGGTGTCAGACAATAGTATTGAAAAGAGCTCAAAGCTGTGAGAAGATTTGTCTGAATTACTCGATAATGGTGGTCTGGTACTAAGTTATTCCCAGGAAAGACCTGACAAGGAAGAGACTTCTGACAAAGAGAAAGGTTCTGATTATGAAATGGGGATGGAAGGTGAGACTGATGAAGCAGATTTCGCAACATACATATTCCCTCTTGTTAAAGCTCTTCTACACTATCCCAGAAGCATCGTGAGAATTTAGGGATGAAGTCTCTAGTGCGAGATCATGGAAATAGCAAACTTAAAATCAAAGGGCTTTGTGGAAGGGTACCGTGACTCAGGAGGTGCTGAGATGCATTCAATCTTATGCTCAAAATAGGACAAATGAAAATGTAATTTGATTGAGTACTGACGATTGATGAATTCAAGTATATAACAAATGGTTGGATGAACTGAGATAGTGATGCTCGTTGTGTGTACTTGGTGCTGTTCCTGATCTGGTGGAATGGTTTAGGTTTCGTGGTTGATATTGATTTATGTGATAAGGGGCAATTAGATGAACCAGAATACTTATGCTAGTGTGCACCAGATGTTGTTTGCTGATTTTGATAGATTGGGTTAGGTTTCAGTTGAGATTGTTTTTGTTTAGGTGTATTAAAAACTGGTCTAAAACTATGTAACGTTAATGTTTCAGTCATTGAAACGTGTTGTATGCATGCCTCTCATCAAACAAAAAGTCTCCAGGATCTCAAAATGCTTTATTAAATTTGAGATTGTTTGCACTTTACAGTAAACAGAAATTATCGGTCCAGCTACGTTTGAACTACTGGTGCTAAACATGAGCTATTGACGATTGTCGATTGCAATACAAAATAAGCTACTGATGTACCAGACTGGTGGTACACAAGATGACTATATCTAATCAGCTATTGATGTACCAGACTAGTTTGCACTACCAATAAAGTTTCGGACTTTAAGTCTGTTCCGGGTTTGGGATGCTAGATAAAATATCACTTAAATCAGAAAATTAAAATTCTCGGTACCATTTATATCAGAAAATTACAATAATTGGTATTGATACGTGCCAGAAGGTACTAATCAAATTTCTTGAACTGTAATTAATAAAGCAAATTTAGTGTAGCAGTAAGAGATTTTCGTACCTGAACAGGGAGACCAGTGGTGAGAGATTGTGTGAAGACGAGAAAATATGCAAACACAATATTGGTCACCACACCGGCCGACACGACAGATTAAACTATTGATCCGATAGAATGATTTGCAATATGTAGCAGGTCAATATTATCAAATCGACTGACAGATTAAACTATTGATCCGATAGAATGATTTGCAATGTGTAGCAGGTCAATATTATCAAATCGACCGACAGATTAAACTATTGATCTGATAGAATGATTTGCGTATGCTAACTGACGACATAGAAAAAAAAATGACATTTCAGTGTTTCAGTCGGTACAGCGGGAGCTGTTTCATATCAAATGCAGATCTTTCATTCCTGTGGGTGAGCAGGGACAAGTTCCTGTTGTGCAGTTCTAGCATTAACAGTATATATGGGGGCTGTATGATCATACAGAGGCCGTGGCATTTGAGTGAGGCCATATCGATCCTCCTACTGAAATTGTTAGTTTATGTTAATTCATCTTGAATGGATTATATTTTCGTCCAAACCAATACCCGTTTTTTCTTACGGCCGGCAACATAATATATAGGTTTCGTCCAAAGGCTTTATACAGGAGATGAAAAATGAAAAAAGGAAAAATATATATTATAGCGAGGTTTGGACTTTGGAGTGAAGCAGGCCCAATAGAAGAGGCCTCACATGCAGATATGTATAAGCAGCATTAGTTTTGAATACAGCAATTAGTTCTTTCATTTCATTCGGATATTCATTTTAGTCCACATTGCAATCGCAACATCAAAAAAAAAAAAATATTTAGATACAAGAGATATCATCAGACTATATAGGATCAAATTAAACTTTAAAAGAATTTCATGTTGGTCGAACAATATATATCACATACAGCTCAAAATAAAATTTACTTGGAAGGTTTTCCTGTATCTTCCCTCATTACATTTCAAGATCTAGATAAGAGACTTTTTACTACAAAATTCAGGTAGCAGCGAATGCGCGACACATGATCTAATTTCTCTTTATATAATGGCCATTGACTGTATCTATTATGTACTAATTAATTATGTAATTTGGTATCAATTAGGAGAATAGTATATATGTAATAAAATAATCGTAACAAAAGAAAAGAAATACATATAAAAACACAACTTAACTGAAACGACATACATCAGCTTAGTAGTGTTAATTATTAGCACATCACTCAAAAAAAAAAAAAAAAAAAAAAACAAAGAAAGAAAGAAAGAAAAAAAAATGGAACTCGCATTCTCACACTCAGTTGAGGAAAGTTTAGTCCAGCAGTAATTAATGCTGATTGTCTCAATGGCAAACTAATAAATAACAAAGCACCCCAAAACGAAATTTATAGTACAAGCAATTATTAATAAAAAATAAAAAGATACAATGCTAAAGCTAATTAATTGGTAACCGAGTTGGAGTCCTCCTTAATGCCACGGATAGTAATGGAGGGCACATGTTTGCATAGGGTGAGGATTTGTTTTGCCTTTGAGGGGCCTGACTCGTCATCTCCATCAATCCACCAAGTCAGCTCAGTAAGAGAGGTGAGGTGTTGCAGCCCATCAGACACCTGGAGCTTTGGGCAGTTTCTAATACTAAGCTTCTTGAGCATTGGCATGGCACCTTCTTCTATCTCCCATTCCTCCAGCTCATATAAATCCTCAATGATCAACTCTTGTAAACATGGAAAGCCTCCAGTTGAACACCTCGTTGTTTGATTTGAATGTGCCTTAATCAATACCAGCTGCTTGGGTCCTTGGTGTCTCTCTATAGCTGGCATAGGGTCCCACTGTAAATCAGATTTTTCTAAATAAAGACCCGTGAGGTGGGTGGGGAACATTGTGACATCCAAACCATTGCATGCCAGGGAGAGCCTACCATGAAAACTCAATTCCATTAAATATTTGTAAAACGGAAACTCTTTCATGTCAACAACTTCTATTGGGATGTCTTGTCCATTGATGTAGAGGACAACAAGTCCTCTGAGTGTATGGAAAAAGGCAACAATCATCTCCCATGATGATTCTTTAGTTATTTCAATTTCTAATACACGCAGATTGGGTAGGTTAGGTAAATTTGTGTACTCCCATGACACATGACTTTTGACGTACAAGAGGGATTGTAGATTCGGTAGGTTAGCAGCTGGTGGTAGTTTTGAAATAAAGCTCTTAAAAGGTAGCCACACATGCCTCAAAGTTTTGGTGTGCCATGTACAATCTGGTAAGCATAATTCCCTCACAACCAAGGCAAAAAGATCCAATGTCTGCAGAAATTTTGGGGTGCCTACAAATTTATCTAAAGACCTTGGGCTGCACTTCATATCAAGATATCGCAATTGGGACAATTCCTTAATCCACGCCATACCTGCTTCGTGATAAGGCCCATGACCCCTCAACACCTTAATGAGTCTATGCTCGGAGCAATTTGGGAAGTATGTACCAAAACATAAGTGTAACATCTCCAAATTTTAGGCAAATACAAAAAATATTTTAATCGAAAAGTTATTGGCAAAATAATAAAAGAATGATGGATTATGGTGAATAGCAATTAAGATCTCACTAATATTTTCTAAGAAAACAATTGAAATTAACAATAGTTTTGAACAATTACCAGTAGGAATGAGAAAATTTAAAAATCGTGTCAACAATTATAATATGTAACAAGTAATTAATATTGGGTAAGAAATTGATTAAAGGTATCAAACATTTAACTAATGATATATGATAAAAAAAACAAAAGAAAAAGACTGCATTAAATTAAATTGCTCAACCAAAACTAGTGACAATTGTAAGGAAATCGAATGCAATGCAAATAGATGCACCCTCTGACCACATTGGATTCCATCCAAACATCCCCTCCTCTCCTCTTCTTTTTCTTTCACTTCTCCTTCTTCCTTCTCCTTCCCTGACTTGTCTTTCCTTCTCTTTTCCTTCCCTTCCCCTCTCCTGAGCTCGACCCCACAACCAAGCCCCGCCTCCACTCCGCCGATCCGACCACCGCACCGGCCAACCGCTGCATTGACGAGCCGCCGCCCTCGCCCTCCTCCCTTTCCCCCTCCCTTCTCCTTTTGGCTGCAACAGCTCCCAACCCGCCCCCATCAACCACCACTGCTGCCGCCCCATTCCGGTGCACCACACAGCCCCGCCCCTGGACCCCGCACCCCCGACCCCTGATCCCGCACCTCCTCCCCTCCGCGCCGCCACCAGCAGCCCCTGCGGCTCCCCCAACCAGCAGCAGCAGCAGCCCCCACCAGTCGGCAGCAACAGCACCTTCCTTGAGTATAATTCACACCAAAAATGAAAAAGGCAAGTTCTAATTGTCCAAATGCCTTGAAATTTTTAGGAAATATAAAAACAATCAGACAAAGGTGTTAGTCCAAATTTCACATTTTTCCGAATTTCCTGTGAATTGTGGTGATTTTCCACAGTTCAGGTTAGAAAATGAAAACTGGGTCAATAGCAGTCAAAATCTGGTATACTGGTAAACAGCCAAAACTGTACAGTTCTTTGAATTGGACCATATTATTTTATTTTATATTCTTATAGAACACATTGATTTGAACTTACACACAAATTTTGGTTAGAAAACTCTAAGATCAAAGCCTTTAAATAAATTGTTAAAACAATGGCAGCAGAAATTCCAGATTTGACCCTACTTGTGAAATTAACTCAAATGTATATGAAAACAGTACCAAAATGAAATGGTCTCAACATCAAAAATGTTCCCCAAATATCCCTCTAAGTGTTTGTGAAATAAAAATGGTGCATCTTTTATAAAATGTTGAAGTTATGAACTGATTTGCCCCTGACAGTCTGCTGCTACAGTTCCAGTATACTGGCAGCAGCTGGAATTCTCTGTTTTCTCCCATATTTTGAACATAACATAGTCACATAAGATCATGGACATGTAATATATAGTCTTAGGTGTCTCTTGACCAAATTTCACATTTTTCCGAATTTTCTGTGAATTATTATGATTTTCCAAAGTTCAGACCATAAAATGGAAAACTGGAAAAAAAAAAAAAGAGTCAGCGGCTGGTATGCTGGTAATCATCGAAACTGTACCGTTTCATGAACTGGACCACTATATTTTATTTTATATTCTTGATGTACGCATTGAGTTGTACTTGCACAAAAATTTTCATGAACAAATTCAAAGTATAAAGCCCCCAAATAAATATTTCAAGAAAACAACAGCACAATTCCAGAACTACCCTCTGATGAAATTGGTCCAAAAGTGCATCAAACAAGCACCAATATTAGAAAGTATTCTACATGGAAAAGATTCCCAAAATACCCCTCCAAATGTCTGTAAAATAAAATTGGGCTGTTGTTAACAAAGTTTATTCCATTGCCAAATCTCTTATCAAATTGTTGCTCTTGATGATTGACTAAAACAGTAAAACAAAGGAAAATGTTGTTCTTGATGTCGATGCTTGATTGAAGTAAATTCCAATGGCTTAGAAATTTTGTTTCACTTCTGCTTTACTTCCAAAGAAAGGTAACCGGACTTCTTTATGACTTGATTTACTACTTTTACTATTTAGTAGATATTTACTATTTTGTGAATGGTTAGTAACTATTTATGGTAATTAGTTATGCACATGATTTGATCTTGAAAGTGGCATTTGTTATGTGCATGGAAAGTGTATTTTTGTGGAAAATGGTTTGTGGCATGAGGAAGAGATTTATGCATGAAACTAGTTTGTCGTGGTATTTCTTTTATGTGCATGACAAATGAATTTGGGACTTTGTGGGGTTTATGACGGTATATTTATCGAGCCCAATCGCCGGTCTCATAGTTCTGTGACACGACGGTTCATGGAATCGCCAGAAAGACCAGAAAATGATTCCTGTAAATGATGGTGTACTGATCTGAGAGAGCGACGACTGATTCGGTAAATATGCGGGAGTAAATGTTACATGTCCCGTGCATCAATTTTATTTCATTAGTTAATATTGAAATTGAATGCTCTTTCAAAGATTCTGGAACAAAATAGATTTGCAACGGATACAAGATTTTTGTTGGTTTGTATGTGCATATGTGTTTACTGTTTTGCAATAGGCTATGATGTATAGGAAATAAAGTTTTCCTGAAAGAAAGTAAGAATAATAAAAATTTACTAAATGTCACTATGGGAATATACAGACGGTGTCGGATATTATATCGCGATTATATTCCCATTACTACGGAATCTTAAGTACTTAAGTGAACGTCCCTTATGGTGCCCATACTAGTCGGGTTAGGGAACGGACGGTGTGACATACGGGTCAGATCATTTTTAAAAGAGATGTATATAATCGGACATAACTGAACTACGGTTCAGTACGAGACAGATTACAACTTTCTACTTGATGATTTTTTAAATTACAAGATAAGCTTCTTTTTCCGATAAAAATCTGTTTAATCTGACATAACTGTTCTTCTATGAGGTATTTTACTTGTGGTAAAAATATTGGATGTCATGTTATAGCCTGATATTATATATATATATATGTTGTGATAAATACATTGCAGGGCATGTTTAGTTTTATTTCTAAATGTTACATATCCTGTACATCAATTTTATTGCATTGGTAAAGTACTTTGGTATTAAAAAAACTTGTCATAGAGAAACGCGTCGTTAAATAACCGGTTACTGAGCTTTTTAGCTGACTCCGTTTTGTTGTTTTCCTTTCTTTTTGTTGGCGACGTAGGTCGACAGACCGTCGGATGGATGCACATGATACCGCACCGTAGCGCCCCGTGCCGGGGCGTTACAATAAGAGGGTGCGGAGGTTAGGACTCGCATATTTCATTAATTCGCTGCAATCATCATAGTGGACTGCTATGCGGCGTGCTCGGGCGCACCTCTGCACCCCTTCGGGAGTCAAACAGACTGTCAAAAAGTTGTCCTCCTTTGCTTTTTGAATGGCGACATCACGTAACAGATCGTGTATCCGACAATGCATGATTAAATTATCAGCGATGAATCTGCTAGATACTTGAACCATGCTCCTGTAATATGTTGAAATAATTAATTTCAAGTTATAACAGGAAATTCCTAGTCAGCAATCAGATAATTAATAATCTAATACACGATAATTTGGGACTATGTATATCATTATTCTAACATGTTACAAAGGTCTGGGCCGGGCAATCAAATATATGTTGTTTTGCCGATCCATATAGAAGCAACTCGCCGCAACAATCTTACCAAGATACAAGATACAGACGTCAGACGCGTCGATCTCCGACTTTCAAAATAAAATTCCAACAATTCATGTAAGAGTAATAGCTAGCATTTTTACTTATCTTCCAGTCCACCATATTTTCAGTGAACAAATATCATTTTCAGTAAGCATTTATATATTTCTGATTAATAATAGATATCATTTTCTAATAAACAGATACATAACGTTTTCTAGTAAATATTTATGCAACTGTACCAATCACACAAGTGCATGTGATGTGTCAAAACTGTTAGACGAGGTGAATGGGTGACCTACTATATAGTGGTTGACTCTACATGTTTGTCTTAATGTGATTTCCATACTGAAGATGCAGATATTACAATACCGACTATATATCCAATTATAGGATTCGGTTAATATATTTGCCCCTTCATCTGTGCTTATTCTTCCAAACTATTAGAAATTAATAAGAGGAGAGATCCAATAACATGGTGCCCATTTAAATATTTATACATAAATTGACAAAGACAAACGGTTAGATATATTCTAAATCATCTCAATAAAATATAAGAAAAAATTATGTATTAATCTCGTTTCAATGGCCACCAAGAGGGAGAAAAGATTTTAAAATTTGAACCGTTGATTTTTGTGAATGCTTGATCACATGTAATTAAAATCAAAATGATACAATATTATGTGTACTGTAACACCCCAGAATCTGCAGCTTCTGGACTATTACTTTTCTGATATCCACAGCATCCAGTCCGGCCAGCAACCTACGTCGCCAAAAGAAAACACACACACAACAAAGAAAACAGAGTCAGCTTATAAAGCTCAGTAACCGGTTATTTTATGACGCAGCTTCTCTATAACAGGTTTACAAAATAATATGCAATTAAATGTAATTCTGTTAATTAAACTCTATTTAGTAAGACCAGAACTTACATGCCCTGCCCTAACCGACTTAGACCATGCCACACATTCCTAAGTCACTTTTATCATTTAATCACGTTAAACTGTTATACTGAAATCACGTTATCAAATATAAATAATAAGGACCATAAAATACCATGCAAATATCCTTTATTAAATACAGATGCTTCCCAACCTGACGTACCTGACTGACTGACACACACCAATACCCGAATCCAAACCTAACATGCAGTCATACCAGATCAACCGTACTATGCAACCATGCATCAAACCCAAACCAAGTCATACCAGACAACAAAATAACATCCTGTGCATCAGCACGTATCCTGTACTGTACCAGTCAATCAACATACATATCCCGTGCACCAGCACGTATCCTGTACCTGACGAACCCAGAGATCCAAATAACCCGTACATGCCTGTACATGCATGTCCGTAAACCATAGCGCTATAGTGAGGTAGCTAGCCTCCTGCCGGTATCTCTATCCAGGTACATAATCAGTCCAACCACAAACGAACCAGGCATATCCAAACCATGCATACTCAGACAGACATATCCAACCCAGACATAATCAACCCATGCATGACCATATCCAAATACCAAACAGATAACATAAAACAACATAACATACTCATGTCCCAACCCGAAACCAGTATCACATATGCATCCCAAACCATCCCAAAATTATCCCAAAACCATATTAAACATGCACAGATAATAGAATCCAACAATCGAGACAATTCAGATCAACTGATCCATATCACAAGTCACGAGGAACTCAAACGGATAACTGAATTAAATACAAGTTATAGAGAAGTCCGGTTACCTGGTACGTAACGATTCCGATTTACGAGACTCGATTAACGTCCTTAACTCGAATCAGAAACCCGACTGCGATCTCGAACCGACATCCTGTCATATCCCAACGAGCTTGATTAATATGATTTTCCATTTAATTTTCCTTTTTCCCTTTCTTTTCTTTTCTTTTTCCTTCGGTTTCCCTTCTTTCTGTTTCCGATTTCCCTTTTTATTTTCTGTTTTAATTTCTGTTTTCCCTTTTCCCTTTGAATTATCGGAAGAGAAGTGAAATTAAGGGGTAAGGGGCACCGCTTGAAGCAGCCACGTGCCATCAAGAAGAAGCAAGAAGAAGGCCACGGTGTCCCTTTTGATTTATTTATTTCACTTTTATAATTAAGTCCCTCAAGTTCATGTAAATTATGAATTAGTCCAAATAAATTAGAAAATAGTCCTTTACCTTAATATTCCAAATATCAAATATTTGGGATATTACATTTCTCCCACCCTTAAAAATAAAGTTCGTCCTCGAACTTTCAGAGCTAAGATTTGTACGAAAAATAGTCGTTTAGATATTCAGTATGGCATGTTAAAAATATATAACGACGTACAAAAATATTTAGATACTGAGACTTGTGGGTTATGGGCCCACTACGCTTTCGCTACGCACTCTGATAATCCAATTTAGATACTTATTCAAAAATCATATGTTAATACAGAAGTAATAAATTCATAACTTCATGATTAATAGAGCTGATAATCTAAGATATATATCACATCAAAAGTTAACAATTGGTAAATTTAAGACCCCGTAAGATATCTTAATATATAATCCTCGTGTTACTTGTATAAGCCTAAATTAGTATAATATCTCTATATCTTATGCACCAACACTCCCAACCGACATGTTGTTAGTGATAAAATGCTTCAAATAAGTTGTACTATCATTAGATACTTGCAATTCTTTTAAATTCTTTATGTGTATGTGTCTGTATGTTCTTGTTTGTACTTGTTAGATATCATTTTAATGAAACTTGACCTTTATTTCACATATAGAAGCCATAAAACTCAAAGCCTCTAAAGAAAACCGAAACCTTAACTGATTTTCATAGTATTCGATGTTGATCGAAAATAGAGTCTACAAGTGATATTATTTTGCTACTATACATATCAGAACGACAGAGGGGTAAAGAAAGCAACAATTTAGTCATTATCTTATCGATTTGATATATCATAGACTATGCAACATAAGTTGGAAAAATTTCTAGATTAAGAACTAGAACAACAACCTGTTCATGTGAGAATAAACCAATGAGAGAGAATTATAATTTTATAATTAACTACTGAAAAATTTAGAAGTTATTTCCACAGGTTTTAAAAAAGACTCCTTTAATTGGTCATTTTATCTTAATTATGTAGTATTATGATTATACAACAATGAAAGTTCCAAATATTTGAGAAATATTTTGAATATCACATTTTCTCCCCTCCTAAAATAAAGTTCGTCACCGAACTTTGAATTGAGATTCTTGTTTTTCGTTAACTACCTCCGTTACTTGATAATTGAATATCTCGTCAACTAGTTAAGTACTTAAGTTATACGATATATTAAGTATGCTTCTGTTGCGCAACTCTGACAATAACAATTATGATTTTGCCCCAAATTAAGTTAATAGAAGAATGACCAGTTCATCGCTATATGATTATCAGATCCGGTAAATTTAAAGATTTCGTACTAAAACTTGCTTCTTAATACTTTCATGCTTCAAGTCATGCATTAATAATATATATGATTTCTAGAAAAATTTAAAATCATCGTTTACTCTAGATTTATAAGGATTATGTCACTTATACGTATAACTAATTCAATACGTGCTCTCGGATCATCCCACTATGAGAGTAGTCAGAGATTCCAAATTAACCACATTAGCTAGTAAAATTAGAGGTACATAAATTAAAAGAGTTCAACTTTATGGGAATACCAACACACAACATAAGCTGATCATAAAAGATATTATATATTGAAAGAAAGTAGCTTAGTCAAGTGATTAGACACAAGTTAGTTAAAGATTGAAGTCTACATATAAGTTCAACCCAATATTAACACCATTAAAATTTTAGTTCAAGTTTTAGCTCATCAGCTTCTACTTTAATTAGCAAGTCATTTGTTTAGTACTTATTTAAGTACTTACATATATGCAGATATTATCTACAGTAACTGGATTGTTTTCTAGCTTTAAAGTATCCACTAGTTTGAATGAGGAGTTATAATTTTCTAAATTAATTTCTCTCATTATTATACAATACAGATACAAGGTGGTCACAGTTCTTTGTAGCTCACTTCATTTCATCTTATCAATTCAATGCACGGGCACTATAGGCAAATATATATCTTTACAATTTTGGTGTCGATTATGTGCCTATCTGAATTATACAGGTTAAGTATTCTATAAAATTTTAGATATATATACTTTTTCAATTAGTATATTAAATTTCTAAATAACCAATTGGTAACGAGCCTAGAGACTTCTTAAGAAATTCATAAACTTGGAAGTATATGGACCATAAGATTCCACTACCATATATAGAGGTTCATCCAACCATTTTTTTTTTTCTTTTTCAATATGATACGTACTCTATATATTAGAATGCTATATATGACTCTCAAAATGTACTAAAGATGTCAGCTTTTAAAATAATATGTAGGCTGACGAACAAAATATCATATTCTTACGAAACATTAATACATGACTATGTAATTAATATTAGTTCTTTCAAAATCCTGTCTTAGTATTAGTATTTTAGAGACAATTACTTATAATCACTTGGTGAAATAGATGTCTATGAATTACCAACTGACATTGGTCTTATTTTTAATTGCTTCGTAGAATTACATAGAAAATTTGTGACTATTAGAGTATTAGTAGATATGACTATATGTGTATGTAGTATTTAACTTCTTACTTTCCTACACCGAATTAATTAGTACATGTGGTGATCAATATTTGGCTAAGATACAAGTCGAACATAGAGACGTATTTATTTGTCCAAATCTGAATGATAACTAGCTAACCTCTTTTATCGAGTATAACATTAACAATATACTTAAAATCTATTATACTCATGGTCATGGAAAAGCTAGATGATATACCTGACATGCTATATCGTTATGTATTTAAAAATTAAGATATGCTTATATGACTGAATGTAAAGAAAAACTCTTTATCTTAGTTTTGCTTCAGAATTGATCTAATGACATATTTAATTAAGAACATATCTAGTCATTGACAAAGCAAGTGTGTAGAATGAGGAAACCTCATTAAGAAAGAAAAAGAGACACCTGCTACATATTAATCTGAAGAGTGAGAATAGTTCGAAATTGGCAATTCTTCCTTAACTTGTTTCATATAATTTTAAGGTTATCCAATTTTGGCAAAGTCCAACTAATTTCTAATTCGATAAAAATACTAAGATTAAATGGATCGAATTATTTAATTAGCTTTGTTTTCAACATTTTTTTTCCTAATTAAAATCAAGGTCTTTTTTTTTATTGTTTGTTTATCAGTTATTCCGAATATATATTTTTTTTAGGGCACTTGAATTATTTGATAATGATTGGAGTCATCACATATGTATTGGGAATGATAAGATCCCAAAATCTACTGGCTATCATGTTGCACTCGGAAACAACGTATAGTTCTCTGATTAATAGAGTCGACAAACTAAGATTTTGGAAAACAATTTGTTAATTCTTATTTATAATTGATATGCAACATGTGGAATATGAGCCCACCAACTTCCAAAATACCACTCGTATTTAATTAATCGATTCAAGCTAACAAATAAATGATCTTAAAAGCCATTTTTTTTCAAATTGAATAGCTTAGTTATATATGTAAATTTTAGCTCATAAAATTTTCAAGTACTTGGCTCGTATGCAATATCATCAATTAAGTTATTTAGTTCTCAGATGGTACCAACTTTCTTTTAATTCATTGTGTGTACGGTCTCTTTGTTCTTCCTAATTAAATAGTTCAATTAACTACTATCTTGTCGTACATATTTTGCTACTGAATTGGATTTGAGATAGTTCACCCGAATAACACAAATGAAATTTAGAGATGATACTGACAACAACATCAGAATCAAGATTTCAAATGGAATGGACCCAACACAGACCAAGGAAAAACATGCTCTGATACCATAAATGTAACACCCCAGAATCTACAACTTCTGGACTATTACTTTTCTGATATCCACAGCATCCAGTCCGGCCAGCAACCTACGTCGCCAAAAGAAAACACACACACAACAGAGAAAACGGAGTCAGCTTATAAAGCTCAGTAACCGGTTATTTTACGACGCAGCTTCTCTATAACAGGTTTACAAAATAATATGCAATTAAATGTAATTCTGTTAATTAAACTCTATTTAATAAGACCACAACTTACATGCCCTACCCTAACCGACCTAGACCATGCCACACGTTCCTAAGTCACTTTTATCATTTAATCACGTTAAACTGTTATACTGAAATCACGTTATCAAATATAAATAATAAGGACCATAAAATACCATGCAAATATCCTTTATTAAATACAGATGCTTCCCAACCTGACATACCTGACTGACTGACACACACCAATACCCGAATCCAAACCTAACATGCAGTCATACCAGATCAACCGTACTATGCAACCATGCATCAAACCCAAACCAAGTCATACCAGACAACAAAATAACATCCTGTGCATCAGCATGTATCCTGTACTGTACCAGTCAATCAACATACATATCCCGTGCACCAGCACGTATCCTGTACCTGACGAACCCAGAGATCCAAATAACCCGTACATGCCTGTACATGCATGTCCGTAAACCATAGCGCTATAGTGAGGTAGCTAGCCTCCTGCCGGTATCTCTATCCAGGTACATAATCAGTCCAACCACAAACGAACCAGGCATATCCAAACCATGCATACTCAGACAGACATATCCAACCCAGACATAATCAACCCATGCATGACCATATCCAAATACCAAACAGATAACATAAAACAACATAACATACTCATGTCCCAACCCGAAACCAGTATCACATATGCATCCCAAACCATCCCAAAATCATCCCAAAACCATATTAAACATGCACAGATAATAGAATCCAACAATCAAGACAATTCAGATCAACTGATCCATATCACAAGTCACGAGGAACTCAAACGGATAACTGAATTAAATACAAGTTATAGAGAAGTCCAGTTACCTGGTACGTAACGATTCCGATTTACGAGACTCGATTAACGTCCTTAACTCAAATCAGAAACCCGACTGCGATCTCGAACCGACATCCTGTCATATCCCAACGAGCTTGATTAATATGATTTTCCATTTAATTTTCCTTTTTCCCTTTCTTTTCTTTTCTTTTTCCTTCGGTTTCCCTTCTTTCTGTTTCCGATTTCCCTTTTTATTTTCTGTTTTGATTTCTGTTTTCCCTTTTCCCTTTGAATTATCGGAAGAGAAGTGAAATTAAGGGGTAAGGGGCACCGCTTGAAGCAGCCATGTGCCATCAAGAAGAAGCAAGAAGAAGGCCACGGTGTCCCCTTTGATTTATTTATTTCACTTTTATAATTAAGTCCCTCAAGTTCATGTAAATTATGAATTAGTCCAAATAAATTAGAAAATAGTCCTTTACCTTAATATTCCAAATATCAAATATTTGGGATATTACATGTACACATAACATATGATATATACAACACATTCTACCAATTAATTTTGCTATTTAAAAGTTTAAAATCTAATTATTTTAATATCTAAGGGTGTGTTTGGCAATCAAAAATTGGAATAGAATAGCAAAATAATAATTATTCTATGTGCCAAATAGAAAATAGCTATTCGAATAGCTCTAAAAAATTGCTAATCCGCTATTCCTCCTATTTGGTCGAATAGCGGAATAGCTATTTGAATAGCTCTAAAAACAGCTCTAAAAAATATTTATCACAATACTATTCCAATTATCATTTGCTAAACAATATTTCCACTATCCGAATAGCTCTAAACATCACTATTCTTTTTTTACTCTTCCAACAGCCACTAATCCATTTTTACTAATCGGATAACAATATTCTATTGCTATTCCTTGATTTGCCAAACAGACCCTAATTTCATAGTCACGAATGCATATGGTTATTTGATCCCTCTTCAATTAATTAATATATCCATGTCACATCATTATCCTAAGCTCAAACTGGATTCACCATGACAAAAGGCTAACAAAAATTGATTTTTTTTTTAAACAAAAAGAACATTGGAGAAATCGAGATTGCATCTCAACAATTAGTAATTAGGTTTGATTCGACTAGATTTTCATCCTTTTCAAAATTCACATTTTAGTAGTAAGAAATAATTTCTTTGTATAATTTTCGTGGAAGAAATCTACCTCAAGTTTTTAGTAGAAAAAGTTTGTATAGACAAATTTTTCGTATAATAATTTATTAAATAACATAATTATAAAATTTAAAATAAATATTTTTTAGTAGTTAAGTGCATGCTATCTTTACTCCAAAATAATAATAATCATTATCAAAAGAACCTAAAATTAATATGCAAAAATAGCAATAAGTTAAAGAGGAGGGATCCATTGACCATGCTTATTTTGACAATTTTGGCAATGATAACTTTAAAAAACTTATAAAAATTCATAAAATATCTTGAAAATAGAAAATATTTATGGAAGTATTGCTTAACTTATAGATTTATTATATCTTCAAGATCTTTAAAATTTATAATATATCTTGATTATATTTTTAGCATGTTCCTGTATGCAAATTTTATAAGTTAAGCAATACTTCCATAAATTGTCTAAATTTGTATTTTCAAGATCTTTAAAACTCATAAAATATTTTGAAAATATTTATGAAAAGATTTATGCAAATATAGCAATAAGTATTGATTTGAACTGTTCAGCATGTTCCTGTATGCAAATTTATTTGCAGAACTAGATTTTTATCTTCATAATTTGGTTGTATAATATTAAATAACTAGAATAGCACTTCATTTAAACATTATAAAATTGTCTAAATTAAATTGATAAATCCGTGTATAAAATTTGAATTTTAAGTATGTGAAAATAGAATAAATACATTTTAGGAAAAAGTACTTTGTTTCAATGTAAATAAAGTTTTGTACAAAGATCATGTTGAGCAGTTCCGAATTTAATATTAAAAATTTTACAAATAAAAAATTGGATTCTTAGTTTTCCATACTATGCATACTAATATAGCGTCCATATCGTCCGACGCGCTGCACTTATGCAGCGAGCAATATCCACCATTCATTAAATAAAGGACGTGATTTCTTCTACCAAATTTTACAAGTCTGAGCGACACAATCTTTTCAAATGGATTTGTCAAATCTGATCAAGTCCAAATCACTTTCGCGGCTTCTCCACTTCTCCTCCCATCTCCGGATTCTCCTCTTCCGATTCTCAAACTTGACACTCCGCCATGGAGAATTGAAAGAGGAGAGTCGGAAGTGGGGAGGAGAAGTAGCGGACTTAACCAATACTAGTATCTTGCCTGTACGTTGCAACGGATCTTATTTAATAAAAATTTATTGATATGAATATTTTCAATATTGTTGTAACTAAATAAAATTATCCGTAACTAAAACATTAAGATTTGAAGTCATTTTGTTTATTAGCTTTTTTAATAAGTTTTGAATTTATGAATAATGTTTAATGAGAAGAAACAAAAAAAAATACAACTTTAAAATGATATTGTAACATATGACATCATTAATTTATTTTTATTTTATCTTCTTTTCTAAATTAAGTAATTTAATAACAAAATCTAAAATGAGATTTGTTAGAACTTATATAATTTTGATATATGTTATATGTATAATGGGGTACCTAAAAATGTTAATCCATAATTATACGTCTAAGTGAATAATTATTCTTGACTTATGATTCCCAAGTAATATAATTTTCTAATTATAAACTTTTGATTTTAATTAAAACTAACATCACAGGACGCGTTGTCCCATACGTGAGTAAAAACCAGTTTAATCCAACCTGATGCGTCTCTGTTAAGTGTTAGCCCAGTGTCATGTATTCATGTATCCAGTGTCCCATTCCCCGACAGATCGGGCCATCTTTGGAGAGCTCTCTCGGTTCTCTTCTGGTACATATAATTTTTTTCATAATCCTTTGTTCATTTTGTTTGTATAATTAAAATAAAAGGGTTGTATTGTTTACGCATAAGTGAAATGAAATGTTACTGCCTTGTTTTCTTTTCCGTTTTTTTTTTTATCGATTGGACATTGGTGTAAGCCCTTGTGCAAGAATTGTGCCGCAGCTAACTCCAAAATTTGTTCAAATGAATCATAGCCCAAAGTAATGCCCCCAGCCAAGAAATGGCCAACCGGTTTAACTAAGAGAAATAAGTGTACAGCTTACATAAAAAAGTTTAAAGATGAAATTAAATTATTTGGTTTGTTCCCATTGATCAATTATACATTTTTATGTATGATTTATTTGCATGCAATGAAAAAAATGTATGATTTGTTTGCATGCAATGGGATAAGTATTTTGGCCTCTTGTTAATTTAGAATTAGTATTTTTTTTTGTATAGAAATGAAGTGGAGTCAGTACAAAATTTAGAGTTGTTATTAATTTTGGATAACAAGTTTGTTTAAATAGAAATTTTTATAATATAAAATTGAACGAAAAGATTAAGACAAAATTATTGATAAAAATAATATTTATATAATAATTTGACATAAAAATTATATGTAATGCAGAATTCTATTGATGGCAAAACCTGCACGGGGACGAGGGCGAGGCCGGGGTCTGGAGCGGGGGCGGGGCCGAGGACGGCGTTATGCTAATCAGGATGATCCTAATACATCTGAGACTGAACCGGTGCAACAGCAAGCAGCACCACCACTTCATCCGGACCATCAGGCATTCACTCTGCTGCTACAAATGCCTCTTTCCCAACATAAAGTGTACACCATTCGTTCTAATGTAAGATTACTGATTTATCTCTTTTATAAATCAGGCCCAATTCATAAAATTGTTTGATTATGAATTCATAACATAGTGTATAACATAAAAAATGTATATAGTTGTAGAAATTATGATCATCCATTCTGCTGCTACAAATGCCTCTTATTGCTTGATATGTACGAGGCTTTCAAATTGTCTGTTGTTTTCATAGAAAAAAAAAAAAGATTAAAACAAACCTAGATATATTTTAGAGTAAATTACAAGGTATGAATTGTGAACTTAAAGGATCAATTTGGTAAGTTTGAAACATTAAGGACTAATTTGGTAAAAGCATGATACTTTAGGACCAACAGTGTAATTTACTCTATATTTTATACGAAATTAATTAGTGTATAACAAAGCAATAAAATTAGAGCTCTAATGCATGTTTGTATTGTAAATTTTTATAATCTTTTTTGTTTGCTTATTTCAGGAAGAGTTCACATTAAGTGCCAAGTCACATAAAGTACATATCCCGTATGATGATAGATGTGAGGCAGCATTGAAACGGCTTGGGTTATATCACATTGCTCGCATGGGACACACTAACATTGATAAGGGCCTCATCACAGCACTTGTAGAGAGATGGAGGCCCGAAACTCACACATTCCATTTGCCGGTGGGTGAGATGACAGTTACACTACAGGATGTCGCATGTTTGTGGGGGTTACCTATCGATGGAGTCCATGTCAGCGGTATCTCAGATTGGAGTTGGAATAAAATGGTGGAGGATGCCTTTGGAATACCTGTTGATGATTACACATTTTTTTCCAAGAAAAAGAAAGGTACGAGTGATGAGTCAGGGTATTGGACATCCCGATATAGTTTAAGTTTGTCTTGGTTAAGGGAGCAATTTCCATCCTTGTCAGCTAATGCATCACCACAGGAAATTGATCGGTATACTCGAGCTTTTGTTATGGACTTGTTTGGGACGGTGATGTTTCCGGACCTTAGTACAACTGCAGTTCCCGCCATGTATCTACAATTCTTAACCAACTTACAAAACCCACAGTCATACAATTGGGGAGCTGTGGTGTTGGCATGTTTATACCGTAACCTATCCATCGCTGCAAGGTCCGACTCAAAGTCAATTGGGGGTCCATTGAAACTTCTGCAGGTTTGGTCGTGGACTTGGTTGAATGTTACTCGGCCTGAGCCGTTGGTTCCATTCACAAATTGGGGTCAGCCGAATCTTGAGTCATGCCAACCGTTTGGGAGATATTAGACCGGTAAGCATCGTTTTAAAAATAATTCTCATCATGCAGGTACGAAAATTCGTAGGGACGATCTGAATCATATAGCGGATGACCATGTAAATTGGTTACCTTATGCACATGTCATGGCTCGCATGCCGTCCGTGGTGGCACGTGATATGGATCTTTGGTTGGCGAGAGTCCCACTCATTCACTTTTGGATTGTCTCTTATTACTATCCGGATAGGGTCATGCGACAGTTTGGATTGTCTTAGTCGATTCCTCCACCCTTGCCATTTTCAACAGGGTACAGATTGGAGGATACAATGTAAGAGTTACATTGACGAGTGGATTGATGTACGTCGGCACCGGTTGGTACAAGCTACAGGCTTATATGATATCTTGACGAGACGTGCTTATATGCGGTGGTTTGAGACGAACGGTATGCGGACTGTATACTTGGAGCGTTATTTTGCCACACATATTGATCAGCCGCGGCCCAAAAAGCTCTCCAGGCCTTCGAAATCGGGGATTAAAGATTTCGTGCTTAGGGTTTATTTTCTTAGGGAAGCTTTCAGTTATCCTAGAACTTTTTGCTATGTGCCAACACTTTTTAATAAAATGAGCAAAAAGTTCTATGATTTATTAAAAATTTATTGTGTAAATGACAGTCATGTACTAAATTTCGTACTGAATTTTATACTCAGTCGTATCTTATATTTTGGGTACTCAACATTCAAACGGCCATAATTATCATGCAATAAATTTAAATTATTTCTTTATATCTTTTTTCTAATATTATTTGTGATACTTAATATATTTATTTATAATAATATTCATTCGAAACATTTCTGAATTTTATACTGAATCTTGTCCTATATTTCGGGTTCTCAACATTCAAACGGCCAAAACTTTCGATAGGAAACTCCGATCGGAGCAAACTTCGCGGCTACGGAAAGCTAACAACGAGATCTATCTAAAACAAATATAAAAAAATAAAAATTGGTAGGCCGGGTTTGGGGGAGCCGACCTCTTTTTCTCAGGCCGGGTTTGGGGGAGGCGGCCTCGTTTTCTCAGGCCGGGTCCCCAGGACCCGGCCTACCAACAGTAAGGCCGGGTTCTGGGAACCCGGATTTACTATTTTTGAAAATAAGTTCTTTTATTTTCGAAAATTAAAAATAAGATTTTTCTTATTTTTTATATATAAAAATTGTCCTCATTTTCTATGTATTTTTTATATTTAAAAAGGCTAGATAATACACTCTCATACAATTATACTTAACAATTAAGTACAAATAACAGTTACAAAACTAATTGAGTACATTAAAAGTTAAAAAATCTTATGTAACGAAAATTGTAACATTAAAGAATTAAACTGAAAAAGTTTAAGACAACAGTAACAAAAAGTTTAAAATGTTGTATTGTTAATGTGCATAGGATAAATATTATTGTAAAGTTCTAGACCGCCAATAATGTGCTAACATATTTTGACGGCGTTTAAACGCCTCTAAATCATGGATTTTAACGGTTTAACTTTGTTAAAAACGGTTTTTTCACATATAACGGTTTTTTACAAATACTTAACATGAGATGGTCCAAAAAACGGTTTAACAGTTTAAACGAAGTTAAAACTAAGTTTTTTAAAAGCTTGCTCCAAATACAATACACATCTAGCAAATATTACAAAAGCTTAGTAGACAACTTGAATCTATTAGATTTGATTTGATACAGGAGACCTTCATCGGCTGGAATTTCCTCTAAATAGCGATTTGATTCTTCCTCCAATTGATTTTTTTGTTGTTTGCTTGCCGCGCTGACTTAGTGGTGCATCTATATAACATGACATATAAAAAGACACTCTAAAATTACTTTTATAAATATAATATATTGATAGGTAGTCAACTATATTATTACCTTGAGGCGGTTGATTATTATGGGCATTAAATGTTGTAGCAGGTGGAGGACCACTAACTGAATATCGAGGAGCGTGGAAAGCATTATTTCTTGGGTCAGCTCTCGTTGGTGGAACACTAATAGAGTTCCGTGCAGGTTGATTACCTTTCATATTCAAATTATGCATTGAATTAATTATATATAATTATATATGAGTAAATTCACGGATTAGTACATTCAACTAAAATTAAAATTAATATTACCTGAATTATTTGTTGGTGCAAGTCTCGATCCGCGTTTGCCACGTCTCCCTTCCATTTCATCCATAACCATTCTACTACGAATATGCTTCCTACGGCCCCTACGAATCAATCTCCGTTCAGGTATGACTCGGGGACCGTTGTACTGTGGCCATTCAATCTGATTCGGGTAAGGAAAAAACTGCCCAGACCAAGTTTTCAAGAGAGCCTGTGAACTATATATAGAAAGGGCATATAAACCTATTTAATTCAAATTTCCTAACTCTTATTACCGCCAAGACATGAGAGCATGGTATGCCTGTCAGGTTTGGTTTTAAACAAGTGCATTGTGGCATTTTTCCTTCTTCAATATGTACGGTGTATTTAAAGTTCTCAAAATCACCATTAGGAAGAGTTTCCCCGTGATGAATAACCTCGTAGTCCCCTCGATCAGAGGCATAAGAGTCAACTCAGTGTGGCCGTGATTTATCAGCTCTTTTATTTAGCTTTTCAGTGACTTTCTTCGACCATTCTTTTCTTTCGTTAACTAATACCAAAGCTTTATTCCTGCGCTCGTCAAACCAGTTAACACACTTGTACCAAGTACCCTCAACTATTGCCACAACCGGCAAACATCGGCATGTTTTGAAAACACGATTTAATGATTCTGATCCATTACTTGTCATAATTCCCCAACGGTAGCCTTTATCTTTACACCGAGCCCATCTGCTAGGCATTTTTTTTTCCTTCCCATTTTCATCAATGACAGTTCCCACTGATAATAAAAATTTGTATCCCTTTGGATATTGTTGTTTGATAGATAGCATACCTTCTTTAAACCTTCGAGGTTTTTTCTTTGCAGCAGTCCGTTTAAATATATCTTTTAAACCCGGTTCGGGGCAAGCTTTATACAGGTTCTCTGAGACGTGTTGCATACAATATCGATGAACAGCCTCTCCGTTCGCCTCTGACCAACCATATTGTGGATATTTGAATAATGCTTTGATTGCCGCGTGTTGATCAGAAATCACACCAATTCGTCCGGGTCCAGTTACTTCTTTGCGCAACCAATTCATAAACCAACCCCAATTCTCAAGATCTTCTTTTTCAACCAAACCAAATGCTAGAGGAATGAGTTGATTTTCTACATCATAACCACAAGCCATCAATAATCTTCCTTCGTATCGTCCAGATAGGAAAGCGGCATCGATACTTATAACCGGTCGAAGACACCGAAAAGCTTCAATACAAGGACCCCATGCCCATGCTGCACATTTGAAATAATGGCAATCTTCTCGATTTGGGGGCTCCGTTAGAATCGTGTACTTCATTCCAGGATTTGTTGATTGAATAGCATTGAACAATTGAGGTAGCAATCCATATGAACCCTCCCAACTTCCAAATATTTGTTGGATGGCTTCCTCTCTGCCATGCCAAACTTTGGAGTACGAAGGAGTAACACCTGGATATTTAGCTCTTAGTAGTGCACGGCTGCCTTTAATTGTTAGATTCATATCTTCTCTTAACTCCTGTTTGATCGCACCGGCTATTATTTTTGCAGTTAATTTCGCATGATCTAAACGAGTGATCTCTTGGACACATGCATGCTCATAAGGGTTAGTCCTGATAACCCAAAATGGACTACCCTTGGGACAGACAGCATACAACCTCCAAAAACATCTTTTCTTATCTTTGCATTTCAGCACCAATTTTTCTTTACTGCTACAATAAGTAAATATCTCAATGTTTCCTCTTATATGATACTCATAAGCTATCTTTACCAATTCTTCCTTAGAATTAAAAGTTCTACCTTCGGATAACGGGTTATTTAGTTCAACCTGTGACGAAATATTTACTTCATTGATCTCAGAGACATCACTGAAATCACGTACTGGGTGTTGCTTTTCTAATCTGTCTTTCACTACCAACCGACTCTCCACATGTTCAAGAGGATCGTAATCTGGGTCGTCGTCATCATCATCCAAATCCCAATAATCCTCTCCAATATCCCATTCATCCCTATTAAACGGTACAAAGTCGTCATTATTATCATTCTCCTCCTCTTCCTCCTCTTCTTCCTCAACAATTGTATCATTATTAATATCCACCACTTCCGGGTTACTAGTAACCATTGGTGAATGTGTTACAAGAATTTCATGAGTATCCTCAGTTATTGGACTTGGATCGGTGGACCTGGGATTAGGGGACAATCTTTCTTCAATTCTATTGCTGGATTCAGGTAAACTATTTGCAAAAAATGTCGTGTTATCAGTTGGTATCACATCGACATATAATTCAACCATTCTCCAGTTCATTTCTGATGATGCCATTTGAAATACCATTCGCCATTCAATTTCATCTCGAACTGGAATTAAGCAAAAGTGATAAGCATTGGAACCTGCGGTGTTGTACCGGGCATTCATTCTTAAAGAAATCTGAGTTTCCAGTAGTCCAAGTCGTCTGTATATTATAGTTTTGACATTATCATAACATGTACTGTCATTTCCCCGAAAAGAAAAATTAGGAGGCCTATCGTAATTGATACCACTTACTCCAGTAATAATATTACCACCGGCATACACTACGATTGGGATCATCCTGACAATTTATTAAAAAATAATGATTAATAACTATTTGTACAAATTATC
This sequence comes from Cyperus esculentus, assembly GCA_030179965.1. NCBI lineage: Eukaryota > Viridiplantae > Streptophyta > Magnoliopsida > Poales > Cyperaceae > Cyperus > Cyperus esculentus. The sequence goes on along the minus strand of JASGLE010000003.1, from coordinate 1,920,871 downwards.
TATAAATATTAAATAAAATTATTAAAAAATATATTAAAAGTTACTTACAGGCTGTCTCTAAAGCAGCAGCAGGGTGGTGCGTGTCACTGAAGCAGGATGGAAGCAGAATGGTGCGAGTGGGATCATTTACGTATGAGATTGGTCACAGGTGAACAATTCCGCGAGTGGGATCATTTATGTATGAGATCGGTCACCCTAGCTTGAAGTTTGAGTATTGGAATTTATATGAATGGGTCCGCCTTCTTTGTAGGCGGAATGGCTCCGCCTTCTTTCTAGGTGGAATGTCTAGTTTTGTGATTTCTAAACCGAATCGTATATTCTCGTGATTTCTTATTTTTTTTTGTTTATTAATAAAAAAATCGGGGTATATTGGACTGAAGATTGAATCATTAAAAGATGATCAAAAGATACCGGTTAAAATAGATTAATGCATCCAACGGCTGAAAATTGGTTTGGACAAATAGTCATTTGGGTCTCCAAATCAACTCCTCCTTTTATTATTAGTAAGGATTAATGACGAAACCATGTGAAAGGATTTTGTCACCCAAATATAATATTATATAATCTCCTCTAAAGAGAGGAGAAATGAAGCCCCATGGTTGATTTGGATTTCTGGGCCATTGGATATCGCGATCCGACGGTTAAGATAAGTTCGCGCTTTGTCTATTTTTTTTTTTTAAAATGGAGAGGTGTCCAATTATCATCTATTATTGTAGGTATTTCACTTTTATGTAATCTATACAGTTTTTGTACTTTCTACTTGAATAGAACAACAAAAATTGCAGAAAGAAACCTAAAAAACGCGTTTACCAATATTAACCATCCATCCAAACCCTAAACCTTTCATATAAAAACCCCAAATAACTCTCTCACATAAAAACATAGGGAAAACCATGTGAAGCTTACATGTGTCTCTCTCATAGGGAAAACCAAATCCCTCACTTAGGGAGCACCAAACCCTTTCAAATTTTTACAATAGTTGCTAATAGTGATTAGGAACATTTCCATAAAGTTTTTTCATTTTTCGAATTTTCTAAGAAGTTTCGTGAATTTCTTAATTCACTATTCTAAATAAAGAAAACTGGGTGTACTTAAATGTGCCTCTCTTATAGGGAAAACCAAATCCCTCACTTAGGGAACACCATACCCTCTCAAATTTTTATAGGAATTTCTAGCAGTTATTAGGAATATTTCTTCAAAAGTTTTCTATTTTTTGGGTTTTCTAATAATTTTCGTGAATTTCTTAAATCATTGTTCTAAATAAAGAAAACTGGGTGTGCTTAAAATGTGCATCTCTCATAACGAAAACCAAATCCCTCACTTAAGCAGCACGAAACCATTTCAAATTTTTATAGTAGTTGCTAATAGTTATTAGAAACATTTCCACAAAGTTTTTCTATTTTTCGGATTTTCTAAGAATTTTCGTGAATTTCTTAAATCACTGTTCTAAATAAAGAAAACCGGGTGTGCTTAAATGTGCCTCTCTTATAGGGAAAACCAAATCCTCACTTAGGCAGCACCATACCCTCTCAAATTTTTATAGTAATTTCTAGCAGTTATTAGGAATATTTCTGCAAAATTTTTTCATTTTTCGGGTTATCTAGAAATTTACATAAATTTTTCTATTCGCTGCTCTAAGTAAAAAAGACTGGATGGTGCTTAAACGTGCCTCTCATGGGAAAATCAAATTCCCCATATAGCCTATACCAATGTCTTCCAAATTTTTATGGTAGTTAATTATCACTAGTTGGTAGATAGCTTTCTACAAAATATTTTTATTTTTCGAAATTTTTATGAATTGTCATGAATTTTCCAATCTAGCTGTTTTCAATAAAATAGAAAGTCCGATGCCAATAATTGTGTGTATCCAAAGTTTATTTGAGAAAAGTCATGTCTTTTTGTGTTTTATGTTAATAAATACATATCCAACCTGCCCTACAAAATAAATCTCACAAAAAAATGATTTTCTTGGTTAATTATTTCTTTATGTGCTTGTATGTTGTGAGAATCAAAGAACATAATGGTAGAGGGGAAAAAGGGAAAGTGCTCTATCATATCTAACTAGGCCTACACTATTAACTGGATTGAATTTGGTTTTTTTTTTTTTTTTTTTTTTTTTTTTGAATTTGGTTTTCAATTCCGATCTGACAAAACAGCTGGATGGCAATAGATGCGGTTTGTTGCGCTTTAAAGCTCAGTGTACTTTTTTTTTGATCGAATTAAAGTAGACAACCTAGGAAAGCACGTACTTGTAAGAAAAACGGTCAAAAGCATTAACTCTACACTGTACTAGATGCTAGGATTTTCTGTAACTAGTTTAGTTGCCCACAAGTATGTAACAAGTCAATATAAAAAGAAAAAAAGAATAAAAAGAGATGTAATTAATAGATAGAATTGCAACTCAAGAGAATTCCTGGTAAATAGGCAATTGATATGATATGGTGTACTTGATTATGACACATCAATTTGAAATTGTAAATATGCTGTAAAAAAATGAACTTCAAAGTGTGGATAGTTATTTGTGTGATTGTTATTGTGGATAGTTGGTGTTTGATTTATGTCCTAGAAGCCTGTCAAAATTGATTGGTGTACACACTTATTCATGTTTTGGATGATATGTTATTTTGTTTATTGAGTTTTTATCTTATGAATTATTTGAGTTGATGACTTGAATTGTATAATTTCATTGATAAATGATGATAACTATAAAAGGTCCATGATTAGGTAAATAGCAAATGAACACTAATTTACTGGAAATGATTAGTATGTAAATAAAGTGATGGTTATATTCTACAAGCCATAGGTAAGTGGTTACTAACTTAATTACATAGATGTATGTTTGACATAGCATTGGACTTGACCCAAATGAAACAATAAAATGGATTGTGTTTGTGTCATTATTTGTTTCATTAGTGTTTGAATTCTTAAGTATGAGATGGTTCATTTTTTTTCACATGAGGAGTGATCATAGTGAGTATTTTCTAACATTGTCCGTAACTGCCACCTATAAGGGCTATACTTCTATGTTCACAACTTGTGCGGTAAAAGTTGTTCATCAAGAATATTGTATGTCCCTCATGATTTAATGAGATATGATATCATTAGGCCCCTTGATGAAGTATGATTGTAAGCATGCTATATATAATTAAATGTTAATTATATACAATATACGTTTGATCAAGAACTGAATAAACCCAAGGATGACACATTCCTACCTTGGATTATTCGAATATCATGAAACATAAGAATCAACACAAAGAATAATAATTTCTCGTGTAGGATTGTAATGTTGTATTGTACAGATTATTTGTGTTAATTGGGTAGTCATAATGTGTTGCTAGATACTGCTTATGATTTACAGAATTAAAATGGTTTTAATTCTATTGCCAACATAGCACAAATCCTCTATGGTCACACCATATAGAGTCTTAACTAACATGATAGATATCCTTAATCAGTAGAATATTTCTGACATGTTGGACATGATAATATGAGAAATACAATTGTTAGAATTGTGTATACCATATGGTAGTTAATTAATTAGATTAATTAAATGATATGAGAAAAATCAATATTTGACATTCAAATTAGATTATGAATTTAATTTGATTTATCATAAGAAAAAAGGCCGCCTTATCAATTCATCAATTGCGCAGGCAAAATTTGTTGGCGCTGGCCAAGAAATTAATATGGCAACATTCTCAAATTGACATACTGCATTAGCCAATTGACGTGCTAATTTCATCAATTAATCTATAAACTAGAAAGATGGGTAACTCTCCAAACACCTCAACTGTGCCACATCATCAATATTATTAACCATTGATTTTGTTTAAATCTCTTCATCTACTTTGATCCAATGGTTTATATGTATTCTCTCTCCTCATTTAATAAGATGAATGTGATATGTCTAAGTCAAAATTTATCCCTTAAAATCGTCGAAGATTTATGTGCTATTATTATTTATAAATTATACATCATCATCAATATTATTCACATAAAAAATTTTGAAATTATGTTTAATTTTTTAAAATCAAAATTTTATTTTATAAGCTTTATTATTTTTTTTGTCATCATATTTCGGAGCGAAGCCCGAGTTACAGCTCTAGTACGATTTATTGATAGACAGATTTGGTGCGTAATAATTGGATTGGCAATCAAATTCCTTGATGCTCCATATAACCACCAGGTTTTGGCTGGCCCTATGTTGGTCTCTCTTGTCTCACATCTTGGCCTTGTATTGTCTCATGTGTCGAGAACAAAATATATTTCACAAAATTAAGGAGTTAATTTTGAAGGCTTGAGACTTTGATTAAGGACATTGTTATTTGTTCTACTAGCATAGAACTTATGAGTGGTTAGTTAATCCTAGGTGAATACTTGAAGAGGCGCCATCGTTTTGGTGCACAAGCAAGTAGAGGAGACGCACGCACGCAACCACCATCCATTGGAGATCTACACCTTTGATTACGATACCAAAGGAGGTATGAACCTCTAAAACCCCTATTTAGTGCTTAGTAACAACTAGAAAATGAAATAGATCCTTGTGTTGCTTGGTAAAATTTTTGAAATTCATACTAAGCGCAAACACCAAAACTTACAGTTGGGACCCCCAAGCGAGAGTTTCTTTTAGGGAGTTTCTCAGTAGTAGTGTTGTTACTAATTATTGTTGTTTATGATTAGCTGTCATCATGCACCCCCAGTAACCGTATGCTCTGTTTAGACATTTACCTAAGTCTGCTATGAACAATCCGTACTTGTATGCTTATTAACTATTATGTTGCTCAGTTGGCGGTGCGTTGCACCAATACCAATGCCGTTCCTCTTCTAGATATACTTATTTCTGTCATTGTTGTTTTTCAGTTTTCACAAATGTATTCTGCCGATAATGTTTGTTCCATTTATTTAACTAATTAATCCAATTGCAATAAAGCTTCTCTCCCCGCCGCGAAATGCGGGGGGTTTCACTAGTTTGTAAAATAGGAGAGAAGAAATCACACCCATTGATTTGTTGAAGGGTGTGGATTCTCATTGCATAATATGCAGGGCGTTGGACGATCTAGATGCACTAATATAGCCCAATATAATTTGGATAAAATCTTTTTGTCCTCCTTTAATGTCCTCCGCCAAGATTCTAGTTCAAGATTTAGATTCTTACCAATTATACATTTATTTTTGTTCTAAAATTCGGGTCCCACCATTTAATGGTAAAATTTGTTGTATCATAGCGTTATTATAATTAATTGTCCGCGCGAATCTTGTGTTCATACCTACTCGTCGGGGTGTTTAGGCTTTCTATGATGGAGAGTTCATAGTCGGTGCATCAGATGTTCATATCTACCGATCCGACAATGTGAGTAGGGCGTCCAAGAATCCACCATCTGGTGAAAAATTCTGTGTAGGACACGTCCTAGATTCCCGTTTTAATGAATAACCGTCCGCCCTAACTTGACTATTCATACAACGTATTGCTGGATATTCATATTTGTTAAATCAACGTGCGCATACCTTATGCATAAGAGGGTGTACCAACAAAAGACATTTAAGGGAGATTTTTCTTAGGGAACATTTAGCATGCCAGTGAAGTAGTAAATTACAAAATATTACCTTTGTACGAGATCTTCTAAGAAACTTTTAGCCGTATCCTCCAATGTTCTATTTTCTTCTTCGGGTATGAATCCCTCTGCAATCCACATCAAAAGTAATGATTGGGCATCAATATCATCATCTTCAGGAAATGCAGCAAAGTACATAAAACATGACTTCAATGCTAATGGCAAATCATCATAGCTGGTGCCGATAATTTCCATGCAACGTTTTTGTTCATTGGTATGCCAACTCATTGTTTCCAATATCTTACTCCAAGCAGAATGTGCATGTTGCTTTTTGGCTAGAAGACCGCCTAGAACCACTAATGCAAGAGGCATACCACCACATTTTTTGACAAATTGTTTTGCAAGATCAAGTAGTTGATCATTAAAGCTTTCATTTATGATTTCAGGATAATTAGAATAGCTTTTTTGAGCAAAAGCTGTAGACTTGATTCTTCAGATAAGAAACTCAATTTGTATGGTTCACTTGCCGGGTTAGCCTCCTTGGCAACTTCATGGATTCTAGTTGTCATAAGAATCCTGCTCCCATTCTTTTTGTTTGGAAGGCCTTTTTCGATAGACATCCATAGATCACCACTCCATACATCATCAAAAACTAGAAGGTATTTTTTTTGCGTTCAAGTGACCGAAAAATATCTGCGAGAAAATATTCTTCATCTTTCTCAAGCTCACTCTGGTCAATTCGTCGTAGTTTTTCTCTTATTTTTCTCAAAACATTAATCAACTCAAATTCTTGAGATATAGCAACCCATATTCGAATGTTAAATGCTCGCCTAACCTCATTACTGCAGGAACGGAAAAACAAAAATAGAAAAATTAAGTACTAATTTAGTACAACAAAAATAGAAAAATTAAGTACTAACTTAGTACTTGTGTATGGGTTGCAACAAATCTAATTTAGTATTTGCTTCCAGCCTGTATAATCCGTCATTACTAGCTGGGTTAGAGATAAAAATGATCATAAGTTACCACTGTCTGAATCAAAAATTGAGGAATTTAAGGGAGGAGGTAGAGCAAGAAAAGAATTGTCATGTGTGATTTAATTTAGTGTTATGTTGCATTAGATTAAGTTCATAGTCTTTAAGATTAAGTGTCTAATGATGTGACTGGGCTAATACATGTAACGACTTTGGAATAGTTACAGCATCTGCTGAACATTTTTTTTTTTAATAAAGTACCTAGAAAATTCACTGAAATCAATTTACTAACCCCTTCGTAATAAATATTTTATATAAAAGAGCTGACTGGTCAGTTTGTTATGCATAACACGGTAACCTAACTCATATAGAGTTAGCATTGGATTGTTGTACACTCTCTTTATATAATTCGCACGAGTTTTATGCCATACCTATTGTACACTTTTTTGGCGAGAGTGGTTTTGCCGAGTCCTCCTTGCCCGACAATGGAGACAATAGAGCTCCTCGTAGTATCTTTGCGCAACTCCTTTACAATATTGTCTTCGTCAGCATCAAGCCCGATGACATCTGGATCTTCAATGTCAGGCAAAACTGACGGTTTAACAGGCAACCTCTTAGGTCCTCCACTGCCCTCTCCAAGGCTGTTGATCCCATATCTCTTTCTCATTATACTAATCTCGTCTAGCCTTTCTAAGATGCTTTTAATATCGCCTCTGATATTGTTGATTATTTTTGGTTCACCTCCGATCATCCTTTTGAACGCTCCACCCATGCCGGGCTTTTTCTGAGGAGCCATGTAGAGAAAGGTATCTATGACATCTTCTATCGAGTAAGCAATCTCTCTCACCTCCCACACCCATTTCTTCTGCATCTCATCAGTGATTTGCTTTCTATCCGCATCCTTTAGAAATGCCTTGATCCAATTGAGTTCACGTCTGACCCATTCAACTTGCTTCTCTAATCCCCAAATTTGCACAGCCTCCTTCACTGCAGCATCAGTGATCTTTTCTAATACAAAATTAACTATGCTCTCCGCCATCTCTCTTTCAAGGTTTTGTGTAACACATACTCGTGCCCCCCTCTGCTACGGCTGTTCAATTTGAGTTCTTGCTTTGGCTATTGAATGGAATTTGATTCTTCGGAACGGAAGGGTGATCGCCAGTTCTGTGCTTTGGCTATTGGTATGGTAGGTTTTGACTTTTGAGTGGTTGGATGTTTAATTTTGATTCCCTACGATATTTAATTGCCGAATCATCTGCCCACATGCAAACGGAGAGTTCGATCTATCCATCTCTAAAATATATATCAGTCTCTATTTCATTCTCAAAAAAAAAAAATATCAGTCTCTATTTGACACGTCTGATATTAATTTGCCCCGGCGAACATCGATGAGTGCTCATCCTCTGTAGCGCTACATTGTACACTGCAGGATGTAAACCGTTGGATCGTCTCGAGATTCGAGCTGACATAGAGCTCGAGATGATCTAACGGTTCACATCCTGCGTTACACAATGCAAGGATATGAAATGCCATCACTGCAGCATCTGTGATCTTTCCGAAATCAATTTCAATGTATACCATTAGCAGCCATTCCATTTTAATTTCTCGGTACAATTAATATGTATCACATTCATGTACTTCGCCATCATACTTGACCAAGTGGCCACTAAAATAAAGAAGGAAAAAATTGTCGTTTTTTCACAGGTCAAGTCGCGCTATTATATTATTTATTATTTATTAACACCAAATACATTTCAAATAATGTCCAAATTTTAATTTATAAGGCTCAATAAATTTTTTATATCAATAATCAGGCATTAAAAAATTATTCAGTTTTAGAGATTTTTTTTTTTTTGAGGTAAGTAGGTTAAAAGCCTACTTAATTTTTCATTAAACAAATAAAAAATTTACAAGTAGAGACAAAGAAGAAACAAAAAAAAAATTGAAATACAAGCAATATCTCAAACAAAGAGTAAGGAAACAACTAAATAGCACAGACAAAAAAATTCCAAAGAAACTCGCTAAAATGAAGAGAGAGGCAGCTACAGGGAGAAATCAAACATTGGCTTCCCTCCCCGCTCTTTTGACAAGTAGTTCCTCCTTTCCCATTTTTATAGATTTTTAATTAGTTATTTTAGATTTTTTTAATAGCAACTATACAATATTAATAAAAAAAACAATGTTTTGTATGTAACTTTTAAAAGTTCCGAAATACATACTTTAAAATCTCTAAAAATAAAAAAATCTTGTATGTCATATAATTTTGATATAAAGAACTTATTGAGCCATATAAATCAAAATTTGGACATGTTTTGATATGTTTTTTGTTTAAGCTCACGGAAGACGCCCTCCGTGGGGCCGTTCGGCAATCCCTCCTTAGGCCTCCTTAGACTTCTTTAGCTTCCTTAGTCTCTTAATCCTTCCGAACGCAAGCTCCTTAGCACGGATTAAAAGTTTCTTCTTAGACCTCCATCTCCTTTTGACCGAGGCTTAAATATTTAAGCCATTTTGTATGCCGAACATCCCGTGAGCTTAAGAACACCATAGATTTACTCTGTTTAACTATATATAAAATAATATCTTTTAATCAGAAATATGTATATCTGTTAACTAAAAAAAAATATTTGTTGATTGAATATGGTGAAGGGATGCACTAGAAGGTGTACTTTGCTTATTACTCTTTTTTGTTTAGCTGTAGTGGTTAGAAATAGGATCGGCTTAATTAACTTTGCATTTTACCTAATTGATTAATTGACTAACAGACGGCTAACTAACATTAGATCATCGTAATAGGTGTTTCATCCAGTCCGCATGTTAGAACGAATTCATTCATTAGTCTTCTCTATTTTTTTTTTTCCAGGAAATAGTAATTCTGATCAGTGGTAGATGGAGGATTGGTATATTTTTGTTTTTGAAAAATGGCTTCATTAATTTCTACTACGATATTCTTCTTTATATTATTTTCCATTTAAAAACCAAAATATACTATAACAAAATTTTATTTTGTACATTTAATTGGAAATTGATCTTTAAGATAAAGAATAAAATACAGCTGGAGTTATTAAAGTTAATCCCTCGTATGTTACAAAATTAATTTGAAATGTTTAATTTGAGCCATTTGGCATTTGATGAAATGTCCTTATTTCTCTAATTAAAAGTTAGGGGTAATACCACCTCACCCCCTAAACTATCTCCTAGTGACAAGTTGCCTCCCAAACTTTAAAAAGTGACAAACACCTCCCTAAACTATGTATTTTGTGACAAACACACCCCCACCAGCTAATTAACCCTTTAATGATGCATTTTGATGTGTCAAAAGACTAAAATATCCATGTATGTTTGTGTCACAATATTTAATAATTATATAACAATGTATGCTACATGGAATTTATGTTACAAAAAATCTAGATTTACCTAAAAGAATATAAATTAGTCAGAATTTTTGTGTATTATAATAAATTTTGCGTTCAATGTTTTGTGTATTTATTTTAAATGCATTAATTTAAATTTTCCTAACACATACATTACATCAATAATAATAATATAATACAATACTTTTATAATATGATTTAAAATGCTAAACATTTTTTAATTTGACAATGTTGTATTTTTATTTTAAAATAAATAAAATGACATCAATTTTTAGTTTTTTTTTTTAAATTGTTTCAGTTTATTGTATAAATATATTTTGTCTATAATGATAATCTTAAAGTGTTAAAGAAAATTGAACTAGAAATGATATACCAAATTAAATAACTTATTGTGAATATTTATTGAATGGTTGCATAAACATACGAGGCAGAAATTTTGATTTTTTGTTCTTAATTTATTAGGATTTTTCGTAAAATAATATTCCATACAACATAAATACTTTAAATATATTTTGACACAAACATACAAGGGCATTTTAGTCTTTTGACACATCAAAATGCATTATTAAAGGGTTAATTAGCTGATGGGGGTGTGTTTGCCACAAAATACATAGTTCCGGGGGGGGGGGGGGGGGGGGGGGTTTGTCACATTATAAAGTTTGGAGGGCAACTTGTCACAAGGAGATAGTTTAGGGGGGTGTGGTGGTATTACCCCTAAAAAGTTACTAACAATAATTATCTAAAACTTGATCCATATGTTAGAAATTAAATAACAAAATGATTAATTTGGGCCATCTGTATTTTTTCCACTGTTATATTCAAGAGCAAAGCTTGAGCTTCAACACATAGAGACTTTATGTGAGATTAACCCAAAATAATTATGAAATCACCTCTATATATTGATTTATATGACTAATAAATATATTATTTATATCACTATATTATGGTATACATAAGTTTTTCATTTCCAGATAATTTTTCAATTCTTGTAGGGAACTTTTAGAGTGATGTTTAAAATATTGATTATTTTATTAATATTTTATAGTCAGATTTGAAAATTCTAAGCTAGTACTTAAAAATTTGGAAAAATAAATGATTTGGTATCCCATGAGATTCTGATATAATTAATGAATTAATTCATATAAATAAAAATTTCAATATGGTGATATGTTTTTAGATATAATTAAGCTCATAGAAAGTCTCGGTGATTATAAGCTCATGCTGTATTTACTCTATGTTCAATATATACAAAATTTTCAATTATATAGAATTATAGATACTACGTTTGTCCTCCGAGTTGAGTGGAGGAGGTGAATGGATAGAAGGTAAAGAGAAAAAAATGAGACACTTTTTGTAACATCCCCAAATTTTCGGCAAATACAAAAATATTTTAATCGAAAAATTATTGGCAAAATAATTAAACAACGATGGAATATGGTGAATAGCAATTAAGATTTCACTAATATTTTCTAAGAAAACAATGAAATGACCTAACACATGATTAGACACACTAAAATTGATCAATGATGATGTTATAAAATTGAATTTGTTAAGCTATTGAATGACCAATTAATTTATGGTAACAAATTGTTAGAAACTTCGATTTAATTTGGGTTAAATTAAGAATTTAGAAACCAAATAATCACAATGAATTGATTGGGTTAAATTTTATGGATATTTTAAAACATATAATAGTCAATTAATTACAATTTCAAGAATTGAATCAACCATAAGAGACTTGGAAAGTAATTCATCACACAAGTGGCCACACTTCCTTAGCCACATTGGATCCTATCCAACCATCTCCTCCTCTCCTCTTATTTTTCTCTCTTCTCCTTCCCAGAACCAAACCCGCACCCGTTGCCCTCCTCTCCTGCGGTCGACCCAAGCCCCACCCCCCACTCCACTCCGCCCGACTGCGCCGGAGCGCGGATCTGACCTCGCCGACCTCTCCTCTCTTCCTCTCCTTACTTCCCCGCCTCCCTTTCCTCTTACCCTACTGCCCCTGCACACAGGCCGTGCCCCACACCCCTCCTCTGGCCGGCGACGCAACCGGCACCACCAAGCCGACGCCGTTAGGGCCGGCCTCACCTAACCGAGCCGGCCTCAACCCAGCAACCGCCACCACCCCACCTGGCCTTCACTTCACCAAACCGACCCAACCACAGCCCATACCGGCGCTGCCCCAACCACAGCCCACGCCAAGGTCGCGCCCAACCTGCCCTGCTGCCCCTCTTCCTCCTCACCACAAGCACCACCCCTTGTTGGAGTCTAAGCCGTGCAAACAATACACACACGCCAGGTGTTCGATCAATCGCCCAGTGTGCATTCTTGTCTCCGCGAAAGAAATTTTGTTATGGTATGACCTTTATCCTTTCTTATATAGTCGTGTGAGTCATAGTTAAGCCGATGACTGAGCTCTTATGTCATTGAAAAAAAAAATTTGCTTTCCAAACTCTTGCACAATCAATTACCTCAATTTCCAGCAGAACCATTCTTGAGTATAATTCACACCAAAAATGAAAAGGGCACGTTTTGATTGTCCAAATACCTTAAAATTTTCAGAAAATGTAAACAACAATCAAACAAAGGTTTTGGACCAAATTTCACATTTTTCTGAATTTTGTGTGAATTGTTATGATTTTCCAAAGTTCAGACCCGAAAATGAAAAACTGACAGCAAACAGTCGGCAGGCTGTGCTGGTAAACTGCAAAACTGAACCATTCCATGAACTGGACCACTATATTTTATTTTATATTCTTGAAGTACACATTGAGTTGTACTTGTACAAAATTTTTCATGAACAAATTCAAAGTCTAAGACCCCCAAATAAATATTTCAAGAAAATAGCAGCACTGTTTTCCAGAATTACCCCTCTGATGAAATTGGTTCAAAAGTGCATCAAACAAGCACCAAATTAGAAAGTGTTCTACATGAAAAAGGTTTCCAACACACCCCTCCAAATGTCTGTAAAATAAAATTGGGCTGTTGTTAACAAAGTCTTCGAATAAATGACTGATTTGCCCACAAAAGTGGATTAAATAAATGAAATGATTTATTCCTTAGTCAAAATTTGATCCATTTTTGCTTTAAACTTCCATTGATTGATCTTAAGAGATAATTAAATGTCAAGAGTGCTTAGACACCAGTGTTGCTCGAAATCGATTCGAATCACCAAGAGATTTTGTTGCTGTCACCTCTTGAATTCCAAATCAGGTAACCGGACTTCTCTATGACTTGATTTACTGTTTTTACTGTTTAGTAGTTATTTACTATTTTGTGTATGGTTAGTAATTATTTATGGTAATTAGTTTGTGCATGTGATTTGATCTTGAAAATGTGAATTTGTTATGTGCATGGAAATGTATTCTTGGAAAATGGTTGTGGCATGAGAAAACGATTTGTGCATGAAGTTGGTTTGTCATGGTATTTCTTTTATATGCATGAAAAATGATTTTGGGGCTTTTGTCAGATTTATGACGGTATATTTATCGAGTCCGATCGCCGGTCTTATAGTTCTGTGACACGACGGTTCATGGAATCGCCAGAAAGGGATTCAAGTAAATGACGGTGTACTGATCTGAGGGACCGACGATTGACTCGGTAAATATGCGGGGGTAAATGTTACATGTCATGTGCATCGATTTTATGATAATTAGTATGTGCATGCGATTCGATCTTGAAAGTGTGAATTTGTTGTGTGCATGGAAATGTTTTGTGGAAAATGGTTTGTGACATGAGAAAGGGATTTATGCATGAAGTTGGTTTGTCATGGCATTTGTTGTGCGCATGGAAAATGGGTTTATGTATGAAATTAGTTTGTCGTGGTTTTTCTTTTATGTTCATGAAAAAGTATTTGGGATTTGGTACTTGTTATGTGCATAAGTGTTTACTGGTTTGCAATAGGCTATGATGTATAGGAAATAAAGTTTTCCTGAAAGAAATTAAGAATAATTAAAAATTATTAAATGTCACTACGGAAATATACAGACGGTCGGATATTATATCGCGATTATATTCCCATTATTACGGAATCTTAAGTACTTAAGTGAACGTCCCTCACGGAGCCCATACCAGTCGGGTAAGGGAACGGACGGTGTGACATACGGGACAGATTATTTTTAAAAGAAATGTATTTAATCAGACATAACTGAACCATGTTCAGTATGGGACAGATTAAAACCTTTGTTATGAATGACTTCCTAAATTACAAGAAAATTTTCTTTATGATAAAATGTGTTGAACTCCGGTTCAATACATGACAGATTTAAATGTATTTAATCGATAAGTTTTCTTAAAATGCAGTAGCCTAAAACTGTTATGTATATTGTGATAAATGCGTTGCATGGCATGTTTAGTTTTATTTGTTAATATTGCATCTGTATTTCTTAATACAAGTCTTGTGCATAAATTTTATGGCATTTATAAGGTATTTTGTTTTAAAAAAACTTGTTATAGAGAAGTGCGTCGTTAAATAACTGGTTACTGAGCTTTTTAGCTGACTCCGTTTTGTTGTTTTGTTTTCTTTTTGTTGGTGACGTAGGTTGACGGACCGTCAGATAGATGCACAAGATACTGCACCGTAGTGCCCCACACGGGGCGTTACACTTTTACTGTCGAGCTTTTCAAAGAGGAGGTAAAAAAGGTGAAAACAGATTTGTGGGGAGAATCCTCCATTTTTTGAGAAACTTTTTTCACCTACAATTTTCGAAGTTAAAAATATAATTCAACCATGCCATCGTATTCCACCAAACTCGAGATTAGTGATTATAAGCTCACGTTGTATTTACTCTATATTGGATATATACAAAATTTTGAACTGAATAGATGCGAGGTGTGTCCTCCGAGTTGAGTGGATCTAAGAGGTAAATAAATACAAGGTAAAGAAAAAAAATAAGACGCTTCTTTTTAAGAGCATTTTATAGAGGAGATGAATTGATGAAAGAAAGTGAAAAGAGTTTTCTGGGGAGAATCCTCCATTTATCGCCTCCAATTTCAATGTTTAAACATTTAATTCAACCAAGCCTTCCTTTTCCAGTAAACTCGAGATCATGGATATTGGTATATGAGCTCTATGTCTCAGCGTTTAGCAATATCACTTGTTTTTTGTCGCTTACTTCGGCTCGCTTAAGATTTAGGCATCCGTGTTGTGGACATTAACAGATATATACATTTTATAATAAACGATGGACTTAATTTTCTGGCACTAGCTAGGAGCCTAGGAGTAACTTCGGCATGTTCACAACATTAGAATACTAGTAAAGAGCCCACACTTTGGTTGGACTGAAAAAATTGTATCTTATAATAAAGGGTGAAAAGCTTATTCCTTGTGAGAAAACTAATATAGGCCTTAAATTTTAATGAGCCGGGATATTAATGTACGTCAACGGTGGTGATCAATTATAGTAAACAATCAATAGCTAAGATTTCTTCTTTGGGGAAGATAGAACTTTCATGTCAAAAAAATTCAATCTGTTTTTATTAGGAGTAAGGATGTATGATGCTTCAACGTTCAATGGCTGTATTCAACTTTGGGGGGCAATTAAAAGATTCATGCCGCGTTCAGAACTCAGATTGAATAAATGGAAAAATGAAACCGTGTGAACGTTCAAGTTTAGTTGTGTAATTTGGACAGACTGAAATCATAGATAACACATTTAATTATTTAACGGCATCCTTCTGCCTCAACCAGAAGCAGAGAGAGGTTCCCACCATCCAGATCGAGCAGGTTGAGGGTGGCAGCAAAATTTAGGTTGATTACTGCTGCAAATTGGAATAAACCCTCAGCTAGCACTTATATATGAAATCAAGATCGATCGACCAATCCGCTAGATTTGTTCAAATGCAGATCAAGTTGCAATGTGTGGCAGGTCAGTATTATCAAATGATATTTGTTTGTCTGAACTCATGATGAACTGGGAAACGGTATATATGCTGTTGATAGTACTAAACTACTAATCAAATGCCCTTTGTATATATGATGAATCTCGATGACCCAAATTCTGAAGCATCACGCGCGCCTGCAGTTGGGTGGTGAAAACTGAAAAACTAAACAGTTCAGTTTCAGCTTCTTTTTTTTTTTTTTTATTTGAGGAAGTTGTGCAGTTCTAGCATTAAGAGTATGGGGCTGTATGATCATACCGAGGCCGTGGCGTTATAGGCCATATTGATCCTACTACTGAAATTGTCAGTTTATGTTAATTCATCTTGAATGGATTTTATTTTCGTCAGAACTAAAACCCGTTTTTCTTACCGGCAACATAATATACAGGCTTCGTCTACAGGCTTTATACTGGAGATGAAAAATGAAAAACAGAATATATATTATAGCGAGGTTTGGAGTGAAGCAAGCCCAATAGAAGAGGCCTCACATGCAGATATGTATAAGCCAAATTAGTTTATAACTAGTAAAAGAAGCCCACGTCTTGCTTTTGGCTGTAATTGTTATTTTTTATAATAAATTTTTAAAATAATATGTAATGAACCTTAAATTCTAAAAATTGATATGAGGCTTAAGTTTTATTGGGTTGATCGGGACATTAAAGTACGTATGTCAACGGTGGTGATCAATCTAAGTAAATAATCAACGGCTGAGATTTATTTCTTAGGGAAGATATAACTTTTTTGTGAAAAAAATCCAATATGCTTTTATTATTTTATTAGGAGTAAGGATTTATACAGCAGTTCTTCCATTTCTTCTCGGATATTCATTTTAGTCCACATTGCAAGCGCAAAATTAATAAAAAAAATATGTATTTTAGCTACTGAAGATATGGTTAGATTAAATTGGATAAATTAAAATTTTGTACGAACTTCATGTTGTAGAACGATACATCATATACAGCTCAGAATAAAATTTGCTTGGAACTTTTATTACAAAATTCAGGTAGCAGCAGTGAATGCGCGGCACCGATCGAATATATGATGGTCATCGACTGTATCTATTGCGTATTAATTATGTAATTCGATGGAAGGTGGGTTCGAAATCCAAATAGAGGGGTTCTTTTATAAATATTCAAATTTTAGTGTGGCTTGACCTCATCTTTATTAAAAAAAAAATTATGAAATTTGATATCAATTAGAAGAATAATATGTAATAAGGCACAAATTAAAAGAAACACATATATAATAGGCCAAATTTTTGGTGTACCCATCAAAAGTTGCTTAATTGCCAATATTCCCATTAATGCACTCTAATATCCAATTTCCCCATTAAACTTTAACCTTATTTCTATTATCCCCTTCATGTATAATTTCATTTACATCACTAGATATTTAATTCATATGAAGTTTCTAATGACCATTATGCCCCTTCTTTAAAATGGAGAGGTCCCTTAATTTCTATACAGGAGTTAGAATGGAAGAGACATGCTCACCTTTGCTCTTCTTCATCCCGAGTTGTGCATAATTATATTAGAGCTAAACTACGAAATTTAAAAAGAATGTTAATATCCTGTCATTGTTCCTTGGTGGGTATGCATTACACCCACTCTAGACGCATCAAGCTTTTGTTTTTCTGAAATAGGCACATGCCACATCTTTGTTACTTTCATTTTTTTTTTTTTTTTTTTTTTTTTTTGTTGTATACTTGCAGCGACTGCCAGGATCAGTAAAAAAGCATAATGTAAAAACGAAATAAACTAAACTAACAACTCTCTATGAACGTAAGTGCTGAACACCCACCAGCAGTACTTAAGAGTTCTTCCCTAGTGCACATCTTGGTCTTGCCTGAAAGACAACACATTAATGTTCGGAGGAAAATCTGTATCACAGGTCAACCCCTATATAAGTTCAAACTATCAGAGCATGTGAATTTTCTTTCCAATAATAATTAGCTGTTGTATAATTCTACACAACTCGGGATGAAGAAGAGCAAAGGTGAGCATGTCTCTTCCATTCTAACTCCTGTATAGAAATTAAGGGACCTCTCCACTTTAAAGAAGGGGCATAATGGTCATTAGAAACTTTATATGAATTAAATATCTAGTGATGTAAATGAAATTATACATGAAGGGGATAATAGAAATAAGGTTAAAGTTCAATGGGAAAATTGGATATTAGAGTGTATTGATGGGGATAGTGGCAATTAAGCAACTTTTGATGGGTACACCAAAAATTTGGCCTATATAATAACACTGCTTAATACAGAAACATACATATTATCTTAGGAGTGTTAATTATTAGCACATCACTCGAAAATTAAAAAAAAAAAAAGATGAAAACTCGCATTCTCACATTGCAGTTGAGGAAAGGTGAGTCCAGCAGTGAATGCTGATCGTCTCAATAGCAAAATAATAAATAACAAAGCACCCAAACACGATACAATTTAAAATACAAGCAATTATTAATACATAAATATGTGATCCAATGCTAAAACTAATTAATTGGCACCCGAGTTGGAGTCCTCCTTAATGCCGTGAATAGCAACGGAGAGCACATGTTTGCATAAGCTGCGGATTTGTTTTGCCTTTGAGGGGCCTGACTTGTCATTTGAATCAAGCATCCAAGTCAGCTCAGTAAGAGAGGTGAGGTGTTGCAGCCCATCAGGCACCTGGAGCTTTGGGCATTTTGCAATGTAGAGCTCCTTGAGCATTGGCATGGCATCTTCTTCTATCTCCCATTTCTCCAGCTCAGATAAACTCCGGATGGTCAAATTTTGTAAACGTGGAAAGCCTCCAGTTGAACACCTCATTGTTTGATTTGAATGTGCCTTAATCAATACCAGCAGCTTGAGTCCTTGCAGTCTCTCTACAGCTGGCATAGGGTCCCACTGTAAATCATATTTTTCTAAAACAAGAACCGTGAGGTGGGAGGGGAACATTGTGAAATCCAAACCATTGCATGCCAGGGAGAGCCTACCCTCATACCTCAATAATGTTAAATGCTGATAAAACGGAAACTCTTTCATGTCAACCACTTCTATTGGGATATCTTGTCCTTTGATGCAGAGGCCAACAAGTTTTCTCAGTGTATGGAGAAAGGCGACAATCAACTCCCATGATGATCCTTCAGTTATTTTGATTGCTAAATCACGCAAATTTGGTAGATTTGGCAAGTTTGTGTAATCCCATGACTCATGGCTTTTGACGTACAAGAGGGTTTGTAGATTTGGTAGATCGGTAGCGGGTGGTAATTGGTGCCAGGTCGGTAGCGCCACATACCTCAAAGTTTTGTTGTGCCACATACAATCTGGATAACATGATTCCCTCAAATCTGACAAAACAAGATCCAATGTTTGCAGAAATTTCGTGGTGCCTATAAATTTATCAAAAGACCATTGGTTCCACCAGATTGCATCAAGATATCTTAATTGGGATAATTCCTCAATCCACGCCATATCTGCTCCGTCATATAGTCTCTGTCCACGCTCATAACTCAACACCTTAAGAAGTCTATGCCCAGAGCAATTTGGGATGTCTCTACTGAAACATAAGAGAGTGCAGAGATTACGGCTAGCATATTTCACCAATTCGCTGCAATCAACACTGTGGACTGCTATACGGCGTGCTTGGCCACACCTCTGCACCCCTTCAGGAGTTGAACACACCGTCAGGAAGTTGTCCTCCTTTGCCTTTTGAATGGCGACATCACGTAGCAGATCATGCACCCGACAATATAAGATCGAATCATCGAGCAATGATCTCTTAGATACTTGAACCATGCTCCTGTGATACGTTGGAATAATTAATTTCAATTTATAACAGGAATTCCTAGTCAGCAATCAGATAGTTAATAGTCTAATTAATGCACGATACTTTGGGATCATATGTCAACAACTCAAAATATATATCCGGTGCAGTACTATATCATTATTCTAACATATTACAAGGTCTGGGGCCATATATATTTCACCGTTGTCTTGCCGATCCATATAGAAGCACGTCGCTCGCCAAACAATCGTACCAAGATACAAGATACGTCTCCGACTTCCAAAATCAAATTCCAATAATAATAATAATTTTAATTTCCGTACTGAAGATGCAGATATCACAATACCGACTATATATATTAACCTCTACGCATTAATTACATCAATGCTATTTCTGCCTTAATATATTCATTTTCCATTTCGATTGAATTATTTGATTGTCATCGACTTCAATATTCTAGTTAAATGCTTCAGTTATTTTATTTAGAGGATTTGAGATTGGGAGTCGTTGTATATATGTAATTTAATATATCGTACATCAGGAGTTAGACAAATATGAAAACGTTTGCATTTCGCTTTGAAATGCTAACTGTCAAAATTATACTTTTTCACATCCGAAATTTTCATTTATGGTTCCCATTAAATTCATGATATAAAAATACTAGGGGATACACAAATTTTCCATTTTTAGAGTTTTTAAAGTATTTGTTTTGCATTTTTGAAAATGACTCTAAAATATTAATAAAATAGTGCTAATTTGTATATGGATTTTAAAAAATCTGAAATAAATATTTAAAAAATTAAAAAAAGGTAAATTTTTGTATCCCCATGTATTTATATACGATGAATTTAATGGGAACTATAAATAAAAATTTCGAATGTGGTAAAATATAATTTAGACCGTTAGCACTTCGGAGTGAAATGCAAACGTTTTCACAATAGTTCTACTCGTATGTCAGCTATGTAGATTTAGAATAGTTCTAAAATGTACTTAATTAATCATCTCCAGCTCTCGATCTACATATGGTGCTCAATAGATTCCTAGGATATAAAATTTTTTCCATTATTTATTTAAAAATTTTGAAGTACGCGTATAGGAATCTTTAAGTATATATATACAAGTATAATTAGATGACATCAATTAAACCCAATAGGATGTAACACTCAAAAATTAAAAACTTAATTTGACTCTTACAGCTTAAGATTATAAATCAATAGATCCATGTCATATCATTATCTAAGCCAACCAAAGGCAAGCTCAAATTTGATTAACCATGACCAATGGCAAGCACAAATTGAAAAAAAAAATTCGGAGAAATCGAGATTGCATCTCAAGAAATAATTATGTTATTAGATTTTCCTCTCTTTCAAATTCACATTCTAGTAGAAATGATTATTTTTTATCTACAAGACTTTCACATAATAATTTGTGAAGGAAGATAAATAAAGATAGATAAGTGCAGATCGACTAGCTTTACTCTAAGAAATAGATAATGATCATTAAAATTACTTAAAAGAGTAGGCAAAATTAACAATAGAGAAATATGATACTTAAAATAAACTTATATATTTTTTAAAAATAAATAATTGAAATATGGAAGAAGTACAAAACACCTCTATAAATATCAAAGCGTGTACTCTTTTTCCTGTAAAATACATAGTATTATATTTGTCTCATCAAAACTATTAATTAGACTTCTATGCCTATTCTCCAAACTATTAGAAATTAATAAATCCATGTCATATATCTAAGCTCAAACTGGATTCACCATGACCAAAGGCTAACAAAAAAATAAAAAAGAACATTGGAGATATCGATATTACATCTCAACAATTAAGTGATTAGATTTGATTCCATTAGATTTTCATCTGTTTCAAAATTTACATTCAAGTAGTAAGAAATTGTTTTTGTTTATATTTCCACGGAAGAAATCTACCACAAATATTTAAAGAAAAATTCTGTAGCATCAAAATTTTCATATAATAATTTGCGTGAGGTAATAAAAATAATTTTAGTTGTTAAGTGCGCACTAGCTTTACTCCAAAAAATAAATAATGATAATAAAAATAGCCTAAAATAAATATGAAATATTAACAACAAGTTAAACATGATACTTTTCAAACTATATATCCTCCTCTAAAATTCATAATGTCGCATTTGGCCCTTCAAAACTATTAGAATCTCTATGCCTATATTTCCAAACTACTAGAATGTCAACTAAAAGTTATAATTATCAAATTTATCAAAAAATACTTCACTCATACTTAGTAATTAGTAAATATTTGAATCATATTTTAAGAGCTTCTTTTTTTCATGATTGTTACAATTTTGACTTTTCATTTAAAATATTAGTTTTAGTAGTAATCTCAAAGCATAAATGTTTTTTCAACCTTACCCGTTCTGATTTACTAAGAATTTTGTTTCAAAATAGATATGTTATTATTCAAAACTCATAATTTATATTGCATATGCAATATCTTGTAACCAGATTTCGATTTAAGAAAAAGTATACTTATTTTCAATAAGGATAAAATAGAAATTTATACGTGCAGAGTTAATCTCAATGAAAAATAACATATGGATAAAGATGAGAGTTCCAATGACTTAAGAGTATGCATATAATATTATGAATTTTTGGTGAGAAATACATAATTTTGATATTTTGAAGCTTATATAAGAAATTGTGACTTCACACAGTGTTTATCAACTAAATATTTTGTATAGTTTTTTATATATATAAATTAAGCAATTTATTGAAGTATTCGTATTACGGTAGACTACTAATTGGCACTATAAGTCTATAATGCATGAATGAGGCTTTATTGTGCTTTACATAACATAGATAAATTAATTAGTATTATGGGTATGGGTCATTATAAAAATAGTAGGCTGAAACTTATTTATAAAATATGTTCGACATGATCTCCTATTTGGACAGTTCGACATGATCTCCTATTTAAAATATAAATGCTTGATTTGAACAGTTCAACATGATCATATGCATATTTATTTGTAGAACGAAATTTGTATCTTCAGAATTTGGTTAGTACAAACTAGAATATCACTTCATTTAAACAATATTAAATTATCTAAACATTTATAAATGAGCGTCAAAATTTTTAAATTTAATTAAGCATGTGAATATGTAATAAATACATTCGAGGAAAAAATAACTTTGTTTCAATAATAAACTAATCTTGTTGAGCCGTTCAAATTTGCTATTGCAAAATTTTATAGATGAGGATTTGGATTCTTAGTTGTCCTTTGATCCAGAAAACAATTATTTTTTATAAAGTATTAAATTGCAAAATATTACCTTTGTACGAGATCTTCCAAAAAACTTTCAGCCGTATCCTCCAATGTTCTATGCTCTTCTTCGGGTATGAATCCCTCTGCAACCCACATCTGAAGTAATGGCTTGGCATCAATACCATAATCTTCGGGAAATGCAGCAAAGTACATAAAACATGACTTCAGTGCTAAAGGCAAATCATCATAGCTAGTGCCAATAATCTCCATGCAACGTTTTTGTTCATTGGCATGCCAACTCATTGTTTCAAGTATCTTACTCCAAGCAGAATGTGTACGTTGCTTTTTGGCTAGAAGACCGCCTAGAACCACCAATGCAAGAGGTAAACCACCACATTTTTTGACAAATTGTTTGGAAAGATCAAGTAGTTGACTGTTAGAACTTTCATTTTGGATTTCTCGATTAGGAATAGCCTTTTTGAGTAAAAGCTCTAGACTTGATTCATCGGATAAGAAACTCAATTTGTATGGTTCACTTGCCGGGTCAGCCTCCTTGGCAACTTCATGGATTCTGGTTGTCATAAGAATCCTGCTCCCATTCTTTTTGTTCGGAAGGCCTTTTTCAATAGACATCCATAGATCACCACTCCATACATCATCAAAAACCATAAGGTATTTTTTGCCTTCAAGTGACCGAAAAAGATCTGTGAGAAAATATTCTTTATCTTTCCCAAGCTCACTCTGGTCGATTGGCCGTAGTTTTTCTCTGATTTTTCTCAAAACATCGATCAACTCAAATTCTTGAGAAATAGCAACCCATATTTGAATGTCAAAGGCCCTCCCGACCTCATTGCTGTAGAAACGGAAAAACAAAGTTGCAAAAATTATGTATCATACAAAAAATATTTTTTATTACTTGCAACAAATCTAAACTACTACTACTATATTTTATCAAAATTTATAAAATTATGAAACTCAGTATCATTTGCTTCGTATTCCATTGGTTGCGCCGCCCAGTATGAGATTTAGTTACTAGCGGGATTGGAGATAAAATGATCATAAGTTACGACTGTGTGAGTAAAAAATTAAAGAATTTAAATAAGAAAATATAAAATCGATCAGTTTTAAATAATGGGCGATATTATAATAATTCCTATTTATTTGTCTTATATTTCTTGCGCTCTTCAAGAATTTTGATATGTTGTTATACAATTTAAAGGGCATGGATGTGCCATATTTCTCTTGACGTATGAAAAGCTTGTACATCATATGATATTTTCACAATGGTTTTTAATTTTGCATATATAGTTAAAAATTTTAGGGAAATTTTCCAGCGTACCCGTCAAAATTTTCAAAATAGCTAATTTACCCATCAAACAACAAAATAGCTTATTTCCCCATCAAACTTATACAATATTTCTTTTATCCCCTTTCCTTCATTAAATTCTTTTTATTTTAAATGTAATGACCAACTTGTCCCTTCTCCAATGAAAGAATAAATTGCTGCTTTTCCAAATGTTCTGAAGGACATATAGATGGGACGAAATATGTGTATGCTACGGCACATTGTTGAACACTAATGCAATTCATTTTCCTTTTTGTTTGTATTATTACTGGGTTGTGATTTCAATAGAGGTTCTAACAATCAGACTCTGGAAATGAGTTCAGACTATTAATCAGACTAATAGAGAAATAACCTCGTACTTCTTTGTCAAAGAATGTTATAACAACAATTAAGGGTCCCAAAACCATCTAGTTGTATTAAGACATAATTTCCAGCAAAAACAAGTGGCTCATCCAACTATCCAAGCTGTGAATGTTTCGATCAAAAAAAAAAAAAAAAAAAAGCTGTGAATGTGATTGGATGCAAGGTGAGCAAGGAGAAACATGGAAAAGCTGAAAATGGTTCTATGACTTCCAAATACTACTGGTTACACAAGACGTCAAGAAACAGGAAGAAAACTTAGTTGCCAAGATGCAATTATTTCAGTTTCTTCTTTCAAAAACCATAGTTGGTTTATCCACAACAATATAAATCCTTTATCATCTTTAAGTCTTTATACTTCAGTTTAAGAGAAGGACAAAACAGTCAATTACTTTTGAATAAAAGGCCTAAGATAAATTAAATAGAGAAAAGGGGATAAAATAAAGAAATATTAATTTTGATGGGTAAATCAGCTATTTACACATTTGATGGGTAAATTGGCTATTTTGAAAGTTTCGGCGGGTATGTCAGAATTTATCCCAAAATTTTAATATAAAAGGTATGTTGAAATATATTTCTAAAATTAAATATAATTTATTTACTTCATATCTGGATTATATTAAAATTTAATATAAATTATTTACTTAATTACTCATAAATGCATCTCCTTTCTACTCTGTATTATCTAAAGTTCAATAAACAGTAAACCAATAAACAACAAACTTGTATGGTTATTAGCAATGAGAGCCCACTCACCAATTATTCCTGACAACACTTTAGATACCAAAATTATCGCGCGCCCATCATGGCTGATATTAATTTCAAAAAAGATCTCTATAGTATGTCAAAAGAAAAAGGGAAACAATGGACACAATTTTTAGTAGAATATAATCATCAATTAATTAAGTCATACCGTAATATTATGGTTTAATTTGAAGTTACATGACGATGTTTCCGTTGTTATTACAATTTTTTTTAGGATCCAAATAGACTGATACTATCAAAATTGATTACACAGGTTATCTTATCGTACTGTAAATACATTACACCCAAATTGAAAAAATATTAATTTAACTTATTTTGAACACTATAAATGAATAACCAAAACTATTAAATTAAATCACTTGTCATTTATGATTTAATTAATTTAGTACTATGTTGGATTAGGTTTTCTTTATAATGTTTAAGATCGAGTGTCTTATGATGTGACTGGGCTAATACATGTATCGATTTTGGAATTTCTATATAGTTAACGGTATCTGCTGAGCATTTTCTTAAATAAAACATCTACTAAATTTACAGAGATCAATATATAACCCCTTTGTAGTAAATATTTTATATAATTCACATGAGTTTAATTTTCAATAGATGAAGAAGATCATACATAGCCAAATTCATTAAGCTAGATACAATTATGCCATACCTATTGTACACTTTTTTGGCGAGAGTGGTTTTGCCGAGTCCTCCTTGCCCAACAATGGAGACAACAGAGCGCCTTGGAGTATCCTCGTCAAGCAACTGCTTAACGATGTTGTCTTTGTCAGAATCGAGTCCGATGACATCTGGATCTTCAATGTCTGGCAAAATTGGCGGTCTAATAGGTAGCCTCTTTCCTCCACATCCCTCTCCCAGGCTGTTGATCCCAAATCTATCTTTCCTTTCTTTTATCTCCTCAATCCTTGCCCGGATTTGATTTATCTCATTTCCAAGATTATGGATGACCGGAAGCTTTTTTGCTTTCCCAAATATCCTCTTCACGGCCTCCCTCTTACCAGATTTAGGCTTTTCCTGAGGAATCTCACAAAGAAAGGTGTCTATAACATCTTCAATCCAATAACCAACATCTCTAACATCTCGCACCCATTGCTTTTGTATTTCATCTACAATGTGCTTGCTGTCGGCATCCTTGAGGAAAGCTTGAATCCAAAGGAGTTCACACTTGACCTTCTCGACCTGATCCCCTACGCCCCAAAGGTGCAGAACCTCCTTCACTGCGGTTGTTGTGATCTTTTCTAGAACAAAATTTATTACAGTCTCAGCCATCCCACTAAATTTCTAGGTTTTTGAGTCCAGAACTCGATTTTTTTTGGACGTTGAACTCGATTAGGCTATGTGAAGAAAGTGATACCAAGGTTAATGGTAGAGGGGCGATGTGAAGTTAATGGATTCAGTGGTGGATAATTAATGTTGGAGAAATGATATCATAGGAGTCAATATGTATATGCTTGGTGTTGTTAAAGAACCACACATAAGCTGGTGGTAGAAATTGAAGTTTTTTAATTAGCTAGGTGGCTCTTCAAGTGGATAATTAGGCTATAAACCAAGATGAGATCGGTTGATAGCTTCTTTTATATTGTGTATGAGTGTATATAACACATAAGATGCTCCGAACAGCATATATGTAATCCGGAATATATGCCTTTTTTCTAGTGTTTGATAGGTATGGAATGGAATCGATATATAGTTGCCTCCACAATAATACATGAAGTCATGATCGAACCCAATGCGCTAGGTTCGTTCTCCGGATAAAAGAAAAAAAAAATATATAATTTACGATTAACTATGTTTATTCTGATAAAAAATATATATATATGATCGAACCCAATCCGCTAGGTTCGTTCACCATTTTTGTAAGAACCAAAATAGAGAGCAAGTTATTTAATTGGAGAACATCAATGCATTTGAAATTAATGTACTTTGATTTGTACCGTTGATTAAGGGATAGAATGGGTATTAAAAAATTTTGAAGAAGAAAGAAAAAAATGGAGAGTGTAATAGTTACGTGCTTTATAATATAGTATAGATAAAATTATTTCACGATATTTTTAATTAATGGTTGAATTGACCCGATTTGAGTTGCAATATTTTTTAGGACCATCCATCTTTGTCAAATATATAAATTAAATTCACATATTCTAGAAATATTAGATTTTAGTACTGTACTAAGTTTTCGTATATGTAACACATTGAATAATCAAGTAATTGACCGCGCGAACGGGTATAGGCTTTTAAACCTAAAGTATGCACTCGATCGCAAGCGTACGATCTCGTGTAGTACTTGAGGGTCGAATCCTCAGGGACGGGATTAACACCAGACTTTACTTAAACCTACTTCTAAATTCTAAGAGAGTTTGGATTAAAGGGTCAATTGTTGGGGGTTTTAACAAGACTGGTTACAAACATAAGGAAACAGTGCTAAAACAAGTAAATAACTGAAAGACAATTAATTAAAAGGCGTTCTCAGGGTTGTCAGAATCAGATTGGTCTCAGGATCAGTTGCCTGCGTTCCGCAAGATGTCTCTTGCGGACCGCAAGTAGTTGGTTAGGGTCGCAAAACCGTCCACGAACCACAGATCTCTCTAATAATCCGCAGTCAGTTTTGTAACTCCTGTCTTGCACTTTCTGTAACGCCCCGACGTGGGGCGCTACGGTGCGGTATCCTGTGCACCCATCCGACGGTCCGTCAACCTACGTCGCCAACAAAAAGAAAGGAAAACAACAAAACGGAGTAAGCTAAAAAGCTCAGTAACCGGTTATTTAACGACGCGCTTCTCTATGACAAGTTTTTAATAACAAAGTACCTTACAAATGCAATAATATTTGATGCACAGGACCTGTAACATTTAAAAATAAAACTAAACATGCCATGCAATGTATTTATCACAACATATATATACAATATCATGCTATAAGATGACATCCAATATTTTTACCATAAGTAAAATGCCTAAATAACATATATTATTTATATTAAGAACACATATATAGAAAAGGTTTGTCTAATACCTAATAGAAGAACAGTTATGTTAGATTAAACAATTTTTTATCGGAAAAGAAGCTTATCTTGTAATTTAAAAAGTCATCAAGTAGAAAGTTGTAATCTGTCCCGTACTGAACCGAAGTTCAGTTATGTCCGATTAAATACATTCCTTTTTAAATTATAATCTGACCTGTATGTCACACCGTCCGTTCCCTTACCCGACTAGTATGGGCACCGTAAGGGACGTTCACTTAAGTACTTAAGATTCCGTAATAATGGGAATATAATCGTGTTATAACATCCGACACCGTCTGTATATTCCCGTAGTGACATGTAGTAAATTTTAATTATTCTTAATTTCTTTCAGGAAAACTTTACTTCCTTTACATCATAGCATATTGCAAAATAGTAACACATGCATATACAAACCAACTGTAATCTTGTATCTATTGCAAATCTATTTTGTTCCAGATTCTTCGAAAAAGCATTAAATTTCAATATTAACTAATGAAATAAATTTGATACACGGGACATATAACATTTACTTCCGCATATTTACCGAGTCAATCGTCGATCTTTCAGATCAATACACCGTCATTTACTTGAATCCCTTTCTGGCATTCCATGAACCGTCATGTCACAGAACTATAAGACCGGCGATTGGACTCGATAAATATACCGTCATAAATCCCACAAAATCCCAAATCATTTTTCATGCACATAAAAGAAATACCATGACAAACCAACTTCATGCACAAATCGTTTTCTCATGCCACAACCATTTTCCACACAACACATTTCTATGCACAAATAATTAACACTAAAAACTGAAAATAACAATTAACTACTAAACAGTAAATCGAGTCATAGAGAAGTCCGGTTACCTGATATGAAGGATTCTGATTTATGACCGACACTGGAAGGATAGTTAAATAACAATACTTGACACTCCAAATTCAGAATGAATACATGAGTTGACCTCGACATGTCAGATTTGGAAGCCGATCCGAGAATATACATCCTATCAAACCGAAAAGCCGATTGATCATTTGTTTATTTAATTAATCCACTTTTGTGGGCAAATCAGTCATTTATTCGAAAACTTTGTTAACAACAGCCCAATTTTATTTTACAGACATTTGGAGAGGTGTTTTGGGAACCTTTTTCATGTAGAACACTTTCTAATTTGGTGCTTGTTTGATGCATTTTTTTAACCAATTTCATCAGAGGGGTAATTCTAAAAAACAGTGCTGCTATTTTCTTGAAATATTTATTTGGGGGTATTAGACTTTGAATTTCTTCATGAAAATTTTTGTGCAAGTACAACTCAATGTGTACTTCAAAAATATAAAATAAAATATAGTGGTCCAGTTCATTGAATGGTTCAGTTTTGCAGTTTACCAGCATACCAGTCCTTTGACGGCACTTGACCCAGTTTTCGTTTTTCTGGTCCGAACTTTGGAAATTCATAACAATTCACAGAAAATTCGGAAAAATGTAAAATTTGGACCAAAACCTTTGTTTGATTGTCATTTACATTTCCTGAAAATTTCAAGGCATCTGGACAATCAGAACTTGCCTTTTTCAATTTTGATGTGAATTATACTCAAGAAGGGTGCTGCTGCTGACGGCGGCTGCTGCTGCTGAGCCTGCTGGCTGCTGGTGGGGGCGCTGGTGGCGACGTGGGCTCGGCAGGGCGGCGACGCGGGCTCGGCACAGGTTATTGAATGGAGGGTTAGGGTTTTGGGGCTGTTGAAGCCGAGAGGAGAAAGGGAGAAGGGAAAGGGAGGAGGGCGAGTGCTGGTTCCAGTGGGGCGGCGGTGCGCAGCAGGTCCGGTGGTCACCGGTGGTGCTGGGTGGCCGGCCGAGTGGGGGTAGGGTTTGGGGCTGCTGCAGCTGGAAGGAGAAGGGAGGGGGAAAGAGAGGAGGGGCGGGCCGGCGCGGTGACGGCGACGTCGGGTCCGGCGGTGGTGAGGAGTGGTGCGGGGGGGGGGGGGGGGGAGGGGGTTTGCTGTTGAGCGCAGGAGAGGGGAGGACAGAAAAGAAGTAAGAAAGAAAAGGGGAAAAGGAAGGATGGGAGGAAGAAGAGAAAAAGGAAAGGAAATGTGGGGTTTGGTCCAGCTTCTTTTTTTTTTTTTTTTTTTTTTTTTTTTTTTTTTTTTTGAGCTGTTTATTTCTTTTGTTCTATGAGTAAAGATGATATTAAATTTGCGAATTTTGCTGATTAAATGGTCAGGATTTAAGAAAATCTTAAAATATAAATGTTGTATATCTTGTTTTCTTGATTCTAGAAAAATTTATTTCACATTAATTGGATTTATCTAATCAGGAGTTATGAATAAAAACGTTCAGCGGGGTCTGTAAGCTGTCAACAGGATTTTGATTTGGTTTGATACGAAATTTTGGGATACTTAAGTCATTAATTTGGAAAAGCATTAAACATAAAAGTTATAACAATTATTGTTGAGATTCTAATAAAATTAATTTCAAATCAATATGATTATCCAGTAAGTAGATATATGTAAAATGGTGCTGATGTGTCTGCAGCTTTAACCAGAATCTGGTCTTTATTGGTGTGAATTCTTAGGATGATTCTATCACGAATTAGGAGGACCTTAAAATATAAAAGTTGTAGGCATTGATCTTAAGAACATTTAGAATTTAACCTCATGTCAATTAGATTTTCTAATAAAAATATATGATTAAAATAGTATCAAGAGGTCTAAAACTTTAATTTCAATTGTTTTCTTAGAAAATATTAGTGAAATCTTAATTGCTATTCACTGTATTCCATCATTTTTTTATTATTTTGCCAATAATTTTTCAATTAAAATATTTTTGTATTTACCGAAAATTTGGAGATGTTACACTTTCTGTAACTGAGTGCGGACCGCAGGCACGTCCCTGCGGATCGCAGGCAGTTGACAGAGAGCAGTTTTCAATTCTGGTTTGGTGTTGTGACTAACGTCGTCAGTTCCTAAACAATTCAGAGTTGGTACAAGTCTTGGGTTTTCGCCTTTGGTCCTCCTAACAATCCTAAATCGATTCGAAACTCGTAGAATAGGTTCTAAACTACGTTCATGTCACTTGTTAACTCTAGGGTCCGTTTCGAGGTTAGTCGAAACGCAGTTTCGCCTTACGGGTACTTTCGGATACAAATCAACCCAAATTATGCAAGCAATCAGATCTGGTCAAATGATACTACATTAACCAACTAGGTCTGGCCACAACCTATAGGTTTACCAATTGAACAAACAAATCACAAACACGTTATAATGAAAATCTCAAGTGATTATGAAAACAACGTAAGTCTACACATTCAACTAATCCATCAACACAATCGTCATCATTCAAATCCTAAGAACAGATAGATCTACTCACTCATGACACAAGAAAACAAAGAAAACAAAGAACTGAAAGAAATCATGATGCAAAAGAACCGAAGAAGGATTCGAGGCGACACGATCTTCACTCCCGCGCGAGAATTATCTCAAATCCGCTTCGAAGAATGATGAACGGCCTTCTCTCCTCTTTCCTCTGCCTCTGGTTGTGAATATGCAATGAAAGGGCATGAGAAGATGAGTGAAAAGATGTCTGGAACCGTCCCAATGACCGCCTTATATAGGCAGAGCGCCAGAAAATAGAAAACTGTAGTGCAGTAACCTCCCTGCGGACCGCAGGCACGGGCCTGCGAACTGCAGGAAGAAGGAAATGGCGGTTTTTCTGCTCCACAGGAAGTTTTCAGCGCCGAGCGGAAGGTCGAACGTGCTGTAACCTCCGTCTGCTGGACGCGGGAGGGATCCTGCGGGCCGCAGGAGGGTCTTGCGGACCGCAGGAAGTTCATTCCAGTTTCGACTTGTTGTCTATGGCTCCGAATTGCGTCCAATTGGCTCCAAAAGCCCGATTGACCTGAAATTTGGACAAAAGTAAAGAAGTAACCAGGATCTAGACATCTTACTACTTAAATGCAATTATATTTAGGAATTTTAGGCCAAAATACTAATGCAAGTCTGGTAAAATATATATATGAATGCATGGCATCAGTAATCATCTTTAAGAATATAATCTAGCATAGTAATTTAACATTTTCAGCTACTAGCTAGTGCTCGAGGACATCAAAGAAAGATTTATTGGAAAGCAGCCCTGCTCATCAAATAGGAAACAGACATATATTCTTTCCGTAAAGCCTTCAGGTAGGAAGAATTTTCGATTTTGGAGCAAATAATAAATTGGCATGAAGATTAATATAATGTGTTGTATATATCGCAAGAATATGGGTCAGTAGCTAGCATTCACCTTTATAATTACTTATTTTTGTATACCATCTTATTTGTTAATTGTAAGTGTCTATTTATTCACTGAAAATATACATTTGTTAACTAACAAGCTCTACAGTAACAAATAAAAAATTAGCCAGTAGTAATAGGGGAGCTGCTATGGCAGCATCCAATTTACTTCTATACAACTTTTGTACATACTTAGGCCTCCTTCGGCTCTTCCCCACCCACCACTGTGTAGACGAACAGAGCCTTAATTCGGGCAAAATTACCCCTCACGTGGAGAGTGATAACAAATGTTTCTTTGGATAAATTTGTCCAAATTGTACACAAAAACTATGCCGAAATTAGTAAATTAACCGCAACCCAAAGCAGAACCGTACCCTAATAGTAGATGTACTCAACATGTTTCTATTGCAAGAAGCAAGTGATGAATTCAATACATATATAACATACTCACGCCGGAACGTTAAAAATAACAATAGGTCAAAATTAAACAAGCAATAAGAAAAAAATAAAAAT
Organism: Cyperus esculentus; assembly: GCA_030179965.1. Classification (NCBI taxonomy): domain Eukaryota; kingdom Viridiplantae; phylum Streptophyta; class Magnoliopsida; order Poales; family Cyperaceae; genus Cyperus; species Cyperus esculentus. Next base: position 1,887,808 of record JASGLE010000003.1, on the reverse strand, counting down.
AAAAATAAAAAGACACCTTAAATGGGAAGGATCAAATGATAAGTATAAAGAGGAGGGATCCATTGACAATTCTTATATTGACAATCTTGACAATGAAATATTTCAAAAATTTGTAAAAAATCATATATATTCTTAAAAATAGAAAAAAGATCACGGAATTATTTCTTGACTTATAGATTGGTTATGTTTCCGATTATATTAAATCGAAGTTATATTTCATAGCCCTTCAAAGATCTGTTAAATTACAACCGTTAAAAAATACACAAAATTTTGATAAGCCATCAAACTATGTTCAAATTGATTAAAATTTGGAACACTATCGATCTACAAGTTAAGTAAAGCATCCATAAGCATTTTTTTAATTTTAAGATTTTTTATGAATTTTTATAAATTTTTCAAATGTTCTATATTGTTAAGATTGTCAAAGTTAGCATTGTCAAGGGATCCCTCCTCAAATATAAAAAGTCACTTATTTTACCTACACCAACTTGAGTCTGAATATGTTGTTATTCCGATTTGGACCGTTAGATCTAAATAGACAGATCTGATCGACCCAATTTAGATTAGGGGGCGGTTCTTCTTAAAATTAATCTCATCCGTTGATTTTGATCTGATGGTCTTTATTAAGATAACAGGGCATTGTTATTATTATTAGGATAACAGCGGAGACCCCCTAAAAAGTTTGGTGTTTTCATTGGGTCTATGTACATTGAGAGTGGGGCAAGTAGGTGGAGGCCAAACAAGAGTATCATATCATCAATCAAATAAAAATTGACCTTATTTTATTCTTAGACAAATGTAAAGCTCACTCACCAGCATAGTACAAGATTTATATGCTAATTATTGGAGGTTACCATCTTCTTTTTGTTTGGCTATCGTGGAATTATTTGCATACTTTAATAAAGATGAAGATTCCAGACAGGGAAATATTAGTCCAAGAAGTTTGCAGCAAAATGAAAAACTAAAAAAGAAAAACAGACAGAATAAGAGAGAGAACAAAAATATCCTTGCGTGAATGTGAAGAGAAGTAGAAGCACAATCCGTGTAAGCAGTGTATCATCATGAAAAAACGATAGTATACCGTTCAAGAAGTGTATTATCATGAAGTGTGAAGTTTTATATACCACTTTAATTTTCACCCCTAATGCCAGAATCTTTTTTTTTTTTTTTTTTAAAAAAAAAAAGGTCACAACTATAATGGTAGAATGCAAAAGTGTCAGGTTAGAGAAACAGAGTTAATTTCATACAGTCAGTTTAAACTAGAGGTGGCAAAACCCGACCCGACCTGACAAACCCACCCTATCCGGTCTGACCCAAACCCGACCGGACCTGGCATTTTTAAAAAAAAAAAGTCAAATTGACTTGACCCGACCCGATCCAAACCGAACCCAACCCGAGATCAAACAACATACAATCCAACTCAAATCGACATATGATCTAAAAAAGGTCAATATCAAAGTTAACCCGACCCGAGATCTTTTAGAAGGTCAACCTAACCCGACCCGCCTGACCCAAACCCGACCCGCCCGCCTAATTTACCACCTCTAGTTTAAACATTGAAGTGCATACTAATCAAGCCATCATGATTCATGAACCAAAATATGAGTGGATCTGTCTAATGTGCTACAATGTTTAGATGACTCCACACCAGTGTCGAGTCATCTAATACAGTTCTTAAATCTGAATGGGCAATGGAAATAAACTTAAATGAAACAAATAGACTCCTAGTTTACAAGAAAGAAGGATATGATTTTTCTGCCCTCTAAAGTCTCATCAAGTGGAAGCCAATAAAGCACCTGTTGTCACTTTACAAGCTTTTCTAAAGTTATCCAAGGCATATCAAACTTAACAAAAAAAAAAAAATCTATTACTTAATGACATGATTTGTCATTATTATATATGCTTATTTGTGATCTGATGTAATTATTAACTATGTGAGTTCAAATTTATCCATGTATACGTAGAAGATGCAAGCAGCAGCCTGCCATACCAAATATTTTGTTTCCCAAATAACTCCTCTTGAATGGCTAAAAAGGATAGGAAATTCAGACTAACATTCTCGTCTTCTTATTTAGGAAATTCGAATCAACAAAATCAAATAGAGAATAAGAGGAACAAGTTGAAGATTTGAGGAAATTGCGAGGAAAAGGGGTACCTGTGACTGTAGATCAAGGATCGCCAGCAGTTGGACAAATTTTTACATAAATGAAAAAGGCTATTTCGGTCAGTTCATTAGTAAGTGAGATGCAATGAGCTCTCATATCCCCAGTTCTTGAATGCAATTTTCACTAAATAACAAAACTGATGTTTGGAAGACAATTACACTATCTACAATCACATACCGTGCGAACATCATAACATCTCCCTGATGAAATCTAAGTTTAGTGTGTCCCTAACAATGAGAAACAATCCCAACATAACTACGAACAACACACCTGACGAGGTGATGCTCTGCTCGACTTCTCTGGGAATCCTTCTGCCACCCCTTGCAGCCTCAACAAGAAGCAGAGCGAGGGTTCCGCCATCCAGAGCAGGTAGAGGGAGAAGATTAATGGCAGCTAAGTTGAGGTTGATTACTGCTGCGAACTGGAACAAACCTTCAGCACTTGATTTTGCCACCTCAGCACCAACTGCAATTATCGCGACCGGACCCGACACTTTCTCTGCTGACTGCACATAATTATTTTAAAAAGTTAGTTAAAAAAAGGAATAAATCTAATGCATGCTCTAGCAAGTAGTCTAATGTTTTCTCTTCCAATATTTCTGATCACTTCATCATTCCAATTCCCTTCATCTTTTACAAAAACAATATACCTCAAGTCATTACTAAAAAAGAAAAAAAATAAAAACTAATGAGAGGTGTTTTAGGTTGGTGCATGTTCATCTATATATCAAGAAGTTAACTCAGTTTCACTAAACTAAAATTACTTTTCAAAAGGTTGGTGTGTTTGTAAATGACTATAACTATCAGAAGCAGATGTAAATATATATAACAGATATGATGAACATTTGGAAACATATACAACAATCAATAGAACAATTCAAAGCATTGATAATTCAAAAGTTACCTGAGAGAAGTTCAAGAAAGTCTGTTTAAGCCCATCAAAAACTGACCCTGTCAGCAATACAAACTCTTTGGTAGCATAAGTTGTTGCCTCGACCAAATTAGTTGCTTTCAGCCTTGTAACACGAAAATTAGGTGACAACTGCACCCCTACCCGGCCCGTACCATCCGGGCTTAAATCAGGGGTAATGTTCACATCAAGTGGTTCTGACAACCCACTTCGTTGGACTTTCAGAGAGATTGATTTTTCAGGGTTCGATTTCATGACATCAACAAGATCAAGGACGGAAGGAGACGAAAGTACAATGTCACCAGCAAGAAGGCCGGATCGTGCTGCAGCTGAGCCTGGTCTGACATCTGGGACTAGCACACCTGGTAGAGCTTCCTAGATCAGAAGAACATTCATATTATATTTTCCAGAATAACAAAAAGGTTTTCACATCGTCTGCCTTAAGGTCCCGTGCCATGAGGTACGTGGACCGTTGGATCGCCTCGACATTCGAACCTGCACGAATCTTGAGGTGATCCAACGGTCCACGTGCCTCATGGCACGGTGCCTTAAGGCAGAGGATAAGCACTCAACGAAAAGATATCGCATGCCAATATCAACATTTTTTAAAACCAATAAATAACAAGGCAGGGACCATTTGGGGAACCTGTCAATTGTAATGTGTCAATGACATCAGCAAAGGCACACTCAAATTAGAAATTGAATCCTGCTGATCATGAGTCAGATATTTTGAGCTCATTTTGAATTTAGTTAATATTAAGCTCTGATCGATATTATTTAGAAACAAGGCTAGTATCTCAGAAACATATCTTGTGCTGTTCCAGCCAATATATGCGCTTGTATTTTTTGATTCTATGTGAGGTTTTGGCTACAACCACACGAGACACGTTCAATTGGGACCAGATTGCAGATACTTCAAGATTTTCAGCAGGTAATGAATCTTAAATAGGTCTCCAAGGGAAAAATGCAAATGTTGTACTCCTTGGGAGACAAATATTGAGGCAGACTTGAGCAATTCACAGGCAATCCAAGAAATACCAATAAAAGGGAGAGAAAATTGCAAAGAAAATAGATGTTGAGAGATCAGTCATGGAGGCAGCCATGAGAGAGGATACAGTGAAGCTTCTTCAATTGATCAAGAAATTGATCTGAGAACTGTTAAATGGGTTGAATTCAACAATTTCAGCTACACAGGCCAAGCTGGTCAGATGGTGCAATCTGATCAGAAATGTGCAAATTGGTAAATCTGACCCAGAGCGAGAGAGACTAGAGGAGATGAATCGAGATTCATGCTCTACTAGTCTGGTGTTCAGACGTGGAGGTCGGGGTCACCTTGCGTGTGCTTGTTGAAATTAGATAGTTGTGAATACAGATCAAATAGTTTTTACTCCATTTCTGGCCTCATCGGAGGACATGAAGAATGATCAACCAGCTCTACCACCTCCACTGCCGCCTTCATCAGAAATTCCAGAGCTGACAAAAGTATTCAGCATACTGATGACAGTCTTTCTGGTATGGTGTCAAACAATATTATTGAAAAGAGCTCAAAGCTCTGAGAAGATTTGTTTGAATTACTCGATAATGGTGATCTGGTACTAATTTCTTCCCAAGAAAGACCAGAGAAGACAGACTTCTGAGAAAGAGAAAGGTTCTGATTATAAAACGGAGGTGGAAGGTGAAATAGATGAAGCAGATTTCGCAATACATGATTCCTCTTGTTAAAGCTCTTCTACACTATCCCAGAAGCATTGTGAGAATTTAGGGATGAAATCTCCTGTGCGAGACCATGTGAATAGCAAACTCAAGATAAAAGGGCTTTGTGGAAGGTTAACGTGAACTCAGGAGGTGACTTCAGAGGTGCTGAGATGCATATAATCTTATGCTCAAACTTGGACAAATGAAAATGCAGTTTGATTGAGTACTAGCGATTGATGAATTCAAGTACATAACAAATGGTTGGATGAACCGGGATAGTGATGCTAGTTGTGTGTACTTTGTGCTATTCCTGACCTGGTGGAGTGGTTTACGTTTCTTGGTTGATTTTGATTTATGTGATAAGGCCATAAGGGGTAATTAGATGTACCAAGGTACAGGTGCTAGTCTGCACCAGATGTTTCTTGGTTGATTTTCAATTATTTTATGATATCTAACACCTAATAGTCATCATTAATTTATGTTTTACAATCATGTAACACATAATTAATTAGATTTATAAAAAACAATCAATGTTATATAAACTTAGTATCCACATAAGAAAAAGAGTGGGATTAATTAGTGAAAATGAAAGTCATATACTTGAAATCCATTAAAGTGTTATATAACCAATAAATATTTTTTTACATAATGTTTTATCAAGATTTGTGTACAATTTTTCTAGCATTAATTTTTAGATTCTAACTCTTTTTTTGAAAAATGATAGGTAGATAATTTATTTTTGATAACTTCAATAGTCCATTCAATTTTTTAATATTTAGGAAAAGTAATAACTCAATTATTCAATTTGAAATCTTTTTGATAGAAACAAATTATACTTATGCAATAAAAGACTGACCAACATATTGTAGTACTATGTCAATATATCTGAATAAGAATGTTTTTGTTTCAAGAGAAATACAATAATTATATAATTTTTAAACAATTTGGTTAGAAACTGTATAAATTATTCTAATTATTCATCGTTTTTATTAAATATTTTAGCTCATGAACCAATAAAATAGTTAAAATATATTCCACATAGCAGGAACCAGTAGTGCCCGCGATAGCGCCGATATCCGATATCCGCTATCAAATATACCCCACCGCGATGAGTCTGCTATCTGCTATTTAAACCTTTGGTTGAGATTGTTTTTGTTTAGGTGCATTCAAAACTGGTGTAAACTATGTAATGTTAATGTTTCAGTCAATGAAACGTGCTGTATGCCTCTCATCAAACAAAAAGTCTCCAGGATCTCAAAATGCTTTATTAAATTTGAGATTGTTTGCACTTTGCAGTGAACAGAAATTATCGGTCCAGCTACATTTGAACTGGTGCTGAACATGAGCTAGTGACGATTGTCGATTGCAATACAAAATATCTTATAAGCTACTGATGTACCAGACTAGTGGTACACAAGATGACTATATCTAATCAGCTATTGATGTACCAGACTAGTTTGCACTACCAATAAAGTTTTGGACTTTAAGTCTGTTCCGGGTTTGGGATGCTAGATAAAATATCCCTTAAATAGTTAAATCAGAATTCAGAAAATTAAAATTCTTGGTACCATTTATATCATAAAATTACAATCATTGGTATTGATACGTGCCAGAAGGTACTAATCAAATTTCTTGAACTGTAATTAATAAAGCAAATTTAGTGTAGCAGTAAGAGATTTTCGTACCTGGACAGGGAGACCAGTGGTGAGAGATTTTGTGAGGATGAGAAAATATGCAAACACAATATTGGCCACCACACCGGCCGACACGACAGATTAAACTATTGATCCGATAGAATGATTTGCGTATGCTAACTGACGACATAGAAAAAAAAAATGACATTTCAGTGTTTCAGTCGGTACAGCCACTAGAACAGAAACGACATATAGCAATACCCCAACATGTGGCAGAATGTCCCTATAGATGTAGCTAAATTTTTTACCCACATTGATTTTGATGTTGGTGAATGCAGTGTAGCTGGGTGCTATAGCCACTGAAATTTTTGATGTGGGTACAAGTTCAAATCTTATGTAGCAAACCAGCCACACCTCCATTTGTAAGCTCCAGCCACACTAACTTGTGTAGCTGACCAGTTTATATATATTAAAAATAATAGGCTTATTCAATGTAAATTATAGTTGTTTGCTACGATACCAATCCAATTCAGCAACATGTTTTTGATGTATCTAGGAATCCTGATTCTTCTCAATTTGCGTCATTAAATATTTTTTATATTATATTTATGATATCTTTAAATTGCGTTTAAATAAAGACAACAATCTTAAGTTATTAAGAATTATAAATAATCACTCAAATGTTATACAAATTCCTAATGAAAATACAGTAAAATGCCTAGCATGTTATACAAAATGATCCCAATTCAATCTTATTAATCCTTAAATCCTTAAGGTTAACAAGTCTATTGAAATTCAACATTTAATCCTCAATGCACAATATGTTATCTTCAACAATCATAGCTCTTGACATTTCCATGATGCACATAACAGACACAAGCCTGCAGTTAGAAAATAAAGACTTACAGTCAATAATTAAGGTTTTGGTAGCAAAAATCAAGTGAATGAGAAAAAAGATTTTTAAGCAGTTTCAACATGAAACATAAACAAGCAATTCATATCAATTGATTTCATTGTAAAAGAAAAGGAGAAATAAAGGAAAATGGGCAAACCTTGCTTCTAGATCCTAATTCCTAAGAGATGAACCACCAAATCACATTAAGATACAATTTATCCTGACATCTAGAAACAAACACAAAAATTTAATACTAATCAGAATTGTTGAAAGAAAGTTTCAATAAAGAAAAATTATGTATACCTTCAGTTACTGTACTTCATTTAGCAAATCCTAAACTTGAATTTAAAAAACTGAAAGAGCAAATTGAAAGCCATCCACAAAGTTGGAAGTAGCCGAAATCAGAATTATTGCACATTAAAATACATCGAAATCACTAAGCAATTGGTCGTATTAATTAAATGCTTTAGTGCATAACAATGCCAAACAACAATAGTGCATAACAATCGTCTGGCATACAAAGGCACAATCAACCTTGATCTCAATGACAGATATCATATTGACTAGATGCAAAACAACAGTATCGATAACTAGTACAGGCACAAAATGCAAAAGCATGTGCAAATTCTGAACCTTCAACAATGCACAACTAAGACTAAAAAAACAATTGAGCACACAATTATACCCCATTAAGCTGGTATTTACCATAATTTTTGCAACTACATACCACCATGTTTAAACCTCTACTAAGCAAGATGCTAAGCCATTCCAACTCATTTTGAAGCATTTTGCGGATGACTTGAGTATAATGGTACATGGACCTACCTGAGATAACCCAAACCATGAATTCATTCCAAGACCAGGTAATTCCAGGCACACTTGATGAAGTTCGATTGAGAAAAATTAGACCTGCAAGTCATGGCCATATGAAGGATATGTCAGATCCGAAAGGAATTTTGCCCACGTCGTATTGATTATTCTTATCATGTTACATAATCCTATTTATATATGTAAGAATCCAATCATTTCACTAATTAGGTGCATCAACCATCTTACCAAAGCAAACTGAGTCTAACATAATTATACTAGTCCTTGCTTTACCACCAGTTGACTAACTCAAATTAATACTTTCGTATCAATCCTTGCTCCAAGTATCCTCATACTCTATGTTTATGTTAATTGATTATATATTGAACTAACAATACTTAGGAATCTCACCCATGGTGCCTCTGCGGACCTCTGCTCGTGCTTAGTTCAAAGGGACCGTCTTCTTTGATCTGTTGGCATCAATTAATTAATTAGATACCTTGTGTTAGGGCTTCTTTCATATCCCTTCAAGTTGTTTTATTTCAACCTTCCTTTTCTGAATAGAACCATTACTTTCACTCCCACATTATTACAGATTACCTTGAGCATTTTGTGATAGTTTGAGACTTGAAACAGAAGAACAAGACTAATCCACTGACAAGAGCCCCCCCTGCCAGAACCAAAGTAGTGGTGTTAATGTGTTATAAATGGCATAAATAATTTTCAACCGTGTTATCTGTAAGATTGTCATCGCTCTGCACAAACATTTTTTTTTTAAACTTTTTTCTAAGCAATGGAGGGGGATTAGATGCTTAATGCTCTTACCTTGTCAAATATTGGACTGGTGGCAGAATGGTCGGCGGTCGGACTGGTGGCACTGGCTCTTTGTCTGGACTCTGGAAGCGACAAGGACAGAGAGAAAAAGGAGGCCGCCGGCGGTTACTATTGCGGGTCTTGCTTGGGGCTGGCCCGCCTTAGATCCCGGGGAGGGTGCTGTGTGTGCGGCGAAGAAGGCGTGGTTGGCATCGTGAGTTGTGTAGTAAGGGGGGTCGTGCGGCGAGGAGTGGAATGGAGTGGGTAGCCGTGCGATGGAGGCGCCGCGGACCTGGTGAGTGAGGTTCGATGAGAGGGCGCCGCGCCAGAGCGAATAGGTGAGATCGGAAATTCTAGGGTTTGAGGGTTGAGCGGGGCGGCTGGTTGCAATTTGCAAATTCTAATTTCGGTTCTGGAGGAAAGGGAAGAGGGAGAGCCAGCATTGACAAAAATTTGGGAATTTGTTTCTTGATTTGATACATTCACTTGAGAACAAAATTGAAGTTTGCTACGTTAGATTTAATCACCAGCTACATGATGATTAGATTGGAAGGTGATTATGAACCTCTTATACATTTATATACAACCAAGTGGTAGAGGATCCGCAATTTACAATTAGTGCAACATCTACCATTGTTTTTTAGAATGAACGGTTAAAATTGTAAATTAAATAATTAACGGTGAAACTTCTATAAAAATGTTTAATTTTTCATCTGCACCTACTATGCAGCTGGATTATTGTTCCTATATAGTTTGATCGAATGTACAATTTAAAGATTCTACCGATCATGGGTTTTAAACCACAACCATTCATCATTAAGAACCATAAATCATGTGATTGATGTTTAAATCATCTTTAAATTTGATCATATTTGGTTTTAAAATAATCTATGTAGTTTTCATGAATTTGAACGGTTTGGATCGAATAAATATTGTTTTGGATGTATTTGAAAGCATTATAGCATGTACTTATGATGCTAATGTATGGAATATGAACTTGAATTGTTCACAGTAAGGATTGTAATCTAAAATATCTTGATTGATACTCGTGTGAAATGAAAGAAAACAATTTGTTTGTACACAAACGAAAGTCCTTGATCTTTATTTATTTTTAAGGAAATTTATTTACATTTTTAACCCATTTCAAACATATTTATTAATTATTCAAAAATTATATTATCCTAGGATATTTCTTAAATAAGTATAATCTTCTTATATTACTTTAGGTTAGCGTGTCCGAAATCACGATTTATGGTGCTCAATAGATTCATTATATGAAAATACTGGAGAATACAAAATTTTTTTATTTTTAGAGTTTTCTAAGTATTTGTTTTGCATTTTTGAAAATAGCATGTACAATATCAATATTCCATTAATATATATGAGCTCTTTCTTAAAATTCAAAATAAATCTTAGAAAACTCTAAAAATGAAAAATTTTTGTATTCCCCAATATTTTTATATAAATAATTTATTGAGTACCATAAATTATGATTTTGGACACGATAACATAAATTTTGAGGTGTTAGCATTTCGGTCCGGAATGTTAAAATATAAATGAAAAAGTGAATTTGTGTCATTTTGTGGCGCACAAAACTTGTGGCATTGGAATCCTTCTCTATATAAATTTATTTGATGTTGGATTTGAGTGTGAAAAGTTGATTGTGTGAGTAAATCCCTCAAAATTAAAACGTGATGAGCCCGAAATTTCTTGATGCGTTGAAAAGCATTTTACTGTAGTCATGTATGAAATATAATATTTGATCTTTGATTGATGTTAAAATTTTTTTGTAATTACTTTATTAACTAATTTTTTTTTAAGAAATGAATTTTATATTTACAATTTATTAAGCACCATAAATTATAATTTTGGATACGATAACATATATATTTTGAGGCGTTATCATTTCAAACGTACCGAAATGTAAAATTAGCACAATAGTCTAACTTTATATCTATATTCAATTAGAATTATTTTTTTAATTTAAATGTGAAATAATATTCTTTTTATCAACAATTCTGAAACAATTTCACATTTCAAATTTAAATTTAAAAATTACTCGATATGTCATTTTAAAATAAGATGAAACAAAAATAGAATTTGGGAGGGAATTTTGCCGGGATGAAATATTTCTTCCCGCGAGATGAAAACTTTGCCGGGACATGAAACATTCGGAGATGAGCGGTGAGGCGCCAAGTGATAGCAATTTAATTTTCTTGTCCCTGCTACATCAATTTAATGTGGCATACTTGGTAGCAAGCTACACTTTTGGTACAAAAAAAATAAAATTTAATAATAATGGTTAGAAAGTGTAGCATACACCCAACACAAGTCTTAGTGTAGCATAAAGATGTAGCAAAGATGGGGAAACACCAACATAAACCAAAACCAGTGGCCAGACTTATGTTGCTGAATGCCATTTTTGTAGTAGTGAGCGGGAGCTCTTTCATATCAAATGCAGATCTTTCATTCCTGTGGGTGTATGATCATACAGAGGCCGTGGCATTTGAGGCCATATTGATCCTCCTACTGAAATGTTCAGTTTATGTTAATTCATCTTGAATGGATTATATTTTCGTCCAAACCAATACCCGTTTTTTCTTACGGCCGGCAACATAATATATATATTATAGGCTTCGTCTAAAGGCTTTATACAGGAGATGAAAAATGAAAAAAGGAAAAATATATATTATAGCGAGGTTTGGACTTTGGAGTGAAGCAGGCCCAATAGAAGAGGCCTCACATGCAGATATGTATAAGCAGCATTAGTTTTGAATACAGCAATTAGTTCTTTCATTTCATTCGGATATTCATTTTAGTCCACATTGCAATCGCAACATCAAAAAAAAAATATTTAGATACAAGAGATATCATCAGACTATATAGGATCAAATTAAACTTTAAAAGAATTTCATGTTGGTCGAACAATATATATCACATACAGCTCAAAATAAAATTTACTTGGAAGGTTTTCCTGTATCTTCCCTCATTACATTTCAAGATCTAGATAAGAGACTTTTTACTACAAAATTCAGGTAGCAGCGAATGCGTGACACATGATCTAATTTCTCTTTATATAATGGCCATTGACTGTATCTATTATGTACTAATTAATTATGTAATTTGGTATCAATTAGGAGAATAGTATATATGTAATAAAATAATCGTAACAAAAGAAAAGAAATACATATAAAAACACAACTTAACTGAAACGACATACATCAGCTTAATAGTGTTAATTATTAGCACATCACTCAAAAAAAAAAAAAAAACAAAGAAAGAAAGAAAGAAAAAAAAAAATGGAACTCGCATTCTCACACTCAGTTGAGGAAAGTTTAGTCCAGCAGTAATTAATGCTGATTGTCTCAATGGCAATTTATAACAAAGCACCCCAAAACGAAATTTATAGTACAAGCAATTATTAATAAAAAATAAAAAGATACAATGCTAAAGCTAATTAATTGGTAACCGAGTTGGAGTCCTCCTTAATGCCACGAATAGTAATGGAGGGCACATGTTTGCATAGGCTGCGGATTTGTTTTGCCTTTGAGGGGCCTGACTCGTCATTAGAATCGATCCACCAAGTCAACTTAGTAAGAGAGGTGAGGTGTTGTAGCCCATCAGGCACATGGAGCTTTGGGCAGTAACTAATGTTAAGCTTCATGAGATTTGGCATGGCACCTTTTTCTATCTCCCATTTCTCCAGCTCAGATAAACTCCAGATGGCCAACTGTTGTAAACGTGGAAAGCCTTCAGCTGAAACCCTCATTGCTTGATTTGAGTGTGCCTTAAGCAATGTGAGCCGCTTAAGTTCTTGCAGTCTCTCTACAACTGGCATAGGGTCCCACTGTAAATCAGAATTATACAATTCAAGAACCGTGAGGTGGATGGGGAACATTGTGACATCCAAACCATTGCAGGTGAGAGAGAGCCTACCCTCATACATCAACGATGTTAAATGCTGATAAAACGGGAAATCTTTCATGTCAACAACTTCTATTGGGATATCATGTCCTTTGATGTAGAGGCAAACAAGTTTTCTCAGTGTATGAAGAAAGGCGACAATCAACTCCCATGATGATTCTTCAGTTATTCCGATTGCTAATTCACGCAAATTGGGTAGGTTAGGTAAATTTGTGCAATCCCATGACTCATGACTTTTGACGTGCCAGAGGGTTTGTAGATTTGGTAGGTCGCAGCCTGGTGGTGGTCCTGAAATATAGCTTTTATAAGGTACCTGCACATGCCTCAAAGTTTTGGTCTGCCACATACAATCTGGAAAATATAATTCCCTCACATCCGACCAAAGAAGATACAATGTTTGCAGAAATTTTGCGGTGCCTATAAATTTATCAAAAGACCATTGGTTGCACCTGATTGCATCAAGATATCTTAATTGGGATAATTCCGCAATCCATGCCATATCTGCTCCGCGATATCGGCTCTATCGACCCTTATAACTTAACACCTTAAGAAGTCTATGCCCGGAGCAATTTGGGAGCTCTGTATCAATGCATAAGAGAGTGCGGAGATTAGGACTCGCATATTTCATCAATTCGCTGCAATCAACACTGTGGACTGCTATGCGGCGTGCTTCACCACACCTCTGCACCCTTTCAAGAGTTGAACACACTGTTAGAAAGTTATCCTCCTTTGCCTTTTGAATGGCGACATCACGTAGCAGATCATGCACCCGACAACATAAGATCGAATCGTCGATCAATGATCTCTTAGATACTTGAACCATGCTCCTGTTATATGTTGGAATAATTAATATCAATCCAGAACAGGAAATTCCTAGTCAGCAATCAGATAATTAAAAGTCCAAATACACGATAATTTGGGATCATATGTCAAAATATATATCTGGTACATTATATCATTATCTTAACATAATACAAGGTCTGGGGCTATCATCATATATATGTTGTTTTGCCGATCCATATAGAAGCACCTCGATCGCCACTACAATCGTACCAAGATACAGACTCATCTCCGACTTTAAAAATCGAATTCCAACAATATTAAATTTAATTTCCATACCGAAGATGCAGATATTACAACACTGACCGCATTGGTCTCTTTCAAAATTCATATTCTACTGTTAGAAATAATTTTTTTTATCAAAAAGACTTTCATATGATAATTTACTAAGGAACATAAATAAATATATTTTTTATTAGAAAAGTTCAGATCGACTTGCTTTTATTACTCTAAGAAATAGAAGATTATGATCATCAAAATTACTTTCACGGAAGATCTTCGTGAGCTTAAGAATACCGTAGAGTTACTGTATATATATATAGACGTTGGTGTTACTCTATACAAGAATATGATAGATTTACGCTATACACTGAGCCATGTAAATCAATTTTTGGGTTAAGTACGTTATGCATAACAAAATGACATTGGTGTTATACACTTATATCTTAACAACTGTAACTTCGATGGCCAATCCAATTCGACCGGTGCATTCTACATATCGAAATCTCATATAATTCAAAATTTTTCTGTTTTTGTATATTGCTAACTATTTTTAACGATTTTTCAAAGATGGCCAATAAATAAAATAATCCATTTGGAATTCAAATTCAGGATTATTTTTTCATAAAATCCATTCTACATATCCATTCACTACAAGAAAAAGGTCATTTAAAAACGCCTTGTTACAGCAGTCTTTGGGCCATCCACTAAAAAACCGCAGCTAAACAGTTTTATAGTGGGCACTAATTGGCATTAACTGGAATTATTTGATTGAGATATTATTGTATCAATTTGTGTTGTAAGACATTTGAATTACAATAATAAAATAAAATTTTGATATTGAATGTCGTTGTGAATGATAAATATATATTGCTAGCACCCTGGGCTAATTATGTAAAACAAAATAAATTCAAAAAAAAATTAGTTTAACAACGGTTATTAAGGAAGAACAGCTATAAAGAGAATACATCAACAATGGTTATTTGTTAACAACAACTGTAGAGTTTAAACTCAACAGCGTGTTTGCTAAAAATTGTTGCTGAGTTGCAAAACAACAATGGTTATTTTCATCAAATAACTGCCGTAGAATTGTAACTCTACAGCTATTTTTAGTAAAACTTAGCAACACTGACGATTACAGCGTTCGAATAACCGCTGCTAAACCCCTAAAAAGACTATTGCTAAATACGTTTTTTCTTGTAGTGATTCAAATTCAAAGTTCTATTCTGCTGTCAATTTGTTGTTACTTATTGAATAGGGATGGGACCAAAGACCACTAATTCAATGAATAATTTTTATGTTAGTTAACAATTAGTGCCTTGCATTTAAATGTTTAAATTATCTTATGCAGTATGAACTTTTTTCCACAACTAACTACAACGGAAATCGTAATTTTGTTCTTCTCATTACCCTTTTGTCCTAATGTTGCTCTAATTTTGGTCTCTATATTACCATTAGTTGTCACGAAAAAGATCAATTTTGTATTAAAATTTATTTTCTCTTTATCTCTGTTATATAATTGAGTCATTGCAGTAAATTCTTGTTACAACTCACGGACCAATTATTAGTGACGCTTTTTTGTGCTTTACATTCTATAGATCGATTAGTATTATGGAGCTATATAAAAATAGTAGGCTGAGACTTATTATTTGTAAACAAAAATTTATATCTAACTAGAATGTCACTTACATTTAAACATTACAAAATTATATACAAAACATTCTATCAATAAATTTTGTTATTTAAGAATTCAAAATGTAATTATTTGAGATTTGATCTTGTGGTAACTGTTGGGGCAATGATCATTTTTATGGTCATTAACTTGATCCCTCTTCTGATCCAAAGGATATTGAAAAGCATATCTTCTCTTACTATAAAACTCTTTTAGGATAAAAAAATGGAAGTATTTGCTAAAATTTCTCTTGAAATGTTTAATCCTTCTGATTTAGTCACTGAAATAGAAAACATTCAACTTACTGTCCCTTTTATAGAAGATGAAATTAAACATGTTTGTTTTCAGTATGAATCCTAACAAGGCTCCAGGGCCTGATGGGTTCTATGTTTTATTTTATCAAAAGTTCTGGGATTTTTTTTTTTTTTGAAGGTTGACAGCTGCTGCCAACGTAGAAAAACCAAAACAAAACACAAAATACTACAAACCACAATTAGCTAAACTCAATAAAGCACTTATTTGTCTGATTCCCAAGGTAGCTGATGCTAATCAGATTAAAAATTATAGACCTATTAGTATTTTTAAACCGTAGTTATAAAATATATTCCAAAATATTAACAAATAGATTATATCCTGTATTAGATAGAATTATAGGATTTCATCAGTTAGTTTTTTTGAAAGGAAGAAACCTTATGGATGCTGCTATTACTGCTCGTGAAATATTGCATCATGTAAGAAAAAAATAAAGAACAAGGTGTTTTACTTAAACTTGATTTTGAAAAAAACGTTTGATAATGTGGACTGGAATTTTTTACTTTCCATTTTTGAATATAGAGGTTTTTCAAATAAATGGATCTTATGGATGAAACGTATCTTATGGGGGGACATAGCCCTATTATTATTAATGGAACTCCTGATGCATATTTTGAGTGTAAAAAGGGGGTTAGGTAGGGTGATCCCTTATCCCCATACCTTTTTTTGTTAGCTGCAGAGGGTCTTCATAAAATACTGTCTAAAGGAATTAGTTTAGGACATTTTGAAGGCCTTGTCCTACGTTACCTAATAATTCAAAAATTTTAAATATTCAATATGTTGATGATACATTATTATTTCTTAAAGCTGACCCAGTAATGATTGAAAAAACTAAATGGGCTCTTGGGGCTTTTGAATGTATCTCAGGCTTGTCGATTAATTTCAATAAATCTGAACTAATCCTTCTTAACATTGATGACTCTGTTGCTACATTTCTTGCTAATATTTTTTATTGCAAAATAGGTTCACTTTCCTTTGAATATTTAGGTCTACCTCTCCATTGGAAAAAACCTTCTAGACATGATTGACAAAAAATAATTGACAAAATTCAATCACAATTGCCTGCTTGGAAGGGTAAAAACATGTCCTTGGGAGGTATATTAGTTCTATTAGATTCAGTATTATCTTCTATTTCATTCTACTATATCTGTTTATTTAGAGTACCAAAATGGGTTCGGTTTAAAATTGATCAAATAAGAAAGAAGTTCCTTTGGGCTGGTGTACCTTCATCCCTTGTTAGATAGTATTATCTAGCTAAATGAGATACAGTGTGTAGAGCCAAGGAATTTGGAGGTTGGGTATTTTTAATCCTTACTCCTAATAAAAACATATTAGATTTTTTGACATCAAAGGTCTATCTTCTCCAAGGAATAAACCTCAGATATTGATTATTTACTTAGATTGATCACCACCGTTGACGTACGTTAATGCCCGTTGACGTTCTCAACCCATTAAAAATTAAAGGCCCATATAAATTATATCAATTTAAGGCCCATTATATATTATTTTAAAAGTTTATTATAAGAAATAACAATTTCAGCCCAAAGCAAGGCGTGGGCTTTTTAATAGTTTGGATCAAATGAATATTTCTTTGTTATCAAAATGGGTTTGGAAATTTGTATATAAAGAGAATAATAGCTTACGGAAGTCTATTATTTCTTCTTATTCAAATAGACCCTAACTTTATTCTCCTTTTTGGAAGGGTGTCATGTCAGTTAATAACTTACTACGCATTAATATTGTTAAAACAGTGGGTAATGGGACTTCTATCAATTTCTGGCATGATATTTGGTACCTAAATACCCCTCTGTCTATTCAATTTTATGTAGTATTTGCTAAAACTAAGAATGATAAGAGATCTTTGGCTAATATATGGAATAATAGTTCCATTAAATTAGGATTATCTTCGTGGTAGCAGTTTAGCTATGAGAAAGGAAAAGATAGAATTATTAAATATAATCAAGTCTGTTCCTTTTACATCTCAAGCTGATTCTACTACTTGGCAATTGACCAATACTGGTATATTTTCAGTTAATACAATGTATAGATATCTTAATTCTGGTGGAGTGATATGTCCTTTAGCTAAATCAGTTTGGGCATTAAAAACACCCCTTAAGTTTAAATTACATTTATGGTTATCTGTTAATAACAAAATATTAACTAAGGATAGCTTGAGGAAGAAAGGCTGGCCTGGTCAGCTTAATTGTGAGTTTTGTCAGACCATAGAATCAGTTACTCATTTATTTTTACATTGAAATTTCATTTCAGCCTTTTGGTTTAAAATATGCTCATTCATCCTCAAGGTTCTTTGTTAAATCTTAATTCACTTAATGAACTATGGCAATCAATTCAATGTCTCCCACACAGTGATTTCCTGTTTTGGGGTACAGTGTTGGCTGCTTGCCTTTGGATAGTTTGGAGTGAATGGAATAACAAAATCTTTAAGAACCAAGGTAGATTTAATTCTAACTCTATATATTTTTCTATATGGCAATTGTTTGTTTTTTGGACAGGTGAGCACTTTCCAGGATCTAATCTTCTTCACAGAACTGTGATTGATCTGACTCAGACATCTTCTGATATTGCTTCGGCATCAGTTATTCCTGTGGGTAACTCTGTAGTGCAGGAGTTGGCAATTGCTGAAGATATAGGGAATGTTCAGATGCAGGATGATGAAGTTGCAGTTGAAGACCAGGATGATGATATTGATGATAACATCTTACAAGCTGCTTTGGAGTTTGACTCTGACAATGAATTTTCAGATGAAGATTTGTTGGATTATTAGCTTAGTTTAGTAGTTTAGACATTATGTTTGCTTTTGTGATTAGCTAGTGATCATATACTGGCTTGCTATGCTATTTCTTTTAGTACTGATCAGACTTCGGGTTGTGTAACACCCCATAATTTTGAATAATTGATAATTTGAATATATTAGTTGAATTAATTTTTATATGTTAATTCATTTAGATTACAATTGTCATTTAAATGCTATATTCAATTTAGATACTAAATAAAAATAATAGATTATTATAAATAGATGCTGGAGAGAAAAAAAAAAGTAATAGATGAAATTAGGAATTTACTTAATTACCACAAGTCAGACAATTTCATTAATTCAGCACCCATACAATTAAAAGCTAACTTGTAATTCTCTACGTGATGACCGACACATCTAGTCTCTCCAATTCTAATTATTTCTGAAAACTTAATAACCAACTTCGAATTAATATAAATCAAAACCATTAAGCCTTGTCCCCTGATAATCTAGTCCTGTTAATTAGCCTCATTTCCCATGCGCTCAAACCAAACAAAACCCATATCGCACCTTAATTACATAACCCCCAGAACCATATACGCTCCCAATGAGGAAAAAAAACCCTTCCGTCTCTTCTTTGCGCAAGAAAACCAATCAAACAAATGCGCCAATTATCAAGTAACCCTGCCCCTTGACATCGCAAACCACCAACAGAGAGAGGATGAAAGTCGGGCAAGGATCAGTGATGCTTGTGCAGGAGAGGAAGAGAAGGGAGAAGTCAGGAGACCGGGTAGTCGATGTGTTGCACGTGCGGACGGTGGGCGCTCAAGCGACGATCGAAACGACACCAATCGAAGCGGCGCGAAGAATTTACAGAATTGAAGGAGCGTGGTCCTCCTTTGTAACTAAATTCCATTTTTATGTGATGATTACTTTGTCGTTGAAGTAATCAAAATATCTATTGAAGCTGCAATGTTTTTATTTGATTGTGATTATCCGACATTGCAAAATTTCGAAGTGTACTTAAGTTGAATATCATATCGACTGTTTAAAAAGAAAAATTGATTTGATATAATTAGATGTTATATTAGTTTCTTTACAAATTATACATGGATGACGAAATCTGGGATTTGATCCAATATAATAACAAAATTAATATTCGGGATATATAGGTGATGTATCAGATACTTTGAATATATCAAAAGTAATATATGATTGAAACAGAGATATTTATGTGAAATTGAGTTTAGAAAAATTCTTCTTATATGTATTGGCTGAATAGTATTATGCGATCAAATTATGGAAACTGATTAAAAAAACTTTAATTCGTGGTAATTTATCAAGTGTGATCCGAATGTAATACTGACTTGTATATCTAGCTATGAGGCGTCTGTGGTATGATTGACATACATAATAAGTTTCAGATAGTATAACGAATAATTTTAATTGATTAAAAGATATGATATCAAAAAATTATAGAAATTAATTGATAGAATAATTGACCCTTTGGAAGAATGGTATTCATTTGAATTGAGGCTATCGATTATCGTTTCGTTCGCCATTATGTTAGGACTTTTACCCCCCATTGCGAGATATTAACGGTACCGTGTCTCTTCCCTCCTCTTTTGATTGATCTGGGACGCTGGATGAGGGATTAGTTCGGCAACGATGGCATAGATTAATTAATTGATTTGATTGATATTATCGACTTATTGATTTACATTGATATAGTTTCGTACCAGTCATTGACTTGAGTATGTGTTCGAATTGGGACGGTTAACCAAGAACCAGGATTAGGAATATGGTACTACCAAATAGACATAATTTATTAAATTGACATTTAATTGATATTAAATTGAATGAATTACATTTTGAAAAATTGATCTCCAATCATTATGTATTTGTTTGGAATTCCTTTTGCACAGGGAAACACTCAGTTTCTCATGCGCATCTTTGTACCATTTTTCGCAGATGAGGAAGAAATAGCTGGATTGCCACGTAGATAAAGAATTTTGTCAATGATTTTTTTTTATTTACTTATTTATTTTAAATTGTTAAAGGACTTCCGCTATATATTATTGTAAATTGATGTACGTTATCAAAATTATGTAATGTTGTTAAATGTATTTTGAAGTAATTTAGGGTTTATATTTTAAATGGTGGCATGAAATGGGTATTGTTGACTTGCTTGTTTTGACGCCTTGCGTTGAAAAGCGCAGCGGACGGCTTATTTTCCTATTATGAAAATCCGGGCCGTTACAAGTTGGTAAGCACATCTTGTGTTTCATACCCCTATTTTGTAGGCTTTCGTAAAGTAATGAAAGCGAGCCACGCAAGCGTGCTTTTCATTTTCAAAAAAAAAAAAAAAATTGATCCCTACTTTTAATAAACTAGCACTGTACCCGTGCGCTGCAGCAGCTTTTTTTTAGTTCAATCTTTACACTAAATAAACTCATTGATTGTCAGAATATAAAGAGTTAATTCGTCAATCTATACTTCATAAAGAGGGATAATTTTTTAAGCACCTCAACTATGCCATGTCATCACTATTATCAACCATTGATTTTGTTTGAAAATTTTCATCTACTTTAATCCCAATGCCTTGTATTTTTCTCTCTTTTTATTAAATAAGATGAATGTGATATGTCTGAAACAAATTTTGACCCTTAAAATGGTTAAACATTTCTATACGTTCTTATTTATAAATTATTGTATTATTATTATCATCATCATCATCATCATCATCATCATTTACTTACATAAAAAATTTACAATTTTTTTAATTTTTGTTTAATATAAATATTTAAAATTGTATAAAGTTCTTAGTTATTTATTTGATACCACTTTTCGGGGAGAAGCCCGAGTTACAGCTCTAGTTAATGTAAATTGTAATCAACATTAGTGTCTTCTAGGGATGTAATTGAATCAAATCAAATCGAATTTGATCTAAATCGAACTTAAACCAAATCAACTTGGAGATAAACCGAACTCGAGCTGAAATGGAACCGAGCTAAACCGAATCGAACTAGCTCGAACTCGAATCGAGCTCCGAATTCCATACGAGCTCAATTATTATAATTTTATATTTATTTTTCATATTACCATAGATAATTAGAGCTAAAATAAATATATTATTTTGTCCTTCTTTGATAATATAAACAAATTATCTCTATTTTTACTAACTTTAAATAATAAAATAGGTATATTATTACAAACATTTTTGACAAAATAGTTCAAAATATGTGCAAATAACTATATATCAAGATATTACGAATCGAATCCGAATTGAATCAAGAAAAAATCGAGTCGAGCTAAATCGAACTCGAGTTGACAAAAAATCAAATCGAGCACGGACTGGAACTTTTTTGCCAGCCCTACCAAGATTGATATCTTTCCTTTGTTGTATAAATTAAAATGGAGAGGAAGTTGTTTAATTGGAGAACATCAATACCTTTGAAATCAATGTATTTTGATCTGTCCGTTGATTAGGGGATAGAATGGGGATTAAATAAATTTGAAGAAAAAGAAAAAAATGAAGACATCCAATTCTTACGTTATTTATAATATAGTATAGATTAGTTCCTAAAATTTCGAATTTTTAAGTATGTGAAAATATAATAAATACATTCTAGGAAAAACTAATTTGTTTCAAAGTAAATACACTTGTGTATAATGATCTTATTAAGCATTTTCAGATTGACTAGTAAAATTTAAAAAAATAAGATTTTGATTCGTAGTTTTCCATACTATGCATACTACCATAACTCTATATAACCTGTATTCACTCATATTGAGAAAGCAAGCGGTGTAAGCTAAACAAATATTACCTTTGTACGAGGTCTTCTAAGAAACTTTCAGCCGTATCTTCTAATGTTCTATTCTCTTCTTGAGGTATGAATCTCTCCGCAACCCAGATCCGAAGTAAGGACTTGGCATCAATATCGTAATCTTCGGGAAACGCAGCAAAGTACATGAAACATGACTTCAGTACCAATGGCAAATCATTATAACTAGTGCTAATAATCTCCATACAACCATTTTGTTCATTAGCATGCCAATTCGTTGTTTGCATCACCTTACTCCAAGCAAGATATGTGGGTTGTTTTTTGGCTAGAAGACCACCTAATACCACCAATGCGAGAGGCAAGCCACCACACTTTCCGGCAAATTGTTTTGCTAGATCAAATATATCATTTGGGCATTCAATTTGGGAGCTTTTATTAGGAAGAGCCGTTTTCAGAAAAAGCTCTAGACTGGATTCTGATGTTAAGAAATCCAATTGGTAAGGTTCACATGCCGGGTCAGCTTCTTTGGCCACTTCAAAGATTCTAGTGGTCATCAAAATCCTACTCCCATTGTTATCATCGGGCAGGGCATTTTTTATATGCATCCATAAATCTTTAGCCCATACATCATCAAAGGTTAGGAGGTACTTCTTCCCTCTCAGAGATTGATAAAGCTCTGTTAGAAAATATCTTTCATCTTTTTCTCGCTCGTTTTCTTTAAATGGACGGAGCCCTTCAATGATCCTTCTCAAAACATCCACTATTCCAAATTCTTGAGATACAGTAATCCACATTCGAGTGCCAAATGTGTTTAGGACCTCAGTACTATAAAAAAAAAAAAAAATGGAGAGTGATCAGCATGCACAAACATATAATTTCATAAATTGATTTACCATAATGGATTTGATAGTGTTATTCTGTCATAATTTAAATATATTCCACCCTAATTGATATACTATTAATTTAACATTAAATTAGCACCATAACTAACAAAATCTCCTAAATTAAATCATTATTGGAGAGTGAGAAGAGAGCGAGAAGAGAGAGAAAAGCGAGAGCAAGAACAAGATTGTCATTTGTGATTTAATTTAGTTTTCTGTTGTATTAGATTAACTTTATAGATGTAATTATGCATACCTATTGTACACTTTTTTGGCGAGAGTGGTTTTTCCGAGCCCTCCTAGCCCGACAATGGAGACAACAAAGCGCCTCGAAGTATTTTTGTCAAGCAACAACTTAACAATGTTATCTTTGTCGGCATCGAGTCCAATGACATTTGGGTCTTCAATGTCAGGCAAAACTGGTGGTCTTATAGGCAACTTCTTTCCTTCACTCCCCTCTCCCAGGCTGTTAATCCCAAATCTTGCTTTATTTTCTTTTATCTCCTCAATCTTTGCTAAGATCTGATTTATCTCATCTCCAAGCTTGTGGATGACCGGAAGCTTTTTTGTTTTCCCAAATATCCTCTTCACGGCCTCCCCCATGCCAGGTTTAGGCTTTTCCTGAGGTATCTCAAAGAGAAAGGTGTCTATAACATCTTCTATCAAATAACCAACCCCTCTAACGTCCCGTACCCATTGCTTTTGTATCTCGTCTACAATGTGCTTCCTGTCAGCATCCTTGAGGAAAGCCTGAATCCAAACAAGTTCACGCTTGACCTTCTCGACCTGATCCCCTACGCCCCAAAGGTGCAGAACCTCCTTCACTGCAGTTGTTGTGATCTTTTCTAGAACAAAATTTATTACAGTCTCGACCATCCCACTTAATTTCAAGGTTTTTGACTCTAGAACTCAAATTTTTCTGGACGTTGAACTCAATTAGGCTATGTGAAGAAAGTGATACCAAGCTTAATGGTAGAGGGGCGATGTGAAGTTAATGGATTCGGTGGTGGATGAATGCGGGAGAAATATCATAAGAGTCAATGTGTATATGCTTGTAGTTGAAGAACCACACATAAGCTGGTGGTAGAAATTGAAGTTTTTTAATTAGCTAGGTGGCTCTTCAAGTGGATAATTAGGCTATTAACCAAGATGTGCTCGGCTGATAGCTTCTTTTATATTGTGTATGAGTGTATATAACACATAGATGCTCAGAACAGCATATATATGTGTGTGTGTGTGTGTGTGTGTGTGTGTGTAATCCGGAATATATGCCTTTTTTCCTAGTGTTTGATATGTATGGAATGGAACAATGGAACTATATATGTATGTATGGAATGGAACTATGATCAATCAACCCAATCTGCGAGGTTCGTTCTCCGGATAAAATATATACATATATCAATTATGATTAACTATGTTTATTCGGATAAAATTATTTCACGACATTTTTTAATTAATGGTTGAATTGTCCCGATTTTAGTTGCAATATTTTTTAGGACCATCCATCTTTGTCAAATAAATTAAATTCACATATTCCAGAAATATTAGATTTTAGTATTGTACTAAGTTTTCATATATGTAACACATTGAATAATCAAGTAATCATCTTTAAGAATATATTCTAGCATAGTAATTTAACACTTTCGGCTACTAGCTAGTGCTCGAGGACATCAAAGAAAGATTTGTTGGAAAGCAGCCGTGCTCATCAAATAGGAAACAAACATATATTCTTTCCGTAAAGACTTCAGGTTGGAAGAATTTTCGATTTTGGAGCAAATAATAAATTGGCATGAAGATTAATATAATGTGTTGTATATATCGCAAGAAGATGGATGATCAGTAGCTAGCGTTCAACTTATTAATTACTTATTTTTGTATACCATCTTATTTGTTAATTGTAAGTGTCTATTTATTCACAGAAAATATACATTTGTTAACTAAAGCTCTACGGTTTTTGTATGTACATATTTTAACTAACAAGCTCTACAGTAACAGATAAAAGATTAGCCAGTAGTAATAGGGAAGCTGCTATGGCAGCATCCAATTTACTTCTATACAACTTTTGTACACACTTAGGCCTCGTTCGGCTCTTCCCCACCCACCACTTTGCAAGCGAACAGAGCCTTAATTCAGGCAAAATTACCCCCCACGTGGAGAGTGACAACTGACAACAAATGTTTCTTTGGATAAATTTGTCCAAAGTGTACCCAAAAACTATGCCAAAAGTAAATTAACCGCAACCCAGAGCAGCACCGTACCCTAATAGTACATGTACTCAACATGTTTCTATTCAATACATATATAACATACTCGTGCCGGAACGTTAAAAATAACAATTGGTCAAAATTAAACAAGCAATAAGAAAAAAAAAATAAAAAGACACCTTAACTAGGAAGGATCAAAGATCATTTATTTTATCTACACCAACTTGAGTCCGCCGAATCTGTTATTATACCGATTCGGACCATTGGATTTAAATAAACAGATCCGATCGACCCAATTTAGATTATAGGGGGCTTCTTAAAATTAATCTCATCGTTGATTTTGATCCGACGGCCCATATTAAGATAACATGGCATTGTTATCCTTATTAGGATAACAGCGGAGACCCCTAAAAAGTAGTATTTTCGTTGGGCCTGTGTACATTGAGAGTGGGGCAAGTAGGTGGAGGCCAAACAAGAATATTATATCATCAATCGAATGAAAATGACCTGATTTAATTCTTACAGACAAACGTAAAGCTCACTCACCGGCGTGGTATAAGATTTATATGCTAATTATTGGAGGTTACCATCTTCTTTTTGTTTGGCTATGGTGGAATTATCCGCATACTTTAATAAAGATGAAGATTCTAAACAGGGAAATATTACTCCAAGAAGTCTGTAGCAAAATGAAAAACTAAATAGAAAAACAGACAGACAGAATAACAGAGAGAACAACAATATCCTCGCGTGAATGTGAAGAGAAGTAGAAGCACAATCCATGTAAGCAGTGTATCATCATGAAAAACGATAGTATACCGTTCAAGAAGTGCAATATCATGAAGTGTGAAGTTTTATATACCACTTTAATTTTCACCCCTAATGCTAGTATCTTTTTTTTTTTTAAAAAAAAAGTTTTAAAAAAAGGTCAAACTATAATGGAAGAAAACAAAACTGTCAGGTTAGAGAAACAGAATTGAGTTAATTTCCTACAGTCAGTTTAAACCCGACCCGACCCGAACCCGACCCGGCATTTTTAATAAAAGTCAAACTGGTCTGACCCGCTCCAACCCGACCCCGACCCAACCCGAGATCAAACAACATACATTCCAACTCAAATCAACATATGATCTAAAAAATGTCGATATTAAAATTGACTCGACCTGACCCGAGATCTTCTAGAAGGTCAAACTTACCGGGCCCGCCCGACCTGAGCCTGAACCCGACCCGCCCACCTGATTTGCCACTGCTAGTTTAAACATTGAAGTGCATGCTAATCAAGCCATCATGATTCATGAACCAAAATAACAGTGGATCTATCTAATGTGCTACAATGTTTCGATGACTCTACACCAGTGTCGAGTCATCTATACGGCTCTTAAATCTGAATGGGCAATAGAAATAAACTTAAATGAAACAAATAGACTCCTAGTTTACAAGAAAGAAGGACACGATTTTTCTGCCCTCTAAAGTCTCATCAAGTGGAAGCAATAAAGCACCTGTTGTCACTTTACAAACTTTTCTAAAGTTATCCGAGACAAATCAAACTTAATATCAATAAAATCTATTACTTAAGTTATCCATGTAGAAGATGCATGCAGCAGCCTGCCCTACCAAATATTTTGTTTCCCAAATAACTCCTCTTGAATGGCTAAAAAGGATAGGAAATTCAGACTAAACATTCTCGACTTTTTTTTTAGCAAAATTCAAATCAACAAAATCAAATAGAGAATGAGAGGAACAAGTTGAAGATTTGAGGAAATTGTGAGGAAAAGGGGTACCTGTGACTGTAGATCAAGGATTGCCAGCAGTTGGACAACTTTTACATAAATGAAAAAGGCTATTTCGGTCAGTTCACCAGTAAGTGAGATCGATGTAATGAGCTCTCATATCCCCAGTTCTTGAATGCAATTTTCACTAAATAACAAAACTGATGTTTGGAAGACAATTACACTATCTACAATCACATACCGTGCGAAACATCATAACATCTCCCTTATGAAATCTAAGTTTAGTGTGTCCCTAACAATGAGAAACAATCCCAACATAACTACCAACAACACACCTGACGAGGTGATGCTCTGCTCGACTTCTCTGGGAATCCTTCTGCCGCCCCTTGCAGCCTCAACAAGAAGCAGAGTGAGGTTTCCACCACCCAGAGCAGGTACAGGCCGGAGGAGATTGATGGCAGCAGAATTTAGGTTGATTACTGCCACAAATTGGAATAAACCCTCTGCACTAATATATGAAGTCAAGATTCGATCGACTGGCCAATCTGCTAGATTTGTTCTAATGCAGATCAAGTTGCAATGTATAGCAGGTCGATATTATCAAATCGACTGACAGATTAAACTATTGATCCGGTATGCTAAGTGCTAACTGATGACATAGAAAAAAAAAGATGACGTTGCAGTGTTTCTGTCGGTAAAGCGGGAGCTCTTTCATTCCTGTGGGTGTACAGGGACAAGTTCCTGTTGTGCAGTTCTAGGCTTCTAGCATTAACACTATATATGGGGGCTGTATGATCATGAGAGGCCGTGGCGTTTCAGGCCATATTGATCCTACTACTGAAATTATCAGTTTATGTTAAGTCATCTTCAATGGATTTCATTTTCGACCAAACTAAAACCCGTTTTCTCTTACTGCTGGCAACATAATATATAGGCTTCGTCCACAACAGGCTTTATACTGGAGATGAAAATTGAAAACCAGAATATATATATATAATAGAGAGTGAAGCAGGTCCAATAAAACTATAGAAGAGGCCTCACATGCAGATATGTATAAGCAGCACTAGTTTTGAGTTTTGACTTAATACAGCAATTCTTTCATTTCCTCTGGGATATTCATTTCAGTCCACATTGCAAACGCAAAATTAATATAAAAAATTGTTTTAGCTACAAATAATATAATATGGTTAGATTAAATAGAATTAAATTAAAATTTTGTACAAACTCAGTGTTGTAGAACGATACATCATATATATACAGCTCAAAATAGAATTTAATTTCGAACTTTTGCTCTATCTTCTCTCATTGCATATCCAGATCTCGATAAGAGACTTTTTACTGCAAAATTAATGCAGGTAGCAGAGAATGCGCGGCACACATAAAATTTATATAATAGTCGTCGACTGTATCTATTGTGTACAAATTAATTATGTAATTTGATATCAATTAGGAGAATAGTATATATGTAATAAAAACAATCGTAACAAAAGAAAAGAAATACATATAAAAATACAACTTAACTGAAACATACATCATCTTATTAGTGTTAATTATTAGCACATCACTCAAAAAAAAAAAAAAAAAAAAATGAAAGAAAGAAAGAAAAAAAAAAATGGAACTCGCATTCTCACACTCAGTTGAGGAAAGTAGGGGTGTACAAAAAACCCGTCAACCCGGCCGACCCGTCCGACCCACCCGACCCAACCCGTTTTTTACCGGGTTAGAGACATTACCGGGTTGGGTCGGGTTTTAATTTTGACTAACCCGTTATGCCGGGTTGGGTTACGAATTGAGCATTTAGAAACCCGTCTAACCCCGACCCGCCCGCAACTAGTTATAAATTATAATTTTATACAAACTTATATATACAATCTATTAAAAAGATAAATAATGAGACAATAATTTAAGAATTAAGTTCTTATTTAAGATCGATATAAAATTTTTATGATGTTTTTGGTTAATGCTTATTATGTCTAACTATTTTTTTTGCAACTTTATATGCTCATTCTATGTTTCTAATATGAAATTTAGTTAATAAATATATAACGAGTACTCTATATATAATTCCTAATTTATGTTTAACATTAAGTTATCTTTATATTACTTAAGTTATCCAAAATATATTATCATCAAGTTATAAATCACCATTAACATGGTCAATATTATAAAAAAATAAAAATCATATGATTAATAATTTAACCGAAACTACAACCCGTTTAACCCGCGTAACCCGTACAACCCGCAAAAACCCGTACGTAAAAAAGTAGTCGGGTTGGATTGGGTTACGGGTGGGTTGAGTAATAATATTTTATAACCCGGTATAATCGGGTTGGGTTCAAATTTTGATAAAATAGAGTTAACCCGCCCGTTGTACACCCCTAGAGGAAAGTTGAGTCCAGCAGTAATTAATGCTGATTGTCTCAATGGCAAACTAATAAATAACAAAGCATCCCAAAACGAAATTTAAAGTACAAGCAATTATTAATAAAAAATAAAAAGATACAATGCTAAAGCTAATTAATTGGTAACCGAGTTGGAGTCCTCCTTAATGCCACGAATAGTAATGGAGGGCACATGTTTGCATAGGCTGCGGATTTGTTTTGCCTTTGAGGGGCTTGACTCGTCACCTCTATGAAACGACCAACTCAACTTGGTAAGAGAGGTGAGGTGTTGCAGCCCATGAGGCACCTGGAGCTTTGGGCAGTTATCGATGTCAAGCTCCTTGAGCATTGGCATGGCACCCTCTTCTATCTCCCAGCTCTCCAACTCTTCTAACTCCCAAATGCTCAACTCTTGTAAACGTGGAAAGCCTCCAGCTGACCACTTCATAGTTTGATTTGAGTGTGCCTTAATCAATACCAGCTGCTTGAGTCCTAGCAGTCTCTCTATAGCTGCCATATGATCCCACTTTAAATCAGAATAATACAATTCAAGACACGTGAGGTGGGTGGGGAACATTGTGACATCCAAACCCAGGGAGAGCCTACCCTCATACGTCAATGATGTTAAATGCTGGTAAAACGGGAACTCTTTCATGTCAACAACTTCTATTGGGATATCTAGTCCTTTGATGCAGAGGTAAACAAGTTTTCTCAGTGTATGAAGAAAGGCGACAATCAACTCGCATGATGATCCTTTAGTTATTTCGATTGCTAATTCACGCAAATTGGGTAGATTTGGTAAATTTGTGTAATCCCATGACTCATGGATTTTGACGAACAAGAGGGTTTGTAGATTTGGTAGGTAGGTACCTGGTGGTGGTCCTGAAATAAAGCTCCCATAAGGTAGCCGCACATGCCTCAAAGTTTTGGTCTGCCACATAAAATCTGGAAAATATAATTCCCTTACATCCGACCAAATAAGATCCAATGTTTCCAGAAATTTTGCGGTGCCTATAAATTTATCAAAAGACCATTGGTTGCACTCGATTGCATCAATATATCTTAATTGGGGTAATTCCTCAATCCACGTCATATCTGGTCCGTCATATTGTCTCTCTCGCCCACAATTATAACTCAACACCTTAAGAAGTCTATGCCCGGAGCAATTTGGGATGTCTCTACTGAAACATAAGAGAGTGCGGAGATTAGGGCTCGCATATTTCATCAATTCACTACAATCAACATTGTGGACTGCTATGCGGCGTGCTTGGCCACACCTCTGCATCCCTTCAAGAGTTGAGCAAACCGTCATAAAGTTGTCCTCCTTTGCCTTTTGAATGGCGACATCACGTAGCAGATCATGCACCCGACAATATAAGATCGAATCATCTAGCAATGATCTCTTAGATACTTGAATCATGCTCCTGTTATTGTTGGAATAATTAATTCCTAGTGAGCATGCAATCAGATAATTAATAGTCCAATACACGATAATTTGGGATCATATGTCAATATATATATATATATATATATATATCTTGTACATTATATCATTATCTTAACATAATACAAGGTTTGGGGCTATCATCAAATATATATTGTTTTGCCGATCCATATAGAAGCACCTAGATCGCCACTACAATCGTACCAAGATACGGACTCATCTCCGACTTTTAAAATCCAATCTAGAAACTAGAAAGAGGGGTAACTCTCTGAGCACCTCAACTATGCCACATCATCAATATTATTAACCATTGATTTTATTTAAATCTCTTCATCTACTTTGATCCAATGATTTATATGTATTCTCTCTTCTCATTTAATAAAATGATATGATGTCTATGACAAAATTTAACAATTAAAGTGGTCCAACATTTATGTACTATTATTTATAAATTATTACATAATCATCATCATTTTTATTCAACATTAAAAAATTTTAAATTATGTTCATTTTTTTTAAAATAAATGCTTTTAATTTATAAGCTTTATTATTTATTTGTTATCATGTTTCGGGGCGAAGCCCGCGTTACAGCTCTAGTTCCAAGAAAGAGTGCTGAATATCTTCTTCCTCTAAGAGCGAAAGAGCAAAAGAGAAAACCCTAGACGGGGAGGTGTGTTCCCGGCCTCCTCTCCCGTCGGATCCCTGCTCCAACCTCTCTCCATCCTCCTCCTCCCTCTTCTCCCTCTTCCTCCTATTCTTCTTCTTCCTCTTCTTTTTCCTCCTTCTCCTCCTCCTTTCCTCCTCTTCCTCTTCTTCTTTCACCTCGCCTCGGCCTACCTTGCCCTCGCCGGCTGGCCCTTGACGGGAGAGGTGCACCGCCGACCTCCTCCCCCCATCCCCACCCCGCTCCACCCTCCCTCCATCCTTCTTCTTCTCTTCTCCGGCCCTCCTCCTCCTTTCTTCTTCCTCCTCCTCCTCATTCCCGGCCTACCTAGCCCCCACCCCGCCTTGTCCCACCCGGCCTTGCTCCACCTCGCGCCACCCCCGCCTCACCTCAACCGCTGAAGAGTTGTTCCCCGCCTCGCCTCGCCGCGCCTCGTCCCGCCCCGCCCATCCCGCCTCCCCACCCCACCCTACCCCTCCACCGCCTCGCATCGGCACGCCTCGTCCTGCCCTGCCACCCCCGCCCCGCCCCATGGTGCCTTGCCGCCTCGCTTAGCACCGCTGCGCCACCGCCTAGCACCACCTCGCTGCCGCCCCCACACCATCCCGCACCATGAATATGTTAAGATAGCGATTTATTTCAATTTTTTGTAAATATATGTACATTCTTTCATATCCCTTGTATATTCTTCAAACTCTTAATTTCAAATTACCATAGATAATTAGAGCTAAAGTAAATATATTATTTTGTCCTTCTTTGATAATATAAACAAATTATCTCTATTTTTACTAATTTTATAATAAATTATGATAAAAAATTATATTTTATTAATTTAACAATAAATTAACTAAATAATATAATAGGTATATTATTACAAACAATTTTGACAAAATAGTTCAAAATATGTGCAAACTAGAGTTGACAAAAATCGAATCAAGCTCAGACCGAATCGAACTCGAGCAAATTACGAGCTACGATCTTTTTTGATAGCCCTACCAAGATTGATATCTTTTCTTTTATAAATTAAAATGGAGACGAAGTTGTTTATTGGAGAACATTAATACCTTTTAAATCAATGTAATTTGAAATGTCTGTTGATTAAGGGGTAGAATGGGGATTAAATAAATTTGAAGAAGAAGAAAAAATGGAGACATTCAATTCTTAAGTACTTTATAATATAGTACAGATTGGTGCCTAAAATTTTGAATTTTTAAGTATGTAAAAATATAATAAATACATTCTAGGAAAAATTAATTTTGTTTCAAAGTAAATAGACTTGTGTATGATGATCTTATTAAGCATTTTCAGATTGACTATTAAAATTTAAAAAAATAAGATTTCGATTCATAGTTTTCCATAGGCAAATTTTCCATACTATGCATACTACCATAGCTCTATATATATAACCTGTATTCACTCATATTGAGAAAGCAAACGGTGTAAACTAAACAAATATTACCTTTGTACGAGATCTTCTAAGAAACTTTCAGCCGTATCCTCTAATATTCTATTCTCTTCTTGGGGTATGAATCTCTCCGCAACCCAGATCAGAAGTAAGGACTTGGCATCAATATCGTAATCTTCGGGAAACGCAGCAAAGTACATGAAACATGACTTCAGTACCAATGGCAAATCATCATAACTAGTGCTAATAATCTCCATACAACCATTTTGTTCATTAGCATGCCAATTCATTGTCTGCATCACCTTACTCCAAGCAAGATGTGTGTGTTGTTTTTTAGCTAGAAAACCACCTAATACCACCAATGCAAGAGGCAAGCCACCGCACTTTTCAGCAAATTGTTTTGCTAGATCAAATATATCATTTGGGCATTCAATTTGGGAGCTTTTATTAGGACGAGCCGTTTTCAGAAAAAGCTCAAGACTAGATTCTGACGATAAGAAATCCAATTGGTACGGTTCACGTGCCGGGTCAGCCTCTTTGGCCACTTCAGAGATTCTAGTGGTCATCAAAATCCTACTCCCATTGTTATCATCAGGCAGGGCATTTTTTATATGCATCCATAAATCTTTAGCCCATACATCATCAAAGGTTAGGAGGTACTTCTTCCCTTTCAGAGATTGATAAAGCTCTGTTAGAAAGTATCTTTCATCTTTTTCTCGCTCGTTTTCTTCAATTGGTCGGAGCTCTTCAATGATCCTTCTCAAAACATCCTCTATTCCAAATTCTTGAGATACAGTAATCCACATTCGAATGCCAAATGTGTTTAGGACCTCAGTACTATAAAAATAAAAAAAATGGAGAGTGTTCAGCATGCATCAAACATATAATTTCATAAATTGATTTACCGTAATGGATTTGATAGAGTTATTCTCTCATAATTTAAATATATTCCACCCTAATTAATATACTATTAATTTAACATTAAATTAGCACCATAAGTAACTAACAAAAGCTACTAAATTAAATCATTATTCGAAGAGCGAGAAGAGAGATAAGAGAGCGAGAGCAAGAACAAGATTGTCATTTGTGATTTAATTTAGTTTTCTGTTGTATTAGATTAACTTTATAGATGTAATTATGCATACCTGTTGTACACTTTTTTGGCAAGAGTGGTTTTTCCGAGTCCTCCTTGCCCGACAATGGAGACAACAGAGCGCCTTGAAGTATTTTTGTCAAGCAACTCCTTAACAATATTATCTTTGTCAGCATCAAGTCCAATGACATTTGGATCTTCAATGTCAGGCAAAACTGGTAGTCTAATAGGCAACTTCTTTCCTTCACTCCCCTCTCCCAAGCTGTTAATCCCAAATCTTGCTTTATTTTCTTTTATCTCCTCAATCTTTGCTAAGATCTGATTTATCTCATCTCCAAGCTTGTGAATGATCGGAAGCTTTTTTGTTTTCCCAAATATCCTCTTCACGACCTCCCTCTTGCCAGATTTGGGCTTTTCCTGAGGAATCTCACAGAGAAAGGTGTCTATAACATCTTCTATCCAACAACCAACCTCTCTAACATCCCGCACCCATTGCTTTTGAATCTCTTCTACAATTTGCTTTCTGTCAGCATCCTTGAGGAAAGCTTGAATCCAAATGAGTTCACGCTTGATCTTCTCGACTTGATCCCCTACGCCCCAAAGGTGCAGAACCTCCTTCACTGCGGTTGTTGTGATCTTTTCTAGAACAAAATTTATTACAGTCTCGGCCATCCCACTTAGTTTTTAGATTTTTGAGTCTAGAACTCAATTTTTGTGGACATTGAAGTTGGTTAGGCTATGTAAAGAAAGTGATACCAATGATAACGGCAGAGAGGGGCGATGTTAAGTGAATGGATTGTTAGGTGGTGGAATATATGCCTTGAGTAGTTGGAGAACCCCACATATATATAAAAAATGGCCAATGGAAGCAAGGAAAATTAATTAAATCAGCCCTTTATTTCTTATAATGTCTCTGTTGCAATCGTTATGCATTTGTATACATAGCACAGCGAGCTAGTCTCCCGGTCTGACGTTCCTTGACTCTCTGTTTCTCACATTTGCTGCTGAACCAATTCATGTAAACTAGTGATATGAAAATTTTAATTCAATTAGGCCTTCTTTTTCCACTAAACTCGAGATTAGTGATCATATGAAAATTCATGGCTTGGTCGAGTCATGATAAGGTCAGCATTCAGTAATCTCACATGGTCTTTATCGCATATTTTGGCATGCTTATTTTGGAATTTTAGATTCCGTATTAATGATTTGTTATTTTTTTTAATAATAATGACTGACTCTTTTCTTGCTATTGGAGTAATTTCGTTATGTTCACATCATTCGAATACGATGCTTCAACGTTCAATGCTTGAGAAGTCTTTATATAGGGGAAATTAAAAGATGTATAGCGCGTTGAGAACTTCATTGAATAATTGAAAAATGAAACCGTGTGAAAGGTTTAATGTTAAATAGTTGTGTAATTTGGTAGAATTGAAATCGTAGATAAAATTCTTCCTCAAAAAAAAGAAATCGTACATAAACACATTTAATTATTTGACGAAATAGTCGTTACAAAATTACAGAAAATCTTCTCGTTCCATTTTTTTTTTCTTAAATGTCCTTCACCAAAAATTAATTTAAGATTAATATTCTAACTAATTGCACATTTATTTTGACTTTAAAAAATAGGTCCACCACTTAATAGACAAATTTGTTGTATAATAGCGTTATAAACTTATAATATAAAAATGTCCACACGAATCCGGTGTTCTTACCTATTATGTCAGTGTTTAGACTTTCTATGATGGAGTGTTCAGTCGTGTGCTTCAGGTATGAGTCTGTATCTACGATCTAAATCGGATCTTAGGGTCCTAAGATTTGGACGGATGTGGTATTTAGGAGCTTTTTTTTAAATAAACAGAACCGTCAAATCGGGCTCTCAGATCCTACGATCTGATTTGGATCGCAACTGATTTCAACGTCATCAAGTATTCATACATGCCTGAGATTATGAGTAGGACGACTAATTAAGATTTCTCATTCTGGTGAATGACCGTCAACCCGAATTAATTTGAGTATCTATACCATGTATTATCATTCATATATATTACAACTCTAGTATAATTAAGTTTGTATGAGATGAGCTAGACATACGGAATTTTGATGTCTGCCTTTGAATCCCATCCCAGCTTACAATATTCATAAAATACTCCTCAATTATTGATTATTGGGGATTTTTAAACCGAAAGACCCCATCATCTCAACAACTTTTTTTTTGAATGCTTATCTCAACAACTACATCAAACATTGGTTCTCAAATTGGATTATTTCTTCCTAGGCTGCTATGGGGGTTCATATCTCTATCTAACAAGAAAAAAAAAAAACAAAAAAGCACTAGAATATAATATGATTGCATGCGCGTCTCTGCAACGTCAAAAGATGAATACCTAATAAAGAGAACATTTAGACTTGTACCCGGTACCCATGTATTAATTCTTGAAAGTAAATTTCATTAAATAACAAAATTGATGTTGGATGACAATTACAAATTGATGTTGGAGACTTTTTAATGATCAGAAGGTGAAATAGGTGAAGAGAGACTAGTGGGTAGCTTTTCAAAGAGGAAGTCATTTTCACCTCCAATTGGGAGGTCAAAATTTTAATTTAATCCATCCTTTCTTTTCCACCAAACTCGATATTACTGATCTAAAACTTTTTTTTTATTTTTGAGTGGAGGCCGGTATGTTAAAAATTTAATTGAATTGAGCCTTTCTTTTCCACCAAAACTCGAGATTAGCGATTTGAAACTTTTTATTTTTGAGTGGAGGCCGGTAGGCAAGTGATAAGGCTATTACAAGTTACTTTGACTAGGGCCCACAAAAATATTTTTGTTATAGCATGTACGCCTCACACTATTTATTTTTCTTATCTGGGGCACACTGTTATGTGCATCCCCATTAAACTTCATAATCTTATGTACTTTAATTTTGTTAGCAATAACTATTGTAAACCTTTTTACGAGCTTTCCAAAATGTGATTATACGTATTTGAAGAGTTTCCAAATCAAAAGTTATGCTCGTTTAAAAATCAATTTTTTTAAATATATTTTTCATCGAATTCTTTGAAATTGCTTGGTATATCAGTCTCATTCATATGATCCGAAAACATTGTAGTGATATGCTTATGACATATAAAATTAATAAAGTTGAATTTATTTTATTTTAATTATGTGTCATATATTAATAAAAAGTTGTGTAGTTTGATTACATAAAAAAAAATTGTGTACTTAAAAATTTAATAAATAATAAATTTACTTTCATATATGAAGACCGCTAAAGAGATTTGGAATCATAAATATAGCCAATTTAATAAAGTTTGACGAAATATATAAAAAAGGTCGATCTTTAAACGAGCATATTTTTTATGGGAAGACAAAAAAAATGTACAACCATATTCCATAAAACTCAGCGAAAAGATTTACAACTATAATTGTGTAGAAAATAAAAAATAAATAAACTTTAATGGAGGTGTACATAATAGGTGCGACCAAAGGTTTAAATAGCGTTCATAGAGGCCGCTATAGCGGTCGATATAGCGTTTTAGAAGCAAAACGCTACGACGCTATTGGTTTTCTCCCGCTATTTAATACTTTATATAGTAACATATAAAATATGGTTAGATTCATCTAAAATTTCAATTATTTTATGATATCTAACACTTAATAGTAGTTATTTATGTTTTACAATCGTTTAACACATAATTAATTGGATTTGTAAACAACAATCAATGTTATATAAACTTAGTATCCACATAAGAAAAATTTGTGGGATTGATTAGTGATATGAAAGTCATATACTTGAAATCCATTAAAATGTTATATAATCAATAAATATTTTTCTATATAATGTTTTATCATAATTTGTTTACAATTTTTCTATTATAACTTTTAGATTATAACTTTTTTCTTGAAAAATGATAGATAAATAATTTATTTTTAATAACTTCAATAATCCATTTAATTTTTTAATATATTGGAAACATAATTACTCAATGATTCAATTTGAAATCCTAGAAACAAATAATATTTGTGCAATAAAAGACTAACCACCATGATGTACTATGTCAATATATCTGAATAAGAATGCTTTGTTTCAAGAGTGATACAATAATTATATAATTTTTAAACAATTTGGTTCGAAAACTTTATACATTATTCTAATTATTCATCATTTTTATTGAATATGTTAGCTCATGAACCAATAAAATAGTTATAAATATTTCACATAACAAGAACCGGTAGCGCCCACGATAGCGCAGATATCCGATATCCGCTATCAAATAAATATACCCCACCGTGACGAATCCGCTATCAGCCTTTTAAACCTTTGGGTGCGACCCATGTAAAAAATATAAATTTTGTGAGACCCATGTTGTATGTGCATCCTAACTAAGGCCATATACATATATAGAGTAAAACTACCGTGTTCTTAAGCTCACGGAGACCCGTGAGCTTAACACCAAAAACATATCAAATCATATGCTCACGGAGACCCGTGAGCTTAACACCAAAAACATATCAAATCATATCCAAATTTTGATTTATATGGCTCAATAAATTATTTATATCAAAATCTTATAGCATGCAAATTTTTTTCATTTTTACTGATTTGTAAGTATTTATTTCGGATTTTTTAATAGCAACTATACAATATTAATAAGACAGTCCAGATATTCAGATACCACTAAGGATACCGTCGGGGATACCAAGATCTTTGACCAATTCAACTAAACCTAAATATTCAACTTAACCTCCTAAATATCCACCTTAAACATCCTAAATATTCAACTTAACACATTTTGCTTGACAACCAATAAAAACTCCATATAATAAAAACCTAATTGCAGTATTACACTTAACACATTTTGCTTTATAGCTAATAAAAACTACTCTTAATTTAACTTGTAGCATTACACTTCTAACTATTCAACTTATCCTCCTAAATATTCACCTTAACCTCCTAAATAATCAACTTATCACATTTTTTATTGGCAGTCAATGTTTATTGGTATCCCCAACGGTATCTTTTGCGGTATCCCCATAGCATTTTCCTTAATAAGATAATCAATATTTCATATGTAACTTTAAAAAAATCTGAAATAAATACTTAAAAATCTCTAAAAATGGAAATTTTTTGCATGACACATGATTTTTATATAAAGAATTTATTGAGCCATATAAATCAAAATTTGGATGTGATTTGATATGTTTTTGGTGTTAAGCTCACGGGAAGCGCCCGTGAGCTTAAGAGCACGGCGGTAGTTATTAATTTAGTTTGTTCGTATATGGCTCTACACTTAATTTTTACGATTTTGAAGATCATCCATGAAAAATCTTCGGCTATTGAGAATGAGAGGAACAAGTTGAAGATTTGAGAAAATTGTGAGGAAAAGGGGTACCTGTGACTGCAGATCAAGGATTGCCAGCAGTTGGACAAATTTTACATAAATGAAAAAGGCTATTTCGGTCAGTTCACTAGTAAGTGAGATGTAATGAGATCTCTTATCCCCAGTTCTTGAATGCAATTTTCACTAAATAACAAAACTGATGTTTGGAAGACAATTACACTATCTACAATCACGTACCGTGCGAAACATCATAACATCTCCCTGATGAAATCTAAGTTTAGTGTGTCCCTAACAATGAGAAACAATCCCAACATAACTACCAACAACACACCTGACGAGGTGATGCTCTGCTCGACTTCTCTCGGAATCCTTCTGCCGCCCCTTGCAGCCTCAACAAGAAGCAGAGCGAGGGTTCCGCCATCCAGAGCAGGTAAAGGGAGAAGATTAATGGCAGCTAAGTTGAGGTTGATTACTGCTGCGAATTGGAACAGACCTTCAGCACTTGATTTTGCCACCTCAGCACCAACTGCAATTATTGCGACTGGACCCGACACTTTCTCCGCTGACTGCACATAATTATTTCAAAAGATTAGTTAACACAGGAATAAATCTAGTGCTTTCTCCTGCAAGTAGTCTAATGTTTTCTCTTCCAATATTTCTGATCACAGTAGCATTTCATTTCCCTTCATTTTTAACAAAAACAATATACCTCAAGTCATTACTATAAAAAATAAAACTCATGAGAGGTGTTTTTGGTTGGTGCATGTTCATCTTTTATCAAGAAGTTAACTCGGTTTCACTAAACTAAAATTACTTTTAAAAGGCTGGTGTTTTTTGTAAATGACTATAACTATCAGAAGCAGATGTAAATATAACAGGTATGATGATCATTTGGAAACACAACAATCAATAGAACAATTCAAAGCAATGATAATACAAAAGTTACCTGAGAGAAGTTCAAGAAAGTCTGTTTCAGCCCATCAAAAACTGACCCTGTCAGCAATACAAACTCTTTGGTAGCATAATTTGTTGCCTCGACCAAATTAGTTGCTTTCAGCCTTGTAACACGAAAATTAGGTGACAACTGCACCCCTACCCGGCCCGTACCATCTGGGCTTAAATCAGGGATAATTTTCACATCAAGCGGTTCTGACAACCCACGTCGTTGGACTTTAAGAGAGATTGATTTTTCAGGGTTCGATTTGATGACATCAACAAGATCAAGGACGGAAGGAGAAGAAAGTACAATGTCACCAGCAAGAAGCCCGGATCGTGCTGCGGCTGAGCCCGGTCTGACATCTGGGACTAGCACACCTGGTAGAGCTTCCTAGATCAGAAGAACATTCATATTATATTTAACAGAATAACAAAAATATGTCGCATGCCAATATCAACATTTTTTAAAACCAATAATTAACAAGGCTAGGACCATTTGGGGAACCTGTCATGTGTCAGTAAGATCAGCAAAGGCACACTCAAATTAGAAATAGAATCCTGCTGATCATCAGTCAGAAATTTTGAGCTCATTTTAAATTTGGTTAATATTAAGCCCTGATATTATTTAGAAACCAGGCTATGTGAGGTTTTGGATACAACGAGACGAGACACATTCAATTGGGACTAGATTGCAGATACTTCAAAATTTTCAGCAGGCAGTGAATCTTAAATAGGTTTCCAAGGTTGAAAAAAAAAAAAAAAAAAAAGGCAGACATTGTAGTTGTTGGGAAACAAAAATATTGAGGCAGACTGGAGTAATTTATAGGTAATCCAAGAAATATTATTAAAAGGGAGAGAAAATTGCAAAGAAAATAGATGTTGAGAAATCAGTCATTGAGGCAGCGATGAAAGAGGATACAGTGAAGCTTCTTCAATTGCTCAAGAAATTGATCTGAGAACTGCTGAATGGGGTGAATTCAACGATTGCAGCTACATAGGCCAAGCTGATTAGACAAGGCTCCAGACCACACAACCTCAGATGGTGCAATCTGATCAGAAATGTGCAAATGGGTAAATCTGACCCAGAGCGAGAGAGACTAGAGCAGATGAAGCGAGATCCATCCTCTACTAGTCTGGTGTTCAGACGTGGAGGTTGGGGTCACCTTGCGTTTGCTTGTTGGAATACACCTTTCTGTTTCGCTAGTAATTGATTGGGGTGTGATCGTTCCAGTGTAGACCTTGTATTGCTTTATCCTCAAATCAGATAGCTGCGAATATTAATCAAGCAGTTTTTACTCCATCTCCGGACTCATCGGAGGACATGAAGAATGATCAACCAGCTCTACCACCTCCACTGCCGCCTTCATCAGAAATTCCAGTGCTGACAAAAGTATTCAGCATACTGATGACAGTCTTTCTGGTATGGTGTCAAACAATAGTATTGAAAAGAGCTCAAAGCTGTGAGAAGATTTGTTTGAATTACTCGATTATGGTGATCTCGTACTAATTTCTTCCCAATAAAGACCAGAGAAGAAAGAGACTTCTGAGAAAGAGAGGTTCTGATTAGGAAACGGAGGTGGAAGGTGAGAGAGATGAAGCAGATTTCGCAATACATGATTCCTCTTGTTAAAGCTCTTCTACACTATCCCAGAAGCATCGTGAGAATTTAGGGACGAAGTCTCTAGTGCGAGATCATGGGAATAGCAAACTTAAAATCAAAGGGCTTTGTGGAAGGGTAACGTGACTCAGGAGGTGACTTCAGAGGTGCTGAGATGCATTCAATCTTATGCTCAAAATAGGACAAATGAAAATGCAGTTTGATTGAGTACTAGCGATTGATGAATTCAAGTATATACCAAATGGTTGGATGAACTGATATAGTGATGCTAGTTGTGTGCAATAGGTCCTATTTCTGATCTGGTGGAGTGGTTTAGGTTTCTGGTTGAGTTTGATTTATGGTTAGATAAACCAAGGACTGATGCCAGTGTACACCAGTTGTTGTTTACTGATTTTGGTAGATCGGGTTAGGTTTCAGTTGAGTTTGTTTTTGTTTAGGTGTATTGAAAACTGGTGTAAACTATGTAATGTTAATGTTTCAGTCAATGAAACATGCTGTATGCCTCTCATCAAACAAAAAGTCTCCAGGATCTCAAAATGCTTTATTGAATTGTGAGATTGTTTGCAGTGACCAGAAAATATCGGCCCAGCTACCTTCGAACTGGTGCTAAACATGAGCTAGTGACGATTGTCAATTTACAATAAAAAAATATCTAATAAGCAATTGATATACCGGACTAGTGGTACAAAAGATGAATATATCTAATCAGCTACTGATGTACCGGACTAGTTTGCACTACCAAATACCAATAAAGTTTTGGACTTTAAGTTTGTTCCG
Organism: Cyperus esculentus; assembly: GCA_030179965.1. Lineage (NCBI taxonomy): Eukaryota > Viridiplantae > Streptophyta > Magnoliopsida > Poales > Cyperaceae > Cyperus > Cyperus esculentus. The sequence goes on along the minus strand of JASGLE010000003.1, from coordinate 1,844,910 downwards.
GGTTTGGCATGCTAGATAAAATATCACTTAAATCAGAAAATTAAAATTCTTTGTAGCATTTATAAATTATACCAGAAAATTATAAGAGAAACATCTTGCGTCCATTGAAAAACCATCCATACCATATGTCCATAAACGTGTACAGAATGTAACAGGTACATCCCAAAATGTAACAAATACATTCCGAAATGTAACCCATGGACATTATGGACGGTTTTTCTATGGACGCTGGGTATTACTCAAATTATATCCATTGGTACCGATACGTGCCATAAGGTACTAATCAAATTTCTTGAACTGTAATTAACAAAGAAAATTTAGAGTAGCAGGAAGAGAATTTTATACCTGTACGGGGAGACCGGTGGTGAGAGATTGCGTGAAGATGAGAAAATACGCAAACACAATATTGGCGATCACACCGGCGGACACGACAAGGACCCGGTCGACAACCGGTCTGTTCCTGAGCAAATCGGGGTCGTCCGCAGGTATACCGCAATCGGGATCATCGGCATCGGGAAACGCAACAAACCCACCAAGCGGGAAAGCCCGGACGGAGTACTCGACCCCGCCTTTCGGGTACACGAACCTCGCCAGCACTGGCCCGAACCCGACAGCAAACTTACTAACATGTATCCCCTGCAATGTGGCGGCGAGGAAGTGGCCCCCCTCATGGACTATGATTATGGCAGTGAGCACAGAGGTGGCCTCGATGACGGGCTGGAAAGACTCAAGCGCACGGGGAGGAGGGTGGTACCGATGGTGGAGGTACCGGTGGTGAGTGCTACCGTACCGGTGGTTGGGGTTGTGGGTGAAGAGGAGGGAGGGGAAGGAGAGGGAGCTGGAGGGGAGGGAGGAGGAGTGGGATGGTGATGGTGATAAAGGTGGTGGTAAGGGAGTGGTTATGGGTTGGAGGAAATGGGGAGAGAGGAGGCGCAGGAGCATGGTGGGTTTGTGGGGAGGAGGAAGGAAGGAGAGAAGGATAGGAATTGGAATCAATGGATGGATGGTGGAAGAAGAAGAAGGAGAAGGAGAGAAGGGGATTTTGGAGTGCTTATCCTCTGCCGCGCGGTATTGTACTTCGCAGAGAATCAACGATGCGGATTACGGAGAAATATCTCGAGATTGTGTTGCGCGAATCTTAAAGCGAACCCAGCGGTTGGGGCACTGCGCCGTAGTTTACTGCGCAGCAGAGGATATGAATGCAATTCTAATTCACGAGTGGTTATCCGCTGCCTTCGGTAAGGTAGTACGCAGTAGAGTATCTGGACCGTTGGATTGTGTCAAAGTTCGTGAGGGATCGAATCGGGAGGCAATCCGATGGTTTTAGTGCTTCAATGCACATTGCATTGCTGCAGAGGATCCGAAATGGTAGCTAATTCACTCCTTTGGTTTGATTTCTTTCTTTTCTCTTCTTTGTGGATGCAAAGAGAGCTGCGAGTCTGCGACTGGGAGTCTACAAAACAAAGTAGCCAGCTTCCTTTTCACAGTTTATTCTTCTTTTTTTTTTTCTTTTTTTTTTTTTTACTCTAATGAATAATATTGTTTTTCATACTTGATTATTTAATACGCACTAATCAGTGATTCTTTTTCCATATTTTTTTTATTTTGGTTATGTTTTCAACTTTTGAAGAGGATGAATTATCTTTTTTTTTATTATTTTTCTGGCTGACAAATTTTTTCTGTTTCACATGAGGCGTTAATTTTACATTTCCAGAACCCAAAGATATTTGTGAATTGCAATTATAAAATAAATAAAGTTCAGACAATATGTCTTGTATTTTCTTTTCATTATTTTTCCCAGTAATAAACATGTTATACAATTTTTTTTTTTTTTGATAAAAGTGAATTTTAATTCACCATCTCCCAATTCTTTTAAGGAGATAAAAGAGTACTTACAACCTACTTAGAGATTAAACCATGTCCATAATCAGAGACCACATTTGGAATCTGATACACTACCCTAAAATGCTTACATCCATATAGCATCAATCAAACTAGTCTTAGTTATAATCCTAGATAAATTCCTTACACATAAAGAAATATATCACCTAACCAAAAAATGGAAATTGGCAAGAAAATTAAGAGAAAGCTGATTCAAATAAACATGTTATACAATAGTAAGGGCTAATAGCGTGGACTAGTCCATTATTTTTTCCAGTAATAAACATGTTATACATACGGTAAGTGCATTTTGGTATTAAATATTAATCAATCTTGCAGGCCAAGTCCATTTCGTACGTTGGTTATTAAATCCAATGATATGCCCAAAACAAGGCCCAGATGAGAAAGAAAAACAAGATTAATTTAAGGGCTAATAGCGTGGACTCTACTTATGGTCTGATGCATTGATACCACCTCATTGGCCCTAAAGTCCTTATACAAAAATGAAAAAAATACTATCATATCATTTTGATATTTTGTGCATAACTGATACAAATGAACTATATATGAATGATAATACAATTTAGGTTTGTCCGTTACTATAACGACTTTTATATATATATCTTTTAAGTGAGGCTATGGTACTATTAATAGTATAAATTAGCTGTACTACGACTCTCATATTATAATTTTAAAGTCCAAATGGTTAATCCAAACTGCTCAAAATGATCTCCATATACAAATTATTATAGATAAAATTTATATTTTTTGGTACATTTTTATTATTTTTTAGATAATTAGAAATGACTTGATTTTACACATTATGAACCATTCAAAAATGTAGTTTTTTATATATCTAAAATAAATAGTTTGAAAATTCTAAAAAATATAAAATTTGGTCTATAATAACATTTACATATGGAGATCGTATTGAACAGTTTGGATCGACCATTTGAACTTCAAAAATAACAATATGAAGCCGTAGGTAGAGACACCTATTAATAGTACCATAGTCGCACTCATATCTTTTTAGTTTTTAATATATTTGCAATTATTTTTTTCTTCTTATTTCTAATTGCGCAATCAAAAAGTATGTAGTGACATACATATTGATGGAAAAAAGATTATTTAATAATAATAACTACAATAATAGTAATAGTAATTGTTGTAATTGAATGATGATGATGATGATGATGACGATGATAACAACAACAAGGACAACAATAATAATATTAAGAGTTAGACTATTGTGCTAACATTAGTATTTCAGTTTGAAGTACTAATTCTTTAAAATTTATATTACCGTATTCGAAATCGTGATTTATGGTGCTCAATAAATTCTTCATACAAAAATATTGGGGAATACAAAAATTTTCCAATTTTGGAGTTTTTTAACTATTTGTTTTGAACTTTTGAAAAGAGCTTATAGATAATAATAAAATATTGATATTTGTACATTTTTTTCAAAAGTACAAAACAAATACTAAGAAAACTCTAAAAATAGAAAATTTTTGTATCTCCCAATATTTTTATATGAAGAATTTACTAAGCACCATAAATCATGGTTTCGGATACAATAATATAATTTTTAAGGCGTTAGCATTTCAGATCGAAATGCTAATGTTTGCACAATAGTTTAGCTCTAATAAAAAAACAAGAATGCACAAACACACACTAAACTCTGATTGAGAATCTCATTGTCCTTTTTTTCCTTTAAATAATTAAAAATATGTTTATTTTTAATATAAAACTAGAGGAGCGCCTCGCTTCACTTCGGTGATAATAATTATAACATAATTTGGGTGGGTAACTAATACATGCATTACATGTACCAAAATTGATACCGACTATATGTTAGTATTCATGTTAATTGTATTGATATTCAAGTTAAATCCTTAAAGATTTAAATTATTTGTATAATATATCTCAATATTTTTTAAAAAAAATTGCAATACGAAAGTCACTAATCAATAACTTTGTTGCACTATCAAACTCGGTTAATATTATTTTTAATTTCACTGTATTGAGTTTCAAAATCATTTAAATGATTAGTTTATTCGGTCATATATGTTATAATATCTGAAATTGTAAAAAAAAAAACAAAAAAAAAATTACATTCTGATGAAACCACCTAAAATTGTTCATTTAGCCTTTTTTTTTTTGAGGGGAAGAATTAGAAGTTGCTAAGTGAATAAACTTTATTATAATACTTTGAAGACCCAGATATAATATGTATGATCCGTACTATTAGGAATGAACCGGAAATAAAATTAAAGATGAAGGAGGCACTTGATTAATTTACATCCTATTTGTCCTCAGTTGTAGCAAAAAAATTATCAACTTAATTTATTGTAGTTGGTACTATTTCTTAAATAGTAGAGTACAGTACTGTCACTCTCCGTTCCAAATTAGTATACTGAATACTGATACTGATATATATGCTTTTACTTGTTACTCGGCTATTAAATTCAACGATCGACAGAGAAACTGTCCTTGGCTTCTATCACTGCCTTGAAAATTTGGTTGGCTGCTGAAAATTCAATATGTGATCGATTTTCCACCGGCGGGTTAGTTGGAGTTGCGTGCGACATATACGCCGTCGTGCTTGATGCTATGTCAGATAATTTGGATCTCAGTTTGCATGGGACTTGGGAGCTGAGTGCTTTTCCTCAAAAAAAAAAAAAAAGGCTGAGTGCTTATCTGATATCCTCTAACATATGACACGGTGTCAGCAGTAAGCAGACCATTGGATCGCCTTGAGATTCGGGCCAGCATGAACCTTTAGAAGATCCAACGGCCCACATGAAATCTTGGGGGCTAGCCTCAAGTTTCTTTCGGTCTTTGTTACCAACAAAATTCAGAAGCAAACAAAAACAGGTATGCCTTTGACCTTATCTTAATTTTGTTTTATCTGATATCTGTGTGCCTCAGCATTGAAAAAATCTGGTGGAGTTAATATTTTTTCTTCATTTACTTAATTAATATCCCGTCTAGCTCGCAAGTAGCCAATTAAGTGGCTATGGAGACTGGAAATTAAGCTCTCTCTCGAGTAAGAAAGTCTCATTTATACATTTAGCTAACTACATATGCTTCCCTACAAGTGATAAAAACAGTTTTTGCACGTCTAATATATGTATTATTATTACCTTTCAAAAAAATATATGTATTATTATTAATTTGTAATTTTAAAATGTCCAACTCAATGTTAATTAGGTATTGTTCAAATTTGGCCTATGATAGAGATCCATTGGCAATGCTTATCTTGACAATCTTGATAATAAGAATTTTGAAAATTAAAAAAAAAAATTCAAAAAAAATCTTACAAATGAAAAATGTTTATAGATATAGATTGACAGCGTTTCAAATTCAATCAATTTAAACATCGTTTTATGACTTATCAAAAGTTTATGTATTTTTTAATTATTGTAATGTAATGAACCTTTGAAGAGCTAATCAAACATCACTTAAATTGAATATAATTGATCAAAGCTCAATCAACCTACATGTTAAACAATACTTTTATAAAATTATTTTATTTTAAAACTTTTAATGATTTTTCATAAAATTTTTAAAATATTTATAGTCAAAATCATCAGATACATCACTCCTCTTATTTAAATCAATATAGAATGCTTACGATTTTACCTTTGAAAGCACCAGCGGCCTAATCAATCGTGCCATCATGTGATGTTAACATATATAACGAGGATCCAATGACACAAAAAATTTTGACACAAATGTTATACTAAAATTATATAAAATTATAAAAAATCTTAAAAATAGAAATTTTTTTATAAACATGTTCATTTACTTGTGTAGATCGATTGTGTTTCAAATTTCATTCAATTTGAGTGTTATTTGATACTCCATCAACGACCATCAATTTTATATAGTAATTAGAACGGTCTTTCTGAATGATTCTTGATGGAAATCGAATGACACTAAAATTGAATAAAATTTGATACACAATCGATCTATAAGTAAATAAATATATTTATAAAAGATGTTACATTTGTTAAGATTTTTTATAAATTTATATAATTTAGTGTAACATTTGTATCAAAATATTGGTGTATCATTTGATCCCTCCTCTATTTTTGTTATCATATTAAATAACATGAATATGTAAGTCTTTTCCCGACGAAAACGTCTTTTTGAGAGCCACTCACGTGCAGTATGTTGTCTAAAACAATATTTAACCATTGAAATGATCCAAAATTTATGTGTTCTTAATATAAATTATTGCATAATTATTGTTTATTTCAAAAGATTAAAAAATTAGAGTCCTGCATATCACAATTTGGCCATGATATAGGGTTCATATCTCTGTTTCTGTTGTCCAAATAATAGTCGATCCGAACCACTCAACTTAATTCTTTATATCAAAATCTACTTCGAAACAAAATTTTATAAAATTCTTTTTGCTATTTTTAATGATAGGGAGAAAATGACTAGATCCAAGGGATCCAGTTCATACAAAATAGTCATTTTCCCCCTCATGAAAAATAGCAAAAAATTTAAAATTATAAAATTTTGTTTGCTAGTACATTTCGATATAAAAATTAAGTTGAGTGGTTCGGAACGACTATTTGGATACCGAAAATGGAGATACGGACCTCATAGCACGGTCAAAGTATGATATGCATATCACCTTAGCCCCACACTAAAAATTATGTTCAAAATTTTGTTTAATATATTAAATTTTATAAAATTCTTTATCATTTATTTTATATCATTTTTAGTGCGAAGCCCAAGTTGCAATTCTAGTTAATCTATACTCCATAAAGAGTGGTAGGTTTCCAAGCACCTCATATATGCCATATCATCAATGTTATTAACCATTAATTGGTTTTGTTTGAAACTCTTTATCTACTTTGATCCAATGTCTTATATTTCTTTTATCATATTAATTAAATAACATGAATATGATATATATGTCTAAAACAAAATGTAACTCTTAAAATAATCCAATATTTATGTGTTCTTATTTATAGATTATTGCATAATTTTTATTTATTTCAAAAGATTTAAAAATTATATTCAAAATTTTGTTTGATATTGAATTTTATAAAATTCTTAATCATTTACTTTATATCATTTTTTTAAGTGTGAAGTCCAAATTTGCAACTCTAGTTTAATTAATATAGAATGCTTATGATTCTTCGACCTTGGAAAACCGTGCCTAATCAATCGTACCATCATGTGATGTTAACATATATATGACACATCTGTTTTGAAAATACATATATATGACACATCGCACACATGAAATCGAGGAAGCTAATTAGTTATTTACTTGCTATTTGAACAGATCAGGAATAATTGAGTCTGAGCTCGAGTGCTGTGCGTCGTTCTATAATAACAGTTGGTCAAATCCGGCGTTTAATTTTGTATCATTATTCAAGTTTAACATTGCATGATTATAAATTTATAATCGAGGTTCCAACCTACCAAGCTCTTGACTACAATATTCAACTGCTGCGTGGGCGTACTATATATCCGATTTTCTATTCTCTACATTTTAAATTCCTTCAAACTTTCTTCGGATAAGTCTTTGAAGAATAATGAATATATTATCATTCAATTTATTCAACTCAATATGAAGACGAGTACATAAAAAAAATAATTTTTTAGTATTTAGCCATATAAAAATATTAAAATAAAAAATAAGTTCTTCAAATATAAAAATTGTACTCCATAATTAGAGAATTCCATAATTATATTAAAGAAACTTTTTAGCAATATAAATCAAAAGGTATACACCAATATAATGTATATTTTTTGTCAATCGGTCATTATACCCTTCGTGAGCTAGCTTAAGTTCATTAATCGCAATTTTATCCATTAATTACAATCAATATAAATTATCTATACATGCATGTCTTGTGAGATAAAAAAAAATTAATCATCGTCTCCATGCATCAGTTGCAAAATTATAAATATATTTTGGTACAGCCGGGCTTACTGCCCGGCCACTAGTACAAAAAGGGAATTCAGTAACAGCACATCTGTAGGCATTAGCCAAATCTGTCACTTATATAGTTTGTGCCAGTTGTTATAAAAAAAAGACACTGATTATGGTTTTAGTGACAGCTACTTTATAATAAGTTAATAACCGATACTAGCTAATGCACAACGTAAAGTTGTAGATTTCATCGTTAGCTTCTCGATACCTTGAAGAACATGTCAATTGGAGTTTCTTATCAATTAAAGGTTATGGTCATTTGAAGGTCAGATGCTTAAAAAAGGTATTTGCACCAGTTGTTACTAACAAATGTTAATAATTCATAATTTTATGGTCGGACATACTTAATATATAACTGGTACTAGTATATAATATAAAGTTGTTAATCTGGTCATTATCTTTCTAATACCGTGAAGAAGACGTTAATCGTAGTTACCTATGAAAAGTTATGGTTGTTTGAAGGTAAGATGCTGAAAAAGGATATTTTACAGGCTTACTTAAAACTGTAATTTTTTTTTTTTTTTTTGAAAAAGAAAAGCACCTTAAATGGTGCCAGCCTTCATTAATTTATGAAAGCTCATAGAAGTTTTAGTACAATATATGCACAAGATATGCATACCAGTATGACAGTAGTATTAAGGGGTAATACCACCACACCCCCCTAAACTATCTCCTAGTGACAAGTTGCCCCCCAACTTTTAAAAAGTGACATACACCCCCCTAAACTATGTATTTTGTGACAAACACACCCCACCAGCTAATTAACCCTTTAATGATCCATTTTGATGTGTCAAAAGACTAAAATGTTCTTGTATGTTTGTGTCACAATATTTAATAATTATATAACAATGTATGTTACATGGAATTTATTTTACAAAAAATTTAGATTTACCTGAAAGAATATAAATATATCAGAATTTTTTTATTATCATAATAAATTTTGTGTTCAATTTTTTGTGTATTTGTTTTAAATGCGTTAATTTAAATTTTCCTAACACATATATTTCATCAATAACAATAATATAATACACTACATTTATAATTTGATTTAAAATGGTAAACATTTTTTAATTTGACAATGTTGTATTTTTATTTTAAAATAAATAAAATGACATCAATTTTCAGTTTTTTTTTTTAAAAATTGTTTTCAGTTTATTGTATAATATATTTTGTCTATAATGATAATCTTAAAGTGTCAAAGAAAATTGACCTAGAAATGATATACCAAATTAAATAATTTATTGTGAATATTTGTTGAACGGTGGCATAAACATATAAGGCATAAATTTTAATTTTTCGTTCTTAATTTATTAGGATTTTTCGTAAAATAAAATTCCATACAACATAAATACTTAAATATATTTTGACACAAACATACAAGGGTATTTTAGTCTTTTGACACATCAAAATGCATCATTAAAGGTATAATTAGCTGGTGGGGGTGTGTTTATCACAAAATACATAGTTTAGGGGGGTGTATGTCACATTTTAAAGTTTGGGGGGTAACTTGTCACAAGGAGATAGTTTAGAGGAGTGTGGTGGTATTACCCCTAGTATTAATAAACATATAAAAAAGCATATAACAAAGTTGAATACCAAAACACTAAATCTGCCAAGCTATCAAAATGATTACTCTCTCCTAGCAACCTAAACCACTCCACCATTAGCCTTCCATATCTTGAACAGCATCCGGAGTCTAAGAGATCCTCATCACTAGAGTCCGTGAGAGGGGATTCTTGAGAATAGGAGTGATCACAATTGAGCTAGCACAATTGACCCTCTGCAATAAATCCTTTCCTGGGAAAGCACCATCTGTCCAATACAGTATCAAATGAACACAAAGAAAAGTAAATAATACAGTTATTCCTATCGGAACTGGAATTCTTAAAAATTGTATTATTTCTTTCTTTCCAAACTGTCCATATGACAGCCGCTAAAACAATGCCCCAAAAGCATATGTCATTGAAAGGAAGATGAACACAAGAATTTCAATAAGATTCCGTAGAATCAGTAGCAATGAGTTGTCCTTGTCGGTATAAAAATTTGTACCAGGTTTTAACAAATGCCCAGCACTCATGAATCAGTATCTCACATTAACTAACAACCAGTACTAACCTTCTCGGAACATCAGATCTTCAAATCATCATAATTTTTTATAGCAAACTCTGATTGGCATGATTTTCACAGTGTTGGAAAGCTAACGATGAGGCCTACATGGTTATTGTGCCTCAAAATAAATTATATGGGTCAATAAATTCTATCAAATCACTTTCAAATTTCGATTTATATGGCTCAATAAATTCTCTATATCAAAACCTTACAAGATACAAAATTTTTCCATGTTTGAAAATTTTAAAGTATTTGTTTGAGATTTTTTTAAAAATGACTATACAATATTAATAAAATAATCAAGTTTTATGTATCACTTTTAAAAAAAACTTAAACAAATACTTAAAAATTTTCAAAAATGGAAAATTTTTGTATCCCTAAGGTTTTGATATAAAAAATTTATTGATCCATATAAATAAAAATTTGGAGGTTAAGCTCACAGTATATTTGCTCTCTCTCACTCTCTCTATATATATATATATATATATATATATTTTTTTTTTCAGATAAAGTCCTAACTACTTCCTGAGTCCATCTACGGATTTTGTTGAATATTCGTAAGTCATAACAAACCTTTTTTTTTTCTTCCCCAAATATCAAGAATTCAAGTTACCCCATTAAATCATTGTTGAATTTTCAACTATAAGCGGTCCAAACTAGCTGGTAAAGATTTACAATTGTAAAAAAAAGGAGAAGCAAAAAATAAATAAAATCTGCTATAAATAATTCAAGATACCTCTTTGAATTTCAACTATACAAGTAAACGGTCCAACGTAGGTGCAAAGTAATAAATATTAAAAGAACCAGATGAAGAAAAATCTGCAGTAAATCAAGGGGATCTCTACGTTTATTAAACCATTGTTCTAGCTAGCTAATGTTTCGAATAAATTTCACTAATATTGATTCTTTTATTAATATTGAATAGTCACTTTTACAAATTTATTTTTTTAAGATTGAAAATATATATATTGAATCCATAAGCTCCACAATTAAAGATTTTAATTTTCACCATTTTGTGAAGTTTAATTTTTTCTTTTTTCAAATTTTATAGAAAACGTATTATCAAGATTGTTAAAGGATCCCTCGTCTTTTCTAAATATCCGACCTCGATTATGGATAGAGTTGGTAAAATCTGACTCGACCCGAAAAACTGGCCGACCTGCTCGACCCAAAACCCCACTCGACCCAAGTTTTCAGAGAAGTACTCAAACTGATCCGAACCCGACCCGAGTTTCAAGGAAAGTCAAAGTGACCTGAACCCGACCCGACTCGACCCGAACCCGACCCGACTCGTGTTTTAGGGAAAGTCAAACTGACCCGTGTATCAGGGAAAATCGTTTTATTTTTAAGTTTGATCTCTCTTCCCGAAATGAGATAGTGCCCAAGTCACCGAACATTCCCTTTCTCTGATTCCAACTGAAATAAATTCCCATTGGGGTGTGTTTGGTATGGGGATAAATGAGAGATAAATTGAGAGATAGCTTATCACCACTCTCACAAGGGATAGCTTATCTCTCAATTTATCTCCTATTTATCTCCGTACCAAACGGAGCCTAGATAATTGAAATAAACCCTAAAACCAAGGGTTTAGGGTTTAGAGTTTAGGACTATATATTTATTAAATGTTTTATTTATAGTCCTCCTAAATAATTAAAATAAATACATAGAAGCCAATGCATGAAAAATTTTGTATTACATAAGGTTTATTACATTAAAGAACTTTATTAGATTAACAGCAAGAGGAAGCAATAGGAAACATTGCTTGGCACTTGGCAGTATTTTTGACTCATAATATAATGCAGTGTTTGGTATTGGGATAAAAGTTAGAGAGATTATGTGGAAGGTAAGCGATAAAACCTTAGACCCTTAGTAGTATCAGTGATTAGAGTTCTAAAATCATGCCGTTCCAAGTTGTACCATGTCCAGACACCTCATGCCTCCGTGCCGTGTCATGCTGTGTCTTTTTTTTTATTAAAATTTTCTCAGTGCCATGTCGTGCCACGTCAAAACTTGGAATTAAGGAGGAGGCACAACATGGGTAAGACACACTATGTCTATCATACCGTAACTTATTCGTGCCATGCTCTATTTCTGTCGTCTCCAATCGGATACGTAATCTACCGTGTCGTATCTAAGTGTCTTAATCGTGTCGTGTCATGCCAAAACTGGTCACGCTGTGTTTATTTTTTTTTAGAACTCTACCGGTGATAAGGGCACATCCTTTATCCCCACTATTGTCAAGTTTACAATTACCAAACAGGGCCATATTGAAGTAGTTAACACTATATCTCATGTCCTTAATTATATGGACTTGCATTCCCCTTGAACTAGACTTATTAAAATTCAACAAATTAGAAATATAAAATAATTAGGACAAATAAAATTAGATGAATAACAGACTCCATACGTTGATTAGAAAAAACACAAGTAATTAATTGGTCTCCTCCAACAATTTTTTCCACAAATTTGTTCTTGTCACTTGTCAAGTTCCTATCTTGCACTTCAACCAAGCTTACATTCTCGACCCCCAACTTGTGCTGTCACAATTTGTTCTTGTAGCAAATCTTGAAGCGTCATAATTCAAAAATCCCCGCGCGCTTTAATTCCATTGGACCGTAATTTTTGAACTTTAGTTTCCATTTTTATTCAGGCAACAATTGCTTAACTGGTAACTGTTTTTCTATTAACATTGCATTTTCTAAGCTAACTCTTAAACCAGTATGTACCTTTTACATACAAGTAACAAAAAAAAGAAGTAATGATAAGAGCCAATTAATTAACATGATTAATTTGACCTCGAGATATATACCTACCACCAGCAGGACTTATATATATGCTACCATTCTCTAATCTCTGTCTCATTGTAACCAAAGTAACACTGAGAATTAATATCTATTCCTGAGAACATTAAAATGGAGGTGTGTAGCATAGTGAACCAAAGTTTAGCTCACACCACTAGTTATGCTCTCAGGTGTGCGGTGGAGCTAGACATCGCCGGCCACATACAAGCGTATGGCCGTCCCATGCCATTGGACAAACTCGCTCGCTCCATTCCAGTCCCACCCAAGAAGGACGCGATGCTTGCCCATCTCATGGGGCTTCTTGTTCACAGAGAAGTCTTTGCGAAAAGCGAAGAAGGATACACGCTCACGCCTACCTCCAAGCACCTGCTAACCAAGGGCTCCAACATGGGCTCCTTCGTGCGTTACATCACGGATCTGCAGTTCACCCAATACATGTGCGATATCAGCAAGTGGTTCAAGGACGACGGTCCAGAAACTGCCTTTGCGATGGGAAATGATGGCGACACGTTTTGGGACGTTATGAAGAAGCCTGGGATTGGTAACCAATCAAAATTACAAAATTAGAATTAATGAACAATAATATCTTTAACCAACTTTTATTTTTAAAACTCACAAAGAAATAATCGATTTTTATAATTGAGTTCTATTTTCTATCTGTTGTAAATTTCAATTCATCATTTTATTTTTATCATATGTAAAGTTGAATATACATGCATCGTAGTATAACATGTATTTGCAAATAATTAAATATAACTTTGAATTCATATATATTTATGGGGGAATATTGGAAACAAGGATTAAGGTGCACAAATATTTTGAGCCTTAATATATATATTAATTTACATTAATTAGCACTAAATTTGAAATCTCCATCCCAGGTAAATTGTTCAACGAAGCAATGGCTACTCACAGTAAGCAGTTTATGAGAGACTTAGTTACACAATATCAACACTTATTTGATGGATTAACTAGTCTGGTAGATGTTGGCGGCGGCACAGGAAGTGCAGCCAAAATGATCGCGGATGCCTTTCCTAATCTGAAATGCACAGTGCTCGACCTTCCACATGTCGTTGCGAAGGCTCCGAAAGATGACTCGTTCAATGTGGTTGGAGGAGATATGTTCGAAAAGATACCTTCAGCTGATGCAATTCTCCTTAAAGTAAGTAATTCTTTTATTTTCACGAAATTCTTGTTTTTGCAAACATTGTTTATTAAGCTCTCATTCTATAATAAATTAGTCGACTAAAGAACAATTGATGAACTACGTGCAATAAAGAATTAATCATACATGGATCAAATTTAATTATTAATGACATTATGTAAGGTGTGTATTATATATATTTACAACAAATTATTAATTAACAGTTTATTTGTTAAATTTATCTTAGAATGTTCTCCATGACTGGTGTGACGATGATTGCGTGCGGATACTGAAACGATGCAAAGAGGCCATTGAACCCAAAAAAGATGTGAGCAAGGTTATTGTTATCAGTATAGTTCAGGACATGGAGGATCTTGACCCAATAGCAACAGAAACTTCTTTCGTATTTGATATGTTTATGAATTGGAGCCATGGATCGAAGCTACGGAGCAAGCAGGAATGGCACGATCTCATTGTGGGTGCAGGATATTCTGGCTACAAAATATCTCCCCTTCCTTTTGACGCTCAATGTGTTATTGAGCTCTATCCGTGATCTTTTGTGTTCCCTCAAATATTGGTTTAATTTACTCATGCTTGAAAGTTATTGTACTCAATAAATGGCATATTATATATATATATATATATGCCATAATAAAAGGGTGTCATAATTAATGTGTTTAAAGTTGACTATACAAAGATATAGCTTGTATCATGTTAGAACTTTAATAAAATATTGATATACATATTAATTACGAAAATGTTAAGATTGAAGTCCCTATCTGTTGCAATCCAAATAGGATCTTAGGATCTGAGATCTGATCCGACGCATGTAGTTTTTAGGGGGTTGAATTAATCTCAGCCGTTGATGCATGATCCCAAGGCCCTACGATCCAAATCATGTCAGTGCGCTAATTAAGATTGATAGTCAGGACGAGAATATTGTTTAAGTAGTTAGTTATAAATTAAAAGTGGTTTGCTAGCTAGATCAGCCGATTCGGATTTGAACCGGCCGAATCAGTCTCCGAATCAGCCACGCATATAAGGGACAATTTCAACCTTTAGTAAGCTATTGCTGGAAACTAATTAAATTGGAGAACTCACAATTTTCATATAATTTTATTTAAATTGTCAAAATATTTCCCTAAACTACACAAATCCAAACTTTTCTGAAATTTAAATACCTAATAGTCCTCAAAATACCCTTTGAATGTCCAGAGACAAATAAGTATCTCTAACATCATGGCGAAACCAAAATTTGCCTTTGAACATTAACTAGATGTAAATATTAATTAATTTACAAAGCAAAAAATCATGAACTAAATTACCAACTTGATGACTTCGAAAAATTCAAACCCAAATTTTATGACAAAATCAAGTTCTTTATAAATTATGAGGACTTGATGACTATATATGATTTTTGGAGTTGTAAATGTGCGATTGTCAAAAGTCATCTCTTAATCGTGCCATTTAAGCATTAAAAAGGGGGTAATTCATAAGTGCTTAATTGACGAAAACCATGAAATAAAAAAAAACAATCCAATATTTTTGAAATATTTGACAAAATTTTTGGCACAAACTTAGATAAAAAAGTGTGAAGAAATCATAAAGAGACAGTATATAATTATATATAGAAACACAAATATACTTGATGCAATGGGACTATTTGAGCTGGATGGACAAGTCCATTGAATTTGACACTCAAGTACTAGTGGATGGTTATCCTCTGACCGGCTGCAAGTCAGCTCGGCATAGAGAGACAGAGAGAATCACCAAGGTGGGACCTCGGTTCAGTGGGTCCCACCCTCGGTGACTCTCTTTGTCTCTCTCTGCCGGACTGACTTGCAGCACGGCCGAGGATATGAATTCCAAGTACTATGACACAGGATATGTAGCGCTCTCTGTTTCCCAATCAATACTTTTGACGCTGGGCCAATTTGACAAGAAAGAACAAATAAGCAACCCAAGATAGAACTGGGCCGTTGAATTCATAACGGGCTGGTCTCCCATTTCTCTCGCCCTCTCATTAAATTGGATGTCCTGATCTCTCGTCCTCTCATTAAATAAGTCAAAACAGAGAAGAGTTCAGTGAGAGAGGGCAAAGCAAATGAAATACAATGTGTGCACTGCCTGGACCAAGAGAGCTCGTTCTCTACTCGACTCGATTCGCCGGTCCACGTACTCGAAGCTGCTTTCCTTTCCCATTCTCCAGAGATTCTGTCAACAATATCAATCGATCACTACTCCTCTTAGTTAACTTAATAATAATATAGAATGCTTACGATTTGACCTTTGAAAAACACCAGGGACCGAACCAATCGTACCATCATGTGATGTTAGCATATATATAACATATACATAATATAATATATGACAACATCGCCCACAAGAAATCGAGGAAGCTTAGTTATTTAATTACTTGCTATTTCAACTGATCAGGAATAATTAAGTCTGACTCCAAGTGTATGCATGTTGTGCATCGTTCTTAATTACAACAGCTGGTCAATTAAGTCCGGCGTTTAATTCTGTATCATTATTCAAGTTTAACATTGATTATAATCGAGGTTCCAACCTACCGATTAAGCTCTTGAGTCTTGAATGCAATATTCAACCGGAGCGCAGGTGTACAATATATGCGTTTTCTATTCTCTATATTTTAAGTTTCTTCAAACTTTCTTTGGATAAGTCTTTGAAGAGTAACACGTATGTTATCATTCACTTGAGTCAACTCGATACAAATACAAGTACATAAAAAATAGTTTTTTTTTTAGTATTTAGCCGTATAAAAATAAAAAAACTGTACTCTATAAAAAGGGATAGATTTCCAAAAGTCTTAACTATGCCACATCATCACTATTATTAACCATTGATTTTATTTGTAACTCTTCATTTACTTTGATCCAATGGCTTGTATTTTTTTCTCTCATCATTAAATAAAAGAATGTGACACGTCTAAAACAAATTTTAAACCTTTAAAATGGCCGACATTTATATGTGTTCTTATTTATAAATTATTGTATTATTATTATTACTATTATTATTATTTACTTACATAAAAAATAATTTTTTTTTATTTTTCTTTCATATAAATATTTAAAATTTTATAAAATTTTTAGTTATTTATTTAATACCACTTTTCGGGTCGAAGCCCGAGTTACTAAAAATAAGCACTTGAAAAACTCCATGATTAATTAGAGGATTCCATAATTATATGAAAGAAACTTTTTAGCAGTATGAATCAAAAGTTATAGACGAAATAATGTATATTTTTTGTCAATCGGTCATTATACCCTATCACGAAGGTCGTGAGCTAGCTTAAGTTCATTAATCGCAATTTTACCCATTAATTACAATCAATATAAATTATATATCTATACATGCATGTCTTGTGAGGTAAAAAAAAATTAATCATCGTCTCCATGCATCAGTTGCAAAATTATATATAAACAAAGTATTGTACAGACGGGCTTACTGCCACTAGTACAAAAAGGGATTTAATTAGGAACAGCACATCTGTAGACATTAGCCAAACCCGTCACCTATATATATAATTTGTTCCATCTACGGATATTGTTGAATATCATAACAAACCTTTTTTCTCTTCCCCAAATATCAAGAATTCAAGTTACCCCATTAAACAATCATTGTTGAGTTTTCAACTATAAGCGGTCCAAATTAACTGGTACAGATTTATAATTGTAAAAAAAGGAGAAGCAAAAAATAAAAAAAATCTGCTATAAATAATTCAAGATACCTCTTTGAATGTCAACTATACAAGTAAACGGTCCAATGTATAGGTGCAAAGTAATAAATATAAAAAGAACAAGATGAAGAAAAATCTGCAGTAAATCAAGGGGATCTCTACGTTTACTAAATTTCACTAGTATTGATTATTTCATTAATATTGTATAGTCACTTGAAAAAAACTTAAATAAATACTTAAAAATTTTTAAAAATGGAATTTTTTTGTATCCCGTATGATTTTGATATAAAGAATTTATTAAAAATTTATAAGTGATTTGATATGTTTTTTGATGTGCGCTCATTAAATGGTTCTATGAGTTTAAGCTCACGCTATATTTACTCTTGGTATATATTCTTTTTATTCCCTTGTACAACTCACGAGAGCAAATCGAGTAGCTAGTAGCACAGTATAGGAGTATATAGTAGGGTCCTAAAAATAAGTATCCATATCTCTATATAGTTACAAAATTTGAGTTAAGTATTACACAATTTGAGATAATAAAGAGTTACAAATTTTGTGTATTGTGGACGTGTGGATAGTTAAAATGAGAACGTTTGAAAAATTCCTATGTCGTACTACCAAAGGTTTGAATAGCGCATAGCGGACTCATTGCGGTGGAGTATATTTGGTAGCGGATATCGGATATCAGCGCTATCGCGGGCGCTACCGGTTTCTGTTATGTAGAATATTTTAACTATTTTATTGGTTCATGAGCTAACATATTTAATAAAAATGATAAATAATTAGAATAATGTACAAAGTTTTCTAACCAAATTGTTTAAAAATTACATAATTATTGTATCACTCTTGAATCTATACCTATGCAACTACTATTTTTTAGCAGTTAAAAAAATGAATTATTTTTAAAAACTTAGTGCGCACTTGAATCTTTTCGCAATATTATTATATAATATACGAAGTTTTATTTATTAATATATTCAATCCATAAGCTCCATAACATTATTATAAAATATTTTAATTTTCAGTTTTTCACCATTTTGCATATTTTTTTTTCAATTTTATAAGAAAACCAGCCAAAGGGTTGATGGCCATTAGAGCAATAGGCTGACGTACAGAGCGAGCTAAGAGGTTGCTGAAAAAGCGGCAAACCACCACAGTACGTACTTGATGGTCAAGCCGTGGGCTTGAGATCTTTCAAGAGAATTATATTGTGAAAGGATACAACACTTGCTGATCGCCGCTGTCTGAAGCTTCTGGAGAGGAAGAAGAGGCCGTGACTAAGGTAAGCATGATTTATTATGATCTAACGGTGAAGAAGAAGTACTGTAGATTACTGTTCATTGCAAGTAAAGTTCAGACTAGAACAGACGAGATTCAAAGTCAACTAATTATCATCGGTTCAGATTAATTTGTAGCTGGATGATCTCTGCGTTGCCCCATTATATAATATTACAATGCATTGTCAAGATTGTCAAAGGAATCCCTTGTCTTTTCTAAATATCCAACCTCGGTTATAGACATTGTTCAGTCAAATTTTTTTTTTTTCAATGTGTCGTTTGTCTTGTCTTTTCTGCTTCTAGGCGTCTGATATGCAGTTCTAGATCGTCATAACCCACACATGTAGAGGTGGTAAAACCCGACCCAACCCGACCCGAGAAACTCGCTGACCCAACCTAGGATTTTTCAGAAAGTCAAACTGACCAGACCCAAACCCGACCCGAATCCGACCCGACCTGACCCGACCCGACCCGAGATCAAATAGCCTCAAATCAAACTCAAATCAACATACGATCCAAAAAAAAAAAAAGATATTAAAATTGATTTGACCCGACCCGACCCGAGATATTCTAGAAAGTTAAACTGATCCGACCCGCCCAACCCGAACCCCAACCTGCCCGACGGATTTGCCACCTCTACAGACATGTCATCTTATAAAGCAAAAATTGGTTGTCCCATTTAGAGTACAATGCACTATCAAGTCTTAGAATAATTTAAATCCAATCCAATGTGAGCCCAAGTCAGATCAAACTAAAGTCGATCCAGCTTGGTAAACACAGTCGCTATATTTGAAATTGACTATATATTTTTCCTTGGAGTTGCATATTTTTCTGTTAAACGATGGAAAATCGTTCTGTTTTTAACTCATCTCTAGCTTCTCGAAATGAGATAGTGCTCAATTCACCGAACATTCCCTTTTCTAGCTTCTCTGATTACCATGAATTAAATTCCCTTGGTTATTTTTAGTTGGTTTATGAGATTTTTTTAGACCAAACAAGGTCGGACTTTTCCAAGCTTGAAAAGATTCCTATTATGAAATTAACTTTGTTCTGCCGCGCGAAAATAAAAATTATTGTGATAAAAATGGAAAATGTTTATGTTT
The DNA here is from genome assembly GCA_030179965.1 of Cyperus esculentus. Classification (NCBI taxonomy): domain Eukaryota; kingdom Viridiplantae; phylum Streptophyta; class Magnoliopsida; order Poales; family Cyperaceae; genus Cyperus; species Cyperus esculentus. The sequence goes on along the minus strand of JASGLE010000003.1, from coordinate 1,824,927 downwards.
TTATGCATCAACGATAACTTTTTTCTTATCAAAATTTTTAAGAGAGAATAAGTGTAGGCAAGAAGCATGATAATATTTCTTTGTGTCTCACATGTTCATGCACTTCAGCATTTTTTTTATATACAGAACTCGATTGTTAGATGTCAAATTAAGAAATGATGGATATATAAAACAGTGTTATGGTATCGAAAATCCAATTATTTGATTTTTTTTTTTTAAGTATTTGCTTTGGATCATGAAACTAGTATATGAAAAGGGACTATTTGTTAATTTTATATTTATAGTCCTCCTAAAAATTAAAATATATACATAGAAGTGAAAAATTTTAATTAAACCCTCGGTAGCCCCAGTGATTAATTAGAGTTCTAAAATCGTTCCGTTTCATGTCGTACCTTGTCTAGACACCCCGTGCCTTCATGCCGTGTCATACCATGTATTTTTTTATTAATATTTTTTTCGTGTCGTGCCATGCCAAAAATTGGAAGGGGGAGGTACGACAGGGATAAGATACACCGTGTGTATAGTGCCATGACTTATTCGTGCCGTGCTCTATTTGTGTCGTCTCCATTCGGATACATAACTTACCGTGTCGTATCTAAGTGTCTTAACCGTGTTGTTTCCATTCCGTGCCCGTGTTGTTTCATGTCAGAACTGGCCAGGCCGTGTCTATTTTTAGAACTCGCTACCGCTATTATCAAGTTTACTATTACCAAACAGGCACTACCACAGAAAAAATCATCAACGGCGGTTATTTATGACAATTCCCAACGGTTCAGCGATGGTTGGGAATACGAGGGTTGCTAATGCTTACTAAAGAACCATTGTTGATGCCGTTAATCATCAACGGTTAAAAGAGAATAACAGTTGCTGTTCCTACGCAATCAACAACGGTTATTCATAAACAACCGTTGGCAAATGACATTATCTGTGATCTGATATTTAAATAATATATCTTTTCCAACGGTTCACCAGAAGGAACCGTTGTTGATGACCGTAATTCCCAACGGTTTATAAGAAATAACCATTGGCAAAGAAGCTAATCCACAACTGTTCTCTCCAAGAACCGTTGGCAATGAGACTAATCAACAACGGTTATTTTAGAGAAACCGTTGGAAAATGACGTTATCAATGATCTAAATTATTTAAATAAAATATATTTTCCAACGGTTTACAATAAGGAACCGTTGTTGGTGATGTCAATCAACAACGGTTCCTAAGTAAATAACCGTTGGAAACGACTTTAATCAACAACGGTTTTATAGTCAATTGTTGGCAATTATATGAATCAACAACGGTTTTTTGGTAGGAACCGTTGTTGATTTCATCATTTGACAACAGTTTTTTATTAAACCGTTGTTGATTGTCGTAATTCCCAACGGTTCCTCGTTGTAGAACCGTTGTTGATTATTTACATTTGTTTTATTACACAGCGTTATTACTAACGGTTTTTTTGAACAATTAAATAACCGTTATTAAGTTTTGTCGAACTGGGCATGTTGTTTCTGTTTCATTCAGAGAACCATACACATTCACATATATTCTGTTTTCTGTTTCATTCAGAAATTAACCAATCTAAATTAATATAAATCACATAATTAACACATCTAAATTAATTAACCAATCTATATACATACAAAATCAATTAATTGTACCTATTTTACAATTCGAAACCTACACATCCTCCTAATAATATCTACTACAAAAATCCGATTGAGATCACAATTTGTAACGCAAAAATTCGCAACAAAATTCTATTACCTCGTCGAGTTGATGTCGTTCGTACCTTTCGGATGCAATAGCTTGTTAATTTAAGAGGTTGCATATATTTGAATTAGTTTGATATATAATATGAAACAAAACATATATACTTGATAAACGAAATAGGTATATATACCGAAGGTAACTTCTCCTCATAGCACGTATTTATTAGGTCATGCATCGTCCGCATGACGTAATATCCGCACTCGGAGCCGCCCGGTTGCCTTGGGCCCTACAATAATGAAAATAGATCAAGAATCAATATGGATTTTGTACGTTTTTCTTTTTTTCTTTTTTTGAATATTTACAAGCCTAATTGTATATATAAGTTACGTGTATACGTATATACCTTGATCAACTTATACGTGAGCTTGCCTCCGTTCTTCTTGATCACTCCTCTTTTGGTCCAATTAATATAAATTAGTGCGATGATTCATATTTTGTTTTTTAATAAAAGAAGAACGGAATTTAGTTGATTATTAAGCTTACGTATTCAAATAGCCCATAATCGTTAACTTCGGCACCTTGGTGGGACACAAGGAATCCACGACGTAGCACCGAGACTCGGCTAGATGCACGATGAGAAGCCGCCAGTGAGACCTACAATATTAATTATTTCAGTTTATTTGCCATCCAAACCAACGAGAACGAAAGGTAAGAATTTATATATTTTTTTTGTTAAAGTAGAGTTGAGTAATTTCGAACCCTTCGTGATACGGGAGGAAGACGATCGAGTTGAGCTCCATCGGCTCAATGAAGTCGGTGAGGTAAGTAGCACCCTCTCTCGCAATGTTGTCGGCCGCACATCGGTAGGGGTCCAGAAAACGGAAGCGGCCGAACAACAGCATCTTGCACCGACGTGCGCTTGCACTACATTGGAAAACCAATTATCATATTTACGCTAACTACAGATTAATATTTCATGAAAGAAATATCAAAGTCAAATAATCGATCTTACATGCTAAACATTTGAAGTATTGTTACTTCGAGCCAATCATTCTTTAGCATGTCGGTGATCGCGGTGGTGGTGAGCACCGTTGTACCCCCGATCCCTAGATCCTCCACACCGTAGTCGACCTCGAAAGTGTCGACCTCTGACGGTTGGCTCATCAGCAACTGGTAGAGCGCGAGGCCATGCTCCTGAAGTCGGTACACTTGAGAATCCTCAAGTAGTGGTACCCGACTCGCAACTTGTGACGACCTCGGGGGCGGTGTACTCAGGCTCCGTGCCGATGCTCTCCGGGCCTACGATTAATGAAACCTATGCAATCAGGACCGAATTGGTATATAAATAGTTTTTTATTTTTTTAAAAAAATATATACCTGACCGGTCGACTCGGTCTCTATCAAGTGCACCGGCCACAGAACAAAACTCCCGACTGCTTCATGGATTTCCACAAGATCCGCCACCGAAGTCGGGAGTTTGTGTGACCGATTCACCTCGACGCAAAAATCTATCTGCACCTTTCTTTGATCGGGCGGGATCGGTTGACCGTGGCATGTGGCGCCCGAAACGGGTAGAAACATCCTTCCGGTCGCCACCTCGATCTGAGTATCCGCCGCCTCAACATAGAGTTTGCAATTGCGTGACCTCTGGAATGTAAATATTATTGTTAGAAGCTTTGAATTAACTCAACCACATTTTTTAATTCGTCGAGTAGTGTTGGACTACAAATGAAACAGAAAAAAAACGTCTGCCCATATTTCGGACTGAAATAAAATATTTCGATCCGAAATCTGTCTTCTGTTTCGACAGACAAAATTTCGGTCCGAAATATTTCATTTCGTTCTTGTTCGTCGATTGTCGTCTCCTACGTTCGTGCATCACTTCGGACCGAAATTGTGTCTGACACTTATTTCAACAAGTAGAAAGGTAAATTACCTTGTTCTCAGGGGCGGGCGGTCCCTGCGGCGCCGGCACCGAGATACCTGCCTGCTGGAGCTCACCTCCGAGCAGTACCTGTTGGAAGTTACCCGGGACGCAGACGGAGGCCATTAGGTCCTGGATCCTTGCGTTCATCTCCTTCGTCATTTCCGCCGTCATCTCCTCCCGTTGCTTCCTCAGCTTCTCTTCGAACTCCTCTCTCATCCCGTCAACCTCCGATTGGGAGTAGCAACCGGAGTTAGAAGTCGCGGCCCGTCTCCTCTTTTGCTTCCCGAAGACGTCTTTCCGGCGTGTGTACTCGGAGCTGTGGGCCCGCGTTCTCCCGGGATGTTCCAGCGTCCCTAGAGCGGCAGTGAGGACATCATTTGCGCCGTCGGGGACGAATGATCCCTCACTCGCTTCTCTTATTTTTTCTTCCTGCAGTGATCAATTGAGTAAAATTAACGTACATGATATATGTTAAGTTAATTTAAAATCAATTGAGTAAAAATTTTTCTAATTATCGAACAACTCGAAAGCATGTGCAGTTAATTTAAAATGTTAAGTTAAGAATATATACCACTCTCTTCTGGACCTCCTGAATAGCCGGATCGTCGATAACGGCAACTCCATCGACGATGCTCTTCGACCTTGCCAACATCCAGTCGCGGCTCCGTTCGTCCAAATCGGCACTGATAGGAGTGCCCGATGGTTCCGTCGGTGCAATTACGACATTGCAAGTCCACTTCTTCCTCCTTGCACTCGCGTAACCGCCCGAGCCGAGCCTGTGAGGGTACACGTTCTTCTTGGACGCCTCTCGCCCTTGCGCACTCTTTTTCTGTCAATTTATGAAACAGCGGTGTCAGTACAAATTAAGTAATTAGTAGTGCAGATTCTTAAATAACAGTGATTTAATTAATGAACCTTAAACTCGTCAGTGTTGCAATTCCTGACAAACTCTTCCCACACATGTTGCGGGATGTTATGCTTTGCGCAAGGGTCCTCCTCACTCTCCTGAAGAATGTAGGTTCGGTTCAAGTGCGATTTGAACTCCTTCCAACGGACTCCCACCTTTATCAAGACCTTCCTCTTCTCCCTGTCGTCCGGGAGATGCCAGAAATCCTGCAGGACATATAAAGTAATTATTCAGTTAATCAACGAATTCGGTTAATTGTACAATCAATTATGCAATTTCTATTTTGAATAAAGTTCGAGATTAAATTTTGCAATTTCTATTAATTATACAAAATCAAATGAAGGTAACTCAATTAATAATATAATCTGAGATTAAAGTTCAAGAAAACACCTTTATTTTGTTCCAGCAATTCGTCTTGTAATCCAACGGGACCTTCTTCCAGTCTGAGAAATTGATGGGCACATGATCTCTCGCGGTTTGGCCCACATAATTCGCGAACGACCCCGTGGCGGCCCCTGTGGTGTTGCCATCTATCCCGAACTCTATCTTCCTTTCGGGGTCTTTTACCTTCTTGCGGTAAGTCTCCCCGGTGGTTGGCCCTCGTCGCCTCCGGGGTTCTTGTTCGGGTTCGGATTGTTGTTCGGGTTGTTCTTCGGGTTGTTCAATGGTTTCGGGGTTTTCGGGGTCCATGGTTGTGGAGCAGAGGAGAAGCAGAGAGGGAGAGGAGGTCGGAGAGGCAGAGAGGGAGGAGAGGAGAGGCAAGGCAGGGAGAGGCGAGGAGAGGAGAGGCGAGGCAAGGCAGGGAGAGGGGGCGGCGGCAGAGAAGGAGGAGAGGAGAGGCAGGGCAGGGAGAGGAGAGGCGGCAGGGAGAGGAGAGGAGAGGCAAGGCAGAGGAGGTCGGAGACAGAGAGGAGAGGCAGGGAGAGGAGAGAGAAGAGGAGCTTACAGAGAGGAGGGAGAGGAGAGGCAGCGACGGCACGGCAGCAGCAGCAGCGGTGGCAGCGAGGGCTTGATCGCCTGAACACGCGCGAGAGAGGGTTTTAGAGAGGTTTTGGGACTTAGAGATTTTACAGTGAAATTTGAAATGAAAGATACAAATGATTAAAAACTGTGAAAGCATCAACAACGGTTATTTAAGAGAAACCGTTGTTGTCACACTCAACAACGGTTTTTACTAAATAACCGTTGTTGATGATAACCATCAACAATGGTTCTATACATAAATACCCGTTGTTGATACTTTCCATCTCAAAATTCTAAAAAATAATTTTCCTTGTCATTAACAACGGTTCCTCAGTTAAAAACCGTTGTTGATGACAACAATCAACAACTGTTTCTTCAATAAATAACCGTTGTTGATTCTTTCCAGTTTTCAATATAAAAAATATAATTTTTCCTTGTCACTAACAACGGTTTCTTTGTTAATAACCATTGTTAATGAAATCAATCAACAACGGTTTTCAATATAAAAAACCGTTGTTGATTTATTCAAAGGTTTTAATTTAACAAAATTATTTTGTTGTCATCAACAACTGTTTTTCTTGAGTAACCGTTGTTGATGACTGCAATCAACAACGGTGCTGTAATTAAAAACCGTTGTTGATTGTTTCGCGCCTTAATAAATATGAATCACGGGGTTTCCAGAGACTTCAGATGCGCACTGGCACTAATCTCGAGACCCAGTTAATGCGGTTGCCAAGAGTACTTTTAATCTAATCAACAACGGTGGTTCATGTAAGAACCGTTGTTGATTCTCTCTAGCTTTTAAATCTGAAAAATTACTTTTTGTAACCATCAACAGCGGTTTCTCAGTTGGAAACTGTTGCTTATTCCTTAGCTTTTAATTTAAAAAATTACCTTCTTGTTATCAACAACGGTTCCTGAGTAATAACCGTTGTTGATTATTTTATTGTGGGATTTTCTGAGACCCAAATAATGAATGAAATTATGTTTCAGCCTATCTGATAGAGGTAAATTATGGTGACACAATACAAATAAAAATCTTAAGTGCCTTGCATGATCAAATTGTCGTCCATTTCAGCCAACTCAGCTGCTTTAGCCGGCAGGAAGAGAAGAGTTGCAAGGTGTGTAAAAAATGGCAAGACCATTTTTACCTAGCCCATGTCTCATGACCGGCGTGCGCGCAGCTCCAGTAAGCAGCAAATTAATAAGTGCAACAGTAATTAAGGAATAAAACAAGGATGGAAAAATGCCAAGAGCTGGTGCACCGTCTGAGTCCATTCTTCTGACGGTTTGCGTCAGATGGAGACCCAACTCAAGTGCCCTGCTTGGTAACTAACTAACAGTACCCAAAAATGATGAGTTATGACCATGCTTTGCAGATTTTGAGGTTTTGCCAGCTTGAGTTGGTAGGATCAACCCTTCTGCGAGGTTTTGCCTGCAGGTGTGGCATTGAGTTGTGAACCTTCTGGTTCTTCTGAGGTGCTGCAGGTGTGGTCCTGCCGGTTAAAGCAGATTGCTCATGCAAGGCACTTATCAGATTGCCTTTTCTTCTGAGGTGCTGCAGCTGGTCTTGCCGGCTAAAGCAGCTGAGTTGGCTGAAATGGACGTCAATTTGCTCATGCAAGGCACTTATTTGTTATGTGTGTTCTGGTATACTACCTCTATCAGCTAGGCTGAAACAGGAATTCATTCATTATTTGGGTCTCAGGAAATCCCGCTATGAAACAATCAACAACGGTTTTTTAATAAATAACCGTTGTTAATTTTGCCATCCACAACGGTTTTAAAATAAATAACCGTTGTTAATTTTTCCATCCACAACGGTTTTTTAATAAATAACCGTTGTTGATTCTTTCGCAGGTTTTAGTTTAAAAAGTTATTTTGTTGTCATCAACAACGGTCCTCAGTCAGTAACCGTTGTTGATACCTCTATCAACAACTGTTGTTCACTGAACATGATCTTAGTACGAGCAAATTATTTTGTTGCTTATAATAAATCTATTTTGAAATATCTAATTAATTACAAATAGCAAATCATCTAAACGTACATTAATTACAAATAGCAACACACACAAACAAAACAAAAGGTTCACTAAACATGAAGATCTTAATACAAGCAAATTATTTTGTTGCTTATAATAAATCTATTTTGAAATATCTAATTAATTACAAATAGCAAATTATCTAAACGTACATTAATTACAAATAGCAACACACACAAACAAAACAAAAGAAATATTAGAACTCAACAGGCGCAAGATCCCAAGCTTGTCATCTATCCGATACATTCGCTGAACATGCACCTGCATTAATGAATTAATTTAGTTAATATATCTATATATCTAATTAATTTCAAGTATACCTAATTACTTTAAGTAATTATTCTATTTAATTAATTAAAAAAATGTATCATTTACCTTCTATGCGGTTTTCTTTCTTTTCTTTGATCCCTTCGATTTCTTCTTTTTTCGTCTCTTCAGCCACGTTCCTTCGTCATGGTCTGTACGGATGTAGATTGTCTCTGGCGCATCATCAACTGGCTAGATGGCGGTACCATTACAAAATGGTCCGGTTTCGTCAAACTTATCGTACTCGTCCTCATCGACAACGTCTCCGATCCCTACAATGTGCCGTTTACCGGCAAGAACAACATGCCTCTTTTTGTCGGCCGGGTCAACAACATAAAACACCTGCTTTGCTTGCTTAGCCAGTATGAAAGGAACGTCATGGTATCCCAACCGACTGAAATCAACGGTGACAAATCCATCCTCATCCCGTTTGACTCCGCGTCCGTTATCGATCCACTTACAGTAAAATAGGGGAATCTTAAATTTAACGTAATCTACTTCCCATATTTCTTCAATCCAACCGTAAAATGGCTGGGGCATATCTCCAGAAGCCGCTAGAGCTACTAACGTCACACCACTGTTTTGCACGGTGCTCTTGCTGTCTTGGGTCCGAGTGTACCAAGTAAAGCCATTCATGTCGAAACCTTGGTAGGTGTGCACTGTTGACCCGGGTCCGAACGCTAACCACCTGACAGTCTCACTTACGTCTTCATCGGATGGTCTGGAATGTACACTGTCTTCGAACCATCTTATGAATGTTCGATTATGCTCATTGGTGACCCAACTTTCACTTCTCGAAGGATTTTTCTCACGTAGCTCTGTCAGGTGCCGGACGACGTACGGACTTACATCAGCAAGGTGCTGAAGAATTTTGAGATGTGCCGTCCGGATCAAATCGTGATCCGGCCTCACCAGTTTGTACCCAATAGTACCTACACCTTGGAGTCTCCCCTCGTGTCGAGGCTTGGGAAGGCCGATCGGGTCAATGTCGGCCACGTAATCGGTATAGAAACCGATGATCTCTTCAGCATCATACCCTTCAACCATACTTCCTTCGGGCCTCGATCGACTACGGACCAGCCCTTTCAACTGACCCATGGCTCTCTCAAAAGGGTACATTTGTCGCAAGAATGGGGGGCCACAGAGTTTTATTTCTCTAACGAGATGGACTGTTAAATGCACCATGATATCAAAAAATGAGGGTGGAAGATACATTTCCAGTTCACACAGGGTCGTCACGACATCGGACTGTAAGAAGTCCAGCCCTTCGGGATCGATCACCTTCGAATTAACTTTGTTGAAGAAGGAACAGAACCTGGTGATCGACTTCCTAACATGCGGGGGGAGGATACCTCGAATGGCAACCGGGAGCAGCTGAGTCAGCAGGACATGATAATCATGTGATTTCATCCCGATCAGTTTCATATCTTTCATGGACACCCTTCTGGAAATATTTGAAGCATAACCGGATGGCACACGAATTGATTGCAGGCATTCTAAAAAACTGATTTTCTCTTTTCTCGATAGAGTGTAGCAGGCCGCCGGTAAGAAGGTACGCTCTCCCTTTTCTTGGGGTGCTAGCTCTGGGCGAATGCCCATTTCAACCATGTCCTTTCTAACGTTGATGCCATCCTTTGTTTTCCCTGCGGTGTTCAACAACAAGCCCACTATGCTCTCAGCGACGTTCTTTACAATGTGCATCAAATCCAAACAATGCCTAACATCCATGTGCGGCCAATAAGGAAGATCCCAAAATATGGACCTCTTCTTCCATAAGTCGTCCGGATTATCATGAGCAACAACATCCTTCCCAAATTTGACTCTTATGTGCTTCACTTTTGTGTAAACTTCTTTGCCGGTTAACGGGACCAGAGCTTTTCTCCTCTCGGACTTGCCATTGAATTCTTTCTTCTTCCCTTGATATGCGTGGCCAACCCGAAGGAATCGACGATGCCCCATGTACACAATCTTCTTACAATGCTTTAGTCGTATGGAACAAGTTTGTTCTTCGCAAACAGGACACGCCTTGTATCCTTTTGTTCTGCATCCCGACAAGTTACCTAACGCGGAAAAATCGTTGACCGTGCAGAAGATCATAACACGGATGGTACACCATTCTTTCTTATATGCATCGTACACTCGTATTCCCTCTTTCCATAACTTCTCCAGTTCCTCAATCAGAGGAGCTAGGAACACCTCTATGTCATTACCCGGTTGTTTAGGACCCGATATCAGTAGTGGCATCATTAGGTACTTCCTTTTCATGCACAACCAAGGAGGAAGGTTATAAATGCACAAGAATACCAGCCAGGTACTGTGCCGGCTGCTCATGTTACCATAAGGATTCATTCAGTCGGTACATAGCCCTAACCTTAAGTTTCTAGGTTCGCCACCGAAATCAGGGAATGTCATGTCAATCTTTCTCCATTCAGAAGAATGGGCGGGATGTCTGAGCATTCCATCGTCTTTCCTACACGTGCCAGCCCACTGTATCAACTCAGCGTCTCTTGGATTTGCAAAAAGACACCGCAATCTCGGTTCTACTGGCAGATAATACAAGATTTTCGCCGCAGGTTTTTTACCTTTCTTTGATGGGTCAGTTCCCGGTTTGTACCTTGAAAGCCCACACTTAGGACATTTATCAAGATTGACATGCTCTTTTCGATATAGTACACAGTCTTTCGGGCATGTAGGAATCCTATCAATTGTTAAACTTAACGGACACAAAATTTTTTTCGCTTGGTAGGTTGTATCCGGCAACTCGTTATCTTCTGGGAGCATATCCCCTAAGAGTTTTAACAGATCTGTGAAACTTTTATCGCTCCAATTATTTTTTGCTTTCAGGCTAAATAATTTGAAAACCGCTGATAATTTTGAAAATTTCGTACAACCGGGAAATAATTCTACATTAGCATCTTTGCTCAGATTAATTTCAGAAAATTCTGGTATGTCCACAAAATCGTCGGGAATGTCGTGCATCATTTCATCTACTTGATCATAGTCCGTACAATTAGTGCTATCTATATTTTCTATATTTTCAACCCCAATTTACTCCCGTACATCATTTTCCCGATCTAAAGAGGTCTCGGACACATTGGAAGCCTTGCTTGACTCCGCATTTGACGATTCTTCGAAGCACTCGCCATGCCACACCCAACGAGTGTACCGCTCCTTAAATCCACGACGGATCAGATGGCCCCTCACTTCTCTGACATCCCTAAATCTCCGCAAGTTCTCACAATCGGAACAAGGGTATAAAATAGTTTCATCACCCCTACGCCTCATATGTTCCTTCGCACAATTAATGAATTCTTCGACTCCTAACAAGTAAGCACTTGTATCACGCCTCCCATACATCCAACTCTTACGATCCATCTGTAAAAGATAATTAAATATAATTTTTATTATGCATGCAATATTAGTACTAGGTCCCTGCTGGTTCTACAATTAATAGGTTCCGGGCCGGCCAACCATCCTAACCCACTCTTTGAATACCTTATCTCATTAGCGAACATGTGTTAGGCAATTTGTTGTTCGAGAAAAATTCGGCAGCATTTCCCATTAGCTCCCCCGAGTACGCCATTGCACGTACCCGTGAGAACAAATGGAGAAATGATCTACCGAATTTTTCTCGAACAACAAATTGCCCAACGCATGTTCACTAACCTAAATGAGACAAGGTATTCAAAGAGCAGTCCCAAACGGGGACTATTCGAGATTAACCCCTATTGGATTAATCTCGAACGGGTAACGACCTAAAGTTATTCAAGTTCCGGTAGTTTGGTTCTAATGCATGACAATACCCACATATAAAAAATGCTAACATGCATGCAATTATATGCTAATTAATTATATAATAACTACTAATTATTCAATCAAGTAGATAAATAGAATTAACCTCAATATCTCGAAACGAAAATGGGAGTCGGAGGGGGGAGTGGTATGCCTTCCAATCAACTTCCTCTTGAGCTAGATTGAAATTAAAGGAGGAGGGGGAGGGGGCACTGCTGCCTGCTGGTCTGCTGGAGAAGGAGGGAGGAAAAGAAGAAGGTATATATGCCTTATGATTAATTTGCTAGCTGCTGGGTGAGGAAGAAGTGGAGTTGTTGCTTGGAGAGAATCAACAACGGTTCCAAATGAATAACATTTGTTAAATGGGCCACAGGCGGGAAATTCTCCCGCCACAAGAAGGAATCAGCAACGGTTCCCAACAAAAAACAGTTGTTAATTCTTACACAGGAATACTTTATGTTACCCAAGAATCAACAACGGTTTGTTCTTTAGAAACAGTTGGGAATGATAACGGGTTAGCAACGGTTTCTTATAGAGAACCGTTGTTGATTCTTGCACATGAATATTTTACGTCACCAAGAATCAACAACGGTTTGGACTTGAAAAACCGTTGGTAATGATTAGCACTTTCCCAACGGTTTTTTAGAGAGAACCGTTGTTAATTCTTGCACATGAATATTTTATGTCAGCCAAGGTTCAACAACGGTTTCTCTTTGAAGAACCGTTGGTAATGATTATCCCTTTACCAACGGTTTTTAAGAGTGAACCGTTGTTAATTCTCGCACAGGAATATTTTATGTTACCAAGAATCAACAACGGTTTGTGTTTTATAAACCGTTGGGAATGCTCCACCTTTTCCAACGGTTTTATGTAGAGGACCGTTGTTAACTCTTGCACATGAATCAACAACTGTTTCTTCTTAAGGAACAGTTGGGAATGATATGCTTTTCCCAACTGTTTTTTAAAGGAACAGTTGTTGATTCTTTCTCAGATTTCGGGGTAGTCTTTACCAACTGTTCCTTCTGATAAACCGTTGCTGATATGTTTAATTAAATTTCCAAAATGCCACTGCCACTTTTCACCAACGGTTTTCTTGAAAACAGTTGCTAAGTTGGGGTTGCTAATGCCCATCTCTGTGGTAGTGAGGGCCGAATATTGAAGGAGTTAACACTATATCTCATGATATCCTTAATTATATCGACTTACATTCCCCTTGAACTAGACCTATTAAAATTCAACTAATTGCAAATATAAGAGAATTAGGACAAATAAAATAAGATGAGTAACAGACTCCGTATATCCGTTGATTAGAAAAAACACAAGTAATTAATTGGTCTCCTCCAACAATTTTTTCCACAAATTTGTTTTTGTCACTGGTCAAGTTCGGCTGATTTTTTAATATAAAAAATAAAAAATCTTATTTTTAATTTTCGAAAAAAAAAACTTATTTTCAAAAATAGTAAATCCGGGTTCCCAGAACCCGGCCTTGCTGTTGGTAGGCCGGTTTCTGGGGAAACGGCCTACTTTTATGAGGCCGTTTTCCCAGAAACCGGCCTACTGTTGGCAGGCCGGTTCCTGGGAACCCGGCCAAACAATTTTTTTTTTTTTTTGATATTTTTTCAGATAGATCTCGTTGTTAGCTTTCCATAGCTGCGAAGTTTGCTCCGATCGGAGTTTCCTATCAAAAGTTATGCCCGTTTGAATGTTGAGTGCCCGAAATATAGGATAAGATTTAGTGTAAAATTCAGAACAGAATTCAGAAATGTTTCCAATGAATAATATTATAAATAAATATTAAGTATCATAGATAATATTAGAAAAAAGATAGAAAGAAATAATTTAAATTTATTGCATGATAATTATGGCCGTTTGAATGTTGAGTACCCAAAATTTAAGATACGACTCAGTATAAAATTCAGTACGAAATTTAGTTCATGACTGTTATTTACACAATAAATTTTTAATAAATCCTAAAACTTTTAGTACATGACTGCCAACAGTAGGATTTGAAATGAGCAAAAAGTTTTAGAATTTATTAAAAATTTATTATGTAAATAACAGTCATGTACTAAATTTCGTACTGAATTTTATACTGAGTCGTATCTTAAATTTTGGGTACTCAACATTCAAAAGACCATAATTATCATGCAATAAATTTAAATTATTTCTTTATATCTTTTTTCTAATATTATCTGTGATACTTAATATTTATTTATAATATTATTCGGACGTGGCAAAGTATAATTTGGACCGTTAGAATTTCGCTCCGAAATGCAAATGTTTTCATAATTAATAGTTCTACTCTTAATATTGCATTAATTTTGTAAGCTAACTCTTAAACCGGTATGTACCTTTTACATACAAGCAACTAGAAAAAGAAGTAATGATAAGAGCCAATTAATTAACATGATTAATTTGACCTCGAGATATATACCTACCACCTGCCAGGACTTATATATATGCTACCATTCTCTAATCTCTGTCTCATAGTAACCAAAGTAACACTGAGAATTAATATCTATTCCTGACAACATTAAAATGGAGGTGTGTAGCATAGTGAACCAAAGTTTAGCTCACACCACTAGTTATGCTCTCAGGTGTGCGGTGGAGCTAGACATCGCCGGCCACATACAAGCGTATGGCCGTCCCATGCCATTGGAAAAACTTGCTCGCTCCATTCCAGTCCCACCCAAGAAGGACGCGATGCTCGCCCATCTCATGGGGCTTCTTGTTCACAGAGAAGTCTTTGCAAAAAGCGAAGAAGGATACACGCTGACGCCTACCTCCAAGCACCTGCTAACCAAGGGCTCCAACATGGGCTCCTTCGTGCGTTACATCACAGATCTGCAGTTCACCCAATACATGTGCGATATCAGCAAGTGGTTCAAGGACGACGGTCCAGAGACTGCCTTTGCGATGGGAAACGATGGTGACACGTTTTGGGACGTTATGAAGAAGCCTGGGATTGGTATCCATTCAAAATTACAAAATTTGAATTAATGAACAATAATATCTTTAACCAACTTTCCTTTTATAAACTCACAAAGAATTAATCGATATTTATAATAGAGTTCTATTTTCTATCTGTTGTAAATTTCAATTCATCATTTTATTTTTATCATATGCAAAGTTGAATATACATGCATTTGCAAATAATTAAATATAACTTTGAATTCATATATATTTATGGGGCAATATTGAAAACAAGGATTAAGGTGCACAAATATTTTGAGCCTTAATATATCTATATATATATATTAATTTACATTAATTAGCACTAAATTTGAAATCTTCACCCAGGTAAATTGTTCAACGAAGCAATGGCTACTCACAGTAAGCTGTTTTTGAGAGACTTAGTTACACAATATCAACACTTATTTGATGGATTAAGTAGTCTGGTAGATGTTGGCGGCGGCACAGGAAGTGCAGCCAAAATGATCGCGGATGCCTTTCCTAATCTGAAATGCACAGTGCTCGACCTTCCACATGTCGTTGCGAAGGCTCTGAAAGGTGACTCGTTCAATGTGGTTGGAGGATATATGTTCGAAAAGATACCTTCAGCTGATGCAATTCTCCTTAAAGTAAGTAATTCTTTTATTTTCACGAAATTCTTGTTTTTGCAAACATTGTTTATTAAGCTCTCATTCGATAATAAATTAGTCGAGTAAAGAACAATTGATGAACTACGTGCAATTAATCAAGAATTAATCATACATGGATCAAATTTAATTTTAATGACATTATGTAAGGTGTGTACTATATATATTTACAACAAATTATTACTTACTGTTTATTTGTTCAATGTATCTTAGAATGTTCTCCATGACTGGTGTGATGATGATTGCGTGCGGATCCTTAAGCGATGCAAAGAGGCCATTGAACCCAAAAAAGATGTTAGCAAGGTTTTTGTTATCAGTATAGTTCAGGACATGGTGGATCTTCACCCAATAGCAACAGAAACTTCTTTCGTATTTGATATGTTTATGAATTGGAGCCATGGATCGAAGCTCCGGAGTAAGCAGGAATGGCACAATCTCATTGTGGGTGCAGGATATTCTGGCTACAAAATATCTCTACTTCCTTTTGACGCTCAATGCGTTATAGAGCTCTATCCGTGATTATTTGTGCTCTCAAGTGTTGGTTTTTACTCAGTGCATGGAAGTTATTGTACTCAATAAATGGCATATTATGTATAATACTCAATAATGTGTTAAAGTTGACTATACGAAGATATAGCTTGTATCATGTTTGAACTTTAATAAAATATTGATATACATATTAATTATGTGTTAAGATTGAAGTCCCTATCTGTTGCGATCCGAATAGGATCTTAGGATCTGAGATCTGATCCGACGCATGTAGTTTTTAGGGGGCTGAATTAATCTCAGCCGTTGATGCAGGATCCCAAGGCCCTACGATCCAAATCATGTCAGTGCGCTAATTAAGATTGATAGTCAGGACGAGAATATTGTTTAAGTAGTTAGTTATAAATTAAAAGTGGTTTGCTAGCTAGATCAGCCGATTCGGATTTGAACCGGCCGAATCAGTCTCCGAATCAGCCACGCATATAAGGGACAATTTCAACCTTTAGTAAGCTATTGCTGGAAACTAATTAAATTGGAGAACTCACAATTTTCATATAATTTTATTTAAATTGTCAAAATATTTCCCTAAACTACACAAATCCAAACTTTTCTGAAATTTAAATACCTAATAGTCCTCAAAATACCCTTTGAATGTCCAGAGACAAATAAGTATCTCTAACATCATGGCGAAACCAAAATTTGCCTTTGAACATTAACTAGATGTAAATATTAATTAATTTACAAAGCAAAAAATCATGAACTAAATTACCAACTTGATGACTTCGAAAAATTCAAACCCAAATTTTATGACAAAATCAAGTTCTTTATAAATTATGAGGACTTGATGGCTATATATGATTTTTGGAGTTGTAAATGTGCGATTGTCAAAAGTCATCTCTTAATCGTGCCATTTAAGCATTAAAAAGGGGGTAATTCATAAGTGCTTAATTGACGAAAACCATGAAATAAAAAAAAACAATCCAATATTTTTGAAATATTTGACAAAATTTTTGGCACAAACTTAGATAAAAAAGTGTGAAGAAATCATAAAGAGACAGTATATAATTATATATAGAAACACAAATATACTTGATGCAATGGGACTATTTGAGCTGGATGGACAAGTCCATTGAATTTGACACTCAAGTACTAGTGGATGGTTATCCTCTGACCGGCTGCAAGTCAGCTCGGCATAGAGAGACAGAGAGAATCACCAAGGTGGGACCTCGGTTCAGTGGGTCCCACCCTCGGTGACTCTCTTTGTCTCTCTCTGCCGGACTGACTTGCAGCACGGCCGAGGATATGAATTCCAAGTACTATGACACAGGATATGTAGCGCTCTCTGTTTCCCAATCAATACTTTTGACGCTGGGCCAATTTGACAAGAAAGAACAAATAAGCAACCCAAGATAGAACTGGGCCGTTGAATTCATACCGGGCTGGTCTCCCATTTCTCTCGCCCTCTCATTAAATTGGATGTCCTGATCTCTCGCCCTCTCATTAAATAAGTCAAAACAGAGAGAAGAGTTCAGTGAGAGAGGGCAAAGCAAATGAAATACAATGTGTGCACTGCCTGGACCAAGAGAGCTCGTTCTCTACTCGACTCGATTCGCCGGTCCACGTACTTGAAGCTGCTTTCCTTTCCCATTCTCCAGAGATTCTGTCAACAATATCAATCGATCACTACTCCTCTTAGTTAACTTAATAATAATATAGAATGCTTACGATTTGACCTTTGAAAACACCAGGGACCGAACCAATCGTACCATCATGTGATGTTAGCATATATATAACATATACATAATATAATATATGACAACATCGCCCACATGAAATCGAGGAAGCTTAGTTATTTAATTACTTGCTATTTCAACTGATCAGGAAAAATTAAGTCTGACTCCAAGTGTATGCATGTTGGGCATCGTTCTTAATTATATAACAGCTGGTCAAGTCTGTATCATTATTCAAGTTTAACATTGATTATAATCGAGGTTCCAACCTACCAATTAAGCTCTTGAGTCTTGAATGCAATATTCAACCGGAGCGCAGGTGTACAATATATGCGTTTTCTATTCTCTATATTTTAATTTTCTTCGAACTTTCTTTGGACTAGAAACATACCCGCACGCTGTTGCGGATAATTTTAATTTTCTTTCAAGCTAAATAGAGTGAAAGGATCGAAGAGAATAAATGAGTTTGTAATTTTAACAGTCAATGCTTTAAAATGTCAATCTAACAATTTGCCACTTCGATTTTGTGATGAGGCAGAAATGGAGGGGAATACAATAGAAAATTGATACGATGTGAGCCATTCATTATTTGATGGATGGAGATTAAAGCATAAGTTAGACTATGACCATCAATGTAAGCCATTCTTTTTAAAGGTGTATAGATAAGTCTTTGAAGAGTAACACGTATGTTATCATTCACTTGAGTCAACTCAATACAAAGACAAGAACATAAAAAATAGTTTTTTTTTTAGTATTTAGCCGTAAAAAAATAAAAAACTGTACTCTATAAAGGGGTAGATTTCCAAGAATCTCAACTATGCCACATCATCACTATTATTAACTATTGATTTTATTTGTAACCCTTCTTCTACTTTGATCCAATGGCTTGTATTTTTTCTCTCATCATTAAATAAGATGAATGTGACATGTTTAAAACAAATTTTAATCTTTAAAATGGTCCAACATTTATATATGTTCTTATTTATAAATTATTGTATTATTATTATTACTATTATTATTATTTACTTCCATAAAAAAATAATTTTTTTATTTTTTCTTTCATATAAAAATTTAAAAATTTTATAAAATTTTTAGTTATTTATTTAATACCACTTTTCGGGTCGAAGCCCGAGTTATTAAAATTAAGTACTTGAAAAAAAAAACTCCATGATTAATTAGAGGATTCCACAATTATATGAAAGAAACTTTTTAGCAGTATGAATCAAAAGTTGTAGATGAAATAATGTATATTTTTTGTCAATCGGTCATTATACCCTTCGTGTCTTCGTGAGTTCATTAATCGCAATTTTACCCATTAATTACAATCAATATAAATTATATATCTATACAGGCATGTCTTGTGAGGTAAAAAAAATTAATCATCGTCTCCATGCATCAGTTGCAAAATTATATATAAACATAGTTTTGTACAGACGGACTTACTGCCACTAGTACAAAAGGGGATTTAGTAACAGCTCATCTGTAGACATTAGCCAAATCCGTCACATATATAATTTGTTCCATCTACGGATATTGTTGAATATCCGTAAGTCATAATAAACCTTTTTTTTATTCCCCAAATATCAAGAATTCAAGTTACCCCATTAAACAATCATTGTTGAATTTTCAACTATAAAGCGGTCCAAACTAGCTGGTACAGATTTATAATTGTAAAAAAAGGAGAAGCAAAAAATAAAAAAAATATGCTATAAGTAATTCAAGATACCTCTTTGAATTTCAACTATACAAGTAAACGGTCCAACGTGTAGGTGCAAAGTAATAAATATAAAAAGAACAAGATGAAGAAAAATCTGCAGTAAATCAAGGGGATATCTACGTTTACTAAACCATTGTTCTAGCTAGCTAATGTTTCGATTAAATTTCACTAATGTTGATTATTTTATTAATATTGTATAGTCACTTAAAAAAATCTTACACGAATACTTAAAAAAAAAAATTTTAAATGAAAAATTTTTGTATCCCATATGATTTTGATATAAAGAATTTATTAAAAATTTATAGGTGATTTGATATGTTTTTGGATGTGCGCTCATTGAATGGCTCTGTTAGTTTAAGCTCATGCTATATTTATATATATTCTTGTTATTCCCTTGTACAACTCACGAGAGCAAATCGACTAGCTAGTAGCACAGTATAGGAGTATATAGTAGGGTCATATATTTGAGTAAAGTGTTACACAATTTGAGATAATAAAGAGTTACAAATTTTGTGTATTGTGGACGTGTGGATTGTTAAAATGAGAACGCTAGGAAAATTCCTATGTAGTACTACTGATTAGAACATTCAATCCCGTATATCAACCCTAAATCTATATACATGCAACTATATTTTTTAACTGTTAAAAAAATGAATTATTTTTAAAAACTTAGTGCGCACTTGAATCTTTTCGCAACATTATTATATACCAAGTGTTATTTATTAATATATTCAATCCATAAGCTCCATAACATTATTATAAAATATTTTAATTTTCACCATTTTGCAAATTTTTTTTTCAATTTTATATGAAAAACCAGCTAAAGGGTTGATGGCCATTGAAGCAATAGTCTGACGTACAGAGCGAGATAAGGGGTTGCTGAAAAAGCGGCAAACCACCACAGTACTTGATGGTCGAGCTGTGGGCTTGAGATCTTTCAAGAGAGTTATTTTGAAAGGACACAACACTTGCTAATCGCCGCTGCCT
Source organism: Cyperus esculentus (assembly GCA_030179965.1). Lineage (NCBI taxonomy): Eukaryota > Viridiplantae > Streptophyta > Magnoliopsida > Poales > Cyperaceae > Cyperus > Cyperus esculentus. The sequence goes on along the minus strand of JASGLE010000003.1, from coordinate 1,804,767 downwards.
GAGGAGAGAGAAGGACAAGATGGCTCTCATCCATGGAAGAGAATGAGATCGTGAAGGCCGAAGAGGACTGAGCGATGAAAGGAAAAAATCGAGGACGAAGCTTCTGGAGAGGAAGGAGAGGTGATCAGGGTAAGCATGATTTATTTTGATCTAACGGTAAAGAAAGGAGTACTGTAGATTAATTACTGTTCATTGTAAGTAAAGTCCAGACTAGAACAGACGAGATTCAAAGTCAACTAATTATCATCGGTTCAGATCCGTAGCTAGCTGATCTCTGTGTTGCCCCGTTATATAATATTACAATGCATTGTCAAGATTGTCAAAGGGATCCCTCGTCTTTTCTAAATATCCAACCTTGGTTATGGACATTGTTCAGTCAAAATTTTTTTTCCAACGTTTTGTTTGTCTTGTCTTTTCTGCCAGTACAAGAAAATGGTTTATTTGCTAGGGTCGAAAAAACCGTATCCTATAGGGCAAACCCTAGCGAATGTTACCCTTGCGAGTACGGGGCTGGCAAATAATCCTCAACCGCTAGGGCCCCTGGCAATTACTTATTGGCTAGGGTACCGCCTGGTTATTTGCTACGACTGAAAAATTGCGGCCCTAGCAAAAAATCGATTCGGGATCTGCCCTCCAAACCACAATTGCTACGCTAGTTTAATTTTATTGCTAGTGCCTTTACTTTTGGCCCTAGCAAATAAGTCACTTGGTGCGGTTTTTAAAACACAATGCCACAGTACTTCAATTTTGTTGCTAGGATCTTTAGTTTGTTGCCCCTAGCAAATAAGTCTCCGAATTATGAAACCACAAATGCTATTTGCTACGGTAACGTCAATTTGTTGCCAGCATCTATTTGACAGGCTATTATTCGCCATTCACAATTTTTCCGTTTGTTCACAGTAGTAAGATTCAATTAATCATATACAATGCAACATTAATAAAACTTAATAGATCACATAGAAAACAAAAACAATGAACTACATTAAAACTTCAAATACCATGGCATAATTCAGAAAAGAAAGTATGCTTCAACAACATTCATAGTACCAAATTGATTGGCTAAAATAAAGTGCAAAACGAGAATAACATATCAAACTAAACAACCACTATATTTGACACACCCATCAATGACACCATGGCAGGCTATTCTTCAGCTTCATAATCACGATCGTCTTCCCTTTCTTCATGCTCACCCTCACTTGAATCAATTGTAGGTTGTGCAGAATTTTCCTGCATGAAATAGTGTCAAAGTATGAAGTTTTCAAACAAAATTTACTATTGCAAGGGATATAGACATCAAATAAATTACCACTAAAGAAAACTAATTAAGACTATTAGCTTGTCAACTGAACGGGATTGGTATTTATACTATATCATGCTAGAATAAGATAAGTAACCACAGAGCAAATACACTTCTTTCTATAAAGTTTACTGACTTCTTACACAATACAGATTACTCATATCCGTTTTTCATTTGTAGGGTTCTTTACCGGTTAGAGGTGACAGAACCCGACCCGACTTGACCCGACCCGACCCAGGATATTTTAGAAAGTCAAACTGACCCGACCTGACCCGAACTCGACCCGACCCGATATCAACTCAAATTTAACTCAAATCAACATACGATCCAAAAAAGTAGACATTAAACATGACCCGATCCGTCCATCACCCGACCCGAGATATTCTAGAAAGACAAACTGACCCCGCCCGCCGGACCCGAACCCCAACCCGACCCGACCCTCCCGCCCGATTTGCCACTTCTACACACATGTCATCTTATAAAGCAAAAATTGATTGCCCCATTTAGAGCATACAATGTGAGCCCAAGTCAGATCAAATTATTATATTGCATCCATCTTGATAAAACAGTCGCTATATTTGAAATTGACAATTTATTTTTCCTTGGAGTTGCATATTTTTCTGTAAAACAATGGAAAATATGCAAATTTGTAGTCGCTATATTCCTAAAAAGTAAATATATACATATAGAAGTCGAACACATGAAAAATTTTAATTAAACCCTCAGTAGCACCTGTGATTAATTAGAGTTCTAAAATCGTTTCGTTCCAGGTCGTACCAGGTCCAGACACCCCATGCCTTCGTGCCGTGTCATACCATCTATTTTTTTATTAATATTTTTTCGTGCCATGTCGTGCCTTGCCAAAAATTGGAAGGGGGAGGCACGACATGGGTCAGATACATCGTGTCTACCGTGCCATGACTTATTCGTGCCATGCTCTATTTGTGTCATCTCCAATAGGATATGTAATCCACAATTTCATATCTAAGTGTCTGAATCGTGTCGTTTCCATCTGTGCTCGTGTCGTTTCATGCCATAACTGGCCACGCCGTATCAATTTTTATAACTCTACCACTATTGTCAAGTTTACTATTACTAAACAGGGCCTAATATTGAAGTAGTTAACACTATATCTCATAACCCTTATTATATTGACTTGCATTCCCCTTGAGCTAGACCTATTAAAATTCAACAAATTAGAAAAGTAAAAGAATTAGGACAAATAAAATTAGATGAATAACAGACTCCATACGTTGATTAGAAAATACACAAGTAATTAATTAGTCTCCCCTCCAACTTTTTTTCCACAATTTTTTTGTTGTCATTTGTCAAGTTCCTATCTTGTACTTCAACCAAGCTTACATTTTCCACCCCCAACTTGTGCTGTCACAATTTCTTCTTGTAGCAAATCTTGTAGCGTCATAATTCAAAATTCCCGCGCGCTTTAGTTCCATTGTACACTAATGTTTGAACTTTAGTTTCCATTTTTATCCGGAGAACAATTGCTTGACTGGTAACTTTTTACTATTAATATTGCGAGTTAGATTACTGTGAAAACGTTTGCATTTCAATCTCAAATGCTAAAGGTCAAAATTATACTTTGCCACGTCCGAAATTTTGGTTTATGGTTCCCATTAAATTCATCATATGAAAATACTAGAGAATACAAAAATTTTCCATTTTTGGAGCTTTTTAAGTATTTATTTCATATTTTTAAAAAACCATGTACAAACAAGAATTATTTTATTAATATTTTAGGGTTATTTTTAAAGATCCGAAATAAATACTTACAGAACTCCAAAAATGGAAAATTTTTGTATTGCATTTTGTAAGCTAACTCTTAAACCGGTATGTACCTCCTACAAACAAGTAAATAAAAAAAAAGAAGTAATGTTAAGAGCCAGTTAACATAATTTGACCTCGAGATATATACCTACCACCTGCAGGACTTATATATATGCTACCATTCTCTAATCTCTGTCTCATAGTAACCAAAGCAACACTGAGAATTACTATCTATTCCTCACAACATTAAAATGGAGGTGTGTAGCATAGTGAACCAAAGTTTAGCTTACACCACTAGTTATGCTCTCAGGTGTGCGGTGGAGCTAGACATCGCCGGCCACATACAAGCGCATGGCCGTCCCATGCCATTGGACAAACTCGCTCGCTCCATTCCAGTCCCACCCAAGAAGGACGCGATGCTCGCGCATCTCATGGGGCTTCTTGTTCACAGAGAAGTCTTTGCGAAAAGCGAAGAAGGATACACGCTGACGCCTACCTCCAAGCACCTGCTAACCAAGGGCTCCAACATGGGCTCCTTCGTGCATTATATCACGGACCTACAGTTCACCCAATACATGTGCGATATCAGCAAGTGGTTCAAGGACGACGGTCCAGACACTGCCTTTGCGATGGGAAATGATGGCAAGACGTTTTGGGAAGTTATGAAGAAGCCTGGGATTGGTAACCAATCAAAATTACAAAATTAGAATTAATGAACAATAATATCTTTAACCAACTTTCCTTTTAAAATCTCACAAAGAATTAATCGATATTTATAACAGAGTTTTATTTTCTATCTGTTGTAAATTTCAATTCATCATTTTATTTTTATCATATGCAAAGTTGAATATACATGCATCATAGTATAACATGTATTTGCAAATAATTAAATATAACTTTGAATTCATATATATTTATGGGGGAATATTGAAAACGAGGATTAAGGTGCACAGATATTTTGAGCCTTAATATCCATTAATTAGCACTAAATTTGAAATCTTCATCCCAGGTAAATTGTTCAACGAAGCAATGGCTACTCACAGTAAGGTATTTATGAGAGACTTAGTTACAGAATATCAACACTTATTTGATGGATTAAGTAGTCTGGTGGATGTTGGCGGCGGCACAGGAAGTGCAGCCAAAATGATCGCGGATGCCTTTCCTAATCTGAAATGCACAGTGCTCGACCTTCCACATGTCGTTGCGAAGGCTCCGAAAGGTGACTCGATCAATGTGGTTGGAGGAGATATGTTCGAAAAGATACCTTCAGCTGATGCAATTCTCCTTAAAGTAATTGATTCTTTTATTTTCACGAAATTCTTGTTTTTGCAAACATTGTTTATTAAGCTCTCATTCGATAATAAATTAGTCGAGTAAAGAACAATTGATGAACTATGTGCAATCAAGAATTAATCATACATGGATCAAATTTAATTGTAATGACATTATGTAAGGTGAAAACAACAAATTATTAATTAACTGTTTATTTGATAAATGTATCATAGAATGTTCTCCATGACTGGTGTGACGATGATTGCGTGCGGATCTTGAAGCGATGCAAAGAGGCCATTGAACCCAAAAAAGATGTTAGCAAGGTTATTGTTATCAGTATAGTTCAGGACATGGAGGATCTTGACCCAATAGCAACAGAAACTTCTTTTGTATTTGATATGTTTATGAATTGGAGCCATGGTTCGAAGCTCCGGAGCAAGCAGGAATGGCACAATCTCATTGTGGGTGCAGGATATTCTGGCTACAAAATATCTCCACTTCCTTTTGACGCTCAATGTGTTGTTGAGCTCTATCCGTGATCATTTGTGTTCTCTCAAATGTTGGTTTTACTCATGCATGAAAGTTATTGTACTCAATAAATGGCATATTATATATGTGCCATAATAAAAAGGGTGTCATAATTAATGTGCTAAAGTTGACTATACCAAGATATAGCTTATATCATGTTTGAACTTTAATAAAATATTGAGAATCTTATTATAATTATGTGTTAAGATTGGAGTTTGTATCTGCTGCGATCCAAATAGGATCCCGATGCATGTGTTTTTTAGGGTTTTTTTTAAATTAACTCGGCCGTTGATGCTGGATTCCAGGGCCCTGCGATCCAAATCATTTCAGCGCGTTAAGATTAACATTCAGGACAAGAATATTGTTTAATTGGTTGTTAAATCCCTAATATATAGTCCTCAAAATACCCTTTGAATGTCCAGAGACAAATATGTATCACTAATATATATCATGGCGAAACCAAATTTTGCCTTTCAAAATTAATTGGATGCAAGTATTAATGAACTTACAGAGCAAAAAAAGCATGAACTAAATCATCAACTTCGCGACTTCCAAAATTTCAAACTCAAATTTTATGGCAAAATCAAAAGTTTCATAAATTATGAGAACATTGATTGGCCATATAAGATTAATCTGGAGTTGTAATTTGTAAATGTGCGATTGTCAAAAGTCAACTCTCAATCGTGCCATTTAAGCATTAAAAAGGAGATAATTCATAAGTGCTTAATTGACAAATAATGCAATAAGAAAATTGATCCAACATTTTTGAAATACTTGACAAGATTGCTGGCTCAAACTTAGATAAAAACTAAAAAGTGTAAGTGCGAATATCCTAAAGAAACAATATTTTTTTCCATAAAAGCAAATAACTATTTGAGATGGATGGACAAGTGCACTGAATTTGACACTGAAGTAGTAGGGACCAGGATGAAGCACTCTCTGTAGCTAACACAACCTCACCCAAGTTACTACTAGTCCCCTTCCTTTTTCTGTCGCTGCAAGCCTGCAAGCAGACCCCAGCAGGGTAGAATCCCATTCCCAATCAATACTTTTGGTGCTGGGCCAGGTTGACAAAGAAGAAAAAATAAGCAACCCAAGATAGAACTGGGCTGTTCTGCCATTTCCCTCGCCCTCTCATTAAAGAGGAGGGATCCATTGACAATGCTTATCTCGACAATCTTGACAACAGAGATTTTGAAAAATTTGTAAAAATAGTTAAAAATTCTAAAAAATATAAGAAAGTTATAGAGATATTATTTAACTTATAGATTGATTATGTTTCAAATTATATTCAATTTAAGTGACGTTTGATAGCTCGTTAAAGCTCGTTAAATTTTAACCGTTAAAAAATTATAAAATTTTGATTAACCATCAAACGATGTTCAAATTGATTGAAATTTAAAATACTATTAATTTCCAAGTTAAAGAATGCATCCATAAAAGTTTTTTCGTCTTTAAGATTTTTTATAAATTATTATAAAATTTTCAAAATCTCTATTGTCAAAATTGTCATTATAAGTATTGTCAATAGATCCCTCCTCATTAAATTGGATGTCCCCTCCCGCCCTGTTTTCTTGCCCCAGCTAGCTCTAAATTTTTCAAAATCTCCAACTGTTGATCTTTTGATTTTCCCCTTATATATATATATATAGTAAAATGCCAACTGTTAATTACCCTATCTCTGTAACTATATAGATCTGGAAGAAAAAGACCGCACTTCTACGCTGCCACGTCACCACTTCAATATACCGCTCATCTCCTATTCACGCTTTCATCCAGCGCAGTTAAAATATAAAAATAAAAAATAAAAAATAAAAAATAAAAAACAAAAACTGAAGGGACGCTTCTCTCCATTTGTCAGATATACGCTCCCTTCTCTCCGCTCTGCAGAAACGACGCCAACTCGCCAGAAAGGACATCCACTCTGATCGGCTCTTATCCACCTTCCTCTCCGCTCAGTAGAAAGGTGAAATTGCTTTTCTAAAACCCCTCTCTCTATAATTTAACTCTTTCAAATCCTGGATGTTCTCTCAGCAATACGTTTTGCAAATATACAAGTGGTTGGACAAACGATTTGGGGAAGATGAAACAGTAATCATCTTTTAATGATTTGAGCACTTGATAGAGGAAACATAGCAATTACGTTCATCAAGAAGCACAGATCCTTCTAAATTTCTCAAACCTGCGAAGGAAGCAATGATAACCAATTAAATTAATTAGTACGTTTATAGCAACATCAAAAAAAAAAAAAAATTAGTACGTTAATAGAAATTTATTTACAACTTAATTTAGAAAAGCAGACCAGTATCAGATGATTTCCAATGGAGGAGTTAGAATCTGATCACTCTAGGCACAATTATTGAATTTACCAGTAACAGACCAAAACCATACTTAATTGACAGATCCTTTAATGTGCAGTGAAAATAGATCAAGGTAGAGAGTTGATGATCACATATTTCATGTTCTCCAAGGGTAAGTTCTCTTACTAGCATTTTAAAATTTTTTATGTTTTATCATTTCTGCTGCAACTATTGGAATCAGAGAGGAGATGTCTCCTTCAAAAAATTGAATCGTCCCTCAAAAATCTCAGAAACCACTTCTTTGATGCCATTGCAGAAATCTCTTAATAATATTTTATGGGAATTTTTATTTTAACCCCTATCTGAAATGAGAAATGACCAATGGGGTAACTAAGTTGGTATGTAATAGGAATTAACTAAAGATCGATGTGTCAGGCTAAAAAAAAGTGCTGCATATCAAGTGTTTGATAAAATGCCCAAGAATAGTGTTCCATTTGGTATCACCTACAGTTTTTTCCCCTCTTGCTTCTGTTATTTTTTAATGTACATAATTTATCAGATTTAACCTTTATAATTTCATTTAATGATTTATTGTACTGATATAAGTCAGATTACCTTACAAATATCAAGTTCTTCAAAATTTATTAGATTGGAGATATTGATGAAGTATTGCCGCTGCAACAATTTAAGCCAATGAAGAAATTTTGAAGAAGGGTTAGCATCAATTTAAGGTTGTGCAGACAAACACGTCTCTTCGGTATCATTTGGTACGCAATTTTTTACATCCAAAAGGATTTTACTTTGTTTGCCGCCAGGCCGTGTCAAGATTTCCATGGTTAACTACTCGAAATAGAATAAAGTGTGAACTTTCTGACCAATGATGGTGATAATTGCCTTATTTCAAGAACTATACATATCTATTGTAGATTGGCAAGAAGCTTAGGCACTATTGTGTTGGTAATTGGAATATGTATAAATTTTAGGCCTAGGTTGAGTTTAGTAATTGATACTATTCTCAACACGACTTTAAGTCATCACAACTCTTATCCTTAGTGTGCTTTTTCATGCTCAATCGGATTAATAATTAATGGAAGTAACAGACAAATTTAGTTTTCAATTTTAAGTTGTTTGATTCCCTTTTGTGAAGATTTTCATTGCGTCATACTAGCTTTTGTCACTTCTGATTCTCGCATTATTTCATACTGATCATTATTTTGGCTTCTATCAATTATTATTTTATTTTATGTTTTTCTTTTGGCTATTGGATAAAACAAAAATAAACATGTGAATGCTTATTAAATCTACAATTTCGATGTAGGTTTTAATGTAGTCGAGTTCTTCAGATGAAAGTGTTAATTGAGTTGCTGTGAGGGTTCAAAACAAAATAGACATGGACATGTAGACGGCTGATGCACCTGTCTTTCTGTGAAAGTTCTACAAGGGCACTTCAATTAAATGATAAACGAATTATCTCAAGGTGATGCAATGATTAATCTCTTAGAATTATGTGATTTTGTTAAAAACATTAATTAATCATTGTTTTCATATATTTAGTTGGTATTTAATCAAGAATAGGTCTAATTTGCCTTTTGTACTGATAGAAGATGTAATAATGCTAATAAAATTGCAAAGCCACTACTGAAAATTTAATTTAACAAGAATGCTGATTAGATTGCATATGCTTTGTTGCCGTCTGGTGTCTGATCAAAGTTATCATGTCTATCTCATTCATAGTGTGATAAATTTGTATGCACTCAAACTGTCTGATGAAATTTCTCACACATGAAATGGTCAATTAGTATAGCATGTGCCCATAAATCATACATGCGCTGCCCTACAAACATAAGAATTATATAATTGATCTTTTTTGGTTTTTATAGGTACAAATCAGATATTATTGATATTAATTCTTAACGTGACAAATTGGAAATCCTTGTGACATTATCTTGATGTTGCCTGCCAGGTTGATGCTTTCTCGATCCATAACAGAAACCAATGTGTTAATTGGTAAAAAAAATTCATTCAAGTTTCTTTTCGTATTAAAAGATAATACTTCTTGAATTAGACTCTATCTGGCTTAATGCTTTATTAGTTTCTGGGCTTTCATACTGCGGCTGAGAATTACTGCACAGACGTTGACAATTGTTGACTTTTTGTATTTTTTTTGCTGCCATTACTGATTTGTGTGCGCTATTGTACAATGAGTAATGACAGCTATTGTACAAGGGTTTTAGTTTATTTAGAATTTTAGAGTATAAAAAAATATATTTTATTGTGCCATTATTTTGTTTATGTAGTTTATTTAAGGAATTTAGTTTATTTAGAATTAGAGGGATTTAGTTTATTATTGAAGTGCAAAGGCTGAGTTATTGCCATACAAACTTTATTACCAAAAAGGATATGAAAATTAACAGGGGAAGCCATCCCGTCCATTGGACGGGTTATATGCTAGTTCTATATAACAGCTAAACAAATCTCTTCCTCTGTTCACCCATCTTTCCATCAGATCCATAAGACCACAATCTCCTCCTCTGCCCACTCATAAACCATTCTCTATATAACAGATAAACGAATATCTTCCTCTGTCCACCCATCTTTCCATCAGATCCACAAGACCACAATCTCCTCCTCTGCTCACTCATAAACCATTCTCGCAGAAATAAAAGGATAAGCAAATAACTTTGGTTGATGTACCCACATCAAAGAGTGAAATGGCTGAGACACTAGTAAATTTTGTGGTGAACAAACTCTGTGATGCTGTATTGCAAGAAATTTTTTCCTTGTGTGGGGTTGAAGAAAAGGTTGAACAAGTCAGGCGTGAGCTGATTCGAATCCAGTGTTTTCTGAAAGATGCTGACCGCAAGCATGCCAGAGATGAGATGGTGAAAAACTGGGTGAAAGAATTGAGAGATATGTCGCATAAGATAGAGGATACCGTAGATTTGTTTGCTCTCGAAGTTGAAGAATCGAGTGGAGAATATCCAGGTCACCAAAAGCCAAGTAAAATGGAAAAATTCAAGAGGTGGTTTAAAAAGCCCGAAAAGGTTGTCTGTATCCACAAATTTGGAAAAGAAATAGACAAGATTCTATCTCAGATTGGTGAGATATCTGCAAGTAGAGAAAAATATGGCATTCAAAATTTGGGTGAGGGTAGTGGAAGCGAAGTTGTTGTGCCTTTCAAGAGGCCGACGATTCCCGATCTTGATGAAACCGAACTTGTTGGTGTCAAGGCTGAGAAAGAAAAGATTATTGAGCAACTGCTTGATGTAAAGCGTTTGAGGCGCTCTGTAGTCTCAATCGTGGGATCTGGTGGTCTCGGCAAAAGTACTGTTGCGGAAAAGGCATACTCAAGGTTAGTACCGTTTATTCTTTGTCAATAAAATTCTTAGCTTATTAATGTTTCCACTTAAGTTTTCAATTGTCAGTTCTTACACGACTAGGAGCACAAGTGATAACCAAGTAACTGAAAAATATATCCAAGAAAAATATGTAAAATTGGAATTTTTTGATTCTATATGGATTAAGTTTTGAATCTTTTGATTAATCAGAACATAATTTATAGACACAGTTTGGTCCAAAGGAACTTCGTTTGTACATCTCAACCATTTATGTTAGTGAGAAGCGGACTAAATATAGCAATTATTAATAATAGTGCCATCATACTAAAAATGTCGTAATTTTAGTTTTGTTAAATTATGTTATGTTTTTATTTCGTACACAATTATAAATTGCTTCATTACTTCATCAGCACCTGCATAACACCCAATGAATCAAAGCGCAAATTGTCTGAACTTGGTATAATTTTAATGAACCTTACACAGAAAAATGCTAATAGACTGTTTAAAAAATTTTGTACTTATTTTGATGATGATAATTTATAGAATAAACTATTGTGCAAGAGTTAGAATTTCACTCAAAATACTAACGGCTCAAATTATATTTTTTTCATGTGCGAAATTTGGATTTATGGTTTGGTTCTGATCAAATCCATCATATAAAAAATACTTGGGAATCAAACATATGTTGTAAGTAGCAGATCACAAATATTTTTTGAATCATTCACTCAATCGTTTTTACAAAAATATAGTTTTTATGTCGTTTTCAAATTTTATTTTCTGATTCTATATGAAAAAAAATATTTATGTCCTTTGTGCATGAATAAAATAAATTGATGGCTTTCTTTTTGTATTGTTGGACGTTTAATAAGAGCAAATACTCTAACGATTTACATATATATTTTGTACGCGAAAAGTCCAATCCGAGTCAGTAGAAGCCATCATTTCACTTTCTTTTGGAAAAACCTAGCAAATAACGTATAATTATTAATTACTGACCGTTACTTCTTTATCTATTTTTCTACAACAGCAATGAAGTCAAGAGCAAATTTGATGTACGTATATGGCTATTAATCTCCCAAAATTTCACCCTCATTAGTCTCTTGAAGAAAATGTTAAAAGAACTTGGTTCCCCTGCACGCGATGAGGACAACGAAGTGGTAGAGCTGATGAAGCAAGTGAAGAAGGTATTACGGGAGAAGAAGTATATGATAGTTATGGATGATGTTTGGTCAGAAAATCTATGGCCCCAAATAGCTCCAGCCTTACCTGATATTGAAAATGGTAGCAGAGTACTCATTACTTCGAGAAACTTTAATGTTCCTAAGGCTGCAGACCCTGGGAGTGAACCCAATGAACTTCGTTCCCTCAATGATGAAGAAAGTGTACTTCTTTTTAAAACAGCCTTGTGTAACCGTGATAGCACCGAGGTCTTCAAAACCGTTGTATTGGATATAGCAAAACAATTGGCTCATAGATGCCACGGTTTGCCTCTTGCATTGATAGTACTGGGTGGTCTTTTGTCAGTAAAACCATTAACTTATCATGCATGGGAGAACGTCTCAAAAACCATGGTGTGGAGTGTAGACGGAATATCATGTATGGATATTTTAGCAAGTAGCTATGATGACATGTCGGCTGAACTCAAGTCGTGTTTCATGTATCTTGCCTGTTATCCAGAGGATCATCAAATTAATGCTCAAGAGCTTATTCGGCTATGGGTTGCCGAGGGGCTTGTGCCACATATATCGGGTAGGATACTGTTGGAGGATACTGCTCAGGACTACCTCGAACAACTTGCAGAAAGGTAATAAGCTTTACAAATTTCTGGATATCAGGACTGATTCCATATTTATATTGTATTAAGCTATTAAGCTAGCTGTAGTTAACTAATCATTTAATATGAAATAATATATTATGAATTCTGAATTAAACTATAAGTGAGGCTATTGTACTATTAGTAGTATAGATTTTCCCGTACTATTGACCTGTATTCCTAACTCCAAAATATTAATAGTCAACAAACAGTTCATTGTAATCTTAATATGCAATTTTATTTATAAACTATGTTTTATATTTTATAGAATTTTTTACTATTTATTAATATATTTTACTATGTCACTTATTTTATTTATAAACTATATTTATATTTTTTAGACTATTTACTATTTATTAAGATATTTTAATATGTCACTTATTTAGATGGTTTAAAATGTTTCAATAAAGTGACATTTTAAAAATATTGTGTCGTATCAAATACTCGTGTCCGTATTAATGCTACATTGTTTTCAAGTCAACACAATGACATTGAATGAACTTAATTATAATTTTAGGATGTCGATAATTTACGCTTAATTATCTTTTTAGTAATTATGATATCATATTTACTTATATATGTAAGGGTAATCTTTTATTAGATATACCGTTAATTTATTTATGATATCATAGTTACTATTGTGCAAAAGTTGAAGCTAAATGTACATGACTCAAATTTTACTATCATTTCAAATATTTTGATTTATGGTTTCCAATAAATTTTTATATAATGTAATTGAGATATAATATTTTTTTTTCATTTTAAAGGTCTATTAAGTATTTAAGATTTCTCAAAATTCATATACAAACAAATACTACTTTATATTATTTTAGAAACTTTAGAAAATTTGAAGCAAAAAGAGGCAAAACGGTCAAAGCGCTGACGTCAGCCCCAATTAGTGGTTGACAGGCTATAGGAATTCCCTTTTACTTACGCAAGTACTTAAAAAACTCAAAAAGTACAAAAACTTTATATCCCAAGTAGAATTTATTTAAAATTGTACATAAAAATTTCGGACATACGACAAATTATATTTGTGTCATGCGAATTTTAAAGCGAAATGCAAATATGCTGCCCAATAGTCATTCCCTCATACTCCTCATCTACAAGAAGGCTCTTATATAAGGCAGCCCATTTCGTAAGGAATGGTGGAGGTAGCCATAGCCGATTCCATATCCTTTGTAGCGCTGCACAGTTTAGCGCAGAATGTAGGCCGTTAGATCATCTCGAGATCTGTGTCAGCATGAATCTCGAGATGATCTAACGGCCCACGTTCTGCGCTACACTTTACAGTACTACAGAGGATGAGCACTTGCCATAGCCTTAGAGGTAATGGAGCCCCCTTTAATTGAGCTAAGTCGTGTCAGTTCAGCTGGCTTAAAGATTAGTGCTTAAGACGCTTAAGTAGCTCTGCAAAATCGGTAATATAATTTTCAAAGGCATATACGTCAAATCACCCAAGTATGATGGTGATTTTTATAGAGTGATACCTACCGTCCATAGTATGGACGGTCCATAGGGTGATGTGGCAGCGCGGATAGCCACATCACTGCCACATCATCATGGATCGTTTGTCCACGCGAGTGCCCCGGTAGCAACTCCCAACCCCCGCCGCCCCAACCCCGGCGCTGCCCACCCCCTGCGCCGCCCCCACCCCCGGCGCCGCCCACCCCCCGCCGCCCCCAACCCCGACCCCCCGCTGCCCCCGCCACCCCCAATCACCCGCCGCCCCCAAATTGTTACAGTCACTTGTTGGGGGTGTTACGACTTCTTAAATAGTTGTTACAGTCATGTGTTGGTTTTGTTACACATAACTTATGTGTTTGTTACAGCCAGCGTACTGGTTTGTTACAATTAATATGCGACGGACACAGAAATCTCGAAATGAGCGGGATTTTCGTTCAAAACAACCAAAAAAACCAGTAGCACGAGCGGGGGTGTGTGTGTGATTACTGAAACCAGAGATGAAAAGTTGTTACAGTCACGTGTTGGTTTTGTTACACATAACTTATATGTTTGTTACAGCCAGCGTACTGGTTTGTTACAATTAATGTGCAACGGACTTCCATTCATAATGGGCGGGATTTCCATTCAAAATGGGTGGCGGCGGGGGTGGGCAGCGCCGGGGGATGGGGGCAGCGGGGTTGGGGACGGCGGGGTTGGGGACGGCGAGGGTGGGCGGCGGGAGGGGTGGGGGCGGCGGGGTTGGGGGCGGCGGGGGTGGGGGCGGCGGGGGGTGGGCGGCGGGGTTGGGGGCGGCGGGGGTGGGGGCGGCGGGGGTGGGGGCGGCGGGGGGTGGGTGGCGGGGGTGGGCGGCGCCGGGGGATGGGGCGCCGGGGGATGGGGGCGCCGGGGGATGAGGGCGGCGGGGGTGGGCGGCTCCAGGGGTAGGCGGCGCCAGGGTTGGAAGTTGCCACCGGGGTGCTCGCGTGGACGAGATCCATGATGATGTGGCAGCCACAGCACTCTATGGATCCGTCCATAGATGGACGGATAGAGGTATCACTCGTTTCCGATTTTTATATTCATTATAAATGTTCCTTGTCAATTTGTTTTTCCTGGATTTTATTTTTTTTGGAAGTGGTCGGCGACAGCCGGACCATTCGAATTTTATAAAAGAATTTTTTTTTGGATTTTATTAAAGACTCAAAGATATGTAGTATCTGAAATACAAATATATTGAAGTAGTTACAAAATCTCTCAGTAAGTTACGTGTTATTTTGGCCACTACAAATAAGGACTTTAAATACCATAACTAAATTTGGTCTATAATGTTTTCTTAAAGATAGTGAGGACAATGGATGATATTTACAATAGGATGACCTATACAAAAATTAATACATAATATTATTTTTTAGTTAAAATTAATCCTTAGTTACTTATCTTTTTTTCTTTAAAAAAGTTTCCATGAAATCTTATAAAGTAAAAAGTTCTTTACTTATTCTCGGAATTAATAACTACACAATTTTTTCCTACTTCTTATTTCACTCCAAATTATAGTTGTAGTAGAATTATTTTTATTTGATAAGGGAAGTTTTAACTCGTACATTGCAATAAATAGATTTTTATTCATCTTGACAAATTATTTAATTAATAAGAATATTCTTAGTAAGTAATCAAATATGAAAAACTTAAATTTATGTAAGTACGAATATATATTATATATTATGTTTGAGAAAAAAAATGAAGTAATATGGAATGTTCATCTGTCTATTTATCGCTAAAATTTCTATAAGGAAATTTGACGATTCAAATTCTAATTCATTAAAAAAATTAAACATTTCAATAAATAAAGATTTCAGGTCATACCGTTCCAAAAATTAATAATGGTGATAGTTGAGTAAGCCCACACGCCATGGGCCCATGGCTTTCTATACAAGAAAAAATTGTTTTTGCAATTTTGCCACTAGTCCAAATACGAGCTCTCAAGAATAATTTATATGTAATTCCCTTAATTTTTCTTTTCTATTTAAATTGTTGGCCTACGAACCTACATACATTGTAATTACGTAAAACTAAGTTTAATACGACACATGCGTCGCACATATAATTTGCTTGTATTATTGATTTCAACACATCAAATAAAGTCAGCTATTTATTTGTCTTTCCGAAGTTAAAAACTATAAATAATATTCCAACATGCGTATGACAGGAGCATGGTTCAGGTTTTCAAAAGATTTCCATGGGGCTCCATCGAAACGTGTGGATTACATGACCTCATACGTGACGTTGCCATCCAAAAAGCCAAAGAAGTCAACTTTTTTGCATTGTGCTCAAATGGAGATGAGGAGAAGAGTTGTGGGGGGGCACGCCGTGTAGCCGTCCATCATGGCGATTGTGAAGTGATGAAATATGCAAGCTCTAATCTTCGCTCATTCTTAACCTTTGATGGCCAGATGCAAAACCTCCCTCGGCATAAGCTTCTTCAGGTCCTTCACGATGGTAATGCCTATTGGGATTCAAACAACTCAGCTATGGAGAGGTTTGACAGATTGACCCAGTTATGATATCTAAAACTTAACAGCAGGTGTCTGAAAGAAAGTAGTCAACAACAATACTTTATTAAATTATTGGGCAGCCTAAAATACCTGCAAACACTACATGGTTCTTTTACACTGCCTCTACCGGATTGTATATGGCACATTAAAACTTTGAGGCACATCATACTAAATAATGATCAACCAGGACCACCACCTTCTGCTGACTTAAAGTTTCTGCAAACTCTTTTTGGAGTGACAGTTCCAGAATCATGGCAGAGTACAGCTTCACCAAATTTACCCAACTTACGTGAATTTCAAATAGACGACATCAAGGACTCTTCATGGGAGGTTTTTGTCACCTTCCTTCATACGCTGAAACACCTTGAACACCTTGAGATATGCGTTGCAGATAATATTCCGCTAGAATTTATTGACATGCGACCTTTTGCATTTTATCATCTTCTAAAATCTTTGTCGCTTGATTTTTGTGAACTATCAAGTGATGATATGCAAATTGAGGTCGCCATGTTTCCTGCCCACCTCACTATGCTTTCACTTATTAATACTTCTACAAAGAAACATTTGATGCCAAAGTTAGAAAAGCTGCAGGGACTGAAGAATCTCTACTTGAATCAATATTACGAAACCAAAAGGTTACGGTGTACAGCCGGGGGCTTCCCACAGTTGGAGGATTTATATATTGAATTAATTGAGGAGGTGGAGTGGGAGATCGAGGAGGGTGCCATGCCAGTTCTCAAAAATCTTACTATAAGGCGCGATTCACCGAGCCAAGTCATTCATGGGCTGGAGAACTTAACTGCTCTCCGCAATTTGACATGGGACGATCATTTCGAGAATGATCCATCCGATTAGGCACAAGAGATCCATGTTCCCTTCATTTTCATACAGGGTTATAAATTAAGGGGATCCAAGTTGGTCTGCGGTTTGCTTCTGTCCCTTCCTTTTTTCCTTCTATTTGCTTCTTTTTTTTTCTTGAAATGTTGGACTTGTGTTGACTCAGTTTAATTTCTGCGAGTTTTCTTGTACTTGTGTATTAATAAGTCTCATACCTGGAGATCGTTGGAGAATTAATGATGATTCGAATGATTTGTATTATTTTATTGTGTTGCAACTTATAGTTAGTTTGTGTCATACAAACTAGCCGACAAAATCAATTACTCCTAGTTGGTGGATATTTTGTTATTCGCAGGTCATTTTGTGAACTTCAGTGACTAATTAATCAGTGATCAAATTGAACCGATTGGTCGGCCTGAAAATAAAGAATCAACCAGTTTTGTTTAATTGAGCGACTGTATTTGTTTATTTAAAATCTTTCAGAACCTCTGATATTTCATGGCATCGGGCCGGTATGATCATGGGCCTTGTAGACTAAGGTCTGTCAGTTACCTTCCATGGCATGTCATTTACCTTCTTTGTGTATGTTAATTTAAGGGGTACGTAATCCAAAAATATATAATTACAAGAAATTATCAAGCTTTAAGCCTTTAATCCAAAACAAAATGGAGAATTTCTCTTGGTTTCTTCAACCGCATCGACTGAAACCCATGCCTTGAAGTTTGAACATGATCACGCTGCTTTGGCAAGAACCAGGAATTCAGACTGTTAGGCAATTGAAGTACATAACCACATTACATTCTGTACATTGTAGCAGCCCAGAACATCCATGTGCCCAAATAAATTCCCAGCTAGCTACCTATACAAACTAATTAACTCCGACAGATTTCAATTCCTATTTCCTAACTTATGTCGGACAATGTAAATTTATTTCCTATATTATGGATTTAGGAAATGGAACAGTTCATATACAAGAAAATATCCTATAGTACTTTTGCCTCAAGCTCTAACAGACAAGTGAAAGTTAACTACATCGCATTATAAAGTTTGAGAGAGAGAAAAGTTTTACCATGACCTGACAATCATGTTACATAATTTATCCGACTCATATGGTTGTTGAACCAATATGGTTTAGATAACTGGAGGGGTCAAACGAAATAATGCATCCAAATTACACAGGTTAGAAGTCACATCATGAAACCATACTTTCTATATAAAATAGAACCTTTCCTTGAGATATTTTTGTGAGGAAAAACCCTTAAATATTAGTCGGAGCACTAAAGTAAGATTTTGTTTTTCTTGTACTTCCCTTCTTGTTATCACTTCCTCATTGTTGTCTATTATCTTGTTTTTATGAGTAGAAAATGCCAGAGGGCGGTGGCAATCGTATCAAATCCAGCTTAGTTATTTTAAAGAAGAGTAATACCTAGCGTTCATAGAAAAATTGTCTATAACGTCTATAGAAAAATTGTCTATAGCGTCCATAAGTTACATTTCGAAATGTATCTGTTACATTTCGGGGTGTATCTGTTACGTTCCGTATACGTCTATGGATGTATAGATGGTTTTTCAATGGACGCAAGATGTTTCTCTTTTAAAGAACTCCACAAGTACCAATATATATAAAGCGGAGAATTTAACAAATTGCCCTTCTTTCAAAATTTGTTAAACAAATTACCTTTCTCTCAAAAAATTCAACAAAATACCCTTGTATTACCCTCCCTTCACCTCCATTCTCCTTCCCTTATATCAACTTTCTTTTATCTTCATTTAAAAATAGCAATATATATCTTTCTTTATTATTTTATTTTAATCTTTTCATTTAAATATTAAAGTTTTCATGATGTATGATATAAAATTTTCATTAAAATTCTGAATTTTGCGATCATCATTTTTAGCCAATATTCGGATAGATTTATTAAAAAAATAATAAATAAAATTCACTTCTTATTATAAAATTTTAATTTGCTACTAATAAAAATAATAATATTTATAATCTTGTAAATATAATGAATATAATATTTTAAAAAAGACTATCTTTTTTTTACAATATTAACAATAATATAAATCTTATATCCTTAGTCTCATTATCATTAATTAAATGAATTACGTTAAAAATATTTTTGTATGAAATATCGTTCTATATTTGAAGAAGAATATCTTGAGTTGTTAAGAATATAATGCCTATAATTTATATTATACAAAATTTTCTTATATAAAAATTTGAGAGTGTATATGAAAATAAATAAATTAATAAATATAATAAATAAATATATTTTTATTGACATTGTTGAGGGAAGATAAAAGAGATTAACATTTGTTAAGGGGAATGAGGGGAATGAAGGGTAATACAAGGGCATTTTATTGAATTTTTTGAGGGAAGGGCAATTTGTTTAACAAATTTTGAAAGGAGGGCAAATTGTTAAATTGCCCATATAAAGCACTACCTACTGTCCATAAATGTAACAAATAGACTGACAAATGGGATCCAATAAACTCTATTTGTAACCACTATACTCACAAAAAAGTGATCAATGGACATCCATGTGTGGATACTTAATGTTTCTCATATATATATATGGTGCGCGATTTTATCTCGGCATCTTCCCCTTCGTGTATTCGTCTGGCCATGCCCATGGATGTTGTGTATCAATTTAAAAATTGTTATCAGGGCTGATTTAAAAACTAACTCCCCGTTTGGTAGTGTAGTAATAGTGTAGTAAAGTGATTTAAGGTGCTTTAAGTCACCAAACGGAAGTGATTAAGGTGTAGCTAGTAAGTTAACGCAGCTATACAGGTGTAGTAAACTAAATCACCCTAGCCGTCTCTTTTCTCTTGAAACCCTAGCCGTCTTTGCTAGTAAATTCTCCGGTGGGGAGAGGCACACTGCCTCTCCCCCGCCATCCCTCTTTCGTTTACTTCTTCTTTGTTGATTACCTTCAAGTTTAGTTTGTCCGTTTCTTCGTCCGTCTTTTCGTCGCCCTTTTTGTTCTAATAAGGGTCTTTCGTTGTTTTTCATTTAAGAGGATTATATCATGAATCGCACGAGAATGAATTTTGCTCCCGCTTCAACAAACAAAAATAGTGCTTCAAGAAATGAAGATATGCGAAGTGTTTAACAAGTTTTTCAATCCTTACAAAGACGATGAATTCATCACAACCAAGACGGTAACTTCAAAAATGAATCGTGTGCTTCTTCAAAATTTGTCTCTTTATGTTAGTTTATCGGGACAAAATTATATTGTAGAAGGTTTTGGTTGATATTTTGTGTCTTTTGGATTTAGATTGAGAAAAAATTTATTTTATTTTCTCGTTGATGTAATCTTTTAAGTGAATGAAATTAGTTACCTACGGGCCTTGAATGTTAAAAAAAAAAAGTAAACTAAATCACTAACATTTCATATCTTTTACACATTCTACCCACATTACTTCATCTATTTACTTCGCTACCACCAAACACCACTGATTTAAGGTGATTTAGTGTTTTACTCCGCTTTAACTTACTACGCTTGCCAAACTTGGGGTAAAGTCATTAAGAAACCAAAATAAGTACACCATTGATTGCTTCATCTTAATTATCTATCTGTATTGTCGTTTTCCCAGAAATAATTAAGAACCGGTCCCGTGTTTGAGAAGGAATCTCAAATTTGATGGAGTACTTCTGAATTCAATTTGCATACTTCTCAACATCCCAATTTATGGTGCACCTAATTTTCAAATTTGAAGCTTATATTAACAGACTAGAACTTTAATTTGTCATTTAACTTTTTCAGTGTTCTCAGTCTGTGCGGCCATATTCAATCTGCCTGCTTGTAGTTTGGATTTGGGTTGTCAATAAAGACCCAAAATTGTTCAAAGATTAGTTTAACCAGTGCATGGCTGGATCTGCTCGGATTTGATCCAACGGCGCAAAACGAAAACTGTAGATTACTGTTCATTGTACAGTAGCATCTAGACATGGACGGACGAGATGGACAGTCAACTGATGACCAACGATGTAGATCTAAGGCGGGGAACTGTTGATCTTTTGATTTTCCCCTTATATATAGTCAACTGCGAGTAGAGATCACCTAACGCGCTGCTAAATCAGCAGTGACCGTATTTGGAAATAATTAGTATGATACTTAGATCCTATATAAACTTAAACTTTGTAACTTTGGTGTAATGAGCTATGTTTTAATTATGCTGTAAGGATTTGAACAGAGTATACAATATTGGTATGGTAATTTCTGAATTACGAACCTATAATATTTGAATTAAGAAGTCTTTGTACCCTGTTTTAATACAAGAATTTTCTTGCTTTTTGCATAAAAACCCTATAAAATCTGCAATTTTACGAAAACCTCTTCAAGGGATACTATCCCTTTCAACCAAAACTTTCTCAGACAGTTCATGTCAGACTGGCATCTAACCTTTGGCAGTGACGATTACAAGGAAGCTCTAACCGCAACAACCTCTCTTGGAGCTCCTGCAGTTGGCTTTGCTAAGCTCGAAGACGTGACTGCCAGAAACGAAGCTGTAAAAACAATCATAAAATAGAACAACCTCCTCATTCAACTTCTGGTCCAAACTAAACAAGATCTTGACGATTGTAAAACCACAATCAACAAGATTCAGTGAAAACTAGCAGCACAGAAAGAGCCGGAGCCCCAAATTACAGAAGCAATCTCAAACCTTGAGGCAAATTTGAGAAAATTGTCTCTGGGAGAGCCAGCCAAGCCAAAACCTCGTCCTAAAGGTCCAATTTACGTATTCAAGGATCCCCTCAAAATCCTTGCAGAAGAAAAGAAGAAGGGGTCAAAATGAGTTCAACTAGGACTCAAACTGTTGTTGAGCCCAGACCCTCAATCTCTAACCGTGAGGCTCAAAATGAAAGAACCCCCTCAGTCCAGGACCAGATACGTGGCTACAGACTGGGTCACAGACTCCGTCATCAAGCCCAAAGGATGTTGCCTAGGCGAAACAATGGCTTCAGACGAACTATGGAGTCAGAGATGGACCCTAATACTGAGCTGAGTTTATCAAATTTCAGACAGGCTCATAATGTTCCGGCTGAAGTTCTCTATCAAGTCGGATGGAATCAATCCCGAAACAGAGTTTACCAGCATAACTCTGATTAAAGAATTTTGGTGGTTGGTAGCCAGCAGCTAGAGCTACCATTCATCACAAATGAGTCGTATGAACGGCTCAGGTAATCTGGTTTCCAGCACCTACACATTGGCATGATTATGGTGAGGCTAAGCACGCTGCATAGGAGGAATGCAGGTGTGAATGCGTTGGTGGTATTCTGAGACACAAGGTGGTCTGATGATCGAACTATCATATCAACAATGGAGATTGATCTCACAGGAGGTGCCCAACTGGCATACACGGCACCTGATCTGATGATGAGTATCCATGATTTCTTTAATCATATACAACTGGTGGTGCAAACTCACGGATACGACAACTGGCAAGCTGGAGAAAGTAATCTGCTTATCTCCAGATCTCTGATTGGGAGACTGTCAAACGATAGTTTCACCAGATTCAACTACAACATACAAAATGTTGCTGATCACCTAGCAAGTCATGGTGTACAAGCAATACCTGAAAGGAACCGAAGTACTGCTGAATTGAGAGGAAGGCAGTGGACAATACGACCACCTGAAGTAGCACAAATCCAAAATCCACAAAGTGCCCACTTCCGAGCAAGAACAGATGGTTCAGTTCAAGTACAATTCTGAGATTATGCCCCAACCAAACTACAAACGGAGGCAAAGAAAGGTGCAGCCGGGGAAGATATCCTCAGTGATGAAGAAGAATTTGTAAATCTCCTGGAAGGAGAATTTACAGACGATGAGCCCGAAGATGACCCAGAGGATGATGATCAGGATGATTTCCTGGATGTTATCCAAACATTGGAGGCCCTACCTAGGGAAGTTATGTCCCAACCTGACTATTGCCCTGCATGGGATATGTCAGATGATGAAGATGAAAATGGATTCGTCAATCTATTTGCGGAAGTTGGTGGGAGTATACCCAATTCTTTCGCGTTCTCAGCAGAAATGGAGTACCCTAAATTGCAAAAGTTACTGGAGAAGGCAGAAGCTCAAAAGCAGATGCCAGTTGAAAAGGCTTACTCAACCGCTACAAGTGGGGTAACAGGCACAGGCATACCAAGGGAGCCGATCATGTCCCAAGCAAACTACCCACCTGGTCATTATGAGCGAGGAGAATCCTCAACTCGGCCTGAAGGTTTTACTGGGGGTGGCCGCTTCAAAGGTGGTTACAGAAAACAGCATAATGAGATGTATGATCTCCCCTCAGCAAAACAAAATGAAGGTGCGATATTGGTTTTACCAGAAGACATCTCACTTTACCCAGACGTCATATCCAGATGGGAGTCCATTACTCTGAATATTGTAAATGAAAGAGTCTGGAATGATAACAGATCAAAAGTCATGTTCATTGAAAACCTTTTGGGGGAAGTTGAGAAGATGTTGTTTATGCAATGGCGAGCAGCATACCCAGAGGATTATGAAGAGTTGGTAAACATAGCTGAAGATCCTCAGAATGTTACTTCTCAAGTCAGAAGGATGTTTCTATTTGAAGACCCTGCCCAGGGGTCAACAGAAGAGCAAAACAAGGCGATCAGATACTTGGAGCGTCTCACTTGCCCAGGCATGGGCAACATCATGCAGTACCTAAATGATTATTTGGTACTAGCAGCCTGATCTGGCAGAGCGTACATGGACCTGGACCTCAACAACAAACTATTCATGAAGATGCCAAACCCAATTGGCAATATCTTAATGGAGGCCTTTAACAAGAAGTACCCAGGCCAGCATGAAGGAGGTGTAATAGGTCTTGTACCAAGGATGTACTTCTGTCAGAAGTACCTGCAAGAAATGTGCCAACAAGCAGCCCTGCAACGGAGTTTGAAAGACCTATCTTTTTGCTCCAAGATATCCATACCAGGGTATTACAGCAAAAACCCCGCAAAGAAGTATGGGCTTCGCAAATCTAAAACCTACAAGGGCAAACCACATGATTCTCACGTCCGTGTATTCAAAAGAAAGCATGCAGACAAAGTGAGAAAGTACAAGTGTTTTATTTGTAGAGAAGAAGGGCATTTTGCCAAAAAATACAAGAAAAACTGCGGTAACATCACTAGAGCCGCAGTTTTGGAGAACCTTGACATCCCGGAGGATTGGGATGTTGTCTCAGTAGATCAAGATGAGCCCGATTCATACGCAATCTGCATCATGTTTGAAGGCGAAACTGGTGTATCTTCATTAAAGGCACAAACAATCATTGACTCATACCCATATGAGGATGCGTTCATGCTAACAGTCAGTAGTTGGAGGCCACATGTGGAGCTGACTGATACCCAGAAAAATTGCCGTCATCTATGGCAACACAATGATGAAGTTCCAAAGGGCAAGGAACGTTGTACTTTTTGCAAATTCCTCACAGCAAGAAACATGAGAATTTTTTGTGGGAATTGTGAAATTACAGCATGTCCTATGTGTGCAAGGCACTATGTCAAGGAGAAGATCAAACCAGTACAAAGTAGTCCTAAGGTGTTCTCAGGGAAGGATTCCCTAATCAAAGAGCTGCTACAATACATCGACTATTTGCAGGCAGAAAACGAACGACTGCAAAAGCAGTTGGATGAGCTGCTCGTGGAAAATCTGGAGGAAGATTTCAAAAGCCTGCTCATTCACGACAAGCTAAAAGAAAAATCCAAAGTTGATGAAGAATTTGCCAATGTGGTATTTGAAGAAATTGAAATTAATACCACGACCACAACCAATGTTCCAAAATACAAGGAATCAAGGCGAGTAGTCAACAGGCTGTATAATTTCATTGCAGTCATGGAGATTCCTGGCGTGAAGAGTTTTGAATTACGAGCCATCCTTGACACAGGCTCCTCAACTTGCTGTGTCAATCAACGAGCTGTACCTCTGGAAGCCTTAAAGCTCAGTGCATATCCAGTCATTATAAATGGAGTCAACTCAAGGCAAGAGGCAAAACTCAGGCTAAGGAATGGTCTCATGAGAATAAGGGAAAACAGTTTCAGAATCCCCTTCACATTCAGCTTTGATATGGGTACTGGAGATGGTATCCAAATGCTGATTGGTTGCAACTTCATCAGAGTTGTTCAGGGAGGCCTACGCATAGAAGGCAATACAATCACATTCTACAAAGGAGTAACCTCAATTGAGACACAAGCCGACATTGAGGTTGTCAGCAAAACCTCAATTCCCGAACTAGAGTTCGATGAACAGGAGTATATAGAAATTCAAGAGGCGGTATTCTATAATTTTGGTGAAGAAAACAAGTTTTTCAAAAGCCGCTTTGATCAACTCCTGAAGCGATTGGAAGAACAAGGATTTATCGGGAATGACCCGGTAAAACACTGGTCCAAAAACCAAGTGACGTGCAAACTGGAGATCATCAACCCAGACCTAACCATTCAAGACAAACCTCTGAAGCATGTTACTCCTCCTCAGAAGGAACAATTCGAAAGGCACACCAAAGCTTTGCTGGAGATAGGTGTGATCAGGCCCAGTAAGAGCAGACACAGGACCATGGTAATAATGGTAAATTCCGGTACCTCTATTGACCCTATTACTGGAAAAGAGGTGAAAGAAAAAGAGAGAATGGTCTTTAATTATCGTACCCTAAATGACAACACTCACAAAGACTAATATTCTTTACCCAGCATCAATACCATACTTATGAAGGTGGGCAACTAAAAAATCTACTCAAAATTCGACTTGAAGAGTGGATTCCACCAGGTGGCTATGGACCCACAGTCCATAGAGTGGACAACTTTTGTTGTCCCAAACGGGTTGTATGAATGGCTGGTGATGCCGTTCGGATTGAAGAATGCTCCAGCAGTATTCCAAAGAAAAATGGATAAACTGCTTTGCTGGTACCAGTGATTTCATTGCTGTTTACATTGATGATATCCTGGTATTCTCTGAAACTGAAGAGCAACATGCCAGGCACTTGGAGGTGATGCTTCAAATCTGTGAGGCCAATGGACTAGTCCTCAGTTCGTCCAAAATGAAAATTGCGGTTAGAGAGATTGAATTTCTTGGTGCAATTATTGGCAACCGCAAGATCAAACTTCAACCTCACATAATCAAAAAGATCATCTCATTCAGTGAGGAGAAATTGAAGGAAAAATCAGGGCTTCACTCCTGGTTAGGAATACTCAATTATGCGCGATCTTACATTCCTAATTTGGGCACACTACTAGGCCCTCTCTATTCGAAAACCAGCCCGCATGGAGACAAGAGACTCAAACCCTCTGATTATGAATTAATCAGAAAAATCAAAGAAAAGGTACAGAATTTGCCAAATTTGGAAATTGCACCTCAGGGATCATACATCATCTTGGAGACAGATGGATGTATGGAGGGATGGGGGGGTATATGCAAGTGGAAACCCTTCAAAAATGATCCCAGAAGTTCTGAAAAGATCTATGCCTATGCAAGTGGGAAATTCCCAGTCATCAAATCAACCATTGATGCAGAAATTTTTGCATGCATGGAAACTCTCAAGGCACTAAAGATCTATTACTTTGATAGAGAGGAAATTACGCTAAGGACTGATTGTCAAGCAATCATAAGTTTCTATAACAAATCAGCTCAAAACAAACCATCAAGAGTTAGATGGATAAACTTTTGTGATTTTATCACGGGGACAGGGGTCCAAATTAATTTTGAGCATATAGAGGGGAAACTTAATGTCCTAGCAGATTCTCTTTCACGACTAACTAATTTGTGCATTTCAGGATGTCTGACGCAAGAGCAACAGGAGAATCTAGTGTTATGGGAGGAAGCACTGCAGGAACAATTGCAGAACAACAATCCACAGATCCAGCATCTGAATCAAGTGATGATGACTATGTTCTCCGTGGAAGCACATTCCTGGAATGGGAACGAGTGCTCTATGAACTTGAAAAACCGCAGAGCTGGGACAACTACCAGTGGAATGCAGGAGAAATGGAGCGGCTCAAGAAAAAGCAGCTCATGCGAGCCTTCAAAGAAATCAGTAATTTTTAAGGATGATGCTGAAGGCGGAGTATAAGTTGGCTTTCCCTTACAGAGGCCATGACTCAATGGTTGGTGATAAGGAACCAATTTTACGTAATCAATTGGAAAAGGTAATGCAGGCAATAATAGAGCCAATTACGAAAGCAGATCGCATTTGGATTATCTAGAGGGCTTTGGAAAGTGGTGGACCCATAAATCCAAATTATTAGAGACAGATGATAGTGGAATATCAGCTGTCCCACTAAATAATTCAGCCAGAGAGGATGGATAACCGCTGGCTTTGTTTGTTTTTGTTTCTTTGTGTGAGTCATCCTCCATTATTGAGAGGAATATGTTGAGTGGAGCACTTCCAACGGTTGGTAGTGTAACACGAGGAATATTTTTACTTTTTCTTTTTATAGTGGACATATTGAGATGCCCACTAGTGTGCATTATTGTACTTTTGAAAGTGGAGTTTGTGGTAATCCATTAATTCTGAGTGACGATGGGGCCCATAAGCGCACCCGGCTCAAATTATTGAGATACCTTCTCCCCCTTATAAATAGGTGTGATTTAGAAGTAGCAAGACACGCAGAAATCATCTGAAGTCTTACTCTTCTCTCTTGTAATATATCTCTGAGTGAAATAAAATTTCCGCTTTCCACTTCTAAAAACTCGTGTTCTTAGTAACCAAAGTTTTGAAGTTTGGAGTGATCGTCTTTCCCTACCTAGTATCAGAGCAAGGTATTAATGGCTTTCTAAATTTCTATATATTCTAGGCAGTAAGGATGGAAATATTATACTAAGGTTGTTATTATGTTCATTTGCTTACCCAAAATTAGGATGTTGTACACCAAAATACTAAGCTATATTAAAATCCTGCAGTTCTATGTACAATTGCTGAATAATATTTATAAAGGTCTAAGAAATGTTTGTGTACAAGTAAAAGGTGTTTATATAGCTTTAAAAAGTATTTATAAAAATCTAAGAAGAGTTTATGTACAATTTAAAACCATAATATACCATATTAATAGGTGTAAGCCAAGAACTTAAAGTACAAGTGGTAATAACTGTGAAAAGATTAAGACAAAAGTATCAGGCTAGGCCATAGATAGACGTAGAGGCAGAATGCCGTTAGTCTTGTTGGAACTCGTCTGGTTGAGTTAAAATCTGACACACGAAAAACCACACAATATGAAATGGAAAAACTTTCCATATTTAGTGGCTGCAAAAACAGCAGCCACACTCGTAAACTGCCAACTGTTAATTACCCTATCACTATCTCTTCTTTTAAAGAAAAGCAGAAGAAATTCCTGCTTCAATAGACCGCCACGTCAGCTCTAGATACAGCCATCTCATTTCTCGACTGCATGCGTCACTTCGCCATATTCTGAATTGCGTTGTTTGGAAAAAAAACGAAAAAAAAAAATTTTCATTAATAGTCATCGCTCTGTCAATCGGCGCTTTCTCCATCATTAGGCGTCCTTCTTTCTGACTCTTCTGTCGTAGTGCCAACTGCCAACACAAAGGTTTGTGGATTCCAATTTTTTTAATTTCATTCATTATTTCTCTCTTTCCATCTTTCTATGACTCTCTCTCTCTCTCACAGTCAAGTAGTCTTTCTACTGGCATTTCCTGCTTTCACAGTTCTTCCAACACACACAGTTTTGGCTTTCCAACATCCATTTACGACACTTAATCCTACTAATTGCACTACATACTTTCTGTTATTGCCTCTTTTAATTTGAGTGCACTACATACAAGAGGCTTTCCAAACCAATTTCAAACTCAATTAATTACAATTTGATTTCTTTCTTTAAAAATGAGTTGTTGATCATTTTGTTGCTCGCATAAAATTAGTATTCCGAATGATTAAATTATTAGAAGTGATAAATAAACCTGAAAAATCCCAATTTGTTATTAGAATGTTCTTTTTGTTCAATTTGCAGTATTCCGAATGATTTATTTGTTATTTAATATCTTTTTCCTAATAGTTCTATAGGGTTCTGCTGATAATGCAAGAAAACAAACTGGATCCCCTCATTGATATTTTAAAAGAAGTTGAAGTTAATTAATGTCATGGAAGGATATGTCTATTCTACCTGTTGTGAGTGCTTTATGTTCATTATCATTTTATTTTGTTTATGTATCCACCATTTCAGTCTATTCCAATATGATAGAGCTAAAGAAAATACAATCCATATGGGATCTTACTAAATTTGTGTTTAATTTTTCTGAAGCGAAGCTGTTCGGCATCTCAGTCTCAGCATGTGATGAACTTGGCAGTATATCTCAAACCGGTACCTTTTCAACCCTAGGCTACCGTCAAAAGAAATGTTTTGGTATCAAATTTTATCCCTTATTATCCTAACAGTGAAGTGCACCATATATATACTTGATGAAAAAAAAAAACCTTAAAAATTATTATTTTTTCTTAAATCGTAAAAACATTTAACCTAATTAAAATGCAGTAATGATATTAATATTAATTATCGAAACTCCAATTATTGAATATAAATGTAATAAAAAAATAGTATTGCTATATCCAGATATTCATTCAAACATTAAAGAGTGAGGTTACGGTACTATTGATAGTACAAAATGGTACATACTATGGGTCCATATTATGATTTTGAAAGTTCAATTGATCGATCAAAACCGCTTAATGTGATATTTATATGTTAATGTAGTTGTAGACCAAATTTTATATTTTTCAAAATTTTTGAACTACATGTTATGATATATAGAAAAACAATAATTTTGAATAGTCTATAATGTTTACACTAAATCATTTTCTAATTATCTAAAAAATTGGTAAAAAAGCACTAAAAATTATATAATTTGGTCTACAATAACAAATATATGTAAATCAAATTGAGCGGTTTCGATCGATCAATCAAACTTTAACAATGAAAATATGGAGTCATAGTACGGACCGCTTTGTATTATTAATAATATCGTAGTATCACTCAACATTAAAATATATATCATAAAACCAAGTTGTATTCTTCTATCTTTATTTGACAAGTTTTTATTATCAATATCAAATCACAACCTTTTCAATTTTTTATTGAAGAACTTATATGCATTTATATATAATACTTGATTAAATTTTAATCCCGGGCATTGCACGGGTCAAATGCTAGTTACTATATAATTTTAGAAGAAAAAAAACGTCTTCTCATGAGGCTACGTCACCCCTTTATAAACCGTCGGATGTATTAATTGAACTGTCTTGGCTTGGTTGATACGATCTACAGTGCAATAAAAGGTCCAACCCAAAAGGCATCAAAATGAAGAGACGCCTCCCATAGGCCATATGGCCCATGAGTCTGTATCGGCTACGATCCAAATTTGGATTGGACGACTCTCCAATTCTTGATCCGATGGCGGTGGATTTTAGGGAGGTTTTTATGAAATAATCTCAACCATCTATTTGGGATTGGATGGTCCTCAGAATCGATTTGGATCGTAGCTGATTTCAGCGCTATGGCCCATATCTATCTCCTCTCCACTGGCGACTGCAGATTCCAAATCCAAGAACAACAGTATTTCTACTTGAATGGAGCAGATGAAGCCTAATGCTTTTCCTACTATTTAATCGTTTTTTGGAAGTTAATCTTAGTTTTATTAGAGGTACTTTCCTCAACAATTTCGATTTCTTTTTTTCTCGGATTTTAATATTTTTTTGCAAAACTTAAAACTAAAGTAGGACAAGTAAATGCAGCCGATTGGTTATGATCGTCCTTATTTTATTATTATTTTTTTTTGAAGAAAGTGGAATACTCTACCAGTTTTATTGAAACTTTTTTATTCGTGCCCATGAAGGATTGAACCCATGACCTCTTGGAAGTCATCCTAGTTAGCTACCACATGATCGTCCTTATTAAGTTGAAAGGAAAGTGGAGATATGCCTCCAGGCTTCTTCGACATGCATTGAACAAAGGGTAAATTTTCTAGTAGGTCACTCAAGTTTATCTCAAATCCATAATTGGTCACTGAACTTTTATTTATTCATTTTTTGTCACTGAACTTTAATGTTTATCCAAATTTGGTCACTCGGTTAGTTTTTTCATCCAACTTAACATAATATATAATATGACATCGATTTATGGTTTAGACATATATATTTTTTTTCATGTAAAGCTAAAAAAATAAGAATAAAAAAATAACATATTATTTTTTTATTTTTCTTCTATGACAATAAAATACTTTCTTAGACATGTTAAAAAAATTATACTTTATATGAAAACAAAATTAATAATAATAATTGTAGAAAAAAATTATAAATAAAAATAAATGAAAAGTTTTAAATTTGTCTTACATTCTCACATATTGTATATTTTATATGAAAAATAAATAATTTTCAAAGTTTAAAATTCATACCATGTTAATTATTCCGTTAAGTTGGATGGAAAAAACTGACGGAGTGACCAAATTTGGATAAACATCAAAGTTCAGTAACCAAAAATGGATAAATAGAAGTTCAGTAACCAAATATGGATTTAAGGTGAACTTCAGTGACCTATCAGAAAATTTACCCTTGAACAAAACAAAAGTGATAACATTTGATCTCTCTTCTGGTTTCTAGATTCTTTCTCCTTTTGTTATTTAGAAGTAAAATGCAAAAATCTATCTCTTCCGTTTTCAATACACTCAATTTAAATTTGGCTATCTAATTTCTCCTATTTTCTATGTTGTGCAACAATAATGGGCAAGAGTCAGTGGCTGCCGCCATTTTAATTTTTCTGACTAGAATTTCATTGAACAATTTACAGGCATACTTATTCACTTCACTCCTTCAGAGCACCACAGAACAGATATCAACATTCCATCTCAAATTCAAGTAAGAACATAGTTGATCTTTTATCTGTTTTTACTTTTCAGATTTTTAACGGGTTTAATTGAGCAACATAGATAGAAATTTATAGTTTAATTGAAATTTATAGTTCATTTACAATTAAGAGGACTTTAACGTCATAGTTATTTATTCCTTAATGATTATATAATAAGGGACATTTAAGGGGACCAAAGAAGGTTATGAGAACTAGTAAAGAACCCACACATTGTTTTGAACTGAAATTGTTATTTATTCTATAATAAATTTTTAAGACTATATATAATAGGCATTAAATTGAGTTAATTTATATGGGCCTTAAGTTTTAAATGGCTGAGATAATAAAGTACGTTAACAGTGGTGATCAATCTAAATAAACAATCAATGGCTGAGATTTATTCTTTGGGGAAGATGAAACTTTCCAAAAAATCTAATATGTTTTTATTAGGAGTAAGGAGTTGGTAATGTACTGGTTACGAAAGGCATGTTGAGAATAATCTTGTCATGTGAAACACATAATTACAGACAGTTTACGGCCCAATCATAAATAGGCTCTCAAAACTCAAAACAAAGCCCATTAAAAGTACAACAAAATGGAGTCCAAAACTCATAGTCCTGCTTCATTTTCCTCTTTCGTTTTTCGTTTTTTCTTTTTGGTTTTTTTGGTAATCAAGTACGTACCACTTAGTATTATGCCTTCGGTATACCAGCGTATTTCACAACAAAAATTTTAACTAATTATAAGGAAAAAAAGGAAAGAAAACTCAATTGAGGTCTTTAAATGGAGCTGTGGTAACAAAATTCGTTTGGAAGAAGCACAGAGCTCTGACATGCTCTCCAACTTTGAGACTTTAAAGGAAGGCATTACTGAAAGATGATGGATCAAATAATCATATTTTTTTTATAATCCATCAGCCACTATAAAATTAAATCTCCAATAGCTACATTATATTTTAAACTCTTATAAATAAAAAAAAATAATTAATGGAATATGTTATATATATCAGTGTAAACAAAAACCTAGATAACATCACAAGATATTTCCACTAGACAGTAATTTAGTGATCAAGCAATTGAAACTCTTGCTCAATACTAAAAGTAAAATTATTGTTTTACTTAACGGGTTTAATTGAGCAACATAGATAGAAATTTATAGTTTAAATTTAACCTGTGGCATGCACGGGAATGCAACATAAATTCATGTGCATAAATTTTGTAAAATTATGTGGTTATAATATTTTAAATGAAATCGGAATTATTTAATATGTATAAATTAAATGTTTATAATAATTTGTGTTTACAAAACCGTTTGACCATAGTTTATTAAGCGTAAATTTAGAAGTTATGCAATTGGTGAATAATTATGATTTGTTTTATTGTACGTTGATATGCAATGTATTAGTTTAATTGAAATTATGATTTTTTTTTTAAATAAAATTTCGAAAGGATTGAAGTAAAAATATTTTAACTTGATTCGGGTCTTGTTAGTCTAACGGGCTTGAATTATTTTGTTGTAATGGTATGCGGCCCAATATTGAACAAATATTATTAAATAAGAACTTCTGAGTTTAGTGTTTGGAATACCATTATTTGAATGTACATTTATGCAGCAGGTCACGTGACTTTTGACAAAGCCTTTTTTTTTTAATTTATATTTGGAGTTCTGTAATTTTGATTATGTGACTCTGGTGGTAATATAATTTGCGTAACAGTGGATTAATAGTGTTTTGTCATCGAGTTGATAAATGGCCTCTAAAATAATTTCTGATTCAGTGGATTAATTCCTATTTTATTATTGAGTATTACTATCTTTTGGATTATATTAGGTTTGATTTAGCTTTGACTATTGGTTTAGTTGGATGGTTATGAATGTTGGTAGTTTAATTAGTTTTTTGATGTTTGATTCTAAATCTGCAATGTAGGATTGTAATAGACTTGGTTGTTTGTTTTTTTTTTTTAAATGAAATGGGAAACGGTGGGCAAATTTGTCCACTTTATTAAAAAAAAATAGTGTCTTGTGATTTATTATTAAGAACTGTAGTTTTGTAATTTTAACTTTATGACACTTGTGGAAGTATAATTTCTGATCAGTGGTTGTATATGTCAATAAGAAAATGCATATTACGTTAAAACGGCAATTTAATTCAATAAAGAAGGATTACCACATAATTGATCAGACATAATTAAAATAGTAGTTTAACAAATATAGATTTATGAAGCAGATTTGATCATAGATTTATACATACATATTTGAAAGTAAAAAATAATTATACATAATGTTGAAACTGAAGCATTACAGTTTGAAGGCACAATTTAAACACAGCTATTGGCACAACAATTCTTTCCTTTATTTTCAGAAATGATTCCTTTAGAATAATAATAGGCATTAATGGTTTGTCAGAAAAGTGTAATAAATATTTTTTTTTATATTTATTGATGCATTACCTCTAATTTATTTCGTTGAAACATTCATAGTAGACTATATTTCTTGTCAGACCTTCTCTTTCTTTGTCACTGGCTGTTGTTAGTATTTTAATTCCTTTTCTGTTTGTGACCCTTGAGATTACAACATATAGCTGTCCATGTGTGAAGACAGGTTGGTCTAGGTAGAGCCCAACATTCTGTAGTGTCTGACCTTGGCTCTAGTTTATTGTCATTGCAAAATAAAGTTTTATTGGAAATTGTCTCCTGCGAAGTTGAAATGGAAGTTTGATATCTGTAGGTGACATTATGATTCTAGGTATCAATACCTTTTCACCGCTATGTCTTCCTGTTATTATCTTGGCCTCCACTACCCATCTTGCAAGTTGAGTAATGATCAGTCTTGTTCCGTTGCAAAGGCCCATGCTTTGATTGATATTACGCAGCAGCATTACCGGGGCACCCACTTTAAGGTGCAATTGATGATTTGCCAAGTTGGGAAACTTAAGTGAATTAAGGTACTCAAGTGGGTACAATTCATCATGATCTGTAGAACATCCTGTTCCTTTGCATATGGAGTCTGAACTAAAGAATGTTTTCTTTTCTCCAGGCAATAAATGTTCTAGCATGTAGTCATTGATTTCATCAGCTGTGTCATTAAGTGCACATAGGATTGCTCTTTCTTGTAAATACTTTTCATCAAAGCATCTTTCTCTAAAATTTGGGTACGTGCTTTCTGAAATCGTCTGTATGGCCGATGCTTGTTTATTAAGCAGCATGTCATTTGGAATTGTCACCCATGTTGGTTCATCCTCGCCTTCTAGAGAGATAGCAGGAGCTGTTCCGTCGCCAATTTGTAGTATCCACTTGCTGAAATTTGTTATGGCTTGCTTTTCTTGTGACCTGACGGAGTCATCTCTTAGTCTCATGTTATCCTCCAATTTTCATATTTGGCAAAATTTCCATATAGTTGATCTTTTAATTGATGCACCAACAATGTCAGCCCTACTTCCCTTTGTTACAACTGGTAGTATTTGTCAGAAATCTCCACCTAATTTATGATAAGAATGGGTTAAATGTTATTTTTTATATAATTTTTTAATAGGATTATTTATGTTAATTTAATTGTTAATATTAGTATTATTTATTAGTAAACAAAATAAAAAAATAATTTAGTAGATCGTACCTAGTGCAACTGTGATTCCTCCAAATGGTTTATTAGTTTCAGTACCCATTGTGGACATCCTTATGTCATTGAGTGTTCGATCAACTGCCTCAAATGCAAATCTGTGTGTCATTGGTGCTTCATCCCATATAATTAGGGATGTCCTTTTTATCAATTCAGCAAGCTGTGAGCCTTGTTTGATGTCACATACTGAATTCTCATTCAGCGATAGTGGTATTTTGAATTTTGAATGTGCAGTGACTCCTCCCGGCAATAGTAGTGATGCAATCCCTGATGATCCCACAGCCAGTACAATTTTGCCTTGTGATCTTATTTTTGCACAAATTGTTCTCCAAAGAAAAGTTTTACCAGTCCCACCATGTCCTTGAACAAAGAACAACTTGCCATATCCATGATTTACCGATTCAAGGATTTCATTGTATGCATGGAGCTGGTCTTTGTTCAATTTGTTAAAGAGGGGTTCTCGTTTTTCTCTGGTTGTGACAATGATTTATTGATACTGATTTGATACTTTGAGTTATTAATTTCAATCATAATATATATTCTAGAGTATAGAAAATTGAATGAAAGTAATAAAAAAAAAATAATTCTATGAACGCCTTTATTCTATGAAATTATTTATAGTTTATATGCAAAATTGTTGTTAAGATTATCGAGTAAATAAATGAATCTTCTCAGGAAAAAAAAAAAAAAAGCATGCTCAAAAGATGGTAGATCTGTGGGTGAAAACTGAAAACACTATTATTCTTTGTTTTTTTTTTTTCTGACTTCTAGCTTAACCAATAGGATATTGTGATATTAGTTTGAAGAGGCCGGGAGAGGCATTGCCAGCCACAAACAACCAGAAAGAAATATGGCCCCTATAAAATCATTGTAAGGCGACGTGGATAGTATAAAAATCATAAAGTTTGTATCTTTCTGATGAACTGATGATAGGTGCACCCTCTCAAAATATACTGACACCGACTGCAGAAAATTAAAATTTGTGAATTTTCAAATTGAAAAGAGATCCTAAACTTGTGATGATAAACTAATTTTAAGGTAGAAATTCACAGTTAACTCTTGAGTCACTACAAGAAAAAGGCCATTTAACAACGCCTTGTTACAGTGGTCTTTCGGACCATCCACTAAAAGACCGCAGCTAAACAGTTCTACAGCGGTCATTTATTGGAAACCGCTGTAGAAGTTAACATATTAACAACGGTCTTTTATTGAAGACCGCAGTAACATTCTATCAACAACGGTCCTTAATAGAGACCGCTGTTAAAATGAAACTTAACTGCAGTCCTTTATAAAGACCGTTGTTAAAATATTACCTTCTACAGCTATTTTTAACATGGGACCGCTGTTATGTTAAATTTTACAGCAGTTGTTGACTAATGACCGTTGTTAAACATTCTATATAGTTTTTTCCTTTTTTTTTTCCTCTCCTTGCAGATTCCCATTGATTGAAATCCGAAACTCAGCAAACATTTTCGAATTTTCACTACTTTCTCATCTCCTCCTCTCGACAAACCCTAACCTCCTCCCCACAGCCGCCACTCCCTCCCATGCCACTCCCTTCCACGCTGCTACTCCCTCCGCGTCGTTGCTCCCTCTGCTGGTCCTCTCCTCCCGCGCAGCCCCTCCGTCCGCCTAGCCGCTGCCTCCACGCCGCCACTTCATCCGCTGGCCCTCACCTCTCGCACCAGCCGACGGTCCTCTCCTCTCGACCTCTTCTTCCTCCACGCCTCCTCTTCCCCCACTGGTCCTCTTCTCTCAGCCTTCTCTCCCACACTCACAAACACAACCAAGTGAAATAAGCAACCAAGGAAGAAAGGAATGGCGAGTGGAGGTGGAGGAGCTACACCCAAGCAGGATGAGGTGCAGCCGCACCCAGTCAAAGAGCAGTTGCCTTGGGTCTCTTACTGCATCACCAGTACGCCCCCCCCCCCCAACCCCCTCCACCAAAATGGTGTCTGCTCCCTTTCCCTTCCCTTCCCTTTCCCCCCTTTTCTTTCAAATTCTTTGTTTATTGTGTTCTCTGAGCTTTTGTCAGAAATTTTATACATGTTATCCACTGCATTTGATTAATTATTAAATGATTTCTTTCTACAGCGGAGGCGATTCTGTTGGGATTCCAGCACTTTCTGGTAATGCAGAAAGTTTGAAAAGGTTAACATCTCTCATTAACTTTGTGAAATTATAAACATTTAATTCCAGCAAAGGTTGAGTTGTAAACATTGAATCAGTTCTCTGAGTCACACAAACTAATAGTGTATGGTGGGTGTTGTGATTTATAAAACTTGGAATTGGAATATTTTTCCTTAATTTATGCCTTCTGATAGCATTATATGGCTTGCAACTTTGCAAGTAGCAAGCAGGAAACATGAATCATCATCAACTGCTCAAGTTTTAATGTATATACTTGTACTACTTGCAAGGAGGTTTCATCACTTGTGTACAAACAGTTGTTCTGAGACCAGCTGAGTTAAGATGTCTCACCTGACAATTTACCATAATATTTATTCCATTTAATTACACAATTAATGTAGACTTAATTATTACCTCTTTATGTTGATTTATCATGTACTTGCATGTATGCTTCTTAAATTGATAGGCAAGAGCCATCATGCAGCCAGCAAAGATCTCAGCAGATGATGTGTTAATTTGATAGGTAAGGATTGGTTAAATAAATTGAATCAATCTTTATAATCAAGTTTTTCTGCCTTCATGCCTTGATTAATTAGGTTTAAGAAAACTTTTTTTATTTCTAAAATCACTAGATGATGTGTTAATTTGAGCAATGCAACTTATTTTATTTTAATAGATGTCTATAAAACGTGATTAATGGGATTTTGGGAAAAAAGATATGCCAAAATTTGCATCTAATGTTCTAGTTGAGAATATGTAAAGAGGAGGGATCCATTGGCAATAGTTATTTTGACAATATTGACAAATCTATCATTTAAAAATTTATAAAAATTCATAAAAAAATCTTAAAAATAGAGAAAATAACCATTGTCAAGATTGTCAATATAAGCATTGTCAATGGATCCCTCATATGTAAAATATCTGATTGTAGTCGGAGATACTTGTTCTTCTTGTTATTTGATTTTAATTAGTGGGTTGTAGGCGAGAATTTGAGGTGCATAAGTAGTATATCTTACTTGCCGATGGCTTCAACATATAGTTCTCTGGTTTTATTTTATAATAATTGTTTTGGGAAGTTGCTGAGGTGTTGCAGATATACAAGTAAAAATGTTAAACTTGTAGCTTTGACTAAATCGTCACATAGCTTCTGCGATTAAAGGAAAAGATAATGAAATGGAATACATGATATATTTGCAAAGATTTCAAGCTAAGTCAATATCACGTATCCATTTAGATTCTCCTATTTTAATCAAGGCAAGTCAATATTTCTATTATTTCCATATTCAGGGTGTGGTGTTGGTTAATATGGAAATAAACCAATAATTAAACTATCCAAATTAAAGAAGAAAGGGATGCATTGTCAAGACTCAAGACCGTAGCACAAATTTGTACAAGTATTGGTAGAGTACACCACTACACTGCTACTAATAGCTTACATAAGGGAGTATAAGCTTGACATGAAGTTCATTAAAATTTGCAGCTTTGACTTATAGAATCACTGCATAAGTGCATATCTAAACAAAACATCATTCATCTGTGAGTGACTATATTCAAAGGTAACATTAGTTGTTTCAGTATTTCAAAATTTTCTACATAATTTGAATAACCTTTGCATACTAATTACTTTGTTTAATTTGAATGCAGAGCAACACGACATTACTGACAGCTTAAGGGCAAATAGCAAGTTTGCGAGGTAATTCAGAATATTTGACTTTTCCACATATCACAGTACTATAATCAAATTTCTCTAAGAGCTTGCTTTGCTTTATTATTTACTTCCTTAATTTTAGGGTAATTATTTGAAATAATTGTTCCTTGTACCAGAGTACTGACTAAAGGCACTGGTGAATGCAGATATTATGTCATGTGGAGCATTATTGATTAACATAATCCTGCACTATTTTGACCCAACAAATTGAACTTCTAAAGGTATAATTTTCTATGTAATTGCTCAAGTAGTATGTTAATTTACTTAGGATTTCAAAAGTACTAATTATTAATTCGTTTTTAATTGTACTCTCAGATCATGGGCTGTCTTGCCGGCTGATACAATACTTAATTAGGGAGTTTTTTTGAGATTGTACGGTACATTATTTTTGGATATTCACATATATGTATATACACATGTGTGTACTTTTTTGTGATGTGGTACAATAGTTGGTTTGTGGATTATTTATGTTATGTTTTCTCTACATTTGTGTTTGATATGTGTGAATTGAATGAAATGAAATTGATTGTAAATGTGTTTGCTGTATTGAAAATTTGTGTATGGCCGGCACGTGGGCCTGTAACAGAAAGCAAAATGGAACCACTAAAATGAACATCAAATTTAGCAGCGGTTATTAATATAGAACTGCTGTAGAGGGTTCAAACTTAGCAGTGGTTATTTACTAAAAAGCGTTGTAGAGTTCAAACTTAACAGCGGTTATTTACTAAAAAGCATTGTAGAGTTCAAACTTAACAGCGGTTATTTCTTAAAAACCGCTGTTGAGTTACAAAGCAACAGCGGTACAAATAACCGCTGTTGAGTTTGTAACTCTACAACGGTTTTTAGTAAAACTTAGCAGCTCCGACGATTACAGCGGTCGCATAACCGCTGCTAAACCTCAAAAAAGACCGCTACTAAAGGGCTTTTTTCTTGTAGTGAGTTCAGCTGTTTTATAATTTTATTGAAATGATTCTGTGCTTATAAAATGTTAATTAAAATGAGAATGAGGATAAATAACTTGAAGACGATATTTTCTTTTATTTTGAGGACCAAATTTTTGTCAGTTTCTAATCTAAGTTGGGTCCTTTTCTCCAGTTGAAATTGTCAAAGTACTTGTTAATGTATATTGTGATATTATTCTGATATATAGATGTCTTTATCCTGTTATAACATTATCAACTTTTTTTTTTTTTTGAGATAAAGATGAGCGTCAGTCAAACCACTCAAATTTAAATATCTATAAAAAATCCCCCATCTAAGCTTCGAACCCGCGACCTCTCACACAGTGAGCATAACATTATCACCTTTTTAGCTAGCCATCAAACCTGGTAATTTTTGTAAGGTCAAATTTTTTGGAAAAGAATGCATGTCAATTGTCAAGTGTCAGCATGTGCATTTCCCTATCAAAAGGAAAAGGTCGAAAGCAACAGAGAGTACCTTTTTGCATCCGACCAAAAAATCGACCAAATATTTTGAGGTTTACAAAAGATCATATCCCACAACACTTGACATGACATTGCTCAATAACCACCCATTAAATTAAATTTAGAGCACAAATTCATGAAATCTCAGGGGAGGTGAAACATCAACATCATCACATTGTACATACATTATACATAACAATGATAGCAGTTCATATTAATTTTCCTAAACCTTGGAATCCAACGAATGAATGGTTACAGCAAAAAATACAACAAGACATTAACACAACAACAGTGTTTTCTTTTCTATCAATAATTATGTGAAGGTTTCACCAAGTAAAGTTCTTAGAGGCAGGAAACTAACTTGTCTTCCTTTCCTCATAATAGATGATTCAGTTTTCGGAACGTTTCAAGCCGCAGAAGAAAAATCGGGCTTCAAGAAATATCACTTCTGAATTGAATTTGAATCACTAATCAGGATAGTTTATGAACTTAAATCGTGTTATACAATTTTCCTTTTGGGGGAAGAAAAATAAATCATATGTTAATTGGGCTTAGAGGAGCCAATTAATTGTGGGTCAGTTTGGTAGTAGACTATATCGCCGGTATCACTGACATAGTGGTCCCGCTTTAAACTCTTTAGGAGGACACCGAACAAGTGAATGGAAATGGGCCCGACTTGTCAGGTTCTCTGTAGTACTTGCCCATAACTGGTTTAGCTGCTTCTGTCTGAAATTTGTATTATAAGAAAAAAATTAATGAATTTTCAAATTAAAATGCATATGAGGAAGCTTAAAATTTAAAAGGATGAACTGATTACCGCTTCGACCAGATGGTAGTGAGGGATTTGAGGGAATAGATGATGGATAACATGGGTTCCAATGTCATGATGGATGTTGTTTATCCACCCATAATCCCGATCAAGCGTTGTTAGCCCACCACGGAGATAGCTCCATTCCTATATTGAAATGGAAAACACAACATTTAGTAGAACCCTATTAATCCGGGACTATTTAAAGCGACAGTAAAAGCAAGCAGTCCTTTAATTTTATCATACATCGAATGGTAGCAACTATTCGAAACAATCTATATAACAAACTAGTCGCATATTTTGATAATGAAGGGCTGACCACAATCCAAAATTCCATCTAAAAAGTATCAAGTAAGCTACTTGTTAAAAGAGTTTTGAAGTTCACATGACTAGAAGCACATGTTTAGTTCATGTAGCAATCCTACACAAGAACAATGATTTATACGGTAACTTGCATAAACACTACACTAAAATAAATATCGTGAAATGCATACCTTTCCCCGGTACCAAGGAAGCTTATCGTTGTGGCCATGGTGATGCAAATAGGTAACAAAGTCCAACCACATAACAAAAATCTACAGAATATAATAACAAAAGTTAAATTCAATTCAAGCTTCAAAATCTGAAAAAATCCATAAGAAAAGATCGAAATATACGCGTACCCAATAAGGGACAACGTAGAGCTTGAGGATCTGAACTGGGCCCATGGCAAATGCCAATCCGGCTAGAATAGCCACCATGGCGAAGTAGCATGTCGTAGATGTTATGATATCCTTTCTCTCATTTGGTACAAATAGATCGCTGTTTGGATGGAAGTGTGAACCCGTCTTGCCGGGACTTCTTGCCCACTACAACACGAAACCAAATAACAAATATTCAATTTTTCCGATATGTGGTGTAGAATTCAACTAAGATTTGGAGAATTGAAATATCAAATTACTTATTTACCAAGTTAAGGGGGTAAGCGAGCATAGGGAAAGGGGCGGTGAATCTTAGCATCCTTGTGGCAGCATCCAGACTCCTAAATGTTTTCTCTGGTAACTGTAACAAGAGAAATCGTGAACAATCAATGAAAATTACAAGAAGAAATAACCAAATGTTAATAGGAAAGAAAAGATTAATTGAGTAAAAACTTATTTATTGAATAATTGGTTTAGGCTTATATAGAGCCTTTGCATTCTTGCATACAAGTCCCTAAATCTTTCTATATTCTATTATTATCCAAAATACCTAATAAGGATACAATCTCAACACTCCCCCTCAAGATGGGCAGAAGATATCCACTAAGCCCATCTGTTGAAGTTAATTCAAAGTCTGGAAATATCAGAGTTCTAAATTTACCCCTGATTCAGAAAGTTCAGAAATAGCCGCACAAAAATAATAGTTGAGATCTAGAATTAGAAATATTTATTTGTAATAGTAGCTAAAATAGAGTTGTCGGTTAATTTAGGAAGTTAAGAGTCTAATTTAGGTAGATAATTTTGTGTATGTTAGGCTATATAATGAGCCTTTGTAGTTGTGTTTGAGATGTGTGGAATAGTAATCATGTGTACACAGTTGCAGTTTATTCCCACCAGTTTAGAGCCTTTGAGCTCTAGTTTATCATATTGTATCAGAGCTCTAGGAGCTCTAGTTTAGTTTTGTATCATATAGTATCATAGTAGTTTAGAGTTTTATCAATTAGTTTTTGAGTTTTATCATATGGTATCAGAGCAAGTTCGATTCGTCATGGGCGTCATCATGAATTGATGAGAAGAAGAATTGTGGAGTAGCGGATGAGTAGTCGGGCACAGACTTCTAGTCAAAAAGGAACCAGAGCAAGGCATCTGGTGTGGTGGACAAGCCGAGCAGCAATTCAGATCACAGAAGAGAACCAGAGCAAGGCATCTGGGGTGCTTGGTAGAGGCAGCTGGACAAAGGATAACCGGTTGTGATGTACAAGCAATAGCTGTGGGATTGTAATTGGTTTGCCGCTACAAACACATAAAAGAGAAGGTTAGAGATCCAGGTCGAGCCCAACTCAAGCATGTCCTGCAGAAGCCATTATTCACAAAAGAGATGGAGATTTTCTATGAAAGCCACTCAGCAAGTGAAGGAGGCGATGTTTGTGTAAGGACAGAAGATGTTTAGACAATATGTCAAGAGTTAAACATCAGGTTGAGGAATTGGTGCAGATGTAATTATGAAGTTACAAAGAAGTTTGATTGGTGCCATGACGTAATTAACGAAGCTGATGAACTTTGAATTAAGGGGGAGTGTTGAAGTTAATTCAAAGTCTGGAAATATCAGAGTTCTAAATTTACCCCTGATTCAGAAAGTTCAGAAATAGCCGCACAAAAATAATAGTTGAGATCTAGAATTAGAAATATTTATTTGTAATAGTAGCTAAAATAGAGTTGTCAGTTAATTTAGGTAGATAATTTTGTGTATGTTAGGCTATATAATGAGCCTTTGTAGTTGTGTTTGAGATGTGTGGAATAGTAATCATGTGTACACAGTTGCAGTTTATTCCCACCAGTTTAGAACCTTTGAGCTCTAGTTTATCATATTGTATCAGAGCTCTAGGAGCTCTAGTTTAGTTTTGTATCATATAGTATCATAGTAGTTTAGAGTTTTATCAATTAGTTTTTGAGTTTTATCATACTTGTCACAAAATCTACATAGATCTAGTGAACTAAGTCCCTTAGTGAGACAGTCAACTACTTGCTCCTTGGTAGCTACATGTCCCAACTCTAGAAGTCCACTATCAAGCCTTTCTTTAATAAAGAACCTATCAATCTCCACATGCTTGGTTCTGTCATGTTGCACCAGATTGTTAGCAATGCTAATTGCAGACTTACTATCGCACCACAACTTCATTTTGACTCCTTGGTCCATCTTGAGCTCTAGCAACAAAGCTCTTAGCCACACCATCTCTGCAACTCCCAAAGTCATTGCCCCGTACTCAGCTTCTGCTGTCAATCTTGCAACTACTGCTTGCTTTTTGCTCTTCCAAGAGACCAAATTACCTCCTACAAACATGCAGTATCATCAGCACAACTTGCCCAGTCTGAGTCACAATAGCCCTCAATGTTTAGATGGCCATTCTTTCTGAATATCAACCCCTTTCCTGGTGCACTCTTCAGATACCTCAAAATCTGATACACTGCATCCATGTGGCCCTTCCTTGGATCATGCATGTAACGACTCACCATACTCACTGCAAATGTAATGTCAGGACGAGTGTGACACAAATAGATAAGACGCCCCACCAACCTCTAGT
Organism: Cyperus esculentus; assembly: GCA_030179965.1. Taxonomy (NCBI): domain Eukaryota; kingdom Viridiplantae; phylum Streptophyta; class Magnoliopsida; order Poales; family Cyperaceae; genus Cyperus; species Cyperus esculentus. The sequence continues at coordinate 1,759,789 of JASGLE010000003.1, read as the reverse complement.
AACGCTCACGGTCCACTGGCTCTCCTGCATCTACGTTCAACTTGAACCTTTGATCAATTGGTGAAACTGCAGGCTTACAACCCAACATGCCCGTCTCCTTGAGTAAGTCTAGAACATACTTCATTTGAGACAGAACGATTCCCTCTTCTCCACGAGCAACCTCAATCCCAAGGAAGTATCTTAGTTGCCCCAAGTCCTTAACCTCAAATTCCTTGCCCAATTTCGCCTTCAACTGAGCAATCTCGCCCTCATCATCACCGGTGATAATCATATCATCCACGTACACTGCTAGCATAGTAATGTGACCACCATGTTGTCGAAAGAACACCGTGTGATCAGCATTGATCTGTTGGTAGCCCATATTTACCATTGCTCTCTTGAACCTGTCAAACCAAACTCTAGGAGACTGTTTCAACCCGTACAGTGACTTTCTCAATCTACATACCTTGTCCACTGGTTGTTTTGTGCCAAAACCCGGGGGAATCCCCATATACACCTCCTCTAACAAATCTCTGTGAAGAAATGCATTTTTAACGTCCAGCTGATGCAACTTCCAACCTTCATTCACTGCAATGGAGACAAGTGTCCTGATTGTGCCCATCTTTGCCACGGGAGCAAAGGTCTCATCATAGTCGATGCCATACGTCTAACTATACCCTTTCGTCACCAACCGTGCCTTGTAGCGATCAATTCTACCTTCCGGGGTCTGCTTCACTGTGAACACCCATTTGCACCCAACCGCCTTCTTGCCGGGTGGTAGTGGCACAATCTCCCAGGTTCTGTTCTTATCAAGAGCTCGAAGTTCTTCTTGCATAGCTGCTTTTCACTTTGGATCCTCCTTAGCAACCTGCTAGCACTTAGATAAAGTAACAGAGTCCAAAGATGCAATGAATGCTCCATATGTAGGGGATAAGTTAGAGTATGAGACAAACTTAGCAATATCATGAGGAAAACCGTAACGGTCGAGGGGGACTCCCGCATTGCTGCGAGAGGTCCTCCTTGCTGTTATGGGGTTAGAAGAGGAAGAAGGAATCATATCACCTGTGTATTCTGAGTCTGAGGGTGGTGTTGGTGTCTCAGAAGTTGGAGCAGACCGGGGCAAGGGACTATATGATACAAGTGGTACTGTAGGCGCAAGTGGTACCTTATTCTGTCTCCTCCTAGTATACACCCTCAACTCCCCCTGAGCTTGTGTCCTAACACCTACTATTTCCTCTCATTCTTCATCCTCATGCTCCTCTACCGGTTCTCCTCTCTCAACCGAGTAAGGAATTGATATCGGAATCGATTCTGCATTCACCAGCCTCTCACCATTCTCCCCCTCACGCCTTTAACCTCCAGTATCAGGTAAGTCCCCAAAAGGGGAGGTCACCTCCAGTGTGTAATATGGCTCAAACTCTCGAAAATGCACATCCATACTTACAAACAACCTTCTCTCTATAGGGCTCCAACAAACATAACCTTTCTGGGTAGCAGAGTACCCCACAAATACACATTTAACGGCTCTGGGATCGAGGTTCCCCACGGATGGTCTGTTGTCCTTCACAAAACACACACAACCAAATACCTTCAATGGAAGGATCCCGCCATTGTCTCCCTTCAATATTTCATAAGGAGACTTCCAATCCAACACTCTCGAGGGCATCCATAAGTGCTTTGGGACCGCTTGCCCCCATAAGTGCTTTGGGACATTCATTGCGATCATCATGCTTCTAGCTACCTCTAAAAGGTGTCTGTTCTTCCTTTCTGCTACCCCATTTTGAGCCGTGTGTATGGACATGTAGTCTGATGTTGTATTCCTTGAGATGATAAGTATTCTGCAAATGCTCTGTTGGTATACTCCGTGCCATTATCAGACCTCAATACTTTCACCACTGCCCCATATTGAGACTGAACAGACCTGTGAAAGTCTTTGAAGCAACCAATTACATCGCTCTTATTTTTCATCAAATACAACCACGTAATACGAGAGAAACAATCAATGAAAGTCACAAAATATCTAAAACCATTCATGGAACTCGTGGAACAAGGTCCCCAAACATCAGAATGTATCAAGTAAAAAACACAAGAACTTCTATGACCAGAACTAACATAAGAACTTCTAGTAAGTTTCCCAAACTCACATGCATCACACATAAGTTTCTGTTTATTAGCACTTTCAAACAAAGTTGGATATAACAGACTTAACACACTAAACGAAGTGTGTCCCATGAGCTGGTGATAGAGCATCAACACATCCTCAGCACTGATCTCAGATCCCCCTACTCCTACCTTCTCCACCATAGAAATCAATGCAGAGTCCATCCCCTCACGATCTAGGTACCACAGTCCACTACGCCACGTGCCAGTCCTAAGTCTCCGGCCTGTCCCCTTCTCCTGAAAGATCACCTTGGGAATATCAAAAGAAACAACACATTTTAGTTGGAGTATGATGGCACTAATTGATAAGAGGTTTACAGGAAAGGAAGGAGCATGCAAAACATTGGACAAAGTTGTTAAACCCGTACAATTTACTATACCCTTACCAATCACAGGCTGTGATGTTCTATCAGCGGTCTGGATTCTCTCTGGCATCGCTAAATGAGTATAAGAAGAGAACTCACTTGTATTACCTGTCACATATCGAGATGCACCAAAATCTACTATCCATTCTGGTGATCTAGTGGTGGAGATAGAGGCAAGAGCATGTGTGTTACCAGTACCTTTAGTTGATCGAGCATAGATAGCAGTGTTACCCATGGATAAGAAGGAAGCATCCTCGATCACACTCTTCTTGTCCCCATCACCTGCTGCTTTCTGCTTCTTTTTCAGTATCTCCAATAGCGCTTGGTCTTCTTCAGTGAAGACCACACCAGCCTCTTCTGCCTCTTCCTCCGCTATCGTCAGATTAGCCCGATAGCCTCTTCCTCCTCTTCTTCCCCCACGGCCGCGATCACGACCTATAGACTGTCCACGTCCACCTGAATCTCTCTCCTTAGGTGGCTTAGGACAAGCATGTCTCAGATGACCTACCTCGCCATAGTTGTAGCATTGCCGTGTCTCCTCTCTGAACCATGTTTTACCGGAGTTGGAAGCCACCAATGCAGACTTCATCGCGGGAAGTCCACCTGTCCCAACATGTAGCTTAATGCGACTTTCCTCCTGTATCATGGCTGAGATCGCCTCCTCCAGTGAAGGGATCCTCGCCTGAGCTAGCAACATCGCAGTCCTCTGCTCAAAGGCCGGTGCCAACCCCTGAAGAAATAGCATAGTTCGCTCCTGAATTAAAGCCTCTCTCTCCTTGCACTCAGGGTCTTTACAGCCTGCTCGGGGTGAGAAATCATCATGATTTAGCCACAAGCGCTCCAACTCTGTGGCATACTCCCTCACGGTCCTATCTCCTTGGACTGTAGCATAGATGTCTCTCTTAATCTGATACACCCTCAGGTTATTCCCCACCCCATCATAAGTTCTCCTCAACTTCTCCTAAACATCATTCACCTTTGCGATCCCATCCACTGTGGTAACAATGGACGGGACCATTGAGTTCAAAAGCCACATGTACACCAACATGTGAGTTGACTTCCATTCATCTCTTCCTACAGTGCCCTCAGCTGTCTCTGCTTTCTCACTCGTCAAGTACTCACCCAGATTCCTCCCCTCCAGAGTATACCTCACCCGACGTGACCAACTCAGATATGTTGCAGGCCCATCAAGTTTCAGATCAATAGGCGGGAACTCTACCTTAATAACAGGCAGCCTCGAAGAATTTTCATTTGCTGAACTGCATCAATGTCGCAAGATCTGCGGGGTCCAACTTCTTGACCATCTCCTCCATTGGATTCTTGCTAGTCCCTGTCATCCACCACTCCTGTACCCTTTGTCTTGATCTGATCTCGACCTCCTACACCAAGATCTGTCTAGAACCTTTGCATATTCATGCTGCCTCGGGACCCGTGGGGTATTGCCCTCCCCACACGGGCACCCTCAACGAGAGATAAGAAACAAACCAGAAGCAGTACTGTAGCGCGACAGTACTTTAGCGGTTGTGGTTTGGTGGCTAGGGTTTGGCTCTGATACCAAAAAGATTAATTGAGTAAAAACTTATTTATTGAATAATTGGTTTAGGCTCATATAGAGCCTTTGCATTCTTGCATACAAGTGTCTAAATCTTTCTATATTCTATTATTATCCAAAATACCTAATAAGGATACAATCTCAACAGAAAGGTATATACCGGATGCCACGACTCGTCGTTCTCTACATGCCCGTGGTTTTGATGGTGTGTTCTATGGCTAATTCGCCTGTAAGCAAGCATTTATCAATACTAAGTATACTCAAAGAAATACCCAAAAAAATAAAAACTGAAATTAAAAATAACATCGAAGAATTAAGCATACCATCCATGGTAAGGCACTAAAATTGAAGAATGTAGCAAATGGCCAACCACACTGTTGAGATTTGCGTTGCTTGAGAAGCTTCCATGGCCACTAATAAGAAATTGTACACATATAATTCAGTTTCTATTTTGCTTTTAATAAAAAAGATACTAAATTTTGAAAACAGATGGCAATTTGACACATACCAATCATGCCCAAGAACAAAGAGGGCCCAGAACATGGTTCCCTGTGCAATCCAGTAAAGAGGCCACACCAACCAACTATTCAGATAATCCGCGACCGCCGCGAGACCGAACACAATGGCGACATCCCGAACCACGTAGCTCATGGACCTCCATGGATCCTTGACCCAGCAATGCTTCGGGATGGCAGCCCGTATATCCACCAAACCAAACGGTGGCGGCAAGCCGGGGTCAAAACCGTCATCCGGCTCTTCACCGCTCCGCACCTGACCGACCCAATTGTTGCCTTCTTCCTCCAATTGAGGAACCTTCAACGGAGCGCTGACACGTAGCGCCTAGTTCCTCTGAATCGCTCCACCACCAAGAAGGCCAGGTACCGGTTGGCACGGGAGGAGGTCCCTCTTCGGGGCAATTGAACAAACAGTTGGTGGGCATCTCTATCTGGGCACCCGGGAAGAAGTCATCAAGGGGAGAGGCTTCAATCCACAGCATTCCGAGAGAACCTAACTCGCCATTGCCGCCGAGGATAAACAAGGCGGCGCCTTTGGGCTTCCCTAGGCTATGTGCGTACTAACCACCACCACCAATGGCTCTCCTTGCTTCTTTGAAGAGGATGAGGATTCAGAGGTGGGATGGAATGTTGTATTATAGCGTTATGGTACATAACTGTCCGCACAAATATGACGTTCATATCCATCCGTCAGGGTGTTCATACCTCCCACGGTAAGATGTTCATAGTCGACGTAATTGGTTTTCATAACTACGCATCAAAGATTCTGCGAGCGTCGTCCGAGATTCCATGTTTTGGTGAATGATTCTGTTAGGACTGGTCTAAGATTCTATGAAAGATTGTCCGCCGTAACTTGAGTTCATACAATGTATTGTTAGGTCTTCAGGTCTATTACATTTGGGATGTTCATACCTCATGTACAAGGTGATGTACTGATGGGAACATTTAAGAGAGATTTTTCTTGAGCGACATACCTCTATTGGGAATTAAGAAGAGCCTAAGCAAATTCGAAAGCTTCTTTGAATTGTTTGGAATTGTAATATGTACGTTTGAAGGGAAAAGTGGCTCATATGAGATGCATTACTACCACTACACCAAAAATGGTCTATTGTAACTACTGTAATTGTTGGAAAAAGTGCCTATTTGTTGCGATAACTCTTATTACCACTGACTTAAATTGTCACGAGATTGTTGCGGTAACTGCTGTGGTAATAACTTACTGCAACTAAATTGGGCCTGTTGCTTTTTCAACTTAATTATGTCAATTTATTTTGTTGTTTTAAGTGGTATTTACTACACCTAGATTTGTTACAATTAGTGTTATTACCACATTCATTTTGTTGCAAGCATTACTTTGGGAACAATCTCAATTTTGTTGCAATAACAACTATTGCAACAAATTTGTTTGTCATAACCAGCTTTGTTCAAACATCAAAATTTGTTGCAATAAAGGTATTACTACAAATTATTCTGTCATACAGCATATTTCCCACAGATTTTGCAGTGGCAACAGATAATCTGGCAACTGTTTAGATTGTTGCGATAACCATAAAAAATAATTAAAAAAAAATTTGTTTCACAATTACAATTTCTGTTACGCAAAAAAAATCAAGCAATTTACATTATTTATTAAAATGTACCAATTCATAAGAATGTATAAAATTTTACATCATCAGAATGCTCCAATTCATAAACTACTTGTCATAACACCCAATCATAAAATTTATAACCCAACTCTACACATTATTATGATAACAAAATAATATAAAATGACAATTTATTTCCCATTCCATTTGCTCACCTGCAATTTGTTCAGAAAGTCAAAATGAACCACTTAAAAATTTCAACCGTTGTATGATTACATAAATTAATATATATAAAACCTATCTTGCAGAAAGTAATAAAAGTTTTGACATAACATATTTTACATTATCATCTAAAATCAGACCAATAAAAATAAAAATTATGTACCAGAACAAGGGGCCTAGGCTGGTGTTGACTCTGATACTATTGTACATAGTTAATTCAAGAGTTCATCTCAAAACTAAATATCTGCAACGGCACCAAATATTAATTGGCATTGATACCAGTTATCAAACTTGAGTAAATTATTAGTTACGACAAACAAAATATGAAAAAGTACTTGGAAGTAGACACTAGACAGTAAAATATATAACCTATTATATGTCATAGGAAATAAGAGATAATAAAGGCATTCATACCTTATGTATAGGTTAATCAAATCCTCAATCTGCAGTGTAAAATAAACATTCATACAAGAGCTTATTATCCTATCAGTATCAATGGATCTCACACCATTGTATGCTCACAGTATTTTTTATAGCAATCAATGTAAATTATTCTCTAATTGCACAATGCATGATCAAAGGTCAAGCAACGCAAATTTTTTGAAGCACAACCAAAATTAAGGCTTCGACTGAAATAAAATTGTCAAACTAGAAAACATATAAGAAAATAAAGTTTGAAGAAGCATAAACCTGTGCCAAGCTTTCTTAACCACAGATTGAGCATAGCCCAACATCCATCAAATTCCCAAAGAACTTCCAACTAGTAGGAACCTCAAACATAATTGATAGGCAACAAACATTAATGAATCTACCTCAAGAATTTAAGGCCAAGTGCTTTTGTAACTACGTTAGGGCAGCAGATGCAGGGATGCCTGCAGATTGAGCCAACAAATCAACTGTTCAATACATTCAAATAGGAACAACAAGAATGACCGCAAAGTATAATGCCAAACTGATACTCAAAATGCCAAACTGATACCACAATAGTACACATTACTACATTAATACCTAACCGGAACAAAGTCGGTACCAAGTTAAAATCATGTTATTGATGCCAGACCCACCAGCAACTCGCTGCATAGTTAACTGGCCAGGTTTCTCTACTAGAACTACATATGGTACTGCTAACTCAGACAAAACCTGATGATAACGAGTCAAACTTAGATGACAGGATATCAAGTGGTGATTCTATTGGTATGGAAGAACAATTCCTTCAATAATTTATTAGATTATTACTTTGGCTGATAAATTTTAAAATCAAGACCAACATATGTCCAAGGCATATTTTCATGAGAAGAGCCTATTTCTATGTTTAAGAAATAAGCATAAGCAGCTAATATAGTATGTCTTATACATACATTTTCATGACCATAACATGCTAGAGAAAATAATAACACACTAATCTTGGTCGAAAAATAATTATAGTTGTTTTTAAGTTTTTTCATTTAAAAAATCAACTGGAGAAGAATAAAAAATTAAAAATGCACTTACGCTTTCAAAGCATCATTGAGAAACACACTCACAAAGAGTCATTTCTCAGAACCCATGCTGACATGTCGGTTATCTTTATACCTGCATTCTTCAAAAAAAAAAAAAGTCAACTCCTATGCCATCTTGTAAGTTCAAGCATAATAAAATCTTCTACAAAGAAAGAAAAGGAGGCAGCTTTAATCTTAGTACTGGCAGCACCTCTTACGACTGTTCGAAGAGATAACATGAACTGACTGAACCCCGAGAGCATCGGCAGATCGAAAAGCTGCCGACACATTGCCAAAGTCTGATAAGCCCTCGACAAGTAACCATTACCATTCATTAATTAATTATTAGTCAAAGCATAAAACCAACTTACCTAGTCATTAATAAGATATGTCTGGAAAACATAAGAGCCTGAACAATTAAAGCACCTGACACTCGTATCAAGCCAGCAATTTAAAGTCCCTTATCCTTTTCTAATTATTTTACTTGGTTACTGAACAAGGCTTACCAATCCTATCTATTATTAATAAAGTAACCAGTATATAAATTACGGATATTAGAGTTAACCTCAGAGGACTCTGCTCCCTGATTCTGAATTCTTTATCTAAAATCATGCACTTAATCTTTATACCATATTCTCTAATTCTTCGTATGAGAGCATAACTCTTTTGTTGGATTATGCCAAAGAGAGATGAGACCTCACATCTCACACATGTATATAGTAATATCAGTATATCCATATACTGGCTCGAAGTGAACCATGCCAACATCTCATCCATCACCTGCTTTTGAAAATTAATAATCATCCGGGTATAAAAAGGGTACATTAAACATCTTGAGGATACATGATACTGTTCCCAAATCCAAGACATCAAACATAGAATCAACCAAGTATATAAAAAGAGAATATAATGGGGCAGTCCATACCAGAGGGCTAGGCCGGTGTTTGTAGTTTAGCATTATGCGTTTCTTGTACTGCTCATAGATATCATCCTCGGCAGTAACCTCACCTGGTTTAACTGCACCAACACCCAGGTTGTCTTTTTTCACATCTCCTGCCATAACTGGGTCTGATCGCCCACTGCGGTCACTACCAAGTCCTTCCCCTACAATGCAAAACCCAAATAATTACAGTTCTATGTAATCTTATGCACATACAACCTCTGCTCATTTTTTGTACCAAGCTTGTTAGCTAGCTTCAGCTATGTCTAAGTATTCAAACAGTCAGGCTAAACTTGATAGTTTAAAGTTGAACTTGCAGCCTGCCATACCATCTCCAACAAGACAAGTAAAAATTTAACACCTGAAATTTGAGTATACCTTCTCTCCATCCCATCTTAGAAAGAAGCTTGTGGCCGATGTTGTCCGCTTGGATTTTAGCTTTCTCTGCAGTCTCTTTAGCAGCTTGCGCTGTCTATTTGTACCAGCCCTTCCAAGTCTCCTGTACCGACTTCGAGACAGGCCTTCAGCAAATCTCCTTTTCTTCAGCGCCAACACTGAATCCCTAATTGCCCCCTAAAAATTAAAAATGAACCTTCTTATATTTATGCACATTGTATATTCATGTATGAAATCTCTATCAGCACTAGCACTGCTATCTATTGTGAATATTCAGCTGCTTTGAACTTCAGTAGCAGTAAACCCAGATATAAATATGTATTATGAAAAAAAAATGGTAATAAATACAAAATACCAGTTCGGTACTGACTCATACCAGTTCAGTACTGATTCACACCAGTACAGTACTAATTCATACCAGTGAAGTAGTGATTCATAACTGAACAGTACTAATTCATACCAGTGAAGTAGTGATTCATACCAGCTCGATACTGATTCATACCAGTATAGTACTCATTAGTACCGGTTCAATACAGAAGCTGATCTAGAGCATAAATTTCAAAAGGTCCTAGTACATTGCTAGATGAATGACAAGAGAAATTTGAAAATTAAAAAGAAGATGGAAGATCTACAATACCAGATCGTGATATCCAAAACTATATCAAACAAATCTATAGGAGCTTTAACGATCTTCTCCTAACTTCACATCTCATGGCCTCAGCGAAACCCTAGCCCCTCTTTCAAGTGCCTTCACTGAGTCAAGCGATTGTGAAGTCCTCACCACATCGCACACACTGGAGGCGTACTGGAGAGCGAGAGCATGCCAGATGCTTCCACCTATCGGCGATCAGATCAGAGATCAGAGAGAGATAGCGATGAAAGAGGCAACCTCGGATCACCGATCAGACCAGATGAAGAGAGAGCGATGCCGAACCGATCGATCTGAAAACGGAGAAGAGAAATGGCACGATCGATGTTGGATCAGCACGATGTCGAAGCAAGCAGCACGATCGATGGCCGAGCAGGCGGCGACGATCGATGCCGAAGCAGGCGGAGACGATCGATGGCAGAGCAGGCGGCGGCGATCGATGGCGGAGCAGTCGGCGACGATCGATGCCAGAGCAGGCGGCACGACTGCGGGTTAGGGAAAAAGGAGTAGGCAAGCTGAGGCGTTCTTAACTGGGCTTAAAAGAGTCGAGTCTCTTCTCCATTATACTCGTGGACCGGGATGAACTTGAGCAAAAGACCGAAACATTGAAGCCCAAGTTTACTCTCCGTATTTTAGTCGGCATAGTAGAACAGTAGCAGATAAAATGAGCATCTTAACTGGGCTATTACCACAATTTTATTTTGTCAAGTTGCGTTGAGTTATTACAACAATCTATTTTGTTTAATTATTGTACTGTGGCAACAAATTATTTTGTTAATTGAGCTGGACTATTGCAACAAATTATTTTTGACATATTTGATTGATAATACAACAAAAATTTTATTAAAATATTATTTAATTTATCAACAATATAATTTGTTAGCAAAACTTCTATTACTACTGATAATTTGTTGTAATTACAATTTTTAATACTTCAAACTATTTTGTTGAGATAAATTTGCTTATTTCAACAATCTCTTTATTTGTGGTAATAATTTGTGTTATTACCACTAAGTGGACACTTGTTGAAATAGTTTTGTGGTAATACCCTATTTTTGGTGTAGTGTACGTAACTATATATAGAAAAGATTATAAAAAGAATAACATAGAAATTAATGCTGTTAAGTATTCACAATGATTGATATATAGTTATATTATATAACTGCAAGGTTTTTATTAAAAGCATGTGAAGACTGCGTATTTATTGTTTGTCAATTTATATAAGAACTTATAAGTACGATTAAAAAAAATCTCTTTGCATACCATGTAACCTTTAATTGTGTATTATTTTATTATCTAAAATACTGTCAGGTATTTGAGTCATGTTGCAAAATGGCAGTATTTATGTACATATTTACAATCTAGCTAATCATTTTCCCCTGAAATATATTCAAGGGAATTATTATCTTAAATCTTAATTAACATATATTTGTATGGACTAATTTAATTATTGCTTCTGTGTTGCTCATTTTAGCCAAATTCGTGTCCTGATTCATTTCCTGGTTATGCTTATTATCCTAAGTTGAGCGCTCATTATATTTGGATGTCTCGATCACGCTTTTGACCGAATCAACAAAACAACTATCACGGATCAGTTCTAATTATATAAGGTATGTACATGTCTTTTCTGAATTACGACATTTGTTATATTTCAAAGAGGATGAGTTGTAACAATAATCATCAGCAAACTAAAATAAACCAACATATTTGATTGAATTGCAATTTCTCAACGCAAGTTTCAAATATGCAAATCAGAGTTTTTTACCTTTTCGAAATATTAAATTTATTATTTTTTTTGTGAAAGAAGAAATTGAGAGTAAAATCCAGATAAATCAATGCTATCAAGAATTCAAGATGGATGAATTCATTGAAATTTGGTGCATGGGAGAATATATACTTTGTACTGCATGAACAAGTTGAATATGTATTACTATTGAGGTCATAGGCAGGCTCATAGTAGCAACTTTACTTTATGAGCAGTAATTTCTAACATTCAGCAATTGCTTTACGTTTTATGACCTCAAAGTTTTTATGCCATTGCTAATTAAAAAAATTCAGCAAATTTCTAAAAAATAGTTAAAAATTCACGTGACAATGAAGCATCTTAACAATCTTGACAATGGGGAATTCAAAAAATTTGGAAAAATTCATAAAAAAATCTTAAAAATGAAAAAGCTTTTATGGATGCATTTTTTAGTTTGTAGATTAATAGTGTCTTAAATTTCAATTAATATGAACATTATTAAATGACTTATCAAAATTTTATGTATTTTTTAACGGTTGTAGTTTAATGAGTCTTTGAAGAGCTATCAAACATCACTTAAATTGAATGTAATTGAAAACATAATCAATTTATATGTTAAACAATATTTCTATAAACTTTTTTCTATTTTTAAGATTTTTTAACTATTTTTTATAAATTTTTAAAAACTCCATTATCAAAATTGTCAAGATAAGCATTGTGAATGGATCCCTCCTCAAAACAAAATATCCCGTGAATTTCACGGGTACAATGCTAGTTCTATATAACAGCTAAACAAATCTCTTCCTCTGTCCACCCATCTTCCCATCAGATCCACAAGACCACAATCTCCTCCTCTGCCCACTCATAAACCATTCTCTATATAACAGCTAAACAAATCTCTTCCTCTGTCCACCCATCTTTCCATCAGATCCACAATCTTCTCCTCTGCCCACTCATAAATCCATTCACGCGCAAGCAATAAAAGAAAGATAAGTAAATAACTTAGTTTGATGTATACCCACATATAAAACGAGATGGCTGAGATAGTAGTAAGGCTTGTTGTGAATAAACTCTATGATGCGGCATTGCAAGAAATTTTTTTCTTGTGCGGGGTTGAAGAAAAAGTTGAACGCGTGAAGCGTGAGCTGATTCGAATCCAGTGTTTTCTAAAAGATGCTGACCGCAAGTGTGGTGGAGATGAGAGGGTGAAAAGCTGGGTGAAAGAACTGAGAGATTTGTCACATAAGATAGAGGATATCGTAGATCTATTTGCTCTGGAAGTTGATCCGGGTCCCCAAAAGCCAAGTACAAAGGAAAGAATCAAGACGTGGTTGAAAAAGCCCAAAAAGGTTGTCTGTATCCACAAATTTGGAAAAGAAATAGACAAGATTCTATCTCAGATTGGTGAGATATCTGCAAGTAGGCAGAACTACGGTATTGAAAATTTGGGTGAGGGTAGTGGAAGCGAAGTTGTTGTGCCTTTCAAGAGGCCGATGATTCCCGATCTTGATGAAACCAAACTTGTTGGTGTCAAGGCTGAGAAAGAAAAGATTATTGAGCAACTGCTTGATGTAAAGCGTTTGAGGTGCTCTGTAGTCTCAATCGTGGGACCTGGTGGTATCGGCAAAAGTACTGTTGCGGAAAAGGCATACTCAAGGTTAGTACCGTTTATTCTTTGTCAATAAAATTCTTAGCTTATTAATGTTTCCACTTAAGTTTTCAATTGTCAGTTCTTACACTAGGAGCACAAGTGATAACCAAGTAATTGAAAAATATATCCAAGAAAAATATGTAAAATTAGAATTTTGTTGATTCTACATGGATTAAGTTTTGAATCTTTTGATTAATGAGAACATAATTTATAGACACAGTTTGGTCCAAAGGAACTTCGTTTGTACATCTCAACCATTTATGTTAGTGAGAAGCGGACTAAATATAGCAATTATTAATAATAGTACCATCATACTAAAAATGTCATAATTTTAGTTTTGTTAAATTATGTTATGTTTTTATTTCGTACACAATTATAAATTGCTTCATTACTTCATCAGCACCTGCATAACACCCAACGAATCAAAGCGCAAATTGTCTGAACTTGGTATAATTTAAAAGAACCTTACACAGAAAAATGCTATTTTGTACTTATTTTGATGATGATTATTTATAGAATAAACTATTGTGCAAGAGTTAGAATTTCACTCAAAATACTAACGGCTCAAATTATATTTTTTCATGTGCGAAATTTGGATTTATGGTTTGGTTCCGATCAAATTCATCATATAAATACTTGGAAATCAGAAATATGTTGTAAATAGCAGATCACAAATATTTTTGAATCATTCACTCAATCATTTTTACAAAAATATAGTTTTTATGTCGTTTTCAAATTTTATTTTCTGATTCTATATGAAAAAAAATAATTATGTCCTTTGTGCATGAATAAAATAAATGGATGGCTTTCTTTTTGTCTTTTGGTTTTGTATTGTTGGACGTTTAATAAGAGCAAATACTCTAACGATTTACATATATATTTTGTACGCGAAATGTCCAATACGAGTCAGTAGAAGCCATCATTTCACTTGCTTTTGGAAAAACCTAGCAAATAACGTATAATTATTAATTACTGACCATTACTTCTTTATCTATTTTTCTACAACAGCAATGAAGTCAAGAGCAAATTTGATGTACGTATATGGCTATTAATCTCCCAAAATTTCACCCTCATTAGTCTCTTGAAGAAAATGTTAAAAGAACTTGGTTCTCCTGCACGCGATGAGGACAACGATGTGGTAGAGCTGATGAAGGAAGTGAAGAAGGCATTACGGGAGAAGAAGTATTTGATAGTTATGGATGATGTTTGGTCAGAAAATCTATGGCCCCAAATAGCTCCAGCCTTACCTGATATGGAAAATGGTAGCAGAGTACTCGTTACTTCGAGGTCCTTGAATGTTCCTAAGGCTGCAGACCTTGGGAGTGAACCCAATGAACTTCGTTTCCTCAATGATGAAGAAAGTGTACAACTTCTTTTTAAAACAGCCTTGTGTAACCGTGATGGCATCGAGGGCTTCAAAACCATTGTATTGGATATAGCAAAACAATTGGCTCATAGATGCCGTGGTTTACCTCTTGCATTGATAGTACTAGGTGGTCTTTTGTCCGTGAAACCATTAACTTATCATGCCTGGGAGAACATCTCAAGAACCATGGTGTGGAGCGTAGACGGAAAATCGTGTATGGATATTTTAGCAAGTAGCTATGATGATATGCCTCTTGCTCTCAAGTCGTGTTTTATGTACCTTGCATGTTATCCAGAAGATCACAAAATTGATGCCAAAAAGCTTATTCGGCTATGGGTTGCCGAGGGGCTTGTGCCACATATATCGGGTAGGATATTGTTGGAGGATACAGCTCAGGACTACCTTGAACAACTTGTACAAAGGTACTAAGCTTTATAAGTTTCTGGATATTATGACTGAGTCCATATTTTTATTGTATTAAGCTATTAAGCTAGTGTAGTTAACTAATCTTTTAATACGAAATAAAATATCATCAAATATGAATTAAACTATAAGTGGGGCTATTGTATTGTTAAATATATAGTATGGATTGTCCCGTACTTGTGACCCGTATCCCTAACTTCAAATATTAATAGTCAACATAATTATTCATTATGATCTTCATAAGCAATTTTATTTATAAACTTAATCTTATTTTTTTTAGAATTTGTTACTATTTATGAAGATATTTTAATATGTTACTTATTGAGATGGTTCATAATATTTTAATCAAGTGACATTTTAAGAATATATAGTGTCGTGTGGTATCGTATTGTGTCGTGTCGGATACCCGTGTCTGTATCCATGCTACATTGTTTTGAAGTCAGCACAATGACATTGAATGAACTTATAATCTTAGGATGTCAATAATTTAAGCTTAATTATATTTCTAGTAATTATGATATCGTATTTATTCATATATGTACGGGTAAATTTTTATTAAATATACCGTCGAATTATGATATCGCATTTAATTACTACTGTGCAAAAGTTGGAGCGAAATGTACATCACTCAAATTTTACAATCATTTTCAAAATTTTGTTTATGGTTTCCAAAAGATTCTTTATATGGTATAATTGAGATACTATATTTTTTTCATTTTTAGAGTTTATTAAGTAATTATTTCAGATTTTTCAAATTTCATATACAAACAACCACTACTTTATATTATTTTAGAGTTATTTTAAAAAGTTCGAAGCAAAATACTTAGAAAACTTCTAAAATAGAAAAATTTTATATCCCAAGTATTTTTGTATAAAATACTTATTAAAATTAATATATCAAAATTTTGGACATGACAAAATGTATTTGCGTCACGTGAATTTTAATGCAAAATGCAAATATGTTTGCCCAATAGTCATACACTCATACGCAGCCTATTTCGTAAGAAAGGGGAGGCAGCCACAGCCTTAGAGCTAATGGAGCCCGTTAATCTGAGTTAAGCCGTGTCGGTTCGGCTGGCTTAAAAATTAGAGAGCTTAAGACTAGCTAAGTAGCTCTACAAAACCGGTAATATGATTTTGTTATTCATTATTAATATCCCTTGTCAATTTTTTTTCTTGGATTTTATTTTATTTTTTTTTTTTGAAGTGGTCGGCGACAGCTGGACCATTCGAATTTTATAAAAGTATTTTTTCTTGGATTTTATTAAAGACTCAAAGATATATAGTATCTGAAATACAAATATATTGAAGTAATAACAAAATCTCTTGGTAAATTCCGTGGTATTTTGGCCACTACAAATAAGGACTTTAAATACCATAACTAAATTTGGTCTATAATGTTTTCTTAAAGATAGTGAGGACAATGGATGATATTTACAATAGAATGGCCTATATGACAAATTAATACATAATATTATTTTTAGCCTTATTTTTTTAGTTAAAATTAATCCTTAGATACTTTTTTTTTCTTTAAAAAAGTTTCCATTACATCTTATAAAGTAAAAAATTCTTTACTTATTCTTGGAATTAATAACTAAACAATTTATTCCTACTTCTTATTTCACTCCAAATTATAGTTGTAGTAGAAGTACTTTATTTGATAAGGAAAGTTTTAAATCGTACATTGCAATAAATAGATTTTTATTCATCTTGACAAATTATTTAATTAGAAGATTCTTAGTAAGTAATCAAATATGAAAAACTTAAATTTATTTTTCTTTCCCAAGTTAAAAAGCTAAAAACACTATTCCAACATGTGTATGACAGGAGCATGGTTCAGGTTTTAAAAAGATCTCCATGGGGCTCAATCGAAAAGTGTGGATTACATGATCTCATGCACCATCTTGCCATCCAAAAAGCCAAAGAGGTCAACTTTCTTGCGTCGTGCTCAGGTGGAGATGAAGAGGAGAGTTGTAGGGTGGCACCCCGTGTGGCCGTTCATCATGAGGATTGTGAGGTGATGAAACATGTAAGCTCCAATAATCTTCGCTCATTCTTAACCTTTAATGGCCAGATGCAAAACCTCTCTGGGCATAGGCTTCTTCAGGTGCTTCACATGGATTATAATTGTTGTGACGGCTCCGCTATGGAGAGGTATGACAGATTGACCCAACTACGCTATCTTAAACTTTGGGGCGACCATCTTAAAGAAAACAGCCAACAACAATACTTCTATAAATTATTGGGCAGCCTGAAGTACTTGCAAACACTAGCTCTAGGTACAAGTTTGTCTCTACCGGGTTGCATATGGCAAATTAAAACTTTGAGGCACGCCATACTAACAAATGGTCAACCAGGACCACCACCTTCTGCTGACTTAAAGTTGCTACAAACTCTGGAAGGAGTGACATTTCCAGTATCATGGCAGAGTACAGCTTTACCAAATCTACCCAACTTACGTGTATTACAAATGGAAGAGATCAGGGGTTCTTCATGGAAGGTTTTTGTCACCTTCCTTCATACATTGAAACACCTTGAACATCTTTCGATACTATCTTCAGATCATATCCCGCATGAATTCATTGACATGCGACCTTTCCCATTTTATCACCTTCTAAAATCTCTGTATCTTTTTAGATGCAAATTCTCAAGTGATGATATGCAATTTGAGGCTGCCATGTTCCCTGCCCACCTCACTATGCTTGAGTTTATTGATGTTACTACAATGCAACATTTGATGCCAGAGCTAGAAAAGCTGCAGGGACTTAAGTTTCTCAACTTGAGGTATCATTACAAAACAAAAAAATTGCAGTGCACGGCCGGGGGCTTCCCACAGTTGGAGGAGTTATCTATTGAATTATTGGACGGGGTGGAATGGGAGATTGAGGAGGGTGCCATGCCAGTTCTTAAAAATCTTAATATACAGCGCAATTCACTGAGCCAGGTCATTCATGGGCTCAAGAACTTAACTGCTCTCCGCAATTTGAAATGGGACGATTAATTCGGGGATAATGCATCCATTTAGGCACACAAAAGATCTGTAAGCCCTTCATTTTCATATGGGGTTATGTAAAAATATTATTTAAATTAGTTTTGTCATTCAGTTGCTTCAAAATTAGTTACATTTTCCGAAAAGTCCATGTGCGTGTCTATGTTTGCTTGTGTCATGTACTCATGTTCTCTTTTCATTCTGTTTGTTTGTTTGTTTCCTGTTGAAATGTACGTTCTGTTTCCATTCAGTTTTTTTTTTTTTTTTTTTTCTAAGAAATATTGGACTTGTGTTTACTCAGTGTTTGGTTAGATTTTATTTTTTTTTATTATTTTTTTTTTGAGGACATGTATTTGTTTATTACTTGTGTGTTAAGACATTATATGGAACTTGTGTTTGGCGAGTCATTAATTTGGTTAAGATCTTTTTTGATTAAAGTGAATAAAAAAATATTAGTTTCAGATGGAGAACGGTACCAAATTATACCAATTTGCCCTTCTGAAATTACCTCTCTTTTGTGTTACTGGTAATGCCATTTGTATATGTGACAGTAATGCAAAGAACACACATACCAGTACGTATTCAGATAAGTCCAAGTTCGCAAAACTCTCTCCAAAAAACAAGCATCGAATTTAATATAGAAAGACAAAATGATTGTTTTAGGAAATGAATTCATGTAGCCCTTCGGCCTTATTTATTCAACCGGACAATCTGAATAATTATACATAGCTAAGATCCGCTAACATTTGATTTCTTACAGCTATAACTCTGTTGGCCTTATAAGAAAAGCTGTGGGAAATAAAATAATTGTTTTAGGGAAAATGATATCTCTGGCATGCCGAGTTCGATTTGAATGGTAGAGGAGAAACTGATGAAGCGTTTCATTCTCAGGACACGACCATGAAACAACTGATGATAGCTCCACAACATTTTCGTATAATGTTTTCGATCATAGCTGGGGAACTGTTTGATTAGTTATGCGGGAAATGTAAATTGTGATGTATGATAGAAGTTGTGAATCAATCTGTGCGTTTTAAGCAGACGATTAGTATAATAATTAATTATTAGAAACTTAGAGTTGTTAAGACAATGGAGTATAATAAATCTGGATTAATTTCAAATATAGAACTGATTAATATACATCAGCTAATGAGTCAAATGGGTCAAAGTCATTAAGGACTTGCGCAGCAAATGAGTACAAGGAAACAGGCATCATTTTTGTGAATGAAAGGAATGATCAATTGCCACAGGAATCCAACAAAGATTCAGTGCCAGAGTTGAAGTTCACGAACACACTCCAAATTACAAACGACCAAGCATGCTTCATATATTGATGGGTCATTAATTTGCAGCACCAGATACAGGGGCAGATTGCATATATATATAATTACAGAGAATTAAGCTTCTGGACATGCTGCTTTTGCATGGTCAATTTCTCGTGGTTCTTCATCCGTACAGACTGATGCTCTTGCTTTGCACATGGTCATGCTGCTTTTGCAAGAACCAGGAATTCTGACTGTCACTGTTTGAACATGGTCATGCTAATAGTCAATTATGGCGGTTCACCGACGTCGCACTGGCATAAGAAACTATCCAGTATCCATAATTGCCGGGCGATATGTTTCCATGAGTTTAATTGGTAGTTTTTTTTTAGTGCTTCAAGTTCTCATGATCCTTTTGTAATTCATTTTGTATTTTTTTTTTCCCATGTTTACTAATTTCCTTTGATACTCGATTGAAGTTTCGAATGTGAGGTAAATTTATTGATAATCCTGGACCAACAATTTGAATAAACAAATCAATTGAGTCTAACATGTCAACATTTCAAATTTTGTATTAATTAAATCTCCTACCTCAGGCATTTCTAAATTCATGATTTCCTCCACCTTATGTTGGTGGCACTTGGCACGAACTGTAAACTCTCTTAAGGATGCTTTCTCAGTTCTCACATTGCCTCTCCCTTCCGCTTTATCCTCAACTCTGACATGGTACCATTAAAGGTAAAATTTATCTGTTAGATCCTAGAATCTATTTCTATTAAGTAATTCATATATTATTTGTCTTAATTATATTTAGAGCCAATAATTTTCTAAATCGGGGTGAAATTAAACTGTACAATGTTACATTTATGTTTAAAATAAAATCAATATATGCACTAATATACTTTTAATTTGTTGTCCCCAAACTACAATGGTACCAGTACGTACTGATCCAGTTACCACTTAGATGGCTTTGGCAGTGAAGCGAAGTGTGAAAAATTAGATCTGAAGACAAGCAAGTCTCCGGAATACACAAAAAAAAAAAAGGTAACCATATATTTTTGTGGAGATATTTTATATATAGTACATAAATTGTATGCCCTTCAAATCAAATGAGTATGTAACAAAGGACATACAATAAGCGATGAATAAAATGAGTTAATCAAACATATTCATTTTGAAGCATATATGTCTTCTAAAAAATAATTCAATTTTGGCTAATCAAATGCCTGAAGTAGTTAACCAACTTTTATTTAATGCATGTTATCCTAATGCAAATTGTACTGATAAATAACTTGACATATTTTGAAAAAAAAAATTATATATATATATATATCTAACTATGCCCGTGCATCATTCACGGAGCCAAGGGGGGGTTTGGGGGGGACATGACCCCCCCTTGATCTACCCCAAACATTATAGATGCATCATTTATAATTTTTTGGTCTTTCAAATTTCAAATTTTATGTTTAAAATTTTATGTTCATAAGTGGTAATTTATATTAAATCTTTTGATTTTATTCAATTTGGACCATATATAATTAAAAAAATAATAAACCACATGAGATTGTATAAAATTAACTATACTATGCATGCATATGGTCATTGTTAAGAATACATTTCAATACAAAACAATAAAAAATATGTTACATTTAAATGTAAATTAAGTTTCATAATAGAATATACTTATATATTAAATGAATGTAACCATAAAATTTTCCCCTCCATTAATTGTCTCCTGGCTTCGTCACTGCCGTGCATGGACGGGTTCTATGCTAGTTGAATTTAATTGAACGGTGAAGATAGAGGAAAAACTAATTTGAAACTGTAAGTCAATAAGAAACCAAATAAGTAAACCATTGATTGTTACCCCTTAAATATATATCTGTGTTATCACTTTCGTAGACATATTTAAGAGCCGGTCCCTTATTAATTAAGGGGAATGCTATTTTAAGAGCAAGAATTCTTATGTTGAGAGCAAAAAAGAATATTTTTAATCTTACTACCCATTTTGTCCTTAGTAAATATCACTTTCTCTTCCTTCTCATTGAACCGTGTCACTAATTGAAGCTATTAATTAGTGAGTTATAAATGGGAACCTCTCCAAATTACCTGAATGCAGACTCAAATTTCAAAGAAAACTAGGCTCAGTTGGCATTTTTGTGCTTGACCAAATTTTATGTAAGTATGAAAGTATTGAAATAGAAGATAAAACTCATTTACGCATTCACCAAAAAGAATGGGGACATTGTCCCCATTATTTTATTTTCTGAATATTTCAACAATTTATATAGTATTCTAGTGTTTTGTTTGTGCTTTTCAAAATTTCAACCCCATAAAATAAAATATTTTATATTATGACTATATATTAAATTAATTGTTGATACATTTTGTAAGATAACTTGTATCAATTTTAATAAACAATATAGCATTTGAACCTCATTCCAAAGTTTTTGGCTTCAACCCAGTCATAGGTAATATTTAATACATGTCAAAATTTATAGAGTATATATTATGACTATATACACAAAAATATTATTCAAAAGGAAGCTCTTTATTTTTAGAGAAATACCTTGTGTCCATCCAATGGACTTCCATCATACTCACAAAGAGTCACGTGGTGGGGCCCACCACATCACACTTTGTGAGTGTGATGGACCGTCCATGAATGGACGGTAGGTCACACTCTTATTTTTTATTAGTGATGACACATATTGTTTGATTATTTTTAATGGTCATTCTTCTTGAAGTCATCAAATTTTGATATTAATTGAAAGAATAAATAAATTTACATTGATTAGAAAGAAATCAATAAATCATATTGTGATGAAAATGCATGCATTTATGTCGTTTTTTTCGGGAAAATGCATGCATTTATGGCTGAATCTCAATTACAAGTTATATGCAACATCTTAATGAGGGACATAGGTGGCATTTCAAAATAAAATTTTCTCGCTGCCCTCAAAATAGCAATTAGGGCTCTTAAAATAGCAACAGCTTAATTGGAGCAGTTGACTTAAATTCTAGTAAATGCGGTAGGTCGTCCCTAACTTGATTTTTATAATTTATCTTCTGGACCGGTAATATAATAGCTAGACAATTGTTAATTGTTAATTACCCTTTCATCTATATAATAGCTAGACAATCTCCTCATACTCAACCCACCCATCTTTCCATAGGATCTACAATCTCCTCCTTTGCCCACTCATAAATCCGTTCATGTGCAGGAAACAAAAAAATGGATAAGTAAATAACTTAGTTTGATGTAATTAACCCACGTCAAAGAGCGAGATGGCTGAGATAGTGGTAAATTTTGCTGTGAATAAACTCTGTGATGCCGCATTGCAAGCAACTTTTTCCTTGTACGGGGTTGAAGGAAAGGTTGAACGCATGAAGCGTGAGCTAATTCGTATTCAGTGTTTTCTAAAAGATGCTGACCGCAAACGTGGCGGAGATGAGAGGGTGAAAAACTGGGTGAAAGAACTGAGAGAGGTGTCACATTGGATAGAGGATACTATAGACTTGTTTGCTATGGAAGTTGAAGAATCGAGTGGAGAATATGCAGAATCTGCAAAGCCAAGTAAGAAGTTAAAAATCGAGAGTTGGTTTCCAAACTCCGAAAAAGTTTCCCATATCCACAAATTTGGAAAAGAAATAGACAAGATTCTTGCACGGATTGACGAGATCGCTGCAAGCAGGGAAAAATACGGTATTGAAAATTTGATTGAGAGTGATAAGACAGCAGTCGCCGGACCCATAATTCCCGATCTTGCTGAGACCGAACTCATTGGCTTAGAGGATGAGAAAGAAAAGATTGTCCATGAGCTGCTTGATAGAAAATCTGCGAGGCGCATGGTAGTCTCGATCGTAGGGACCGGCGGTCTGGGAAAAAGTACTCTTGCGGCAGAAGCATACTCCAGGTTTGGATATTTTTCCTTGACAATCCAATTCTTAGAAACATTTTTCCAAAATAGCAAAATTAAAAGAAAAAAACATAAAAAATACTAAACATTTATTTGGTGGCATCTAGTGAATGATGGTTCAGGATAAGTGCGTAACCCTCTTCCCACGGAACCAAGTTGGCAACTCGGTCTGAGACTTTTTTTTTTTCGTTTTGTTTCAAGTTGCATTTTATGGCCTCGTATGCAGTGTTTTGTAGGTTATAGTTAATTAAAATATCTTTCAAGTGGAATATTAATTGTGTATTCGAACTAGATTCTTAAAATTATTTTTAAAGTAGAATAATACGTACCATACTTGAATATGTTGTTGTCGTTAATTAATCTGATGAATAAATCCTAAATCTTAATATAATTAATCAATATAAATCCTCAATCCAAAACCTTAAATGACAGAAATTAAATTTTATTTATTTTTCTTTTATAAAAAATAATTCTTTTTTTATCTTTTCATACAAATTGTATACAATTTATAATACTTAATACTTAGAAATTGGTGAAATTATCATAATATAATAAGAGAAATTATAAGTATCCCCTTAACTATACCCCTTATTTACACTCACCATTGTTCTTCCTTTCTCCATCTTTTCTTCATCATTCATCCATTGATTTCTTTCTCACCACCAAACCACCTCCTTCCTGTCTCCACCCTCGCCGGCCGGACCTCCACCTCCCCTCCAGTAGCACCTCCGCCGCCCTCCGGCGGTACTTCCATCTCACAATTGTTCTTTCTTTATTCCTCTTAATTTATTCCATCCTTCCACTATTAATACCACCACACCACCACCACCCACACCTCCGCCCACTACCGCCACCTTCGGCAGCACCTCCGCCCCCTCCGGCGACACCTCCACCCTCATCACCAGTCACATCTCCATTGTCCCACATTTTATATACACATTTAGTTATTTGTACAAATAATATTAGTGATTTGTATAAACACCTCCGCCCACCACCGCCATCTTCGGCCGCACCTCCGCCTTCTCCGGCCGCACCTCCATCACTATCTCCGGTCACACCTCCATTGCTCTACCTCTTTGATACACATTTAGTTATTTGTATAAACAATATTAGTAGTTACTGGTTAGTATAAGCACATTTACGTATTAGTATAACCATTTTTTCTGTTATCATATGGGAAATGTAAAATTATATTGGAGTGCGGTTAAGGGGGTTTTTTAAGGGGTGCAGTTATCAAATCCCATAAAATAAATCTACATTTAATTTGTGTCTTTTCGAACTCAAATATGTAAGTCTTACATAAAAGAAATCAAGGTTCTAAATCGCGTTTATAGCGTGATTGCGGCAAGATTTAGGAAAAGCTATCGCAGCTATAGCGTGCTATACTGTTAGCTATTGTACATAGCATATTTAATAATTTCATTATATATATTCTATATTTACAATTAATTTCAACATTATCAAAAATTCTATAGAGCAAATATGCAATACAAAATTAATTGAGAAACTATAATATTAGCATTAAACTGGTACAAAGTTCAAATTGTTATTTAAAAGGTACATAATACATATTGCATCTTTTCTATTCAAAATGATACGAGCAATTACAAACTATATCATTTCCTATATAATATTAAAAAAATCATGTTGAGCCTAAAAGTATTATTAATAACATGTATAAATTAAATTATTTATAGAGTCAAATCTTAATTTAATTAAATTATATGCTAATATAACAAAAATATAACAATTCTCAGGTCAGTAAATCCCGCAAAGTTAACAGATTGACCTAACATATATATTATGTACCATATCGTGCTATCTTGAAGCTTCGCGCTATATGCAATAGTGGTCCGCTATTGCGGCAATAACGGGAATAGCGCAACTAGCGCAACGTTGGTCTATAGCGTGGTGTTTGATGTCCGAAAATGCTATAGCGGTGCTATAGCGCGCTATTTAGAACCTTGAAAGAAATATAAGTCTAAAGTTTAAAATTGATGTCAAGTTAATTATGTCATTAAGTTAGATAAACAAACTAACAACTGACTAAATTTGGAGAAGCATCAAATTCGATGAAGAAAAAATCATGGTATTAAAAAAGTTTCGTGGCTCTTAACTGTGAGGTGACCATTTAACGGTTTCACGTTAAAACGGAATTCCACAGCCGTTAAATAAAAAAAGGTTCTTATTTTTTATATATTTTTATAATTTAAAAGGTTAGGCAATACACTCTCATACAATCGTACTTAATAATAATTTTGTACAAGTAGTAACTACAAAACTAATTGAGTACATAAAAAGTTGAAAACCTTAAGAAACAAAAATTATAACATCAAAAAATTAAATGAAAAATTTTAAAAATTAAATGAAAAAATTTAAAACAATAGAAATAATTAAGGAGTTTAAAATTTTTATTTATTAATATGTAAAGAATAAATATCATTGCGAACTTCTAGGCCGGCAATAAATGTGCCAACCTATTTAAACGACGTATCTCCTTGTATCATAATAATTGGCACATACAAGATGTTCGATGAAATGTTTCACTAAACACGTCATTTGTCTATATTCAGTTCCCAAAACTTCCCAACACTGTTGAATACATTCGAATTCCAACTCACTTTCCATAAACGAGTAAGAGTCCACATTTTGGTAATGTACATCCATCCACCATATTTTATTTTTATTTATTTTTTTTTTTTATGTGCAAGCAAAAGCATTGCAAATTTTCATTAAAAATAAAAGAAATGTACAAAGTTGCATCCCTGTATAAAATTCTGCCGTCACCAACCCAACTAAATATTCCCCGTACTTCAAACTATTTTCTATATTTTGTGTCTCTGTCATGTTTGTATCCGCAGCTAAAATACAATTTCATAAAGAGGAGGGATCCATTGACAATGCTTATCTTAACAATTTTGACAATGGTTATTTTTAAAAATTTGTAAAAAATCATAAAAAATCTTTAAAATGAAAAAAGTTTTATGGATGGATTACTTAACTTATAAATTAGTAGTGTATCAAATTTCAACCAATTTGAACATCATTTGATGCCTTATCTAAATTTTGTGCATTTTTTAACGGTTGTAATTTAACGGACATTTAAAAAGCTATCAAATATCGTTTAAATTGAATATAATCAGAAACACAATCGATCTATAAGTTAAACAATACTTCTGTAAACTTTTTTTCATTTTTAAGATTTTTAATGAATTTTTATAAATTTTTTAAAAGTACCATTGTCAAGATTGTTAAAATATCCATTGTCAATGGATCCCTCCTCTTTCATAAAACACTTAGTATTTGCATGTTGCAGAGATTAATAATACACAATTAGCAATGATGACTAAGAAATACCTCCACCTTGTTATACTATTTGACAAACGCATTTTTATCATCACCGATTATACAATTTCATGATCAAAGCGATCCTCATCCTTCACAGGTCTTTTATTTATTTTTATTAAATTCACAGGTCTTAATTTATCAACAATTCAACACTATTCCAAACTTTCTTTCTTTTTTTCGCTTTTTGGTTTGTTTGTGAAAGTCAATGCACATGAAAAGGAAAAATTAAAACTGGGTCATCAGTATGGGTGCCTCTAACACGGGCACAAAAAATCTATAGCTATGAATTGTTCCTCTTATGGCCTACTCAAATTTATTGTTCAATTCATTTACTAGTCCCATCTTCAAATTACCTTTAGTCATTAAAAAAAAATAAAAAAAATAAAAAATAAGCTTTTTTCACGAGAAGAAAAGAGATTTGTACAAGAATATAAGCAGAGACAGTAGTAGTACCCCCTTGTAGCGTTCATGCCCAACAAATTTCAGCAAGTGCCGTGTATCAAACTGTAAGCAAATCATTAATTTGCCATTGCACGCACCGATAAAAGCCTCATATCCTAATATGCATTCAAGTATAACAACAGTAACCTAATACCTCAAAAATAAACTACACGAGTGCATTTATGTCAAATTTGTCAGTTCTATAACACTGACATTTTTCTGAAGAGAAATGCCTTGTGTCCATCCAATGGACTTCCATCACACTCACAAATAGTCACATGGTGGGGCCCACCACATCACACTTTGTGAGTGTGATGGATCGTCCATAGATGGATGGTAGGTCACACTCTTTTCTGAATTAACACTCATTCCCAAGAGTTGCACAGAAAATAAAAAAAAAACATGTCGGAAGTTAACCTACTGGTGGACCTCTATCAGCTCCATGTAGTGTTATGGTAATGGGCAAGGGCGGGCTCCGACAGGCGATGGGCCAACAGGCGACGGACGACGATGGGCGACGGGCGACGGCGGGCATGGACAGGCGGGTTAGGGGGGTTTTGTCCCAAGGGGAGGCCCTTGCCCGCCCATTTGCCCGTCAGGCTTGGCGGGCAAGGGCGGGCAAGGGTGGGCGACGGGCGGGCGAGGGGTTTGGGTTGGGCGGCCCCGGAGCACAGGCGCTAGGGCGAGTTGCCGGCGGACTTCGGGCGAGTTTATAAAATTTTTTTTAAACATATTTTTTTTGGAATAACTTTGTTTTTTAAAAACAAAAAATTGCAATTTTTTTTAAAATAAGTTTTATTTTATAAGTTTGAATAAGTTTCCTTTTTTTTTCTAAAAATTCACAACTTCTTTGTTAATTCTTTGCCGACTTTTGTAAGTTTGAATAAGTTTTATGTTTTCCTATTTTAATATATTAGAAGAAATCAAGTAAAATATGATTTTAGAAATTAAAAAACTTGTAAGTTGTAATTGAAATAATATTAGATTTTTTTTAAAAAAAAGAAAGTTACCCTCCTCCTTTATTCTGAGCTTGGAACCGGCTATGCTATTATATTATAAAATAACATAGGCGGAGTTCTAACTTTTTTGTTAGTAAATATTTAAGAAAATAATAAAGTATTTAATAATTTGAAAAAAAAAAAGAAAAGAAAATTTAGACGGGCATGGGGGCGGGCGCGGGCGTGGGACGGACGGGCAAGGGCGAGCATGAGGGGCGGGTAAGGGCAAGCGTGAGGGGTGGGCACGGGCGGGCGAAGGGCACGGGCGGGAAGGGCGACAAGGGGCGGGCGGGTTTCGGGGGGCGACAACAAATATCTAGACCCTTGCCCTTTGAGACCCGCCCCCGGGACCCAAGACGAGCGGACTGGAATTGTGGGTTCGGATGGGTACGGGCGGGCCCCGAGCGCGGGCGTGCCCGGGACGGGCGTGAGCACAACACTAGCTCCATGTAATTATTGTTTTTTTCTCATTTTTTCTCATCCACTTTATGAGTGACCTAATTTAGTTTCAAATTGCACTTATATTTATATTTATGTTTGCTATGTAATACCATAATAGTAAGATCAGCAGAATGAGATTTGAGTAACAGAGTAAGTTGGATGAAGCTTATGACAGCCACCAACCTATTTGCAGTGTCCTTCTAATGCTTCCTAAGCCATCACTGCAGTTGCCACATCTAAAGTTAAAAAATATAAAAATTAAAAGACGATCATGATTATAATTTGAAGGCTCCAATACGGATTATGCATCTAATTTCACAGATATTATTAAAAATCAGATATTACAAAACCCAAATTAGGATGAGACTAACAGTATTCCAAACTAAATTCCCCAAACTAACCTTCCGTTTTTAGCTAAAAGACGCGTCCAACAATTTCCGAAAACGGAAATATGTGTAAACTTCAGTCCACTTGCGCTAGAATAATTTGGATTTTTCCAATCTATGTGAAACCCGACCAACGCGACCAGTTTACACCCCTAAGATTGGGTAACTATTGTTATTATATCATTGTTGAATTCCATTTATAAATTGTTCTTTGCCGGTCTCTTCATTTCAAAAGTGCATGTAATAACATAGATTGGTCGAAATAATTAGGAATTCATTTACGAACCCAAAAAATATTTCTTCTAAGAATAACCTTCTAGTATTCTAACACATATATCAATTTTGCATACTAATCATTTTCTTATTTAAATTTATTTAACAGTGATGCAGTCAAGAGCAAGTTTGATATACGTGTATGGCTATCAATCTCCCAAAACTATACACCCACCCATTTGTTGAAAACCATAATAAAAGAAATTACTGGATCCGAGGTGTCCTTTGACGACAAGGAATATTTGATAAAAGAGGTGAACAAAACGTTGCGCGAGAAGAAGTACCTGATAGTTATGGATGATGTTTGGTCAGAAGACCTATGGCCCCAAATTTCCTCCGCTTTACCTGATGTTAAAAATGGTAGCAGAGTACTCATTACATCTAGGGTGTGCTCCAGTATGAGGTGGGGAGAGGGAGGGGAGGGGAAGGGATGGAATGGGAGAAATATGGGGAGGTGAAATCTTACACCCCAATTTGGAGGGTAACAAAATGGTGGGTTTTATATAGAGTACTTCCCTTCTTCTCCCCTCCCTTACCCTCCTCTCCCCTCCCAATTTTATTATATTGGAGCAAGTAAACAAACTTGGGTAGTTTGGTCACCCCTCCCCTCCCTTCCCTTCCCTTCCTCTACCCTCCACTGGAGCAAAGTGCTAGGTTCTTGAATGTTCCAATTGCTGCAGATCCCGGGAGTCAACCCAATAAACTCCGATTTTTTAGCGAAGAAGAAAGCCTAAAATTGCTCCTTAGAACAGCCTTACGTAACCGAGTTGCCACTGAGGGCTTCATTGCCGACATATCTGATCTAGCCAAACAACTGGCACAAAAATGTGATGGTTTGCCTCTTGCATTGATCGTGTTAGGTGGGCTTTTGTCATGAAGACCATTAACTTATCATTCTTGGGAGAACGTGTCTAGAAACATGGTGTGGAGTGAGCAAGGAAAAAGATGTATGGATATTTTAACAACTAGCTATGATGACATGTCATGTGAGCTCAAATCGCGTTTCATGTACCTTTCCTGTTTTCCAGAGGATTATAAAATTGATGCTCAAGAGCTCATTCGGTTATGGGTTGCCGAAGGGCTTGTGCCACACATATCGAGTAGGATATTACTGGAGGATACAGCTGCGGACTACCTTGAACAACTTGTACAAAGGTATTAAGCTTTATAAATTTTTGATACTATTTCTAATTCCATATTTTAAGCTATTAAGCTAGATGGAGTTAACTAATCATTTAATATGAAATAAATATCATCAAACCTGAATTAAATAATAAGTGTGGCTATTGTAAATTAATAATATGAAATGTCACATTCTATTGACACGTATCTCTAACTTCAAAATATTAATATTTTGTCTAAATCGTTCGTTATGATCTTTACATACAGTTTTCTTTATAAATCTAATTTTATATTTTTTAGAATTTTTTACTATTTTTAAGATATTTTAAAGTCACTTGCTTAGATGGTTCATAATGTTTTAATCATGTAAGCATTTTAAAGTACCATGTTGTGCGGCATCACATTGTGTCGTGTCGGATACCCGTAACCGTATCCGTACTACATTTTTTTCAAGTCAGCACAATAACATTGAATGAAATCATTATTTTAGGACGTCGATAATTTAAGCTTAATTATCTTTCTAGTAATTATGATTTCGTATTTTCTTATATATTTAAAGGTAATCTTTTATTAAATATACCATCAAATTACGATATCATATTTACTATTGTACAAAAGTTTGTATTTCCAAAATGCACGTGACTCAAATTTTATTGTCATTTGAAAAAATTTTATTTATGCTTCCCAATATTTTTTCATTTTTAGTCTATTAGGTATTTTTTTCTTATTTTTCAAAATTAATATACAAACAAGCACTATTATATTATTATTTTAGAGTAATTTTAAAAGTTTGAAACAATCATTTAGAGAACTCCCAAAATACAAAACTTGTATCCCAACTATTCTTATGTAAAAAAATTATTGAAAACTATACATCAAAATTACAGACATATCAAAATATAGAGTAAATTACGCGGATGGTCCTTAAAGTATCATCAGTTTACCAAATTGGCCCTTAAAGTTTAAAAGTTACCAATTTGGTCCTTCAATTTTTATTTATGCTTCCCAATATATTTTTTTTCATTTTTAGAGTCTATTAGGTATTTTTTTTTGTTATTTTCAAAATTAATATACAAACAAGCACTATTATATCATTATTTTAGAGTAATTTTAAAAGTTTGAAACAAACATTTAGAGAACTCCCAAAATAGAAAACTTGTATCCCAACTATTCTTATGTAAAAAAAATCATTGAAAACAATACATCAAAATTACAGACATATCAAAATATAGAGTAAATTACGCGGATGGTCCTTAAAGTATCATCCGTTTACCAAATTGGTCCTTAAAATTTAAAAGTTATCAATTTCGTCCTTAAAGTATTGATTTGCTACCAATTTAGTCCCTAAAGTTTGAGATATACCATTTTGGTCCTTAAAGTTTTACTAACATCGTTTTGGTCCTTAAAATATTTTATTCGTACCAAATTGGTCCTATTATTATCTATTAATGATAAAATTTATTTAATAAGTATTTGATAGCATGAACAAATATACTTATTTGTACATTTTATATGTTTTCTAATAATATATTATCGTTATTTGTAATGTTAAAAATTAATTTAAGATACATGAAAATAATAATTTTAATGAAATACTTAATTTTGGGACCTTTTTTTGATAAATTTTTAAAACTTTAGGGACCAAAACGATATGTTAGTGAAACTTTAAGGACCAAAATGATACATCCCAAACTTTAGGGACCAAATTGGTAGCAAATCAATACTTTAAGGACTAATTTGATACTTTTGAAACTTTAAGGATCAATTTGATAAAAGAGTGATACTTTAAGAACCATTTGTGTAATTTACTCCAAAATATAATTTGCACGTTTCAAAGCGAAATGCAAATATTTTTTTATAATAGTCGTACTCCTCATCTTTAAGCTCTTAAGGCAGCCCATTTCGCGAGGCAGCCATCGCCTTAGAGCGAATGGAGCCCCTTTAATCTAAGCTAAGTCGTGTTGTTTCGGCTGATTTAAAGATTAGAGCTTAAGAGGCTTAAGTAGCTCTGCAAAACTTGTAATATAATTTTCAAAGGCATATACGTCAATCACCCAAGTATGGTGATTTTTATATTCATTATTAATGTTCCTTGTCAATTTTTTTCTTGGATTTTATGAAAGACTCAGATAATATCTGCAATAGAAATATGTTACAAAACTGAAAACCGGTCTCTCGGTAAATTCTGCGGGACCCTTGCCACTACAAATAAGGACTTTAAGTACTTAGACAACAAAAACAAAGTTTCCAAAGCGTCCTCATTTTAACTATCTATACATCAACATATACATAAAATTTGTAACTATTATCTCAAATTGGATAACACTTAACTCAATTTCGTAACAATGTGGATATATATGTAGACACTTATTTTGAGGACACTAGATATGACCAAAGAAAACTAAATTTCATCTATAATATTTATTTTTTCTAAAGCTAGGGAAAACAATGGATTATACCCACAATAGAATGATCTAATTAATGACAAATACATAAAATAACATTTTATTCTTACTTTCTTACTAAAATGAAAATCTAGTATTAAAATTAACCCCTAATTTTTTTTTTAATAGTTTCCATTTAAAATTTATGAAGTAAAAAAATTATTTATTGTTCTTGGAATTAATAACAAAAATTTTTATTCCTACTTCTTATTTAAGTCCAAAACTCCAAACTATAGTTGTGATAAAAGTAGTTTTATTTGATAAGGAAAATTTTTAATCGTACATTGTAGGAACAATATTAGATAGTTCTTTATTCATTTTGACAAACTATTTAATAAGAAGATTAATACTAAAGCTTGTAATAAAGTATCAAAAACTTAAAATTATTTAAGAATGAATATATCTTATGTATGTTTCATGTTCGAGGAAAAAATGGAAGCTATATGGAACGTTTCATCTGCCTATTTATCGTTAGAAGTTTCTATAAGCCCTTGTTTGATACCTAGATAAAACCGGAGATAAGAGTGATAACTTTATCACCTCGTAAGAGTGATAAGAGTTATCTCTCTTATTCCCACTTTTATCCCGGAGCAAACAAAGTCTAAAGAAATTTGATGATTGAAATTCTATTTTTTTTAAAAAAATTTCAGCAATTCATGAAATAAAGATTTGAGGTCATACAGTTTCAAAAATTAATAATGGTGAGTCAGAGTAGGACAAATATGGCCATAGCTTTTCTACACATGAAAACATTGTTTTTGCAGTTTTGCTGCCAGAACAAATATCATGAGCTCTAAGGAAAAATTTCTATGTGATTCCCTTAATTTCCTTTTCAATTTCGATTGTTGGTCTACGACCCTACGTACATTTTAATTACGTAAACCGACTATAATCACGACAGATGTGTCGCACATATAATTTGCTTGTATTATTTTGACTAATCAAATCAAGTCAGCTATTTATTTTTATTTCCAAAATTAACAGCTAAAAATATTATTCCAACATGCGTATGGCAGGAGCATGGTTCAAGTTTTAAAAAGATCTCCATGGGGCTCCATTGAAAAGTGTGGATTACATGATCTCATACGTGATCTTGCCATCCAAAAAGCCCAAGAGGTCAACTTTCTTGCTTCGTGCTCAAGTACGGATGAAGAGAAGAGTTGTGGGGTGGCACGTCGTGTGGCCGTCCATCATAAGGATTGTGAAGTGATGAAACATGTAAGCTCGAATCTCCGCTCATTCTTAAATTTTAATTGTCGGATGCAAAACCTCTCTGGGCATAGGCTTCTTCAAGTGCTTCATATGGATGATAGATGGGAGGATTGCTCCACTATGGAGAGGTATGACAGATTGACCCAGCTACGATATATTAAACTTGCTAGCCGGTGTCTTGCACCAAATAGTCAACAACAATACTTTTTTAAATTATTAGGCAGCCTGAAATACCTGCAAACACTAGATGCTGCATTTACAGAGCCTCAACCGGATTGTATATGGCACCTTAAAACATTGAGGCACGTCATATTACGTAATAGTAAACCAGGACCGCCACCTTCTGTTGACTTAAAGTTTCTACAAACTCTTAGTGGAGTGGAAGTTCCAGAATCATGGCAGAGTACAGCTTTACCGAATCTACCCAACTTACGTGTAATAGGTGTACACAAAATCAAGAGCTCTTCATGGGAGGTTTTTGTCGCCTTCCTTCATACACTAAAACACCTTGAACATCTTTTGATACTACATTCAGATCATATCCCCCATGAATTCATTGACATGCGACCTTTCCCATTTTATCACCTTCTAAAATCTCTGTCTCTAAATAGTTGCAAATTCTCAAGTGATGATATGCAATTTGAGGCCGCCATGTTCCCTGCCCACCTCACTAAGCTTTCACTTGTTGGGACTTGTACAATGCAACATTTGATGCCAGAGCTAGAAAAGCTGCAGGGACTTAAGAATCTCTTCTTGTATGGGTATCGTTACAAAACCAAAAAATTGCGGTGTACAGCCGGGGGCTTCCCACATTTGGAGGATTTATATATTAATTTATTGCACGGGGTGGAATGGGTGATAGAGGAGGGTGCCATGCCAGTTCTAAAAAATCTTATCATAAAGCGTCATTCACCGAGCCGGGACATTCATGGGCTCGAGAACTTAACTGCTCTCCGCAATTTGAAATGGGCCGGTAGATTCGGGGATAATGCTGCCAATTAGGCACACAGGAGATCCATGTGTCCTTCATTTAATTTCATACAGGGTTATAAATTAAAGGGATCCAAGTTGGTTTGCGGTTTGCTTCTGTTCGTTTCTTTTTCCGTTCTATTTGCTTCTTTTTTTCCCCTTGAAATAATGGACTTGTGTTGACTCAGTTTAATTTCTGCGAGTTTTCTTGCACGGTGTATTAATAAGCCTCATACCTGAGGACCATTGGACAATTAATGATGATTTGAATGATATGTTGTAATATCCCAAATATTTGATATTTGGAATATTAAGGTAAAGGACTATTTTCTAATTTATTTGGACTAATTCATAATTTACATGAACTTGAGGGACTTAATTATAAAAGTGAAATAAATTAATCAAGGGGACACCGTGGCCCTCTTCTTTTTTCTTCTTGCTTCTTCTTCTTGCTTCTCTTGCTGACACGTGGGATTGATGTGGCAGTGGCTGGCTTCATGGGTCTGATGGCTTCGGCTTGAGGAATCCATGATATAAAATAAAACAATGTTAATCCATTTCTCTTATGAAGAGATAAGAACGAAAAACAAAACAGAAAACAAGAAATGAAAACAGAGGAAAGAAAGAAAGAAAACCGAAGGAAAAAGAAAAGAAAAGAAAGGGAAAAAGAAAAATAAATGAAAAATCATATTAATCAAGATCGTTGGATATGACAGGATGTCGGTTTGAGATCGCGGTCGGGTTTCTGAATTCGAGTTAAGGACGTTAATCAAGTCTCGTAAATCGGAATCATTTCGTATCAGGTAACCGGACTTCTCTATAACTTGTATTTGATTCAGTTATCCGTTTGAGTTCCTCGTGACTTGTGATATGGATCAGTTGATCTGAATTGTCTTGATTGTTGGATTCTATTATCTGTGCATGTTTAATATGGTTTTGGGATGATTTTGGGATGCATGTGTGATACTGGTTTCGGGTTGGGATATGAGTATGTTATGTTGTTTTATGTTATCTATTTGGTATTTGGATATGGTAATGCATGGGTTGATTATGTCTGGGTTGGATATGTCTGGTCTGAGTATGTCTGGTCTGAGTATGTATGGTTTGGATATGCCTGGTTATATGTTGGTTTGGATATGCATGGTTTGAATATGCCTGCTCTGAGGTTGGATTATGTACCTGATTCGAGATACCGGTAGGAGGCTAGCTACCTCACTATAGCGCTATAGTTTACGTACAGGTAAGTACGTGGTATTTGGATCTCAGGAATGGTCAGGTATAGGATACGTGCTGATGCACAGGATGTTATTTTGTTGTCTGGTATGACTTGGTTGGGTTTGATGCATGGTTGCATAGTACGGTTGATCTGGTATGACTGCATGTTAGGTTTGGATTCGGGTATTAGTGTGTATCAGTTAGTCAGGTATGTCAGGTTGGGAAGCATCTGTATTTAATAAAAAAATATTTGCATGGTATTTTCTGGTCCTTATTATTTATATTTGATAACGTGATTTCAGTATAACAGCTTAACGTGATTAAATGATAAAAGTGACTTAGGAATATGTGGCATGGTCTAGGTCGGTTAGGGTAGGGCATGTAAGTGGTGGTCTTATTAAATAGAGTTTAATTAACAGAATTATATTTAATTGCATATTATTTTGTAAACCTGTTATAGAGAAGCTGCGTCGTAAAATAACCAGTTACTGAGCTTTATAAGCTGATTCCGTTTTCTTTGTTGTGTGTGTGTTTTCTTTTGGCGACGTAGGTTGTTGGTCGGACTGGATGCTGTGGATATCAGAAAAGTAACAGTCCAGAAGCTACAGATTCTGGGGTGTTACATATGTTTTTATTTTATTCTGTTGTAATATATTTATTGTTAATTAGTGTCACACAAAATAGCCGACAGAATCAATTAGTCTCAGTCGGTGGATTAACTTGTTACTTGTCGGTCATTTGGTTTGTGAACTTAAATACTTCAAAGAGATTCAGTGATCAAATTGATGAACCGATTGGTCAGCCGGAAAATAGATAATATCATTTTTTTAATTGAGCGACTGCACTTATTTGATGTATATATTTTCAATTCAATCTTCGATTTTATTGATTTAAGACGCAATGATCTACATCAAAACTTCAGTTTGGTAATAGTTTCTCAACAATATTGATTTTTTTTTTTTTTTGAGGAAAAACTATATTGGTTTCATTGGGCAAAACAAAGAATAACAAGAATAGTACATCTAGAATAATATAATAAAAATTGTGAAGATTCTGAAAGCTCAAAATCATTTCCCCTTTTTTGGCATTGATGAAGATTAAAAATTCAGTAATTGCAATAAACATTCTCTAAAACTAATTAACCATGTTATTTGTTAGTAATTCTCACAACAAATAATTTATTTATAATGAAATAATTAAAAGTAGGATGTAACTCCGTAGTTAAGCATGCTTGGGCATCACGAACAACGACCCTAAAAAAATGGCAGCAGGGGACAATTAAC
Organism: Cyperus esculentus; assembly: GCA_030179965.1. Lineage (NCBI taxonomy): Eukaryota > Viridiplantae > Streptophyta > Magnoliopsida > Poales > Cyperaceae > Cyperus > Cyperus esculentus. The sequence goes on along the minus strand of JASGLE010000003.1, from coordinate 1,722,460 downwards.
ACACATCAGGATAATCATGAACAACGACCAAAAAAAAAAAAAAATTTGAGAATGTATCAGGTGTTCACTACGGATCATTGATTTAAAATCTTTTAGAACCTCAGATATTTCATGCCCGGGTATGATCAAGGGCTTTCTAGGCTAAGGTTCGTCGTTTACCTTCCTGGACCTATTGTCCATTGTATGACATTTACCTTCTTTGTGTGCATTAATTTAAGGGGTACGTAATCCAAAAATAGGTGGCCTGTTTGATCTAGTAGAAAACGAAGGGGGCAGCTAGCATATATAATTACAAGGAATTCCCAAGCTTTAATCCAAAACATACAACATGGAGAAGTTCTCAAGGTTTCTTCAACCGCACAGACTGAAGCTCATGCTTTGAAGTATAAACATGGTCATGCTGCTTTTGCAAGAACCTGCAGGAATTCTGACTGTTAGGCAATTGAAGTACATAACCACATTACACTCTGTTCATTGTACCAGCCCAGAACATTTGTGCCCAAATAAACTCCCAGCTACCTATTACAAACTAAAGACTACGAGGGCCCTCTGTGGGTAGTCAAGTAGTTCCATTCCATCTTCTTGGTTCTGGTACCGCTGATTTCCCCATCGATCTCAGTAAATTTTGAACTTCCATTTGGACAATTGCTGGTACTGGTAGGTCGGAATACCTGTGAATTAAGCTCAACCCTGTGCTGCGCGCCAAATTAGGCAGCTCATGCGCAAGCTGTATATACCTCCTCTCTTGGAGCATAATGGATGTATACCTATCTGGGTCAGCCGCTCGTTCTGCCATTCTTTGTGGAGAACCAGCTCTGTTCTGAGGCCATCTTAAGGATCCCAGCTAGTGTCACCTCCTTAGTCCTTCCCTTCAAATAGGTACGAGTTCCTAGCTAGCTTTCCATATTGCCCATGCCAAAGTAAAATTTTGACCCAGCTGTTGTTCTGTACATCGTTGCGGCGCTTTAATAATCTTTTCGACTATATTTCTTAATTTTAAAGCTTCTTGCTCTGTGGTTGCCCTTCAAACATTGTTCTTTGGAGGATAATTGCTCTGCTGAAAGCCTGAAAACCACCATGTACGAGTAACCCCAATTGCACATCTCTTGCAAATTGGTGACTCGCATGATTTCTAGAGCAAAGTTGCAAATTTCTTACTCCGACAGATTTCAATTTCTATTTCTTAACTTATGTCGGACAATGTAAATTTCTTTCCTATATATGGATTTAGGGAATATATCAGTTATCAACTTATCATACAAGAAAAAATGAAGATCCTACACTTTTTTCCTCATTTTCTAATAGATGTTAGAAACTAGAGCTAGAGCTCAAATGCTCTGATACCAATCTTAAAAAACACAAAACTAGAGCACAAACGCTCTGATACTATATGATACAAAAACATTATTTTGGTGGGAATAAACTATACATGATTACTATTCCACACACCTAATACAAATTCCACAACTCATTATATAGCCTAACATTCACAAAATTATTTAGCTAAATTAGACTCCTAACTTTCTAAATTAACCAACAACTCTATATTAGCTACTATTACAAATAAGCAATGCAAATTCTAGATCTCAACTATTATTTTGTGTGGCTATTTCTAAACTCTCTAAACAAGGGGTAAATTCAGCATTCTGATATTTTTAGACTTTGAATTATCTTCAACAATAGACATGTCAAGGTATACATCACAATAAAAAGTTTTGAGAGATGGAAAGAATAGTTTGACCTTCATGATACATATTTAATGCAAACCATATGATTGTTGAACCGATATGGTTTATATATAGCTGGTGGGGTCAAGTGACATAATTCATCCAGCCTGTACAGGTTACATTGTGAAGCCATACTTTCTATATAAAATAGAATCCTTCCTTGAGATATTTTTTGAGTAAAAACTAAAACCCCTTAAAAATAGTCGGAGTTAATCTTCTTTTCCTGTTCTTCACTTGTTGTTATGATCACTTCCTCCTTGTAGTCTCTTCTATTATTTGTATGAGAGCGTGGAAAACGCCAGAGGGCGGTGGAAATCCATCTGATAATAAAAGCAGATCATGTGCAGCACTACTTCAATCTCAGCATCTGTCCCTTGGTGTATACTTCTGGCCATGCCCCTGGATGCATATGCCGTGGATCAATTTAAAAAATGTTATCAGACTGTATTTGAGATCTGAAGTCATTAAGAAACCAAAATAAGTAAACCATTGATTGCTTCCTAGCTCTTAATTATCTATCTGTATTGTCGCTTTCGCAGACATAACTAAGAGCAAGTCCCTTATTAGAAAAGTAATACAAGTTATTACTCTTTATGCAAATATCCCAGTACCTCAAATGGTAGCTAACTAGGATGACTTCCAGGAGCTCATAGATTCAATCATCCATGTACACAAAATAACAAATCTCCTAAAAAGAAATGGGAGATGATGAAAATATCCACTTCATCAAAAATAAAGAAGTTATTACTCTTATTATTATTTTTTTTTATAAAGGGAATCTAGCATATAATATATACATTCCTGGAAGAAGTTGACTTGAGAAAATGTAGTAAATGCACCAGCTCATCCCTAACTTAATTTTTATATATTATAACTTATCTTATGGTTGCACCGCTGGTATAGCATGTTCCTACTGGCACAGATGGCCAGATGCTGGGAAAGTTCAACGTGGGGAAGTTCTTTATAATAAAATGCCAACTTGTTAATTAAACTTTCATCTATATAACACTCCTTCTCTGCCCACCCATCTTTCCATCAAATCCACACTCTCCTCCTCTGCCCATTCATAAATGCATCCACTCGCAAGCAACAAAAAAAAGGATAGGCAAATATACAAACATCAAAGAGCGAGATGGCTGAGATTGTAGTAAATTTTGTTGTGAATAGACTATGTGATGCCGCATTGCAAGAAATTTTTTTCTTGTGCGGGGTTAAAGATAAGGTTGAACGCGTGAAGCGTGAGCTTATTCGAATCCAGTGTTTTCTGAAAGATGCTGACCGCAAGCGTGGTGGAGATGAGAGGGTGAAAAACTGGGTGAAAGAACTGAGAGATTTGTCACATAAGATAGAGGATACCGTAGATCTGTTTGCTCTAGAAGTTGAAGAATCAAGTGGAGAATATCCAAGTCACCAAAAGCCAAGTACAAAGGAAAAAATCAAGAGGTGGTTGAAAAAGCCCGAAAAGGTTGTCTGTATCCACAAATTTGGAAAAGAAATAGACAAGATTCTATCTCAGATTGGTGAGATCTCTGCAAGCAGGCAGAACTATGGTATTGAAAATTTGGTTGAGAGTGATGAGACGGTAGTCGCCGAACCTATTATTCCTGATCTTGATGAAACCGAACTCGTTGGTTTTGGGGAGGAGAAAGAAAAGATTGTTCGTGACCTGCTCGATGAAAATTGTTCGAGACGCTTGGTAGTCTCGATCGTGGGGCCCGGTGGTCTGGGGAAAAGTACTCTTGCGGCTAAAGCATATTCCAGGTTTGGATCTTTTTCCTTGACAACCCAATTCTTAGAAACTTCTTTTTCAAAACATAAAAAAAATAATAATAAATACCATACATTTTTTTCATGCTTCTAGTAAGGATTATAATAGGGGGTCAGTCCGACAAGTGTTCATCCCCTGACTTACTGCATTGTGCAGTTCACAGCATCAACAGTTAGATCGTCTTGTGAACTGCATAATGTACTACAGTTGGGGATATGAATTGCAGTACGACGCCCCCTCCCCACGGAATCAAGTTGCCAGCTCGGTCGGAGACTTCCTTTTATGTTTTCTCTCGTGTGGCGGTCTCGGGCGCAACAGTTTTTAGGTTTGTAGTTGATTAAAATATGTTTAAAGTGAAATATTAATTGTATCCCAATTTGATTCTTAAATTATTTTTAAAGTAGAATAATACGTACCATACTTGAATATATTTGCTGCCAATAATTTGATGAATAAATCCTAAATCTTAATTTAATCAATTAATTTAAATCCTAAAGCATATACCTTAAACAAAAAAATTACAATTTATTTATTTTTCTTTATAAAATTGTTATTTTTATTTATCTTCTAATTCATATATATTGTACAATTTATATTTTATAATACGTATAAAGAAAAATAAGTCTAAGCTTCAAATTGACGTATAAAGAAAAATAAGTCTAAGCTTCAAATTGATGTATAAAGAAAAATAAGTCTAAGCTTCAAATTGACGTCACGTTAAAAGTTTTACTAAGTTTGACAAAAAAACTAACGGAGTGACTAAATTTGCAGAAACATCAAATTTAGTAATAAAAGATAGATATATGAAAATTCAGTAAAAATGAACTCAAAAGCAAAATTTAGTGGCCCTCCGTATAGTTTACGGAGAAGTGTCAACATAGAAATATTTGTTGTGTCATTGCCAACTTACAAGCCATGGCAAGAAAAGGTCCAACCAAGATGGGTTACTTGATTGATGTAGAGAGGTGCTACCTGTGTAATGATCGAGTGCTTATCTCCTGCTGTGCAGGATGGTACAGCACACGCCGACGACCTTTAGATTATTAGGAGGGTTTCTTACGATATGTGCACACAAATCTCAATGTAAATCTATGGTCGTTTCACGGGGCAGCATTTTCCTACGCAGTAGATGATATGGATTGTTGTGTAACATAACACACGCGAGTAAAGAAAAGTATCGGCACAACTCCTACCTCTGAGTTTACGTACCCAACAATATTATAAAATTGAGGCTTTCACAAAATATTGTAAGCATCTTATCATATGAAAAACAAAAAAGAAGCGGGAAAGAAAGCATATACTAAGAAAATGTCCGATCGTTCAATTATTCTTTCAAATTGCTATGATGAACTTTATAATGCTAACACTGCTGTATGTGATGCAATTATATAAAGTAAATCATAAGTTGATATATGTTGCTGAACATCTATTCAGAAATTTTGTTGATTTGTTCGTGCTGGCCCCACAATTGATCTGTAACAGCACAGATTTTTATATTGGAATTCAAACTGTTCAAAGGACTGTCTGTTGCGTATTAAAATGCAAGGCCTTAATAAATCACAAACAATCGTCTATCTCAATGTCATGACACAATTTACATAATAATTCAAACATAGTTTGAATTAAATATTAACAACATGACGTACTCCTAATAATACACATCAATTTTAAATGAAATACAACAGAAGACTTTAAAAACAAATTATAAGTAAATCTTGAAAATCTACAACAAACTCGTTTATCTATGTGGCAACTCAACAAATTCATACAAAAAAGGACACAAAAATATGGCTCGGGACGAGGTCTATCAGTGTCTTTTGACCAAACATTGTTGCACAATCCTATAGAATGAAAAAGAGATAAGATAATAGATTGTAACTGGAAAGAGAAAAGCACACAGATCGTGACTTGAATAAATAAGTTCAACTGATGGCACTAATCCAAGAAAGGAAAAACCTACAATGAAAACAACTTTCATGAACTTAATAAGAGCGCAGCCGCGTGGTCGGCGATGGCTTTTGCTTCTACGATTGAGGAAGAGAGGGAGGGAGCAAGCTGGAAAGAGAGACACCTCTACCAAAGTTTAGAAAAATAGGAGATGCAAAGTGTTAGAAAGCGAAACAATGAAAGAGAAATCAATGGCACTGCTGAATTGGAAAGGCTAGAGCGGAGAGGTAAGCAAATGACGTCGTTCGATCGGTGAGAAGAGAAAGAGTAGAGCAGAGAATTGCCTCTCAAATGAGAGAAGGGAGCTTAATTTTTTTTTATTGTGAAAGCGAAGCGCTAATTTTTAGAAGGTTAGATTTTTTAGCTGCTAGAGTGAAACGTTAAATTTTTTGGGATATGAATTTACAATATATTATAAACAAAACAGATATGAATGGTCTGACATAGAAATAATATTTTCGGGATATAGAAAAAATACAAAACTTTGTATGCACAGTGGAGATCTATAGTCCTTGCAAGTCTATATGGTGGTGAGGTGACGTGAGACAAAGAAATATTTTAGAAACGTGGCCCTATATTATTGCAATTCGATAATATTATACAAATTTAAATGACTAGATAATATTGTTATTCTATTATTGACTTCTATTTATAAATTTTGTGCCTCGTGAGGCTCTTCATTTTAAAAGTACATCTAACAACATAGATTGGTTGAACTAACAGGAATTCATTTACAAACATAAAATATTTTTCTTTTGAGAAGAACCTTCTAGTATCTAAATTAAAGGCTTAATTTTTTATGTACCCTTATACTCTTCAGTAATCTCTTATTTCTCCATCTGCTCTTTAATATTTCTAATTTATCCCTAAATTATTTTAGTTAGTTTCTTATTTGCCGTTCAAGTTAATCACAAATTATTAACTATGTTATTCTATAGATTCTTCATCTTGATTTCAAATAGAAATAAAAAAAAAAGACAAAAATGCCAATTTTCTTTTTATTTCGTATTTTTCTAATCATTTTTCTCAGTACAGTATCTTCCCACCATAAAGCACATGCATCTTGTCTTAATAGTTTTGCACAAAATTCGCACAAGATAACATCTTGTCGTAGAGAAATAATGAAAAGATAGCGATAGGATAACTTTTTTCACTTTGAGATAAATTAAACCAATTTTTTCTGTTAAGAGATTGGGAAAAAGAATGAGAAAAACCAGCAGAAGCTTAAAGAAAAATTTATCTTTTATTTAATTCGATATCACTTATGAACAATCCATATAATAATTATACTTAAGGATACATGATTAACATGAAGGGCAAATAATAAACTAGTTATAAGAGTTTAGGGAAAAAATAGAAATATTAAAGAGTAGAGAGATAAATAAAAGATTAAAGAAGAGTTCAAGGGTATATAAAAAAAAAATACTTATAAGAGTTTAGGGACAAATTAGAAATATTAAAGAGTAGAGGGAGAAATAAAAGATTAAGAAAGAGTTCAAAGGTATATAAAAAAGTATACCTATGTAAAAACATATATATCAATTTTGCATACCACTCATCATTATCTAATTTAAATTTACTTAACAGTGATGCAGTCATGAGCAAGTTTGATGTACGTGTATGGCTATCAATCTCCCAAAACTTCACATCCGTTCATTTGTTGAAAAAGATACTAGAAGCTATTGGATCCCAGACGTCCTCTGAGGACAAGGAATATTTGATGAAGGAGTTGAACAAGATGTTGCACAAGAAGAAGTACCTGGTAGTTATGGACGATGTTTGGACAGAAGAACTATGGCCCCAGATTGCCCCCGCTTTACCTGATGTTAAAAATGGTAGTAGGGTACTTATTACATCTAGGTTCTCGAATGTTCCTATTGCTGCAGATCCCGGGAGTCAGCCCAATGAACTCCCGTTTTTAAGCGAAGAAGAAAGCCTAGATTTGCTCCTTAGAACAGCATTACGTAACCGAATTGCCACTAAAGGCTTTGTTGCCGATATATCTGATCTAGCCAAACAATTGGCTAAAAAATGTGATGGTTTGCCTCTTGCATTGGTCGTGTTAGGTGGGCTTTTATCACGAAAACCATTAACCTATCATGCTTGGGAGAAGGTGTCCAGAAACATGGTATGGAGTGAACAAGGAAAAAGATGTATGGATATTTTAACAACTAGCTATGATGACATGCCAGCTGAGCTCAAGTCGTGTTTCATGTACCTTGCCAGTTTTCCCGAGGATTATAGAATTCATGCCAAAACCCTGATTCGACTGTGGGTTGCTGAGGGACTTGTACAACATAAACCAAACATAACATTGGAGGATACAGCTTAGGACTACCTTGAAGCACTTGTACAAAGGTACTAGGCTGGATTTTATTACTTATTCCATATTTTTATATTCAGCTATTAAGTAAATGTAGTTAACTAATATGAAATAAAAAATATTATTAAATCTGAATCAAAGTATGGATGGAGCTATTGTACTATTAATAATACGAATTGCCCCATACTATTGACTTGTATCTTTAATTTCAATATATTGATAATCGACCTTAACTATTCATTATGATCTCCATTTGAAATCTTATATAGATATATGTTTTAAAACTTTTTTACTATTTTTTAAGATATATTAAATTGTCACTTATTTATATGGTTCATAATGTTTCAATCAAGTGACATTTTAGAAATACCATGCCATGTGGTGTTGTATTGTGTCACGTCACAATACCCGTGTCCATATCTGCGCTACATTGTTTTCAAGTCAACACAATGACATTAAACGAAATTATTTTCTTATATGCTGATAATTTAAGCTTAATTATCTTTCTAGTAATTATGATATCGTATTTGCATATATATTAAAGGGTAGTCTTTTATAACGTCAAATTATGTTATCGTATTTATTATTGTGCAAATATATGTATTTCACTCCGAAATGCACGCGACTGGAATTTTACTATCATTTCCAAAATTATGGTTCCCAATATATTTCTTTAGGCTATTTGCAATACTTGGGATAAAATATTTTTTTATTTATAGAGTTTATTTAATATTTGTTTTGGATTTTTCAAAGTTCATATACAAACAAGCACTATTTTATTATTATTTCAGAGTCATTTTGAAAAAATTAGAAACGAGTACATAGAAAACTCCAAAAATCTTTTTATGCCAAGTATTTTTGCATAAAAATGTTATTGAAAACTATACATCAAATTTTAGATACAGCAAAGTATAATTTGTGTCATTCATATTTCAAGTGAAATGTAAATATGATTGCAAAGTAGTCATATAACCTCATCTATAAGGAGGATCTTAAAGGTAGCCAATTTCTTAAGGAAGGGTGGAGGCAGGCATAGCCTTAGCGGTAATGGAGACCCTTTTAATCTGAGCTAATGGAGACCCTTTAATCTGAGCTAAGATTTTTCTTATGCTTTACAGAAATATTTAGGTACTTATAAGTCAATAAAATATTTTAGATACAAAAGTTTCTAACATAAATAAAGTTTGTTAATTCGAAATTAAAATTGAAAATTTATAAATAATTATAGAAAAATAAAGACCATATCTACATTTTATGAATATATCATTGAAAAATATAAAAATTGGAGAGAATAAAAGGTAAATAAGAAATAGCTATTATACTTTAAACATTTTTCACAAAAAAATGTTATGTAATGGCTTTTTTTAAAAAATGATGAAATATAATTTACAATATCGTACATATGTTCATAAATGTAGTTTGGTCTTTTACACTTTAAAATGAATTATTAGTGAATTAATTAGTTAACTATTGGAGGGATAGTCCGGGGAAATGTTTGTCCAAATTAAAAGGTTGCGGGGTTTTGTCAAAACCGAAAAGACTGGGGAATAAATTGGAACTCCTTAGGACATTATGTCATCTGAATTGTTGGTTACGTAAAACGAAATTAATTACGACACATGCGTGGCACATATAATTTACTTGTATTATTAATTTCAACTTATTGATTCGATCAGCTATTTATTTTTCTTTCCGAAGTTAAAAGCTAAAAATGCTATTACAACATGCGTATGGCAGGAGCATGGTTCAAGTTTTAAAAAGATCTTCATGGGGCTCCATCAGAACGTGTGGATTACATGATCTCATGCGTGATCTTGCCATCCAAAAGGCCAAAGAGGTCAACTTTCTTACGTTGTGCTCAAATGGAGATGAGGAGAAGAGTTGTGGGGGGGCACGCCGTTTGGCCGTCCATCATGAGGATTGTGAGGTGATGAGACATGCAAGCTCTAACCTCCGCTCATTCTTAAACTTTAATGACCAGATGCAAAACCTCTCTGGGCATAGGCTTCTTCAGGTGCTTCACATGGATGATGATCTGGACTGCCCCGCTATGGAGAGGTATGACAGATTGACCCAACTACGCTATCTTAAACTTTCGAGCGAGTGTCTTGAAGAAAACAACCAACAACAATACTTTCATAAATTATTGGGCAGCCTGAAGTACCTGCAAACACTACATCTAGATGTAGATAAATTGTCTCTACCAGATTGCATATGGCACATTAAAACTTTGAGGCACGTCCTACTAGATAGTAGAAATCCAGGACCACCACCTACTGCTGACTTAAAGTTGCTACAAACTCTTATCGGAGTGTCAGTTCCGGAATCATGGCAGAGTAGAGCTTTACCAAATCTACCCAACTTACGCGTATTAAGTGTACAAGGAATCAAGGGCTCTTCATGGGAGGTTTTTGTCACCTTCCTTCATACACTTAGGCACCTTGAACATCTTTGGATATATGATGGATATGATATCCCGCTAGAATTTATTGACATGCGACCTTTTCCATTTTATCATCTTCTAAAATCTCTATGTCTTAGTGTTTGCGAATTTTCAAGTGATGATATGCAATTTGAGGCCACCATGTTCCCGGCCCACCTCACTATGCTCCAACTTAGCTGTACTTCTACAAAGCAACATTGGATGCCAGAGCTAGAAAAGCTGCAAGGACTTATGGTTCTCGACTTGAGGGAGTATCATTATGAAACACAAAAATTGCGGTGTACAGCCGAAGGCTTCCCACAGTTGGAGGATTTACAAATTGATTTAATCGAGGGGGTGGAATGGGTGATAGAGGAGGGTGCCATGCCAGCTCTAAAAAATCTTACTATAAAGCGCCACTCACCGAGCCAGGTTATTCATGGGCTGGAGAACATAACTGGTCTCCGCAATTTGAAATGGGATCATTGGTTATAGGATAATGCATCCATTTTGGCACACTGGATATCCATGTGTCCTCCATTTTAATACAGGGTTATAAAGGGCATCAAGTTGGTTTGCCGTTTGCTTCTGTTCGTTTCCTTTTCCCTTCTATTTGCTTCTTTTTTTTTTCTTGAAATAATGGACTAATTGTGTTGGCTCAGTTTTATGCGAGTTTTCTTGTACTTGTGTATTAATAAGCTAGCCTCATACCTCGAGATTGTTGGACAATTAATGATGATTTGAATGATTTGTTTTTATTTTATTGTGTTGTAACTTGTAGTTAACTAGTGTATCACTTGTTATTCGTAAGTCATTTTGTGAACTTCAATGATTAATCAGTGATCAAATTGAACCGATTGGCTAAGGTTTGTTATTAATACTAACAAGAAACTCGCCCGTTTTGCGGACCTTTTAAATATTGATCTCATACCGTATAATACTTATAGTGTGCTCTTAGTTTATGGCTCATCATCTTTATACTAAATCAACTCATTGATTATTAGAATATAAAAAGTTAATTCCTCATTAATGTAAATTCTAATCAACATTAATGGAGTTAGACTATTATACTAACATTAGCATTTTCGGACCGAAATGCTAACGACTCAAATTTTATGTTGTCATGTCTGAAATCACGATTTATGGTGCTCAATAAATTATTTATATGGAAATATTGGGAAATACAAAATTTTTTTATTTTTAGAGTTTTCTAACTATTTCTTTTGAATTTTAGAAAAGAGGACATAAATATTAGTAAAACATTGATGTTTGTACATGCTATATTCAAAAATGCAAAACAAATACTTAGAAAACTCTAAAAATGAAAAATTTTTGTATTCCCCAATATTTTCATATAAAGAATTTATTGAGCACCATAAATCGTGATTTCAGACACGATAACATAAAATTTGAGGCGTTAGGGAAAAAGATTTCAAACACGATAACATAAAATTTGAGGCGTTAGCATTTCGGCCCGAAATGCTAACGTTAGTATAATAGTCTAGCTCACATTAATGTCTTCCATAACAAGATATGATATCTTTCCATTTTTTTGTTTAAACTAAATATAGAGGAAGTTGTTTGATTGGAGAACATCAACACCTTTAAAATCAATGTTCGTATTTTGATCTGTACTGTTGATTGAGGGGTAGAATGGGGATTAAAGAAATTTGAAGAAGAAAGAAAAAAATGGAAACGTCCAATTCTTATATGCTTTATAATATAGTATAGAATTACCCTTTGGGCGGATTTTCCATGGCATGTCATTTACCTTCTTTGTGTATATTTTGGGGGTAAAAAACAAAAAATAAATGGCATGTTTGATCTGGTTGAGAATGATCAAAGGGGGCAGCTTGCATATATTACAAAGAATCAAGCCTTAATACAAAAGAACATGGAGATTTTCTCATGGTTCTTCACCCGTACAGACTGAAGCTCATGCATTAAACATGACCATACTGCTTGGTGCCCCAGCACAACTGCTAATTCTGAGCTAGGGTATTCTACTGGCACCTTCTCCTGCTGATTGAAGTTTTTCGCCGATGCTAGGTTAGAATTCAGTAACTTTTACTACTGGTATTTGATTTCTGTCCAGAGTTGATTTAGGCTTGACATTAACCAACCCCTTAAGGTTTGCTTATTTTGGGGTTTGTTAACTTTTTCTCACTTCTGTCACTGTTTTACTGGTAACAGTAGAGGAACTATCAAGGATTTAGAATGTTGGCTGTACCGAACTTTCTCTCTTGTGTCGGAATGTTCGAGGAATCTGTGGTTTAAACAAATGACCTCTGGTTAAGGATACAATTATATCCTCTAATGCAGATTGATTTGTTTACATGAAACTAAATAGGACAGTTTAATTTGACATGTTTAATTAGAGCGCGATCTATTGCGCTATGCAAATGGTATTGTGACTTCCGTCGTTTTCATCTTATTTTTATTTTATAAGTTATTACTTAATTAAGTTAGAGTAAAACTACGGTATTCTTAAGCTCACGGAGACCTTCCGTGAGCTTAACACCAAAAATATATCAAACCATATCTAAAGTTTGATTTATATGACTCAATAAATTCTTTATAGTAAAATCATGTGGTATGCAAAAATTTTCTATTTTTAGAGATTTTTAAGTATTTATTTCGGATTTTTTAAAAGTTACATATGAAATATTGATTATTTTATTAATATAGTACGGTTGCTATTAAAAAATCCGAAATAAATATTTAAAATTCTGCAAAAATAAAAAAATTTTGCATGCTATAAGATTTTGATATAAAGAATTTATTGAGCCATATGAATCAAAATTTGGATATGGTTTGATATGTTTTTGATGTTAAGCTCACAGAAAGCCTCTGTGAGCTTAAGGACACTATAATTTTACTCTTAATATATACTACATTTTGTAAAGTCACTGTACATACTCAAACCGCTTTGATAATAAAGAAGCAAATTGCTCGCTTGATGCAATTCAATGTATGCGTGCAAATATATTAGACTAACTTCACATGCAATGTTTTTCCCCCCTTTTTTGAGTAAAGATTAGAGACAGATTATGAGAAAAAAAGAAAAGAAGTATGTCAGATTGAAGCAACCTCACTATTGAACTACATATGGCATTCTTTGCACCATTTAATCCGTATGAATTAAGTGTGTAATAAGAGTGGAGTGTACAATCTATTGTGTATATAGAAGAGCAGTCAAAGATGCTATACTCTAACAATACTGTATTATGATATTATCTATCAATATTTACAAACGAAAGGAAAAACGAAAAAAAATAAAATAAAGTAAAATGCATCAATATCAGCTTTACAAACAGAAGAGATTACATATAAATCAGCAAAAAAAAAGCACTTCTACGTACATACACTCAACTTTGGTTAACAATCTGGCTGGGCTCAATCACGAATCCAATTGGCGTGCCACGAGGTATAGAAGACCTCCTCGACAGAGACGGATTGCGATTGAGCTCCACATTTTCAGGGATTGGTGTCTCAGGAGAGTGGCCAGAAATGCAGAGTGTACCGGCATCGTCAGTCTCCCAGAAGACCTCCACCATCATCCCTCTCGGGTGCTCTTCCGATTCCGTCCCTGGTATCCCCACAAACCGCACTCCCTTTGGTACCTGGTTCAGTTATTCACCATTAGTTTTATGTACAATGTCAGCATCAGAATCACACAAAGAAACCAGATATCTAGCATATTTTGAAAATCTAGAGATAGGGAAATCATCTAATTTTACACATCCTTACTCCTAATAAAAGGAGATCAGATTATTTGACATGAAAATTCTATCAGATGTTGATTGTTTACTTAGATAGATCACCACCGTTGACGTACATTAATGTCCCGACCCATTAAAGTTTAAGGCCCATATCAGTTTCCTCACAATGGATGAGCTTTTGCTCTTTATTATCAGATATATTAATTTCAGCCCAAAATAAGGTGTGGGCTTTTTACTAGTACAAAAAAAAAAAAAAAAAAAAAAAAAAAAAAAAAAACATACCTGAATAGAAGTACCAGAAGTCAAGTTCAAGGTAACAAGGTTCCCTTCAGCAGCGGCGCTTTCCATCTCAGCTTGCTTGGCAATATTAAGGAACACTTCCTCCAAAGTTGTCAGCCCGAGTTGAATATCGGATATCCCAAACTCCCGTTCTCTATCTTGCAATTCCGCAAAAAAACCCTGCCAGTTCACAAGAAAATACCGATAAATAAGGGAAAATTTGAGTATTTAATTGTGAACATGATTAAACAGATTCCAAAATTAACTTTGAACAAGCTAATAGTACAGGATACTTACTGTCAGGATGGGCTCTTTATTATGGGGGATAACAAAGGTCAAAAATGCCTTGTTTTCCTCTTTCGGCTTCACACCGAGCCTCTGAAAGCAAAATAAAAGTACAACAATTCAGAATATACTTTGAGTAGGATTTGCCTACTAATCTCAATTGGAACAAAGATTGTATATGCTTACTTCATAAAAGAAATGCTTGACGGGCTGAAGATGAGATTCATCACTGTACCCTGATACGCCATTAGTTGCTGAGAAGTTCACAGTAGCAATGTAGCCAGTACCAAATCTGGACTTGAGGCGAATAGAGGTGCCAATGCAACGGAACTTCCCTTTTGCCATGATGGCAATGCGGTCGCCCAGGATGTCGGCCTCCTCCATTGAGTGGGTCGTCAGCACAATCGCCCTCCCTTTCTTTGCATCCTCTATAATGTCCCACACATGCCTCCTTGTTATTGGATCCATACCCGTTGTCTGCAAATACACAATAATCTATAGTTTTACACTGAAATATAATAATCTATAGTTTTTCTGTATGCGATACAATGAACAGAACAATAGAATAATTTTATTTTAGTTGTATGTGTAGTGTCATATAATGTACCGGTTCATCAAGAAAAACCAGTTTGGGGTCGCCGATGAGAGAAATGGCAACACTGAGACGCCGCTTCATGCCTCCACTGTAGCTTCCTGCTCTAACACGAGCAGCGTGTGTTAGTTTGACTTCCGCTAACGATTTCCCTACTACCTGCATCAACAAAAATAAATTCTCTTAAACATGGACTATCAAAATTCCGACTTTTTCAATCTTTTAGGTACCTCAATTAAAATGTCAGCTTGGAATTGCAACTAGTTGACACCATAATAATAAAAGCAAAAAAGCTTACCACTTTGATCTCAGAAGGGGGCAAGCCTTTAATGCTGGCAAACAGCGCAAGGTGCTCCTCTGCCGTCAGTGCATCCCACAAGATATCAAACTGCGTAAGGAAAAGAATTAATTATGAGTTTAAGTGATTGAAGATTTTAACTTGGGGAAAACAGTAATTATTCCGGAGTATCAGATATTACCTGGGGGCAAACACCTATCAGCCTTCTGATATTGGCCATGCCAACCGAGCTGCTTACGGAATTACCATATATCAATGCTGTAAGAATAATTGGTGCAGAGAAATTCTTATTATGTAATCCCGCTTAAGTTTGTTTCAATCATAAATGGGTATAAAAAATTCAGAGATAGAAAAGGTGCAAAGAGATCGATACCATCACCGCCTGTGATAGGGGTAATGCCGGTAAGGCAATTAATCACAGTTGTCTTTCCTGCTCCATTCGGCCCCAGCAGACAAAACAGCTGGTCTTTGGCAAAATTAACCCATATACCCTACATATTATCGAACAATGAAGAAATTAGCGTATGCATAACCTTCTGTTTGAGAGAATACATGGAAAGGAAAGCATAAGAGAAACATCTTGCATCTGTTGAAAAACTGTCCATCCATCCATAGACGTGTACGGAAAATAACAGATACAATCTGAAATGTAAATGATGCATCCCGACATGACCTATGGACGCTATGGACAGTTTTTCTATGGGCGCTAGGTATTACTCAAAGCATAATACCTTAACAGCATGATATGGAGCAGTGCGCTTGCACTTGCAGCAGCCGACATTAAAGGTGCCGGGATATGTTTTTGTTAAACCTCGCACTTGTACTGCCACATTTGCGTCTATGTCATCACCTTCGTTCTGCTGCTTCACAACTCTCTCCTCTGCAAGAACATCCTCGTCAGTTGGAGATGTCTCTTCCACCAGTGGAGTGGACCCCATGCAGCTGCAGATGCTTCCCTCTATGAAAAGAAAATTTATCAACTAATTTAGCAAAAAGAGCAGTTAATTCACTGAGAAGTATGAACATGATAATGACGAAAGTACTAACCTCGCACCTTGCTACCTCCTCTTCCAGTCCAGTAACCAGGGTTCAAAAAGTAGAACATCGATTTCCTCACACCATACGCATTTGGAATTATATTGTCAAAGTAAATCGCCAGAATGAACCAGACAAAAAATGTCGTTATGAGCCACTTGTATATTGTTTCCTGTGCGGCACAAAACATAGACAAAGATCATTGTCATTTTAATTTTTAAAATTTCCTGAAGTTAATTTGAATTGCAAATTTGAGTGTTTGTGCACGCGTACAATAGTAATCACACAGTCTGTTTCCCGGTATGTGCATTGGTTGATCCTGCTCCAGCTGATACCCGGATCTTCAGGAGTGGCAGTTGCATCACCAAGAGAATTGATGGCTTTCGCAAATAAGTTAGGAGGGAATAAGGACCATATATTCTGGTAATATTTCTTATACGACGTCGAGTACGGGAAACCAAATGTCGTCACGAGCTACAAAACCATTAAAAAAAAAGTAAACATTAACATGTCACCCGACACAATTATAAGTTTCGGGAACGGATTTTATTCTGGAAAAAGGAAAAAGGAAGCTAGAGAAGTATTCTTACCTGAGTCAGAAAGCCGATTATAAAAATGGCGAAACCAACAGTAGTTGCCGACGATGCCTTGCTTATAAACGTCGATATCATGAAAGCGAAGCTAAGCTGCATAAAATTACCAACATTACATCACATGAAAGTTCCAATTAATTTCAGTTCCATGCAACAATGTGGATTGTTTTTTTTTTTTTTTTTTTTTAGAGTAATACCTAGCGTCTATAGAAAAACCGTCCATAGTATCCATAAGTTACATTTCGGAGTGTATCTGTTACATTCCATATAAGTTTATGGATATATGGACGGTTTTTCAATGGACACAAGATGCTTCCCTTTTTTTTTATTAAGGGAGATCCATACTGCATACCATGTTGAGTTGGAAAAGGAAGAACAAAAGGAAGAGCACGGGGAAGCTGTTGTTCTTAAAGAAGTCGAACTGGAACATCAGGCCGAAGAGCACGGTGAGGAGTGCCGATACAAGAGTGAGCATGGCCTCCCAAGTGAACCAGGACAGCCAGTACGCCGACTCATACAACCCCATTATCGACATCGCCTGACGCAGCTTCAGTTCTTTTTCTGTCACCAGTGAGCTTATCTGGAACACGAACCCAAACATGGCTATTGCCAGGAAGAACGTGGGCCCCGCCTGCCCCACCGCAGAGAACGTCTCGGTTGCCGGGTGCGCGAATTCCTTCAGCCCTATGTTCCACCTGAAACTCGGATCTTTTCAACCCGTACATGAAATGCTATAAGTGAGACTTTGATTCAATTCAACCCAAATTCGTTCATATTTTGTACTTTCCAGGTAAAAGATGCTTAATGGATTATGAGCTTAGCGTTACCTCCGATTAAAGATCTTGCGATCTCCCTCTCAGCGGCAATCTGAAGAGGCAGCTGGAACTTGAAAGTCGGGTCCTCATAGTCGCCTCGCCGGGCAACTGGCGTAGAGTTGGTCTGTATACCATAACTTATAACCGTCGCATTTTTGACAGTGAAGTGGAGCGCGCCCGGGCAACGCATAGGGTTGGCCAGCAGCCACGCGTCCACATCGGCCGGTTTCTCAAAGGACAGAACCTAAGATAATGTTTTATTAATTTCTATAACAGAAATCTATTCATTTTACTTTTCTGAATCTGCTGGTCCCAACTGAGTAGTTAATTAGAGACATCAGACATCTGTACCAGTGTAATTAATTGGTTAAATTATTTGATTCAAATAGCAATAGTTGAACTTACCAAATTCCAGTTGACTTTTGCCTCAAATTATTAAAACCAGAAAAAAATTTACCAGTATCCCTCAGTTCAGAAAAAACAAAAAATCATCTTCAGGAGAAAAATCATCTTCGGTCGAACGAAAGATTAAATCTTTGATGGACAATCAAGGTAATTAAGCAGAACCCGTTACCAGTATCCCTCAATTCAGCAAGTATTTTATCAATTATGGCAGCATGCCACAAAACCAAATTTGCACTTCAACTTAAACTTGGTATATCAGCATTTGCAAAATTGTACCATTAAAGAAGAAGAATAGATAGAACTAAGAAGAGGAGTGTGGTAGGTTAGGTTTCAGTCACTGGTACTGGTACCAGTGCTATTAACAAAATTCATTGATTCAAAACAACACAAATTGACCTTGGAAAACTTTAGTATAACTCTAGTTTGACTTTTGCCCCAATTGTAAAGGCAAGAAATCAAAATCCAAATTCAAATTGAGGAGAAAATTTAAATACTTCAACTTTGGTGAAATGGAAGATTAAACCACATTCAATTCTGACAGCAGCCACAAATTAAACCCAATTTAAACTTGTACTTGAACTTGAAACTTAAATTGGTACATGATCATTGCAAATTTTAAAAAAGATTTATACCTTATTGGAAGGAATGGGGCGTTGCGGGTTATTCATCATGATGGCATCCACAATACCAGCTACCCTGGAAGACGAATTGCCGCTCCACACAAAGTCATAACACGGCGTCTTGACATAGAACTTGTCCTCGCATTTCGGAATCGCGAGCTCGAGCGCGGTGTCAGCAACAGGGTCCTGCACATTCTTGTAGGCGGTGGAGGCGTCGAAGCGGCGGCGCACGGCCTTGTCGATGCAGAAGATGAGGAAGATGAAGAAGAGGGACGAGAGGAGCTGGATGGCCGTGGACCGCCTGTGGCGCCACGAGATGGTGAAGTTCTTGCGCAGCAGGGATGCGTACTGCTGGGTTATTAGAGAGAATCCCTGCCGGCGAACCACCATTGGTGTAATGGTGTTGGGTTCTTTTTTTGGAGCGGAAATTGAATTGAATCGAAACAGAGTTAGTTAAAGTTGAGGACGTTTTGTGCTCTGTTTCTGTGGGGTTTTATAGCAACCACTTCTTTTTTTCTTTTTTTTTTTCCCTTTTTCTGATTTCTGACTAGAGGTGGCAAATCGGGCGGGCGGGTCGGGTTCGGATCGGGTCAGTTTGACATTTTAGAAGATCTCGGGTCGGGTCGGGTGATGGGCAGGTCCACTCGGGTCAATTTTAATATCAATTTTTTTTTTATCGTATGTTGATTTGAGTTGTTTTGCATGTTGTTTGATCTTGGGTCGGGTCGAATCAGGTTCAGGTCAGGTCAGTTTGACTTTCATAAAGTACCGGATGGGGTCGGGTTTAGGTGGAGTCGGGTCGGACGGGTTTCTCGGGTCAGGTCCGGTTTTGCCACCTCTAGTTCTGACTTTCTTCACTTGCGCTGATTTTATAGTTGTACATCAGTACATGTACTTGTGCAGTTAAGAGGATGAATTGAGTCATTACTGTTGGCGCCAGGATGAGAATTGAGGAACTTCTTCAGGGGATTTTTGGGGTTTCAGAGGGTGGGGATGTGGACCGTATCCTCTAAGTTAACTCAAAATTTGAGTTTAATTCTAAATAGATCTGATCTGTAGGTTTTAGATCTCGGTCAGAACGGTCAAGACGGTCAGTGTTTTAAATTTACAGGGCCCTTTATATATTCATTATACGGGTAAACTCAATTTTTAAGTTAACTCAAAGGATCTCAATTTTTAAGTTAAGTCAAAGTTGGGTTTGCTGTTTTGCTAATTGGTCCTTTTATGTGGTAGTGAATTATAACCATGTCCTTGTGGAGGACTGCCTTTTGCTTGGTTATCCAAAATGTTAATTGTATTTTGTTTTGGTAGGAATAGATCAAAGTGTACTTCCGGGTCTAACATGGCAACATGTCACATTAATTATTGTTGCGCAGCTCAAAAACTCCCTCATGTGTGCATAGTTTTTGAGAACCTTTTGTCCTTCTTTCATTTTTTTGATGAAAATGATTGATTTAAATGATCAGAGTTTTATTCTTTGTGACTGCTGGACCACTGTTTTATCCCTGATTTTGTCATTTACATTATGAGGAAGGATCAGCTCACAATGTTTATTTCGACAATTTTGATAACAAGACTTTTGAAAAATTTGTAAAATTTATTAATTTTTTTTTGAAATAAAAAAAAGGTGCATAGAATTATTGTTTAACTTGTATAAACTTTTTCTACTTTGAGAATTTTTAATGATTTTTTACAATTCCTTTACAATTACCACTGTCAAAATTGTCAAGATAAGTATGATTAATGAATCCCTCCTTACATTCAATTCTATGTTTTGTAATATTTAAGGACATATACGTCATCTTATTTTCTATGCTTTGCAACAGTCAAAGGGCATATCCGGAAGGTCACATATTTATTAATTTATGTACTTAATTAACCCTTTGTTTGGTTATTATTCTTGTCAAACAAGATGCCAACTAAACCACCACTCCCAAGTTCCAAACTCCCAATTATTATTTTTTGCAAAAACTTGATGGTGATTGTTAGCAGTGTAAAAGTCAAGAACAGGAAGCTCAAGGCTCAAACTCTAAATTCATATATCCCCTGTTATCCTAAATAGGATAAGAGGATTCTATTATTCTCTGTTGGGCCGTTGAATTAAAATCAATAGATCAGAGTTATACAAAAAAGGCCCTCTATTATCTAAACTGAAACGATACAGTTCGTACGTTTCGATCTAACGGCTGAGATTAGAATAATAGGATCCTGTTATTCTCTTGGAATAACAGCAGATATGGACTCCTCAAACTCTTATTCTTATAATCCGGAATCCAAATCTCACATATTTTCTCACGTGGGAAACCACAAAAAGTTTTCTTCCTGACTTCTCAACGAAGGAACAGAATTCTCTTGACCTTTTTTTTTTTTTTTTATTATAGCCCGTAGGCCGATAGGTGTACTGTGTACACATAACTATACACCCCATCTTAATTCGCTCTAAGTGGGGTTTGATCTCAGGTCTCCACATATGGAGCCAATGCCATTACCAACTGAGCCAAGCTCTGGTGGTCAATTCTCTTGACCTTAATTTATGTTCTTTATTCATTCATTTTCTACAACTTCCAGGATTACATTACTACATGAACCAACATGACAATTACCTTTAACGACTGAAACAAATAAGATCTTGTACACTAATTACAATTTAAAAAACATTCATAGCTCAATTGAAAAAAATTAAAAAAAATATTGAACATAAATTTGTGTACGATTAATTGGAGTACCAAAGTATGCATATATTAATAACATGACTTCACTGATATTGTTGTCTTCTTTGTAAACGCCTTAGCAACCTTGTGTGCAAAATCATATACTTTGTGCTAACATCATTAATTACGTTTTTTACTTCTCACATTTTGTGTAGACTTCAGAGTAAATTTATTTGAGTAAAACTACCGTGAGGTTAAGCTCACAGAACAATATATTCTGTGAGTATACGCCTCCAAAAATCTTCAAATCTTGATTAATAATCAATATTATATATCACTTTGAGTGAGGCTATTGTACTATTAATAGTACAAATATGCCCCATACTATTAGCCATATCTCCAATTTTAAAATATTAATAGTTGATCAGAACCGTTCATTGTAATCTTTATATCCAATTTAACTTATAAGCCAGATTTTAAAATTTTTAGTAACTTTTTACTATTTTTAAGATATTTTCAAAAGTCACTTGATTAAAACATTATGAGCCATTTAAATGGGTGACATTTTAAAATATCTAAAAAATACTAAACAAATTCCAAAAAATATAAAATTTGGTTTACAAGTAAAATTGTATGTGAAGATCATAATGAACAGTTTGGATCGACTATTAATATTTTGAAATTAGAGATATGAGCCAATAGTACGGAGCAATCCGTACTATTAATAGTGTAATAGCCTCACTCTATCACTTTTAAAAAATCTCCAACAGATACTTATAAAGTTTTAACAATATAAATTTTTGTATCCCACAAGATTTTAATATAAGAATTTTATTGAGCCATATAGTAAATCAAAATTTAAAAATTATTTAATATGTTTGTAAATTATTATGTTTGTAGAGATATACTCACAGAATTACTCAGTACGTTTACTCAATTTAATCTGATTTTAACATACGGCACACAACTTGTCCGGCAAGTTGCATAGCGCATTACTTCACATTCAACTTTTTACTGGTTAATGTATAATATCTGGAGTTATGTTATGGTGCACTGCAGTACAAATGGGGTTTTGCACTACCGTTTTCAAAACCTCACAAACCAAACTTCACTCAATTTAATCTGATTTTAACATACGGCACACAACTTGTCCGGCAAGTTGCATAGCGCATTACTACACATTCAACTTTTTACTGGTTAATGTGTAATATCTGGAGTTATGTTATGGTGCACTGCAGTACAAATGGGGTTTTGCACTACTGTTTTCAAAACCTCACAAACCAAACTTCAAATGCCAAATCTAATTGAACCAACACATTCTACATATTGAAATATGGTGAAATACCATATTTTATAATTTTTAGAATTTTTTACCTATTTTTTTAATTTTTGAAAGATGGACAAAAAATAATAATAAAATAATGCAATTTGTATATCAAAAGGTAACCCTCTTTGAAAAATCTGAAAAAATAGTTATAAAGTTCCAAAAATTATAAATTTTGGTACTCTGCATAGTCTGTAGATTGTATTGGACAAATCGATTTGGTCATTTAACTTTTAGAAGTAGAGATTCGATGGCAGTGTAAAAACGCGTTTTGCACTGCAGTACACCATAACATAACTCATGATATTTGTGAACAAAAACTGTTTCTTTTAATAAATATAGGATATAGGATATAGGATTAGGTACATGTCATTTTTTTGTACTTGTAGAATTGAACTAATACTCTGTCCTGAGGAGCTTTTCAGTATGCGAGAGATCGAAAAGGTCATCTCAAAAAAAAAAAAAAAAAAAAAAAAAAGAGATCGAAAAGGACATTAATTTGTGAAAATTAAACTCAGTTTAATTTCCACTCAAATACGTAAGCATGAAACGACTAATTAATACCGTAGAATATATGAACACTAATTCTCTTTCTTTTACCTTTTACTTACTGATGCTAAGGCATGGACTTCTTAATTTTTCCTAATTAAATCGTGTTAATTTGGAAACCGTGTTATTATGCCGTAATTTGGCAATTTATTTATAATTTGATGAAGTTTCGAGGAAATGCTAATATCCATTTTTAATCTTTGAAATGGAAAATAAATATAGATATACGTTGAACTTGTAAGCCAATTGCATTCCAATTTAATATCCCTTCATTTTTTAAGCATTAACAATTGTATTAAAAAGAGGAAAATTGCATGTATTATTATATCGTAATAGTCAAATGTAATGCTATTTTCAGCTTTCATCAAAATGATACTTATATCAAGTAAAATTTGAAACAATCAATCCACATGTTCATAAATATATCAACTTGCAGCAAGTAGTCAAGTGATAACTAACTAAAAATGTCAACCAATTTCGAAGAGATGATAGATTACCCTTTATTAGCGCGCACCCAGGGCGGTGCCAAACTCCGATGCAGGGGTGGTCCAATTTTTCTAATAGAACTAGGCTTGTAACTATTAATGAAGTTAGGTATATTTTCGTAAAATTTTAGAGGTACATTTGTGTTAATATTTTTCATGGTAGGACCAATTTTGTAAATTTTATTAAAAATTGAGTATACTTCTGTAATTTTTTTTATCAAAAAGTGTCTATTTTTGTAAATTTTTAAGGGTATATTCTTGAAATTTTTTTTTAGGGGTGGCCAGTGCCCACTTCTGTCGTATACTGCCTCCGCCCTTGCGCACACCAGATGAAATTTGAGCGACTTGACTTTCGCCTTTCTATCAAAAAAATAAAGAGGGCTCAAATAACAATATTTTTTGTAACCACATAACTAAATTTTAAATAACTATATATTCTCTTAAATAACAAATTAAACTAATTGGTAGGATATATTGTATATGTCATTTTGATTTTATTTCTATGTACATCAAACATTAATAAAAATTAAAAATCAATTGTTCAATTTTTATGATTTTTTCATCATTTTGAATTTTCATCATTTTTTATGTATATATTATTTAAGTGATTTAGAATACATTCAACAATTTACAATTATAAAAGTATATATAAATAATAAAATGGTTATCATAGACATGAGTGGTTATGTTTATAAATCCCTCCTAAAAAATAAGTATGTGGATTTTTTAAAGTTTTATGAATATGCAACATATATCTCTCTATATTAAAAAGAACGTAAGGAATGGAGATCTCCATTGTGGTCTCATGAAAATGGTTAGATGGTATTACAATGAATGGTCCAGATTGTAACTTGCCGTCAGATCTGCGGTGCATGCTGAATCTAATATCAAATCAACGGTTGGATATCCATGATCCATAATTAATCTTATTTTGGATTTTGAACATTTTCAAACATGGATATTTATTTTGGATCCAAATATGTTTTCAAATGTTCAATTGTAGACTGCAATTAAAATAGAATACATTAATGTTTCTTATGTTCCCTCTTTTACATGATCTAATTGTATTGTCTCTAATTTGATTAATGGAAGCCTAAGAGTCGGGCATTTAAATGTCAAATGAAAAAACAATCTTTTTTTTTTCTTTTTCCGCTTGATAATATGTTTTTCATTTATCATCGAAAGAAAAATATCAGAATTCTAATTAACTGCTCATGATTAACATTTTAAGAGTAATATTATTCCCCTAAAAAATAAGATAACAACTTACAATATTACTATGTCAAAGTTTGGTATTTTAATATTTATCGAAAAATCATAAATAATGAGTAAGACACATGTCCCAATTAAATGTGGTTGTAAGTAAATCATAAACTATTTGGTCTGAAAGGGTACAAACTTAAAATTGACATTATGAAATTACCTTCTTAATTAGCGCATTGTAGTCAACTAAGATTTTGTCATTATATTGTTAGCATTAATGAAAATTAAATTGTCCGCAGCATGGGTACGCTGCTAGTATATATATGTGAGCAGACGGACGTTATCAAAATTGTTTTATTGACCATTGCCATTTGATGAATCCTTGGTCGCCCTTTGATTAATTCATACAATGGACATTTTTTTTTTTCAGAATAATCTGATATAATTGATTATCAGTAACAATATAAGCTTGCTTCACTTTTTTTTTTTTCTTTTCTTTTATACTTCTTACAAACTTACCTCCAAACTATAATTTTTGTCAGAAAAATCGTTACGCGGCAGTTGCCTTTTCCTCTAAGAAACTAGAACATTGAATATAATTGAAAAATTATAAAAAAAAAAAAAAAATTTGAGTAGACATGAAAGAAAAGATTTTTTTTATTTTCTCATGCTCAGAATTCTAAAATAAGTGGAGGTTTGCTAGTAAACACACTTATTATGCACTCCCGCACATTTTAATTATTTTAAATAAAAACTAATTTTTCGTACCTTAGTAGTTATTCGATATCATATCTAAGGCAATATAATTTAATTACTTATTAAATATTCAAACAATTGTATTACGTATGAACATTACATCAGCAGAGTAGATGGAAACTGCAGGATTGAAGTTACTTATATTAAATATTCAAACAATTGTATTACGTATGAACATTACATCAGCAGAGTAGATGGAAACTGCAGGATTGAAGTTACTTATATTAAATATTCAAACAATTGTATTACGTATGAACATTACATCAGCAGAGTAGATAGAGACTGTTGGATTGAAATACAACGGCCGTGATTTATTTAAAAACACTGTTCAAAAAATACTGTTACTTTCCGTATAAAATTCATATGGATTTCTAATTTTACTTATCCTTGTCAAGCTCCACACCATATTCAATTTTCTACTGCCTATTTATTATCCGAGAATAATCAAGTATATTAGCAGATACAAAGTCCGGCATCTAGTATTGTCGATAGCGACTTAATTTTCAACATGTGGGAGAGAAGCACATATATTGCAATAATAAAACTCAATAATTCTACTGAAATATATGTAAGCATACAACGACCAAATACATGAAGTACTTTGTTTTCCTCTTCTTTTTCCCTTTTTTTCTGACGCTAGCCTCTTTTTTTTTCTTTGTTTTTTTTTGAGAAATTATCTTTGCCCTGTTTAACTATCCCTTATCTATTCCCAAACTAAGTTGGTAATTTTTTCTCTTTATTCCTCATACTCTCATAAATTTTGAGTGAATTTTTTTATTCTTGATCTTTCTATTGTATACATATAAGTGCTTTGTTCGATTGAGGATGTGAATTGCAACCGGTAAAAATAATTTGTTGTATTTAAAAAAGATTTTTTAACTAAAAATGTATTAGGGTGCGGTTAAGGGGTTTTTTAAGGGTGCAGTTATCAACTCCCTTTTTTATTTTTTTTTTGGTGAATAGTGAAAATCGCGTTTGGAAGCCGTGTTAACGTAAATTAATTATCTCATTTTTTTTTTTTTTTTGAACGAAGTTTCAAGGAAATTCTAATCTTCAAAGTTCAAACATTATATAAATAAGTACTCCCATTGTTATGCTGAATTTATGTTAACTAAAAGTCTTAACATAAGTTTCAACAGTTCAGTAAACAATTCAATACAAGGTCAGGGTGAAAGTTATAATAGCAAAGAAAATATTCTTGGGTTGCAAAAGTTTGAAATTTGAATACAGCAAAGGAAACGTAGTACACAGTAAAATATATATATTTAATAAATTTAAAAAATATTTACAAATCTTATGGGAAAATAACTTAAAAATGTATTGTATAGATTTATTATGTTTTTAATTAAATTTAATATGTTATTTAATAGTCCATCAAAAATTTGTTAATTTGCAACTATTGCAAAGTAAACAAAATTTTAATAACTGTCGAAATTGATTGATATTTGAAATATTATCAATCTCTAAGTCAAATAATACATCAATACACTTTTTTCTGTTTTTAAGATTCTTTAAAATACTTCTTTCAAATTCCGAAATAAATACTTAAAAAACTTTAAAATGAAAGTTTTTTACATGCCACCAGATTTTGATATATATAATTTATTAAGGTATAATTTAAAATTTTGGATATGATTTGATATGTTTTTGAGTTAAAGCTTACAGAAGGCTTCCGTGAGCAGGGTATGTCATATTATAACCTTTACAAGGGTAAACAAGGAATTTTTAGTCTTGTATGTATGTCATGTTATAACTTTTACGTGGGTAAACAAGGAATAATGCAATTTATTGAAAGCTGACCATTGACTATTAATCTATAATTATTCAAACCAACCGGAGATTGAAGTTGTGGCTCTCCTTTTTTTTTTTATTAAAACTAATTTATCTTTGAAGAGTGAAGACTAATCTCAGGTCCTGTTTCTGTTAATGCAGCAACATGTTTAATTTTGGACTTCATATTATTTTATTTGTCCTTTACGGGGAAGTTATTCTCCTCCATCTTGGTTACTTAGTTTACTTGTGTACTTGTAGTTGTAGAGTCTGTTTGGCACCTCTATTCCAAAACGGAATAGTAAAAGTAGACTACTATTTCAAAAAAATATGTCAAACATCTATTAGCAAAACAGATAGCACTTATATTAGACTATTTCATATTTTAATACTTTGGTGGAATACTGAATCAGGTTCTCATATAAAATGTGGAATATTCCCAAGTTTTGCCAAACATTATTTATACTTTTCCGAATAGTTTAAAATATGAGTATTCTTCTTACTCTTCTATCAACCACTCTTCCATTTTTACTGATCCAACAACCTATCCTAGCTCTATTATTTGATTTTTAGTTACTCTTCCATTTATTAGAAAGTCAAAGTCAAGGCTCATGAAGATTGCTGTCTTGCTGATCGTTGGTTTGATTCAATGTACAGGAATTATCATAAATATTTTACATGGCACCATAAACAGAGCTGATGAAAAATTTAGTGCATTTTGGAAAGAAAATAGAAATTGGAATAAGTCTAATTCTAAAGTCATGTTCAACAAAACTTTGTTAGTTCACTTTCTATGAGGTTTCTATTAAAACTTCAATACAATTAGTTGATTAAAAAAATGATGTCATACGAGTATACGACCTCAGCTTTTCATATATAATTTAAAAACAAATTCAAAAGTCAAATCATTATATTTTTTTGCCTTATATTAATATACGCTTGTTATACGTACGATCGTGTTAGCAAATGTGCAAATTCTAAATTGAAAAATTACTGAGATCGAAAAGAAAAAAATAGCGAAGATATATAACACATTTGATTGAATAAAAATAAGAAGCTCAAATCTTCCCAAAGATTTGCGACTAATATTCAACTAAATATATACGCGTGAATATGTGTGGTTCAGAATTCTTGCTTGCTTGTTTATTATTCCGTTTGGGAATATTTTATTTTGAACATTATATTTATACTAATAAGGACGATGATAGCACGCCGCACGACTTGCCTCAGGGACCCAACGATGTGCTGGCAGCATGGTGTGAATGGTTGGGAGGGTATTTTTGTAAGATTGTTAGAGTCATTTTTGTAAAAAATTTTCATGTTAGGGTAATTTTATAAAATTGTGAGGATCATTTTTGTAAACATTTTATATGGTAGGGTGTTTTGTAAATTTTCTTACAAATAAAGGATATTTCTGTAAAATTTTCTGAAAAGAGGGATGTTTTTGTAAAATTCTTTCAAGTGCATTGGGGTGTTTGAGAGGCATTGTTTGTGGCAAGTTTTATTTTTCCTACTAATAAAGAGCACACGCCTTGCTTTGGGCTGAAATTGTTATTTCCTATAATAAATTTTTAAGATAATATATAATGGGCCTTAAGTTTTAATGAGTTGAGATATACATTAAAGTACGTCAACGGTGGTGATCAATCTAAGTAAATTAACAATCAACGGCTGAGATTTATTCCTTGAGGAAGATAGTACTTTCATATAAAAAAATTCAATCTCCTTACACGAGCAAGGAGTAACACATGAAAGGAAGCTTCCATGCAAGTTACTGAAATGTTTTTTTTATAATCATGAAATACTTGGTAACTGATATAGGGTTCCTTTGCCTCAAAGTTTGCTCTCTTTAAAATATTTTATAATTCGAAGAATTCAAAATCCAGTATCCAATATAAAATTCATGATTTAATTCGCTTGATACTTTAAAAAAAAAAAATCATGAATAATATATATGCTTCTCCAAGACTTTTAAGCCCAAGTTTCCAGCTGAAACATTCATTCAAAAAATATAACAGGTAATTACTTTGCATTGTGAATGTAGACTCAGAAAAATAGAGATAATATTGTTATACATTTGAAAAAATATATATACCTGTGATTTTTAATTGTTATAGGGACAGATAAAAGAAAAACTTGAATTAATGAAAGGCAAGAATTTTAGGAATCGGATATTGTTCAAAGCCATTTGGACGGTCTAAAAGATTCAGAGAGCCGTACGATCTAATTAATTGTTGGTAATCGATCAACCGTAATTTAATAATGTAGGTGCTAAATATAGCATGCTGGTTATATTTAGAATGACAGAGTCACATACTATTACCGCTGATAATTAAACATATAAATCGAATCGAACGGTTTAGTCATGACTTTGACGGACGGAAACCGTCGAAATGACTTTTAAGTTTTAACAGAATTCTAGTCCAGAATTTTCAAACGCATGTGCTCTCAGATTAATCTGTCCCTCTACTTCTCTTCATTTGACTTTATACAATTAAACAAGTACTACCTCCGTCCATGAATAAATGAATTTTTAGGAAAAGTTAAATGAATTAGTGGAAAAATGAAATTACATAATATTGTTCTAATTAAATAATATAGATAAAAGGGTAATCATAACATTGGAGAAATAAGTGGATTAAAACAAATGAATAGAAAAATAAATTCAAATCGGTAAAGTTTGTTTAATTATGGACAAATTCTAAAGGGTATAAATTAATTTAATTGTGGAAGAAGGTATAATAATTATCAGGAATCTGGGAAATGAAATGTACTTGGCATGTACGACTACGGCCATTCTGATTTCTGACCAGACATATCAACATATTTTTCTTTTTAATCATTTCTGATAAGTGGCTTCTCCACATCTTCAAGTTTATTTATTTATTTTAATTTTCATTTCTTTCTTCTTGCAATCGAGATTTGAGGCGTAGGGATCATAAACTGCATTTAATCACCCTGTTTTTTTCTTATCCGACGGTTGATAAACACCGGAGTACTTCGAGATCGGTACAGCAAACAACAGTTAAAATATTTTAAGATCAATGCAACAACCAATTTTGATCATCCGATCAGAAAAGGCAACGAATTCGGATCCATATCTAGTGTGTCCACAAAATTAGTGTCCACATGTTCATATTGTTATAAAATTTGAATTAAGTGTTACAGTTTGGGATAAGAGTTACAAATTTTATGTATGTGTAGACTTGTTAATAGTTAAAGAGAAGTGATCTATTGACAATCCTTATCTTGACAATGGGGATTTTGAAAAATTTGTAAAAATAGTTAAAAATTCTAAAAAATAGAAAAAAGTTTATAGAGATATTATTTAACTTATAGATTGATTATGTTTCAAATTATATTCAATTTAAGTGACGTTTGATAGCTCTTTAAAGCTCGTTAAATTTCAACTGTTAAAAAATGTACAAAATTTTGATAAACCATCAAACGATGTTCAAATTGATTGAAATTTAAAACACTATTAATCTATAAGTTAAATAATGCATCCATAAATTTTTTTTTTTCATTTTTAAGATTTTTTATGAATTATTATAATTTTTTTAAAATCTCAATTGTCAAAATTGTTATTATAAGCATTGTCAATGGATCCCTCTTCTTAGTTAAAATGTGGACTCTTGGAAAATTCTTCTTACAATCTTATTCAACTTGTCAGACTTGGCTGGCCACGTTCCTATCAATTACAAAAGATGGTTTTGGGCAATTCCAGTGAAACATAATTAATTACAAAAGATATATAGTTTGTTTATGCTAAATTATTTATTAATGTATTTTTATTATTTCTCAAATAACTTTCAAACTATCTCTATCGTCATAATTACAATTTTTTTTCAATCTAAAACAATATAGTTTGTGTCGTTGGCTTTTTTTTTATGCGTTTCCTAAAGGTGAAATATGTGTGTATTAATTATAAATTCTGATGTGAAAAGTTTTGCAGATTGTCAATTAAATTGCAAATTTTATCATTGTAATTATTATTTCAATTAGCATTTTAACACTTATTATAGATTCGTAATTGGGATTGAGAGTTCAAGGGCATGCAAAATTAATAAAAAAAAATAACATAAGTTAATAATACTTGAGAAACAAATATTAAGGGCTTAAGGCCTTCGTAGTTGTGGCAACTACACTCTATGGAGGTTACATGCTCAAAATTTGAGTGGATAATTAAGTAGAACTAACATGAGCTTAAATTCACAGAGCCATTCTGTGAGGGCACAATCACTTTCAAATTTCAATTTATATGGCTCAATAAGTTCTTTATATCAAAATCTTATGAGACACAAAGTTTTCTATTTTTTTTTTATTTTGTTAGTATATGTTTGAGATTTCAAAATTGATACATAAGACATTAATTATTTTATTAATATTGTATTGTCTTTTTTTAAAAAAAAAATCTCAAACAAATACTTAAAAAATTTTCAAAAATAAAAAATCTTACATCCCATAGAATTGATATAAAGAATTTATTAAGCAATGTCACAATACAAATTGAAAATTATAACTTAGAGATGATTTGATATATTATCGGGGAGGTGCGCTCACATAAGGACTTACACCTCAAAAAAAAAAAAAAAAAAGAGTTAAGGACTTAAATATAGCTTACATTTTTCAACTTCTATTACGTAGAGATAAGTTTAGTTGGTAATTGATATCTGGTAAGACGCGCTTCAATTTCCAAATTCCAATATAAGTATATTACATAGAGAAAATAACAAAAATTGGAACGTTGACCTCATAATTAAGTTAGCTCAGTAAAGCCCCCAATGATACCAGTAATCCTCATAATTAAGTTAGCTCAATAAAGCCCCCAATGATACCAGTAATTAATTCAGTGGTCTTAAATTTACATAGAAACCCCATGAAATAACCATAATCATTTTCTGGCCTATATAGAATTTGTTTGGCCTGAAAAATTTTTGTTGCATGCACCAACTACCTATTACCTAAGGGCTAAGTTTTGCTTTGGATTATTTTAATCCACATGTATGATGTATCCCATAAATATTCAGTTGGAATAAGCATAGTTTTCTAAGTTAAATAAAAAAAGCATAGTTTTCTAAGTCAAAGTCAAAGGCTCAATGAGGTGCTTTTGAGAAAAGGGCAAGTCTGTCATTTTACATACTTCATCGCTTCCCGTTCCCAAAAAAAAAAAAAAAAACTTGACAACTTAAATACAAGGGTACAGTACCATTTTGTTACTTGAGGAGAGGACCATAATATCAAATTATTATATTATGTATCATGTGTCGTTAATGGTTTGAGCTAAATCAAATCAAACTATGTTTACTGTATGGCAACTTATACGTAGATACTAATGAGATAACAAAATTGATACCGACTGTCTTAGTATATATATTGAATGAGTCGCTATTCATCTTAACTCAATAAGTATTCAAATTATCTACTTAATTTATATAAGAGGGGATTAGTTGACAATACATATTTTGACAATAAGACATTCAAAAAATTTTAAAAACTAATAAAACATCTTAAAAATGAAAAAAAAAAGTTTATAGATGCATTACTTAACTTATAGATCGATAGTGTTTCAAATTTCAATCAATTTAAAATCGTTTGATGGCTTATCAAAATTTTATATATTTTATAACGGTTGTAATTTAACAGATATTTGAAGAGCCATCAGCTCAAATTGAATCTATAAGTTATGCAATATTTCCGCAAACTTTTTTATATTTCTGAGAAATTTTAATAATTGTTTTCAAAATTTTGAAAAGTTTTATTGTCAAAACTATCAAGATAAGTATTGTCAATGGATCCCTCCCTTTTATATAATGGCCCTGTACAAAATAAGTAGCATATTGAAGTCATTAATTTGAATAGTTTACTCATTTAATTTGAATACTAGTAGTACAGTCCGTTTGATGTATCAATTTTGGTATTTTCAATTTTAATATCATTTTGATGTCTGTGTAACTTTTTTCTAACTTATATAATTACAGAGTTTATTTGAGTTAAGACTTGAGAACTTGAGAGAGAGAGGATGTGGGGTAGGAATAACAAACTCAACTTCTCCTATATAAATATACTCAATTCAGTTCATCATCAGTTCATTTCAAATTGGTCTCCGTCTGAGTTTTCTTCTGACCACTTCCCTCCTCTCCTCTCCAAATCCTCTCCTCTCCAAGCCACCAGCAACAATTCAGTTACTTACCCAACAAAATTCACCTCATGATTCTGCAGTAGATCATCAGAAACAAAGACTCCGATTCCGATGGCGTCGGCACCACCAACAATACCGGCATCATCTCCATCTCCTTCTGCCCTGCGCCTCCTGGGCCAAGGAGGTGGCGCTGCTGCGGCTGTGCCGGGACAGAGAGGTGCTGCCGGGTTCTCCACTCAGGCCAATGCCCTCCTCCGCAAGAACCTCACCTATCAGGTAATCAATTGAGCTCCCCCTTGATTTCCTTTCCCCATTGATCAGCTTCCCATTCATATATCCTACCCTATTATTTATGTTTTCTTGATGCAGCAGGCGAAATGCCTACTGTAATTTTTCATTAAATAAAATTAATAAAATTAAAAAGAGTTGATACAGATTAGTAGAGAGAAAAGAAAAAAGATAAAAAAGAAATAGGACCCATTGATTATTTATGTTTTAATTTAGACTTGTTGATTTTACATGACATGACATGACATGACCCAATTTGTATGCAATGTGTACTGTCTGCTGTTCAACTCTACTAGTTGACTTGTGAAAACCCATCAGAGCAATTTACCAGTATAAGTATATTTTCAGTGTTATTTTTAATTTAATTATGGAGGAAAAATAATAACTAATTATGCGCTCACTGACAACAATCTGACATTAAATTGGTGGTGATGAGCAGAAGAGGAACATAAGGACGAACACGTGCATCGTCGCCTACCCGATCCTGATATGTGTTCTTTTAATAATTATGCAAACTATAATCAACAATGAGATCGACAAGCCCAAGAACCGGTGCGGCTGCACGTGCATCCCCAACAATGCCACCGGCACGTGCCAGGAGGTCTGCGGGCCCCAGTACTCGACACTTGACCAGGTCGGCACTTGCCCAATAGACAGCCCGCCTGAATGGCCGGCACTTATGCAGGTGCCTAGGCCTGAGTATCGGGCGGCCCAGGATGCATATCCTCCGTTCGCTGATTTGCCAGACTCGTCGTGCCGCCTCTCCGGCACTTGTCCTGCGACTTTGCTCTTCACTGGCCGCAACCAGACTCTTGCGCAAAGTATGGTTTTGTTTCGCCCTTCTTTAATTTGGTCCAAATTTTAGGTTTTATATTGATTTCTTTATTGTTGGTTGGATGGCAGGTCTTGCCGGGAGTCTATTTCCAGTCATCGGAAGCTCTACTCCAAACTCCTCTAATTATCTTACTTTCTTCTCTGAAGTTGTACCAGTGAGTGCTACTTTTTTATTTTTTATTTTTTCAATTGATTTAAATCTAAGTTACTTGTTTCAATTTGAAGTCTACCAAGTACCAACCATGAAATTTCTCAGGTTCGGTTGTATTTTTCATTTTTCCCCTTTTTCAGGGCTCGGACACATACACCAGAGACACCCAGTACATTGAGCCAGCGTTTATCTCAGACAGGCCTCTCTATTACATTCAACCATCATGCCTATCTAACACTTCTTCCAAAGCTACAATCAATTACGAAAACACGGCATATACCGTAGGTCTGAATCTTTAAAACTTTGGGGTATATTCATTTAGTCTAGCAAATATCCTTTACTTATATTGGTTGAAGTTAAACTGAATTATATGGTCTTCTCTTAAATTGTACAGATATGGTATGTGTTCAGGGGCTACCACTATGGCGCAATTCATCATCGACGATAAATGATGAGCTTTTCAATGGTTACCGGCAGAGCAATACTGAGAGAAAATTGAACGAGTTTCTTGCTGGTACCGCATTCACCTTGCGTTATGTTTCAGATATATTTGCTTAATACTTCTTTCAAAGCTGACAAACGAATTTGCATTGGCAGCTTATGACTTTCTGGATACAAGTGAGAAGGGCTTCAATGTTGATATATGGTACAATTCAACCTACAGTAATAATACAGCATACGTCGAAATTGGTCTTCAGAGGGTGCCCCGCTCATTGAACGCGGTACACACAATCTTCCATCCTCCCCTTTTTCGTACATTTATTTCATTAAAATTTTAAACTATGAAAACCGGAATTTGTAGTCCATAATTCAAGCCAATATGTATGTGCTGGAATGTTGGTGCTTAATAATTAATTAATAGTGTTGGATGCAAAATGTAGGGGTAGGTGGTACTTTTATTAGTAACAGTTTGTTTGGTGCAATATTGAAGTGATATTGTGATCCAAATGTTAATAGGCATCAAAGATATAGTAGTTTATTTGTGTACAATATTTTCTTTTTATAATCAAAAAGAAAGAAATAATAGTTTTTTCTTGTTACATGCATATAACAGGCATCAAATGCATTTCTAAAGTTTCTGAAAGGACCTGGAGTGGCTATGGAATTTTTATATGTGAAAGAGACACCTAAAGTTGGAACAAGAAACCGGCTAGAGATCTCTTCTCTTTTAGGGCCTTTGTTCTTCACTTGGATTGTTCAGCTACTTTTACCGGTTGGTACAAACATGGTTCATAAATTACACAAATTTTGGTCCTTGCAATCTCTTACTTTATAATTTTTTTGTAGGTTATACTCACTTCGTTGGTGTATGAGAAGCAACAAAAATTGAAAATAATGATGAAGATGCATGGATTAACCGATGGCCCCTATTGGTTGATCACTTATTTGTACTTCTTCCTGCTATCTGCAGCGTACATGATTTGCTTTTTGATATTTGGCTCTCTAATAGGTAGCAATCTTCTTTGATCTTTTTTACATCAGCCTTGCCGTAAAAATACTTTTTCATGTACATGTTCGGTAATCTCTTGGTTTCCTTCAGGATTGAGCTTCTTCAGATTAAATGACTACGGCATACAAGTGGTGTTCTATTTCATTTACATCAATCTTCAGATTGCATTTGCTTTTCTAGTGGCTTCTTTCTTTTCAACTGTCAAGACAGCTACAGGTACAAACTAAATTAATTTGTATTCAAAAGGAAAATTAAGGAAACCCAAATCAGCAACTCTCTAAGTATCTCTCACTGAAATTATAAGTGAAATTTACTGATAATTTTTCCTGTTTAAATTGTGTGGTGCAGTGATTGGCTATATTTATGTGTTTGGTTCTGGTTTACTCGGCGCATTTCTCTTGAGGTTCTTTGTGGAAGATCCATCTTTTCCAAGTAAGATAAATATCAAATACAATCTAATGAGAAAATAGGAAATTCTCACTTTGTGTACATGGTCGATTGACCACATTGCCAACTTTCATCTGAACTAAAATTTCAAAATTTGCTACGCAGAGGGTTGGATTATAGTGATGGAGCTGATACCAGGCTTCTCTCTGTACCGGGGCTTGTATGAGTTTGGGCAGTATGCATTCAGTGGAAGTTCCATGGGCACAAAAGGAATGAAGTGGGGGGATCTGAGCGACTCAGAAAATGGCACGAGAACTGTCATGATTATCATGGTCCTGGAGTGGATAGTGTTGCTTCCCTTGGCGTTCTATCTTGATCAGGTGTCATCCCTTGGAGGCGGTATCCGCAAAAATCCCCTCTTTTTCTTGAATTTCTTGAAAAAGAAGAAGATGGGCAAATCACGGTCACTTCAGTTGACAACTAGCTTCAACCGCCAGGGCTCTTCCAAAGTGGTCATTGACGTTGAAGACAAGCCAGATGTCACTCAAGAGGCATGTCTGAATTTCTGCTTTGTTTATTTATAGTTGCTTTGACTAGAATGATAATTGGTTGTGTGGTATGTGGTAAGTATAATAATGCAATGTTAGAGATTAAAGAGGTTTTGAAAAATAGTTGGTTTTAACATCCAAAATAAAAAAAAAAATGAAAAATAGTTGGTTTTATGGAAAGGATATGAGACTAAATTATAATGAACTGAATTTCAGACAGAGTTGGTGGAGAAGCTGGTGACGGAGGAAAACGGAAGCAACTATGCAGTGATATCTGACAACCTAAGTAAGGTATACCCTGGTCGAGATGGCAATCCTGACAAGCTAGCAGTGAAGGGTCTCTCTCTCGCTCTACCACAAGGCGAGTGTTTTGGCATGCTTGGACCCAATGGTGCGGGCAAGACATCCTTCATCCACATGGTATATACATCTATATTTTTTAATGTGGAAATATTAAATAGATATTCTCTTTTATATCCAATCAAGTAGTTGGGATTAGATCATTTGTGCATGTATGGGTATAATACCGTATACCTTTTTATATAGTTTTTAGTAAATAAATAAGCGAAGCTATTTTCCATGTGAACAGATGATAGGGTTGATTAAGCCAACATCAGGTACCGCGTATGTACAAGGAATGGACATAAGGACCGACATGGATGGCATCTATACCAACATGGGTGTCTGCCCCCAGCACGAGTAAGCTCTGATAACCTTCTCTATTTTGCCAATTTTGTCGTACCTCCTTCCTGATTGCGTCTGAGAATCTGATATGACATACTGATGGAATAATAAGTTGTCCAGAAAATTTAATTTATTCTTCCTTTTTGGCCCCTTCAAAACATAGCTTGTTATGGGAAACTTTAACTGGACGGGAACATTTGCTGTTTTATGGCCGGCTGAAGAATCTCAAGGGAGGTGCACTCAATCAGGTACATTACATGCTACATCTATTGCCATTGAATGCAATTTAATCATTTTTTTTGCTGGATATCTTTAATTCTTCAAAATACTAGTGACAAAAAAATTTGAAAACAATAAAACAGGCTGTTGAAGAATCACTTAAGAGTGTTAATTTATTTTACGGAGGGGTTGGGGACAAACAAGTGAGGACGTACAGTGGTGGCATGAAAAGAAGGCTCAGTGTTGCGATTTCTCTCATTGGAGACCCTAAGGTGCGCCCGATACTGTCCTTTCTCAATTCAGATTCATTAGTTGATGTTTTTTAATCTTAGTAGCATGCTTTACTATTAGTAAGTAATAATCTGATAATCTTTTTTTTTTTTTATCTATTTAGGTTGTTTACATGGATGAACCTAGTACGGGATTGGACCCGGCTTCAAGAAACAATTTGTGGAATGTCGTGAAGCGTGCTAAGCAAGACCGTGCTATAATTCTTACAAGTACTACTCCTGTCAAAAACTAATTTATTTTTATAACGATCGAAACGACCGCCAATTTCATTCAAAATTGTTTTGTTTCAGCGCATTCAATGGAGGAGGCAGAGGTATTGTGTGACCGGCTCGGTATTTTTGTTGATGGAAGCTTTCAGTGCTTAGGCAACCCGAAGGAGGTACATTTTTGTCTCCCTTTTATGTTTTGTAGTTCAGATGATTAAAACCTATACACAAAATGTGTTTGAATTTTGAAACATAGATACTTAACAATATGTGAAATAATATGGCTTGTATAATGTATTGGCAGTTGAAGGCGAGGTATGGAGGATCGTACGTGTTCACCATGACTACTGCACCAGAGCAAGAACAAGAAGTAGACACCCTGGTGCGGCGCCTCTCCCCAAATGCAAACAAGATCTACCACATATCCGGTACGCAGAAGTTTGAAATACCAAAACAGGAAGTCAGGATTTCCGATGTTTTCCAGGCAGTAGAGAAGGCCAAGAGCCGGTTTACCATCTACGCATGGGGTTTGGCCGACACGACTCTGGAAGATGTGTTCATCAAGGTTGCCAAGGGTGCACAGGCTTTCAACGTGCTTTCGTAAATATCGATTTTTCGTTACAGTGTTAAGATTACTCAGGTTGAATTAGCCATTTTTTCTTTTCTTATTTCCACTTTTTTTTTGGGTTTTTTCTGAATTTCTTTGGACTGCCTTTTCTTTTTCTTTTTTATGGTTTTATTGTATTATTTTTGGAAAGGGGTTCTGGGGTTTTAGGAATAGGTTCATTGTACATTTCTCACATTACTGCAGTATATAAAAAATTACTGACTGGTGCGCTTTCACTTTGTGAATTTTTAGCTCTTGTGCAGACACTAAGATGTGTGTTTGCAAAGTTAATCTGAGGTGGGCAATTAAATATGTTTGGAATTACAGTATACAGTCGAAATGAATGATACATAATACATATCAGTTACATTGACTATGGTCTATCCGTCTATGGAGGTGCCCTATAAGATATAATAATTCCAGCCCACGTCTTGTATTGTACTGAAATTATTATATGATATCTTATAATAAAAGGGCGAAAGCTCATTTTTTGTGAAGAAACTGATATGAGCCTTAAATTTTAATAAGCCAAGACATTAATGTACGTCAACGGTGGTGATCAGTCTAAATAAACAATCAACGGTTGAGATTTCTTCTTTGGAAATGAGAACTTTCATGTCAAAAAATTCAATATTCTTTTATTAGGAGTATGGATTGTTACTGTTTTTTAAATACTTCTTAAGGGATCCCTCCTCTTAAACTTATATATTTATTACACTGTTCTTCACGGGCCTACAATATTGGGCTTTTAAGATATCCTTTTAGTGAAAATATGAAAAACATTTTGAAGGCCTCTAATTTTGGATGCAAGAGATTAAGGGCCAAGCAAAAAGAGGCTTTAATTGGAAAAGAAATAATTAGTGTACAGCTGTTATGTTTTGAACTATTGAGGCACCCATAATAAATTAGCACAATATTAATTGTAGGGTTGTGCTTCAAACCAAAATAAGTGGTTTTAATAAGAACATTATACATGTTTCAAAACTTATTTTTACTGTTATGGTCTGCAAAAATTTGCATAACACCGCACCAAAACTTAATAATTGATACAAACTCCACAACTTTTATAAGCTTATAGTCATAGATGATAACTTTACTTCAGTGTTACAAACTTGAATAATCATAGTTTTAAGTAATATCCTTCTACAAAGAAATGGAAGGTGGTGAATAAAATCACTTTTTTCAAAACAAAAAAATATATATGTATTTTTAAGTAATATTTAATTAGTGATTCAGTGGCCAATGCCAATGCCGCCACCGCCGCCGCCGCCTTTGCCTGACCCGCCATTGAAGCCACCACCTTCACCTCCGCCTCCACCGCCACCACTCGATCCTCCAGCTGACCCTTGCCCACCACCCTCACCTCCACCACTACTACCATTGGCACCTCCACAACCGCGAGCCTGGCCAACTGCATCTCCGGCACCACCAACTCCGCTTCCACACCCCGACGCACTTCCGCCACTTCCTCCAATTCCACCGCCAACTCCGCCACCACCTCCCCTACTAACACTTATGCCTCCCCTTCCAATGTGCACACCGACTCCGCCACCACCGCCGCCTCCAACATTTATCGAGCCATGTCTGGCACTTATGCCACCTCCACCAGCTGCACCGGCTCCAACATTGACACCCCCTCTTCCTACATGTACTCCGACACCTACACCCGCACCTCCTCCTGCACTGGCACCACCTCCACGCGAAGTCCTGACTCCACCACCAACCCCTCCACCTATACTAATACGAAAATCGGATTCATTAACTTGTCCACCCGTACCAACTGGTTCGTTAGGTTGAACCGACGCAAGCTTTTTGGTGCTAACATGGTGATTTCTTTCCTTGATGGAGATATCCCTTGCATTGCTAATTGGCATGCATAGGAATACATGGACTATGCACAAAGTAATGATAGTAGAGGTTGCCATGTATAAACAATTGTGTGTGTATGTATGTGTTTTTAATTATGAAATTTGCTTAAATAGGCTGCAATTATATATGATGAAGATGATGTAGTTTTATGATATGAGATGTCTATAAATATATAAGAGACGTTAGTGGTGAAATTCCGAATCTGCTGTTATTCTTTGAGAATAACAGGGTCCTGTTTGTTCAATATAGACCGTTAGATCAAAACGGACGGCCCGATTGACCCAATTAAGGTTATAGGAGACCTTTTTCATAATTAATATCATCCGTTGATTTTGATCTGACGGCTCATATTTGAATAACAGAGTCCTTTTATCCAAATTGGGATAACAACGGAATTGAATTCGGTGCAATGATAAAGGGACAGGAAGATATGAAACCAGTAGTATATCTAGTGTGATCACGCTACTACTTTTAGAAATTGGGGAGAAAACTTTCACTACACCTTTATTTTTCTGAAAAAAAAAAGGAAAAATGTCATCTTTTCTGTCTACTTTAGTTGTCAATTAGTGTGCCTTTTGAATTAATGGTTGGAGAAAAAGTATATCCCGTAATGCGCATATAATTGTGCGTACTAGCTATATTAATTAAGTATATAATTAATTAATTAAGTTTTTTTTTTTCCGTTTCTGAAATCTTCTGAGCATAAATTTAAAAAATAATTGAATTTTATATATTGCATTTACAAATATATACTACAAACTTAATTATATTCGTGAATATGTAAAAATTAACCATAGTAATTATTATATTCTACAAAGTTAATTATATTCGTGAATATGAATAACATTTTTTTTCTATTTTTAAATACAAATTAAATTCACACATAGTAGGAAAAGAATGAAAAATCTCTACAAGGGGTGGTCCAATTATCTAACTGGAATACATAGGCTGTAAAGTGGGGTTCTCTGATTGGGACAATATTAGCTAATTAATTGTACGTCGATTTTACTTTCACAAAGAAACATCTACACAATATGTACTATACGCACATAAGATTATTAAGAACCATTTTCATAATGCCACCTCAAAATCTTAAGCACACGAACGCAGAG
The DNA here is from genome assembly GCA_030179965.1 of Cyperus esculentus. Lineage (NCBI taxonomy): Eukaryota > Viridiplantae > Streptophyta > Magnoliopsida > Poales > Cyperaceae > Cyperus > Cyperus esculentus. Next base: position 1,680,103 of record JASGLE010000003.1, on the reverse strand, counting down.
TTTTTATGTGTGGATAGCATATATATTGATACCAGAAATTAAAGAGGCAGCAATGTGAATGAGGTTTTGCTAAAGTTCTTGCTTTAAATCGTCAATCAAATTAGATCGATATGTTAATAAATGTGTTTGTGGTATATACATGCTTTTCTACATTTTTTGTAATCAATTAGGAAGAAGATACGTTGTGGCAAATAAGCAAACGAAATCATTCATTTTGGTAACATCAAATTTTGAGTAATGACAAGAGAAAATGTTATCATCTCTGTACCTGTATTCCCCAAAAAATCCTCCAAATCTAATTGCTTTCCTTATTTAGTATTCTTTCCGTTTTTCTCTTCTCCTCTTTGAAATGGCAGTTCTTCCTTGCTCTCCCTTCTCCTCCCTCCGGCGACCGCGATCCATACCTCGTCCCCGGCGACCGCGATCCCTCCCTCACCCCCGCGACTGTGATCCCTCCCTCACCTCGGCCTGGCGACCGCGATCCCGGCCGCGCCTTCCGGCTACTGTGATTCCGGCCGCGCCTTCCGGCGACCGCGATCCTGGCCTCGCCTTCCAACGACCGTGATCCCGGCCTCGCCTTCCGATGATCGCGATCGCCGGTGCTGATGGAGATGGGCACTGTGTCAGTATTTAGTACGTACTACACAGTTAATTCTTGTTGTAATTTATAGCATTTTAATGGTTTTTATGTTGCTTTAAGTTTGTTTTGTATTTTGTTGTTAAATATTGTACATTTAAGCAACAGTTTGAATGAATCTGCTTACTAAATCTCCATTCATTTTATATAGACACTTATAATGGTTGTATGAACACTTTTCAATACTACATAAACACTTTTCAAAACTACATAAACACTTTTCATTTCCAGATAAACACTTTTCATTTCCACATAAACACTTTTCATTTCCAGATAAACACTTTTCATTTCCAGATAAACACTTTTCATTCCAGATAAACACTTTTCATTTCCACATAAACACTTTTCATTTCCACATAAATACTTTTCATTTCCACATAAACACTTTTTATTTCCACATAAACACTTTTCAACTTGCTGCTGGGAGCCTGCCATGGCTGAAGGTTGCGTGTCTAGATGCAAGAGGGTTGGGTGCTATGGACAGGATGACAACGCGTTTTCCGTTTTTGGCAAGTTCGAGATGCGCGTTAGGACTGTCATTTAGCCAAAAATGGAATGTCAGTTCGGGGGATTTTAGTGGGGGATTTAGTTTGGGGGACTATTAGTAGGGGTGGCAATGGAACGGAACGGAAACGGAACAGATTTTGGTTCCGTCCATTATAACGGAACGAAAACGGAAGAAAATTTGGTTCCGTCCGTTATAACGGAACGGAAACGGAACATGCCATTTCCGTTCCGTTCCGCCCTAAACACGTATCTCCCACGTACTTCCGTTGTTCCGTTCCGTTATAACGGAACATTCAACGGAATGAATTTTGGTTCCGTCCGTTATAATGGAACGCTCAACGGAACGGATTTTGGTTCCGTCCGTTATAACGGAACGGAAATGGAACACGCCATTTCCGTTCCGTTCTGTTCCATTGCCACCCCTAACTATTAGTCTCTTCTTTTTGACAAAGTTCGTGTTTTGGAGTGGCATGGAGACAATTCAATTTCTCTATATATATCCTTACTCCCAGGAGATTGGATTTTTTGATATGAAATAAATCTCAGCCGTTGAAATAAATCTCAACTGTTGGTTGTTTACTTACACCACCATTGACGTATTTTAATATCTCAACCTATTAAAACTTAAGGCCCATATCAATTTTCTCAATTTAAGATCCATTACATATTATCTTAAAAATTTATTACAATTTCAATCCAAACGAAGGCGTAGGTTATCTTCACTGGTAAACTCTAAAATGAATTTTCCTTTTATCCATCAAGTCACACATGCAGTATGATAACTCCCTACAATACAGCTGAAATTTAGCACTAGGGGAAAACATAAAAGAACAAAACCAGACTACGTACAGCTAAAATTCATTGTTTTATCAAATTTATTCACAATTATTACAACAGACAGGTTTACATCTTTACAACAACCAATCTATTAGAAAAAGGGAAAAATAAATTTTTGAGGTGGAATGCTATGCTAGGGCATACATCTCCGTGTGGGAGGTCGCGGGTTCGAAACCTAGATGGAAGGTCTTTTATAAACATTTAAATTTCAGTAACTTGACCCTCATCTTTATTATCTCAAAAAAATTCTTAGCACCAAACCATATTCAGGTACCACACATTTCCGACCTGCGGAAGTGGTGTCTTAGCATGCATCTGTGATTGATAATATTTCCAAACTTCATCTTGCCTTTTGTTATGCATGATGGACACAAGTACTTGATGTTTGTAAGTTCCTTCAAGAAAAAGAAGAAAATAATAGTAAATTGATCAGATACAAAACTATCAGAAAGGATTGCAATATCAAATCCTTTTCTATTGCCATCCAACAGGCCTGTGCAAAAGCAGTTCATCCTGCCTAATACTTGTAAGGTTTCATTTCCATGAATGGCAGGATTTCTTTATACTTGGCTTTCCAAGCCTATCAATTCTCCTCCTTTACCCGGGCTTTGTATCGGCTATAAGTATAATAGTTATAAGTAAATACAAAAAGATAAAAGATGGTAAACCTCAGGAGTGTGAATTCTGATGCAGTCTGAATGAACCCAGATGTCGCAGCCATCACATTGAGTCTAATAAGAATTAAGAAGGCACATGAGATTAGTAGAAACATTACCCAATAAAGCTGTATGGTAGTAATCAGAAAGTAAAGGTTCTTACCTATATTACCCTGATACGACACCTAAGGCACCGTACCCATATCTGGTGCGTATCCGATACGGATTCGCATACAGTTCGTGTACGGTGCGTATCTGATACGCCTGGTGGCGAATCTAGTAAAATATATTAATTTGACTAACGGATTCGGTCTCCGATATGGTAGGATACGCGTATCGGGATGAAAACCCCAATCTCGCGTCAAAATACACTCGGTAACTGAAGAAGAGGTGTCTATACATAGCCATGGAAGCGAACCGGATACCATCAATTCGTCCTTGTGGGACTATTGATGCGCAACACCTAAAGTAAAAAACCTGACAACCCACTCCATTCTCAGCTTCTAAAAATCATAGAACAGTGAATAATTCTGCACACCAATAGTGTTTTTCCTTGTATACTGCACAGCAACCAAATAAGCATATAATTAAAACAGTGAATAATTCTGCCAGAACAAATATATGCAGTAATGTAATGCGAAAGAAATGGATCTTGTAGAGAGAAGGTTGAGGGTGGTAGAGTAAAAAAAGAAAGTGGGAGTAAAAGAAATATATGCAATAATATAAGAAATGAATGCTTTACAGTGTAACAATTGTTTACTCATTAATAATTAACAATTTTGTATTTGAACTTGGAAGATGAATATATAAATGAACTGACAATTTGGTACTATATTATCTATTCAATTTTTCCTAATATGATCATACAATTCGTGTTATATAGCTAGCAGGCCTGACCCATCTAGTTTAGAACTTTATGTAAATTTGGAAGTGGGGACGACATACCGTTTATTCTATGGATGTCCATAGAGTGTAACAAAATGACTGACAAGTCGGACCAAATGGACCCCATTTATAACAAAAACACTCACAAAAAGTGACTATAGACATCTATAGTATGGACACAGGATGTTTCCCAATTTGGAATATCTATGAGCCCTCACGATACAATTGTACCGGTTTTGGAACCAAAATTTCATTGAATGTTACCGTAACGGAAGTCATATAATATTTTTTATTTTTTATTTTTTGCCTCTTCCCATGTCTTCTTAAATTATAAATATACATGATCTTTACTATAAATTCAGTTGATGTTGGTAGGAGACAAGAACTTGTGGATTTGGCAAAGCACAAGATATATCTATTATCTAGCTACTATAAAAAAATTTGTAGTTATTGCAATGAAAATCAATAAAATAAAATGATTTGATTTCTTTAACAAAGAATACTCAAACTGAGGAGGAATTCCGAGCATTTATATTTATGCATTACTCCTTCACATTTTGTTTTCATTTTCTTTCTTTATCCTTTAAGGAGTGAGCTCATTTTTTTTTTCTTTCCTCAATGAAAATAAGTTTTGTAAACTCATTAAGAGGAAGGAATTATTGAATGATCATCTCCTTAAATGAGAAAGAAAAAAAACAAAAACAAGATCTAAATGGATAATGCATAGATATAAATGCTTGGAATTTGTCTTCAGTTGGAGTACGGGGACCTCGATGTCAAAGAAAACAAAATCTTATTTTACTTTATTGATTATTTTACTGCTAATCTTACATTAACAAATGAAGTTATCCATAATACAGATCAATGTATGCTTCATACAGTTTGTTCATACATTTTGTTTTCCTTTAGGTTTAGCATCGAAAATAAAGTTTATGAGCTATCGATCATTCATGATAGAAATTTTAGAGTTCAACATTATTAAGAATATCTAACAAAATCTATAAAAATTTCATGTTATATATATATGGATAATGAATGAACATATAATTCATGACAATTTTTGTGTTTATCGCAATGAAAATCAATGAAGTAAAATGATTTGATTTCTTCAACAAAGAATACTCAAACTGAGGAGGAATTCCGAGCATTTATACTGATGCATTACTCCTCCACATTCTGTTTTCATTTTCTTTCTTCATCCTTTAAGGAGTGAGCTCTTTTTTTTTTTTTCTTTCCTCAATGAAAATAAGTTTTGTAAACTCATAAGAGGAAGAAATTATTGAATGATCATCTCCTTAAATGAGAAAGAAAGAAAACATAAACAAGCTCCGAATGGATAATGCATAGATATAAATGCTTGGAATTTATCTTCAGTTGGAGTATGGGGACCTCGATGTCAAAGAAAATAAAATCTTATTTTACTTTATTGATTATTTTATTGCTAATCTGACATTAACAAATGAAGTTATGCATAATAAAGATCAATCTATGCTTCATACAGTTTGTTTTCCTTTAGTTTTATCGAAAATAAAGTTTGCGATCGAACAATCATCATGATGATATCAACAAACTGATACAGATTATTAGAATTTAACATTTTTTAAGAATACCTAACAATCTATAAAAATTTCCCCATATATATGTTAATCCATTTTGTAAGTGGTCCAACCATTGGGACTTTAATTGCCAGTATTTAATTATGGAAGTAATTGCTTTTCCTCTATATATACACTGGGACTGGGATCGATCTTTTAACGAATCAGCATTCCTAATAAAACTACATCCTGACTAACAGTACCAGTTTTCTAGGCCTTTAACCCAAATTCCAACCTTTTTTAATAAATTATCTATTTTTGCTATTTTTTACAGATCAATTTGACATCGACTGTCTACCCTAACTTGCTTGGGATTAAGGCCTTGCTACTGCGGTCGACTGACATTGACTACCCTACAATATCTACAAAGTCTTTCTTGAAGGGCTATTTATATCTGAGCCATATAGTTGCACAAACAAGTAGTTTATTTCAGTTACAAGGGTAGTAATGGTATCACATCAAATCTAAAGAATCACAGCTAATTAGGTCCTGTTTGGTTTCACTGGGATTTTACTGTTTCCGTGGGAAAGAAAAAATTCTCTGAGAGTGAATTTTTTTTTTCCCCTGCCGAACAGTGCATTTCCCTTGGGAATGGAGTGCGTCCGAACAGGCCCTTAGAGAATTGGACAAGAAAAACTAACCTCAACAGGTTCCAATTTCCAAGCATTTATATCTAAGCATATTCACTTTAGCATCCGTTTTCATCCTTTTCCCTTTTAGAGTCCATGTAGATCGATCTTTTTCCTCTAGCGATTTACTCCTTTTGCAAAAGCTTTCAGATTCTGGGGCAATAAATCTGCTTTACAGTTAAAAAGTGTAGAATTCAGAATAACGAAAGACCTGTTGCAATATTGACTATAAAGCTTTTATGAAATGTGACTTTGATGCTAAAATGAGACAATTTAATCACATTTCTATATGTGGTTGAACCTCATTTAATTATAAGTAATTGACTAATCCAAACAGATAATATTTGAAAATATAAGTTCAATTACAGAATTACTTCAGTACCGTTTGCTAAGCCGACTAGGGTGATACTGCACAAAAATATAAAAGAAAACTAAATTGCAAACCTGACTGGTAATCAAGTCTTTCAGATCTCAAATAATTTTTTATTACACGTTCAATAATAAATGAAATAATTTCTATTCTGCGACGATACATAGATAACGAATCTCACGGTTCATTCAAACATTAAGTACCGCAGAACGTGTCTGCGGCATAAATATTCGGAAGCACTCGTTATGTACACAAAATGGGTGATCCAATAACATCTGAAATTGCATTTACACATTCATCAAAAATAGCTATTGGGTCTAGGAATTCAGAAACAAATAATAAATTTTTCCTGATGATACCGGCAAGAATCTGAAACCTTAACAAAGATTCTGCTCATACTTAGAATTCCATAGCAGGTGTTTTCATAGTATCATTCCATAACCTTGGTTTACAATTCTACAAACCCACTATTTGAATATTAATCACAAAATATATCAATCAGAAATTAAAAAAAAAAAAAAAACAAAGTGTGGTTACCTGAAATTGAGTCAGACAACAGATGGCGCCTCGAGAAATCAAGCCGCGGCCGGGCAGCCAACGTGAACGAAAAGTAGTAAGAAGAGATATATATATATGAGAGGAAGAAAGAAAGAAGGCGGCTATGTTTTGGTTTGAAGAGAAGAGGAGAGGAAACAGTTGTATATATAGAGAGGCAAGAGAAGAGGTTGGAGTTGGGAATTAGGGTTAGGGTTTGGGAACTGAGAACGCCGCACCCGCCCGCGCCGCACAGGAAGCAAAGCAGCAACGGAAGGGGGGATGGACGCCTGCTAAATTTCTGCTATGGGAATGCCAGTTGTGATCCACCAGAGAGGCACACCATTCACACTCTGTTGTATTCTGTAACGCATGCACGCAAAGCAGCAGTACAGCAGTAGAGCACTCACCTTCTCAACGGCTTCACCAGAAAGAATGAATCACCATCCCCCCCAAACGCAACGCCAAGCGCATTTCATGCAAGCGGAAACGGCCACCGCTACCACTGACATACGACATACATACGAGTAGTAAGCAGGGATTAGTGAGTGAGTAGTGTCAGTTACTAGTTCACTACACGTGAAGAGTGCGAGTGCTCATCCCCCGAATCGAATCTCCTGTTATCCTAATTTTGGATAACAGGACCCTATTGTTCCAATCATGACCGTTGGATCAGAATAAACGGATCAGATTCATTCACAAAGTTCTTCAATCCCTTCAAAAATCGTACTTTGGTATCAATCCGAACCGTTCGTTTTGATCTGACGGTCCAGATTGGGATAACAGGACCCTGTTATGGTCCTGTTATCCCTAAGGATAACAGCAGATACCGACTCCTCATCCCCTAACCTACTGCATTGTGCAGTTCACAGCGTGGATCATCTCGAGATCTGTGCTGGCACAAATCTCGAGACAATCCCACGGCTGACGCTGTGAACTGCATTACAGCAGGGGATATGAATTCGATCTTCAGTTCTACACAGTGAAATGCTTTTGGGCCGGGCCGGGACCCGAAGATACTAGAGGTTTTAAATTTTTTTATCTAATTGCAGCGCTGCAGAGGACCGATTGAATCCAAACGTATCCCCTATAAGATTCGTGCTAGATCGAATCTCAAGACGATCCAACGGCTTACATCATGAACTGCAATACGCAAGCACTCCCAAAGTAGAACTAAAACCCTTCTCTTCTCGTCCCCAATTTGCACTCAAAAACAAACACAAACACAAAACCCTCTTCTCCGCCTCCGCCTCCACCGAAGAACCCTCTCCTTCTTCTCCATCGCCGACCGATCCAGCCGCCATGGCGGACGTGGTGCAGCTGCGGATGGAGCGGATGGCGGAGGAGCTGGAGGACCTGGAGCGGCGCGGGCTCTTCTCGCGCGCCGAGCTCGACTCCGTGGTGCGCCGCCGGAGGGAGTTCGAGTTCCGCCTCAAGCGCCCCTCACCGCTCAAGTCCGACATCCTCGCCTACATCGACTACGAGCGCAAGCTCGATGCCTTGCGGGAGATGCGCCGGCGGAAGGTCCTCGGCCAGATGAAGCGGAAGAACAAGAACCGCGGCAAGAAGTGGAAGAAATCCATCAGTGATTGGGCTGGGGTTAAGAGGATTCTCGGGGTGTATAGAATGGCCACGATGAGGTTTAAGGGGGATCTGGAGATGTGGTTTAAGTATCTGGAGTTTTGTAGGGAGAAGAAGCATGGAAGGATGAAGGAGGTCAACTTTTTTATCTTCCAATGCTTTCTTTTGTTAATTGTTATTAGGATTTTACTCCAATGATCCCACTAAAAAATTTTATTTTCGATCTGACGATTATAAATGAATATTACCCATTATGAGATTCATCTGTAACCCGATAAAATTATCTGGGTGTGAGCATGGAAGGAACGTCCTTGTTATTATATTTACATTTGCTTGATAAAATGTATGCCCTTTGATTGAATGTGAATGTGAATTGGGCTTTTTTTTATCATGAAAAATTGTAAATTTGTCGTAATTAGGGTTCATGGTGACATGCTTGCTATTTGCAATAATTTAATTCAAATAGTGTTGGCCCCAATTGGTTATTCTATGTGATTGTATTTCCTTTATTTCCTTAATACCTGATTATGTTTTTGAAGGTATAAATGTGAGTGTAGTGTATTTAACAACCGACTTTGTGTTTTCTTGTTGTTAGGCATTAGCTCAGGCAATCCGGTACCACCCGAAGGTTCCAGGTCTCTGGATATATGCTGCTGCGTGGGAGTTTGACCATAACCTAAATGTGGAGGCAGCACGTGCATTGATGCAATCGGGTCTCAGATCATGCCCCAAATCCGAAGATTTATGGGTCGAGTATCTCCGCATGGAACTGACTTACCTTAACAAACTCAGGGCTAGGAAACAGACCTTAGGTGAGAACGTTCCTACTGGTAATGACCAATGGAAAGAAGAGAACAAAGATGCCTTCATGGCTTTGAATGAAGAGAAAGAAAAGAGCTTATCTCAGGACCCCTTTTGGAAAAAGGGGCTATTGATGCTTCGCGTTATTTACCGAGGGGCAATTGAGGCAGTCCCAGAAAGCTTTGAGCTGAGGAAGAAGTTTCTGGAGATATTGTTTGCTGCCCAATTAGGGGATACAAATCAGCTAAAGGAAGAAGTTATGGATGATTTGAGGAGGGATTTTTCAAGGGATGAGAACTTTTGGAATTGGTTCGCCAGGATGCAAATTGGAGATGTTAAGGATTTGGAGGGGTTGAGTAGAGAGGAGGCTGTTAGCAAGATAAACAAGGCTGTTGAGGTGAGGCCAACAAATTATTATGATACATTCAGATCCATACTAAGATAACACCATACGGGTAAAATATGTATATATATGAGCCTACCCCAACTTGTTTGAGACAAATTACGAAGATTTTTTGGTGACAAATTATAGATTAGGAGTGGAATTATTGTTGTTTTTACTGGTACAAAGCATGTCAATATACTTCTTGCGTTGCATCGACATTTGATATTATAGTGGCAATGAATCTGCATGTATTCTGGTAACTAAAAATCTGATATCGACCAAATAAGTCAGCAATTGTATTATTAGGTATATAATACAATTTTCGTTTACTTTTTTTTTTTAGGTATATGAAGAGGCCATTAAAAACTTGTCTACCGAGAGATTGTTCTCTTTCTATGCAAAGTTTTGGAGCGATGTGCTACATGAATCTGGACTTGATGGAATTGATTTATCTTCATCTCTACTGAAGGTATATCAACAGGCAGAGTCAGCTGGTTGCTTAACCGAGCAGCTGGCTTGCAATTATGCTAAGTCTTACATTGAAACTGGAAAAATGGAGGAGGCTAGGGAACTCATAGAGAGGCTGTGCAGTGAGGGCCGGCTTTCAGCATCGGGTGAGTTGTGGAGTTTGAGACTCTCAGTGGAGGTGAAATTGGCTACATGTGAGTCGACCTTCGTTGGAAAGGAGAAATTTGAATCCATTCTTTGCCTCGTGAAACTTGCATCTGAAAAGGTTTCAGTATCTGAAGCTGAGGATTTGTGGCTGCTGGTAAGTACTGTTTGCTTCATAATTTGGTTTATTTGTGACGTCACGCAGTGGCGTATGTGTGTCAGAGGGCAAAATTTCCATTCACTGATAAACCTTTCCTTTCTAGGCTTTCAAGATTTTCTCAAATAACAAGGGCTATTTTGAAAAATTGGTGAAATCAGCCATATTTGCAATTGCTAAATCAAGTGGTGGTGGGGCCACCATTGCTTGTGCTATTATAAGTTCAGTTCTCCAGAAGGATGGCATTAGACATGCAAGAGACATGTACAAGCAGTATGTATAACCATTCTATAACATTCACACTTATGCAAGACATGTACAAGCAGTACGTATTACCATTTACTGATTTTCATTTCATTCTCCCAGATTTATATCTTTGCCTCGACCAAGCCTAGACTTATTCAAGTTCTGCATAGAGCTTGAGTCCAACCTTGCATCTTTCGGAAACGACAAAAATGCCCTTGCTAACATGCGCAAGCTGTATGAATCGGCTTTATGCTTCTATTCGCAAGACAAGGAGCTATGGAGAGATTATTACATGATGGAAATGAAGGTTTGTTTTGTTTTCATATATTCTGCAACCGTACAAAGCAAGCGCCCCCTTGCATCGCGGTGCATTTGGTCCAATTGGTGATCCGTACTATCACATCCTAAATCATCCATATTATGCACTGTATAGTAAAAATTAGTTTGATCTTTAGATAGAATTATGTAGCAAAAGGGGGAGCACGATAGTAAAATGTGAACCCAGGTATTTCAAAAAAGAGAGAATGCAATAAAACAGTATATAATATTATAGTATTCTGTACAGTTTTTATTGTAATTACGTTCTGATTAGTTTTCATTTGTTTATATAGGTGGGAACGTCTGAAACTGCAAGTGCTGTGTACTGGCGAGCCAGAAAGACACTGAAATCAGATCCCACTTTGACATGATACAGAGCAAAATAAATTTAGCTGTTTATTTATCTCTGTTGTAACATTTATTGATTCTTGAATTTTTTATGCTCAATTTTGATTAATTTAGTTCCTCCCCTTTCTAGCCATCTCATACCAGGTCTTGATGTGTTGTAACATTATATTTATTGTTTGCCTGAAAATTTTGTTCCTTGTTGGCTGTGTTCATTTGAAATATTTTCTTTTAAATGTAGTATGGGCGTCAGATTTTGTCAAATTCTGTACTTCCAATTTTGTAGCATCATAATATTAACTTCTATCTAGCTATAAAACTTGCAAAAATAATTGAATGACTAGTTCAGTTCTGCAATTTCTAGAGGTGGCAATTCGGGCGGGTTGGGTTTGGGTCGGGTCGGTTCAACCTTCTAGAAGATCTCAAGTCGGGTCGGGTTGGGTTGGATCAAATTTAATATCGATTTTTTTTTTTTTATGGTATGTTGATTTGAGTTGGATTGTATGTTGCTTAATCTTGGATTGGGTCGGGTTCAGGTCGGGTCAGGTCGGATCGGGTCAATTTGATTTTCATAAAATGTCGGGTCTGGTCAGGGTCGGATCGGGTCGGGTCGGGTTTTGCCACCTCTAGCAATTTTGACATCTTCCCACGGATCAACACAAAGTAGGAACCATATAAAATCTTGCTCCAACTATATACGTTGGACCACCCACGAATCTCAAAGCACACTACAATTCCGTTAGTCTAACGCTCTGAAATCAAAAGACACTAACATTGTGCTCCAGAAAATTGAATGGAAGGGGAGGGAATGGAATGGAAAGGTATGGAAAGGCATAGGAATGAAGGGGAGGGGAAAATTTTTCTTGGCTCACTTGCTCCACAAGTGAAGGGGAGAGGATGGAAGGGAATATGATTATGAGAGTGTACCCTCCTCTACACCCCAAATTGGAGGTGACAATTTTGGGCTCTCCAATAGAACAAAGTCACTCTCTCTACCATACCCTTCCATCCATGTTTTTTTAGTGGAGCAAGTAAAATGGTTCATTTTTCCATACCCTCCCCTCCCCTTCCATCCAATACCCCCATGTGGGGCACAGTGTAATAGAGCTTAATGCCTTCATGATACCTTATCCTAAAGGCAGAATATCTCAAAAACAATCCAAGCCAAGCATACCAATCACTATCTCCAATTTCTCAATTATTTTGATCTTTTCATTTCAAGAGCATAATAATAATAACAAAGAAAAACCTCAAACAGGATAAGCTGCCGTCTAAGCCATGGATAAGCTGAGCAGTACCTTCTCTTGTATTTCAACAGTGCCATCAATTAGGAGCAGCAGAAGCCAACAAGCAACAGGTTTTAGAGTGCAACTACAGAAGCAGAGAGCGGTACCGAGGCTACATGTCGGCTCTGAGACAAGACTCAGAGCTCAGCCAATGGACATGGCTCTCAGTTTAGCAGATACACCGGACCGGGACCCCGTCGTTCTGCTTCAAACAAGGTGAGAAAAAGAAAAAAAAAAAAAAGTTGATTGCACTTCTTGTTTACAAGTAAGAAGTTATATGCCGAAAATGTAACAGTTGCTATATCCTTCTTCCAACTTTGAGTGAAAAATATATGAACTCAGGTTACTGGTAAATGGTAAATATTTTGTCAGTGCTCTTAAATCTCGTTTTTTTTTTTTAATTGCTTTTTTTTTTTTGTGTATGATTTTGCAGTGCATTGCTCCTTTTCATATATTGGATCTCCAATTTCGTAGTGCCGAATTTTATTATGAAGCGTTTGCAACAGGATGAGACTCAAGAAGACAAAAACTCCCGATAAAGCACAGCAACTTGAGAGTTCTTTTTTTTTTTTTTGTGTTACCATATTAGTTGATCTTGTTTTCTTATGCATAAAGATTTGGTGGAGTTTCAAACCAAATTTCCAAACGATTTTTTCATCTGAGTTATGAGAAGTTTCTTTCTTTCCGAATTGTTACGGAAAACATTTAACAAAACTCCGGAACTGTGAAAATGGGAGTTCATGAGTGCATTTCCATTCAATTTAAACATATTATTTCCTAATGAGCACTATAATGTATGAAATTAATAGATTATTTGTATTCTAAAGCTGCCTCGGCATGCAGCTAAATTCTTGATATTTCGAGAAGTAATAACTAATAAGAGAAGCAATTCTTGGTATAAGCAACCATTCAAGAAGCTCAGTAGGATCTATTAGTGCCAGTAAAAGTTATCAGCAATTGACATACATGAGCCAGCTACTTAACTGCCCACTAGACATGGATTAGTACAATACCCTAGATTCAACGGACAGTTAAAACCAAGCCATAATGGTCACTTACAATAACCGACGGGTTTTGGACCTCACTGCCAGTTTCACATGGTACAACTACTGGTATCTCTTTTTTGCCTATTATTTCAATATCCACAAGTTCGAAATCATTCAATTTGCACAAGAAACGGTCCAGTCTTTCACGTAACTTCTTGCGCCCTTTTAATAAGGGGTTTTTCTCTGTGTCAAAGGTGTAGCCCGGTTCGTGCGGCCTCATGTGCTCCCATGCATCAATCCAACCAGGTTTTAGAGGGAACAAATCGTTACCGTCTCTCCAATTCATGTCGCCCCCAAAAATTATGTTGGGGTAACAATGTAGATTTTCTATGGCTTCCTTTGCCTGACACATCCTCTTTTCAATTGAACGGTTTAGATGGCTTGTTGCTATGAACAAATCATTTCCATTTGATTTAGTTAAGAGCAGTTCACCTCCTTTTGAGAATGTCACTGAGGCCAGAGAACTCATTGGTAATCTGGAGAACTGTAAGAGATTAAATCGTGTTAAGCATTTCGTTTTGGGTGCCCGGTAGTGGTACGGAGAAATAGTGATATTAAATGGTACACAAATCATGACAAGTTGGTTGTACCCAGATTCTAAAATTGGTGTTGGCCTTACCAATACAGATCAGTATGACATTATCCAATTTCTGATATAAATGTAGCAAAAGTACTTTACTAAATTGGAGGTTGATGTTAGAAAATAGAAACAAGGATCGTAGAAGCCTCACCACTATGCAGTTAAACCCGCCGGCTATACTCTTGTAACAATCCCATATTCGAGAACTTTTCAATATTTTGTGCATCTGCGAAGTCACTTCCTAATGATATAAGATCATAATAACTGAGATACACCAGCAGAAGAAAACAAAAAACAAATAAAAGGGTAGAATACCAGTAAGTCCTCTCAATAGGCCAGTGTAAACATATTTAGTACACGGTACCTGTAAGAGAACCACATCAGGCATATGTTGTTGTACGAGATGCGTAAGTGCCAGCATTCTTGCATGCAACGACTCTTTCCGGGGATGGCAGAGGTTATACGTCATGATCTTTATTATCTCTTTCTTAACAGAACTCACAGAATCACAGATTTTATCTGACAACAAAATCACAAAAACAATTCAGAAAAATAACCAACAAAATTATCGCGCATGAAATTAACACAACAGTATAATTTCTTTGGCAGGCTTATGCAACACATCACCTTGCAACTGCGAAGCACCATTAGTGGAGTTGCTATCAATTGAAGTCGAGGTCGATTGACTGGAAAGGAACTGCCTGTCGTTCGACTGCTCATGAGTGGTTCCTTCTGTGGAAATCTTGCTTAAATCATACACACCCCATAATCTCAAGGTACCAATGACGACCATTAGAGCACAGAGATCAGCAAATATTATCCTGGTTTCTTGCGGAGAATTGTTCAACTCTTTTCTCATCTCCTTAGGTTTCTCTGTCATATATTGGGTCATACTTTAGAAAGAGGGAAATCAGATTTTAAAAAAAAAAACCCACTCAAATTTCTGCTACTGGTACCTTATTTTTATACCAATTTTCTGACACTGATCTTCACCAAATGAAATTCTTTTTTTTTTTTTTAATTAGTACCAATTCTAGAAAACCCATTTTGATGAAATTCCGGTATTAGTAACTTATTGGGTTTCCCTTCATTCTCTCTTCCTTTTCACAAAAAGTAAGATATATAAAACTTAAAGAGCAAATATTAGCCTGGTTTCTTGCTTAGAATTACTCGACTCTTTTCTCATCACTTTAGGTTTCTCTGTCATATATTATCAGGTCATAATTTAGAAAGAGGAAAATCAAATTAAAAAAAAAAAACCACTAAAATTCTGCTACTGGTACCTTATTTTTATACCAATTTGCTTGACACTGATAATCACCAAACCAAATTATTTTTTTTTTTCAATTAGTACCAATTCTAGAAAACCCATTTTGATGAAATTCCAGTACCAGTAACTGATTAAAAAAAAAACCATTAAAATTTCTACTATTGGTACCTTATTTTAAACCAATCTTCTGACACTGATCACCAAACCAAATTCTTTTTTTTTTTTTTTTCTTTCATCAGTGCCAATTCTAGAAACCCATTTTGATGAAATTCTAGTACCAGTACGGCAGTACCAGTACCAGTACCAGTAACTTATTGGGTTTCCCTTCCTTCTGTCTTATCTTTAAAAAAAAGTAAGATATGTAAAACTTAAATAGCAAATTAATAGTGATGATGGTACATACTGTCTGTATTACTTGAGCGCTGGAAGAAGCCACACTTCCAAGCGAACACAGTCACTGCAATCCCACTTCCGGCCACCGCCAGCACCAATCTCCGGCTCCTCACAGCCCCAGAAGACGAAGGGTAATTCCCCATGATCAATGTCTTGTCTCCCCTTTCTCTCTCTCTTTTGGAAGTCAGTCTAGTGCACACTGTACTTGGTCTGCTTTACATCATGGACTGCTTTTCAAAAAGGTTTGAAAAATTATTGATTATATTGCAAATAGTACTTTTTAATGGAAAGTTGTAAGCTTTTCCTTAGCAGGTAAGAGTACAATGTTTATTGTTTAAAAAATAAAGAATAAAAAAGATTGATGCTTTTCAAGATAATTGGAAATTTGGAATTGATTCTTAAAATTAATTGTTTGCAGATTTGAAGGCTAAAATTTGGAAAATAAAGAACACACTTGTAAACGCTAGATTATTTGTAAAATTAAGGTCCTATTTTTAAAGAAAGGAGAAGAAACAAAGGAAGTTATATGTAGATTGAATTTGAAATTTGACAGCCCCATCGTATAATAGAATCTTCACAAGTGCACACTATTATAATCATAATAATGTACTACCCAATATAGATTGGCACACTTGACAAATTATGCATGCATTCAACATGTTAAATGCGAGTGCTTGTCCTCTGACCCGGAGTACGGTGACCCGAGTCACGTGATCCGTTGGATCTCTTCAGTATTCGGACAAACCCGAATCCCGAGGACATCCAACGGATCACGTGACCCGGGTCACCGTACCCCGGGTCAAACGATATGAATTCGTTAAATGCTTAGTAACAATTTTAGTAATTGGGATAATTCTGTAAAGTTGTACTATTTGTTGGCCCAGTCTAGAAATATAAGGGTGCGTTTGGATTGTTATGGAATAACACTTTAATCGGATTAGCAAGCTATTCCTAACTTTGGTGTGATCCAAACACCTACATGCTAATCCGGATTAGTCCGAATAGTGGCTAATCCGCTATTCCTTGTAAAACATGGATTAGCTACTATTTTTTTCTATCATCCATCGCTATTCTAAACAAACAATCCAAACAACATTTTTACTATCCCGAATAGCACCATATTTCTACTATTCTTTAGCTAATCCAAAAATCACTATATTCTTACTAATCTCATCTACTATTCTCTATACTACTATTCTTTCACTAATCCTTGCACAATCCAAACGGACCCTAAATGTTTTCTTCTCATTCCTTTATAATTCAGTATTTCAGTATCACAACTTGGTTGTTAGTTGTTACCAGAGCTTACGAAGTCTTCACTTCAATGATTCAATCAACTACTCCTTTATTTTATTATTCTAGAGTAATACCTAGTGTTAATAGAAAAAACCGTCTATAGCGTCCATAGGTTACATTTTGGGATGTGTTTGTTACATTTCGAGATGCATCGATCTATTACATTCTGTACACGTCTATAGATTTATGGACGATTTTTCAATGGATGCAAGATGTTTTTTGGTTGGGTTTAAGGACAGCAGCCATATTACTTAGGACAACAGAATCTTTGAATTATATGAAAAGAAATCTGAGAAAAACATATTATAAATGAAAAAATTTTGTTGTCTCAATCCTGACCTTCTCTTTATTTTATCATTCTGCCTGCTGGTACATGATGTGTTTGATTTGATGAATAACTAACTGCCTTCATTACTTTTCCTCAACAGCTGTTTGTCACTTGAGTTCCTTCCACGGCTGAATCTGAATGGCACCTAATTATATCATCAGCAGTGGAGATTATAACCCAACATGCAGCCCTTGAACAGCAGGCCGCATATATGAAACTTAATGATGTTTTGATGTTTATCGAGGCCTAAATGATGGAATGCTTGTTCAGTAGAGTTGAACCCACAACTCCATTCAGGCCCAAACATATATTGGGATTTGTCGTTGGGTTCTTCAATGGGTTTTTGATGATTTGTTTGCCAATTCTTTCTAAGAAATTAGCATTTAAATAAGTGAGACAAGTCTACTCAAATAGTGATATACAACTAAATGCCATACATGTTCAATTACATGTCAAAGATAAACAAGTCTACTCAAATAGTGAGACAAATAAATATTTCAATCACAAAAAATATTTTTGATGCTCTTTCAAATAGTAAAGAATTATTGGTTTTTGAAAACACAATAACAATGATGATGATATATAATTATTAGAAAGAAAGAAAATACATGAATCAAGCTCAAGTGCTGCATGATTACAGTAAATTCTTGCTGAAAAGTATATGAAACAACTCATTAAAACAACGACACACAAACTAAAGGCCTAACAAATAAAAGAAAGATATTAATTTGGTCAAATTTCCACAAATAGGGGTTCAAGCCTCATTCTAAGCTTGTCTTCTTCCCACTCCAGTTGTTCCCACCATTCCCTCACTGCTTTAATAGCTGTTAAGTTCTTAGGAAGAATGCTGGAGTTGAAAGGAAGTTTTCTCCTCAACATGGGGCAATCCAGGATGCAGATGTATTCTAGAGAGGGAAACATGATCGGTTCCTCAGAAATCAGTTCAAGAGCAGGTAAACTTATTAGTATTAGGTGTGTCAGAGAGGGGAAAAATTTATGGGAGCCTTCTTGTTTGCTTTTAATAAGTCGAATCATGCTGCGACACTCCGTTAAATGAAGTCGTCTAAGACTCGGGAGGTCGTATGTCCAAGAGAGATCGTTTAGTCTGCCACACCTTGATATCTGCAATGTATGAAGCCGAGGAAATAAACTCATCGTAGAAGGTCCCCAGATAATCTCTTCCAACGAGTCCATTGAATCGAAAAATAGTTGTTTGAGATTTCTGAATGCGCACTGATCGTTTTTGAATACTATCTTCTTCACCAACATCTTGCCAAACGAAAGCTCATTTAATTTACCTTCTGTGTTTTCACAAAAGAAACTATGTGGTATTGTAAAGGAGCATAACTCGTGATCAGAAATGTACAGTGAAAGAGCCCGAATGCTCATGTATGAACGCGCTAACTCGGATAAAAGACCCGTCCAGTGGGCTACAGAGTGTAATGTGATCCCGAGATAATATGGCTTGTGCAAATTCTTCAACTCCATTATTATATTTTTCGTGTAATTTGTCCTCTCCCAACCACATATTTCATACAAATCTAACATTCTTAGCTCTTTCAGTTTCGATATAACATCCTTAGGAAAGAACTCAATCTTATTATTTCTTAATAACAAATACTCGAGATTTATCAGACACCCCAACTGCTCAGGTACTAGTACAATTTTATTGTTGGATAAGTTGAAGTACCTTAGAGAAATTAAGTTAGTCGAGTCTTTTGGAAAATCCTCCATGTTGCAGTTCGATAGGTCTAGAAATGTCAGAGCAATGAAGTATTTGAGATTTGCAATCAAACGTACTACCCCAAAACGATAAGAGAGAACCTTTAGAAAACTAAGGTGTTCTGCTTGGCGAGGAATTGATTCTCCAACTTCACATGGATTTAATAATGTCGCCTGTCGTGCATGTAACCAACGATCTGTTTCTAACAGCACTTTATCAACTCCAACACCAGCTCGCACAATACATGTGTTCCTACTCTGATCAACACCACATGCTATCCATAATGCCATGTCCCGAATCACATTGTGTATTTTGACTTTATATAAACCGTCTTGCTCCAGCAAACATGCTGATACCAACTCTATAATGTGTTCATAACCCACATCATAAAGATCATCACGGCAAGGATGTTGATTGAATATCCCAAGTCCACACCAAAGCTCAATTAACTTGTCCTTTTCTATTGGGTGGTTATCAGGAAACAATGAACAAGCAAGAAAACAATCCTTCAACTCTTTAGTTTGTAAGCTATCATAGCTAAACTTTAGTCGTTGAAAGATGTTCTCTTCAGGACCATTTGCTATTTTAATTTCATGTAAACGTGAATCACATAAAAGATCAACAACGTGTTTCCATTGTCTGGGACGTTTTTTAGCTCTCATTGCTCTGCCTACAGTTATAAGAGCTAAGGGCAAACCATCTAATTCATTGACAACTTTCTTAGCAAGAGAAAATTTCTCTCGATCATCTTTGAAGGTCTCATCTTTCACATTTTCAAGAAATAGACGGAGCGCATTGTTTGTATCAAGACAAGAAACCATTAACATGTGTTTCTCTTTTACATCCATAGAATAACATACCGGCTTCAATCGAGTTGTTATGACTACCTTTCTTTTGAATTGGTTCACCTTACCTAGAGGGAATGGAATTCCCACACTTCTTAAATCAATATTATCCCATATGTCATCTATTAAAACGAGAAAGTTTCTGGTGCTGAGGTAATTTGATATGATTCTGGATTGGGATGCTATACCATTTCCCTTACCAAAACCATACATCTCACAAAGCTCAGCTTGTACTTTATCAATGGAGCAACCTTTGGGAGCTGTGATAAAAATCACGGTATCAAAAGCAGAGCTCCGCGCATACCGATTATGGACCAACTTAAGAAGCCTAGTTTTTCCCACTCCTCCCATGCCCCAAATACCAATAATATCACCGTCATCATGATCGACATACCTGAGTATTGTCTGGAGATCAACTTCTTCCTTCGGCAACACTTCTGCTTCGATCAAGAACTCACGGATGTGAGGAAGACGTACTCCAACCTCCCTGAAATTGGACTTCTGAAGCAGGTCTTGCATCACCTTCAGCACATCAGCTGCGTCTGCGCTTATCCAGTAGTTGAACCAGCAACTAAGAAAGTGGCTCCCGAGGCACGGGGATCTTTCTGCGTATCTTGTTTTGATCCGGCTAACTTTTCGTTTTGCCGCCTCAACCTGATCGAACCACACCCCGACCGAATGGCTTTGTCTCAGCCCTTGCAATTGAGCGATCTCAACATCTGCCTTCACATCAGCTTCTTTTGCCGAAAGATCGTCAGCAGCCGCATCTAAGGCCTTCAAATTCTCAGTAACATTCAAGGGATAAGTTACAATTTCCCAAATAGGCCTTATGCATTCAGGAAGGACAGCAGAAACTGCCCTTGTAATAAAGTCCATGGTGACCAAGGATGTGTGGTGATGTAACAAATCAATACGGAAAAAGAAAATTAAGAAAAGAAAAAGGAAACAATACAGCTGAAGGATTTTTTTCGTGATTTTTTTTGTTTTTTTTTTTTTGCTACAGAAGATGATGCAAACAGATAATATGAAAATAAGAACTCTTAGAGTAACATACTTTTTTTTTTTTTTTTTCTCTTTTAGTATTGGAAATGGCAACAAAAAAACAGGGAAAATGGTGTTTTAATTTGCAGGAGGAAAATTGGAGATGATGGGGGAAACTGATTTGTTGCAGAGTGGCTTAATTGATTTGCACTCGGAATGAATGTTTGGTGATGATTTATAAAATGTGATATATAGAGGCATCTCGACTAATTCATTAATTAATTAATTAATAAAACGTAATGATGTGATTTAATTATTAATTGCACGTCTCTTATATATGCGTCCATCGAAAAATTCAACGACTTAACATATAACCCGTAAACAATATTATTTATTGTAGTAGACTTCTTTTCATTGGTACCATTATTTAACCATGCAAATTGCCAAAAAAAAAAAAAAATTGCAACATATATATTATTTTTGATATTGCAGTATCAGTCGACATCAAATAATAAAATTTGGAAAATGGTTAGGGGATACCACAATAGATTTCAAAATAGATACCACCATATAAAGTTTATCAAACTTAATTTAAACATACTGCAATCAAAATGAAACACTATTAATATGAAACTTAATTAATGAGATTAAAATGAAACACAAATTTGCATAAAATAAAAACACAATTGATATTAATTTCTCTTAATTTATTGCTCTTTCACTTCGTCATATTTTCACATGTTCTCTTGGTAACTTTAAAATAATATTTATGTGACTTAATAGTGATTAAAGTAGTTATTTAATTTCATGATTTGTATTATTCAACTTAATACTATAATATTTCAAGTTAACCTTTTAATGTATCAACAGATAACTTGTTAATATTTCAATTTGAATATGTTTTACATTATAACTTCATATCTACTCTGTTATCTGTATTTCTGGATTCTGGACTCCAAAAATCAAGTACATAATTAGTTGCATTAATCTAAAAAAGTCATTAACAGGTGGAGCTCACACAATGAACAAGTCTGGACAACCAAGTCTGTAAAAAAAACAAAAAAATAGCGAAGGATACGGAGATATTAAAAGTGATATCAAATGGATACCGACTATATATGTTAATTATTATGTTACATGAATTAGTATTCATATTAAGTTATTAAATTATTAACTCATATAGTACTCAATTTATTTGTATTATGTTTAACCATTATCTACACTAGAGCTGTAAAATCGGGCTTCGCCCCGAAAAAATAATATTATATAACTTACCAAATATTAAAAATAAAAGTACATTTTCCATAAATATATTTCATTAAATATATATTTGAACTTAATGTATTTTTAGCTACATCCCAATTCATATAAAAGAATACAAAGATGTGCAAATATTTTGAGGCTTAAATTGTTACACATTATAGTATCTCTTTAATTAAAAAAATTAAATTGAGCTATTTGATTAAGATAAATGAAGAGAGAGAAAAAAAATCAATGGTTGAGAATAATGATGATGTGGCATAGCTAAAAAGTTTGGAAGCGTACCCCCTCTTTCTAGAGTATGAATATCAAAAAGTAGTTGAATGCCAATTTTTTTTTTTTTTAACTATTTTAAATTTTTTTGAAAGTTGTATAGAAAATAAAAAAATATTTGTATATTTAAAGGGTCATTGAATATATATATTTTTTTTTTTTTTGCATAGCTTAAATTCGATGTGAACTTAACAGTACGCTTAATTAGTGACATTATATATACTTTTGCAAGTTGCAACATTTGATCCATGTATCGGCGTCATATATGTATACATCAGTGGTGGAATTTTTTTTTTTTGTTGAGATAAAAGATGAGGTTCAAGTCACTCAATTTTAGGTCTATAAAAGATCCCATATCTGGGTTTTGAACCCGCGACCTCTCACATGGAGGGCGTTGTCCTTAGCCACTAAACCAAAAGCCGGTTCTTCCAGTGGTGGAATTTAATTATGAATTTTTTTTTGAGATAAAATGAGGATCAAGCCACTCAGATTTAAATGTCTATAAAAGACCCTCCATCGATGTAGAGCGTTGTCCTTAGCCACTAGACCAAAGGACGGTTCTTGAATTTAATTATAAATTTAAGATATTTTAAATTCATCCCAAATCTAATGGCCATGCTAGCGGGCAGCAGGGCTGTTAGTTAGAGAGGGAAAGGGAGAGAATGGAGGCATGTTGGACTACACGCTGATCTACGATCCAATTTGGATCGGAGGACCCTCCAATCCATATCTGACAGTTGAGATTATTCTAAAAAATTTCCCTTAGAAACCACAATAGTCGTCAGATCGTGATTAGACGTCCTCCAATTTTATTTGGATCATAGCCGATATGGGTGGATTGGTATCAGCTGCTTTTCTAAGAAAAACAGACCATGCTTTTCTAATCGGATAGTCAGGATCGGTTGTTGCACCGATCTCAAAGTACTTCAGTTTTTACTGCACGAATCTCAAAGTACTTCGGTGTTTCTCAACTGTCGGATTTTAGAAAAGGAGGGTCCTTTTCTTTTTAGAAAAGCAGCGGATACGGATCCGATGTGGGTGCACTAGTTTATCTTAACAAATGATTCGACACAAAAAAAACTACAAGAGGAACAACACATAAAATGCTAAAAATAGCCATATATAAAAGAGGATTTCTTAATTTTTTGTTTCAACTTTCCAGCAATTTTAGCCATAAAAAAAAAGGCGATCATGAGTGCAATTTTACACCAATACGGTTAACAACCGTTGGCATGTTGGTTGCCGATGCTCACTGCCTCTAATCTCTCAACAAACCCTTTCAACCTCACCCACAATCCCCCTGTCATTTGCACCAGCCACTGCCTATATAAACAAGGCACTTCAATTCTAAGTAGTACCTCAATACAAAAACAAAAACAAAAACAAAAAAAAAACTTGTATCCTCAAGAAACTATCAAGATCTTCAATTTATGTTGCAATATTACAAAATGGCGCGAAGCTCGTTGAAAGTCTTGGCACTCTTGGTGTGCGTCTCGTTGTGTGCCTACAATGGGGCAGCTAGAGATGCCTCCGCCGCGAAGTCGTCGACCCCTACTTTCAATGTTGGCAGCTACGGAGCGCGTGCTGACGGGGTAACCGACGACAGCAACGTATGTACCTTCTCCTTTTCCTGTTGCATCTTTGAAACATCTATTCAATTGATATTGTATATATAATTCGTTTGAATGATTTAACACATGCATATTTCTTAATAAAAACAATGAAGAGAATTAGTTTGAACCTACATATATATGATTGTTTTAGTTCAAGTTTGTTTTGACAAGTTTATTTATGAACATGTTTGTGTTGATTTTGCAGGCTTTTCTGAAAGCATGGCAAGCAGCCTGCTCAGCAAATGGCACTGTGAAGATACAAATTCCACAGGGCACCTACAAATTGGGGCCAGTCACTTTTGCCGGGCCATGCCCCCAAGTCACTACTCTCAACATTGTAAACAAGGTAATAATTCAACGAGTAATAATACCTTGCGTCCATAGAAAAACCGTTTATAACATTCATAGGTTACATTTCAGAATTCAGACGAATCTGTTACATTTCGGGATGTATATGTTATATTCTGAACACGTCTATGGATGTCTGGACGGTTTTTCAATGGACACAAGATGTTTCTCTAATTCAATTACTTGAGCCCCATGTCATGAAGCAGTGATAACACCAATAATAAAAGTTTAATTGGTTGTTTTCAGATTGATGCAATTAATGGGAAAAAGAAAAGTATGTATTTTGTTGATTCATATAATGGGAGTACAATGCTTATTTTAACTATTTTTTGTGGGTTGGTGCATATTTGTAGGGAACAATAAAGGCATCGACCAACCTGGGCAAGTACACATCAGATTTTTGGATTCAATTTTCTGATGTGAAGGGTCTCAGACTGGGCGGCGGCGGCACCTTCGACGGCCAAGGAGCCGTTACCTGGAGCCAAAACAGCTGCAGCAAAACAAAGAACTGCCATGCTCTACCAGTGGTATATGTTTTTCATCAATTTCATTATGTCTGGTTCATATCTTAAAACGAACCAGCCTTTAATCTAGTGGCTAAGGGCAACGCTCTCTGCGTAAGAGGTTGCAGGTTCGAAACCTGGATAGGGTCTTTATAAACATTTAAATTTGAGTGACTTGACCCTCATCTTTATCTCAAAAAATACTTTAATAAAATAACTTTTCTTTTTTTCCTTTTGGTATCAACATCAGAAAACAAATTAGCTAACTTAATTATACTTAACTACAGTCATTGAAGTTCATCAACTTGAATGACACGGTGGTGAAGAAAGTAACATCGATCAATCCGAAGTTCTTCCACATGGCGATAATTGGTTGCAGCAAGTTCCGTGCTGGTGGGCTCACGCTCGATGCTCCAGAGACGAGCCCCAACACAGACGGCATCCACATTGAGGCCAGCACCAACGTTAAGATCACCGACAGCAAGATCCGCACTGGAGATGACTGCATCTCAATCGGGCACGGCAACTCCGACATGCTCATCGCAAGAGTTAGCTGCGGGCCTGGCCACGGCGTCAGCATCGGTAGCCTGGGCAAATACCCATACGAAAAGGACGTCAAGGGACTTGTTGTGAGGGATTGCAACATTACTGGCACCTTGAACGGAGTTCGCATCAAGACATGGCAAAACTCCCCCGCAAGCACCGCCGTCTCGAATGTGACCTTCCAAAACATTCAAATGACGAACGTCAGCAACCCCATCATCATCAACCAGAACTACTGCCCCTGGGCAAATTGTGGCAACCAGGTACATTCATACAAATTAAGTACTTATTTATCGAGTAATACCTAGTATCCACAGAAAAACAATTCATAGTGTCTATAGGTTACATTTCGGGATGCATCTGTTACATTTTGGAATGTATACTATTTGTTACATTCCGTACATCTTTATAGATATATGGACAGTCTTTCAATGGACGCAAGATGTTTCTCTTATTTATCTATCTACCAAACCATACAAGTTTTAAGTTCATTTGTCGTTTCTGTAAGTCTGATCGATCGATCTTAACCACTGGAATTGATTGACAGGCTCCATCCAAAGTGAAGTTGAGCGACATAAACTTCACTGGCATAAGAGGGTCGTCAGCGACGCCGGAGGGAGTGATCCTGATATGCAGCCAGGGATACCCATGCCAGAATGTCAACTTAAAGGATGTGAACCTGAAGCACATCAACGGTTCCAACACCATCGCTGTGTGCGCAAATGTGAAGCCTCAGTACTCCGGCACTGTTCTGCCCAAGACCTGCACCGCTCCCGTGAAGCCTATCTACTAAAATCGCCATCGATCTTCTTCGCATCACATGAACAATTCCTTTGATGTTTATTTTTTTTCACATCAAATTCCTAAACAAAACAGTCTCTAGGGTGTTGTAGAGATAGAGGTGCAGCAGAGATGATGTACCGGTATCTTTCGGATGCAACGGAGAAGCTGTTTTCTATACCTTTATCGGTCGGTCGTCGGACCAAACTCCTCCTCTGTCTGTAGATTTCGTGTACATTGAGATTCTTCTCTTTGTAAACCAAAATGTTATAATAGAATATTGCTCTGCATTATTCACAATTCTTTGTTCTGGTTTCTGGTTTCCTTTTTTTTTTTTTTCCATTTTCTTTACAATTTTTGTTCCATTATTCACAAATTGAGAACAATAATTTATCCACAATTATATGAATATATATTTAGATAATTATAACATTATCATCAATACTCACTTCTTCACAAATTCAGCAATTACCAATTAATCTAAGTTTGCAACTTCTAGTCTTATTTAAAGTTTACAACAGAATTTTTCCATTTTGCATTTTTTTGGTCATATATATGAATCCAACCCAATATCTTGTTTTGTGCGGCCTGATTTTAAAACCCAAAATTAACCATAGCAAACATGATATATTGATGATATGTATCGCAAGCCCAAATAGGCATTAGGCAATTGTGAAAGGTTGTTAAAGTTTTTCATGGTTTCATTCATTGGTCTATTTTTACTATTAATTTCAAATGAGACATGAATGCTACATAAACAAACAATTTCATTATCTACTTACAAATCATCATTATATGATCGTCGCCTCTACAAATTATTGTTCTTAACAAACTGATCTTTGTTAACAGATCGAGTGGAGTCTTCAAAGACAATGTATATATATATGAGCTCTTATAATACACGGTGGGGTTAGTAGGCAGTAGATATAATTTGTTCAGAGATAAACCTTGCAAGATCTGGCACGAATTATGGGCATGTTTACATCTTAGTAAGAAATAAGAATCATTTGTGGTGTGGGATTTATGACGGTACATGTATACAATATTCATTGATAAGTGTGTGCTCTGTTCACAGCTGCGTCAAATGTTTGGGTCCGTATCTGCTGCCATTAAAAACAATGGCAGCAGATACAAATCCCAAATGGGTCACTCAAATTTTTTTTTTTTGGATCCTGTCAGTGTCTTATGGCAGGATCCTGTCAGTGTCTTGTGCCCAACAATTTTTTTTTTTTTTAAGATAAAATGAGATAAGTCACTCAAATTTAAATGTCTATAAAAGACTCCTCATCCGGATTTCGAACCTACGACCTGTGTGGGAGAGCGTTACCCTTAGCCACTAAATCAAAATTAAGCTGGTTCTTCCAACAAATTTGCCATCCAACAATAAAATTTAAATTAACTGCATGAGTATTTGAAATAACAGTTGTGGGTTTGAATTATATCTTACTAAATTAATTATTGGATGGTTGGATACAAAACTGATGGAGCCTATCTATTAACTTAGTAATACTACAGTATTCTCTTAAGCTCACGATATCTTGTGTCACGAGTTTAACTTTAAAAATATATCAAATATTCATATCTAAATAATTTATGAGGAGGGTTCCAATGCCTCCATTTTTTGTGCCTCCATCATGCCTCTACTTTTTAAATTTCAAATAACTCAATATTTATAAATAATTTTCTAAAACAAAACCGTTAGATTTGATCAATACGATATTCTCTACGTGCACATAACAAATTTTTTCACTTTTATATTTTATTTTATATAAATCAATGAGTTATAAAAATCAACATCTAGAAATTGTTCATATTAGTGCGTTTTTTTGAACCCCTTGATGTCAAACAAAATAATATTTAAATTTGGTGATTTTTTATATATACATAGATGAAATGATATAGATTAAATCTAACGGAGTTTTATTTTGAAAAATTAGTTTTAGATATTGAGTTATTTGAAATTTAAAAAGTGAAGACATGATGGAGGCACAAAAAATGGAGGCATTGAAACCCTCCTCTTTATTTATATAGCTTAATAAGTTCTTTACATATATAAAATTCTTATAGCATGCAAAAAGTTTATATTTTTACATATTTTTAAGTATTTAGTTCAGTATATTTTGATATGTTAAATCAACTTAAGATGTGCAAATAAATATTGATGTGCAAATAATATTGTTAAGATATATTCATCTTAACAATACATGCTTTTACAAATTGTGTATATTAAGTTTTGTTTCTCTTTTTTTTAGAACGAAAAATGTTTGAAGCCGTTTCCTTTGATCATTTCATACATTATAGGTTTCTTTTATGTTTCACAACATGTGATCAGTTTTGTCAGTAACTGTTTTGTATCCCCTTCATAATAAATACATTGAATAATAATGCTATAGAAATGATGAGTTTTTTTGAGTAAAAAATAATATATGTTGCATATTGTGAGATTGCATCTCATGACTCATTTTTATCGATGAAACGATAAACGAAACGATTTACGAAAAGATAAATGAAATGAAACGAAACAATTAAACAGAAACGAAAATGAAACTATCTATTTTCGTGATCGTTTCGTTGCGTTGACAATTGACACCCTTACAGTACCACAGACAACAACTTAATTACAAATACTACTCACCTAGCCAATAACTCTAAATTAGTCCTCCATAAATTGGCTAGCTTTCTAGCTATTGCTTTAAACTTGTAATCAAAATATATTAATAATTCAGCTACTTGTTAATTAATTAACTATACAAAGAAAAAGAAGAAAAGAACAATTAATCGTTTTGTCCTTCCAGTGAAATTCTAGTGCACTTCTTCTTCTGAACCATCACATCCATAAACAAAAAGCATTCACAACAAACAACAAACCAACAAAGAATTATCCATCTATCCTATCAAGAACGAAAAACCAGCGAGACAATTAAGGATAAATATGTTACGCCCCTGACATTGCTCCCCAAACTATACGATGTGCTGGTAAATTGCTGTCTATTTAGAATATTTTATAAACTGGTATCTCAAGTTTACAGTTTTGTAAATTTGCAAACTGTCCTTTAGAAAGAAAGAAAACTATCTTTTAGAATGTTTACAACGTTTTGTAAACTGTCTTTTTGTCCTTTAGAACATTTATAACGTTCTGTAAACTGTCCATCTCTTCCCAAAATTCATTTAAAACGTTTCGTAAACTGTCCGTCTCTTTCTAAAATTCATTTAGAACATTTCGTAAACTGCCCATCTCTTCCCAAAATTCATTTAGGACGTGTTCGACTCCATTGGAAGTTTACTGTTTCCGTGGGAAATGAAAAATTATCTGAGAGTGAATTTTTTTTTCCCTGCTAAACAGTGCATTTCCCTTGGGAATGGCCTGCGTCTGAACAGGTCCTTAGAACGTTTTGTAATCTGTCTTTTAGAATTGTCAGCACATCAATAGTGTGGAGGGCAATATGTGAGTCCCCTATCACTACCCGACAATTAATCAATTATATATGCGATTAATTAATTACACTATCGACGTTTCTCAAGTAGAAGGATCCTCTCATTTACTCACCGGATAAAAGCTAGAGACTTTAATTACCTAGCCAGCCTCCTGTCCTCTCGATATCCGCATATTCTTGAACTTTTCTTCTGTGTGTGTGTGAGGGCGAGAGAAGAGAAGAGAGACATATAGACATACAACACAGAGGACACAATTGGTAGTTAGCCTGTGGAAAGGTGAAGAAAGCGGCTGCATATCAGACCCAAACCCGTGTAAAATTGGAACCCATCATCAAAAGCCGAGCCGAGACGAACGCCCAAATGCATGCGTGCATGGCAATGGCAATTATAGGAGCTCTCATACCGGCACGGGCATCTATGTGTTACTATGTTTGTTGCATGGTGAGAGAGAGAGAGAGACAGAGGGAGGGACAGAGCAACTGAGCAAGAACCTGCCATGATCAGATCAGGTTTAAAAGATTAGGACCTAACATCTACCATTTTTACTAATTCACCGGTGTTCACCGTATTTTCAATAGATCACAAATATTATTTTTCAGTTAACATTTATATCTTTCCGATCAATAGATATCGTTTTTCTGGTGAACAGATACGTACACTACAGTTTCTAGTGAACGAGACTGTAGTAAGCATATTGATACACGTACGTGGTGTGTCAGAACTGTGAGAGGGATGGACGTGTTTTTCTTTAGATCCAGAGAAACCTACAAATTAGCCTTTTCTTTTCTTTTCTTTTCTTTTCTCCTTTGCTTGCTTATCTGATTGATCTGCAGATTGGCAGATTCCTTTATGACATGCCATGCCACAACTCGCTTTTTAATGTTTCTATGAAAGATCGAAACTTGCATCAATCCACAAGGATATATAGTTATGTGCAAAAGATGGAAGCTTTGGCCGGCATGGCAGTTCTATTTATCAACGAAAAGATGCAATTGATTGGTAGTGTTAGTTTGGCATGTGTTGTGCTGAAGAAAGCTGTATATATATGTCGACTGTCAATTCATGGTCAGAAAAGAAAAGAAACGAAGAACTTTGGTTTGTCTATTGTCTTCCATGATGAGACAAACATAACATAGTCCGCATCTGCTGCCATAAAAAACTACGGCAGTGTTGCCATAGTTTAAACGAGCCGTCGGATTATTTTGAACGACCAGATATTTAGAAATTGGGGGTGTCTCTGTACTGTGGGTCCCATTTACAAAAAAAAAAAAAAACGGAAACATGTTACGTCTATCCGTAAAATTTTCATCATAGACACAAAGTGTCATATGGTGGGTCCCACCTGTTACACTATTGTGTCTATGATAGAAATTCCACGGATAGACGGTAGGTGTTACTCAAAATAAAAAAAAAGTATGGCAAACTATGGCAGCGGATGTGATTCCAAACATAACATAGTCATACATATCATCATGTCATATGATATAACATTCATATTACCTTTCACTGGGTATTTCTGATGATCATCTCAGTGCCATAAAAAGAAAGAAATTAAAACATAGTATGGCAGTAATTAATAACACCCACATTTCAGATAATTGCATTGATTAATTAATTGTCAAAATTAACACATCAGTTTCAAACTTTTGCCTGTATATATATGTTCTTTCTTTAATTAGTTTTATATAAGCACCTGAACATATTAAATTAATTAAGTCTCTGGTCAAACCACATAATTAATTTCTAGATTAAGCAATGCTAATTGACCTCTCTAACTGATTACTTTAATTAATTCTTTCTGATGAGTCTATGTTTCTAAATAGACACATACATATATTAAGAAAGAAAAGTTGACAAAGAAGGACACAAAACAAACAACACATCACAATATCTTCTAACCAACAAAACAGCAGAAAGATATAAAAAAGGACAACTAAAAAAGAGACACAACAAAAGGACTCAGCTGACAACAATTCTGTTCAATTATCCACCCCAATTAATATCAGCAATCATATATATATGATGATGAATTGATGATTCATATAAAACTAGCCGGCGGAGCGGGACCGGCGCCGTCGGTGGTGGTAGGCGCAGTGCCGGTGGAAGAACGGTGTGCAGCGGCATTGAATTCAAGTGCCGGCCTAACCTGATCACCTCCGACGTCGCCCTCGTTGAACCGAGTGAAGAACTGGTTCACGAACGAGTCGCCGCCACTGATGTTGCCATGATCCTGAGCGTTCCCTCCCTCACCAGCATTGATGTTATCATCTGTGACACCACTTGCGCCTGACGTCGATCCGTCACCTGCATTGTTGACAGTACCCAGTACCTGATTCATGCCGAGCCCATGGAGCAACGGGAGCGACAGAGATGGAGGCGGCGGCGGTGGCGGCGGCATCATGAGGTGATTGAAAGGCTGAAATCCCCTCAATCCGGCAAACCCTTGATTGAACAGCGACAAAGTCGGGCGAAGCGGAAACCCGGCACCGACCAACCCCATCCCCTCAGCAAAGAACATCGGAGGTGGAGGTGGTGGGGGCGACGACATGCCCAACGCAGCCAATGCAGCTCCGGGCATCCCGGTATTACCTGCAGAAGGCATCTGATGATGATCAACCCGAATCCTCGGGACCTTTGACGACGGGCCAGGAGCCGTAGGAGGCCCCGCACGGCGACTCCTCTTGCGGCTGGCACTGGTCTCCCCGGGTGCGGGGATGTTGCGCAGAGCACCACCCTGAGTCCAGTACCGGTGGCACTCGCGGCAGAAGTGGCGCGGCTGCGCGGTGTTGTAGTTGTTGTAGTAGCAGAACTTGGTGTTGCGCGAACCGCACCTCGGACACTCCAGCGCTGGCGGCGCCCCCTCCAACTGCCTTCCATACCTCCTCTTCTCCTCCATTTCTTTTCCTTCCTTCTCTAAAAACTCTTTCTTTATTATTCAAGACTCAATCTTTTAAGGGGGTTATATAAAAGGCAAGAGGAGGAGGAGGAGGAGGGGAGGTGTGAAGCATGAGGAGTTTGTTGGTTTGGTACGGGAATTACGGGCAGTTTTTCGGAGTTTCTCACACTCACTCACTCTATTCACTCACTGACAGTGGCTTGTTGCTGGTTTTCCTCGAGAGCGAGCGAGCGAGTGCCAACGTGGGCAGGCCTCCTTGCTTGAGGTGTGAACCGAAACGTACCGAAGCTAGCTAGCTAGCTAGCCCCCCGACGGTTGAGTGAGTGGCTTCCTTCCTTGCTTGCTTGCTGTTGCTAGTTGTATCTATCTTGTATGTATGTATGTATGGATGGATGTATGTATACTTGTGATTCTATGTTAGATTGATGAGTGGCAGTAGCAGTGAGAAATTGAGAATCAGTGTATGGAATGTATGTAATGTTTCTGTGGTGGTGGAGTGAGTAGTTAGGGTTTATCTGGGGGAGAGATACTCATGTTCATGATTCCTGTTATTATGTATGCCTTTTGCTTTAGAAATTAACCCCAAATTAGATAAGGAGGTGATGTAATTAGGGGCAGGGGTTAATTTATAAGCTCATGACACACAGTGACTGACAAGCTTACATAATTGTGCATTAATTAAGGGTCCGTTTTGGATTGTGCGGATTAATTAGATGAGATTAGTAAAAAAATATAGTGATTTTTGGATTAGCTAAAGAATAGTAGAAATATGGTGCTATTCGGGATATCAAATATGTTGTTTGGATTATTTGTTCAGAATAGCAATGGATAGTTAAAATTAAAGAATAGTAGTAGCCCATCCATATTTTATATGGAATAATAGAATAACAACGAATCTCACTATTCCGGATTAGTGATTATGTGTTTGGATGCACTCACAAGTTAGAAATAGCTTACTAATCCGAATAGTAGCTATTTTTTGGCAATCCAAACGCACCCTAATAGTTTAATACAGCATTAAGCAATTAAGCTAACTAATTAATGTTTAACTTCATTGTGCTGACAAAATAATCAGGCTGACATGTGGGTCCGTCTCATGCTACTGAACTGAACAGTCAAGGGTAGTGAGGAATGTTATTGACCAGAGAAGAGAACTGCCACCTGGACCAGGTTCATACAGTGTTGTGCTGCCGCTACAAGTAAAGAGTGGAAAATCTGTGTGTATCGTTAATCTGTCAGTGAGTTGGCTTGGGTGGACCTGGTCTTTGGAGATCCAGATATAATAACGTTGGCTTGTTGAAGACACTAGTTAGCATCTGTCAGACTAGGCCGATATAACACGCTCTTATTTTGTATTATTACTCCTACCAATAATATCCATGGCAGATTTAAGAACTTTATAAATTACCATTAAACCTTTAAGTATACATTTTTTTATTTTCTTTCTGGAAATAAAATTAATGTTCTAAACCTTCTAAGATTTTATTATTAATTACTTGGGGATAAGTAACTATATGTACACTTAACTCTTCTTTATTTATTTATTATTTTTTTATTGGCATCATTAAGGAATTGATTTTGAATAAAATCATTGTATTACAGGCTTTTCAAGTCCATTTGTGAAATAAATTCAAGAAGGATATTTTCAAAATTAGCACCAGCCGTTTCAAAAGGATATTTTATAAAATAAAACTGGGCTTTCCAAAATTTTCTTTCCTTTTTGGAATGAAAATTGATTAGTTGGCTACTGCCAGACCGAAATGAAACGCGTGGCAAATGACTATCAGCATGAATAACTACTAATGTTCAATCAATAAAAAAAAAATAATTACTAATGAATGCAATATCATACATGTTATAATTACATCGGAAACCTCCCATTATTATGTAGTGGAATTTGAAAATAAAATTAGTAGACGCTAAAGGAGATTTCTTCTTTTTGTTTTTTTTTTTTTTTTGTTAATTGTAGCAGACAAGTAGCCTACAATGTAATTTCCGATTTTTCACAATCTATTACTTTAAGAAGAGTGATAGATTTTCAAGTACATAAACTATGTCACATCATCAATATTATTTATCATTGATTTTATTTGAAATTTCTGAGCTACTTCAATCTAATAGCTTATATACATTTTTTTTTTCTCATTAAATAAGATGAATATGTTAAGTCTAAAACAAAATTTAACTCTTAAAATGGTCCAACATTTATGTATTTTCATTTATTGATTATTACACTATCATTATTATGTTAAAAGATTCAAAAATTGTGTTCATATTTTGTTTAATATAAATATTTTAAATTTATAAAATTCTTGATTACTTATTTATTTGATATTATTTTTCGGGACAAAGCTCTGGAGTCTGGAGAGATATTATTGATTATTACACTACACTTTGCAGCGCTGGAGAGATGGAATCGCTTTAAAGATGCATGATTGATTGATTGTTACTACGGCCTGAAACATTAGAAACCTAGTTATATATTCCTAGTTAAAAATTGTAGGACATATTCAGGGATAATTGGGCCTTTTTTTGAAACTTACAGGATGATTCAGTATATATATATTTTGGGCCTTTAATTGGGCCCAAAATTTTTACGGGATAATTCTAGTTCTTCCGATATAGACCCAATTTTCTTATGCACACAAAGTGCTCAGTTTATATATTTTCTTAATTGAATTGTAACTTTTATGGGCTCTACAGTTTTTGGCAATATAGAAAATAAAAAAAACGGGCAACTAACTTGGCATAATTCTAAGTTAGTGCACTGACAATTCAAAGCAATATGAAATATGCACAGTTAATTGAGTGTAACTTGGCTCAAATATACGCAAAACAAACAAAATATAAACATCTATAACAGTTTTGGCACGACGAATTACCCAAAACAAAAAAAGAACATTCCGAAAAACAAAATTAACAATAAGCAACGAATCAGTTTTACAATATATCACTTGTACATTTCCTCCAGGGGGATGCCACGCTCGCGTGCGACATCAGCGATGTGCCTCATTTGCTGCGTGGCAGCAATCGTGGCACGTGCATTGTTCAAGGCATTGTAGCTGCCTAATTGCTTGCCGAGGGCATTCTTCAGACCAGCCAATTCAAGCACGATTCTGACTGCCCCACCGGCAATGACACCACTACCTGGTGCTGCCGGCCTCAACATCACCTCAGCTGCCCGGAACCTCCCATTAGCCCTGAAATTGATGCATCAATTAATATTCTTTAGCTTTTTTTTTTTTTTTTCTTTTTTGGTGAGATGTTCCTTGCGAACTTTAAAGCAAAGCAGCGGAATAAGAACTAACATAGTTCAGCCTCTTTTATTCACATACCACAATTTGGGCAAACATATGATCTAAATTGGGGCAAACATATGAGAACAGGAACAATTACAACAGTAATCTGCCCATATTTCAGCTGCATAAATGCAATGGCAACACAAAGCAAAATTGGGTCAAATTTACGAATGCAATGATAAAATTTCTCAATATCATAAGAGCAAAACCCCCTGAATGAAATAAAATGATACCTGTGGGGGAAAGTAAGGTGCTTTGTGAGCGGCACGGTGACGATGTTGCGACGGCCGTTGATGACAGCCTTGATGACAGCTTCAGACACCTCGAGTGCCTTACCGACGCCAACACCAACGTGGCCCTTCTTGTCCCCGACGACCACCACAGCCCTGAAAGACATGTTCTTCCCTCCCTTCACCACCTTCGTCACTCTCCGAACCTTTTTCAGTATTATTTCGGGACAGTTTCATTTCAGTAAAGACAAAACAAACATACAAATCTTTTGCAAAATACAGCAATGTAAACAAGCCCTTTTCTGGTACAATGTAGGCTCTAATTAATTCCTAATTGGTCAAATTCTTCATCTTTTGCAGCTAAAATTCAACCCAAAATGAACAATTAACATCCCAATTTTGAAATTAGAGGTACCGAACAAAGAACAGCATGTCAAAACTGAACCACAATTCATGGCAATCGGTACCGATGAGCAGCAACAATCCGATGAATTAATTCCTAATTGGTCACTCAATTCTTCATCATTAGCAGGTAAAATCCAACCCAAAATGAGCAATTAAAATCCCAATTTTATAAAATTAGAGGTACCGAACAAAGAACAACATACCAAAATTGGACACAATTCATAATAATTGGTACCAATTAGTAACTTGGTCATCACCATTTCCATTCAAGAACCAAACCCAACAAAGGGGAGAAGCAATGAATGAGTGAGTGACCTCAACGACGCGCTCCTCGAAATCGTCGCTGGGTCTCTGAACAATGACATTGTCGAACTCGTCGATGATCTTGCTGATCTCGGAGTCCATCTCGTAGATGTTGCCGCCAAGGTAGGTCTCGCCGCTGAAGGAGGGCCCGTAGAGCTTCTCGAAGGCGATGGCGGTCTCCTCCTCGGTCTCCTCGGGCCAGTCGAACAGCGGCCCCTCGAAGAACCCAGTTCCGGGTTCCTCGAATGCGGCCGGTGGTGGGGTTTCTTCTTCCTCCTCGTTGTTGTTGTTGGGTGTTGGGTTGGAGTCGGGAGGAGTGCAGCGGAGAGTGAAACGGGGATGGGGGGAGGAGAAGGAGAAAGAGAGGGAGGTGGGTCTGGCGGTGGGGAGGTGAGGGAGGAGAAGAGGGTTGGGGCGGAGGGAAAGAGAGGAGAGGGAGGTGGCCATTGGGGATGGAGGGGTGAGTGAGGGAAAGGGCGAATGAGGGAGGGAGGGAGGGCTTATCCTCTTCTTATTTATTCGGTTGCTTTCGGCTCGAGCTGAGCTGAGGCGAAGCGAGACGACCTTATTAGGACGATTTTCTTAAATGGCCCAAAGGCCCATACTTATCTTCACCAATAGCCTTGGGCCAAACAAATTTTCACGGATGGCCTTGCCAAGGGCGCAACTTAAAATCACGCCTTTTAAACTGTATTTTTTCTGCCCCTTCCTACCCGAAAATTCAAATCATCGAAGGGCGCAACTTGAACTTGCGCCCTTTATTTTTTTTCAATTTTTTATTATTTTTTTTCAAGAACACCATCCTGAAGATCTTTTCACGACCTTTCCGAAATGTGGTTGTACGTTTCGTGGAGAGCTTCCTATCAAAAGTTATGCATATTTGAAGATTTTTGTCCCTTTTTATCATATTTTCTCGATATTACTATGCACAAGACAAAACTCGACCCGATCCGGTATTTTTCAAAAAGTCAAACTGACTCGACCTGATCCGACCTGACCCGAACCTGGTTTGAGTTCAAGTAGCATCCAATCCAACTCAAATTAATATACAATAAAAAAAATTGATATTAAAATGGACCTGACCCAACCCAACTCGAGATATTTTAGAAAGTCAAACTAAACCGACCTGAACCTGAACCCGACCTGCCAGCCTGATTTGCCACCTCTAATTATTTATTTGCACAAGTTGGAAAATCTTTTATCAGTATTCCAATCATATAATTGTATAGAAACTAAAAGAATTTAAATATGATAATTGAACAGAAAACTTCAAATATGTGTAACTTTTGATAGGAAGCTCCCCACGAAACGTACAACCACATTCCGGAAAGGTCGTGAAAAGATCTACAGGATGGTGTTCTTGAAAAAAAATAATAAAAAATTGAAAAAAATAAAGGGCGCAAGTTCAAGTTGCGCCCTTCAATGATTTGAATTTTCGGGTAGGAATGGGCAGAAAAAATATAGTTTAAAGGACGCGATTTCAAGTTGCGCCCTTGGCAAGGCCATCCGTGAAAATTTGTTTAGCCCAAGGCCATTGGTGAAGATAAGTATGGGCCTTGGGGCATTTTAGAAAATCGTCCCCTTATTACTGATTGACGAGTAGAGGTGGCAGAACCCGACCTGAGAAACCCGCCCGACCAGACCTGATCCGAACCCGACCCAGAATTTTTCAGATAGTCAAACTGACCCGACCCGACCTGATCCGAACCCGACCCGACCTGATCCAAACCCGACCCGAAATTTTTCAGATAGTCAAACTGACCCAACTCGACCTGATCCGAACCTGACCCGACCTAGATCAAATAGCATCCAATCCAACTCAAATTAACAGACGATTCAAAAAAAGTAGATATTAAAATTGACTCGACCCGACCCGCCCATCACCCGATCCGACCTGACCCGAGATATTCTAAAATGTCAAATTGACCCGACCCGCCCGCCCGATTTGCCACCTCTACTGACGAGTGATGAAGTGATGTGAGACCAGGTTTATTTATTTGTGTTCCGTTTTTGCTAACGGTGGCTAAATCTAAAATCTGCCTCAATTTTTTTTATTGAGCCCCAA
The DNA here is from genome assembly GCA_030179965.1 of Cyperus esculentus. NCBI lineage: Eukaryota > Viridiplantae > Streptophyta > Magnoliopsida > Poales > Cyperaceae > Cyperus > Cyperus esculentus. The sequence goes on along the minus strand of JASGLE010000003.1, from coordinate 1,641,307 downwards.
AAATTACAAATTCACCACTATCGGCTCAGTTACACAGAATTTAGAGATTTAAAACGGACGATAGCGTTCTGAAACCGGGACGCTGCTATACCATGATGTCCCACTTTACTAACCTGGACGCTACATTAATGCAATGTCCATATATTTAAACTCAGGACACTTATGTATTCTAGCGTCCTGCCTCTCTCACTTTCTTCCTTTCCGTCAATTCATGCAAAATTTTTTTTTCTTCTGTGATGTGCAGACACCAAGAGAGAGGCATGCTAGATAGAACAAATGAGTATACCAATTTATTCAAATTTTTTTATAAATCGAAAATGAAAAAAATTAATTTATGAAAGTACCAAGATTACACTGGAAATTACACATACTAGATAGAACCGATTTTCAAATTCGGTTTCTTGTTTTTTTTTTAAAAAAAACCACACCTGTTTTACACCCCATCCGCCACACGGGATCCGTACCGAATTTGAAATTCGGTTCCAATAAAAGAAACCGAACTTCAAATTCGGTTACTTTATTTATTTATTTTTTTGGGCCGTCCCCCTCTCTCTCTCCTTCTCCTCCTCTCCCTCTTCTCTCCCACCCGAATAAAAAAAAAGGGAAGAAACCGATTTTGAAATTCGATTCATTCCATTGGAACCGAATTTCAAATTTGGTTTCTTCTTTTTTTTTTTTTCGGATCCGATTGTGGCCAACCTCAAACCAAAAAAACAAAAAAAAAAAGAAACCGAATTTGAAATTCGGTTCCAATGGAAGGAACCGAATTTCAAAATCGGATCTATCTAGTATGTGTAATTTTCAGTGTAATCTTACTATTTTCATAAATTAATTTTTTTCATTTTCAATTTATAAAAAAATTGCAATTTCCGTTCTAAATCTCTAAATTTTGTGTAACTGGGCCGATAGTGGTGAATTTGTAATTTTTGGGGCTCAATAAAACAAATTGAAGCTAAATCTGACTCTGACCCAAAAAAACCGCCCGACCCGACTTGAGTTTCAGGGAAAGTCGATCCGACCCGTGTTTCAGGGAAAGTCAGATCGACCCGAACCCGATCCGATCCGATCTAACCCGTATTTCAGGAAAAGTCAGACTGATCGGAACCCGAACGACCGGAACCCGAACGACCGGAACTCGAGACGACCCTGGAATAGTGGTGCAAAATCTAACCAGTCCCGAAAAACCCGTCCGACCTAGCCCGACCTGAACCTGACCCAACATGAAAAAATGTCAATAGACGTCAACTCGATATCCGACCCGAACATAACTCGAAAAAAATACCAGCAGACGTCAACCCGACACCCGATCCAAACCCAACCCGACCCAATATTTCCATTTGGTCAAACTGACCCGACCAGACCTGACCCGAACTCGACCCAACAATGTGCCACCTCTAGTTAACCTCGCATAAGGTGGGTGTTACAATGTTAATTAGTCATACAATATACTGCACCTGTAAAGTTCTTGCAAATCATAACTTCAATAAATTATGAGAATTTATATTTGTACTCATTTAAATGTTTATATGTTCATAAAATATGAAATTTGTAACTCAAGCCTTTACAACTAGTAACGTCTATGATGCTCCTAGTCTATGGGGACTAGATATGATCCATAGATAGAGTAAACTAGTTTCTTGGTTGCGGCTCTGCCGCAACAGTTTTGCCATGTTACCAGTTAATATTTTCATGGTTTTGAGGTAATATCAAATTCTTTTATAGTACCAAGTTGAGGCCAATATGATACAGCTTGTTGAATAAATCAAAAGTGCTCTTTTACCGCACATAAAACGCTGAATAATATAGTTAAAACCTAAGTTAGCACTTCTCCTAAAATTGGTTCAATCAAGTGTGAAGCCAAGATCTGTTCGGAAAAAAAATTGCTCCTAATCAAATGACGTGAAAAAAAGTATATATAGAAGGAATCGAATCCCCAGCCCCCCGGTGGGCACGAAAATCCTGCCCACAATGCCTTATGACCAATGGACATGTGACACATTCCATTCAAGTTATATCCAGTTAATTGCTTTTAATTGACTTTAACACCATTAACTTTAACCGTTAACAAATACTATTTCTTCATTTAAAAAAATATGTTTATTCAAATAAATTAGAGCTAGACTAATATGAAAACGTTTGCATGTGATGCACCGCATTCATATCTGCATTTTACCAGACTTACACCTAGTTTTTGACCTAGAATTCCCAAGTTTATATGCATTTTAGTGTTAGAATTTCTAGATTCCAGTTACTTGTTTACTTTTGTCCTAATTTTAGGTAGATTAGGCTTTTGGAGCCATTTGGACGCGATTCGGAGCAAATCAGCGCTGGAACTGGATCCTGCGACCCACAGGACGTTTCTGCGGGGTCGCAGGGCGGTGCGAAGCAGTTTCTGCTTTAGCCGCCCTAGGCTATTTAAATTTGGTTTTGAGTCAGTTTAGGCATCTTACTTCATATCTTTTCACCCTAGCCGCCAGAGGAGAAGAGGAGGAGACTTTGTGCATTGATTTCTTTGACGGATTCGCGAGATTTCCTTGGAGAAACCGAAGATTGAAGCCCTTCTCGCTCTTCTCCTTCTCTTTAGTATCATGAACTCTTTCTTTCATTTGTTTTGTTTGTTTTCCCTCGCCATGAGCGAGTAGACTTGTAGTTTCTAGGGTTGATGATAATGTTTACGCTTATGGATTGATTGTACTTTGTTTTGATTCATGTTGTTTTCATAGTTACTTGCGCTTTAATTATTATATGTTCTTGACTTGATTTGTTTGTGTGGTAAACCCGCGGATTAGGCCAAATCCGGTGTGGTTAATAGAATATCTCATGACCAAAACTTGTTATTTGCATTAGTTGGGTTGTTGCTTGCTTTCCAAGAAATACCGAAAGGTTGATTGCGGTTTCGACGAAAGTCGAACCGAACCTGTGAATAAAAGTAACTTGAACGTAGGTTTAGACATAGATCTGTGAATTTCTATTGAACTAGAATTGCTAGAAGGACTAAAATACGACGGTTGCGGTACTTGTATTGAATCTGATTCGAATAGAAATTGATAACGTGAGTCGAAATTTGAACTAGAACTGAATCTGCTTTCTGCCGACTGTCTGCGACCCGCAGAGACATCCTGCGGGGCCGCGGAAAGTTACAGAAAGTGTAAGACAGAGTTTTCGACACTGTTTATAAACACAGGAGCCATTCTGTGGTTAACGGACAGTGTCGGTATCTCTAACCAACCCCCTGCAACCCGTAGAGACATCCTGCGGGGCGCAGACAATTAATCTAGAGGCTAAACTGAATCAGAAAACCCTAGGAACGTCCTTTTATTATCTGTTTTCTAGTCTTTACTTGTTGTTGTTCACTGTTTTACTTCTTTTACTGTTTGTCCAACCAACCTTTGATGAACCTCCCCTCTTATTACAAAAAGACCAAAAACATTTTTTTAGGACATAGAATTGTATCTAAGGTTTAGTTTAGAATTAACTCCGTCCCTGTGGTTCGACCCCGACTGTATTACACGAGATCGTACGCTTGCGATCGAGTGTTTGCATAGGGTATAAATTTAAAAACCTATATGTTTTCGGACATCAAGCTTTTTGGCGCCGTTGACGGGGACGGCAACAATAATTCTGAACTTTACTTTAATTTCTTTTCTTGTTCTAACTTTATTTTTCTTTTTCTCTTTTTCTTGTTTCAGTTGGTAGGAACTGGCCCAACTCCCCCCGTTCGGAGACTACAATCTAAGGAGTGGGCGTCGGAGTCCGAAATTCCCAACTCGACGAACTTCTTCCTCATCCAACATGGCAGACGATCCACCGAGAATTGAACCGGACCCAGCCGCCGAGATGCGAAGACTCCAGGAGGAGATCCGAGTGCTGAGACAGGAGGCGGAGGCCGACCGCCTGCGGAGAGAAGCAGAGCCACGAACCTTCAAGGAATTCCATAGCCCGCGAGTCGCGGACGCTCAGGGACCCATCGTGCACCCAGAGGTCCCAGGAGGTCCCCCAAATTTCGGAACTGGAGCCGTGAGTCTCATCCAGCAGAACTGCTTCCACGGCCTGGAGACCGAAAACCCGCATGAGCATTTGAACAACTTTCTCAGGTGTTGCCGGGCCGTCAAGAACGCAGACGCAAACCCCTACTATATTCGTCTCACTTTGTTCCATTTCTCTCTCCGGGACAAAGCTAAATTCTGGTTTAACTCTCTCCCAAAAGGCTCAATTGGTACCTGGGCCGAGCTCTCCTCTCAGTTTCTCAAGAAATTCTTTCCAATTAGGAGAACTGCTAAGTTTAGGTCCCAGATTTCCTCGTTCAAACAAGGGTATGACGAGTCGCTTGGTGATGCATGGGATCGTTTTAACCATCTCTGTCTGTCCTATCCCCACCACAACTTCTCTAACATGTTGTTAGCAGATGCATTTTATGATGGACTAACTCCGCAAAATCGGGTTATGGTTGATTCATGTGCAGGTGGTTCGATTGTCGACTTAGAGGCACAGGAGATCCTGAACATCTTCGACAAGCTCGCCAAGCAGCAGCAGTGGTCCAGCCGTGAGTCCAGCAGAGGGGCAAAAGGGCGATATGAAGTCGATCAGCTTGCCCTTGTTCAAGCCAAACTTGAGGCGCTGCAATTGCGGGTGGACAAGCAAATGGACCAGCAGAAGGGTACCACCAAAGCGGTGCAGATTCAACCCTACGCTCTCTGTGGTGAGGAATCTCACGATTATGAGCACTGCCCGCTGCGACAACCGGAAGAGGAGCAGCACGTCAACTCCATCAACAACGAGCCCTCTTTCTTTCCGAAACCACCGTTCTCGCAGTAATACTCCAATGACCCGATAGAACGCCAAAGCCGGAGAGAAAAACCAGACCGTCCCAACTACGGTACCAACAATTACAATCCACCTCAGAGTTACCAAAACCAGGGGCAAGGAAGTGGCAACCATAACTTCTACAGCAACAACCACTTCCAAAACCAGAACAGAATTGCCCAGCTGAACAACACCTACCGCCAACCGTATGTGCCTCCTCATCAAGAGCCCAAACCTGCTGCACCTGCCGTGCCTGCCGTGGTCAACAACTTCATGCAGGAGCAAGGCAAGATGAACCAGATGATATTCGAGCAGATGCAGGCCCTTAATGAGAAATTGGCGAGGCTTGTAGGAGGTAACGTGGGTACAGCATTGAGCTCGGGAGCCGCAGGTACGCTGCCGAGCCAGCCGACAAACCCGAATGGCGAGGTGAAGGCGGTTCACATCTTGAGGAGCGGGACACAATACTTTGGCCCTCCTATGCCAGAGGAGGAAGACCCGGCAGTAACGAACCAAGCAGAAGTCGAGGCTCAACCGAAATCAGCGAAAACCACCCCTGGCGCACCATCTTGCGGTCCGCAGGACTCTGCTCGCGGCCCGCAGACCATTCCGCAAAGTGCTCAGAATGTGCAGACAGACACTCAACCTCCTGCCTGTGGCCCGCAGGACTCCTCTTGCGGCCCTCAGGAGGCGGCCACTGAAGAGCATACGAAGCAGAACTCCGAGTCTGCCGCGCGTACCGCACCAGCGAAGACCAAGGGCAAATCAACAGTCAACCTGCCGCCCCTACCAACTGCCTGTTCCGTTTCCTCAGCGTCTCGCCAAGCATCGATTGGACGAGCAATTTTCTAAATTTATGGAGGTTCTCAAGCAGCTCACCATCTCCATCCCGTTCACTGACGCGCTTGCGCAAATGCCATCCTACGCAAAATTTCTAAAGGACATCTTGTCCAATAAGAGGAGCTTGAAGGATTGTAGGAGCGTGCAGCTGAACTTCGAGTGCAGTGCGGTGGTGAGCCGACAGCTTCCTCCTAAGCTTGGTGACGCAGGGAAATTCACCATTCCCTATACCATCGATAAGGCGGCCATCAAAAAGGCGTTATGCGATCTAGGCGCTATTGTCAGTCTCATGCCCTACACCGTCTTCCAAAGGATGGGCGTAGGAGAGCTCAAGCCCACTCGCATGACCTTGCAGCTGGCAGACACTTCCACACGCTTGCCGATGGGGATAGTAGAAGATGTGCCCGTGCAGGTAAGCAAGTTCTTTGTGCCGGCAGATTTTGTGGTGATTGACATGAAGGAGGACAAGAATGTACCGATCATCTTAGGACGCCCCTTCCTGAGGACAGCCAGGACCGTCATCGACACCTATGACGGTACACTCATCATGAATATCGGAGGTGAGAAAGTCCAGTTTCGAGTTGCCGACGCAATGAAGTACCCCGACATGCCTGAAGATTGCAACCGAGTGGACGTGATCGATCAGCTGGTCCACGAGGCGCAAGAAGATCTACTAGAGGAGCATCAGAACACACTCAGGTATCATTCTGGCTCTCTATCTTCTTTGCAGGACGAGTTGAGCTCGGTCGAATTAGTTGGTGCAGTCAACGGCGATGAAGTAGCTTCTGGCGCTACTGCTTGCGGCCCGCAGGACTTGCAAGCTATCTCTTGGGTACTGATCCACCAGACGGCTCACTGCTTACCATGGCGCATCTAATGTTTTCAGCATCGCAGGCAGCCGCTGACACCCTGCTGCTAGGCACCTGCGGGCCCGCAAGGCTCCCCTGCGGCCCGCAAGGAGGAGAACCCGAAGTCCAAACGGACAGATCACCACCGCGCATAGCCTGGCATCTGTCTGAGCCTTCTCCAATAGATACTTAGAGGCATTAAGGTCAAGCTCGGGACCTAAAACAAGCGCTTCTTGGGAGGCAACCCAAGGATTTTATTTTCTTTTCTTTTATCTTTTCTTTTATTTTAGTTTATTTTGCATGCTAGTTTATTCTCACGTTGCATTAGGTATTTTTAGTTATGTCTGTGCAGTCTCAGAAGTTAAATTCAAGGAAACGACAAGCATCAGAGTTCGAAATCAAGAAGAAGCACAGATCTGGCAGCTACTTGCGACCCGCAAGGAACTTCTTGCGGCTCGCAAGCCGTTCATCGCCAGCACACTACCAGTCACACCACACCGCCCCCAGATCTGACCGACACTCCACTGCCAGCACAGCAACAGCCAGCTTGGGGAGACTCCGACGATTCTACACAGTCTTTCCCTCAGGTTGTATTCTTTCATTCTCTCAGTTATTCTCACATCTATGTGTTATGCACTGAAAGACAGTGCATGGATTAGCTTGGGGAGGGAGGATAGAGTAAATCTGAGTTTTAGGGTTTTCTTTTTCTTTTTCTGTTTATTCTCTTTCTTTTTCATTTTTCATGCTTGCATTTTGAGGAAAACTTTGGGGAAATGTTGATTCTAGGGCATATGTGAACTTTTGACGTTTGAATTGTGAAAAATTGCACGTGATAACTTTATGAGATTTTTGTTAGGGAAGAGAATCTTGTTCTGTAGTGACTAGTTCCATGAATAAAGTAGGTACCAATCGGAAAAAGTAGCAAACCAAAAGTCTGATTGAGGACAAAAAGTAACTTCTCAGTTGTGGTATCCATGTGAATATGGTTTGGCAATGTGGAAAGTCATGACCTGAAATGTCTTAATAACCAACTTAAAGGGGGTGGAGTCGTGGTCAGGTAGGACGTATGCACTCTTATTTTCCTTATCCGACTGATCCGGGCTCCATTTCCACACAATCTGAAACCAAAAAAAAAAAAAATTCCACAAACAAAAATATAATAAACTAATAAAAGCATTTCATGGTTCTTGGATATGAATGGTTGAGAAAGTTGTTCACTGTGGGTTTAACGCAACTGAGATACCAGCTTTGTAGTTCGATTGAAAGATCTAGGGTCCGAAAAAATACGATGGTCCTGCTTGCAATTCAGGTTGTGTTTCATGGAACAAGAGTCGCCTGTCTTGATTTTCTGTGCCCTAACCCGAGTTTTGTGAAATTATCATGCACACTTATTTACAATTCAAAATTCAAACTTGCCCATGTGTTCTTGGTTTAGCATTATCCTAAAGTATTTCTTTGCATTTAGGTCTACTTGGGGGATTTAGGTCTAGGTATGGTTGGTTCCTTAGGTTCTAGGTTTTGCTTGAGGACAAGCAAGACTTTAAGCTTGGGGAGATTTGATGCACCGCATTCATAACTGCATTTTACCAGACTTACACCTAGTTTCTGACCTAGAATTCCCAAGTTTATTTGCATTTTAGTGTTAGAATGCCTAGATTCCAGTTACTTGTTTACTTTTGTCCTAATTTCAGGTAGATTAGGCTTTTGGAGCCATTTGGATGCGATTTGGATCAAATCAGCGCTGGAACTAGATCCTGCGACCCGTAGGACGTTTCTGCGGGGTCGCAGGGCGGTGCGGAGCAGTTTCTGCTTTAGCCGCCCTAGGCTATTTAAATTTGGTTTTGAGTCAGTTTAGGCATCTTACTTCATATCTTTTCACCCTCTTTCACCCTAGCCGCCAGAGGAGAAGAGGAGGAGACTTTGTGCATCGATTTCTTCGACGGATTCGCGAGATTTCCTTGGAGAAACCGAAGATTGAAGCCCTTCTCGCTCTTCTCCTTCTCTTTAGTATCATGAACTCTTTCTTTCATTTGTTTTGTTTGTTTTCCCTCGCCATGAGCGAGTAGACTTGTAGTTTCTGGGGTTGATGATAATGTTTACGCTTATGGATTGATTGTACTTTGTTTTGATTCACGTTATTTTCATAGTTACTTGCGCTTTAATTACTATATGTTCTTGACTTGATTTGTTTGTGTGGTAAACCCGCGGATTAGGCCAAATCCGGTGTGGTTAATAGAATATCTCATGACCAAAACTTGTTATTTGCATTAGTTGGGTTGTTGCTTGCTTTCCAAGAAATACCGAAAGGTTGATTGCGGTTTCGACGAAAGTCGAACCGAACCTGTGAATAAAAGTAACTTGAAGACATAGATCTGTGAATTTCTATTGAACTAGAATTGCTAGAAGGACCAAAATACGACGGTTGCGGTACTTGTATTGAATCTGATTCGAATAGAAATTGATAACATGAGTCAAAATTTGAACTAGAACTGAATCTGCTTTCTGCCGACTGTCTGCGACCCGCAGAGACATCCTGCGGGGCCGCAGAAAGTTACAGAAAGTGTAAGACAAAGTTTTCGACACTGTTTATTAACACAGGAGACATTCTGTGGTTAACGGACAGTGTCGGTATCTCTAACCAACCCCCTGCGACCCGCAGAGACATCCTGCGGGGCGCAGACAATTAATCTAGAGGCTAAACTGAATCAGAAAACCTTAGGAACGTCCTTTTATTATCTGTTTTCTAGTCTTTACTTGTTGTTGTTCACTGTTTTACTTCTTTTACTGTTTGTCCAACCAACCTTTGATAAACCCCCCTCTTATTACAAAAAGACCAAAAACATTTCTTTAGGACTTAGAATTGTATCTAAGGTTTAGTTTAGAATTAACTCCGTCCCTGTGGTTCGACCCCGACTGTACTACACGAGATCGTACGCTTGCGATCGAGTGTTTGCATAGGGTATAAATTTAAAAGCCTATACGTTTTCGGACATCAGCATGTTGCTCTAAAATGTTAACGTTCCAAACTATACTTTGTCATGTATGAAATTTTGATTTATGGTTTCCATTAAATTCATCATGTAAAATATTAGGGTATACAAAAATGTTCATTTTTGAAGATTTTAAGTATTTTGTTTTGGATTTTTCAAAATGACTCTAAAATATTAATAAAATAGTGCTTGTTATGATTTATAATTTACTTAATTTTGTTTGTAAGCTGGTTATGAAATGAAGGACCGTATTTTTCATTTTGCTATTTTATAATTTTGCATTATCTTTTGTGTAAGAGGTTACGTTATTATATTTTATGTAACAACAAAGTGACTATTAACTAAGACACTTTTCCATAAAAAATATAAACAATGGTAAAATAAATAAAAATAAAATATTATGTAAGGTTACATTTTATGCTTTTTAAATATTATTGAATATTATCTAGAAATTTTTTATCTGTTCATTAGTTTTTGCTTCTTTCATTTTCTTTATCACTGTTAATAAATTAAAGAATGAAATAAATTAATATTTGTTTATTTAGTTTAGAACTAGAAATTGAACAGAGGACCTTAAGATGTAAAGTATTTATAATGCAATATGCTAAACTAAATAAACTAAATTAGTTGGTAGCTGAAACAATATATAAACAATTTAAATCATTGCTAATATAAATATGAAAAAGGGTGTAACGGAGAAAGTTAACAGAGAGTTAGGCAATTAATTGAATATAACTAGATTGCCACGTGTCACATGTCCATTGGTCATAAGGCATTGTGGGCAGGATTTTCCTGCCCACGGGTGGGCTGGGGATTTGATTCCCAAATAGAAGGCTAAAACACACAAATAACTGAATATAATTACTACTATTCTACGAGTACACCGATATACTCAGACATCGAAGTAGCACACATATGGAAACAAAGCATAACCTGCAACTACATTTTTACGCAATCAATACCCACAGTTGAAACTTGATATTGTTTATCACCATGCGTTATTGTAAATTAAAGGAATAAATTAAAAATAATTGGAAAGAAAAACATTAGAACCCACAAATTGTTGCAAACAAAATATTATTAACTACTAAGATCAGAACTTTGATATGATGGATCCTCCTGACATCTATGGACCAATGAATTAACCCATACAATATGCCGATTCATTCTAATTATTCTCACATTAAACTACTTGCATTTCCTGACATTAGACCATGACAAGAGTTCAATTGTGACACACCCACAAATCTAATTTGATGATGTCAGCAGCACAAATTTTGATTGTCTTTGTGCTGTGGTTATGATCCAACAAACATCAAACTGTCCCGAAGCCAACAAATACCCATCAAGTACCAGAGAATGAAACCCTCATTACGATCGACCAGTGTTAGTACTCCAAGTTTCCCTTCATCTTGTACCAGATAACAAAGAATCATGTCACATACCAGAGTTTCAATAAAAGCTTCACAATGGAGTGGTTGATTTTAATCCAAGTAAAGGATGTTCTTCACTACATTATAAACTGGAAATTTTAAAGAGCTACTATGGATTTTTGTTGAAATTCTTGCTGTCGTCCTTTTTTAAGGTATGATATTGGTTATTAAACTAAGTGGCCACCAGACCAAATTCTGAGTTTCTAATCCAGATTTCTTTTACTGTATCGTCTATGATCATCATGATAGGTTTTAATTAGTATCCTTCAGTTTTGAATAGCAGAGTTTTCGGAGCATCTTCGCACATCTTTCGCACATCTTCGCACACTCTTATGATGCTCTGTATGAAATCTAATCGTTGTATGAAGAAAGCACTTGGAAATAATCAAAATAGTGGCACATCTTTGGGGCCATTGCAATTTTATGTGAGAAGATGATAGAGTAGCTTGACCTTTATATAGCAAATAACAAAGTAGGAGGTGGCCAAAAATGAAAAGGGCAGACCCCACAGTATTTGAGAAGGGGACACATGTTGTAGAAGATGATCCACAATGGCACCGATGAAGAAATTGAACAACAAAAGCATGGCACGTGTCCATGGCATTGGCAGGGCTAAATGGCAAGAGAGAAGGCGGCACATATACTAATTGATATGATAAAAATAGTGCTTGGATGATCTCTGAGTGTCGTCAGCAGACATAAAACACAGTCATCAGATGAAAATCAGAAGGCAGGGAGATGTGGTGTTACTGTACAATGAACAGTAACACCCCATCAAATAATATACCATTTATAATATATGGCACTTATAGTCTCCCGTTCTTCTAACTAAAAAATTATACTTATCTATCTCGAAATTTTGATTTATGGCTCTCATTAAATTCTTTACATCAAATTTGTAATGTTGTGAACATGTAGATACAATTATTAAGGACTCTAGATATGATCCATAAATGGCCTATTTTTTAAAATAAAAAATAAAAAATCTTATTTTTAAAAGTAAAAAGAAAAAAACTTATTTTCAAAAATATTAAATCGGGGTCTTGGGAATCCGGCCTTATGGGCCTAAGTGCCTGAATTTTTTTTTTTGATATTTTCTTTATATAGATCTCGTTGTTAGCTTTCCGTAGCCGCGAAGTTTGCTCCGATCGGAGTTTCCTATCAAAAGTTATGCCCGTTTGAATGTTGAGTGCCTGAAATATAGGATAAGATTCAGTATAAAATTTAGATCAATATACAGTGCATGATAATTATTTATAAAACCGTATAAATATATATTAAATATTAGAAATAATATTAGAAAAATGATATAGAGAAATAATTTAAATTTATTGCATGATAATTATGGCTGTTTGAATGTTGAGTACCCATAATTTAAGATACGATTTAGTATAAAATTCAGTACGAAAGTACATGACTGTTATTTACACAATAAATTTTTAGTAAATCTTAGAGATTTTTGCTCATAATTATCATGACAGTTTGAAATGAGTAAAAAGCTCTAGGATTTACTAAAAACTTATTATGTAAATAACAGTCATGTACTTTCGTACTGAATTTTATACTGATATCGTATCTTAAATTTTGGGTACTCAACATTCAAACGGCCATAATTATCATACAATAAATTTAATTTCTTTATATCATTTTTCTAATATTATTTCTAATATTTAATATATATTTATACGGTTTTATATATATTGTCAAACTCTATTTTGTATATTAATCTGGCAGGTTTGACTAATTAGGAACAAATCAGTTTTTCAGGGCTTTCAACATATAAATGTTAGATATTTATTCAACAAAATTTTTGGCTTATGGTATTTGTTAACACGTGAGAAATTTTACATAGCCAATGAGATGATTAATGTCATTGTGATAGATGACGAAGACATGGATGGGATGCCAACATCTGATACATCAATCTAAATGATTCTGCTATAGGAATTAGCAAGGATCTATTTTTAGTGTTTGGTATTAGCAAGCTTACATAGTTGCAGTTATGATTAGTTGTATTGTTTTTTTTTTTTGGTTTGCAATCTGTGTGCTGCTTATTTTGTTTTGGAGGTAGAAGTATTTTGTGGTAGACTTTAGTTAGTACTTAGGATTGGGTTATGCTAACCCATTTTGTAAACTTGTTAGCAGTGTCCTTCCACAAAGAAGGAGGTGAATAAAATCACTTTTTTCAAAAAAAAAAAAAAAATACAAGTAATAATTTACCTACAAAGAATTTTGCTGGTAAAAATTAGTATCAACAACAGTGCAAGTAACGCTATAATACATGCCAATAATATTACTAAATTTCAATATTACACCTGGAATGGGTTACAAAAATACTGTGGCAATAAGTTCAAATAGCTCTTGCTAGCTTCCACAGCAAGACTTTTTAGGGTGCGTTTGGATGGTGCAAGGAGTAGTGTAAGAGTAGTGATATTTGAGTTAGTGATTGTGAGTAATGTGAGGTTAGTGCTAACTCGAAAAACGCTTGAGTAGAACTAATTTTTTACTATTTGGGTTAGTAAATGTTATTTGGATGGTTACTTTAGAGTAGCGATGTAAAGAATGAATAAAATAATAAATTGTTTATCTTTTCTTTCCAATTAATCATATTTATTGATCCGCTGCATATTAGCTCATGCACAATTTTTCATGTTTTTTTTTTCAACTTAAATCACACCGCTATAAAAATTAATTACCGTATAAAAATTAACAATTGAAAAAAAACGAAACATCATATAATTTTGACTATCTCACAAGTATGAGATGATGTATATGAGTATATTAAATTATATTTTTCACTACACCAAATTAGGCCACTTACCACAAATCAATCTGTCGCGAAAAAGCCATATTCGTCGTGTTAACTTTTAGAGCAAGTACTTATGAAAGATGAATAAAAAATTGAGGTGATGTACTATTTTTCTCTCCAACTATATGCTAAACTAACTAAACCAACCATTGTAAGAAGTAGCAGAGTAGCACAAACCCACCTCTACTCTCGACAAGGTAAACTATGTTTGGATCGCATGCTACCTAGATTAGAACTGCTACCCCAAAAGTAGTGCTACTTTAGTTGGATTCAAACACACACTTAAAGTCTTGTCATATGTGATGTAACAAGGTGCTATAGCAAGATAAATTCTCTATCCGGTTATAGACCCTTGGTTTTTCTTGCAAACTAGCGAGAACAATTACTGAAGGAAAACATCTTCTGTCCATACATGGACTGTCCATATAGTCACATGTGTAACACAAGTTGTTATATTGGGATCCATATGGATTCCATTTGTCATACAAATTTGTGCCTTCTATGGATTATCCATGTATGGACGGTAGATAGGAGTCATTACTAAACTATTCCAACATTGCGTAATCTTGCTAGACAATTTGGTCCCAAGATATGTTAGAGATAAAAATATATAGAAATTATTTGTTTCCCTTGGAGCACTTTTGCAAGAGTACTTTGAAATATAGCAAGAAAAATTGTGTGTCTATAATAAGAATAATATCCATATTTATTCCATAGTTGACGTAAAAATGAATTCTACAAAAGAATGTAATTAAGAAGATATCGACAAACTGTACCCCAATTTTGTACCCCTTAATATATCCCAATTTTGGGTGATAGATATAATGCTTACAAGATTGATTTTTTTTTTTTAAAAAAAAAAATTGTTTAATCTCTTAGCTTCAGTTTCCTACGCTGAACTTCTTCGTCATTTGTGCATAATTATCAAGGCCAAGAATTTAAAAAATGAGCGCTAACATATAAAAATTTAGAAACTTTCAAAGAGTTTAATAGTGTATTTTTATTATTGTGCCCCAAAAAAATTTTTTTAGATACATTATAGTGTCCTCCTAGCATTTGTGCCGGCCCCTAAAGTTCATGATCAAGATCTACCACTGATAATTATGTTATATTTATCGCTTTGCCCACAAAATGAATTTCTGTGTTGGATAATATATTTAATTTTAGATACCTTACCGTTGTTTTGTTCATGCATGTTCGGTCTGGCAATACACTTGGTTCTTGCCTATTTGAATGAACTGTCATTGTAAGCCCATCCACACTTTAGTAAACTGTCATCACTGGGGATGTGCTCCGGCTTCGCCTCGGATAATGAAAATTTTTATAAAAAATAGTAATATATCCGTAATAACAATTGTATATCTGCAAAATAAAAGTATAAACAAAATTATATGTAAATTCATGTAGTAGAACTATTATTTAATATTAATAAATCACATTAATAAATGACAAAAATACAATAAGAGATTAAGTATTTAGTATTATATTTTGTTACAATTAACTTCCATTGATTAATTTTCACTATCTGCATTGGGTGTTTTGGGGGGGGATTCTGGTTCGGGTTGGGCGGGTCGAGTCAGTTTGACCTTCTACAATATCTCGGGTCGGATCAATTTTAACATCAACTTTTTTGGATCGTATGTTGATTTTAGTTGGATTGGATGTTATTTGATCTCGGGTCGGGTCAGGTCAGTTTGACTATCTGGAAAATGCTGGGTCGCGTCGGGCGGGTTTCTTGGGTCGGGTCAGGTTCTGCCACCTCTACTCCGGATGCTGTTTTATTGTTAAATATGACTGAAGTCCTGTAAGTTATGAACAAATGTTAAAAGCGGGGCACCAAAATGTCCAAATCATTCATTCATCAATTAGAAGTCCAAATTCAGACCGGGCCGGCCTTTGAGGGAAAAAAAATATGGCTAAAATGAGGCCTAATTCATTTGTCATGTAGAAGTTAAGGTCATGAAAAGATTGCTACTTGCTAGTTCGACGGGTATTTAATGGGCTACATATATTTCTCCTATGTTTTGAAGGAAAGCACTTGAAACGGGAGTTTACGATCACCGGTGGAAATTATACTATGAGCTACAACTTCGGCCTCAGGTTCATTTGAAGAAAACATGGAAACTGTAAGTACGGATCATAACAACAAAGTATGATTATGTATTTCAAGAGAACTGCGCCATGATGAATAAAAAACACATGAATATTTACACATGCATTTCCAAATCCATGCAAAAAATATAAAGTACCACAATTACAACAGACTACATTAATTCAGAAATACATAATTAAAAATAAAAAACCAAACAACCATGCATGGCAAGTATGATTCTGCAATTGCAAAATTAAATTATTTGCCACATATTAAATATTAAGATATATCATTTTTATGAATTTTAATGTGCTGACTTGACAATTTTTAATATATAAAGATTGAAGAATATGGCCTGCGATGGATGGACAGTGTTATAGTGAAAGAGAACTAAGTTTCGAAGTCAATTCAGATCCTCTAACATATTGCATGACGCCAGCCATTGGATTGTCTCAAGATTCATGCCAGCACAAATCTCGAGATGATCCAATGGCTGGCATCATGAACTACATAATGCAGTACGTTGGAGGACAAGTGCTCGTTTTCGAGTAAGGATAAGTCTCACTAGGATCGCACTTGCACTAACACTCTCCAATCACATGTACATATATACATGCCTCACATGTACATATATACATGCGTGTAAGTCGGATCCGTCGGAGAACTCCCTGCTCAACATAATTGGTGCCATAATTAGTTAAGAACAGAGCAAAGTAGTTACAATGAAAATAAAGAAAGGTGCTGATAGTCAATATAAGTTATCAATTGCTGTCACACAATATATAGGAACAACAACAAAAAGATTGGGTAGTAAATCTAAAAAAAAAAAAAAATCACAATCAAAGAAGTATGAGACTTACAACAGGAATTCAAAACGGACGGACGGGATACGCTTGATTTTGCAGTGATCCTCCAATTGAAGCCTCGTCTGCAGCTCAGGGGAGTACCTACGAACTATTAGCTCTTGAAGACTTTGCAGATATTGTAGCTCAGGAAGTCTGGACAAGGAAGGACAAGATCCAATCGATAGCCGAGTAAGGACGGGCATTGCGCCCTCTTTTATATCCCATTCACTTATATTCGGTAGGTACTTGAGCACCAATTTTCGGAGATTAGGAAATCCTCCTGCTGAACATGTCATCTTTTTTCTGTTGTACGCCTCGCCCAACAATTGAAGTATCCTGAGACATTGCAGCCTCTCTAATAAAGGCACTGGATCTTCCAAAATTTCCGAGTATACGAGCTTTAATTTGGTGAGGTTTTTAGGGAATATCTCAAGAGATGGGATACGTGCACTTGCCCATGGCCCGCAGAGACGCAAGCAATGTATTGTTTCGTAACATGACAATTCCCTTATGCCAGCAGTTTGAAATAGTTTTTCACTAAATAAATCACAATTTATAGCAAGGCTGACCAAATGCTTTGCTCTCGACAATAAAGCTTTGAGTGCTTTCGGACTTTCGTCGTCCTTCCTTAACTTTATCTTCAGGGTGCGCAAGTTGACATTGCTTTCTAGCTTAGGAATACCCTCAAGGAACACCCAATTTAACGTTTGTAGATTTTTCAAATTATCCCATTTTAGTGGGCAAAGTAGTGCTGTGAAGCCGGTTATTACATGCCTCAAAGTGGGGACTTCCCACCATGATAGATTCTTCATATCACCGATATCTGATAAGCCACAATCAAATGTTTCGAGATTCTTCATGAAATTGAAGGAAATGTTCTCAAATATTCCTACTGCGTTCTCACATTTTCTAGAACCTAAGTATTTCATGTGGACCAAGCCCTCTAGCCAATTTTTACCGGTTTTGTTACCCCCAAAGTCGATGCCGTCAAAGACTAGCACTCGCAGTTGTGTAAACCCCTGATAGATTCGTACACTCCCTCCAAAACAAAGTAAAGAACGGAATTTTGTTGATTGAATTGTATACCCTGTCGAGGTGTCGAATTGCAATGCCACACGGTGTGCCTCTAATTTGCTGACAAGCTGACTACCATCTTCAGGTTTAGAGATTACAGTGAAGAAGTTGTCCTTTTTGGCTTCGTGGATAGCTAGGTCCCTTAGAAGATCATGTATACGACAATATTTGCAATGCCCATTCCATGATTTTGTGACCACTTGGACCATGCACCTACCTCAGAATATTTAATACAAGTTAACATCATAGATGAATATAATTCTACTTAAAAAAAATAACATAAAATAAAATAAAAATCATAGATGAAATCAAAACACCGTTTTCTTTTTTATGAACAAATTATATTCCCAACTTTTAGATAAATTCATCGACATGCATCCTTCATTTATGATGTTTGGAAATATAGATCTAATATGAAAGTAAATAAATATATACCTTTTTACGAAATCTTCGAGATAATTTCGAGCTCGATCCTCCAATGTCCCCTTTCCATCTATAGGAATTAATCCTTCGGCAATCCACAATCTTGTGATATGCTCTGCTGATATCTTGTGACCTTCTGGAAAGGCCGCAAAATATAGAAAACATTGTTTCTGCTCATAACGCAACTCCAAGTAACTCATGCGAAGTATTTGTGAGCAATTCTCCCCATGATCATTGTGCCAGTCCAAGGTATCGTACACCCTTTTCCAAGCAATGTAAGTGTCGGATTCTGTTGAGAGCATACCGCCTAACACCACCAATGCCAATGGCAATCTGCCACATTTTCCCATTAGCTTTTTTGCTATTTCAACAAGATGTGAAGGGTATTTGTCAGGTTCTATATCTTGTTGCAGAGCCTTTCTGAAGAGGAGAGCTAGACTGTCATCTTCATTTAGGTAATCAAGTTTGTAAGGTTCTGTATTTCTATCCGCTGCTAAAGCAATATCAAGATTTCTAGTGGTAATTATGACACGACTCGCATTCTTTGCATCTGGTAAGGCGATTTTCAATCGCTTCCACAAATCGACTGTCCACACATCGTCTAGAATAATTAAGTACCTCTTGGCGCGCAACAATTTCTCAAGCTCCACCAACACTTCCTCATCGGATAGTCTTTTATCTTTCATTGCAGGCTCCACTGAGTAAAGTATTTCTCTACAGAGGTTGTTTTCATCGAACTTCTGGGAAATGGACAGCCATGCGCGAGAAGGGAATTCTGCATTCAATTTAGCACTGTACGTCATTGCAAAAGATAAATAAATCTGTTAGATAAAAAAATACAGTAATAAATAATAACCAGTAAGGAGAAATCTTCTCCATGGTTACATATATACATGATTCCTTCTCATATCGTTCAAATAATCCAAACATCCTTCTTGGCTGGTTTGGTAACAATTAGATAAAGGTTCAAGTTGTGAAAATGTGAATATTTTGATTGAACAGCACAAAACAATAAACAAACTATCATGGATGGATTGTTAATTAATCAACCTTTTATGATCATTATCACTGGTTGGTTCCTGGTCTTATTTGATTAATTTCTTGTTATTGAATTTAAATTTCTTCAAAAGCACGGTTCTATTGGTACCTTTTGTATACTTTTTGGGCCAGTGTAGTCTTGCCAAGGCCGCCCACACCTACAATAGATAGAACTGTGCGCCTTGAAATGTCCTTATTTAGCAGGTGGCTGATAATTTTGTGCTTGTCAGAATCAAAGCCAACAACTTCGGAATCGTCGACATGAATAGGTTTGGTTGGCCTAAAAGGCAGTTGAGGAGGCTTTTCGCTGCCACTAGCCGCTTCTGTTATAATTCCCAGTTGGGTTCTGGTCTCAAAGATCCTCTTCATCTCCTCTCTTATCGCTTTGATCTCGCTACTCAGTGTGCTGAGTTTCACGGGATGCTTTGCGACCGTCCAACATTTGCTGAAGCAGCCACAACATTTGTCATCTTCTTGTAATTTTGATTGGTTCTCAATTTCAACCAGGAAGGTGTCCATTGCACCACCTATTCTATGTGCCACTGCTGTGACCTGGTTCACCCAAACCTTTACCGATTCGGTCTTTTGTTGTTTGGCATCGACATCCCTGAGAAAAGCTTGAATCAACTCAAGATCAAGCCGTATTGGCTCTATCTGATCACTTACCTCATAAAGTTCCAGGGTTTTCTGGACAGCAACATCAGCAAGCTTTTGCAGTGCCGAGATTACCGCTGCCTCTGCCATTTTGTGTTTGTTTGTTTGTAAAAGATGTCTTTTTAATTTTTTGGGTCACAGTATAAGGGCCTGTTCGGTGTGTGGGAACAAAAATGGGATGGGAAAGGGATTGGGTTTTCACATCTACCATGTTCCCAACACAAATGGGAAAAATAAAATTGGGTCCAAGTCAATTTTTTTTTTCCCATGGGAATCATCTATTTTGTGTATACATTTAGGAAAACAAACCCATTCCCGTGTAAACCCAATTCCCTACTGAACACCAACTTAGGAATTTAGTTTGACTGGGTATTATTTCCCATTTAAACCCACAAGTTTCCATGCTGCCGAACACCCCCTAAGTGGATAATTTGCCTTTTTTTTTTTTTTTTTTTTTTTTTTTTTCCTGGGATGATTGCTACTTGCTGCCGGACTGGTTGATATACTTGTGGCTTTGGCCAAAATACTGCAAAGAGGCCATGATTTGTGCATATCAACTTTTGAATTGGGAAATGTAAATTCACAATTTGAAAGTATTATTTTGATTATAAATTGCGTATATGTTGAAGAATAAAGTGAGTTTCCTAGTTTTTTTTTTTCCTCTTTTGCATGGATTCGCATCTTCTGCCTTAAGGCATATTGCCATGGTTAAAATCTCAACTGTTTAAACAAATGAACGGCTCAGATCTGTCCTAATCCTTTTGGCCTGATTGAACTCTGTCTCTCAACCATGCAGCCGTTCGGCTCGCCGCTCGACTCGCCCGCCCCTCTTCCCTCGTCCCCTCCTCCTGTTGCCTCGACGCGGCCGCCCACCTTTTTTCTTTGTGACCCTCTTCTCTCGTCCCGCTCGATGCTGCTCTGTGTTCTCGCTTTTCTCATTTGGTTGGTACACTCTCTGAGATCATACCTCCATTCAACCAAACCACAAGGGGTTTGGAATCGGGGGTCTTGAATGGCCTCGAAGAACCAGAAGAAGAGTGCCCGAATGTTCTCCTCGTTGATCGTGACGTACCCAGAGTAGTGTTTGAAGCTCACATTGAAGGACTAGTCGAGGAACTTGAGCACCCGGTCGTTGCTCTGCTGCCTGGCCGCGATTGGGTCAATGGAGGCGCACAGAGATAGATAGGCCAACAAGAGAGGGTGAAACAGCCCGGATTTTCATAACAAGGCAAATAGGCCGTTCGCCGCGCTTTTCAACGGAAGGCGTCAAAACAAGCAAGTCAACAACACCATTTCATGCCACAATTGAATTATACATTTTTACAACATAACATTTTTTTATATAACATATAAAAAAATATAAAACAAATTACAGCGGAAGTCTTCACATACAAAATTAATAAATAAAAATCTAGTCTTCATGAGAAAAACAAAATCTTTCATTTACGTGGCAATTCAGCTTTTCTTCCTCACCTGCGAAAAAGGGCACAAAGGTGCGCATGAGAAACAGAGTGTTTCCCAGTGCAAAAAAGGAATTCCAAATGAATGTATAACAATCGAGATTTATTTCAAAGTGCATTCAATATTCAATAAATGTCGGTTTAATTCAATTATATGTCAATTTGAAGTCTGTCTATTTGGTAGTCCATATTCCTAATCCCGGTTCTTGGTTACCGTCCCAATTCGAACACAACATAAGTCAAAGGCTGGTACAAAACTATATCAATGCTAATCAATAAGTCGATAATATCAATCAAATCAATAAATAAATAAATGCTATCGTTGCCGAACGAATCCCTCATCCAGCGTCCCAGATCAATCAACAAAAGAGGGGGGAAGAGACACGGTACCGTGAATTTCTCACAATGGAGGGCAAAAGCCCGAACATAATGGCGAACAAAGCGATAGTCGATAGTCTAGAATCAAACGATTACCATTCTTTCAAAGGGGTCAATTATTCTATCGAATTTCATTACTCAATAATTTTGTTATTCTCTGTTTGATATTGTTTCTTTTCAGTTCTGTAAGAAAAATTTTATCATACTAAACATCAAATACTTACTATACATCAAATCTGTTTAGCAATATACGAATACAGAATATAATTTCTAATACTTTAATATATATATGTCGAATACAATAGTCAGATACCTAATTAGCATATATATCAAATGAATTCAGTTATTTCATTCACTTCATCGTATACAAAAAGAACAATTCATAACCGTGATACATGAAAATATGTGATCTGATATCTTAGTCAATAACTCGAATTGACCCATGTTTAATCGATCCACTAAGAATATATATATCTCTCAGTCAGTTTCATTCAACTGCGTCAATTAATAGGATTAATGTTCTATAATCGGATTGCATATAATCATATAATTTTATTTGTTAACCAGAAGTGAGATTTTCCAAATTTATTTCTCACGGACTACATCTATAGCATTCTACTATATACATTTGATAACAGGATAGTATATATCTAAAAGTTTTCTATGAAATCTAAACAATTTCAAATATATTTGTAACATAAAATTGCAGGAATTTCACATAGAAGATATGCGATGTCAGACAATCAAAATCAAAGAAAACCATTGCAATTCAATGAATAATTAATTGTTTTGACAACAAAACGATCGGCACACGAATATGAATTATAAAGTCAAAGGAGGACCACGCACCTTGACTTCGTTGATCATCGCTTCGTTTCGTGTCGTTTCGATTGCGCTCGAGCGTTTCGCCTTCCCGCATGTGCAAGATCAAACACCACCCGGCTTCCATCCTCCTCGTTCGCACGTGCAAGTCCCGACCGACTAATCGATCGACTGACTGACGACTCCCCTTCTTCCTCTCTGTCATGGACTCTCTCTCTCTCTGTGTCTCTCTGAGTTTGGTGGTTGCCGGTTGCTCAAGGAGGGTTGAACGGGGTCTTAACTTCTGTCTGATGTAGTAGGGTTTTGGTTTAATTAATTTGATGCTGGGGTTTCGTTTTAGGAATTGATAGAGGCGTTTCCGGGGATTAGGGGATCGATTGATTAATCATTGAATTAAATATAAAGGCGCAGGTTGGTTATTTCTCTGTGAGTGCGTTGTGTGCAGAGGCTGATAGGGATTTTGGCAAGATTAATTAGGACCTTGCATTATAAAATTACGGCTCTGGGTTTCGATCAGTTATTAATTGATATCCTGAATTTGATCTTATAAAATTGTATAAAATAAAGTGCTGATGGTTGGTTATTAAATTTCGGAATTTAATTGAACGGAAGAGGCATACCACTGATGGGTAAGATATATATGTCGGTCATCAAAATGGAATTACAAGTTAGTGTTAATTTTACTTCAAGCGATCCAGGATCAAAATTATTTCCAGAATCTAACCATGGTCCACTATTTCTATTTTAGAATCTAAATTAAATATGACAATTAAGTGATAATTCATATCTACATATACCAATATATAAAAAAAATAATTTAACTAATGGATTGAAATCATTAAATATGAAAATCAAAATTTTGGGATGTTACAGAGGGGCTGAGGGTCGTTGCTCGACGTGGCGAGCGAAACAGTTGCTGGTCGAGAGAATGAGAGTTGACTCGGGTCAAAGGATTATGACAGATCTGAGCCGTTCGTTTGTTTAAACGGTTGAGATTTTGACCATGGCAATTTGCCTTAAGGCAGAAGATGCGAATCCCTTTTGCATATTTATATTTATACTTTTTTTTATGAAGAAAAGCATATGCCAGTAATCATTACCAAAACCTTAACTTTACAATAAAATATCCTCAGAAAAAGGACAATAAATCTAAAAACTGAAACTTAAACCCTTAAACAAGCAATTCCATTTGCTAAGCTCAGACCCACAACTCTGCCATAATGCCATTGTAGTCAAGCTTTCTCGAACAATCGTCATCCCAAGCTAATCTTATATATATGTACCACCATGTGCATGCATGGACACTTCAAGGAACAAGCCGCATCTGTGTCAGACACGCGACGGATACGAACACATGCACTACATTAGTTGACACGTTTCTGGCACGGTCAATTATGACATGTATAAGACGCGCCGGACACATCACATAAAATTCATAGCACCCTGCATGGCTGGGACACCTTGTCTAGTAGACCAGTACCGCACTGGTCGGTTAAATGAGGAAGTGTAATCAACTAACAATCAACAAAATCTATGATCCTCTTAGAAATCCTAGAGACATCTGCATGGTGCTATATGGGGACTGAAATCATCTGATTAAGTTAACTTAAATATTGAGTTTGCATGTACAGTGATTTTATAAAGAACCAATAAATTCTAAACACTGACTGTCTTGACCAAGATCTGAAACCTATGGCCCAGATCCGTTCAGAGTTAAACTCAAATTTTGAGTTAACTTAGAGCATACGAACTTGCTTGTAAGTTGTAATTTGGTGGGTTTTGAATTGGATTTGTCTTGGACTTGGTTTGATTTGGTTCTTGTAACATCCCGGCAAGCAGGTGAAACAGTAGCCGTGCTGACAAGCACAAGGCTATAAAAATATGCAATAATATACTTTATCAATAACCAATAAATAGCCACAATTCCCAAATATCCAAACCCCAGGTCCCAAACCCTTTATATACATTGGAATTAATTAATTAAATGAAATCTCGTAAAATCCCTTGTGGCCATTACCGCAATTCTTTTTTTCACCCAAGTCGTCCTTGTACCGCAAACTTGTAACCTGGAACCCACGAAAGTGGAACAGGTGAGAGTCTAAAACACTCTCAGTGCGGTATTTAGTTCCAGCCGGTGGTATTTATCAAATCCACTAGCTAAACTGAATACCAGCTAAATAAGCACTTTTAATAATAAAATAAATCAAGTTTATCAAATAATAACAGTGCACGTCAGTGACGATAACAATTATCCCTGCAACTACAAAGAATTAGACGTCAAGTCGATAAGAACATTCCTTTTTCCTTTCAAAACCAACATCACGATTTTCCCTGCAAAATCACACGTACCAGTTCACAATCTCATATCAAGCCAACGCACATACTGAAACATAAACACATCAACACAAACCTGTACCAGAAATCCAGAAATCATGCATATCAGTATCAGACAAATCCACAAGCAACCTGCATATCCCGTGCATACCAGCACGTATCACAATGACCTCTGTAAAGTATATAGGCTTTTAATTACCCTAAATAATGCCCTTAATCGCAAGCGTACGATCTATTGCAATAAAGTCGGGATCGAATCCATAGGGACGGAATTACTTCTAAACTATTCTTTAAATTCTATCCTAATCCTATTTAGAATATTTGTGGTGTTTTTATATAAAAGTGGGGGGGTTTTGTTTCAAGATTGGTTTCAGGTGCAATAAAGTAATTAACAGTAATTAAAAGACTTTAAACAGATGCTAAACAAGCGTTCCCAGGGTTTTCAGAATCAGTTTGCTATCTGGATCAACTGCCTGCGGTCCGTACTTGTCAGGTACGGTCCGCAGGGTATACAATTTCGCCTCTCCTTCAGTTACAGATTAATGATCCGCAGTGGTTAACTGCAGTTCGCAGACAACTTCCCGAGAGATAGATTTCCTGTCAGTTACTTGGGAGTGCGATCCGCAGTCTGTCACACTACGGTCCGCAATGAGCAGACAGAGAACAGTTTTATTTCAGATCAGATATGTTGACTAAAGTTACCGATCCCCAACTAATCCTAAGCAGTTACAAGTCCCTCAACTCTCATTTGTTGGCACTTTTAACACTTTTAGATTAATTAGAAATCTTTAGGATTATTTCTAACCTAAATTCAATTTACTTTTGTTCAAGGGTAAGGTTTAACTCTCGTTATAACCACAATTTCTCCTTTCGGTTACTTTTGGATAACTACCCAATTAGCACAAGAATCAGTTCTCAATACGATTGACGTTATTCTAACTAACTAGATTGGGCCCTAATCTATAGGTTCTTATCAAATAATCAAGAAGCAATTCAAATGCAATTATAATCAAGCTCAAAGCAATATTGAAAATAACTTCAAATCATAGACAATTAAAACATGATATTCAATTAATCCAAACAGACAAACATCATCTTAGACCCTAAGAACTAAGATAACTACTCAAACATAACAAAAGACAACATGATTAAAGAAAAGGTAAATAACTTAAAGAAGAAAGCACCGAATATTTGATGATGTTTGAGACTCGTCGGCGCTTGAATCCTTCTTCTCCGAGTAATCTCCCTCTTCTTATCGACTCTCTAAACTAAACTCTCAAAAGTAAAGGACTCTCTACTAACTAACTCTCAAAACAAACTCTACTCTCAAACTTGACTTAACTTGATACTTGATACCTAACTTCTTCAAAGGGTGATGATTATATAGGCTTGAATGCTCCCAGTTTTAGCCTTCCTTCTTCTGGAACCGACCCCTAATTTCTGGAGCAAAGGACAAAATTAGATACCTTAAATTGAAACTGCTCCAGAAAATAGAGGTCCCGTCTGATTTTGGCCTTCCTGCGATCTGGCTTCCTTAGGTGCGAACTGTACTCCCCAAGGAACAGGGAGTCGGTTGCCCTAAAATTGGAGTGTCGGCGGTTGTGCTCAGCCCAGATTTAGCTGCTCCAGTTTTTGATCTGAGTGCGAACCGCACACTTGAGATTGCGGTCCGCACTATGTGTAATCTGTGCGCTTCTTCGCCTATTTTTGTTCATCTTCTCCGAATTAGGTCCCAAAAACTTAACTAACTTAAATTTAAACATCTACTAACTAATCTGCTACTAAATCTAAAATTCCTAACTAAAATAAAGGTAAAAATCCTAAAATAAATAGATAAAAATACGATGCATCAACAAACCAAGTCAAACAAACACAATCCCGTGCATCAGCACGTATCATATATCACACAGAACAAGCAAGCACCCAATCCCGTGCATACCAGCACGTATATCCTCATGTACCTGACGAACCCAGAGATCCAAATATATATCCCGTACGTGCCTGTACATGCATGTCCGTAAACCATAGCGCTATAGTGAGGTAGCTAACCTCCTGCCGGTATCTCTATCCAGGTACACGATCAACAACCACAAGCACAGCAACAACAGCAACAACAGTATCCACAAACACACAGAAATGCATAATACCATATATGCAATCACTTACCTTTATCAAGTCATGCACACACGCAAGCAATTCAACGCATAATCAGTATATCAAGTATATCAAGAATATAAATAATCATCACAGAAACAGTTCGATAAATAAAATATTCAGTTCAATTCATAGATTTGATAAATAACCGGAACCCGCACCTGTTTATAGTCCTTTATCGAGATCCAGAGTTTGTTGTCCGATATCATTCTCATCATAAACAATCTCATAACTGCTAGTCCATCATTTACTTTCAACATCTCAACTATCATGCATAATCCCTATGGTCAGTATAAGCATATTATTTTCATTAGTCTTGATATCCAAAGTTTAGGCTGCCTCCTCAATGTCTTAATTCAGAAAATAGCTCGATTCATATTATTCCTAATTCCTTTTTATAACAGTGCAGTACCTAGCTATATATGCACTAGCAGTCAACATAATTATAGTTAATTTGGCTGACCAATTTCCAAGACGATTGGACATGTGAAACAGTTCCAAACTAATTGATTTATTAACCCTTTTGTATTACAGCCGCACCAGACCACACAACATGATCAGACCCATATAAAGTCAAGGACATGCTTATTTATACGACACCAATACTTATGCATGATCAATTTATATCACTAATAATTTTCACAAATAACAATTATGTTACTGCCTAGGGCTAATACCGAGCAACACCGGTTTAGACTTTTCAAATCACATTCATTTTCCCAACAAGCTTAGATTATACTAAAGAAAACATAACAAATATCTAACCATGCCATGTCTATGGGGTTTATACTAGCTGGAAACTCCATAACGAAATTAATTAAAGAATAAAAGAGAAGAAAATACCAAGAATACTTTTTCTATCAATTCCTCCTTCAGGGACACCGACCACACGACATGCATCCCCGTGCATCAGTTTAATATACTCGTATGAAATCCTCACTAATTTAACTTAATTTAGAAGGGCAGCACATGATTGAAAAGAAGACGGTGCAAGAGAGTTAAACATTAACTAGTAGTTATCGAAAGTACTTTGAGAGAGAAGACTTATACAAGAAGTTATATACAGTAACTAGCTTAGTCACCCACCTTCTCAAAGATGCTAATACATGGTAGAAGGCCATGTATTGATCTTGACAAAATATCAAGGAACCATATTGGATAGAAAGAAAGAGTGGTAAACAAATTAAACATTCACTGGCCCGTTCAATTTAATTTAGAGAAATTATATACATCACCTTGCCACCTCTTATACTTATGAAACAGTCCTTTATTCTCAAAGAAGAATTATTTATCCATATCGGATATATAATAAGTTGACAACTGTTCTTTATTTCATTTAAGAAAAGTTTCTATATATGCTATATGATCAACTAATTTATTATTTATTTCTTTATGATACCTTCACATAGTCTTATGTCTGAATGAAAAGTATTATAAATTTTCAAACGCCACACACATATATATAAAATTAATTGCTCGTAAATGTCATAGAATTAATATTTCAGACGACTATTCAGAACCCTCGATAGGTATAATATATCTTAATTTTTGTTAAAAATTCAGATATCACAGTTCTGGTCTTGGGTTTTGGATTCATGGGCTTGGAATTGGATTTTTGGGTTCAGGTTCTTATTAATAGGCTTGATTTTGGTCTTTATTCGGTTTCAATTCATTGAGCATTATTGGGTTTGGTTGGAATTTTGTTGTTTGGAAATTGGATTTGTTAGTTTTATTGAATTGTGTTGCTTTGTTTTAACTTTAATTCCACAAAAAAAAAATAGTTATGCACTCCCCTTTAGCTTATGTGTACCACACAATGTTTAGAGGTGGCAAAACCCGACCCGACCCGACAAACCCGCCCGAACCCAACCCGATTTTTCAGATAGTCAAACTTACCCGAACCCGACCCGACCCGACCCGGCTTGACCCGATACCCGACTTGAACGGCAGTTAGGCAACCCGAAACCCGACCCGACCCGAGACGACCCGAGACCCGACTTGAACGGCAGTTAGGCAACCCGAAACCCGACCCGACCCGACCCAAGACAACCCAAGACCCGATATTATTCTAGATTACAGACCCGAAACTCGATCCGGACCCGACCTAAACCTGAATTACCCAAGCCCTAGACAACTCAAAATTGGATGACCCAAAACGGCGAAACCCAACCCGACCTGAAATAGTAGGGTCAACCCCACATAACACAATCCAAACAGTCCGACCCAATGCGACCCGACTCGACCTGATCTGATATTAAAGTAACTGCTCAGTTATCTTGTCTATGTGCCTTGAAAAAATTGAATTGCAAATTTGTCCAAACGGTTTTGAATTGTAAAATTTGTATACTCTAGGTCTTGGACAAACAACAGTAGTTAGAACAAGAGATGACTCGAGAGGTCAAGACTAGATTAGATGACCTAAAAAGCTAACCCAAATCGAAACCTGACTTGACCCGACCCGACTTAACTCTTGACCCGACAGAAGGCGACACTTGTCGACCCGAGACTCGACTCGACCGGACCCGAACCGACCCGTGACCCGAAAACCCGACCCGCCCTAACCCGACTCGACCCGTGACCCGATAAATGGTGGCTACTGCTCACCCGAAACCCAACCCGCGCTGACCCGACTCGACCTGTGACCCGATAAATGGCGGCTACTGCTGACTCGTAACCCGAATTTTGCCTAGTCAAACTAACCCGAACCCGTCCCGACCCGACCCGACCCGAACCGACCCGAACCCGCCCGACCCGACCCGATTGCCACCTCTAACAATGTTAATACTTGATACCACGAACACTACTTTTTAATGCTAAACAGGAAGAAAAGAAAAAAAATAAAACGATGGTATATTATTTTTTGAATAAATCGTAAATTTAAGGACCAATTAGATAGTAATTTTGAATTTTAGGATAAAAGCAAAATGTTAATTATGAAACTTGAAAGATCAACATAGTGAGAAATTAATTTTAAGGATCAAATTGATAAGTTCAAACTTCAAAAACCAATTTAACAAAATGAGGATCAAATTGATATTTTCAAAGTTTAAGAATCAATTTGGCAAAAATGACAATACATAATTCATGTAGTTACTGTTCATGTCAAGTTTGGCGAAAATTTTGATTTAAATTAAAAAGACGATATATGGTTGTCGTCAGTTTTTTTTTTATTCAAAGTCTGCCACTGCATCTATGAAATATATTATTTATGGGAGTAAATGTACCGTGCTCCAAACTCAAAAATCAACTTAACTTTCTCAAAATTTTTATTTATGTTTCTTATTAAATTCTTTACATCAAAATGTTCTCGGATAAAAAATTTTCTGTTTTTTGAGTTTTTAAGTATATGTTTTGGATTTATTTAGAAAGATCTCAAAATAATAATAAAATAATGTATAAAACTACGGCATCTTTAAAACATTCAAAACAAATACATAAAAAATGAAGAAAATGAAAAAATTTTAAATCCTAGGACATATTGATGTAAAGAATTTAATGAGAGTCATAAATCAAAATTTCGAAATAGTTAAGTATAATATTTTAGTTAGAATTACGGGAGACTAGGAGCACCATAGATTTATTCTATTAATTTATGGAGGCCTATTTTTTAAAATAAAAAAAATAAAAAATCTTATTTTTAAAAGTAAAAAAGAAAAAAACTTATTTTCAAAACTACGGGTCCTGGGAACCCGGCCTACGGGCCTAGGCCGGGTCCTGGGAACCTGGCCTAGTGCCTGAATTATTTTTTTTTTTGATATTTTCTTTAGATAGATCTCGTTGTTAGCTTTCCGTAGCCGCAAAGTTTGCACCGATCGGAGTTTCTTATCAAAAGTTACGTCCTTTTGAATATTGAGTGCCCGAAATACATGATAAGATTCAGTATAAAATTCAGATCAATATACAGTGCATGATAATTATTTATATTCTATTGGTATCATTTAGATGAGCAAATATACCGTGAGCTTAACCACCAAAAACCTATCAAATCAACTCCAAATTTTGATTTATATGGCTCAGTAAATTCTTTATATTAAAACCTTATGGGAAACAAAAATTTTCCATTTTTGAAAAATTTTAGGTATTTGTTTGAGATTTTTTTAAAAAATAACTATACAATATTAATAAAATAATCAAAATTTATGTATTACTTTTAAAAAATCTTAAACAAATACTTAAAAAAAATTTTAAAATGGAAAATTTTTGTATCCCGTAAGGTTTTGGTATAAAGAATTTATTGAGCCATATAAATCAAAATTTGGAGGTGATTTGATTGATAGGACAATTTTATAAAATAACCTACTTGTTGAAAACATCAAACAAAATGTCCTCCTTCCAAATTTTTTGCCAAAATACCCTTGTGGGTCCCAACTGGACACTCTTTTTCCTTTCCTTTACTCTCCCTCCTATTAATTTACTAGTATCTTACTCGTACGTTACAACGGGTCTTATTTAATAAAATTTCTTGATATGAATATTTTCATTAATGTTATAACTAAATAAAATTATCCGTAACTAAAACGTTAATTGTCGTTGATTGTCCTGTCCGTATATATTATTTTATTTACTTACCATATTGTGTTTCAATTTTATGATAAAATCATCAACTGATTCATCATAGCTCATAAATTAAAAAAATGGTCCCTTTAGTTCAACTTATAGGTTTCTCTAACATTGATTAAAAGACTTTAAACAGATGCTAAACAAGCGTTCCCAGGGTTTTCAGAATCAGTTTGCTATCTGGATCAACTGCCTGCGGTCCGTACTTGTCAGGTACGGTCCGCAGGGTATACAATTTCGCCTCTCCTTCAGTTACAGATTAATGATCCGCAGTGGTTAACTGCAGTTCGCAGACAACTTCCCGAGAGATAGATTTCCTGTCAGTTACTTGGGAGTGCGATCCGCAGTCTGTCACACTACGGTCCGCAATGAGCAGACAGAGAACAGTTTTATTTCAGATCAGATATGTTGACTAAAGTTACCGATCCCCAACTAATCCTAAGCAGTTACAAGTCCCTCAACTCTCATTTGTTGGCACTTTTAACACTTTTAGATTAATTAGAAATCTTTAGGATTATTTCTAACCTAAATTCAATTTACTTTTGTTCAAGGGTAAGGTTTAACTCTCGTTATA
This sequence comes from Cyperus esculentus, assembly GCA_030179965.1. NCBI lineage: Eukaryota > Viridiplantae > Streptophyta > Magnoliopsida > Poales > Cyperaceae > Cyperus > Cyperus esculentus. Next base: position 1,609,179 of record JASGLE010000003.1, on the reverse strand, counting down.
ACCACAATTTCTCCTTTCGGTTACTTTTGGATAACTACCCAATTAGCACAAGAATCAGTTCTCAATACGATTGACGTTATTCTAACTAACTAGATTGGGCCCTAATCTATAGGTTCTTATCAAATAATCAAGAAGCAATTCAAATGCAATTATAATCAAGCTCAAAGCAATATTGAAAATAACTTCAAATCATAGACAATTAAAACATGATATTCAATTAATCCAAACAGACAAACATCATCTTAGACCCTAAGAACTAAGATAACTACTCAAACATAACAAAAGACAACATGATTAAAGAAAAGGTAAATAACTTAAAGAAGAAAGCACCGAATATTTGATGATGTTTGAGACTCGTCGGCGCTTGAATCCTTCTTCTCCGAGTAATCTCCCTCTTCTTATCGACTCTCTAAACTAAACTCTCAAAAGTAAAGGACTCTCTACTAACTAACTCTCAAAACAAACTCTACTCTCAAACTTGACTTAACTTGATACTTGATACCTAACTTCTTCAAAGGGTGATGATTATATAGGCTTGAATGCTCCCAGTTTTAGCCTTCCTTCTTCTGGAACCGACCCCTAATTTCTGGAGCAAAGGACAAAATTAGATACCTTAAATTGAAACTGCTCCAGAAAATAGAGGTCCCGTCTGATTTTGGCCTTCCTGCGATCTGGCTTCCTTAGGTGCGAACTGTACTCCCCAAGGAACAGGGAGTCGGTTGCCCTAAAATTGGAGTGTCGGCGGTTGTGCTCAGCCCAGATTTAGCTGCTCCAGTTTTTGATCTGAGTGCGAACCGCACACTTGAGATTGCGGTCCGCACTATGTGTAATCTGTGCGCTTCTTCGACAAATAACCTACTTGTTGAAAACATCAAACAAAATGTCCTCCTTCCAAATTTTTTGCCAAAATACCCTTGTGGGTCCCAACTGGACACTCTTTTTCCTTTCCTTTACTCTCCCTCTTATTAATTTACTAGTATCTTACTCGTGCGTTACAACGGGTCTTATTTAATAAAATTTCTTGATATGAATATTTTCATTAATGTTATAACTAAATAAAATTATCCGTAACTAAAACGTTAATTGTCGTTGATTGTCCTGTCCGTATATATTATTTTATTTACTTACCATATTGTGTTTCAATTTTATGATAAAATCATCAACTGATTCATCATAGCTCATAAATTAAAAAAATGGTCCCTTTAGTTCAACTTATAGGTTTCTCTAACATTGATTATAGAATTACCAAAAAAAAAGTCTTATTGAAAATTATTTTTTCCTCTCTAGTGATGTTTGATTTTTTTTTCTTTTTTTTTCAGTATGGTTCATTTTTTTTTTTTTTTGAATTTCATTATGGTTTCATTGAATTTTTTTTCATCTTTGAAGAATAAAATGGAGATTAAATGCCTCAAAGTACCATTGAAAATAAACATATTGGCAAGAATTTAATGTAACTTTCATTGAAAATAAACAAAAGGGAAGGTAAATGGGAGTAAAAGTGGTGTATGGTTGGGCCCCACAAGGGCATTTTGACAAAGAATTTGGAGGGAGGGTATTTTGTTTGATGTTTTAAAAAAGTAGGGTATTTTATTAAATTGCCCGATTTGATAGGTTTTTGGAGGTTAAACTCATGAAAAGCTTCGTGCGCTTAAACTCACCGTATATATATTTGCTCCATTTAGATTATCAAAACATTCCCATAAGTCAACTAATGAAATTAATTGGAGATTACAAGAATTAAAGCAGGTCCAAAATCTATATATCAAAGGACAAAATAAGAATAAGTGATCCACAATTTCTATATTATTGCAAAAACAACATGTTATGTTACCTCTCCAACCCCTTATCCACAAATTTTGTTTGGTTTTTATTCTATCTTTTAAAGTCAACCAAACTAATACTTTAATTTTTAAAGGAATTTTGAGTTTCCAAACAGATTTTTCCATATTCAGTTTAACCCCTCTAAAATTAAAAGAAACACTATACAAAGATTTAACAAGTAAACTGCTTGTGAGGTTCTAAAATCCAATAAAATAAATCTACACCTTCTTCTAAATGCATCTGAGATAACATATGTAAAACTTCGTTTTTCTCAAACCTCATAACAGCACTAACACCTCTAGTTAGGGTAATTTTGGTGAGCGACTTAGCCTTTAAAATTTTCTTCCATTTACCTGTATCACTATCATTGTAATATGACCAAGCGCATTTACATAAAACTAAAATATTCATCTAATGCAAATCCAAGACCCTTAAACCACCATACTCCCTCTTGATTCATACTGCCAACTACTTAATTAAAGGAATTTTGAGTTTCCAAACAGATTTTTCCATATTCAGTTTAACCCCTCTAAAATTAAGAAAAACTATACAAAGAATTAACAGTAAACTGCATGTGAGATTCTAAAATCCAATAAAATAAATCTACACATTCTTTTTCTAAATGCAATTGAGATAACATATGTAAAATTTTTGAGTTAGATTGCATGTTGTTTGATCTCATATTGGGTTGGATTGAGGTCGGGTCGGGTCAGGTCAGTTTGACTTTTTAAAAATGCCAGATCGAGTCGGGTCAGGTCGAGCGGATTTGTCGGGTCGGGTTTTGTCACCTCTAGTTTAAACTGACTTATGGAATTAACTCAATTTTGTTTCTCTAACCTGACACTTTTGTTTTCTTCCATTATATATAGTTTGACCTTTTTTTTAATAAAAAAAAAGAGATACTGGCAATGGCATTAGGGGTGGAAATTAAAATGGTATTTAAAACTTCTTGAACAGTACTATCGTTTTTCACGATGATACTCTACTTACATGGATTCATTGTGCTTCTACTTCTCTTCACATTCACGCAAGGATATTGTTGTTCTCTCTGTTATTCTATCCGTTTGTTTTTCTTTTTAGTTTTTCATTTTGCTGCGAACTTCTTGGACAAATATAATATTTCCCTGTCTGGCCAATCTTCATCTTAATTAAAGTATGCGGACAATTCCACGATAGCCAAACAAAAATAAGATAGTAACCTCCAATAAATCTTATACCACACCGGTGAGTGAGCTTTACGTTTGTCTAAGAATCAAATCAGGTCATTTTCATTCGATTGATGATATGATACTCTTGCTCGGCCTCCACCTACTTGCCCCACTCTCAATGTACACAGGCCCAACGAAAATACGACTTTTTAGGGGTCTCCGCTGTTATGCTAATGAGGCATCTTATGTGGGGCAAGTAGGTGGGGCAACGAAAATACGTTAATTAGGTCTTTTGTATGTCATTAGTAAAAGAATGCGTTATGAATGGATTGTAAATGAAGTAATTCCCCATAAGTTCTTTATTATTGCTATAATCTATATATATACTTAATTTATTTAAATATTGAAATTTGACTATTTACCACAAGCAGCTTATTGTGTGGTTTTATAGGTGATCATCTTGGAAATTAAGCAGCTCCTATATGCATGTTATAGCTTGTTTGATTTAACGCGCGACCTTAATTAGCCCCTTTTGGTATTAATAAAATAAAGTGAAGATAAACTCACTTCTCGCAGGTTATTAATTATATATTGGGAGGCAATAGATTAATGAAGAAAATCAAGGGATTAGTCAACAATTGCAATTTAATATTTTAATTTTTTTTTTATTAACTCAGTCACAAAAAATCTTTGACTACATTCTGGCACAAAATCCACCTGCACGATATTAATTATCAGCCCATTACCCTAACCCCTACACTACAAGAGAAAGGGCCTTTAGCAAGACCTTCAACTTTTGCACAAAGCTCATATACATGTAGCAGGGATTCTTAGCAACATGTCCTTGAGTCTGGGTGAATGCAGTCTAGCAAGGGTCTATAGCAAAAGAAAAATGTGATGTGGGTGAAAGTCAGAGACCATGTGTTGCAGCCCGGCAACACATCTTTCCTTGACCTACTCCAAAAGCGAATGGTGTTGCTGATTTATCAATTTCTATATTAATCGATTGTCATGAAATGTATAGTGACGTCACTACTGTTTTTTTTTTTTAATTCCACGTCACTACTGTTGTTTTTTGGCAACACCTAAATGATCATTTAGCTACACGTGGATTGTCTAGCAGATTTTTCATTTTTATGATCTTATATACATAAATATTATAATTCAGGTCATCCCAATAGTCTGCATATAAACCTCATTTATCAAACTTCACAAATTTAACAAAAGCAAAAATTTTAAAAATATTTCCTTGAATATATCCAAATTACATCCTCAGCACTACATAATCTTCACAACTATCATATGGGAAAAAAATATAAACATTAACACTATATTTTCACAACTTCTACATATCTTTAAACCTTTATACGATCCTCACATGAGATCTTCAATGCATTTCCAAATTTTATCCTGCACAAAATGAAATGTAAATTAGTAAAACTATTTCCACTCTAGTTTCTTTTAAAGGATCATTTTCAAGAGGTTATACCACATATAACCATCATAGCTTGTGTAATAGATGGATCCCTTCTTCTGGTGGAAACATTGCAGTAGATTTTTGTTAATCAACCTGAAATTTTGATTAAGCAAAAAATGATAATCCCTAAATTGGTTGGTTGGGAAGTAGGTTGATAAAAATTGAAATGTTTGAATATGATAACAATAAAGAAATAGTACATTTATCGCTAATTGTGCTATTTGCACTCAAAGAAAAAGCAAACAAGAGATAATATCGATAGCAAAGTGCTGTAACTGCATGCATTCTTTATCTTGAATATAAATTGAAAAATGGAACTAATTTGCTCAATTTTATATCTCATATTTTGGTAGATATATCTCGAGAGTCAAAGTCATATGATATGGTTTCAAGTAATACTGACTTAACTCAAGCAAAAAACATGTGAATTAGTTACCAACTCAGAGAGTCTGAAGGAAGATTACGTCAAGTAGTTCCAACTGGTACCATGTCCAATAGGTCCTGAAAGATGAAAGAATTATCAAATCTAGCTCCATTTTAGCATTTTTTTGGAAGGAACAACCTTGAGAAGTATATATATCATACAAGCCAAGTATTTGGACATCTCAACCTTGTGCAGGTAAATATTCATACAAGTATATTTTTTGTTTAAAAAGTGAATGAGCACAAGACTATATCTAAGCATAAAGTTGGCATGTTCATAAAATCTTAAACCAATATCACCTCTAACCGTTCAACTAGCAAATGCTTATGACTGATATCTTACTTTCTTGAGGGCCTGTTTTAAAGTCAGAGCCTGAACAAGTATAACGTGTACAATTGTACCCATACTTCATAACAATTCTGCCTACTACTCAATTTATTAAGAGTTAAGACGGTCACTAAATTAAAGTTTCTTCTAATTCAGTTGACACAAGGGATCTCAAATGGTTCACTATGATACATAAATTCATAAGAACATAGAAGATGGTACCATGTAACTAAATTAAAGTTTGCAGAGCAACACACTCACCTGTGTTGTGCATCTACCAAAAAACAGTGAAGTTCTTCTGGTAGTTACTGCTAAGCCCCAATCCTTTTTTTCCTATTTGCTCTTCTAATGTCATGCCAACTAACACGAGTATTTAAAAATGTTAGTTTTATTAGTTTGAGATGTACCTGTAGATTTTAGTAATCAAGATCTTAACTGTCTGATACAATAGGCCATCTAATGAGCAGAGATATCATTCTCAAATTTAAATCAATTTACAACAAATCGGCATCCAAGACCAGAAGAAAATTGTTATTCTCTTAGAAAGCTTCTTTGTTGTTTACCTGATGAAGAACTTCCTCTTCTGTATGCGGAGATGGTTAAACTGGAAACTTCCGCAACTCTTTCTTCCTCTCTCCTTAACAAAATGAAACTTTTATTTCTGCAAATTGAAATTAGTACTTGGTTTGACAACAAAATATATCAGATACTACTGGTAAATTGAGTAAGCTTGGAAGTTGGAAGTACTGCTGTACAGTAATTAACAGACTTAATGATACCGTACAATTGTGCTTCAACCAGTCAACTAGTTACAAGGCAAAGCTAAACCTGAAAATGGAAGTGGCACAAAACAGGTCTGATGTGAATAGACAGATGCTATATGCGAATTAGCTTGGTTATTTTGTCAAACATTTACTGAACCCTTCATCCTCATATCCCTAATTAAGAGCAAAGGTGTAAATTCGCTTGCTTATTTACTCATAGCTATACCAACCTATACTTAAATACACTGCTGTTGGTGGTCGATCCATGATTAATTAGAGATCCAACATATATAGTTAGTGTATGTAATATTTATCAGTTACTTACAATGGGATTGTGCATGCTGCAAAATCGATCCAACATTATTTTGGGATTGTGCATGCTGCAAAACCGTATTAGCTAACTCATTGACTCCTTGAAGCATGGCAGCTCGAGCGCCAATCCGAAATCGATCTCTGTGGCGCCATAGTCCTTGCCCACAGTAGCCCGTGCTTAGCAACTGCCTGTGACACACGTACACCACACTAAGATTTCACACTGAGATTACACATAATCCCCAAACAATAACCAAGAAGGGAGGAGGAACCATACCTTGGGCAGCGATGGCAGCAACGAGGAGAGGCAGCAGAGGAGAAGAGAGTAAGGGCAGCAAAGAGGAAGGAAGCGGAGTAGGGCGCGGAGAGGAGAGGAAGCAGTGAGATCAGCTGTCCGGACAAACTCTGACAGTCAATCCCTTCCCAACCCAGCCCAGTCCATCATCCCCGCCCTCCTTCACCTCGTCAATGCTCAGTCTCTTCCTGAATTCCCTCACTCTCTCCCCCAACTCCGGGCCGGCGGCGGGCGAGGCGGCGTCGATGACCGAGCTGGAGCTGGCGCAGCAGAACCGCCGACTGGCTGTCGCTCGGACTCGGACGGTCGGGATGAGAGCGGACAGAGGGGTGAGGGATGGTCTCCGGAGACGCATGGAGAGGAGGACTCGAAGGTTGATTTGGGGATCTAGGGTTCCTGTGCTTAGAGGAAATGGGGCGGCTCAGCGGCTGGTTAGAACTTTCTTGTGGTTAGTGCGGCTCAAATTTTTGGAGTGGAATGGAGGGAAGGAGAGGCACTATCAATGAGTTTCTAGAAACATTTCATGGTTATATACATTGACAAGAGAACAAAATTGGTTGAAGGTCCATTAGATTCTTATCATCAATGACAAAAATGAATAGATCATTACATAATCTATGGAGCTTTCATAGGTTGTATACATCCCTTATGGTAGAGGATTCAAAATATTGCATGCTTATAAGATCTACCGTTATTTTTTGTAAGGAACGGTATAAAATGAAAATTGAAATATTTAACGGTGAATTTTTCATAAAAGAGTTTAATTTTTCATCTACATAAACATTGTAGCTAGATTATCGTTCCCGTGTGGTTTGATCGTTCGTACAATTCATAAGTTGCCTGGATTGTAGTATTGAATTTATAACCGTTTATCCTTTGAAAAAAGATTTTATGTGATGGATGGCCAAATTAGCTTTAATTTTTAAAATATTTGGTTTTTAAATGATCTATATGGTGTTCTTAAATTTGATCGGTTCGGATCGTTTATTTGTCATTTTCGGATGTGCTTGAAAGCACTTTGACATGTGGTCATGGCATTAGTACAAGTAACATAAGAAAGCTTTGCTTATGAATATACACTCAAATTGGCAAATAACATAAAAGTGTTAATCCATCCCGTTCAAGTTGTGATACATCATGAAAAATTGCCGTTGACAACTTTTTATGAATTTTGGAGTTGCTTTGATGGTCCATCCAATAATAACAAAAATGCATCAATGAATGGTCATAAAAATTTTACGTATGATGGAAGGTCTAACAATCATCAAATTCATCAAAATTCTTTTATTTAACAAAATTATGACTTTAAGATCACCCTCAAAAAAATTTGACTCAATTTTGCATTTTTTGGATTTCGATCGATTGATTTGAAATTGACGGTTGTGGTTAATTTAATGAAAAATATGAACTAAACCATTTACAGATTTGTACAAATAATTATGTAGTCAGACCTCTCTTTCATATTATGTTTTTTTAGCACATTTTTATATTTTTTTCCAAATTTTAACAATATTTTATTAATATTTTGGATTAGTTATAACTTGATCCAGCGTGATTGAAATTTTTTATTTTTATACATATTTTCTATCTGTTTAGTTGTGGACGGATATATTGTTTATCGCAGCTGGTTTCTCCGTACTAGTTGAGTCATTGTTGCTCCCCTGAGTCAGTTGCCTGTTGATCGCGAGTTCGATCCGTGATGTCTTGCATTTTTTTTTCGCCAAGGAGCCTTATACTTGTGGGAAATTGGTGATAAACTTGTTCAATAACTTCTGATATCCATTACTGCACGTCTACACCTGTGAAGTGGGCCCAGCGAACTCTTTTCCCATTGAGTGTTGTTTTACCTTTCCTCAAAAAAAAAAAAAAAAAAAAGTGTTGTTTTACCCTTCTTTTTGGACTTGGTCTTGCAGGGGCATGTTGCAAGGGGTCAAACATAAAGAAAAAAATAATTATAATAACCAAATGAAGGAGAGAGGTGCCATGCGGTCAACACCAACCCAAGTGTTGGGTGACAGTGTTGGTAATGAGGGTATACAGCAAAAGCAAGGGAAGTCTCTAGCAGGGTTTGTTTTGCTAAAGGCCTTATTTGTTGTAGTGCTACAAGCAAAATAAAATACAGCCAAGAATTTCAAATCAGCGCAGCGGATGTGAAGTCCTTCATTCCATTTCAGAGATCTATTTGAGTTCCGAATCCTGTCTCTTCTCACCTTTTAATGTGCTCCTTCCTTCCTTTCTTTTCCGTCTTCCTTCTCACTTCCATATGGTGTTTCCTTATAAGGCAGTCCCGCAGGAGTAGTAATCATCCCAGAAAATAAGAGCACCAATCCACCTACAATCACAAAAGAAGTTGAAGAGATACATACCCATACCATTCACAAACAAACAGACAAAAAATGATAGAGACGGCGGTGTCCACGGCATTAGAAAAACTTGCTAACGCTGCATTCCAGAAAGCTCTGGAACTTTATGGTGTTATTGATCAGATTAAGCCAGTGCAGCGCGATCTCAAGTCAATCCAAGCTTTCCTCAAGGATGCTGAAAACAAACAACAAAAAAGTGAATCAGTAAAGGAGTGGGTGAACCGGGTCAGAGAAGTGGCGTATAGAATAGAAGATGCAGTGGAAGGCTTTCTGGTTGAAATCAAAGAAAATTCTTCGAAATCGGCCAAAAGAAACAAACTTTGTGGCTGTTTCAGCAAATGTTGGACAGTTACAAAGCATCCCATCAAACTCAACACGCTCAGCGCTGAGCTGAAAGAAATAAGCGAGGAGATGAAGAGGATCAATGAGATCAGAGCCCAACTGGGAATTACAGATCTAGGCAGTGGGAGCGAAGAGCCAGCAGCTCCACTACTACCTTCTAACGTTAGGCCGACCCAACCTTTTCATGTGGATGACTCGGAAGTTGTCGGCTTTGAGGCTGACAGGCAAAAAATTATCGGCCATCTGCTCGATGAAAACATATCAAGGCGAACGGTGCTATCAATTGTGGGTGTAGGAGGCCTTGGCAAGACAACGCTAGCTCAAAAAGTATACAAAAGGTATATTTTCTTATAAAACTGGGCTTTGTCTATTAATTGCAATATGGCAATATTCAATAAAAAAAGGTCAAGATATTAGACTCCCTTCAAAATCTTCAAATATATTTTCTTATATTCTACTACGTACACACTCGCACTTTTCACGCACCGTCCGGAAGTAATTATACTATATGTTTTATATGTGAATATAGTAAAAGAAATTATACAAAATTTTAGTTGCTCTCTTCTCAAAAGTGATTATACTAAATGTTATTTGTGAATATATCAAGATAAAATTATTTATTAAAATATTAGAAGTGGTTTTATAAAAAAAAATTCTATTATATAAGTTTGAAAAGCGTTTATACTAGATATAGACATGAAAACTAATGTATTAAGAATTTAAGATGTATGCCATAAAATATAAACAATCAGAGCGGAATAATATATGTTCTTAAGGGATAGTTAATAGAGATTTTTAAGGGGGCTAAAATACTTTTTCAAATATTAATAAGATAATATGTAAGATCAGAATAAACCAGTCTTGTATGTACACCAAAGCAAGCCCGTTATCGCATTTTAGTTAAAAAAGATTGAGAAAATTTTAGTAAAGATGCCATTAGTTAGGAGTGTTTAAGGAGTGGACATTTACGTAAACTTTTACACTGTCTAATTATTGGCCTGTGAATATTATCAGGAAGTATGCTATCAAATTATAAATGAATCATTTGACACATTGAGTTACCTGGAGATATTAGAGACTGAGTTTTGCAAAATATTGTACGTACATAATTAATGTGGTAACATGTAAATGTCCAAAATATTGTACGGAATTACCTAGAGTTTTGATATTTGTGATAAATGAAAATAACGGATCGGATCTACATATCCGGTCAGAGATTTACCAATCTGATTTTTCTAATAATGTTTTCGCATTTTCAAAGTATTTTGAAATATTTCATGCTCTACCTAGAGGGTACTCATTTGATTACAACCTTTAAAAAGTGCATAAAATTTTGAAAATCCATCAAACCATATTGAAATTGATTGAATTTAAAACACTATATTAATTTACAAGGTAAATAATACATCCTCAATTTCTTTTTTATTTTTTGATAATTTTTATGATTTTTTTCAAAATTATTGAAAAATCTCAATATTAAGATTGTCAAAATAACCATTGTGAATGTGGCTTAAATTATTAAATAATTTGATTGTTATTAAATAATTCATGCTCAAAACAAAACAAGATTTAAATGTTATTATGTCGTAACCCTAAAATATGGTTCAAATTGTCTTAACAATCCAAAGATGAATGATGTATACATATAACTATGAAGAAGACAATTTCTTCTATGCTGATAATTATTTTTAATATATATATATATATATATATATATATTTTGTCTAACACGCTTTATTTATATTTTTTTCACCACAGTACTGAATTGAAAACAAAATTTCCTCTGCGCGCATGGGTGTCCATTTCTACGAGGTTCGATATTTGCAAGCTCCGCCAAGAAATTCTTGAGTCATTTAACCCCACAATGAAGGATAAAAATCTATCTGATAAGGAAGTTTGGGAGGAGCTTATACAATCCTTGAGTAGCCAGAGGTTTTTAATTATTCTAGATGATGTGTGGACAGTCGATTTGTGGGAGCAACTTAAAATCGCATTACCTGATAAAAAGAACGCAAGTCGTGTCATAATTACCACTAGACATGAAGATGTTGCTTTGGCCGCAGATAGAAACATAGAACCTCACAAACTTAATTTCCTAAACGAAGATGAAAGTCTAACTCTCCTCTTCAAAAAGGCCTTACAACAAGACATACAACCTGGCAAATACCCTTCCCATTTAGTTGAAGTAGCAAAAAAGTTGATAGCAAAATGTGGAAGGCTACCATTGGCATTGGTGGTGTTAGGCAGTATGCTCTCAACAAAATCCGACACCTCCATTGATTGGACAAAGGTGTACAATACATTGAATTGGCACAATGATCAAGGAATGAAGTGCATGCAAATCCTTCGCATGAGTTACCAAGAGCTATGTTATGAGAAGAAACAATGTTTCATGTACTTTGCAGCTCTTCCTAAAGATAGCGTGATACCAGCAGAGGTTATCACAAGAGCATGGATTGCCGAAGGATTAATTCCAGAAAATGGAATGGCGACAAAGGACGAGCGAGCTGAGGAATTCCTTGAAGATCTTCTCAAAAGGTACAAACTATTTAATTTCATTTCATACATACATACATACATATACATACATACATACATACATACATACATACATACATACATACATACATACATACATACATATATATATATAGTAAAACTATGGTGCTCCTAGGAGCACGGAGGCCTCCCGTGCTCCTAACTCAAAAATCATACTAAATCATCTCGAAATTTCAATTTATGGGTCTCATTTTTATTTATATCAAAATATCATAGGATACAAAAAATTTTCCATTTTTTGAGATTTTTAAGTATTTGTTTTGTATTTTTAAAGATGACATAGTTTTATACATTATTTTATTAATATTTTGAGGTCATTCTAAAAATTTTCAAAACATATACTTAAGAAACTCAAAAAATGGAAAATTTGTGTATCCTAAGAGATTTTGATATAAAGAATTTAATAAAAATGATAAATCAAAATTTCATGATGGTTTAGTATGATTTTTTAGTTAGGAGCACGGGAGGCCTCCGTGCTCCTAAGAGCACGCTAGATTTACTATATATATATATATATATATATATATATACACTAGTATCTTGCCCGTGCGTTGTAACGGGTCTTATATTTAATAAAATTTCTTGATATGAATATTTTCATTATTGTTATAACTAAATAGAATTATCCGTAACTAAAATGTTAAGATTTAAAGTCATTTTATGTATTAGTTTTTAATAAGAACAATGTTTAATGTGAAGAAACAAAAAAATATATATACAACGTTAAAATGATATTGTAACATATGACACATTTAATTTAATTTATTTTATCTTATTATTTCCGAACTATTTAATTTAATAACCAAATCTAAAATGAGATTTGTGCTGTTTTTGGAACTTATATAATTTTGATATATGTTATATGTATAACGGGGCACCTAAAAATGTTAATTTATAATCAAATGTCTAAGTGAATAATTCTTTTTGACTTCTGATTCCCAGTCATATAATTTCATAATTATAAACTTTTTTATTTTAATTAAAACTAACAATTTCGTAATTATAAGTTTTTATTTTAATTAAAAGTTTAAAACTAAAGCACAGCACAGCACGCATAAACGCGTCCTCTAGGCCTATACGCTAGTAAAACCCAATTCAATTTAATTCAACCATGCACGGCCTAGTATTCCATACCCCGATACGTGTTTTCTTTTAGTTTTTTTTTGAGAAAAGACAACACGAACATCGAATCATCAAAATTAGATTATCAACGGTAAAGATTAAAACAGATTGATATATCCAATGGCTAAGAATTAGTTTGGACATATAGCCATTTCAATCTCCAAATTAACTCCTCCTTTTATAAGTAGTAAGGATATATATAGAGTAAATCTAGTATGCTCCTAGGAGCACGGAGGCCTCCCGTGCTCCTAACTCAAAAATCATACTAAACCATTATGAAATTTTGATTTATCATTCTCATTAAATTCTTTATATGAAAATCTCTTAGAATACAAAATTTTTTCATTTTTTGAGTTTCTTAAGTATATTTTTTGGAATTTTTTAGAATGACATCAAAATATTAATAAAATAACGTATAAAACTATGTCATCTTTAAAAAATACAAAACAAATATTTAAAAATCTCAAAAAATGGAAAATTTTTGTATCCTATGATATTTTGATATAAAGAATTTAATGAGACCCATAAATCGAAATTTCGAGATGGTTTAGTATGATTTTTGAGTTAGGAGCACGGGTGGCCTCCGTGCTCCTAGGAGCACCATAGTTTTACTCTATATATATATATATATATAGAGTCCGGCTATGGTGCTTCCATAAGCATTTCGGACCGAAACACTTACGGTGCAATTTCGAAAATCCGTCGTCGAAATTTTGATCCAAATAGCTCATAATAATCTTGACATAGTTAACTTGTATGATACCAATTTTTACCATTTTAGGAATTTTATTACTATTTTTAATGATTTTTTAAAGATTGACATATAAAATTGATTTATTTTTAATTATTTTAAGAGCCATCTTTCAAAAAATCATTAAAAATAATAATAAAATTCCTAAAATGGTAAAAATTGGCATCCTCCAACTTAATTATGTCAAGATTATTATGAGCTCTTTTAATTGAAATTTCGGACGACGGATTTTCGAATTTGAACCATAAGCGTTTCGGTCTGAAATGCTTATGGAAGCACCATATATATATAGAGGAAGGATCCATTGACAATGCATATTTTGACAATCTTGACAATGGTCATATTTAAAAATTTGTAAAAAATCATAAAAAAATCTTAAAAATGAAAAAAAGTTTATGGAAGTTATACTTAACTTATAGATTGATTATGTTTCCGATTATATTCAATTTAAGCGATATTTGATAGCTCCTTAATGATCTTTTAATTACAACCGTTAAAAAATGTACAAAATTTTGATAAAGCATCAAATGATGTTCAAATTGATTGAAATTTGAAACACTATCAATCTATAAGTTAAACAATGCATCCATAAAAATTTTTTCATTTTTAAGATTTTTTATGATTTTTTACAAATTTTTAAAGACGACCATTGTCAAGATTGTCAAAATATGCATTGTCAATGGATCCCTCCTCATATATATATATATATATAGTTTTGCTAAAATGAGTCATGACTCACGGGCTGCTCCGTGAATCAGGATCTAAAAACATATCAAATCACATCCAAATTTCGATTTATATGGCTCAATAAATTCTTCATATCAGAATCTTATAGCATGCAAAAATTTTTTATTTTTGGAGATTTGTAAGTATTTGTTTGAGATTTTTTAAAATGATACATAAAACATTGATTATTTTATTAATATTGTATAGTCACTTTTAAAAAATCTCAAACAAATACTTACAAATCTCCAAAAATGAAAAAATTTTGCATGCTATAAGATTTTGATATGAAGAATTTATTGAGCCATATAAATCGAAATTTGGAGGTGATTTGATATGTTTTTATATCCTAATTCACGGAGCAGCCCGTGAGTCATGACTCATTTTAGCAAAACTATATATATATATATATATATATATATATATATATATATATATATATATATATATATATAGTCCGGCTACGGTGCTTCCATAAGCATTTCAGACCGAAACGCTTACGGTCTAAATTTGAAAATCCGTCGTCTGAAATTTCAATCAAAAGAGCTCATAAAATATGATATAACAAATTTTCGGGCAAAAATTGTTTGGACAGGACATAAAATATGATAAGTTAATGTTTCATGACAGCACATCGTGAGGTTGGGGGGGCAAAACAAGGGGCTCCATATATTTTTTCTTCTTTAAAGTAAGAGATATGCACAAAAATTTGTACATATGAGTCATTTTTCAAAAATTCAAAAAAATAGTTAGAAAAGTCTAAAAATAAAAATTTTTGTTTGCAACTAGGTTTCAATTTTAAGATTGTGGTGAGCAACTTGGATTAGTCATTCGAATTACGGTTTAGAAGATATGAGGCCGAATCGCACTAGCCACTGCGCTTTGCAAAGCGCTATAGCCTCAACTCTATATACCTCAATACATGCAGTTTGATTTAAATAAATTGAATTAACCGACAAAACAATCAATAGGCACAAACTATGATATTAGCAAATTATAAGATTTAGCAAGAAAAAAAAATCATTAATTACTAATTTACCTAATTAACAAGGTTCTTTCAAAAAATTAAGTCGTAGACACTAGACAAGTTGATTAAAATGCCCATTTATTGCATTCTTTTTAATTTCGTTGTAAAAAATGAAGCAAGTCTTTTGTTTGATTGTTCTTTGATGCTAACTCGTATTAATTGAATATTTTGATGTAGGTGCTTGGTTCAAGCCGTTAAAACATCATGGCTTGAAAGTAGCTCTCGTAAGCTTTATCGTATGCATGATCTATTAAGGGACCTAGCTATCCACGAAGCTAAGGAGAATAATTTCTTGACCATATTCTCAAAACCTGAAGATGGTGGTCAGCTCACTACCAAAGAGATGCACCGTTTGGCATTGCAATTTGACATCCCGACAGGGTATGATATTCATTCAACAAATGTCCGTTCTTTATTCTGTTTTGGAGGTTGTGCTCCTAACTACCAGGGGTTGACTCAACTAAGAGTGCTAGCCTTCGAGGGCATTAACTTTATGGGAATTGATATCGGTAAGAATATGCTAGAGGGCTTGGTCCACATGAAATACCTTGGTTTTAGGCATTGTTCGAACTCGTCGGAAATGCTTGAGAACATTTCTTTCCATTCCATGAATAATCTAGAAACATTTGATTACTTTGGGCCGTATGATGGTTTCAATAACATTAATATTTCATTATGGGAAGCCTCCACTCTGAGGCATGTAACTACATCATACAATAATATATTAATGTTCTGCCCACTAAAATGGGATAATCTGAAAATTCTACAAACATTAGGATGGGTGACAATGAAGGGTATTCCTAAATTAGAAAGCAATGTCAACTTGCGCACCCTGAAGATAAATCTAATTGGCGATGGTGGCGAGGGTGACGAAAGTGGGCAAGCAATTGAAGCTTTATTGTCACGTGCAGAGCATTTGGTCACCTTTTTCTTGTATTCTAAATCACTTAGTGAAGAAGTAATTCAGATTCTTGGCAAGTGGAAGGAATTCCCATGTTATGAAACAATGTGTTATTTGGTGCTCAAGGGGAAGTGGCCACGTGCAAGAGTCCTATCTTTTGAGATGTTCCCTCAAAACCTCATCGAATTACATCTCTCCGAGTTAGAACTTGATAAAGATCCAATGCCTGTATTGGAGGGGCTACAATGCCTTAGGATACTTAAGTTAGTTTTTTGGTCGTACATTGGCGAAAAAATAACATGTTTAGCAGGAGGATTTCCTAGTCTCAAGGAATTGAAGCTTCATCGCTTATACGAGTTAACTGAATGGGAAATAGAGAAAGGTGCTATGCCCAACCTTCGTAAGCTGTCATTAAAATATTGTCGTTCCATGTCTGTACTTCCCAATCTACAAAACGTGCAAAGTCTTCGAGAGCTTAAACTTAATGGCCACTCATCGAGGCTGCATACAAGGCTTCAATCAGAGGACCAATACAAAATCGAGCATATCCCATTTGTCAAATTAATCAATCCGTAAGTCTTTCTTGTACTCATTTTAAGTTTGGAATTCTTTCTAAATTTACCCATCTTTTTTTGTTTCTCTTCGTATATATTGTGTGGTAGTAATTTAAACCAACAATTAAGGACTTATTTCGATTGTCAGTTCCTTTCCTTTCTTTTCATTGAAACTACTCTGTTCTTAATTATTGCATCAAGTAGGTGGAGCTATATATTCTCTGATATTGACCTCTGAGGATGACGGCGATGACGACGACGGATGATGCCGAAGATGATGGCAACGAAGATGACAAAGATGACGACGACAATGACGATAATGACGATGAGGATATAACGAGAGGCCTTAGCACTCATAAGAATTTCGTGTTTTGTTTGATTGTAAGATTGCCTTTTAGTTTGTTTGTGCGTCTTAAGTTTGTGAACATTTCATACTTGCATGCATGGTTGTTTGGTTTTAAACTTTTATTATGTATTGGTTTTTTTTTTAATTATTGTCGTTTTGATTGTTGTACTCTTAATTTAGAATGGATTTGGAAATGCATGTATTTTTTTGTTTTTTTACCGTGTTGCAATTCTGTTAAAACATATATTCATACTTTGTTTTTATGATCCGTATTTAACAGTTCCCATTTTGTTTTTACAAAAGAACCTGATACCAAAGTTGTCTCATCTCATGGTATATATAATATCTTCCGGCGATCATAAACTCTGTTTGAAGTGTTTTTCTTCAAGAACTAGTTTTGGTCTAGTAGTTAAAAACAACACTTTTTATGTGGGAGGTTGCGGGTTCAAAACTTGGATGGAGAGTCTTTTATAGATATTTAAATTAAATTTGAGTGACTTGACGTGACCCTTATTTTATCTCAAAAAAAAAAAAAGAGGTGTTTTTCTTCAAAACGCATGTGCAATATAAAGCCCATTAAACAGCCAACGAACTTGGCAATCTTTCATGACCGAATTTCTACATGAGAAGTGAAATGGGCCTCATTTGAGCCGTATTTTTATTTCCTCAAAAGGCCGGTCTGAATTTGGACTTCTAATTGATCAATGAATGATTTGGACATTTTAGTGCCCTGCTTTTAACATTTGTTCATGACTTCATAGTTAACAACATATATGAGAAATCAACACATTAATTTGAAGAAAACAACGCTAAGGATTTAAACAACCAAATATATTATCCAAAACCAAAATTTATGTTGTGGGAAAAAAACATAACACAATTATGCACAAATGACGAAGAAGTTCATTACTAGAAAAATCAAGCTAAGGCATTGAACAGTTTTTTTAAATAAATATCTGGAAATTCATGACATTATTGCTAGCTATGCTTTTAAAATATAGATTAAGATTTAGACTTTGGTGAATGTCAGACGATCAATAATGCATTCATAAATATTTTTGAATTTTGAAGATATAAATCGATCGTTGCACTTAATTTGGTATGATAACTTGGCCTTATACTTTGGTATCCCCTGTAAACGACGACCCAAAACAAATTATGAACGTACTGTGGAGACCGAGTTGTATTATTCTTCTTTAGGATCGGAAAAAATAATCATATTATACGTGCAAAATTTATTTTCATTTCAAAAATAAAAGTTTAGTTGTGAAAATATATTTGAACACATTAATTTGAAATTTCACCTCCTATCTTGCAAGTATATCTAGTAAGCATATTTCAAAATATAATTACGAATATGTGATTAAATTAAATAATGCGGATCCTGTATGGCATTCTTTTTTTTTTTTTTAAGAAAGAAATGAAGTATAGTTTAACAACTCAATTTTATTTAAGTTCATTCATATATAGAGTAAAATTATAGTGTTTTTAAACTTATGGAGACATTCCGTGAGCTTAACTTCAAAAGTATATCAAATTATATCCAAATTTTAATTTATATACCTTAAGAAATTATGTATATCAGAATCTCATGGTATGCAAACCATTTTTATTTCTAGAGATTTTCAAATATTTATTCGGAAATTTTTAAAAGTTAGATATGAAACATTGATTATTTTATTAATATTGTATAGTTGCTATTGAAAATTCTACGATTGCGTGCTACAAGATTTTGATATAAAGAATTTATTAAGTTATATAAATCAAAATTTAAATATAATTTGATATGATTTTGAGACTGATCTTACCTAAGGTTTTTGTGAGCCTAAGTTACTCCAACCATATATTTTAAAAGAAGAAATACGGATGGACAAAACTATAAAATTGAGTGAAAATGGAATAAAAAAGGACAACTATCAACTATGCAAAACTGTAAATGAAGTAGTAGTGTGGGTTTGTTTATTATTTTTTTTTTTTTAGTGGAAGTAGTGGGGGTCACATGGAAGTAACGAGAAGTGCACTCAACGTAGTTGACCTTGGTTCCTCTCCAATGTCTCCATGCCTCAAAAATCCCCTATGCCTTTTCTTATCTCAATTGAATTCTCTGTCAAGCAAAAACTGCAGAAATAAAGGCAGCCGTTGCTCTGCACTGCACTGTACCCATAAAATTGAAATCTCCCCATCCTCTCCAGTTTCATCTGCTCTCCGGTTGATTTCTTTATTGAATGGATGTTTAGAGTGTAATGGAACTTGAGGACTGGAAGCATAGTGTACGGCGCCAGCGTTGGATCCGCTCCAGTGCTCAACGCCAAGCTTACAGATAATAATAATTTTCTAATAGGAAAATTATCACAATTACATTTTATTTTCGCTTTATTTTTTGAACCTTAAATTAATTTTTTCCAGAAAATAGTAAGAATTTTTATCGCCAGCTTAGCTATTTTTTATTTATTGTAATTGTATACAAAAGAGTCTATTTTTTAATTTTTTTGTAATTTGGTGAGAGGTGATCGTGGTCCATCTCATCTGGGCTCTGTCGTTAACGCTCACTGGTTCCTTTGGTGATACATATGTTCATTTATAAACAAATTAAATGCACACCTTATAAACAAATCAAAATATATATAAATAAAATATGTATGAATGAATTCAAGCGAATAGTAGCATGTTGATATTAGTTAATAATAAACAACAATTAATTAATTATAGTCACTTATTGTTGACATTCACACAAACTTAATTATGAAAAGGTAAATCGACTGAATTCTTATTTAAAATTTTTAATCATTATAAATGGAAACTTTTGCCACCGTCCCCAAAACAAAATAATAATAATAATAATAATCGATCTAGTTTTCTGCAAGAACTGGCATCGAATTCATTCTTACTTGCTGTCCAATTAAGTTCAAAATTCATTCATTGAATAGATTTTTTTTTTTGAGAATAATAATTTTTTTAAATGTACAACCTCTGTCCATGAATAAATGAATTTTTTAAGAAAAGTCAAAGAAATTAGTGGAAAAGTGAAATTACTTTTATGCCCTCAATTTGTAATCATTACATAATAAATGTTCCGATTAAATAATATAGATAAAAGGGTAATCATAACATTGGAGAAACAAGAGACGAATAGAAAAATAATATCGAATCGGTAAATTTCATTTAATTGGAAACAAGTTGTAAGAGGTATAAATTTATTTAATTGTGCACAGAGATTGTATGTAGTAAATGCAAAGCGACCTTTTCCAGAGGGTGAACAAATTCCAACCTCATGGATTGCAAACATGAAACATTCATGAGAAGAATCTGAGTTCTTATCCTCTGCTGCGCAGTACAATACTGCGCAGCGAGTCAACGACATAGATTATAAAGGGGTTTCTTGAGATTGAGTTGCACGGATCTTAAAGTAGATCTAATGGTTGGAGCACTGTGCAGTAGAATACTGCGGTTTAGAGGATATGAATTCGAAGAATCTGGCGTGCAGCAAGGGCTGTCACTCCTGTCAGTCACTGAGAAAATTGACATTTCCTCTCAAAAAAAAAAATTGACATTTCTATTTTTCTTTTCGTAATAATTGTTTTCTTTTCGGTTTTGCACAAATATATATAATGTATTTGGGAATTAATTATTATTGGTATAAAATATAAATGAACAATTTTTATTTTTTGGGACCATGTAACAGCGCCGTTGCAAATTAAAAGGGCCACAGCGCAAGAATTAATTACCTGTGAAGAAAAACAAAAGCAGCTACAAGTTGCACACAGATAGTTGTTTCTGCTAGTCAAACTTTGGCAATATTGATATGAATATGAACTATTCTCAGGACAATGTAGATCAACCACACGGCCACACCACACAACAAAAAATTCTAAGCCCAGAAAAGAACAAGAGAAAATCCTAGTTTTGGGAATAACTCTCGGCCCCTGACCTTTTAAAACTTTTTGTAACGTCTACCAAGTTACCAACTCCATTTAATTTGTAAAATTAATGTCATCCACGTGGGCTGGCAAAAAAGTTGGTAGCTACTTGAGTTTGATTCGGCCTGAGCTCGAGCTCGATTTAGCTCGATTCGATTTTTCTCAACTCGAGTTTGATTTAGCTCGGCTCGATATTTTCTTGATATGATTTGGATTCGATTCGTAATAGCTCGATATATAGTAATTTACACACATTTTGAACTATTTTATCAAAATTGTTTATTATAACCTATTTTATTGTTTAATTAACAAACTATACTTATTTTATCGTTAATTTAGTAAACCATAATTTTTTTACCCATAATTTATTATAAAATTAGTAAGAATATATATAATTAATTTATATTATCGAAGAAGGACAAAATAATATACTTATTTTAGCTCTAATATGGCATAATGAAAAATAAATATAAAGTTATAATAATGAAGCTTGTAGCTCGATTTAAGTTTGAACTAGTTTGATTCGGTTTAGCTCGGTTCGATATTAGCTCGAGTTCGGTTTAGCTCCTGCTCGATCGGTTTAAGTACAATTTAGATCAAATTCGATTCCATTCGATTCATTTACAGCCCTACATCCACATTTAATATTTTTCTTGACCCGGCAAAGCACAGATATGAGATATGTGAACATAAAATTAGAGCTACCAAAAAGTATAGTTAAGTTAACTGACATTATTATTAGTTACTTTATAACAAAACGTCTCAGGATAAAAAAAAGAAAACAATAGTTTAATTTGTTGTATGAAGTAAAAAAATAATAATAATAATAAGATCAATCCATCATTTTTTCAGATTCAATTGGACATTGTCTTTTGATAGCAAAATAAATGTGTTGAAGTGCTCGGTATTATGTTGCGTACCATTCATATCATCTACCGCACTGGAAATTACTGCGCAGCGCTTCAACCATTAAATATGCTTCAAGATCCGTACAACTCAATCTCAGAAAACCTTCCTAATCCGCATTGTTGATTCGCTGCACAGTAAAATACTGCGCAGCAGAGGATAAGCACTCTGTTGCGTATATTAACAAAATAATATGAGTGATATTAGCAGCACATTACCGCACAGTAAATAATTAATATGTGTGATCAGCTGGACGGGTCATTTGATGTGCGCCATTGATTCATCTGTTTGGATTCATATCCCCTGCTGTACTGCATTGTGCAGTTCACAGCATCAGCTGTTGGATTGTGTGGAGACTTGTGCCAGAACGGATCTCGAGATGATCCAACGGCCGACAGTGTGAACTGTACAATGCAGTTGATGTGCGCCGTTGATTCATCTGTTTGGGGCATTTCTATTGTATTCTTTCTACCACCCATCAGGTTACCTCATATCCCCTGATGTACTGCAGTTCACAGCGTCACCCATCAGGCTACCTCATCTGTTTGCGTGAGCTGCTGTACTGCATTATACCGGTCACTTAACTTTGAATTATTCATTTCGAATAGTCACTGAACTTTGATAAGTATTCAAAATTGATCACTCCGTTAACTTTTCCATCCAAACACCTAACGAAATGTGACGTAGCGCTTATGTAGATTCTTTTTTTGTACAATTAGACTATTAGATTGTATAAAATACCAATTGGAGACATTAAGCAATTCTCTAGTAGAAGTTCCACTTTTCCCAGTGGTCTGTTCGGCTAACAATGGAAAAGCGACGGAGAAGCGGAATTATGGAATTAGGAATTGTTCACTCTTCCATTCTATTCCAAACATGTTCGGCAGCCTCAACAATTGGAAGAACGGATCAGAAGAGCAATAAAATATGATAAAAGTAAATGGTCAAATGCGCATCATATGCTGCCAGCTCGAGTAAAATATATCTCTAATGAAATAGTTGAGTAAAATATATATCTAATAAACTATCATAGATATGTATATTTATAATTATAAATAAAAATATAAATATTGACATAGACTTATAACACAAAAGTTTAATAACAAGCTAAGTTGGCAATTACAAGTATATCGAATAGCAGAGAAAAATGAGACATTATAAATCAGTTCTGCATGGCTTGGTCTTTTTGTACATATAAGTAAATACTGGCAAACTGTATGCTAAAAAAAAAAAACTCGAAAATGATAGAAGTCAGGAAACAAGAAAGTACATTGAAATATTAACTTCTAATTAATAACAGCTACCAAATAAAGCACCTAATTATCTGATTCTGTATAAGACCTCAATTGCCTTCCATTTGGACACGTCTTGATGAAATTCCGAGTTGCTAATCTCCTACTGGCTAAGCCTCAAGGAAGCAATTACTGGTCTCTCCTCTAAAATTGTTGCCAGTTCGCCTTGCAAGCAAGGCTTGCAAAATCGGCCGAGTCCGAGTTGACTCGGACTCGGCCCATTCCGAGCCGATTTCGTCCGAGTCTGGTGACTGTACAAGTTTTGATGGGAAAATCGGATAACTCGGCCGAGTCGTCCGAGTCGACACCGAGTCGTCCGAGTTATGCGGCCGAGTCGTCCGAGTCATCCGAGTCTGGTGACAATTTTGCTTTGTTTCTGCTTAATTATTACAATTTCGTTATTTATATTCTTTTTTTCATGTGATTTTATTGGATTGCTATTTTTTAAGTTGTTTTTCATTGTTTGTCACATTTTTCTTTTTTTTTTATGTTTTTGTACTATATGTGAGAATTCATCAGACTATCTGGTTAGTTTGAATATTTTTATTAAATTGAATTAGTGGTTTAATTGTGTGTAATATGTTGTTTTAACACTATTTTGTGATTAGATATTTTTTTTACATTTTTTATGATTTTTTTAAGTGAAAAAAATAAGCTTTTTCCGAAAAAATCTGAGTTTCCGATACGAGTCAGCCGAGTCTGGCCGAGTCGGCCGATTCCGAGTCCACAGTTCCATGGCCGAGTCCGAGTCCGATTCCGAGTTTGCGGGCCGTGCTTGCAAGGTTGGCAAATTGTGAGGCGCCCCCATTACTATTCTACTGGCATGCATGTCTGGTTCGATTCTTGTTCCTGGTCCTTCCATCAATCCCAAAATCACCATCTTAGTATAGAACATAAATTAATTTTCCTATAAACTCAAATGTTCTTCATACTCTAAAAATTGAAAAGTAATGAGACCTGTAAATCAGACAACAATCCTTGGAAACGGAAGAAGGGTGCAGAAGGTGCTGTAACACCTTCCAATTTCCATACATGAGCAATAGCAAGAAGATCAATAATGGAGAGCTTCATTTTCTCTTCTCATTGCAAGAGAGATTGAAATAGCAACACAGATCTCATTCAAAAGAGAAAATCGATTACACAAATTTGGTGAAACATGATTAAAAAATCTCCAAGCAAATCTGTCTAAAAAATGGTTGAGATTAATGGAAAAAAATGGAACCTCTCTCTGAAGGTGTGTAAGAAAGGAGGAGAGAGATATAATAGAAAAATGAAAACTCATGTGCCACATCAGCAAGGAAGGCTAAAAGCAATATTCTCTCTCCTCAATTCTGTGCCTAAATCACAATTTCAAGCTCTCACTGGAATTGGGAAAAGGGAAAAAGTGTTCCTATTCCGCATCTCTAATCCGTGCTCTTCCATTCGTGTTCGTTTGGATTAAGCTCTCTCTTCTTGTCTATTTCTCTATTCTGCCTCTGCCGAACAGGGCCAGTAGATATTCACTTTTCCCCAATCCCCACCATTAGGGCCTTTTCGGCCGCCACAATTCCCAGGGTACAAAGTGGAAAATTTACCCGGTCAAACACCATTCGCTTAGACTCGTTCGGTGACCAATTTGGTTCAAATGGAAATGAGTTTGTATTCCCACATTTGTACACAAAAGTACCCATTCCCATGGGAAAAAAAAATTAACCTGGACTCAATTTTTATTTCCCCAAATCTTTCGGGAATGTGCTGATTGATAAACCCAATCCCTTACCTATGGGGTTTTATAACCCAAGTGCCGAACAGGCCCTTAATCTTTCTCCATCGTTGCTTTTGTTCCCAAATATTTATTTACTGGTGAGAGATGCCATGATTAAATACAAAAGGTTCAATCTGTCCAAAAATTCAAGGCTTAATTTTTTATTTACCCTTACACTCTTCCTTATTTTCTTATTTCTCCCTCTACTCTTCCTTATTTTTTATTTCTCCCTAAACTATTGTACTTGATTTCTTATTTGCCCATCAAGTTATTATGTATCATTAACTATTATTAATTATCATTAAATCATGAATTCTCTGCAATTGATTTCAGATTAAAATTAAGAAGACAAAATTGTACTGTAAATTAAAGCCCATATCCAATCGTTCCTTTTTTTTCTTTTTCATTACAGAAGATCAATTTAACAATATATAAGGTGCCATGTCTTCATTCTTTCTCCAAAATAAAAACGATATTTCATAATTCATGTTAATATTTACTGGCTCTAGCACCAATCTTTACTATTGAACCATATATTGGATTTACTTTAATTTTTTGTTTACTCATTCAGATAAAATCAGATCATCTTTACCATACATGACTATTTTATAGTATAGCCTATGAATAATAATTAGCACAGATACATTATGGTAACATTGACAGTGCTGTAGCTGTATCCCCAATAATCTTATATCAAATCATGATTATTATAATATTACCTTCGAATAGAACCTCTAATTATCTCATGTCTTTTTTCTTCTTGGCTTCAATTTCTCAGAGTTGTGATGATTGGGCTTAACTGGTGATAGTCATCCATGTGAGATTGGATAGTAAAGGCTGGGAACGGGTCAATATTTTCTTCTTCAATTGGGATGTTGTAACTTGTTAGAGCGGTATTGGAAAGCAAGGAGAGTTAGAGAGGAAGAAAGATATGAGACACCATATTAGAAACTGGAAGATGATATGTGAAACAGAAGATTAATAGAATCGCTTAAACCGTTAAGAGATTAGGAGACTGGAGGCGATTTTTTAGGCAATAATGGCGATTATTCGATTTGGTAACTTTGACCTAGCTCCTCCGCTAAATCCGCCATTGCTTACCTCAGCATTCACTCGGGAGGTCCCCCTGGGATCTTCTGTGGCAAGAGAAGTGAAAGGGGGAAAGCAAGTCGCCGCGCACGGGATCCAGAGAAGTCCACCCGTGACTGAGTTGTCATCTTCTCCAGACTACTCGTTCGAATCTCGAGAAAGTGAGCAGGGATCCGATACAAGCAAGGGGCAAGGTGAAAAGATCTAGCTCTGATCATCGCCGCTGCTTCAGATGCGGAGTGAAGGGGCATCTGGCTTACCAGTGTGGTGATGCGATCAGATGCTTCGCATGCAAACAAACTGGTCATAGATCCTGGCAATGCGAGGTAAAACCTAGATATCGAGTTCATCCGCTTCATCCTCTCCAAACTCATTCTCCCTCTGCACGCACTCCTCTTTCTCCAATGGAAGATATTCCAGTCGAAGAAGTTCCTGTTACTAAGGAAATTAGGGCAATGGAGGAGTGGATTGTAAGTTGTGTGGTCATTGAACCTTTTGATGCAAATGAAACTCCAGAGTCGATTGAGAAAGCACTTCGTTCTTCCTTTCCATTCCATGAATGGATTGTGAGACCAAGTGACACTCACAGATATCTGGTATATCCCCCTACCTGGCAATGGAGGAATGCCGTTCTGGAAGCACAAGAAGTGACTACAGGTGGGAAAACCTTTAAGGTGTCTCCCCCCTATGGTCCTGATATCAATCCGATCCAGTCCGTGGGCCAAGGCTGGTACATAATCAAGGGATTGCCATTGAAGAGGCAGCAGAGGGAGACAGTGGCTGCCTTCATGAAAAGGAGAGTGGATTTAGTTGCAATAGACCGGTATAATGAAAAGAAATTAGACAATAGGTGGCTCAGAGTGAAATTTTCTGGGGATCTCTCAAGAATTCCACCAGTACTCAAATTGGAGGAGAAGAGGAAAGGAAAGAGGACTGGTTTGATCATCATCACCATTGAACCAGAGATCAATGGGGTGAATTCTGACTTCAATCCGGGTCTGCAGAGATTTGAATGGGTTCCCAAAATTCACCCAGTGGTACAGAAGGTAGAGAAAGCGGTGAAGATGGGGGCTAACCAGGAAGGGGAAAGCTCCACTCAGGCACCGCAGGGGACCAAAGGGTCAGTCACTTCGCTAGATGCTCTCAGGCATTTGGATGGTGGGTATGATGGTACTGGCGGGACTGAAACTGGCTGGTTACACAAGGGACAAGTTACAGTGGTGGTGGAGACTGCAGTGGAGGCTGAGGAGAGACTCAAAGCTGAAAAAAGGAAAAAAGTGGAACAAGCTATTTCCGTCTTCTCCGACTCAGAACAGGCGATGATGGATGTGGCCACTCCCATTGCTATCCAGCCTTCGCACCCGAGCAGGCGCAGTCTCCGAATTCAGCTCAAAGGGGCTAATACATCAAGTTCGGGAAATCCATTGATTGATCTTTTTCCTTATTCTGGTCTCTCTGGTGAGCAAGTGAGTGAACTCTTTTCTGTGTATGATATTAGTTTGGGGGTTAATGATCAGTCCAGAGTGGAGTTTATACATAAGCTTAGGGCCTTAAATAAAGCCCAATTAGAGGACTTACTCACAGAAGCCTCAAGTTGGTTTAGAACAGGAAGTAAGAAACAAAGGAATACCCAGATATAGTTAATTGCTCAAGTGGTTGATGGTGTTCTCACCATACAACCATGAACATTTTGAATTGGAATGCTAGAGGGTTAGGGGGCGCTGAGATGGACAGGTGGTTCCCCATAGTGCTAGGGAGGGTCTAGCTGCCTGCAGCTCCTGGAGTGAGCAGTGGATCTGATATGGAGGGTTGGTTAATATAGAAATGCAGCCGCAACAAAAAAGAGTGAACTCAGAGAAATAATTGATCCCAATGCAGGATACACGCATCAATGTTCAGCAGATATCAGTATATCACAGTGGTTTAAGCATATTTTTGTTATTTTTGGCATATGTGCTGATGGATGTGTTGTATTGGATCTTAATGTGTTGTGTTTTGGTTGTGTGGCTTGTGTTTCTCTCTCCCTCTAGTGATGGTTATTCACATGGTTATATATGTAAGACTCTTGTTTAAGTATTAATGAAGCGGTGGTAGCTACGAGTACCACTTTTTTCAAAAAAAAAAAGAAGAAACTGGAAGAAGATTTAGCAATAGGTATGTGGCGGGAAAACTTTGTATAGAGAGCTGGGAAAAAAGAAATAAAATTTTTTTGTTTTCTGAATTTTAATCTGAAATCAATTGCTGAGAATTCATGATTTAATCATAATAAATCATATTTAATGATATATAGTTAAATTGATGGGCAAATAAGAAATCAAGTACAAGAGTTTAGGGAGAAATAAAAATTAAGGAAGAGTGTAAGAAAATAATGATACATAGTTAAATTCAAAAGAAGCTTGACAAGTGGAAGATCGAGGCTTTTAAGTATACTGCAGTTTGGAACGGTGGAACCCAGGAGTGCTTATCCTCTAACATATGGCATGTGTGACACGCTCAGATGGTATAGGCTTTTAAATGCCCTAAGTATGCCCTCAATCGCAAGCGTACGATCTAATGCAGTACAGTTGGGGTCGAATCCACAGGGACGCAAATTAATTCTAAACTAGACTCTAAACTCAATTCTAAATCCTAAAGAAAGTATTTTTGGGTTTTTGGTATAAAAGTGAGGGTGGTGGGGGGGGGGGGGGTTATCAAAGATTGGTATCCTAAACAGTAAAAGATGCTAAACAATAAATAACAGTAAATGAAGACTTAAAACTTATGCTAAATAGGCGCTTCCAGGGTTTTCAGAATCAGTTTGCTGTCTAGATTAACTGCTTGCTGCCCGCAAGATGTCTCTTGCGGGTCGCAAGGGGTACAATGGACGGAACTGCTCTGTTGGTTACTTGCTTGCGGTCCGCAGGACGTCTCTTGCGGTCCGCAAGTAATTGACAGAGAGTCGGTTTTGGTTCTGGTACGGTGTTTTAACTCTAGTTATCAATTTCTAATTAAACCAAAACAATTACAAGGACCTCAATTTTCATGTGTTGGTACTCTTAACACTTTTAGTTCAATAAAAATTTATAGGATTATTTCTATACCTAAATTCAATTCACTTTTGTTCTAGGGTCCGATTTAGCTTTCGTTAAATCGTAATTAGTACAGATATCAATTATTGGTCAGATGATATTATTAACCACACTAGATTTGGCCTAATCCACGGTTTTCCCAAACAAGCAAGAAACAATATAAGCACAATTTCATGAAAGCGCAAGTAAATTGAAAATAACTAAAGTAAAACAAGTATGCAATCAATCCATACAAACAAACATCATCCTAAACCCTAAGAACAAAGAAAACTACTCAGACATGACTAAGGAAAATAAAAACAAGTAAGAGAAAAAGAAAACACCGATGAAGATTAAGAAGGCACGAGTAACTGTCTTCTTGACTTGAGCGGCGTTCAAACCTTCTCTTGACTACCTAAAACTTGACTCTAACTTAACAACTAACACAACATGACACAACTTGATACAACTTGATACTACTTCATCTCTAGAACCCTTTAAGATGATGCTTATATAGGCGAGGATGCTCCCAGAAATAAACAACCGACTTCTGATCTCTAAGGGCGAAATTAGGTAGAGATCCCAAAAGAGATCACCTAAAATAAGCGAGCGCGCCAATAAATAGACGTTCCAGTCGATTTTGACCTCCTTGCGGTCCGCAAGAAGGGTCTTGCGGGTTGCAAGTGCCTGAAATAGCACTGTCGGTTGCTTGAAATAGCTCTTGGCGGTTGCTTGAGGCGGTTGCGAGCTGGCAAGAAATAGAAATGGCGGTTTTGTTGTGCTTGCGGCCCACAAGGCCTTGTCTACGACCCGCAAGGAATGCATTCCAGCGCCTATTTTTGCTCTTTGCTCCAATTTTAGTCCAAATAGCTCCAAAAGGTCCATTTTCCTAAAAATTTGACCAAAACAAAGCAGTAACTGGATTCTAGACATTTAACTACCTAAATGCATATGAACTTAGGAATTTTAGGTCAAAATAATGATGCAAGTCTGAAAAAAATGTAGATATAAATGCGGTGCATCAATGTGCCATTCTTCACATAGGCTGTTGGATCACCTAAGGATTTGGGCCAGCGCCAATCTCGAATATATCGTTGCTACATTCATTCGCACTTATTATCGTGAATTTTATTTAAATTGAGTAACCTCTATATCTATTGTTATTGTTATTGTGTATAATTGTTGTATTATTTACATGTATTATTGTGAATTTTTGTTATTTAAATTGAGTAACGGTTATAAGGTAACTAAATAGAAATAAATTATT
The DNA here is from genome assembly GCA_030179965.1 of Cyperus esculentus. Lineage (NCBI taxonomy): Eukaryota > Viridiplantae > Streptophyta > Magnoliopsida > Poales > Cyperaceae > Cyperus > Cyperus esculentus. Next base: position 1,578,661 of record JASGLE010000003.1, on the reverse strand, counting down.
TTAATTTATTTTTATCTACATTTAAAATGGAAGAAAGTAAATAGAAGGGAAGGGAGGTAAAAAAAGGTTAATATGGATCCCACAAGGATATTTTGACAAAGAATTTAAAGGAGGGACATTTTGTTTGAACTTTTTCTAAAGAGGGGTATTTTATAAAATTGTCCGTATCAAGTGACGGGTCCGGACGGACAGTTTGTCGTTGATACTTCAGCCTCTTCTTGCTCCTGTCGAAGATGGGATATGACAGGTTACTGTTTCTTTTTTTTTTACTTCTAATCGATTGTTTAGACCATGCAAATATTTTATTTAAGCCGGATCATCTCGAGAAGTCCCCCTCTTTCTTCACAATCATCCAAATTCCCCCTCTTTCCTCCCAAAATGTTGCTTGTTGGTACTGGTACTGAGCTTGCTACCCATAAACTGGTTGCTCTTCTACAGTGCTTGTACAATGTACACTGTTTCTCTCCCTTGTGCACCTGCAAGCTTCTGCAACTCCTTGCCACCCCACAGATCTTCACTCCCTCCAGAACTTCTCTCATCGTACTTTTTTAACCTTTTTAACATTAAATTTATGTGCTACACATCAGCTAGAGGCAGTGGCGGAGCTACTCTTGTGATTATGGAAGCAAATGACACCACTAAATTTTGTAAATTTCCTTTTGAATATATATTTCTAGGTACTTTTTTTCACAAAATTTTACTTAAATTACATGGATTGAACCCACTGCAATTTTATACTCCCTCCGCCACTGGCTAGAGGGGAGTTCATAACTATTTTTTGTGGAATTAAATTAAAACTAAGCGAAACAATTCAATAGAACTAACAAAACCAATTCCAATTTCCAAACAACAAAAATCCAACCAAACCCAATAAAAGCTCAATGAATTGAAACCCGAGTAAAGACGAAAATCAGGCCTATTAAAAGAACCTGAACCCAAAAATCCAATTCCAAGCCCATGAATCCAAAACCCAAGATCAGAACCAAATCAAACCAAGTCCAAGGCAAATCCAATTCAAAACCCACCAAATTACATCTTACAAGCTAGTTCGTATCCTCTAAGTTAACTCAAAATTTGAGTTTATTTCTGAGCAGATCTGGGCTATAGGTTTCAGATCTTGGTCGAGACAAGCAGTGTTTAGAATTCATGGGCCCTTTATAAAATCACTGTATAGGCAAACTCAATTTTTGAATTAAGTTATAGGATTTCAGTCCCCATATAACACCATGCAGATGTCTCTAGGATTTCTAAGAGGATCATAGATTTTGTTGATTGTTAGTTGATGACACTTCCTCATTTAATCGACCGGTGCAGTACTAGTTTCCTATATAGACAAGGTGTAGTGCACGCGTTCGTATCCGCCGCGTGTCTGACACGTATGGATACGGCTTGTTGCCTCGTTCCTTGAAGTGCCCATGCCTGATACTGGTACATATGTATTGTGTGGGCATATCTTTGCTAAATTTTTATTAGGTTCAAAATAAGATTATTAACTTGGATGATGATTGTTTGATAAAACTCTTGACTACGATGGCAGAGTTGTGGGTCTGAGCTTAATTAACAAATGGAATTGCTTCTTTGAGGGTTTTAGTTTCAATTCTATAATTTTTGTCTTTGTATTCTGATACTACTAGTATGGTGCCCACGCGTTGCAGTGGGGTATCATATTTTTTATTTGTATTTATTTAAATTATTGAATAAAAAAATTAAAATAATATCTAACCTCCAAATATAACACAATGACATAATCAAAAACTTAACTTACTTAAATATTATTTCTTCAAGATATAGAGAACAATAATACAAAGCATCTCATGCTTCAAGTCTTCAAGATATAGAGAACAACAACAGTAGTAGTAGTAATAAGAGGTCGGCTATGATGTTTTTGTAAGCATTTCAGACTGAAAACGTTTACGATCCCAAATCAAAATTCCGTCGTCTGAAATCTTAATCCAAATAGCTTATAATAATCCTGACATAACTAACTTGTAGAATCCCAAAATTTTCCATTTTTTTAAAAAAATTATCTATTTTTAATAATTTTTGAAGATTGGCATACAAAACTGATTTATTTTTAATTATTTTAAGAGCAATATCTCAAAAAATCATTAAAAGAGTAATAAAATTTCTAAATTGGTAAAATTTTGGAATCCTCCAATTTTATGATGTCAAGATTATTACGAGTTATTTGCATTAAAATTTTGGATGACGGATTTTGATGTCCCAAAAGATATAGGCTTTTAAATTTGGCACTCGAAGTAAAACACTCGATCGCAAGCGTACGATCTCGTGTAGTACAGTCGAGGTCGAACCACAAGGACGAGAATTAACTCTAAACCAGACTTCAATCGCAATTCAAATTCCACAAATAAAGTGGGGGTTTGTGAAAGGTTGGTTTAAACAGTAGCAGATGCAAACAGTAAGCAACAAGTAAATACTAGAAAACAGCTAATTAAAAAGGCGTCCGCAGGGTTTTCTGAATCCGTTTGGTCTCTGGATTAACTTCTTGCGGCCCGCAGGAAGGTCTCTTGCGGGTCGCAGGGGTTGGTTAGAGATTCGAAAACTACCTGTTACCCATAGAATAATTCCTGTGAATTTCAAACAGTTTTGTAATCTCTGTCTTACACTTTTTGCAGATCCTTGCGGGCCGCAGGATGTCTCTTGCAGTCCGCAGGAAATCTGACAGAGAGCAGTTCTGGTTCTGGTTCAATGTTCGACTCACGTTATCAATTCCAAATCAAACCAGCGACGGTACAAGTCCTCAACTTTCGTATTTTGGTTCTTCTAACAATACCGGTTCAACAGAAATTCGTGGATCTATTTCTAAATCTACGTTCAAGTTACTTTTATATCTAGGATTCGGTTCAACTCTCGTAAGAACCGCAATTTAACCGTTCGGTTACTCTTGGACAACAAGTTATCAATCCAAATAGTGTAAATAACAATTCTTGCAAATATGATACTCTATTGACCAACTAAACTTTGTGCCTAATCTACAGGTTTACCATACAACAAGCATGATATTCTATTAACCAACTAGATTTTGCTCGCAATCTACAGGTCTACCACATCAACAAGTCAAGTCAAACACACATAATCATGCAAATCACAAGTAACATGAAAATAACGTAAGTCTCACAATAAGAAGTCAATCCATTAACACAAACTTCATCATCTACCCTAAGAACTAAAAGACTACTCGCTCATGGCGAGGAAAAACAAAACAAACAACAAAAGAGAAGAAGTCATGATAAGAAAAACCGAAGAAGGAACTCGTATGAACTCGATCGTCGTTTCCTCGGAAGAATCCTCTCGAAAACGTCCAAGGAAGTGCTCCAATCTCGTCCCTACTCGTGCTCCTCTAGTCTTCTTCAATCCTTCTGGTGGCTAGGGTGAAAAGGTAGATAGTAAGATGCCAAAACCGTTCAAAAGGATGGTTTAAATAGCCAAAAAGGCGGCACAAACAGAAGCAGCACTGCCGCGGGTCTTGCGGCCCGCAAGAAGTCGGTCTTGCGGCCCGCAGGAAGTGAGTTCTAGTGCAGACTTGCTCTCCAAGGCTTCAAGTCGCGTCCAAGTGGCTCCAAAAGCCCAATTTATCTGAAACATGGACAGAATTGAACAAGTAACTGGAATCTAAGAATTCTAACACTAAAATGCAATTAAACTCGGGATTTTAGGTCGAAAACAAGGTACAAGTCTGGTAAAATGCATATATGAATGCGGTGCATCAGATTTTCGAATTTGGACTGTAAAAAAATCTTAAACAAATACTTAAAAGTTTTTTAAAATGGAAAATTTTTGTATCCCGTAAGGTTTTGGTATAAAGAATTTATTGAGCCATATAAATCAAAATTTGGAGGTGATTTGATAGGTTTTTGGAGGTTAAGCTCACGAAAGGCTTCGTGTGCTTAAGCTCACCGTATATTTGCTCCATTTAGATTATCAAAACATTCCCATAAGTCAACTAATGAAATTAATTGGAAATTACTAGAATTAAAGTAGGTCCAAAATCTATATATCAAAGGACAAAATAAGAACAAGTGATCAACAATTTCTATATTATTGCAAAAACAACATATTATGTTACCTCTCCAACCCCTTATCCACAAATTTTGTTTGGTTTTTATTCTATTTTTTAAAGTCAACCAAACAAATACTTTAATTTTTAAAGGAATTTTCAGTTTCCAAACATATTTTTCCATATTCAGTTTAACCCCTCTAAAATTAAAAAAAGTATACAAAGATTTAACAAGTAAACTGCTTGTGAGATTCTAAAATCCAATAAAATAAATCTACACCTTCTTCTTCTAAATGCAACTGAGATAACATATGTAAAACTTCATTTTTCTCAGACCTCACAACAGCACTAACACCTCTAGTTAGGGTAATTTTGGTGAGCCCTAATTCCAAACTTTGGCAACAGTTAACTTGTTAGGTTGTTTGCCTTTCAGATATAAATTGGCAAATTGTACCCTAAGAGGTGACTCACTATACCAAATATCATGCCAAAATAAAGTATTTTGTCCATAAACTACATTACTTCCTAAACCAAACTTCAAGAAAGGCATGACTTGATGCACACCAGACCAAAAAGAGGAAAACCTACTGTAACATCTCAGCAAGCAGGTGAAACAGTAGCCGTGCTGACAAATACAAGGCTATAAAATATGCAGTAATATACTTTACCAATAACATGTAAATATAGCCACAATTCTCAAATAGCCAACCCCCAGGTCCCAAACCCTTTATATATACAGTGGAATTATTTAATAAAATGAACAAAATCCCTTGTGGCATATTGCAATCCTTTCTTTCACCCAAGTCGTCCTTGCATCGCAACCTGTAACCTGGAACCCACGAAAAGTGGCACGGGTGAGAGTCTGAAACACTCTCAGTGCGGTATTTAGTTCCAGCTGGTGGTATTTATCAAATCCGCTAGCTAAACTGAATACCAGCTAAAATAACAGTTCAATGATAACATAAATAAAGCTTATCAAATAATAACAATGCACGTCATAGTAAATGATAACATAAATAGGCTTTTAATACTCTAAATAACGCCCTCGATCGCAAGCGTACGATCTAATGCAATACAGTCGGGGTCGAATCTACAAGGACGGAAATTACCTCTAAACTAGACTTTAGACTCGATCCTAATCCTAAGAGAATATTTTTGGTATTTTTGGTATAAGGGGGGTTCTTGAAGATTGGTTCCTAAACAATTAATAGATGCAATAAAGTAAATAACAGTAATTAAAGGACTTAAACAATTACTAAACAAGCGTTCCTAGAGTTTTCAGAATCAATTTGTTGTCTGGATCAATTGCTTGCGGCCCGCAAGGGTTAGCTTACGGTCCGCAAGGTGTACAGAATACACCTCTCTTTCAGTTACTTGCTTTTAGAAGTCTGTAGGTGTTAACTACGGTTCGCAAGTAACTGTCCGAGAGAAGGATACCTCTATCAATCACTTGCTTGCGGGGTCGCACCTGTCATTTGCGATCTGCAAGTGACTGACAGAGAATTGGTTTTGTTCTGTTTTGGTGTTTTGACTCAAGTTATCAATTCCTAACCAAACCAAAGCAATTACAAGTCCCTCAACTCTCGTGTGTTGGTACTTTTAACACTTTTAGTTCTATAGAAATTTATAGGATTATCTCTAAACCTAAATTCAATTCACTTTTATTCTAGGGTCCGGTTTAGCTCTCGTTCAAACCACAATTTCTCCTCTCGGGTACTCTTGGACAACAAGTTATCTACCCAATTAGTACAAGTACCAATTCTTGGTCATATGATTTAATTAACCAACTAGATCTGCGCACAACCGATAGGCTTACCAAACAATCAAGAAACAATACAAGTACAATTATGATTAAACGCAAAGCAATTTGAAAATAACTAAAGTCAAACAACTATTCAATTAATCCATACAAACAAACATCATCCTAAGCCCTAAGAACTAAGACAACTACTCAGACACTACTAAAGAAAACAAAGATAAATAAAAGAGAAATAACATAAAGAAGAAAGCACCGATTAAGATCGAGTCGATGAAGCTTGACCGCGCTATGACCTTCTCCGAGTAATCTCCCTCTTCTTATCAACTCTAAACTAAACTAACTCTCTAACTTAACCTCTAACTAACAATTCTCAACTCACAAAAAACAAGACATAGAACCTCTCAAGAGATTATGTTTATATAGGCATAGGATGCTCCCAGAAATAAGCATCTATCCTCTGAAACTGACCTCTAATTTCTGGAACGATAGGAGAAACAGATATCTCTAATAGAAACTGCTCCCAAAGATAGAAGTCCAGTCAATTTTGAGATGTTTGTGGTCTCTGCTTGCGTCGGTGCGGACCGCACTTCCTAGAAATAGGAAGTCGGTAGCTCCAAAAGTGGAACTTTGGCGTTTGTGCTCGTGCAAACGACAGTTTTGATCTGAGTGCGGATCGCACACTCGAGATTGCGGTCCGCACTTTGTGGTCTTCTGTGTGCTCCTTCGCCTATTTTCGCTTCTTGCTTCACGTCTTCTCAAAATTAGCTCCAATAACTCGATTTACCCAAATTAAGATAACTAACTAAATGCAACTAAACCTAAGAATTTTTGGTAAAAATAAAGGTACAAGTCCCTAAATATGCAGATATAAATGCGATGCATCAGTGACGATAACAATTATCCCTGTAACTACAAAGAATTAAACGTCAAGTCGATAAATACATTCCATTTCCCTTTCAAAACCACATGTACCAGTTCACTATCTCACATCAAACCAAAGCAAATAGTAGAATATATACAAATAACACAAACCTGTATCAGAAATCCAAATATCACACATATCACACGAATTCCTGTACCAGACGAATCAACAACCTGCATATCCCGTGTATCTCAGCACGTATCACAAACCAAGTCAAACAACCAGAATCCCATGCACAAGCACGTATCAGATATCACACTGAACAAGCACACGCAATCCCGTGCATCTAGCACGTAATCCTCATGTACCTTACGAACCTAGAGATCCAAATATATAACCCGTACATGCCTGTCCATAAACCATAGCGCTATAGTGAGGTAGCTAACCTCCTGCCGGTATCTCTATCCAGGTACATGATCAACAACCACAAGCACAACAACAACATCAATAGCAACAACAGTATCCACAGACACACATACACATATGCACAATGCCAGATATGTAATCACTTATCTTGATCAAGTTACACAAACATACAAGCATTGATATTAGTTCATACAATTCAACGCATAACCAGTATATCAAGAATATAAGCAATCATCACAGAAACATTTCATAAATAAAATATTCAGTTTAATTCGTAGATTTGGTAAATAACCGGAACCCGCACCTGTTTGACGATCCTTTGCCTTGAGTCTGACCTTGTTGTCCGATCTTGCACGCATCACCATTCGACCCGACAACCGTTCGATCGGACAATCGTTCAATAACCACTCGACTCCAAACATCTCACTTATCATAATCCTAAGAACCATTTATATGATTATATTATATCTAGCAAACAACTAACATATATTAAAGAATAAAACAGACTTTTAAGTTCAAGCATTACAGACCCAGAATTATACACGTATATATCTACTCGGATTTATCTTAACATTTCAGGTTTGTTGTTTCATTATCATATCGATCACTGGAATAACCATGCCATTTTCGAGTGTCCATCCTCTAATTAGAATTTAACTTCTATATTTATAGGTCAGATTTAATCCTTGGATAAGACTGGGTGCACTGTCATCCAATTAACTTCTACACAATTAACCCGTAACTCGATCCTTTAACTGAGTTCTTAGCCTTTTCCTCTAATAAGATGAACCGGGTTTGGATTATCGTTTACTAATTCATCTGTGCTGAGAATCTCTCACTTAATTAGAACCTTGCCAATATAAAATATAGATGCTAACTGACCTCACATAATTAAAGAGTCAATTAATCATCTCAAGAACACATTAAATTGCTTCTAGTCCCCATAGTTTTGATAATATACAGCCGGTTAGAAAGTGCTCCCATGCACGTAGTAAGTATTATAAATCCAAACTGAAACCTATACCATTAATTCAAATGACTCCATATATATAACGAATATTCATTCAATTTGATATATAAATGATTAAATCAAAAGTTACTGTCTATGTGCAATACTCCCTTGACCAGCTAATTTAAGCAAACCACCAATCGTCTCACCCACACACAGATGCATATATACACGAGAGTGATAACTGTACCGCAAGGAATTACAGGAAAATACACCACATGCCCTAAACTTAATTTTGGAAGTATATACGTTGTAGGGAGATGAGATTAGCTAGAGAGCAAGAGATCCAAATAAATTAAACCCCGATACATTCATTAGAAGGCTTGAGATAAAAGAGAAGCATACATGTAACTAGAGGTGAATAACGTGGAGAACGATCACGACAGAGGGGTATGTCGTTGATCGTTCTGTTTGTAGAGACGAAAAATTTTTTGGTTTCGTTAACCGTTGCGTGTTCAGAACGGAAGAAAAATTTTGTTCTGTTAATCGTATTGTTCTACTTAACAAAACAAAACGATTAAACGTTTAAACACTTTAAATTCGTAAAATCCAGAAAAATTAACCATTTCATCAATCATTCACAAAGTTCATCAATCGTTTACAAAGAAAAAAGAAGAAATAACCAAATCAGAGGTTGTACTGGTAAATACAATTGTATCAGTAAAATACAATTGTATTTACCAGTAAACACATACTTCACTACCAGCAACGGCCGGCAGCGACGGGCAGCGCCCGGCAGCAGCTGCAGCAGCGACGCCAGGCAGCAGGCGGCCCCAGGCAGAAGCAGCACGACAAGCGGCGGCGGCGGCAGCCCCAGGCAGAAGCGGCGCGACTGGCAGCAGTCGCGGCAGCCCTAGGCAGAAGCGGCGCGACTGGCAGCAACTGCGGCGGCAGGCAACGGTAAGCAGCGGTGGAAGGATGGGCGAGCCGCAAGCCGTGAGCTGAGTGAGATGGCCGAACCGCACGCGCTAGGAGACAGAAGTGAGAGTGGGAGCGGCGGGTAGGGTTTTGGGGTTCGCATCAAGATGCGTGACGAAACAGAAATTAACGGTCACGATACACCGCTGTACTGTTTGCGTTTCGTCCAGGCCCACGAAACTGGCCCAATTTTCGCCACTCGTTTCGTTGGGCCGGACGAAACAAAAAGGCCTTGCGTTACCCGTTCTGTTTTGACGAAACAGAACGGAATAAACGCCAGACGGCCCGCTGTTTTCACCCCTACATGTAACTAGCTAGCTAGGTTAGTCATCAATCAACAAACACCCACAAGATGCCACGTATGTAACTTGGTTAAGAGTGAGAGATTTCTTCAAGAAGAAACAGCAGAGAAATAGAACATTCCCATCCGATTACTTTTTAATGAAATTTCCATATTCAACCCTAGAAATTTTATATTATCCTGAAGAGGTTCTTTTCCTATTTTCAAATAAATTTACGTTATATTATTCTTAATAGGCCCTTTACTCTTTAATTTAGATTAAAACATCTTAGTATCTTAAATTCAAGGGTTCACATTAACTTCCCAACCGTGCTCCTATACATGTAAAATATATAGATTAACACATGATTATACTATGAGGTATCACAGAGATAACAATAAATGCGATTATTCTAAAATCAAAGATAATACTAGAAACCAAATAAAAATTTTCCTGAACTTTATTCTCGTGTTCGCGTTTCCATTTTTTCAGAATTTGTACGAATATTAACTCTCGATTTTATGAGTTTTATCCGATCCTCTGTATCGCGCGCCTTGCTGTAAAATTATGAGCCGGGTATAGATTGTCTATCTTTGTGACTCGGTACGATGTTTCGTACACGAGATAAACTTCAGAAACTATATTTTCAGATTTTCTGTGAGCGTTTTGCGTGAGGAAGTCCAAAATTAGTTGTTTCTGTGTTTGTTATATGGATGGTAGCACGGAAGAATCGTACTGTGGATTTCGTCGTTTCCTGTTTGTCGGAGCATCTTTCAATTAAAAAAATATGTATACAAACATTTTTTTGTATTTATACGGCGCCGGCTGAGTTAAACTCAGCCGCACGCCCCTCATCTTTTTTTTTTTTTTTTTTTGATTTTCTTATTTTGTTTTTTTAAGTTAAATTTTTTTTTTTAACGAAATAGAAATCAAGAATTGACAAGTGAAATATTATTAGTTATGAGTATTGTTTATGATATATTTGCATGATTCTCAAAATTGAAGATAATAATTATCATTTAACAATCAAGATTATGAAAACTTGAAAGCCTTCTTAAGCAACTAATTATTTTAATGCTATACTACTTTTATCTTATACAAAAAATTTAACAACCTAACACACTAACACATATAACAAAAATTAAATTTTATAGTTTAATTAAATACTATTTGTATAAGAAATTTTGATCTTTCAAATTTTTTTATATTTCGTTTTAATTTATAATTTTCATTTATAATTTTTTTTAAATTTCATTTTATTTATATTATCTATCTTTATAATTAGATATGAGTATTGTATATAGTAGAAATGTTTAGATTTATATTCTTTGTAATGAATACTTAAATTTCCAATCCCAGTGATCTGCCAATTAGTTAATTTTTATTTAAATGAATGCAATCTTGACATAATCAATAGTAAGTATGAGTATTTGAGAAGTAGACATCTTCAATTTACCCAATTAAGCATTATATGTGTAACACTTTAAATATTACATTTTTTTTGTAGTTTTATGATTTTGAATTATAAATATGAAGTTATAATAATTAAAAATGATGACTGATTTGTTTGAAAAAAATTCTCAATTTAACTATCTACTGTATGTACTTTTGATATATTCAATGCATAATAATATTAAAAATAGATAAAAATATTATATCTATAATTATATAGTATAACAAAAAAATTGTCTCTCATATAAATAACTATTAGTTACCTATATTTTAAATCTTCTTAAGTAATTTCATCTATTTATATATTAGTATTTTTCTAATCTTAAACGTGGTAACCGTTGAATATACAGTGTAACAAACAAAATGTTGCCGAAGCAACGCGAGGCCTCGATCCTAGTTTTCAATTATTTAGCAAAGTCATGAAATATATCTTAATTTTTGGATGTCAAAAATTCAGATATCACACCTACCCTTAGTTCTATTTTGATACATGGCCTTTAAAATTTTCTTCCATTTACCTGTAACACTATCATTGTAATATGACCAAGCACATTTACATAAAAGTGAAATATTCATCTGATGCAAATTCAAGACCCCTAAACCACCATACTCCCTCTTGATACATACTGCTAACTACTTAATTAAAGGGATTTTGAGTTTCTAAACAGATTTTTCCATGTTCAGTTTAACCCCTCTAAAATTAAAAAAACTATACAAAGATTTAACAGTAAACTACTTGTGAGATTCTAAAATCCAATAAAATAAATCTACACATTCTTCTCCTAAATGCAACTGAGATAACATATGCAAAATTTTTGAGTTGGATTGCATGTTATTTGATCTCATATCGGGTTGGGTTGAGGTCGGGTCGGGTCGGGTCAGTTTGACTTTTTAAAAATGCCGGATGGGGTCGGGTCGGGTCGAGCGGATTTGTCGGGTTGGGTTTTGTCACCTCTAGTTTAAAATGACTATATGGAATTAACTCAATTTTGTTTCTCTAACCTGACACTTTTGTTTTCTTCCATTATATATAGTTTGACCTTTTTTTAAAAAAAAAAAAAACAAAGAGAGATACTGGCAATGGCATTAGGGGTGGAAATTAAAATGGTATTTAAAACTTCATGATGATACACTTGAACAGTACTATCGTTTTTCACGATGATACTCTACTTACATGGATTTATTGTGCTTCTACTTCTCTTCACATTCATGCAAGGATATTATTGTTCTCTCTGTTATTCTATCCGTTTGTTTTTCTTTTTAGTTTTTCATTTTGCTGCGAACTTCTTGGACTAATATAATATTTCCCTGTCTGGCCAATCTTCATCTTAATTAAAGTATGCTGATAATTCCACGATAGCCAAACAAAAAGAAGATAGTAACCTCCAATAATTAGCATATAAATCTTGTACCACACCGGTGAGTGAGCTTTACGTTTGTCTAAGAATCAAATCAGGTCATTTTCATTCGATTGATGATATGATACTCTTGTTCGGCCTCCACCTACTTGCCCCACTCTCAATGTACACAGGCCAACGAAAATACGACCTTTTGGGGTCTCCGTTGTTATCCTAATAAGGATAACAATGCCATGTTATCTTAATACGGGCCGTCAGATTAAAATCAACGGATGAAATTCATTGTAAGAAGACCCTTTATAATCTAAATGGGGTCGATCGGATCTATCTATTTTGGATATCATCTAACGGTCAAATCGGAATAACAACATATTTGGACTCAAGTTGGTGTAGGTAAAATAAGTGACTTTTTATATTTATTCTTTGATCCTTCCCATTTAAGGTCTCTTTTTTTATTTTTCTTATTGTTTGTTTAATTTTGACCCATTGTTATTTTTAACGTTCCGACACGAGTATGTTATATTTGTATTGAATTCATCACTTGCTTATTGCAATAGAAATATGTTGCGTACATCTACTACTAGGGTAAGGTGCTGCTCTAGGCGGTTAATTTAATTTTGGCATAGTTTTTATGTACAATTTGGACAAATTTATCCAAAAGAAACATTTGTTGTCACTCTCCACATGAGGGGTAATTTTGCCCGAATTAAGGCTCTATTCGCCTGCGAAGTGGTGGGTGGGGAAGAGCCGGATGAGGCCTAAGTGTGTACAAAAGTTGTATAGAAGTAAATTGGATGCTGCATAGCAGCTCCCCTATTACTACTGGCTAATCTTTTATATGTTACTGTAGAGCTTGTTAGTTAAAATATGTACATGCAAAAGACGTACAGCTTGTTAGTTAAGTGGACAATTAGGCTTAATTTTGTATTGTGTATGAGTGTATATAACACATAAGATGCTCCGAACAGCATATATTTATTCCGGAATATATGCCTTTTTCTAGTGTTTGATATGTATGGTATGGAACTATTTGAAGTGATTGATATATACCACCACCCTCCAGAGTGCGGTCCGGACTGTAAACGGAAGAAAAATATAAATGTTTAACCGTTTTGATCATTAAAGAGTAACAAAACGATCAACGCAATTAAAATTCCTTCCGTCGGAAAAACGGAACGATTGAAAAAATATCAGTGTCTTCCATTCATGAAACGAAACTATTAATGGAAGGTGTATTTCCGTCCCCGTTTTCAACGTTTGACACCATGGAGTCATGATCAATCATCCCGATCCGATTTGACCGGTGTATTTACATATAAAAATCTCATTGAAAATCATATTTTTCTATTTTTGGGGATTTTTACCTATTTTTAATGATTTCTGCAAAATGACCAAATTTGAATTCTAAATAGATTATTTTATTATTATTTTGGAAGATCTTTCAATTACGATTTTTTATGTTTATTCTGATAAAATTCTTTCACGATATTTTTTAATTAATGGTAGAATTGACCCGATTTGAGTTGCAATATTTTTTAGGACCATCCGTCTTTAATTTGTCAAATAAATTAAATTCACATATTCCAGCAATATGAGATTTTAGTATTGTACTATATAAGGTTTCATATATGTAACACATTGAATAATCAAGTAATCATCTTTAAGAATATAATCTAGCATAGTAATTTAACTTAACACTTACGGCTACTAGCTACTGCTCGAGGACAACAAAGAAAGATTTATTGGAAAGCAGCCGTGCTTATCAAAAAAGAAACAAACATATATTCTTTTTGTAAAGCCTTCAGGTTAGAAGAATTTTCGATTTTGGAGCAAATAATAAATTGGCATGAAGATTAATATAATGTGTTGTATATATCGCAAGAAGATGGGTCAGTAGCTAGCATCCACCTTTATAATTACTTATTTGTATATCATTCTTAATAATTTGTTTGTTAATTGTAATTGTCTATTTATTCACTGAAAATATACAATTGTTAACTAACAAGCTCTACAGTAACAGATAAAAGATTAGCCAGTAGTAATACGGGAGCTGCTATGGCAGCATCCAATTTACTTCTATACAACATTTGTACACACTTAGGCCTCATTCGACTCTCCCCCACCCACCACTTCGCAGGCGAACAGAGCCTTAATTCGGGCAAAATTACCCCTCATGTGGAGAGTGACAACAAATGTTTCTTTTGGATAAATTTGTCCAAATTGTACACAAAAACTATGCCAAAATTAAATTAACCGCTACCTAGAGCAGCACCTTACCCTACTAGTAGATGTACGCAACATATTTCTATTGCAATAAGCAAGTGATGAATTCAATACAAATATAACATACTCGTGCCGGAACGTTAAAAATAACAATGGGTCAAAATTAAACAAACAATAAGAAAAATAAAAAAGACACCTTAAATGGGAAGGATCAAAGGATAAATATAAAAAGTCACTTATTTTACCTACACCAACTTGAGTCCGAATATGTTGTTATTCCGATTTGGACCGTTAGATGATATCGAAATAGATAGATCCAATCGACCCAATTTAGATTATAAGTGGTCTTCTTAAAATTAATCTCATCCGTTGATTTTAATCTGACGGCCCGTATTAAGATCACATGGCATTGTTATCCTTATTAGGATAACAACGGAGACCCCTAAAAGGTCGTATTTTCGTTGGGCCTGTGTACATTGAGAGTGGGGCAAGTAGGTGGAGGCCGAACAAGAGTATCATATCATCAATCGAATGAAAATGACCTGATTTGATTCTTAGACAAACGTAAAGCTCACTCACCGGTGTGGTACAAGATTTATATGCTAATTGTTGGAGGTTACTATCTTCTTTTTGTTTGGCTATCGTGGAATTATCAGCATACTTTAATTAAGATGAAGATTGGCCAGATAGGGAAATATTATATTAGTCCAAGAAGTTCGCAACAAAATGAAAAACTAAAAAGAAGAACAAACAGATAGAATAACAGAGAGAACAACAATATCCTTGCGTGAATGTGAAGAGAAGTAGATGCACAATAAATCCATGTAAGTAGAGTATCATTGTGAAAAACGATAGTACTGTTCAAGTATATCATCATGAAGTTTTAAATACCATTTTAATTTCCACCCCTAATGCCATTGCCAGTATCTCTCTTTGTTTTTTTTTTTTTAAAAAAAAAGGTCAATTGGAAGAAAACAAAAGTGTCAGGTTAGAGAAACAGAATTGAGTAAATTCCATACTGTCAGTTTAAACTAGAGGTGACAAAACCCGACTCGACAAATCCGCTCGACCCGACCCGACCCGATCCGGCATTTTTAAAATGTCAAACCGACCCGACCCGACCCGACCCGACCTCGACCCGACCCGATATGAGATCAAACAACATGCAATCTAACTTCATTTTTCTCAAACCTCGTAACAGCACTAACACCTCTAGTTAGGGGTAATTTTGGTGAGCCCTTATTCTAAACTTTGGCAACAGTTAACTTGTCATGATGTTTGGCTTTCAGATATAAATTGGGAAATTGTACCCTAAGAGGTGACTCACTATACCAAATATCATGTCAAAATAAAGTATTTTGTCCAGAAACTAAATTGCTCCCTAAACCAAACTTCAAGAAAGTCATGACTAGAAGCACACAAGACCAATAAGAGGGAAACCTACCCTTAGTTCTATTTTGATACTTGGCCATTAAATTTCCTTTATTTACCTGTAACACTATCATTGTAATATGACCAAGCCCATTTACATAAAAGTGAAATATTCATCTGATGCAAATCCAAGACCCCAAAACCACCGTACTCCCTCTTGATAAATACTGCCAACCACTTAACTAAAGGAATTTTTAGTTTCCAAACGGATTTTTCCATATTCAGTTTAACCCCTCTAAAATTCAAAAAACTATACAAAGATTTAACAGCAACTGCTTGTGAGATTCTAAAATCCAATAAAATAAATTTACACCTTCTTCTTCTAAATGCAACTGAGATAACATATGTAAAACTTCATTTTTCTCAGACCTCATAACAACACTAACACCTCTAGTTTGGTGTATTTTGGTGAGCTCTTATTTCAAACTTTGGCAACAGCTAACTTGTCAGGATGTTTGGCTTTCAGATATAAATTGGGAAATTGTGCCCTAAGAGGTGATTCACCATACCAAATATCATGCCAAAATAAAGTATTTTGTTCGGAAACTAAATTAATTCCTAAACCAAACTTCAAGAAAGGCATGACTTGAAGCACACTAGACCAAAAAGAGTAAAACCTACACTTAGTTCTATTTTGATACTTGGCCTTTAAAATTTCCTTCTATTTACTTGTAACACTATCATTGTAATATGACCAAGCCCATTTACATAAAAGTGAAATATTCATCTGATGCAAATCCAGGACCCCGAAACCACCGTACTCCCTCTTGATAAATACTGCCAACCACTTAATTAAAGGAATTTTTAGTTTCCAAACAGATTTTTCCATATTCAGTTTAACCCCTCTAAAATTCAGAAAACTATACAAAGATTTAACAGTAAACTGCTTGTGAGATTCTAAAATCCAATAAAATAAATTTACACCTTCTTCTTCTAAATTCAACTGAGATAACATATGTAAAACTTCATTTTTCTCAGACCTCATAACTGCACTAACACCTCTAGTTTGGTGTATTTTGGTGAGCCCTTATTCCAAACTTTGGCAACAGTTAACTTGTTAGGTTGTTTGGCTTTCGGATATAAATTGAGAAATTGTACCCTAAGAGGTGACTCACCATAGCAAATATCATGCCAAAATAAAGTATTTTGTCCATAAAGTAAATTAATTCCTAAACCAAACTTCAAGAAAGGCATGACTTGAACCGGGTGAGTATCCTCTGCAGTACTGCAATCCGTGCGGTAACTGCCCAACCAATCAGAGCACATAGTTTCAGTATTACGGTCAGAGATCCATTTAAACGGATGCCCGTTTGGAATTCACGGGGCCTGTTTTACACTGATTACGGGCAACTCAAATCCTACGTTACTGCAGGAGATATGAATTCGACTTGAACCACACCAGACCAAAAGAAGGAAAACCTACCCTTAGTTCTATTTTGATACTTGACCTTTAAAACTTCCTTCCATTTACCAGTAACACAATCATTGTAATATGACCAAGCCCATTTACATAAAAGTGAAATATTCATCTGATGCAAATCCAAGACCCCTAAACCACCATACTCCCTCTTGATACATACTGCCAACCACTTAATTAAAGGATATTTATGTTTTAAATCACTATCTGAACCACCCCATAAAAAATTTCTTCTTACTTGATCAATTTTCCTTATAACCCAATTAAGAACTTTATAAAATAAAAAATAATATAAAGAAATTGATGTTACAACAGAATTAAGCATAATCAATCTACCCTAATGATAAGAACTTTCCTTTCCAATGTGGTAATTTATTTTGTATCTTCTCTATCAAATCTAACCAAATCTTTTGTGAAGGTTTATGAGCAATTTATTAACTAAAAATTGACCTCGTTAAGAGGAATCAATCATTGGGAGAAAATTTGGAGCGGAATGCATAAACAGCTCACTGACAACATGCGATGATTAAATGGTTAATATGTTTTGTCACTTTACTTTGGTTCATTTGGAAAGAAAGGAATAACAGGATTTTTAGAAATGAGGCGCTGCCTGCTTTTGTTATGGCGGACCGCATCCTACATCAAGCTGTTTGAGAGATACTAGTAATTGCTTTCTTGCGACTGCAACTTTACTGAGGGTTTCACTGACAACATTCTAATTAATTAAAAAAGTACAAAATTGTAAACTATTCAGCATCAATTGAGGTATTTTAGCAATTTGAAGCTACCTAATGTTTGCGATGACTTAACAAAAGTGACTTAATTTCTTATAATTAAGTAGCAAAGTCAAAAATGCTTCATAATAAAGATGTTAGTAAAGTCATTATCTATACTAGAGGTGCGAATCAGAGCTTCACCCGAAAAAGTAAAATTACATAAATTAATAGATATTGAAAATAAATATACATTTTTGATAAATGTATCTTATTAAATAAATATTGGACTTAATATATTTTCTATACAATATATTTCTAGCTACATTCAATTCATGTAAAAAAATACGAAAGGTTACAAATATTTTGAGTCTTAAATTATTTTTTAGGCACATCATATATATCATCTCTTCAATCAAAAAAGAAAAATTAAATTGAGCCAATTGATTAAGATAAATGAAGAGAGAGAAACAAAATTAATGATTGAGACTAATGATGATGTGGCATATTTAAAAAAATTGAAAAATTTTCCCTCTTTCTAGAGTATGAATCATATTTAGGATATTTTACACAACTTGGTGTTTCAAAATTTAAAAATTGATCGAGCAAATGCAAAACGTTAATTAGGTCTTTTTGTATGTCATTAGTAAAAGAATGCGTTATGAATGGATGGTAAATGAAGTAATTCCCCATAAGTTCTTTATTATTGCTATAATCTATATATATCCTTAATTTATTTAAATATTGAAAATTGACTATTTACCACAAGCAGCTTATTGTGTGGTTTTATAGGTGATCATCTTGGAAATTAAGCAGCTCCTATATGCATGTTATAGCTTGTTTGATTTAACGCGCGACCTTAGCCCCTTTTGGTATTAATAAAATAAAGTGAAGATAAACTCACTTGTCGCAAGTGATTAATCATATATTGGGAGGCAATAGATTAATGAAGAAAATCAAGGGATTAGTCAACAATTGCAATTTTAATATTTTATTTATTTTTTTATTAACTCAGTCACAAAAAATCTTCGACTACATTCTGGCACAAAATCCACCTGCACGATATTAATTATCAGCCCATTACCCTAACCCCTACAAGCAAAATAAAATACAGCCAAGAATTTCAAATAAGCACAGCGGATGTCGAGCAATCACCGGCAGCATATCCGTCAGTATGAACTATTAATATGGAACATACTTTGCATTATAATCCTTTCAAATTGTGCTTTTACATGTCTCAATGCTAAAGTAAATATGTACAAATCATTGCCTCTTTTTGGTAATTCGGCCAAAGCCATGTGTATATAAGCCAGTCCCTCTGGACAAGCAATCATCCCAGAAAATAAGAGCACCAATCCACCTACAATCACAAACGAAGTTGAAGAGATACATACCCATACCATTCACAAACAAACAGACAAAAAATGATAGAAACGGTGGTGCTCATGGCATTAGAAAAACTTGGTAACGCTGCATTCCAGAAAGCCCTGGAACTTCATGGTGTTATTGATCAGATTAAGCCAATGCAGCGCGATCTCGAGTCAATCAAAGCTTTTCTCAGGGATGCTGAAAACAAACAACAAACGAATGAATCAGTAAGGGACTGGGTGGACCGGATCAGAGAAGTGGCGTATAGAATAGAAGATGCAGTGGAAGGCTTTCTGGTTGAAATTGAAGAAAATTCTTCGAAATCGGCCGAAAGAAACAAACTTTGTGGCTGTTTCAGCAAATGTTGGTCAGTTACAAAGCATCCCATCAAACTCAACACGCTCAGCGCTGAGCTGAAAGAAATAAGCGAGGAGATGAAGAGGATCAATGAGATCAGAGCCCAACTGGGAATTACAGATCTAGGCAGTGGGAGCGAAGAGCCAGCAGCTCCACTACCTTCTAACATTAGGCCGACCCAACCTTTTCATGTAGATGACTCGGAAGTTGTCGGCTTTGAGGCTGACAGGCGAAAAATTATCGGCCATCTGCTTGATGAAAACATATCAAGGCGAACGGTGCTATCAATTGTGGGTGTAGTAGGCCTTGGCAAGACAACGCTAGCTCAAAAAGTATACAAAAGGTATATTTTCTTATAAAACTGGGCTTTGTCTATTAATTGCAATATGGCAATATTCAATAAAAAAAGGTCAAGATATTAGACTCCCTTCAAAATCTTCAAATATATTTTCTTATATTCTACTACGTACACACTCGCACTTTTCACGCACCGTCCCGAAGTAATTATACTATATGTGAATATAGTAAAAGAAATTATACAAAATTTTAGTTGCTCTCTTCTCAAAAGTGATTATACTAAATGTTATTTGTGAATATATCAAGATAAAATTATTTATTAAAATATTAGAAGTGGTTTTATAAAAAAAAATTCTATTATATAAGTTTGAAAAGTGTTTATACTAGATATAGACATGAAAGCTAATGTATTAAGAATTTGAGATGTATGCCATAAAATATAAACAATCAGAGCGAAAGAATATATGTTCTTAAGGGATAGTTAATAGAGATTTTTAAGGAGGTAAAATACTTTTTCAAATATTAATAAGAAAATATGTAAGATCAGAATAAACCAGTCTTGTATGTACACCAAAGCAAGCCCGTTATCGCATTTTAGTTAAAAAAGATTGAGAAAATTTTAGTGAAGATGCCATTAGTTAGGAGTTTTTACGGAGTGGACATTGACGTAAACTTTTACACTGTCTAATTATTGGCCTGTGAATATTGTCAGGAAGTATTCTATCAAATTATAAATGAATCATTTGACACATTGAGTTACCTGGAGATATTAGAGATTGAGTTTTGCAAAATATTGTACGTACATAATTAATGTGGTAACATGTAAATGTGCGAAATATTGTACGGAATTACCTAGAGTTTTGATAAATGAAAATAACGGATCGGATCTACATATCCGGTCAGAGATTTACCAATCTGATTTTTCTAATAATGTTTTCGCATTTTCAAAGTATTTCGAAATATTTCATGCTCTACCTAGAGGGTACTCATTTGATTACAACCTTTAAAAAGTGCATTAATTGATTAATTTACAAGGTAAATAATACATCCTCAATTTTTTTTTTTTTGATAAAAATTATGATTTTTTTTCAAAATTATTGAAAAATCTCAATATTAAGATTGTCAAAATAAGCATTGTGAATGTGGTTTAAATTATTAAATAATTTGATTGTTATTAAATAATTCATGCTCAAAACAAAACAAGATTTAAATGTTATTATGTCTTAACCCAAAAATATGGTTCAAATTGTCTTAACAATCCAAAGATGAATGATGTATACATGTAACTATGAAGAAGACAGTTTGTTCTATGCTGATAATTATTTTTAATATATATATATATATATATATATATATATATATATATATTTTTTTTTTTTTTTTTGTCTAACACGCTTTATTTATATTTTTTCACCACAGTACTGAATTGAAAGCGAAATTTTCTTTGTGCACATGGGTGTCCATTTCTATGAAGTTCGATACTAGCAAGGTCTGCAAAGAAATTCTTGAGTCAGTTAGCTCACAAATGGAAAATAGAAATCAATCCGATAAGTCAGTTAACCCAACAACGAAAAATAGAGATCTATCCGATAAGTCAGTTAACCCAACAACGAAAAATAGAAATCTTTCCGATAAGGAAGTGTGGGAGGAGCTTATAAAATCCTTGAGTAGCGAGAGGTATCTAATTATCTTAGATGATGTGTGGACAGTCGATTTGTGGGAGCAACTTAAAATCGCATTACCTGATAAAAAGAACGCAAGTCGTGTCATAATTACCACTAGAAATGAAGGTGTTGCTTTGGCCGCAGATAGAAACACAGAACCTCACAAACTTAATTTCCTAAACGAAGATGAAAGTCTAACTCTCCTCTTCAAAAAGGCCTTACAACAAGACATACAACCTGGCAAATACCCGTCCCATTTAGTTGAAGTAGCAAAAAAGTTGATAGCAAAATGTGGAAGACTACCATTGGCATTGGTGGTGTTAGGCAGTATGCTCTCAACAAAATCTGACTCCTCCATTGATTGGACAAAGGTGTGCAATACATTGAATTGGCACAATGATCAGGGAATGAAGTGCATGCAAATCCTTCGCATGAGTTACCAAGAGCTATGTTATGAGAAGAAACAATGTTTCATGTACTTTGCGGCTCTTCCTAAAGATAGCGAGATACCAGTAGAGGTTATCACAAGAGCATGGATTGCCGAAGGATTAATTCCAGAAAATGGAATGGCGACAAAGGATGAGCGAGCTGAGGAATTCCTTGAAGATCTTCTCAAAAGGTACAAACTATTTAATTTAATTTCATACATACATACATATACATACATACATATACATACTTACATATATATATATATATATATATATATATATATATATATATATATATATATATATATATACTCCAAATAGCTCATAATAATCTTGACATAGTTAACTTGTATGATACCAATTTTTACCATTTTAGGAATTTTATTACTATTTTTAATGATTTTTTAAAGATTGACATACAAAATTGATTTATTTTTAATTATTTTAAGAGTCATCTTTCAAAAAATCATTAAAAATAGTAATAAAATTCCTAAAATGGTAAAAATTGGTATCATCCAACTTAATTATGTCAAGATTATTATGAGCTCTTTTAATTGAAATTTCGGACGACGGATTTTCGAATTTGGACCGTAAGCGTTTCGGTCCGAAATGCTTATGGAAGCACCGTAGCCGGACTATATATATATATATATATATAGTTTTGCTAAAATGAGTCATGACTCACGGGCTGCTCCGTGAATCAGGATCTAAAAACATATCAAATCACCTCCAAATTTCGATTTATATGGCTCAATAAATTCCTCATATCAAAATCTTATAGCATGCAAAAATTTATCATTTTTGGAGATTTGTAAGTATTTGTTTGAGATTTTTTAAAAGTGACTATACAATATTAATAAAATAATCAATGTTTTAAAAAATCTAGAATAAATAGTTAAATACTTAAAAATCTCCAAAAATGAAAATTTTTTGCGTCCTATAAGATTTTGATATGAACAATTTATTGAGCCATATAAATCGAAATTTGGAGGTGATTTGATATGTTTTTGGATCCTGACTCATGGAGCAGCCCGTGAGTCATGACTCATTTTAGCAAAATTCATATAGATATATATTTGCTACAGTTAGTCCTGACTCACGGGCTGTCATGTAAAACCATTCATATTCTAGCATTAGACCCGTGCAATGCCCGGGATTAAAAAAAAAATAAGGTTTTCATTTTTTTTTATTATATAAATTTCTTTACAAAACTAAATGAAACCTTTGGGAATCATTAAAAAAGAGGACGGAAGTATTATCTCTAATATATATTATCGATATTTTAATTAAATTAAAAATTAATGTTAAATTATTTGGAGTAAAGATCAGCAAATAATTAGGTCCGACGGAAATTATCAGATGTTTAATGAAATCGTTTTTTTTTTGTTTCCTTAATAAACCAATTTTAAATTAGACGTTTTAGGCTGTTACAGAAGTGATATATTCCACTTTATTTTCATTGTAATGTTATGAGTATGACTATTGTTCTAACGTTAGCACTTCGAACTGAAATGCTAACGCCTCAAATTTTATGTTATCGTGTCCGAAATCATGATTTATGGTGCTCAATAAATTCTTTATATTAAAATATTGGGGAATACAAAAATTTTTTATTTTTAGAATTTTCCAAGTATTTGTTTTGAAATCGCGATTTTGAGAAATGTTCAGGTTTCACCTCCAAATTCAAGCATCATCAATAATAAATTCAAAATCCAAGCCACATATATTGTTTTATTACAAGAAATTTGGAGGTGAAACCTGAACATTTCTCAAAAATCCCAACACTATCCTATAGTACTAGAAATAAAACAACAAAATGAAACAAAACTAGCATGGTCTGGTAAGACAACAAGTAGGGCCATGCTATGATTTATTAAGTACCAACGTTCAAACTAAATAAAAGAAACAAAACCCCATTTGCATGATTTTACTGTGCTATGCGGTCCATATCACCATTATTGGTGTCCAAATAATCGATCCGAACTGCTCAATGTAATTTCTATATCAAAAACTTCTAGGAAATCAAATTTTATGAATTTTAGAATTTTTTTTTGCTATTTTTAATGATGGGGAGAAAATTGCTTGATCCAAAGATTTTGATTCATACAAAACAACGATTTTCTCCCAAATATTTTCATATAAAGAATTTATTGAGCACCATAAATCATGATTACGAAACACATAGTTATTTGATCACTCTTCTATTTACTAACCAGTAACCACCATCGAAAGTGCATTAATAGTTATGTGATCACTCTTCTATTTACTAACCCGTAACCACCATCGAAAGTGCATTAATAGTTATTTGATCACTCTTCTATTTACTAACCCGTAACCACCATCGAAAGTGTATTAATAGTTATTTGATCACTCTTCTATTTACTAACCAGTAACCACCATCGAAAGTTCAATTATAGGATACAGTTAATTAATCAGAGTGATGGAGTTGCCAAAAAGTAAATTTACTCTTGCTCATAAGGACAAAACTCACACGAAGAACCAAGGATGGAGTTATTTCGAAACAGACAAGCCAAAAAAAAAAAAGAATTAGGATACATCAATAAGCAATTATTTTGACAACTTAACAAAATTTAAAGATAATAAGGTTGCCGATTATTATTTGTGATATATTTTTTTTCCTTGTAAGAAACTTTTTTTGTCCCGTATATGTATGAATACACAGATAACGAAATAGATAAAAGATATATATATATATATATATATACCTTGGGTGAGGCTATTGTGCTTTGCAAAGCGCAGCGGGGGTAATGCGCTTCGGCCCATTATCTTAAAATCATAGCTCAAGTGGTCAATTCAAGTTGCTCAACACAATCTATATATTGAAACCTTGTAGATTACTGATTTTTCTATTTTTAGAGTTTTATATCTAGTTTTATATCTCCAGAGAGTTATTGCAGTTTTAGTGGAGAGGGTCAGTTTTCTATATTCTCTCTTTAATTACTAACCCCTCTCCAACAAAACTGCAATAACTATCTGGAGAGAATACCAAACGCCTTGAAAGTTGAACCATTGGAAAGTAGATTTCAAGACCTTTAACACGGTAGGTCATTTATAAAAAACAACCAACAGAAAACTCTAGAAATTTGTAATTAAAGAGATAATACAGAAAACTGACCCCTCTCCACTAAAACTGCAATAACTCTCTGGAGAGAACTCCAAACGCCTTGGAAGTTGAACCATTGGAAAGTAGATTTCAAGATCTTTAACATGGTAGGTCATTTATAAAAAACAACTAACAGAAAACTGTAGAAATTCGTAATTAAAGAGATAATACAGAAAACTGACCCCTCTCCACTAAAACTGTAATAATTCTCTGGTGAGAACTCCAAACGCCTTGGAAGTTGAACCATTGGAAAGTAGACTTTAAGACCTTTAAAATGGTAAGTCATTTATAAAAAACAACCAACGTTTGCCCCTTCAAATATCTTCATAAATCTGCAGCAGAATACAGAGATGACCGCGCGAACGGGTATAGGCTTTTAAACCTCTATAAACGACTCGATCGCAAGCGTATGATCTCGTTGAGTATTTGAGGGTCGAATCCTCAGGGACGGAGTTAACACCAGATTTTACTTTACTCTACTTCTAAACTCTAAGAGAATTTGGATTAAAGAGGGAATTGTTGGGGGGTTTTAACAGGGTTGATTGACAAACAAATAAAACAGGACTAAAACAAGGAAATAACTAAAAAGACAATTAATTAAAGGCGTTCTCAGGGTTGGCAGAATCAGATTGGTCTCGGATTGACTGCCTGCGTTCCGCAAGATATCTCTTGCGGACCGCAGGAGGTGGTTAATTTAGCAGTTATAGAACTGTCTGCAGATCACAAGTGTCCCTGTAACCATCAGGCGATCCACAACTACTGTCTTACACTCCTGGTAACTAACTGCGGACCGTAAGATGACTCTTGCGGACCGCAAGAAGAAGAACCAAGAGCAGTTTTGGTTCTGGTTGTGTTTCGACCGATGTCGTCGATTCCTATCAATTCAGTTTTGGTACAATTACAACAATTCTCACTGTTGGTCCTAATAACAGTTCTAAACTGAATCAAAATCCGTAGAATACGATATAAACTACGATCATATCACTATGGTTCTATGGTCCGGTTTAAGGTTAGTCAAACCGCAGTTTCGTCTAACGGGTACTTTCGGATACAATATCAACCAAGGCTGTGCAAGCAATCAAATCTGGTCAAAAGATACTACATTAACCAACTAGGTCTGGCCACAACCTACAGGTTTATCAATCGAATCAAACAGAATGCAAACACGTTAAAAAGCAAATCTCAAGTGATCATGAAAACGACATAAATCCAAACATACAGTCAATCTGTCGACACAATCATCATCATTCAAACCCTAAGAACATTAAACAACTACTCACTCATCGCACAAACAGAAAAGCAAAACAAAGAAGAAGAATTCATCATGTAAAGAAACCGAAGAGGATGTCGGGGTTGACACGATCGTCGCGTGAGAAGGCGTTCTCTCAAATCTCCTTTGCCGAGCGATGAATCGGCCAAAACCTCTTCCTTCTCTGCCTCTGGACACTCTAAACCGAAGGGGTGTGAGAATGAAAATGAGTAAAAACGTCGATCAAACCGTCCAGGGCGCTGGTGCCTTTAAATAGCAGCCTGGCCATAACTCCCTGCGGTCCGCAAGAACGGTGTTGCGGTCCGCAGGACGAAGGGAAATGGCGGTTTTTGCTGCTCTGGAAGTTTCTGGCACCCTTTGGATGGTTGAACATGCTCTAACCGACGTCTGCTGGCCGCAGGAAGTGACTTGAGGTCAGTAGGAAGCCGAATCCAGTCCTGCCTTGCCATCTAAAGCTCCAAATCGCGTCTAATTGGCTCCAAAAGCCTAATAAACCTGAAATATGGACAAAAGTAGACAAGTAACTAGAATCGAGACATATTCCTAACTAAATGCATGCAAACTCGGGATTTTCAGGCCTAAATACTAATGCAAGTCTGGTAAAATATATATATAAATGCATGGCATCAAGAGACTAAGCCGCACTCTGAAAGTGCAGCTTAGTCTGAGACTAAGCCGCGATCTCAGAGTGCAGCCTAGTCTCAGACTAAGCCGCGATTTAAGAGTGTGGTTTTTCTATTTCTGTAATTTTTGAAAAACAGTTTATACTGTTGTAATTTTGATTTTTTATTTTTTTATTAATAAAAAAAAAAACCGAATTCTTTTGGTGGTCTAACTTTTACTTCATTTTTTTTGCTTGCACTCGTTGAATTATTATTTGCTTGCACTCATTTCTTTTTTAATTTGCTTGCACATGCTATCAAATTATGTGATTTGCCGACTTAATTAACTTTTTATGAATTAGTAACTAATATGAATTGACTTAGTTTTGTTTGTGCTTGTTTGATTCACTTTAAGATCATCTCTTGTTTGCATGACATACATGCTATATATATACCCTGCCATACTCTTGTTTGTGCTAAAATTAAAAAAAAAAAAAAAAGAATTGCATAAGAAACAAATTTAAGAACTAACTTCAATGCTACACAAAATTGATATTAATTACTGATATTGATTAGTATAAAATTTGACATGATCTAGTAAAGGTAAATAGTAATGACAAATAATTGATACATGCAGTAACTATATTTACCTTTAATTTTCCAGCTATTGCACGCATTAGCTGTTTGCAGCAGCAATCCAGTAATTGCGTGCATGAACTAGCGAACTAGCTATCCATGATATAACAAATTTTCGGGCAAAAATTGTTTGGGCAGGACATAAAATATGATAAGTTAATGTTTCATGACAGCACATCGTGAGGTTGGGGGGCAAAATAAGGGGCTCCATATATTTTTCCTTCTTTAAAGTAAGAGATATGCAAAAAAAATTGTACATAAAATTAATGAGTCATTTTCAAAAATTCAAAAAAAAAACAGTTAAAAAAGTCTAAAAATAAAAATTTTGGTTTGCAACTAGGTTTCAATTTTAAGATTGTGGTGAGCAACTTGGATTAGTCATTCAAGATACGGTTTAGAAGATATGAGACCGAATCGCACTAGCCACTGCGCTTTGCAAAGCGCTATAGCCTCAACTCTATATACCTCAATACAGGCAGTTTGATTTAAATAAATTGAATTAATCGACAAAACGATCAATAGGCACAAACTATGATATTAGCAAATTATAAGATTTAGCAAGAAAAAAATCATTAATTACTAATTTACCTAATTAACAAGGTTCTTTCAACAAATTAAGTCATAGACACTAGACAAGTTGATTAAAATGCCCATTTATTGCATTCTTTTTAATTTCTTCGTAAAAAATGAAGCAGTCTTTTGTTTGATTGTTCTTTGATGCTAACTCGTATTAATTGAATATTTTGATGTAGGTGCTTGGTTCAAGCTGTTAAAACATCATGGCTTGAAAGTAGCTCTCGTAAGCTTTATCGTATGCATGATCTATTAAGGGACCTAGCTATCCACGAAGCTAAGGAGAATAATTTCTTAACCATATTCTCAAAACCTGAAGATGGTGGTCAGCTCACTACCAAAGAGATGCACCGTTTGGCATTGCAATTTGACATCCCGACAGGGTATGATATTCATTCAACAAATGTCCGTTCTTTATTCTGTTTTGGAGGTTGTGCTCCTAACTACCAGGGGTTGACTCGACTAAGAGTGCTAGCCTTCGAGGGCATTAACTTTATGGGATTTGATATCGGTAAGAATATGCTAGAGGGCTTGGTCCACATGAAATACCTTGGTTTTAGGCATTGTTCGAACTTGTCGGAAATGCTTGAGAACATTTCTTTCCATTCCATGAACAATCTAGAAACATTTGATTACTTTGGGCCGTATGATGGTTTCAATAACATTAATATTTCATTATGGGAAGCCTCCACTCTGAGGCATGTAACTACATCATACAATAATATATTAATGTTCTGCCCACTAAAATGGGATAATCTGAAAATTCTACAAACATTAGGATGGGTGACAATAAAGGGTATTCCTAAATTAGAAAGCAATGTCAACTTGCGCACCCTGAAGATAAATCTAATTGGCGATGGTGACGAGGGTGATGAGGGTGACGAAAGTGGGCAAGCAATTGAAGCTTTATTGTCACGTGCAGAGCATTTGGTCACCTTTTTCTTGTATTCTAAATCACTTAGTAAAGAAGTAATTCAGATTCTTGGCAAGTGGAAGGAATTCCCATGTTATGAAACAATGTGTTATTTGGAGCTCAAGGGGAAGTGGCCACGTGCAAGTGTCCTATCTTCTGAGATGTTCCCTCAAAACCTCATCGAATTACATCTCTCCGAGTTAGAACTTAATAAAGATCCAATGCCTGTATTGGAGAGGCTACAATGCCTTAGGATACTTAAGTTAGTTTTTTGGTCGTACATTGGAGAAAAAATGACATGTTTAGCAGGAGGATTTCCTAGTCTCAAGGAACTGAAGCTTCATCGCTTATACGAGTTAAGTGAATGGGAAATAGAGAAAGGTGCTATGCCCAACCTTCGTAAGCTGTCATTAATATGTTGTTGTTCCATGTCTGTACTTCCCAATCTACAAAACGTGCAAAGTCTTCGAGAGCTTAAACTTAAGGGCCACTCATCGACGCTGCATACAAGGCTTCAATCAGAGGACCAATACAAAATCGAGCATATCCCATTTGTCAATTAATCAATCCGTAAGTCTTTCTTGTACTCATTTTAAGTTTGGAATTCTTTCTAAATTTACCCATCTATTTTTGTTTCTCTTCGTATATATTGTGTGGTAGTAATTAAACCAATAATTAAGGACTTATTTCGATTGTCAGTTCCTTTCCTTTCTTTTCATTGAAACTACTCTGTTCTTAATTATTGCATCAATTAGGCGGAGCTATATATTGACCTCTGATGACGACGACGGATGATGGCGAAGATGATGGCAATGAAGATGACAAAGATGACGACGACAATGACGATAATGACGATGAGGATATAACGAGAGGCCTTAGCACTCATAAGAATTTCGTGTTTTGTTTGATTGTAAGATTGCCTTTTAGTTTGTTTGTGCGTCTTAAGTTTGTGAACATTTCATACTTGGCATGCATGGTTGTTTGGTTTTAAACTTTTATTATGTATTGGTTTTTTTTTTTAATTATTGTCGTTTTGATTGTTGTACTCTTAATTTAGAATGGATTTGGAAATGCATGTATTTTTTTTGTTTTTTTACCGTGTTGCAATTCTGTTAAAACATATATTCATACTTTGTTTTTATGATCCGTATTTAACAGTTCCCATTTTGTTTTTACAAAAGAACCTGATACCAAAGTTGTCTCATCTCATGGTATATATAATTTCTTCCGGCGATCATAAACTCTGTTTGAAGTGTTTTTCTTCAAGAACTAGTTTTTGGTCTAATGATTAAGAACAACACTTTTTGTGTGGGAGGTTGCGGATTCGAAACTTAGATGGAAAGTCTTTTATAGATATTTAAATTAAATTTGAGTGGCTTGACGTGACCCTTATTTTATCTCAAAAAAAAAAAAAAAAAAAAAAAGGTGATTTTCTTCAAAACGCAGGTGAAATATAAAGCCCTTTAAACAGCCAACGAACTTGGCAATCTTTCGTGACCGAATTTCTACATGAGAAGTGAAATGGGCCTCATTTGAGCCGTATTTTTATTTCCTCAAAAGGCCGGTCTGAATTTGGACTTCTAATTGATCAATGAATCATTTGGACATTTTAGTGCCCTGCTTTTAACATTTGTTCATGACTTCATAGTTAACAACATATATGAGAAATCAACACATTAATTTGAAGAAAACAACGCTAAGGATTTAAACAACCAAATATATTATCCAAAACCAAAATTTATGTTGTGGGAAAAAAACATAACACAATTATGCACAAATGACGAAGAAGTTCATTACTAGAAAAATCAAGCTAAGGGATTGAACAGTTTTTTTAAATAAATATCTGGAAATTCATGACATTATTACTAGCTATGCTTTTAAAATATAGATTAAGATTTAGACTTTGGTGAATGTCAGACGATCAATAATGCATTCATAAATATTTTTGAATTTTGAAGATATAAATCGATCGTTGCACTTAATTTGGTATGATAACTTGGCCTTATACTTTGGTATACCCTGTAAACGACGACCCAAAACAAATTATGAACGTACTGTGGAGACCGAGTTGTATTATTCTTCTTTAGGATCGGAAAAAATAATCATATTATACGTGCAAAATTTATTTTCATTTCAAAAATAAAAGTTTAGTTGTGAAAATATATTTGAACACATTAATTTGAAATTTCACCTCCTATCTTGCAAGTATATCTAGTAAGCATATTTCAAAATATAATTACGAATATGTGATTAAATTAAATAATGCGGATCCTGTATGGCATTCTTTTTTTTTTTTAAGAAAGAAATGAAGTATAGTTTAACAACTCAATTTTATTTAAGTTCCTTCATATATAGAGTAAAACTATAGTGTTTTTAAACTTATGGAGACATTCCGTGAGCTTAACCTCAAAAGTATATCAAATTATATCCAAATTTTAATTTATATACCTTAAGAAATTATGTATATTAGAATCTCATGGTATGCAAACAATTTTTATTTCTAGAGATTTTCAAATATTTATTCGGAAATTTTTAAAAGTTAGATATGAAACATTGATTATTTTATTAATATTGTATAGTTGCTATTGAAAATTCTACGATTGCGTGCTACAAGATTTTGATATAAAGAATTTATTAAGTTATATAAATCAAAATTTAAATATAATTTGATATGATTTTGAGACTAATCTTACCTAAGGTTTTTGTGAGCCTAAGTTACTCCAATCATATATTTTAAAAGAAGAAATACGGATGGACAAAACTATAAAATTGAGTGAAAATGGAATAAAAAAGGACAACCATCAACTCTGCAAAACTGTAAATGAAGTAGTAGTGTGGGTTTTTTTTTTTTTTTTTTTTTTGAGTGGAAGTAGTGGGGGTCACATGGAAGTAATGAGAAGTGCACTCAACGTAGTTGACCTTGGTTCCTCTCCAATGTCTCCATGCCTCAAAAATCCCCTATGCCTTTTCTTATCTCAATTGAATTCTCTGTCAAGCAAAAAAGTGCAGAAATAAAGGCAGCCGTTGCTCTGCACTGCACTGCACCCATAAAATTATAATCTCCCCATCCTCTCCAGTTCTATCTGCTCTCCGGTTGAGTTTATCATTGAATGGATGTTTAGAGTGTAATGGAACTTGAGGACTGGAAGCATAGTGTACGGCGCCAGCGTTGGATCCGCTCCAGTGCTCAACGCCAAGCTTACAGATAATAATAATTTTCTAATAGGAAAATTATCACAATTACATTTTATTTTCGCTTTATTTTTTGAACCTTAAATTAATTTTTTTCCAGAAAATAGTAAGAATTTTTATCGCCAGCTTAGCTATTTTTTATTTATTGTAATTGTATACAAAAGAGTCTATTTTTTTATTTTTTTGTAATTTGGTGAGAGGTCTGATCGTGGTCCATCTCATCTGGGCTCTGTCGTTAACGCTCACTGGTTCCTTTGGTGATACATATGTTCACTTGTAAACAAATTAAATGCACACCTTATAAACAAATCAAAATATATATAAATAAAATATGTATGAATGAATTCAAGCGAAATTAGTAGCATGTTGATATTAGTTAATAATAAACAACAATTAATTAATTATAGTCACTTATTGTTGACATTCACACAAACTTAATTATGAAAAGGTAAATCGACTGAATTCTTATTTAAAATTTTTAATCATTATAAATGGAAACTTTTGCCACCGTCCCCAAAACAAAAAAATAATAATCGATCTAGTTTTCAGCAAGAACTGGCATCGAACTCATTCTTACTTGCTGTCCAATTAAGTTCAAAATTCATTCATTGAATAGATTTTTTTTTTTTGAGAATAATAATTTTTTTAAATGTACAACCTCTGTTCATGAATAAATGAATTTTTAGGAAAAGTCAAATGAATTAGTGGAAAATTAAAATTACTTTTATGCCCTCAATTTGTAATCATTACATAATAAATGTTCCGATTAAATAATATAAATAAAAGGGTAATCATAACATTGGAGAAACAAGAGACGAATTGAAAAATAATATCGAATCGGTAAATTTTATTTAATTGGAAACAAGTTGTAAGGGGTATGAATTTATTTAATTGTGGAGGAAGATTGTACGCAGTAAATGCAAAGCGACCTTTTCCAGAGGGTGAACAAATTCCAAGCTCCATTGATTGCAAACATGAAACATTCATGAGAAGAATCTGAGTTCTTATCCTCTGCTGCGCAGTACAATACTGCGCAGCGAGTCAACGACGTAGATTATAAAGGGGTTTCTTGAGATTGAGTTGCACGGATCTTAAAGTAGATCTAATGGTTGGAGCACTGTGCAGTAGAATACTGCGGTTTAGAGGATATGAATTCGAAGAATCTGGCGTGCAGCAAGGTCTGTCACTCCTGTCAGTCACTGAGAAAATTGACATTTCTATTTTTCTTTTCGTAATAATTGTTTTCTTTTCGGTTTTGCACAAATATATATAATGTATTTGGGAGTTAATTATTATTGGTATAAAATATAAATGAACAATTTTTATTGGGTAAATTTTTTGGATGGTCACTAAACTTTACTCTTTATTCATAATTGGTCACTGAACTTTCATTTATCCATTTTCGGTCACTGAAGTTGGATGTTTATCCAAATTTGGTCACTCCGTTAGTTTTTCCATCCAACTTAACGGAATAATAAATGTGAATTCAATTTTAGGCGTTAGACATATATATTTTTCCTTATAGGACATATACAATATGTGAAGATGAAATAAACAAATTAAAATTTTGTTTATTTTATTTCAAAAAAAATTCAAAATCATTTTTAATTAATATGCTCATGTGAGTTCAATTTTTAACACGTCTAAAAATATGAAATAATTTATTGCAATATAGAAAATAAATAAAAAATAATTTGTATCTTTATATTATCACATTTTTAAGTTTTTTACATTGAAAAAAATATATGTCTAAACTCTAAAAATGATGTTATGTTAAGCCAAAAATGAATGAATAGAAGTTTAGTGACCCATTATAGATTTAAAGCAAAGCTCAGTGACCTCTCAGAAAATTTATCCATTTTTATTTTTTGGGACCATGTAACAGCGCCGTTGCAAATTAAAAGGGCCACAGCGCAAGAATTAATTACCTGTGAAGAAAAACAAAAGCAGCTACAAGTTGCACACAGATAGTTGTTTCTGCTAGTCAAACTTTGGCAATATTGATATGAATATGAACTATTCTCAGGACAATGTAGACTAACCACACGGCCACACCACACAACAAAAAATTCTAAGCCCAGAAAAGAACAAGAGAAAATCCTAGTTTTGGGAATAACTCTCGGCCCCTGACCTTTTAAAACTTTTTGTAACGTCTACCAAGTTACCTACTCCATTTAATTTGTAAAATTAATGTCATCCACGTGGGCCGGCAAAAAAGTTGGTAGCTACTCAAGTTTGATTCGGCCTGAGCTCGAGTTCGATTTAGTTCGATTCGATTTTTTTCAGCTCGAGTTTAATTTAGCTCGGCTCGATGTTTTCTTGATTTGATTTGGATTCGATTCATAATAGCTCGATATATAGTAATTTGCACACATTTTGAACTATTTTTTCAAAACTGTTTATTATAACCTATTTTATTGTTTAATTAACAAAATATACTTATTTTATCGTTAATTTAGTAACCATAATTTTTTTACCCATAATTTATTATAAAATTAGTAAGAATATATATAATTAATTTATATTATCGAAGAAGGACAAAATAATATACTTATTTTAGCTCTAATATGGCATAATGAAAAATAAATATAAAGTTATAATAATGAAGCTTGTAGCTTGATTCAAGTTTAAACTAGTTCGATTTGGTTTAGCTCGGTTCGATATTAGCTCGAGTTCAGTTTAGCTCCTGCTCGATCGGTTTAAGTTCAATTTAGATCAAATTCGATTCCATTCGATTCATTTACAGCCCTACATCCACATTTAATATTTTTCTTGACCCGGCAAAGCACAGATATGAGATATGTGAACATAAAATTAGAGCTACCAAAAAGTATAGTTAAGTTAACTGACATTATTATTAGTTACTTTATAACAAAACGTCTCAGGATAAAAAAAAGAAAACAATAGTTTAATTTGTTGTATGAAGTAAAAAAAAAAATAATAATAATAAGATCAATCCATCATTTTTTCAGATTCAATTGGACATTGTCTTTTGATAGCAAAATAAATGTGTTGAAGTGCTCGGTATTATGTTGCGTACCGTTCATATCATCTACCGCACTGGAAATTACTGCGCAGCGCTTCAACCATTAAATATGCTTCGAGATCCGTACAACTCAATCTCAAAAAACCTTCCTAATCCGCATTGTTGATTCGCTGCACAGTAAAATACTGCGCAGCAGAGGATAAGCACTCTGTTGCGTATATTAACAAAATAATATGAGTGATATTAGCAGCACATTACCGCACAGTAAAATAATATGTGTGATCAGCTGGACGGGTCATTTGATGTGCGCCATTGATTCATCTGTTTGGATTCATATCCCCTGCTGTACTGCATTGTGCAGTTCACAGCATCAGCTGTTGGATTGTGTAGAGATTTGTGTCAGAACGGATCTCGAGACGATCCAACGGCCGACAGTGTGAACTGTACAATGCAGTGGATGTGCGCCGTTGATTCATCTGTTTGGGGCATTTCTATTGTATTCTTTCTACCACCCATCAGGTTACCTCATATCCCCTGATGTACTGCATTATACAGTTCACAGCGTCACCCGGCAGGCTACCTCATCTGTTTGCGTGAGCTGCTGTACTGCTTATACCGGTCACTTAACTTTGAATTATTCATTTCGAATAGTCACTGAACTCTGATAAGTATTCAAAATTGGTCACTCCGTTAACTTTTCCATCCAAACACCTAACGAAATGTGACGTAGCGCTTATGTAGATTCTTTTTTTGTATAATTAGACTATTAGATTGTATAAAGTATCAATTGGAGATATTAAGCAATTCTCTAGTAGAAGTTCCACTTTTCCCAGTGGTCTGTTCGGCTAACAATGGAAAAGCGACGGAGAAGCGGAATTATGGAATTAGGAATTGTTCACTCTTCCATTCTATTCAAACATGTTCGGCAGCCTCAACAATTGGAAGAACGGATCAGAAGAGCAATAAAATATGATAAAAGTAAATGGTCAAATGCGCATCATATGCTGCCAGCTCGAGTAAAATATATCTCTAATGAAATAGTTGAGTAAAATATTTATCTAATAAACTATCATAGATATGTATATTTATAAATAAAAATATAAATATTGACATAGACTTATAACACAAAAGTTTAATATCAAGCTAAGTTGGCAATTACAAGTATATCGAATAGCAGAGAAAAATGAGACATTATAAATCAGTTCTGCATGGCTTGGTCTTTTTGTACATATAAGTAAATACTGGCAAACTGTATGCTAAAAAAAAAAACTCGAAAATGATAGAAGTCTGGAAACAAGAAAGTACATTGAAATATTAACTTCTAATTAATAACAGCTACCAAATAAAGCACCTAATTATCTGATTCTGTATAAGACCTCAATTGCCTTCCATTTGGACACGTCTTGATGAAATTCCGAGTTGCTAATCTCCTACTGGCTAAGCCTCAAGGAAGCAATTACTGGTCTCTCCTCTAAAATTGTTGCCAGTTCGCCTTGCAAGGTTGGCAAATTGTGAGGCGCCCCCATTACTATTCTACTGGCATGCATGTCTGGTTCGATTCTTGTTCCTGGTCCTTCCATCAATCCCAAAGTCACCATCTTAGTATAGAACATAAATTAATTTTCCTATAAACTCAAATGTTCTTCATACTCTAAAAATAACTGAAAAGTAATGAGACCTGTAAATCAGACAACAATCCTTGGAAACGGAAGAAGGGGACAGATGGTGCTGTAACACTTTCCAATTTCCATACATGAGCAATAGCAAGAAGATCAATAATGGAGAGCTTCATTTTCTTTTCTCGTTGCAAGAGAGATTGAAATAGCAACACAGATCTCATTCAAAAGAGAAAATCGATTACATAAATTTGGTGAAACTTGATTAAAAAATCTCCAAGCAAATCTGTCTAAAAAATGGTTGAGATTAATGGAAAAAAATGGAACCTCTCTCTGAAGGTGTGTAAGAAAGGACGAGAGAGATATAATAGAAAAATGAAAAGTCATGTGCCACATCAGCAAGGAAGGCTAAAAGCAATGTTCTCTCTCCTCAATTCCGTGCCTAAATCACAATTCCAAGCTCTCACTGTAATTGGGATAAGGGGAAAAGTGCTCCTATTCCGCATCTCTAATCCGTGCTCTTCCATTCGTGTTCGTTTGGATTAGTCTCTCTTCTTGTCTATTTCTCTATTCCGCCTCTGCTGAACAGGGCCAGTAGATATTCACTTTTCCCCAATCCCCACCATTAGGGCCTGTTCGGCCACCACAATTCCCAGGGTACAAAGTGGAAAATTTACTCGGTCAAACACCATTCGCTTAGACTCGTTCGGTGACCAATTTGGTTTAAATGGAAATGAGTTTGTATTCCCACATTTGTACACAAAAGTACCCATTCCCATGGGAAACAAAAAATTAACCCGGACTCAATTTTTATTTTTCCCAAATCTTTCGGGAATGTGCTGATTGATAAACCCAATCCCTTACCCATGGGGTTTTATAACCCAAGTGCCGAACAGGCCCTTAATCTTTCTCCATCGCTGCTTTTGTTCCCAAATATTTATTTACTGGTGAGAGATGCCATGATTAAATACAAAAGGTTCAATCTGGCCAAAAATTCAAGGCTTAATTTTTTATTTACCCTTACACTCTTGCTTATTTTCTTATTTTTCTCTCTACTCTTCCTTATTTTTTATTTCTCTCTAAACTATTGTACTTGATTTCTTATTTGCCCATCAAGTTATTATGTATCATTAACTATTATTAATTATCATTAAATCATGAATTCTCTGTAATTGATTTCAAATTAAAATTAAGAAGACAAAATTGCACTGTAAATTAAAGCCCATATTCAATTGTTCCTTTTTTTTTCTTTTTCATTACAGAAGATCAATTTAACAATATATAAGGTGCCATGTCTTCATTCTTTCTCCAAAATAAAAACGATATTTCATAATTCATGTTAATATTTACTGGCTCTAGCACCAATCTTTACTATTGAACCATATATTGGATTTACTTTAATTTTTTGTTTACTCATTCAGATAAAATCAGATCATCTTTACCATACATGACTATTTTATAGTATAGCCTATGAATAATAATTAGCACAGATACATTATGGTAACATTGACAGTGCTGCAGCTATATCCCCAATAATCTTATATCAAATCATGATTATTATAATATTACCTTCGACTAGAACCTCTAATTATCTCATGTCTTTTTTCTTCTTGGCTTCAATTTCTCAGAGTTGTGATGATTGGGCTTAACTGGTGATAGTCATCCATGTGAGATTGGATAGTAAAGGCTGGGAACGGGTCAATATTTTCTTCTTCAATTGGGATGTTGTAACTTGTTAGAGCGGTATTGGAGAGCAAGGAGAGTTAGAGAGGAAGAAAGATATGAGACACCATATTAGAAACTGGAAGAAGATATGTGAAACAGAAGATTAATAGAATCGCTTAAATCGTTAAGAGATTAGGAGACTGGAGGCGATTTTTTAGGCGATAATGGCGATTATTCGATTTGGTAACTTTGACCTAGCTCCTCCGCTAAATCCGCCATTGCTTACCTCAGCATCCACTCGGGAGGTCCCCCTGGGATCTTCTGTGGCAAGAGAAGTGAAAGGGGGAAAGCAAGTCGCCGCGCACGGGATCCAGAGAAGTCCACCCGTGACTGAGTTGTCATCTTCTCCAGATTACTCGTCGAATCTCGAGAAAGTGAGCAGGGATCCGATACAAGCAAGGGGCAAGGTGAAAAGATCTAGCTCTGATCATCGCCGCTGCTTCAGATGCGGAGTGAAGGGGCATCTGGCTTACCAGTGTGGTGATGCGATCAGATGCTTTGCGTGCAAACAAACTGGTCATAGATCCTGGCAATGCGAGGTAAAACCTAGATATCGAGTTCATCCGCTTCATCCTCTCAAACTCATTCTCCCTCTGCACGCACTCCTCTTTCTCTAATGGAAGATATTCCAGTCGAAGAAGTTCCTGTTACTAAGGAAATTAGGGCAATGGAGGAGTGGATTGTAAGTTGTGTGGTCATTGAACCTTTTGATGCAAATGAAACTCCAGAGTCGATTGAGAAAGCACTTCATTCTTCCTTTCCATTCCATGAATGGATTGTGAGGCCAAGTGACACTCACAGATATCTGGTATATCCCCCTACTTGGCAATGGAGGAATGCCGTTCTGGAAGCACAAGAAGTGACTACAGGTGGGAAAACCTTTAAGGTGTCTCCCCCCTATGGTCCTAATATCAATCTGATCCAGTCCGTGGGCCAAGGCTGGTACATAATCAAGGGATTGCCATTGAAGAGGCAGTAGAGGGAGACAGTGGCTGCCTTCATGAAAAGGAGAGTGGATTTAGTTGCAATAGACCGGTATAATGAAAAGAAATTAGACAATAGGTGGCTCAGAGTGAAATTTTTTGGGGATCTCTCAAGAATTCTACCAGTACTCAAATTGGAGGACAAGAGGAAAGGAAAGAGGACTGGTTTGATCACCATCACCATTGAACCAGAGATCAATGGGGTGAATTCTGACTTCAATCCGGGTCCGCAGAGATTTGAATGGGTTCCCAAAATTTGCCCAGTGGTACAGAAGGTAGAGAAAGCGGTGAAGATGGGGGCTAACCAGGAAGGGGAAAGCTCCACTCAGGCACCGCAGGGGACCAAAGGGTCAGTCACTTCGCTAGATGCTCTCAGGCATCGCCTGGATGGTGGGTATGATGGTACTGGCGGGACTGAAACTAGCTGGTTACACAAGGAACAAGTTACAGTGGTGGTGGAGACTGCAGTGGAGGCTGAGGAGAGACTCAAAGCCGAAAAAAGGAAAAAAGTGGAACAAGCCATTTCTGTCTTCTCCGACTCAGAACAGGCGATGATGGATGTGGCCACTCCCATTGCTATCCAGCCTCCGCACCCGAGCAGGCGCAGTCTCCGAATTCAGCTCAAAGGGGCTAATACATCAAGTTTGGGAAATCCATTGATTGATCTTTTTCCTTATTCTGGTCTCTCTGGTGAGCAAGTGAGTGAACTCTTTTCTGTGTATGATATTAGTTTGGGGGTTAATGATCAGTCCAGAGTGGAGCTTATACATAGGCTTAGGGCCTTACATGAAGCCCAATTAGAGGACTTACTCACATAAGCCTTAAGTTGGTCTAGAGCAGGAAGTAAGAAACAAAGGAATACCCAGATACAATTAATTGCTCAAGTGGTTGATGGTGTTCGCACCATACAACCATGAACATTTTGAATTGGAATGCTAGAGGGTTAGGGGGCGCTGAGATGGACAGGTGGTTCCCCCATAGTGCCAGGGAGGGTCCAGCTGCCTGCAGCTCCTGGAGTGAGCAGTGGATCTGATATGGAGGGTTGATTAATATAGAAATGCAGCCGCAACAAAAAAGAGTGAACTCAGAGAAATAATTGATCTCAATGCAGGATACACGCATCAATGTTCAGCAAATATCAGTATATCACAGTGGTTTAAGCATATTTTTGTTATTTTTGGCATATGTGCTGATGGATGTGTTGTATTGGATCTTAATGTGTTGTGTTTTGGTTGTGTGGCTTGTGTTTCTTTCTCCCTCCAGTGATGGTTATTCACATGGTTATATATGTAAGACTCTTGTTTAAGTATTAATGAAGCGGTGGTAGCTACGAGTATCACTTTTTTCAAAAAAAAAAAAAAAAGAAACTGGAAGAAGATTTAGCAATAGGTATGTGGCAGGTAAACTTTGTATAGAGAGCTGGGAAAGAAGAAATAAAATTTTTTTGTTTTTCTGAATTTTAATCTGAAATCAATTGCTGAGAATTCATGATTTAATCATAATAAATCATATTTAATGATATATAGTTAACTTGATGGGCAAATAAGAAATCAAGTACAAGAGTTTAGGGAGAAATAAAAATTAAGGAAGAGTGTAAGAAAATAATGATACATAGTTAAATTCAAAAGAAGCTTGACAAGTGGAAGATCGAGGCTTTTAAGTATACTGCAGTTTGGAACGGTGGAACCCAGGAGTGCTTATCCTCTAACATATGGCATGTGTGACATGCGCAGATGGTATAGGCTTTTAAATGCCTTAAGTATGCCATCGATCGCAAGCATACGATCTAATGCAGTACAGTTGGGGTCGAATCCACAGAGACGGAAATTAATTCTAAACTAGACTCTAAACTCAATTCTAAATCCTAAAGAAAGTATTTTTGAGTTTTTGGTATAAAAGTGGGGGTGGTGGGGGGGGGGGGGGGGGGAGGGTTATCAAAGATTGGTATCCTAAACAGTAAAATATGCTAAACAATAAATAATAGTAAATGAAGACTTAAAACTTATGCTAAATAGGCGTTTCCAGGGTTTTCAGAATCAGTTTGCTGTCTGGATTAACTGCTTGCTGCCCGCAAGATGTCTCTTGCGGGTCGCAAGGGGTACAATGGATGGAACTGCTCCGTCGGTTACTTGCTTGCGGTCTACAGGACGTCTCTTGCGGTCCGCAAGTAATTGACAGAGAGTCGGTTTTGGTTCTGGTACGGTGTTTTAACTCTAGTTATCAATTTCTAATTAAACCAAAGCAATTACAAGGACCTCAATTTTCATGTGTTTGTACTTTTAACACTTTTAGTTCAATAGAAATTTATAGGATTATTTCTAAACCTAAATTCAATTCACTTTTGTTCTAGGGTCCGATTTAGCTTTCGTTAAACTGTAATTAGTACAGATATCAATTCTTGGTCAGATGATATTATTAACCACACTAGATTTGGCCTAATCCATGGGTTTCCCAAACAAGCAAGAAACAATATAAGCACAATTTCCTGAAAGCGCAAGTAAATTGAAAATAATTAAAGTAAAACAAGTATGCAATCAATCCATACAAACAAACATCATCCTAAACCCTAAGAACTAAGAAAACTACTCAGACATGACTAAGGAAAATAAAAACAAGTAAGAGAAAAAGAAAAACACCGATGAAGATTAAGAAGGCACGAGTAACTGTCTTCTTAACTTGAGCGGCGTTCACACCTTCTCTTGACTACCTAAAACTTGACTCTAACTTAACAACTAACACAACATGACACAACTTGATACAACTTGATACTACTTCATCTCCTAGAACCCTTTA
Organism: Cyperus esculentus; assembly: GCA_030179965.1. NCBI lineage: Eukaryota > Viridiplantae > Streptophyta > Magnoliopsida > Poales > Cyperaceae > Cyperus > Cyperus esculentus. Next base: position 1,536,264 of record JASGLE010000003.1, on the reverse strand, counting down.
AGATGATGCTTATATAGGCGAGGATGCTCCCAGAAATAAACAACCGACTTCTGATCTCTAAGGGCAAAATTAGGTAGAGATCCCAAAAGAGATCACCTAAAATAAGCGAGCGCGCCAAAAAATAGAAGTTCCAGTCGATTTTGACCTCCTTGCGGTCCGCAAGAAAGGTCTTGCGGGTCGCAAGTGCCTGAAATAGCACTGTCGGTTGCTTGAAATAGCTCTTGGCGGTTGCTTGAGGCGGTTGCGAGCCGGCAAGAAATAGAAATGGCGGTTTTGTTGTGCTTGCGGCCCGCAAGGCCTTGTCTACGACCCGCAAGGAATGCATTACAGAGCCTATTTTTGCTCCTTGCTCCAATTTTAGTCCAAATAGCTCCAAAAGGTCCATTTTTCTGAAAATTTGACCAAAACAAAGCAGTAACTGGATTCTAGACATTTAACTATCTAAATGCATATGAACTTAGGAATTTTAGGTCAAAATAATGGTGCAAGTCTAGAAAAAATGCAGATATAAATGCGGTGCATCAATGTGCCATTTTTCACATGGGCCGTTGGATCACCTAAGGATTTGGGCCAGCGCCAATCTCAAATATATTGTTGCTACATTCATTCGCACTTATTATCGTGAATTTTATTTAAATTGAGTAACCTCTATATCTATTGTTATTGTTATTGTGTATAATTGTTGTATTATTTACATATATTATTGTGAATTTTTGTTATTTAAATTGAGTAACGGTTATAAGGTAACTAAATAGAAAGAAATTATTTTAATTTATTTTTATCTACATTTAAAATGGAAGAAAGTAAATAGAAGGGAAGGGAGGTAAAAAAAGGTTAATATGGATCCCACAAGGATATTTTGACAAAGAATTTAAAGGAGGGACATTTTGTTTGAACTTTTTCTAAAGAGGGGTATTTTATAAAATTGTCCGTATCAAGTGACGGGTCGGACGGACAGTTTGTCCTTGATACTTCCGCCTCTTCTTGCTCCTGTCGAAGATGGGATATGACAGGTTACTGTTTCTTTTTCTTTTTTTTTTTTAACTTCTTATCGATTGTTTAGACCATGCAAATATTTTATTAAGCCGGATCATCTCGAGAAGTCCCCCTCTTTCTTCACAATCATCCAAATTCCCCCTCTTTCTTCCCAAAATGTTGCTTGTTGGTACTGGTACTGAGCTTGCTACCCATAAACTGGTTGCTCTTCTACAGTGCATTGTACAATGTACACTGTTTCTCTCCCTTGTGCACCTGCAAGCTTCTGCAACTCCTTGCCACCCCACAGATCTTCACTCCCTCTAGAACTTCTCTCGTCGTACTTTTTTAACCTTTTTAACATTAAATTTATGTGCTACACATCAGCTAGAGGCAGTGGTGGAGCTACTCTTGTGATTATGGAAGTAAATGACACCACTAAATTGTGTAAATTTCCTTTTGAATATATATTTCTAGGTACTTTTTTCACAAAATTTTACTTAAATTACATGGATTGAACCCATTGCAATTTTATACTCCCTTCGCCACTGGCTAGAGGGGAGTTCATAACTATTTTTTGTGGAATTAAATTAAAACTAAGCGAAACAATTCAATAGAACTAACAAAACCAATTCCAATTTCCAAACAACAAAAATCCAACCAAACCCAATAAAAGCTCAATGAATTGAAACCCGAGTAAAGACGAAAATCAGGCCTATTAAAAGAACCTGAACCCAAAAATCCAATTCCAAGCCCATGAATCCAAAACCCAAGATCAGAACCAAATCGAACCAAGTCTAAGGCAAATCCAATTCAAAACCCACCAAATTACATCTTACAAGCTAGTTCGTATCCTCTAAGTTAACTCAAAATTTGAGTTTAATTCTGAGCAGATCTGGGCCATAGGTTTCAGATCTTGGTCGAGACAATCAGTGTTTAGAATTCATGGGCCCTTTATAAAATCACTGTATAGGCAAACTCAATTTTTGAATTAATTTATAGGATTTCAGTCCCCATATAACACCATGCAGATGTCTCTAGGATTTCTAAGAGGATCATAGATTTTGTTGATTGTTAGTTGATGACACTTCCTCATTTAATCGACCGGTGCAGTACTAGTTTCCTATATAGACAAGGTGTAGTGCACGCGTTCGTATCCGCCGCGTGTCTGACACGTATGGATACCGCTTGTTGCCTTGTTCCTTGAAGTGCCCATGCCTGATACTGGTACATATGTATTGTGTGGGCATATCTTTGCTAAATTTTTATTAGGTTCAAAATAAGATTATTAACTTGGATGATGATTGTTTGATAAAACTCTTGGCTACGATGGCAGAGTTGTGGGTCTGAGCTTAATTAGCAAATGGAATTGCTTGTTTGAGGGTTTTAGTTTCAATTCTATAATTTTTGTCTTTGTATTCTGATACTACTAGTATGGTGCCCACGCGTTGCAGTGGGGTATCAATATTTTTTATTTGTATTTATTTAAATTATTGAATAAAAAAAATTAAAATAACATCTAACCTCCAAATATAACACAATGACATAATCAAGAACTTAACTTACTTAAATATTATTTCTTCAAGATATAGAGAACAATAATACAAAAGCATCTCATGCTTCAAGTCTTCAAGATATAGAGAACAACAACAGTAGTAGTAGTAATAAGAGGTCGGCTATGGTGTTTTTGTAAGCATTTCAGACTGAAAACGCTTACGATCCCAAATCAAAATTCCGTCGTCCGAAATTTTAATCCAAATAGCTTATAATAATCTTGACATAACTAACTTGTAGAATCCCAACATTTTTCATTTTTTAAAAAAAATTATCTATTTTTAATAATTTTTGAAGATTGGCATACAAAACAGATTTATTTTTAATTATTTTAAAAGCAATATCTCAAAAAATCATTAAAAGAGTAATAAATTTTCTAAATTGGTAAAATTTTGGATCCTCCAACTTTATGATGTCAAGATTATTATGAGTTATTTGTATTAAAATTTTGGATGACGGATTTTCGAATTTAGACTGTAAGTATTTCGATCTGAAATGCTTACGAAAGCACCGTAGCCGGACTCATGATGATGATGATGATGATGATGCAGTTTTTGAAGCTTTAAGTCTTCAAAACAAAGACTCAAAAAAGACTGTATCTGCGTAATAGCACCTATAGGCTGAGTCCGTATCTGTTATTATTCTTAGGGATAACATGACCATGTTATCCCAATTTGGCAAATCAGATCAAAATAAACGGTTCGGATTTATACTAAAGTACAATTTTTGAAGAGCATAAGAATTTTTGTAAATAAATCCGATCCCTCCGTTCTGATCCAACGGTCATGATTAGAATATAGGGCCATGTGATATGATTCCGGTATTCATCCTCTTATATATAAAATTAATAAAAAGCAATCACAGACTCACATAATATTTTCCTAGAAATCTGAATTCATATCCCCTGCTATACTGCATATTGTGTAGTGCACAACACCAGCCATTGGATCATCTCGAGATTCGTGGCAGCGTAGATCTTGAGACGCTCCAACGGTTTACGTTGGGAACTGCACATGCAGTAAGTTAGGGATGAACACCTTAGAAATCCAACTTTCTTGTACTTTCGTGTGCGGTTTTCCGAGACGCGTAAACACGTAATGCGTGGGGATTTTGCTGGGTTTGATAACCTGGAAATAGAATCACCAAATCAAACAATCAACGATCGAAATTGAAATAGATTGATACATCCAACGGTTGAAAGTGCTTCTGAACATATAGCGATTTCTATCTCCAAACTAACTCCTCTTTTATTATTAGTAGAGATATTGTAAAGTTAAGGTTTTGGTAATGATTACTGGCATATGCTTTTCTTCCAAAAAAAATTATATATATACATACAAAGAAGAAAAAAAAAGGAAGCAAACTCACTTTATTCTTCAACAGCAATCCAAAAAAAATTATATATATACATACAAAGAAGAAAAAAAAAAAAGAAGCAAACTCACTTTATTCTTCAACAGCAATCGCAATTTATACTTTTCAAAAGAATACTTTCAAATTGTGCATTTACATATCCCAAAGCAAAAGTAAATATGTACAAATCATTGCCTCTTTGCAATATCTTGGCCAAAGCCACGAGTATATCAACTAGTCCGGCTGCAAGAATCAATCATCCCAGAAAAAAAACAAGGCAAATTAATCTAATTACTGCGACCAAAAAGCTAAAAAGACATTTCTTACAAACAAATTAAACACAAAATGGCAGAGGCAGCAGCAATCTCGGCACTGCAGAAGATTGCCGATGTTGCTGTCCAGAAAACCCTAGATATATTACTATTTTTATACTTTTATTTTGCAGATATACAATTGTTATTACGGATATATTACTATTTTTTATAAAATTTTTCATTATCCGAGGCGAAGCCGGAGCACAGCCCCAGTGATGACAGTTTACTAAAGTGTGGATGGGCTTACAATGACAGTTCATTCAAATAGGCAAGAGCCGAGTGTATTGCCAGACCGAACCTGCATGAACAAAGCAACGTTAAGGTGTTTAACAATTAAATATATTATCCGACACAAAAATTCATCTTGTGGGCAAAGCGATAAATATAACATAATTATCAGTGGTGGACCTTGATCATGAACTTTAGGGGCACAGATGCTTGGAGGACACTATAATGTATCTAAAAAACTTTTTTTTGGGCACAATAATGAAAATACACTCTTAAACACTTTGAAAGTTTCTAAATTTTTACATGTTAGCACTCATTTTTTAAATTCTTGGCGATGATAATTATGCACAAATGACGAAGAAGTTCAACGCAGGAAATTGAAGCTAAGGGATTGAACAATTTTTTTTTTTGAAAAAAAAAAAATCTATCTTGTAAGCCTTTATATCTATTCACCCAAAATTGGGATATATTAAGGGGTACAAAATTGGGGTACAATTTGTCGATATCTTCTTAATTACATTTCTTTTGTTGAATTCATTTTTACGTCACTATGGAATATATATGATATTATTCTTATTATAGACATACAATTTTTCTTGCTATATTTCAAAGTAGTCTTGCAAAAGTGCTCCAGGGAAATAAATAATTTCTATTTTTATCTCTATCATATATTGGGACCAAATTATCTAGCAAGATTACGCAATGTTGGAATAGTTTAGTAATAATGAGTCCTATCTATCATCCATACATGGACAATCTATAGAAGGCACAAATTTGTATGGCAAATGGGACCCATGTGGATCCCTTTATAACAACTTGTGTCACACATGTGACTCTATGGACAGTCCATGTATAGACTGAAGATGTTTTCCTTAAGTAATTGTTATCACTAGTTTGCAAGAAAAACCAGGGATCTATACCCGGATAGAGAATTTGTCTTGCTATAGCACCTTGTTACATCACATATGACAAGACATTAGGTGTGTTTGGATCCAACTGAAGTAGCACTACTTTTGGGGTAGCGGTTCTAATCTGGGTAGCATGCGATCCAAACACAGTTTACCTTGTCGAGAGCAGAGGTGGGTTTGTGCTACTCTGCTACTTCTTACAATGGTTGGTTTAGTTAGCATATAGTCGGAGAGAAAAATAGTACATCACCTTAATTTTTTATTCATCTTTCATATGTACTTGCTCTAAAAAAATATATTTAATATACTCATATACATCATCTCATACTTGTGAGATAGTCAAAATTATATGATGTTTTATAGCGGTGTGATAGAAGTTGAAAAAAAAAAAAAACATAAAAAATTGTGCATGAGCTAATATGCAGTGGATCAATAAATATGATTAATTGGAAAGAAAAGATAAACAATTTATTATTTTATTCATTCCTTCCATCGTTACTCTAAAGTAACCATCCAAATAACATTTTACTATCCCGAATAGTAAAAAATTAGTTCTACTCGCACGTTTTTCGAGTTAGCACTAACCTCACACTACTCACAATCACTAACTCAAATATCATTACTCTTACACTACTCCTTACACCATCCAAACACACCCTAAAAGGTCCTGCTATGGAAGCTAGCAAGAGCTATTTGAACTTATTGCACACTTTTCAGTCCTTTTGTAACCCATTCCAGGTGTAATATTGAAATTTAGTAATATTATTGACATGTATTATAGCGTTACTTGCACGGTTGTTGATACTAATTTTTAGTTGTATACCGGCAAAATTCAGCTCCTTCAATTTCTTTGTGGAAGGACACTGCTAACAAGTTTACAAAATGGGTTAGCATAACCCAATCCTAAGTACTAACTAAAGTCTACCACAAAGTACTTCTACCTCCAAAACAAAATAAGCAGCACACAGACTGCAAACCAAAAGTTGCAGCAGCACATAGACTGCAAACCAAAAGAAAAACAATACAACTAATCATAACTAAAAATAGATCCTTGCTAATTCCTATAGCAGAATCATTTAGATTGATGTATCAGATGTTGGCATCCCATCCATGTCTTCGTCATCTATCACAATGACATTAATCATCTCATTGGCTATGTCAAATTTCTCACGTGTTAACAAAATATTTTGTTGAATAAATATCTAACATTTATATGTTGAAAGCCCTGAAAAACTGATTTGTTCCTAATTAGCCAAACCTGCCAGATTAATATACAGAATAGAGTTTGACAATATATATTCTATTGGTATCATTTAGATGAGCAAATATACCGTGAGCTTAACCTCCAAAAGCTTATCAAATCACCTCCAAATTTTGATTCATATGGCTCAATAAATTCCTTATATCAAAACATTATGGGATACAAAATTTTCCATTTTTAAAAATTTTTAAGTATTTGTTTGAGATTTTTTTATAAAATGACTATACAATATTAATAAAATAATCAAATTTTACGTATTACTTTTAAAAAATCTTAAACAAATACTTAAAAGTTTTTTAAAATGGAAAATTTTTGTATCCCGTAAGGTTTTGGTATAAAGAATTTATTGAGCCATATAAATCAAAATTTGGAGGTGATTTGATAGGTTTTTGGAGGTTAAGCTCACGAAAGGCTTCGTGTGCTTAAGCTCACCGTATATTTGCTCCATTTAGATTATCAAAACATTCCCATAAGTCAACTAATGAAATTAATTGGAAATTACTAGAATTAAAGTAGGTCCAAAATCTATATATCAAAGGACAAAATAAGAACAAGTAATCCACAATTTCTATATTATTGCAAAAACAACATGTTATGTTACCTCTCCAACCCCTTATCCACAAATTTTGTTTGGTTTTTTTTCTATCTTTTAAAGTCAACCAAACAAATACTTTAATTTTTAAAGGAATTTTCAGTTTCCAAACATATTCACACCAGACCAAAAAGAGGAAAACCTACTGTAACATCTCGGCAAGTAGGTGAAACAGTAGCCGTGCTGACAAACACAAGGCTATAAAATATGCAGTAATATACTTTATCAATAACATGTAAATATAGCCACAATTCTCAAATAGTCAACCCCCAGGTTCCAAACCCTTTATATATACAGTGGAATTAATTTAATAAAATGAACAAAATCCCTTGTGGCATATTGCAATCCTTTCTTTCACCCAAGTCGTCCTTGCATCGCAAGCTGTAACCTGGAATCCACGAAAAGTGGCACGGGTGAGAGTCTGAAACACTCTCAGTGCGGTATTTAGTTCCAGCCGGTGGTATTTATCAAATCCACTAGCTAAACTGAATACCGGCTAAAATAACAGTTCAATGATAACATAAATAAAGCTTATCAAATAATAACAATGCACGTCATAGTAAATGATAACATAAATAGGCTTTTAATATCTTAAATAATGCCCTCGATCGCAAGCGTACGATCTAATGCAGTACAGTCGGGGTCGAATCCAAAAGGACAGAAATTACCTCTAAACTAGACTTTAGACTCGATCCTAATCCTAAGAGAATATTATTGGTATTTTTGGTATGGGGGGGGGGGGGGGGAGGGGGTTGTTGAAGATTGGTTCCTAAACAATTAATAGATGCAATAAAGTAAATAACAGTAATTAAAGGACTTAAACAATTACTAAACAAGCGTTCCTAGAGTTTTCAGAATCAATTTGTTGTCTGGATCAATTGCTTGCGGCCCGCAAGGGTTAGCTTACGGTCCGCAAGGTGTACAGAATACACCTCTCTTTCAGTTACTTGCTTTTAGAAGTCCGCAGGTGTTAACTACGATTCGCAAGTAACTGTCCGATAGAAGGACACCTCTATCAATCACTTGCTTGCGGGGTCGCACCTGTCATTTGCGATCTGCAAGTGACTGACAGAGAATTGGTTTTGTTCTGTTTTGGTGTTTTGACTCATGTTATCAATTCCTAACCAAACCAACGCAATTACAAGTCCCTCAACTCTCTTGTGTTGGTACTTTTAACACTTTTAGTTCTATAGAAATTTATAGGATTATCTCTAAACCTAAATTTAATTCACTTTTATTCTAGGGTCTGGTTTAGCTCTCGTTCAAACCACAATTTCTCCTCTCGGGTACTCTTGGACAACAAGTTATCTACCCAATTAGTACAAGTACCAATTCTTGGTCATATGATTTAATTAACCAACTAGATCTGCGCACAACCTATAGGCTTACCAAACAATCAAGAAACAATACAAGTACAATTATGATTAAGCGCAAAGCAATTTGAAAATAACTAAAGTCAAACAAGTATTCAATTAATCCATACAAACAAACATCATCCTAAGCCCTAAGAACTAAGACAACTACTCAGATATTACTAAAGAAAACAAAGATAAATAAAAGAGAAATAACATAAAGAAGAAAGTACCGATTAAGATCGAGTCGATGAAGCTTGACCGCGCTATGACCTTCTCCGAGTAATCTCCCTCTTCTTATCAACTCTAAACTAAACTAACTCTCTAACTTAACCTCTAACTAACAATTCTCAACTCACAAAAAACAAGACATAGAACCTCTCAAGAGATTATGTTTATATAGGCATAGGATGCTCCCAGAAATAAGCATCTATCCTCTGAAACTGACCTCTAATTTCTGGAACAATAGGAGAAATAGATATCTCTAATAGAAACTGCTCCCAAAGATAGAAGTCCAGTCAATTTTGAGCTGTTTGCGGCCTCTGCTTGCGTCGGTGCAGACCGCACTTCCTAGAAATAGGAAGTCGGTTGCTTCAAAAGTGGAACTTTGGTGGTTGTGCTCGGGCAAACGACAGTTTTGATCTGAGTGCAGACCACACACTCGAGATTGCGGTCCGCACTTTGTGGTGTTCTGTGTGCTCCTTCGCCTATTTTCGCTTCTTGCTTCACGTCTTCTCAAAATTAGCTCCAATAACTCGATTTACCTAAATTAAGATAACTAACTAAATGCAACTAAACCTAAGAATTTTTGGTAAAAATAAAGGTACAAGTCCCTAAATATGCAGATATAAATGCAATGCATCTGTGATGATAACAATTATCCCTGCAACTACAAAGAATTAAACGTCAAGTCGATAAATACATTCCATTTCCCTTTCAAAACCACATGTACCAGTTCACTATCTCACATCAAACCAAAGCAAATAGTAGAATATATACAAATAACACAAGTCTGTACCAGAAATCCAAATATCACACATATCACATGAATTCCTGTACCAGACAAATCAACAACCTGCATATCCCGTGCATCTCAGCACGTATCACAAACCAAGTCAAACAACCAGAATCCCATGCACAAGTACATATCAGATATCACACAGAACAAGCACACGCAATCCCGTGCATCCAGCACGTAATCCTCATGTACCTGACGAACCTAGACATCCAAATATATAACCCGTACATGCCTGTCCGTAAACCATAGCGCTATAGTGAGGTAGCTAACCTCCTGCCGGTATCTCTATCTAGGTACATGATCAACAACCACAAGCACAACAACAACATCAATAGCAACAACAGTATCCACAGACACACAAACACATATGCACAATGCCAGATATGTAATCACTTACCTTGATCAAGTTACACAAACATACAAGCATTCATATCAGTTCACACAATTCAACGCATAACCAGTATATCAAGAATATAAGCAATCATCACAGAAACATTTCATAAATAAAATATTCAGTTTAATTCGTAGATTTGGTAAATAACCGGAACCCACACCTGTTTGACGATCCTTTGCCTTGAGTCTGACCCTGTTGTCCGATCTTGCACGCATCACCATTCGACCCGATAACCGTTCGATCGGACAATCGTTCAATAACCACTCGACTCCAAACATCTCACTTATCATAATCCTAAGAACCATTTATATGATTATATTATATCTAGCAAACAACTAACATATATTAAAGAATAAAACAGACTTTTAAGTTCAAGCATTACAGACCCAGAATTATACACGTATATATCTACTCGGATTTATCTTAACATTTCAGGTTTATTGTTTCATTATCATATCACTGGAATAACCATGCCATTTTCGAGTGTCCATCCTCTAATTAGAATTTAACTTCTATATTTATAGGTCAGATTTAATCCTTGGATAAGACTGGGTGCACTGTCATCCAATTAACTTCTACACAATTAACCCGTTACTCGATCCTTTAACTGAGTTCTTAGCCTTTTCCTCTAATAAGATGAACCGGGTTTGGATTATCATTTACTAATTCATCTGTGCTGAGAATCTATCACTTAATTAGAACCTTGCCAATATAAAATATAGATGCTAACTGACCTCACATAATTAAAGAGTTAATTAATCATCTCAAGAACACATTAAATTGCTTCTAGTCCCCATAGTTTTGATAACATACAGCCGGTTAGAAAGTGCTCCCATGCACGTAATAAGTATTATAAATCCAAACTAAAACCTATGCTATTAATTCAAATGACTCCATATATATAACGAATATTCATTCAATTTGCTATATAAATGACTAAATCAAAAGTTACTATGTATGTGCAATACTCCCTTGACCAGCTAACACTACAACAAAATGGACCTTTTGCAACGCCCTATTTACAACGGTTGTTGTTAATAACAGCTGCTAAGATGGATCCGTACTATTGGAAACGACTCAGCAGCGGTTTTTTACAAACAACCGTTGTAAAATGTGTAGGTTTTACAACGGTTATTAGGCAAAAACCGCTGTTAAATAGATTGACAGACTTTAACAGCGGTTGTTAGCAAATAACCGTTGTAAACTCTGCAGATTTTACAACGGCTGTTAGCAAAGAACCGCCGCTAAATAAATTTAACAGCAGTTATTTTGTAATAACAGTTGTAAAATTTGGTTTTGAATGCAATATGTACCCACACATTCTTATTGATTAAAAATAAGAATACATGACCCACACCGGCCCCATGAGACACCAGCTGCCTAAATTTTGCTAAGGACCAAAATCCCAAATCCAGCCTTCAGATCTAGGGTTCATACTTCTCACTTTTCTTCGCCTACACATCGATCTGGCATCTCTCAAGTGCGACTGCGCTTGAGCTTGGTGACGAGGGAGGTGAGCGCAGATTGAGCTGCTCGATCTTGACGACGAGGGAGGTGAGCGCTCCGCGAATCACGGAGACAAGCCCCCGCCGAAGCCCATAGAGAAAATCGGCTTGAGCGCGTCGCAGATCACGGAGACGAGGTCCCGTCGGAGCCCGTCGAGACCGGGCAGGGTCAGGAAAGACCAGCATGATCGCCTCCGCGCCCGCTGCGTAGCCCACCACAACCCATTCCAGCGCCATTGCAGCAGATCGGAAGTCGGTCGGATTTCAAAACCCTCGATCTCGGTTTGAATCCCTTTGTGGCTTTGTTTGCGTCTTCTGGGTCGGTTTTTGAGTTTGGTTGTTGATATTTTGTGTGCCGGTTGCAGGGAGGTATTTACGAGGAGGGCCGGGTGGGGCGGCAGAGGAGCGCGCTGACGATGCCGGCCAGCGATGGAGCGCGAGCCCACGCCCGCCACCATGCGTTATGGTCTATTCTGCATCTGCTAAGTGTTTGCAAAATTGGTTACGTCTCTCTTTGTGTTTTAAAGTTCACCCTTCTGTCATTACTATTAACCAGAATTAAGTTCCTGATTTTTCAGATTTATAAGAAAGTTGGTTTGCTTTTTTTTGTTCTGTCCATGGGTTCTTTCAATCTCTTTGTTGCAGTCAGAATATAATTCATGTACATAAATCTGAAAATTGGGAGAATAGGTACACTGGTAAGTTCTACAGATCAAGTTTTTCATTGTTCACTTTCCTGTTAATCATTACAAATTTCAGATTCATGAAAAAAAAAATATATATATATATGGCTCAAAAATAGATAGTTCTGTGACCTGAAACTAAGACCGAAAGATCAATTGATTTACATATTACAATTGAAATCAGTGATAACAATGCAGTACATTGAAATTGAATCGCTGATATATAAGAATTACTAAATCAAGTCTGAAATTATGTAATTACTAATTACAAGAGGATTCCTGGCTTTCAGTATGATGCCGCATCAACAGCGGTCATGACGGGCTTGCCAGAGCTGTTACCAGTGTTGAGGTTGAGCCATGGTTGCAGAGTCGCACTCAGTCTCTCTACTAGGCGACTTGGTGGCTTACCTCTCCTCTTTCCTCTCTGGAGACGCTGATGGAAGCGGTGATGACAAAGAGCCGAGACGGCATCTTGGTGATGACCTCCGAGTTTGATTTGTCATGCTCCATGTCGATTTGGACGACTTCATCGGTACTTAGTGTGTTGACTGGTCGCTGATTTGGTCTAGAACTACAAATTTTTTTTTTTGGCTTCATCACTAATCGCTTGCAAGATATGTAATTGATATCAATTACCTAGATTCTGTGGGTATATGGTAATTTATTGTATATTGAGATATCAATTACCTAATGCTTACTTGTATTTCGTTTTATAGTTTTAGGTTCTGCTTTTACTGTTGCAAGGTGCAACCACCCAAGGATTCTGCTTTTGGTCTGTAAATTGTTTGTCTGCAAGTATGTGAATTCTTCTCATTCTTTTTTTCATTGAATAAAATGTTAAATCTTAGAGGTGTGAAGATAAGAGTTTAACATCATTTTTTTTTTCATTTTCTTGGTTCTTGCTAAGACAGATAAGCTGCACAAGGAAGGGTTTATTGAAAGCTCGATGATGATTGTGTTGTATCGACCCAAAGAGAGCAAAAGATGTTGACAAATGCTTAAATTGTGTTGCAAGGTAGTTAATATCTTATCTCACTCTTCACTTTATTTTTAAGTTGAGAAATTTCTTATTCTTTATTTTCAAAATTCAAAGTACTTAATTTGGGTTTATTATTTCTTATTACGTACTGATCATAGTGCAATTGATGATACTGAGAATTATACAACTAGAAGGAGATATCTTAGCAGTTGTAAGCTAACTGAACACTGCCTCTATATATGTGAGTGGGGCATGAAATAGTCTAAAGTCTTAACTTTTGTATGATAATTACTGCCACTCACATAAGTACTTCTATCGTCGAATTTAAGGGGTTCTTTTCTGCGTCTATCTGATTTAGATTTTTTGGTTTTGAGGTGGTTAAATATGATCCAATTATTATTTTATCAGATTCCAGTTTTTTATAAAGGGTCTCATTTGGTGAGTTTGATTTTTTTTTTTTCTTGAGAAACTCACGTTTGTGCCTTTTTCATTTATTATTTTAAGGTATGCTAGAAGGTTTTTTTTTTTGGTGGTGTGTGCTGGTGCTACTTTGATGAATGATTGGTGTACTATTTGGCCTTGGCCCTAACCACACTAATAGGGGTGAGTCTGTTTTCCTCTGCTGAGCCTTGCATCTTTTTTTTTTCCTCCTCTTCAAATCTGTCTTTTAACTAGTATTCATAATCTCATGATATGGCTTTTCTATTACAAACCAGGTCCACACAAGATTCAAGGGCTTGGGGCAGGCTTTATTCCCGGTGTTCAGGCTGTGGATATTATTGACGAAAATGTTCAGGTACAAATGCTTTTATTAATTTTCAAATTTAATATAATATGAAATTGTCAATTATGATCTTATGACAGAATTTGTTATTCTATTTTAATATGGTTAGAATTTGTTATTAATTTGTTTGTTAATGTACGTGCTTCCACAAGTTACATATTACATATATATCAATTTTTTTACAGAGGGTCGGAACAAATGATGCAATGCGTAAGAAGGTGTATGACGAGGTCAAGGAAAATATTGTGGATTATATGGCAAGGGCAGTGATTTGATGCATTTAGTACAATTTAGTGATGTTGCATCTATTTTGGTGGATTATATAGTTATTTTTGTAGATCATATACTTGTTTTGGTGGATTATATACTTGTTTTGGTGGATTAAATATACATGTTTTTGTGGATTATATACTTCTTTGTTTGTGATTTATGTATAATTAATTCTTGATATTTGTGTTTCTGAATGTCTTTGTGAATATATATATATATAAAAATATATAAATATATATGGCTAGCATTGGGGCTAGCCACACAAATCAGAATTAATATAATAAAAATAAAAAATAACAGTGGTTATTTATTAAGAACCGTTGCTAAGTTTGTTATTTAGCAGCGGTTATTAACTAATACCTGCTGTAAATATTAACTAATAGCAACTGTTTTTTGTTAATAACCGTTGTAATATTAACTAACAGCAACGGTTTTTTGTTAATAACCGTTGCTAACATTGAAATTTAGCAACGGTTATTAACTAATAACAGTTGCTAAACTTTTAGCTGCCGAGTACTTTGACAGCTGCTTTTGCAACGGTTATTCATTCGGTTTAGCAACGCCCTACGCTACAACGGTTGTATAACCGTTGTTAAAGGGCCAAAATAACCGTTGTTAAAGGCCCATTTGTGTTGTAGTGTAATTTAAGCAAACCACCAATCCCCACATCGTCTCACCCACACACAGATGTATATATACACGAGAGTGATAACTGTACTGCAAGGAATTACAGGAAAATACACCACATGCCCTAAACTTAATTTTGGAAGTATATACGTTGTAGGGAGATGAGATTAGCTAGAGAGCAAGAGATCCAAATAAATTAAACCCCGATACATTCATTAGAAGGCTTGAGATAAAAGAGAAGCATACATGTAACTAGCTAGCTAGGTTAGTCATCAATCAACAAACACCCACAAGATGCCACCACTACAACAAAAATGGCATTCAGCAACATAAGTCCAGCCACTGGAATTGGTTGATGTTGCTGTTTCCCTATCTTTGCTACAGTTTTATGCTACACTAGGACTTGTGTTGGGTGTATGCTACACTTTTTAACCATTTTTATTAAATTTTATATTTTTTGTACCAAAAGTGTAGCTTGCTACCAAAATATGCTACATTAAATTGATGTGGCAGGGTAGGGACAATCGGACAAGAAAATTTGTTATCATCCTGGCGCCTCTCCTTCATGTATCCCGGATGCTTCAATTTTTCATGTCCCGGCAAAAATTTCATCTCGCGGGAAAATAATTCATCTCCCGGCAATGTGTATACAAAATTCTACTTTTGTTTCATCTTATTTTAAAATGACATAAGGTGTATACATATATTAAATATTTGTATGTAAAATGTGAAATTGACACGAGTCAAGTTTCAGAATTGTTGAGAACACAGAATATTATTTCACCTTTAAATTAAAAAAATAATTTTACTTGAATATAGATATGGAGTTAGACTATTGTGCTATCTTTAGTATTTCGGTCTGAAATGGTAATGTCTAAGAACATATGTTATCTGTTATCGTGTCCAAAATCACTTAAATGGTAATGTCAAAAAATATATGTCATCGTGTCCGAAATCACAATTTATGGTGCTTAATATATTATAAATGTGAAATTCAATTTTTTAAGAAAATAATAGTCAAATAAAGTAATTACAAAAATTTGAAGATCAAATATTATATTTCAACGCATCAGAAATGATGAGTGGTTAATCCAAATCATTGAATTCAAAAGCATTGTATTTACCGATCATAAATTAAACGAATTCATCAAAATATATAATTTATTTGATTGTCAGTCACATCAATAGTTTTTTTGGTTAAAATAAAGACATAAATTCAAACTTTTATTCTGGTTTTTTTTTTGGGAAAGAACAAATTGGGACTCATCACATTTTTGTTTTGAGTAGGGATTTACTCGCACAATAAACTTTTGACACTTAATTACACCACGTCAAATAAATTTTTAAAAATCTCTTAAAAATAAAAAATCTTTTACAATCTAATATATTGATTGTGTTTCAAGTTTTATTCAATTTAAGTGACATGTAATACTTTATCAAGAATCATTAAATTTCGGCTGTTATGATTAACATACAAACTTGATGAGTCTTGATAAAGTATCAAATGAAATAAAAAAAATTAATATATAAGTAAATAAATATGTTCGTCAAGTTATATTTTAGATTTTTCATGAACTTATCAGATTTGTTTTAACTAGAGCTATGAATCGGGGCTTCGCCCCTGAAAAATAAGATTACATAAATTAATAGATATTGAACTAAATATACATATTTCATAAATATATATTACTAAATAAATATTGAACTAAATATTATGTCTATACAATATATTTTTAAGATAAAGAAGAGAGAGAAACAAAATCAAGGATTGAGATTAATGATAATGTGGTATAGTTAAAAAGCTTGTAAGCTCACCCCTCTTTCTAGAGTATGAATTTGAATGTCAAAAGTTTTTGGTATAAGTGGATCCCTCCTCTTTTGTTTTATGTCCAAATTGAGCGTGCATGATCCTTTATCAAAATTCATTATATTATGAGCGATTGCATATTTTAGATAACTTTCGTACTCTTTGAAGGAATAAAACAAGTGATACTTATATTGTCTAATGGTTTAGATTTTTCAATTTATGCATAAAAAATATGGTCAACAATGCTCATGGTTATTAGATCCCGTCTCATATTATATATCTATGTTTGTGAGTAGAAATATAGTGAGCTTAAAGCTTACGGTGCCTTTTCGTAAGTGTACCTCCTTAAACATACTAAATTACTTCTAACTTTTAATTTATATGACTCAAAAAGAAATCCCTAGCCAAAGCAATCACTTTTGCTTGTAGCAAAATCTTATGGGATGCAATAATTTTTCATTTTTGAAAATTTTTAAGTATTTGTTTCAATTTTTTTTAAATGACTATACAATATAAATAAAAATAAATAATGTTTATGTACTATTGTTATAAAATCTCAAACAAATACTTAAAAATTTTCAAAAAATAGAAAATTCTTGCATCCCATAAGATTTTAATATAAATAATTTATTGAGCCATATAAATCAAAATTTGGGAGTAATTTGATGTCTCTTTTTTTTCATTTATTTAAATATTTTTTGTCATAATTATCATAGTATCTGATTGTCATACTCTTCATATTATCATTGTTTGATGATCATTCATTCTATGGCCTTCATTATTAAATTCGATTCCTTTGATAAATACAAACCCTTGGATATAAGTGTGATTCAATCTCAATCGTTCCTTGTAGGTTTAACCCATCGCCTCAACACAACGCACCACTCCTAGATCCTCTCTCCTTCCTGCCAATTCCTTTGTGCGGCGCACAGCTCTCTCTCCGTTTTGCTCCGCCGACGCTCCGCACCACCGCTTCCTCATGAGCCCGGCCAGAAGATCCGCACCGGTTGAGCCCTCCCCTATCTCGAGATCAGCCACCCAGCACGACTTTCAGCTCTCTCTCTCTCTCTCTCTCTCTCTCTCTCTCTCTCTCGCGTGACCACACCTCTCCGCCCCTTAAACACGCGACCAGCACCACCTTTGCTGCGCACCTCAGCTAGTTTCTCTTCTTCCTCGATCCTTCTAATTTTTCTGCTCTAGGTTTCTGATTTCTCATTGTCCATTTGCAAATGTTGATTTTTTCTGATCTAGGTTTTTTGCTGCATATACCAAGTATGGCCTGCAAGGGCATACCCAGGCAAGGCCAGGTAGATCGGGCACATATTTTGGACGAGCAGGTAAATTATGGGGCTTGGTAAATACCTGTGGGTATGGCCCACTTCCATCCCTACGGTATAGTCTTGCTCTCTCAGGTGGTGGATGTCCGCGGCGTTGCCTTCTCTTCCACCTGTTGTCCCCTTTTCTCTGGTAAGTAGGCAATTTATTCCTCTTTTACTTGGTTCAGTAGTAAATAATAGTGCAATATTGCTCTAGCTGCCCAACTACGAAGATATACACTCTCATCCGCTATAGAAACACTTTCCTAACTTGCATAACCTACCTTAACTCGCATAACTCACACCTGGTTCCGTTCTCTTCCTCAGACAACATCAATTTGAAGGGAAATTAAAAATTTTCTCTCTTTTCGGTCATAGCAAATTACTTTTACTTTCAGTTAAGTAAGCAAATGCTAAGTCTGCTGCTTCTGTTGAAGATAGAAAGAAATCAGAGTTTTATCTATACGTGTTAGATTGATTCGTTTTGAAACTGAAAATATTCTCTCTTCCTTACTAATAGTTGTTTTGACAAGCAAAAGTTGAATTCTTTGACAACAAGCTGGTTGAGTTCCTGCCCAAGCAAGTGGTAATGATTTTCTTTCTTGTTCATTTAATTGTGAAGACAATGGTTAGTCACCATGACACAAATATACTCTCTTTTGTTGTTAATAATATTTTTGGTGAATATTGCCGCTATCAAGGAGTTATTAAGTCCAGTGTTGAATTTTCTACAATAATATGGTATAAATTAGGTAAACTGAGTACTATGCGCTTCTCACATTTGCTTCTCTTACAGCTTGGATAAGACTAAAGCTGATTGAGACCCATCGACTGAAGTTCGTGCATCAACAATTGGTAACAATGTTTCCCTTAATATCTATATTTGAGATGATGTTATATTGTTATTGGTCATAAATCGTGACATGCTTATATATATTGGTTTGAAATGTGATAACTATACTGCTTATGGTATTTGTTGTCTTAAAAATTGGTTGTATTGTAAAATATTTTGAGTCTCGTTATCGTTATGATATAATAATGAGTGGAAATAGATTCTTTTACCAAAATTGAAGATACTTGCTGGTAGCTCTCAAGGAAATGACAGACAAACTTTTCAAATATTCACATGAAAAGTTCTAGTCCATCGTAATAATTAGGATTCATTTGCGTTTCAGTTTTGCTACAAGTATACTCTACCAAAAGAGAAGATTGATTTATCTAATTAAGAATGTTCCTCCATAATGTAGGTGTAATGTAACATTTCTTCAGTGACAAGTTTTCTGGTAAGTTTTCTCTTGAATGATTTATTGCTTGTTCTAGTGTTTTACATGTAGAACGGTCGATTCCAACTAAAAAAATAAGACATGGTTGTAACTTGTAAGCAATGTGAAAGTCGAGTTGCCTAATGGAAAATGCAATCCTCTTCAGAGGTTTTACTTATTCTATGTTTATGCCATACCAAATATTTTTTTGGTTTATCTCAAGTGTTCTTACCTTTATTTCTAGACCAAATATAATTGATTATTTCTGGTTTCCTACTTGGCTTCAATGCAACATTAGCTTCTTTGAGGTAAAGGGCAACAAAATATGCATCCAAATTTAATAATAATTTCATGTAAGTCAGAACTCCTTTTATACTGTTCTTATTGTTTTTTTTTTTTTATTTCCTTCCTTTTACAGAACTTTCTAGTGATAAGTATAGTAGGAAACAGGTTCCAATTAAAAATTGGCTTGAAGCTTTGGGTACTGTCGGAGTTGAAGTTATCATGATATACATGGAGATGGAGGACAAAAAGGAACAACTGTTGAGTTCAACAGACATCATGCCCAGTCTAAGGAGTTAAAGTAGCACTGGATTTTGGATTGAAAGCTTTGTATTACTTAATTTATTAGGACTAACAGTTGGGCTTAAATAAGATTAATAGTGTAACTTTTGTATTTGATTATGAAATTTTGTAAGACAACCTACTGTATGTTCATCATGATTTTGTACAACATTTGATTGATTATATATAGTTCTTAAATCATTTAAGATTTTTGTCTTTTATTAAATACATTTGCAATCATAAATATATATGATTCGTAATAAATACGCCTACAGAGAAGAATCATAACTTGTAGCTAGATACACCAAAATCATGTTGCTGAATCAAATATTGCTGTAGCTACCATCTATAAATTTATGTTAAATAGAACCATTCTTTTAATATATATAATTCGGCCAGCTATATTACTTGATGTGGCTAGAGCTTGGAAAAGGAGATGTAGCTGATTTGCAACACAGGATTTCAATCTTTACCCACATCGAAAATCTCAGTGGCTATAGCACCCAGCTACACTGCATTCACCAACATAACGATGAATGTGGCTAAAAAATTTATTACATCTATGTGAACATTCAGCCACATGTTGAGATGTTGGTAAATACCTTTTTTGTTCTAGTGCACGTATGTAACTTGGTCAAGAGTGAGAGGTTTTGACCTCTGTAAAGTGTATAGGCTTTTAATTACCCTAAATAATGCCCTCAATTGCAAGCGTACGATCTATTGCAATAAAGTCGGGATCGAATCCACAGGGATGGAATTACTTCTAAACTATGCTTTAAATTCTATCCTAATCCTATTTAGAATATTTTTGGTGTTTTTATATAAAAGTGGGGGGGTTTTGTTTCAAGATTGGTTTCAGGTGCAATAAAGTAAATAACAGTAATTAAAGACTTTAAACAGATGCTAAACAAGCGTTCCCAAGGTTTTCAGAATCAGTTTGCTGTCTGGATCAACTGCCTGCGGTCCGTACTTGTCAGGTACGGTCCGCTGGATGTACAATTTCGCCTCTCTTTCAGTTACAGATTAATGATCCGCAGTGGTTAACTGCAGTTCGCAGACAACTATCCGAGAGATAGATTTCCTGTCAGTTACTTGGGAGTGCGATCCGCAGTCTGTCACACTACGGTCCGCAAGGAACAAACAGAGAACAGTTTTATTTCAGATCAGATATGTTGACTAGAGTTACCGATACCCAACTAATCCTAAGCAGTTACAAGTCCCTCAACTCTCGTTTGTTGGCACTTTTAACACTTTTAGATTAATTAGAAATCTTTAGGATTATTTCTAACCTAAATTCAATTTGCTTTTGTTCAAGGGTAAGGTTTAACTTTCGTTATAACCACAATTTCTCCTTTCGGTTACTTTTGGATAACTACCCAATTAGCACAAGAATCAATTCTCAATTCAATTGACGTTATTCTAACCAACTAGATTGGACCCTAATCTATAGGTTCTTATCAAATAATCAAGAAGCAGTTCAAATGCAATTATAATCAAGCTCAAAGCAATATTGCAAATAACTTCAAATCATAGACAATTAAAACATGATATTCAATTAATTCAAACAGACAAACATCATCTTAGACCCTAAGACCTAGGACGACTACTCAGACATAACAAAAGACAACATGATTAAAGAAAAGGTAAATAACTTAAAGAAGAAAGCACCGAATATTTTTGATGACGTTTGAGACTCGTCGGCGCTTGAATCCTTCTTCTCCGAGTAATCTCCCTCTTCTTATCGACTCTCTAAACTAAACTCTCAAAAGTAAAGGACTCTCGACTAACTAACTCTCAAAACTAAAAGACACTACAATAACTAATTCTCACAATAAACTCTACTCTCAACTTGACTTGACTTGACTTGATACCTAACTTCTTCAAAGGATTATATAGGCTTGAATACTCCCAGTTTTAGCCTTCCTTCTTCTGGAACCGACCCCTAATTTCTGGAGCAAAGGACAGAATTAGATACCTTAAATTGAAACTGCTCCAGAAAATAGAGGTCCCGTCTGATTTTGGGTCTTCCTGCGATCTGGCTTCCTTAGGTGCGAACCGTACTCCCCAAGGAACAGGGAGTCGGTTGCCCTAAAATTGGATTGTCGGTGGTTGTGCTCAGCCCAGATTTAGCTGCTCCAGTTTTTGATCTGAGTGCGAACCGCACACTCGAGATTGCAGTCCGCACTATGTGTAATCTGTGCGCTTCTTCGTCTATTTTTGTTCATCTTCTCCGAATTAGGTCCCAAAAACTTAACTAACTTAAATTTAAACATCTACTAACTAATCTGCTACTAAATCTAAAATTCCTAACTAAAATAAAGGTAAAAATCCTAAAATAAATAGATAAAAATACGATGCATCAGGTTTCTTCAAGAAGAAACAGCAGAGAAATAGAACATTCCCATCCGATTCCTTTTTAATGAAAATTCCATATTCAACCCTAGAAATTTATATTATCCTGAAGAGGTTCTTTTCCTATTTTCAAATAAATTTACGTTATATTATTCTTAATAGGCCCTTTACTCTTTAATTTAGATTAAAACATCTTAGTATCTTAAATTCAAGGGTTCACATTAACTTCCCAACCGTGCTCCTATATATGTAACATATATAGATTAACACATGATTATACTATGAGGTATCACAGAGATAACAATAAATGCGATTATTCTAAAATCAAAGATAATACTAGAAACCATATAAAAATTTTCAATTATTTAGCAAAGTCGTGAAATATATCTTAATTTTTGGATGTCAAAAATTCAGATATCACACCTACCCTTAGTTCTATTTTGATACATGGCCTTTAAAATTTTCTTCCATTTACCTGTAACACTATCATTGTAATATGACCAAGCACATTTACATAAAAGTGAAATATTCATCTGATGCAAATTCAAGACCCCTAAACCACCATACTCCCTCTTGATACATACAGCTTGATGCCATGCATTCATATATATATTTTACCAGACTTGCATTAGTATTTAGGCCTGAAAATTTTGAGTTTGCATGCATTTAGTTAAGAATATGTCTCGCTTCCAGTTACTTGTCTACTTGTGTCCATATTTCAGGTTTATCAGGCTTTTGGAGCTAATTAGACGCGATTTGGAGCTTTAGATGGCAAGGCAGGACTGGATTCGGCTTCCTGCTGACCGCAAGTCACTTCCTACGGCCAGCATACGTCGGTTAGAGCATGTTCAACCATCCAAAGGGCGCCAGAAACTTCCAGAGCAGCAAAAACCGCCATTTCCCTTCGTCCTGCGGACCGCAATACCGTTCTTGCGGACCGCAGGGTGTTATGCCAGGCTGCTATTTAAAGGGACCAGCGCCCTGGACGGTTGAATCCACGTTTTGACTCATTTTCATTCTCACACCCCTTCGGTTCAGAGTGTCCAGAGGCAGAGAAGGAAGAGGTTTTGGCCGATTCATCGCCCGTCGAAGGAGATTCGAGAGAACGCCTTCTCACGCGACGATCGTGTCAAACCCGACACCCTCTTCGGTTTCTTTACACAATGAATTCTTCTTCTTTGTTTTGCTTTTCTGTTTGTGCGATGAGTGAGTAGATCTATATGTTCTTAGGGTTTGAATGATGATGATTGTGTCGACAGATTGACTGTATGTTTGGATTTATGTCGTTTTCATGATCACTTGAGATTTGCTTTTTAACGTGTTTGCATTATGTTTGATTCGATTGATAAACCTGTAGGTTTTGGCCAGACCTAGTTGGTTAATGTAGTATCTTTTGACCATATTTGATTGCTTGCACAGCCTTGGTTGATATTGTATCCGAAAGTACCCGTTAGGCGAAACTGCGGTTTGATTAACCTTAAACCGGACCATAGAACCATAGTGAAATGATCGTAGTTTATATCGTATTCTACGGATTTTGATTCAGTTTAGAACTGTTATTAGGACCAACAATGAGAATTGTTGTAATTGTACCAGAACTGAATTGATAGGAATCGACGACATCGGTCGAAACACAACCAGAACCAAAACTGCTCTCGGTTCTTCTTCTTGCGGTCCGCAAGAGGCATCTTGCGGTCCGCAGTTGGTTACCAAGAGTGTAAGACAGTAGTTGTGGATCTCCTGATGGTTACAAGGACACTTGTGATCGCAGACAGTTCTATAATTGCTAAATAACCACATCCTGCGGTCCGCAAGAGATATCTTGCGGAACGCAGGCAGTCAATCCGAGACGAATCTGATTCTGCCAACCCTGAGAACGCCTTTTAATTAATTGTCTTTCAGTTATTTACTTATTTTAGTCATGTTTTACTTGTTTGTCAACCAACCCTGTTAAAACCCCCAACAATTCCCTCTTTAATCCAAATTCTCTTAGGGTTTAGAGGTAGAGTAAAGTAAAATCTGGTGTTAACTCCGTCCCTGAGGATTCGACCCTCAAATACTCAACGAGATCGTACGCTTGCGATCAAGTCGTTTTTAGAGGTTTAAAAGCATATACCCGTTCGCGCGGTCGAGCTTTTTGGCGCCGTTGCCGGGGACGGCGATATTAACCCTAGATTTTGCTTTTCTTTAGTTCTAGGTTCTAACTTCTCTTCTTCTTTTCTCTCTTTTTCTGTTTCAGGAGAACGACGCTGGACGGATTCCCTCCTCCTGTTGGCGACTACTTTTTGAGGAGCGGACCCCGGAGTCCGATATTCCGATCTCCGCGAGCAGGGATCAGCGCCGTCCTTGCTGATTCAGACTCGTTGTCTGACATGGCAGACGACGCGGAGCGCGAGCAGCTCCGGTTTCGGGCCGAGGAGCTCGACGATATTCGAGCAGATGCAAGCCCGCTTCAAGAGCTCAAGCCTGCCGTTGTGAACAACTTCATGACTGAGCAGAACAAGATGAACCAGATGATATTCGAGCAGATGCAAGCCCTCAACGAGAAGTTTGCCAGGATCGCAGGAGGAGACGTAGGCGCGCCATCGAGTTCGGGCACCAAGTTGCCGAGCCAGCCGACGAACCCGAATGGCGAGGTGAAGGCGATCCACACTCTGAGGAGTGGGACACAGTATTCTGGCCCTCCCATGCCAGAAGACGAGGATCCGGCGATGATCAAACCCGCGAGTGCCAAATCAGACCCGCCGGCAGCAGACAATACATCAGGCGCCACATCCTGCGGTCCGCAGGATCGGTCTGGCGGTCCGCAGGACACTAAGCCGGGCGCCCAATCAGACCAGGCAGCTTCCCAGCCGCCTCTCTGCGTTCCGCACGACATGGCTCGCGGTCCGCAGGACGCGGTGGCAGACGGACAGACTGCGCCAATCTCCGAACCCGTCGGGCAGTCCAAGCCGAACAGCGACAAGGGGAAGGCGCCAGCAGAGCAACAGGTCTACCATTCCCGCAAAGGCTCGCCAACCACCGGTTAGACGAGCAGTTCTCCAAATTCATGGACGTCCTCAAGCAGCTGACGATCTCTATCCCATTCACCGACGCGCTGACTCAGATGCCAACTTACGCAAAATTCTTGAAGGACATTCTGTCCAACAAGCGGGGCTTAAAGGACTGTAAGAGCGTGCAACTGAATCTTGAATGCAGCGCGGTGGTGAGTCACGAGCTTCCTCCGAAGCTCGGAGATCCCGGGAAGTTCACCATCCCATGCAAGATCGGCAAGGCGGACATTAAGAAGGCGCTGTGTGACTTAGGAGCCAGCGTAAGCCTCATGCCACACGCCGTCTTCCAGAGGATCGGGGTTGGTGAGTTGAAGCCCACGCGCATGACCCTGCAGCTAGCAGACACCTCCGTCCGCTTGCCGCTGGGTATTGTTGAGGATGTGCCGGTTCAAGTCGGCAAGTTTTTCGTGCCCGGAGACTTCGTTGTTATGGATATGAAGGAGGACAAGGATGTGCCGATCATCCTAGGCCGACCGTTTCTCCGGACAGCCCAGACAGTCTTCGACACGTATGAGGGCACGCTCACGATGAACGTCGGGGGCGAGAAGGTGCAGTTTCAAGTGGCCAAAGCCATGAAGTACCCCGACTTCTACGAGGACTGCAACCGGGTGGATGTGATTGATCTGTTGGTTCAGGAAGTTCAAGAAGACCTGCTGGAGCAGACGCCCGATCTGACTAGCGATGAAGACGTATCAGATACAATTCTCTGCGAGCCGCAAGACATCTCTTGCGAAGCCGCACTCAGCAATGAAGACAGCGGGTACCCAGACAGCCCCCTGCTCCAGCCAGTATTTTCAGCATCCTGCGGTCCGCTGGACGACTCCTGCGGTCCGCTGGACGACTCCTGCGGTCCGCAGGAGGAATCATCCGAGGGCAGAACTGACAAGGCACCACCGCTCGACGCTCCGAGCAAGGTAGACCTGAAACCACTGCCCGACAACCTCAGGTATGAGTTCCTGGATTCTGAGAAGACTTCTCCTGTCATCGTTGGCGCTCAATTGAGTTTTGATGAGACTTCCAAACTTTTGGAGAAGTTGCGCATTCACAAGGGTGCCCTCGGGTACTCAATCAAGGACATCAAGGGACTCAACCCGTCCATCTGTGCTCACCGGATCCACCTCGAGGAGGACCACAAGCCTTCCGTGCAACACCAGCGGAGGCTCAACCCAGTCCTGCAAGAGGTAGTGAAAAAAGAGATCCTTAAACTGCTTGATGCTAACATCATTTATCCGATTCCAGACAGCAAGTGGGTGAGCCCGGTGCATGTGGTTCCGAAAAAGGGTGGCTACACTGTCATTGAGAACGACAAGGGCGAGAAGGTCCAGATGCGCCCCACGACCGGGTGGCGGATGTGCATAGACTACCGCAAGCTGAATGCGGCCACGCGCAAGGACCACTTCCCGCTGCCATTCGTGGACCAGATGTTGGAGCGCCTCGCCAAACACTCTCACTTCTGCTACCTTGACGGGTACTCCGGCTTCTTTCAGGTACCCATCGTCCCCCAGGACATGGAGAAGACGACATTCACATGTCCCTACGGTACCTTCGCCTACCGGCGGATGCCGTTCGGCTTGTGCAATGCGCCTGCTACATTCCAGCGGGCGATGATGGCCATTTTTTCTCCTTACATTGAGAAAGAGGTCGAGATTTTCATGGATGACTTTTCTGTGGTAGGCACTTCATTTGATGAGTGCTTAGCGAATTTGTGTAAGATCTTGCAGAGGTGCGTGGAGACCAACTTGGTCCTCAACTGGGAGAAGTGCCATTTCATGGTGCAGGAGGGCATCGTGCTTGGTCACCGCGTCACAAGCAGGGGCATCGAGGTTGACAAGGCGAAGATCGAGGTGATCGAGCAGATGTGCACGCCTACCACCGTCAAGGACGTGCGCAGTTTCCTCGGTCACTGTGGTTTCTACCGCAGATTCATCAAGGACTTCGCCCAGATCACCAAGCCGCTGACCAACCTGCTAGTAAAAGACTCTAATTTCAATTTTACTGATGAGTGTGTTCAGTCTTTTAACAAGTTGAAGGAGGCCCTCATCTCAGCACTGATCCTGCAGCCCCCCGACTGGTCTCAGACTTTCGAGATCATGTGCGATGCCAGTGACTATGCCGTGGGGGCGGTTCTCGGACAGCGGAAGGACAAGAAACCCGTGGCCATCTGCTATGCAAGCAAGGTCCTTGACTCCGCGCAGATCAACTATACCACGACAGAGAAAGAGCTGCTAGCCGTGGTGTACGCGTTGGATAAGTTCCGCTCTTACCTGGTCGGCTCTCGGATCATTATCTACACCGACCATGCAGCGATCCGGTATCTGCTCAACAAGAAAGATGCCAAGCCCCGTCTCCTCCGCTGGATTCTGCTCCTGCAAGAGTTTGATGTCGAGATCCGAGACAAGAAAGGATCCGAGAACTCTGTAGCAGACCATTTGTCCCGCCTGCATTGGAAGGGAGAGGAGCGGAACATCATTCCGATCGATGATTCGATCCCGGGGGAGCAGCTCTATTCCCTTGGCTCACGCTCGTACAGCTGCCCCCAGCCCACGCAGAACAACATCTTGGCAGCATCCTGCGGTCCGCAGGGACATCCCTTGCGGTCCGCAGGACGCTCATCCGAGCTGCCATGGTACGCAGACTTTGTCAACTTTCTTGCCGCGGGTGTTCTTCCTGCTGACATGACCTTCCAGCAGAAGAAGAAATTCAGGGCTGATGCCAAGTACTACTATTGGGAGGAGCCCTTTCTCTTCAAGGTAGGTATCGACGGTATTTACCGGCGTTGCGTGCCGTATGAGGAGGTACATTCTATACTTTCTCATTGTCATTCTTCTGCTTACGGAGGCCATGCCTCCTCATCTAAGACCGCTGCCAAGATTTTTCAAGCAGGTTTCTATTGGCCAACCATCTTCAAAGACGCACATGCTCTTGTGCAGTCGTGCGATCAGTGCCAGAGGACCGGCAACATCTCGCGGAGGAGTGAGATGCCCCAGCAGCCCATTCAAGAAGTCGAGATCTTTGACGTTTGGGGCATCGATTTTATGGGACCGTTCCCTTCTTCGAAGGGGTATGAGTATATTTTGGTGGCAGTGGACTACGTGTCCAAATGGGTGGAGGCGCTAGCTTGCGCCAAGGCGGATGCTAATTCCGTCAAGCGCCTCTTCAATGATGTGATCTTCCCTCGTTTTGGCATTCCTCGTGCCGTGATCAGTGATGGAGGCAAGCACTTCATCAACCGTCAGTTTGAGTTACTCCTGAGCAGACATGGTGTGCACCACAAAGTATCAACCGCTTACCACCCTCAGACCAACGGGCAAGCAGAGGTTTCCAACAGGGAGATCAAGGCCATTCTGGAGAAAACCGTGGCGAGATCGAGGAATGATTGGGCTTTCAAGCTCAATGACGCGCTCTGGGCCTACCGCACGGCCTTCAAGACTCCGATCGGCATGAGCCCATTTAAGTTGATCTATGGTAAGCCATGCCATCTACCAGTCGAACTCGAGCACAAGGCATATTGGGCCACGCGCATCCTCAACCTCGACCTGCAAGCAGCAGGTGAGAAGCGCATCCTCGACTTGCATGAGTTAGAGGAGATTCGGCTCCACGCCTACGACAATGCCCGGATTTACAAGGAGCGCACCAGGAGGGTGCATGACAACCGGATCATGCGACGCGACTTCAAGGAGGGCGACCTTGTCCTTCTCTTCAACTCGCGTCTGCGTCTCTTCCCGGGCAAGCTCAAGTCACGGTGGTCCGGCCCTTTCGAGGTCAAGAAGGTCTACCCATTTGGAGCGGTGGACATTGCAGGCAAGGACGGCGTCGCTTTCAAGGTGAATGGTTAGCGTCTCAAGGTGTACGTGGCTGACCAGTACAAGGAGGATCGCCTCGCCTTGCATCTGTCCCACCCACCACCAGCAGAGATTTAGATGTTAGTATGGTCAAGCTCGCGACCTAAAACAAGCGCTTCTTAGGAGGCAACCCAAGGTTTTAGGTTTATGTTTTCTTTTCTTTTGTCAGATCTACTTTCTCTTTGGCATAATTTCTTTTAGCATTTTAGTTCATTCTCATGTTGCGTTAGGTGTTCTTAGTTTTGTTTGTACAGTGCTAAGGAGCAGACTCGAAAGAACGGCGATCATTGGGGCATGAAACCATGGAGAAACGAGGTTCTGTTAGCATCCTGCGGTCGGCCGAGTCGACACTGCGGTCCGCAGGAAGTTTAAACGAGCAGCAAATCTGTGCGCGGGCAGGACAGGGAAGTTATAGCATACTGCGGTCCGCAGGGAGTTGCTATTTTTGGGCAGAACGAGGAGCAAATTTAGAACTACCGATTTAGGGGTTTAAGTCGGTTTTGAAGCCGACTCCAACCGCCTAAAACTCTATAAAACAGACCAGAACTCCTTCTCTTCTATCTTCTTCTTCCCCCATTAAGCAACCAACTCATCCAATCTTCCCCTCCTCTCCTCACGCTGCCGTAACCACCATCGCTGCACCCCGCTTCTCCTCTTGGAAGCACAGCCACCTTGGCCACGGACCAGCAGCAGCACGTGCAACAGCGCCGCTGCCCCGTCACATTGGTGTTTTCCTCCACGCATCTCGCGCCATAGCCGCTTCATGTCATCGCGCTCCAATCCGATTTCTTCTCCACATTTTGAGGTTTAATTTCACAACTCTACTTTCAATTCCAAATTTCAATTTGGTTGATTTGTGAAACGAGAACCCGACTTCGGATCAGCGAAAATCATAACTGCTCCCTACGCTGTTAGCCACTAGACCCCTGCCAAGCCGAAACCAACATACTGCGGTCCGCAGGAACCTACCTACGATCCGCAGGCTCTATCCAAACAGCAGGATTCTGGTGCAGCAGCGCCGTGCCACGACTCAGACCATGAAGCAACCAGCGAGCAAGGAGCAGTTAGAGGAGAAGAGGAAGCGGATTCAGGCCGCTCTAGGGGTCAATCATCCTCGTAACATTGCTCCTCGTCCGGCACCAGACTTGACTCCTGAGGACAAGCGAATCAGAAACAATCGCCTAACCCTTCAAAACAAGACCGTAAACTCCACGCCGCGCATCGATTTTGGGTTTCTTGAGAAGATAGGGATCCTTGGCGAGTTTACTCGCCTCACTGAGCGGGTGGGATTCACTCACGCGTTTTGGGAGATACCCTCGAAGCATCCTACATACATCGAGCCGACGCTCGAATTCCTCGCATCATTGGCCCTTCAGGATCTCTCAGACGGGTCTCAAGGTATATCTTTTCGCTTAAAAGGTCACACTTACAGGAAGAGTCTCATTACACTTGCGGAGTGGTTCCACTTCGACCCTCACCAGACAGACTATCTCGGTTACGTACCGGAGGATAGGGTCGACTCAGATGCTTCTCAGGCTGATCTCCGCGCTTCATTTTGGTTCCGTATCACTGGGCAGCGTCTTCCGCGGACCGGTCCTCAGGACCCACGGGTTACTTCGATCATCCATCCCGTCCTCCGTTTCATTGGCCGTGTCCTAGCGCTCTCGATCTTTTCACGTGGGGAATCGTCACTTAGGCCCAGACATGACGAGTTCCAGCTCATGGCAACCATGCTCCGCCAAGATGACCAGTTGCAGCGGCCCCATCTGATGCTGCTTATGGTTAGATACTGGCTCTCGATCCTCACCACGGGCAAGCCTACTGGGATCGTCAACATAGGCTCCTATGTCACATTCATCGCTTCCAAGTTGGAGGTGGATCTACGTGGTGAGCCCGGAGGTTTTCTCAGTGGTACGGCATGTCATCCGGGCAAGCTCCTCGACAAGGATGCCTTCACGTCTTGGTCATGGCTTTCCACTCAAGCAGCCCAGCGTGGCCGGCCTACAAGTTACAAATGGAAGACAGAGCTCGGCGACTTCAGGCTCCCGCTCCAGTATCCGCCGATCGACTTCACACGAGGTTCTACGTGGCGTTTGGAGGAGCCGCTAGCAGCCTCGCCCCAGCAGCAATCCGCACAGCAAGCAGATGATGTTCGCTTGAAGGACGTCGACACAGAGTTGCCAGCAGGTGCAGGAGCTGCTACAGCAAGAAGGAGGGCTGCTACAGCAGGTGCAGGAGCTGCTTCAGCAGGAGATGCCACGCCTACTCAGCAGGTACCGTTTCAAATTCAAGAGCACCGGTGGAAGCAGCTTTGCAGCCAGGTCCAGGAGATTCACGCCATGCAGGCCGACACACAAGCGATCGTCCGCCAGCTGAAGATCGGGCAGACTCGAGACCGTGGCCGCATTTCTGAGATATATGAGCTGCTTTCTGCTATTCAAGCTGCTCAGTCCGGCGGACACCCCGTTGGCGCTCCAGACGACACCGACGCACCATGAGTCCCTCAGGTTGTATTTTTTTTCTCTCTCATTCATTTTTACATATATGGGTCAATGCACTGAGGACAGTGCATAGATTAGCTTGGGGAGGGAGGACAGTACGTCTGAGTTTTAGGTTTTCTTTTCATTTTCATGTCTGCATTTTTGAAAAATTTTGTGAAATTGTTAAACTCAAGGGCATATGGGAATTTTTGAAGTTTGCATTGTAGAAAATTGCGCATGATAACTTTATGAGATTTGTGTTAAGGTCGGAGAATCTTGTTCTGTAGTGATTAGTCCCATGAATAAAGTATGATCAAATTGGAAAAAGTAGCAAACCGAAAATCTGATTGAGGACGAAGGGTAATTTTCCGGTTTGTGGTATCCACGTGAACATGGTCTGATGAAGTGAAAGTTTTAGCCTAGATTGTCTTAAAAATAAAAATGACACTTCGAGGTCGCAGTCAGGTAGGACGAGTGTACCCCTTTTATTTTGTCATCCGACTGACTTGGGCTTTGGGTGTCTGATAAAAATAAAAAATAAAAAATAAAATAAAATAAAATAAAAAGAAAAACAGAAAAACAGAAAAAAAATAGAATAAATAATAAATTAAATTTTCTTTTGATAAGGCAATTCAAGGTTAATGGAAATAGAAATGTTGAGAAGGTTGTTCACTGTGGGGTTAACACAATCGAGATACCAACTTTGTAGTTCAATTGAAAGATCTAGGGTCCGAAAAAGTACAATGGTCATTCTTGCAATTTAGGTTGCGTTTCAAGGAACAAGAGTCGCTCATCTCGATTTTCTGTGCCTTAGCCCATG
The DNA here is from genome assembly GCA_030179965.1 of Cyperus esculentus. Lineage (NCBI taxonomy): Eukaryota > Viridiplantae > Streptophyta > Magnoliopsida > Poales > Cyperaceae > Cyperus > Cyperus esculentus. The sequence goes on along the minus strand of JASGLE010000003.1, from coordinate 1,503,971 downwards.
TTTTGTGGAATTATCATGCATAATTATTTACTATTCAAAAATTCAAACTTGCCCATGCAATCTTGATTTCACATTCTCTCAAAGTTTTTTCTTGCATTTATATCGACTTGGGAATTTAGGTTTAGGTCTAGGTATGGTCTGCTTCTTAGGTTCTAGGTTTTGCTTGAGGACAAGCAAGGCTCTAAGCTTGGGGGGATTTGATGCCATGCATTCATATATATATTTTACCAGACTTGCATTAGTATTTAGGCCTGAAAATTTTGAGTTTGCATGCATTTAGTTAAGAATATGTCTCGATTCCAGTTACTTGTCTACTTGTGTCCATATTTCAGGTTTATCAGGCTTTTGGAACCAATTAGATGCGATTTGGTGCTGTAGATGGCAAGGCAGGACTGGATTCGGCTTCCTGCTGACCGCAAGTCACTTCCTGCGGCCAGCAGACGTCGGTTAGAGCATGTTCAACCATCCAAAGGGCTCCAAAAACTTCCAGAGCAGCAAAAACCGCCATTTCCCTTCGTCCTGCGGACCGCAACACCGTTCTTGCGGATCGCAGGGAGTTATGCCAGGCTGCTATTTAAAGGGACCAATGCCCTGGACGGTTGAATCCACGTTTTGACTCATTTTCATTCTCACACCCCTTCGGTTCAGAGTGTCCAGAGGCAGAGAAGGAAGAGGTTTTGGCCGATTCATCGCCCGTTGAAGGAGATTCGAGAGAACGCCTTCTCACAATGAATTCTTCTTCTTCTTTACACAATGAATTCTTCTTCTTTGTTTTGCTTTTCTGTTTGTGCGATGAGTGAGTAGATCTATATGTTCTTAGGGTTTGAATAACATGATGATGATTGTGCCGACAGATTGACTGTATGTTTGGATTTATGTCGTTTTCATGATCACTTGAGATTTGCTTTTTAACGTGTCTGCATTCTGTTTGATTCGATTGATAAACCTGTAGGTTGTGGCCAGACCTAGTTGGTTAATGTAGTATCTTTTGACCAGATTTGATTGCTTGCACAGCCTTGGTTGATATTATATCCGAAAGTACCCGTTAGGCGAAACTGCGGTTTGATTAACCTTAAACCGGACCATAGAACCATAGTGACATGATCGTAGTTTATATCGTATTCTACAGATTTTGATTCAGTTTAGAACTGTTATTAGGACCAACAGTGAGAATTGTTGTAATTGTACCAGAACTGAATTGATAGGAATCGACGACATCGGTCGAAACACAACCAGAACCAAAACTGCTCTCGGTTCTTCTTCTTGTGGTCCGCAAGAGGCATCTTGCGGTCCGCAGTTGGTTACCAAGAGTGTTTGACAGTAGTTGTGGATCTCCTGATGGTTACAAGGACACTTGTGATCGCAGACAGTTCTATAACTGCTAAATAACCACATCATGCGGTCCGCAAGAGATATCTTGCGGAACGCAGGCAGTCAATCCGAGACCAATCTGATTCTGCCAACCCTGAGAACGCCTTTTAATTAATTGTCTTTCAGTTATTTACTTATTTTAGTCCTGTTTTACTTGTTTGTCAACCAACCCTGTTAAAACCCCCCAACAATTCTCTCTTTAATCCAAATTCTCTTAGGGTTTAGAGGTAGAGTAAAGTAAAATCTGGTGTTAACTCCGTCCCTAAGGATTCGACCCTCAAATACTCAACAAGATCGTACGCTTGCGATCAAGTCGTTTTTAGATGTTTAAAAGCATATACCCGTTCGCGCGGTCACTGCTAACTACTTAATTAAAGGAATTTTGAGTTTCTAAACAGATTTTTCCATGTTCAGTTTAACCCCTCTAAAATTAAAAAAACTATACAAAGATTTAACAGTAAACTACTTGTGAGATTCTAAAATCCAATAAAATAAATCAACACATTCTTCTTCTAAATGCAACTGAGATAACATATGTAAAATTTTTGAGTTTGATTGCATGTTATTTGATCTCATATTGGGTTGGGTTGAGGTCGGGTCTGGTCGGGTCAGTTTGACTTTTTAAAAATGTCGGATCGGGTCGAATGGATTTGTTGGGTTGGGTTTTGTCACCTCTAGTTTAAAATGACTATATGGAATTAACTCAATTTTGTTTCTTTAACCTGACACTTTTGTTTTTTTCCATTATATATAGTTTGACCTTTTTTTTAAAAAAAAAACAAAAACAAAGAGAGATACTAGCAATGGCATTAGGGGTGGAAATTAAAATGGTATTTAAAACTTCATGATGATACACTTGAAAAGTACTATCGTTTTTCACGATGATACTCTACTTACATGGATTTATTGTGCTTCTACTTCTCTTCACATTCACGCAAGGATATTGTTGTTCTCTCTGTTATTCTATCCGTTTGTTTTTCTTTTTAGTTTTTCATTTTGCTGCGAACTTCTTGGACTAATATAATATTTCCCTGTCTGTCCAATCTTCATCTTAATTAAAGTATGCTGATAATTCCACGATAGACAAACAAAAAGAAGATAGTAACCTCCAATAATTAGCATATAGATCTTGTACCACACCGGTGAGTGAGCTTTACGTTTGTCTAAGAATCAAATCAGGTCATTTTCATTCGATTGATGATATGATACTCTTGTTTGGCCTCCACCTACTTGCCCCACTCTCAATGTACACAGGCCAACGAAAATACGACATTTTGGGGTCTCCATTGTTATCCTAATAAGGATAATAATGCCATGTTATCTTAATACGGGCCGTCAGATTAAAATCAACAGATGAAATTAATTTTAAAAAGACCCTTTATAATCTAAATGGGGTCGATTGGATCTATCTATTTAGATATCATCTAACGGTCAAATCGGAATAACAACATATTCGGACTCAAGTTGGTGTAGGTAAATAAGTGACTTTTTATATTTATCCTTTGATCCTCCCCATTTAAGGTGTCTTTTTTTATTTTTCTTATTGTTTGTTTAATTTTGACCCATTGTTATTTTTAACGTTCCGCACGAGTATGTTATATTTGTATTGAATTCATGACTTGCTTATTGCAATAGAAATATGTTGCGTACATCTACTAGTAGGGTAAGGTGCTGCTCTAGGTAGCGGTTAATTTAATTTTGGCATAGTTTTTGTGTACAATTTGGACAAATTTATCCAAAAGAAACATTTGTTGTCACTCTCCACATGAGGGGTAATTTTGCCCAAATTAAGGCTCTGTTCGCCTGCGAAGTGGTGGGTGGGGAAGAGCCGAATGAGGCCTAAGCACTACAACAAAATAGACCTTTTGCAACGCCCTATTTACAACGGTTATAGTTGATAACAGCTGCTAATATGGATCCGTACCGTTAGAAAAGATTTAGCAGCGGGTTTTTACAAACAACCGTTGTAAAATGTGTAGGTTTTACAACGGTTATTAGGTAAAAACCGTTGTTAAATAGACTGACAGACATTAACAACGGTTGTTAATAAATAACTATTGTAAACTCTACTGATTTTACAGTGGTTATAGTTAATAACAGCTGCTAAAATGGGTCCTCAAAATTTTACAATGGTTTATAAAAAAGAACCGTTGTTAATTAGAGTAAAACTATGGTGCTCCTAGGAGCACGGAGGCCACCCGTGCTCCTAACTCAAAAATCATACTAAACCATCTCGAAATTTCGATTTATGGGTCTCATTAAATTCTTTATATCAAAATATCATAGGATACAAAAATTTTCCATTTTTTGAGATTTTTAAGTATTTGTTTTGTATTTTTTAAAGATGACATAGTTTTATACGTTATTTTATTAATATTTTGATGTCATTCTAAAAAATTCCAAAAAATATACTTAAGAAACTCAAAAAATGAAAAAATTTTGTATTCTAAGAGATTTTCATATAAAAAATTTAATGAGAATGATAAATCAAAATTTCATAATGGTTTCGTATGATTTTTGAGTTAGAAGCACGGGAGGCCTCCGTACTCCTAGGAGCATACTAGATTTACTCTGTTAATTAAATCAACAAACGGAAGCGTTCCTTACATTTTTTTTTTAAACTTTAATAAGAATGGCCTTTGTAATTTTCAGAGCCGATACTTGGCCCAAATTTTCAGATGACCCGATAGAATCAAAACCAAAAACCCTAACCTCTCTTCTCCAAACAGCGGACTCCCCTCCTTCCCCTCCTCCGCGGAGCAGTGACCCGATACCCTCCAGATCCGGCGCCGCCTCCTCCGTCCCGACGGAAACGGACGACGAGTCCTGGTCGTCCAGCTTCCGCTTCTCCACGCGCTGACTCAACGCGACGACTCCACACGCCACCTCCACGGCCAGCCTCCTCCGCACAGCAGCAGCACCTCCGATTCGCTGCCGCCTCCGTGCGCCACCTCCTCCGCGCACACCCTAGCCTCTCCTCTCGGCTGTGACTGCACAACCAACCCCGATCCACGCAGCGGCAGCAGCAGCAACACCTCTGCACAGCCGAGTCGCACAGCCAACCCCGAACCGCGTAGCAGCAGCACCTCCGCGCAGTAGCAGCAGCAGCACCTCTGCACGCTGAGCACTCAAAAGTTGCTGGACGTTGTTTTTTATTCATTTCTGTTTATCATTTTTGTTTTTGGTTTTATTTTGGTGAATAGAAATCAAAACGTGGTCTGTATTTTGGAGTTCCTCTTTGTTGATGAACTTCTATTTCAACAAGAGAGCAGTTTTAGTTGTATGGCTTGTTATCCTGACTTGTTTCTGCTATGAAGTTTTCTTAAAAGTTTTGGCCAAATTTTGAGAATTGTGTAAATAAGGCCTTTAATAGAGGCCTATGTCTGTCTCAAGGGAGTTGATATATGTGGGTAGATTTACATGTTTAATGTTATCAAAAGGAAGGGTTTTCCTTTTTGATGGTAGAAAGGATTTAAAGGTACTGTTTGAGTTGTATGTACAGTTTGCTCTTTTTAGTTTTTTCACATCTTCATGTCAGCAATGAGTGAAGTTTAGAGTGAGTTAGGTGGTGTTTTTGATACTCCTAATGAATTAGAAATGGAATAGGATGTGAAGTTTACAGTGAGATATGGATCTAAGAAATTCTCATTTTGCTTATTTGTGATTTAGAAATGGACTAGGATGTGAATTTTATTTGTTATGAGCTAACCTTGATTTAAATGCAGACATGGCATCGTCGTGTCCCAACGCTTTCTTTTTTGTCCCGAGTTGGGAGCAAAGGCAGACACAAAACCCGGTCCGATCGAACCCAAACTACTCCACTTTACTTAAATGGCAAGTGAGGGCGAAGCTGCCGTGGCGCCACCAAGTAAGGGCGCAGCTGCATGTATCCTCTGGTTCTTCTTTCTTTTATATATAGTTATAGCTTTTGTCAATATGACTTGTCAGAGGTCCTTAAGTAAATTAAGATGAACTTTCTTTCTTGAATGGTGGTGGATTGGATTCTTCAAACAGTCTACTGCGGTAAATTCCTATTTTCTGCAAAATTGGTAAATGATAGTCTTTATGTAAGTTTTCTGACCTAAGGGTCTGATCTGTGTTGATATGTCGAATTTGATTATAAAACAGTTTCTAAGTATGGATTAGTTTGTGGTAGAATATTAACACTTGTTGGATGAAATTAATTAGCTGTAGGGAAACAGACTAGGGTCCTTATGTAAGTTCTCCCTTTTTTTTTGTTAGTTTCAATATAAATACAGACTAGGGTCCTTATTGACTGGTAATGAGTGGAGTTCGGTGACAATTTAGATTTCAGTTAGGATTCTCGATATTCTGACAATTCAGATTGTTCTTTTTAGTTTTTTTATGAAACTTAGTGGTGGTTGTCTCGTGAAGCAGTTGGGTGCGTGTATTCCACTGATTTTGCTTTCTGTTCCAATGCTAGTTTATTTAAATGATTCAATCAAATATATATGTTGTGAGCTTACGTTGATTTTTAAATGAAGGCATAGCATCGTCATCTCAATAAGGCCCCAATGGTAAGAGAGGAAGGGCAACATTTAGAAGTTTCTGAAAGAGCCAACCGAAAAAAGATCAATTGCGTATTCTCCATTGCACGTGTCCACCGGACCAAATATGCAAGTTTTCCAGACACACCTCATATACGTGGCGGGATGGATTTGTCGTGTAACTACCAAAACTGGGGCAACCCCTTGACTTTAAGGTACCTTCAAAATTATTGTTAAAACATAGAACTATGTAAACAGAAATAAAAGAGTTAATTAATTGAACTCTTAGCAATGTAATATAGTCAAAATTCTTGTCCATATAAATGTTTGGTTGGTTTCCTGAATGGAGGAAGGACTGGTTTATAAATATAAGAAGCAGTGAAGTGATGTAAGTAAATTCTCAAATATTAGATGGACGAGCCAACAAGCACTTGTATTGATTTTATTTCTCTTGATCGTTCTACTTTCAGCTGATCACTTGTATTGGTGTGTGGCACCCTATTGTTGATAATCTTATCTATTAAGATGGTGCGTGAGCTGCTTAAAAAACAGATGTTGGTGGCAGAGGGAGAATTTTTGATACAGCAACTGGGTGATATAGCAAGCAGCCAACAAAAAAGTAATGTTTTGTTTCCATTTTTTGTTATTATCATCTTTTTTTGCCAACCTGACCAGCTAGCTGCTAGCCTGAATTTTGTATATAGTTATGTGTTTTGTACAGATGGATGATCCAATAGGCCAACATGCTGTATAGATATCTAGCCTAGCAAAATCAATCAGGGTACTTGCTAACATGGATGATCCAATAGGCCAATTATTCAATGTCAGTGATCATTCTTTAATCACACTTCACAATGTTAGTGCACATACGGATTGCATAGTAACTTCAGATGATGAGGTTGCTGATATCTTCCTCAAACAAGTCGACAGGTACTGTTTTTATTATATTAATCGCTGCTTGATGGTTTCAAATTTGAATGTTTAATACCTTTTCTCTTCTTCCTCCTTAGTGCTGCCGTCTTCCATAATGCAAGCACAAGATTCTCTGATGGAGCTTGATTTGGATTAGGTGCACGATTACTGATCCTCGAGAGCATTTTTCTAATTTTGTTTCAATTTTCCAATCAGTAGCTAGTAGATTTATCATTTTGTGGATCATATACTTGTTTTTGTGGATTATATATGTATTATCTGTTCTTGATATTTGTGTTTTATGAATGTCTTTGTATCATATATGTATATGGTGTTCGTTGTTGGTAAATATATTAATATATATGGCTAGCATGGGGCTAGTCACATGAAACAGAAAAAATATATAAACAATAAAAAATAAAAACTAACAACGGTTATTTATTCAGAACCGTTACACATTACAACATAATATTAGTTTTTAATATGTAATATGGATCTATTTTACAACAGTTATTTATAAATAACCGTTGCTAAATTTGACATTTAGCAGCTGTTATTAATATATAATCGTTGTAAATATTAACTAACTGCAACGGTTATTAATTAATAACCGCTGTTGAATGGCAGGCTTAGCAGTGGTTATTAACTAATAACCGCTGTTGAATGACAGGCTTAGCAGCGGTTATTAACTAATAACCGCTACTAAACTTTTAGATTTTGGCAGCCGTGTTTGCAACAGATAGTTATTCAATTTAACAACGCCCTATGCTACAACGGTTTACAACCGTTGTTAAAGGCCCTCTAAAATTAAAAAAACTATACAAAGATTTAACAGTAAACTACTTGTGAGATTCTAAAATCCAATAAAATAAATCTACACATTCTTCTTCTAAATGCAACTGAGATAACATATGCAAAATTTTTGAGTTGGATTGCATGTTATTTGATCTCATATCGGGTTGGGTTGAGGTCGGGTCGGGTCGGGTCAGTTTGACTTTTTAAAAATGCCGGATCGGGTCAGGTCGGGTCGAGCGGATTTGTCGGGTTGGGTTTTGTCACCTCTAGTTTAAAATGACTATATGGAATTAACTCAATTTTGTTTCTCTAACCTGACACTTTTGTTTTCTTCCATTATATATAGTTTGACATTTTTAAAAAAAAAAAAAAAAAACAAAGAGAGATACTAGCAATGGCATTAGGGGTGGAAATTAAAATGGTATTTAAAACTTCATGATGATACACTTGAACAATACTATCGTTTTTCACGATGATACTCTACTTACATGGATTTATTGTGCTTCTACTTCTCTTCACATTCACGCAAGGATATTGTTGTTCTCTCTGTTATTCTATCCGTTTGTTTTTCTTTTTAGTTTTTCATTTTGCTGCGAACTTCTTGGACTAATATAATATTTCCCTGTCTGGCCAATCTTCATCTTAATTAAAGTATGCTGATAATTCCACGATAGCCAAACAAAAAGAAGATAGTAACCTCCAATAATTAGCATATAAATCTTGTACCACACCGGTGATTGAGCTTTACGTTTGTCTAAGAATCAAATCAGGTCATTTTCATTCGATTGATGATATGATACTCTTGTTCGGCCTCCACCTACTTGCCCCACTCTCAATGTACACAGGCCAACGAAAATACGACATTTTGGGGTCTCCGTTGTTATCCTAATAAGGATAATAATGCCATGTTATCTTAATACGGGCCGTCAGATTAAAATCAACAGATGAAATTAATTTTAAAAAGACCCTTTATAATCTAAATGGGGTCGATCGGATCTATCTATTTAGATATCATCCAACGGTCAAATCGGAATAACAACATATTCGGACTCAAGTTGGTGTAGGTAAATAAGTGACTTTTTATATTTACCCTTTGATCCTCCCCATTTAAGGTGTCTTTTTTATTTTTCTTATTGTTTGTTTAATTTTGACCCATTGTTATTTTTAACGTTCCGGCACGAGTATGTTATATTTGTATTGAATTCATCACTTGCTTATTGCAATAGAAATATGTTGCGTACATCTACTAGTAGGGTAAGGTGCTGCTCTAGGTAGCGGTTAATTTAATTTTGGCATAGTTTTTGTGTACAATTTGGACAAATTTATCCAAAAGAAACATTTGTTGTCACTCTCCACATGAGGGGTAATTTTGCCCAAATTAAGGCTCTGTTCGCCTGCGAAGTGGTGGGTGGGGAAGAGCCGAATGAGGCCTAAGTGTGTACAAAAGTTGTATAGAAGTAAATTGGATGCTGCCATAGCAGCTCCCCTATTACTACTGGCTAATCTTTTATATGTTACTGTAGAGCTTGTTAGTTAAAATATGTACATGCAAAAGACGTACAGCTTGTTAGTTAAGTGGACAATTAGGCTTAATTTTGTATTGTGTATGAGTGTATATAACACATAAGATGCTCCGAACAGCATATATTTATTCCGGAATATATGCCTTTTTCTAGTGTTTGATATGTATGGTATGGAACTATTTGAAGTGATTGATATATACCTCCACCCTCCAGAGTGCGGTCCGGACTGTAAACGGAAGAAAAAATATAAATGTTTAACCGTTTTGATCATTAAAGAGTAACAAAACGATCAACGCAATTAAAATTCCTTCCGTCGGAAAAACGGAACGATTGAAAAAATATCAGTGTCTTCCATTCATGAAACGAAACTATTAACGGAAGGTGTATTTCCGTCCCCGTTTTCAACGTTTGACACCATGGAGTCATGATCAATCATCCCGATCCGATTCGACCGGTGTATTTACATATAAAAATCTCATTGAAAATCATATTTTTTATTTTTGTGGATTTTTACCTATTTTTAATGATTTCTGCAAAATGACCAAATTTGAATTCTAAATAGATTATTTTATTATTATTTTGGAAGATCTTTCAATTACGATTTTTTATGTTTATTTTGATAAAATTCTTTCACGATATTTTTTAATTAATGGTAGAATTGACCCGATTTGAATTGCAATATTTTTTAGGACCATCCATCTTTAATTTGTTAAATAAATTAAATTCACATATTCCAGCAATATGACATTTTAGTATTGTACTATATAAGGTTTCATATATGTAACACATTGAATAATCAAGTAATCATCTTTAAGATTATAATCTAGCATAGTAATTTAACTTAACACTTACGGCTACTAGCTACTGCTCGAGGACAACAAAGAAAGATTTATTGGAAAGCAGCCGTACTTATCAAAAAAGAAACAAACATATATTCTTTTTGTAAAGCCTTCAGGTTGGAAGAATTTTCGATTTTGGAGCAAATAATAAATTGGCATGAAAATTAATATAATGTGTTGTATATATCACAAGAAGATGGGTCAGTAGCTAGCATCCACCTTTATAATTACTTATTTTTGTATATCATTCTTAATAATTTGTTAATTGTAATTGTCTATTTATTCACTGAAAATATACAATTGTTAACTAACAAGCTCTACAGTAACAGATAAAAGATTAGCCAGTAGTGATAGGGGAGCTGCTATGGCAGCATCTAATTTACTTCTATACAACTTTTGTACACACTTAGGCCTCATTCGGCTCTTCCCCACCCACCACTTCGTAGGCGAACAGAGCCTTAATTTGGGCAAAATTACCCCTCATGTGGAGAGTGACAACAAATGTTTCTTTTGGATAAATTTGTCCAAATTGTACACAAAAACTATGCCAAAATTAAATTAACCGCTACCTAGAGCAGTACCTTACCCTACTAGTAGATGTACGCAACATATTTCTATTGCAATAAGCAAGTGATGAATTCAATACAAATATAACATACTCGTGCCGGAACGTTAAAAATAACAATGGGTCAAAATTAAACAAACAATAAGAAAAATAAAAAAGACACCTTAAATGGGAAGGATCAAAGGATAAATATAAAAAGTCACTTATTTTACCTACACCAACTTGAGTCCGAATATGTTGTTATTCCGATTTGGACCGTTAGATGATATCTAAATAGACAGATCCGATCGACCCAATTTAGATTATAAGGGGTCTTCTTAAAATTAATCTCATCCATTGATTTTAATCTGACGGCCTGTATTAAGATAACATGGCATTGTTATCCTTATTAGGATAACAACGGAGACCCCTAAAAAGTCGTATTTTCATTGGGCCTGTGTACATTGAGAGTGGGCAAGTAGGTGGAGCCGAACAAGAGTATCATATCATCAATCGAATAAAATGACCTGATTTGATTCTTAGACAAACGTAAAGCTCACTCACCGGTGTGGTACAAGATTTATATGCTAATTGTTGGAGGTTACTATCTTCTTTTTGTTTGGCTATCGTGGAATTATCAGCATACTTTAATTAAGATGAAGATTGGCCAGACAGGGAAATATTATATTAGTCCAAGAAGTTCGCAGCAAAATGAAAAACTAAAAAGAAAAACAAACGGATAGAATAACAAAGAGAACAACAATATCCTTGCGTGAATGTGAAGAGAAGTAGAAGCACAATAAATCCATGTAAGTAGAGTATCATCGTGAAAAACGATAGTACTGTTCAAGTGTATCATCATGAAGTTTTAAATACCATTTTAATTTCCACCCCTAATGCCATTGCCAGTATCTCTCTTTGTTTTTTTGTTTTTTTTAAAAAAAAGGTCAATTGGAAGAAAACAAAAGTGTCAGGTTAGAGAAACAAAATTGAGTTAATTCCATACAGTTAGTTTAAACTAGAGGTGACAAAACCCGACCCGACAAATCCGCTCGACCCGACCCGACCGATCCGGCATTTTTAAAAAGTCAAACTGACCCGACCCGACCCGACCTCGACCCAACCCGATATGAGATCAAACAACATGCAATCCAACTTCATTTTTCTCAAACCTCGTAACAGCACTAACACCTCTAGTTAGGGGTAATTTTGGTGAGCCCTTATTTCAAACTTTGGTAACAGCTAACTTGTCAGGATGTTTGGCTTTCAGATATAAATTGGGAAATTGTGCCCTAAGAGGTGATTCACCATACCAAATATCATGCCAAAATAAAGTATTTTGTTCGGAAACTAAATTAATTCCTAAACCAAACTTCAAGAAAGGCATGACTTGAAGCACACTAGACCAAAAAGAGTAAAACCTACACTTAGTTCTATTTTGATACTTGGCCTTTAAAATTTCCTTCTATTTACTTGTAACACTATCATTGTAATATGACCAAGCCCATTTACATAAAAGTGAAATATTCATCTGATGCAAATCCAAGACCCCGAAACCACCTTACTCCCTCTTGATAAATACTGCTAACCACTTAATTAAAGGAATTTTTAGTTTCCAAACAGATTTTTCCATATTCAGTTTAACCCCTCTAAAATTTAAAAAACTAAGATTTAACAGTAAACTGCTTGTGAGATTCTAAAATCCAATAAAATAAATCTACACCTTCTTCTTCTAAATTCAACTGAGATAACATATGTAAAACTTCATTTTTCTCAGACCTCATAACTGCACTAACACCTCTAGTTTGGTGTATTTTGGTGAGCCCTTATTCCAAAATTTGGCAACAGTTAACTTGTCAAGATGTTTGGCTTTCGGATATAAATTGAGAAATTGTACCCTAAGAGGTGACTCACAATAGCAAATATCATGCCAAAATAAAGTATTTTGTCCATAAAGTAAATTAATTCCTAAACCAAACTTCAAGAAAGGCATGACTTGAAGCACGCCCGACCAAAAGAAGGAAAACCTACATTTAGTTCTATGTTGACACTTGACCTTTAAAACTTCCTTCCATTTACCAGTAACACAATCATTGTAATATGACCAAGCCCATTTACATAAAAGTGAAATATTCATCTGATGCAAATCCAAGACCCCTAAACCACCATACTCCCTCTTGATACATACTGCCAACCACTTAATTAAAGGATATTTATGTTTTAAATCACTATCTGAACCACCCCATAAAAAATTTCTTCTTACTTGATCAATTTTCCTTATAACCCAATTAAGAACTTTATAAAATAAAAAATAATATAAAGGAATTGATGTTACAACAGAATTAAGCATAATCAATCTACCCTAATGATAAGAACTTTTCCTTTCCAATATGGTAATTTATTTTGTATCTTCTCTATCAAATCTAACCAAATCTTTTGTGAAGGTTTATGAGCAATTTATTAACTAAAAATTGACCTCGTTAAGAGGAATCAATCATTGGGAGAAAATTTGGAGCGGAATGCATAAACAGCTCACTGACAACATGCGATGATTAAATGGTTAATATGTTTTATCACTTTACTTTGGTTCATTTGGAAAGAAAGGAATAACAGGATTTTTAGAAATGAGGCGCTGCCTGCTTTTGTTATGGCGGACCGCATCCTACATCAAGCTGTTTGAGAGATACTACTAATTGCTTTCTTGCGACTGCAACTTTACTGAGGGTTTCACGGACAACATTCTATTTAATTAAAAAAGTACAAAATTGTAAACTATTCAGCATCAATTGAGGTATTTTAGCAATTTGAAGCTACCTAATGTTTGCGATGGCTTAAAAAAAGTGACTTAATTTCTTATAATTAAGTAGCAAAGTAAAAAATGCTTCATAATAAAGATGTTAGTAAAGTCATTATCTATACTAGAGGTGCGAATCGGAGCTTCGCCCGAAAAAGTAAAATTACATAAATTAATAGATATTGAAAATAAATATACATTTTTGATAAATGTATCTTATTAAATAAATATTGGACTTAATATATTTTCTATACAATATATTTCTAGCTACATTCAATTCGTGTAAAAAAATACGAAAGGTTACAAATATTTTGAGTCTTAAATTATTTTTTAGGCACATCATATCATCTCCTCAATCAAAAAAGAAAAATTAAATTGAGCCAATTGATTAAGATAAATGAAGAGAGAGAAACAAAATTAATGATTGAGAGTAATGATGATGTGGCATATTTAAAAAAATTGAAAACTTTCCCCTCTTTCTAGAGTATAAATCATATTTAGGATATTTTACACAACTTGGAGTTTCAAAATTTAAAAATTGATCGAGCAAATGCAAAACGTTAATTAGGTCTTTTTGTATGTCATTAGTAAAAGAATGCGTTATGAATAAATGGTAAATGAAGTAATTCCCCATAAGTTCTTTATTATTGCTATAATCTATATATATCCTTAATTTATTTAAATATTGAAATTTGACTATTTACCACAAGCAGCTTATTGTGTGGTTTTATAGGTGATCATCTTGGAAATTAAGCAGCTCCTATATGCATGTTATAGCTTGTTTGATTTAACGCGCGACCTTAGCCCCTTTTGGTATTAATAAAATAAAGTGAAGATAAACTCACTTGTCGCAAGTGATTAATCATATATTGGGAGGCAATAGATTAATGAAGAAAATCAAGGGATTAGTCAACAATTGCAATTTTAATATTTTATTTATTTTTTTATTAACTCAGTCACAAAAAATCTTCGACTACATTCTGGCACAAAATCCACCTGCACGATATTAATTATCAGCCCATTACCCTAACCCCTACTAGCAAAATAAAATACAGCCAAGAATTTCAAATAAGCACAGCGGATGTCGAGCAATCACCGGCAGCATCTCCGTCAGTATGAACTATTAATATGGAACATACTTTGCATTATAATCCTTTCAAATTGTGCTTTTACATGTCTCAATGCTAAAGTAAATATGTACAAATCATTGCCTCTTTTTGGTAATTCGGCCAAAGCCATGTGTATATAAGCCAGTCCCGCTGGACAAGCAATCATCCCAGAAAATAAGAGCACCAATCCACCTACAATCACAAAAGAAGTTGAAGAGATACATACCCATACCATTCACAAACAAACAGACAAAAAATGATAGAAACGGTGGTGCTCATGGCATTAGAAAAACTTGGTAACGCTGCATTCCAGAAAGCCCTGGAACTTCATGGTGTTATTGATCAGATTAAGCCAATGCAACGCGATCTCGAGTCAATCAAAGCTTTTCTCAGGGATGCTGAAAACAAACAACAAACGAATGAATCAGTAAGGGACTGGGTGGACCGGATCAGAGAAGTGGCGTATAGAATAGAAGATGCAGTGGAAGGCTTTCTGGTTGAAATAGAAGAAAATTCTTCGAAATCGGCCGAAAGAAACAAACTTTGTGGCTGTTTCAGCAAATGTTGGACAGTTACAAAGCATCCCATCAAACTCAACACGCTCAGCGCTGAGCTGAAAGAAATAAGCGAGGAGATGAAGAGGATCAATGAGATCAGAGCCCAACTGGGAATTACAGATCTAGGCAGTGGGAGCGAAGAGCCAGCAGCTCCACTACTACCTTCTAACGTTAGGCCGACCCAACCTTTTCATGTGGATGACTCGGAAGTTGTCGGCTTTGAGGCCGACAGGCTCAAAATTATCGGCCATCTGCTCGATGAAAACATATCAAGGCGAACGGTGCTATCAATTGTGGGTGTAGGAGGCCTTGGCAAGACAACGCTAGCTCAAAAAGTATACAAAAGGTATATTTTCTTATAAAATTGGGCTTTGTCTATTAATTGCAATATGGCAATATTCAATAAAAAAAGGTCAAGATATTAGACTCCCTTCAAAATCTTCAAATATATTTTCTTAAGAATTTAAGATGTATGCCATAAAATATAAACAATCAGAGCGAAATAATATATGTTCTTAAGGGATAGTTAATAGAGATTTTTAAGGGGGCTAAAATACTTTTTCAAATATTAATAAGATAATATGTAAGATCAGAATAAACCAGTCTTGTATGTACACCAAAGCAAGCCCGTTATCGAATTTTAGTTAAAAAAGATTGAGAAAATTTTAGTGAAGATGCCATTAGTTAGGAGTGTTTACGGAGTGGACATTTACGTAAACTTTGACACTGTCTAATTATTGGCCTGTGAATATTATCAGGAAGTATGCTATCAAATTATAAATGAATCATTTGACACATTGAGTTACCTGGAGATATTAGAGATTGAGTTTTGCAAAATATTGTACGTACATAATTAATGTGGTAACATGTAAATGTCCAAAATATTGTACGGAATTACCTAGAGTTTTGATATTTGTGATAAATGAAAATAACGGATCGGATCTACATATCCGGTCAGAGATTTACCAATCTGATTTTTCTAATAATGTTTTCGCATTTTCAAAGTATTTTGAAATATTTCATGCTCTACCTAGAGGGTACTCATTTGATTACAACCTTTAAAAAGTGCATAAAATTTTGAAAATCCATCAAACCATATTGAAATTGATTGAATTTAAAACACTATATTAATTTACAAGGTAAATAATACATCCTCAATTTCTTTTTTATTTTTTTATAATTTTTATGATTTTTTTTCAAAATTATTGAAAAATCTTAATATTAAGATTGTCAAAATAACCATTGTGAATGTGGCTTAAATTATTAAATAATTCATGCTCAAAACAAAACAAGATTTAAATGTTATTATGTCGTAACCCAAAAATATGGTTCAAATTGTCTTAATAATCCAAGGATGAATGATGTATACATGTAACTATGAAGAAGACAATTTCTTCTATGCTGATAATTATTTTTAATATATATATATATATTTTTTTTTGTCTAACACGCTTTATTTATATTTTTTCACCACAGTACTGAATTGAAAACGAAATTTCCTCTGCGCGCATGGGTGTCCATTTCTACGAGGTTCGATATTTGCAAGCTCCGCCAAGAAATTCTTGAGTCATTTAACCCCACAATGAAGGATAAAAATCTATCTGATAAGGAAGTTTGGGAGGAGCTTATACAATCCTTGAGTAGCCAGAGGTTTTTAATTATTTTAGATGATGTGTGGACTGTCGATTTGTGGGAGCAACTTAAAATCGCATTACCTGATAAAAAGAACGCAAGTCGTGTCATAATTACCACTAGACATGAAGATGTTGCTTTGGCCGCAGATAGAAACATAGAACCTCACAAACTTAATTTCCTAAACGAAGATGAAAGTCTAACTCTCCTCTTCAAAAAGGCCTTACAACAAGACATACAACCTGGCAAATACCCGTCCCATTTAGTTGAAGTAGCAAAAAAGTTGATAGCAAAATGTGGAAGACTACCATTGGCATTGGTGGTGTTAGGCAGTATGCTCTCAACAAAATCCGACACCTCCATTGATTGGATGAAGGTGTACAATACATTGAATTGGCACAATGATCAAGGAATGAAGTGCATGCAAATCCTTCGCATGAGTTACCAAGAGCTATGTTATGAGAAGAAACAATGTTTCATGTACTTTGCGGCTCTTCCTAAAGATAGCAAGATACCAGTAGAGGTTATCACAAGAGCATGGATTGCCGAAGGATTAATTCCAGAAAATGGAAATGCGACAAAGGATGAGCGGGCTGAGGAATTCCTTGAAGATCTTCTCAAAAGGTACAAACTATTTAATTTCATTTCATACACACACACACACACACACACACACATATACACTAGTATCTTGCCCGTGCGTTGCAACGGGTCTTATATTTAATAAAATTTCTTGATATGAATATTTTCATTATTGTTATAACTAAATAAAATTATCCGTAACTAAAACGTTAAGATTTAAAGTCATTTTATGTATTAGTTTTTCATAAGAACAATGTTTAATGTGAAGAAACAAAAAAATATATATACAACGTTAAAATGATATTGTAACATATGACACATTTAATTTAATTTATTATATCTTATTATTTCCGAATTATTTAATTAAATAACCAAATCTAAAATGAGATTTGTGCTGTTTTTGGAACTTATATAATTTTGATATATGTTATATATATAACGGGGCACTTAAAAATGTTAATTTATAATCAAATGTCTAAGTGAATAATTCTTCTTGACTTCTGATTCTCAAGTCATATAATTTTATAATTATAAATTTTTTATTTTAATTAAAACTAACAATTTCGTAATTATAAGTTTTTATTTTAATTAAAAGTTTAAAACTAAAGCATAGCACAGCACGCGTAAACACGTCCTCTAGGCCTATACACTAGTAAAACCCAATTCAATTTAATTCAACCATGCATGGCCTAGTATTCCATACCCCGATACGTGTTTTCTTTTATTTTTTTTTGAGAAAAGACAACGCGAACATCGAATCATCAAAATTAGATTATCAACGGTAAAGATTAAATCAGATTGATATATCTGATGGCTGAGAATTAGTTTGGACATATAGCCATTTCAATCTCCAAATTAACTCCTCCTTTTATAAGTAATAAGGATATATATATAGAGTAAATCTAGTGTGCTCATAGGAGTACGGAGGCCTCCCGTATTCCTAACTCAAAAATCATACTAACCATTATGAAATTTTGATTTATCATTCTCATTAAATTCTTTATATGAAAATCTCTTAGAATACAAAAATTTTCCATTTTTTGAGTTTCTTAAGTATATTTTTTGAAATTTTTTAGAATGACATCAAAATATTAATAAAATAACGTATAAAACTATCTCATCTTTAAAAAATACAAAACAAATACTTAAAAATCTCAAAAAATGGAAAATTTTTGTATCCTATGATATTTTGATATAAAGAATTTAATGAGACCCATAAATCGAAATTTCGAGATGGTTTAGTATGATTTTTGAGTTAGGAGCACGGGAGGCCTCCGTGCTCCTAGGAGCACCATAGTTTTACTCTATATATATATATATATATATAGAGTCCGGTTATGGTGCTTCCATAAGCATTTCGGACCGAAACACTTACGGTGCAATTTCGAAAATCCGTCGTCCGAAATTTTGATCCAAATAGCTCATAATAATCTTGACATAGTTAACTTGTATGATACCAATTTTTACCATTTTAGGAATTTTATTACTATTTTTAATGATTTTTTAAAGATTGACATACAAAATTGATTTATTTTTAATTATTTTAAGAGCCATCTTTCAAAAAATCATTAAAAATAATAATAAAATTCCTAAAATGGTAAAAATTGGCATCATCTAACTTAATTATGTCAAGATTATTATGAGCTCTTTTAATTGAAATTTCGGACGACGGATTTTCGAATTTGGACCGTAAGCGTTTCGGTCCGAAATGCTTATGGAAGCACCGTAGCCGGACTATATATATATATATATATATATATATATATATATATATATATATATATATATATATATATATATATATATAGAGTTGGGTTACGGTGATATGCATAGCAAAACTACGTTTTTGCTATGCACTCGTATCTCAACAACCGTAACTCGGATGACCGATCCAATTCGACCAAGTACATTCTACATATCGAAAACTCATAGGATACTATTTTTTACTATTTTTGGAGATTCATAACTATTTTTAACGATTTTTGAAAAAACAACCCTGAATATGAGTTCCAAATGGATTATTATATTATTATTTTCTGTCCATCTTTCCAAAATCGTTAAAAATAGTTAGGAATCTCCAAAAATAGTAAAAATTAGTATCTGATGAGTTTTCGATATGTAGAATGCACCGGTCGAATAGGATCGGCCATCCGAGTTACGGTTGTTGAGATACGAGCGCATAGCAAAAACGTAGTTTTGCTATGCATATCACCGTAACCCAACTCTATATATATATATATAGTAAATCTAGCGTGCTCTTAAGCACGGAGACCTCCCGTGCTCCTAACTCAAAAATCATACTAAACCATTATGAAATTTTGATTTATCATTCTCATTAAATTCTATATATCACAATCTCTTAGGATACAAAAATTTTCCATTTTTTGAGTTTCTTAAGTATATGTTTTGAAATTTTTTAGAACGGCCTCAAAATAATAATAAAATAATGTATAAAAGTACGTCATCTTTTAAAAATACATAACAAATACTTAAAAATCTCAAAAAATGGAAAATTTTTGTATCCTATGATATTTTAATATAAAGAATTTAATGAGACCTATAAATCAAAATTTCGAGATGGTTTAGTATGATTTTTGAGTTAGGAGCATGAGAGGCCTCCGTGCTCCTAGGAGCACCATAATTTTACTCTATATATATATATATATATATATATATATATATATATAGTTTTGCTAAAATGAGTCATGACTCACGGGCTGCTCCGTGAATCAGGATCTAAAAACATATCAAATCACCTCCAAATTTCGACTTATATGGCTCAATAAATTCTTCATATCAAAATCTTACAGCATGCAAAAATTTTTCATTTTTGGAGATATTTTAAAATAATACATAAAACATTGATTATATGACCCAAAAATAGTAATAATTTAGTACTTGTTTGTACATGGATTTTCAAAAATCCGAAATAAATACTTAAAAAACTTCAAAAATGAAAAATTTTTGTATCCCCTAGTATTTTCATATGATGAATGTAATGGGAGCCATAAATCGAAATTTCGGACGTGGCAATATATAATTTTGACCGTTTGCATTTCGGAGCGAAATGCAAACGTTTTCACAACAGTCTTGCTCTATATATATATATATATATATATATAGTCCGGCTACGGTGCTTCCATAAGCATTTCGGACCGAAACGCTTACGGTCCAAATTGGAAAATCAGTCGTCCAAAATTTCAATTAAAAGAGCTCATAAAATATGATATAACAAATTTTGGGGCAAAAATTGTTTGGGCAGGACATAAAATATGATAAGTTAATGTTTCATGACAGCACATCGTTGAGGTTGGGGGGCAAAACAAGGGGCTCCATATATTTTTCCTTCTTTAAAGTAAGAAATATGCAGAAAAATTTGTACATAAAATGAGTCATTTTTCAAAAATTCAAAAAAATAGTTAAAAAAGTCTAAAAATAAAAATTTTTGTTTGCAACTAAGTATCAATTTTAAGATTGTGGTGAGCAACTTGGATTAGTCATTCGAGTTACGGCTTAGAAGATATGAGGCCGAATCGCACTAGCCATTGCGCTTTGCAAAGCGCTATAGCCTCAACTCTATATACCTCAATACATGCAGTATGATTTAAATAAATTGAATTAACCGACAAAACGATCAATAGGCACAAACTATGATATTAGCAAATTATAAGATTTAGCAAGAAAAAAAATCATTAATTACTAATTTACCTAATTAACAAGGTTCTTTCAAAAAATTAAGTCGTAGACACTAGACAAGTTGATTAAAATGCCCATTTATTGCATTCTTTTTAATTTCGTCGTAAAAAATGAAGCAGTCTTTTGTTTGATTGTTCTTCGATGCTAACTCGTATTAATTGAATATTTTGATGTAGGTGCTTGGTTCAAGCCGTTAAAACATCATGGCTTGAAAGTAGCTCTCGTAAGCTTTATCGTATGCATGATCTATTAAGGGACCTAGCTATCCACGAAGCTAAGGAGAATAATTTCTTGACCATATTCTCAAAACCTGAAGATGGTGGTCAGCTCACTACCAAAGAGATGCACCGTTTGGCATTGCAATTTGACATCCCGACAGGGTATGATATTCATTCAACAAATGTCCGTTCTTTATTCTGTTTTGGAGGTTGTGCACCTAACTACCAGGGGTTGACTCAATTAAGAGTGCTAGCCTTCGAGGGCATTAACTTTATAGGAATTGATATCGGTAAGAATATGCTAGAGGGCTTGGTCCACATGAAATACCTTGGTTTTAGGCATTGTTCGAACTCGTCGGAAATGCTTGAGAACATTTCTTTCCATTCCATGAACAATCTAGAAACATTTGATTACTTTGGGCCGTATGATGGTTTCAATAACATTAATATTTCATTATGGGAAGCCTCCACTCTGAGGCATGTAACTACATCATACAATAATATATTAATGTTCTGCCCACTAAAATGGGATAATCTGAAAATTCTACAAACATTAGGATGGGTGACAATAAAGGGTATTCCTAAATTAGAAAGCAATGTCAACTTACGCACCCTGAAGATAAATCTAATTGGCGATGGTGGCGAGGGTGATGAAAGTGGGCAAGCAATTGAAGCTTTATTGTCACGTGCAGAGCATTTGGTCACCTTTTTCTTGTATTCTAAATCACTTAGTGAAGAAGTAATTCAGATTCTTGGCAAGTGGAAGGAATTCCCATGTTGTGAAACAATGTGTTATTTGGTGCTCAAGGGGAAGTGGCCACGTGCAAGTGTCCTATCTTTTGAGATGTTCCCTCAAAACCTCATCGAATTACATCTCTCCGAGTTAGAACTTGATAAAGATCCAATGCCTGTATTGGAGAGGCTACAATGCCTTAGGATACTTAAGTTAGTTTTTTGGTCGTACATTGGAGAAAAAATGACATGTTTAGCAGGAGGATTTCCTAGTCTCAAGGAACTGAAGCTTCATCGCTTATACGAGTTAACTGAATGGGAAATAGAGAAAGGTGCTATGCCCAACCTTCGTAAGCTGTCATTAAAATATTGTCGTTCCATGTCTGTACTTCCCAATCTACAAAACGTGCAAAGTCTTCGAGAGCTTAAACTTAATTACCACTCATCGACGCTGCATAGAAGGCTTCAATCAGAGGACCAATACAAAATCGAGCATATCCCATTTGTCAAATTAAACAATCCGTAAGTCTTTCTTGTACTCATTTTAAGTTTGGAATTCTTTCTAAATTTACCCATCTTTTTTTGTTTCTCTTCGTATATATTGTGTGGTAGTAATTAAACCAGTAATTAAGGACTTATTTCGATTGTCAGTTCCTTTCCTTTCTTTTCATTGAAACTACTCTGTTCTTAATTATTGCATCAATTAGGTGGAGCTATATATTGACCTTTGAGGATGACGGCGATGACGACGACGGATGATGCCGAAGATGATGGCAACGAAGATGACAAAGATGATGACGACAATGACGACAATGACGATGAGGATATAACGAGAGGCCTTAGCACTCATAAGAATTTCGTGTTTTGTTTGATTGTAAGATTGCCTTTTAGTTTGTTTGTGCGTCTTAAGTTTGTGAACATTTCATACTTGGCATGCAAGGTTGTTTGGTTTTAAACTTTTATTATGTATTGGTTTTTTTTTTTTAATTATTGTCGTTTTGATTGTTGTACTCTTAATTTAGAATGGATTTGGAAATGCATGCATTTTTTGTTTTTTTACCGTGTTGCAACTCTGTTAAAACATATATTCATACTTTGTTTTTTTGATCCGTATTTAACAGTTCCCATTTTTTTTTTTTTTTTTTTTTTTTTTTTACAAAAGAACCTGATACCAAAGTTGTCTCATCTCATGGTATATATAATTTCTTCAAGGACTAGTTTTTAGTCTAGTGGTTAAGAACAACACTTTTTGTGTGGGAGGTTGCGGGTTCGAAACTTGGATGGAGAGTCTTTTATAAACATTTAAATTAAATTTGAGTGGCTTGACGTGACCCTTATTTTATCTCAAAAAAAAAAAAAGGTGTTTTTCTTCAAAACGCATGTGAAATATAAAGCCCATTAAACAGCCAACGAACTTGGCACTCTTTCATGACCGAATTTCTACATGAGAAGTGAAATGGGCCTCATTTGAGCCGTATTTTTATTTCCTCAAAAGGCCGGTCTGAATTTGGACTTCAAATTGATGAATGAATGATTTGGACATTTTAGTGCCCTGCTTTTAACATTTGTTCATGACTTCAGTCATAGTTAATAACATATATGAGAAATCAACACATTAATTTGACGAAAACAACGCTAAGGATTTAAACAGCCAAATATATTATCCAAAACCAAAATTCATGTTGTGGGAAAAAAACATAACACAATTATGCACAAATGACGAAGAAGTTCATTACTAGAAAAATCAAGCTAAGGGATTGAACAGTTTTTTTTTTAATAAATATCTGGAAATTCATGACAATATTACTAGCTACTTTTAGAATACAGATTAGATTTAGACTTTTGTGAGCGTCAGACGTTTTAATCATGTGTTCATAAATATTTTTGAATTTTGAACATATAAATCGATCCTTGCACCTAATTTGGGATGATAACTTGACCTTATAATTTGGTATCCCCTGTAAACGACGACCCAAAACAAATTATGAACGTACTGTGGAGACCGAGTTGTATGCTTCTATGGGATCGGAAAAAAATAATCATATTATACGTGCAAAAAATACTTTAATTCTGCAAAAAGTTTTGTTATGAAAATATATTTGAACACACCAATTTGAAATTTCACCTCCTATCTGGCAAGTGTATCTACTATCAAGTAAGAATATTCCAAAATATAATTAATATATAACTAAATTAAACAATCAGAGATCCTATATAGTGTTCCTTTTTTTAAAAAAAAAAAAGTGAATTATAGTTTAACATCAAAAGTATGTCAAATTATATTTTTTTTTTCAAGGGATTGGCAGTGGCTGCCAATTCAACAAAAGTATGTCAAACTATATCCAAATTTTAATTTATATAACTTAATAAATTATGCATATTAGCTTGGTATGCAAAAATTTTCCATTTTTAGACATTTTTAAATATTTATTCGAAAATTTTTAAAAGTTAGATATGAAACATTGATTATTTTATTAATATTGTATAGTTTAGCACGTCAATTTTATTTAACTTCGAAATAATTAATAATTTAGAAATAACAACTTGGGAGACCAATATACATAACCAACTTGAACCTTCATATATATGTTATAATGTTATAATTGCCGAGATAACTTAAGAAGAAATTCGGATGGACAAAATTATAAAATTGAGTGAAAATGGAATTATGGAAAGGACAACCATCAACCGTGCAAATGAAGTGGAAGTGGGGGTCACATGGAGGTAATGAGAAGTGCACTCAACGCGGTTGACCTTGGTTCCACTCCATGCCTCAAAAATCCCCTATGCCTTTTCTTATCTCAATTGAATTCTTTGTCCAACAAAAGTTACAAAATTGCAGAAATAATGGCAGCCGTTGCTCTGCACTGCACCCATTAAATTAAAATCTCCCCATCCTCTCCAGTTTCATCTGCTCTCCGGTTGAGTTTATCATGGAGTGGATATTTAGAGTGTAGTTGAACTTGAGAACTGGACGCATAATGTACGGCGCCAGCGTTGGATCCGCTCCAGTGCTCAACGCCAAGCCTACAGATAATAATAAATTTTCTAATAGGAAAATTATCACAATTACATTTCATTTTCTCTCTTTATTTTTTTGAACATTAACTTTATTTTTCTAAGAAAATTGTAAGAATTTTGATGTCAGCCTATAGCTAGCTATTTTTTTTGTATAATTTTGGTATAGTTTGGACTTTAGACATCACCAGTGGCAAATTAAGAAAAAAAAACTTACTTAGGGTAATAACAAGAAATTTAATAAAAGTTGATAAAAATAATTTTGTAATTGTATGAACTTACAAAACAGTTGTTCTTTTTTTTTTCAACTAAAAATCAACATAGTTTTCTTCAAGAACTGGCATCGAATTTATTCTTACTTGCTGTCCAATTAAGGTCAAAATTTATTCATTGAATACTAACTTCTTGAAATGTATGTACTACATCCGTCTATGAATAAATGAATTTTTAGGAAAAGTCAAATGAATTAGTGGAAAAATGAAATTACATAATAATTGTTCCAATTAAATAATATAGATAAAAGGGTAAATATAATATTGGAGAAACAAGTAGATTTAAACAAGTGAATAGATAGATTCAAACAAGTGAATAGAAAAATAAATTCAAATCCGTAAAGTTCATTTAATTATGAACAAATTCTAAAAGATATAAATTCATTTAAATATGGACGGAGGTAGTAGTAAATGCAAAGCGACCCCTCCAGAGGGTGAACGAATTCCAATCTCATTGATTGCAAACATGAAACATTCATCAGAAGAATGTGCAGCAAGGGCTGTCAGAGTGTCAGTCACTCAGAAAATTGCCATATATATTTTTCTCTTCGGAATAATTGTTTTCTTTTCGAATTTTCACAAATACTACAGTATGTATTTGAGAATAGGGCTGGCAACGAATCGAATCGAATCGAATCGAATTTGATCTAAATTGAATCGAGCTGAAATCGAACCGAGTTAAAACCGAATCGAGCTGAAATCGAACTGAGCCGAAACCGAATCGAACTAGCTCGAACTTGAATCGAGCTCAATTATTATAATAAATTATGATTACCATAGATAATTACAGCTAAAATAATTATATTATTTGGTCATTTTTTTATAATATAAACAAATTATCGCTATTTTTATTAATTTTATAATAAATTATGATTAAAAATTATATTTTATTAATTTAACAATAAAATAAGTATATTTTGTTAATTAAATAATAAAATAGGTATATTATTACAAACAATTTTGACAAAATAGTTCAAAAAATGTGCAAATTACTATATATCGAGCTATTACGAATCGAATCAGGAAAAAATCGAGCTGAACTAAATCGAACTCGAGCTGACAAAAAATCGAATCGAGCTTAGATCGAATTGAGCTCAAACTGAATCAAAATCAAGCGAATTATGAGCTACGAACTTTTTTGCCGGCCCTATTTGAGAAGTACGTAGTAATTATTATTATTGGTACGAATGAACGATATTTGGGACCATGTAACAGCTATATAAGTTGCCCACAGGTAATTCTTTCTGCTAGTCAAACTTTGGCAATATCGATATGAAATATGAATTATTCTCATGACAATGTAGACCCCCACCACACGGCCACACCACACAAAAAATTCCAAGCCCAGAAAAGGACAAGCGAAAATTCTAGTTTTGGAATAATTCCCGGCCCCTGACTAATTTTTTGAAACTTTTTGTAACGTATACCAGGAGGTTAGGGGTGTCAAAAAACCTGATGGCTCGTGACTCGTTCGTTAGTGGTTCAGCTCGACTCGCTAATGGCTCGTTTGTTAGTGGCTCAGACCACTAACGAGCCGGCTCGTTAGCTCGGTTAATTAAACGAATGAGCTCGCACTTAAGCCAGCTCGGTCCTATGGAGCTCGGTCCATAAACGAGTCAATCTGGATCGTCCATCAAAATATCAGATTTACATCCGTCTGTTGACATATAGGTATATAAGGCGTTGAGTCTTAACCCTAAACCCATTCCTTCCCCCAGCCCCCAGCCGATCTCACTCTCTCTCTCTGTATTTTTTTTTTTTTTGAAATAACTCTCTCTCTCTCTCTCTCTGACTCTCTCTTCTCACTTCTTTTTTTTTGAATTAATCTCTTCTCACCTCCGACTCGCCCAGAGCCAGACGGCACGTCGGCAACTCCCAAGCCCTAGGCCGCGCCGCGCGGCGCCCCTCACCGTGACCATCGCGCCCGACGCCGTGACCGTCGCCTCGCCTCCACCCTCCGTCCAGGCCAGCAGAATCGTCGTGGCCGACGCCCGTGACCGTCGTCTCGCCTCCGCCCTCCGTCCAGGCCAGCAGATCCGTCGTGCCCGACGGCCGACGCCCGTGACCGTGACCTCGCCTCCGCCCTCTGTCCAGCAGATCTGTCGTGCCCGACGCCCAGATTGAGTTCTAACGAGCTAAATGAGCTAAATGAGCGGTCTTGAGCTGGGTTAACTCAGCTCGGAGCTCGTTTGTTAAACGAGCTGGCTCGGCTCGCTCCTGTAGCGAACGAGCTCGCACACACCCCAGACTGAGCCAGCTCGGCTCGTTTACACCCCTAATACCAGAGTTATTATATAAAAAAAAGAAAAAAAACGTATACCAGAGTTAGACTATTACACTAATGCTAACACTACAAATTTTATGTTACTGTATCCGAAATCACAATTTACGGTGCTCAATAAATTCTTTATTTTGAAAATTTTGGGGAATACAAAAATTCTTTATTTTTAGAGTTTTCTAAGTATTTGTTTTGAATTTTAAAAAAGAGCTCATAAATATTAATAAAATATTGATGTATGTACGTGATATTTTCAAAATGAAAAACAAATACTTACAAAACTCTAAAATAAAGAATTTTGTATTCTCCAATATTTTCATATAAAGAATTTATTTAGCGTCATAAATCGTGATTTCGGACACGATAACATAAATTTTGAGGCGTTAGCATTTCAGTCCGAAATGTTAATGTTGGTATAATAGTCTAACTCCCTGTATATTGTGTAGCAGCAATTGAGAACTTATTTTTACTGTCAGTATTAAAACTGTAAAACTAAGTACCTTTCTGTTCTTTTCATTGTTACTGCTCTGCTTTGTTCTTAATTAATTTATTGCATCAATTATGCTGAGCAGGGAGTACTCCGACTCCGACATGACGACAATGATGCCGTCATTTACCCTCTGCTCCAGAAAGGGTGAATGGAGGGGAGGGGAGGGGAGGGGAAGGGAGGGAGGGCCATGTCACTTGCTCCAATAAAAAAATTCAAGTGGGAGGGGAAGAGACAAGGGGTAACTATTTCACTCTGCACAATTGAAAATCCTCACCCCCAAATCGGGGTGTAGAAGAGGTGACGAAATAGTTTGATTGTGAAATTACCAAATAACTATTTTCCCGTTTTTGCTTTTTGACTGAGATGAGGGCAAAATGGTCAAAGATGTAGAATATGGTAGAGGTTTCCTTTCCCTTTCAATAAATCTATTGGAGCAAGTAATCGCATGATAATTATCCCCTCACCTTCTGTTACCTCCCCTCCCCTTTTGTTACATCCCTTCCCTTCACCCCCTCTCTATTTTTTATTATTAAAAATTTATTATTATTAATTATTATTACTTATTTAACATTATTTATTATTATTATTATTATAATAATTATTACTTATTATAATATTATTAATATATTAAATATTGTATAATTTTAATTGTTACAATAATTATTTTTATAATTATTTTAAAAAATAATATTAAAATTATTTTATTGTTAATATGATGATTACTATCATTATTATATTTTAAGTAGATGATGAAACTTATTAACCCATTAAAATTTGTGGGCTCCACATAGCTTAAAGAGGAGGAATAAGTTATACCACTTCTCATGGCTCTTTAAGTTATGGAGCCACAAATCTTATTTATTTCTCTTTATTCCCTCTATAGTTATCAATGTTTGACTCCTTAAGTGAGATATAAGGAGTTTATTCCTCACTTGTACTCTAACCAAACATGGTCAAAAGGAACTAAGGTTGGAGCCTGCAAGCATGTATGCAGTATGTACATGTGCTTGGAGAGTTTTCGTGCAAGTACGATCCGAGTGAGACTTATTACTTTGTTACAAACTTGATTCTATTTCACTATAAGACTGGCCATCGATCGCAGGCCAGATTCTTAAATCTTTATTTATTGGAAATTGTCACGTCAGCACATTAATATTCATAAAAATGATATATCTTAATAATTAATATGTGGCAAATAATTTAATTTTGCAATTGAAGAATCATACTTGCCATGGTTGTTTGGTTTTTAATTTTTTTATTAATGTATTTCTTAATTAATATAGTCGTTGTAATTGTTGCACGCATTATTTTCTGCATGGATTTGAAAATGCATGTGTAAATATTCTTGTGTTTTCATTTATCATGTCGCAATTAATTCTCTTGAAATATTCATACTTTGTTGTTATGATTTGTACGAACAGTTTCCATGTTTTCTTTAAAAGAACCTGAGACCGAAGTTGTGGCTCATAGTATAATTTCCACCGGTGATCGTAAACTCCATTTCAAGTGCTTTTCTTCAAAACAAAGGAGAAATATATGTAGCCCACTAAATACCCGTCGAACTTGGCAAAATTTTCATGACCGAACTTCTACATGAGAAATGAAACGGGCCTCTTTTTTAGCCATTTTATTTTGACCTCAAAGGCCGGTCTGAATTTGGACTTCAAATTGATCAATCATTAGGTTCGAAGCTTCGCTTTACTTCGGCAGCAATTTATTTATTATGCTGTATTTTTTTATTGATTATTACGTTCAATATTAAAAAAAATAGGGGCGTGCTAACTGTCTCCAAAAAAAAATCCTCCTTAAATGTCCCCCGTACAGTTACCCCTGACTGCATACATTATGAACACCTTAAGAACATATGAACACCTAGTGAGAGTAGTATGAACACTAAAATCTGTGGTGCTTAATTAAAACACGTGCTTAATTGATTTCAAACACGTGTTTAAATCTTCTATTTTGCGGGGTGTTCATACCATATACTCTGGGTATTCATATTATATACTTTTAGGTGTTCATACCATATATCATGTGGTATACATACCAAGTTGCAGTGGCTGAAAAAAAAAATTGATGTTAGCATCACGAGGGGATTACCAGAGGTGAAAGTTCGTCACCTTCAATAATGCGGCTACCGGCGAGATATGGGATCAGCATCACGAGTGATCGTCAGATGCAAAAATTAGTCACCTCAAACCACCTTTAGAGCATAGCGTGCGCGAGAGAGGAGGTAGGCATCGGTGATAAGGTGGCGGTACACCTAGACGGAGGTGGTTGTGTACGTGGGTGGAGGTGGCAGTGCACTTGGGTGAAGATGGCAGTGCACCTATGCGGAGGTGGCGGTGCGCATGGACAAAGTTAAAACTTGTTTTAGATGGAATTAGATGTGGGACATTTAAGGGGGACAAATGATGGGGGACAAAGAGATTATCTCAAAAAAATAATGATGTAAAAGATAGATAAAAATTTCGTAAGAGTATTATTTTAAAATATAGGTAACTTATAGTTATTTATATTGAAGAAATTTTTTTTGGTTATATACTATAATTAAAGATAATATATTTTTATGTAATTTTAGTATTATGATACATTGAAGATATCAAAATTGCAGTAAATAGTTAAAGTTTAATGTTATTATTGATTGCTAATGACAACAACTAATAATTAGTCACATACTGAATTGTCATAATATGTGTTGTACATTTAATTGTATAATAATCTCTTGCTTATTTGCTAATTTGCAAAATATCTTGCACTTAACAAGTTGCATTTGAGATTATGAAATATAGATACAATTCCAAGTTTTTATATTATTATTATTATTAATGATCTACTCAAACAACGTGCATTGGAGCATAATTCGAATGATGGAACATCAAGAGGATGCAAGGATGCTAAATTTGAAGCTAGATTGGAAGCTATGTTGAAGATGATCAAAGAACAACTTAAAATATAGTTACATTTTATATTATTCTTTTGATAGTTTTTGAGTCTTGAATGTATACTTGGCAAGATATGAGATGGTGGTTGACCAAAATACCCTTCAAACCTTTCAAATTTAACCTATTACCATCCAAATTACAAGGCATTGCAACAGGGATCTCAACCAAAGCCAAAACAACCCCCAAACCCGAGACAATCGTGTTGTAACGATTGTCACAACTATTTGAAATTGGCATTGCCAATTTCCAAACCGTTGTGTTGATTTCCTGGGATAAACAATTGAGTAAATTACATGAAAATGGTCCCTAAAGTATTACTCTTTTACCAAATTGGTCCTTAAAGTTTGAAAAGTACCAGTTTGGTCCTTAAAGTATTGATTTGCTTCCAATTTGGTCCCTAAAATTTGAGATGTACTATTTTGGTCCTTAAAGTTTCACTATTATATTGTTTTGGTCCCTAAAGCTTTAAAAACTTATCAAATTGGTCCCAAAATTAAATAGTTCATTCAAAATTATTATTTCACGTACCTTAAATTAATTTTAGCATTACAAATAACGATAATATATCATTAAAAAACATATATAATGTACAAATAAATATGTTTGTTCATGCTGTATATCAAATACTTATTAAGTAAATTTTAATATTAATGGATAATGATAGGACCAATTTGGTATAAATAAAATATTTTAAGGACCAAAATGATATGTTAGTAAAACATTAAGGACCAAAATGGTACATCTCAAACTTTAGGGACCAAATTGGTAGCAAATTAATACTTTAGGGACCAAATTGATAACTTTAAAACTTTAAGGACCAATTTGATAAAATGATGATCCTTTAGGGACCATCAGCGTAATTTACTCTAAAAAATTTGTCAAAACTTGATTCCTAACCTTTAATTATTTGTCCTCAATCAATAGTTGCAATGTTTTCAAACTTCCGCATTAGTCCCCGTGTCTATTTAAGAGCTCCATTTCTCACAAATCAAATTATCATTGCTAAATTTTGAGAAATCCTTTGACGCAACAACAAAATGGGCCATTTGGAACGCCCTATTTACAAAGATTGTTGTTAATGATAGTTGCTAAGATGAATCCGTACTGTGGGATATGGTTCAGCAACGGGTATTTACAAACAACTGTTGTAAATATTGTAGCTTTTACATCGGTTATTAGTATAAAACCGTTGTTAAATGGCGTGACATACTTTAACAATTGTTATTAGTACACAACCTCTGTAAAACCTAGGAATTTTACAAAGCTTGTTAACAAAGAACCGCCGTTAAATAAATTAACAATGGTTATTTTGTCATAACTGTTGTAAAGTTTGCTATTTAGGTTTTTCTTAACATAAATGGGTTGCCCTGTTTCTCCTCAACCAATCCATACTTACTATTTTTCTGTCTCTCAAAACAGCCGCCGCCTCTTCTACTCAATCGACTGTTCTTTCTCCTCTGTCGATCCTCGCACCTCCACCGCTGTTGTCGGCCCCTTGCCTCTCATTTGCTCTCGGCCAGCTGCTCCCGACTCTGCTCGGCCGCCTGCTCCCGCCTCCTCTGGGTCGGGCGCTCCCGCCTCCGCTCGGCCGGTTGGTTGCCTCATCACTTCAACTCTTGAGTCGCTTGTCCTCTCCTCTCGGCATCTGAACCCTAAGTCGAATCATCCATGGAGGTCTCGCGATCTCTGCGATCCTGGAGATCCTTCTCATGGATTGCCGCTGCATATAGTTGGCCACTGCTAAAAGCAATGCTCTTACCCTTGAAGTGGGAAAGGGCTGACAAGTTAATTTCTTCTACTTCATTATTCAGATCTTGCGAAGTTGTATATTCACCATAATGATCTTCTTCATCAGTTTCAATTAACCTTCTCTTTTTGTTATTAATTTCATTAAGGCTTTCCTGCATTTGGTAACGAACTTGTGCCGACAACTTTTTGCATCTCTTATGCCAGCTAGGTGCTTCTTAAATTGGTTTATACCTCCACCTTGAAATTTCTTATTACAATGCATGCATGTAATGACCTTACTTGACCTTACTGCTCTTGTTAGCAGCCACATGTTTTGTGCAATGTCCCCAGGCAGGATCTGTTCTACCTCTTGTTGCAGTCTTTGGAGAAGGAGGCTGCGCAGTTCCATTCTCGTCAAGAGTGCTTGGTTACAATTGTAAAATAATTAGAAAATAAATCTAATTATAAACTGTATCTATGAATCATAATAAGCAAACAATAGTGTAACTACAAAATAAACTCTCTGTATCCTTATATAAATTTGTTCTGGTTTTCAGAGAAACATAATTAACAAAATTGTAATTCTGAAGTTTAAAAGTTGAGGAAACAATGACATTAAGGAACAAACCTGACAAATCTTAATAATATATGCCATGCCAGTATAATGTCTATACCTTCAATAGTAATTATGATGCAAGTTTGTGTAGTTACTAAAGAATTGTCTACTATTTAATTAAACTAGGGCAAGCCACCCGCGCTTTGCGGCGGGACGGTAAATACTTTGTATCCACTGCAAGATTTTATTTAGACTGGACAACATATTACTAAACAAACTAATTGTGCAAGGCAAACCGAATCAGCGGGAGAAAAATGATAAAACATATAGGCCAAGCAAAAAATAAATCTATTTTTTACTTTTTACGAATTTTGAATGTAGATATCAATAATTTAATATTTTACTTTTTCTAATTTTATTTAATCAAGAAAATGCTATAATCTAGTCATATTTTTCACCAAACTAATGGAAAGGGTGAGAACATAATCTCTAACTGATTTTAAGAAAAACATAAGGTTAAAAGATTGGTGTTGAAACAATGTAAGAGTTGATTAAAATTTTTTAGCCCATTTATAAATAGATCATTTACAAATATAAATCTTATAATTTTAACACATGAGTATAGATTGTTAAATAATTTTTAGGTCATGTGGTCTAGGATTTCAGATATAAGGAGGAGAAATTAATAATGTTATTTCATAGTCAAGGTCATTTGTGAAAAAAGTTAATTGTTCAATTATTAAGAGGAATAATTTATTAGTGAGGCTCTTTAGGAAATTTTTTTTTCATAAAGTACGCTCAATGATGTCTCTATTCGAAACAAAAATGGAAATGCCTAAAAGTTGTTTGGACCGTCGGATCACCAAATTGTATGGCTCTTAGCTTAAATCGATGTGGTGACTCTATTTTCCTACCCCATTAGGCTATGTTTGGTATGGGGATAAAATGAGAGATAAAGTTATCACTCCTCTCACAAGTGATAAATTTATCCTCTCTTATCCCCTCTTTTATCCCATACCAAACATGACCTTAGCCCCCGTTTGGTACTGGGATAAGGCAGAGATAAGGGTATTTATCACTGCTATCCCTGCCAAACAGCAGTAAGAAAACCAGAGATAAGGTGAGATAAGCTTATCTCTCCCAATTTTATCTCCCGCGATTTATCACCGCTCAGGACCGGTGATAGTGCTATCCCCACCATTTCTCTCTTTTGTTTGACGAAAATGCCCACCCTCGCTACCAAAAACCCTTCTCCCTCTTTCCTAATCTGATCTTTCTTTCTCAGAAACCCTTCGCCCTCTTTCCTACCAAAAACGTTTTCCACGATTCCCCACCCCCTCCGTGTCTTGCCGCGGCCGCCGGTACGAAGTTAGCCCGACCTTCTTCCTTGAGTCTTGTCAAGATCGCACACTTCATGGCTGCTGGCACGGAGTTAGACGGGGCTTCTTCCTCGAGTCCTGACAAGACCACACACTCGACGGCTGCTAGCAGGGAGTTAGACGGGTCTTCTTTCTCGAGTCCTGATAAGATCGGTCACTCGACGGCTGCTGGCACGGAGTTAGACAGGGTTTCTTCCTCGAGTCCTGATAAGATTGTACACTCGACGGCTGCTGGCACAGAGTTAGACGGGGTTTCTTCTTCTATTTCAAGGTAATACTTAATCCTGGTATCTTTGCTCTATTTTTAGTACTTTTGTCTCTGTAATCGGTGGGATTTTAGTAGATATGTCCAAACTTACAATAAGTCAGTCAATTTTCTTTGGATTTTCGATTTTACCTTGACGTCTTGTGGTTTATGAGTAAAGCGTCTTCAATTTAAGTGATATAGCCTTCATACAGTTTTGATCAGAATTTATGTGCCTCCAATCTAAGTATACATGAATTGTATTGGATGAATGATTGGGTTTTCTGATGTTTAATTGCTTCTCATTTTTAAAATTGAAATATTTATGTGTTGAGCAGATTATTAAACAATATATGATGTTGCTTAAAGTTTTTTACTTGAAATGACCATGACATATATACTTCAAAACTGTAACTAATATTAATTTCCAGAAATGTAGCCTTGAAGTAGTCAGAAAACTGCTCAAAATACTGTTTTTTTTTTTTTTCAATCTGCAGTTTAGCACCGCTTGAAGTACTTAAACTTGAAGTGACCATTTGCTGGAAAAAAAAAGTAACGGTACTCTTTGCAACAGGTAATATTCATTATATATTCATTAAGCATTATTTCCTATTATTCAATTCGAAATGTGAAGACATGATTTCTCAAATAGTTATTAGGCATGGAAAACGCTTCGGATATATTGAATGGAAATGGGCAGGGAAAGAGAAATAAGAAGGGGAAGGGGAACAATTCTGATGTTCAGCCTAGGCTTCGATCTAGCAATTTCTCCGACGATGATACTAGTTTGCTATTAGAGCTGTTGAGGGAAATACAAATCAGAGGTAGGAGACTGGATTCTAGTGGGACTTTTAAGGATGATGAATGGAATGAAGTTCATCCATTATACAATGAACAATGTAGTGGTGAGAAGCGCTCTCTAGAAAGCTCCGTTCGAGATACAAGACTGTTAAAAAGGACTTTTATGTATACAAATCATTAGCAGAAAAATCTGGATGGGGATGGGGCAATAATAACCTACCTATTCACCATCTGAGGAGTGCTGGTCAAACTTGATAAAGGTATGAAGCAATATTACATTATGACTTCTACTTTGATCCCATTTTAAATCAAAATACGATAATTTGCTTATAATATCAAAGACTGAAAGATAATTTGTTCTTTTTATAGATAAACAAGAAGTACAAAGGTTTCAAAAGCAAGAAGTTTCCATGGTTCAAGCTGATGGAAGAAATATGTGGAAGAAATGTGGCGGTTGGTGGCAACAATGTTACTTTTGAAACTCTCCCCGACAATATTGATTCTCTGAATGGTTCTGAAAACTCAGATAATGAGTATGGTGATGAAGATGTACATGTGTATGAATCTACTGCAGTACCTCAGGATGAACTTGGCAGAGACGATGAGGAACCCATACATGTGAACAATTCAGATGGTCCAACTGAGCAATCACCCCAGAACCAACCATTGCCAAGCGCGCGTGCCACGCCTTCATCTGGGGCTCGCGTCACACGTTCCACTAGAAAATGTCCAGCAAGTTCCACTGGAGGAGAATCCTCAAACAGTAAACATAGAAGTGCAAAAATGATGGAGAATATGTTTGAAAAGGTGATTGAACAGAATGGCCGAATCCTTCGGCAGCAAGATGCACGGAATATCATCTTATCTCAATTTGTCACATCTAGTCAGGCTAGTAGGTCGGATCCAACTATGGTGTGTCAAGATATCATGAACAAGTTGAGGTTGAATAACATTAGTCTGAACTTAGATGAACTTGCAATCATTGTTAATGCGCTTGTCAATCCTTGGACCCGAGGCATTTTCATGAACTTAGATGGTGAAGAGTTGTCTTTCCAGAATGCTAACTACAAACCCTCAACAAGATCCTTCTCCTCCAACAGGTCCTTCTAATGTAGACTGCAATGAATCATCGGTTGATTTCTCTTTGCCATTAAGTTTCTTATTCAATGCATCGCAGCGTTTTCCACCGCCAAATGCTTAACTAGTCTTGAATTAGTGTGGTGCAAATGTGCCTTTTGTTATTTAAGCATAGGATCATGGTCACTGTCATTTTGTGTAATTAGATAGAAGTTGGCACTGCAGTTGCTAAATGTGCTTATTAATTATGAATGTTATGTATTAGTTTCTTTCCTTTTTGTATTTTGTATTGACATAACACAATGTTATGCAAAGTTATCAATACTTTAAGATATTAATTATGATTTCTGAATGTTTTGGTTTATTATTTCAATTGTAATATAATCTTGTTTTCACAATATTTTCACTTTTTTCTATAGGAAATTAATAGAAAAATGGAACCAGAATTCAACACTGACTGTCACAATGAAGATCAACTCATGTTGGCTTTGATGGATGATGACCATGTGCAAGTTCAGATTAAAAATACAAATATGATTATGCTAGCCCTAATGAGTAACTCATTGCATAATAGAAGTCCCAACCAGAATATCCCACGCAATACTAGACCATTTACTGGTTTTCAAATGATCCATGATATATTGAATGGTCATCCGAAAAGGTGCTATGAGGAATTTCGTATGAATAGCACAAATTTTCGAATACTATGCCTGAAGATCATGGAAAAAGGAATTGTGAAAACAAATGAGGTAACAATTGAAGAGCAAGTTGGTATGTTTCTTCAGACTCTTGGTCAAGCCAGCAGCATGTGAAAAATAGGTGAAGATTTTCAACGCTCTCTTGAAACTGTTCATCGTACATTTGATGATGTCTTGAGGAGTGTACTTGCCATGCATCCTAATTACATAAGGCTACCCCATGGTAATGAACCTCCACATCACTCACTAAATCAGACAACAGGTTTTTATCATTTTAAGGTATGAATTTGTGTTAATTTTATCTTGTTTCACTACAAAATTCTAGTAGTTATTTTATTTAATATTCATAATTTATATATTGAGCCATACTTGTACCCCAGTTTTTGATGAAAGATTTAGAGGTTCACAGCACCCAAATGAATTTGCAATGGAAATAACAGTATTATTCCAGCATTACCCTTATGTTAAAATTGGTTTAGAAGTGCATCAAGAAATTTAAAAATGGAAAGTATTCACATGAAAGATGTTCCCAAAAACCTTCCTATAAATTTATATAAAAAGAAAATATGTTATTGTTTACAGAATGTTTTAGTTATGGATCAAAATGCCATTTGTCAGAATGCTTACCTTGTCCCCTTTATGCTGGCAGTAGCTAGGATCCCCTACTTTGTGGCATATTTTGAACACAATATACCAATGTAAGACCAAGAATCTAGAATACATGATAAAAGTGCTATCTGATTAGTATTTTCTCTTGTAGGGAGCTTTGGGTGCCATTGATGGTACACACATCCCTGCAATTGTTAGAAGGCATAAGCAAGATCGGTACCGTAATAGAAAAGGGTTTGTGTCCCAAAATGTATTGGCTGCATGTAACTTTGACATGAAATTTGTCTTTTTATCAGTTGGTTGGGAGGGATCTGAAGCTGACATGAAGGTATTAAACTCTGCATTGGAAGATGGAGGTTTCACTGTACCTCGTACAAGGTATTATCTTGGCGATTCAGGATATGCGAACACTGTTAGATTCGTTTGTCCATTTCGAGGTAGTCGGTACAATTTGGGAACTTTTCGACGAGCACCTCGCTGTGGTTATCGTACTTCAAAGGATTTATTTAATCACCGTCATTGCCAACTT
This sequence comes from Cyperus esculentus, assembly GCA_030179965.1. Classification (NCBI taxonomy): domain Eukaryota; kingdom Viridiplantae; phylum Streptophyta; class Magnoliopsida; order Poales; family Cyperaceae; genus Cyperus; species Cyperus esculentus. Next base: position 1,465,535 of record JASGLE010000003.1, on the reverse strand, counting down.
AGAAACATAATAGAAAGGGCATTTGGAGTATTGAAAAAAAGATTCAAGGTCCTTGTTACCATGGCTCCATACAAGTTCATGAAAGCAGTGCTTAATAGTTATGGCATGTTGTATTATGCATAACTTCATAAAAGCACAAAATGATGCACATGACATATATCTTAATATGTCAGACTCTTCTTCTTCATCTGAGGATGATGAGCCAGTTGCATACGAAGATCTGATCAAAGATGAGACACAAGGAGGTGAAGTTCTGCGAGCAAGCATTCAAACTACACTGTGGCGTCAGTATCGTAACCTATATCAAAATCGTTACAGACAGTAATTTGGGGCTTACTCATGTTTTTGCACTTCCTATAGTTTGCTATGTTCTATATTTTGATTACTTTAGTTCAGCTTGTGATACTTTGTATGGTTCTGGTGACGATTGTATGAATGAGCTCTAGTGGTTGGTTGAATCTGTAGGATTATTTTGTTTCAGCTGGGTGTGTTGACAAAAAATCTGAAACTGAAACTAAACTTTCTTAATAAATATAGCGGTGGCATTTTGTTTCAGACGGGTGTGCTTGGAATATCTTGAGAGTAATACAGCTGGGTGTGCTGGCATTTTGTTACATTGTTCGTATGAAATTTTTTAATTAACGAGGAGTCAATAACCAATGTATCCAAGCACACTGGATGTTTGTCTCATTGAGGGTATTTTGGTCTTTGAAAAGACTCATTTATTTAATTGAGACTATCTCTAAAGTTACCTCTCATAAAATTGCCAAACACCTTTTGAAAAACTAGTGATAGAGTGGGTTAAGGTTGATCTCAGGATAGACTTATCTCTCAAATTAACCCGTTACCAAACAAGTCCTTAGGGAGGGATCCATTGACAATTGATAACATGACAATCTTGATAATGCCTCTTTTAAAAAATTTATAAAAAATCATAAAAAATCTTAAAAATGAAAAATGATTTATAGATGTATTACTTGACTAATAGATTGATAGTGTTTCAAATTTCAATCAATTTGAACATCGTTTAATGACTTATCAAAATTTCGTACACTTTTCAACGATTATAATTTAACGGATCGTTAAAAGAGCTATCAAACGTTGTTTAAATTGAATATAATTGGATACATAATCAATCTATAAGTTAAGCAATACTTCCTTGAACTTTTTTCTATTTTTTCTATTTTTTATGATTTTTTATAAATTTTTTAAAAGTGAAATTATCAAGATTGTCAAGTTATCTATTGTCAATGGATCCCTCCTCTAGATTTATACTAACACAGTTACATTAATTACATTCTAATAGAAAAATAAACATTACTCCAATCATTATAGAAAAATAAAAATGAATAATGCACAAATGAATAATACAGAAGTCAGCAGATGTGGATTGCTGAGCTTCCTCGCGTGTCACAAAGTCGCAGCAGCCCCCAATAATCACTAATCAATATAGAGTGGGCCCATAGGCGCACTACCGGGTATTTTTTTTTTTTTTTTTGAGTGGACATTACCGGGTATGCGTGTCACCTGTCAGTTTATCACTGTCAGACCGGCCCCGCTGCCCACTTGCAAAGAAGACGAGTGGGCGACTTCTACCCCGGAACCAAAATATCTCCCTAAATTCCAGTTTAATCTCGAATCGCGTCCGCACCAAAATATCCCCCCAATCCCCACAGAAAAGACTTCTCTACAACCCACGCATACCCGGTCTTCCATCCCTCCAAAACAACACGTGTCGACTCACCAAGTCCATCTTTCTGTGTTGCCTGTTCGCACCCGCACCCAGACTCCGGACATCGCACCTAATTCAAACGGTTCAAATTAGATGTACTCAGTTAAAGAAAGAGAGAGAATAATAATTAACACGAGGCGCGCGTAAAAGAGTGTTTTCAATTCAATTCAATTCAATTGGGTTTGGATTTGGTCTTCTCCATAGTCTTCTCTCGGTTTTAGACTTCCGTCTGTCTATTAGATTGTAAGCCTACGCTTTTGCTGTTCGATTTGAGTTCTTGCTCTGTCTTGGTGATAAGATCTTGGTTGGAAATTTTGGAGTTGGTTTGGGGTTCATGTGGGGGTTTGTGAGCTGAAACACTGTTGTTGGATTTGGTTGTGGTGTTTTAGAGGTTGTTATGACGAACATGAGGTTTTTTGTTTATTAAAATTCAGCATAATAAGAAATAGAATTCACTGAAATTAGAAGTAATTAGAGTAATTTTCGATCAATTCTTGTAGGGATCTGTATTGGTTGTCTGGTTTGTTTTTCTTTTTTAGGTACTTCCTTTCAGCTAATTTGTGTCCAAGTCATCTGTAATTGTTGAGTTAAAGATGCGGTGTAAAGTTCGTCTAAAGAAAATGAATCCCGAAGAGAGATGTTATGTTGTATGGTTTTTGTTTCTTAAAGTCTTGTTTTTAATTAAAAGGCTAATTTTTATTTTATTTTTTTTTTTTTTGTTATCAAGGCTACGGCCTAGTGGTAGTGACATTGGCTCCCACTGTAGAGACTTGAGATCAAGTCCCAACAGAGGTTGGGTAGGAGATAATTGGGGGTTTGTCTATGGGCTTTGTTAAAAAAAAAAAAAATTAAAAAGCCAACGGTGACACTGTGCTCCACAAAATAGGCTAAGAGGGAAGGGTGGGGGGGATAGAATGGGAAGGGATGGAACGGATGGAACGGAATGGAAAGGTATGGAAAAAAAATATACATTGTTACTTACTCCACAATAAAAGGAGAAATGAGGGAAGGGTTTGGATTAATGAGTTTTGTCCTCTCCTTTACACCTCAATTTGGAGAGACAAATTTGAGTCATATAAGTGTACAAATTTACTCCCTCGATCACCCATACTTTTTGCATTCAATATTATTTTGTAGAGTAAGTAATGTGGTTCATTTTACCCTCTTCTCCTCTCCCCTTCCATCCGTTACTCCTCTCTGGAGCACACCCTGAGGACCCGGAAAGTAAGGCAACCCCATCAGGCCATCACGTTCACATGTTATACATAAATATTATTTTTAATAGTTAATATGGAATATACTTTGCATTATAATCCTTTCAAATTGTGATTTTACATGTCTCAATGCTAAAGTAAATATGTACTAATCTGTGCCTCTTTCCAGTATTTCATGTGTATATAAACCAGTCCCGCTGGAGTAGCGATCATTCCAGAAAAACAAGGCAAACAATGCACCTGCAATCACCAAAGAAAGGGAGAAATTGAAAAGACACCATTCACAAACAAATAGACAAAAAATGACAGAGACGGTGGTGCTCAACGCATTGGAAAAACTTGGTAACACTGCATTTCAGAAAGCTCTCGAACTTTATGGTGTTACTGATCAGATTAAGCCAGTGCAGCGTGATCTCGAGTCAATCCAAGCTTTTCTCAGGGATGCTGAAAACAAACAACAAAAAAGTGAATCAGTAAAGGAGTGGGTGAACCGGGTCAGAGAAGTGGCGTATAGAATAGAAGATGCAGTGGAAGACTTCCTAGTTGAAATCAAAGAAAATTCTTCGAAACCGGCCGAAAGAAACAATCTTTTTGGCTGTTTCAGCAAATGTTGGACAGTTACAAAGCATCCCAGCAAACTCAACACACTCAGCGCTGGGCTGAAAGAAATAAGCGAGGAGATGAAGAGGATCAATGAGATCAGAGCCCTACTGGGAATTACAGATCTAGGCAATGGGAGCGAAGAGCCAGCTCCACTACCTCCTAACATTAGGCCGACCCAACCTTTTCACGTGGATGACTCAGAAGTTGTCGGCTTTGAGTCCGACAGGCTCAAAATTATCGGCCATCTGCTCGATGAAAACATATCAAGGCGAACGGTGCTGTCTATTGTGGGTGTGGGCGGCCTTGGCAAGACAACGCTAGCTCAAAAAGTATACAAAAGGTATATTTACAACTTATAAAATTGGGCTTTGTCTATTAATTGCAATATGGCAATATTCAATAAAAAAAGGTACCTTTCATAAAATTGGGTTTTATCTAATTATTGCAAAGAATAGTCAATAAAAGAAAGCATATGATATTAATCCCTCTTAAAAGTTTCTCGATGTACAAAATTTTTTTTGCCCCAAATTGAATAGTTGAGGGAGCTATTTGAACAAAAAAGAGTTTAGGTGGTAATTTGAACCAAAACCAATAATTTAGGGGACAATAGTAGACTTTCCTCTAATAATAATAATGATCATGATGATGATGATGATGATGATTGGATGAGGAGATGTATAAATATTGGACCATTTTAAGAATTAAAATTTGTTTTAGACATATCACATCCATTTTATTAAATGAGTAGAGAAAAAATAAAGGTCATTAGATCAAAGTAGATGAAGAGTTTAAAAAAAATCAATGGTTAATAAAAGTGATAATGTGGTATAGTTGAAGTGCTTGAAATTCTACATAAAAAATGGAGTATATAGATTATGTCTTAACCAATAGCGATAATAATGTGATTCAAATTATCTTAACAGTTCAAGAATGAATCATGTATATATATATATAGAAGAGGGATCCATTGACAATGCTTATCTTTACAATCTTGACATTGGAGATTTTGAAAAATTTGTAAAAATAGTTAAAAATCCTAAAAAATAGAAAAAAGTTTATAGAGATATTGTTTGACTTATAGATTGATTATGTTTCAAATTATATTCAATTTAAGTGACGTTTGATAGCTCTTTAAAGCTCGTTAAATTTCAACCGTTAAAAAATGTATAAAATTTTGATGAACCATCAAACGATGTTCAAATTGATTGAAATTTGAAACACTATTAATCTATAAGTTAAAGAATGCATCCATCAAAGTTTTTTTATTTTTAAGATTTTTTATGAATTATTATAAATTTTTCAAAACCCCCATTGTCAACATTGTCATTGTAAGTATTGTCAATGGATCCCTCCTCATATATATATATATAGTTATATATATATATAACTACAGAGACGACAATTACTTCTTATGTTAATTATTTTTCATTATTTTTTTTTTACCTGACACTCTGTATTCATATTTTTCACTCACAGTACTGAATTGGAAGCGAAATTTCCTTTGCGCGCATGGGTGTCCATTTCTATGAAGTTCAATACTAGCAAGCTCTGCAAAGAAATTCTTGAGTCAGTGAACCCCACAATGAAGAATAGAAATCTATCCGATAAGGAAGTCTGGGAGGAGCTTATAAAATCCTTAAGTAGCCAGAGGTTTTTAATTATTCTAGATGATGTGTGGACTGTCGATTTGTGGGAGCAACTTAAAATCACCTTACCTGATAAAAAGAATGCAAGTCGTGTCATAATAACCACTAGATATCATGATGTTGCTTTGGCTGCAGATAGAAATACAGAACCTCATGAACTTAATTTCCTAAATGAAGATGAAAGTCTAACTCTCCTCTTCAGAAAGGCCTTACAACAAGATATACAAGGTGGCAAATACCCGTCCGATCTAGTTGAAATAGCAAAAAAACTGATAGAAAAATGTGGAAGACTACCATTGGCATTGGTGGTGTTAGGCAGTATGCTCTCAAAAAAAATGGACTCCTCTTTTGATTGGACAAAGGTGTACAATACATTGGATTGGCAGGATGATCAAGGGATGAAGTGCATGCAAATCCTTCGCATGAGTTACCAAGAGCTATGTTATGAGAAAAAACATTGTTTCATGTACTTTGCGGCCTTTCTCGAAGATAGCGAGATTCCAGCAGAGATTATCACAAGAGCATGGATTGCCGAAGGATTAATTCCAGAAAATGGAATGGCTACAAAGGAGGAGCGAGCTGAGGAATTCCTTGAAGATCTTCTCAAAAGGTACAAATTATTTAATTTCATTTCAGACCGCATAACAAAATTACATTTTTTTGGTGCGCTCGTATTTCAACATTCTTAACTCCAATAGCAGATATGATTCGACCGATGCATTATGCATATCGAAATGTCATTGGATGTAAGATTTTTCTATTTTTGGAGATTGCTAACTATTTTTAACGATTTTTGAAAAAATGATCCTAAATTTGAATTCAAAATAGATTTGTTTATTACTATTTTTTCTATCTTTAAAATATTGTTACAAATAGTTAAAAATCTCTAAAAATAGATAAATTAGTATTCAATGAGATTTCAATATGAGAATGCACTAGTCGAATCAGATCAGCCATCGGAGTTGCAGTTGTTGATATACGAGCGCATAACAAAATTGTCGTTTTGTTATGCAAAACATCATAACCCAACTCTCTCTCTCTCTCTATATATAGATATAGAACTAGGTGACGGTGCTTTGCAAAGTAAAATGATATTTTCCTTTGCGTTTGTATTGCAAAAATCCTGACTTGAATGGTTGATCCGATTAGACCGGTGTATTTTACATATTAAAATCTCATTGAATACCAAATTTTTCTATTTTTAAATATTGCTAACTATTTTTAAAAAATGTTGGAAAAAACGACCCTAAATTTGAATTCCAAATGGATTATTTTTAATATTTTTTGCTTATCTTTCAAAAAATATTAGAAATAGTTAGAAACTTCAAAAATAGAAAAATAGATTTCAATTTGTAGAATGCACCGGTTGAATCGTATTGGTCATTCGAGTTATGGTGCTCCCTTAAGCATTTCGGAGAATAATAGATTTCAATATATAGAGTCCGACTATGGTGCTTCCGTAAGCATTTCAGAGCAAAATGCTTGCTGCCCAAATTCAAAAACCAGAGTGCCTCAAAGAGATTCTCACCAATTTACCCAATATGACGTCTCCATTTAACACACAATTAACAAATATCCTAATTGAACATAATCACCAATTAATCACCAAACGTCTTCCACTAAAAACAATTTTGATCAGGGTGTGGTAAGCTTATAATCACCGAAAGGTGGAGGGTTAGGAGAAGGGTTGAAGGTTTGACGTCTCCATTTCTATTTTTCTCTCTCAATTTTTCTATTTGATAATACAAGTATAAAAGAAACAAAGCAATATGCCCAACAGGTCACAAAAACAATTCCTAAATTTTTTTAAATAAGTTTCGAAAAACACAAATTCACAAGTTTCGTCTTTGTAACAGACATTTTTCATATTTAGAACGGACGCTACGAAACCCCAGCATCAGGGGCAGAGCCAGGATTTTTGGATAGGGGGGTGGGGGGCGGCGAAAAGAAGCTAATATTGGTATATTACATCATATCTGTCATATTATCGTTATGTCTTCTAACACAAATTTTAAAAGCATACTCATTTTGTGGTCAATTGACCCATATTATTGTGCAATCGAAATTTCAAAATTCTGTTTGAAAATACTAATTTGATGCAAATAAAATAATTTAGTTATTACTTATTAGATACATAACACTCCATTAATTTGCTTTGAAAAAGAAAAATTCAATATTTGTCCTTTGTAAGGAATCAAAACAGAACACTGGAGCTTTGCGTAGTAATTTATATTGAGAATGATATATATATAATCTAATTGCTATCACTAATCTGTTAAATTTGAATAAAAATATATCACATATTTGATTAGAGAAGAAAAATTTCATATTGTACGAATTAGATTGAGTTTAAGCCCACGCAAATACAAAATATTAAACAATCCAAAAAAATGTTAACATTTTTGTTTCACAAATTGTATGCTCGCATCGTTCTAACTCAGATTGAATTAAAAAAAAATGTTAGCTAACATCTCTGTAAATGTTTTTACCTGCTTGACTGCTTCGTTGCATCTGTCCATTTGTCCGCTTGAGAGTCCAAATGTTCAATTAAATAATGACAAAACTTATTAAAAGCAAGTGAAATATAAATGGAGAGCAAATGCTTGCATAGGCGGCCCATTTAGAAGAAGGGCTTGTTGCGGAACCAAGGGTGTTGAATCCGACAATTTCTCGAACACTTCTTATGCACGGAAGCTAGCCCAAAATACCCCACTTGGTAAATCAACAATTTATGCACCAACCACAATAACAAACCCCGCAATCAACTCACAATAGCCATACAAGTCATTAGCCAAGAGATTAGAGACAAATCACCAAGCATTAGCAAGCACCATACACCACAAGAAAGAGGGAGAAAACACAAAGATAGTACCGCGGGATAAATCGAGTCAAGAGAATGCACAAGAGAGCAACAACACCGATTTCAAGTGGTTCGGCTGAGTCCTACTCCACCGGAAGGCCACGTACCGACAAACTTCACTATTATCTAAAGGAGATACAAGGTTTGTGTACAATAGCTAAAATCTAAGCTATCACTCACCTCTCAAGCTCACAAGCAAGCTCTCCTTCTCACTACAATGGTGTCTATCTCACTCTCTAACAAGATCTAAGCTCTCTCATAAATTCAAGGAAAAACCCTAAATACAAAGAGTGTCTATACCAACCATGTGCTTACCTTGGAGAAGAAGAAGGTGGGATATAAACCCACCCCTTTGCTGCCACGAATTGGGCCAGGCCCAATTTGGGCCACGAGCCCAACAGGGCTCTCTCAATAAAACAAAACGACCCCACATGTCAGTATTATCCCTTCCAAATCTCTTTCTCAAAATCATATACGGAAGCAAGTTCATTGTAGATCGAAACAAAAAAATCTGCTTGAACTTATTAATTAAGTAGCAAAAGAGAACAACTCTATAAATCAATTTTTATTAGGGGGTTCAAGACATATTTTTCTGAAGAAACGTTCAATTTTACCTCATCAGTATAGACATTTGGGATTCTTGGGGGGTTCAAACCCCCCTGGCCCTCCTCCCTCCGCCCCTGCCCAGCGTCCCATCTCCAACGCTGGACGCTACGTTACCCTGGCTTTTCAGGCTGGACGCCAAGGTAACCAGCGTCCCCCCTTAAAAACTTTTCCAACAGCTGACGTGGTGAACTGCTCAATGCTTGTAAGTCAGGGATGAGCACTGCCGCACTGGGCATAGAAAAAAGCAAACAACAGTATGGTTAGGGGTGCATAATGTTGAAAACGCAACGACAATAGACAGTTGCGTTAATTGTTGCGTTTTAATAACGGGAGAAGAAAAGTGATCGTTTTGCGTTTAGTTTGAACAACGATAGAGAAATGTCTTGCATTTTGTTTACACTGCTCAAAATGTATGCATTTTGTAGTGATCTCATATATTTCAAGTTCAAACCATAACAATATACATCAGACAATAATTTGAGGCGCAATCCCAGCACAAGCACTACAAAGTCTTAAAAAAAGAGTAATAATCAGCCAAAAAAAAAAAAACAAAAAACAGTAAAACTAGTAACTTACTAATTTTCTGGAACTGGTAATGTACCAATATAAAGCTGATATGTGTGAAATACTGAGAACTGTGAAAAACCAGCAAAATCAGCACCAAAAACCAATTTAAAAACCAGTACAAAAACAGTCAAACTCAAGAAAAACAAGAAAAAACCCAGTATAAAAAACAATTAAATTCGAAAAAATCAGAAAAAAATTGATAGATTTCAGCAAACCGAAGAAAACCAGTAAGAAAAACAAGAAAATTTTGAGGAAAAACCAGTATTTGACAAACGCAACACTCGGTGAGACGATGAACTGGAAGAGACCCTTCGCTTCGAGGCGCCCGAGCTGTGCTGCCTCTACACCTTTGCCTCAACCGCGGCTTCCTTGGGTGCACACTGCCTGGAGCTAGTGTGGCCTTTGCTTGAAGCACCTGTATTCACCATCATGCCATGTGTGAGAGAGATTGAGAAATTGAAGGAATAGGCTGCGCCGCTGTGGGAGAAAGAGGGGAAATGGGGTAAGGGGTTTGCTGTATTCTTTTCTTTTTTTTTTTATCAAAATCTCCATCTAACTTACCTGCAATGATACAATTCCAGCGATATAGAATTATAAACGACACACGAAACTAGCGAAACGAAATATCCTGATTTCGTTTTCCGTTTCGTCGAATACAACGCAACCATATGTTGTTTCGTGTTCTGTTCCGTTTGTTCCAACGCAACTAAATTCCATTTCGTTAACTGTTTTGTTCGGACGAAACGGAACGAAATAACGCAAATTTTGGTTGCGTTGGCAGCTCTAAGTATGGTATTGTCGGCATATTTATTATTTCACTGCCATACTTTTAGTCAATTTTTTCTTTCTATTCTTAATTGCATAGTCAATGTATTTCCTTGTCGTCACATTGATGCATAAGTTGCATAAATTAATATATTTTTACTAAAAAAAGCAAACAACAGGACTCCAATTATGTGTTCTTCCATGTTGAGGAACTTTTTTTTTTTTTTTTGATATTTTGACATGAGTAATAATATCATGTGGATCAACACGAATATATTCCACACACAAGTATGGTATTGTCGGCATATATACGTTTATTATGGTAACGGCCTTGAGTCCTGGAAATGGAATATGACTCTTATTCAATCAAAAAAAAAAAAAAAACACAAAGAAAAGAAAATAACACTTATTTTGGGCCATGAAAAACAAGTAATGATAGTGGTAATCATTAATTCTTTCGTTGTCATTATAAAGAGAACGGTTGAAATTATTTCTTTTATCCTTTTCATATAGATTATAGAGTCATAGAGAAAGAAAAAGTAGTTTATTAATACACTGCCTCTTATATAATGTCAAAAAAGAAAAACCATCATCATCATAGTTTCCAGCAAGGCTCTGGTGGCAGTGAATTTCTGGCATTTAGTCGACGAGTAAGAGTAATAGACAGACTAATAAATGAGCAAACAACATGCCGAGTGCTCATCCCCTGACTTACAGCATTGAGCATAGTGTTGTGCCCCCCGCTCATCTCAGGCCGCCTGCCCGTGCCCGCCCGTGCTCTTCGCCCGCCCGGATCCACAATCCTCGTCCGCCTGTCTAGGGTCCGGGCGGGTAGGTCTTCAAGGGCAAGGGTCTGGATATTTGTTGTCGCCCCCCAAACCCGCCCGCCTGTCGTCGCCCTTCCTGCGCGTGCCCGCCCCCGCGCCCTCCCTTGCCCGCCCTTTCTTGTTTTAAAAAAAGTTTAATATTATTTCAATTATACCTTACAAGTTTCTTAGTTTCTAAAGTTATATTTTACTTCATTTATTTTAATATATCAAAATAGAAAAACATAAAACTTATTCAAACTTTCAAAAGTTGACAAATAATGTACAAAGTTGCAAATTTTAGAAAGAAAAAGGAAACTTATTCAAACTTATAAAATAAAACTTATTTAAAAATATAAATTGCAATTTTTTGTTTTTAAAAAAAAAGTTATTTAAAAAAAAAGTATATATGTTTAAAAAAATTTTATAACTTTTCTCATTTTGTTTAAAAAACAAAGCAATTAGAGCACGGCAGCACGCACACGCCCGCCCCACCCGCGGCAACACACCCCACCTGCCGGCAACACACCCCACCCGCCGCAACGCACCCCCAGCGCCCGCTCCGCGGCAAATCTGTCACCCGCCCTTGCCCGCCAAGCCCGACGGGCAAAGGGGCGGGCAAGGGCATCCCCTCGGGACAAAACCCCCCGTAGCCCGCCCGTCCATGCCTGCCGTCGCCCTCGCCCGCCATAGCCCGTCGGCCCGTTGCCCGTCGGGGCCCGCCCGCCCGTGCCAGCATAACACTAATTGAGCAGTTCACCACGTCAGCCGTTGGAAAAGTTTTTAAGGGGAACGCTGGGTACCTTAGTGTCCAGCATTAGAGATGGGACGCTGAGGTTCCGTAGCGTCCATTCTAAATATAAAAAATGTGTGTTACGAAGCCGAAACTCGTAAATTTGTGTTTTTCGAGGATTATTTGAAGAAATTGAGGAAAACAATTCCATATTGTAACATGTATTTTTTTTTTCTATGTAAGAAACTGTTTTGTCCCGTATATGTATGAACACACGGATAACGAAATAGATAAAAGATATATGTGTGCAGTTTGATTTAAATAAGTTAAATTAACCGACAAAAAGGTTAATATGGTCAAACTATTGATCATGATATTAGCAAATTATAAGATATAGCAAGAAAAAAAATCTTTAATTACTAATTGGGAGTTTATACAACAATACGATTGTAGCTCCCATCAATTATACAGATGGTTTGACCAGTTAAACCTATCATGTACTCCCGAATAATTTATGCAAATTTTTTATTATCAAGTGAAAGTTGTTTATTATCCATGTAAACCAACTCGGTGAATATAAAAACATTAAACAAATTGAATACTAAACATTTTAGTTTGCATAAAATATTTGATAATATGTATTCTACAACCAACACATCGCATAATAAATTTGTATGCATAATAAGCAACTTTGCTTCCATATACAAGACATTTGTTAACATGTATTATATAACTAGTATACTGCATACTAAATGAATAAGTATGCATGCATAATAAATAAGCTATACATGCATAAAACAAATATATTAATTAACATGCATTCTATAACCAACAAATTGCATATATACTAAATGAGCTGCATAATAAATGTATTAGACAGTATACATAATAAGTTATATATCCTTACTATATATAAAAGCATATTGGAAAAAATGATATGAAAGGGCTATCTTCCCCAAATAAGAAACTGAGCCGTTGATCAAAACCGTTGATTTACGTTAATGCCCGTTGACGTTAATGTCTCAGCCCATTAAAATTTAAGGCCCATATCAATTTTCTCAATATAAGGACCGTTACATATTATCTTAAAAATTTATTAAAAGAAATAACAATTTCAGCTCAAAGCAACGCGTGGACTCTTTACTAATTATGCATAATAAGCTATATGGCATGTTAATAAAGGGAAGGAAAAAACATCAGGGAAATGTTACATCTAACCGGACGAAGGGTCATGACCCAGTATAAATTCATTGAACATGGTATTAAGTTGGATAAAGAGGTCATGAACTGATTGAAATTCGTTGAGTCGATTATTGAACCGCGACTTAATTATTGAAGGATAGATTTCGTCCAGCGAGTTGAGTTTATATGCATAATAAGCACCTTTCATTGCATAAAACGCTTAAAAAAGTAGAAGAAGAAGAATCATCTGCCAGGTACCGATGACGCGAGTGGTTTGTGTATCAGCGTATCATTTCCCTTGCTGATTACCTCACGAAGTTCATTCAACAAATTAAGTCGTAGACAAGTTGACTAAAATTCCCATTTATTCCTTTTTTTAATTAATGAGTAACTTTGTCGAAAAAAATGAAACAGTATCAATTGATTATAATTGTGATGCTAACTCGTACATATTAAATATTTTGATGCATGAAGGTGCTTGGTACAAGCCGTGAAAAAAATATCGTGGAAAGGCTATCGTATTTGTTATCGTATGCATGATCTTCTAAGGGACCTAGCTATTTGCGAAGCCAAGAAGAAGAATTTTTTGACCTTATTTTCAAAATCTGAAGATGGTTGTCAGCTCGCTACCAAAGAGACGCACCGTTTGGCATTGCAATTTGACATCCCGACAGGGTATGATATTCATTCAACAAATATCCGTTCTCTACTCTGTTTTAGAGGTTGTGCTCCTAACTATCAGGGGTTGACTCAACTAAGAGTGCTAGCTTTCGAGGGCATTGACTTTCAGGGAATTAATATCAGTAAGAATTTGCTAGAGGGCTTGGTCCACATCAAATACCTTGGTTTTAGGTGTTGTTCGAATTCGTCGGGAATGCTGGAGAACATTTCTTTCCATTCCATGAAGAATCTAGAAACATTTGATTACTATATGTCGGATGCTTATTTCAATAACATTAATCTTTCATTATGGGAAGTCTCCACTCTGAGGCATGTAACTGCATCACCCCATACAATGTTCTGCCCACTAAAATGGGATAATTTGAAAAATCTGCAAACATTAGAATGGGTAAAACTCAAGGGTATTCCTAAATTAGAAAGCAATGTCAATTTGCGCAACCTGAAAATAGATCATTTTGATGAGGAGGGCGATGACGAATGTGGGCAAGCAGTTGGAGCTTTATTGTCACGTGCAGAGCATTTGGTGATCCTTTCCTTATCTTATAATCCAATTATTAGTGAAAAAGCTATTCAGAGTTTTGGCAAGGAATTCCCATGTTATGAAACAATACGTTATATGTTCCTCGAAGGGGAGTGGCCAAGTGCAAGTGTCCCATCTTTTGAGATGTTTCCTAAAAACCTCATTGAATTACAACTGAAGTACTCAAGACTTAATGAAGATCCAATGCCCATATTGGAGAGGCTACAATGCCTTAGGATACTTATGTTAGATACCGTGTCGTACATGGGAGAAAAAATGACATGTTTAGCAGGAGGATTTCCTAGTCTCCGGAAACTGAGGCTTAGTAACATATACAAGTTACGTGAATGGGAAATAGAGAAAGGTGCTATGCCCAACCTCCGTAAGCTATCATTAAAAGGTTGCGATTACCTGTCTAGACTTCCCAATCTACAAAACGTGCAAAGTCTTCGAGAGCTAAGCGTTAAAAAGCCCTCACCGACGCTGCATAGAAGGCTTCAATCAGAGGACCAATACAAAATCGAGCATATCCCATTTGTCAAATTAGGCAATCCGTAAGTCTTTCTTGTACTCATTTTAAGTGTGAAATTCTTTCTAAATTTACCCTTTTTTTGTTTCTCTTCGTATATATTGTGTGGCAGTAATTAAACCAGCAATTAAGGACTTATTTCGATTGTCAGTTCCTTTCTTTTCTTTTCATTGTAACTGCTCTGTTCTTAATAATTGCATCAATTAGGGAGTGAACAATGACGATGGCGAAGAAGATGATGGAAACAAAACAACAAAGACGACGACAACGATGACGATAATGACGATGAGGATATATATAACGACAGGCCTTAGCACTCTTAAGAATTTCGTGTTTTGTTTGATTGTAAGATTGCCTTTTAGTTTGTTTGCGCGTCTTAAGTTTGTGAACATTTCATACTTGGCATGGTTGTTTGGTTTTAAATTTTTATTATGTATTGTTTTTTTTTTAATTATTGTCGTTTGGATTGTTGTACTCTTAATTTTGAATGGATTTGGAAATGCACGTGTATTTTTTGTGTTTTTTACCGTGTTGCAATTCTGTTAAAACATATATTCATACCTTGTTGTTATGATCCGTACTTACAGTTTCCATGTTGTTAGTTTTTGAAATAGTTAAAGTGGCAAATCTGCCTTCCCAGGGAAGGTTCTCTCATTCATATAAAATATATTTTACATATAGGTCCCTATTGAACTTACTATTACCAAACTTACAAAATAGTCCCTACTAAAGTACTAATACCTCACAACACTCCCCTCAAGATGGGCGATAGATATCAATCATCCCCATCTTGTTACAAAGTACATTATGCTCCCTAAGACCTAGTCCTTTAGTCAAACCGTCGGCAAGCTGCTCTCCTGATTTCACATACTCTAATATCAACCCTCAATTGTTCAGTTGCTCTTTGATAAGGAATCGATCAATCTCCACATGCTTGGTACAATCATGCTGAACAGAGTTGTTTGCTATATTGATTGCTGATTTGTTATCACACCACAAGTGTATAGGCCATCTTCTAAACAAACGTAGCTCCGTGGGTAAGCCTCTAACCCATATCATCTCACATAAGGCAACTGCCATTGCCCTATACTCGGCCTCAGCTGTGGATCGGGCTACCACATCCTGTTTCTTACTTCTCCACGACACCAAGTTGCCACCAACAGAGACACAATATCTTGATGTGGATCTTCGATCATCAACACAGCTTGCACAATCTGCATCACAATACCCCTCAATGTTCAAGTGTCCACAACTTCTAAACAGTAGTCCCTTTCCTGGACTCCTTTTGAGATACCTAAGTATCCTTTGTACAGCCTCCTATGTGCTGCTCTTGGGGATCATGCATATATCTACTCACTACACTCACAGCATGAGTGATATCAGGTCTTGTATGACACAAGTATACGAGCCGGCCGACTAACCTCTGATATCGCTCCTTGTTTATCGGGTTTCCACCTTCAGCTTTTAATTTATAATTTGCATCTACAGGAGTTGATGCCATTTTGCAACCTAACATTCCTGTCTCTGCAAGGAGATCCAAAACATACAGTACAACACAAAAGGGCCTTTTACAACGGTTATTTTGGGCCTTTAACAACGGTTATACAACCGTCGCAGCGTAGGGTGTTGCTAAGTGTAATAAATAACCGCTGCAAACGCGGCTGCCAAACTATGAAGTTTAGCAACGGCTGTTAGTTAATAACCGCTGTTAAACATGTCGTTTTACTGCGGTTATTAGCGAATAACCGTTGCTATTATTTAATATTTACAACGGTTATGAGTAAGTAACAGCTGCTAATGTAAAACTTAGCAGCGGTTCTGCATAAATAACCGTTGTAAAATAGATATAAAGTACATACTAAAAATTAATATTATAATGTAATGTGCTGCGGTCCGGAGTAAATAACCGTTGTTAGTTTTTAATTGTTTTCTATGTTCATTTTGTTTTGTGTGACTAGCCCCAATGCTAGCCATATATATTAATATATTCACCTAATGAATTACACCAAATAGATATGCTACAAAGACATTCACAAAACACAAATATCGAGAACATATAATACATATATAATCCAGAAAAACAAGTGTATGATCCACAAAAAAACAAGTATATGATCCAAGCCTTCAGTAAACACCATCTCAACTTAGTTTGATAGACCATACCGGCCTAGGCCAGGCATCGAAGCCTCCACATCAAATTTCCTATAAGCTGGTGCACTCAAGTCTCCAGTTGTCATGTCAAGTGTCCTATATAAGAAAAATGGAGCTAAAATGTTAGTTGTATTTAATAAATACTTAATATTTTGTTTTATTGTGCCAAATAAAACAAAATGCACATTATCTGCCATCCAATTCCTTTGCCATTATCCAAGAATGTGTTGAGATTCGTGCTAGTGTTTAAGGTGTATTTGTGTGTATCTAGAGGAAGAGAGAAAGAAGAGAAGAGAAAGAGGGCAGAATTTTTGTGGGAGGATGAAGCACATCCCAATTTTCTATTTTCTAATATTTATTTGGTCTTTTACAAATTTACGAATTAGACCCTACAAATACAAATAATTACAAACAACAATGAAAACATAAAAGCAAAAGAGGAATGAGTAGGGACTCCAACAATCCTCCTCCTCCTGACTCATGGAGCGTGTCCGCCTGTCAAACCCGCCTTCTTACAACAAGCTTCAAGCTTCAACGGCGGTACCGGCTTCGTCAACATATCCGAACAATTTTCACTCGTGTGGATTTTCTCCAACGCCAACTCCTTATTCTCAAGCACATCTCGAATCCAATGATACCTCAAATCGATATGCTTGGAACGAGAGTGAAACATCGGATTTTTACTCAAGTGAATTGCACTTTGACTATCACAAAACAAAACATACCCATCTTGCTGAATACCCAACTCGTGCAAGAATTTCTTCATCCAAATTACTTCTTTGCACGCTTCCGTAACGGCTATGTACTCGGCTTCGGTAGTTGAGAGTGCAACACACTTTTGCAATTTAGATTGCCATGACATGGCCCCGTTTCCAAAACAAACCAAGTAGCCGGATGTAGACTTCCTTGAGTCTACGTCACCGGCCCAATCGGCATCCGTATATGCCTTCAACACCGGTTCGGTTGTGCCACCAAAACAAATGCAATGCTTACTTGTACCGCACAAGTATCTTAGAATCCTCTTAGTGGCATTCCAATATGCCTTACCCGGATTCGAAAGAAAGCGACCAACCACGCCAACTGCATGAGCTATGTCCGGTCTCGTGCACACCATTGCATACATTAACGAGCCTACAACCGAGGCATATGGCACGTTCTTATCTCCTCCTTCTCCTTGTCATGATCCTTCGGACAACTATCATGAGACAATTTAAAATGGCTCACAAGGGGAGTGCTTACCGGTTTACAATTTGCTATGTTGAATCTTTCAAGTACCTTCTCAATGTACTTTTCTTGTGACAACCAAATTTTCTGATCTTTCCGGTTTCTAGTGATTCTCATTCCAAGAATTTGCTTAGTCGCACCCAAATCTTTCATAGCAAATTCGCTACCAAGTCTCTCTTTCAATGCTCTAATTTTTCGCAAATCACTACCGATGACCAACATGTCATCAACATAGAGCAAGAGAATAATAAAATCACCGCTATAATACCGTTTTACAAAAACACAATTATCGGAATTAGTTTTTACGAAATTGTTGTCACTCATAAAAGATTCAAACCTTTTGTACCAATTTCGTGGCGCCTGTTTCAAGCCATAGAGGCTCCTCCTCAATTTGCACACCAAGTGCTTTTGTCCTTCCGCCACGAATCCTTCGGGTTGCTCCATATAGAGCTCCTCCTCCAAATCACCATGGAGGAATGCGGTTTTGACGTCTAGTTGTTCAATTTCCAAATCCAAACTAGCGGCCAAACCGAGCATAACTTGGATAGAGGACATCTTCACAACGGGAGAGAATATTTCCTCAAAATCAACTCCCTTCTTTTGATCGAATCCCTTCACTACCAACCGAGCCTTGTATCTTGGCTTTCCTTCTTGACCCTCCGATTTCACCCGATATACCCATTTATTTTTTAGCACATTTTTGTCTTTCGGCAATTCCACCAAATCAAAAGTGTTGTTCTTATGCAAAGATTTCATCTCATCTTGCATGGCTTCCATCCACTTATTTTTGTGCTCCGATTCAATTGCTTGATCAAAGCATTCGGGCTCACCATCATCTACTAACAAAATAAAATCATTGGTGGAGTACCTTGTGTTGGCCTGCCTTTCTCGGGTCGATCTTCTCAATTCTTGTGGCTGAGGAACCACACTTGAGGAGGTTTCGGCTTGAGAAGCACTCTCCTCTTGAGGGTCAATGGTACCGGTTGGTTGATTCGGATTTGGTTGAGTTGTTTGGGAATTTGGGTTAGAGTTTGAGAGAGGAGTTAGATCAACAAGGTTCCTCGAAGAGGTTTCGGCTTTGTCGAGGCTTTGCAAATCACCAACGTGCTCTTGTTCAAAGAACACTACATCTCGACTTCTAACTACCTTCTTCTCAACCGGGTCCCACAATCGGTACCCGAATTCACCATTCCCATACCCCAAGAAAACACATTCTTTGGTCTTGCTATCGAGCTTTGACCTTTCATCTCTAGAAATGTGCACAAAAACTCTACAACCAAACACTCTAAGATGATCATAAGACACATCTTTACCTTTCCAAGTCGTTTCTGGTATATCATCGTCCAACGCATGTGAAGGGGAGCGGTTGATCAAGTGGACCGCCGTGTTCAAGGCTTCACCCCAAAAGCCTTTCGAGAGTTTAGAATGAGAGAGCATACAACGAATTCTCTCACAAATGGTGCGGTTCATTCTCTCGGCTACACCGTTTTGTTGTGGGGTCTTTGGAATGGTTTTCTCAAGCTTGATACCGATGGTCTTGCAAAATGATACGAATGGACCACGGTATTCTCCTCCGTTATCGGACCAGATGCACATCACCTTCTTTCTGGTTTCTCGTTCCACTTCCACAACCCACTTCTTGAACACGTCCAAAACTTGATCTTTTGACTTCAACGGGTATGCCCACAATTTCCTTGAGTGGTCATCCACAAAAGTAACAAAATAAAGTGCACCACCGATGCTTCTA
Source organism: Cyperus esculentus (assembly GCA_030179965.1). Taxonomy (NCBI): domain Eukaryota; kingdom Viridiplantae; phylum Streptophyta; class Magnoliopsida; order Poales; family Cyperaceae; genus Cyperus; species Cyperus esculentus. The sequence continues at coordinate 1,445,969 of JASGLE010000003.1, read as the reverse complement.
TCTCCCATAGAACAAAGATCAGTGTGTACCAAATCCAATAAACTTGGTTTCTTACCATGTGGCGTTCTCTTGAAGGCGACACGGTGTTGCTTGCCCGCCAAACAATGGGTGCAAGAGGTGAGAGAGCTACCGTCACAAGGCACAAAATTCCTTTTAGCGAGAATTTCAATGCCTTTTTGGCTCATGTGACCCAACCGCAAATGCCACAAATCGGTCGAGCCATTTTCCGAAACATTCACCTCCCCACATACTTTAACTTGGGTTGCATAAAGCGAACCCGATTTCGTACCGCGAGCAATCACCAATTGTCCTCTCGACAATTTCCATTTGCCTCCAAAGAAGCTACTCTTGTACCCTTCGTCATCAAGGATACCAACCGAGATCAAATGAAGTCGCATATCTGGCACATGCCGAACATTCTTCAAAATGAGCTTGCTTCCCAAATTGGTCTCGACACAGATGTCTCCAATGCCAACAATTTTGCAAACTCCGTTATCTCCTAACCTTACAACACCACGTTCACCTTCCGTATAAGAAGTGAACAAGTCACGTTTGGATGTGACGTGGAAGGAAGCGGCGGAGTCTACGATCCAATTGGAGTCTTGACCAATATAATTTACAAAGCCTTCATTGTAGGCTATGAACACCTCTCCATCGAAAGCAAGGGCGGTGGTGTTTTCATTCTCACCATCACCGCCTCTCTCCTTAGATTGACTTCTATTAAAGTCATCATTCTAGGCTTTTAACTTCCGGCATTCAAATTTCATATGGCCAGGCTTCTTGCAATAATGACAAATGACCTCCTTCCTCGACTTCGATCTTCCCTTCGATTTATCTCGTTTGTCATCATTGTGGGAGTTTCTATGAGAACTCCTCCCCCGATTCTCGGTGACTAGAGCCGAAGACTCACCGGTGACACCCAACTCCCTACGTCTCAACTCCTCGTTGAGCATACTATCCTTCACCATGGATAGTGTTACGTCACCGTTTGGTGCCGAATTACTCAAAGTCACCACCAAAGTTTCCCAACTATCGGGTAGAGAACTCAACAAAATCAATGCTTGCAACTCCTCATCCAAAACCATTTTCATGGTTGACAAACGATTTACACAATCTTGGAAACGACTCAAATGATCCGAGACCGATGTACCTTCTTGGTATTTCATGTTTACCAATTTTCGAATGAGAAACGCCTTGTTTTGAGCGGTCTTGCGCTCGTACATGCTCTCAAGTTTCTCCCACAAAACTTTGGCATCGGTTTCGGTTGAGATATGGTGGAACACGGAATCATCCACCCATTGTCTAATCAAGGCTATCGTCTTCCGATTAGACACTTTCCAAGCATCCTCCGAGGTTTCGGCAGGTTCGGTACCAATAAGGGGTCCGAAGGTATCTTTACAATACAATAGATCCTCCATCCGAGACTTCCAAATACCATAGTTGGATGAGGTTAATTTAATCATGGTACCACTGCTACTGCTTTCTCCCATCTCAATTTAACAAATACCTAATTAGCAAATCTCCAAATTTATCAAATCAAATCCCAAACCGGGTAGCAAACAATCAAACAGAATCAGTGCAGGTTGCGTTATGACGCACCTCTATTTCCGTTATAACGGAACACAGACAAAGAACAAATGCTGAAATTCGCCCAGCTTGCGTTATAATGCAATAGGGACTTCCGTTATAACGGAACAACTACCAACGGTCCAGAGAGCTTCCGTTATCACGCAACACAAACGTCCGTTGTAACAGAACAATTTCAGAACGCCCAGATTCCGTTGTAACGGAACAAACCAATGCGTTATAACGGAACAGATTCTGACTAGGTTTTACCTCAGATCGCAGATGCCTTTGATCGTCGGAGCAGCAACCAGCAGTAACAGACAACGCCCACCAAATCAACACTCTACTACCCTCAGATCTGCTCAGCAACAAACAAATTTCGCAACTAACACCAAATCCCCAATCCGGACACGACTCGGCGAGACGTGGCGGAACAAACTCGAGCACCGGCGAAGCGATGGCAACGACAGTGGGGCAGCGACGGCGGCAGCGAGCGGAACGAGTAGGACAGCGGCAGCAATGAGCAACAGTGACGGCGGCGAACGGTAGCTCTGATACCAGTTGTTGAGATTCGTGCTAGTGTTTAAGGTGTATTTGTGTGTATCTAGAGGAAGAGAGAAAGAAGAGAAGAGAAAGAGGGCAGAATTTTTGTGGGAGGATGAAGCACATCCCAATTTTCCATTTTCTAATATTTATTTGGTCTTTTACAAATTTACGAATTAGACCCTACAAATACAAATAATTACAAACAACAATGAAAACATAAAAACAAAAGAGGAATGAGTAGGGACTCCAACAGAATGCTCAAAAACCAAATGTTTACTCGTTCATCTACTAAGGGTATTTCAGAAAATTGTTTCCAGACTAAAAATTCCTTTTTTAAATCCAAATTACACCACTATTTGAACGAATATAACCGGTGGTCCGATGCCTTACATTCAATACTTTTTCAAAAATGCTAGTAAAGAAATTAAGTAGCAATGAAGATATGTACTTAAAGTGAAGAACCATAGAGGTGAAGAGCTCTTCTTCAATTGCAATAAGTTCTTCATGGTAGGCATCACTATCCTCGGGCCGGCAAAAGAGAAACATCTCCACCTTGCTAAATTGGTGCACACGGTACATGCCCCTGATCATACAAATTCCAACTTTGCTTTACTGTATCATAAAAAGCAATGAGAAATTTCACATATGCCTGATCAAAAATCAAGTCAATGCAACCAAGTTCCATAGAGCAAATGCCAAGACTAGGTAACATCATTCCATTAAAAATTGAGAATAAGAATAGAACATTTCTTGAGCATGTAGTCTTTAGATCTAATATCACTTGGTGTTTGGTAAAGCACACAAAATTTTCTATATTTCATACAGTGTATTTTCTTTGTTTTTATTTTTCCTCAATACATGAAAAAAGGGGGCACCTACCATGTCGCTGTCCCAGCAGCACCAGCTTCTGTGCGGAAACAATGAGAATAAGCAACATATTTCAGAGGCAAAGCAGATTCAGAGAGAATTGAGTCCATGTGAATGCCACCCACAGGTATCTCAGCTGTTCCTATAAGGCACTGATCGCTGCCTTCAATTGAATATACCTGCAGTTGATAAAAAACTTAATAAGTATATTTTAATGTTCCGAGAGAAGTATCTATGTAGAGCAAACTCTTACAGAAAAATATAAAAAATCAAAGTTCATATTTAGAGAATTAAAAATGAGTCTCCTTGTTGATCATAGAAGTAACACAACACCATATTCTTTATCAACATAACTAAGTAGGTAAAATTAATTCCAGATAAATGCAGAAAATACGAGTTGAGGTGATAGTAGAACTAAAAAAGGTAATACTAATTTCAGTATAAACACCATCAACCCAAGACAGTGTCTCACAAATTTTGCAAGTTCAAAATTACATCTGTAGTTGAAGCCTCAACAGAAAACTAGAACCAAGATGAGAAGGTGATAATGCTACCACAGCTTTGAAATAACTCAAGTAAACCATAAAAACATAAAATTTACACAGAAATGTTATTGTCTGATACCATCCAAAGAGTGATTTCTAGTAAACTAGACTTAAGGGTACCTAATTTCCCTCAATTGAACCTAGATGTTGTCAGTATGAAGAAGACTTGTAGTTCCTAAATCAGCCAGGAAAAAATGTAAATGTATACAGTTCCAAAAATAAGTTCTCTTCCTCTTTTAGTTCCTATATAATTAATATTGTTTAAGTAGCAAAAACTAGATATTTAAGTATTTGTTTGAGATTTTATTAAACTGATACATAAAACATTGATTATTTTATTAATATTGTATAGTCACTTTTAAAAAATATAGAACAAATACTTAAAAATCTCCAAAAATGAAAATTTTTTGCATGCTATAAGATTTTGATATGAAGAATTTATTGAGCCATATAAATCAAAATTTGGAGGTGAATTGATATGTTTTTGGATCGTGACTCATGAAGCAGCCCTTGAGTCATGACTAACCATAGCAAAATTCTATATATATATATATATATAGAGTTTGACTATTATACTAACGTTAGCATTTCGGACCGAAATGCTAACGCCTCAAATTTTATGTTATCGTGTCCAAAATCATGATTTATTGTGCTTAATAAATTATTTATATCGAAATATTGGGGAATACAAAAATTTTTCATTTTTAGAGTTTTCTAAGTATTTGTTTTGAATTTTAGAAAAGAGCTCATAAATATTAATAAAATATTGATGTTTGTACATGCTATTTTAAAAAATGCAAAACAAATACTTAAAAAACTTTAAAAATGGAAAATTTTTGTATTCCCCAATATTTTCATATAAAGAATTTATTGAGCACCATAAATCGTGATTTTGAACACGATAACAATAATTTTGAGGCATTAGCATTTCGGTCTGAAATGCTAACGTTAGTATAATAGTCTAGCTCTATACATATATATATATATTGAGATTCATAAAGAATCTATAACTTACTAAAACATCCAGCGGTGTCTAATTAATTGTCTTTTAATGAAAAAAATATTACAATATAAACGATGTTTTAAAAATTATTGAGAAATTACATAAAACATAATTTTTTTAGGGAAAGAAATATTTCTTCTGAAGTATGTATTGCTTTCCAAAGAAAAACTATAGTATATATGTCGCGACACTCTTTATATATGTATGCAAGGTCATGTACTTTTCTTTGTATATATTCGGAGAGAATAACCGTGGAAATAGGTCTCTTCTTGAGACATTGAGAAAAGGTTTGTGAAACCCGAAAAAAAAAATTAAATAAATAAAAATGAAATGATTAGGTCAATTTAATAACAAAAATTCGGCTACTCAAAAGGCTTCTCAAATAAGTGAATAGATCAATCAAAAGTAATGGGAATTGATCACAATGACATGACTCACAACATGATTGGCCACACCAAAACTCTATCACAATTGATCCGGCCAACCCAATATTTCTTCCCCTTTTCTCTTCTTCCTTCCAACAGACCCCATTCTATTTTTTTTCTTCTTTCTTTCTTTCTTTCTTTCTTTCTTTCTTTGTTTTTCTTTTCTTTTCTCCACTGCCTCCCATGAATTCCATTGGAGATAGTGTTGCTTCCTCTTCAATTGTTCCTCTTCCGACCCGATTGCTAAGTAAATCGATCGACCCTTGATCAGTACCACTAGTTGTATCCCTCCACTTCCTTGCCGTACTCGTCCCCTCTTCACCTCCTCAACCGACGAACCCTAACCATACCCTTAAGGCGAGATCCATAGCAGCCCTCTGCCATGGTGCAGAGCTACCACAGGCGGTCGATCCCTGCTCTTCTCTCCGTTGTGCTGGCCGAGCTCCTCCGTTGTCCCTCTTGGCTGCCCAAGTGATGAATATTTCTGTCATTGAGATGAGGACAACGCCACAACCAGAAAAATTGACGCCTTGGGGCTAGCCAACTCTCGCGGCCATTCGACTTCCTTGCTGGTACGACTCGATCCTTGTTCCCTTATCTTATCCGGTCATTTGGGCCGATTAATTTGCATGTGTTTCGAGGGCTGAGCCGTCCCTCCGTCCGGTTGTATGTGTTGCTGATTTGCTGATCACAAGACACCTCTTTGCAAGTCTCACTTGTTGTTTGTTCTGTACAAGATACAACCACCTACTCTTATTTTCTGAGTCAGTGTCATGGACTAAACCAGTTTCAGTTGAGACTAAAAATCAATTTGACAAATAGATCGAAGTGACGGTAATGTTGAGATGGAGGAATATTGATACACAAAGTACAAAAGTGGACTCTACAAATAATTGTTTCACCAAGTAAGAATTGATAAATTATTAGTTTTCTAAGTTCAGTTAAACCATTCTGGTTTGTCTCTCTTATAAGAACTATACAATTTTTAAATGTATCCAGAGAGTGACTTAGTGCTGGTCGTAGTAGATCCAAGTTACGATGTGTTAGCTCCCGGGATGATTTAAGCATCTGACGACGATTTAAACAACTTGTCCAATTCCTTGTTGTAGAGGTACAGGTTCCCGCTGAATTATACTTTTTGCACAACTGGAATTAATTGCATTCATATAAATAGCTCGCACTATATTGCATTGGTCAAGATTATAATCAATTGCTTTCCAATTAGTGCAAAAGAAATAGATTTACAATATGCATGAGATTATTTATTCATTTTACTTGTTGATATGTGTTCAATGATGGCTTATGATGCATGAGAAATAAAGTTTTTATAAAGAAAATTAAGAGTAATTAAATTTGAATGAATGTCACTACGGGAATATACAAACGGTCGGATATTATATCGCGATTATATTCACTACGGGAATATATAGACGGTCGGATATTATATTACGATTATATTCTCATTATTACGGTTATATAGACGGTCGCGATTATTTCTTAATAATGCTTTAAGGTTGGACCTGCATTAGTTATTTGTTCCTCTTAGAAAAGTTATAATTCTGTGGGCTGGAACTAAATACCGTACTGAGAGATTATCTCTCACCCGTTCCATTTCATTATGGGTTCTAGGTGTTTAAATGGTGAGGATCGGCTTAGATGTTTATGTGCCACTGCTTTTGGAATATATTAGTGTAATACTTATTGGAGACTGAAGATGGTAATCCTCATGATATTATCCAAAATTTGTATGTATTTATTTTGTTCTTTTCTGAATTTTCTATTCCATCATTTTGATCATTTGTTAGTTGTCGCATGTATTTATAAACTTGTTTTGTTGAGATAAATGGATGGATTGTCTTTATTTGAAGCCTTGCGTGTACGTGTCATTGGGTACACGCGGCAGCTGTCACGCTCGGACCATACCATTTTGGTTCGGGGTGTGACAAGGTTATTATGAACTTATAGAAATGAAACTTCTATGCAATTAGTGTCACAAATCAAACATACTATGAGCAAATCTAGCGTGTTCTTAAGCTCACGGGGCCTCTTGTAAAATTAATACAAAAAACATATCAAATCATATCCAAATTTTGATTTATATGGCTCAATAAATTATTTATATCAAAATCTTATAGCATGCAAAATTTTTTTCATTTTTAGAGATTTGTAAGTATTCATTTCGGATTTTTTAATAGCAACTATACAATATAATAAAATAATTAATGTTTCATATGTAACTTTTAAATAATCCGAAATAAATACTTAAAAATCTTGAAAAATGGAAATTTTTTTCATGACACATGATTTTGATATAAAGAATTTATTGAGCCATATAAATCAAAATTTGGATATGATTTGATATATTTTGTTAAGCTCACGGGAGGCCCCCGTGAGCTTAAGAGCACCATAGTTTTACTCACATACTATAATCGTTTTTCGTGTTGCGATAGTTTCACAATGGGAGCTGATATAGTGATACTGATCCCGTCATTAATACAAATAGTTTGACCAGTCAAGCCTATTATGCATTTCCAAATTATGCATGCAAATTTGTTTATCGTGCAGTAAAAAGTTTTTTTATTATACATGCAAAACTAACTCACCAAACTAATAAACATTAAATAAGTTGTATGCTATATATTTTTTTTACATAAAAATATTTTATAACCTACGTTACATAACAATATACAGTATACCAACTAAATTTATGTGCATAATAAAAAATACTTCTTAACATGCATTCTACAACTAACAAATTACATACTAAACTGCATAATAATGTATTAGTTGTATAGTAGTAATCTATATAATATATTGTAACTGCCCGTATACGTAACTAGATGACACAACTGCCCGCCGAACATACATCATTGATGCAAAAAGGTATCATTCAAGCATTATCAATAATAAATTCAAAATCCAAGCCACATATATATATCCCAATTTTCTTGTAATGAAACCTAAACATTTCTCAAAAATCCCAAAACTATCCTATAGTACTAGAAAAAAAAAACAACATAATGAAATAAAACTAGCATGGTCTGGTAAGACAACAAGTAGAGCCATGCTATGATTTATTAAGTACCAACGTTCAAACTAAACAAAAGAATCAAAACCCCATTTGCATGTCATGATTTTACTGTACTATGCGGTCCATATCACCATTTTTAATATCCAAATAGTCGATCTGAACTGCTCAATGTGATTTCTATATCAAAAACTACTAGGAAATCAAATTTTACGAATTTTAGAATTTTTTTTGCTATTTTTAATTAATGATGGGGAGAAAATGACTAGATCCAAGAATTTTGATTCATACAAAACAATGATTTTCTCCCAAATATTTTCATATAAAGAATTTATTGAGCACCATAAATCGTGATTACCAAACACATAGTTATTTGATCACTCTTCTATTTACTAACCAGTAACCACCATCGAAAGTGCATTAATAGGATACAATTAATTAATCAGAGTGATGGAGTTGCCAAAAAGTAAATTTACTCTTGCTCATAAGGACAAAACTCACACTTCTATTTACTAACCAGTAACCACCATCGAAAGTGCATTAATAGGATACAATTAATTAATCAGAGTGATGGAGTTGCCAAAAAGTAAATTTACTCTTGCTCATAAGGACAAAACTCACACGAAGAACCAAGGATGGAGTTATTTCCAAACAGACAAGCCAAAAAAACAAAAGAATTTGGATACATCAATAAGCAATTATTTTGACAACTGAACAAAATAAAAATTTAAAGATAAAAAGGTTGCCGATTATTTGATAGGATTAAGAGAAGATCTATTTGAAGTTGTCGATACTTTTATAGGAGAGTTTTTTGTGACTATCAAGATAAAAAATAAAGTTAATAATTTTCTTTGGATGTATACAACTGTTTATGGTCCACAAACTGCAAGGGCTAGATTAAGATTTTGGGCTGAATTAAGATTGATTAAAACAAAGTGGGATTATCTATGGCTGTTAGGAGGTGACTGTAATGTTGTTAGATTTAGGGGAGAGAGAAGAGGGGCATCTTTTAATTGTTCTATCAGTAAACAATTTCATAACTTTATTTCAGATTTTGATTTAGTAGATTTCAAAGCTACAAATAGAAAGTATACATGGTCAACATCCATTTCTTCTGCATTATTAGATAGATTTATGTGTTCAGTTGATTGGGAAAGAGCATTTCCACTGAGTATTGTTAAAGCATTACCTAGAACCCAATCAGATCATAATCCATTATTTTTATATATAGATAATACTTCTAATAGGAACAATAATAAAGTAATTAGATTTGAACAGAGTTGGTTAGAAGAAGAAGGTTTTAAAGAACTTATGACTAAATGGTTATTATCTTTTCCTTAAGATCATGATTTAGGTTTATCTTGGAAATTTAAATTGCAATTTATTAGAAGAAAATTGAGAGGATGGAATATTAATAGAAATGCAGAAAAGAGAAGGGAAAAAGATAATTTGATGGATGATTTAGATTATTATGAAAATTTGTAGGAGGTAAGGGAACTTTCTAATGAAGAAATTTTAGAATGGAATAATTTTAAATTAGATTTAGATAAGATTTATGAAGAAGAGGAATTATATTGGCTTCAAAGATCTAGAATTCAGTGGTTGGAACAAGGTAATGCTAATACAAAATTTTTTCATGTAGTTGCTAATAATAGGAGAAAGAAAAATTAATTTTTTCATTAGAAATTGATAATAAAACTGAATTTGATCCTATTATCTTGCAACAACATGTCATTACTTGGGACAGAGGATAGTAGGCATTTGCATTTAGATCAATCTTTATGGGAGCATCAGCATAGGTTAACTAGGGAACAAGCATCAGCTTTAGAATTACCATTTACTGAAAAAGAAATTAAGACTGTTATTTTTCAATCAAACCCTTCAAAATCCCCTGGTCCAGATGGTATGTCATTTTTATTTATCAACAATTTTGGGAAGTTTTGAAGGACGATATTATTGCTATTGTGCATAGTTTTTATAATCATACATTAGACATGAGTAAGATTAATTTAGCATGTATTTGTTTAATTCCTAAAATAAAAGAATAAGATTAATTTAGCATGTATTTGTTTAATTCCTAAAATAAAAGAAGCTATAAATATAAAACAGTTTAGACCCATTAGTTTAATAAATTGTAGTTTTAAAATCATTACATAGTTGCTAGCAAATAGATTATCTATATATATGAAAGACATTGTAGATGAAAACCAAACAGCATATATTCCAGGAAGGTCATTTTTGATAATATAATAGTGGCTCAAGAGACTTTACATCAGATTAAGAAAAAGAAATCTAAAGGAATTTTATTTAAGATAGATCTAGAAAAAGCTTTTGATAGACTAAATTGGAATTTCCTTTTTGAAGTATTAGAGGCCAAGGGATTTAGAAGTAAATGGGTTACATGGATTAAAGATATATTAAGGGGAAATCAGATATATACCCTTCAAAACTTAGCCTAATTAGATATTTACCCATCAAAGTTATAAATTTAGATATTTACCCATCTAAACTTCATTAATTTAGATATATATCCACCACGTAGCTAAGTTCTAGTTATGTCACAAAAACTTGAACATTCTTATGCGGGATTGATATATTCATTCCTGAAATACTAGAGTATCTTAATCTGCCAATATACTGAAATCTTTTTCTTTTGCATAATTGAAATTACGTATGAACGACTGGCTTATCACCAAGCGAACTGAAATTTATAAAGACGCGTTAAAGGCAACTGAATCTATCGAAGGACCCCCCGAAGGCTTTGTTAAACCAACAGAAGTCAGCCAAAAGGCCACCGTAGCCCTGATCAAACAGAACAACACAATTATCCAACTACTTGTCAAGATAAGCGAAAACCTCGACGACTGTTTGGAGACAGTCAAAGATATTAAGAAGGTCGTAGCTGAGAAATCAGCTGGGACGTCTTCTGATATCTCCGCAAAAACTATTGAAGATCTGGAGAAGAACCTCCAAAAACTCAGCCTCGGAGAACCGATTCTCAAGCCGAAACCAAAGCCTGCACCTTTCTACGTCTTTAAGGACCCACAAAAGGTCTTTGAAGAAGAAAAGCGAAAAGCATCAAAATGAGCCAAACTCGAACCCAAACAGAGATGGCAGCACGACCATCTATAAGCAACCATGACCAACAAAATCAAAACCGTGAACAGACCCCCACAGTAGAAGACCAAGTAAGAGGTTACAGACTTGGACAGCGAGCACGGCACTCATTAAGCCGTGTGATGCCCAGGAGACAACAAGGGTATCAAAGAACACTTGAGTCCCAGATGAATCCAGATGCAGAGCTTAATCTGTCACAATTCCGAAGAGCACAAAATGTTCCTGCTGAAGTACTTTACCAAGCAGGGAGCCTCTTCCAAACCCAGCATCAGGTTTATCAACACTACTCAGACCAAAGGATTTCAGTTGTAGACAACCAACAACTGGAATTACCATTCATCACACAACAAGGATTTGAGAGACTGCAAAGAGAAGGTCTACAACATCTCCACATGGGCCTGATCATGATACGTCTCTTTACTCTCCACAGAGTAGCTGCAGGGGTCAATGCCCTTGTAGTAATCCAAGATACAAGATGGTCTGATGATAGATCCATAATTGGTACTATGGAAATGGATCTGACTCATGGGTCTCAATTGGCCTATATTGCCCCAAATATGATGCTATCCATAAGGGATTTCTATAATCATATCCAGCTGGTGATTCAAACTCATGGATATGACACATGGCGAGCTGGCGAAAGCAACTTGCTGCTGACGAGATCACTCATTGGGAGGCTTTCAAACACTAACTTCACGGGATTTAGATACAACATCAACAATGTATCTGATTATCTCACAAGTCATGGAGTTCAAGCTATCCCAGGGCAAAGGCATACCACTACAGAATTAAGAGGAAGGCAGTGGGTACTCAGGCCAATGCAACAGCCTGAAGCTCAACATCCTCAAAGAGCAGTTACACAAATGCGAACCGATGGCTCACTACTGCTCAGATTCACAAACTATGGTGCAACGCCGCCACCTCAAGAACAACCAAGAGGTGAATTTGACGAAGAGCAATTGGACGAAGAAATCATAGCTATGGTCCTTTGCTATGAGGCAGAAGAAGAATCTGATAATGAGAATGAAACAGAAGATGACATTTTCTGGGGAGCCCTAGCTGTCACTGCACAGCTGATAGAAGGTCCAAAAGATGACTGTCCTATCTGGGATAGTTATAATGAAGAAACAGAAATGGATTTTATCAATCCATTTTCTGTGGAAGGTGGTGGGAAAGAACAAAAACAAACTGAAACTGTTTTCATGATGCATGATCAAGAAGAAGAAGAAACAGAATACCCAAAACTGAAACAGTTTTTACAAGAAAGAGCTTTCTCTAGTACAACATCTGGTGTTTATCATCCACCCCCAGAGCCTCTGATGGGACAAGTGTCCTATACACCAGCTAGGCTTGAAGCTAAACATGGTGAAGCATCAACCTCTCAACAACCTTCATCAAGCTGGCAAAGGCCTAAGAACTTGAGTTTACCAGGAGGAGTTGGTCATCACCATAATGAAATGTGGAATTTACCAGCAGCAATGCAACAACAAGGCGCTTTGCTGGTATTACCCGAAGATATTGGTCTCTATAATGATACCATATCAAGATGGGAATCAATCACTCTAAATCTCTTGAGTGAAAGAACCTTTGATGATAACAAGGCTAAGATGATGTTCATAGAGAACCTCCTTGGTGAAACAGAAAAGAAGATTTGGATCCAATGGCGAATGGCGTTCAAAGAACAATATGATATACTCACAAACATTGCCGATGATCCCCAAAACGTTATATCACAAATCCGAAGAGTAATGCTATTGGAGGATCCCTACCAAGGAACAACAGACGAACAAGATCGTGCATACTATGATCTTGAAAGATTGAGCTGCAACAATGTAAGAGATCTCTTCTCTTACATGAATGATTATAAAGTTCTAGCAGCAAAATCTGGGAGGATGTATGTAAATGAAGAACTCTCAGCAAAGTTTTTCAGAAAAATGCCCTCTCTTATTGGCAATGAACTTGAAGAGGCATTCCAGAAGAAGTTTCCTGGTAATACAATTGGTGTCATGCCCAGAATACACTTCTCTTACCAGTATTTGGCAGAGATGTGTAAGAAGGCAGCAATGCAACGAAGCCTTAAAGACCTAACCATATGCAGCCGTATATCCATACCAGGAGAATACCATAACAGCCGAAAGAAGTATGGTCTTAGAAAAGCCAAGACCTACAAAGGAAAGCCACATGACTCACATGTGCGAGTGTTCAAGCGAAAACATGCTGACCGAGTCCGCAAATGCAAGTGTTTTATATGTGGAGAGGAAGGTCATTTTGCGCGAGAATGTAAGAGGAATAGAGGGAACATCGCAAGAGCAGCGGTGTTGGATAATCTGGACCTACCAGATGACATAGATGTGGTATCAGTGGATCTAAACGAACCTGATAGTGATGCCATATGCAGCCTCTCAGAAGGAGAAGCTGGTAACACGGAGGTCCATGTGCGAACTGCAATTGAAGAAATCCCTTGGGAAGGTGCTATGATGCTGCAAATTGAGCATTATGGATGGAGAAGTAAAGTTCAGCTTCCTGAGAAGCAAGAACAGTGCCAACACCGATTCAGCACTGAAGTCCAAATCAATGGTAACTGTAGTTTTTGCAAAATCGAAACAAATAAAAACTACAGGATAGGCTGTGAAGATTGCAAACTTCTAGCCTGTGCCATGTGCTCACCATTCTATCTGGGAAAAGAAATACAACCGAAAACTCAACTTGAGCCCAGACAATACTCCAACAAAGATACCCTTATAAAAGAGCTCATAAAATATGTTGAGTTCCTAGAAGCTGAAAATGAACGATTGCAAAAACTTCTACAAGAAACCCAGATACAAACTCCCAAAGAAGAATTGGCAGAACAAGAACCTCTACAAGAAAATCAAATAAAAACCTTTGAAGAAGAATTGGCAGAAGAATTCAGAGAACTGGCAATCTCTGATAAAGGAAAGAAGAAAGTAACCTATCAAGAAGAACCAATAATGGAGGAAGATGATGAAGATGGTGAAGCTGCACTTGTAGTCTTCATTGACTATGCAGCATACAAAGCAGAGGTTCTAACACAAGTTCAGCAGCCCAGGCAGCACAAAAAGATTGATAACAGGTTGTATAATCTGATAGTATCCATTGAAATCCCTGGAGTCAAAAGATTTGATATCCGAGCAATCCTCGACACTGGTGCATCAACCTGCTGTATCTGTCAGACTGCCATCCCAAATGAAGCACAAGAGAAAACATTATACCCAGTCCAAATCACAGGAGTAAATTCACGACAAGTTGTCAATACAAAACTCAAGCAAGGACAACTCGTGATTGGAGAAAACAAGTTTCGCATTCCTTTCACCTATTGTTTTCCAATGGGCATGCGTGAAGGAATACAGATGCTCCTTGGGTGTAATTTTATAAGATCTATGGCAGGAGGATTAAGAATTGAAGGCAAGGTGCTTACATTCTATAAGAATGTAACAGAGATTCACACCACAACAGAAACAATAGCAGTTCCAGCTGCTATACAAGAATTGGATCTCGAAGAGCATGAATACCGACTAATCCAAGAAGCTGTCTTTTACCAAAACCCAATTACCAATAAAAATTTTGAAAAGAGATTTGGTCCACTATTAGCCCGCCTAAAAGACCAAGGCTATATTGGAAGCAACCCACTTCAGCATTGGGCCAAAAACAAGGTGGTTTGCAAACTGGAAATCATCAACCCGGATCTTACAATCGAAGATAAACCGCTCAAACACGTGACTCCGGCCATGAAGGAACAATTTGACCACCATATTAAAGCCCTACTCGAAATTGGTGTAATCAGACCCAGCACAAGCAGACACCGAACAATGGCATTCATAGTCAATTCCGGGACTTCAATTGATCCAAAAACTGGGAAGGAGATAAAAGGCAAGGAGAGGATGGTTCTCAACTACAGAACCCTCAATGATAACACCTACAAAGACCAATACTCTCTGCCAGGTATCAATACAATTTTGAAAAAGATCAGTAACAGCAAGATCTTTTCGAAATTCGATCTGAAGAGCGGCTTTCATCAAGTCGCTATGGATCCAGCATCTATACCATGGACTGCTTTCATAGTCCCTGGAGGATTATACGAATGGTTAGTCATGCCATTCGGATTAAAAAATGCGCCTGCTGTGTTCCAAAGAAAGATGGACGACTGCTTCAGAGGAACCGAAACATTCATAGCAGTCTACATAGATGACATTTTAGTCTTCTCACAGACAGAAGAAGAACATGCAAAGCATTTGGAGGTAATGCTTTCCATTTGTGAGAAAAATGGACTTGTGCTGTCACCCACAAAGTTCAAAATAGCTGTACCTGAGGTGGAATTTTTAGGTGCAATTATTAATCGGGGAAAGATCAAACTCCAAGAGCATATAATCAAGAAGATTATCAATTTTGATATGGAATCTTTGAAGGAAAAGAAAGGGCTTCGCTCCTTTCTTGGTATTCTCAACTATGCAAGGGCGTATATTCCAAAACTGGGTACCAAACTCGGCCCTTTGTATTCTAAAACTTCTCCCCATGGTGACAAGAGGCTGAAATCGTCTGATAT
Organism: Cyperus esculentus; assembly: GCA_030179965.1. Classification (NCBI taxonomy): domain Eukaryota; kingdom Viridiplantae; phylum Streptophyta; class Magnoliopsida; order Poales; family Cyperaceae; genus Cyperus; species Cyperus esculentus. The sequence continues at coordinate 1,430,311 of JASGLE010000003.1, read as the reverse complement.
TAATCTAATAAGACAAATCCAGAGTGAGATTCAAAATCTTCCAGACCTGGAGTTTCCCCCGGAAAATGCCTATATTATCCTCGAAACTGATGGATGTATGGAAGGCTGGGGAGGTGTTTGCAAATGGAAGCCAAAGAAGGCGGACCCTCGCTCAACCGAGAAAGTGTGTGCATACGCAAGTGGCAAATTTCCAGTCATAAAATCGACGATAGATGCAGAAATTCACGCCTGCATGGAGACTTTAACGGCCATGAAAATCCACTATCTAGATAAAAGTGAAATAACGCTTAGGACAGATTGTCAAGCGATTATTAGCTTTTATAATAAAACTGCTAACAATAAACCCTCTCGGGTCAGGTGGATTAAATTTACTGATTTTGTGACAGGAACAGGTGTGCATATCAATTTCGAGCACATTGACGGAAGGCACAACACCCTTGCAGATACACTATCCCGACTGACCACCTACTGCACAACAAGATGTCTCAACCCAGAGCAAACCGCGTTCATTTCCATGTTGGAGCCAGTTCTAGAGGAAATTCAGACTGGAATGCTGAACGACGCCAGCACTATGCTTCTATGCACTCGTATTCAGACAGTATTCCCCTATACACAACTGCAGACATCCATGACATACACTACGCCAGAGAACGCAATGGTGGATCACTCACAAATGCCGCTATCCACAGAGGCGTCATGCGTGAAGTCAAGGAACTTCAAGCAAGGATGGCCTTTGCACAAATCAATGTACTGAAGACCATGCTTGAACGTGAGTATGAGACTGCACGTCCATACAGAAACGTTGATTGCATGATGGGTGATACCTGTTTACTACTTGAAGAACAAATTCCAAAAATTAAGAAAATCGAGAAGGACCTTGACAACTTAATTACGCAATTTGTCAGGTGGTGAACGGTATTGGGAGCGTGATGGACCCAACTACTGTCCTTCACAACTTTATCTAATAATTAAGTGTGATGAATAATCTGGTGGTAATCTACGGAAAACCACTATTTGCTTTGTGTGGAGCGCTCAATTATTTGAGCATCTTTTTCTTTTTACTTTTGGCCTACCTGTTTTGGCCAGTAGTGTGCTAATTTTGAGTCAGTGCGATCCACTTTCGGTGAAGTGGTTGTACTATCTCTCTTTTTCTTCAATCAGTGCACCTAACTTTTGGATAGTGGGTGTACTGAATGGGAGACAAAGGATTGTGGAAATCCCTTTATTCACATGACGATGGGGCCCAATGAGCACCCGGTGTGATAATTGAGATTCCATTCCCGAGTCTATATAAGTGTGTTTTCTCAGAGTTGCAAGACAGCTGAGTCTCAGCAAGTCTTACTTCTCTCTCTTTGTAAGATATCTTCCGCTTAATAAAAATTTCTTTCCTCTTAAACTTCTAGTCTAGTATCTTTTAGCAACGAAGTTTTGGAGTTGAGATCCTAAGGAACGGGCGTTTTTCTTACTGGTATCAGAGCAAGGTTCAGAAACTCAATTATTGAAGAAAAGATCATAGGTATGGCAGCCTAATCCAAAAATTAAGATATTCTAGATAGTAAGGAAAGGGTATATCAAAACTGCTAAGATTGTTTATTTGTTTGTCCAAAACTAGATCATCCAGAAAGACCTAAAAGTGATATGTTTAGGTTTGTAACAAAAGCACCAGAACAGGCCATAGATAGGCGCAGAGGCAAGGAGCCGTTAATGCCTTGTTGGAACCCTTTTGGTTGAGTTAAAACCTGAACAATAGACCACAATGGGCATATACCAAAACATTTGAAGAATTCATGGGTATATATATAAAAAGCATAGTTTTTGATGGGCATATATCTAGATTCAAAGGTTTCATGGGCAAATACCTAATTTACCAAGTTTTCATGGGTATGTAGCAGATTACCCCATATATTAAATAGTGGTCAAACTAGTGTTAATTTTAATGGTAATATAGGACCATATCTTAAATGTAAAAGAGGCCTTAGACAAGGAGATCCTATTTCTCCATTTTTATTTGATTTAGCTATGGATGTTGTTAATGTAATATTACAAAATGCAATGCGAAATAGCAATTTAAAGGGATTAGGTTCATTTGAGAATGATAAAAGTATTTTGAATTTGAATTTTGCAGATGATACTTTGATTTTTTTACAAGCTGATCTGAAAATGGTAGAAACACTCACGATTATTTTGGTTGCTTTTGAAAATATGTCAGGTTTAAAAATAAATTACAACAAAAGTGAAATAGTTCCATTGAATATATCTGATTCTGAGAGTTCTAGGATAGCAGATATTTTAGGTTGTAGAATTGTACATCTGCCTATTACTTACTTAGGGATTCCTCTTCACTGAAGGAAATTATCCATGGCAGAATGGGATTTATTAATTAACAAAATTAAAAAAAAATTAGATACTTGGAAAGGAAAGGTTTTAACACTGGGAGGTAGAATCATCCTATTAAATGTAGTTCTTTCTTATATTCCTTTATATTGGTTATCTATATTTAAATTACCAGTTAACATGAGATTAAAAATTGATGGGCTAAGGAGAAAATTCTTATGGTCAGGAAATAGTATTGGGGTTAATAAGTATTCTTTGGTCTCTTGGGAAGTTGTGTGTTATAGTAAGGAGCATGGGGGTCTAGGTGTTAAGAATTTAGATAGAATGAATATATCATTATTAGGGAGATGGATGTGGAGATATTTAGATAACTCTGAAACAGATTTATGGAAATCAATTATTAGGTTTAAATATAAAGATAAAAAATCATTATATCAATGCTCTTCATTTTGGTAGGGAGTTTTAAAAGAAAAGCCTTCTTTTGATGTAGGAATCATTAAACACTTAGAAATGGTAAAACAATTTCTTTTTGGGATGATAGATGGTGTCATGAATGTACACTTAAGTCTTTATTTACAGAATTATTTTAGTTATGTAAAACAAAAACTGTTACAGTAGAATAGGTGTTTAACTTAGGGGGTGGTTAACTTAGAATTTGAAAATCAACTAAATTTAGATTTAAGAAAACAATTATTAGAATTAGAAGATATGGTCTCCTCTTTTCTTATATCTGACCAGTATGATAACATAGTTTGGAGATGGAATAGTAAAGGAATTTTTCTGTTTCTTCATATTATTCATGGTTAGAGGAGGGGGGAGTTAAAAGTAGTAGATTTCAAAATACTTGGCAGTTCAATTTACCATTAAAAATTAAGGCTTTTTTGTGGTTGATTCAAAGAAATAGGATCTTAACTAAATGTAATTTATCAAAGAAAGGATGGCCAGGGGATATTACATGTGTCTTTTGTGGAGAAATTGAAACTACAGATCACTTGTTTGTTAACCGTCCACTAATTAGAATTTTTTGGAATTGGATAGCTGCTTATAATAATTTTGAATTTAATTGTACATGTATTGATGATATATGGGATTTGGATCATTGCTTTAGATTAAAGGATAAAAGGGTATTAGAAGTAATTAGGGGAGCAATTTTGAGGATAATTTGGATTGAAAGGAATAATATTATATTTAGAAATAAGACATTAAAGTCCATTAGAGCTATTGGTTATTCTATTATTCATTTAGCTTCTTATTGGTGTCAAAAGAATAGGGATAATATTTTTCTGAAGTTACAAATGATTTTGCCCACTAATACTTTAGATTTACCTATTCAGACAATGCATATGGAAGAGGAAAGCATTACTCTACTTTTGCCAGAAGACCTCTTGTATGGAGAAGAGAGGATGTGAAGTGAAGTTCAGAAGATATTAGGAATTTTGGAAGATCAAGAACTAATAGTTTTATCTATTAAAGAATTTGGTTATGATTTCTTTTATGCAGGTTTATGATGTTATTTTGTTGTTCTTTCAGTTTAATTGGCTTTATGCAGGTTTATAATAGTGTACCTATTGGCAGTTTAACTCTGATACTTAGATATGCTACTTAGTTTGGTTAATTGGGAGGTATGTTAGTTGCTTAAGTGATGACCTAGCTATGGTTTAGATTTCAGCTTAAGTAGGAATAATTTTGTTAAAAACCCTATGGATACCAGGGTGTTGTGGTATCCAATCCAATAGTTTCTCAATGAAACTGGTGGGCTTCCCACTTCTTTCAAAAAAAATAAATAAATAAAAAATAAGATTGCCGATTATTATTTGTGATATATATTTTTTTTTGTAAGAAACTTTTTTTGTCCCGTATATGTATGAACACACAGATAACGAAATAGATAAAATATATATATATATATATATATATATATATATACCTCGAGTAAGACTATTGCACTTTGCAAAGCGCTGGAGAGATAGTGCGCTTCAACCCATTATCTCAAAACCGTAACTCAAGTGGTCAATTCAAGTTGCACAACACAATTTACATATTGAAACCTTGTAGATTACTGAATTTTTCTATTTTTAGAGTTTTCTATCTATTTTTTTGGATTTTTTGAAATTGTATAGAATATGCACAAAAATTTGTACATAAATTGAGTCATTTTTCAAAAATTCAAAAAAAAAAAAAAGTTAGAAAACTCTAAAAATAAAAATTTTTGTTTGCAACCAGGTTTCAATATTAAGATTGTGGTGAGCAACTTGGATTAGTCATTTGAGTTACGGTTTAGAAAATATGAGGCCGAAATGCACTAGCCACTGCGCTTTGCAAAGCGCAGTGGCCTCAACTCAATATACCTCAATACCTGCAGTTTATTTCCTCAACTCAATATACCTCAATACCTGCAGTTTGATTTAAATAAATTGAATTAACCAACAAAAAGAATAATAGGCACAAACAATGATATTAGCTGTAACGCCCCAGCACGGGTCACTACGGCGCGGTATCCTGTGCATCCATCCGACGGTCCATCGACCTACGTCGCAAACAAAAAGAAAGGAAAACAACAAAACAGAGTTAGCTAAAAAGCTCAGTAACCGGTTATTTAACGATGCGCTTCTCTATGACAAGCTTTTAATACAAAATACTTTACAAATGCATTAAAATTGATGCTCAGGACCTGTAACATTTGAAAATAAAACTAAACATGCCATGCAATGTATTTGTCACAACATATATATACAATATCAGGCTATAACATGACACCCAATATTTTTACCACCAGTAAAATGCCTATATAACATATATTATCAATTTATTTTAAGAACTCATCCATAAAAAAAAAAATTTGTCCAATACCTAACAAAAGAACATTTATGTCAAATTTAACAGATTTCTATCGGAAAGAGAAGCTTATCTTGTAAATTAAAAAGTCATCAAGTAGAAAGTTGTAATCTGTCCCGTATTGAACCGAAGTTCAGTTATGTTCGATTAAATACATTCTTTTTTAAAAATAATCTGTCCTGTACTGAACAAAGTTCAGTTATGTCCGATTAAATACATTTTTTTTTTTTAAAAATAATCTGACCCGTATGTCACACCGTCCGTTCCCTTACCCGACTAGTATGGGCACCGTAAGGGACGTTCACTTAAGTACTTAAGATCTGTAATAATCTACTGTAGTATACAAAAACGTTTGACGCAACAAGCCATTCTGTGCAGCCACGTGTCTTAATACAAACCGTCCGATGGAACATCTGTACGTCTCTGAATCAACAAGCGGACAGGCGCTTATTCTCCAGCGACATAAGTTGGTTCGGTGGTCTTTCCGCGATGCGACGGACCGACTGATTCACTTCCCAGTGGTCCAGTGGACAAAGCTCCTTCTCTTCCGTTCTTCAGAGACGCCTCTACATTTCCATCTCTTCACACGACCCAGTCAGCCATTGGAGGAGGACGTGCTTTCTGTTCGCTCCAGTCTTCTGCCTCCACACTTTCCTCAACTATTCGCATCTCCTCTTCGATTTACCGAAGACGACCTCTGTCTTCGCCTCCTCAATCGACGCCTCTGCTCCTCGAATGTCAGCGACGGCGCTCTTCTTCCATCTCTTCCTCGCCAAACCCTCAAAACCCTAGAAGCCACTACCTCGCTTGCTCGATCGATCGCCATGAGCGCCGCGGCGCCGGTTCCGGTCGGCAGCAGGGGGAAGGAGCTCTCCAAGCCGCCTACCAATGGGATCTCCAACCTCCGGTTCTCGAATCACAGCGATCATCTGCTGGTTTCCTCCTGGGATAAGGTAATTGCTGATGGTTAACTGCAAGGGATTCGCTACCAGAACCTTACTGATGCGACAATCAGGGTTATCTTTTAGGTGTTTGTAGGAATTAGACTGAGGGATTACCGATTTGGTCTGATTCTGTGCTTGGATTGAACTGGCATCCATCTTAACAAAATATTTGTTAGAGTTTTTAGGAGCAATTACAATTTTGTTGAAGTTTTTTTACATTTTTTTGTATTTAGACTGTCAGGTTGTATGACGCAAATGCAAATTTAGTAAAAGGGGAGTTCTTCCATGGCGGACCAGTGCTTGATTGCTGCTTCCATGATGATTCATCCGGATTCAGTGCCTGTGCAGATCACACTGTTAGAAGGTGGATGTTGTTTTATTCCACCCGATGCAATTGTAATATCAGAAGTAGAAAGCTTACTAATAATGTCCATTAAAAATGTCTCCTCAGGTATGTCTTTAGTTCTGGGAAGGAGGATATCATAGGACAGTATGATGCTCCTGTTCGCTGCATAGAATACTCTTATTATTCTGGTATTTACTGATATTAATTTAGTTTAATTTAAAATGTATTGGTTTATGGGCTCTTTGGCCTAACTGGTACCAAACCACAGTTTGAGTTCTTTTTCTGGTGCGCACCTGTGCTAGCATTGACCTATTCAGTACCAGTAGAGTTCCTGGTTATCACTGTGTAAAATCCCACTCAGTTATTATACCCAAAATAGCATCTGTAATTAACAATTATCGAAAAAAATGAAAAAATAAAATAAAATAAAATAAAAGTTTTCGTCCAGGTCAACCTCGGTACCAAAGAATATGTGTGGACATATTGAACCAGCACCAATGCAGTTGTAAAATATGGTTGTGATCTATAAATGGACAGCTCTTATAGAAGAAACAGGGATAGTTGCTGTGGTATTGTTATTTTTCTCTCTTTGTTTATTACAGTGACCGACTTTTTTGTATATATGACGGTGCTTCCAAAATTTAAATGCTCTTGGCAATCCTTTTACTGAGTATGATTTATGCAATAGGATACCTATATTATGTTAACAGATTTAAATTTCAGAAGTATAAAAATTGTGGAAGGAACAAATTGCTTATCTGGTAACACAAAATTAAAATGAGGACCGGCTTCAATGATATATTCAACGTGTTAGAAATTGAGGTTCTAGATTGACAGCGTAACTAATTTGTTTCCGCACTATCTAAATGAATGCATGCTCACTCTTCCACTTCTGAAGTGTCTTATTGCTACTTATGTCGCAGACTGACATCACAAAATTATGTAAAGTTTATGATGCCTTCTTGGCCGAGTTCCCCCTCTGCTTTGGCTATTGGAAGAAATATGCTGACCATGAAGCACGCCTTGATGGGGTTGAAAAGACTCTGGAAGTCTATGAGAGAGCTGTTTTGTCTGTTACCTACTCTGTGGAAATTTGGGTTAACTACTGTCAGTTTCCAATTTCAACATATGATGATCCAGATATAGTAAGAAGCTATCAATTGGTACTTACTATTCACTCATCTCCTTCATACCCATCAAAGAGGAGATGCCTCTTCTCCTTTAAAAATGTTAAATCACTTACTCAATAAGGCTTAGAAATCAAATCATTTGCTCCAATTTTCACAGATGCAATATTAGAAACCCCTCACCTTCAAACTTTCGTTGTAAACAGTTAATGCCATCAAAGAGAAAATTCCTCAAATTCTCGATCAAGACATGTTAAGGTCATATTTGAATATCGATTTTTATTAATTATTGTCTGAATAATGTATATTGTTTCATTGAATTTTACAGATGCTCTTACTAATTTCTGCTATACCGTCTAGAAGGGTTTGGTTTTGTGTGCAATTTGGAAGATAAAAATTAAATAGCAATCCTTAATAATTTTTTTAAACTAACTATATGAATAACTGGAGATAAGAAGTTAAGGACCTAAAGTCCCCACAAGAAAATGATCAGAATAATTGCTACTTAAATAATAGCTTCAGATTCAATATTTGCACTTTAACTATGAGTTATAATTTTTTTATTATTATTTTTTTTTTGATAATCGATTTAATTATTTTTTTTGTTTTCTTCATATGTTATTTTAAATTGCAAGTTATATGCAATGATGGTCAGGTGCCGTTAACATGGATGCCAATGCTAAAGGTGCAAGCTTAGTTTATTTGCAATTAGGAAATTGCATATCAGGAGATGGAAAAATTGCAGTAAAAAGGAATCTCATATAATGAGAAATTTTTTTTAAAAAAAAAAAGAAAGAGCCAGTGCATGTGAGGTATGAAATTCAATTTCTGTATCGGAGTAGCTGGTATCGATTTTGACTTAAATTTCATTATACTTTGGTTGTTGTATAAAACTTGATCATGATAATATGCTTTAATATATACTAGTAAAAAGCCCACTCCTTGCTTTGGTCTTAATTTGAGATAATTTATGTGGGCCTTAATTTTAATGGGCTGAGAACGTCAACGGGCATTAACGTATATCAACGATTCTGATCTATCAAAGAAAATGATCAACGGCTCAGATGTGAGGATAGCCCTTTCATATCATTTTTTCCAATATGCTTTTATTATTGGTAAGGATATATACTTTTAAGGGTTCATGAAATCTTATTGGTTAGTATGAATCAATAGATTTACTGGGTTAACATTGTTTCGATGGGTTAAACACTTCCATGTTCTGCCATTTTTACCGCTTATTGTCCATTGTATACTTGCTGATTATTTAAAACTAACAAAACCAGAATGTCCAAATATTTCAATCCAAATATATTGATGAACAATCTGATTCTTGAAATTCTCTTACAAAATACTACACAATGTGAATACTAAATAGGTTCATAGTAAGTAAATAACAAACAATAAGTATTATTTAATAATGTCTGATCATATTACATATTGTTTAACTCTCATAGAAAGACTAAGCATTTTAAAACCAGAAATAGCAAGGGCAAGGGCACCAGGAATTCTATACGTTAAAGAGTTATAACTTTATAAAGCCTCCTAATGAAGCAAATTTTCTCTTTAGAAAATGAAATGCAAATAAAATTGTATTCCTATAGGCGTTTTTACTAATTTTTAAAGTAACTCAATTTTATCTGTAGATAATACTTTCAGATTGTTTTTTTTTTTAAATAAAATAAGATTGTTTAATTGTTTTTTTCTGTAATTATTATATTCTCTAAGTTATACTAATACCATCCCGTGCATGCCACCGGTTACGTGCTAGTGGGAATATAATTGCATTATAATATCCGACATCGTCTGTATATTCCCGTAGTGACATTTAGTAAATTTTTAATTATTCTTAATTTCTTTTAGGAAAACTTTATTTCCTTTACATCATAGCATACTGCAAAACAGTAAACACATGCACATATAAACCAACTATAATCTTGTATCTATTGCAAATCTATTTTGTTCCAGATTCTTTAAAAAAAAACCATTCAGTTTCAATATTAATCAATGAGATAAAGTTGATGCATGGAACATATAACATTTACTTCCGCATATTTACCAAGTCAATCGTCGGTCTTTCAGATCAGTACACCGTCATTTACTTGAATCCCTTTTTGGCGATTCCATGAACCGTCATGTCACAGAACTATAAGACCAACGATCGGGCTCGATAAATACACCGTCATAAATCCCACAAAGTCCCAAATTCTTTTTCATGCACATAAAAAAATACCATGACAAACCAATTTCATGCATAAATTCTTTTTTTCATGTCACAATCCATTTTCCACAAAACACTTTCCATGCACATAACAAATTCACACTTTCAAGATCAAATCAGATGCACAACTAATTACCATAAATAATTACTAACAATTCACAAAATAGTAAATAACTACTAAACAGTAAATCAAGTCATAGAGGAGTCCGGTAACCTTTCTTTGGAAGTAAAGAGGAAGTGATAACAAAATTTCTAAGCCATTGAAATTGACTTCAATCAAGCATCAATAGGGGTATCAAACGGACGAAAAATTGCATTTTTGCGTTTCGTTGCGTTTGCACGGATCTCAAAATGCAAGAAATTTTTGTGCCGTTTGATAAACGGAATGATAGACGCAAGAAATTTCTGTACCGTTGGATTAACGAAACAATAGACGCCAATTCAATGTTTCGTTTCATTTATGTTTCGTTTCGTTAATATCGCGCGGAGCAAAGGGGGGTTTGGTTAAAAGACCCAGTGCCTCTAACCCTACCCAAACCCCACCCCGCCGCTGCGCCGCTCTCTCACTCCATCTGTCTCCTACTCTCCTCTCCTCCTCTTTCACACTTCGTCATCCTGTTAGTTGGTTGTCGCTGACCTCCCTCAGCCGATAGCTGACAAGCAATGACGATGAGGCGACAACCGTCTCCTCGCCTCTCTTTTAACTCTCCCCTATTCCTTTCTCCTCCTCTCTGACAGCAAGATCCTGTCTAAGTTTAACCCTAAGTCCCAAACCTAGATGGCTAGATCCGTGTTCTTGTGCCTTGATCGACGTTCCCTGAGGTAAGTTTCCAGTGTGCTCGAGTGCTTAGCCCCTTCTCTGTCCCAAACCGAAATGATGACGGATGATCTGATCGAACTTGTAGTACTTGAGGGCGAGGCTGAGAAGCTGTTGATGGGATCGTTGAGCAGGCACACGTCGCCAGTCTCTGCCATGTTAAAATTGTCAGGTTATAAAAGAAACCAGCACAACAGCACTCTTTTAGAGTTTCTGGTTTATGTGCTTTCTGTTTTTGCTGTGCAAGAGAGAAAAAGAGAGAGAGGAAGGTTGGGGAAAAAGGGAAAAGGGAGACGAAGGGAAAAGAATGAAGTCTGTGAAGATGTCTTGAACTGTGTTGTTGCTGTGCTGTTGCTGATTTTCTCCTCTTCTATTCTGACAAAAATTGATTCAAGGTACAATTTTTTGAGTAGCCTTGTTGTTTGATAATTTTTTTTTTGTTTTGTGTTGTTGCTAATTTCCTTCCTCTTCTGTTCTTGCATGTAGAGGATTTGTGTGCTGTTGTGGATTGTGGCTGTGTAAATGGCAGACTTAGAGAGATCAGTAGAGGGATCAGCTGCATCAGCAGATGTGGATGAACCTGACATTTCTTCAGATGAGTATGCATTTTTTTTCATATTCACTGGCACTGTTTAGTTATTGGTTACTTGAACTGAACTGTTGGCTTTTTTTTGTGTCTCTTGCTGGTTTTGTTGGCTCACTGGCGTTGTTGGATGTTGGCACTGTTTATTGATCTGTCTTGCTGGTTCTGTTGGCTTGTTGGCTTGGGCTTGAATTTGCTGGCTTGAACTTGTGCCTATGTCTTTTGCTGGTTTTGTTGGCTCACTGGCACTATTGGATGTTGGCACTGTTCATTGATCTGTGTCTTTTGCTGAATCTATTGGCTTATTGGCTTGGGCTTGAATCTGTTGTCTTGAACTTGTGCCTGTTGTCTTTTACTGGTTATGTTGGCTTGCTGGCTTGTGCCTGTTAATTCTGCCCTTTGTCTTGAACTATGCCTGTTACCATTAGGTGAACTGACTATTGGGCTTGAATCTGTTGTCTTGAACTTGTGCCTGTTGTCTTTTACTGGTCCTGTTGGCTCACTGGCACTGTTCATTGATTTGTGTCTTTTGCTGAATCTGTTGGCTTATTGGCTTGGGCTTGAATCTGTTGTCTTGAACTTGTGCCTGTTGTCTTTTACTGGTTATGTTGGCTTGCTGGCTTGTGCCTGTTAATTCTACCCTTTGTCTTGAACTATGCCTGTTACCATTAGGTGAACTGACTATTGGGCTTGAATCTGTTGTCTTGAACTTGTGCCTGTTGTCTTTTACTGGTCCTGTTGGCTCACTGGCACTGTTCATTGATCTGTGTCTTTTGCTGAATCTGTTGGCTTATTGGCTTGGGCTTGAATCTGTTGTCTTATTGGCTTGGGCTTGAATCTGTTGTCTTGAACTTGTGCCTGTTGTCTTTTACTGGTTATGTTGGCTTGTGCCTGTTAATTCTGCCCTGTTGTCTTGAACCGTGCCTGTTACCATTAGGTTTACTGTCTCAAGTTATATGATCAGACAGTATTACCTCTCAAGCTGATGACCTTTGATGATGATAAAACAAAAAATAATTCATACAATTGTGTGAAAGGAAAATTAGCATGTGTTTAGTGGAATATGACCACTCTGGAAGCTCCCATGGAGCTGCTTAGGACATGGCTTAAGACCTATGCTAGTATGTGGGATCTTTTAGAGTGGTCAGGTTTGAATTAGTACTAGTCTGATTACAAGGCTTGAGACATAAACCTAATGACATGTTCATAAAATAACTGATATCAATGTCTTTTGACTATGTATTAGTATGGGGCTAGATCCATTGTACACACCAGAGGAGATACAGAGGATCCAAACTGAGGCCGAGGCAGCGGACACCCAAGAACCAGGTGCAGATGCTGCTGCAAATGCACCTGTAGCTGAGGCTGAGGCTGAGGCTGCACCAGGTGCAGTGCCTGGTCCAGGTAATAAGAGGAAGGCTAGAGAAAGAATGACCTCAAAGGTGTGGGATCATTTCATTAGGGGGCCAAAGAAGCCATCTGGCTTTTATGATGCTAAATGCATGTACTGTAAAAAGATATTTGAGATGGGAAATAAAAGGAGCACAAGCTCATTGCGGCATCATATTGAGAAAGGTTGCGAGAAAATTCCTAGAAAGAAGAGGTATAAACTCGGTTCATTGCAGCAGATGTTGCAGACTGCCACAACACCTGGTAACGGTCTCCTTTTCATCTCTTTCACATTTAATATATGTTGTTGAATTGTTGCTAACTTTTTATTTTTTTTTATTTTTTGCTGTAGGTGAGCCAAGCCCTATAGTTTGGGAATTTGACCAAGCCAAATGTAGGAAAAGCTTTGCAAAAATGGTGATTTTCCATGAATATCCATTTAATTGTGTAACCCACCATTTTTTTAGAGCATTTATAAGTGACCTCCAGCCACAGTTTAAATTGGTAAAATCTAGAAACACAGTTAGGGTTGATTGCATAAAGATTTATCAAGAAGAAAGGGATATTTTGTATGAGTATCTAAACAAGCTAGATTGTAGAGTAAGCTTTGCTAGTGACTTGTGGACTAATAAAAAAGGTGATAAGGGTTTCATGGCCTTGACATGTCATTACATTGATGACAAATGGGAATTAAGGAAGAGAATCCTTAATTTTTGTAACTTGCCCGCTCCACACACTGGTGTGAACATAGCTGAGGCCATATTCCATAGACTTATGGCATGGAATCTGGACGCAAAGCCATTCTGCCTCACACTTGACAATGCTACATCAAATGATGCTTGCATTAGAGAGCTAATGACTACCTCATTGGTAATTTATGATTCTATTTGCCCTTTCAAATGATTTAACAATCTCGTTCAATTTATTTATATGTGCCTTACTAATTGCTTCAATCTGTTATGTTTCTAGAAATCTGAACTTCCTGTGGATGGGGCCATCTTCCATCAAAGATGTGGTTGCCACATCTTGAACTTAATTGTTCAAGATGGGCTTACTGCACTAGATAGGGAGATAAACAAAGTTCGAGAGACGATGAAGTACGTTCGGCATTCCCAAGCTAGGATGGAGAGATTTCTGGTGGCATGCTCTCAGGTGTGGAACTTACACAATGATTTATGTTAATTATATACTTTTAGAGTTTAGTAGTTAAATGGACTTGAGTTGTGCATTGACATTCAATCATTTCCTAGGCCAAGGTCCCAAATAGAAAGCCAGCATGGGATGTTTCAACTCGTTGGAACTCCACATATCTCATGCTAGACTTAGCATGCCAACTCAAACCTGCAATATGTAGGTATGCTGCAGTTGATAAGAAGTTTAAGTTGTTCCCAAGTGAGGAGGAATGGGAAGCAGTGGGTGTTTTGATGGGGTGTTTGAAAGTCTTTTATGTCGCAACATTGAAATTGAGTGGAACCAAGTACCCCACAATGAACTTGTTCTTTACTGAATTTTGTGAGGTATATCTGTGTATAAAAAAGATGCAGTTTAGTCCGTACCAATTTGTTGTTAAAATGGGTAAGGTTATGTTTGAGAAGTGGGAGAAGTATTGGACCAATGGGAACACTTTATTAGCTATTGCTTGTATTCTGGACCCTAGATGCAAGCTGACAGTTGTTGAGTACTATTTTGGTATGATTTATCCTGATAACTATCAAGGATATGTGTCAAACTTGAAAGCTTGCATCAACAAATTGTTGGAAGAGTATAAGGAGGCACACTCTAAGTCTCTACAAAGACAACCAGGCAGTTCATCGCAGAGGTATCTGTACATATAAATTTCAATTGATTAAGTCTATTAAATTATATCACTTAGCTGAAATTGTATTGCTGCTTGTTTCAGTGTGCAAGGTTCTGGTCCATCTTCTTCTGGTATGGTCAGTGACTTGAGTGACACCAGAGCTGGATTAAAATTGTTGCTAAAGGGAAAGCAAGCTGTTGAACCTGTAAAATCTGACTTCGAGCAGTATTTGGAGGACCCACTCGATGCAACTGACCCGGATGCCCCTTTTGATATCCTAGCATGGTGGAAGGTGAATAATAGCCCCAATGTATCCATTGTTGGCCAACTTGACTCGGGACATCTTGGCTGTCCCGGTATCAACTGTGGCTTCAGAGGGTACCTTCAGTACCTCTGGTAGAACACTGTCCTCTACAAGAAGTTCTTTGAACGATGAGAACATAGAAGCTCTCATTTGTACTTAGGATTGGTTGCTGGCTTCGGTCACCGGTGAGAGATTGATGAACTTATTATTTTTATTCTATAATTCTAATTTATATACTGACCATATTAATTGTTTGTTATTGTGCAGAAAATGGTGGAGAGATTGGTGAACCACTTTGGACTGATGAAGTGGAAACTGATGAATCAATATGTGTTATGGAGCATAAGCTCTGCAGGCTGCAGTCTGCCACTAAGAGTAATCCTTTTTTGTACTTGTGCTATTTTGGTTAGTTAGCTTGTTGTTCTGCCAACTTGTAGTAGATGCTCACTTGAGTTGTCATTATTTTGTGGTTAGTTGGCTTATTATTCTACCAACTTTTAGTAGAATGCTTATTTTGTGCTTTTTTCATGCTGTCATTGATGTGTTATTGACTTATTGGCTATGTTATACCATGCTTTAGTGTTAAAAATATATGGAGGTTTGAAAAAATTAGTGTAACTTGACTGTTGGAGAGTGTTTTACGGTTATTATGATTTTTATGTATTTATTTCTATTTTATATACAATAATATGCAAGTTTAGGCAACCAATTAAAAAACTGTACATAAATTTGTGTCTCTAGATGCAATTGCGTTTCGTTTCGTTAAAAAAAACGCAACAGTAGACGCAACGATATTTGGTTTCGTGTAATTAACGCAACGCAAGGCGCAAAAAATTTTACTTGCGTCTTATAAACGCAACGCAAGACGCAATAGAGTATTTGCGTGATCGTTTCTTCCGTTTGACACCCTTAAGCATCAACATCAAGAACAACCTTTTCCTTTGTTTTACTGTCTTGGTCAATCATCAAGAGGAACAAAGTGATAAGAGAGTTGGCAATGGAATAACCTTTTCGTTTATCAAATTGAAACAGGATTAACAATTGATTTACACGAGTATGAAGGAGAGACCTTACCATTGGGATTCCCTCAATTTAATTTCAGCAAATGGGGAAGGAAATGATTTGGAGACTGAACTCGGCAACAAGGAATGAGAGGTGTCGCTTAGACCATCGTTAGTTGTCTTGTCTATTCATAACCCTTGCTTGCTCGTCTGATTTTCTTGTAAATAAGGAATTTAATTTAATATATATTGATTAAAATCATAGGCACTAAGACATTGATCACAATAATTAAGATGGAGTTATTACTGGAATTTATATTTTGGCTCATGATTATTTCCAGTATTCACATATCAATCACCAAAATTATTCAAAATTGTGCCAACTCACACAAGAAAGACAACAATGCCGGTACAATGAGATATCAAAGCCAAAATGGGTCTAATAAAAATGTCATGTACCAACATCACAATTTGGGAACTGAGTTACAACTAGATAATGTTGACAACAAACAACACCAATATTTGTAGAGATAAAAAGGGCCTCGTCCATGGCTTAATAAAATGCACAGTAGAAAAAGGAAAGGAAACATTGTACCAGTGATGTGGATTCGTGGCAGCATAGAGGAGTCAGAGTTCAAGAGGCGCCACAACAGGAAATGGTCATGCTCTGTGCACAAGGTAGAGAACAAGTTTCAGCTGAATCTGTCTCGACAAATGAAGGAAAGCAAACAACAACGACAAACGAGACATCTCGACTTGCCAATTTCCACCGAGAGCGGGGCTGCCTCCAAATGGGTCAGATTGGCTTAATCGATTGAATTGGCTACGTGCTTCGATTCTTGAAGGTGTTAAACACGGAACGAGAACGGTGGCTAGAAGGTACGACAGAGAATGGCCGTGCTCCATGCCAAAAAGGGGCAGAGGTGCGATCTCAATCGATGGTCCAGTCTCCAGTCGCACACAAAGGAGAGGGAGGAGAGGATACGGCAGGCATGGCAGGAGCTCAAGGTGTCGACCCCAGGCTCCGCAAGACGATGGGTCGGGCTCGGCACGGCGACAATGCGCGCTCGGCACGATGATGATCCGAGCTCGGCACGGAAGACACGGCTCGGCTCAATGGCGACGTTGGCTCGGTAGGGCGGCGACGCGGGCTCGACACTGGTTATTGAATGGAGGGTTAGGGTTTTGGGGCTGTTGGAGCCGAGAGGAGAAAGGGAGAAGGGAAAGGGAGGAAGGCGGGCGCCAGATGCAGCGGGGCGGGGCGGGCACAGCAGGTCCGGCGGTCGCCGGTGGTGTTGGGTGGCCGGCCGTGTGGGGGTGGGGTTTGGGCCTGCTGCCTCTGCCTCTGCCTCTGCCTCCCCAGAAAGAAAAAAAAGAAGGAAAAGAAAAAGAAAGAAAGAAAGAAAAAAGGAGAAAGGAAAGAATTTTTCTTGTTTTGGTTGTTCTTTTTTTCTTTTTTTTTTTTCTGTACGGGTTTCACATTAGCAAATTATAAGATTTAGCAAGAAAAAAAATCATTAATTACTAATTACCTAATTAACGAGGTTCTTTGATCAACAAATTAAGTCGTAGACAAGTTGACTAAAATGCCCATTTATTTCATTCTTTTTAATTTCGTTGTATAAAATGAAACAGTCTTTTGTTTGATTGTTCTTTGATGCTAACTCGTATTAATTGAATATTTTGACGTAGGTGCTTGGTTCAAGCCGTTAAAACATCATGGCCGCTTAATAGTATCTCTCATAAGCTTTATCGTATGCATGATCTTCTAACGGACCTAGCTATCCACGAAGCCAAGGAGAAGAATTTCTTGACCGTATTCTCAAAACCTGAAGATGGTGATTAGCTCGCTACCAAAGAGATGCACCGTTTGGCATTGCAATTTCACATTCCGGCAGGATACGATATTCATTCAATAAATATCCGTTCTTTACTTTGTTTTGGAGGTCGTGCTCCAAACTATCAGGGGTTGACTCAACTAAGAGTGCTAGCTTTCCAGCGCATTAACTTTCAGGGAATTGAAATCGGTAAGAATATGCTAGAGGGTTTGGTCCACATGAAATACCTTGGTTTTAGGTCTTGTTCGAACTTGTCAGGAATGCTTGAGAACATTTCTTTCCATTCCATGAAGAATCTAGAAACATTTGATTACTATAGGTCGGATGCTGATCCCAGTAACATTAATATTTCATTATGGGAAGTCTCCACTCTGAGGCATGTAACTGCATCACCCGGTACATTAATGTTCTGCCCACTAAAATGGGATAATCTAAAAAATCTACAAACATTAGAATGGGTGACAATCAAGGGTATTCCTAAATTAGAAAGCAATATCAACTTGCACAACTGAAGATACTTCTAATTGGCGATGGTGACAAAAGTGGGCAAGCAATTGAAGCTTTATTGTCATGTGCAGAGCATTTGGTCACCCTTTTTTTTGGTTTCGATGAAATCACTAATTGGTGAAGAAGTAATTCAGATTCTTGACAAGTGAAAGGAATTCCCATGTTATGAAACAATACGTTATATGTGTAACATCCCAGTAATCAGGAGAAACAGTTGCCGTGCTGACAAGCACAAGGCTATAAAATATGCAATAATATACTTTACTAATAACATGTAAATACAGCCACATTCTCATATAGCCAACCCTCAGGTCCCAAACCCTTTATATACAGTAGAATTAATTAATTAAATGAAATCCCATAAAATCCCTTGTGGCAATTACCGCATCATTTCTTTCACCCAAGTCGTCCTTGCATCGCAAAATTGTAACCTGGAACCCACGAAAAGTGGAACGGGTGAGAGTTTGAAACACTCTCAGTGCGGTATTTAGTTCCAGCCAGTGGTATTTATCAAATCCACTAGTGAAACTGAATACAGCTAAAATAATCACTTTTAATAATTCATAAATAAATGTCGCAAACTAATAAACATTGCACGTCAGTGACGATAATAATTATCCCTGCAACTACAAAAGAATTGGACGTCAAAGTCGATAATACATTCCATTTTCCTTTCCAAAACCAATTTAATGTCTTCCCTGCAAAACCACACGTACCAGTTCACAATCTCGTATCAAACCAAAGCAAATACCAGAATATACACAAACAACACAAACCTATACCAGAAATCCAAATATCACATATATCACACGAACCTGTATCTGAAGAATCCACATACAATGTGCATATCCTGTGCATCTCAGCACGTATCACATACCAAGTCATTCAACACAAACCCGTGCAACCAGCACGTATCTGATACTACAGAGAACCAGCACACACATCCCATGCATACCAGCACGTATAACCTCATGTACGTGACGAACCCAGAGATCCAAATATATATCCCGTACATGCCTGTACAAGCTTGTCCGTAAACCATAGCGCTATAGTGAGGTAGCTAACCTCCTGCCGGTATCTCTATCCAGGTATATGATCAACAACCACAAGCACAGCAACAACAACAACAACAGTATCCACAAACACACAGAAATGCATAATTCATATATGCAATCACTTACCTTTATCAAGTCATGCACACACGCAAGCAATTGAACACATAATCAGTATATCAAGAATATAAGTAAGCACCACAGAAACATTTCGATAAATAAAATATTCAGTTCAATTTATAGATTTGATAAATAACGGGAACCCGCACCTGTTTGACGATCCTTTATCGTGAGTCTGAACCTTTCATCTGATCTTTGCATCACCATTTGATTCGACAACCGTTCGCCAATCAGTAGACTCCAACACCTCAATATTGCTATCCTAAAAGCCATTTATAATCATCTTATTTTCATTAAAGATTCCGTAGTTGTCTTTCTAACTTAGAAATTCAAGCCGTACGTATCACATCTTCTGTGTCCCTTAACCCAATTAGTATATGAAACCATACCTTTACTTAGCCTAGTCACTTGTGAACAAATTATGCAACTTGACTTCATTAATTATGTACATAATACGGGCTGGTTAATTTGGAGCGTACTGCTCACAGTCTCATTGACCAGACAAGAATAGCTCATGCACCTTCTTATAAATGATACTTATTTTCTTTCATGTGTCTACTTAACAAACAGCCCGAATAACATATTAGTATCAATTGATATTTATATCCAGTTATTGGTGTAAAATTAATAGCCTTCAAGAACTAAACTGAAAAATACTTCCGTGATCCCTATTCCATATTTATAATCCTGCTGTCACGAGTCACCATATATAATTTAAACCTTATATACTTATAAGTAAATGCTCAAGACACTTCAACCCAAGACTTGAACTCATGAATCGGGTAATTAATATTTCTCCGTATTTAACTCAAATTAATATCAAGCTAAGATGACATGTTTAACCTTGTCAATTAATATCCTCAAACATCTGTTCTTATAGAAAAGAAAAGAAAAGCTTGTCAATTACCATGCCGCCAGCGCCAGAGATTAATTATATCCAATCAATCTTTAAATAGACGTACTTAATAGTCAAGAACGCACTTCTTCTCCACATAAACAAACCAGTGAAAGGACCAACACTCAAACCTTAGTTCAGTTACATATGAGGTCCACTGTTAATTGGTATCAAGGCAACCCATACAAGGGAGTGAAGGAACTGGACATAAAAACCAAGAGAAATGAAGTTATATAGCTCAAGCATACATGCAGCTTAGTCACCCATCTTATCCATGAAGTTAATACACAATAAAATGCCACGCACCACCTTGGCAATAATATCAGAGGCCATCGGATAGCTAGAAAGAACTAGAATAATAGCTCACTGGCTCATGTTGTTAAAATTTAATAATTTCCAATAGCTCCTTATCACTTACTTTATTTATGAAACAGTCCTTCATTCTCAAAGAAGAACCATTTATCTATTTTGGACGTGTGACAACTGTTCTTTATTTCATTTAAGAAAGTGTCTATGCTATAGTGATCAACTAATTTATTATTTATTTCTTTATGATACATTCACATAGTCACATGTCTGAATAAAAAGTACTATAAATCTTCATACGCCACACACATATATACCAAATTAATTGCTCATAAGTGTCATAGAATTCACTTTCTGATTATTTTCAGAGGACAATTCAGAATCCTCGATAGGTATAAATATCTTAATTTTTGTCAAAAATTCAGATATCACAATATGTACCTTGAAGGGAAATGGCCAAGTGCAAGTGTCCCATCTGTTGAGACGTTCCCTAAAAACCTCATCGAATTACAGCTCCTCTACTCAAATCTTAATAAAGATCCAATGTCCGTATTGGAGAGGCTGCAATGCCTTAGCATACTTAAGTTATCTTATAGGTTGTACATGGGAAAAAAAATGACATGTTTAGCAGGAGGATTTCTTAGTCTCAGGGAACTGAAGCTTGACAGCCTAAGGAATTTAAGTGAATGGAAAATAGAGAAAGGTGCTATGCCTGTAATATCCTAAATATTTGATATTTAAAATATTAAGGTAAATGATTATTTTCTAATTTATTTGAACTAATTCATAATTTATATGAACTTGAGGGACTTAATTATAAAAGTGAAATCAATTAATCAAGGGGACACCGTAGCCTTCTTCTTGATTCTTCTTGCTGACACGTGGGATTGATGTGGCGGTGGGTTGCTTAATTGGGGCTGATGGCTTCGGTTAGAAGCTTGAGACATCCATAGTATATAAAACCATATTAATTCATTTCTCTTGCGAAGAGATAAGAAAGAAAAAATGAAACGGAAAAGGAAAAGAAACCGAGATCAGAAATCAGAAAAGAAAAGAAAAGGAAAAGAGGAAACCTAAGGTAGAGAGAGAAAATATAACAAATATATTAATACCGTGCTATTCGTATCATGATGTCGGTTCGAGATCGTGGTCGAGTTTCGGAATAATGATGTCGGTTCGAGATCGCGGTCGAGTTTCGGAATAAGGACGTTAATCAGTCTCGTAAATTGGAATCTTTTCGTATCAGGTAACCGGACTTTTCTATAACTTGTATTTGATTCAGTTATCCGTTTGAGTTCCTTGTGACTTGTGATATGGATCAGTTGATCTGAGTTGTCTTGATTTCTTGGATGTTGTTATCTGTGCATGTTTAATATTGTTTTGGGATGGTTTTGGGATGCATGTGTGATACTGGTTCCGGGTTGGGATATGAGTATGTTATGTTGTTTTATGTTATCTGTTTGGTATTTGGATATGGTCATGTATGGGTTGAGTATGTCTGGTCTGAGTATGTTTGGTCTGAGTATGCCTGGTCTGGATATGCATGGTTTGGATATGCCTGGTTATATGTTGGTTTGGATATGTATAGTTTGGATATGCCTGGTCTGAGGTTGGATTATGTACCTGATTCGAGATACCGGCAGGAGGCTAGCTACCTCACTATAGTGCTATAGTCTACATACAGGTAAGTACGTGGTATTTGGATCTCAGGAATGGTCAGGTGCAGGATACGTGCTGATGCACAGGATGTTATTTTGTTGTCTAGTATGCCATGGTTTGGGTTTGATGCATGGTTGCATGGTAGGGTTGATCTGGTATGATTGCATGTTAAGTTTGGATTCGGGTATTGGTGTGTGTCAGTCAGTCTGGTAAGTCAGGTTGGGAAGCATCTGTATTTAATAAAGAATATTTGTATGGTATTTTTTGGTCTTTATTATTTATATTTGATAACGTGATTTCATTATAACAGTTTAATGTGATTAAATGATAAAAGTGACTTAGGAATGTGTGGCATGGTGTAGGTCAGTTAGGACATGACATGTAAATTGTAGTCTTATACATATAATAGAGTTTAATTAACAGAATTGCATTTAATTGCATATATTCTTGTAAACCTGTTATAGAGAAGTTGCGTCGTAAAATAACCGGTTACTGAGCTTTATAAGCGGACTCCGTTTTCTCTGTTGTTGTGTGTTTTCTTTTGGCGACGTAGGTTGCTGGCCGGACTGGATGCTGTAGATATCAGAAAAGTAACAGCCCAGATAATATGCAAATTTGGGGTGTTGCATTTGTGGTATCAGAGCATTTGTTTCTTGGGTCTGTGTTAGGGTCCACATTGAATTTGTTGTTGATAAATGGATATCCGTCAAGATGTTATCTTGATTCTCATCTTAATTAATAATTTGAACTCCCCAGATTGATTATTCTGTTATGAGTTACAACTCAAATCAAATCCATAATAGCAATATTGATAAATTGGAACGAATAAAACTGTATAAAAAATGGGAGATAACCCGTTGTTACTTTAGTAACAGCAGTTGGAATACTGATTATTTCACAAAAGCAAGTATAAGTTAATGATTATATATAAATTATTACTATTATTTTAAAGCAGACTCTACCGGAATAGGGCATAACTTGTAATATTATATGTGAAATGAGAGGAAAATTAAAGATCTGAATCTGACATCAATAACTAAGCTATTCCATTTGATGAAAACGGCTTTTAATATTTAATTCCATAATCTTTATCTGTTAGTAAGCTCTAAATTGTTTAATCAGAAAGATGTATTGGAAGAGTTTGGTGGGCCCATACCCAAATTTCCGACATTAAATTATTATTACTAAATATGATTTCATAAGGTCAAATCTTGTTTTTCAAAATCTTCATCTGTCAGCCTAACTAATCTGAGAATTATAAATACGTTTATTTCTCATTTTCTTATCTTAATTATATCATTGTAAAATCAATAGCTTGTTTCTGTGATAATTAGGAATTAATGCAACAGAAGCGTAGTGAGTTAAGAGTTTTATTACAAGCATTGGAATTAAGAATTAGAATTAAGCAATACATCAATCATTACTACAGTATATTTATGATATCTCCAGTTATTACTCAGATTATTTAAATGAACAAGGGTTATATATATATATATATATATATAGGGAGAGAGAGAGAGAGAGAGAGTAAATCTAGCGTGCTCCTAAGAGCACGGAGGCCTCCCGTGCTCCTAACTCAAAAATCATACTAAATCATTATGAAATTTTGATTTATCATTCTCATTAAATTCTTGATATAAAAATCTCTTAGGATACAAAAATTTTTCATTTTTTGAATTTCTTAAGTACATGTTTTGAAATTTTTTAGAATGACATCAAAATATTAATAAAATAATGTATAAAACTATGTCATCTTTAAAAAATACAAACAAATATTTAAAAATCTCAAAAAATAGAAATTTTTTGTATCCTATTATATTTTGATATAAAGAATTTAATGAGACCCATAAATCGAAATTTTAAGATGGTTTAGTATGATTTTTGAGTTAGGAGCATGGGAGGCCTCTGTGCTCCTAGGAGCACCATAGTTTTACTCTATATATATAGAGTCCGGCTACAATAATATGCATATCACGGTTTTACCGTACTATGCGACTCGTATCTCAGTTTCCGGTGTCCAAATGGTCGATCCGAACCACTCAACTTGATCTCTAAATCAAAATATACTAGGAAACCAAATTTTACAATTTTTAAAATTTTTTTGCTATTTTTAGTGATGGGGAGAAAATAACTAGATCCAAGAATTCTGGTTCATACAAAACAACGATTTTCTCTCCATCACTAAAAATAGCAAAAAAATTTTAAAAATTGTAAAATTTGATTTACTATTAGGAAACCAAATTTTATAATTTTTAGAATTTTTTTGCTATTTTTAGTGATGAGGAGAAAATCATTGTTTTGTATGAACTAGAATCCTCGGATCTAGCCATTTTCTCTTCATCATTAAAAATAGCAAAAAATTTTAAAAAATTAAAAAATTTGGTTTGCTAGTATATTTTGATATAAAGATTAAGTTTAATGGTTCGGATCGACAATTTGGACTCCGAAAACAGAGATACGGACCGCATAACACGGTAAAACTGTGATATGCATATTATTGTAGCCGGACTCTATATATATATATATATATATATATATATATATATATATATCTAGAGACTAATTAACAAGTAAACCAAGGGCCATATATAGCATCAATTAGCAAAAGAAAATGGAGATGAAAGTTAAATAAAACAATTTGACCCATAAATTTAATATTTAGATCGTATAAGAAACTAGTCGGACTTTTCATAATATGGGCTGCTGACTTTTGTGGTCTTTCAATTTTCTTTTGATGTTGATATGTCTCTTTGCACTCTCGATAAGCATTCTTGTTTTCTCAATCATAACATTGGCATGCAATTGACACAGTTAATTGAATGATTAAGCAAATTTTTGAATTATGTTAAATGTTCCCAAAACAATCTCTTAGTCAGGCCTTTCCTAATTTAACTGTATAAGAGTTTGTGTATTGTCTAGTCCTCAATAGGCATAAATATGAGGGTTTTAAAATGTGAAGTTGGACTCGATCGATAAAGACTAGCTTATAGATATAACTGAATAAATGAAAATTTCTTTGTATTCGAATTATATCCTAATATATGTATCAATTATCTTAGTAAAGGGCAAATTATAATACACTACTTTTATAATTGAAAATATGTATTTTGAAATCACAAGCCGTATGAAAAACTATAAAATGAGATTGGTGTCAGGTGTTATGTACACCTATATATATTCCTTGGGTTGAGTGAAAGTATCTGTTCCAAAATACCGACTATAGGATCTTGAAGGGCTTAATAATTCCTATAGTGATTACTGATAAAAAAAGAATATAAAAATCGGAGGTGGTTAAGTTGAAACTCAAATTAAAATTTTAGCGGTGTTAGTACTGAACTTGTAGGTTCATAAATCCAAAAATTTAGTCAACTTATTGACCAACTGATTAGGCTACTTTCTTTCCATATTTGTGTTAGTGTCAATCTATCTAGATCCCTAGTAGGTGTTAAGAGTTTGTGACATCTCATTTTATTCTTGTATGGGAGTTGACTCAATTATTACTCATTTGGATATTTTACAAAGGATGGGTTATTAAAACCCATATTAACTATTTATAAAAAAAATAAAAAAATAAATCAAATCATCATTTGTGAATTATAACTTGTTACAATTTACGTGGTACAATAGTGAATTGAATTGTGACTTTTATCCGTTCCAACTTAAGTTATAACAAAACTCACAAGTGTACTATCGGAACACGATCATGAAATGTAAGTTCTTCTAATTAGTAGTTCTCGAGGTCTAAATATAAATTGATAACAAGTTGGAATTTGTTCATTTCCTAGTACAAACATATCATGATCAATGTATATATGCTTAAATAAATAAATAATGGAACTTGAAGCTATGCACTGAATCTTACACACTGATATATAAGTGACGCCATTTGTAAAAGAATAAAGTATGGGTATCAATCATTTCATCAAACAAAAAGTAATTAAAGAAAGTTGGTAGTATTTAATAGCAATGAAGTTCACTTAAAGTACTATATATATACATTAACAACATATATATATTAGGTGATTTTATAAATTGCACATATCAAAATAGTTATACAAGTTACATAATTCATACCAGACTAGAGTTTGTACAAGTAAACAGTGATTCTATCTTCTGGGAACTATATATTAATATAACATGATTTGAAACATTAGAGCTCAAACAATTATATTATTAAAAGTATCAAGTTTTCATAGGATATCTTAAGTTGCAATCAGAGAGCGTAATGAATTTTATTACTCTAATATTGACATAATTTTAGCAAAACCACAACTAATTATTATTATCAGAGTGTGCGGAAGCATACTAAATATATCGTATGATTTAACTAATTAAAGGGATAATAAATTCTCAAGTAACAGACATAATTACAGGAAAACAAGAATCTCAATTCGGAAAGTTCGGAGACGAACTTTATTTTTAGGGGAAAAGAAAATGTGATATTCAAAATATTTTTTAAATATTTAGAATATTTATTAATACACTAAATTATGGAACTAGTTATTTCATTGTTGAATAATCATAATACCACGTAATTAACATAAAATGATCAGTTAAAGGAGTCTCTTTAGAATACTTAAATCTATGCGGACAATTTTGAAATTTTCTATTAACTAATTACAAAATTTTGGTTTATTCTCTCATTAATAGGCTATTCTTCTAGTTCTTAATCGAGAAATTTCTTCAACTTGCGTAGCACCGTCTGTAATGTATCAAATTGATAAGATAATGACTAAGTTGTTGTTGTCTTTATCACTCTCTCATTCTGATATATATAGTAGCAAATTAATATCCCTTGCAGACTATCTCTTCCCGATCAATATCAAATACTATGAAAAATCAGTTAAGGTTTCAGGTCTCTTTAAAGGCTTTGAGTTCTATGGCTTCTAAAGGTGAAATAAAGGTCAAGCTTTACTAAAGTGATATTTAACGAGTACAAACAAGAACGAGGGGACGTACACGCAAAGAATTTAAAAGTATCTAATGATAGTATAACTTATTTGAAGCATTATAACATTAACAGCGTGTTAGATAGGAGTGTTGATGTACAAACTATAGCGATATTATATTATTGTAGGTTCATATAAGTGACACGGGTAACTGTATTTTAAGCTATCTTACAGGATCTTATATTTATTAATAATTACTTTTATATGTGATACCTTACATGTGATATCTTAGCTGTCATCTCTGTTAATCAGGGGCTATGAATTTATTACTTCTGTATTAACATATGATTTTTGAATAAGTATCTAAATTTTGATTATCAGAGTGCGCAGCAGAAGCGTAGTGCGCCCATAACCCACAAGTCTCAGTATCCAAATATTTTTGTACGTCGTTATATATTTTTAACATGGCATAATGAATATCTAAACAACTACTTTTCGTACAAATCTTACCTCAGAAAGTTCGAGGACGAACTTTATTTTTAAGAGTGGAAGGATGTAATATCCCAAATATTTGATATTTGGAATATTAAGGTAAAGGACTATTTTCTAATTTATTTGGAGTAATTCATAATTTACATGAACTTGAGGGACTTAATTATAAAAGTGAAATAAATTAATCAAGGGGACACCGTAGCCTTCCTCTTGATTCTTCTTGCTGACACGTGGGATTGATGTGTGATGCCATGCAATCATATATATATTTTACCAGACTTGCATTAGTATTTAGGCCTTAAAATCCTGAGTTTGCATGCATTTAGTTAGGAATATGTCTCGATTCCAGTTACTTGTCTACTTGTGTCCATATTTCAGGTTTATCAGGCTTTTGGAGCCAATTAGACGCGATTTGGAGCTTTAGATGGCAAGGCAGGACTGGATTCGGCTTCCTGCTGACCGCAAGTCACTTCCTGCGGCCAGCAGACGTCGGTTAGAGCATGTTCAACCATCCAAAGGGCGCCAGAAACTTTCAGAGCAGCAAAAACCGCCATTTCCCTTCGTCCTGCGGACCGCAACACCGTTCTTGCGGACCGCAGGGAGTTATGCCAGGCTGCTATTTAAAGGGACCAGCGTCCTGGATGGTTTCATCCACGTTTGGACTCATTTTCATTCTGACACCCCTTCGGTTCAGAGTGTCCAGAGGCAGAGAAGGAAGAGGTTTTGGCCGATTCATCGCCCGTCGAAGGAGATTCGAGAGAACGCCTTCTCACGCGACGATCGTGTCAGCCCCGACATCCTCTTCGGTTTCTTTACACAATGAATTCTTCTTCTTTGTTTTGCTTTTCTGTTTGTGCGATGAGTGAGTAGATCTATATGTTCTTAGGGTTTGAATGATGATGATTGTGTCGACAGATTGACTGTATGTTTGGATTTATGTCGTTTTCATGATCACTTGAGATTTGCTTTTTAACGTGTTTGCATTCTGTTTGATTCGATTGATAAACCTATAGGTTGTGGCCAGACCTAGTTGGTTAATGTAGTATCTTTTGACCAGATTTGATTGCTTGCACAATCTTGGTTGATATTGTATCCGAAAGTACCCGTTAGGCGAAACTGCGGTTTGACTAACCTTAAACCGGACCATAGAACCATAGTGACATGATCGTAGTTTATATCGTATTCTACGGATTTTGATTCAGTTTAGAACTGTTATTAGGACCAACAGTGAGAATTGTTGTAATTGTACCAGAACTGAATTGATAGGAATCGACGACATCGGTCGAAACACAACCAGAACCAAAACTGCTCTCTGTTCTTCTTCTTGCGGTCCGCAAGAGTCATCTTGCGGTCCGCAGTTAGTTACCAGGAGTGTAAGACAGTAGTTGTGGATCGCCTGATGGTTACAGGGACACCTGTGATCCGCAGACAGTTCTGTAACTGCTAAATTAACCACCTCCTGCGGTCCGCAAGAGATATCTTGCGGAACGCAGGCAGTCAATCCGAGACCAATCTGATTCTGCCAACCCTGAGAACGCCTTTAATTAATTGTCTTTTCCGTTATTTACTTGTTTTAGTCCTGTTTTACTTGTTTGTCAACCAACCCTGTTAAAACCCCCCAACAATTCCCTCTTTAATCCAAATTTTCTTAGGGCTTAGAAGTAGAGTAAAGTAAAATCTGGTGTTAACTCCGTCCCTGAGGATTCGACCCTCAAATACTCAACGAGATCGTACGCTTGCGATCGAGTCGTTTATAGAGGTTTAAAAGCCTATACCCGTTCGCGCAGTCAAGCTTTTTGACGCCGTTGCCGGGGACGGCGATATTAACCCTAGATTTTGCTTTTCTTTAGTTTTAAGTTCTAACTTCTCTTCTTCTTTTCTCTCTTTTTCTGTTTCAGGAGAACGACGCTGGACGGATTCCCTCCTCCTGTTGGTGACTACTTTTTGAGGAGCGGACCCCGGAGTCCGATATTCAAATCTTCGCGAGCGGGGATCAGCGCCGTCCTCGCTGATTCAGACTCGTCGTCTGACATGGCAGACGACGCGGAGCGCGAGCAACTCCGGATTCGGGCCGAGGAGCTCGACGAACAACGGCGGCTAGCCGAAGAAGCTCGGCAACTGCTGCAAGAGGAAGTCCGACAGCTGAGGCAGCAAGTCGCAAGAGAAGCCCTCGAGCCGCGGACCTTCAAGGAATTCTACAGCCCACGGGTTGCTGACGCACAAGGGCCCATCATACTTCCAGATGTGCCAGGAGGTCCTCCGAGTCTCGGAATTGGAGCCGTGAGCCTAATCCAGCAAAACTGCTTCCACGGCTTGGAGAACGAAAACCCGCACGATCACTTGGATAACTTCCTTGGGTGTTGCCGGGCCGTGAAGAATGCAGACGCGAACCCCGACTACGTTCGCCTTGCTTTGTTCCATTTCTCTCTCCGGGACAAGGCTAAATTCTGGTTCAACTCTCTCCCAAAAGGCTCAATTGGTACCTGAGCTGAACTTTCATCTCAGTTTCTTGAGAAATTCTTCCCAATTAGGAGAACTGCCAATGTTAGGTCTCAGATTGCCACATTCAAGCAGGGATATGACGAGTCGCTGGGAGATGCATGGGATCGGTTTAACCACCTATGCTTGTCTTGCCCCCACCACAACTTCTCCAACATGATGCTGAAAGGATGTGTTTTGAAAGTTATTTATGTTTATGATTAAATGTGTTTTTGATATGCATTTATGTTCCTTGAAATTTAATAATATCATTCCTTTAGAAGAATTCAGGAAGATGCTCTTGGTCCTGAATCATAGAACTCTAAAGATGGGATATGTATTTCTAAATTAGCTCATGATCTTGATAATTAAAGAGGAACATTAATTATCAGTAAGATCATCATGTTGATAAAAGTATATTGTAGTTCTATAAATATAAAGTTTATCACTATAAACATGAGTGTATAAAATTAGATGGATATTTTATACATTGAGCATGACCAATTTAAATGAAACATCATATGGATTGTGTTTTGTGTCATTGATGTTTCATTGTGTATTTGAATCTACGATATGAGATATGTATATTTTTCACATGAGTAACACATGATGTGATTATCATTTAAACCCTATCAAGTTATAGGATAAAGTGATAGTTCGTTGTGTGAAACTTGTGCGGGAGAAATCTATGTATCAATAGTATCATTGTCACTCAATATGAGTAGTGATATTACTGGGTCCCTTGGTAAAGTGGGATTATAATGCTAGCAATATAACTGGTATCAGTTATAATTATAATTCACTTATAGAGACCAAGAAAACGAATGCAGTGCAAAAATGACACGTTCCTATTTTGCGTAGCATTCAGAATATCACGTGACAAGGATAGACACAATACTAGAGGATTTGGCAAAATAATGTGCAGCATTATTTATGTCATTTGAAGGACTATATGTAGTGATAGAACCTCTGTAGTCATTTGATATAGACTAGTTATATCATAACTTCAACATGACATAAATCCCTAAACGGTCACACCAAATGAATAAGAAACAACTAGGTTCTATATCTTATAGATTATTTCATGGTTGAAATAATAAGGATAAGATATTAGAATTAACTTTCTAAAATTACTTTATAAAGTAATTAGATGGAATTATTGGAGGCGGTTTTAACTATCTAATTTAATTTATAAAACAAATAGGGGTGTTTTTTTCATGCTGAAATGGGAAACAAAAATAGGGCCATGCTATATATATATTAATAATAATATTAAAAGCGCTATTATTAGTTTGGTGCTATTATTAAGTTTTTTCTGATCTTCGCCTATAAATATAGGCGATCAGATCACAAACAATGATCATCCGAAAATTAGTAGTTATTTTCAGCCTCCCTTTTCCTCCATTGTTCTTCTCATGTGTTGAGAATTAAAGAACAACTAATTCTATTAGAGAGTGCTAGGGTTAGGTGTTCATCTATCGTGAACACCGGTCGCGAGTTGTTTGTAGATTCAAGGTGAACTAAGGGCTCTTCTGCACCGCTGCCTCGCCTTGAAGTCGATCGATTCAGGAGGAGAAGAGGAAGAACGAGCAACGAAGAATAGCCAATCGCCTTATCAATTCCGCGCAAATCAAGGTACAATTCTTATGTCGTCTTTGTGAATTAATTAGAGTTTAATTAATTGAGAAGATGATTGGATTGCATGTGTTCTCCCATGCAATCATGATAGAATTGTTTTGTGTAATATGTTAGAATTACATGTGTTCTCCCATGTAATTAGATGTTTGATTGTTGCATTAACGAAGATCTTTTAGTATAGTTATGAACTTGGGGTTAAAAATTTTAAAAATTCGATCCTAGGCTATACATGAAATCCCAACAGTGGTATCAGAGCTTTTGGTTCTGTTTTTGTGACAATTTGGACTATTTAATTCGTGCCAATTGTGGTACGGGGTTTTGGTAATCCATCTCTTAAGTTTTCAGTTTTAGAAATTACTGTTTTGATGTATTAAATACTTAAAATGAATTTTTGATGAGCAGTTTCAGATTCGATTACTGTTTTGTTGCAACTTCAAAAGTCCATAACTCTTTACTCGTTTGTTGGATTTGGGCAAATAAGATAACGTTGGAAAGCTTAGAAAGTTAGCTTTCTGTAAATATATATTTTGCATATAACTCTTTACTCGTTTCTCCGGACAGCTCGGACAGTCTTCGACACGTATGAGGGCACTCTCACGATGAACGTCGGGGGCGAGAAGGTGCAGTTTCAAGTGGCCAAAGCCATGAAGTACCCCGACTTCTATGAGGACTGCAACCGGGTGGATGTGATCGATCTGTTGGTTCAAGAAGTTCAAGAAGACCTGCTGGAGCAGACGCCCGATCTGACCAGCAATGAAGATGTATCAGATACCATTCTATCTGGTCTGCAAGACATCTCTTGCGGAGCCGCACTCAGCAATGCTGACAACGGGCACCCAGACGGCCCCCTGCTCCAGCCAGTATTTTCAGCATATGGCGGTCCGCTGGACGACTCTTGCGGTCCGCAGGAAGAAGCATCTGAGGGCAGAACTGACAAGGCACCACCACTCGACGCTCCGAGCAAGGTAGACCTGAAACCACTGCCCGACAACCTCAGGTATGAGTTACTGGATTCTGAGAGGTCTTCTCCTGTCATCGTTGGCGCTCAATTGAGCTTTGATGAGACTTCCAAGCTTTTGGAGAAGTTGCGCATTCACAAGGGTGCCCTCCGGTACTCAATCAAGGACATCAAGGGACTCAACCCGTCCATCTGTGCTCACCGGATCCACCTCGAGGAGGACCACAAGCCTTCCGTGCAACACCAGCGGAGGCTTAACCTAGTCCTGCAAGAGGTAGTGAAAAAGGAGATCCTTAAACTGCTTGATGCTAACATCATTTATCCGATTCCAGACAGCAAGTGGGTAAGCCCGGTGCATGTGGTTCCGAAAAAGGGTGGCTACACTGTCGTTGAGAACGACAAGGGCGAGAAGGTCCATATGCGCCCCACGACCGGGTGGTGGATGTGCATAGACTACCGCAAGTTGAATGCGGCCACGCGCAAGGACCACTTCCCGCTGCCATTCGTGGACCAGATGTTGGAGCGCCTCGCCAAACACTCTCACTTCTGCTACCTTGACGGGTACTCCGGCTTCTTTCAGGTACCCATCCTCCCCCAGGACATGGAGAAGACGACATTCACATGTCCCTACGGTACCTTCACCTACCGGCGGATGCCGTTCGGCTTGTGCAATGCGCCTGCTACATTCCAGTGGGCGATGATGGCCATTTTCTCTCCTTATATTAAGAAAGAGGTCGAGATTTTCATGGATGACTTTTCTGTGGTTGGCACTTCGTTTGATGAGTGCTTAGCGAATTTGTGCAAGATCTTGCAGAGGTGCGAGGAGACCAACTTGGTCCTCAACTGGGAGAAGTGCCATTTCATGGTGCAGGAGGGCATCGTGCTTGGCCACCGCGTCACAAGCAGGGGCATCGAGGTTGACAAGGCGAAGATCGAGGTGATAGAGCAGATGTGCACGCCTACCACCGTCAAGGACGTGCGCAGTTTCCTCGGTCACTGTGGTTTCTACCGTAGATTCATCAAGGACTTCGCCCAGATCACCAAGCCGCTGACCAACCTGCTAGTAAAAGACTCTGATTTCAATTTTAATGATGAGTGCGTTCAGTCTTTTAACAGGTTGAAGGAGGCCCTCGTCTCAGCACCGATCCTGCAGCCCCCCGACTGGTCTCAGACTTTCGAGATCATGTGCGATGCCAGCGACTATGCCGTGGGGGCTGTTCTCGGACAGCGGAAGGACAAGAAACCCGTGGCCATCTGCTACGCAAGCAAGGTCCTTGACTCCGCGCAGATCAACTATACCACGACAGAGAAAGAGCTGCTAGCCATGGTGTACGCGTTGGAGAAGTTTCGCTCTTACCTGGTCGGCTCTCAGATCATTATCTACACCGACCATGCAGCGATCCGGTATCTGCTCAACAAGAAAGATGCCAAGCCCCGTCTCCTCTGCTGGATTCTGCTCCTGCAAGAGTTTGATGTCGAGATCCGAGACAAGAAAGGATCCGAGAACTCTGTAGCAGACCATTTGTCCTGCCTGCATTGGAAGGGAGAGGAGCGGAACATCATTCCGATCGATGATTCGATCCCGGGGGAGCAGCTCTATTCCCTTGGCTCACGCCCGTACCGCTGCCCCCGGCCCGCGCAGAACAGCATCCTGGCAGCATCCTGCGGTCCGCAGAGACATCCCTTGCGGTCCGCAGGAGGCTCCTCCGAGCTGCCATGGTACGCAAACTTCGTCAACTTTCTCGCCGCGGGTGTTCTTCCTGCTGACATGACCTTCCAGCAGAAGAAGAAATTCAGGGCTGATGTCAAGTACTACTATTGGGAGGAGCCATTTCTCTTTAAGGTAGGTATTGACGGTATTTACCGGCGTTGCGTGCCGTATGAGGAGGTACATTCTATACTCTCTCATTGTCATTCTTCTGCTTACGGAGGCCATGCCTCCTCATCTAAGACCGCTGCCAAGATTTTTCAAGCAGGTTTCTATTGGCCAACCATCTTCAAAGACGCACATGCTCTTGTGCAGTCGTGCGATCAGTGCCAAAGGACCGGCAACATCTCACGGAGGAGTGAGATGCCCCAGCAGCCCATTCAAGAAGTTGAGATCTTTGACGTTTGGGGCATCGATTTTATGGGACCGTTCCCTTCTTCGAAGGGGTATGAGTATATTTTGGTGGCAGTGGACTACGTGTCCAAATGGGTGGAGGCGCTAGACCTAAGGAACAAACCGTACCTAGACCTAAATCCCTGAGTGACCTAAATGCAAAGAAAAACTTTGGGAAGATGCTAAACCGAGAACACATGGGCAAGTTTGAATTTTGAATTGTAAATAACTGCGCATGACAATTTCACAAAATTCGTGTTAGGGCACAGAAAATCAAGACGAGCGACTCTTGTTTCATGAAACGCAACCTGAATTGCAAGTAGGACCATCGTACTTTTTCGGACCCTAGGTCTTTCGATCGAACTACAAAGTTGGTATCTTGGTTATATTGACCCCACAGTGAGTAACTTTCTCAACCAATCAAATCCATAGACCATGAAATGCTTTTATTAGAAAGAAAGACTATTTATTTGATTTTTTTTTTTTTTTGCGAGAGAGAGTGAAGCCCGAATCAGACGGATAGGAAAAATAAAAGTGCATACGTCCTATCTGATCGCGACTTCAAACCCCCTCTTTTAGGAAATCTGGACATTCAAGGATTAGCCAGTCGGATGAAAGAAAATAAAGGGTGCACTCGTCCTGCCTAACCGCATCCTTGAAATGCCCGTTGGTTTTGATTTTTTTAAGACATTTCAGGCTATGACTTTCCACATTTCCCAAACCATACTCACATGGGTACCACAACCGAGAAATTACTCTTCGTCCTCAATCAGACTTTCGGTTTGCTACTTTTTCCAATTAGTGCCTACTTTACTCATGGAACTAGTCACTACAGAACAAAATTCTCTTCCCTAACACAAGACTCATAAAGTTATCAAGCACAATTTTTCACAATTCATTCGTCAAAAGCGCACATGTGTCCTTGAATTTAACATTTCCCCAAAATCTTCCTCAAAATGCGAGCATGAAAATAAAAAAAGAAAGAAAAAAAAGAAAAAGAAAAAGAAATATTCTAAAACTCAGGTTTGTATTTCCCCCCTCCCCAAGCTAAACAAAGCACTGTCCTCAGTGCAACAAATCAGAGATATGACGATAAAGCGGAAAGAGGAAAGATACAACCTGAACGAATCACGGTGCAGTGTCGTCATCGCCGGCTCTAGCGAGACCTCTGCTGGTACCCTCCCCAAACTGGCCTGGTTGCAGGGCAGCAATGACATCGTGCATCTGATCCTGCCGCTGGCGGAATCGTCGCTGCTCCAGCATGATGCGATCTCTGAGATCCGATTGCTGTCGCGAGCGCGGCCCGTCTGTAGGTCCTCGAGACGCCGAGACTGTCCAGTCTGGACCAACTGCATGTGGCGAAGCAATGTCAGGGTGTCAGAATGCATCGCATGCACCTCCTGCACTCGGGTGCACATCTGCGTCCACTGATCAAGCATATACTGTGGAAACTGCGGGTATGAAGATGATCCAGTGGGCTGTCCGGCTCCTCCTGCCGATGTGTCACCATGTCCCGCTGGCCAGCTGTCCCATCCGGTGGATCCTGCTGACTGCCCTACTGCTCCTGCTGACCAGTCACCGGCTCCCGCCGACCAGCCATCCCAGCCTGCTGACCCTGCGGCTGCAGGCTCATCTGCTGCGTCCTCCATATGGATGTCGTCTGTCGGTGCATCGGGGCTGTGCTGGTGTGGCTATGCTGGTGGATCCTGCAAACGCCATGTATACTCCAGGTCGAAATCGATCGGCGGGTACTGCAAGGGCAGAGTAAACTCACCATCGCAAGAAGTCCACCTCCAGGTAGTGGGCTCAGCCGCGGTCTCCTCAGCATAGTAAATCCAGCCCCACGTTCGAAACTGCTCCCGATCAAGATTCTTTACCGTGGTGCACTCGTGATGGTAACTAACCTCGCCACCAGCCATGGTGATATCCACCCCGAGATGAGAAGCGATACGGGTAACATAGGACCCCATGGCTACAACACCCGTCGACTTCTTCGCGCTAATGATGGAAAGCCAGTACCGGAACATGGTCAGAATCAGATGGGGTCGCTGCATGTGGGTATCCGGTCGGAGCATGGTAGTGAGGAGCTGGAGCTCCTCGTGGCGAGGTCGGAGCGAGGACTCTCCACGGGCACAAAGCGAGGAAGCAAGAGCTCGGCATATGAAGCGGAGGGCGGGATGTGTGATAGCATTGACCCGGGGGTCCGGGCCTGTCAGAGGAAGCTCCTGACCACTGATACGGTACCAGAATGCGACACGAAGACGGGACTGAGAGACGGGGTGCTCATCATCAACCTGATCTGCCGAGATGTATCCCAAGTAGTCGGTCTGGTGAGGTCTCAGATGAAACAGATGGGCAACGTCGGCCAGGGTCATGCGGTAAGTAACGCCCAGGAGGCGAAAAGAGATGGAGTATGACTCGTCAGGGTGCTCCTCGAGGTCTAGCGAAGCTAGAAAATCCAATGTCGGCTCGAGATAGGCGGGGTGCTAAGACGAAATCTCCCAAAAGGCACAGGAGAATCCCACCCGCTCAGTGAGACGAGTGAAATCGTCAAGAATACCGATCTCCTCAAGAAACTCAAAATCGACAATAGATATAGAGATAACAGTTTTACCGTCGAGGAGCTCGGGTTTACGTGCAATCCGCAGGTCCTCCGCGGATGGTACCGGGCCTGCTGCGCGACGAGATGCCTCTGGTTTCCCGACAGCCCGTTTTGCGGGCGACATGGAGAAGTTTCAAGCAGAGAGAGGTTCTGTCGGCGCAGGGGTCAATCCTTGCGGTTGCAAGGGGCGATTCTTGCGGGCGCGAGGGTCGGCAGAATCTAAGTCACAGGAGTTGCGACGTGGCGCGAGTCCAAGTCCGGTTTGAAATTCCACCAACTGTCAGATTTAAATTTGAACAGCGCGGGAAGTCCAAACCTGGAGGTTTTGTCCTGTTTTTTATCAGATCTACGCAGTGGGACTTGGTTCGGTGCGAGAAGAGGTTTCGGCGGTGTTCGGTCGGCGTGTAGCAAGACCGACGGTCGGCAGGTCGGCTGCTGGCGCGGCGGAGGTTCTGGCAAGCCCGACTTCTGGCGCGGCAGAGGGCTGGCAGGCCCGGCTGCTGGCGCGGCAGGGTTCTGGCAGGGCTGGCTGCTGGCGCGGCGGAGGGCTGGCAGAGAAGGCGCCCGCGCGGGCGGTGCGCTGGCAGGCTGGCAGGCGGCCGGCGCGCTGGTGGTCCGACGGGTGGCGCGCGGGTGGCCGGCGTGGTTGGCTGGAAGAGTGGCGGCAGAGAGAGGAAAAGGAAGAGGAGGAAAAAGAGAAGGAAGAAGAAAGAAGAAGAAGAAGGAAAGGGAAGAAAAGGAGAAAGAAGGAAGGAAAGAAAGAAAGGGAAGAAAAGAGAGGAAAGAAAAGAAAAGAAGGAAAGAAATAAAAGAAAAAATAAAACCGGCCCTACTTACCTTAATTCCAAACCACCAGTTTACATCGGAGTCCGTGCCGAACTGGAAACTCTTGCGGGCGCAAGGCGTAATTCCTGCGGACGCAAGATTCTTTCTGAAGATTGTTTCGCCTTAGATTTAACCCCGATTACTGCCGTTTCATCATGAAATGCTCTGCGACGCTGCACATGCCCAATTAAGAACACCTTATGCAATATGAGAAATAAAATAAAAAAAATGCAAAACAATGTGAAAGAACTAAAATAGGAAAAAAAAAACAAGAAGAAAAGAAAACCAAAAGTCTTGGGTTGCCTCCCAAGGAGCGCTTGTTTTAGGTCCCGAGCTTGACCATAATGCATCTACGTATCTGCTGGTGGGGGGTCAGACAGGTGCAGGGACAGGCGTTCCTCCTTCTGCTGATCAGCTACGTACACCTTGAGGCGTTGACCGTTCACCTTAAATGCTACGCCGTCCTTGCCAGCAATGTCTACTGCACCGAATGGGTAAACCTTCTTGATGATAAAAGGTCCCGACCATCTGGATTTGAGCTTACCCGGAAAGAGTCTCAAGCGCGAGTTAAAGAGAAGAACGAGGTCCTCTTCCTTGAAGTCGCAACACATGATGCGGTTGTCATGCACTCTTTTAGTGCGCTCCTTGTACATCCGGGCATTATCGTAGGCATGAAGCCTTGCTTCCTCCAACTCATGCAAGTCAAAGATGCGCTTCTCGCCTGCTGCTTGCAGGTCCATGTTGATGGTGCGCGTGGCCCAAAACGCTTTATGCTCGATCTTGACCGGCAAATGGCAAGGTTTGCCATAAACCAGCTTGAATGGGCTCATGCCGATCGGGGTCTTGAAAGTCGTGCGGTACGCCCAAAGTGCGTCGTTGAGCTTGAAAGCCCAGTCTTTTCGTGATCTCGCCACGGTTTTCTCAAGAATGATTTTTATCTCCCGGTTAGAGACTTCGACTTGCCCGTTAGTCTGAGGATGGTAGGAGGTGGAGACTTTGTGAGTCACCCCGTGTTTGCTCAAAAGCTGCTCAAACTGACGGTTGATGAAGTGCTTGCTGCCGTCACTGATCACGGCACGAGGCACCCCAAAACGAGGGAAGATCACATCATTGAAGAGGCGCTTAACTGAATTTGCATCCGCCTTTGCACATGCGAGCGCCTCCACCCATTTAGACACATAGTCCACTGCCACGAGAATGTACTCAAATCCCTTTGAGGAAGGGAATGGCCCCATGAAGTCGATGCCCCATACGTCAAAAATCTCGACCTCCAAGATGGGCTGCTGTGGCATCTCGCTACGCCTTGAGATGTTGCCCGTCCGCTGACACTGGTCGCATGATTGCACAAGGGCATGTGCATCCTTGAAGATCGTTGGCCAAAAGAAACCTGCTTGCAAAACCTTGGCAGCAGTTTTAGATGAGGAGGTGTGGCCTCCATAAGCAAAAGAATGACAATGAGAGAGTATAGAGTGTACCTCCTCCTGCGGCACGCATCGACGATAGATACCATCAATACCTACCTTGAAGAGAAAAGGCTCCTCCCAAAGGTAGAACTTGACGTCAGCCCTGAACTTCTTCCTATGCTGAGAGGTCATCTCAGCAGGCAAGAGGCCTGCTACGAGGAAGTTGGCGAAGTCTGCGTACCATGGAAACTGCTGAGTGCCTCCTGCGTCCCGCAAGAAACGGCCCTGCATCCCGCAGGATTTCGGCAGATTGTTGATTTGCTCAGACATGGGCTGTGGGTGGCTGTTTGTGCTTGTTCCCAGGACGTAGAGCTGTTCCCCTGGAATTGAGTCGTCAATCGGAATGTTGCTCTGCTCCTCCCCTTCCCAATGCAAGCGGGACAAGTGATCTGCGACTGAGTTTTCCGATCCTTTCTTGTCCCGAATCTCAATGTCAAATTCCTGCAGAAGAAGAATCCAACGAATAAGACGTGGTTTCGCATCCTCTTTGGAAATAAGATACCTGAGTGCTGCATGGTCGGTGTAGACGATTATCTGAGAGCTGACCAGGTAAGAGCGAAACTTCTCCAGCGCAAACACCACGGCTAGCAGCTCTTTCTCAGTTGTGGTGTAATTAACCTGCGCGGAGTCGAGGACCTTGCTGGTGTAGCAGATGGTTACAGGTTTGTTGTCCTTGCGTTGCCCCAAAACCGCGCCTACGGCATAGTCACTGGCGTCGCACATGATCTCAAAAGATTGAGACCAGTCTGGAGGCTGCAGGATCGGGGCGGAGACGAGAGCCTCCTTTAACCTGAGAAAAGGCTGAACACACTCGTCAGTAAAAACAAAATCAGAGTCCTTTACCAGCAGGTTGGTCAGGGGTTTGGTGATCTGAGCGAAGTCCTTGATGAATCGACGGTAGAATCCGCAGTGTCAGAGAAAGCTGCGCACGTCTTTGACTGTGGTGGGCGTGCACATCTGTTCGATCACTTCAATCTTTGCTTTGTCCACCTCAATGCCCTTGCTCGTGACTCTGTGACCGAGCACAATGCCCTCTTGTACCATGAAATGGCACTTCTCCCAATTGAGGACCAGATTGGTTTCCTCGCACCTCTGTAGGATCTTACACAAATTTGCCAAACAGTCATCGAAAGAAGTTCCAACAACAGAAAAATCATCCATAAAAATCTTGAGTTCTTTCTTAATGTAAGGAGAGAAAATGGCCATCATCGCCCTCTGGAATGTAGTAGGCGCATTGCACAAACCGAACGGCATTCTTCGGTAGGCGAAGGTACCATAAGGACAAGTGAATGTCGTCTTTTCCATATCCTGAGGGAGGATGGGTACCTGATAGAAGCCTGAGTACCTGTCAAGGTAGCAGAAGTGGGAATGTTTGGTGAGGCGCTCCAACATCTGGTCCACGAAAGGCAGCGGGAAGTGATCCTTGCGGGTCGCAGCATTCAGCTTGCGGTAATCAATGCACATCCTCCATCTAGTGGTGGGCCGCATCTGGACCTTCTCGCCTCTGTCGTTGATGACAACGGTGTGCCCTCCCTTTTTCGGGACCACGTGCCTGGGCTCACCCACTTGCTATCTGAAATAGGAAAAATGATGTTAGCATCAAGTAATTTAAGAATCTCCTTTTTCACTACCTCTTGAAGCACGGGGTTAAGCCTCCTTTGATGCTGCACGGAAGGTTTGTGGTCTTCCTCGAGATGTATCTGATGGGCACATATGGCAGGACTGAGTCCCTTGATGTCTTTAATCGAATACCCTAAGGCACCCCTGTGAATGCGCAACTTTTCCAAAAGCTTCGAAGTTTCATCAAAACTCAATTGAGCGCCAACAATAACTGGAAAAGTTTTGTCGGAGTCAAGAAACTCATACCTGAGGCTGTCGGGCAATGGTTTCAGGTCTACCTTACTTGGCGCGTCTAATGGCGGTGACTTGTCGATTTTCGCCTCTGGTCCGTCTTCCTGCGGGCCGCAAGAACTGTCACCTGCAGACTGGGAGAGCGAGAAAACTTGTTTGACCCTGGTGAGTAGCGGTTCCTCATTATCTGTGGGATCGCGGGGCATGCCCTGCAGGCTGCAAGCAGTACCCCCAAGCGGACCTTCATCCTCCTCAGACACCTCATCAAAAGAACCTAATTCATTTTGCAAGGAGGAAAGAAAGTCGAGATGATACCCGAGTGCGATCTGATGCTCTTCCAGCTGATCCTCCTGCGCCTCCCAAACGAGCTCATCAATGATATCCAACCGGTTGCAGTCCTCCGGAAAGTCAGGATATTTCATTGCTTGTGCAACCTGGAATTGTACCTTCTCGCCGCCAATGTTCATGGTGAGGGTACTCTCGTACGTATCGAAAACAATCCTGGCTGTCCGCAGAAAAGGTCAACCAAGGATGATCGGGACATCCTTATCTTCCTCCATATCCATTACTACAAAATCGCCAGGCACAAAGAACTTGCCTACCTGTACCGGTACATCCTCAACTATCCCCAGCGGTAAGCGAGTGGAGGCGTCTGCTAGCTACAGGGTCATGCGGGTGGGTCTGAGCTCACCTACCCCGATCCTCTGAAAAACAGTGTGAGGCATGAGGCTCACACTGGCGCCCAAGTCGCATAACGCCCTTCTGATGGTTGCCTTCCCGATGGTGCAAGGGATGGTGAACTTTCCCGGATCTCCAAGCTTGGGTGGAAGCTCCCGACTCACCACCGCGCTGCATTCATGGTTGAGTTGCACGCTCCTACAGTCCTTTAAGCTCCACTTGTTGGACAAGATGTCCTTCAAAAATTTTGCGTAAGACGGCATTTGTGCGAGCGCATCGGTGAAGGGGATGGAGATAGTCAGCTGCTTGAGGACCTCCATAAATTTAGAGAATTGCTCATCTAAACGGTTCTTAGCGAGCCTTTGTGGGAATGGAACCTGCGGTTGGTATGGCGGCGGGGCCGTTGTCGCTTTACCTTTGTCCTTCGCTGGCAAGACTGACTTGGCAGGCATGGAGTTCTGATTCGCTTGCCCCTCAGTTATCACCTTCTGCAGTCCTTGAGAGATTGAGGGTCTGTTTGCGCCTGCTGAAGAATTGGCTGGCTACTGGGGAAATCCTGTGGGCCGCAAGAGGGGTCCTGCGGGCCGCAGAAATCGGCGACAGGATGGGTTTTCGCTGGTTCTGGCTGGGATTTGGCGGCTGCTGGTTTTGTAACAGCCTGGTCCTCCTCTTCCGGCATGGGCGGATCAGCATACTGCGTGCCACTCCTAAGTGTGTGAATGGCCTTCACTTCGCCATTAGGGTTCACTGGCTGACTTGGCAGTGAGGCTGCGGTCCCGGGACTAGACGCTGCACCTACACCTCCTCCCGACATCCTTGCTAGTTTCTCATTAAGAGCCTGCATCTGCTCGAATATCATCTGGTTCATCTTACCCTGCTCTTGCATAAAATTGTCGACCACGGCGGGCACAGCAGGTTCGGTAGGCTTGGGCACTTGGTGGGAAGGCACATACGGTTGGCGGTAGGTGTTGTTCGGCTGAACGTTTCTGTTCTGATTTTGGAAGTGAGCATTGTTGTAGAAGTTTCGGTTTCCACTTCCTTGCCCTTGGCTTTGGAATTTCTGAGGAGGGTTGTAATTGTTGGTACCGAAGCTGGGACGGTCTGGTTTCTCTCTCCAGCTTTGGCGGTCTGCTGGGTCATTGGAGTATGATCGCGAGAACGGAGGTCTGGGGAAGAAGGAGGGCTCGTTGTTGAGAGAGTGCACGTGCTCTTCCTCCCCCTCAGGTTGACGCAGTGGGCAGTGGTCATAATCATGAGAGTCCTCCCCGCAAAGCGTGCAAGGTTCAACCTGTACCGCCTTGACAGACGCCTTCTACTGGTCTGTCTGCTTGTCCATCCGAAGCTGCAGGGCTTCTAGCTTGGCTTGTATGAGGACAAGTTGATCCACCTCGTACCGCCCTTTCGATCCTCTGCTGGACTCCCTGCTGGACTTCCGATTGGACCACTGCTGCTGGTGGGCCGCCTTCTCAATAAGCTCCAGGATTGCACGCGGTCACAAATCTGCTACCGATCCACCTGCACTATAATCAACTAAAGCGCGACTTTGCGCAGTCAGTCCCTCATAAATAGCATCAACAAGCATCCAATCAGAGAAATTATGGTGAGGGCAGGACAAACATAACCGGTTAAACCTATCCCATGCCTCGCTTAGAGACTCATCATACCCTTGTTTAAATGAGGAAATTTCAGTCCGAACTTTGGCAGTTCTCCTAACAGGGTAAAATTTCTGTAAAAATTGAGCAG
Source organism: Cyperus esculentus (assembly GCA_030179965.1). Classification (NCBI taxonomy): domain Eukaryota; kingdom Viridiplantae; phylum Streptophyta; class Magnoliopsida; order Poales; family Cyperaceae; genus Cyperus; species Cyperus esculentus. The sequence goes on along the minus strand of JASGLE010000003.1, from coordinate 1,386,520 downwards.
ACATTTCGGCTCAGGTACCAATTGAGCCTTTAGGGAGAGAGTTGAACCAGAATTTCGCTTTGTCATGAAGAGAGAAAGGGAACAAGGCTAGCTTGACGTAGTCTGGCATCGTAGCGAGGTGCTTAACGGTCCGGCAGGCTTGGTAGAAGCTGTTCAGATGGTCATGAGGATTCTCGGACTCCAGCCCGTGGAAGCAGTTCTGCTGGACGAGTGTAACTGCACCCGAACCGAAGTTGGGAGGGTCTCCTTGCAACTCCGGCAGAACGATGGGACCTTCTGAGTCGTCGACTCTGGGGCTGTGGTAGTCTCGGAGTGTCTGCGGCTTTGCTTGTCTTTGCTGCCGCTCGGCTTCTGCCTCTCGCCGGAGTTGGCGGACTTCCTCTTCAAGCTCTCGCCGAGCTGCTTCAGCAGCTTGCCTTTGCATTTCTGCTTCTGCGGCTTGCAGCCTGAGCTGCTCCCGCTCCAAGACGTTGTCACCCATGTCAGATGACAATGTGGTTTCTGAGTCGGATGAGTCTGGGCTGACCCTCCCGCTCCTGCGTCCGCTTCTGAGAAAGTAGTCACCAAACGGAGGGTATTGTGCCAGTGCCTGTCACCTGAAACAGAAAAAGAGAGAAAAGAAAAAGAAAAATTAGAATTCGAAAAGAAAATAAAGTAAGGTTTAGAACTAATGTCGCCATCCCCGGCAACGGTGCCAAAAAGCTTGATGTCCTAAAACGTATAGGCTTTTAAATTTGTTACTCGAAGCAGAACACTCGATCGCAAGCGTACGATCTCGTGTAGTACAATCGAGGTCGAACCACAAGGACGGGAATTAATTCTAAACCAGACTTCAATCGCAATTCAAATCCTAAATAAAGTGGGGGTTTTTGAAAGGTTGGTTTAAACAGTAACAGATGCAAACAGTAAACAACAAGTAAATACTGGAAAACAACTAATTAAAAAGGCGTCCTCAGGGTTTTCTGAATCTATTTGGTCTCTGGATTAATTTCTTGCGGCCCGCAGGAAGGTCTCTTGCGGGTCGCAGGGGTTGGTTAGAGATTCCAAAACTACCTGTTACCCACAAAATAACTCCTGTGAATCACAAACAGTTTTGTAATCTCTGTTTTACACTTTCTGCAGATCCTTGCGGCCCGCAGGATATCTCTTGCGGTCCGCAGGAAATCTGACAGAGAGCAGTTCAGTTCTGGTTCAATGTTCGACTCACGTTATCAATTCTGAATCAAACCAGCAACAGTACAAGTCCTCAACTTTCGTATTTTGGTTCTTCTAACAATACCGGTTCAACAGAAATTCGTGGATCTATTTCTAAATCTACGTTCAAGTCACTTTTATATCTAGGATTCGGTTCCACTTTCGTAAGAACCGCAATTTTACCGTTCGGTTACTCTTGGACAACAAGTTATCAATCCAAACAGTGTAAATAACAATTCTTGCAAATATGATACTCTATTGACCAACTAAACCTTGTGCCTAATCTACAGGTTTACCATACAACAAGCATGATATTCTATTAACCAACTAGATTTTGCTCGTAATCTACAGGTCTATCACATCAACAAGTCAAGTCAAACACACATAGTCATGAAAATCACAAGTAACATGAAAATAATGTAAGTCTCACAATAAGAAGTCAATCCATTAACACAAACTTCATCATCTACCGTAAGAACTAAAAGACTACTCGCTCATGGCGAGGGAAAACAAAGAAAGCAAAACAAAGAAGAAGTTCATGATACTAAAGAACCGAAGAAGAACTAGCGTGGCTTCAATCTTCAGCGTCTCCAAGAAGTCCTCTCGAAATCTCCTCGAAAGATGGTGAAGATCGACTCCCAAACACGCTCTCCTCTGGTCCCTGGCGGCTAGGGTGAAAGAGACAGAAAGTAAGATGCCAAAACCGTCCAAAAAGATGGTTTAAATAGCCAAAAAGGCGGCAGAAACAGAAACAGCGCTGCCGCGAGTCTTGCGGCCCGCAGGAAGTGAGTTCCAGTGCAGACTTGCTCTCCAGGGCTTCAAATCGCGTTCAAGTGGCTCCAAAAGCCCAATTTACCTGAAACATGGACAGGATTGAACAAGTAACTGGAATCTAAGAATTCTAACACTAAAATGCAATTAAACTCGGGATTTTAGGTCGAAAACAAGGTACAAGTCTGGTAAAATGCATATATGAATGCGGTGCATCACACTTACAGGAAGAGTCTCGTTACACTTGCGGAGTGGTTCCACTTTAACCCTCACCAGACAGACTATCTCGGTTACGTACCGGAGGATAGGGTCGACTCAGATGCTTCTCCGGCTGATATCCGCGCTTCATTTTGGTTCCGTATCACCGGACAGCGTCTTCCGAGGACCGGTCCTTAAGACCCACGGGTTACTTCGATCATCCATCCCGTCCTCCGTTTCATTGGCCGTGTCCTAGCGCTCTCGATCTTTTCACGTGGGGAGTCGTCCCTTAGGCCCAGACATGACGAGTTCCAGCTCATGGCCACCATGCTTTGCCGAGATAACCAGTTGCAGCAGCCCCATCTGATGCTGCTTATGGTTAGATACTGGCTCTCGATCCTCACGACGGGCAAGCCTACTGGTATCGTCAACATAGGCTCCTATGTCACATTCATCGCTTCCAAGTTGGAGGTGGATCTACGTGGTGAGCCCGGAGGTGTTCTCAGTGGTACGGCATGTCATCCGGGCAAGCTCCTCGACAAGGATGCCTTCACGTCTTGGTCATGGCTTTCCACTCAAGCAGCCCAGCGTGGCCGGCCTACAAGTTACAAATGGAAGACAGAGCTCGGCGACTTCAGGCTCCCACTCCAGTATCCGCCGATCGACTTCACACGAGGTTCTACATGGCGTTTGGAGGAGCCGCTAGCAGCCCCGCCCCAGCAGCAACCCGCACAGCAAGCAGATGATGTTCGCTTGAAGGACGTCGACACAGAGTTGCCAGCAGGTGCAGGAGCTGCTTCAGTAGGAGATGCCACGCCTACTCAGCAGGTACCGTTTCAAATTCAAGAGCACCAGTGGAAGCAGCTTTGTAGCCAGGTCCAGGAGATTCATGCCATGCAGGCCGACACACAAGCAATCGTCCGCCAGCTGAAGATCGGGCAGACTCAAGACCGTGGCCGCATTTCTGAGATATATGAGCTGCTTTCTGCCATTCGAGCTGCTCAGTCCGGCGGACACCCCGTTGGCGCTCCAGACGACACCGACGCACCATGAGTCCCTCAGGTTGTATCTTTTCTCTCTCTCATTCATTTTTACATATATGGGTCAATGCACTGAGGACAGTGCATGGATTAGCTTGGGGAGGGAGGATAGTACATCTGAGTTTTAGGTTTTCTTTTTCATTTTTATGTCTGCATTTCTGAAAAATTTTGTGAAATTGTTAAACTCAAGGGCACATGGGAATTTTTGAAGTTTGCATTGTGGAAAATTGCGCATGATAACTTTATGAGATTTGTGTTAAGGTCGGAGAATCTTGTTCTGTAGTGATTAGTCCCACGAATAAAGTATGATCAAATTGGAAAAAGTAGCAAACCGAAAATCTGATTGAGGACGAAGGGTAATTTTCCGGTTTGTGGTATCCACGTGAACATGGTCTGATGAAGTGAAAGTTTTAGCCTAGATTGTCTTAAAAATAAAAATGACACTTCGAGGTCGCAGTCAGGTAGGACGAGTGTACCCCTTTTATTTTGTCATCCGACTGACTTGGGCTTTAGGTGTCTGATTTAAAAAAAAAAACAGAAAAACAGAAAAAGAAAAAAAATAGAATAAATAATAAATTAAAAAATTTTTTGATAAGGCAATTCAAGGTTAATGAAAATAGAAAGGTTGAGAAGGTTGTTCACTGTGGGGTTAACACAATCGGGATACCAACTTTGTAGTTCAATTGAAAGATCTAGGGTCCGAAAAAGTACAATGGTCATACTTGAAATTTAGGTTGCGTTTCATGGAACAAGAGTCGCTCGTCTCGATTTTATGTGCCTTAGCCCATGTTTTGTGGAATTATCATGCATAATTATTTGCTATTCAAAAATTCAAACTTGCCCATGCACTCTTGGTTTCACATTCTCTCAGAGTTTTTCCTTGCATTTAGATCGACTTGGGAATTTAGGTTTAGGTCTAGGTATGGTCTGCTTCTTAGATTCTAGGTTTTGCTTGAGGACAAGCAAGGCTCTAAGCTTGGGGGATTTGATGCCATGCATTCATATATATATTTTACCAGACTTGCATTAGTATTTAGGCCTTAAAATCCCGAGTTTGCATGCATTTAGTTAGGAATATGTCTCGATTCCAGTTACTTGTCTACTTGTGTCCATATTTTAGGTTTATCAGGCTTTTGGAGCCAATTAGACGCGATTTGGAGCTTTAGATGGCAAGGCAGGACTGGATTCGGCTTCCTGCTGACCGCAAGTCACTTCCTGCGACCAGCAGACGTTGGTTAGAGCATGTTCAACCATCCAAAGGGCGCCAGAAACTTCCAGAGCAGCAAAAACCGCCATTTCCCTTCGTCCTGCAGACCACAACACCGTTCTTGCGGACCGCAGGGAGTTATGCCAGGCTGCTATTTAAAGGGACCAGCGCCCTGGACGGTTTCATCCACGTTTGGACTCATTTTCATTCTGACACCCCTTCGGTTCAGAGTGTCCAGAGGCAGAGAAGGAAAAGGTTTTGGCCGATTCATCGCCCGTCGAAGGAGATTCGAGAGAACGCCTTCTCACGCGACGATCGTGTCAACCCCGACATCCTCTTCGGTTTCTTTACACAATGAATTCTTCTTCTTTGTTTTGCTTTTCTGTTTGTGCGATGAGTGAGTAGATCTGTATGTTCTTAGGGTTTGAATGATGATGATTGTGTCGACAGATTGACTGTATGTTTGGATTTATGTCATTTTCATGATCACTTGAGATTTGCTTTTTAACGTGTTTGCATTCTGTTTGATTCGATTGATAAACCTGTAGGTTGTGGCCAAACCTAGTTGGTTAATGTAGTATCTTTTGACCAGATTTGATTGCTTGCACAACCTTGGTTGATATTGTATCCGAAAGTACCCGTTAGGCGAAACTGCGGTTTGACTAACCTTAAACCGGACCATAGAACCATAGTGACATGATTGTAGTTTATATCGTATTCTACGGATTTTGATTCAGTTTAGAACTGTTATTAGGACCAACAGTGAGAATTGTTGTAATTGTACCAGAACTGAATTGATAGGAATCGACGACATCGGTCGAAACACAACCAGAACCAAAACTGCTCGCTGTTCTTCTTCTTGCGGTCCATAAGAGTCATCTTGCGGTCTGCAGTTAGTTACTAGGAGTGTAAGACAGTAGTTGTGGATCGCCTGATGGTTACAGGGACACCTGTGATCCGCAGACAGTTCTGTAACTGCTAAATTAACCACCTCCTGTGGTCCGCAAGAGATATCTTGCGGAACGCAAGCAGTCAATCCGAGACCAATCTGATTATGCCAACCCTGAGAACGCCTTTAATTAATTGTCTTTTCCGTTATTTACTTGTTTTAGTCCTGTTTTACTTGTTTGTCAACCAGCCCTGTTAAAACCCCCCAACAATTCCCTCTTTAATCCAAATTCTCTTAGGGCTTAGAAGTAGAGTAAAGTAAAATCTGGTGTTAACTCCGTCCCTGAGGATTCGACCCTCAAATACTCAACGAGATCGTACGCTTGCGATCGAGTAGTTTATAGAGGTTTAAAAGCCTATACCCGTTCGCGCGGTCAATGTGACGGTGGGTTGCTTAATTGGGGCAGATGGCTTCGGTTAGAAGCTTGAGACATCCATAGTATATAAAACCATATTGATTCATTTCTCTTGTGAAGAGATAAGAAAGAAAAAATGAAACGGAAAAGGAAAAGAAACCGAGATCAGAAATCAGAAAAGAAAAGAAAAGGAAAAGAGGAAACCTAAGGTAGAGAGAGAGAGAATTCTAGAGAGAGAAAATATAACAAATATATTAATACCGTGGTATTCGTATCATGATGTCGGTTCGAGATCGCGGTCGAGTTTCGGAATAAGGACGTTAATCAGTCTCGTAAATTGGAATCTTTTCGTATCAGGTAACCGGACTTCTTTATAACTTGTATTTGATTCAGTTATCCGTTTGAGTTCCTTGTGACTTGTGATATGGATCAGTTGATCTGAATTGTCTTGATTTCTTGGATGTTGTTATCTGTGCATGTTTAATATTGTTTTGGGATGGTTTTGGGATGCATGTGTGATACTGGTTTCGGGTTGGGATATGAGTATGTTATGTTGTTTTATGTTATCTGTTTGGTATTTGGATATGGTCATGCATGGGTTGAGTATGTCTGGTCTGAGTATGTTTGGTCTAAGTATGCCTGGTCTGGATATGAATGGTTTGGATATGCCTGGTTATATGTTGGTTTGGATATGCATGGGTTGGATATGCCTGGTCTGAGGTTGGATTATGTACCTGATTCGAGATACCGGCAGGAGGCTAGCTACCTCACTATAGCGCTATAGTTTACGTACAGGTAAGTACGTGGTATTTGGATCTCAGGAATGGTCAGGTGCAGGATACGTGTTGATGCACAGGATGTTATTTTGTTGTCTAGTATGCCATGGTTTGGGTCTGATGCATGGTTGCATGGTAGGGTTGATCTGGTATGATTGCATGTTAAGTTTGGATTCGGATATTGGTGTGTGTCAGTCAGTCTAGTAAGTAAGGTTGGGAAGCATCTGTATTTAATAAAGAATATTTGTATGGTATTTTTTGGTCTTTATTATTTATATTTGATAACGTGATTTCATTATAACAATTTAATGTGATTAGGAATGTGTGGCATGGTGTAAGTCGGTTAGGACAGGACATGTAAGTTGTAGTCTTATACATATAATAGAGTTTAATTAACAGAATTGTATTTAATTGCATATATTCTTGTAAACCTGTTATAGAGAAGCTGTGTCGTAAAATAACCGATTACTGAGCTTTATAAGGTGACTCTGTTTTCTCTGTTGTTGTGTGTTTTCTTTTGGCGACGTAGGTTGCTGGCCGGACTGGATGCTGTAGATATCATAAAAGTAACGGCCCAGATAATATGCAAATTTGGGGTGTTACAATGCCCAACCTTCGTAAGCTGTCATTAAGATATTGTCGTTCCATGTCTAGACTTCTCAATCTACAAAACGTGCAAAGTCTTCGAGAGCTTAAACTTAAACACCAGTCATGGACGCTGCATGAAAGGCTTCAATCTGAGGACCAATACAAAATCGAGCATATCCCATTTGTCAACTTAGGCGGTCCGTAAGTCTTTCTTGTACTCATTTTAAGTGTGGAATTCTTTCTAAATTTACCCATCTTTTTTTGTTTCTCTTCGTATATATTGTGTGGCAATAATTAAGCCAGTGATTATGGACTTATTTCGATTGTCAGTTCCTTTCTTTTCTTTTCATTGAAACTGCTCTATTCTTAATTATTACATCAATTAGGTGGATCGACGACGATGGCGAAGATATATGGCAACGAAGACGACAAAGATGACGACGACGATGATGATAATGAACCGTATTTAACAGTTTCCATTTTTTTTTTCTTTTTACAAAAGAACCAGATACCAAAGTTGTCTCATCTCATGGTATATATAATTTCTTCCGGGGATCATAAACTCTGTTGGAAGTGTTTTTCTTTAAGAACTAGTATTTGATCTAATGGCTAAGGGCAACGCTTTTTGCGTGGGAGGTCGCGGGTTTGAAACATGGATAGAGTCTTTTAAAGACATTTAAATTTGAGTGGTTTGACCCTCATTTTATCGGACAATTTTTATATATAAAAAATAAAATAATCTTATTTTAGTTTTCGAAAATAAAAGAACTTATTTTCAAAAATAGTAAATCCGGATTCCCAGAACCCGACCTTACTGTTGGTAGGTTGGGTCCTAGTTCTAGGATTACTAAAAACTTCCCTAAGAAAATAAACCCTAAGCACGAAATCTTTAATCCCCGATTTCGGAGGCCTGGAGAGCTTTTTCGGCCCCTGTAGATCTCTTCGCAACCTTTCCGTGGCCGCTGAGAACGCCTCAATCGGAGCTTCCTATCAAAAGTTATGGCCGTTTGAAGTTCGTGTGTTAATTCGGTTGATTTTCTCGACGTTCTTTTACACGAGCAGCCGGCAATTAATTCTCGTCCGCGTGATCCGAGAATTGTACAACACTGTCTTACTGAATTAATAAAAAAAATTCTCAATTTTTTATTAGTTTACAGCAACCTGATTATAGGTCTCCCAATATTGAAGGTGTTCTCATGATTTGTTGACAATATTGTTGTACATTTGTTATTTAAAAAACATTTTTACTGTTGTAATTTTGATTTTTTATTTTTTTCTACTGTTGGGCACTCAACATTCAAACTGGCATAACTTTTGATAGAAAACTCCGATCGGAGCAAACTTCGCGGCTACGGAAAGCTAACAATGAGATCTATCTGAAAAAAATATCAAAAAAAAAAAAAATTGGTAGGCCGAGTTTGGGGGAGCCGGCCTCATTTTCTCAGGCCGGGTCCCCAGGATCCGGCCTACCAACAGTAAGGCCGGTTTCTGGGAATCCGGATTTACTATTTTTGAAAATAAGTTCTTTTATTTTCGAAAATTAAAAATAAGATTTTTTTATTTTTTATATATAAAAATTGTCCCATTTTATCTAAAAAAAAAAAGTGCTTTTCCTCAAAACGCAGGTGAAATTTATATAGAGCCCATTAAACAGCCGACTAACTTGGCAATCTTTCATGACCGAACATGAGAAGTGACATGGGCCTCATTTTAGCCGTATTTTTATTTCCTCAAAAGGCCGGTCTGAATTTGGACTTTAAATTGATCAATGAATGATTTGGACATTTTAGTGCCCTGCTTTTAACATCTGTTCATGGCTTCAGTCATAGTTAACAACATATATGAGAAATCAAAACATTAATTTGACGAAAACAACGCTAAGGATTTAAAGAATCAAATATATTATCCAAAACCAAAATTTATGTTGTGGGAAAAAAACATAACACAATTATGCACAAATGACGAAGAAGTTCATTACTAGAAAAATCAAGCTAAGTGATTGGACAGTTTTTTTTTAATAAATATCTGGAAATTCATGACAATATTACTAGCTACTTTTAAAATATAGATTAAGATCTAGACTTTGGTGAATGTCAGACGATCAATAATGCATTCATAAATATTTTTGAATTTTGAACATATAAATCGATCCTTGCACTTAATTTGGGATGATAACTTGGCCTTATAATTTGGTATCCCGTGTAAACGACGACCCAAAACAAATTATGAACGTACTGTGGAGACCGAGTTGTATGGTTCTATGGCATCGGAAAAAATAATCATATTATACGTGCAAAAAATACTTTAATTCTGCAAAAAGTTTTGTTATGAAAATATATTTGAACACACCAATTTGAAATTTCACCTCCTATCTGGCAAGTGTATCTACTATCTAGTAAGAATATTCCAAAATATAATTACTAATGTATAATTAAATTAAATAATTGAGATCCTATATAATATTTTTTTAAAAAAAATGAAGCATAGTTTAACATCAAAAGTATGTCAAATTATATTCAAATTTTAATTTATATAACTTAATATTATGCATATGAGCTGGTATGCAAAATTTTCCATTTTTAGACATTTTTAAATATTTATTCAAAATTTTTTAAAAGTTAGATATGAAAAAATTTTATTATTTTATTAATATTGAATAGTTGCTATTTAAAAATTCTATATTTAATACTTAAAAATCTTCAAAATGAAAAAATTTGCGTGCTACAAGATTTTTATATAAATAATTTATTAAGTCAGATAAATCAAAATTTGAATATAATTTTATATGATTTTGAGATTAATCTTACAAAAAGTCTCTGTGAGCATAAAAACACCATAATTTTACTCCATTCATATATTTTATAAGCCTCATTCTATGATTGCAAAGTTCAACTTGAGGAAGAAATACGGGTGGACAAAATTACAAAATTGAGTGAAAATGGAATTATGGAAAGGACAACCATCAACCGTGCAAATGAAGTGGAAGTGGGGGTCACATGGAATAATGAGAAGTGCACTCAACGCAGTTGACCTTGGTTCCACTCCATGCCCCAAAAATCCCCTATGCCTTTTCTTATCTCAATTGAATTCTCTGTCAAGCAAAAACTGCAGAAATAAAGGCAGCCGTTGCTCTGCACTGCACCCATAAAATTAAAATCTCCCCATCCTCTCCAGTTTCATCTGCTCTCCGGTTGAGTTCATCATGGAATGGATATTTAGTGTAATGGAACTTGAGAACTGGAAGCACAATGTACGGAGCCAGCGTTGGATCCGCTCCAGTGCTCAACGCCAAGCCTACAATTATTTTTCTAATGGGAAAATTAATTTATCACAATTACATTTTATTTTCTCTTTATTTTTTTAATATTAACTTTATTTTTGTCAGCGAATAGGAAAAATTTTGATGTCAGCCTAGCTATTTTTTTGTATAATTTTTGTATATATGGTTTGGACTTTAGACATCACCAGTGGCAAATTATAAAAAAAAAAAAAAAAACTTACTTAGGGACGTTAATAACAAGAAGTTTAATAAAAGTTGATAAAAATAATTTTGTAATTGTATGAACTTACAAAACAGTTGTTATTTTTTTTCGTAATTTAGTAAGAGGTCTGATCGTGGTCCATCTCATCTGGGCTCTGTCGTTGACGCTCACTAGTTCCTTTGGTGATACATATGTTCTCTTATAAAAAAAAATTAAATGCACACCTTATAAACAAATCAAAATAGATATATATAAAATATGTATGAATGAATTCAAGCCAAATTATAAGCATGTTTGAACAAAATTGATTCGGATAGTGGTTAATAAATAATTATAGTCACTTGAAATTTACACAAACTTTGTTATGAAAAGATAAATCGACGTACGTAGTTTTCTGCAAGAACTGGCATCGAATTTATTCTTACTTGCTATCCAATTAAGTTCAAAATTCATTCATTGAATAATTTTTTTTTTCTTTTGAAAATAATAATCTTTTGAAATGTATATGTAGTAAATGCAAAGCGACCTTCTCCAGAGGGTGAACGAATTCCAACCTCATTGATTGCAAACATGAAACATTCATCAGAAGGATCTGGCGTGCAGCAAGGGCTGTCAGTCACTCAGAAAATTGACATTTCTATATATTTCTCTTCGGAATAATTGTTTCCTTTTCAAATTTGCACAAATATGTATTCGAGAAGTAATTATTATTGGTAAAAGCGAAAAAATTTTGTTTTTTTGGGACCATGTAACAGCCCGTTGCAAATTACCTGTGAAGAAAAACAAAAGCAGCTACAAGTTGCACACAGATAGTTGTTTCTGCTAGTCAAACTTTGGCAATATTGATATGAATATGAACTATTCTCAGGACAATGTAGACCCACCACACGGCCACACCTAGAGGTGGCAAATCGGGCGGGCGGGTCGGGTTCGGGTTCGGGTCCGGCGGGTCGAATCAGTTTGACCTTCTAGAATATCTCGGGTCAGATCGGGTCGGGTGATGGGTGGGTTGGGTCGAATCAATTTTAATATCTACTTTTTTTGGATCATATGTTGATTTGAGTTGGATTGAATGCTATTTGATCTCGGGTCGGGTCGGGTTCGGATCAGGTCTGATCGAGTCGGGTCAGTTTGACTATCTGAAAAATTTCGGATCGGATTCGAGTCGGGTCGAGTCGGGCGGGTTTCTCGGGTCGGGTCCGGTCGGTTCTGCCACCTCTGGCCCACATTACACAACAAAAAATTCCAAGCCCAGAAAAGAACAAGAGAAAATCCTAGTTTTGGAATAACTCCCGGCCCCTGACCAACCTTTTGAAACTTTATGAAACTTTTTGCAATTTTTTGTAACGTATACCAAACCAAGTTACCAAGTACCAACTACATTTAATATATGAAATTAATGTCATCCACATTTAATTTTTCTTGACCTGCTGCAATGCAAAGCACAGATATATGAGATATGTGATAATGTGAACATAAAATTAGAGCTACCAAAAAGTAAAGTTAACTAACATAGTAACATTATACTTACTTTGTAACACGTCTCAGGATAGAAAAAAGAAAGCAATAGTTTAATTTGTTGTATGAAGTAAAAAATAAAAAAAGATCAATTCATCATTTTTTTCAGATTCAATGTGTTGAAGTGCTCAGTACTATGTTGCGTATATTAACAAAATAATATGATCGATATTTTATTTTATTTTTTTTTTTGAGAAGTAATAATATGATTGATAGTAGCAGCACATTACCGCAACAAGTCTTTATTCCTTCTCTTTTTAATTTAGTTTTGTATGTGTGATCAGCTGGACGGGTCATTTGATGTGCGCCACTGATTCATCTGTTTGAATTCATATCCCCTGCTGCACTGCATTATGCAGTTCACAGCGTCAACCGTTGGATTGTCTTGAGATTTGTGTCAGCGCGTTCTCGAGACGATCCAACGGCTGACAGTGTGAACTGCACAGTGCAGTTGATGTGCGCCGTTGATTCATCTGTTTGGGTCATTTCTATCGTATTCTTTTCTAGTTGATGTGCACCACCATTGTGCAGTTCACACTGTTAGTCTGTCAGCCACTGGATCGTCTCAATATCACGCTGGCACGCATCTTGAGACAATCCAACGGCTGGCGCTGTGAACTGCGTAGTGCAGTACAGCAGGGGATATGGATTCCACCCATCAGGCCATCACTTGCTTACCTCATACAGGTACACGCACTCCCAGCCACCTTTCCTTCCCTTTGGCTTTGGAGGATGGAGTTTAGACTTTGCAGACTCCCTTTTCAAACTCTTTTCTCACGCCCCAAAAAGGAAAAAAAATACTAACTAATAAAGCACAGAGACTCACACTGTCACACTCACACAGAGAGGGAGAGAGGAAATAAATATAGGGTAGTCTAGACTCTAGAGGCCGGCTCTCTGCTCGGCTCACAGGAGGACACCTTTGCTTCTCCTCCACTCCCTCAATCTTTCCCCTTCTCTCTACTCCAACAGTTGATGATAAAAGGGTCTCTCTTTTTTAACCTTTTATTAAGTCTTTGTTGGGCTTTCAGGGTTTTTCCTCCTCTTCCTCTTTCTGTCTCCAACTCCTAACAAACAAACAAACCAGCAAGCAACACCCAACAAGAAAGTCCTCTTTCTTCCCAAAATGTTGCTTGCTGTTACTGGTACTGGTACTGAGCTTGCTACCCACAACAAAATGGTTGCTCTTCTACAGTGCATTCTACAATGTATTCTACAATGTACACTCTTTCTTTGCGTTGTGCACCTGCAAGCAGCTTCTGCAGCTCCTTGCCACCCCACAGACCTTCACTCCCTCCAGAACTTCTCTCTCAGCCTGACCACCAACTCAGGCCTCTCTTCATGGGCAGACCCGGCTCTCTGTTGCCAGTGGGATGGTGTACTGTGCTCCCCTGTTGATGATGCCGGTACCAATTACTCCAGAGTGACCTCTCTTTCGCTCTCTTACCGCAACCTCTCCGGACCTGTCTCGGGTTCTCTCCGTGACCTGCAGTTTCTTCAGTTCCTTGATCTCAGCTTCAATTCCCTCTCTGGCTCTGTCGAGTTTCTGGCACATATTTCATCATTGGTTTCGGTAAATTTGAGTTCGAATTCGTTCAGTGGGTCGGTTACTGGTCTTTCAAATCTCCCAAATTTGGTTTATTTGAATGCTAGTAACAACTCTCTCTCTGGTGAATTGGGGCCTGATCTTTGCCTTGGGGCACCGGCAATTCAGGTGTTGGATTTATCTTTGAACAGTTTAGCAGGTGCGTTACCGGACAGAAGACCGGTGCTTTGCAATGGAACCATTCGGGAGCTGTATCTTGGTTCAAATTCACTGTCAGGTGAAATACCCGACTCACTCTTTGATCTCATTTATCTAGAGAGATTATCGCTTTCGTGCAACAGTTTATCGGGGTATGTCAGTAACAAATTGGGGATGATTTCCAACCTCAAACTGTTAGATATCTCGGTGAACCAGTTTTCTGGTTTGGTGCCCGATGTTTTCCAGAACCTGACAACGCTCAAACATTTGATCATGCATTCAAATTCGTTCTCGGGTTCTCTCCCGTCTACATTTTCTAGTTTGGTTCAAATCAAGGAACTTGACTTGCGTAACAACTCGTTGTCGGGTCAGATTGAAATTGATTTCACGGGCATGCTGTTATTACAGTCTCTTGACCTTGCAACCAATCAATTTACCGGACCATTGCCGACAAGCCTGTCCACATGCGTGCAGCTCAAAACCCTTAGCTTGGCCAAAAACAGGTTCACGGGTCAGGTACCTGATATATATGCAAACCTGTCTTCCCTATCCCTCCTCTCTTTATCAAATAACAGCATCTATAACCTAACCGGTGCACTGGTTGCGCTACAAAACTGTAAGAAGCTGACCACTCTTATATTAACTAAGAATTTCCATGGTGAAGTGATCCCGGTTGCTGGTTTTACTGGGTTTGAGAATTTGGAGATACTGGCACTAGGTAACTGTGGCTTAACGGGTCAGATACCAGATTCATTAGCAAGATGTAAGAAGCTGGAGGTGTTGGATTTGTCATGGAATCGGTTAAGTGGCACGATACCAGGCTGGATAGGTGATTTGGATTATCTAACCTATTTGGATATCTCAAACAATTCTCTTTCCGGTGAAATACCGAAGAAATTGACCCAATTGAAGAGCCTTGTTTCGGGTCATAGCTCATTGAACCTGACCTACTTTGGGCTACCCTTGTATGTCAAAAGAAACCGAAGCACAAATGGGTTGCAATACAACCAATTGTCCAGCTTTCCCCCTTCTCTGTACTTGAACAATAACGGGCTTAATGGGTCGATATGGCCTGAATTTGGAAACCTGAAATCACTTCATGTTCTAGATCTTAGTCATAATGGCTTAACTGGGCACATACCCGACTCCCTAGCAAACATGGAGAACTTGGAGGTTTTGGACCTTTCTTATAATCAGCTTAATGGGTCCATACCCGCTTCGCTGAGCAAGCTCACATTTTTGTCAAAGTTCAGTGTGGCGCATAACCGCATGGAGGGAGCAATACCAACCGAAGGCCAGTTCTTTAGTTTTTCAAACTCAAGTTATGAGGGGAACCCTGGTTTGTGCAAGTCAACTTCTGGTAGTTGCAATTCCACTCACTTGCAGCCACTGACTGATCCTAAATTCTTCCAACCGAGTTGGAGGCATAATAATCTAAGGGGAAGCATACTTGGAGTAACAATCAGCTTAGCTGTTGGTATTGTCCTTCTTCTGACATTTGTTCTTCTGCACATGTCACGAAGGGACGAAAGCAATGAACTGAACCCTCAAGTAACTGATACTGGGTCTGTCGAGTCACCTGACCCGGATACAAAGCCTGTTATCTTCTTCCAGAACTCTAGCACACAGGATATAACCATACATGACCTTGTCAAATCCACCAACAATTTTGACCAAGCAAACATCATTGGTTGCGGTGGATTTGGATTGGTATACAAGGCTTTTCTACAGGACGGTTCCAAAGTTGCAGTGAAACGCCTTTCAGGTGATTGCGGGCAGATGGAAAGGGAGTTCCGTGCGGAAGTTGAGGCACTTTCGAGGGCTCAGCACCCGAATTTGGTTTCTCTCAAAGGGTATTGCAAATATGGGTCGGATCGGTTGCTAATCTACTCCTACATGGAAAATGGAAGCCTCGACTATTGGTTGCACGAGAAACCCGATGGTGGGTCGCACCTCAAGTGGCCTCTTAGACTCAAAATAGCACAAGGTTCAGCTAGAGGGCTGTCCTACTTGCACAAATCTTGTGATCCGAATATTGTCCATCGTGATGTTAAATCTAGTAATATTTTGTTAGACGAAAAATTCGAAGCACATTTAGCAGATTTTGGGCTCTCCAGGTTCATGAACCCGTATGCAACCCATGTGACAACCGACCTGGTCGGTACTCTGGGGTACATACCACCTGAGTACAGTCAAGCACTCATGGCAACCTTAAAAGGAGATGTGTTCAGTTTTGGGGTTGTGTTGTTGGAGCTGTTAACGGGTCGTCGACCTGTGGATATCTGCAGGGCAAAAGGGAGCCGGGATTTGGTTTCTTGGGTTTGTCAAATGAGAAAGGAGAAAAAGGAAGATACCGTTTTTGATGGTTTGATATGGAGCAAGTTATTTGAGAAAGAACTTATGCGGGTACTTGAAGTTGCATGCAAGTGCATAAACTCCGACCCGAAATCAAGACCCGGTATCGAGCAGGTTGTTACATGGCTTGATGCAGTTGGAGTAGATGATTAGTTTTGTAAATTTTAGCCAATTAGGGTGCTGTAGTCTGTTAATGAATAATGAACAGTTGAAAATGCAGTTTTGGGTATTACAAAATGGGGTCTGTTAATTTGTAAATAGTTTTTGTGGTACCTGATATTATTTGAGGTTAAGCGATTATAATTCTATCTGATGTTGTGAAAGAAATTAAATGGTTTGTTGCTATCTGATATAATTAGTAGCTTCTGTTTGGCAATATGGCTGAACAATGTTGAGTAACTGGCAGCTTCTGTTACCAGTCAAGATAGCTTCATTTTAAGTACAATCAATGCTAATTGAACCTGATCACTTTTAAATAATATACCTTAGTTTGTATTTGGTAATGTCCACAGTTCCACTATATGACAAATTTATTGAATCAGCTGCTCTTACATGAGTGGGACATTTACCAGATTTCTTCCTGATACGACTACAACTACACCCTGTCACCTGTACAAATTGCAGTACATCACACACCACAGACAAATAATATATGTTGAATCGCTAAGCTGCTGCTTACAAGCAGGAGTTGCCTCCTTTCTTGTACCAGTATGTCTGACATTTCCAGTCCTTTGTCCGCACCTCTTGAAGCAATCTAGCATACACCTAACATGCATTAACAAAGTAATTTTACATACCAATTATCTAGAACTCTCATTGCTACTTCAAATTTGTTGTTTTTTTTGTAGCAAGGCCCTCTAATTTCCTGTAATTTGCCCCCCATTATCATTGTTAGCCCCGCTAATCGTCTTTTACCGGTATTAAGGTGAAGTAAAAGATTCAGTACAATTTGACACTAAGGACTTAATATCAGCAGCATCTGTAATAAGAGTTTTAATTACGTGATGGCTGGATCGTTGACTGATCGATGACGACATTCTCTGATATCAGTTTCATATAGGGCATATGTTGGAAAATGACGGAAAATATATAACAAAATTTCTAGAATTTTAATTTAATATTGTTGTTTGATGGCAAAAATTTTTGGTATAGATAATTCTTGTCGGGAGGTTGTCCTCCCTCTTCCTTCTCTTTGTTTTCCAAAAACTCGTATCTTTCTCTTCGCTTCTTCTCATTTCTAGCTAATCAAATACAAGAAAAATAATTTTGGAATCCAAGTTTCTTGTACATCAAATATCCACGATGGAAACAAAGAACCTGAAATTTGAAATGATTGAAACATATTTCCGGTAATTTCTAAAATTCTTACATTTTCTTGTTGATCAAACAAGTCTATAATGAAAGTGATAATAATAGTGTGCATATGTAGTGCAAAAGAGTACAATATGTCATATTTATTTATACACAAAATCTAACAGAATATGTAGAGGTGGCAGAATCCAACCCGACTTGAGAAACCCGCCCGACCCGACTCGACCCAATCCGGCATTTTCCAAAAGGTCAAACTGACCCGACCTGACCCGAGACAAACAACATGCAATCCAACTCAAATCAACATATGATCCAAAAAAGTCGATATTAAAATTGACCTCACCCGACCTGACCTAAAATATTCTAGAAGGTCAAACTGACCTAACCCGCCTGACCCAACCCGACCCACCCGCCCGATTTGCCATGTATTGAAATAATACAAATTTTAACAAAATACAATGCGATGTTTACTACAATAGCACTCTACATCTTAATATAAAATTAAAACGGAAATTGGTGTTGCTGGATTTTACTCATCGTGGCATCCCGGTTTCAATTTCCAGCACTGAGCTATAACCTGTACTATGGAGTGCAGATGTATCTGGTATAACACGATAGGTTGATTCACTTATTAATTTCTCCGTCTCTTCGGGAATGGTTCTTGATCCCAGCAGGCTGCTGTTGAATTTTACTAAACTTTGCAACTTCTCAACAACTTGTCTCATTGTTGGTCGATCATCTCCTCTAACGCATAGACACCACATCGCAAGCTCGCTCACCTCTTGGAGAACCTCAGTTGTCTCTTCATCAGTATTCACAATATCCTTGTCTAACAAGTCGTGAAGCTTTTTTTTGTTCACATTTGAAACAAAGCATGATGCCAAGTGCTTTCTTTCTCGTGTTTCATTTGTAAAAATGGCACATTTCCTTGTTATTAGTTCCAGGAGTACTACCCCAAAACTATAGACATCACTTTTTTTAGTTAATACTGCAGTGGCAACATACTCGGGGTCTAAGTAACCACGTGTCCCTTGTACCACCTTGACCACTTGTGTGTCATCTATAGGAACAAGGTTTGAAGCACCGAAATCAGAAACTTTGACATGGTAATTTTCATCTAGAAGTATATTCGCTGACTTAACATCACCGTGAAGAATAGCGCGAGAGATAGTGGAGTGCAGATAATCAAGAGCCTCTGCTGATTCCAGAGCAATAGTTAGACGAGCATTCAAAGAAATTGACAAATTTTTGCCCTTTCCATGAAGCAAGTCATATAGTGTTCCGTTGGAGATGAACTCATAGATCAACATAGGGATTTTAACTTCCATACAACAACCTATTAATCGCACAATGTTTTTGTGATTGATTTGTGAAAGAAGAAGTATTTCGTTCACAAATTCTGCCCGTTCGTCTTCTTCGACTTCCTTTGACCTCTTTATGGCCACAGGCTTGTTATCCTCCAAATATCCTTTGTACACATTGCCATGACCACCGGTGCCCAAAACTTGATTTTCATCAAAATTATTGGTTGCAGCTTCTATTTGCTTTTTACTGAACACATGAAGGTAGTTGTCCATCATGTTGTAGTATCTTTGATACTCCTCTTTCTCCTTGTTGTATTTTTTGTGTTGCAGATGTGTAGCTACCAGGAAGCATAAGCCCAACAAAATAGCAACACCAAGAATAATTGCTACAAATGGGAAAGCAGGATAAGATATAACCATCATTATATTGGAATACACCAGCAATACAGGTGAATATAATTACATAATACAGGATAAGATTAAATTGTAAGTATTAAACTATTAATTCTCATGTACCAGGGCTAAATGTAGGCAATGATCTGGTTCGTATGCACT
Organism: Cyperus esculentus; assembly: GCA_030179965.1. Taxonomy (NCBI): domain Eukaryota; kingdom Viridiplantae; phylum Streptophyta; class Magnoliopsida; order Poales; family Cyperaceae; genus Cyperus; species Cyperus esculentus. Next base: position 1,367,173 of record JASGLE010000003.1, on the reverse strand, counting down.
TAAAAGTGACAATAAACAGATTAAGGGCTTGTGAAAATTAGATAAGGTGATGAAGGTTTATTCGGCCATCAACCTCAATTCCAATTTCGGATTCTGTTTTCCAAAAAGAATACTTACAAATAGCGATTTGAGCAGGAACAGGAAAATTCTCATGCTTGGTGCAATTTGAAATTTTGGCATTCCCTACTCTCCCCTTTGGACAATGACACTGATAGTCTCCCTCTATATTAGCACAACGCCCATAGCAAGCATATTTGTCCGGAAATTTGCATTCATCAATATCTGTAAGTGGCAGTAAAATTACATGGAGCATAAATATCTGTTACAAACTTAATTACTGTTTCTAATTGAACAGAGTTTTAAATCTCATAATTATTGAAGTGCCCCAACTTGTTTGGGACTAGAGGCTTGGTGGTTGTTAATTGTTTGTTGTTATTGTGGAATATTCATGATGTATGCACAATCAATCGCAATGAAATAGGGCTTCTTAAAGAATTGAAGTACCTATGCACCCATCAGGGAGGTAGGGATTGCCCCAGTAACCATTGGGACAATTGCAAAGGTATCCATCGCCATTGGTTGTGTTATAACAAGTACTGTTTTTGCTGAGGCATGCGGGATTAGAGCTCTTTTCCACACCATTCTGGCACGTACCATTGTCTCTAATAGCCCAATCGAGAACAACTGGTGCACCCTTTTTGTTCCTTTGAAGGAAATTATTCCCAATCAAATCCGTAGCTTGGAACTTGTACCAGTCTTCCTCAGCCAACACAGCATACATACACGGGTTGAACTGCCAGGCAGAGTTGTTGTTGTCAGTACTCCAAAACACTTCATATAAGTTGAGTGCTGGTGGTATCTGAGTCTGGCAGCAGCCAGAGCCATTACATGGACTACCATCACTAACTGTGCTGCTGAGGTTCTCACAATAGGACAGGCAACCAACAACATTCGATGTGGCCAGAATTAATGCCAAGTTGTAGCAGCCTATTACAGTGAACTTGTTGCGTGTTTCGGAGAAGAGAAATGGAAGATCTGTGAGATCTAAGGATGCCTGGCTCCTGTCATATATTTGATTGGACTGGTTGAAGCAAAGATACAGAATAGATCTGTAAATGCGTGCTTCACCGCTCGTTATATTGATATCTATGAGCTCTATATTTCTTTTAGGTTTGAACCCCAACAAGGCTCTTGGCGGAGTTGCGGACATATTACATGTTACTTCGAAGCCATCACGGAAGCAGCCACGACCCATCCCAAACGGATACGGGATGCTGATGTTGCCGCATTTATCTGGGCAACCGGACAGCGTTGTGGGAGATGTGGTTGAGGTTGCCAAAACATTTGGTAACAGAAGGCTAATCAGCGTCAGGTAGAGAAAACACTTTGATTGTAATGGTTCTTCACAAGCCATTGATCTCACTCTCCTCTTAAGTTTAGTTAAGCCTATGTATATCTTGAATCAAATATCCTTAGGCAACTCAGAGGTGGGAATTTATAGATATATAGATTAGTGGAGTATTCTTTTTTTTTTCTTTTTCATTAATTCTAATTAGATTAAAAAATATAAAGTCTTGCATCACTGAATGTGACAATAAAAAATATTTTCCACTTTCTCACCTGTACAAAACTAGCTGCTTTTCCTATAGAAAATTGCCACAAAGATCAGAAGAAAAAAAATGCTTAAATTAACTAACAAGATAACCATACATTGAAAACTTCAAAAATGATCATTACGACGAAATTCAATTAATTGTCGACATATGTGAAGCTGAAATTAGTGGTACGTTTGAGATATGTGCTTAACTTATATGATAGTGTGATAGGGATCATTGACAACGTTAAATTGTTCTTATATGAAATATTTTAGTTTTCAATAACATCAATTTTTTTCAGGACGAACATACGATGATTAACTAACTAAAACTTGCTTTCATTTATATTTACCATCTCTTTATATACTGACGTTGGAGAGAATTAGTCATCGAGACTGGGTCAAGTTTGTTACATTATGATAGTAGTACCTATCAAACTTTGTATTGATGTAAGAGAACAAATTAAAAATTAACTTAGAATTCTTCAATATATCAATTATATATCCCATCAAACGGATTAAAAACTCAGCCCCTCGAATGGAATGTACACGTTATTAACAACTTTGTTAATATAAAGAAGTCAGATCTCGGCTTCGTTGTGATTTGGGGAATGAGATCAAATATATAGCATGCTGCACTGAAACAACGCAGAAAGAGAAAGAGAGAGTGACCCGAGGTGGGACCTACGAAAAAAGGTGGCCCACTGAAACTAAGCTACCCCATTGGCTACCATTTGTTACCATATGGTAGAGGATCACGGTCTTATATGTGGATAGGATTAGGACATGTGTATTTGGTGTCATTGTGAATCATGATAGATTTTATTGTGCTCACTAAGTACGTTTATAGCCTGTTCAGAATGAAAAATAAACGAGAGTAGAGTCCATTTCAATTGAATATAGAGTAGAAAAGAGTAACATCAAGTTCAATTCACAATAGTGTTTCATGATCAATGGGTAGGTGAGGAGGAGAGAATTGATTTTTCCGATAATAGAAGAATCTTTCATTCACAAAAAAATAGCAAAATTGCCACTGTTTCTATTATCGTTGAGCTCCTCGATTTGAGTTTTAGAAAAGAGGAGGAAGATAGATCGTTGAGGGAGAAGGAGCATACCTCAGTCAATCTATAATTGAGATAATAAAAAAAATAAAGGAAAACGAAGAAACGCTGAGAGGCAAGAAAAAAGCATGACGGGATGAGATCAATTCTCGTCAAATACCTTTGTTTTCCTTAAGAATTGGCAACGCGACTTCCACCTGCTTTTTTCTCGCCAATTAACTCTCACCAAATCCAATTCAGGTCCTAATTTTTTTTTTTTTTTTTGAATGGGATTTGAGTGAATATGATATCCAATTTCGAATCGCGTTTAAAGAGTTGTGATTCCATTTTGAGCAGGGTATTTGTCTTTTAGCCGATACGTAAGCTTTATTCAGTTCGTCATTTCACTTTACCTCCTTTCTACCTCTCACTTTCTCGATGGCCTCCTTATACTCGACCACTAAATTTTAATGATCTTTGTCTCTTCGGCATTCCCCTTTCCCCTCCCACTTAACATGCACCATACCCTAGGTGTCATGACAGAGATGTAGAGAAGGCAAGTAGTTAATGAAAATAGTCATGAAACTATGATGTTGATAGATTACATAAGTGTTTATATAAGTAACTCGAGTGTTTTATTAGTTGTAGAAAGTGTTTAGATAGATGAATTAAGGGGTTAGATAAATTGTAAATGCATTGATCAAATAGGTACAAATGCTTAGAAAGACAAATTCGAGTTGAGATTATAAGAAAGACATATAGGACATATAGGACAATTTTAATTTGATTACTAGCTTATCACTTTTCATCCTTCTTTTTTCAGTAAATTTAATCTTTATTTTCATGTAAATATCCATGTACAGATTTTGTTATTTAATGCAAAATATAGAGGGCAATCGCCCTCTACTTCAAAAAAAAAAAAAAAAAAAAAGACATATAGGACAATTTTAATTTGTGAGAGAAATGTTGCTAGAACAACAAAAATTAAATTAGTTTCCACAGGAATTTTACGGTGAGTAAAAATAATAAGGGGATTTGAGGTTGGGGATAAAAGACTTTTTTTCTTAATCTTTATTTCAGCATACTGTTATTTTCCGAAATAAAAGGGTTCAAATTTTAGTTAACAAAATAACCCTAAGAAAATTTCAGTATACATGATATATACTTGAATGTGTTTGGTTGATATAATTATAAGATTCTTTCGGTCTGTTATTTAACAAACTGAATAAAACTTTAATTGCATAAAATTTACTTTGATTTGAATTAGCTCATACCTAGATGACGTATCATAAATCAGAATTGACAGCTTTCAGTTTTTTTTTTTTTATATTCCTTGAATGAAATGTCTAAAGTTGACTATGAAAGAAATTATATTATCTTCTTACCAAAGTCGACACGTGCACATACACAACGTATATAAGATATAAGAATATGCCATTCTTGACGACGTAAATGGAACTGGTCACGGAGAACGGATGAGGCTGGCTCTTATACAATGATCTTTTAAGCACACAGTCTAAGTTTAAACTCAAAATCGTATTAAATCACTTTTAAATCGGCTAAATTATTTGGGAGGTCACTAAACTTTGCTCCGGATCCATAATTGGTCACTGAACTTTCATTTATCCATTCTTGATCACTAAATTTTGATGTTTATCCAAATTTGGTCACTCCGTTAGTTTTCCATCCAACTTAATGAAATAGTTGACATGGCATTAATTTTATGATTTAGAGTTTAGACATATATCTTTTCGGGCAAAACATAAAAATATAAGAATATAAATAAACAAATTATTTATATTTTTTTTCTTTTATGCTAAAAATACTTTCACATTTTTTAGACATATTACAAATTGTATACTTCATATGAAAAAAAAATAATAATAATAATTTTGGAAAAAAATTATGTAAAAGAAAAATATACAAATTTAATTTGACTTAAAATCTCGCATGTTGTATAATTTATATGAAAACTAACAGAGTGGGAAAACTAACGGAGTTGGATGGGAAAACTAACGGAGTGACCAAATTTGAACAGATATCAAATTTAGTAACAAAAAACGGATAAATAAAAGTTCAGTAACCAAATATAGATTTCAAGCAAAATTCATTGACCTCTCAGAAAATTTACCCCTTTTAAATATAACTAGTTCTAAAGTGAATCATCAAATATCTTAACGACATCGTAATGCCGAGCCAACATAAAACTCTAGCGTGCCACTATATTTCAATTTTATTGAATCAGCTGTTCTTACGTGAGTTGCACATTAATTTACAAGATTTCCTCCTGATAAGGCTACAACTACACCCTGATAAACTGTACAAATTGCAGTACATACACAAACACAACACAGCCAAATACTAATTATTATGTTGAATCACAAGCAGAGGCTGCCTCCTTTCTTGTGCCAGTATATATATATGTCCAACATTTCCAGTCCTTTGTCCGCACCTTTTAAAGCATGGTAGCATACACCCATGCATTAACAAAGTAATTTTACATACCAATTATCAAGAACTCTATTTAGTAATTGCTATTTCAGATTTTTTTGCTTTTGTAGCCAGGCCCTCTAATTTCCTGTAAGTTGTCCCCCCTGTCATTGTTAGCCCCGCGAATCGTCTCTTACAGTCTTACTGGTATTTAAGGTGGTGAAGTAACAGATTCAGTCCAATTTGACACTAAGGACTTAATATCAGCAGCAACCAAACGAGATCTCCTGCCTTTGTTTGAAAGTTGAAACAGGTTAGAATTGATTTTAATGTGTTATATTGCTTTGCTCTTTTTTTTTTTTTTCCCGCAAATCCAGGCCCAAAAATAAGCCCAATTAAATCCAAAATTTCTTACAAAAAAGAAAGAGAAAAGAAACGAAAGAGCAAACGCATTCCCCGAGGCCCAAGCCAGCAAAGTGCCCCCTCCTGAATATGATGGCATGATGCTATTTGATCAATTATATCTCATAATTATTTTACACTAGGATCGAGGTCTCGCGTTGCTTCGGCAACGTTTTGTTTGTTACGTTGTACTTTCAATGATCAATACGTTCTAGAATAGAAAAATATTAATCTATAAGACATATAAATTACCTATAAAGAAATAAAATAGAGATAAGTTATAGTTATTTTAGGAAGGATCGGTTAACAATGCATATTTTTAAGATTTTTTATGAACTTTTAGAAAATATTATTGTCAAGATTGTGAAGATAACTATTGTCTATGAATCCCTCCTCTTTAAATAATAACTTGAACCAATTAATATATCACTGAAACTGAAAAATTATTATTTATTATAAGAATATAAATCAGAACATTTTTACTATATACTTTACTAAGGGCACTATGTAGAATTTAATCAATACCTAATTGTAACAATAATCAATATAAATAAAATAAAATATCTAACCAAAAACATAAAAATCAAAATCTTTATGAACAAACAGTTTTTAATTATACTATTAAATTTGTATTTTGAGATATGTGTTAGCTTATTAAATTTTTGCTAAAAAAATAAAAAAGAAAAGGAAGTAGCATTAACATAATTAGTTACTTGAGAAAACTTTCAAGTTTTGATAATCTTGACTGTTTAATGGTCATTCTTTTTCTTAATTGTCCGAGTCATGTAAATTTACTATAACCAATACTCACATCTAATAATCTTGTACTTACAGAAAATATTAAAGAAAAAAATAGAGGAATAAGAAGTTGCTGCCAACTTTTTGTGATAAAAAAAACGGTTAAAATATGCATCTACTCCGTCGTTAGATTATTTTTTAGAAACTTTTATTACACAGTGTATACAACTCGATATGATGGTTTTTTCAACAAACTTATTATTAAATTTGATTTTGAGTTAGAAATATTTGATTTTAATTTATAGCATGTTTAAAACCATAAATTTATTTTTTATTTTCATAAAAAAACTTTTTGGCTTTTCTATGAATATAACTCACCAAATTTGTTGCGTTATATTTTGTTATGAACAAAAATTTTAAAACAATATCCTTAAAAAAAAAAAAGAAAAAAGAAAAAAGCGGCTGACGGGCTGAGTGAAGCCGTATAAACAAAAGTAAAAATTTTTTTATTCTTTTTTAAGTAAAGATTTCAGACAAACAGAAAACGACGAAATCCAAAGTATGATTGTTCCATACTACCATCCGTATAACAAACGCAGAAACAACTAATTTTGGACTTCCTCACGCAAAATGCTCACAGAAAATCTATAAAAATAGTTTCTAAACCTCATCTAGTGCAACGAACATCGAACCGGGTCATAAAAATAAACAATCTATACCCGACTCATAATTTTACAGCAAGGCGTGGATACAGAGGATTGGATAAAACCCGAAAAATTGAGAATTAATATTCGTACAAATTCTAAAAAATGGAAACGCTGGCTCCGAAATAAAGTTTTTTTTTTTTTCGAGAGGCTGGCAGTGGCTGGCAGCAAGGCTCCGAAATAAAGTTCGGAGAAAATTTGGGATATAAAATTGTACATATCTCACGGAAACTCATTTAATATATGAGATAATTTTACCGCACCCGTTCATTTGCACTCTGATTTTACACCCGGCGACCCAGTACTCATATATGTTTGGCCGTTATGCTTAAATGCACTTTGACCGAGCTTCTCTGACAAGTGACAACTCGCGTGTGAACTTCTCTCTGTTCTCTCTCGGGAAGTAAAGCGGTAGCACACTTCAATCCAATCTCATTTTTATATCCTTATACATAAAAAAAAAAAAAATTGTGATTCACATTTGTTTTACTCCCTTGGAATTTCATTTTTTTTTTTTTTTGGAGATTTATGTATGTGTGGCATCAAAATTAAATATCCTATAAGCAATTATCATTTGTAGAAAAGGGATTATACTTTTTTGTGTAATCATAATATTTAATTAGTATAAACATTTTAAGGACCTCATTTAAATGACTTTTTATTTTTTTTATAAACAATTAACGTATTTTATGTAATCAAAATTTCTAATAAGTGTAAACACTTTGATAACTATATTTAAATGACTACAAAACTTTTAACTTGTTCGGATGCTATCCGAAACTGCCAACACACTTTTACTGCTACTTTGTACTGTTTATGTGACCTTCGAAATGTCATCCATAATTAAAATAACTTTTATGGAGCATAGTCATATACGATAATGACTTTTAATATGTTATGCAGGGAGTTAGACTATTAGACTAATAATGCTAACGCCTTAAATTTTATATTATCATGTCCGAAATTACGATTTATGGTACTCAATAAATTCTTTATATGAAAATATCAGGGAATACAAAATTTTTCTATTTTTATAGTTTTCTAAGTATTTGTTTTGAATTTTAGAAAAAGAACTCATAAATATTAATAAAATATTGATGTTTGTACATGCTATTTTCAAAAATGCAAAACAAATACTTAGAAAAGCTCTAAAAATGAAAAATTTTTGTATTCCCCAATATTTTCATATAAACAATTTATTGAGCACCATAAATCATGATTTCGGACATGATAACATAAAATTTGAAGCATTAATATTTTAGTCCGTAATGCTAACGTTAGTATAATAGGCTAGCTCGTTATGTAGGTACTTTCTTTATCCGTAATACTTTCTTTATCCAAATTGCAGCCACTTAAGTTATTTCCTGATCCGATGTGATGCTCCTTAACCAGGGTGATCTCGTTATCAATCAACGTTGAATAAACAAACCAAATGAGCAACTAGCAGTAGGCGGAGCATACTACAACCTCACAATAAATATCGTCCAGTTGAGTTGATAGCTAACGCAACGACTTATATAAGTTTGCCAATCATCTAGAATTTTCTAAGTTGACTCGGCATGACCATGTCATTAAGATAAGATTGATCGATGGTTCACTCGGAGTTGGTCATTCATGCATCATCTTTGATCTTTTATTATTCATGAAATCTAAAAACTAGATTGAACGCGTGTCTCCTACAATCATACTCAAAGGGTATGGAGAAAGGGCCGATTTTTATATTATTAATTGAATTATAAATCAGAATTAAATATTAAGAAATTTTAAAACTAGATTTTCAGTTTTAGGTTGCCCGACCTATTTTTATGTGGCCCCAAAACATCATTGACAGATTTTGATTTTCTTTATTCAAAGTTGGGGCAGAAAAACGATTGTGCGGCCTGATCAATGCTGGGGACGTACAATAATAATATAGTCCAAATTTGGGGTAGAAAAATAATAAAAAGTATAGGTAACAATTTGTCGGGTCGTTTTTTTTTTTTAAGTTCGGGTCAGGTCAGGTCGGATCGGTTTGACAAAATGGAAATGTCGGGTCAATGGTCGGGTCGGGTCGGGTGGGGTATTGGGTTGACAGTTTCCAACACTTTTTTTGGGTTTCGGGTCATTTTGGGTTGGGTCTGGTATTGGGTTGACGATTGCTAGCATATTTTCGGGTCTTAGGTCATTTCGGGTCGGGTCGGGTCGGGTCAGGTCGGGTATCGAGTTTGACGGCTTCTGGTGTACTATTAAGGCTTCCGATTTTGGGTTGTCTTGGGTTTCGGGTCGGGTTGGGTCGAGTTCGAGTCCTCAAATTTGCAGGTCATCTCGGGTTTCAAGCCGTTAGATTTTCGGATCATCTCAGGTTTCGGGTCGGGTTCAGTCCAGTTTGACTTTTCCGAAAACACAGATCGGATCGGATTCAGATAGGGCGGGTTTTTCAGGTCGGATTAGATTTTGCCACCTCTAAGAAAAACAATCGGGCGACCTCACCATTTAATTAAAGATTGAAATGATTAAATGAATTGCTCCGGACCCCTTCTTGTTCTAAAATTCCCTCTGTTTCTACTTTTTGAAAGATCGAGCTTCAAGTTAATTCTGATCGGTCGGCCTACAAAAATTCGAATTTCGAGTTTGCAAATCTTTCATATTTCATTTTGATTTTTAATTTAATTAATAATATAAAAATCGGTAGAAAGGACCTCGGATTACAATTGTGTGTTTACGTACACTATGGACTCGTTCGGCAAAGAACTTGACTTATTAAAATATAATAGGTGGGTAAAGGAGATCTCATTTAGAACACAGTTTAAGTCTTAAATCATGTATATGACCTCCTTAAAATCCGAGAAGCGGCTTAAGCCATGGAACGTACCGCCCATGCACCTGGGGTTGCCCGGGTTGGGTTCCGATCGATCGAGTTGCTCAGTTTAGGAGGTTATAGCACAGGTTTTAATGTTTTAATCCATGTTATTTAATTTTGTTAAGGGGATCATCCGACCCATGCATGCTAGGAGTTGATTGATACAGCATATGATCATATAATATCAATTAAGCCATGTTATTTATCTTGCTCGGTCATAGCTAGAGTCGTCTCGTATATATCAATTAAGCCACCTTGATGAATTGGAGTCAGTCAAATATGTCACTTCATAACAGGAGTCAGTCTAGGACTGCCCACCTGACCCTCGAGTTAAGATTTATTTTTTGAAATTAATTATAAATCTCATAGTCAAAAATACAAAATAGTCATTGTCATTGTCATTGTCAAGTGACCCCTCCTAACTGATTGAAAGCATCACCTCCTCCAATTGTTTGCCTTGGCAGGAGAAGAAGGAAAAGGCTTATTTTGAAGTTGGACAGTGATATTATGCCGCAAACTTTGCCCCCACAACCCTGTAATGAGGTGGCATGTGGGTCGGAGAGTTATTTTGTAAAATTTTTTGGGTCGGACGTATATTTTTGTAAAATGTTTATGGTCATTTGCATAAATATATTTGTTGTCTTAAGTAATATGGATGTTGTTTTTAGATCCGACCAAAAAAATTTTGTAAATTTTTTGCCAGCTCATCCGAGGCAATGACAGGGGAAATATATATTATTCCTTTGAAATTTAATCAAAAAATCGGAGCTGTCATTTTCTGAAGAAATATAAATAAAGCCTCTAAGGAGCTTGCTTCTATATATAAATCTCCTAGACCGCACCCTCATTTGTAACATTTTTTAATTTAATTTGTAATGAGAAAAACAGAGATTTAGCCACTCTAAGGATTTAAAAAAAACAATAAAAGAAAAAGAGAGAGAGAGATCCATTATCCATGGCCTCTGTAAAACAGTTACTATTGCAGTGCTTTCTCTACCTGACACTAAGAAGTCTCCTCTTTCCTGTAGCTACGGTAACCTCCACATTTCCGACATCACTGCCCGGTTGCCCTGACAAATGCGGCAACATCACCATCCCATATCCCTTTGGTACTCGTGACGGCTCTTACCGCCCCGGGTCAACCAATTAAAATTATTAAATCAACACAGGCATTAATAATTAGTGTTTCCGTGAATGCAAATTTCTGCACTGATTTTCTTCGGTTGACACTTAATTTGGTTTCATGCATGTTAATTAGATCATTAAAAGTAACTTTTTTGTTGAATCTTCTATATATGTTCATATATGCAGGGATTGCAACTTAATCAAACACGCATGTGCAGTTGACGGTGAAAGTTGTCCAAGTTGATCCTCAGAAAGTCGGAATGAATATATAGCAATGGGGGGTTGTTGTTGGTCCGCAGTACTGCTCATGGTAACTAAAAAACAAAAAATGAAAAATGAAGCAAAACAAAAAAGGGGAAAAGGGAAAAATTGGGATTGTTCAATTGAAAATCGGTTCTTGTTATATAGTGCCAAAAACAATATATTCTTTGTGTGAGATATTGTATGTTCGGGATAGCGGTGTTCAAAACAGATCGGTTTATTCGGATTTCAACCGAACCGTTAAACTTTGGACTATTCGGTTCAGTTATTTCGGTTTAAAATTTCAATTCAGATAAAAATTTTATCTTATTTGGTTCGATTTGTGTTTTGGTAGATCGGATAAATCGAATAGTCCAAAATATGTTAAATAAATCTATTTTATTTGATATAAATGATGGTCACGTATAAAAATTTTCAATATTCTTTCTTTTGTAAGTTTAATTTGCTCGCTTATTTTGTTTTTCAAAATTATATATTTATTTTATTTTTAACTTGGTAACACAATATTTTTTGTTACCTGTGAATAAGTAGTGTAAGTTTGGTTTAATTGGATAAAATCGGTTTATTGGGATGACATTTTATAAAGATTAGATCGGTTGGTACTTTGAGAAACTCCGGTTTATTTTGGTTGTATAAAATTATTTCGGTTTGAACCGAACATACCGATTAAATCATTGAACACCCCTAGTTCGGTATACTCAGTTTAGACGCCAACCAAAGAAGAAAAACAAGAAAATCTAGATCTGGTGGGTGTTGCCGCCTCGATGATTGAGCGGTCCTCCCTGCCACATTCAATCTCTATATATTTTTCACCCTTTCTCTAGTACATCTCGATTTTAGAAGCAATAGCTATCGTCACCATTGCTGCCACACCTCTATCAGTCAAAGAGTTCTGCTCGTTTCACCCACCCCCACCTCATCGGGTTTTCCTCGTCTCGCCCCGTCCCATCGGATTTTCCTCACACCGCCTCATTGGGATTGCCTCATCTTGGGCCCGCCTCATCGGGATTGCCTCACCTTGGGTCCGACTCACCGGGATCGTCCCATCTCACATGTGTTCTCTAATTAAAATAGAGAACAAAATGGCCGGCTAAAGAACTTTTTGATAAGCAAACTTATTTATATTTTACTAGTGAATATGGATTGACAACCCTACTTTACATGGGGCTTTCAATGATTGCGTTCATACAATATTCTAGTAGTAATCCATGGAACGTACCTGCCACCCGGGGTTACCGGGTTGGGTCACTGAGTTGCAGAGGTGGCAAAATCCAATCCGACCTGACATTTTTCAAAAAGATAAACTGATCAAATTCGACCCAACCCGACCCGAAATCAAATAGCATGCAATCTAATTTAAATCAACACACGATTCAAAAAAAATCAATATTAAAATTGACTTGACCCGCCCGCCCGATTGGCCAACTCTACCGAGTTGCTCAGGTTAGGAGGTTACCACATGTTTGAATCCATGTTATTTATTTTGCAGAGGGGATCCGACCCATATATATGCTAGGAGTTAATTGATACAGCATGTAATGTCAATTAAGCCATATGGATTAATGATACTTTGCCCCTTACATTGCCCCCCATACCCTATGATGACTAGGATTTCCACTCATATCTATGATCAATTTTGGTTTTGAATTGTGTAGTATTCGTGTAATGATAAACAAAAAAAACCGAGTAAATGGTCTAGTTATGTCACAAAAATTTGAACAAAATTTACAAATTTGGTGTAATCATTCCTGAACTACCAACCTAGAATATTTGAACCAAGAAGTTGCCAATCTTACTATATGTAATCTAGGAGTCATAATTATAATTTTACTTAATAACATTTTTAATTATTCTTAATTAAAATCACATATGAACAACTGGCTTATCACCAAGAGAACTGAAATTTATAAAGACGCGCTAAATGCAACCGAATCTATCGAAGCACCCCCTGAAGGCTTTGTTAAACCAACAAAAGTCAGCCAGAAGGCCACCGCAGCCCTGATTAAACAGAACAACACAATTATCCAACTGCTGGTCAAGATAAGCGAAAACCTCGACGACTGTTTGGAGATAGTCAAAGAGATTAAGAAGGTCATAGCTGAGAAATCAGCTGGGATGTCTTCTGATATCTCCGCAAAAACCATTAAAGATCTGGAGAAGAACCTCCAAAAACTCAGTCTTGGAGAACCAATTCGCAAGCCAAAACCGAAGCCTGCACCTTTCTACGTCTTTAAGGACCCACAAAAGGTCTTTGAAGAAGAAAAGTAAAAAGCATCAAAATGAGCCGAACTCAAACCCGAACAGAGATGGCGTCACGACCATCTATAAGCAACCGTGACCAACAAAATCAAAACCGAGAACAGACCCCCACAGTAGAAGATCAAATAAGAGGTTACAGACTTGGACGGCGAGCATGGCACTCATTAAGCCGTATGATGCCCAGGAGACAACAAGGGTATCAAAGAACACTCGAGTCCCAGATGAATCCAGATGCAGAGCTCAACCTGTCACAATTCAGAAGAGCCCAAAATGTTCCTGCTGAAGTACTTTACCAAGCAGGGAGTCTTTTCCAAACCCAGCATCAGGTTTATCAACACTATTTAGACTAGAGAATTTCAGTTTTAGACAACCAGCAACTGGAATTACCATTCATTACACAACAAGGATTTGAGAGACTGCAAAGAGAAGGCCTAAAACATCTCCACATGGGCCTGATCATGATTCGTCTCTTTACTCTTCACAGAGTAGCTGCAGGGGTCAATGCCCTTGTAGTAATCCAAGATACAAGATGGTCTGATGACAGATCCATAATTGGCACTATGGAAATGGATCTAACTCATGGGTCTCAATTGGCCTACATTGCCCCAAATATGATGCTATCCATAAGAGATTTTTATAATCATATCCAACTGGTGATTCAGACTCATGGATACGACACATGGCGAGCTGGCGAAAGCAATTTGTTGTTGACAAGATCACTCATTAGGAGGCTTTCAAACACTAACTTCACAAGATTTAGATACAACATCAACAATGTATCTGATTATCTCACAAGTCATGGAGTTCAAGTTATCCCAGGGCAAAGGCATACCACTGCAGAATTAAGAGAAAGGCAGTGGGTACTCAGACCAATTCAGCAGCCTGAAGCTCAACATCCTCAAAGAGCAGTTACACAAATGCGAACCGATGGCTCACTACTGCTCAGATTCACAAACTATGGTGCAACGCCGCCACCTCAAGAACAACCAAGAGGTGAATTTGATGAAGAACAATTGGAAGAAGAAATCATAGCTATGGTCCTTTGCTATGATAAAGAAGAATCTGATGAGGATGAAACAGAAGATGACATTTTCTGGGGAGCCCTATCTGTCACCGCACAGCTGATAGAAGGTCCAAAAGATGACTGTCCTATCTGGGATAGTTATAATGAAGAAGAAGCAGAAATGGATTTTATCAATCCATTTTCTGTGGAAGGTGGTGGAAAAGAACAAAAACAAACCGAAACTGTTTTCATAATGCATGATCATGAAGAAGAAGAAACAGAATACCCAAAACTGAAACAGTTTTTACAAGAAAGAGCTTTCTCTAGTGCAACATCTGGTGTCTATCATCCACTCCCAGAGCCTCTTATGGGACAAGTGTCCTATACACCAGCCAGGCTTGAAGCTAAACATGATGGAGCATCAACCTCTCAACAACCTTCATCAAGCTGGCAAAGACCATAAACTTGAGTTTACCAGGAGGAGTTGGTCATCACCATAATGAAATGTGGAATTTACCAGCAGCAATGCAACAACAAGGCGCTTTGCTGGTATTACCCGAAGATATTGGTCTCTATAATGATACCATATCAAGATGGGAATCAATCACTCTAAATCTCTTAAGTGAAAGAACCTTTGATGATAACAAGGCCAAGATGATGGTCATTGAGAACCTCCTTGGTGAAACTGAAAAGAAGATTTGGATCCAATGGCGAATAGCATTCAAAGAACAATATGCTATACTCACAAACATTGCTGATGATCCCCAAAATGTTATATCACAAATCCGAAGAGTAATGCTATTGGAGGTTCCCTACCAAGGAACAACAGATGAACAAGATCGTGCATACCATGATCTTGAAAGATTGAGCTGCAACAATGTGAGAGATCTCTTCTCTTACATGAATGATTACAAAGTTATAGCAGCAAAATCTGGGAGGATGTATGTAAATGAAGAACTCTCAACAAAGTTTTTCAGAAAAATGCTCTCTCTTATTGGCAATGAACTTGAAGAGGCATTCCAGAGAAAGTTCCTTGGTAATACAATTGGTGTCATGCCTAGAATACACTTCCCTTACCAGTATTTGGCAAAGATGTGTAAAAAGGCGGCAATGCAACAAAGCCTTAAAGACCTAACCATATGCAGCCGCATACCCATACCAGGAGAATATCATAACAGCCGAAAGAAGTATGGTCTTAGAAAAGCCAAGACCTACAAAGGAAAGCCACATGACTCACATGTGCAAGTGTTCAAGCGAAAACATGCTGACCGAGTCCGCAAATGCAAGTGTTTTATATGTGGAGAAGAAGGTCATTTTGCGCGAGAATGCAAGAGGAATAGAGTGAACATCGCAAGAGCAGCGGTGTTGGATAATCTGGACCTACCAGATGACATAGATGTGGTGTCAGTTGATCTAAATGAACCTGACAGTGATGCCATATGCAGCCTCTCCGAAGGAGAAGCTGGTAACACGGAGGTCCATGTGCGAACTGCAATTGAAAAAATCCCTTGGGAAGGCGCTATGATGCTACAAATTGAGCATTATGGATGGAGAAGTAAAGTTCAGCTTCCTGAGAAACAAGAATAGTGCCAACACCAATTCAGCACTGAAATCCAAATCAATGGTAACTGTAGTTTTTGTAAAATCGAAACAAATAAAAACTATAGGATAGGCTGTGAAGATTGCAAACTTCTAGCCTGTGCCATGTGCTCACCATTCTATCTGGGAAAAGAAATACAACCGAAAACTTAACTTGAGCCCAGACAATACTCCAATAAAGATACCCTTATAAAAGAGCTCATAAAATATGTTGAGTTCTTAGAAGCTGAAAATGAACGATTGCAAAAACTTCTACAAGAAACCCGCATACAAACTCCCGAGGAAGAGTTGGCAGAACAAGAACCTCTACAAGAAAACCAGATAAAGACCCTTGAATAAGAACTGACAGAAGAATTCAGAGAACTGGCAATCTCTGATAAAGGAAATAAGAAGGTAAACTATCCAGAAGAACCAATAATGGAGGAAGATGATGAAGATGGTGAAGCTGCACTTGTAGTCTTCATTGACTATGCAGCATACAAAGCAGAGGTTCTAACACAAGTTCAACAGCCCAGACAGCACAAAAAGATTGATAATAGGGTGTATAACCTGATAGTATCCATTGAAATCCCTGGAGTCAAAAGATTTGATATCCGAGCAATCCTCGACACTGGTGCATCAACCTGTTGTATATGTCAGACAGCCATACCAAATGAGGCACAAGAGAAAACATTATACCCAGTCCAAATCACAGGAGTGAATTCACAGCAAGTTGTCAATACAAAACTCAAGCAAGGACAACTCATGATTGGAGAAAATAAGTTCCGTATTCCTTTCACCTATTGTTTTCCAATGGGCATGCGTGAAGGGATACAGATGCTCCTTGGGTGTAATTTTATAAGATCTATGGCAGGAGGATTAAGAATTGAGGGCAAGGTGCTTACATTCTACAAGAATGTAACAGAGATTCATACCACAACAGAAACAATAGCAGTTCCAGCTGCTATACAAGAATTGGAACTAGAAGAGCAAGAATACCGACTAATCCAAGAAGTTGTCTTCTACCAAAACCCAATTACTAACAAAGACTTTGAAAAGAGGTTTGGTCCACTATTAGCCCCCCTAAAAGACCAAGGCTATATTGGGAGCAACCCACTTCAGCATTGGGCCAAAAACAAGGTTGTTTGCAAACTGGAGATCATCAATCCGGACCTTACAATTGAAGATAAACCGCTCAAACATGTGACTCCGGCCATGAAGGAACAATTTGACCGTCATATTAAAGCCTTACTCGAAATTGGTGTAATCAGGCCAAGTACAAGCAGACACCGAACAATGGCATTCATGGTCAATTCCGGGACCTCAATTGATCCAAAAACTGGGAAGAAAATAAAAGGCAAGGAGAGGATGGTTCTCAACTACAGAACCCTCAATGACAACACCTACAAAGACCAATACTCTCTGCCAAGTATCAATACAATTTTGAAAAAGATCAGTAACAGCAAGATCTTTTCGAAATTTGATCTGAAGAGCAACTTTCATCAAGTCGCTATGGATCCGGCATCTATACCATGGACTGCTTTCATAGTCCCTGGAGGATTATATGAGTGGTTAGTCATGTCATTCGGATTAAAAAATGCACTTGCTGTGTTCCAAAGAAAGATGGACGACTGCTTCAGAGGAACAGAAGCATTCATAGCAGTCTACATAGATGACATTGTAATCTTCTCACATACAGAGGAAGAACACGCAAAGCATTTGGAGGTAATGCTTTCTATTTGTGAGAAGAATGGACTTGTGTTGTCACTCACAAAATTCAAAATAGCTATACCTGAGGTGGAATTTCTTGGTGCAACTATTAATCGGGGAAAAATTAAACTCCGAGAGCATATAATCAAGAAGATTATCAACTTTGATATGGAGTCTTTTAAGGAAAAGAAAGGGCTTCGCTCCTTTCTTGGTATTCTCAACTATGCAAGGGCGTATATTCCAAAACTGGGTATCAAACTTGGCCCTTTGTATTTTAAAACCTCTCCCCATGGTGACAAGAGGCTGAAACCGTCTCATATCAACCTAATCAGACAAATCCAGAATGAGGTTCAAAATCTTCCAGACCTGGAGTTTCCCCCGGAAAATGCCTATATTATCCTCGAAACTGATGGATGTATGCAAGGCTGGGGAGGTGTTTGCAAATGGATTAGGACAGATTGTCAAGCGATTATTAGCTTTTATTATAAAACTGCTAACGATAAACCCTCTCGGGTTAGGTGGATTAAATTTACTGATTTTGTGACAGGAACAGGTGTGCATATCAATTTCGAGCATATTGACGGGAGGCAGAACACTCTTGCAGATACGCTATCCCGATTGACTACCTACTGCACAACAGGATGTCTCACCCCAGAGCAAACCGCGTTCCTTTCCATGTTGGAGCCAGTTCTAGAGGAAATTCAGACTGGAATGCTGAACGACGCCAGCACTCGTATTCAGACAGTGTTCCCCTGTACACAACCGCAGACATCCATGGCATACACTACCATAGGGAACGTGATGGTGGACCACTCACAAGTGCCATCATCCACAAAGGTGTCATGCAAGAAGTCAAAGAACTTTAAGCAAGGATGGCCTTTGCACAAATCAATGTATTAAAGACCATGCTTGAACGTGAGTATGAGTATGCCCGTCTATACAAAAATGCTGATTGCGTGATGGGTGATACCTGCCAATTACTTGAAGAACAAATTCCCAAAATTAAGAAAATTGAGAAGGACCTTGACAACCTAATTACACAGTTTGTCAGGTGGGGATAGAGGAGCGTGATGGACCCAACTACTGTCCTTCACAACGTTACTTAATTAAGTGTGATGAATAATCTGGTGGTGATCTACGGAAAACCACTATTTGCTTTGTGTGGAGTGTGCTCAATTATTTGAGTATCTTTTCTTTTTGAAACTTTTGGCCTACCTGTTTTGGCCAGTAGTGTGTTTTTTCTTAGTGCGATCCACTTTCGGTGAAGTGGTTGTACTATCTTTTTTTTTTCTTTAATCAGTGCGCCTAACTTTTGGATAGTGGGTGTACTTAGTGGGAGACAAAGGATTGTGGAAATCCCTTTATTCACATGACGATGGGGCCCAATGAGCACCCGGTGTGATAATTGAGATTCCATTCCCGCGTCTATATAAGTGTGTTTTCTCAGAGTTGCAAGACATCGCTGAGTTCCAGCAAGTCTTACTTCTCTCTCTTTGTAAGATATCCTCTACTTAATAAAATTTCTTTCCTCTTAAACTTCTAGTCTAGTATCTTTTAGCAACGAAGTTTTGGAGTTGAGATCCTAAGAACGGGCGTTTTCTTTCTGGTATCAGAGCTAGATTATTTGGTTAGTAAAGATTATGGCTTTCTAAATTTTCTTTTATTCTAGGAAGTAGGAAAGGAAAGGTTATACCAAAATTGTTGATATTGTTCATCTGTGTTGTCCAAAACTAGTTTATTTGCTGATATTGTTTGCCTGTTTATCTGAAACCTAAAATATTAAAATCTGAAAATTTGAACATATAATTGTTGGTAAAGAATGTTCAAACTGAAACAAAAGACCAGACCAGGCCATAGATAGGCACAGAGGTGAGTGGCCGTTAAGTCTTGTTGAAATCCGTTTGGGTGAGTCAAAGTTTGTACACAAAAGATCACACAATTATAACAAATAACCACTTTGAGGGACCCATAACTTTCCATGTCATCTGTACTATCAGGGGCAATGCTTTTGGCAGCATATCAGCATCCTAAGCCATATTATTCATTTTGCTCGGTCATGGAGTCGTAGATAAAGATAATTGAATTAAGTAGCCACCTTGATTAATTGGAGCCAGTCAAATATTTTCACTTCATAACAGGAATCAGTCTCTAGGAATGCCCATCTGACCGCCGATCGAGTTAGCCCAGGTTAGTGTTGTGACAAAACCCGTCGGACCCGTGACCCGCCCGGGCGACCCGTGCCCGTCGCCCGCCCTTACCCGCCCGTGCGGGGTTCGGACGGGTCGGCCGGGTCGGACGGGTCAAGGGTAAGGGGCGGGTAAGGGTCCGGGTTTTGGACCTCGCCCCCCGTAACCCGCCCGCCCGTCTAAACCCGTGCCCGCCCGTACCCGTTGCCCGCCCTTACCCGCCCTTCGGACCCGTCAGACCCGTGCCCGTTCGACCCGCCGCACCCGCCCCCCCCGACCCGTTCGACCCGCCGCACCCGCCGCACCCGCCCCCACCTGCCCCCCCAACCCGGGCGACCCGAGTGACCCGCCCGAGCCGACCCGCCGGACCCGTCCGAAACTTAAATTTTGAAAAATTTTCCCCCCCAGCTGAATGGCTAGTTTTTTTTGAATTTCTCCCCCCACCAATTCACACCTATAAATACACCCATACATTTAAAGTTTCGGGTTTTTAACATTCTTCGGAGTTCGGATTCTAAAAAAAAACTTTGTTTTAAAATTTATTTCGTTTTTTTTTTGTTTTTTAAACTATTATGTTTTAAAAAAAATATTTTAAACATTTCCTAAAAAAATGTAAAAAAAAATACGCCGGAATCCGCCCGAAAACGCCGGAAAATGTCGGAAACCGCCAGAGATCCACCCGAAGCCGACACGACCCGCCTCGCCCCCCACCCGCCCCCCGCCCGCCCTTGCCCGCCTGTGCCCGTTCTCGCCCGAAGGGCGAGGGGCGGGTAAGGGCGAGGGTTTTTCCCCTCGCCCGTCGGACCCTTCGCCCGTCGGACCCGTCGCCCGTCGGACCCGTCGCCCGCCGGACCCGTCGCCCGCCGGACCCGTCGCCCGTGGGACCCTTACCCGCCCGTTTGTCACAACACTAGCCCAGGTCAACTCCCGGGAATTTAGAATACTGTAAATTACACAAAATTTTGATGGTATTAATTGGTCCTTGATGATATCATAAATTTCAAATCTTTAAACTAAAAAAATGGATAGATTTCAAAGTTTTTAAGTCATGCCACATCATCAATTTTCATAGCCATTAGATCTATAGTTAACCATCAATCTAATGGCTAAATTTGATTTATACTCTTCACTAGAATTCCAAAAAGCATAGAAACATTAAGTGTAGTTAAGTATTGTTACTAAATAATTGGTGATCTCTTATTGAAAACTTTCATATAATTATGTCTTACAAGTTTTCTTTTTAATTTCTAGCACCAAGAAAAAAATATTATGCCAATTAATGATTATACTTAATTTATAAGCATACTTTATACTATAAGAATTTAAAATAGTTGTCACTTATGTATATATTTGATTATTTTTCTTATCAACTTGAGTAGTTACACAAATAATAGCTATAAATTAATTAATCCTGTCACATAAAATACAAGTTCACAACATCACACTGTTCTATTTAATTATCGATTAGATTTCACAACATCACAATGTTCTATATATCCATTTTCTATTTTAAAGATTTATTAAGTGTTTATGCTTGCAAAAATTTTATAAGACCATAATAAACATATTTAATGTTCTATGAAAATAAACAAAAATTTATTTTTAAAATCTTATTCGGAATTAAATATTTAAAAATTCTAGCCCTAGTTATGAAATTTGGAATACAAATGCATGGTTGGTAATTAAGTTTGAAAATACATCCACACATTAATTTGTTTTATTTTCAAGATTTATTTTTTAAAATCAACTTTGAATCCCATAGTCAAAAACTCAAAATATATAGCCATTGTCACTGTCAAGTGACCCCTCCAAAGTAAAAGCATCACCTCTTCTAATTGTTTGGCTTGGCAGGAGAAGAAGAAAAAAAACTTATCTTGAAACTTAATCAAAAAATGAGAGCTGTCATTTTCTGAAGAACTATGAATAATTAAAGCCACTCTAAGGCTGTGCTCCAGAGTTTTACATTAATGGAAATGTAAGGGAAGGGAAGGGAAGGGAAGGTATGAAAGGTTAAGAAAATACTTATACCTTGTTCCAGAGTTATATTTTAACGGGAGGGGTTAAATGCTGTAACTTTTTCTTTATTTTAGTAGATAGTCATATTTACCCTTTCATTTATAATAATTATAGGAGAACAAGAGACAGTAGGGCCCACTATCATAGTCTCTATAGAGGTATAATCACAAGGGGTATTATAGGTATAAATTGTTTGGTTCCTCATTCACCTCCTTTACCCCCCAAATATGGGGGTAAGCGATTTAGACAGAAATTGGATTGGAATGGAACATTTTCATCACTCCATTACCACCCATTAACTCTCTTAAAAACTCTGGAGCATGTTACACATCTGACCTTCCCTTCCCCTCACCTCTATTAATCCTCTCTGGAGCACAGCCTAAAAGGGGCTTGCTTCTATATATAAATCTCCTAGACCGCACCCTCATTTGTACCATTTGCTGATTAATTTGTAATGAGAAAAACAGAGATAAATTAAGCCACTCTAAGGATTAAAAAAAAAAAAAACCAATAAAAGAAAAAGAAAGAAAAAAAGAGAGAGAGTGAGATCCATGGCCTCTGCAGTAAAGCAATTACTATTGCAGTGCTTTCTCCACTTGACACTAGGAAGTCTCCTCTTTCCCATAGCTACAGTAACTTCAGCATTTCCGACATCACTGACATGCAAAAATTTTTCATTTTTAGAGATTTTTAAGTATTTATTTCAGATTTTTCAAAAGTTATATATAAAACATTGATTATTTTATTAATATTGTATAGTTGCTATTAGAAAATCCAAAATAAATACTTAAAAATCTCCAAAAATGAAAGATTTTTGCATGCTATAAAATTTTGATATAAAGAATTTATTGAGCCATATAAATCAAAATTTGGATATGAAAATCTGCCCGTTGGCACTGTTGGAGCGTTGGCACCGGATCCCTCCTCATAATATAAAATATATCTAAATTGAAACATTAATAAGTTATTTTGAAACAATTAATGTATTAACTTGAAACATTTTAATATTATGTTGAATAACACAAATCGTAAATTAAATCATTTACTTAAATCACTATTAAATCCTTAAAGTTGCTAAAAAAACATGTATGTGGAAGCAAGATGAAGTGAAAAAACAACAAAAAAATTAATACAATTTGTATTTTATTTTAATCTCATTAAGTTTCAGATTAATTTTCTAGATGTTTCATTTTAATTGCAACATGTTTCAGATTAACGTTAGATTAACTTTATATGGTATCTATTTTGATATCGATTGTGGTATCTCCTGAACATTTTCCATCAAACACGCACGTGCAGTCGGCACAGAAAGAATTTTCAAAGTCTATTCTCAATTGCAAATTGTTGATTGTTTTGTTGAGAAGCCGTTGTTGTTCTACTTGCAAAAATAGAAGTCTCGGATTGAGATGTTTCCAAAAATATAGCTAGCTTGGTACTCATCTTAGAACAATATATGAAATATATATATATGAGTAAATCTATGGTGTTCTTAACTTCAAGGGGCTTCCTGTGAGCTACTGAGTTACTGAGGTTAACACCAAAAACATATCAAACTATATCCAAATTTTGATTTGTATGGCTCAATAAATCATTTATATTAAAATAGTGTGGCATGCAAAAATTTAGTTCAGACATGACCAATCCACATGAGTAAATTAATCTATGTTGTTTTCTCTCCTGTTGACTCCCAAGTCTTCTTGTTGCCAACTTTTTTTTTTGAGAGAAAGGTAGGGGTCAGGCCCTAGATTTCATTAAAAAAAGATCACAAACAGTGATCAAGAGGTTCAATTACATAAAAGAAAATTAGAATGAATAAAAGCCAAGAAAAGAAATGAAATGAATGATCCAACGGGTGGGCAATATATACATGAGAATTTATTTCGTGAGAACCATAAGCGCTTTTCAGTGATAATTTCGCTTGTCATTGCAATAATGTCTTGATTTTTTCCCGCAAAAATCCTCCTGCACCTCTCTCTCCAGATGACGAATATGGTTGTGATTTCCATGGATGTCCAGAAGTCATCTGAGGAGGTGAGTAATATGTGCTTCGTCTCTCCCTGAAGATACTTATCAAAGGATTGTTGCGTCAAGGTGTGTGAGATATACGTCCGAAGTTGCACCATGAATGGGCAATGTTGAAACAAGTGAACAGCTATCTCCTAATTGCTTCTACTGAGGTAGCACATGTTGGGCATAGTCCATCCTCTTTTGATTAAGTTATCCGTTGTCAGTAGTTTATTGTGTGTTAGCAGCCATGCAAAGAACAACACCGCCGAGGGTGCCTTTAATACAGACATGACCAATCGACGAGTTAGAATCTGCTGCCATAATTGTGATGGCAGCGTGCTGCCATAGTAAATATGGACGGTTGAAATTAATTTAGACGGCAGAGATCATTAGATAATAGGAGGGTGTTTTATTGTGGGCTCTATCTGTCATTGTAACTATGGCAGCACGCTGCCATCAAAACTATGGCAGCGGATAAAAATCCACCAATCAACAACTATCTCTAGTTATGATGGAAACAAACAAAAAAGGGAGCTCCTAGTAATTGTTGGCTAAGAAAGACAAGATATTTGATTAACTTGATCAATTCATATTTTAATAAATCTCAATCCCGGCAATAAATCTGCAACTACATATATCTCTTCTTTTAAAGAAAAGCAGAAGAAATTGAAGCTTCTACAAGATGCCACGTCATTTCCACAAAACGTTTTATTTAAAGCATCCCTTCGTGTATGAACTTCGGATGCCCTCTGAACAACAGTCTTACACTCATTTGGACCCTGTAAAGCATCTTTTCGTGTGCTTTATAAGCAGGCTTAGGCAACTCTTCATTTTTTCCACACTACATTCTTACATTCATTTTTCTTTTCCCATTTGTAATGGACTCTCTTGGTGCCCTTTGAACGTCTGACCATGTCTCTTTTAGCGCCTCCTCCATCTTCTTCTAAAAACAGGTTTGCTCTTTGCTTTCTTTTTTCTCTGTTCTTTTCACCTATACGTTTAAAAGTTCTTATTTCATCATACTTTCAATCTTTTATTGAATATGCACCATTTTCCTTTCTCTTTCCATAAGTTTCCGTTGTCTCCATTCAATTCTCTATTAACAATTTTACTCTTTTTTTTTTTTACTTTTTAACTTTTACTTTTTGTTATAGGGTTGGTTCATAACAAATTGAGGGTTGAACGATATCATTTATGTTTACAGTTTTTCCATGTTCCGATGTGCATATGACGTGCTTGATGGAATGCGTCACAGAAGCAACATATATTGTTAACTGTTAATGATCAAGGCATGTTGAAAATCATTTTTTTCTCGAGATGGATTACAAGTAACTGCAATAATCGTTTTTTCTAGACTCCAGTTTTGGAAGGTTGATTGAGTGTTTTTGTTCAACAACAATTTTCGGTTATATTTAGTGATTTGTTCTTCTAATTTGTTGTAGGTTTATCAGGAAATATGAGGCACAAATCAGATTTTGAAGAACATGGCCTCTCATACAATATTCATGATTATAGGTAATATATTATTGAGTTCAATATTCTTACAAATTTAGCATTGCAGTATATATACAAAAAAGAAAGTTTCTGATATTTTGCAATCCGTGCACATATTCATTATAAATTCAACAAAAAAATAAAAAAAATTACAAAATTAACTTGCTACTAATATTTTTAACATTATTTAGTTCTTGCCTTCACTTTATTTTCATTTTTTTTTATGAAATGATTGAATCAATCATTCTTATTAGGTATGTTCAGTGTTCTCAGTGAAATATATGTTCTACATAAATTCCATACAATATTATATATACATCAATTCAAATTCAGTTATGCCATCACTATGATATAATTATTATCCCAGGCATTGCACGGGTGAAATGCTAGTTCAATTCAGTTACCAAATTATATATATGAATTTTAATATTTTTTAACAAAAGCATTGCCAAAATGCAAATATTATAATTATCAGGATTTTTTTTGCTTCACATGAAAAAGAAAAAATATATATTTTACGTTATATAAATTTTTATTCGATATGTCATCTTCAGATAAAATTTCAATTTAATTTGAGGATGTGGACGAAATTAGTTTATGTCCATCCACACAAAAAGAAAGAATTTTCTACCTGTAACGAGGATATTATAAAGATATAAAATTATAAGCATTAAGATAAACACCATTGACCATAGAATTTCTCGGAAAGACTTGGAAATGTCACAAGTCCACGCCAACCGTTAAGTACAATTAATTATTGTCCCATTGATACGGAACCGAATCACAAGCCTCCAACAATCTTATCTTATATATATTATAGGATCACATCTGGTGTACATCCTAAAAATTAGTGTCCACACGTTCACGTCGTTACGAAATTTAAGTTAAGTGTTACACAATTTGAGATAAGATGGACGCATAGATAGTTAAAATGAGGACACTTATGAAAATTCCTTGTATATATTCTTATGGCTCAAAGCAAATCAATAGGCAGTAGGACCACCGGAGTTAATGTATTGGAAGCTTCTTTGTAAGATGGTAAGATGTAACGTGATTTACTCTGAAACAAATATAAGAAGATAATTAATGAGAACAAAACCGGCATTAGCAGAAAAAAAGGTTATCTAAGCTCTCAAATTAAATTAAAAACCTTTTCCTCAAAAATAGCATACTCCTTGTTTCTTAATTAATATCATATGTCAAACCTAATTAAGGACATACAATAAAAACCCTCAATTATTGATCTAATTTTCTCCTTGCTACTTCCATATAATTCAGAGATTTTGTTGTCCCTGATAAAATGGTCTTTTGTCCCATGGGCAGGCATGGGCCAACCCAGAGGATTTCAGATCCTCTGACCCGGGATATGTGACCCGGGGCATGTGACCCGTTGGATCTCCTCGGGATTCGGTAGAATCCCTTCAGTATTCGGGTAAACCCGAATCCCGAGGAGATCCAATGGGTCACATGCCCCGGGTCACATAGCCCGGGTCAGAGGATAATCATCCAACCCAGAGACCTCGCTGGTCCAAGTCTTCTGAGTACTGTACATGACATTCTCAGTGACCCAGTATTTTGACCCAGTTTGTAAATTAACAACCAAAAATTAAATGCCAGTGACCCAGTCTTTTGATCCAGTTTGTAAATTAACAACCAAAAGTTAAATGGGGAGGGATCCAATTACTATGGGCACCAATGTCTGTGGTGACCATTTTTTTATTTATGCATATATTTAAAAATCTAAATTGTTAGATGTATTCTATATTATCTCAATAACATATACACAAAAAAGATAAAGTTTTAACATTGTTTTGATAGTCATCAAGAGAGGAGAAAAAAATATAAAACTTGAGCCGTTAATTTTTGTTAATGCTTGATGCACATGTAAATAAAATCAAAATGATATAATTTTTTGTATACACATAAAATATGATATATATATATAACATATTCTATCAATTAGTTTTTTTGATTTAAGAATTACAAATGTAGTTATTTAAGATTTAATTTCATGGTTACTGATCGGTGACGAAAAACATGGTTATTTGATCCCTCCTCAAGTTAAATCAATGACAATCAATTTGAAAACTTGGTAAGTTCTCAAGATAAAACTATTTCTGGACGTCTTATAGTCTAATTAATAAGACATAACGGTGCAGGAACGGTGATTTATATATTTTTTTTTGAGATAAATATGAGGATCAAGTTACTCAAATTTAAATGTTTATAAAAGACCTCTCATTTGGGTTTCAAACCTGCAACCTCCCATATGGAAAGCGTTGCTCTTAGCCACTAGACCAAAGATTGGTTCTTAACTGTGAGTTATATCTTGGTGTGAAATTTCAATCTCAATACGTTCTGATCTCTATAAATCAATCCCGGCCAATACTTAAGCAAATAACCAGTCCACCCTCTTGGGAAGACTTGAAACAAAGAGAGAGTGAGATCCATGGCTTGTGTGATCATGAGACAACCACAATCACAGTGCTTTCTCTACATGACACTGATAAGCCTACTCTTACTCTTACAAAATGTCCTGGCAACCTCAACCACACTTCCAATGTCACTGTCCGGTTGCTCGGACAAATGCGGCGACATCACCATCCCATACCCATTCGGCATTGGCCCTAACTGCTCTCGCGATGATGAATTTCTTGTCACGTGCGATAAGATCACCAATCCTCCGAAAGCCTTAGTTGGTTCTGAATCAAGTAACATAGAGCTAATCGATATCAACATAAGCAACGGTCAAGCTCGTGTTTACAAATACATTGCATTTCGCTGCTACAACCAGACAGATCGAATATATAGCAGTAATAACGAGTCATCAATTAGTCTCGATGGCACTCCTTACCTCTTCTCAGACGAACATAACAAGTTCACTGCAATAGGCTGCAACACCTCTGTTGGCATCGTGGACATGCCATACTTTTCAGGCTGTCTCTCAAACTGCTCAGATAGGTCGACGATCAGTGATGGTGGCTCTTGCAATGGGTCGGCCGGCTGCTGCCAAGCGCCAATACCGCCAGGGCTCGACTACTACCAAGTGATGTGGGTCGGTGATAACAACTCGGCCTGGCGGACCAACCCGTGTCTTTATGCTGTATTGGTTGAGGAAGACTGGTACAAGTTCCGAAAGAAGGATTTAACCGAAGATGATTTCCTTCGGAGGAACCCAAATGGGGTGCCAATTGTGCTTGACTGGGCCATCAGGAAAAAGGGTACCTGCCTACAGGATGGTGTGGAAAAGAGTTCTAAGCCTGCATGTCTCAGCAAATATAGTACTTGCTATAACATAACCAATGGCGACGGCTATCTTTGCAATTGTCCCAAAGGTTACGAGGGCAACCCCTACCTCCCTGATGGATGCATAGGTAGGTATTTGCTTTAAGAAATTCAACATTATTCATTGCAGTTATGCATACATCCAAATGATTCACAACTAACTGAGGGATATGAGGGCAATCCATACCTCCCAAATGGATGCACAGGTAATGAACTACAAATGTAACCTGTTCTTCAATTATATTACACAATTTGTTTAATTCAAATATATCCTAAAACAAAATAACAAATCTCTGCATCCTGGTCATTAATTTTCGGTACGTTCCAACGAAAGAAAACTTGGTGAGATATTATGATTCGTTGAAGTGTATAGGATATAATTTGCAACCCTATTTGGCCCAATAATTTTCATAGAGGAGGTCAAACATGACATACCCCACATGAAATAGATTGAAACAAGTTGAAAACGAAAGAAGGAAACCAAAAGGATAGAATAGAATGGAAATGCTAATCAATGACTGATAAACAAGGGTCTTATTCACTAAATAAAAAAGAAAAGTCTATATATAATGTTCTTTAATTAAATTGGGCCAGTTTTCTCAATGGGCTGTCAAGGTCAGACTCAAATTTCAATTTCATATATCAAATCAATTATACCGTGATCGGAATGAACTCCACCCTCACAAAACTAGAAATAGAATTAGAATTCATTTAATCGTTTCTGATCGGAATGATAAATTAAAACACATAAGAATCGAATTCATGGGATTTCAGGAACTCCAAATCGCGTCTAAAAGTCTCACACAAAACAGTGTCATTTGGCAAGAATTGAAGCAACACCGCTGAAAAGACCTGCATGTCCCTCTCGTCTTGGTCTTCTCATCTTGTATGAGTACCGGATACAAGTACAATGGCAGCCATTGTAATTATATCAAACATTATGGATTGATTCAAATCAATGAACAATGAATTCTCGTCAATAAAATTGGGTATCCGATCACAAAACTTCAATTCCAAATCATTTATACTCTATTCTATTCTATTGAAATGAAATCAATTATCACTTAAAATCATTCCGATCACAGTTAATCAGATCAAGTACCAATTGACCAATATAGAATACTTCTCCGGTTTCTTTGTTTCTTGAATAATACTTTGCTTCACACATGATAAAATTATAACTGACTTGTTTTCCTTTCGGTTGCAATTGTGATATATCTGAAGTTCTGAACAGACATTGATGAATGTTCCTTCCCGAGTCAGTACACTTGCAAGGGCACCTGCCACAATACAAATGGAAGCTACGAGTGTAATTGCCCGAAAGGTACCGAAGGAGACGGAAAGGCCGGAAATTGTACCAAGATTCCAGATAACTTTCCTTTTCCAGCTCGAGTAGCTATCGGTAAGTAGTAAATATATAACTCTGGCTTTTGCAAGAAATAAGGATTTTTAGTTAACATGCATTCTCTTTTTATTAATACAATTAGTTATTCATGTCAAATTGTCAACACAACCTTCGAAATTGGGTATCAATATTCTCTTCAAGAAATAATGAAATATTAATCTGTTCGCAAACTCATTGTATTTGTTTTCTTTCTTTTGATATACATTACAGGAACTATCCTTGGTGGGTTTATGTTTCCTCGGTATCTGGTATAAACAACGCAGAAAGTACATGAAAGAAAAAGACGAGTACAAGAAATACTACGAGATGATGAACAACCACCTTCGAGTGTTCAGCAAGAAGCAAATAGAAATCGCAACCGATCGTTTCAGCGACGATCACATAGTAGGCATTGGGGGGCACGGTCACGTGTACAAGGGTTTGCTAGAGAATAACACGGCTGTGGCTGTCAAGAAGTCCAAGGAGATTGGCGAGAATGAGAGAGAGGA
This sequence comes from Cyperus esculentus, assembly GCA_030179965.1. Classification (NCBI taxonomy): domain Eukaryota; kingdom Viridiplantae; phylum Streptophyta; class Magnoliopsida; order Poales; family Cyperaceae; genus Cyperus; species Cyperus esculentus. The sequence continues at coordinate 1,336,609 of JASGLE010000003.1, read as the reverse complement.
GTTTGTGAATGAAATCATCCTTGTTTCACAAATCAACCACAAGAACATAGTCAGACTATTCGGATGCTGTCTCGAGGTTCAGATCCCTATGTTGGTTTATGAATTTGTTCCGAACGGGACACTCTTCGAATTGCTTCATGCGAGAAGCAAGGAAGTGCCAATTTCGTTGGGTACTCATTTAAGAATTGCTACCGAGTCGGCAGAGGCTCTTGACTATCTCCACTCTTCTATCTCTCGCTCTATCATTCATGGCGATGTCAAGTCCGCTAATATTCTACTAGATAATAACCACACAGCGAAAGTATCCGATTTTGGAGCCTCAAATCTTGTGCCGGTTGACGATGCACAGATTATGGAGCTCGTTCAAGGCACTCGTGGGTATTTAGACCCAGAATGCCTGTGCACACAGATAATTACAAAGAAAAGTGATGTCTACAGTTTTGGGGTTGTTATTCTGGAGCTCATTACGAGGAAGAAGGCGATATACCTGGACTATGAAACCGGCGAAAAGCAGCATTTAGCATCTTGTTTCGTTTCAAAATATAGCAAGAATATACTCAACGACATGTTGGATGTGGAAATAATAACTGATGATGTGAAGGTAATTGAAGTTCTTCATGAAATCAGTGATCTAGCTGTGCGGTGCCTAAATATCAGAGGAGAAAAAAGACCGACAATGAAGCAAGTTGTCGAGGAATTACAGAGTTTATTGAGGTTTAGCAGCAACTATCCAGGTTGGCAGGATGATGCCGAAGAGACAGACAGTTTGCTAAAGAAAACAAAGTTTTACTCTTCATCAGATTCAGCTGCATTTCCTAGTACAGACTATAGTGCAGTAATGGAGATCGAAACTGAGAGAGCAAGGTGATCTGGTATATAGGCTTAGCTTCAACAAAATTTTCTTCACAGTTTTATTTTAGGTAGAACTGCAATAAATTCTTTCTTGTGTCTACTGATATGTAATTTTTCATCTTCAAATGCTTACTTTTTCATATTCTTTTGTACATCAGTACATCTCTAGTTTAGTATGCTTGTTTATTTCGCTGTCTTATTATCAGTCTTTTACTGGCACCATCAAGCCTACATTATTGGAGCAGAATACAACAGTTGGTAAATCAGAGAACTATATCAAAATAAACTAGCATTGAACCCGTCCATGGATGGGAATTAATTAGTTTGATTTTCAATTGCCAATTATGTCATAAATTAGACAAAGTCCTCAATCATTTTCAAAGAAATTTGATTAATTGTTTCTTTTTTCTTTGTTTTGTTTTGAAGGAGTAAGCAATTTTGATTAATTGTTTCAGAAATCATTTTCCTAAGAAGTTATTGAACGAAGTCCAGATCGATCATTGTTCTTTTTATATAGAAAAAAAATGTCCATTGATTTGATAATTAGTTTTTAAACCATTATTCAATATAATTGGTAGGAGTGGAGCCAGACTTTCCGGCGGGGGTCCAATTTTAGAAATATAAGTTTGTAATTATTCTATAAATTGGGTATATTTTTGTAAATTTTTTAGGCATATTTTTGTAAGAAAATTATAGGGTAGGGCCATTTTCGTAAATTTCTTAAAATGAAAACTATTTTTGTAATTTTTTCTCAAAAAGATATATTTGTAAGGGTACATTTTTATTAAAAAAAAATTGGGGGTGAATATGGTAACGTACCTACCCCTGCTAGTTACGACGAGATTTAAGGAAAAAATGTATCGTCCACCTATAAAATTTGGCCATCTTTACACCTTTTTTCAGAGTCAAACACACTCACGTGCATCCATGTATATGTCACAATATATTTGTTAATTGGAATAGATGTTGTATATCTTCTAACAAACTGTGAAATTATATCTATTAATCACAAAAATATACTTGTTAACTGAAAAACAATATATGTTGATTAAATATGGTGGATGGACATGCATCACTGCAAGGTGGAGTCAATCTATTACTACTCTCTGTGAAACTGCATGGCAAGTGTGACTCATCCGCAATTATATGCTGTAGAAAGTTGTTAGTTACAACTTATTCTGATAAACCAGAAGAAGAAGGATACATGTGAGTAATGATTACTAAAAATAATCAGATTACGTACGATACAGTTCTCTCCAAAATTGTCGCAACAAAAAAAGAGAATTAGTAGTGCAGATTTCCATCAAATTGCGAGATCCATATATGTTGACTGTTTAAGATTAATTGAGATGTCATACATGATGAAAACACAAGAATATTAGTGCAGATTTTTCTGTCAAGAGTCACATAATTAATTTACCATCGTTTTTACCAATGGAAGGTGCACCTACAACGGGATATGAATCTGCTGCTTTTCTGAAAAAAAAGCAGAGCTTGCTTTTCCAATCGGATGGATGAGATTGTTTGCAGCGACGATCTCAAAATACTTCGGTATTTTTTTAACCGTTAGATCAAGAAAAATAGGCCTACTTTTTTTTTTAAAAAAAAAACAGGTGATCTCGATCCCTTCAACGACCTGGCTGTGGAGCCTACTAAGACTTTGCCGCGCCAGTCCGATGGAGCCATTGCGGACGTCCCTTTCTTCTTTCTTTTTAATAGTTCACAAAGTGTTTGGGAAAAAAAAAAAAAGTTCACAAAGTACATTTGGAGAAGCATTGAATTTGTAAATTTAAAAAGTTCGCAGACTATCTCCAATCTCTTATTTATACTTCATTTCATGCCATTAAAATCAACGATAAAACAAATAAAGTTGAAGTCGTCTTTCAAATGCAACCCTTTAGCTGTGACTGCTTAGCGATGTAACCCCTCAACTAGCTATTAACTAATAAATCTATACATCATTCTCCATTAAGTACTACGTACACTACATATAATTAATTTTGCACCAAAAAAAAAAAATTACAACTAATATAGGTACTATTTGAATTCGTAATTTACACATAAATTTATATGAAAATATCTCCTGTAGTGCCTTCAAATACTATTCATATTGGGTCCGTTTGGCACTTCAAATTTGGAATAGAATAATCTATTACAGTTGAAATGGGGTGCCAAATGTATAATACACTAAATAGATAGCTTCTAAAACAGCTAATCCGGTGCAAATGACCTAGTAGCTCAAGTGGTAGCTAACTAGGATGACTTCCAAGAGGTCGTGGGTTCAATCCTCTATGGGCACAAATAAAAAGTTTCAATGAAACTGGTGGAATATTCCACTTTCTTCAAAAAAATAAAAAAAAAAAAGCTAATCTGGTATTCAGGCTAACCCATGAAATACCGGAAAAGCTCTTCATCCTATTTCCCGAATAACAAATTAATTACTCACCTACCCCTCTCTTTCTAAAATAATAGGGCCATTTCCCGAGTTTAATAGTGAATGTTGCTATATTTTAGCAATTTGATATTGCATTGTTATTGTTGTATTATTTGGTTATGGAATCATGAAACTCTCTTTCAATTTGATATTATTATGTTTATTAGGTTTAATTTTCATGTTCTTCTGTGTGTGGACCAGTAAATCTCAAATTTGCATTTGTACTCTTTGTTCAACGAATTAAATATTTCCCATTATTTGAATTTATTTGATGTAATGCAAGATGTGTTGCTTTCATTTTTATGTTAATTTTATGTACTTGGAATTCTCCTAACAATAAATCAACAGAGTTATAATTATATTTTCATTATGAAGTGATATATGTACCTGCATACGATGTGGTTTAAAAAAAAATTCTAACCTTTAAGGAACAAATTTGTCCTTCTATATAAATTCAATATTTTATGCAATTCATCACAATACTATTCCAATTGGCAATTTGCCAAGCAATCTTTCCACTATTCGAATAGATCTAAACATCACCATTCTTTTCACTCTTCCAACAATTACTAATCCATTTTTACTAATCGGATAGCACGATTCTACTGCTATAATTCTGGATTTGCCAAACGGATCCAATAATGGTATACAAATATAATTTACCAGCACATCAAAAAAAATCTAAATGTAACCTTGATGTTTCACTAGTTTGTGAAGTCTTTCGCATTTATTCCCCGGAATGTTTCCTAACATCGAGTATCTACTGTTGTAACCACATGAAGCTCATAACCTAGAACATTATATTTACTTGGAATTTGTTCCTATGAACTTTATCTACAAAGAATATTATAATAAAACTTAATTAATAGGCCTTCGCTTACAAACTTTATCGATCAATTTCCGTGAGCAATATCTAGGAAAACTTGTCTAAAGGTTACATTATGGGATGTATTTGTTAAATTTCAGAACGTATATGTTACATTCCGTACACGTCTACGGAGTACGGACGTATGGATGGTTTTTCAATGGACACAAGATGTTTCTCAATTCCCGCTGTCTTCTGTTTTTTTTTAAGTTGGGGCACTACTTACCATCACAGCGACACAAATGATTTTATTTTACATATTAGAACAAATAATGAATAAAATAATCGTCTCATCCTTCTATAAATTAATTCACATCTGCAAATTATGAATACTTGATCCAATATAATTAATCACTTTCCAATTAGGGTTGAACTGAGAGAGAGTTTGAGATCCATCCATCATCCATGGCTTGTGAGAGACCATTACAATCAAAGTGTTTTCTCTACCTGATGCTGATAATCCTAATCTTACCTGAATTCTGGGCAACCTCAACCCTACCTGGCTGCTCAGACAAATGCGGCGACATCACTATCCCGTACCCATTCGGCATTAGTCCTGGGTGCTACCGTGATGGATTCAACGTAACGTGTGATCAGTCAAGCGGTTCCCCTAGAGCTTTATTGGGGTCTGAACCAGAAAATATCATTGAGCTAATAGATATCAATATAACTAATGGTGAAGCACGCGGTTACAAATCTATTGCGTACCGTTGCTACAACAAGTCGGATGGCTACAACAAGTCATCAGATGACAACGACATTCAGGTATCCACAAATCTCGCAGATTCTCCTTATCTCTTTTCTGACAAACACAACAAATTTACAGTCATAGGCTGTGACGTCTGGGCATTCAGTTTATTCATGCCGGACGGAAAACTTTCTGGTTGTGTCTCCAACTGTAGCAACCTAAATAACACAACTAGTGATGGTGCTCCATGCAATGGCTCTGGCTGCTGCCAGACTTCAATACCGGCAGCAGTCAAATTATATGGAGTGTTTTGGGCTTCTGACAACAACTCTGCCTGGAAATCCAACCCATGCGTTTATGCCATGCTGGTCGAGGAAGAGTGGTACAAGTTCCAAGTTAAGGATTTATTTGAGAATGATTTTCTTTGGAGAAATAAAAGAGGTGTACCCGTTGTGCTCGATTGGGCTATCAGGGACACTGGTACGTGCCAAAATGGTACGGAAAGGAGTTCTAACCGTGCTTGTCTCAGCAGAGATAGTACTTGCTATAACACAACCAACGGAAGTGGATACCTTTGCAATTGTCCCAAAGGCTTCACGGGCAACCCCTACCTCCCTAATGGCTGTATAGGTACCTTTAACTCTTAAAGAATCCCTATTTCTTTGCAATTCTTCATACATCATGAACACTCAATGACTTAGTAAGTACTAAGTAGTACATATCCAAGTTAAGAGAATCTTTTGAAGAACCAAGTTAAGGGATTTAAAAAGCAAAATAATAACAAGAAGAAGGAAAAAAAAAAAAGATATGTGATATTCTATAACTAATATTCTTATCTCGATTGAGGGCACATTGATTTCGTTCATAATAACATAAATTCGTGATTTCATTTTTTGCCTATATTATGTAGCATCATTTTCTTTAATCTCTGTGGACCATAAAGAGTTAATTATTGAACCCAAACATGGGGGCTACTGGCTAGCTAGCTACTAGTAGACCATACAACAATGAGAAACATCTTGCGTCCATTGAAAAACTGTTCATATGTCCATAGACGTGTACAGAATGTAACAAACACATCCCGAAATGTAAAAGTTATATCCCAAAATGCAACATATGAATGTTATGGACGATTTTTCTATGAATGCTAGGTATTACTCTACAATAATTAATTCTCAATTCCCAAAAGACTTAATTTGTTCAATTAGAAACAATACCCAAGTTTGTCATAAATATATGTGCTCTATGTAATCTTACTGCCACTAGAAATTAATGAGCAGATATTGATGAATGCAAATCTCCGGATATATATCCTTGCCATGGACATTGCGATAATATTGAGGGGGACTATAATTGTAAGTGTCCAAAGGGGAAAGTAGGAAATGCCAAAATTTCAAATTGCACCGAACATCAGAATTTTCCTCGTCCTGCTCGAATCGTTATATGTAAGTTATTCATTTTGGATTTGCAGAAACAGTCCTAAATTTAAATGGAGGTTCACATGACCAAACAAAACTATAATACCCTATTTATAGATACATTCACCTGTCTAGCCCTTAATCTGTAGAATGTTCACTTTCAAATATGTGTGTCCAGATTATTGCCAACATATAACCCTGGTACATTCGAATTAAACAAAACTTGCAAAGTAATAGAATTTTACTATGATGTGTTGAACTAACCTAGTAAAATAATTAATTTAGTAATTATCTTCCCCTGTGTTTGTACTTTGTAGTTGTCGTGTATTCCAAATTTCCAATAATATAATAATGGTAATGCAATGAATTAGGATTCTGTCTATTTATTCATATATGTTAATCCCGCTTTCCCATCTGCAGCAATCATTCTTGGTGTTGCTGTTTTGCTGGGCTTAAGCTTGCTGCTAGCTACACATCTACAACATAAAAGACACAACAAGGAAAAAGAGCAGTATCAAAGATACTACGACATGATGGACAACTACCTTCATGTGTTCAGTAAAAAGCAGATAGAAATTGCAACTAATAATTTTGATGAAAATTGGGTTTTGGGCACTGGCGGCTATGGGAATGTGTACAAAGGATATTTGGAGGATAATACACCTGTGGCCATAAAGAGATCAAAGGAAGTCGAAGAAGACCAACGGGCAGAATTTGTGAACGAAATTCTCCTTCTTTCACAAATCAATCACAAAAACATCGTGCGATTGATAGGCTGTTGTATGGAAGTTAAAATACCTATGTTGATCTATGAGTTCATCTCCAATGGAACATTATATGACTTGCTTCATGGGAAGGGCAAAAATTTGCCGATTTCTTTGAATGCTCGTCTAAATATTGCTCTGGAAACAGCAGAGGCTCTTGATTATCTGCACTCTACCATCTCTCGTGCTATACTTCACGGTGATGTTAAGTCGGCCAATATACTTCTAGAAGATAATTATTGCGTCAAAGTTTCTGATTTCGGTGCTTCAAACCTTGTTCCTATAGATGACACACAAGTGGTCAAGGTGGTACAAGGGACACGTGGTTACTTAGACCCCGAGTATGTTGCCACTGCAGTACTAACTAAAAAAAGTGATGTCTATAGTTTCGGGGTAGTACTCCTGGAATTGATAACAAGGAAATGTGCCATTTTCACAGATGAAACACAGGAAAGAAAACACTTGGCGTCATGTTTTGTTTCAAATGTGAACAAAAAAAGGTACGAGTTGTTAGACAAGGATATTGTAAGTACTGATGAACAGATAACTGAGGTGCTCCAAGAGGTGAGCGAGCTTGCGGTGTGGTGTCTGTGTATTAGAGGAGATGATCGACCAACAATGAGGCAAGTCGTTGAGAAATTGCAAAGTTTAGTAAAATTCAACAGCAGTCTGCAGGGATCAAGAACCATTCACGAAGAGGCAGACAAATTGTTAAGTGAATCTTCATATCATGTTATACCAGATGCATCTGCGTTCCATAGTACAGGTTATAGCTCCGTGTTGGAAATTGAAAGCAGGGAGCCAAGGTGAATGAAATCCAAAAGCACCAATTTATGTATTTTGTTATATTACGATGCATAGTGCTATTCTAGTCATCCTGGTTTCTTTTTTTTTTTATTTTTGCAGCATGTTAAAATTTATAATATATCTGTACATATAAATGTTGGGTATAGCAACCAGCCTGTGATGTATGTAATTAAAAAACATATTGTTTGATTTCAAGGGTTTAGTATGTTACCGTGTTACGAGAGCAATTTGATCAATGAGATGAAATTTTTATTTTTTGAGTAAGACCTAGTGTCCAAAGAGATTTCGTCCATACATCCATGTTGGGCCTAAGACGCGCTCTAGGTTGCAGTATGAGAAACTTTTCTTTTTCATTTGGGTCACATCACGTCCCGTTTACTTTTTTCTCGAAAACTATGCGCATTTTTTTTTGGTTTTTTTAGTGATAAAATTTATCCGTAACACAAAGCTTTGTTTATGTAACTATTACAATTTGATCCTTATTGGTTACATTTGAGGGCTTACTAGTTATATTTCCTTCTTATTGGTTACATTCCCCCTTTTTTGGTTATATTCAATATTAAAAAGGAAATTTATTACTGGAGTTCATCTTATTCCTTATTGTAATTATCATTCTTTTTTTGGGTATGTGATAAAATTAGCAAATTAAGGGATCGCTGAAATTCTTGTAAGTTGGTACCACAAAGCTTTATTTATGTAACTATTACAATTTGATCTTAATGGTTACATTCCTCTTAACTAGTTACACTCCCTCTTCTTTGGTTATACATTCCCTTCAAGCAGAGGTTTTTCATTTTTTGTAGCACAAAACTCGTTTCCGTAATTGTGACAATTTGATATTAGTGGTTACATTCCCCCTCTTACTAGTTACATTTCCCTCTTACAGGTTACATTCCAACATTTTTGGTTTCATTTCCCCTTTTTTGGTTACACATTCCCCTCTAGAGGAGATTCTGAAGAGACCCACACGATTAAATTTGTGATCAGATAGATATAGGGGAACTTTTTATTTGGGCAGCATTTTTCAAAAATTGAAAATCAACGGATCGAGCTGGTCGGAGTTGCAAAATTTAAGACGATAAGACTTGAATTAATGACAGGGAGGAAAAAGAAATTAACTCTGCGGAATAGGTGTAATGATGAGCGTTGGGTTGAGCACCAGGTTAAAGAGAATGCGACCTTCCACCGTATCACTCGTGGGTGAGGCCCGCTCCACATATGCGATAAGTCAACTATGGACATCGATGGTGAGTTTTACTCAATGGACGGATGAAGTTTTCCATCTTTTTTTCATTCATTCACGGTTCAATAGACGTATTAATTATCAGATAGACTAAAATTTGAGAATGCAAACATTACCTTATGTCTACAAAGTATGAATCAAAAAATTCTTAGGAAATCACAAATTTGCAAACAAGCCCAACTGATTCTGATAAGAACTGACATGATACAAATTTATTATCTGTTTTCTTGTTTAGTATATCGTTGTGACACAAGTCACACAACTATGGATCGTTGTATCATGTCAGTTCTTATCAGAATCAGTTGGGCTTGTTTGCAAATTTGTGTATATTTGTGATTTCCTAAGAATTTTTCTTTCATACTTTTTTAGACAAAAGGTAATATTTGCATTCTCAAATTTTAGTCCATCTCATCCATACGCGAAAAATACAACACATCACAGTCTATATATATCTAACAAGCTCCAATGTGAGAGTACCGTTCTCCCCACACAATAGGGGTAGGGACTTAATGAGCCAGCCTCAATATCCATTCTCCATGACCAATTCCGATTATATCCTCAAATCTAGTATATTCTTAAGAAGTAAAACATGTATAGTCCACCCTATAAATTATACCACCCATTCACCTTCTCTTACAATCTGAAACACCCGCGTGCACCCATGTACTTGTCATAGTTGCATAAATATTAAGTGGAAACCGTAGTGTATCTGTTCACCAAAAAATGATATCTATTAATCGGAAAGATATAAATGTTTATTGAAAAATAATATTTGTTAAATGAAATTACGATGGAGGAAAAATTTCACGGATACCCCAAGAAACAAACTTATCTCTCTCACTGCCTAAATCACTAACTTAATTTCATAGATACCCAAAATATAGGGTGTGACTTGTACTTGCGCCCTATAAAAAAAATAAAAAAGAAAGAAGTTGGGGAGCTAAAAAAGGAGAAGGGTTTAATGAAGGGGCAGGTTTGTAAGGCGCGAGTTCAACTCACGCCTTACAAATCCTGCTTTCAATGATAGGTGGGCCCTGCTATACTTTTATTTAGGAAAATGATTATAGGGCGCAGGTTCTAGTCACGCTCTATATTTTGTGCAATCGTGAAATTAAGTTAGTGATTTAGGTATTGGTAGATATAAGTTTGTTTCGTTGGACATTTGTGAAATTTTTCCACGACGGATGGGTATACAACAATGAAAGATGGAGAGGACTCTACCTGTTACTCTCTTGAGAATGTGTGTCGACTTTGGTGGGAGGAGAATATATATATATTTCTTTCTTATTCAAATTTAGACTTTTCATTCAAGGAATAATAAATAACTTAAGGCTGTCAATTACGATCGATGATACGTCATTTAGGGTTGAGCAACGAGCAAAGATGGGCTTGGTCCAAAGAGAAATAAATTTATACCAATAAAATTGTATTCGGTTTGTCAAAATACGTACAAAACAATTTTATAAAAATATCAACTAAATAAAGAACTATATATGTCAAAATTTTCTTCGTTTTATTTAGTTAAACTGAAATTATACTATTTTATTGTAACAAAAACTAATTGTTATTTCCAATTAAAGATTTAAGCGACCCATAATTTAACAAAAGTAAAACAAACAATAAAAAATATGCAAAATAAGAACGTAGGATTTATTTTTTATATAATCATAGTTAATTAATATCAAATATATTAGACTTAATTAGTGCATTTTGGTCATTTCGGCTTGTTCAGTTTACTCAATAAAGAAAAAGAATCAAACAAGCTAAAAAATTTAACCCAACCGAAACTTTAAACTAAAAGAACTGAATCAAATAGTCCAAATTTTAACGATTTGATCCAAATATGAACAAAATGATGTGGGATAGCTTATATTGGCTCCACCACTAAGCACCAATTTCGAAAGAATGTGGAAGTTACCCATATCTATGTTGATCCACATCTAGTACACAGTAGGGCTATGCATTATGCAAGTAATTGTGATACAGTAGTTTCAAAAAATATAGGTGGTTGTTCCATGTGTACAAAAGGAGTGTGGATTTTAGTGAATTTGAGTCTACATAAGAGAATTGTCAAACATGGAAAATTCGTGAGTTTGAGTCTACATAAGATAGGAGAATAACAACAGCCATGCGAGTGTATGGTGCATGTCAAGTGAGAAAAGAAAGGAGCCGGATCTAATGTCGATAAGACAACAATCATTGAAATCGAACGGTCGAGCACACGAAAGCCGTCGCGTCGTCGAGAAAGTGAGACGCGGAAGGAAGGAAGGTGAAGTGAAATGACGAACTGAAAAGAAGTTCAGGTATCGGCTAAAAGACTAATTACTAAACGGTACCAAGAAGAGCAGGACAAAATCTATTGTGATTCACGGCCACACCAAAATTATATCCGCCCTAATTATATCCACAAATAAATCACAACGAACTGGGGGTATGTTTGGATTGTTGAGAATAGTTGTGTTCTGGGAATAGCACAGCTATTCTCAATGGAGAACCAATCCAAACAACTAAATTGCTATCCGGAACAGTCCAGGTTAGCTCTAATCTTCTATTCCATGTAAAAGACGGAATAGTGAATTAGCCGGGTTTGGATTAGAAAGGAAATATTAAAATAAGAGTTTACCATTACTTTATTATTTGTTTCTACCCATCTTTCTCCTTTGTTCTGTGTTACCTCAGGAGAAGAAAAAAATTGAATCATGCCCCTCCACTTATGAGTGTCCGGCAATAGATACAGACATTGTTACCGTCGAGGCGTCCGTTGTATTCTCCTCATGACGATGAGTCCATAGAGATCTCATTTGCTTGCTCCTCTCATTCTCGTTTGCGAGTTGCATGAGCTTCGATGGTTGAGAGTGGGTTCGTGCGTCTGGTAAAGAAAGGGTGGGATGTGGGCGGTGAAGGTGAAGGTGAGAAAATTGATCCCAGTTGATTGAGATTAGAGAGGGTTCATGGAGAGGGATTAGGAGAGTGGATGTAAATTTTTGCGATTTCCTTGATTCAACAGATTCAGGATCTCTTTCTTTAATCCTTCTCAATTAGCTTGTGATTTGAGGAAGGGTTGTATTTTTAAATATTTAATATATCGATATATAACCTTGCTTTATTTTTATTTGCTTAATTTTAGTCATTAAATATTGATATACCTCAATTGATGACATTCATGATGGTTGAAGGTAAAATAAATTAGAAATAAGAGTTGGTTAGAAAAAAAAAAAAAAAAAAAACTGTTACTTTATTCATTTTACTTTATTACTATTTCAAACATGTAATCCAAACAATATTTTACTATCCTGAGTAGCACCATATTTTTACTATTCTTTAGCTAATCCTAAGTCACTATTTTTCCTCTATTCTCACTTACTAATCTCAATTCTACTAATCTTTTACTATTCTTTGCACGAACCAAACGTACCCTGGATGTCTTGACTTGTATTACAAAAGATGAACGTGTACCTTTTTGTCCTCCGTTTGGTGGGACATGATTAATGGGTATTCAAGAACAATTCTAAGTTAACTTCAATTTGGGACTTTTTTTAATAATAATAAAATAAAAAATCAAAATTACAAATAAAAAACAAAAGTTAAAAAATTACAAAACTAAAAGAAACCGCACTTTCAAAGTGCGGCTTACCTTTAAATGCGGCCCAAAACAAAATAATAATAAAAATAAAAATAATTTAGTAAGCCTGCGGCTTAGTTATTATTTTTTATTTTTACTTTTTCTCATTTTTATTCATTCATTATGTAGATCTCGTCGTTAACTTTTCGTGGCCGCGTAGAACACTCCAATCGGAGTTTCTTATCAAAAGTTATGGTCGTTTGAAGATTCAATACGAGTTGGGATTTTACTAATTTAAAACTCAAATATACATTTTTTATATTGATGTGATGATTGATATATATTTATATGATTTGTCGTACATAATTAATTTTAGAGAATTTTATAATAAAATAATTTTTAAATTAACTTTTGTGAGTTTTAAAGGATTTTATCAAATAATTTTTAATTAATTATTTTTTATAAAATTCAAAAGTTAAAGTTTAACAACTAATTAGATAATTAATTATTAATGACAAATCATATAAATGGAATTTCAGTTGTCACAATAAAAAAAAATATATTTGAGTTTTTTTAAATCAGTAAATTCCCGACTCGCATCAAATCTTCAAACGGCTATAACTTTTGATAGGAAATTTCGATTGGAGTGTTCTACGCGGCCACGAAAAGCTAATGACGAGATCTATATAATGAATGAATAATAATGAGAAAAAATAAAAATTATAACTAGTGTTGTTTCGATCCATATGAGAATTCGTCGTAGCTGCTGAAGAAGCAACAGGTCAGGTCACTGTGTTCATATTGACAAAAGACTTTTGATAACGAAAGCATCATTCAGTGATGCAAAAAATTATATTTTAAATCTAATTAGAAATAATGAGAAAGAAAAAGAATATTCTACTGATCTATATACATCTATAAATTCACACCTGTGACTTACGTAGGATACTTGATTCAAGAAATTACAGAGGCTTAAACTTTAGAGGAGATGAGATCCATGGCTTCTGAAGAACCATCACAAGCAAAATGTTTTCTCTACCTAACACTGATTAGCCTTCTGTTACCAAATGTTTTGGCAACCTCAACCACACCTCCCACAGCGCTGTCCGGTTGCCCAGATAAATGCGGCAACATCAACATCACGTATCCGTTTGGGACGGGTCGTGGCTGCTACCGTGAAGGCTTCGAAGTAACATGTAATGAGTCCACCACTCCGCCTACAGCCTTGCTGGGGTCCCAACCCGCAAGAAATATAGAGCTCATAGATATTAATATAACGAGCGGTGAAGCACGCATTTACAAATCTATTCTGTATCTTTGCTTCAACCAGTCCCATCAAATATATGACAGCAGCCTGGCATCCTTAAATCTCACAGATCTTCCATTTCTATTTTCCGGAGAACGCAACAAGTTCACTGTAATAGGCTGCTACAATTTGGCCTTAGTTGCGGATGAACCGTGTGTTGCAGGTTGCATGTCCTATTGTGAGAACCTCAACAGCACAATTAGTGATGGTAGTCCATGTAACGGCTCTGGCTGCTGCCAGACTCAGATACCACCAGCACTCAACTTATATGAAGTGTTTTGGGGTACTGAGAACAACAACTCTGTCTGGCAATTCAACCCGTGTATGTATGCTGTGTTGGCCGAGGAAGATTGGTACGAGTTCCAAGCTACGGATTTGATTGGGAATACTTTCCTTCAGAGGAACAAAAAAGGTGCACCAGTTGTGCTCGATTGGGCTATTAGAGACAATGGTACGTGCCAGAATGGTGTGGAAAACAGCTCTAACCCCGCATGCCTAAGCAAAAACAGTACTTGCTATAACACAACCAACGGAGATGGATACCTTTGCAATTGTCCCAATGGTTACTGGGGCAATCCCTACCTCCCTGATGGGTGCATAGGTACTTGAATTCTTTAAGAAGCCCTATTTCATTGTGATCGATTGTGCATCATGAATATTCCACAACAACAACAAACAATTAACAACCACCAATCCTCTAGTGCCAAACAAGCTGGGGCACTTCAATAATTAGGAAGATATGTATTATTTTAATAATTTACAATATTTCTTATCTCGATTAACAACACAATGATTTCCTTCAGAATAACATAAATTCCTTCTTTGATAAATTTGCTGTAGTACAGATTTTTTCTCTTCCCTTTTAATTCCTGCGGGAAAATTTTGTTTAATTGAGACTCCACATATGACATATTCCCACAAAAAAAAAAAAAAAAACAATGCATAAATCCAATAAAAACACCCAAAACATTTGTTGCTACCAGTGGACTACAATAATCCTCAAATCCCAAAAACTTTGTTCAATTAGAAACAATAATTAAATTTGTGCAGATATTTATGCTCCATGAAATTTTATGCCACTCGCAGATATTGATGAATGCCAATTTCCGGATAAATATCCTTGCTACGGACAGTGTGCTAATATAGAGGGAGACTATCAGTGCCATTGTCCAAAGGGGAAAGTAGGGAATGCCAAAACTTCAAGTTGCACCAAGCCTCAGAATTTTCCTCTTCCTGCTCAAATCGCTATTTGTAAGTATTCTTTTTGTATTTGCAAAAACAGAATCCTAAATTGGAATTGAGGTTGATGACCAAATAAACCTTCAATACCTTATCTAATTTTCTCTATAATATAAATATTCAGGTACATGTACTCGTCTAGCCCTTAATCTGTTTATTGTCCACTTTTAAGTGCATATGAACCAGTCATTGCCTACATTTAGACCTGGTACATGAGAATTAATAGTTATAAACAAAGGTTTAAATAGCGCTCATAGCGGCCGCTATAGCGGTCGATATAGTATTTTGGAAGCAAAACGCTACGACGCAATCGGTTTTTTCCCGCTATTTGATACATTATATAGTAACATATAAAATATGGTTAGAATCGTCTGAATTTTTAATTATTTTATTATATCTAACACTTAATAGTTGTTATTTATGTTTTACAATTGTTTAACACATAATTAATTGGATTTATAAACAACAGTCAATGTTATATAAACTTAGTATCCACATAAGAAAAATAGCGGGATTGATTAGTGAAAATGAAAGTCATATACTTCAAATCCATTAAAATGTTATATAATTAGTAAATATTTTTTTACGTAATGTTTTATCATAATTTGTTTAAAATTTTTCTATCATAATTTTTAGATTCTAACTTTTTTCTTGATAAATGATAGATAGATAGATAATTTATTTTTGATAACTTCAATAATCCATTCAATTTTTTAATATTTAGGAAAAGTAATTACTCAATGATTCAATTTGAAATCCTTTTGATAGAAACAAATTAATAATACTTGTGCAATAAAAGACTGACCAACATGTTGTACTACGTCAATATATCTGAATAAGAATGCTTTAGTTTCAAGAGTAATACAATAATTATATAATTTTTAAACAATTTGGTTAGAAAACTTTATACATTATTCTAATTATTCATCATTTTTATTAAATAAGTTAGCTCATGAACCAATAAAATAGTTAAAATATTCTACATAATAGGAACCGGTAGCGCCCATGATAGCGCCGATATCCGATATCTGCTATCAAATATACCCCACCACGACGAGTCCACTATCCGCTATTTAAACCTTTGGTTAAAAATTAAAATTAACATAGTATTAATTATGATGTGTAATTATTTAGTTGTATTCACCTGTATTGCTGTTGTGTATTCCGATATAATGATGGTGATGTAACAAATAAGGATTCTGTATATTTATTACATATCTTATCATGCTTTTCCATTTGTAGCAATTATTCTTGGCGTTGCTTTTTTGCTGGGCTTAGGCTTCCTGCTAGCTACACATCTACATCATAAAAAACACAAGAAGGAAAGAGAGGAGTATCAAAGATACTACGACATGATGGACAACTCCCTTCGTGTGTTCAGTAAAAAGCAGATAGAAATTGCAACTAATAATTTTGACGAAAATCGAGTTTTGGGCACCGGTGGTCAAGGGAAGGTGTACAAAGGATATTTGGAGGATAACAAGCCTGTGGCAATACAGAAGTCAAAGGAAGTCGAAAAAGACCAACGAGTAGAATTTGTGAATGAAATTCTTCTTCTTTCACAAATCAATCACAAAAATATTGTGCGATTAATAGGTTGCTGTATGGAAGTTAAAATCCCTATGTTGATCTATGAGTTCATCTCCAACGGAACACTAAATGACTTGCTTCATGGAAAGGGCAAAAATTTGCCAATTTCTTTGAATGCTTGTCTAATTGTTGCTCTGGAATCGGCAGAGGCTCTAGATTATTTGCACTCCACTATCTCTCGCGCTATTCTTCACGGTGATGTTAAGTCAGCGAATATACTTCTAGATGAAAATTACCATGTCAAAGTTTCTGATTTCGGTGCTTCAAACCTTGTTCCTATAGATGACACACAAGTGGTCAAGGTGGTACAAGGGACACGTGGTTACTTAGACCCCGAGTATGTTGCCACTGCAATACTAACTAAAAAAAGTGATGTCTATAGTTTTGGTGTAGTACTCCTGGAACTAATAACAAGGAAATGTGCCATTTTTACAGATGAATCACTAGAAAGAAAGCACTTGGCATCATGCTTTGTTTCAAATGTGAACAAGAAAAAGCTGCACGACTTAATAGACGAGGATATTGTAAGTACTGATGAAGAGATCACTGAGGTTCTCTGAGAGGTGAGCGAGCTTGCGGTGTGGTGTCTATCTGTTAGAGGAGATGATCGACCAACAATGAGGCAAGTTGTTGAGAAGTTGCAAAGTTTAGTAAAATTCAACAGCAGCCTGATGGGATCAAGAACCATTCCCGAAGAGACGGAGAAATTGATAAGTGAATCAACCTATCATGTCATACCAGATACATCTGCACCCCAATGTACAGGTTATAGCTCAATGATGGAACCAAGATAAATTAAATCCAGCTGTCAGTCATGACAACTTTTGCATTTTGTTAAAATTTGTATTATTTCACTACATATTTATGTTAGATTTGTGTGTAGCTAGCCTGTGATGCAAATATATAACAGCCTAGATGTAAATAAAATATGACATATTGTACTATGTACTCTATCTTTAATTTGCACTAACATATGCACACTTGACGCAATGCACATATCCGAAATGGAATCGGATTCAGAGAATGAAGACACAAGGTTCAAGGTAATCAATGAGATATTTATTCATCTTGAGAAATAAGTCATTTGGATGCATGAACAATGAGATGCATGAACAATGGTATGCATGAACAAGCTAGAGGTGCATGAATTCTACAAATTAATGTTGGTGGTCTTCTAGGATTGTTATTACTTAGAGTTATTATTTAGATACATGAACAAGATGATGCATGAATTCCCCCATTTGTGGTCTTCTAGGATAGTTAATATTTAGAGTTATTATTTAGTAAATTTAGGAGTCAAAGCAATTAATGTTTGTTGTTTTCTATGTGGATTATTCTAGTAACTTGTAAGGTTATATAAGGAGCCAAATGTGTCATGTAGAATGCATAATTTGATTAATAGAAAAGTTTATGTGTGTTATCTTGTCTCTCTTTCTCTCTTAGTTACTCTTTTTTTGTCTCTACTACTATTAAACCGACTCATGAGCTTAACGGGCAATACCGTAGCGGGACGGCTTTGCGTCAACACTTTTGTTATAACTTTTCATTATATGAAACTGATATCAGAGAATATCGTCATCGATCAGTCAACGATCCAGCCATGACGTAACCAGCAATGTACTAAAGCAGTACACAATGACTAATTTGGGATTATTGTTTGTATCATGTCAGTTCTTATCAGAATCAGTTGGGCTTGTTTGCTAATTTGTGGTTATCGTTTGTGATTTCCTAAGAATGTTTTTTTCTTTCATATTTTTGTTGACAAACGTAACATTTGAACTAAGACTATTATATTTATGAAGGCATACAGAAGTTAATTTGGTTAGTGCAGAGCCTCATCCTGCAAAAGAAAGCACTTGACAGTTGACTGACAGTACTGATGGAATTGTAATTAGTTGATGAATGGCGGAAGGAGCATGAGCGCGCGAGCATCAGTGTTCACCTATAATTCCGAGTGGGAGCTAATTAACTAACAGCTGATATGAGTACGTAATCTGACTGTAGTATCTGGAAAGTAGAATCTAATATATCTCCGCTGAAATCAAATCATGACACCGATTGGGAGGCAAAAGGAACTGAAATGCTCATCCAAATGAAGAGTTGCAGGCTTGCAGCAGCAGCAGCATGTTGTTGTTCAAGAGAGGAGAGCTAAGTTCAGAAGTTGGTTGGGCCGAATGTACCAACTCTGCTGAATCAGTCTTCAAGTAAAGTAACAGGCCCACAAGCCCATTATGATATTCCCATGGTACCCAAGGCAAGCCTAGCACTAGCAGGCTAAGGTTAAGGTGTCATTTATTGTCAATTTGTCATCCACAGTTAGAGGTGGTAAAACCCGATCCGACCCAAGAAACCTGTCCAACCCGACCCCACCCAAATCCGGCCTAACCCGACATTTTATGAAAGTCAAACTGACTCGATCCAACCCGACCCGACCTAAGATCAAACAACATGCAATATTCCAACTCAAATGAACATACGATCCAAAAAAAGTCGATATTAAAATTGACCCGACCCGTCCGACCTGGACCCGAACCCGACCCGCCCGCCCGGTTTGTCACCTCTATCCACGTGCAGTCCATACGACAAAATTCGATTTCAGATCCTCTGTAGTAATGCAATGTGCAGTGAAGCACGTGGACCATTGGATCGCCTCGAAATCAAAACTTGCATGAATCTTGGGACAATCCAACGGTCCGTATACTGCACTGCATATTTCATATTGCATATTGCCTTAAGGTATAGGATAAGCACTCCACAAATTCAAGCCGTCGCTCCTCACACATATATACCTTCCTAGGACAACTCTTTATTTTGACTCAGTGGCGTCAAGCCGTCAAGTGAGGTTAAGACGCTAGGCGGTCATCAATCAAACCTTTTTTTTTTTTTTTTTCCTTTTTCCTGCATGCAGCTAGCCTAACAATATTCTTCCTAAGATTTTGCACACGCTATTGTATGTAAATTTTTAGTTATTTACTCCTCTAGTAAGTCTACAAATTTCAGCAATAGCAAGTTAATTAGCAACAAACGTGACATCAATATATATACACTATTTAGTGAAAAACTAGCTTTTTTGATCTGGTGGTGAAAGGTAATACTCTCTGTGTGAAAAGTTGTATGTTTGAAATCCGGATTCCACCGTATCCTCATTTATCAAAAAAAAAAAATAAGAAAAGGGAAAAGAATACACCTAATTGTAGGGAATTGATAAAAGTGTTCGACACGCAAGCATACACGCTTTAACACGAAAGCACGCAAGTGTTTGTGTCCATACATGTCTATACATGGAGTGTTCGCGTGTTTTGAGTAGCCTGTTTTTAAGCGTGACATGTTCCGCCTCTATATAATTTCAACACATTCAAATACGCATTTAAACACATGAGTATCAACACGCACGTACAACATGTATATAAACATCCTTACTACTAATAAAAGGAGATTGAATTGTCTAACGTGAAAATTCTATCTTTCTCAAAGAAAAAATCTCATTCATTGATTGTTTACTTAGATTGATCACTACCGTTCACGTACTTTAATGTCTCGGCTCATTAAAATTGAAGGTCGATGTCAGTTTCCTCACAAGAGATGAGCTCTCAGCCCTTTATTATAAGAGATAATAATTTCAGCCCAGCAAGACGGGGCTATTTTCTGGTATACACAAATGTTCTTTTGTGCTAAATAAAAGTACATCTATTTCTTAATTGTATTATCCTATTAAATTTTCATTTTCCAGACTTCTTTTATGAAAAAAAATACAAGAACTTTTTCTTCTGAAGCATTTTTCTGATTTTATGATATTTCTAAGTGTTGGCACGTAATGACATGAGCACGCATAACGTGACGTGTTTGGCGTGTCACGTGCTTTATGCGTGTGTGTCCAAGGATTTTCACAAATCCAACACACATAAATATATATGTTTAAGCATGTCAGCACGCACGAACACATAAAGTGCCAACACGTAATGTGCATGCACGTAACACGTATGTTTGTTCTTTTAAACAAAATAGATCGCATTTTTTCAATAGCACGCACGTTTATTAATCACGATCTGATTGTGCAAAATAGAAAAAAAATAGAGAGAGAATATATGAGCTTGAATATAAAATAGATATTGTGCCATTGATTAAACATATAAATTAAGTACATCAAATTTTTTCATGTAAATTATTTTTCCTTGGTTAATTCATTAAATTCCCTAAGTAGATTTATCCCCTATGCATTAAAAAAAAACCGAAGTAATTGATCTATTATATATGATTTTTGACCCACTTGAAAGCCTGAACACAAAGTCTCCGAGAAATACCAATCTACGCGAGTGCTTATCCTATGAAGCGCTACATTGTGTAGCGCACGATGTAAATCGTTGGATCATCTTGAGATTCGAGTTGGCATAGTCTCGAGATGATCAAACGGTTCTTCGTGTAGATATATGGAGATGATTTGATTTTGAGGTATATCTGTGAGTTTCGTAAGGAGTTATATTTTGTTTACGCCCACTGTGTGACGAACTCATGACGAATGGGTATCTTATCTGCACAAAAAGGAATCCTTCAACCAACAAAATCCACACAATTCTCCCATGCGAGCAAACTTCTACGCTAATATAATTTTCTTCGGTGGCTCTTCAAAGTCTTCGTCTTTTTTTGATGAAACTCAAAGTCTTCTTATTGTTCATTAATCAACAGGAACTTTCCATGTTGATTCTTCTAAGTTTGTTTAGTATGTAATCAGTAAAAATCCCACGCATTGCTTTGGGCTGAAATTGTTATTTTTTTTATAATAAATTTTTAAGATAATATGTAATGGTCTTAAATTGAGATAATTTATATGGGCCTTAAATTTTAGTGGGTTGAGAACGTCAACAGGCATTAACGTACATCAACGGTGGTGACCAATGTAAGTAAACAATCCACAGCTAAAGTTGATTCTTTGAGAAAGATAGATCTTTAATATCAAAAAATCCAACATATTTTTATTAGGAGTAAGGATTTAGGATCGAAGAAACTAAAGATCAGCGTCTAGCTTCTTAATTTTGGCTAGCCACCACAAATTTTTTTTATAAAATGGACAAAACTATGTCCATCACTTCCCATTTCTTTCAAGAAAGAATTGTGGCTATAATTAATTATGAACAGAAGTTGCAACTTAATCAAACACGCACGTTTAGTCGACATTACAAATTTTCAAAGTCTATTTTCAATTGCAAATTGTTGATTGTTCTATTGAGAAGCCGTTAAACTTGCAAAAATAGAAGTCTCGGATTGAGATGTTTTTAAGTTTAAAAATCCAAAATCTCTGTAGTATTTTCAATCTCTATTTCTTTGAAAAGGAATGTGTTTGACTTTGATATTCAATTAATTGGTGCAATAATTCTTTCATACGAATCTCTTTTTTTTTATTATTCTGTACTTATTGTGCGACTATTTACATGTTCTTATAATATATTTTTTTTTGAGATAAAAGATGATAGTCAAGCCACTCAAATTTAAACGTCTATATAAGATCTCTATCAGGGTTTTGAAACCGGCCGCAACCTCTCACACGGAGAGTATTCCCTTAGCCACCAGACCAAAACTGAGTCTCCAAAATCGATTTCACATCTCCTAACATATGGCACGTGTCATTCTTCACGTGGGCCGTTGGATCTCCCTCGGGATTCGCGCTGGCCCAAATCACGAGGTGATCCAACGGCCCATGTTAGAGGATAAGCACTCGACAAAATCGGCACAAAGATGTACAATCAAAATAGTCACGTACTCACATCTCTTTTGAAAAATGTAGATGGTGCATGGATAGCTCGAGGCAACAATCCAATGTTAGGGCTCTGTAATAATAAGAAAAGATTGGGAGATAGAAATGGAACAAAAATGTGGAGGATATTTTTGTCCATTTACATATACATATGAATTTTTTATGAAATAATTGTAGTTAATTTTATGTAATTAACTTGAGGGGTAAATAAGAAATTGATCTCAATAGTTGAGAGACAAATAAGATATATTAATAAGTAGAGGGAGAAATAAGAAATTGAAAGAGAGTTGAGGGGTATATAGAAAATTAAGCCATAAATATAAGTTTACTTAATGAAAGTATTTTATTTTAATTCCAAGTTCAGTTTCTTAATGAATATATTTTTTAAGGGTGCTGAACTGCTGATACATGGGTACCATTGTAGCTCCCGTCGTGAATTGATACAAATGTTTGACTAGTCAAACTTATTTTGTTTTCCTGGTAAATTTGTTTATTATGCAGCGAAAGTTATTTTTTATGCATGTTAAACTAAGTTGCTGAGCTCAAAAACATTAAACAACATGCATACTAAGCACGTTTGCATGCATACATAACAAAATATTTAATAATATGCATTCTACAACCAATACATTGTATAGTAAATAAATTTTGAGTGCATAATAAATGATTTTATTTACATATAGTATTTGTAAGTTACTAAGTTGTAACATACAGTCTAAAACCAATACACTACATACTAAATGAATATATATGCATAATAAAGAAGTTTACATGCATAATTAGCTACATAGTATACATAAAAAAAAAGTGTGACAGTGAAATAAAGAGAAAAAGAGGGAGATGGTACAGTGCACGAACGAAGGGGTCATGAACCAGTTAAAATTCGTTGAACCGGATATTGAACTACAACTTGATTATTGGAAAATAAGTTTGATTTGGTGAGTTAAGTTTGCATGCATAATTATCATATTTCGCTATATAATTATTAGATTTCACTGTATAATAAAGCAAAAAAAAAAAAGGAAAGAAAATTATTGTGCCTGTATCAACGACGGGAGTTCCGTCCGTATCACCATAGCGTTTCCCATTTTTTAATTGGGAGATGCTTGGGTTATAGCTTTAGGTGAATGAACCTCAAAAGAGCACAATGTGTCAACAATGGGCTTTCAATGATTCCAAAATATTTTTCTACAGTTTAGGAAAGAATAAATCAACTTTTATTCTCTATTACTATATATATTTCAAATTAAAAGCATCACCTCACCTCTTCTAATTGTTTGCCTTGGCAGGAGAAGAAGAAAAAAGCTTATCTTGAAATTGAATAAAAAAATCAGAGCTGTCATTTTCTGAAGAACTATGAATAAAGCCACTCTAAGGTAGGGGTGGCAATGAAACGGAAATTACCGTTTTCCGTTCCGTTCCGCACCAAACTGAACAGCAACGGCCCAGATTTGATCTGCCGTTTGCAAACGGAATAATCAACAGTACGGATTTGATTTCCGTAATACTTAACGGCACGGCAAACGAAAATCCCACTTCCGTTCCGTTTATTTCCGTTGTGCTGTTCAAAATTCCTGCAATTTGCTACTGTTTATTATCGATGACCGATGCTTGTTGAATGTGCTCAAAGTGCCTGATTTTTTAATGTGCTAGAACTAAAATATTGTAATTCAATGTATTTTTTATGTGCTAGAACTAAAATTGTGAATAAATTGTCTAAATTTTATTTGTTTTAATGCTTTAAAGGTTGAAATTCATCTCAATTCAAATGGAACAAAAAATTTCCGTTTTGACGTTATTCCGTTCCGTTAAAACAGAACCGTAAACGGAACAAAATTTTTTTCTGTTATTTAAAAAGAACGGAAAACGGAACACAATTATGTTCCGTCAATAATAACGAAACAGCAATGGAATACCCCATTTCCGTTCCGTTGTGTTCCATTTGCCACCCCTACTGTAAGGAGCTTGCCTCTATATATAAATCTCCTAGCTAGACCACACCCTCATTTGTAACATTTGTTGATTTGTAATGAGAAAAACAGAGATAAATTACACCACTCTAAGGATTTAAAAAAACCAATAAAAGAAAAAGAAAGAGAGAGAGCAAGATCCATGGCCTCTGTAAAGCAATTACTATTGCAGTGCTGTCTCCACCTGACACTAGGAAGTCTCCTCTTTTCCATAGCTATGGTAACCTCAGCATTTCCGACATCACTGTCCGGTTGCCCCGACAAATGCGGCAACATCACCATCCCGTACCCGTTTGGCACACAGCCTGGCTGTTACCGTCCTGGATTTGATGTAACATGCAACTATTCCACTACCCCTCCAAAAACCTTCTTGGGTGATTTCGAGGTAATTGATATCAACACAACCAGTGCTGAGGTACGTGTCGTAAATGTCATTGGGTATTCCTGCTTCAATCAGACTAGCTGGGTTAACTTTTCAAATCCAGGGTTCAGCAACTCAGATACGTATCTTTTCTCCAACAAACGCAACCGGTTCACAGCAATAGGCTGCTACACTTTGGCGTACATTGCAGGTCAGAGTGAAAGTCCTTACCAGTCAGGATGTGTTTCATTCTGCAATGGCCTGAATAGCACAACTGATGTTGGTGGGTCGTGCAACGGATTAGGATGTTGCCAGACAACAATCCCAACCGGGCTCAGGTACTATCAAGTACAGTGGGGTTTTAATAACAATGAAGCCTGGTCGTTCAGCCCTTGCAGCTTTGCATTGCTGATGCAAGAGGACTGGTACCACTTCAGTGTAAACGACCTGGTCGGGTTCAGATTCTATGAGAGGAATGAGAACAAATTGCCCGTCGTCCTTGACTGGGCTATCAGAGAAAGTGGAACATGCCTGTTGTCCCATGTGGAGAGCAGCATCTCTCCAGCATGCCAGAGCGAGCACAGTGGTTGCGACAACACGACCAATGGTGACGGATACATCTGCAAATGCTTGCAAGGATACGAGGGTAATCCCTACATCCCAAATGGATGCACAGGTAATGAACTTAAAATGTAACTTATTCTCTATTTACACAATTTTTTTTACCATTTTAGACTCTAATTCAGATATATCCCTGAGCAATTTAACAATTCTATGCATCCTCGTCATTAATTTTCAATACTTTCCAATGAAAGAAAATTTGGTGGGATATCATGATCAATTGAAGTATATAGGATATAATCTGCAACCCTTTTTGGCCCAGATTTCATACAGTAGAGGAACACCACATACACCACATGAAAAAAAATTAAATAAGTCGAAGAGGAAGTAGGAAACCAAGTGGATAGAATGAAAATGCTAGTCAATGATTGATAAATTAACAAGGGACTAATATATTCACTAGTCAATATGAGAAATTTAAGTCTATAATGACAAGCTACTAGCCCGCACAACACCACTGTAACCTTACTGCAACCCTATGCAACATCCATCCAAAGCAATAAACCTCAATATACTACAACCCCCCTCAGCTCCCCAAAAAGCATGTAATAAGCAGGGTCGGTATCTGCTGAGATCCAAAACCAATCTCAGGGTCCTGAGATCCCGATCCGACGGTTCTCAGAGTCCGTATCTGCTGAGTCCGGATCTCGGAGTCCTCGAGAACCATCTGATCGGGATCTCAGGACCCTGAGATCGGTTTTGGATCTCAGCAGATACCGATGCGTAATAAGTATGCTAACTGATTAGCTAACGAAGACCTTTTCTTCCTAGCTGCACTAATATCTCCATAGTGGTATCACAGACCTACCCCCAATACTACACTAGGACACTAGTACATAACAGAGATTCGGTGATGGACATTTAATTTAAGGCCCTTAGTGAGGGACACAATTTTGGCACTGATCGCGCAGTCATTGATTTGGGGTAAAAGGTAACTACCAAATGACTATTATTGAAATCGTAACATTAGTAACAACTGTAACTGAATCATAACATCAGTAGCGGACTAAATCTTAACATCAGTGTCGGTTATTTTGTAACAACTAACGCTAAATGTTGATTTTTCCTTTTATTGTTTGTATCCATAAATAAACAAAGAAAATAATTCATGAAAGAGGTAGCGAGATAAGGAGGGGTACAATAATAAGAGAATTAGGACTAAAAGCAAGCAGAACCGTAAAGCGAAGATGTAAAGCACCTTCTATGACATCTACAAGTCTTAGAAATTAGAAATGGAGGCATACAAACCATCATTGTCATTGGTACTTCCAAGGCAGTTAAAATCGCTCGCTTCATGCGCTTAAGCGCAAAAGCGCAGCGATCTCCAGCATATCGCTTTTTCACCCGGTGAGGCGAGCGCACTTCCACAGGCGAGCGCTTAATGCGCTTTTTGTGCGCTTAAGCGGTGTGAAAAGCACCTCAGGCGAGCACTTGAATTCTTTGTTTCTATTTCACCCGGACGGAAGACCAAATATATATGTCCATGTATTATTTTCTTGTCAGTATTCACCAATTAAATTATAAAATTAATACTTAGAATGGATAGTTAAGCGGCTCATTTTGTCCAAAATATATTTTGTTTGTACATGCACGTCCATGCAAGTGCAATAATAAACATGCAAGTATTCAAACAGAATGTTTGACAATTTACGAGTGTTTGATTTTGCTTATCTTTTAAACATAAAAAATTAAAGAAAAACTTTAATTAAGCCTTAAGTTAAATTCAATTATAACATGGCATTAGTACCAATAATTGTTGAACTGTCGTTAAGACTTTATAATAATAATATAATAATTACAATAAATTAAGAACTTGACTAGATAAATTAATATTTTTTCTAAAATAGGTAAGAGAGTTTCTATATATTTAATAACAAATAATATTTCAAAATATTAGAATTTATATCCCAACAGAAATTCTTGATCGTATTTCTTTTACACAGGTAATGCATCCAACTAAAATTTTATAATTTTACCAATTCATTTGAAGCAGGTCAAAGTATAGAAAATTGAATGATCTAATTAAATGATATTAATTAATTATATTTCATTACAATCAATTTAAAAATAAAATATAGTTATAAAATGTTCCACATTCGAATTATTGTCTAATTTTTGTAAATTTGTAATTTAGGTTCCACATTCGAATTACAAATTTTAAAATATAAATTAAATATAAAATGTTCGATGATATAGAAAGGCGTTGTAATTAAGTCCCTTAATAATATACTCATATATGTTATTTTATCACATTTTAAAAGAAAACATGAGTTAATTTATATTAATTAATATATAATTCATATGTTACGACACTCAGGCGCACGCTTTTTTTGCGCTTTGCGCCTCAGGCGATTTCAGACTTTTGCGCCTCGAGTGCGCCTTTCGCCTCTGACTGCCTTGGGTACTTCCATAGCACAAAAGCATCAGGAGGAACAAGTCCATCCTAGAATTAAGACTAATTGGAACACTAAAATTATAAATCTCACAACACAAAAGTATCAGAGAAACAAGTCAACCCTAGAATTAATACTACGTACCCAACATAACTATCATCATTAAAAACATCTAAAAGAAAAATCCTTGCCATCAACCGAGTGAGGAGGCATCGAGTCATGGAGAGAAGTTGCACCAGTATTTTTGGGATGATGACTCCAAGTCCTATAGACCCAACACAATATCAACCATTTTCATAATTATATCAGAGAAAACTAAACGTGATCTTAATAGAGCGACATCGACTGAGTAGTGGAGACAGTTGTTGTCTGGTCAATTTGAATGAAAGGCAAGGATGGCGGCTTGGTAGCAGTCTTTGATGCACGGGAAGTAGGCAATGGCACTCGAAAGAGGTTCGCCTTTTTCTAAATTTCGTGTGGTGGTGGTGGAGGGCGTTGTTCAGCAGGCAAAGGCATATAGCCAAGTGAAGCTATGAGATCTAGAGTGATGCAAGTGGTGTTTTAAGGTAGGAGTGATTGGAGGGGGAGAGGTGGAAGCTAGGTTGGGGAAAGGTCGGCATCATGGACCTTGTCAGATGGGTAAGTTATAAGGCGAGCCAAGTAAGGAGAAGAAGCAGTAAGGGCTTTCAAGCCTTGGGAAAGGTAAGGCAGTAGTGAAACCTTCAAAATCTTTTGAAAAACAGGCTGAAAAAGGAATGGCCTAGAAGGATGGGACAATAGTGTGACCGTAATGGATCCAATGGTCCTTGAGAGAGTAGACTGGATAAAACAGGTTAAGGATAATTATCTGTGGCAGTAGCCATGGTAGTGGGAGGGGCAATCACAATAGAAGGAGCAAGTGCTTTTGCCTCCTTTCTCTTCCAAACATGGTTGCGACTGATTCCAAAGTGCCTCGCGGTGAAATGGGAGGTGAGGGAGTGTGTGAGGAGGAGTCAGAGTCATGAATGGAGGAGTCATTGGGTTGCCCTTTGGGTTGTTGTTGTTTCCGATATGGCGTGGGTTGCACTCCAAAACACCAGAACTAGCAGAGTCAGGGTGAGCGGGAAGAGCACGAGGAGTGTTGCATCTAGCACGGTAGCCCCTCTGAGGGTTGGTGCCACCACCTTGATCATTGCTGTGAGCATTGGCATCATGCCTGTGGATCTGTAGGATGACCACCCTAAGGACGTCGACCATGGCCCTTCCCTGTACCTGGAGTAGAATGGGATCTTGACAGGGTCTCCACAAACAATTTCAAAAACTTATCAGCAGGCAGAAAATAAGGGTGAATTGTTTGGACATAGTAGAACTGAGTGCACATGGTACGAATTGATTCTATGTTATAGGCTTAAAGCAGACTTCAAATTCTGGTGAGGTCAAGGCCATGCTAAAATCAGGGGTCCAGGGAACCATCTTGACCTTTGTCTGCTCATTGATGATGTAATTTCCCGTAAGAGAACCTACGATGTGGTTGGCACACATGGTGTTGACAACCTCCTCAATTGAACACACTATCATGTATGATGTGATTGTGGTCTCATGCACCTAACATGTCTGAGGTTCCCATTTTCTCTGGCAATTGTGGAGGTAATGGCTGGAATCAATGTTAGAACCTAAGCTCTTCTAATCATGATGGCAAGGGTCGTGTTGTCAAGGCAGCAAGTTTGCCTTCCAATACGGTGGTTAGGCAGGAAATAGACATCCGATCACTTGAAAGAGACACTACTTTTAAGCCCTATATGAACTACTATCAAGCTATAAGTGTACAACTTAATTGTCAAATGCATAGGAACAGACTGGAAAACCAGAATCAAATGGTCCCACTAATTAAGCTAAACGGTGATTTTGATATATTTAGTAGACTATCAAACAAGACTAATAGTAAAGCAATTAAAATAAGTAAATGTCTATGGGTGTTGACAAACAATAATAAAAGTGTTCTTAGGGCTCTACATGGATTCACACTACACAACCTGTGTACTCTCGTATCACAAGCCTTGACTAATTGAATCTACTTTCGTTCTCAACAATTGGTAAAGCTAGGTGTCACTTCCGTGCACAGCCTGTGCGTAGCATAAACAAATTGATACTATGGACTTCTTAGTTCACATGTTTGATTATGGCTTAACCTAAATAGGAGAGTATTATGTCATCTATTTTCGTTCCCTGACCTAACTAACCCCACAGTTCAAACTATGTAAAGAAATTAAGTTCCCTGACCTAATTAACCTAAATGGGAGAGTATTATGTCATCTATTTTCTTGCTTCTGCACACCATCAAAATTTCTAAGATATTGTGTTGGTTTTCAAGAGATATGACACTCCCTTCTAGACTATACAAAGTCTCCTTCCGGTCTACTTGGTTATAACATTCCCTTCCAGACAATGCAAACAAACCTACCTCTGTACAAGGCATCTCGGTTTGCAAACTTGGCGTAGTTCTTACCAACCGATACCAAGAATAACAATGCAAGTCAGATCAAGTGCAATAAACAAACAATACACCATACAGAGAAAACCAAAATAACATATAAAAATTCACATTGTATCAACAACCAAGTATC
Source organism: Cyperus esculentus (assembly GCA_030179965.1). Taxonomy (NCBI): domain Eukaryota; kingdom Viridiplantae; phylum Streptophyta; class Magnoliopsida; order Poales; family Cyperaceae; genus Cyperus; species Cyperus esculentus. The sequence goes on along the minus strand of JASGLE010000003.1, from coordinate 1,306,144 downwards.
AAAGTATCATCATCTCTAAGAACTTAATAACCTAGCCGTACATGGCTAGTATTAAACCAACATATAAGTAAGGGAATAGAAAAGACATAATAACAGATACAAACAAGACAATCAACTTACACAAATATAAAGATAAAAATAGAAGAAGATTGTTGCTCCAGCACTACTCTTTCCTACTGGCTATTGCACTTCCCTCTCAGAAAATCCCTTAGATCTTAGGGTTAGGTCGCCTCCAGCCAACTCAGCTCCCTTTGCAATGTCGGCCAAGGCACTGCTTATATATTCGATCTCCTCAAAAATTTTCCAAAGCTATAGACGACAGCTTTCCTTCTATGTGACTTGCTGGATTTAACTGCACACAGTCCGAGTGGAAGTGTCATTCGGACCGAGTACAGTTCATTTCAAGCATCGGATCTTCAGGCTTTCTTATTCGAAAGGGCATATGGACCAAGTGAAAACTCATTCGATCCATATGCGAGTGGTCCAGAGTTCAATCACTTTTGTTTTGTGCTCCGATCGTTTCTTTTTGCTCCAAAGCACATAACACCAAGAAAACTCAAAGTAAAGAGAAAACATACTAAAATGCAATGCATATGATTTGGATCTTTTAAAGGTCCGAAACTAAATATATTGTCTATATGTTTTTGCAATAAAAACGTTGAACACACCTGATAGGAAGTTTTTCTTGGTAGTGTTACCTGATTGGTAGTGTTATCCCAAGACTTGCATTGAACACACTTGATAGGAAATTTGCAAGTAAATGCATTGTGACCCTTATCTAGGCACCTGGTACAAGTCTTTTGTCTTGCAAATTTGCCAAACGATCTCCTGTTATGATGAATGTTCCTTATGTTCTTCTTGAAAGCCACCACTTACCATTGAAAAGTGGGATATCGGGGTTTAATAAATTTTGGTGGCTTGCTGAGGTTAGAAGGAAACCCACCAGAGGATTTGGTTGTAATTGCAGTGGCTTTGGTTGGCTGGGGACTAGATATAGGAGGTATTACTTGGTGGTTGGTTGGTAGGTGTGGACAGTAGTGGCAGAAGTAGTTAGGGAAGAGGAGGCTTTTGCTTGTGAAATTGTCCTTTTTGAGCTCTCCATACATCTTCAAATGGTCCCATTTCTCTTTCACCCAACCCCCTTTGAAACTTAGTAACACAAAATAATAATTCGGCCATAATGGGCATTTAAAATTGGCAGTCCTTAATATCCAATTATTCATTAATAATATAATTTTTTTTTTGAGATAAGAATAAGGGTCAAGTCACTCAAATTTAAATTTCTACAAAAGACCCCCATCCGGGTTTCGAACCTGGGACCTCCCACACGGAGAGCGTTGCCCTTAGCCACTAGACCAAAAGCTGGTTCTTAATGATATAATTATTAGTTGATTACATGCTTATTATTTATCGTCTTCTGTTGGCTGCACAGACATTGATGAGTGCAAGCTTCCAGGTGATTACCCTTGCTTCGGAACTTGCCGCAACACTGAAGGGAGTTACGAGTGTGTTTGTCCATCTGGCACAACAGGCAATGGTAAAGTTGGAGAATGCATCGAAGTTCCATTGATTTCACCTGTTTTGGCTCGAGTGCTTGTTGGTAAGCCTTCTTCTTGGTTTGGACTGTCAAGAAAAAGTACATTGCCTTCGGTTACATTTCTGTTTCAACACTATGAGAGAGCACAATTGGCTAGTTTACCATGATTCATCAATAATAAATACACAATTACATAATGTACTATGTTTTTGCCTTAATAATCTGGAAAAAAAAGCAACCAATAGCAAGAGCATAATAGTTGTAATAGGGATAACATGATTAACATCATCAATACAATTGCGAAAATTATAAATGTTAACTGTTGTTTTATTAATGTTTATTTAAACTGAAACATAGCCGAGTGAGGTACTAAGTATTGCAAAAATGCAGGATTGGGTTGTGGTTTAGCTACTATGTTGGGCATGTGTTTTTTTGTATGGGCCTTTCGACGGTGTAGAAGGCATGTCAAAGAAAAAGAATTATATGAGAAGTACTACAAAATGATGGACAACCAACTACGAGTATTCAGTAAAAAACAAATAGAGATGGCAACAAACAATTTTGATGAAAGTTATATATTGGGGTCTGGAAGCCGTGGAAAGGTGTACAAGGGGGTATTTGGAGATAACCATGTCGTGGCCATAAAGATGTCGAGGGAAGTTGAAGAAAACCATAGAGAAGAATTTCTGAATGAAATTGTCCTGCTTTCACAAATCAATCACAAGAACATAGTTAGAGTATTGGGTTGTTGCCTCGAAGTTAAAATTCCCATGTTAGTTTATGAGTTTGTCCCAAATGGAACACTTTTTGAATTACTTCATGTACAGAGTAGAAGTAGGTCAGTCCCCCTTGCTGCTCGTCTTAAAATTGCTTTGGAGTCAGCAGAGGCTCTTGACTATCTTCACTCGTCCATATCTCGCCCCATAATTCATGGTGATGTTAAGTCGGCTAACATACTTCTTGATGAGGGATACTATGCCAAAGTCTCAGACTTTGGAGGATCGAATACCGTGCCAATTGATAACACTCAAGTTGTCGAGCTTTTTCAATGGACGGTTGGCTATTTAGATCCCGAATGCTTGTGTAGTCAGACAGTAACAAAAAGTAGTGATGTATACAGTTTTGGGGTTGTAATGTTGGAGCTCATTACAAGGAGAAAGGCAATTTATAGGGATGAAACAGATCAAAGGAAGCACTTGGCTTCAGAATTTGTTTCCACGGCAAGCAATAGTGAGGTTCATGAGATGCTAGATGCAGAAATTGTTACTGACGATGACAAGGTGATAGAAGTTCTCAAAGAAATGAGTGAACTCGCTATCTGGTGTGTTAGTGCTAAAGGAGAAGACAGGCCAACAATGAAGCAAGTTGCAGAGAAATTACAATTTCTGGTAAGAATCTATGGCATCAGTCTATTCCTGGAAATCGATCCAGTGGAGTCACAGAGTTTGCTTGGTGAACAAACATTTTACACTGCATCAGATACTACTACATTTCCTAGTTCTACTGGTCTGTGTAGCACTGCTTTGGAAATTGACACTGGGTCAACTAGATGATGTGAATTGAGCACGGCATCAAGAGGCCAAAATCCTCTTAATATCTGTGTTTTATTTGTTTTATTTAGTGACATAATGATTTGATTATTTTTTCTTTTTTTTTTTTTTGCGTTTAAGATTTTGTCATGTCATATTAGCTGTTACCAGAACCAGTTGAGCATGTTTGCTTTGTGGATTACCATTAAAATTCTATAGTGAGGCCATTATATTATCTACATACCATATGTCAATGGATTTCATATCCCATGTTGTACTGCATTTTGCAGTTCAAAACGTGAGCTGTTGGATTGTGTCTCAAAATCCGTGCGAGCTCGAATCTCTAGAGGATCCAACGGTTCACGTCATGAATTGCAAAATGCAGTAAGTTAGGGAATAAGCACTCGTGTACGTCAATGTTACATAATGACCTGGTAGGGCCATCCAATAAGAGTGTGTCATTTAATTGTATTTGCTTACATAAAAATTGCCATTAGTTCTACAATACAAGTCACCCTCTCTTTCCTTCTATTTTCCATTAATTGGGCATAAGTTATGGAAGGAAATTTCAACTTCCAATCTTCAAATATTAAAGCTTAATTTTAATATTATGCATATATTATCATATAATTAGTTTTTGATGTAATGTAAAATGTGATCATTTATTAAAGGAGATGTAGATGCGTATATTAGCATATTTTACGTATTAAATTATTTTAATTTGGGTGATGATTGTTCTTTTTGTTTCTATTTTTTACATAAAAAGTAAATAAATATAACTCATGTCTAACATATCTTAAAACTACATTTTAATTTGATTTCTTGCATAACGTCCGAAATAATTCCCATGAAAAATTAAAATTTCAAACAAATTAGATAAAGTTCACGCTTATACCATACTAGTAACTGACCCGCGCCATGCGGCGGGCGAACGATTATTCCTCCCTTTGAAAAAAATAATTTTACATAGAATCATACATTTATTCGCTAATGAAACAAATTTAACATACATTGTATTGATTGAGAACAAATTAAAATCTCACAACCCGTTGTGTATGATTAATTAATCATCGTACAATCGCGAAACATATTACATAAATCATTCGATACCATATTTAGCATTATCCGTTGCAACATCCGCAATACTTCCAGGACCTTCATACAGATGTTGGAACTTGAGAATAATGATACTATAATTCATTGACTCCATCTTAGTTATGTGCTATTTTCTAGAAGGGATCATGGACACAGTATGTGCTGGTACGCAATTACGTACATGCCATTGATTCCAAGCACTTCCAAGACTTTGACCTAGTATCTATACAAGGATTTAAGTATCCAATTATATGTCAGACGTCTCTTTTAGCTCAGCAGATATACCTAGAGCTTCAGGTTGCCTAATTTGGCCAGATTTTATTGGTTCATTGGTACTGCACAACTTGTACAGCAACCTGACAATGGAGGAAGAAGACAAACCAAGTAAATAAAAGAAACCTCGTATTTATCATATAATTAGAGGAAATTAAAACATTATCAGACATACTACACTCAAATGGAAACGCAGTTGATGCGAGAAAAAAGTACCATGACGACAAGCAAAGGGGAGGGTTATGTCTTGTGATTCTGCGGTGTGTAGTATGTATTGATCCTGAAATTAATATAAGAATGAGTAATGTAAGCAAGATAGAATTTATGGAGAGCAGATTCAAGAACAGTATCACAATCAGTAATGAAAAGAATTAAGGCAATTAGAGGCTCAGACCAAAATAAAAGGTACATGGTTAGGGGTTGAGAATGGCAGTACCAATCAATTGTTGGTATCAATTGATTGCCAATACCAGCAAGTGCAGTACAATCTGTACCGGTACTGGCAATTGACTGGTACCAACAATTTCAATTGGCAGTAAGTCTTATCCTACTGTGAAATTTATTTAATTTAATTTTCACTTTGCACAGCCACAGTACCAAGCTTCAAACTTTAAACCAACAGAAACCCACATGAAACAAATCTTAAGCAACAAAATAAATCCGACCTCAGGCACAATGAACTCATGCGTGACATTACGCTGGCGGTCATGGACGGTGACCCGGTGAGTGGCAACAGTGCCGGAGGGACTGACAGAGGGCCCAGGCTCAAACACCTCAGCCGCTCTAAGAAACCCTCTCATTGTTTTCCAAGCTGGTGTGCTGCTCGCTGCTCGCACTGGGGCTCCTCCATTGTTGGGGCAAGGCTGAGGAAATATTATATATTATTATAAACTAATTTGGCTAAATAAAGATCTGTATTAAATTGTTATAAAACACTTCAATTAATGATTGTATCTTGCATTTCAATTTGTGCCTATAGATACTGACATAAAGCATTTGTTATCCTTAAAACTTTAATTCTAAAACATCTCTAAGGCCTTTTTTTTTTCTTTACAAACTTGTAATAAAACTTGTTGCCAGCTTCATTTCATTTAAACATTGTTATTAGTAAATAGTTTTAAGCAGAGGAAATAAAAGTATGTAAATGGGAAAAGAGAATGGAACTGGTATAAATGACAAAAAGGAAATTAAGATGAAAACCAATACCAATCAGTCCTTCAAATAAAAAGAGCCCCACTTTGTACTGATTATAGATATGCTGATTCTACATAAAACAAAGTAAGAGAAATATAGAAGGCACAAACGAAAGTGCTGCCATACACCAATGCTGACAGTTCCATCCAATTGGTAAACTGGGAGCCCCTGTTCACCTACAATTTGGCAAAGTTTGAAAGGTGATTGTGAAAATGCCACACAAACAGAATCTTAGAAGGCAAAACTATCTATTAATTCCAAGCTAACACAGCCAATACATACTGATACTGGTACCGTACCACCTAGCATCTATCAATTCTAAAGCCAAACACCAGACATTACAAAAGAAAATTTCACAGTTACAACAAACACCCCCCAGGTGTTTGTCAAAATGCCCGAGAGAGAGAGGGAGAGCAACTGCCAACTGGGGGCTAAAAAATCGAAAGAATAACAAGTTAAACGCGTACCGTACCTCTGAGGGAATAGTACCAGAGCTAGCATTTGCGGAGGTGGGCGGTGCCCTGGAGGTGACGCTTCCTCGTCCTGGGCGTGTCCTGGAACTGCTTGTCGCAGTAGTCACAGTAGTACTTCCCCAATGGCATTGGCTCTCTCTTATGAAGTCCTGGGCAACAGGTATGAAGAAGGCGGCTCCGGCGGAACCATGGGCTCCTGCGGTGGCTCCGGCTAATGAGCCTGGGCCCAGAATCAAGAATGTATTTAGTGGAACAGGACAGAGAGAGAATGTTGGGAAAAAGTGAAACCAGAATCCAACCACTATGTCCTAGATTTCAGCCCTATTTATAGTCCTATACATGATCTAGCAAAGTTATCTGTAACGCTATCTGTGTGATCCTCTGTGTTGCAAGCATGTTTCAAGTCTAATAATTGATCATGAGTTTATGGGCCTTGTTTGCCAATTTGGGCCCAATCTAATTGGGCCGTATCATTAGCCCTCGGACTTCTGTAGTTATCATGGCTACAGAAGTCCTTACTAACCAAGCCTTCGGTTTTAGCCTTCGATTTTAGCTCCCGATCTCAACTCTCGGTTTCAACCATCGATCTCAACTCTCGGGTGCAGCCCTCGGTTTCAACTCTCGGTTGTAGCCCTCATTCTCAACTCTCGGTTGCAGCCCTCAGTCTTAACTCTGTGGTTGTAACCCTCAGTCTCAACTCTTGGTTTCGATCCTCGGTCCCAACCTTTCGACTTAACACGTGTACATCGACTCACGACGCTTCGAATTTCCCGCCTTTTGCCTTTCTGTCTTTTCGCGTTTTGCCTTCCAAACAGTATATATACCTCTATTCTCTTCCCTTTCTTCTTCTTCTTTCACTTTCTCACTCAATCTCTTCTTTTAACCTATTTTCTCTTCCGCGTCTTTTCCTCCCTCTGGTGCTTTTCGCCATTGTCACTGCCCTTGTCACCGCTACAGTAGCACGTACGCACCTCCTATTCCGGTGATCATAACGGTGTTTGAACTTCTCCTGTCTCTTTCACAAACGGTTAGTAACAATTTGAAATTGTTTGAGTTAATCTGCCATTGTTGGCCTAGTAAAGTACTTTTTGCTAATTTGTGTAAATTTTTGTTTGAACAGTTATTTGTGCAGTACCACCATTGTTAAGGGTGCAGAGCTTCTCAAGACTGAACTCCCTTTTCTCCGATCGCAGCATCTAATCTTCGCCTTGGTATTTTACAAATTGTCTGCTTTCTTTATTTCTTATTATCATTCTTAATGTGATACTTAAATCGATATGCAAAAAGTTTTGGTTTTAGCCAAAGTTATACAAAGCAAGTTTAAGCACTAAAGTCTGGTATTGCTTACTGAGCACACACCTTACCCGTCAAATTTAGTTTTTTCAAAAATGAGCTACCTCGGTTTCCCTCTTTACCCGAATTTGACAACAGATAGTTCCTTATTTTGATAGTTTGCCTAATATGGAGAGGTCAGGAAGTAGTAATGCAGGATCCTCATACCAATCCAGTAGTCCAGCCTCTGACCCCGAAGATAGTTTGTATGATCCCGAGAGTGAACCAAGTATTACAGGTCCTCCTGACTCCTCGAGGTCAGATACACCTAAAACTTCATCCAAAAATTCTTCGGGATCAGAGACATCATCTACTTCTACTCCCTCCCCCACTATTAGCTTAAACATTGATTGGCATGATGTAATTTACTCTTCCCCGGCTAATGTAGATAACATGTCTCAAACCAAGTCAAAAGACAGCGGATCAGAGACCGAAGGGGATGTTTCTCCTTCTCATTCTCGAGAACCCGAGGCCGGAACTAGCACCAATCCTCAACCCGATCTCGATAAGCGGCAAGGGAAAAAGCCGATACAAGAAGATCATTCGGATACATCAGACTCAAGTTCTGATTCCGAGGATTCGAGTTCTGACGACGAAGTTTCTCCTTCGGCTGAGGAGACGAATAAACCAAAACGGGCTCGGGGGAAATCAGAGCCAAAACCGATACACCTTATGGAACAACAAGGCTTGTTTGATCTCTCAGTAGCCGATAGACAAACCAAGATGGTTTCTATTAACCTGGATCTTGTTAAGGCGGTAAAGATGGACGAGAACTGCCTTATCCAAAAACATTATGAGCGATTTGGTCATCTTATCTGTCCTTCGAAACCTCCTATTTTTATGATACCCGAGCTTAACGATTATCCTTTCGATCATTCTAAGGGTATGGCCTTTTATTGGAACTCAGCTCATTACGGTATCTGATTTCCCCTAACCGAATTTGTTAGAACTATATTGACTACCTTGGATGTGGCTCCCTCCCAACTAACCGCAACTGCTTGGTGTCAAATTAACTCCTTTGAATATTTCCTCCGAAACTCCGAAATATTTGAAGGAGACCCTATAAAGGTCCCCACCCTAGATCTGTTCCTTTTTTACTTCACCTTTTACGCAGATAAAGGTTGGATTTCTGTCCGAAGGAGACATAAGAATGGGCCATTTGAGGGGATAACCAAATTAGATAAATGGAACCGAGGATTTTTCTTTCTCACTCCTGATCAACATTGGTACACCGAGCTTACCAACCAAGGAATTAGAGTAGAATGGAAGACCGAAATTGAGTTACCTCGGCGAGAAGAGCTGACCAAGGAGGACAGGACGAAAGCTGCTAAGATTTTTAAGCTAACTGGTTGTTAACCTTCTAACGAAAATACATTTTTTTTTTTAACTATTTATATAATTATTGACAATATCATATATTAATTGTTGAACCTTGTTATTTGTAGAGATGGGTCAGAAAGAAAAAATTCCGCTTTCTTTCACCGGAACCGAAGCTAGCGCGAAGCTGGGTCCCTCCTTAGCAGAAATCCTTGCGGAGGACAACAGGAAGAGACGCCAGGCTGTTAAGGCGAAGAAAGCTGCGGCTTCTGCCGCTGAAAGGAGGGCTCCTATTCCCGAGGAACACACGCACATTGATCCGGATTCTCAGAAAAGGGAAAGGGAGACCACGGGGGAAAAAGTCTCAGAGCCTCTATCTAAGAAAGTAAAAATTTCTTTAATTACCACCTCTGAACCCTCGGCACCCCGAGCTGATCCCGAAGTTACTCTCACAATATCCTCGGCTTCGGCAGAAGCCACGGTTGCCCCTCTTTCTGTCAATCCGATAGACTCCCTTCCTCCTCTTCCCCCTGTAACTTCCATCAACTCCGAAACCGAAGGCAAAGAACCAGCTCTATCGAAGTCCTCCAAACCTTCCAGAACAACTGAACTTCCGAAAAAGAAACCAGTTCATCAATGGAATCCTCGGAGTAGTGATGATTACACCGAGGAACTAAATTTGAAAAAGAAAGCCATGCCCCGAGAGGTCCCTTTTACCGTCGAAATGAAGGGCAAAAAAGGAAAATCTGCCGTAAGTGGTTCTATCGGGGATCCTCCTACCGACTTCTCCGAATACTGTAATGCTTTTGTTGAGCACGCTCGTCCCGAGTTCATGAAGAGACAGATGAGCGAAGAAGGATCCGACATAATTCTTAGTAGAGCAATTACAGATTTGATAGAGGCAGCTTTTCAAATTACGGAGTTGAAGACCCGCAATGAGAGGATGGATTCCATCCTTAGAGGAGAAGTTCCTGCCAAGATAAAGAAGGATTGGAAGCACTAGAGGGATCTCCTGGCTTACAAGCTCACGGTGGAGAAGGAGACACTCGAAGCAGAGCAGGCCGATATTGATCAAAAAAGGTCGGTGTTAGAAAAGGAGAAAGCCGAGTTTGAGCTCCTGAGAGCTAAGGAGGAAAAAACCGTAGATTCACTCTCTCAGAGGTTGAGTAGATTGGAAATTCAGCTGAAGGAGGAGAAAGAGGCGCATGAAACGACCCGAAGAACGCTAGAATCTGAGTTGGGCCAGGCCAAGGAGCAATTAGAGCGTGTGCCCGAAAGAATTGAAGATGCTAAGAATTTAGTTATTCGAAAATTCTTAACATCTGCTTCTTTTGACACAGCTGCTTTAATTAGAGTAGCCCCGGTTTTTCAGAAAAACCTAATAGATGTTCTTAAGGCTGTTTCTAACCACTACCCTTTCAAAGCTGAGGAATTTCAGATCTACCCTCCTGAGAATGCCGATCCTCCTAGCATGGTAGGCTACATATGGAGAGAAGAAGATGATGAGCTGCTTGCCCCCGAGGGCGGTGTAGCTCAGACTCCGAAGGTGTGTCCTGATCCCGCTACTTTGGCCCAGACGAAACCGCGTTATGCGTGGTCTGACGGTGATTGGCCAGAAGATATGCTGCCCGAACGTTTTGATGATTTGATACGAATCAATTCCTTGTGGGTACTACACCGAAGCAAAACTTTGAGGGAGACAACACCGAAGGAGGAGGAGGAGGAGAAGCCGAGAGCAGTCACACCGCAGGAGGAGATCAAGCCGAAGGAGGAGAACAAACCGAAGGAAGAGAGCAAACTGGAGGAGTTGAGTGCATTTGTGTTGTTGTTTTGGAATGTAATGTAAACTGTGGATGTTACTTTGCCACTCTGAAACTGTGTTGTTACTAAATATGATATAAACTTGTATTATTAACTAAGTCACGTTATTTCTGTTCTCTAGTGTTTCCCGAAATCTATCAGTTTTTATTTATTTCCAATAATAAAGCGAATATAAGGTACATAAAAAATAGAAACAATATTTCCATAAAATGATAACACTTGTATTAAAGTATGAATCATTACAATTTCCTCATCTAACCCTTTTGATTACATCATAACTTTCTACCTTACGTCCCCTTTCGTGGATTCTATGAAACAAAACTAATGCCTTATTAGAAACACAACTATAGAAATGACTTCGGTGAAACGATGGCGCTCGGCCTAGACCAACGACCTCCGTAGCTTGGAGAGAATAAGTTGCAAACAAACGAAAATGTCAGTATATTTTAATGAAAAGTAAAGTATATTGAATAAGGAATGTACAAGGGTAATGTGAATCAAGGAGAAACCCTCAACCGAACTTACGATTCTGGGCCGTATCACCGGCTACGATGCCTGCCACTGCCCATACCACCAAGACCCACAGGAAGAGGCAGCGTTGAAGGCGAAGGACGGGAGTAGAGTGAGGGACCAAAACTGCGCGCAGAGGGAGACCTGACGGTTGTTCTCGCAAGAGATTGTAGTCACGAACCCATCTCTGGAAGCCAAAGCGCGCCTCACGACGATGGCCGTACCATCGAAACCCTCGCCGGAGCCGTGGCCTTCATCTCCAGCGTGGCCGACTCCCTCTCCCCTTCCCCCACTTGCTACATCTCTACATCTCTGAAGTCGGAAATGGTGCTGCTGATCTTCTACTCGATCTCGCGTCTTCTATCTGGAGGCGTAAGAGAAGAGAGGGAAGCCGTGAGGTGGAGCGAGATCGCACGGGCAGGTGGGCAGCCGTGTATTGAAAACCAGTTTGCATTCGAGTGCGGAGCGAAGAGTCAGATTGGGGCGATTTGAAAGATAAAGAAGGCCAGAAAGAAAGAAAGGTGAAGCGTCGCGTATAGAGCGCGGAGACGGGGGGAGAGATTTCTTTTCGAGTGAAGTGTTCATGGGAGCGACCTGTTTGAACTGGAGAAGAAAATAAAATGAGATGCGGGCCATCTCAGCTGTTGATTTGTGACATAATTTAAAACAAACGGTGATTAATGCAATTGGTAAGAACAAACGAAAATTAAGAGTTCAGTCCTACGGTGCTTTTTAAAATAGAGAGATTAGCTGAATAAAAAGTTATATATACTTAAATGAAATTTTGAAAAAATATGAAGAAAAAATTTATAATCACTGTTACTATAAAACACCGGAAGAAAACGCTGCGTTTCTATGATGCCACGTCATCATTGAAAGAGTTAAGATTAAAAAAAAAAAAAACTTTTCAAGTCGGGCCGAGCGAACAGACGCTTCCTCCCAGCGTAATAAATAAACGAAAGGGCATGAATCAACTTCTCCTCTTCTCATTGTTTCACTTTCACAGTGGACAATCATTTCTAATATCCGTCTTATGTTTCAAGTCGAGCCTCTACGAGTCGCGAAGGTAAAGCCGATCTTTCTACTCATCTCTTCTCTCAACCGTGTGGATTAGGCGCCATCATCTTTCTCAGGAGTCAGGACGTACGAGTGGACGACGTCCTCCTCAACTCTTCTCTGCACGGAAACCACTTACGACAGTATGATTCAAGTTCTATCCTAGTAAGCGGTTTTTGGGCTCCACGCCTACCGCAGTCATCGAATGGGTTAATTAAGGTTTGTATCCAACCGAAGTATATTGAATGATCTCCTTTGAAACTATCAATGATGAGATGCATCTTTTTTCTTTTAATAAATTAAGATGCACATTCTTATCTGAAACGACAATCTAGAAACCAGGGTTACTCAATTTTTGGCACCTATGAAGAAATGACTGAAGATATATATCCGGCAAAAAAATGGTGTGCACACCAAGTGTTTGATAAAATGTCCAAGAGGCTTCCATTTGAGAGATTTTTATTTATATAGCTTCTTAATAGAAAAAAATGGCTAGGGAGTCACAACTGTACAAATATACAACATGCACGTTACCATGTATTTCTTTACCAATGAATTGGATCAGGCATACATTAAACATGGCATGAGATGGTTGTGAGATCACACAAGCATGTAACCGGTACATGCATAAGTGTTTGATGATCCATGATTTGTCTAATTCATGGAAAGTTCAAAGACGCATGCCTTCAATTTCCTGAGGTGATAGATGGCGACTATGGGTGCCATATATTCAAAATTTTGATTAAAGCCATGGCTCTTTAATATCAGTGTTTGCTTTTATTGTACATTAACATTATTATTTAGGAGAAACAAGGTTTGTCTGTCACTGCCAAGCTCAATAATTAAATAGATTTAATATTTGTTATAATAAATTAAAAGCGGTTTTATTTTTACTTGAATTCACAGTTTAGTCATATTATCAGTTAATGACTCATTTATGAATTTATAACATTATGATAAAACAGCTAAGAAGATAATTGCCTCTGGTGAAAAAATAACTAATTGCCTCAGTCTTCAACTCTCCATCCCAGTCATTCAGAAATTGTTTCCAAACTATGACAACATTCTGATTATTGTAACCTACATCTGTTCTTTTATTTGTTTTAATTTTAACTATGAGAATGCTTATTGTTAATTGCCATGCTTATTAGATCAATGTACAAATCTGGTGAAACATTCTGTAATACCAAAATCATCAAGGATCCTCTTCTTTGAACACATTACATCTCTAATCAACAAGCTCAAAACTTTTCCAGTATAATGGGATCCAGTGGGGTAGATGTAAAGGTGGATGCCATTGCGGATCAGGAGCTGTACTGCCAAATACTGCCAATTGGGAGTGCATTCCTTCCATTGACACTGAAGGCCGTAAATTAAGCTCGGTGTCTTCGAAATTATGGTCAAGGGTTGTGTGCCCCTTAGTTGAAGGTGCAGAATTAGTCATGATGACAGCAGATGATATTGCAGTACATTTGCCAACCAAAAACCCTCAGGTATGCAGATATAACACTGAAAATTTATAGTTTGATCGATGAACCATCATCCTGTTGAGCAAAACTGTTTATGTGTATTTGTCCCTTTCCATGTAATTTGATTAGTCTGATAAGAAAGTTGGCATGAATCAGGAAAAATGCTCAATTGATCAGAGTTCCCTTGAATCTGATTTTTGGATGGAGATAAAATTCTTACTAAATTTTCAAACTTTCAGTTTTATCTATTTGAATATTTTGGGGCTATTGAACAAAGATTTCTTACTATTTAAATTTTATTGAGAAAATATAAAATAAACTATAGTTAAAGAGGACATCAAAATTATTAACTGATATCTTTTGAACATCTTCTTACTAGGTTGCAGTCATGTTGGACAGAATGCTGGGACTTCTTGCATCATTCAATATAGTAAAGTGTTCCATCGATGAAAAGGAAAAAACGGTAAGGAGGTATGGGCCAGCACCAATGTTTAAGTGGCTCACGACAATAAGGAAGGTACAACGGGTGTGATCCTCTTCCTCCTGCCATTAGAACCGGCTTTCATTTCTGCCGGGTATGTACTCTATATACATGTCCTTAATTTTGTAAAATGTTACTTCCAGCGTTTGTACTCCAATTTCAGCACTCAGCAGCAACAGAGGGAAAAAATTAAGGGGAATAAAGAATGAGCACAAATTGTGAATCAAAAGAAAATGCAAATCAACCAACAAAAGATGCAATTTTGAGGCATCGAAATTGGCGATCGAGAACTCTGAAAGCTAAAAAGAATGCTGCTTCTTTTTTTTTTTTTTGACTGCTAGAATGCTGCTTTTCAAAATACAAATTTGACTTGATGATCATATAATCATATATAGAATAACAATTATTGTATTTGCCTAGGCTTCACATGAAAAAAGCAATATTGTTGGACTTTTCTAAGATTTTTTTTTTTTAATGTTTCATGTGTTAAGTAAATCTAGCTACCTAAGTTTAGATGATCGATGCTCTTCTATGCGAAATTTCTTTCATTTGTGATGTTTCATGTGCTTCTTCAATTGATGACCACAAAAGCTTACGACTAATCACTTAATTTCAAGGAAGATATTTATATTTACTTTTTTCACACTTCACTTATTCCTATAGTGAGCATAGCATACAGATTAATTGAGGTGTAGCATTGCATGATTCTCTAATTTCAGATTTGTTGACTTTGGCAGTTTCTTGATCCACAGTGTTTGTACTATAAAACATGATTAGAGTGATTTACATTATACATATACAAGAAAGGTACAGTGGCTACGACTCCAATGATGGCGTGTATTATCATTAATATTGACTTGTGAAGGCCAACAATTTGTTAATTGTTCTGATCTACAGTAGTAACTTAGTAAGATATAATACAGTTTTTTTAAATAACTTCATAAGATCCATTTATATTTGATATTTTGTTCCCATTAACTTCTCTTATTTACTACTATTAATAAGCAAGTGTGAAAACAAGAATTAAACTCTTGGGTCTTATTGTTTAATAGTACCGAACGTAATAATTTGCCCAAGAGCCTTAAATGAAATTGCTTAAAAAAAAAAAAAATTAAACGTAATAATAATGTATGAGATATAAGTTTGGCCCTATTAAATAATTATGACCAAAAAGTTTGTCTACAAATCAAGAAAGCTAGTTATATACAATTTTCTTTTCTTTTCTAATTAGTGCATTTTTTTTTCATTTTCATGTCAATGATTTCTTTTACAAGTATACTGGACATATTCGACCATTTAAGCAAATAAAGTTTCAACCTTTTCCTCTTTCATTATTTTAGTAGATCCTGAATAAATAAAGCATGTCAGATCCATCCACTGATTCAGAAGGGGCAGAGAAATGGAGACAAAACATATTGTAGATGGATTTGATGGGTAACTAACTAATGATCGTTAGTTAAAGAAGCCACGTATGTTTGTGGGCATTGTTAGAGGAAGATCATAACTTAAAGAAGCCACAATTGAATGGTAGTCCATAGACGTTGGCTATGAGCTTTATCTTTTCTTTGTCTTCCAAGTAATTGATGTAAAGATGTTTGAGCCTTAATCCAAGATTCATTAAGTGAGAAAGAGTTTTCATTTTAAAATATGTGCATCGTTATGGCACTAAAATTGTTGTTTATAGTCTGTTGTTCTTTCCGATTAAAAATTGATGCACATGTAATGGTCATTTAATAATGATAAGATTAGGCCTTGCTTTCTTTCCGCAGTTTGCTTTTATTTGCTATATAAATAATATTTGGTAAAGATATTCTAGATATCAGATGATTAAGTTATATATGGCATGTGGCTTGGGTTTGAGTTTTGAATTGTATAGTGAAACATCCTCAGGTTTACATTTTTTTTTTTTTTTTTTTTTTTTTTTTTTTTGCTTCCATTCTCTTTAAATAAGAGGTCCTGTTTACTTATCAAGATTTCTTAATGATCTGTTAAACGATACAGATTATTAATTTGTATTGTTCTTTAATTAGATTATAAATTTTGGATTGCTGCAATAATTATTATTTGCATAATTATTATTTGTACTCCAATTTCAGTATACATGATGTATACTTGAATTTGTTTGGTTGACATAATTATAAGACTGTTTCAGTCTGTTATTTAACAAACTGAATAAAACTTTAATTGCATAAAATTTACTTTGATTTGGATTTGCTCATACCTAGATGACGTATCATAAATCAGAATTGACAGCTTTCAGTTTTTTCTTTATATTCCTTGAATGATATATCTAAAGCATGACTATGAAAGAAATATTATTATCTTCCTACCAAAGTCAACACATGCACATACACAACGTAAGAATATACCAGTCTAATTCTTAACGACGACGTAAGCGGAACTGATCACGGAGAACGGATGAGGCTGGCTCTTATACGATGAGCTTTTAAGCACACAGACTTTTATGTGAGTTTAAATTCAAAATCATATATATTTACCCCTTTTAAATATAACTAGTTCTAAGTGAATCATCAAATATCTTAACGACATCGTAATGCCGACCAACATAAAACTCTAGCGTGCCACTATATTTCAATTTTATTGAATCAGCTGTTCTTACATGAGTCGCACATTTACAAGATTTCCTCCTAATAAGACTACAACTACACCCTGATAAACTGTACAAATTGCAGTACATACACAAACACCAGACAGCCAAATACTAATTATTATGTTGAATCAGAAGCAGAGGCTGCCTCCTTTCTTGTGCCAGTATATATATATGTCCAACATTTCCAGTCCTTTGTCCGCACCTTTTAAAGCATGGTAGCATACACCCATGCATTAACAAAGTAATTTTACATACCAATTATCAAGAACTCTAGTATTTAGTACTTGCTATTTCAGATTTTTGGTTTTGTAGCCAGGCCCTCTAATTTCCTGTAAGTTGTCCCCCCTGTCATTGTTAGCAGTGCTAATCGTCTCTTACAGTCTTACTGGTATTAAGGTGGTGAAGTAACAGATTCAGTCCAATTTGACACTAAGGACTTAATATCAGCAGCAACCAAACGAGATCTCCTAACGCATTCTTAACCGTTTGATTTTATTGGAAACCGTGCAAAGTTAAAAAAAAAATGGCCCCCTATAATCTTCAGTCGTGGGATGGATGCTGCAAGGTCGTGGGATGGATGCTGCAAGATATGCAGTGCGTCAGCAGATCTCTACCCGCAGGAGCTACTGTAATAAACGATCTGTACCTTCACTGCTGAAACATAACCTGATTTGGTTCTAATTAAATGTACCAGAAAATAGCACTCAAGTAAAGGTAATCCTGCCTTTGTTTGAAACAGGTTAGAATTGATTTTAATGTGTTATATTGCTTTGCTCTTTTTTTTTTTTTTCCGGAAATCCAGGCCCAAAAATAAGCCCAATTAAATCCAAAATTTCTTACAAAAAAGAAAGAGAAAAGAAACGAAAGAGCAACCGCATTCCCCGAGGCCCAAGCCAGCAAAGTGCCCCCTCCTGAATATGATGGCATGATGCTATTTGATCAATTATATCTCATAATTATTTTACACTAGGATCGAGGTCTCGCGTTGCTTCGGCAACGTTTTGTTTGTTACGTTATACTTTCAATGATCAATACGTTCTAGAATAGAAAAATATTAATCTATAAGACATATAAATTACCTATAAGAAATAAAATAGAGATAAGTTATAGTTATTTTAGGGAGGATCGGTTAACAATGCATATTTTTAAGATTTTTTATGAACTTTTAGAAAATATTATTGTCAAGATTGTGAAGATAAGTATTGTCTATGAATCCCTCCTCTTTAAATAATAACTTGAACCAATTAATATATCACTGAAACCGAAAAATTATTATTTATTATAAGAATATAAATCAGAACATTTTTAATATATACTTTACTAAGGGCACTATGTAGAATTTAATCAATACCTAATTGTAACAATAATCAATATAAATAAAATGAAATATCTAACCAAAAACATAAAAATCAAAATCTTTATGAACAAACAGTTTTTAATTATACTATTAAATTTGTATTTTGAGATATGTGTTAGCTTATTAAATTTTTGCTAAAAAAATAAAAAAGAAAAGGAAGTAGCATTAACATAATTAGTTACTTGAGAAAACTTTCAAGTTTTGATAATCTTGACCGTTTAATGGTCATTCTTTTTCTTAATTGTCCGAGTCATGTAAATTTACTATAACCAATACTCACATCTAATAATCTTGTACTTACAGAAAATATTAAAGAAAAAAATAGAGGAATAAGAAGTTGCTACCAACTTTTTGTGATCATAAAAACGGTTAAAATATGCATCTACTCCGTCGTTAGATTATTTTTTAGAAACTTTTATTACACAGTGTATACAACTCGATACGATGGTTTTTTCAACAAACTTATTATTAAATTTGATTTTGAGTTAGAAATATTTGATTTTAATTTATAGCATGTTTAAAACCATAAATTTATTTTTTATTTTCATAAAAAAACTTTTTGGCTTTTCTATGAATATAACTCACCAAATTTGTTGCGTTATATTTTGTTATAAAGTTTCTAAAATTTATTATTAACAAAAATTTTAAAACAATATCTTTAAAAAAAAAAGAAAAAGAAAAAAGCGGCTGACGGGCTGAGTGAAGCCGTATAAAACAAAAGTAAAAATTTTTTTATTCTTTTTTAAGTAAAGATTTCCAGACAAACAGAAAACGAAGAAATCCATAGTATGATTTTTCCATGCTACCATCCGTATAACAAACGCAGAAACAACTAATTTTGGACTTCCTCACGCAAAACGCTCACAGAAAATCTGGAAAAATAGTTTCTAAAGCTCATCCCGTACAACGAACATCGAACCGGGTCATAAAAATAAACAATCTATACCCGACTCATAATTTTACAGCAAGGCGTGGATACAGAGGATTGGATAAAACCAAAAAAATTGAGAGTTAATATTCGTACAAATTCTGAAAAAATGAAAACGCCGGTTCCGAAATAAAGTTGAGGGAAAATTTGGGATATAAAATTGTACATATCTCAGGGAAACTCATTTAATATATGAGATAATTTTACCGCACCCGTTCATTTGCACTCTGATTGTACACCCGGCGACCCAGTACTCGTATATGTTTGGCCGTTATGCTTAAATGCACTTTGACCGAGCTTCTCTGACAAGTGACAACTCGCGTGTGAACTTCTCTCTGTTCTCTCTCGGGAAGTAAAGCGGTAGCACACTTCAATCCAATCTCATTTTTAGATCCTTATACATAAAAAAAAAAAAAAAAAAAAAATTGTGATTCACATTTGTTTTACTCCCTTGGAATTTCATTTTTTTTTTTTTTTTTTTTTTGGAGATTTATGTATGTGTGGCATCAAAATTAAATATCCTATAAGCAATTATCATTTGTAGAAAAGGGATTATACTTTTTTGTGTAATCATAATATTTAATTAGTATAAACATTTTAAGGACCTCATTTAAATGACTTTTTATTTTTTTTATAAACAATTAACGTATTTTATGTAATCAAAATTTCTAATAAGTGTAAACACTTTGATAACTATATTTAAATGACTACAAAACTTTTAACTTGTTCGGATGCTATCCGAAACTGCCAACACACTTTTACTGCTACTTTGTGTGACCTTCGAAATGTTTATGTGACCTTCGAAATGTCATCCGTAATTAAAATGTCATCCATAATTAAAATAACTTTTACGGAGCATAGTCATATACGATAATGACTTTTAATATGTTATGTAGGGAGTTAGACTATTAGACTAATAATGCTAACGCCTCAAATTTTATATTATCATGTTCGAAATTACGATTTATAGTGCTCAATAAATTCTTATATGAAAATATCGGGGAATACAAAATTTTTTTATTTTTATAGTTTTCTAAGTATTTGTTTTGAATTTTAGAAAAAGAACTCATAAATATTAATAAAATATTGATGTTTGTACATGCTATTTTCAAAAATGCAAAACAAATACTTAGAAAAACTCTAAAAATGAAAAATTTTTGTATTCCCCAATATTTTCATATAAACAATTTATTGAGCGCCATAAATCATGATTTCGGACATGATAACATAAAATTTGAGGCATTAACATTTTGGTCCGCAATGCTAACGTTAGTATAATAGTCTAGCTCGTTATGTAGGTACTTTCTTTATCCGTATACAACATTTTTATTTATTTTTTTTTTTGAGATAGCAGGCGATCACCTACTGTATTTTCATTAAAAATATATAACCGAAAACATGATTACATATATCAAGTTTGTCGAAGGAGAAGGAAATAGAAGAAAGCAGCAACAATAATAATAAGCTCCCTGATTACATCGTTGTAATATGACAACACCACAGCTACTATTTCTATTTGTTTTGGGATTATAATTTGCTAAGAAATGAGATATTTTTGGGATTTTTGTAAACTCTGATATTAATCAATGAAGTTGTATGAAAATTACAGATATTCTCTCTCATAACCTCTGCTGTTAATTACATACTACCTCTATTTATAAGCATAGAATTACTGCTGTAAAAAGAAATTCTCTCTCCTCGGGATTCGGGTACCGAAGGATTTAACCGAATCCCGAGGTGATCCAACGGAGCACATGCTCCGGGTCACTGTGCCCCGAGTCAGACGATCTCAATTGATATATGTAGAGGTTTATGGATTCCCCTGAAGATGCCGTTGCAACGCTCCTTCCACAGCACCCAAATTGCAGCCACTTAAGTTATTTCCTGATCCGATGTGATGCTCCTTAACCAGGGTGATCTCGTTATCAATCAACGTTGAATAAACAAACCAAATGAGCAACTAGCAGTAGGCGGAGCATACTACAACCTCACGATAAATATCGTCCAGTTGGGTTGATAGCTAACGCAACGACTTATATAAGTTTGCCAATCATCTAGAATTTTCTAAGTTGACTCGGCATGACCATGTCATTAAGATAAGATTGATCGATGGTTCACTCGGAGTTGGTCATTCATGCATCATCTTTGATCTTTTATTATTCATGAAATCTAAATACTAGATTGAACGCATGTCTCCTACAATCATACTCAAAGGGTATGTAGAAAGGGCCGTTTTTTATATTATTAATTGAATTATAAATCAGAATTAAATATTAAGTAATTTCAAAACTAGATTTTCAGTTTTAGGTTGGCCGACCTATTTTTATGCGGCCCCAAAACATCATTGGCATATTTTGATTTTCTTTATTCAAAGTTGGGGTAGAAAAGCGATTGTGTGGCCTGATCGATGCTGGGGACGTACAATAATAATATAGTCCAAATTTGGGGCAGAAAAATAATAAAAAGTAGAGGTAACAATTTGTCGGGTCGGTTTTATTTTTTAAGTTCGGGTCAGGTTAGGTTGGATCGGTTTGACAAAATGGAAATGTCGGGTCAATGGTCGGGTCGGGTCGGGTGGGGTATTGGGTTGACGGTTTCCAACACTTTTTTTGGGTTTCGGGTCATTTTGGGTTGGGTCTGGTATCGGGTTGACGATTGCTAGCATATTTTCGGGTCTTAGGTCATTTCGGGTCGGGTCAGGTCGAGTATCGAGTTTGACGGCTTCTGGTGTATTATTAAGGCTTCCGATTTTGGGTTGTCTTGGGTTTCGGGTCGGGTCGGGTCGAGTTCGAGTCATCAAATTTGCAGGTCATCTCGGGTTTCAAGCCGTTAGATTTTCGGATCATCTCAGGTTTCGGGTCGGGTTCAGTCCAGTTTGACTTTTCCGAAAACACGGATCGGATCGGATTCGGATAGGGCGGGTTTTTCATATCGGATTAGATTTTTTGCCACCTCTAAGAAAAACAATCGGGCGACCTCACCATTTAATTAAAGATTGAAATGATTAAATGAATTGCTCCGGACCCCTTCTTGTTCTAAAATTCCCTCTGTTTCTACTCTTTGAAAGATCAAGCTTCAAGTTAATTCTGATCGGTCGGCCTACTAAGATTCGAATTTCGAGTTTGCAAATCTTTCATATTTCATTTTGATTTTTAATTTAATTAATAATATAAAAATCGGTAGAAAGGACCTCGGATTACAATTGTGTGTTTGCGTACACTATGGACTCGTTCGGCAAAGAAATTGACTTATTAAAATATAATAGGTGTGTAAAGGAGATCTCATTCAGAACACAGTTTAAGTCTTAAATCATGTATATGACCTCCTTAAAATCCGAGAAGTGGCTTAAGCCATGGAACGTACCGGCCATGCACCCGGGGTTGCCCGGGTTGGTCCCGATCGATCGAGTTGCTCAGTTTAGGAGGTTATAGCACAGGTTTTAATCCATGTTATTTAATTTTGTTAAGAGGATCATCATCCGACCCATGCATGCTAGGAGTTGATTGATACAGCATATGATCATATAATATCAATTAAGCCATGTTATTTATCTTGCTCGGTCATAGCTAGAGTCGTCTCGTATATATCAATTAAGCCACCTTGATGAATTGGAGTCAGTCAAATATGTCACTTCGTAACAGGACTCAGTCTAGGACTGCCCACCTGACCCTCGAGTTAGCCCAGGTCAACTCCGGGACAGTTTAATTTTCTCCGGTTCCCAGGGAATTTAGAATACTGTAAACTACACAAAATTATATTTAAGATTTATTTTTTCAAATTAATTATAAATCTCATAGTCAAAAATACAAAATAGTCATTGTCATTGTCATTGTCAAGTGACCCCTCCTAATTGATTGAAAGCATCACCTCCTCCAATTGTTTGCCTTGGCAGGAGAAGAAGAAAAAGGCTTATTTTGAAATTGGACAGTGATATTATGCCGCAGATTTTGCCCCCACAACCCTGTAATGAGGTGGCATGTGGGTCGGAGAGTCATTTTTGTAAATTTTTTTGGGTCGGATGTATATTTTTGTAAAATGTTTATGGTACAGTTGCATAAATATTTTTCAAGGTAAGGTCACTTTTGTAAATTTTCTTAGAAATAAAGCATATTTCTGTAAATTTTTCTAAAAACAAAATTTTTGTAAATTTTTTGCCAGCGCATCACATGGTGCGGAGCAATAGTAGGGAAAATATATATTTTTTCCTTTAAAATTTAATAAGAAAATCGAAGCTGTCATTTTCAGAAGAAACATAAATAAAGCCACTCTAAGGAGCTTGCTTCTATATATAAATCTCCTAGACCGCACCCTCATTTGTAACATTTTTTAATTTAATTTGTAATGAGAAAAACAGAGATTTAGCCACTCTAAGGATTTAAAAAAACCAATAAAAAAAAGAGAGAGAGAGAGATCCATGGCCTCTGTAAAACAATTACTATTGCAGTGCTTTCTCTACCTGACACTAAGAAGTCTCCTCTTTTCCATAGCTACCGTAACCTCAGCATTTCCAACATCACTGCCTGGTTGCCCCGACAAATGCGGCAACATCACCATCCCGTATCCCTTCGGTTTCGATACTCATGACGGCTGTTACCGTGATGGATTTGCTATAACATGCAATGAATCCTTCGTTCCGCCAAAACCGTTCTTCAACGGTACTAATATCGATCTGTCGGACATCAACATCAACACTTCCGAAGTAATAGTCCCCAATTACATAGGGTATGACTGCTACAACGAGACGGGCAATAATAATTCCACTCCATCGATCGGGTTCAAATCAATGCCATTTCTCTTCTCCTACAAGCGCAACAAGTTCACCGTGATCGGATGCCAGGCCTTCGCTTACATCGCTGGCGAGGGTGAGGATTCGTCTAACTACATGTCCGGTTGCGCGTCTTTCTGTGATAACCTGAACTACACGACCGGCGACGGAGATGCATGCGATGGGCTGGGTTGTTGTCAGACCGCCATCCCGGAGGGTCTCAGCTACTACAATGTACAGTGGGGTTTCAACAATAGCACAGTCTGGTTGTTCAACCCGTGCAGTTATGCGATGCTGATGCAGGAAGACTGGTACAATTTCAGTGTAAACGATCTGGTGGGGTACAGATCATTCTATGATAATAAGATCGAGAACAGCGTGCCAGTTGTCCTTGACTGGGCTATCAGAGAGAACGGCACATGCCTGCCGTCCCATGTGGAGAGCAGTGTCGTCCCAGCATGCCAGAGCAAACACAGCGGATGCGACAACACGACCAACGGCATTGGATACATCTGCAAATGTTTAGAGGGATATGAGGGCAATCCATACCTCCCAGATGGATGCACAGGTAATGAATGGATTTCACATGTCACCTGTTCTTCAATTATATTACACAATTTGTTATCATTTTGATTTTTGACTCCAATCAATTCAAATTAATATATCCTTAAACAAAATAACAAATCTATGCATCCAGCTAATCCTTAATTTCGGTAAGAATCAGTCTTTGGTCTAGTGGCTAAGGGCAACGCTCTCTGTGTGGTGGTCGGCTGGTCACGGGTTCGAAACCCAGATGGGAGGTCTTTTATAGACATTTAAATTTTAGTGGCTTGACCCTCATCTTTATCTAAAAAAAAAAATCATTAATTTCGGTAGTTCCAACAAAAGAAAACTTGTTGAGATATCATAATTAATTTAAGTATATAGGATAGAGAAACATCTTGCGTCCATTGAAAAGCGGTCCACACGTTCATAGACATATAAAGAATATAATAGATAAATCCCGAAATGTAACCTATGAACTATATGAACTACGTAGATAACTTTTTTCTATGGACGTCAGGTATTACTCGGTAGGATATAGTCTGCAACTCTATTTGGCCCAGATTTCATGAAGGTCCGTCAAACACCCCACATGAAATAGATTGAAACACAAGTAGAAAACGAAAGTAGGAAACCAAGTGGATAGAATAATGAAAATGCTAATCAATGACTGGTATTATAAACAAGGGTTTTATTCTCTAAATAAAAAAGAAAAGTCTATATATAATGTTATTTAATTAAATTGGGCCAGCTTTCTCAATGGGCTGTCAAGTTCAGACTCGAGTTTCAATTCCAGATATCAAATCAATTAATGAACATACCAATATACCAATGAATCAGATCAAGTAGCAATTGATCAAAACAAAAAGTAGCAATTGATCAATATAGAATACTTCTCCAGTTTCTTTGTTTCTTGAACAATACTTTGCTTCACACATGATAAAATTATAACTGACTTGTTTTCCTTTCGGTTGCAATTGGGATATATCTGAACAGACATTGATGAATGTTCCTTGCCGAGTCAGTACACTTGCAAGGGCAAATGCCACAATACAAATGGAAGCTACAAGTGTAATTGCCCGAAAGGCACCGAAGGAGACGGAAAGGCCGGAAATTGTACCAAGATTCCAGAGAACTTTCCTCTTCCAGCTCGAGTAGCTATCGGTAAGAAGTAAATATATAACTCTGGCTTTTGCAAGAAATAAGGATTTTTAGTTAACATGCATTCTCTTTTTATTAATACAATTAGTTATTCACTATGGTCAAGCCTCGCGTTGCTTCGGCAACATTTTGTTAATCATTTTTTTTTTGCATATAAAAAAATTAATAAAATATGTTATATATTTAAAAATAAGGATATACAAATAAGGCTTGATAAAATTAATAATAAAGATAGAAACTATGTGTAATTTGACTCGATGGAAACTTTATGATTAATTAGTCTTAGTTTCTTCATTTTCTATGGTAATCATTTCGTGTTATTTTTAAAATCAGATCTTGTTACCAAAAAAAAATGCTATCTTGATATTTTATACAGTAAATTATATTTAATTTATTACAAATATAACAATTTATAATAATATGTATCACATATTTTTTATGCCAATTATCGGTGAATCTAAAAATTTTTTATATTGTCAAACTTTTAATGAACTAATATAAAAGAACTTTACTGTTCACCTTTAAATTTCAAAATTCTTGATCTTATAGTATGTATGAACGTAATAATTTGTGCAAAAAATTTATTGAAGTACCGAGCTATTGTATCTATTTGCAAACATTCTTGGAGTAATGCTAACAAAAAAAGGAGAAAAAAAAAAAAGCACAAAACAAATAGTTGAATTTTTTTGAATTAAGTTTTACAAAATTAGTGAGTAAGTATATGTGCAAAAAAAAACACATAAAATAAACCATTTGAAGATTTTTTTTTATATATATTTGACCATAATTATTTTTTTTGTTTGGATATCTTCAATTGGATACTGTACAGTTAATGCACAGGAATCTTTCCGACAATAAGAAATAATATATTTCTAGATGCATCTACACTTCCACAGAGTGGTCTTAATTCTTTTTACTTTTTTACTGTAGATTTTACTGTAGAAAAGTGCCTCCAAGATTAATATACTATATAGTTAAGGATGTCAAATTGTCAACACAACCTTCGAAATTGGGTATCAATATTCTCTTCAAGAAATAATGAAATATTAATCTGTTCGCAAACTCGTTGTATTTGTTTTCTTTCTTTTGATATACATTACAGGAACTATCCTTGGTGTTGCTTTCTTGGTGGGTTTATGTTTCCTCGGTATCTGGTATAAACAACGCAGAAAGTACATGAAAGAAAAAGACGAGTACAAGAAATACTACGAGATGATGAACAACCACCTTCGAGTGTTCAGCAAGAAGCAAATAGAAATCGCAACCGATCGTTTCAGCGACGATCACATAGTAGGCATTGGGGGGCACGGTCACGTGTACAAGGGTTTGCTAGAGAATAACACGGCTGTGGCCGTCAAGAAGTCCAAGGAGATTGGCGAGAACGAGAGAGAGGAGTTTGTGAATGAAATCATCCTTGTTTCACAAATCAACCACAAGAACATAGTCAGACTATTCGGATGCTGTCTCGAGGTTCAAATCCCTATGTTGGTTTATGAATTTGTTCCGAACGGGACACTCTTCGAATTGCTTCATGCGAAGAGCAAGGAAGCGCCAATTTCGTTGGGTACGCGTTTAAGAATTGCTACCGAGTCGGCAGAGGCTCTTGACTATCTCCACTCTTCTATCTCTCGCTCTATCATTCATGGCGATGTTAAGTCCGCTAATATACTACTAGACAATAACCACACAGCGAAAGTATCCGATTTCGGAGCCTCAAATCTTGTGCCGGTTGACGATGCACAGATTATGGAGCTCGTTCAAGGCACTCGTGGGTATTTAGACCCAGAATGCCTGTGCACACAGATAATTACAAAGAAAAGTGATGTCTACAGTTTTGGGGTTGTTATTCTGGAGCTCATTACGAGGAAGAAGGCGATATACCTGGACTATGAAACCGGTGAAAAGCAGCATTTAGCATCTTGTTTTGTTTCAAAATATAGCAAGAATGTACTCAACGACATGTTGGACGAGGAAATAATAACTGATGGTGAGAAGGTAACTGAAGTTCTTCATGAAATCAGTGATCTAGCTGTGCGGTGCCTGAGTAGCAGAGGAGAGAAAAGACCGACAATGAAGCAAGTGGCCGAGGAATTACAGAGTTTATCGAGGTTTACCAGCAACTATCCGGGTTGGCAGGATGATGCCGAAGAGACAGACAGCTTGCTAAAGAAAACAAAGTTTTACTCTTCATCAGATTCAGCTGCATTTCCAAGTACCGACTATAGTGCAGTAATGGAGATCGAAACTGAGATAGCAAGGTGATCTGGTATATATATAAAGCTGCAAGAAAATCTTTTTCACAGTTTTATTTTGAGTAGAACAGCAATAAATTATTTCTTGTGTCTACTGATATATAATTCTTCATCTTCATATGTTTACTTTTTTTCTATTCTTTTGTACATCAGTACATCTCTAGTTTAGTACATGCTTGTTTACTTCGCATGTCTTATTTATAAGTCTTTTACTGGCACCAAAACAGAACTTGGGTTCAAGCCTAATTATTGGAGTACAATACAACAGTTGGTAAATCAGAGAACTATATCAAAATAAACTAGCATTGAACCCGTCCATGGACGGGAATTAATTAGTTTGATTTTCAATTGCCAATTATGTCATAAATTAGACACAGTCCTCAATCATTTTCAAAGAAATTTGATTAATTGTTGCTTTTTTCTTTGTTTTTTTTTGAAGGAGTAAGCAATTTTGATTAATTGTTTCAGAAATCATTTTCCTAATTAAGAATTTATTGAATGAAGTCCAGATCATTGTTTTTTTTATAGAAAATATTGTCCATTGATTTGATAATTAGTTTTTGAACCATTATTCGATATAATTGGTAGGAGTGGAGCCAGACTTTTTTGCCGGGGTCCAATTTTTTGAAAGAAACACAAGTTTCTAATTATTCTATAAATTGGGCATATTTTTGTAAACAAAATACAGGGTAGGGCCCATTTTCATAAATTTCTTAAAAATGAAAACTATTTTTGTATTTTTTTCTCAAAAAGATATATTTCTAAGGGTACATTTTTATTGCAAAAAAAATTGGGGGTTTGGAGGGGGTGTTGACGTACCTACCCGCTAATTACTAACAAACTGCATGTGAAATAATTATACCTGTTAACTAAAAAAACAATATAGGTTGATTGAAATAAGGTGGATGAATATATAGACATCAGTGGAAGGTGGACTCTACCTATTACTAGTCTTTGTGAAACCGCATGAAGTGTGACTCATCCACAATTATACTGTAGAAAGGTGTTAGTTACAACTTATTCTGATAAACAAGAAGAAGAAGGATACATATATACCCCTTAAAAGGGATATATTGAGCTCTCTCCTTGATTTGAGCTTCATATCCGTCGGATCTTGTCATCCGACAGTTATTATAATTACTTCCAATCCCCTTCATTTGTTTTCAAATGGAGAGACGTTGGGAGATGTTCGTTTTGTTGGTTACCATTAATTTTTCTTCAAGATTGAGATTTTTCTTGATGAGCATTGTTCTTTATAAGTGTAATTTTTTTATAAATATTAAATAAGCTCAAAATTTTAATTTGCTCTTACATCATTTTGGGACCAGCTTTTTTTACTCTAGTTTCCAAATATAAGTTGAAAATCATTATCTCAACTTTTCTTTTAACTGAAGTGAGAAAATTGACTTGATCATAATAATTTCTGGAATGAAATATTTTTATAGGATAATTTTTTGAATAAACTTAAAATGTTTAAGAAAAAGGTAAAAAAACTTATGGACATATCCTATAATCGTATGTTTACATTTCTTGAAAAAGTAAAAAAAAAAAAAAAAGGTTTTTGCTTGACCATTCTGATTTATCCATTTCTCTTTTGGTCTGGTTTGTCTTTCACAATTAGTCTACATATTTTTCGTAACCTATTGTTTATATATTACATGCTTCTAATGATTTCATCTCCAATCTTATTTGTTTTATCAATTATTTTCTTCCCATATTGTCATATAGTTTTAACTATATATTCAGTCTTGATCGTACAACATATATCATCTAATCAATATACAACCCAACTGCTTCTAGCTATATAAATAAATTTTACAGCTAAATTGTGAAGCACCTACAAATTACATTGTCCTGCCGCAAAGTGCGGGTGTAAATCCTAATTAGAGTGATGATTTCTAAAAAAATAATCAGATTATGTACGTACGATACAGTTCCCTCCAACATTGTCGCAACAAACAAAGAGAATTAGTAGTGCAGATTGCCATCAATTAATTGAGATGTCATACATGACGAAAACATAAGAATACTAGTGCAGATTTTTCTGTCAAGAGTCACATTATTAATTTACCATCGTTTTTAATTGTCAATGGAAGGTGCATCTATAACGGGATATGAATCTGCTGCTTTTCTAAAAAAAAAAATAGCCTGCCTTTCCGATCAGATGGACAAGATTGTTTGCTACACTGATCTCAAAGTACTTCGGTGCTTCTCAACCGTCGGATCAAGAAAAGCAGAACCTGCTTTTTAAAAAAGAAAAGCAGAACCTGCTTTTTTAAAAAGAAAAGCAGAACCTGCTTTTTTAAAAAGAAAAGCAGGTGATCTCGATCCCTACAACGACCCCGCTGTGGAGCCTACTAATTAAGACTTCGTCGCGCCAGTCTGATCGAGCCATGATGCGGATGTCCCTTTCTTCTTTCTTTTTAATAGTTCACAAAGTACATTTGGAGAAGCATTGAATTTGTAAATTTAAAAAGTCCGCAGACTATCTCCAATCTCTAATTTATACTTCATTTTACATTAAAATATATCAAAGAGAAAACAAATAAACTTGAAGCCGTCTTCGGGTGTTACCAAATGCTATTTTATCTCTTGTTTTTAATAACATCAATCTTTTCGGGACGAATTACATATGATAATTATCTAGCTAAAACTTGCTTTTATTTATATTTACCATCTCTTTATATGCTGACGTCGGAGAGAATTAGTCATCGACACTGGGTCAAGATTATTACATTATAATAATAGTCCCGATCAAACTTTGTATTGATGAAAGAGAACAAATTAAAAATCAACTTAGAATTCTTCAATATATTAATTATATACCCATCAAACGGAGAAAAAACTCAGCCCCTCGATTGGAAGGTACACGTAATTAACAAGTTTGTTAATATATAGAAGTTAGATCTCCAATTAGTTGTGATTTGGGGAATGAGATCAAATATATATATAGCATGCTGCACTGAAACAACCCAGAAAGAGAAAGAGAGAGCGACATGAGGTCGGACCTACGAAAAAAGGTGGCCCACTGAAACTGAGCTACCCATTGGCTACCATTTGGTATCATATGATAGAGGATCATGGTCTTATGTCGATTGGATTAGTACGTTTATAGCCTGTTCAGAATGAAAATTAAACGAGAGTAGAGTCCATTTCGATTGAATATAGAGAAGAAAAGAGTCACATCGAGTTCAATTCACAATAGTGTTTCGTGATCAATGCGCAGGTGAGGAGGAGAAAATTGATTTTTCCGATAATAGAAGAAACTTCCATTCACAAAGAAATAGCAAAATTTCCACTGCTTCCATTATCACTCATCGATTTGAGTTTTAGAAAAGAGAGGGAGATAGATCGTTGAGTGAGAAGGAGCATACCTCAATTAATCTATAATTGAGATAATAAAAAATAAAGGAAAACAAAGAAACATTGAGAGGCAACAAAAAGACAGGACGGGACGAAATCAATTCTCGCCTAATACCTTCGTTTTCGTTTTCCTTAAGAATTGGCAAGGCGACTTCCACCTGCTTTTTTCTCGCGAACTCTCGCCAAATCAAATTTGCGTCCTAATTTTTTTTTTGTTTTAAGAATGGGATTTGAGTGAAATCCGATTTCAAATCGCGTTTAAAGGGTTGTGATTCCATTTTGAGCAGGGTATTTGTCTTTTAGCCGATATGTAAACTTTATTCAGTTTGTCATTTCACTTTACCTCCCTTCTACCTCTCACTTTTTCGACGGCCTCCATATACTCGACCATTCGTTTTTAATGATCTTTGTCTCTTCGACATTCCCCTTTCCCCTCCAACTTAACATGCACCATACCCTAGGTGTCATGACAAAGATATAGAGAAGGCAAGTAGGTAATGAAAATAGTAATGAAACTATGATTTTGATAGGTTACATAAATATTTATACAAGTAACTCGAGTATTTTATTAGTTGTAAAAAGTGTTTAGATAGATGAGTTAAGGGGTTAGATAAATTGTAAATGCATTGATCAAATAGGTTATGCAAATGCTTAGATAAATGTACTAGGTGTCTACATAAGTGTTTCAAATATTTAGATATATAACTAAGGTAATTAGTCGACGAGTGATAAATGTGTTCATATGAGTGACAAATGTGTTTACATGAGTAACAAATGTGTTTAGATTAGTCATGTGTGTTTATCCAAAAGAGTTTTTCTGGTATACGGAAGAGTTTTGGTGTGCTGCAAGTTACTTGATATACGGCAATTCCTTACAGCCGTCGATTGAATTTCTGTTGTATGTATAGATACAAGGGTATAGTCGTAATTGTCTTCAAAAGAATTTGGAAAGAATTGGCAGCGGATCCTTTCATTCAATCTCAGCGAAGGGATCCTTTATGTTCTATTTGATGGTCGCACATGGTGCTGTGAACTAAAAGGAAGAGCAAAATGCGGCAGTGACTCGGCGTACAGCAGAACGGGCGCATGAAGCCTTTGTGCAGGGGAGAAATAGAACCAGCGAAGAGTTCATTATTGGGTTATGTTCTGTCTGCTGCGCACACCGGGTCCTTGTGAACCATAGGTAAGAGGGAGGTATGGCAGTCAAATAGCTCACGCAGACTTGGTGTAGATGAAATTATGACTCCCTTTTTTGTAATTTCACTATTAATCCCATATCTTGAGTTCTGATACTCAGAATGCGCAGACATTAGAATAAAGACGTAATCTAAATTATTTTAGACTTGTTTTTGCGCTATAATGTGCAGAAATTAGACAACGATTGATTTAAAACACAAATGAAGCTATTCAATAACGATATTATAAATAAATAACTGCATTTTGTGGCTATTTTTATTGAAACTGACATCAAAACATAATTTTCTTTCTTTTATAAGAATTTTAACATGTTGCTGATGAGATCTAAATCATTACAGACTTGATTATGCTCCATAATGTGCACAAAATGGACTGAAATAGATTTAATACAAAAGGGGGCTATTTAATAACGACATGATAAATACATTTTGGGGTTATTTTCACTTGGCGTCAAAATGTACTTATCTTTGTTTTATAAGTACTTTAACAACATGATAAATGCGTAATCTAAATCATTTTAAACTTGTTTTCGTGCTGTAATGCGCACAAATTAGACTAAGATTGATTTAAAAAACAATTAGAGCTATCTAATAACGATGTTTTAAATGCATTTTTTGGGTTATTTTTATCGTAACTGGCATCGAAACATTCTTATCTTTCTTTCATAAGTACTTTAAAAACATGGTAAAGGCGTAACCTAAATCATTTTATACTTGTTTTTGCGCCATAATATACAAAAATTAGAATAAGATTGATTTAAAACACAAATGAAGCTATTCAATAACGATGTTATAATGCATTTTGTGGTTATTTTTACTGTAACTAGCGTCAGAATATACTTATCTTTGTTTTATAAGTACTTTAACAACATGATAAATGCGTAATCTAAATCATTTTTTTTTGACTTGTTTCTGCGACATAATTGCAGAACTTAGACTACGATTGACTTAAAGCACAAATAAAGCTATTCAATAACGATATTATAAATGTATTTTGGGACTATTTTTATTGTAACTGGCATCAAAGCATACTTTAACATGCCGCGGATGAAACTTAAATCATTTTAGACTTGTTTCTGCGCTAAAATGCGCACAAATTAGAGTAAGATTGATTTAAAACACAAACAGAGCTGTCCAATAACGATGTTATAAATGCAGTTTGGGTTATTCTTATCGTAACTGGCATCCAAATATACTTATCTTTCTTTTATAAGAATTTTAACAACGTGATAAAGGTGTAATCTAAATCATTTTAAACTTGTTTCTGCGTCATAATGTGTACAAATTAGACTAAGATTGATTTAAGACACAAATGAAACTATTCAATAACGATGTTATAAATGCATTTTGGAGTTATTATTATCGTAACTGGCATCAAAACGTACTTATTTTTGTTTTATAAGTACTTTAACAACATGATAAAGGTGTGATCTAAATAATTTTTGACTTGTTTTTGCGTCATAATGTGCACAAATTTGATTAAGATTGATTTAAAATACAAATGAAGCTATTCAATAATGAAGTTTTAAATGCATTTTGGGGTTATTTTTATCGTAACTAGCGTCAAAACGAACTTATCTTTCTTTCATAAGTACTTTAAAAACATGGTAAAGGCGTAACATAAATCATTTTTATACTTGTTTTTGCGCCATAATATACAGAAATTAGAATAAGATTGATTTAAAACACAAATGAAGCTATTCAATAACGATGTTATAATGCATTTTGTGGTTATTTTTACTGTAACTAGCGTCAGAATATACTTATCTTTGTTTTATAAGTACTTTAACAACATGATAAATACGTAATCTAAATCATTTTTTTTGACTTGTTTCTGCGACATAATTGCAGAACTTAGACTACGATTGACTTAAAGCACAAATGAAGCTATTCAATAACGATATTATAAATGCATTTTGGGGCTATTTTTCTTGTAACTGGCATCAAAACATACTTTAACATGCCGCGGATGAAGCTTAAATTATTTTAGACTTGTTTCTGCGCTAAAATGCGCACAAATTAGAGTAAGATTGATTTAAAACACAAACAAAGCTGTCCAATAACGATGTTATAAATGCAGTTTGGGTTATTCTTATCGTAACTGGCATCGAAATATACTTATCTTTCTTTTATAAGAATTTTAACAACGTGACAAAGGTGTAATCTAAATCATTTTAAACTTGTTTCTGCGTCATAATGTGCACAAATTAGACTAAGATTGATTTAAGACACAAATGAAACTATTCAATAACGATGTTATAAATGCATTTTGGAGTTATTATTATCGTAACTGGCATCAAAACGTACTTATTTTTGTTTTATAAGTACTTTATCAACATGATAAAGGTGTGATCTAAATAATTTTTGACTTGTTTCTACTGTAACTGGCGTCAAAATGTACTTTTCTTTCTTTTATAAGAATTTTAACACGCTGCTGATGAAATCTAAATTATTTTAGACTTGTTTCTGCGCTATAATACGCACAAATTAGACTAAGATTGATTTAACACAAATAGAGCTATCCAATAACGACATGATAAATACATTTTGGGGTTATTTTCACTGTAACTGTCATCGAAACATACTTATCTTTCTTTTATAAGAATTTTAACAACATGATAAGTGCATAATCTAAAACATTTTAGACTTGTTTCTATGCTATAATGCACACAAAATTAGATTGATTTAAACACAAATGAAGCTATCTAATAACGATGTTATAAATGCATTTTGGGGTTATTTTTATCGTAACTGGCATCGAAACATACTTATCTTTCTTTCACAAGTACTTTATCAGCATGATAAAGGCGTAATCTAAATCATTTTAGAATTGTTTCCGCGCCATAATGTACATAAAAGAATCTAAAAGCGATTTAAATGGCATGACATCAATTTTGTGGTTTAGACATCTATAAAATGGCATTTTCCAATTATTACAAATTGTATATTGTATACTTATATAAAAATAATAATTTTTGAAAAAAATATTTTTGTAAAAAGAAAAATAAATAAAAAATTTTAATTTGACTGAAAGTCTCACATGTTATATTCTATATGAAAAATGGTTATCTTCCAAAAGTTATCCTCCATTGACAATGTCTATTTTGACAATCTTGACAATGCCAATTTTAAAAAAAATTGGAAAAAATTGTTAGAAATTCTCAAAAATAAAATTTTTTTACGAAACTATTGTTTAAGTTATAGATTGATTATGTTTATGATTATATTTAATTAAGTGACGTTTGATGGTTTTCAAAGATCCGTTAAATTACAACCGTTAAAAAATGTATAAAGTTTTGATAAGCCATCAAACAATGTCTAAATTGATTGAAATTTTAAACACTATCAATCTATTAGTTATAGAGGAGAGATCCATTGACAACGCTTATTTTGACAATCTTAACAATTGTTATCTTTACAAATTTGTAAAAATTCATAAATAATCTTAAAAATGAAAAAAGTTTTATGGATACATTATTTAACTTATAGATTGATAGTGTTTCAATTTTCAAGCAATTTGAACGTCATTTCAGCCTTATCAAAATTTTGTACATTTTTTAACGGTTGTAATAAAAAGATCTTTACAGAGCTATCACATATCGTTTAAATTGTATATAATTGGAAACATAATCAATTTATAAGTTAAGCATAACTTCCATAAACTTTTTTCTATTTTTAAGATTTTTTATGAATTTTTATAAATTTTTGAAAGTTACAATTGTCAAAATTGTCAAGATAATCATTGTCAATGGATCTCTCCTCTTAGTTATATAATACATCCATCAACTTTTTTTCGTTTTTAAAAATTTATATGATTTTATTCAAATTTTTAAAAATTGGTATTATCAAGATTGTCAAGATAGGCATTGTCAATGGATCCCTCCTCTTTTACAAATTGTATGCTTAAAAAAAAAGTTATCTTCCAAAAGTTTAAAATTGGAGTCATTTTACAAATTGTATACTTTAAAAAAAAGTTATTTTACAAAAGTACGTTACCAAACAAGTTCAAAATTTGGGATCACATTACAAATTATTAAGTATGTTCTAGATCTAAATAATATATATATCATATATCAAAATGATGTTAATAAACTATAAGAATAAAAAAAAAAAAACTTGCGTCATCATTTAATTAGATGCAAGCTGTATTTATATATGCAAGCTGTAATGGCCGTAAATAGCGGTTAATTGTCAAATTGAAAAAAAAAAAATGTATTGACTAAGCAACCTAAGCCATTACTCCATATCACACCGCATCCGCACTCTTAAATCAATTCCCACATATATGGTCTTAGATTTTGGCTACAGAAAACTAGGATAAATCTTGCTGCTTCTCTATTTCCTTGCGGCAGTTCAGGGAAAAACATAAAACCCTCCTAGACGACCGCAATCTTCCATATTTCCTTCCGATATTGCAATCTCGACCTACAACACCTCTTTCCTTTTTTCCCCTCCAGCGTTAAAATGGAAACCGATCTGGCCTCGTCCTCGCATCAAACCAGAGAAATGATTTACCCATCCTTCTTTATCAATCCTTTTATCAATTCTTTTACGATACCTTTCAAATTGAAAAAATAAAAATGTACATTTCCAAGAGGTTGGTAAACCACAATCATTTGCAATCTTTCATTTTTCAAATCTTAAATCCACTGCAGAACTGGCTATTTCCTAAAGTCAATCTTTACATATTACCACAACATGAAACAATCCTCAAATATGTATTAAATAGAGCAAATAATCCCCAAGTCAAATTGAGTACATATAACTAATCATTGAATAAATATGTGATTTTTCTTGGTTTTGGACTTGGACTGGGACACACCCGGCACTTGAGCAGCATCCCTCCTCTCAGCTGTCCTATTTGCCAATTTCATCTCCATCTTTAACCGCTTCTCTGTATTGGCATACACAAGCATTGTAGCCATGATAGCACTGATACACACTTTTCTTCTCGACCACCATAGAACCTGATCAGAGTGAAAAGTTACGACCTATCTTAGACTTCGCATTCTGAGATTAACTCAAATCAAATTCTTAACTTCTAACAGTCACAACCAACAACATATTCACTTGTCATATCCTTTCTAAATAAACTACATGGTACATGATATTAAACTTAGAAATCATCTTGCATAACTGAGCACCAAACTATTAAATTTAAATAACATGCTTCATAGTACCGGTCTTAAAACTGACCTCGATTATGACTAACCAACAGCACCCACAACATGAGCAATAGCTCGCCTCCTATCCATATTGCTTGTCGGTTTCATGCTCATCTTTAATAGCTCCTCTATCTTGACAAAGTCATGGTAAAGCAGCTGCAAAGTATGTTTTCTTGACACTTCAGTCCGTTCTGTTAGCGACACTGAAGCTGGCTGTGCGAGCGTCCCTGCGGCCCAAGAGGATAGTCCAGCATGATGAATGTTCGACACCAGTAATTCCTCAAATGACACTGTTAAGATGATGAGAAACTTAAGAAAATTACTTTATTGTCAGAAATGCATAATAACAAAAGAGATGTATATTTATTTGAGGAACACTGCTAGGTGCTAATTGTAGTTCTTATAAAAAATTAATTCCACTATTATTGTATTCTAAGGTGCTGTTATGTCACAAGGATACCAATAATTAAGTCTACTATGATACATTGGTTGAAGAACTATAAATAAATGTGTTCATGTCATTACCCTTTTTCTTTCTTCCAAATCAATCATATCCTTTTGATTTACTTTGTCATAATTAAAATCACCATACAATGGCGAATGGCCTAGTAGCTCAAGTGGTAGCTAACTAGGATGACTTCCAAGAGGTCATAGGTTCAATCCTCCATGGGGCACAGATAAAAAGTTTTCAATGAAACTGGTGGAGTAATTCCACTTTCTTCAAAAAAAAAAAAAAAAAATCACCATACAATGCACCCAATAATATAATTTCTCATATAGAACAGTAGCTTGCCTATGCTACAAAACTTAATTAGCATTACTATTCAAAGGCAACATTTCCAAATCTTAACAGTAACAAGAGAACAATATTGTGACAAATAATCCCATCCAGGTTGTGCCTTTATTTTCTGATGGTTATAGGATTAAATCAAGAGGACTGTACCAGACTACCAATACACTGATATATGATCAATTAGTCCTAAATTTCTTCTTGGTGCATGCAGATAACATTATAACAACATACAAAATAGTACAAAAAGAAAAAAAAAATAGCATACTTTAAGTCATGGTAAGATTATTGAAGTTGTAAAGCACCATCTGATTAGAACTAAATCACTTGGTATAACTGATGTATAAATTTTTTTTTTTTTTAAAAAAAAGAAAGAAAGAAGAACAACAAAGTGTCCCAAAATCAAAACATTTTGAAGCAATTAAAGTTGAATGCTCATAGTATATATTATCTGCAATCGGAAGAATCCCTCCGGCTGCTAACTCTCCCCATCCTCCTCTTCCACCATCTTCTCCATGTCCTCGACGAAGCCTTCTCTCCATTTCAATCAGCCAGACCGAAGTACTCTTCACATACCCATGGCGAAAGAGCCATAGCCGAGCCGGAGAGCGAGGCTAGGGTTTGGTCAGCGCGAGATAAGTGATGAACACATTGGGTGACCACACCAAAATAATCCTCTTCTTTGGTCAGATTGAGGGAAGCCAGACTAGTACAGAGAGCCCATGAAGTTGGTCTCGAGGCTGGTACCATAGTCGATCCGAGAGTTGAAGGGGAAGGAGAGGCAGGATGAGAATTGGGAGGAAAAGGAAAGTGAGGCGGAAAGAAAAGAGGGCAGACGGAGGAGAAGGGGAGAGGAAAGCACGCTGCCAATTCTTTCCAAATTCTTTTGAAGACAATTACGACTATACCCTTATATCTATACATACAACAGAAATTCAATCCACGGTTGTAAGGAATTGCCGTATATCAAGTAACTTGCAGCACACCAAAACTCTTCCGTATACCAGAAAAACTCTATCCAAAATACAACATTGGTTATTTACATGAACGAATATTCATCAAGATTTTGCTAGACAAGATTGAAAAGATGAAACAGGTCGCTATAGGAGAGCGATTTGATGAAAGAGATGAGAGCATTAGGATTATACGGTGATTATCATGACAGATCGTTGGAAAAGATGGATCATCGGAAGAGATGTATCATCATCGGAAGAGATGGATTGTCGGGGAGCAATTATATAAATGTGTAAAAAGAGGAAAAAAGAAAGACAAATTCGAGTTGAGATAAGAAAGACATATAGAACAATTGGAATTTGGGAGAGGAATGTTGTTAGAATAGCAAAAATTAGTTCCCATAAGAATATTTATGGTGAGTAAAAATAATAAGGGGATTTGAGTTTATTGGGGATAAAGACTTTTTCTCTTAATCTTTATTTCAGCGTACTATTATTTTTCGAAATAATTAAAAAAGGGTTCAAATTTTAGTTAACAAAGTAATCGTAACAAAAATTCAGTATATATGATATATACTTGAATTTGTTTGGTTGATATAATTATAAGATTCTTTCAGTCTGTTATTTAACAAACTGAATAAAACCTTAATTACATAAAATTTACTTTGTTTGAATTTGCTCACCCCTAGATGACGTATCATAAATCAGAATTGACAGCTTTCATTTTTTTTTTTGTATTCCTTGAATGAAATGTCTAAAGTTGACTATGAAAGAAATATTATTATCCTCCTACCAAAGTCGACACATGCACATAGAATATACCATTCTTGACGGCGTAAGCGGAACTGGTCACGGATAACGGATGAGGCAGGCTCTTATACGGTGAGCTTCTAAGCACACATTCTAAGTTTAAACTTAAAATCATATTAAATCGCTTTTAAATCGGGTAAATTTTTTGGTAGGTCACTAAACTTTACTCTGGATCCATAATTGGTCACTGAACTTTCATTTATCCATTTTTTGTCACTAAACTTTCATGTTTATTCGAATTTGGTTACTCCATTAATTTTTACATCCAACTTAACGGAATAGTTGACATGGCATCAATTTTATGGTTTAGAAATAAATCTTTTCGTGTAAAACTTAAAAATATAAGAATATAATAAACAAATTATTTATTTTTTTTCTTTTATGCCAAAAAAAGACTTTCACATTTTTTAGATATATTACAAATTGTATACTTCATATGAAAAAAATAATAATAATAATTTTGGAAAAAATAAATTCTGTAAAAGAAAAATATACAAATTTAATTTGACTTAAAATCTCACATGATGTATAATTTATATACAAAAAAAGTTAATTCCAAAGTTTAAAATTGTAGTTATATCAATTATTCTGTTAAGTTGGATGAAAAAACTAACGGAGTGACCAAATTTGAACAAATATCAAAGTTTAGTGACAAAAACGGATAAATTACATATGCACCAGTGGCTCGAATAACAACAATTCGAGTGTTGATCGCACTTGCTGCAGTGCAGAATTTGGTAATTCACCAAATGGATGTAAAAACTGCTTTTCTAAATGGTAAATTAGAAGAGGAGGTTTACATGGAACAACCAAAAGGGTTTGTTATAACTGGCTAAGAAAATAAAGTTTGTAAGCTTGTAAAATCCCTTTACGGATTACCCAAACAATGGCATCAAAAATTCGATGAGGTATTATTGGTCAATGGATTCAAAATCAACGACTCAGATAAATGTGTTTATTGCAAATTTTGCAATGGAAAATGTGTCATCATATGTTTATATGTTGATGATATGCTAATATTTGGCACCGATTTAGAGGTAGTAGAAAACACAAAAAAGTTTCTAGCTACCCAATTTGCCATGAAAGACATGGGTGTTGCGGATGTGATATTGGGAATAAAGATAATAAGAAATGATCATGGCATTACTTTATCCCAGTCACATTATATTGAGAAAATATTGATCAAATTTGATCAGCTGGATAGTACTCCAGTGGCAACACCATTTGATCCAAATAATAAATTACTACCAATTTCAGGTATGATTTTCTGGATACGAGAACTGTGTAATAGAGTTTCTGATGACCCATTAATGCTCAAACGGAATTGCTACATGAATATTATACAGTTCGAATCTGCAACCAATCCTTCCTCCCTGCATGTCGCTGGAAAGAAGAGGAGAGAAATTATAAAATGGTCTATGCACACGTTTTCCATGCACTGTGCCACTGTCAACTCCTCTTCGCAGTATGGTTCACATGAAACAGGTGCACGAACCAAGAGGAACATAACCAAATGGTGACCCCTTCGCTGGCTCCCCTTCGGCCTTTTATGAAATCCTCATGTACCTGTTCTTCTGTACACCAACTCACTGCTGAGCCGCCTTTCGTCCTTTCGGTTCTCAATACCAAGTGCACGCAGATATCAGAATATAAGGGAAAACTGATCCCTTCGTTGATGAGGACTTAACAGAAGATTTAACAGAAAAGAAATAGTTCCAATTATACCCTTTTATAGAATGAATGGTTGAGATTCATTCAAACCATATTTTCGCTTAAATTCATAATTTGAGTCTGATCCATAGCAGCATCGCCCTTAAAATATATATATCAACGATAAAACAAATAAAGTTGAAGTCGTCTTTCAAATGCATCCCTTTAGCTGTGACTGCTTAGCGATGTAATTAATTTTGCACCAAAAAAGTCTGCACCAATAAAGTTGAAGTCGTTTTTCAGCCTAACTAATAAATCTGTACATCATTCTCCAATGAGTACTACACATCCACATGAATATATAATTAATTTTGCACCAAAAAAAAAATTGCAACTAATATAGATACTATTTGAATTCGTAATTTACACATAAATTTATATGAAAATGAAACAGGTGATATTCCTGTAGGTAAATTAACGCCAAGAGAGGATGAACCATTTCGAGAGGACAGATTATTAGAGGCTGTGCTTGGCATAGATTTATCCAGTGCAAAATATCTCCTGTAGTGGGCCAATTTTTTAATATAAAAAATAAAAAAATCTTATTTTTAATTTTCGAAAAAAAAACTTATTTTCAAAAATAGTAAATCCAGGTTCCCAGAACCCGGCCTTACTGTTGGTAGGCCGGTTTCTGGGAAAACGACCTACTTTTATGAGGCCGTTTTCCCAGGAACCGGCCTACTGTTGGTAGGCCGGTTCCTGGGAACCCGGCCTATCAATTTTTTTTTTTGATATTTTTTTCAGATAGATCTCGTTGTTAGCTTTCCGTAGCCGCGAAGTTTGCTCCGATCGGAGTTTTCTATCAAAAGTTATGCCCGTTTGAATGTTGAGTGCCCGAAATATAGGATAAGATTCAGTATAAAATTCAGAACGGAATTCAGAAATGTTTCCAATGAATAATATTATAAATAAATATTAAGTATCACAAATAATATTAGAAAAAAGATATAAAGAAATAATTTAAATTTATTGCATGATAATTATGGTCGTTTGAATGTTGAGTACCCAAAATTTAAGATATGACTCAGTATAAAATTCAGTACGAAATTTAGTACATGACTGTTATTTATATAATAAATTTTTAATAAATCCTAGAACTTTTTGCTATGCAAACACTTTTTAATAAAAATGAGCAAAAAGTCCTAAATTTCGTACTGAATTTTATACTGAGCCGTATCTTAAATTTTGGGTACTCCACATTCAAACGGCCATAATTATCATGCAATAAATTTAAATTATTTCTTTATATCTTTTTTCTAATATTATTTGTGATACTTAATATTTATTTATAATATTATTCATCGGAAACATTTCTGAATTCCGTTCTGAATTTTATATTGAATCTTATCCTATATCTCGGGCACTCAACATTCAAATGGGCATAACTTTTGATAGAAAACTCCGATCGGAGCAAACTTCACGGCTACAGAAATCTAACAACGAGATCTATTTGAAAAAAAAAAAAAAATTGGTAGGCCGGGTTCCTAGGAAAACGGTCTCATAAAAGTAGACCGTTTTCCCGGAAACCGGCCTACCAACAGTAAGGCCGGGTTTTGGGAACCCGGATTTACTATTTTTGAAAATAATTTTTTTTCAAAAATAAAAAATATGATTTTTTTTATTTTTTATATTAAAAAATCAG
Organism: Cyperus esculentus; assembly: GCA_030179965.1. Classification (NCBI taxonomy): domain Eukaryota; kingdom Viridiplantae; phylum Streptophyta; class Magnoliopsida; order Poales; family Cyperaceae; genus Cyperus; species Cyperus esculentus. The sequence goes on along the minus strand of JASGLE010000003.1, from coordinate 1,262,811 downwards.
CCCCTGTAGTGCCTTCAAATACTATTCATATTGGGTCCGTTTGGCACTTCAAATTTGGAATAGAATAGTCTATTATAGTTAAAATGGGGTGCCAAATGTATAATACACTAAATAGATAGCTTCTAAAATAGCTAATCCGGTCAGGCTAACCCATGGAATACTGGAATAGCTCTTCATCCCATTTCCCGAATAACAAATTAATTACTCACCTACCCCCTCTCTTTCTAGAATAATAGGGCCAACCTAGTTTAATAGTGAATGTTACTATATTTTAGTAATTTGATATTGCATTGTTATTGTTGTAATATTTGGTTATGGAATCATGAAACTCTCTTTCCATTGGATATCATTATGTTTATTAGGTTTAATTTTCATATTCTTCTGTGTTTGGACCAGTAAATCTCAAATTTGCATTCGTACTATTTGTTCAACGAATTAAATATTTCCCATTATTTAAATTTATTTGATGTAATGCAAGATGTGTTGCTTTCATTTTTATGTTAATTTTATGCACTTGTAGTTCTCCTAACAATAAATCAACAGACTTATAATTATATTTTCGTTATGAAGTGATATATGCACCTGCATATGATGTGGTTTAAAAAAAAAAAATCCAACCTTTAAAGAACAAATTTGTCCTTTTATATAAATTCAATATTTTATGCAATTCATCACAATACTAATCCAATTGACAATTTGCCAAGCAACTCTTCCACTATCGGAATATATCTAAACATCACTATTATTTTCACTTTTCCAACAATTACTAATCTATTTTTACTAATCGGATAGCACGATTCTAGTGCTATATTCCTGGATTTGCCAAACGGATCCAATAATGGTATACAAATATAATTTACCAGCACATCAAAAAAAATCTAAATGTAACCTTGATGTTTCACTAGTTTGTGAAGTCTTTCGCATTTATTCCCCGGAATGTTTCCTAACATCGAGTATCTACTGTTGTAACCACATGAAGCTCATAACCTAGAACATTATATTTAGGGGTAATGACCCCAGACCCCCCTGAACTTTCGGGTTTTGACAACTTGGCCCCCGAACTTTTAATTTGGACAAATGCCCCCTCCGAACTACCGATTTGTGACAAATCGCCCCCCGGATGTTAATTAGCCATCTAATACTCCATTTACAAGTACGAAAAGACCAAAATACCCTTATGTATATCTTCATGATATTTTAAATATAAATAAGTTCAAAAAAATATTTAATTAAAAATCACTAGATATTAAAAATATATAAGAAATTATTACATATTTTTTAAATACAAAAATCTATACAAAATATTTATCGTTTACTTTTTGTTCTTTTATTTCATCAACGTAATATTTACATATATGTAACTAATTTTAATGAAAAAATCAATTACCATTTTAAATGATTTAAAATTTTCAATCAAATTTGAAGTTAACAATTTTTTTTATCATCATTAATGTATTAGTTCGTAATTTCTCATATTAAAAGAATTATTATGTATCATAAATATCTATCTTTGAAAAAAACAATATACAAATTCAAGCAAAATAAAATAAAATAAAAATAGTAAGGCGTAAAAATTTAGTTATATACAATAAAATAAAAAAATAATATACAAATATTTAGTTATATACCAGTACTATTAATAATTAATTCAGATTTAATATTCATGAGGCATAAAAATTTTTAAAACTGAATTTAATCTATATATTTAAAATATCATGAATATATACATAAGGGTATTTTGGTCTTTTCATACTTTTTAATGGAGTATTAGATGGCTAATTAATAGCCGGGGGGCGATTTGTCACAAATCGGTAGTTCGGGGGGGCATTTGTCCAAATTAAAAGTTCGGGGGCCAAGTTGTCAAAACCCGAAAGTTCGGGGGGGGTCTGGCGTCATTACCCCTTATATTTACTTGGAATTTGTTCCTATGAACTTTATCTACAAAGAATATTAGAATAAAACTTAATTACTAGGCCTTCGCTTACAAACTTTATCGATCAATTTCTGAGAGCAATATCTAGGAAAACGTGTCTAAAGGTTACATTATGGGATGCATTTGTTAAATTTCAGAATGTATATGTTACATTCCGTACACGTCTACAGAGTACAGACGTATGGACGGTTTTTCAATAGACGCAAGATGTTTCTCAAATCCCGCTGTCTTCTGTTTTTTTTAAGTTGGGGCACTACTTACCATCACAGCGACACAAATGATTTTATTTTACATATTAGAACAAGTAATGAATAAAATAATCTTCTCATCCATCTATAAATTAATTCACAGTCTGCAAAATATGAATACTTGATCCAATATAATTAATCACTTTCCAATTAGGCTTTAACTGAGAGAGAGTTTGAGATCCATGGCTTGTGAGAGGCCATTACAATCAAAGTGTTTTCTCTACCTGATGCTATTAAGCGTACTCTTGCCCGAACTCCAGGCAGCCTCAACCCTACCTGGCTGCTCAGACAAATGCGGCGACATCACTATCCCTTACCCATTCGGCATTAGTCCTGGGTGCTACCGTGATGGATTCAACATAACGTGCGATCAGTCAAGCGGTTCCCCTAGAGCTTTATTGGTGTCTGAACCAGAAAATATTATTGAGCTAATAGATATCAATATCACCAGTGGTGAAGCACGCGGTTACAAATCTATTTCGTACCGTTGCTACAACAAGTCGGATGGCTACAACAAGTCATCAGATGACAACGACATTCAGGTATCCACAAATCTCACAGATTCTCCTTATCTCTTTTCTGACAAACGCAACAAATTTACAGTAATAGGCTGTGACGTCTGGGCATTCAGTTTGATTCATGCCGGACGGAAAACTTTCTGGTTGTGTCTCCGACTGTAACCAAACTAGAACAACTGTTGATGGTGGTCCATGCAATGGCTCTGGCTGCTGCCAGACTTCAATACCAGCAGCAGTCAACTTATATGGAGTGTTTTGGGCTTCTGGCAACAACTCTGCCTGGAAATCCCACCCATGCGTTTATGCCATGCTGGTCGAAGAAGAGTGGTACAAGTTCCAAGTTAAGGATTTAGATGACAATGATTTCCTTCAGAGAAATAAAAGAGGTGTACCAGTTGTGCTCGATTGGGCTATCAGGGACACTGGTACGTGCCAAAATGGTACGGAAAGGAGCTCTAACCGTGCATGTCTCAGCAGAGAAAGTACTTGCTATAACACGGCCAACGGAGATGGATACCTTTGCAATTGTCCCAAAGGCTTCCAGGGGAATCCCTACCTCCCTGATGGCTGCATAGGTACCTTTAACTCTTTAGGAATCCCTATTTCTTCGCAATTTTACATACATCATGAACACTCAAGGACTTAATTAGTAAGTACATATCCAGGTTAAGAGATTTTCTTTTGAAGAACCAAGGTATTTAAAAGCAAAATAGTAACAAGAAAAAGGAAAAAAAATGGGATATTCTATAACTAATATTCTAATCTCGATTGACAACACATTGATTTCCTGTATAAGAGTTAATTATTGAACCCAAACATGGGGGCTACTCGCTAGCTACCAGTGGACCATAGAATAATTAATTCTGAATTCCCAAAAGACTTAATTTGTTCAATTAGAAACAATACTCAAAATGGCTTTCGTAAAGTAATGAAAGCGGGCTCCGAATAGCTGCTTTTCATTTTCAAAAAAAAAAAAAAAAAGAAACAATACTCAAGTTTGTCATAAATATGCTCTATGTCATTTTACTGTCACTTGAAATTAATGAGCAGATATTGATGAATGCAAACTTCCGGATATATATCCTTGCCATGGACATTGCGATAATATAGAGGGAGACTACAATTGTAAGTGTCCAAAGGGGAAAGTAGGAAATGCCAAAACTTCAAATTGCACCGAGCATCAGAATTTTCCTCGTCCTGCTCGAATCGTTATTTGTAAGTTACTCATTTCGGATTTGCAGAAACAGAGTCCCAAATTTAACTTGAGGTTCACATGACCAAACAAAACTATAATACCCTATCTATAGATACATTCACCTGTCTAGCCCTTAAATCTGTTGAATGTTTACTTCCAAGTACATGTTAACCAGATTATTGCCAACATATAGCTAGCCCTGGTACATTCGAATTAAACAAAACTTACAAAGTAATACAATTTTAATATGATGTGTTGAACTAACCTAGTAAAATAATTAATTTTGTAATTATCTTCTCCTGTGTTTGTAGTTGTTGTGTATTCCAAATTTCCGATAATATAATAATGGTAATGCAAGGAGTTAGGATTCTGTCTATATATTCATATATGTTAATCCTGCTTTCCCATCTGCAGCAATCATTCTTAGTGTTGCTGTTTTGCTGGGCTTAAGCTTGCTGCTAGCTACACATCTACAACATAAAAGACACAACAAGGAAAAAGAGCAGTATCAAAGATACTACGACATGATGGACAACTACCTTCATGGGTTCAGTAAAAAGCAGATAGAAATTGCAACTAATAATTTTGATGAAAATTGGGTTTTGGGCACCGGCGGCTATGGGAATGTGTACAAAGGATATTTGGAGGATAATACACCTGTGGCCATAAAGAGATCAAAGGAAGTCGAAGAAGACCAACGGGCAGAATTTGTGAACGAAATTCTCCTTCTTTCACAAATCAATCACAAAAACATCGTGCGATTGATAGGCTGTTGTATGGAAGTTAAAATACCTATATTGATCTATGAGTTCATCTCCAATGGAACATTATATGACTTGCTTCATGGGAAGGGCAAAAATTTGCTGATTTCTTTGAATGCTCGTCTAAATATTGCTCTGGAAACAGCAGAGGCTCTTGATTATCTGCACTCTACCATCTCTCGTGCTATACTTCACGGTGATGTTAAGTCGGCCAATATACTTCTAGAAGATAGTTATTGCGTCAAAGTTTCTGATTTCGGTGCTTCAAACCTTGTTCCTATAGATGACACACAAGTGGTCAAGGTGGTACAAGGGACACGTGGTTACTTAGACCCCGAGTATGTTGCCACTGCAGTACTAACTAAAAAAAGTGATGTCTATAGTTTCGGGGTAGTTCTCCTGGAATTGATAACAAGGAAATGTGCCATTTTCACAGATGAAACACAGGAAAGAAAACACTTGGCGTCATGTTTTGTTTCAAATGTGAACAAAAAAAGGTACGAGTTGTTAGACAAGGATATTGTAAGTACTGATGAACAGATAACTGAGGTGCTCCAAGAGGTGAGCAAGCTTGCGGTGTGGTGTCTGTGTATTAGAGGAGATGATCGACCAACAATGAGGCAAGTTGTTGAGAAATTGCAAAGTTTAGTAAAATTCAACAGCAATCTGCAGGGATCAAGAACCATTCACGAAGAGGCAGACAAATTGTTAAGTGAATCTTCATATCATGTTATACCAGATGCATCTGCGTTCCATAGTACAGGTTATAGCTCAGTGCTGGAAATTGAAAGCAGGGCGCCAAGGTGAATGAAATCCAAAAGCACCAATTTATGTATTTTGTTATATTACGTTGCATAGTGCTATTCTAGTCATCCTGGCTTCTTTTTATTTTTATTTTTGCAGCATGTTAAAATTTATAATATTTCTGTACATATATATGTTAGGTATAGCAACCAGCCTGTGATGTATGTAATTAAAAAACATATTGTTTGATTTCAAGGGTTTACTGTGTTACTGTGTTACGAGAGCAATTTGATCAATGAGATGAAATTTTTTTTTTTTTTGAGTAAGACCTAGTGTCCAAAGAGATTTCGTCCATACATCCATGTTGGGCCTCAGACGCGCTCTAGGTTGCAGTATGAGAAACTTTTCTTTTTCATTTGGGTCACATCACGTCCCGTTTACTTTTTTCTCGAAAACTATGCGCATATTTTTTTGGTTTTTTTAGTGATAAAATTTATCCGTAACACAAACCTTTGTTTATGAAACTATTACAATTTGATTCTTATTGGTTACATTTGAGGGCTTACTAGTTATATTTCCTTCTTATTGGTTACATTCCCCCTTTTTTGGTTATATTCAATATTAAAAAGGAAATTTATTACTGGAGTTCATCTTATTCCTTATTGTAATTATCATTCTTTTTTGGGTATGTGATAAAATTAGCAAATTAAGGGATCGCTGAAATTCTTGTAAGTTGGTACCACAAAGCTTTATTTCTGTAACTATTACAATTTGATCTTAATGGTTACATTCCTCTTAACTAGTTACACTCCCTCTTCTTTGGTTATACATTCCCTTCAAGCAGAGATTTTTCATTTTTTGTAGCACAAAACTCGTTTCCGTAACTGTGACAATTTGATATTGGTGGTTACATTCCCCCTCTTACTAGTTGCATTTCCCTCTTACAGGTTACATTCCCCATTTTTGGTTTCATTTCCCCTTTTTTGGTTACACATTCCCCTCTAGAGGAGATTCTGAAGAGACCCACACGACTAAATTTGTGATCAGATAGATATAGGGGAACTTTTTATTTGGGCAGCATTTTTCAAAAATTGAAAATCAACGGACCGAGCTGGTCGGAGTTGCAATTTAAGACGATAAGACTTGAATTAATGACAGGGAGGAAAAAGAAATTAACTCTGCGGAATAGGTGTAATGATGAGCGTTGGGTTGAGCACCAGGTTAAAGAGAATGCGACCTTCCACCGTATCACTCGTGGGTGAGGCCCACTCCACATATGCGATAAGTCAACTATGGATATCGATGGTGAGTTTTACTCAATGGACGGATGAAGTTTTCCATCTTTTTTTCATTCATTCACTGTTCAATAGACGTATTAATTATCAGATAGACTAAAATTTGAGAATGCAAACATTACCTTATGTCTACAAAGTATGAATCAAAAAATTCTTAGGAAATCACAAATTTGCAAACAAGCCCAACTGATTCTGATAAGAACTGACATGATACAAATTTATTATCTGTTTTCTTGTTTAGTATATCGTTGTGACACAAGTCACACAACTATGGATCGTTGTATCATGTCAGTTCTTATCAGAATCAGTTGGGCTTGTTTGCAAATTTGTGTATATTTGTGATTTCCTAAGAATTTTTCTTTCATACTTTTTTAGACAAAAGGTAATATTTGCATTCTCAAATTTTAGTCCATCTCATCCATACGCGAAAAATACAACACATCACAGTCTATATATATCTAACAAGCTCCAATGTGAGAGTACCGTTCTCCCCACACAATAGGGGTAGGGACTTAATGAGCCAGCCTCAATATCCATTCTCCATGACCAATTCCGCTTATATCCTCAAATCTGGTATTTTCTTAAGAAGTAAAACATGTATAGTCCACCCTATAAATTATACCACCCATTCACCTTCTCTTACAATCTGAAATACCCGCGTGTACCCATGTACTTGTCATAGTTGCATAAATATTAAGTGGAAACCGTAGTGTATCTGTTCACCAAAAAATGATATCTATTAATCGGAAAGATATAAATGTTTATTGAAAAATGATATTTGTTAAATGAAATTACGATGGAGGAAAAATTTCACGGATACCCCAAGAAACAAATTTATCTCTCTCACTGCCTAAATCACTAACTTAATTTCATAGATACCCAAAATATAGGGTGTGACTTGTACTTGCGCCCTATAAAAAAAAGAAAAAAGAAAGAAGTTGGGGAGCTAAAAAAGGAGAAGGGTTTAATGAAGGGGCAGGTTTGTAAGGCGCGAGTTCAACTCACGCTTTACAAATCCTGCTTTCAATGATAGGCGGGCCCTGCTATACTTTTATTTAGGAAAATGATTATAGGGCGCAGGTTCTAGTCACGCTCTATATTTTGTGCAATCGTGAAATTAAGTTAGTGATTTAGGTATTGGTAGATATAAGTTTGTTTCGTTGGACATTTGTGAAATTTTTCTACGATGGATGGGTATACAACAATGAAAGATGGAGAGGACTCTACCTGTTACTCTCTTGAGAATGTGTGTCGACTTTGGTGGGAGGAGAATATATATATATTTCTTTCTTATTCAAATTTAGACTTTTCATTCAAGGAATAATAAATAACTTAAGGCTGTCAATTACGATCGATGATACGTCATTTAGGGTTGAGCAACGAGCAAAGATGGGCTTGGTCCAAAGAGAAATAAATTTATACCAATAAAATTGTATTCGGTTTGTCAAAATACGTACAAAACAATTTTATAAAAATATCAACTAAATAAAGAACTATATATGTCAAAATTTTCTTCGTTTTATTTAGTTAAACTGAAATTATAGTATTTTATTGTAACAAAAACTAATTGTTATTTCCAATTAAAGATTTAAGCGACCCATAATTTAACAAAAGTAAAACAAACAATTAAAAATATGCAAAATAAGAACATAGGATTTATTTTTTATATAATCATAGTTAATTAATATCAAATATATTAGACTTAATTAGTGCATTTTGGTCATTTCGGCTTGTTCGGTTTACTCAATAAAGAAAAAGAATCAAACAAGCTAAAAAATTTAACCCAACCGAAACTTTAAACTAAAAGAACTGAATCAAATAGTCCAAATTTTAACGATTTGATCCAAATATGAACGCCCCCCCCCCCCCCCCCCCCCCCCCCCCCCCCCCCCCCCCCCAAAACACACACAGATTCTATGCTTTGGGATAGCTTATATTGGCTCCACCACTAAGCACCAATTTCGAAAGAATGTGGAAGTTACCCATATCTATGTTGATCCACATCTAGTACACAGTAGGGCTATGCATTGTGCAAGTAATTGTGATACAGTAGTTTCAAAAAATATAGGTGGTTGTTCCATGTGTACAAAAGGAGTGTGGATTTTAGTGAATTTGAGTCTACATAAGAGAATTGTCAAACATGGAAAATTTGTGAGTTTGAGTCTACATAAGATAGGAGAATAACAACAGCCATGCGAGTGTATGGTGCATGTCAAGTGAGAAAAGAAAGGAGCCGGATCTAATGTCCATAAGACAACAATCATTGAAATCGAACGGTCGAGCACATGAAAGCCGTCGCGTCGTCGAGAAAGTGAGACGCGGAAGGAAGGAAGGTGAAGTGAAATGACGAACTGAAAAGAAGTTTAGGTATCGGCTAAAGACTAATTACTAAACGGTACCAAGAAGAGCAGGACAAAATCTATTGTGATTCACGGCCACACCAAATTACATCCGCCCTAATTATATCCACAAATAAATCACAACGAACTGGATGTCTTGACTTGTATTACAAAAGATGAACGTGTACCTTTTTGTCCTCCGTTTGGTGGGACATGATTAATGGGTATTCAAGAACAATTCTAAGTTAACTTCAATTTGGGACTTTTTTTAATAATAATAAAATAAAAAATCAAAATTACAAATAAAAAACAAAAGTTAAAAAATTACAAAACTAAAAAAAACCGCACTTTCAAAGTGCGGCTTACCTTTAAATGCGGCCCAAAACAAAATAATAATAAAAATAAAAATAATTTAGTAAGCCTGCGGCTTAGTTATTATTTTTTATTTTTACTTTTTCTATAAATAAAAATAATCATATAAATATATATCAATTATCACATCAATATAAAAAAAATATATTTGAGTTTTTTTAAATCAGTAAATTCCCGACTCGCATCGAATCTTCAAACGGCTATAACTTTTGATAGGAAATTTCGATTGGAGTGTTCTACGCGGCCATGGAAAGCTAACGACGAGATCTATATAATGAATGAATAATAATGAGAAGAAATAAAAATTATAACTAGTGTTGTTTCGATCCATATGAGAATTCGTCGTAGCTCCTGAAGAAGCAACAGGTCAGGTCACTGTGTTCATATTGACAAAAGACTTTGATAAGGAAAGCATCATTCAGTGATGCAAAAAATTATTTTTTAAATCTAATTAGAAATAATGAGAAAGAAAAAGAATATTCTACTGATCTATATATCTATAAATTCACACCTGTGACTTACGTAGGGTACTTAATTCAAGAAATTACAGAGGCTTAAACTTTAGAGGAGAATGAGATCCATGGCTTCTGAAGAACCATTACAAGCAAAGTGTTTTCTCTACCTAACACTGATTAGCCTTCTGTTACCAAATGTTTTGGCAACCTCAACCACACCTCCCACAGCACTGTCCGGTTGCCCAGATAAATGCGGCAACATCAACATCACGCATCCGTTTGGGACGGGTCGTGGCTGCTACCGTGAAGGCTTTGAAGTAACATGTAATGAGTCCACCACTCCGCCTATTGCCTTGCTGGGGTCCAAACCTGCAAGAAATATAGAGCTCATAGATATCAATATAACAAGTGGTGAAGCACGCATTTACAAATCTTTGCATATCTTTGCTTCAACCGGTCCGATCAAATATATGACAGCCTCAATGCATCCCTAGATCTCACAGATTTTCCATATCTCTTCTCCGAAGAACGGAACAAGTTCACTGTAATAGGCTGCTTCAACTTGGCATTATTTGCGGTTGAACCGTATGTTGCTGGTTGCTTGTCCACTTGTGAGAACCTAAACAACACAATTAGTAATGGTAGTCCATGCAATGGCCATGGCTGCTGCCAGACTCAGATACCACCAGCACTCAACTCATATGAAGTGTTTTGGGGTACTGAGAACAACAACTCTGCCTGGCAATTCAACCCGTGTATGTATGCTGTGTTGGCTGAGGAAGACTGGTACAAGTTCCAAGCTACGGATTTGATTGGGAATACTTTCCTTCAGAGGAACAAAAAAGGTGCACCAGTTGTGCTCGATTGGGCTATTAGAGACAATGGTACGTGCCAGAATGGTGTGGAAAACAGCTCTAACCCCGCATGCCTAAGCAAAAACAGTACTTGCTATAACACAACCAACGGAGATGGATACCTTTCCAATTGTCCCAATGGTTACTGGGGCAATCCCTACCTCCCTGATGGGTGCATAGGTACTTGAATTCTTTAAGAAGCCCTATTTCATTGTGATCGATTGTGCATCATGAATATTCCACAACAACAACAAACAATTAACAACCACCAATCCTCTAGTGCCAAACAAGCTGGGGCACTTCAATAATTAGGAAGATATGTATTATTTTAATAATTTACAATATTTCTTATTTCGATTAACAACACAACGATTTCCTTCAGAATAACATAAATTCCTTCTTTGATATATTTGCTATAGTACAGATTTTTTTCTCTTCCCTTTAATTCCTGCGGGAAAATTTTGTTTAATTGAGACTCCACATATGACATATTCCCACAAAAAAAAAAAAAAAAACAATGCATAAATCCAATAAAAACACCCAAAACGTTTGTTGCTACCAGTGGACTACAATAATCCTCAAATCCCAAAAACTTTGTTCAATTAGAAACAATAATTAAATTTGTGCAGATATTTATGCTCCATGAAATTTTATGCCACTCGCAGATATTGATGAATGCCAATTTCCGGATAAATATCCTTGCTACGGACAGTGTGCTAATATAGAGGGAGACTATCAGTGCCATTGTCCAAAGGGGAAAGTAGGGAATGCCAAAACTTCAAGTTGCACCAAGCCTCAGAATTTTCCTCTTCCTGCTCAAATCGCTATTTGTAAGTATTCTTTTTGTATTTGCAAAAACAGAATCCTAAATTGGAATTGAGGTTGATGACCAAATAAACCTTCAATACCTTATCTAATTTTCTCTATAATATAAATATTGAGGTACATGTACTCGTCTAGTCCTTAATCTGTTTATTGTCCACTTTTAAGTGCATATGAACCAGTCATTGCCTACATTTAGACCTGGTACATGAGAATTAATAGTTAAAAACAAAGGTTTAAATAGCGCTCATAGCGGCCGCTATAGCGGTCGATATAGTATTTTGGAAGCAAAACGCTATGACGCAATCGGTTTTTTCCCACTATTTGATACTTTATATAGTAACATATAAAATATGGTTAGAATCGACTGAATTTTTAATTATTTTATTATATCTAACACTTAATAGTTGTTATTTATGTTTTACAATCGTTTAACACATAATTAATTGGATTTATAAACAACAGTCAATGTTATATAAACTTAGTATCCACATAAGAAAAATAGCAGAATTGATTAGTGAAAATAAAAGTCATATACTTGAAATCCATTAAAATGTTATATAATTAGTAAATATTTTTTTACGTAATGTTTTATCATAATTTGTTTAAAATTTTTCTATTATAATTTTTAGATTCTTACTTTTTTCTTGATAAATGATAGATAGATAGGTAATTTATTTTTGATAACTTCAATAATCCATTAAATTTTTTAATATTTAGGAAAAGTAATTACTCAATGATTCAATTTGAAATCCTTTTGATAGAAACAAATTAATAATACTTGTGCAATAAAAGACTGACCAACATGTTGTACTACGTCAATATATCTGAATAAGAATGCTTTAGTTTCAAGAGTAATACAATAATTATATAATTTTTAAACAATTTGGTTAGAAAACTTTATACATTATTCTAATTATTCATTATTTTTATTAAATAAGTTAGCTCATGAACCAATAAAATAGTTAAAATATTCTACATAATAGGAACTGGTAGCGCCCACGATAGCGCCGATATCTGATATCTGCTATCAAATATACCCTACCGCGACGAGTCCACTATCCGCTATTTAAAACTTTGGTTAAAAATTAAAAGTCACATAGTATTAATTATGATGTGTAATTATTTAATTGTATTCACCTGTATTGCTGTTGTGTATTCCGATATAATGATGGTGATGTAACAAATAAGGATTCTGTATATTTATTATATATCTTATCATGCTTTTCCATTTGTAGCAATTATTCTTGGCGTTGCTTTTTTGCTGGGCTTAGGCTTCCTGCTAGCTACACATCTACATCATAAAAAACACAAGAAGGAAAGAGAGGAGTATCAAAGATACTACGACATGATGGACAACTCCCTTTGTCTGTTCAGTAAAAGGCAGATAGAAATTGCAACCAATAATTTTGACGAAAATCGAGTTTTGGGCACCGGTGGTCAAGGGAAGGTGTACAAAGGATATTTGGAGGATAACAAGCCTGTGGCAATAAAGAAGTCAAAGGAAGTCGAAAAAGACCAACGAGTAGAATTTGTGAATGAAATTCTTCTTCTTTCACAAATCAATCACAAAAACATTGTGCGATTAATAGGTTGCTGTATGGAAGTTAAAATACCTATGTTGATCTATGAGTTCATCTCCAACGGAACACTAAATGACTTGCTTCATGGAAAGGGCAAAAATTTGCCAATTTCTTTGAATGCTCGTCTAATTATTGCTCTGGAATCGGCAGAGGCTCTAGATTATTTGCACTCCACTATCTCTCGCGCTATTCTTCACGGTGATGTTAAGTCAGCGAATATACTTCTAGATGAAAATTACCATGTCAAAGTTTCTGATTTCGGTGCTTCAAACCTTGTTCCTATAGATGACACACAAGTGGTCAAGGTGGTACAAGGGACACGTGGTTACTTAGACCCCGAGTATGTTGCCACTGCAGTACTAACTAAAACAAGTGATGTCTATAGTTTTGGGGTAGTACTCCTCGAACTAATAACAAGGAAATGTGCCATTTTTACAGATGAATCACTAGAAAGAAAGCACTTGGCATCATGCTTTGTTTCAAATGTGAACAAGAAAAAGCTGCACGACTTAATAGACGAGGATATTGTAAGTACTGATGAAGAGATCACTGAGGTTCTCCGAGAGGTGAGCGAGCTTGCGGTGTGGTGTCTATCTGTTAGAGGAGATGATCGACCAACAATGAGGCAAGTTGTTGAGAAGTTGCAAAGTTTAGTAAAATTCAACAGCAGCCTGATGGGATCAAGAACCATTCCCGAAGAGACGGAGAAATTGATAAGTGAATCAACCTATCATGTCATACCAGATACATCTGCACCCCAATGTACGGGTTATAGCTCAATGATGGAACCAAGATAAATTAAATCCAGCTGTTAGTCATGAAAACTTTTGCATTTTGTTAAAATTTGTATTATTTCAATACATATTTATGTTAGATTTGTGTGTAGCTAGCCTGTGATGCAAATATATAACAGCCTAGATGTAAATAAAATATGACATATTGTACTATGTACTCTATCTTTAATTTGCACTAACATATGCACACTTGACGCAATGCACATATCCGAAATTGAATCGGATTCAGAGAATGAAGACACAAGGTTCAAGGCAATCAATAAGATATTTATTCATATTGAGAAATAAGCCATTTGGATGCAGGAACAAAGATATGTATGAACAAGGAGGTGCATGAATTTTACAAATTAATGTTGGTAGTCTTCTAGGATTGTTATTATTTAGAGTTATTATTTAGATACATGAACAAGATGATGCATGAATTCTCCTATTTCTGGTCTTCTAGGATAGTTAATATTTAGAGTTATTATTTAATAAATTTAGGAGTGAAACCAATTAGTGTTTGTTGTTTTCTATGTGGAATATTCTAGTAACTTGTAAGGCTATATAAGGAGCCAAATGTGTCATGTAGAATGCAGAATTTGATTAATAGAAAAGTTTATGTGTGTTATCGATCTTGTCTCTCTTTCTCTCTTAGTGACTCTTTTCTTGTCTCTACTACTACTAAACCGACTCGTGAGCTTAACGGGCAATACCGTAGCGGGACGGCTTCGCGTCAACACTTTTGTTTTAACTTTTCATTATATGAAACTGATATCAGAGAATATCGTCATCGATCAGTGAACGATCCAGCCATGACGTAACCAGCAATGTACTAAAGCAGTACACAATGACTAATTTGGGATTATTGTTTGTATCATGTCAGTTCTTCTCAGAATCAGTTGGGCTTGTTTGCTAATTTGTGGTTATCGTTTGTGATTTCCTAAGAATGTTTTTTTCTTTCATATTTTTGTTGACAAATGTACGTAACATTTGAACTAAGACTATTATATTTATGAAGGCATACCAGAAGTTAATTTGGTTAGTGCAGAGCCTCATCCTGGGAAAGAAAGCACTTGACAGTTGACTGACAGTACTGATGGAATTGTAATTAGTTGATGAATGGCGGAAGGAGCAGCGAGCGCGCGAGCATCAGTGTTCACCTATAATTCCGAGTGGGAACTAATTAACTAACAGCTGATATGAGTACGTAATCTGACTGTAGTATCTGGAAAGTAGAATCTAATATATCGATCTCCACTGAAATCAAATCATGACACCGATTGGGAGGCAAAAGGAGCTGAAATGCTCATCCAAATGAAGAGTTGCAGCAGCAGCATGTTGTTGTTCAAGAGAGGAGAGCTAGGTTCAGAAGTTGGTTGGGCCGAATGTACCAACTCTGCTGAAGCAGTCTTCAAGTAAAGTAACAGGCCCACAAGCCCATTATGATATTCCCATGGTACCCAAGGCAAGCCTAGCACTAGCAGGCTAAGGTTAAGGTGCCATTTATTGTCAATTTGTTATCCACAGTTAGAGGTGGCAAAACCCGACCCGACCCAAGAAACCCGTCCGATCCGACCCCACCCAAACCTGACCTAACCCGACATTTTATGAAAGTCAAACTAACCCGATCCAACCCGACCCGACCCGACCCAAGATCAAACAACATGCAATATTCCAATACAAATGAACATACGATCCAAAAAAAGTCGATATTAAAATTAACCCGACCCGCCCGACCTGAACCCGAACCCGACCCGCCCGCCCGATTTGTCACCTCTATCCACGTGCAGTCCATACGACAAAATTCGATTTCAGATCCTCTGTAGTAATGCAATGTGCAGTGAAGCACGTGGACCATTGGATCACCTCGAAATCAAAACTTGCATGAATCTTGGGACAATCCAACGGTCCGTATACTGCACTGCATATTTCATATTGCATATTGCCTTAAGGTATAGGATAAGCACTCCACAAATTCAAGCCGTCGCTCCTCACACATATATACCTTCCTAGGACAACTCTTTATTTTGACTCAGTGGCGTCAAGCCGTCAAGTGAGGTTAAGACGCTAGGTGGTCATCAATCAAACCATTTTTTTTTTTTTCCTTTTTCCTGCATGCAGCTAGCCTAACAATATTCTTCCTAAGATTTTGCACACGCTATTGTATGTAAATTTTTAGTTATTTACTCCTCTAGTAAGTCTACAAATTTCAGCAACAGCAAGTTAATTAGCAACAAACATGACATCAATATATATACACTATTTAGTGAAAAACCAGCTTTTTTGATCTGGTGGTGAAAGGTAATACTCTCTGTGTGGAAAGTTGCATGTTTGAAATCCGGATTACACCTGATCCTCATTTATCAAAAAAAAAAAAAAAATAAGAAAAGGGAAAAGAATATACCTAATTGTAGGGAATTGATAAAAGTGTTCGATACACAAGCATACACGCTTTAACACGAAAGCACGCAAGTGTTTGTGTCCATACGTGTCTACACATGGAGTGTTCGCGTGTTTTGCGTAGCCTGTTTTTAAGCATGACGTGTTCAGCCTCTATATAATTTCAACACATTCAAACACGCATGTTTAAACACATGAGTATGAACACGCACGTACAACATGTATATAAACATCCTTACTACTAATAAAAGGAGATTGACTTTTTTGACGTGAAAATTCTATCTTTCTCAAAGAAAAAATCTTATTCATTGATTGTTTACTTAGATTGATCACTACCGTTGACGTACTTTAATGTCTCGGCTCATTAAAATTGAAGGTCGATGTCAGGTTTCCTCACAAGAGATGAGCTCTCAGCCCTTTATTATAAGAGAAAATATTTTCAGCCCAGCAAGACGAGGGCTATTTTCTGGTATACACAAATGTTCTTTTGTGCTAAATAAAAGTACATATATTTCTTAATTGTATTATCCTATTAAATTTTCATTTTCCAGACTTCTTTTAAGAAAAAAAATACAAGAAGTTTTTCTTTTGAAGCATTTTTCTGATTTTATGATATTTTATGATATTTTCTTAAGTGTTGGCACGTGATGACATGAGCACGCATAACATGACGTGTTTGGCGTGTCGCGTGCTTTATGCGTGCGTGTCCAAGGATTTTTAAAATTCCAACACACATAAATACATATGTTTAAGCATGGCAGCACGCACGAACACATAAAGTGCCAACACGTAATGTGCATGCACGTAACACGTATAGCACGCACGTTTATCAAACACAATCTGATTGTGCAAAAAAGAAAAAAAAATAGAGAGAGAATATATGAGCTTGAATATAAAATAGATATTGTGCCATTGATTAAACATATAAATTAAGTACATCAAATTTTTCATGTAAATTATTTTTCCTTGGTTAATTCATTAAATTCCCTAAGTAGATTTACCCCCTATGCATATAAAAAAAAAAAAAAAAACGAAGTAATTGATCTATTATATATGATTTTTGACCCACTTGAAAGCCTGAACACAAAGTCTCCGAGAAATACCAATCTACGCGAGTGCTTATCCTATGAAGCGCTACATTGTGTAGAGCACAATGTAAATCGTTGGATCATCTTGAGATTCGAGCTGGCATAGATCTTGAGATGATCTAACGGTTCTTCACGTAGATATATGGAGATGATTTGATTTTGAGGTATATCTGTGAGTTTCGTAAGGAGTTATATTTTGTTTACGCACACTGTGTGACGAACTCATGACGAATGGGTATCTTATCTGCACAAAAATGAATCCTTCAACCAACAAAATCCACACAATTCTCCCATGCGAGCAAACTTCTACGCTAATATAATTTTCTTCGGTGGCTCTTCAAAGTCTTCGTCTTTTTTTGATGAAACTCAAAGTCTTCTTATTGTTCATTAATCAACAGGAACTTTCCATGTTGATTCTTCTAAGTTCGTTTAGTATGTAACCAGTAAAAATCCCACGCATTGCTTTGGGCTAAAATTGTTATTTTTTTTATAATAAATTTTTAAGATAATATGTAATGGTCTTAAATTGAGATAATTTATATGGGCCTTAAATTTTAGTGGGTTGAGAACGTCAACAGGCATTAACGTACATCAACGGTGGTGATCAATGTAAGTAAACAATCCACAGCTAAAGTTGATTCTTTGAGAAAGATAGATCTTTAATATCAAAAAATCCAACATGTTTTTATTAGGAGTAAGGATTTAGGATCGAAGAAACTAAAGATCAGCGTCTAGCTTCTTAATTTTGGCTAGCCACCACAAATTTTTTTTATAAAATGGACAAAACTATGTCCATCACTTCCCATTTCTTTCAAGAAAGAATTGTGGCTATAATTAATTATGAACAGAAGTTGCAACTTAATCAAACACGCACGTTTAGTCGACAATACAAATTTTCAAAGTCTATTTTTAATTGCAAATTGTTGATTGTTCTATTGAGAAGCCGTTAAACTAAGATATATTAATAAGTAGAGGGAGAAATAAGAAATTAAAAGAGAGTTGAGGATATATAGAAAATTAAGCCTTAAATATAAGTTTACTTAATGAAACTATTTTATTTTAATTCCAAGGTCAGTTTCTTAATGAATATATTTTTTAAGGGTGCTGATACATGGGTACCATTGTAGCTCTCGTCGTGAATTGATACAAATGATTTGACTAGTCAAACTTATTCTGGCACATTTCCTGCTTTCCTGATTTATGCATGTTAAACTAAGTTGCTGAGCTCAAAAATATTAAACAACATGCATACTAAGCACGTTTGCATGCATGCATAACAAAATATTTAATAATATGCATTCTACAACCAATACATTGTATGGTAAATAAATTTTGAGTGCATAATAAATGATTTTATTTACATATAGTATTTGTAAGTTACTAAGTTGTAACATACAGTATAAAACCAATACATTACATACTAAATGAATATATATGCATAATAAAGAAGTTTACATGCATAATTAGCTATATAGTATACATAAAAAAAAGTGTGACAGTAAAATAAAGAGAAAAAGAAGGAGATGGTACAGTGCACGAACGAAGGGGTCATGAACCAGTTAAAATTCGTTGAACCGGATATTGAAGTACAACTTGATTATTGGAAAATAAGTTTGATTCGGCGAGTTAAGTTTACATGCATAATTATCATATTTCGCTATATAATTATTAGATTTCACTGTATAATAAAGCAAAAAAAAAGAAAGAAAATTATTGTGCCCGTATCAACGACGGGAGTTCCGTCCGTATCACTAACGTTTCCCATTTTTTAATTGGGAGATGCTTGGGTTATAGCTTTAGGTGAATGAACCACAAAAGAGCACAATGTGTCAACAATGGGCTTTCAATGGTTCCAAAATATTTTTCTACAGTTTAGAAAAGAATAAATCAACTTTTATTCTCTAATACTATATATATTTCAAATTAAAAGCATCACCTCACCTCTTCTAATTGTTTGCCTTGGCAGGAGAAGAAGAAAAAAGCTTATCTTGAAATTGAATCAAAAAATCAGAGCTGTCATTTTCTGAAGAACTATGAATAAAGCCACTCTAAGGTAGGGGTGGCAATGGAACGGAAATTACCGTCTTCCATTCCGTTCCGCACCGAACGGAACAGCAACAGCACAGATTTGGCCTGCCGTTTGCAAACAGAACAATCAACGGTACGGATTTGATTTCCGTAATACTTAACGGAACGGCAAACGAAAATCCCACTTCCGTTCCGTTTATTTCCGTTATGCCGTTCAAAATTCCTGGGATTTGCTACTGTTTATTACCGATGACCGATGCTTGTTGAATGTGCTCAAAGTGCTTGATTTTTTAATGTACTAGAACTGAAATATTGTAATTCAATGTACTTTTTATGTGCTAGAGCTGAAATTGTGAATAAATTGTCTAAGTTTTATTTGTTTTAATGCTTCAAAGGTTGAAATTCATCTCAATTCAAATGGAACAAAAAATTTCTGTTTTGACGTTATTCCGTTCCGTTAAAACGGAACCGTAAACGGAACAAAATTTGTTTCTGTTGTTTAAACATAACGGAAAACGGAACACAATTATATTCTGTCAATAATAACGAAACAGCAATGGAACACCCCATTTCCGTTCCGTTCCATTGCCACCCCTACTCTAAGGAGCTTGCCTCTGTATATAAATCTCCTAGCTAGACCACACCCTCATTTGTAACATTTGTTGATTTGTAATGAGAAAAACAGAGATAAATTACACCACTCTAAGGATTTAAAAAAACCAATAAAAGAAAAAAGAGAGAGGGAGAGAGATCCATGGCCTCTGTAAAGCAATTACTACTGCAGTGCTTTCTCCACCTGACACTAGGAAGTCTCCTCTTTCCCATAGCTACGGTAACCTCAGCATTTCCGACATCACTGCCCGATTGCCCAGACAAATGCGGCAACATCACCATCCCATATCCCTTTGGTATTGGTGATGGCTGTTACCGTGACGACGGATTTGCTCTAACATGCAACGATTTCACTACCCCTCCGAAACCCTTCTTGGGTGATTTCGAGGTAATTGATATCAACACAACCAGTGCTGAGGTACGTGTCGTAAATGTCATTGGGTATTCCTGCTTCAATCAGACTAGCTGGGTTAACTTTTCAAATTCAGGTTCAGTAACTCAGATACGTATCTTTTCTCCAACAAACGCAACCGGTTCACAGCAATAGGCTGCTACACTTTGGCGTATATTGCAGGCCAGAGTGAAAGTCCTTACCAGTCAGGATGTGTTTCATTCTGCAATGGCATGAATAGCACAACTGATTTTGGTGGGTCGTGCAACGGATTAGGATGTTGCCAGACAACAATCCCAACCGGGCTCAGGTACTATCAAGTACAGTGGGGTTTTAATAACAATGAAGCCTGGTCGTTCAGCCCTTGCAGCTTTGCATTGCTGATGCAAGAGGACTGGTACCACTTCAGTGTAAACGACCTGGTCGGGTTCAGATTCTATGAGAGGAATGAGAACAAATTGCCCGTCGTCCTTGACTGGGCTATCAGAGAAAGTGGAACATGCCTGTTGTCCCATGTGGAGAGCAGCGTCTCTCCAGCATGCCAGAGCGAGCACAGTGGTTGCGACAACACGACCAATGGTGACGGATACATCTGCAAATGCTTGCAAGGATACGAGGGTAATCCCTACATCCCAAATGGATGCACAGGTAATGAACTTAAAATGTAACTTATTCTCTATTTACACAATTTTTTTTACCATTTTAGACTCTAATTCAGATATATCCCTGAGCAATTTAACAATTCTATGCATCCTCGTCATTAATTTTCAATACTTTCCAATGAAAGAAAATTTGGTGGGATATCATGATCAATTGAAGTATATAGGATATAATCTGCAACCCTTTTTGGCCCAGATTTCATACAGTAGAGGAACACCACATACACCACATGAAAAAAAATTAAATAAGTCGAAGAGGAAGTAGGAAACCAAGTGGATAGAATGAAAATGCTAGTCAATGATTGATAAATTAACAAGGGACTAATATATTCACTAGTCAATATGAGAAATTTAAGTCTATAATGACAAGCTACTAGCCCGCACAACACCACTGTAACCTTACTGCAACCCTATGCAACATCCATCCAAAGCAATAAACCTCAATATACTACAACCCCCCTCAGCTCCCCAAAAAGCATGTAATAAGCAGGGTCGATATCTGCTGAGATCCAAAACCAATCTCAGGGTCCTGAGATCCCGATCCGACGGTTCTCAGAGTCCGTATCTGCTGAGTCTGGATCTCGGGGTCCTCGAGAACCGTCTGATCGGGATCTCAGGACCCTGAGATCGGTTTTGGATCTCAGCAGATACCGATGCGTAATAAGTATGCTAACTGATTAGCTAACGAAGACCTTTTCTTCCTAGCTGCACTAATATCTCCATAGTGGTATCACAGACCTACCCCCAATACTACACTATGACACTAGTACATAACAGAGATTCAGTGATGGACATTTAATTTAAGGCCCTTAGTGAGGGACACAATTTTGGCACTGATCGCGCAGTCATTGATTTGGGGTAAAAGGTAACTACCAAATGACTATTATTGAAATCGTAACATTAGTAACAACTGTAACTGAATCATAACATCAGTAGCGGACTAAATCTTAACATCAGTGTCGGTTATTTTGTAACAACTAACGCTAAATGTTGATTTTTCCTTTTATTGTTTGTATCCATAAATAAACAAAGAAAATAATTCATGAAAGAGGTAGCGAGATAAGGAGGGGTACAATAATAAGAGAATTAGGACTAAAAGCAAGCAGAACCGTAAAGCGAAGATGTAAAGCACCTTCTATGACATCTACAAGTCTTAGAAATTAGAAATGGAGGCATACAAACCATCATTGTCATTGGTACTTCCAAGGCAGTTAAAATCGCTCGCTTCATGCGCTTAAGCGCAAAAGCGCAGCGATCTCCAGCATATCGCTTTTTCACCAGGTGAGGCGAGCGCACTTCCACAGGCGAGCGCTTAATGCGCTTTTTGTGCGCTTAAGCGGTGTGAAAAGCACCTCAGGCCAGCACTTGAATTCTTTGTTTCTATTTCACCCGGACGGAAGACCAAATAATATATGTCCATGTATTATTTTCTTGTCAGTATTCACCAATTAAATTATAAAATTAATACTTAGAATGGATAGTTAAGCGGCTCATTTTGTCCAAAATATATTTTGTTTGTACATGCACGTCCATGCAAGTGCAATAATAAACATGCAAGTATTCAAACAGAATGTTTGACAATTTATGAGTGTTTGATTTTGCTTATCTTTTAAACATAAAAAATTAAAGAAAAACTTTAATTAATCCTTAAGTTAAATTCAATTATAACATGGCATTAGTACCAATAATTGTTGAACTGTCGTTAAGACTTTATAATAATAATATAATAATTACAATAAATTAAGAACTTGACTAGATAAATTAATATTTTTTCTAAAATAGGTAAGAGAGTTTCTATATATTTAATAACAAATAATATTTCAAAATATTAGAATTTATATCCCAACAGAAATTCTTGATCGTATTTCTTTTACACAGGTAATGCATCCAACTAAAATTTTATAATTTTACCAATTCATTTGAAGCAGGTCAAAGTATAGAAAATTGAATGATCTAATTAAATGATATTAATTAATTATATTTCATTACAATCAATTTAAAAATAAAATATAGTTATAAAATGTTCCACATTCGAATTATTGTCTAATTTTTGTAAATTTGTAATTTAGGTTCCACATTCGAATTACAAATTTTAAAATATAAATTAAATATAAAATGTTCGATGATATAGAAAGGCGTTGTAATTAAGTCCCTTAATAATATACTCATATATGTTATTTTATCACATTTTAAAAGAAAACATGAGTTAATTTATATTAATTAATATATAATTCATATGTTACGACACTCAGGCGCACGCTTTTTTTGCGCTTTGCGCCTCAGGCGATTTCAGACTTTTGCGCCTCGAGTGCGCCTTTCGCCTCTGACTGCCTTGGGTACTTCCATAGCACAAAAGCATCAGGAGGAACAAGTCCATCCTAGAATTAAGACTAAGGGAACACTAAAATTATAAATCTCACAACACAAAAGTATCAGAGAAACAAGTCAACCCTAGAATTAATACTACGTACCCAACATAACTATCATCATTAAAAACGTCTAAAAGAAAATTCCTTGCCATCAACCGAGTGAGGAGGCATCGAGTCATGGAGAGAAGTTGCACCAGTATTTTTGGGATGATGACTCCAAGTCCTATAGACCCAACACAATATCAACCATTTTCATAATTATATCAGAGAAAACTAAACGTGATCTTAATAGAGCGACATCGACTGAGTAGTGGAGACAGTTGTTGTCTGGTCAATTTGAATGAAAGGCAAGGATGGCGGCTTGGTAGCAGTCTTTGATGCACGGGAAGTAGGCAATGGCACTCGAAAGAGGTTCGCCTTTTTCTAAATTTCGTGTGGTGGTGGTGGAGGGCGTTGTTCAGCAGGCAAAGGCATATAGCCAAGTGAAGCTATGAGATCTAGAGTGATGCAAGTGGTGTTTTAAGGTAGGAGTGATTGGAGGGGGAGAGGTGGAAGCTAGGTTGGGGAAAGGTCGGCATCATGGACCTTGTCAGATGGGTAAGTTATAAGGCGAGCCAAGTAAGGAGAAGAAGCAGTAAGGGCTTTCAAGCCTTGGGAAAGGTAAGGCAGTAGTGAAACCTTCAAAATCTTTTGAAAAACAGGCTGAAAAAAGGAATGGCCTAGAAGGATGGGACAATAGTGTGACCGTAATGGATCCAATGGTCCTTGAGAGAGTAGACTGGATAAAACAGGTTAAGGATAATTATCTGTGGCAGTAGCCATGGTAGTGGGAGGGGCAATCACAATAGAAGGAGCAAGTGCTTTTGCCTCCTTTCTCTTCCAAACATGGTTGCGACTGATTCCAAAGTGCCTCGCGGTGAAATGGGAGGTGAGGGAGTGTGTGAGGAGGAGTCAGAGTCATGAATGGAGGAGTCATTGGGTTGCCCTTTGGGTTGTTGTTGTTTCCGATATGGCGTGGGTTGCACTCCAAAACACCAGAACTAGCAGAGTCAGGGTGAGCGGGAAGAGCACGAGGAGTGTTGCATCTAGCACGGTAGCCCCTCTGAGGGTTGGTGCCACCACCTTGATCATTGCTGTGAGCATTGGCATCATGCCTGTGGATCTGTAGGATGACCACCCTAAGGACGTCGACCATGGCCCTTCCCTGTACCTGGAGTAGAATGGGATCTTGACAAGGTCTCCACAAACAATTTCAAAAACTTATCAGCAGGCAGAAAATAAGGGTGAATTGTTTGGACATAGTAGAACTGAGTGCACATGGTACGAATTGATTCTATGTTATAGGCTTAAAGCAGACTTCAAATTCTGGTGAGGTCAAGGCCATGCTAAAATCAGGGGTCCAGGGAACCATCTTGACCTTTGTCTGCTCATTGATGATGTAATTTCCCGTAAGAGAACCTACGATGTGGTTGGCACACATGGTGTTGACAACCTCCTCAATTGAACACACTATCATGTATGATGTGATTGTGGTCTCATGCACCTAACATGTCTGAGGTTCCCATTTTCTCTGGCAATTGTGGAGGTAATGGCTGGAATCAATGTTAGAACCTAAGCTCTTCTAATCATGATGGCAAGGGTCGTGTTGTCAAGGCAGCAAGTTTGCCTTCCAATACGGTGGTTAGGCAGGAAATAGACATCCGATCACTTGAAAGAGACACTACTTTTAAGCCCTATATGAACTACTATCAAGCTATAAGTGTACAACTTAATTGTCAAATGCATAGGAACAGACTGGAAAACCAGAATCAAATGGTCCCACTAATTAAGCTAAACGGTGATTTTGATATATTTAGTAGACTATCAAACAAGACTAATAGTAAAGCAATTAAAATAAGTAAATGTCTATGGGTGTTGACAAACAATAATAAAAGTGTTCTTGGGGCTCTACATGGATTCACACTACACAACCTGTGTACTCTCGTATCACAAGCCTCGACTAATTGAATCTACTTTCGTTCTCAACAATTGGTAAAGCTAGGTGTCACTTCCGTGCACAGCCTGTGCGTAGCATAAACAAATTGATACTATGGACTTCTTAGTTCACATGTTTGATTATGGCTTAACCTAAATAGGAGAGTATTATGTCATCTATTTTCGTTCCCTGACCTAACTAACCCCACAGTTCAAACTATGTAAAGAAATTAAGTTCCCTGACCTAATTAACCTAAATGGGAGAGTATTATGTCATCTATTTTCTTGCTTCTGCACACCATCAAAATTTCTAAGATATTGTGTTGGTTTTCAAGAGATATGACACTCCCTTCTAGACTATACAAAGTCTCCTTCCGGTCTACTTGGTTACAACATTCCCTTCCAGACAATGCAAACAAACCTACCTCTGTACAAGGCATCTCGGTTTGCAAACTTGGCGTAGTTCTTACCAACCGATACCAAGAATAACAATGCAAGTCAGATCAAGTGCAATAAACAAACAATACACCATACAAAGAAAACCAAAATAACATATAAAAATTCACATTGTATCAACAACCAAGTATCAAAGTATCATCATCTCTAAGAACTTAATAACCTAGCCGTACATGGCTAGTATTAAACCAACATATAAGTAAGGGAATAGAAAAGACATAATAACAGATACAAACAAGACAATCAACTTACACAAATATAAAGATAAAAATAGAAGAAGATTGTTGCTCCAGCACTACTCTTTCCTACTGGCTATTGCACTTCCCTCTCAGAAAATCCCTTAGATCTTAGGGTTAGGTCACCTCCAGCCAACTCAGCTCCCTTTGCAATGTCGGCCAAGGCACTGCTTATATATTCGATCTCCTCAAAAATTTTCCAAAGCTATAGACGACAGCTTTCCTTCTATGTGACTTGCTGGATTTAACTGCACACAGTCCGAGTGGAAGTGTCATTCGGACCGAGTACAGTTCATTTCAAGCATCGGATCTTCAGGCTTTCTTATTCGAAAGGGCATATGGACCAAGTGAAAACTCATTCGATCCATATGCGAGTGGTCCAGAGTTCAATCACTTTTGTTTTGTGCTCCGATCGTTTCTTTTTGCTCCAAAGCACATAACACCAAGAAAACTCAAAGTAAAGAGAAAACATACTAAAATGCAATGCATATGATTTGGATCTTTTAAAGGTCCGAAACTAAATATATTGTCTATATGTTTTTGCAATAAAAACGTTGAACACACCTGATAGGAAGTTTTTCTTGGTAGTGTTACCTGATTGGTAGTGTTATCCCAAGACTTGCATTGAACACACTTGATAGGAAATTTGCAAGTAAATGCATTGTGACCCTTATCTAGGCACCTGGTACAAGTCTTTTGTCTTGCAAATTTGCCAAACGATCTCCTGTTATGATGAATGTTCCTTATGTTCTTCTTGAAAGCCACCACTTACCATTGAAAAGTGGGATATCGGGGTTTAATAAATTTTGGTGGCTTGCTGAGGTTAGAAGGAAACCCACCAGAGGATTTGGTTGTAATTGCAGTGGCTTTGGTTGGCTGGGGACTAGATATAGGAGGTATTAATTGGTGGTTGGTTGGTAGGTGTGGACAGTAGTGGCAGAAGTAGTTAGGGAAGAGGAGGCTTTTGCTTGTGAAATTGTCCTTTTTGAGCTCTCCATACATCTTCAAATGGTCCCATTTCTCTTTCACCCAACCCCCTTTGAAACTTAGTAACACAAAATAATAATTCGGCCATAATGGGCATTTAAAATTGGCAGTCCTTAATATCCAATTATTCATTAATAATATAATTTTTTTTTGAGATAAGAATAAGGGTCAAGCCACTCAAATTTAAATTTCTACAAAAGACCCCCATCCGGGTTTTGAACCTGGGACCTCCCACACGGAGAGCGTTGCCCTTAGCCACTAGACCAAAAGCTGGTTCTTAATGATATAATTATTAGTTGATTACATGCTTATTATTTATCGTCTTCTGTTGGCTGCACAGACATTGATGAGTGCAAGCTTCCAGGTGATTACCCTTGCTTCGGAACTTGCCGCAACACTGAAGGGAGTTACGAGTGTGTTTGTCCATCTGGCACAACAGGCAATGGTAAAGTTGGAGAATGCATCGAAGTTCCATTGATTTCACCTGTTTTGGCTCGAGTGCTTGTTGGTAAGCCTTCTTCTTGGTTTGGACTTTCAAGAAAAAGTACGTTGCCTTCGGTTACATTTCTGTTTCAACACTATGAGAGAGCACAATTGGCTAGTTTACCGTGATTCATCAATAATAAATACACAATTACATAATGTACTATGTTTTTGCCTTAATAATCTGGAAAAAAAGCAACCAATAGCAAGAGCATAATAGTTGTAATAGGGATAACATGATTAACATCATCAATACAATTGCGAAAATTATAAATGTTAACTGTTGTTTTATTAATGTTTATTTAAACTGAAACATAGCCGAGTGAGGTATTAAGTATTGCAAAAATGCAGGATTGGGTTGTGGTTTAGCTACTATGTTGGGCATGTGTTTTTTTGTATGGGCCTTTCGACGGTGTAGAAGGCATGTCAAAGAAAAAGAATTATATGAGAAGTACTACAAAATGATGGACAACCAACTACGAGTATTCAGTAAAAAACAAATAGAGATGGCAACAAACAATTTTGATGAAAGTTATATATTGGGGTCTGGAGGCCGTGGAAAGGTGTACAAGGGGGTATTTGGAGATAACCATGTCGTGGCCATAAAGATGTCGAGGGAAGTTGAAGAAAACCATAGAGAAGAATTTCTGAATGAAATTGTCCTGCTTTCACAAATCAATCACAAGAACATAGTTAGAGTATTGGGTTGTTGCCTCGAAGTTAAAATTCCCATGTTAGTTTATGAGTTTGTCCCAAATGGAACACGTTTTGAATTACTTCATGTACAGAGTAGAAGTAGGTCAGTCCCCCTTGCTGCTCGTCTTAAAATTGCTTTGGAGTCAGCAGAGGCTCTTGACTATCTTCACTCGTCCATATCTCGCCCCATAATTCATGGTGATGTTAAGTCGGCTAACATACTTCTTGATGAGGGATACTGTGCCAAAGTCTCAGACTTTGGAGGATCGAATACCGTGCCAATTGATAACACTCAAGTTGTCGAGCTTTTTCAATGGACGGTTGGCTATTTAGATCCCGAATGCTTGTGTAGTCAGACAGTAACAAAAAGTAGTGATGTATACAGTTTTGGGGTTGTAATGTTGGAGCTCATTACAAGGAGAAAGGCAATTTATAGGGATGAAACAGATCAAAGGAAGCACTTGGCTTCAGAATTTGTTTCCACGGCAAGCAATAGTGAGGTTCATGAGATGCTAGATGCAGAAATTGTTACTGACGATGACAAGGTGATAGAAGTTCTCAAAGAAATGAGTGAACTCGCTATCTGGTGTGTTAGTGCTAAAGGAGAAGACAGGCCAACAATGAAGCAAGTTGCAGAGAAATTACAATTTCTGGTAAGAATCTATGGCATCAGTCTATTCCTGGAAATCGATCCAGTGGAGTCACAGAGTTTGCTTGGTGAACAAACATTTTACACTGCATCAGATACTACTACATTTCCTAGTTCTACTGGTCTGTGTAGCACTGCTTTGGAAATTGACACTGGGTCAACTAGATGATGTGAATTGAGCACGGCATCAAGAGGCCAAAATCCTCTTAATATCTGTGTTTTATTTGTTTTATTTAGTGACATAATGATTTGATTATTTTTTCTTTTTTTTTTTTGCGTTTAAGATTTTGTCATGTCATATTAGCTGTTACCAGAACCAGTTGAGCTTGTTTGCTTTGTGGATTACCATTAAAATTCTATAGTGAGGCCATTATATTATCTACATACCATATGTCAATGGATTTCATATCCCATGTTGTACTGCATTTTGCAGTTCAAAACGTGAGCTGTTGGATTGTGTCTCAAAATCCGTGCGAGCTCGAATCTCTAGAGGATCCAACGGTTCACGTCATGAATTGCAAAATGCAGTAAGTTAGGGAATAAGCACTCGTGTACGTCAATGTTACATAATGACCTAGTAGGGCCATCCAATAAGAGTGTGTCATTTAATTGTATTTGCTTACATAAAAATTGCCATTAGTTCTACAATACAAGTCACCCTCTCTTTCCTTCTATTTTCCATTAATTGGGCATAAGTTATGGAAGGAAATTTCAACTTCCAATCTTCAAATATTAAAGCTTAATTTTAATATTATGCATATATTATCATATAATTAGTTTTTGATGTAATGTAAAATGTGATCATTTATTAAAGGAGATGTAGATGCGTATATTAGCATATTTTACGTATTAAATTATTTTAATTTGGGTGAGGATTGTTCTTTTTGTTTCTATTTTTTACATAAAAAGTAAATAAATATAACTCATGTCTAACATATCTTAAAACTACATTTTAATTTGATTTCTTGCATAACGTCCGAAATAATTCCCATGAAAAATTAAAATTTCAAACAAATTAGATAAAGTTCACGCTTATACCATACTAGTAACTGACCCGCGCCATGCGGCGGGCGAACGATTATTCCTCCCTTTGAAAAAAATAATTTTACATAGAATCATACATTTATTCGCTAATGAAACAAATTTAACATACATTGTATTGATTGAGAACAAATTAAAATCTCACAACCCGTTGTGTATGATTAATTAATCATCGTACAATCGCGAAACATATTACATAAATCATTCGATACCATATTTAGCATTATCCGTTGCAACATCCGCAATACTTCCAGGACCTTCATACAGATGTTGGAACTTGAGAATAATGATACTATAATTCATTAACTCCATCTTAGTTATGTGCTATTTTCTAGAAGGGATCATGGACACAGTATGTGCTGGTACGCAATTACGTACATGCCATTGATTCCAAGCACTTCCAAGACTTTGACCTAGTCTCTATACAAGGATTCATGTCATGATAAAAGCAATACCTTCTCTTTTAGCTCAGCAGATATACCTAGAGCTTCAGGTTGCCTAATTTGGCCAGATTTTATTGGTACTGCACAACTTGTACAGCAACCTGACAATGGAGGAAGAAGACAAACCAAGTAAATAAAAGAAACCTCGTATTTATCATATAATTAGAGGAAATTAAAACATTATCAGACATACTACACTCAAATGGAAACGCAGTTGATGCAAGAAAAAAGTACCATGACGACAAGCAAAGGGGAGGGTTATGTCTTGTGATTCTGCGGTGTGTAGTATGTATTGATCCTGAAATTAATATAAGAATGAGTAATGTAAGCAAGATAGAATTTATGCAGAGCAGATTCAAGAACAGTATCACAATCAGTAATGAAAAGAATTAAGGCAATTAGAGGCTCAGACCAAAATAAAAGGTACATGGTTAGGGGTTGAGAATGGCAGTACCAATCAATTGTTGGTATCAATTGATTGCCAATACCAGCAAGTGCAGTACAATCTGTACCAGTACTGGCAATTGACTGGTACCAACAATTTCAATTGGCAGTAAGTCTTATCCTACTGAGAAATTTATTTAATTTAATTTTCACTTTGCACAGCCACAGTACCAAGCTTCAAACTTTAAACCAACAGAAACCCACATGAAACAAATCTTAAGCAACAAAATAAATCCGACCTCAGGCACAATGAACTCATGCGTGACATTACGCTGGCGGTCATGGACGGTGACCCGGTGAGTGGCAACAGCGCCGGAGGGACTGACAGAGGGCCCAGGCTCAAACACCTCAGCCGCTCTAAGAAACCCTCTCATTGTTTTCCAAGCTGGTGTGCTGCTCGCTGCTCGCACTGGGGCTCCTCCATTGTTGGGGCAAGGCTGAGGAAATATTATATATTATTATAAACTAATTTGGCTAAATAAAGATCTGTATTAAATTGTTATAAAACACTTCAATTAATGATTGTATCTTGCATTTCAATTTGTGCCTATAGATACTGACATAAAGCATTTGTTATCCTTAAAACTTTAATTCTAAAACATCTCTAAGGCCTTTTTTTTTTCTTTACAAACTTGTAATAAAACTTGTTGCCAGCTTCATTTCATTTAAACATTGTTATTAGTAAATAGTTTTAAGCAGAGGAAATAAAAGTATGTAAATGGGAAAAGAGAATGGAACTGGTATAAATGACAAAAAAGAAATTAAGATGAAAACCTATACCAATCAGTCCTTCAAATAAAAAGAGCCCCACTTTGTACTGATAATAGATATGCTGATTCTACATAAAACAAAGTAAGAGAAATATAGAAGGCACAAACCAAAGTGCTGGCATACACCAATGCTGACAGTTCCATCCAATTGGTAAACTGGGAGCCCCTGTTCACCTACAATTTGGCAAAGTTGAAAGGTGATTGTGAAAATGCCACACAAACAGAATCATAGAAGGCAAAACTATCTATTAATTCCAAGCTAACACAGCCAATACATACTGATACTGGTACCGTACCACCTAGCATCTATCAATTCTAAAGCCAAACACCAGACATTACAAAAGAAAATTTCACAGTTACAACAAACACCCCCCAGGTGTTTGTCAAAATGCCCGAGAGAGAGAGGGAGAGCAACTGCCAACTGGGGGCTAAAAAATCGAAGGAATAACAAGTTAAACGCGTACCGTACCTCTGAGGGAATAGTACCAGAGCTAGCATTTGCGGAGGTGGGCGGTGCCCTGGAGGTGACGCTTCCTCGTCCCGGGCGTGTCCTGGAACTGCTTGTCGCAGTAGTCACAGTAGTACTTCCCCAATGGCATTGGCTCTCTCTTATGAAGTCCTGGGCAACAGGTATGAAGAAGGCGGCTCCGGCGGAACCATGGGCTCCTGCGGTGGCTCCGGCTACGATGCCTGCCACTGCCCATACCACCAAGACCCACAGGAAGAGGCAGCGTTGAAGGCGAAGGACGGGAGTAGAGTGAGGGACCAAAACTGCGCGCAGAGGGAGACCTGACGGTTGTTCTCGCAAGAGATTGTAGTCACGAACCCATCTCTGGAAGCCAAAGCGCGCCTCACGACGATGGCCGCACCATCGAAACCCCGCCGGAGCCGTGGCCTTCATCTCCAGCGTGGCCGACTCCCTCTCCCCTTCCCCCACTTGCTACATCTCTACATCTCTGAAGTCGGAAATGGTGCTGCTGATCTTCTACTCGATCTCGCATCTTCTATCTGGAGGCGTAAGAGAAGAGAGGGAAGCTGTGAGGTGAAGCGAGATCGCACGGGCAGGTGGGCAGCCGTGTATTGAAAACCAGTTTGCATTCGAGTGCGGAGCGAAGAGTCAGATTGGGGCGATTTGAAAGATAAAGAAGGCCAGAAAGAAAGAAAGGTGAAGCGTCGCGTATAGAGCGCGGAGACGGGGGGAGAGATTTCTTTTCGAGTGAAGCGTTCATGGGAGCGACCTGTTTGAACTGGAGAAGAAAATAAAATGAGATGTGGGCCATCTCAGCTGTTGATTTGTGACATAATTTAAAACAAACGGTGATTAATGCAATTGGTAAGAACAAACGAAAATTAAGGGTCCAGTTCTACGGTGCTTTTTAAAATAGAGAGATTAGCTGAATAAAAAGTTATATATACTTAAATAAAATTTTGAAAAAATATGAAGAAAAAATTTATAATCACTGTTACTATAAAACACCGGAAGAAAACGCTGCGTTTCTATGATGCCACGTCATCATTGAAAGAGTTAAGATTAAAAAAAAAAAACTTTTCAAGTCGGGCCGAGCGAACAGACGCTTCCTCCCAGCGTAATAAATAAACGAAAGGGCATGAATCAACTTCTCCTCTTCTCATTGTTTCACTTTCACAGTGGACAATCATTTCTAATATCCGTCTCATGTTTCAAGTCGAGCCTCTACGAGTCGCGAAGGCAAAGCCGATCTTTCTACTCATCTCTTCTCTCAACCGTGTGGATTAGGCGCCATCATCTTTCTCAGGAGTCAGGACGTACGAGTGGACGACGTCCTCCTCAACTCTTCTCTGCACGGAAACCACTTACGACAGTATGATTCAAGTTCTATCCTAGTAGGCGGTTTTTGGGCTCCACGCCTACCGCTGTCATCGAATGGGTTAATTAAGGTTTGTATATTGAATGATATCCTTTGAAACTATCAATGATGAGATGCATCTTTTTTCTTTTAATAAATTAAGATGCTCATTCTTATCTGAAATGACAATCTCGAAACCAGGGTTACTCAATTTTTGGCACCTATGAAGAAATGACTGAAGATATATATCTGGCTAAAAAATGGTGTGCACACCAAGTGTTTGATAAAATGTCCAAGAGGCTTCCATTTGAGAGATTTTTATTTATATAGCTTCTTAATAGAAAAAATGGCTAGGGAGACAACTGTACAAACATACAACATGCACGTTACCATGTATTTCTTTACTAATGAATTGGATCAGGCATACATTAAACATGGCATGAGATGGTTGTGATAGATGGCGACTATGGGTGCCATATATGCAAAATTTTGATTAAAGCCGTGGCTCTTTAATATCAGTGTTTGCTTTTATTGTACATTAACATTATCATTTAGGAGAAACAAGGTTTGTCTGTCACTGCCAAGCTCAATAATTAAATAGATTTAATATTTGTTATAATAAATTAAAAGCGGTTTTATTTTTACTTTGAATTCACAGTTTAGTCATATCAGTTAATGACTCATTTATGAATTTATAACATTATGATAAAACAGCTAAGAAGATAATTGCCTCTGGTGAAAAAATAACTGTTTGCGTCAGTCTTCAACCCTCCATCCCAGTCATTCAGAAATTGTTTCCAAACTATGCCAACATTCTGATTATTGTAACCTACATCTGTTCTTTTATTTGTTTTAATTTTAACTATGAGAATGCTTATTGTTAATTGCCATGCTTATTAGATCAATGTACAAATCTGGTGAAACATTCTGTAATACCAAAATCATCAAGGATCCTCTTCTTTGAACACATTACATCTCTAATCAACAAGCTCAAAACTTTTCCAGTATAATGGGATCCAGTGGGGTAGATGTAAAGGTGGATGCCATTGCGGATGAGGAGCTGTACTGCCAAATACTGCCAATTGGGAGTGCATTCCTTCCATTGACGCTGAAGGCCGTAAATTAAGCTCGGTGTCTTCGAAATTATGGTCAAGGGTTGTGTGCCCCTTAGTTGAAGGTGCAGAATTAGTGATGATGACAGCAGATGATATTGCAGTACATTTGCCAACCAAAAACCCTCAGGTATGCAGATATAACACTGAAAATTTATAGTTTGATCGATGAACCATCATCCTGTTGAGCAAAACTGTTTATGTGTATTTGTCCCTTTCCATGTAATTTGATTAGTCTGATAAGAAAGTTGGCATGAATCAGGAAAAATGCTCAATTGATCAGAGTTCCCTTGAATCTGATTTTTGGATGGAGATAAAATTCTTACTAAATTTTCAAACTTTCAGTTTTATCTATTTGAATATTTTGGGGCTATTGAACAAAGATTTCTTACTATTTAAATTTTATTGAGAAAATATAAAATAAAATATAGTTAAAGAGGACATCAAAATTATTAACTGATATCTTTTGAACATCTTCTTACTAGGTTGCAGTCATGTTGGACAGAATGCTGGGACTTCTTGCATCATTCAATATAGTAAAGTGTTCCATCGATGAAAAGGAAAAAACGGTAAGGAGGTATGGGCGAGCACCAATGTTTAAGTGGCTCACGACAATAAGGAAGGTACAACGGGTGTGATCCTCTTCCTCCTGCCATTAGAACTGGCTTTCATTTCTGCCGGGTATGTACTCTATATACATGTCCTTAATTTTGTAAAATGTTACTTCCAGCGTTTGTACTCCAATTTCAGCACTCAGCAGCAACAGAGGGAAAAAATTAAGGGGAATAAAGAATGAGCACAAATTGTGAATCAAAAGAAAATGCAAATCAACCAACTAAAGATGCAATTTTGAGGCATCGAAATTGGCGATCGAGAACTCTGAAAGCTAAAAAGAATGCTGCTTCTTTTTTTTTTTTTTTTTTTTTTTTGACTGCTAGAATGCTGCTTTTCAAAATACAAATTTGACTTGATGATCATATAATCATATATAGAATAATAATTATTGTATTTGCCTAGGCTTCACATGAAAGAAGCAATATTGTTGGACTTTTCTAAGATTTTTTTTTTTTAATGTTTCATGTGTTAAGTAAATCTAGCTACCTAAGTTTAGATGATCGATGCTCTTCTATGCGAAATTTCTTTCATTTGTGATGTTTCATGTGCTTCTTCAATTGATGACCACAAAAGCTTACGACTAATCACTTAATTTCAAGGAAGATATTTATATTTACTTTTTTCACACTTCACTTATTCCTATAGTGAGCATAGCATACAGATTAATTGAGGTGTAGCATTGCATGATTCTCTAATTTCAGATTTGTTGACTTTGGCAGTTTCTTGATCCACAGTGTTTGTACTATAAAACATGATTAGAGTGATTTACATTATACATATACAAGAAAGGTACAGTGGCTACGACTCCAATGATGGCGTGTATTATCATTAATATTGACTTGTGAAGGCCAACAATTTGTTAATTGTTCTGATCTACAGTAGTAACTTAGTAAGATATAATACAGTTTTTTTAAATAACTTCATAAGATCCATTTATATTTGATATTTTGTTCCCATTAACTTCTCTTATTTACTACTATTAATAAGCAAGTGTGAAAACAAGAATTAAACTCTTGGGTCTTATTGTTTAATAGTACCGAACGTAATAATTTGCCCAAGAGCCTTAAATGAAATTGCTTAAAAAAAAAAATTAAACGTAATAATAATGTATGAGATATAAGTTTGGCCCTATTAAATAATTATGACCAAAAAGTTTGTCTACAAATCAAGAAAGCTAGTTATATACAATTTTCTTTTCTTTTCTAATTAGTGCATTTTTTTTTCATTTTCATGTCAATGATTTCTTTTACAAGTATACTGGACATATTCGACCATTTAAGCAAATAAAGTTTCAACCTTTTCCTCTTTCATTATTTTAGTAGATCCTGAATAAATAAAGCATGTCAGATCCATCCACTGATTCAGAAGGGGCAGAGAAATGGAGACAAAACATATTGTAGATGGATTTGATGGGTAACTAACTAATGATCGTTAGTTAAAGAAGCCACGTATGTTTGTGGGCATTGTTAGAGGAAGATCATAACTTAAAGAAGCCACAATTGAATGGTAGTCCATAGACGTTGGCTATGAGCTTTATCTTTTCTTTGTCTTCCAAGTAATTGATGTAAAGATGTTTGAGCCTTAATCCAAGATTCATTAAGTGAGAAAGAGTTTTCATTTTAAAATATGTGCATCGTTATGGCACTAAAATTGTTGTTTATAGTCTGTTGTTCTTTCCGATTAAAAATTGATGCACATGTAATGGTCATTTAATAATGATAAGATTAGGCCTTGCTTTCTTTCCGCAGTTTGCTTTTATTTGCTATATAAATAATATTTGGTAAAGATATTCTAGATATCAGATGATTAAGTTATGGCATGTGGCTTGGGTTTGAGTTTTGAATTGTATAGTGAAACATCCTCATGTTTACATTTTTTTTTTTTTTTTGCTTTCATTCTCTTTAAATAAGAGGTCCTGTTTACTTATCAAGATTTCTTAATGATCTGTTAAACGATACAGAGATTAGGGTTATAAATGGATGGTAAGTTGCAGAAAGGATAATGAACTGTTTCAGGGAGCTCATATTGACCCTACAATATAAAAGAGATACTATGAGATTGAACATTGCAATTGGTTGTCCTGTTTGCATTATCATTAATCTGCTGGGGAGTATTTCTGTTTTTTTCCTTGTAATAAATATTGCCTTTTACTATGAATTGTGCATGCTTAACGAAACAATTTTATTTTATTTTTCTTCCAAATTTTGTGGAGAGCATTAAGAAGATGAGATGGGATATTGTTGCATAATAATGGAAACCTACTGTGAAATGTTTGGGATGTTCAAAGACTTGCTGACACATCATATAGCTCTTAAGTATTAATTAATTTGTATTGTTCTTTAATTAGATTATAAATTTTGGATTGCTGCAATAATTATTATTTGTACTCCAATTTCAGTATACATGATATATACTTGAATTTGTTTGGTTGATATAATTATAAGACTGTTTCAGTCTGTTATTTAACAAACTGAATAAAACTTTAATTGCATAAAATTTACTTTGATTTGGATTTGCTCATACCTAGATGACGTATCATAAATCAGAATTGTCAGCTTTCAGTTTTTTCTTTATATTCCTTGAATGATATATCTAAAGTTGACTATGAAAGAAATATTATTATCTTCCTACCAAAGTCGATTACATGCACATACACAACGTAAGAATATACCATTCTAATTCTTAATGACGACGTAAGCGGAACTGGTCACGGAGAACGGATGAGGCTGGCTCTTATACAATGAGCTTTTAAGCACACAGACTTTTATGTGAGTTTAAACTCAAAATCATACATATTAAATCACTTTTAAATTAACTAATTCTAAGTGAATCATCAAATATCTTAACGACATCGTAATGCCGAGCCAACATAAAATTCTAGTGTGCCACTATATTTCAATTTTATTGAATCAGCTGTTCTTACATTAGTCGCACATTTACAAGAGTTCCTCCTAATAAGACTACAACTACACCATGATAAACTGTACAATTGCAGTACATACACAAACACAACACAGCCAAATACTAATTATTATGTTGAATCACAAGCAGAGGCTGCCTCCTTTCTTGTGCCAGTATATATATATACATGTCCAACATTTCCAGTCCTTTGTCCGCACCTTTTAAAGCATGGTAGCATACACCCATGCATTAACAAAGTAATTTTACATACCAATTATCAAGAACTCTAGTATTTAGTAATTGCTATTTCAGATTTTTTTGCTTTTG
The DNA here is from genome assembly GCA_030179965.1 of Cyperus esculentus. Taxonomy (NCBI): domain Eukaryota; kingdom Viridiplantae; phylum Streptophyta; class Magnoliopsida; order Poales; family Cyperaceae; genus Cyperus; species Cyperus esculentus. The sequence goes on along the minus strand of JASGLE010000003.1, from coordinate 1,224,409 downwards.
TAGCCAGGCCCTCTAATTTCCTGTAAGTTGTCCCCCCTGTCATTGTTACCAGTGCTAATCGTCTCTTACAGTCTTACTGGTATTAAGGTGAAGTAAAAGATTTAGTCCAATTCGACACTAAAAGGACTTAATATCAGCAGTAACTGTAATAAAAAGATCTGCACCTTCACTGCTGAAATACAATCCGATTTGGTTTTATTTGAATGGCCCAAAATATAGCACTTCAAATAAAGCTAATATTCCTGCCTGAATTTGTTTGAAACAAGTAAGAACCAATTTTAAGGTGTCATATTGTTTCGTTTTTTGGTTTTTGTTTTTCCCCCAATCCAGGCCCAAGAGAACAAGCCCAATTAAATCCAAAATTTCTTACAAAAAAGAAAGAAAAAAGAAACTAAATAGCAACCCCATTGCCGGAGGCCCAAGCAAGCAAAGTGCCCCCTCCTGACTATTTTGATCAATCAAATCTTCTCATTAATGAAATACATAAATATTTTACATTTGGGATATGAAATTGTCATATCTCAAGGAAACTCATTTAATATAGAGAAACACGTAAAGTCTACCCATATAAAGTAGGCCAGCTATTCAACCCTCTCACCTATGTACTGACCACAGTTACATAAATGTTCACTGGAAATCGTAAATCGTAGTATATTTATTCACTGGAAAATGATATCCATTACTTGAAAAGATATAAATGTTTACTGAAAAATAATATTTGTTCATTGAACATACAGTGGACCAGTGGATAAGTAAAAATGGTGGACGCTACGTACCTACTACTCTTTAATATATATGCTGGGTTAGATCTCGTTATCAATCAACGTTGAATAAATGAAACCAAATAAGCAATTAGTAGTAGGTGGTGTATAGTTATATACTACTACAACCTCACGATATATATCATCCAGTTGGGCTGATAGCTAACGCAACGACTTATATATAAGTTTGCCAATCATCCATAATTTTTTTTATGTTGACTCGCATGACCATATATGTCATTATTAAGATCTTTGATCGATGAATTCACTTAGAATTGGTCATTCATTCATGCGTTATTTTTTATCTTTTTATTATTCATGAAATCTAAAAACTAGCTTCAACGCATGTCTATGCATGTCTTCTACAATCATACGCAAAAGAGTATATATGCAGAAAGAACCTTGGGTTACATGCATTTGTGACGACTCTTTACGTTACAGCTTGTTCGGCAAAGAACTTGACTTAAAATATTAATTAAGGTGCGTCAAAGAGGTCTCATTCAAATACGATTGAAGTCTTAAGTCATGTACATATGGCCTCCTTGAAGTCCAGGCAACAGTCCAGACAATGGCTTAAGGTTCGGTCAAAAGGAACCTAAAGAAGTATTTTTAATGCGTAGTAAGGTCTAATTAAGGGGCTTGTATCTAGAAGGATTAAAAAATTAAGAAAGACTAAAGAGACCTAATTAAGGAGGGATAACCCATCGAACAACAACCCCTATGTACCGGATACAAGCGTAATTGTTGATGGGCTTCGGTGTTCGGGTGCCGACTACCGAAGACCAACAATATTACAAGTCTGTGAAAGCAGTAAAGTATTTAGAGTCTATCCTATCAGCTTGAGTTCCAACCTCCACTAAGTGTTCCAGTGCCTCTTTTATAGGCTAGAGTCTAAGACCTTCATATGGCAAGAAAGGGGGAGCCGAAATAAGGAAAGAGATCCGTGATTGGAGGCAATCACGGAACTCTTTCCCTTTGGGACGTCGGCATGCTATCTGGGCTGAGCATCCTGTGGCCCAGAATACAAGAATCCGGCTTTGGGCCCATAGACCGACGTAATGGCCCTATCAATTGTTTTGATGCATCAGCTATGAATCTACGCAAAATGTCAAGGAAACGTTCAAAAGAAATCTGCAAAGAAAAAGGTCCGTCAACCAATTAAACTTATTAAATAGACACAGGCATTAATTAATGTTTCCATGAATGCAAATTTCTACATTGATTTTCTTCGGTTGACACTTAATTTGGTTTCATGCATGTTAATTAGATCATTAAAAGTAACTTTTTTGGTTGAATCTTCTATGTTCATATATGCAGGAATTGCAACTTAATCAAACACGCATGTGCAGTTGAATGTAAAAGCTTTCCAAGTCGATCCTCAGAAAGTCGGAATATATCAATATATTATATATAGAGGAGGGATCCTTGATAATGCTTATATTGACAATCTTAACAATAGAACAATTTAAAAATTTATAGAAATTCATAAAAAATCTTAAAAATGAAAAAAATATTTATGGATGCATTACTTAACTTGTAGATTGATAGTGTTTCAAATTTCAATCAATTTGAACATGTTTGATGGCTTATCAAAATTTTGTATATTTTTTAACGGTTGTAATTTAACAGATATTTTAAGGGCTATCAAATATAACTTAAATTGAATATAATCGGATAAATAATCAATCTATAAGCTAAGAAATACTTCGTGACTATTTTTGAGAATTTATATAGATTTTTAGAAATTTTTGAAATACTCCATTGTCAAGATTGTCAATAAAAGAATTGTCAATGATCCCTCCTCTTATATATATATATATAGCAATAGGGGGTTGTTGGATGTCCGTACACCGCATGGTAATAATAATATCAAAAAAAGCAATAGGAAAAAAAATGGGATTGTTCAATTGAAAATCGGTTCTTGTTATAGTGACAAAAATAATATACTCTTCGTGTGAGATATTGTATGTTCGGTATAGGGGTGTTCAAACGTATCGGTTTATTCAGATTACAACCGAATAGTTAAACTTTGGATTATTCGGTTTAGTTATTTCAGTTTAAAATTTCAGTTCGGATAAAAATTTTATCTTATTTGGTTATTCTTATTTTGTTCGATTTGTGTTTTGGTAGATCGGATAAACCGAATAAACCAAATAATCTAAAATATACTAAATAAATCTATTTTATTTGATATAAATGATGGTTATGTATATAAATTTTTAATATTCTTTATTTTGTAAGTTTAATTTGCTCGCTTGTTTTGTTTTTCAAAATTATATGTTTATTTTATCTTTAACTTGGTAATACAATATTTTTTGTTACCCGTGAATAAGTGTAAGTTCGGTTTTATCGGATAAATTGAATAAAATTTTGGTTTATTTGGATGATATTTTAAAAAGATTAGATATATTGATACTTTAACAAACTTTGATTTAATTTGGTTGTATAAAATTATTTCGGTTTGAACCGAATCGACCGATTGAACACCCCTAATTCGGTATACTCGGATAAAAGATGCCAGCCAAAGAGAAACAAGAAAATCTAGATATGGTGGGTATTGCCGCCTCGACGATTGAGCGGTCCTCCCTGCCACTTCAATCTCTATATATTCTTCACCATTTCTCCTGTATATCCCGATTTTAAAAGCAATAGCTATCGTCACCGTTGTCGCCACACCTCTATCAGTCAAAGCGTTGTGCTCGTTTCACCCACCCCACCTCATCGGGATTGCCTCGTCCCATCTCACATGTGGTCTCCAATTAAAATAGAGAACAAAGTGGCTAAAGAATTTTTTGATAAGCAATTTAGTTATATTTTTACTAGAGAATATATGGATTGCTACCCATGACAACCCTACTTTACATGGGGGCTTTTGATGGCAATGAGCCTTTCTTTACCCTTTGCGTTTAATTATACAATGTTCTAGTAGTGATCCATGGAACGTACCGGCAACCCGGGTTGCCCGGGTTGGGTCACCGAGTTCGAGTTGCTCAGGTTTGGAGGTTACCACATGTTTGAATCCATGTGCCCCCTTATTGGTTTTGCAGAGGGGATCCGACCCATATGCTAGGAGTTAATTGATACAGCATATAATATCAATTAAGCCATGTTATTTATTTTGCTCGGTCATAGAGCCGTAGATAAAGATAATTGAATTGATACAGCATATCAATTAAAGCCATCTTAAAAGCACCAGTCTTTAACCTAGTGGCTAAGGACAATGTTTTCTGTATGGAAGGTCGCGGGTTTGAAATCCAGATAGAAAGTTTTTATAGACATTTAAATTTGAGTGACTTCACCCTCATCTTTATATTAAAAAATTGAGCCAGCTTGATTAATTGGAACCTGTCAAATATTTTCAGTTCATAACAGAAGTCAGTCTCTAGGACTGCCCAACTGACCGCCGAGTTAGCCCAGGTCAACTCCCGGAATTTAGAATACTGTAAATTACACAAAATTTAGATGGTATTAATTGGTCCATGATGATATCACGAAATTCAAATTATGAAATTTGGAATACAAATGCATGGTTGGTAATTAAGTTTGAAAATACATCCATATATTAATTTGTTTTATTTTTAAGATTTATTTTTTAAATCAATTTTGAATCTCATAGTCAAAAACTCAAAATAGCCGTTGTCAATTGTCATTGTTTGCCTTGGCAGGAGAAAAAGAAAACTTATCTTGAAACTTAATAAAAAAAAATCGGAGATGTCATTTTCTGAAGAAATATGAATAAAGCCACTCTAAGGAGCTTGCTTCTATATATAAATCTCCTAGACCGCACCCTCATTTGTAACATTTGCTGATTAATTTGTAATGAGAAAAACAGATATAAATTAAGCTACTCTAAGGATTAAAAAAAAAAACAATATAGGAGAAAAAAAAAACAAGAAAAAAATAAGAGAGAGAGAGAGAGATCCATGGCCTCTGCAGTAAAGCAATTACTATTGCAGTGCTTTCTCCACCTGACACTAGGAAGTCTCCTCTTTCCCATAGCTACGGTAACCTCAGCATTTCCGACATCACTGCCCGGTTGCCCAGACAAATGCGGCAACATCACCATCCCATATCCCTTTGGTATTGGTGACGGCTGTTACCGTGACGGATTTGCTATAACATGCAACGATTCCACTACCCCTCCAAAACCCTTCTTGGGTACGGGTAATCTCGAGGTAAAAGATATCAACACAACTAGCGCTGAGGCGCGTGTCGAAAATTTCATCGGGTATACATGCTATAATCAGACGACATATGTTAATTACTCAAATTCTTGGTTGAATACCAAAGGTACGGCATATCTTTTCTCCAACAGACGCAACAAGTTCATAGCAATAGGCTGCTATGCCTTGGCATATATTGCTGGCCAAGCCGACAGTACTAGTCAGTACCAATCAGGCTGTGTTTCCTTCTGTGAAAGCCTAAATAGCACAACCGGGGATGGTGGTTCCTGTAATGGGTTAGGCTGTTGCCAGACGACCATCCCAATGGGACTCAACTATTATAGCGTATCATGGGGTTTCGGTACAAGCGAAGCCTGGTCGTTCAACCCGTGCAGTTATGCGGCTCTGATGCAGGAGGACTGGTACAACTTCAGTGTAAACGACCTGGTCGGGTTCGGATTCTATGAGAGGAATGAGAACAAAGTGCCCGTCGTACTTGACTGGGCTATTAGAGAAAATGGCACATGCCTGTCGTCCCATGTGGAGAGCAGCATCGTTCCAGCATGCCGGAGCGAACACAGCGGATGCGACAACACGACCAATGGTGACGGATACATCTGCAAATGTTTGCAAGGATATGAGGGCAATCCATACCTCCTAAATGGATGCACAGGTAATCAATGAATTTCAAATGTAACCTGTTCTTCGATTATATTACTATTACACAATTTGTTATCATTTAGACTCCAATAATCCAATTAATTCAAATATATCCTTAAAGTCTTAAACAAAATAACAAATCCGTGCATCCTGGTCATTAATTTCCGGTACGTTCCAACGAAAGAAAACTTGGTGAAATATCATGATTAATTGAAGTATATATCACGATTGTTCACTAAATAAAATTAAACTCTATATATAATATTCTTTAATTAAATTGGGCCAGCTTTATCAATCGGGGCCGGCAAGCCCAGACTGATCAAATTTCAATTCCAGTCCGATATTCACCTAATGTTACTTAACTATATATATACAACTACTTTGATCATGTTTTCCTAATTAAGTTAGATTTATGCTCTTAACATGTTCGAGTTGAAAGATTATGGCCAAATGAAATAACACATACCCATTGATCAGATCAAGTGCCAATTAATCAATATACAGAATACTTCTCCGGTTTCTTTGTTTCTTGAATAATACTTTGCTTCGCACATGATAAAATTATGATTGACTTGTTTTCCTTTTGGTTGCAATTGGGATATATCTGAACAGACATTGATGAATGTTCCTTGCCGAGTCAGTACCCTTGCATGGGCACCTGCCACAATACAGATGGAAACTACGATTGTAATTGCCCGAAAGGTACCAGAGGAGACGGAAAGGCCGAAAATTGTACCAAGATTCCAGAGAACTTCCCTTTGCCAGCTCGAGTAGCAATCGGTGAGTAGTTAATGTTCTTACAATCGGTTATGCATATCAAATTGTCAACACCACCTTCTAAATTGTGTATTAATTCTCTCTTCAAGTCAATCTGTTTGCAAACTCATTGTATTTGTTTTCTTTCTTTTGATATACATTACAGGAACTATCCTTGGTGTTGCTTTCTTGGTGGGTTTATGTTTCCTCGGTATCTGGTATAAACAACGCAGAAAGTACATGAAAGAAAAAGACGAGTACAAGAAATACTACGAGATGATGAACAACCACCTTCGAGTGTTCAGCAAGAAGCAAATAGAAATCGCAACCGATCGTTTCAGCGACGATCACATAGTAGGCATTGGGGGGCACGGTCACGTGTACAAGGGTTTGCTAGAGAATAACACGGTTGTGGCCGTCAAGAAGTCCAAGGAGATTGGCCAGAACGAGAGAGAGGAGTTTGTGAATGAAATCATCCTTGTTTCACAAATCAACCACAAGAACATAGTCAGACTATTCGGATGCTGTCTCGAGGTTCAAATCCCTATATTGGTTTATGAATTTGTTCCGAATGGGACACTCTTCGAATTGCTTCATGCGAAGAGCAAGGAAGCACCAATTTCGTTGGGTACGCGTTTAAGAATTGCTACCGAGTTGGCAGAGGCTCTTGACTATCTCCACTCTTCTATCTCTCGCTCTATCATTCATGGCGATGTTAAGTCCGCTAATATACTGCTAGACAATAACCACACAGCGAAAGTATCCGATTTTGGAGCCTCAAATCTTGTGCCGGTTGACGATGCACAGATTATGGAGCTCGTTCAAGGCACTCGTGGGTATTTAGACCCAGAATGCCTGTGCACACAGATAATTACAAAGAAAAGTGATGTCTACAGTTTTGGGGTTGTTATTCTGGAGCTCATTACGAGGAAGAAGGCGATATACCTGGACTATGAAACCGGTGAAAAGCAGCATTTAGCATCTTGTTTCGTTTCAAAATATAGCAAGAATGTACTCAACGACATGTTGGATGAGGAAATAATAACTGATGGTGAGAAGGTAACTGAAGTTCTTCATGAAATCAGTGATCTAGCTGTGCGGTGCCTGAGTAGCAGAGGAGAAAAAAGACCGACAATGAAGCAAGTTGTCGAGGAATTACAGAGTTTATCAAGGTTTACCAGCAACTATCCTGGGTGGCAGGATGATGCCGAAGAGACAGACAGCTTGCTGAGGAAAACAAAGTTTTACGCTTCATCAGATTCCGCTGCGTTTCCTAGCACAGACTATAGTGCAGTGATGGAGATCGAAACTGAGATAGCAAGGTGATCTGGTATATATATAAGCTGCAAGAAAATCTTTTTCACAGTTTTATTTTGAGTAGAACAGCAATAAATTCTTTCTTGTTTCTACTGATATAATTCTTCATCTTCATATGTTAGATTATATTTTTTTATATTATTTTGTACATCAGTACATCTCTAATTTAGTATGCTTGTTTATTTTGCATCCCTTAATTATCAGTCTGTTACTGCCACCAAAACAAAACTTGGGTTCAAGCCTACAATATTATTGGAGCAGAATACAACAGTTGGTAAAACAGAGAACTATATCAAAACTACCATTGAACCCGTCCATGGACGGGAATTAATTAGTTTGATTTTCTTTTTCTTTTTTTTTTTTTTGAGGGAGCAGACAACTGTCCACTCGATTTTCATTAAAAAACAAAAGGTTTACAAGTACATGATTATTTAATCACATTCATTTCCTTGGTTATTGAGAAAGGAAAAAAAAAAAGAAAAAGAAAAAAGGGGAAATGTAACGGCCCGGATTTTCACAAAGGGCAATTTGAGCTGTCCGCCACGCTTTTCAACGCAAGGCGTCAAAATAAGCAAGTCAACAATACCATTTCATTCCACAAGTTCATAATACATTTTACAACATGATATTTTTTTTTATATCTATTTATAGCCTATTATATATTTATATCTTAGTATCCAAATTAAATATAACAATTAAGTGATAATTTATATCTAAATGTACAAACATATGAAAAATTAATTTAGCTAATGAATTCAAATTATCAATTATGAAATTCAAAATTGTGGGATGTTACAAACTCCCCCCTTAAAAAAGAATTTTGTCCTCAAAATTTCTTGAAGCATATTATTAAAAGAAATTAAACCACCACGCTTTTGCTGCGCAACTCTTATTAAAATGTAATATTATTTTGTATAATACATTAAATAAACCCATTTTTTTTTTCAGAACTTAAATGTTAACCAAATACGAAAATATATAAGAGGTACATAGTTGGTGAAAGTCATTAATCAAATCTATTTATCAGGAAAATGGTGTTTATAAAGGATGAAAGTATAAAAGGTACATGGAAGGAATGACTTTACATATGGAAAATTAATTTCGAGAATTGCAATTGGATATCTTAGTAATTAATAATGAAGTCAATTAAAATTTAAGCCCAAGTCAATTATCAAGTTTAGTTGGATTAATTTCATGATATTGATCAAATCAAAATAAGTTACCAAAAAGGGCATAAAACTATTCAAGAAAAGTACTCATATTAATCGATTTGTTCACTTAATTGCACGATATAGGTCTTTGTTAGCATATTAGTTTTACGATTAATTAGGGGTTATAGTGATAAGGAAATAAGTAAATTCCAGCAAATGAAATGTGTTCAAATATTTTTCATCATTTAAATCAGAGTCAAATTCGATTATCAATTATTTGAATATATTGCTAACTTATATATATCCCAAAATTTATGATTTATCTATTTAAAATAAATAAGATATTATTATTATTATTTATTATTATTATTATTATTATTAGTATAATATAATTTTGACATCGCGCTCTCATAATACTCTATGCTGAAATGAAATTGGTATTGATTGACTTGCCTAGCTTTGATATCAACTGTAACGGCTCGGATTTTCACAAAGGGCAATTTGAGCCGTCTGCCGCACTTTTCAACTCAAGGCGTCAAAACAAGCAAGTCAACAACACCATTTCATTCCACAATTTCATAATACATTTTACAACATAATATTTTTTTTATCAATATACAATAATTAAAACAAAATACAACGGAAGTCTTTTTCTTACAACAAATTAAAAATAAATATTTAAAAGCAACTTCAAAACCCTTCATTTATGTGGCAACTCAGCAATTTCTTCCTCACCTACGAAAAAGGGGCACAAAGGTGCATATGAGAAACCGAGTGTTTTCCAGTGCAAAAAGAGAATTCCAAATGAATAATACGAAGGGAGAGCAAATTTCAAAGCATCATAATTGATCCATTTTAATTTATTTAGTCCAATAACAAAAAACTAATATCTAATTGCTTCAATTTTCTAAATTCACAAGCTACAATTCTTATACGTATCACTTTGCCATGATAATTTAATTCACCTAATTTACTTAAATATAATAACATAACATAGGGACATATTGTTTCTAATTCTATGTCTAAAGTAAATTTCAATTTATATCTCGTAATATCATAAACAAAGCTATTCATTTTTTTTTCTAATAAATTTCGATTTCCGATTTTCTATTTCATATACTGAGTCTTCATATGTCGATCTATATTATCTCAAGTCCAGTTTTTATAGAACTGGTCAAACTGACGAACGAATCTCAAGTCCAGTTTTTATAGAACTGGTCAAACTGACGAACGAATCTCAAGTTCAGTTTTTATAGAACTGGTCAAACTGATGAACGAATCTCAAGTCCAGTTTTTATAGAACCGGTCAAACTAGACGAATGATCTCAAGTCCGGTTTTTATAGAACCGGTCAAACTATGTACGTTAGGAATCATATCTCACAAAGTTCTTAGGTTCAAATTACTATAGGGTTCTAATTCCATGATTTTAATTTCACTTCCTTTCAATTTAATTAATAACATTTCTTCAACTATCTCCAAACCCATAAATATCTACATCAAACTGTAGTGGTATAAAATAATCACATTAATAGTATTATCTGCCTTATCATATTCAAACTTAGCAATATAAAATTGTTCATGATAATTTATAATTAATCTGGATTAATCAATAACAAATACTATTCTTAATAATATCGCATAATAATGTAAACCAAAGGTTTAAATAGCGCCGCTATCGGCCGCTATAGCGGTCGATATAGCGTTTTGGAACCAAAATGCTACGACGCTATCAGTTTTTTCCCGCTATGTGATATTTTATATAGTAACATATAAAATATGGTTCGAATCATCTGAATTTTCAATTATTTTATGATATCTAACACCTAATAGACGTTATTAATTTATGTTTTACAATCATTTAACACATAATTAATTGAATTTATAAACAACAATCAATGTTATATAAATTTAGTATCCACATAAGAAAAATAGTGGGATTGATTAGTGAAAATGAAAGTCATATACTTGAAATCCATTAAAATGTTATATAACCAATAAATATTTTTTTACATAATGTTTTATCATGATTTGTTTACAATTTTTCTAGCATAATTTTTAGATTCTAACTTTTTTCTTGAAAAATGATAGGTAGATAATTTATTTTTGATAACTTCAATAATCCATTCAATTTTTTAATATTTAGGAAAAATAATTACTCAATTATTCAATTTGAAATCCTTTTGATAGAAACAAATTATACTTGTGCAATAAAATACTAACCAACATGTTGTACTATGTCAATATATCTGAATAAGAATGCTTTTGTTTCAAGAGAAATACAATAATTATATAATTTTTAAACAATTTGGTTAGAAAACTTTATAAATTATTCTAATTATTCATCATTTTTATTAAATATTTTAGCTCACGAACTAATAAAATAGTTAAAATATTTCACATAACAGGAACCGGTAGCGCCCGCGATAGCGCCGATATCCGATATCCGCTATTAAACATACCCTACCGCGATGAGTCCGCTATCCGCTATTTAAACCTTTGATGTAAACTAATACAATATAAATCATAATACAGAACCTAATTCGAATCAATAATTTATATACTGTCATATACATCTATTCTTATCAAGTATAAATTATATCTCTAAACTATATCAAATTAAAGCTATCATTTAAATTATTTAGCACAAGTGAAATCACAGATTATCACATATTTCGATTAATTTCAGATTTTGGAACTTAGATATTTGCAATGTCTCGGACAATAAAAAATGATAACATTGCGATTCAAAAGATAATTGATTGTTTAATGACAAAACAATCATCAAACTTGAACAAAAGATAATAATCAAAGGAGGACCACGCACCTTCAATCATCATCGTCGGTAGAGTTCGTCCCGATCGATTTTGCGTCGCGTTCACCGGTTGCCGCCCGCCCGACTGCACGTGCATGAGTACGACGACCCGACTTATCTTCCCTTCTTCTCCCGACTTCTCTCTTCTCATCTACTCACGGTCTCTCTCCCTCTCATTTATTTTCTTTTCTCTGTGTTTGTGTTGTTCTCGCAAGAAGAGAAGAGGCCGACATATAGGTTTTATTAATTGAAGTGGAAACGGCGTACTGGGTATAGGTGGTTAGGTTTGATAAAAATCAAAGGTTCATAATGCATCTAGGACTCAGGTTTTAATCATCCAAGGATCAGGTGGTTATATGTTTTGGAGATTATCAAATTAATATAGTCGGCAGAGGCTTGTGTCGCATTGATCGGATAAAATTTTCAAGTTAGTTTGTTTCAATTAAATGGGGATACTGTATGAAAGAGAGGCAGATGGATCATGGAAAGATTCATGGTAATCTCATCTTATGCACAATTCGTCAATCATCATGCACGTTTAAATTTTTTTTTTTATATCTATTTATAGCCTATTATATATTTATATCTTAGTATCCAAATTAAATATAACAATTAAGTGATAATTTATATCTAGATGTACAAACATATGAAAAATTAATTTAGCTAATGAATTCAAATTATCAATTATGAAATTCAAAATTGTGGGATGTTACAGGAAAGAAAAGATATGATGAAATAAAAATACATAGAAATGCCTAGCAATAGTTGGACCATTTCTACAATAAGAAAGGGGAATTAATTAGTTTGATTTTCAATTATCTACAATAAGATTTTCGATTAGCTAATGTCATAAACTAGACACAATCCTCAATCATTTTCAAAGAACTTTGATTAATTGTTTCGGAAATCATTTTCCTAAGAAGTTATTGAACGAAGTCCAGATCGATCATTGTTTTTTTTTTTATATAGAAAAAATGTCCATTGATTTGATAATTTGTTTTTGAACAATTATTCGATATAACTGGTAGGAGTGGAGCCAGACTTTCCGGCCGGGCGGTCCAATTTTTTCAAAGAAACACAAGTTTGTAATTATTCTATATATAAATTGGGCATATTTTTGTAAACAAAATACAGGGCAGGGCCCATTTTCATAATTAAATTTCTTAAAAATGAGAACTATTTTTGTATTTTTTTTCTCAAAAAGATATATTTCTAAGGGTACATTTTTATTACAAAAAAATTGGGGGTTTGTGTGTGTATGTGTGTTGGGGGGTGTTAACGTGCCTACCTGCTAATTACGACAAGATTTAAGGAAAACATGTTATATAGTCCACCTATAAAATCTGGCCATCTTTACATCCTTTCTCACGGTCAGACACACCTAAGTGCACCATGTGTCTGTCACAGTGGTATATTTGTTAACTGGAATCAATGTTGTATCTACTAACAAACTGCATGTGAAATTATATATATCTATTAATCAGAAAGATATACGCGTTAACTAAAAAACAATATATGTTGATTGAAATATGAATACATAGACATCACTGGAAGGTGGACTCTACCTATTACTAGTCTTTGTGAAACTGCATGGCAAGTGTGACTCATCCGCAATTATGCTGTAGAAAGATGTTAGTTACAACTTATTCTGATAAACCAGAAGAAGAAGGATATATATATACCCCTTAAAAGGGATATATTGAACTCTATCCTTGATTTGATTTTCATACCCATCGGATCTTGTCATCCGACAGTTATTCTAACTTTCAACCCCCCTCCATTTGTTTGAACAAATGGAAACAAATGGAGAGACGTTGGGAGATGTTGGTTTTGTTGGTTACCATTAATTTTTCCTCAAGATTGAGATTTTTCCTGATGAGCATTGTTGTTTGTAGGTGTATTTTTTTACAAATAAGCTCAAGATTAAGATTTTTCCTGATGAGCATTATTTTGGGACCATTTTTTTTACTCTGGTGTTTTTCCAAATATAAGTTGAATATCATTATCTCAACTTTTCTTTTAATTGAAGTGAGAAAATTGACTTAATCATAGTAATTTTTGGAATAAAATATTTTAATAGTATAATTTTTCGAATAAGCCTGAAATGTTTTTAGAAAAAGGTAAAAAAACTTATGGACATATCCTATAATTGTAGGTTTACATTTCTTGAAAAAGTAAAAAAAAGAAATAGGTTTATTTTTTGTCTGACCCTTCTGATATATCCATTTCTCCACTATAGTATATCTGTTCACTAGAAAATTGTATCTATTAATCGGAATGATATAAATGTTTATTGAAAAATGATATTTGTTAATTGAAATTACGATGGATAAGTATGCAACATTGAAAGATGGAGTCTACATATTACTCTCTTGAGAATGTGTGTCGACTTTGGTGGGAGGAGAATATTTCTTTCTTACTCAAATTTAAACTTTTTCATTCAAGAAATAATAAATAACCTAAATTGATTCAAAGTTAAACTAAATTAGACCTGGCAAATCGGGCGGGTCGGGTTGTATTTGGGTCGGATAAACTAATATTCGGTTTGCTTTCGGATTCAGGTAGATATCGGATTCAGATTCTATCGGATCGATTAAATTCGGGTTCGGTACAAAGACAAGTCGGGACAACTATATTGCTCGGATTTACGGATTCAGATCTTATGGTTTTCGGGCCAATCTGGATACGGGTTGGCTCAAGTGTCGGATTCTTCTTAATTGGGCCTATATGGGTTACGGATATTTGAGGTGCGGGTTCCAGATACAAATCGAGCGGGTCGGATTTTGTCTTTATTTGGGTTAACTTATTAATTTATCGATCCCTCAGATAACTTTTGCATATAATATTATAAATTATATGATTCAAATCATACCTTTTCGGATCTTATCGGGTCTTTATTCGGGTTTATGTTGTTGGAATATAACTTTATAATTTAATGTATACCAATCAATCATTTGAAGTAACATTTTTATTTGAGTGCATCATGCATGGATTAATTCTTAAAAAATCATATGCACATTTCTGAAATAAATTAATGCAAATAATATAAACAATTGATTCGTACTAATATCACATCTCGGGTATTAATCACTCTCGGTTCGGGTTGATTCAGATTTGGATAATTGTCGGTTTAGGGTCACATGAATCCGGATCGCTTCGGGTTTGGGTTTTTATAGGGTAGCGGGTCGCATCGGTTCGGATAATTTGTATTCAGATTCTTAATATTTGCTGGTTTTTTCGGATTCGGATATTTTCGGATTAGGTCAATTACGGGTTCGGTTGATTCAGTTTTCATAAGTTAACAAATCCGAGTCGGGTTCGGTCATCGGGTTTATCGGGCAGACTATTTCGGTCGGGTCAACTTTTGCCACCTCTAAACTAAATGGTGCATTTTTAGAAATAAAACCGACAAAAATTGCTATGCAATTATGACTTATCAGTTACCCATATCTAGTTTGATCCGCATCTAGTACAGCAAGGCTATGCATTGTGTAAATAATTGTTATACAGTAATTTTGAAAAATATAGGTGGTTGTTGCATGCATACAAAAGGAGTGTGACTAATAATTTCTCAAGACAAATCCTCGAGAGTTGTCTTTTTCTCGAAGAGTTAATCCTCGAGAGTTGTCAAAAGTGGAAAATTCGTTAAGAGAGGAGAATACCAAGAGCCATGCGAGTGTATGGTTAATGTTAAGTGAGAAAAGAAAGGGCCTGGACAAGTGAGAAAAGAAAATTCGTGTTTAAATTTACTACCAACATAACAATATATTGGAAGTTTCAAATGATCATTTATGACGAATTGAATTGTCAACATACTTAAGCTAAAATTAGTGGTATACAGTTTTTATATATATGTGCTTTTAACTTATATGATGATGTGAAAGGGAGCAGTGGCAACCTCTCTCAAATAGATCCACAAAAGATCTTTAAAATTAAAATTTCAATAATTATATTTTCATACTTTGACCTTGATTATATTCAGATTTTATTCGATTTGAGAGACATTTAATACTTAATCAAAAACTTATAAATTTAGACTATTGTAATTGTCATAGAATTTTGATTGTTTTTAATGGAATATTAAATAACGCCCAAATTGGAAAATGTTGAAACAAAAAACAGTCAATATTAGGTATTTAAACAAGTATGCTAAATATTTACAATTTTTAAGATTTTTTGTTAATTTATTTAATAGTGATTGCCATGACAAATTGTAATCAGTGGAACGATGATATGATCATAATCATGTTGTTCTTGTTCCTATCAAGAATATAATTCTAATGATAGTAAAGAACCAATCTTTAATTGAGTAATTTAGACCATGTTTTTCGTCTGGTTAATTACTTACTTGAAACTTGTATATAGATTTCTTTTCGTTGATATCAAATTATGGTTGGACAACAGGGTTTATAGTAGTCCCTATCAAACGGAGAACAAACAAAAGTTAACTTAGAATTGTTCTTGAATATATATATTAACCATGTCCCATCAAACGGAGGACAAAAAGGTACACGTTCATCTTTTTAAATACAAGTCAAGATCTCCAGTTCGTTGTGATTTATATGTCGATATAATTTGGGCGAGTGTAATTTGGTGTGGCCGTGAATCACCATAGATTTTATCCTGCTCTGCTGCGTACCGTTTAGTCTTTTAGCAGATACCTGAACCCTTTTCAGTTCGTCATTTCACTTTACCTTCCTTCCTTCCGCCTCTCACTTTCTCGACGACGCGATGCCCTCCGTATGCTCGACCGTTCGATTTCAATGATAGTTGTCTAATTGAGTAATACCTTCCGTCTATAGAAAACCATCCATCACTTCCATAGATTACATTTCAGGGTGAATCTGTTACATTCCATACATATGTATGGATGTATGGACGATTTTTGAATGGACGCAAGATGTTTCTCTACAAAATTGCCACAAAGAGAAGCACCGACCCGAACCCGACCCGACCCGAATTTCAGGGAAAGTCAAACTGACCCGAACCCGACCCGACCCGACCCGACCCGAATTCCAGGGAAAGTGAGACTGACCCGAACCCGACCCGACCCGTGTTCCAAGGAAAGTTAGACTGACCCGAACCCGACTCAACCCGACCAGACCCGGGAATAGAGGTGCAAAATCTGACCAAAAACGACCAAACCCGAAAACCCGCCCGACCAGACCCGACCCGAACCCGACCCGACCCGAAAAAATGTCGGCAGACGTCAACCCGATACCCGACCCGACCCGACCCGACCCGAACCCGACCCTACCCGACATTTTTAGTTGGTCAAACTGACCCAACCCGACCCGACCCGAACCCGAACCCGACCCGACCCGGGATTCTGCCACCTCTAATTCTTCCTAAGATTTTGCACACGCTATTGTATGTAAATTTTTAGTTATTTACTCCTCTAGTAAGTCTACAAATTTCAGCAATAGCAAGTTAATTAGCAACAAACATGACATCAATATATATACACTGTTTAGTGAAAAACCAGCTTTTTTGATCTGGTGGTGAAAGGTAATACTCTCTGTGTAGAAAGTTGCATGTTTGAAATCCGGATTACACCGGATCCTCATACACGCTTTAACACGAAAGCACGCAAGTGTTTGTGTCCATACGTGTCTACACGTGGAGTGTTCGCGTGTTTCGCGTAGCCTGTTTTTAAGCGTGACGTGTTCGGCCTCTATATAATTTCAACACATTCAAACACACATGTCTAAACACATGAGTATGAACACGCACGTACAACATGTATATAAACATCCTTACTACTAATAAAAGGAGATTGAATTTTTTGACGTGAAAATTCTATCTTTCTCAAAAAAAAATCTCATTCATTGATTGTTTACTTAGATTGATCAGTACCGTTGACGTACTTTAATGTCTCGGCTCATTAAAATTGAAGGTCCATGTCAGTTTCCTCACAAGGGATGAGCTCTCAACCCTTTATTATAAGAGATAATAATTTCAGCCCAGCAAGACGAGGGCTATTTTCTGGTATACACAAATGTTCTTTTGTGCTAAATAAAAGTACATCTATTTCTTAATTGTATTATCCTATTAAATTTTCATTTTCCAGACTTCTTTTAAGAAAAAAAATACAAGAAGTTTTTCTTTTGAAGCATTTTTCTGATTTATGATATTTCTTAAGTGTTGGAACGTGATGACATGAGCAAGCATAACGTGACGTGTTTGGCGTGTCGCGTGCTTTATGCGTGTGTGTCCAAGGATTTTCAAAAATCCAACACACATAAATACATATGTTTAAGCATGTCAGCACGCACAAACACATAAAGTGCCAACACGTAATGTGCATGCACGTAACACATATAGCACGCACGTTTATCAATCACAATCTGATTATGCAAAAAAGAAAAAAATAGAGAGAGAATATATGAGCTTGAATATAAAATAGATATTGTGCCATTGATTAAACATATAAATTAAGTACATCAAATTTTTTCATGTAAATTACTTTTCCTTGGTTAATTCATTAAATTCCCTAAGTAGATTTATCCCCTATGCATAAAAAAAAAAAAAAACGAAGTAATTGATCTATTATATATGATTTTTGACCCACTTGAAAGCCTGAACACAAAGTCTCCGAGAAATACCAATCTACGCGAGTGCTTATCCTATGAAGCGCTACATTGTGTAGTGCACGATGTAAATCGTTGGATCATCTTGAGATTCGAGTTGGCATAGATCTCGAGATGATCAAACGGTTCTTCGTGTAGATATATGGAGATGATTTGATTTTGAGGTATATCTGTGAGTTTCGTAAGGAGTTATATTTTGTTTACGCCCACTGTGTGACGAACTCATGACGAATGGGTATCTTATCTGCACAAAAAGGAATCCTTCAACCAACAAAATCCACACAATTCTCCCATGCGAGCAAACTTCTACGCTAATATAATTTTCTTCGGTGGCTCTTCAAAGTCTTCGTCTTTTTTTGATGAAACTCAAAGTCTTCTTATTGTTCATTAATCAACGGGAACTTTCCATGTTGATTCTTCTAAGTTTGTTTAGTATGTAATCAGTAAAAATCCCACGCATTGCTTTGGGCTGAAATTGTTATTTTTTTTATAATAAATTTTTAAGATAATATGTAATGGTCTTAAATTGAGATAATTTATATGTGCCTTAAATTTTAGTGGGTTGAGAAAGTCAGCAGGCATTAACGTACATCAACGGTGGTGATCAATGTAAGTAAACAATCCACAGCTAAAGTTGATTCTTTGAGAAAGATAGATCTTTAATATCAAAAAATCCAACATGTTTTTATTAGGAGTAAGGATTTAGGATCGAAGAAACTAAAGATCAGCGTCTAGCTTCTTAATTTTGGCTAGCCACCACAAATTTTTTTTATAAAATGGACAAAACTATGTCCATCACTTCCCATTTCTTTCAAGAAAGAATTGTGGCTATAATTAATTATGAACAGAAGTTGCAACTTAATCAAACACGCACGTTTAGTCGACAATACAAATTTTCAAAGTCTATTTTTAATTGCAAATTGTTGATTGTTCTATTGAGAAGCCGTTAAACTTGCAAAAATAGAAGTCTCGGATTGAGATGTTTTTAAGTTTAAAAATTCAAAATCTCTGTAGTATTTTCAATCTCTATTTCTTTGAAAAGGAATGTGTTTGACTTTGATATTCAATTAATTGGTGCAATAATTCTTTCATATGAATCTCTTTTTTTTGTATTATTCTGTACTTATTGTGCGACTAATTACATGTTACTGTGATATTTTTTTTTGAGATAAAAATGATGGTCAAGCCACTCAAAATTAAATGTCTATATAAGACCTCCATCCGAGTTTTGAACCCGGCCACAACCATTCACACGGAGAGCGTTCCCTTAGCCACTAGACCAAAGTTGATTCTCCAAAATCGATTTCACATCTCCTAACATATGGCATGTGCCATTCTTCACATGGGCCGTTGGATCTCCCTCGGGATTCGCACTGGCCCAAATCGCGAGGTGATCCAACGGCCCACGTGAAGAATGGCACATGCCATATGTTAGAGGATAAGCACTCGACAAAATCGGCACAAAGACGTACAATCAAAATAGTCACGTACTCACATCTCTTTTGAAAAATGTAGATGGTGCATGGACAGCTCGAGGCAACAATCCAATGTTAGGGCTCTGTAATAATAAGAAAAGATTGGGAGATAGAATGGAACAAAAATGTGGAGGATATTTTTGTCCATTTACATATACATATGAATTTTTTATGAAATAATTGTAGTTAACTTGATGTAATTAACTTGAGGGGTAAATAAGAAATTGATCTCAATAGTTGAGGGACAAATAAGATATATTAATAAGTAGAGGGAGAAATAAGAAATTAAAAGAGAGTTGAGGATATATAGAAAATTAAGCCTTAAATATAAGTTTACTTAATGAAACTATTTTATTTTAATTCCAAGGTCAGTTTCTTAATGAATATATTTTTTAAGGGTGCTGATACATGGGTACCATTGTAGCTCTCGTCGTGAATTGATACAAATGATTTGACTAGTTAAACTTATTCTGGCACATTTCCTGCTTTCCTGATTTATGCATGTTAAACTAAGTTGCTGAGCTCAAAAACATTAAACAACATGCATACTAAGCACGTTTGCATGCATGCATAACAAAATATTTAATAATATGCATTCTACAACCAATACATTGTATGGTAAATAAATTTTGAGTGCATAATAAATGATTTTATTTACATATAGTATTTGTAAGTTACTAAGTTGTAACATACAGTATAAAACCAATACATTACATACTAAATGAATATATATGCATAATAAAGAAGTTTACATGCATAATTAGCTATATAGTATACATAAAAAAAAGTGTGACAGTAAAATAAAGAGAAAAAGAAGGAGATGGTACAGTGCACGAACGAAGGGGTCATGAACCAGTTAAAATTCGTTGAACCGGATATTGAACTACAACTTGATTATTGGAAAATAAGTTTGATTCGGCGAGTTAAGTTTACATGCATAATTATCATATTTCGCTATATAATTATTAGATTTCACTGTATAATAAAGCAAAAAAAAAAGAAAGAAAATTATTGTGCTCGTATCAACGACGGGAGTTCCGTCCGTATCACTATAACGTTTCCCATTTTTTAATTGGGAGATGCTTGGGTTATAGCTTTAGGTGAATGAACCACAAAAGAGCACAATGTGTCAACAATGGGCTTTCAATGGTTCCAAAATATTTTTTCTACAGTTTAGAAAAGAATAAATCAACTTTTATTCTCTAATACTATATATATTTCAAATTAAAAGCATCACCTCACCTCTTCTAATTGTTTGCCTTGGCAGGAGAAGAAGAAAAAAGCTTATCTTGAAATTGAATCAAAAAATCAGAGCTGTCATTTTCTGAAGAACTATGAATAAAGCCACTCTAAGGTAGGGGTGGCAATGGAACGGAAATTACCGTCTTCCATTCCGTTCCGCACCGAACGGAACAGCAACAGCACAGATTTGGCCTGGCGTTTGCAAACGGAACAATCAACGGTACGGATTTGATTTCTGTAATACTTAACGGAACGGCAAACGAAAATCCCACTTCCGTTCCGTTTATTTCCGTTATGCCGTTCAAAATTCCTGGGATTTGCTACTGTTTATTACCGATGACCGATGCTTGTTGAATGTGCTCAAAGTGCTTGATTTTTTAATGTACTAGAACTGAAATATTGTAATTCAATGTACTTTTTATGTGCTAGAGCTGAAATTGTGAATAAATTGTCTAAGTTTTATTTGTTTTAATGCTTCAAAGGTTGAAATTCATCTCAATTCAAATGGAACAAAAAATTTCTGTTTTGACGTTATTCCGTTCCGTTAAAACGGAACCGTAAATGGAACAAAATTTTTTTCTGTTATTTAAACATAACGGAAAACGGAACACAATTATATTCTGTCAATAATAACGAAACAGCAATGGAACACCCCATTTCCGTTCCGTTCCATTGCCACCCCTACTCTAAGGAGCTTGCCTCTATATATAAATCTCCTAGCTAGACCACACCCTCATTTGTAACATTTGTTGATTTGTAATGAGAAAAACAGAGATAAATTACACCACTCTAAGGATTTAAAAAAACCAATAAAAGAAAAAAGAGAGAGGGAGAGAGATCCATGGCCTCTGTAAAGCAATTACTACTGCAGTGCTTTCTCCACCTGACACTAGGAAGTCTCCTCTTTCCCATAGCTACGGTAACCTCAGCATTTCCGACATCACTGCCCGGTTGCCCAGACAAATGCGGCAACATCACCATCCCATATCCCTTTGGTATTGGTGACGGCTGTTACCGTGACGGATTTGCTATAACATGCAACGATTCCACTACCCCTCCGAAACCCTTCTTGGGTGATTTCAAGGTAATTGATATCAACACAACCAGTGCTGAGGCACGTGTCGTAAATGTCATTGGGTATTCCTGCTTCAATCAGACTAGCCAGGTTAACTTTTCAAATCCAGGGTTCAGTAACTCAGATACGCATCTTTTCTCCAACAAACGCAACCGGTTCACAGCAATAGGCTGCTACACTTTGGTGTACATTGCAGGCCAGAGTGAAAGTTCTTACCAGTCAGGATGTGTTTCATTCTGCAATGGCCTGAATAGCACAACTGATGATGGTGGGTTATGCAACGGATTAGGATGTTGTCAGACAACAATCCCAACCGGGCTCAGGTCCTATGAAGTACAGTGGGGTTTAAATAACAATGAAGCCTGGTCGTTCAGCCCATGCAGCTATGCATTGCTAATGCAAGAGGACTGGTACCACTTCAGTATAAACGACCTGGTCGAGTTCGGATTCTATGAGAGGAATAAGAACAAAGTGCCCGTCGTCCTTGACTGGGCTATCAGAAAAAATGGCACATGCCTGTCGTCTCATGTTGAAAGCAGCGTCACTCCAGTATGCCGGAGTGAACACAGCGGATGCGACAACACGACCAATGGTAACGGATACATCTGCAAGTGTTTGCAAGGATGTGAGGGCAATCCATACCTCCTAAATGGATGCACAGGTAATGAACTTAAAATGTAACTTATTCTCTATTTACACAATTTTTTTTACCATTTTAGACTCTAATTCAGATATATCCTTGAGCAATTTAACAATTCTATGCATCCTCGTCATTAATTTTCAATACTTTCCAATGAAAGAAAATTTGGCGGGATATCATGATCAATTGAAGTATATAGGATATAATCTGCAACCCTTTTTGGCCCATATTTCATACAGTAGAGGAACACCACATACACCACATTTAAAAAAATTTAAATAAGTCGAGGAGGAAGTAGGAAACCAAGTGGATAGAATGAAAATGCTAGTCAATGATTGATAAATTAACAAGGGACTAATATATTCACTAGTCAATATGAGAAATTTAAGTCTATAATGACAAGCTACTAGCCCGCACAACACCACTGTAACCTTACTGCAACCCTATGCAACATCCATCCAAAGCAATGAACCTCAATATACTACAACCCCCCTCAGCTCCCCAGAAAGGATGTAATAAGTATGCTAACTGATTAGCTAACGAAGACTTTTTCACTCTTCCTTGCTGCATTAATATCTCCGTAGTGGTATCACAGACCTACCCCCAATACTATACTATGGATGTGTTTGGATTGGTTAGGTTAATGCTATTTTGAGGTTAGTATCACTAACCTAGAGATGGGTGTCATCCAAACATGAATCAACAATTTGGGGTAGTCCATAAGTAGCACTACTCAACTAACTCATAGAATTGTTGAGTTAGTGAAAAGTGCCCAACTTGAAGTAGTGATATTAATAAAAAATTAATCATCATTCAATTTTCTATTTGTTCATGTTCTAAGTTATTATTTTATTCATTAATTTATTCATTACTTTATTCATTTTTCTCATCACTACTCTAAAGTTACCATCCAAATAACATTTTACTAATTAGAATAGTAAAAGATTAGTTCTACTCACACGTTTCCCGAGTTAGCACTAACATCACACTACTTTCAATCACTAACCCAAATATCACTAACCTTGCATTACTCTTTGCACCATCCAAACGCACCCTATGACACTAGTACATAATAGAGATTCGGTGACGGACATTTAAGGCCCTTAGTGACGGACACAATTTTGTCACTGATCCCGCAGTCATTAATTTGGGATAAAAGGTAACTGCCAAATGACTATTATTGAAATAGTAACATTAGTAACAAATATTTAGTAACAACTGTTACTGAATCATAACATCAGCGGCGGACTAAATCTTAACATCAGTGTCAGTTATTTTGTAACAACTAATGCTAAATGTTGATTTTCCTTTCAGGGGAATTTGTATATTTGCCGCTCCAAAACCCTCTAATTATAACTTTGCCACTCCAAAGTTGGGTATTGCAAATTTGCCACTACAAACTTTGAGTACTTTGCAATTTTGCCATTAAAATTTTTATATGACCAAATTGCCTTCAATCTCCTCCATGGCAGCCCCCCTGCGTGCCCCCGGCCGGCAGCCCCCCGCGCCCCCCGGCAGTCCCCGAACAGCCCCCGGTAGCCCCCCGGCAGCCCCTCGCAGCCCTCCACGCCCTCCGCGCCCCCCGTACCCCCCCTCCCACCCCCCCGGCAGCCCCCGGGAGGTGTGAGGGAAATTTGGTCATATAAGAATTTTAATGGCAGAAATGTAAAGTACTCAAAGTTTATAGTGGCAAATTTGCAATACCCAACTTAGGAGCGGCAAAGTTACAATTAGAGAGTTTTGGAGTGGCAAATATACAAATTCCCCTTCCTTTTATTGTTTGTATCCATAAATAAACAAAGAAAATAATTTATGAAAGTGGTAGTGAGATAAGGAGGGGTACAATAATAAGAGAATTAAGACTAAAAGCAAGCAAAACCGTAAAGCGAAGATGTAAAGCACCTTCTATGACATTTACAAGTCTTAGAAATTAGTAATGGAGGCATACAGACCATCATTGTCATTGGTACTTCCATAGCACAAAAGCATCAGAAGGAATAATTCCATCCTAGAATTAAGACTAAGGGAATGCTAAAATTACAAATCCCACAACACAAAAATATCAGGGAAAAAAGTATCAACCTAGAATTAATACTACTTAATATAACTATCATCATGAAAAACATCTAAAAGAAAAATCCTTGCCATCAACCAAGTGAGGAGGAATCGAGTCATGGAGAGAAGTTGCACCAGTATTTTTGGGATGATGACTCCAAGTCCTATGGACCCAACATAATATCAACCTTTTTCATAATTATATCAGAGAAAATTAAACCTGATCTTAAAAGAGCAACATCGCCTGAGTAGTGGAGACAGTTGTTGTCTGGTCAATTGGAATGAAAGGCAAGGATGGCCGCTTGGTAGCAGTCTTTGATGCAAGGGAAGTAGGCATGGCACTCCAAAGAGGTTCGCCTTCTGCTAAATTTCGTGTAGTGGTGGTAGAGGGGGTTGTTCAACAGGCAAAGGCACATAGCCAAGTGGAGCTATGAGAGCTAGAGTGATGCAAGTGGTGTTTTAAGGTAGGAGTGATTGGAGGGGGGAGAGGTGGAAGCTAGGTTGGGGAAAGGTCGGCATCATGGACCTTGTCAGATGGGTAAGTTATAAGGAGAGCCAAGTAAGGAGAAGAAGCAGTAAGGGCTTTCAAGCCTTGGGAAAGGTAAGGCAGTAGTGAAACCTTCAAAATCTTTTGAAAAACAGGCTGAAAAAGGAACGGCCTAGAAGGATAGGACAATAGTGTGACCGTAATGGATCCAATGGTCCTTGAGAGAGTAGACTGGATAAAACAGGTTAAGGAAAGTTATCTGTGGCGGTAGCCATGGTAGTGGGAGGGGCAATCACAACAGAAGGAGCTAGAGCTTTTGCCTCCTTTCTCTTCCAAACATGGTTGCGACTGATTCCAAAGTGCCTCGCGGTGAAATGAGAGGTGAGGGAGTGTGCGAGGAGGAGTCAGAGTCATGAATGGAGGAGTCATTGGGTTGCCCTTTGGGTTGTTGTTGTTTCTGATATGGCGTGGGTTGGACTCCAAAACACCAGAACAAGCAGAGTCAGGGTGAGCGGGAAGAGCACGAGGAGTGTTGCATCTAGCACGGTAGCCCCTCTGAGGGTTGGCACCACCACCTTGATCATTGTCGTGAGCATTGGCATCACGCTTGCGGATCCATAGGATGACCACCCTAAGGACATCGACCATGGCCCTTCTTTGTACCTGGAGTAGAATGGGATCTTGACAGGGTCTCCATAGACAAGGAGATAGCGTATTTCAAAAACTGATAAGCAGGCAGAAAATAAGGGTGAATTGGTTGGACATAGCCGAACTGAGTGCACACGGTACAAATTGATTCTATGTTCTAGGCTTAAAGCAGGGTACCTTGTTGAGAGACAGACTTTAAATTCTGGTGAGGTGAAGGCCATGCTAAAATCAGGGATCCAGGTAGCCATCTTGATCTTTGTCTGGTCATTGATGATGTAATTTCCCGTAAGAGAACCTACGATGTGGTTGGCACACATGGTGTTGACAACCTCCTCAACTGAACACACTACCATGTATGATGTGATTGTGGTCTCATGCACCTAAAATGTCTGAGGTTGCCATTTTCTCTGGCAATTGTACAGGTAATGGCTAGAATCAATGTTGGAACCTAAGTTCTTCTAATCATGATGGCAAGGGTCGTGTTGTCAAGGCAGCACGTTTGCCTTCCAATACGGTGGTTATGCAGGAAATAGACATCCGATCACTTGAAAGAGACACTACTTCTAAAGTCCTATATGAACTATTGTCAAGCTATAAGTGTACAACTTCATTTGTCAAATGCATAGGAACAGACTGGAAAACCAGAATCAAATGGTCTCACTAATTAAGCTAAAGGGTGTTTTTGATATATTTTGGTAGACAATCAGACAAGACTAATAGTAAAGCAATTAAAACAAGTAAATGTCTATGGGTGTTGATAAACAATAATAAAAGTGTTCTTAGGGCTCTACATGGATTCACACTACACAACCTGTGTACTCTCGTATCACAAGCCTTTACTAATTGAATCTACTTTCGTTCTCAACAATTGGTAAAGCTAGGTGTCACTTTCGTGCACAGCCTATGCGTAGCATAAACAAATTGATACTATGGACTTCTTGGTTCACATGTTTGATTATGGCTTAACCTAAATAGGAGACTTATATCATCTACTTTCGTTCCTTGACCTAACTAACCCCACAGTTCAAACTATGTAAAGAAATTAAGTTTCTTGCTTCTGCACACCATCAAAATCCCTAAGATGCTGTGTTGGTTTTCAAGAGATATGACACTCCCTTTTGGATAGTACAAAGTCTCCTTCTGGTCTACTTGTTATAACATTCCCTTCCAGACAATACAAACTAACCTACCTCTATACAAGGCATCTCGGCTTGCAAACCTGGCGTAGTTCTTACCAACCGATACTAATAATAACAGTGCAAGTCAGATCAAGTGCAATTAACAAATAATACATGATACAGAGAAAACCAAAATAACATATAAAAATTCACATTGTCCAACAACCAAGTATCAAAGTATCATCATATCTAAGAACTTAATAACCTAGCCATACATGGCTAGTAATAAACCAACAAATAAGTAAGGGAATAGCGAAGAAATAATAACAGATACAAACAAGACAATCAACTTACACAAATATAAAGATAAAAATAGAAGAAGATTGTTGCTCTAGCACTACTTAGGGTTAGGTCACCCGGGCTTCCTGCTGGCGGCTATGCTTCCCTCTCAGAAAATCCCTCAGATCTTAGGGTTAGGTTGCCTCCAGCAAACGCAGCTCCCTTTGCAATGTCGGGCAAGGCACTGCTTATATAGTCGATCTCCTCAAAAATTTTCCAAAGCTAGAGACAACAACTTTCCTTCTATGTGACTTGCCAGATTTAACTGCACACAGTCCTAGTGGAAGTGTCATTCGGGCCGAGTACAGTTCATTTTAAGCATCGGATCTTCAGGCTTTCTTATTCCAAAGGGCATATGGACCAAGTGAAAATTCATTCGATCCATATGCGAGTGTTCCAGAGCTCAATCACTTTTGTTTTGTGCTCCGATCGTTTCTTTTTGCTCCAAAGCACCTGACACCAACAAAACTCAAAGTAACGAGAAAACAAACTAAAATGCAATGCATATGATTTGGATCTATTAAAGGTCCCGAAACTAAATATATTGTCTATATGTTTTTGCAATATCAACATCCACCATTTTAGATAAACATTTAGGTGGGTCTCCATCTCAGTTTGGGAGGTAGTGTTACCTACTTGATTGGTAATGGGATAGCTTGAGGCAGTGTGCTGGAAGATTTGGTTTGATTGGGAGAACGGGCTTCTTTATGTTGATAGGAGTTTGCAAGTAAAAACGTTGAACACACCTGATAGGAAGTTTTTCTTGGTAGTGTTATCCCAAGACTTGCATTGAACACACTTGATAGGAAGTTTGCAAGTAAATGCATTGTGACCCTTATCTAGGCACCTGGTACAAGTCTTTTGTCTTGCAAATTTGCCAAACGATCTCCTGTTATGATAAATGTTCCTTATGTTCTTCTTGAAAGCCAGCACTTACCATTGAAAAGTGGGATATTGGGGTTTAATAAATTTTGGTGGCTTGCTGAGGTTAGAAGGAAACCCACCAGAGGATTTGGTTGTAATGGCAGTGGCTTTGGTTGGCTGGGGACTAGATTTAGGAGGTATTAATTGGTGGTTGGTTGGTAGGTGTGGGCAGTAGTGGCAGAAGTAGTTAGGGAAGAGGAGGCTTTTGCTTGTGAAATCGTCCTTTTCGAGCTCTCCATACATCTTCAAACGGTCCAATTTCTTTTTCACCCCAACCCCCTTTGAAACTTAGTAACACAAAATAATAATTCGGCCATAATGGGCATTTCAAATTGGCAGTCCTTAATATCCAATTATTCATTAATAATATAATTTTTTTTTGAGATAAAGATAAGGGTCAAGCCACTCAAATTTAAATATGTATAAAACACCCCCATCCGGGTTTCGAACCTGGGACCTCCCACACGGAGAGCGTTGCCCTTAGCTAATAGACCAAAAGCTGGTTCTTAATGATATAATTATTAGTTGATTACATGCTTATTTATCGTCTTCTGTTGGCTGCACAGACATTGATGAGTGCAAGCTTCCAGATGATTACCCTTGCTTCGGAACTTGCCACAACACTGAAGGGAGTTACGAGTGTGTTTGTCCATCTGGCACAACAGGCAATGGTAAAGTTGGAAACTGCATCGAAGTTCCATTGATTTCACCTGTTTTGGCTCGAGTGCTTGTTGGTAAGCCTTCTTCTTGGTTTGGACTTTCAAGAAAATGTACGTTGCCTTCGGTTACATTTTTGCTTCAACACTATGAGAGAGCACAATTGGCCAGTTTACCATGATTCATCAATTAAAAATACGCAATTACATAATGTACCATGTTTTTGCCTTAATAATCTGGAAAAAAAACAGCAACCAATAGCAAGAGCATAATAGTTGTACCAGGGATAACATGATTAACATCATCAATACAATTGCGAATATTATAAATGTTAACTGTTGATTTATTAATGTTAATTTAAACTGAAACATAGCCGAGCGAGGTATTAAGTATTGCAAAAATGCAGGATTGGGTTGTGGTTTAGCTACTATGCTGGGCATGTGTTTTTTTGTATGGGCCTTTCGGCGGTATAGAAGGCATGTCAAAGAAATTGAATTATATGAGAAGTACTACAAAATGATGGACAACCAACTACGAGTATTCAGTAAAAAACAAATAGAGATGGCAACAAACAATTTTGATGAAAGTTACATATTGGGGTCTGGAGGCCGTGGAAAGGTGTACAAGGGGGTATTTGGAGATAACCATGTTGTGGCCATAAAGATGTCGAGGGAAGTTGAAGAAAACCATAGAGAAGAATTTGTGAATGAAATTGTCCTGCTTTCACATATCAATCACAAGAACATAGTTAGAGTACTGGGTTGTTGCCTCGAAGTTAAAATTCCCATGTTAGTTTATGAGTTTGTCCCAAATGGGACACTTTTTGAGTTGCTTCATGTACAGAGTAGAAGTAGGCCAGTCCCTCTTGCTGCTCGTCTTAAAATTGCTTTGGAGTCAGCAGAGGCTCTTGACTATCTACACTCGTCCATATCTCGCCCCATAATTCATGGTGATGTTAAGTCGGCTAACATACTTCTTGATGAGGGATACTGTGCCAAAGTCTCAGACTTTGGAGGATCAAATACCGTGCCAATTGATAACACTCAAGTTGTCGAGCTTTTTCAATGGACGGTCGGCTACTTAGATCCCGAATGCTTGTGCAGTCAGACAGTAACAAAAAGTAGTGATGTATACAGTTTTGGGGTTGTAATGTTGGAGCTCATTACAAGGAGAAAGGCAATTTATAGGGATGAAACAGATAAAAGGAAGCACTTGGCTTCAGAATTTGTTTCAACGGCAAGCAATAGTGAGGTTCATGAGATGCTGGATGCAGAAATTTTTACTGACGATGACAAGGTGATAGAAGTTCTCAAAGAAATGAGTGACCTCGCTATCTGGTGTGTTAGTGCTAAAGGAGAAGACAGGCCAACAATGAAGCAAGTTGCAGAGAAATTACAATTTCTGGTAAGAATCTATGGCATCATTCCATTCCTGGAAATCGATCCAGAGGAGTCACAGAGTTTGCTTGGTGAACAAACATTTTACACTGCATCAGATAATACTACATTTCCTAGTTCTACTGGTCTGTGTAGCACTGTTCTGGAAATTGACACTGGATCAACTAGATGATGTGAATTGAGCACGGCATCAACCATTAAGAGGCCAAAATCCTCTTAGTATCTGTGTTTCTATTTTTTTTTATTTAGTGACATAATGATTTGATTATTATTACATTTTTTGCATTTAAGTTTTTATCATATCATATTAGCTGTTATCAGAGCCATTTGATTTTTTTTTTTTTTTTTGAGGGGTTGACGGCAGCTGTCACCAGTTGAACTTGTTTGCTTAACTTGTGGATTATCATTTGTGCTATCCTAAGAATTTATTTTTATTTTTTTGTTGACAAAAGCAATATCTGTATGCACAATTACGTCTAATAACATAAGTTGGAAATAAAGTAAATGCCAGCTGAACTGAGACAACTATATTCATAAAGCCATACCAGCACTGTGGCTGTAATTTTACCCAATTGTAGTCACTGCAAAGTGAAAATTTTCAACTAAAATTGTAACACAGATTTTGAGACAAAAGGAACTGCAATGCTCACCTGAGTGAAGGAAGATATGCAGGCAATGTTTGGGTCGAGCAAGGAGGGAAAATTCCCCGAATTTTGTTCTTGCTCTTATTATGGAAGAACCAAAATTGTGAGACGGGGAACTGGTGTTAGAATCTGCAAGAGGTCGATATTGTTTTCAGCACCTTTTTAATTAGGTTTAATTCTTATTTTTTAGTTATTCACTTCTCTTTCAATTGGTTCAAGTTTTGTGCTAAATTGTATTTTCTGTTTTTCCTGCATTTATGGATTTGGTTTGGTGATGTCATTAAATCCTGATTTTGTAATTCAAAGCTTTATTAAGAATGAAGTCAACAAAATCGATTTGTTAAGAAGAAAGGTACACCTTTTTAATTGTAGTGCAATTAAATTTCAAAATAATTCCTTTTCTTTTTTCTTTGGGCTTAATGCATGCAAGGTGAGCTCACCATGCATCTCGAATTGTAACCTATAAACGCTATGGACAACTTTTTAATGGACGCTAGGTATTACTCGGTAGGATATAGTCTGCAACTCTATTTGGCCCAGAGTTCTTAGAAGAGGTCAAACGCATACCCCACATGAAATAGATTGAAACAAGTAGAAAACGAAAGTAGGAAACCAAGTGGATAGAATCAAAATGCTAATCAATGACTGATAATTAAACAAGGACTTGTTCACTAAATAAAATTAAACTCTATATATAATGTTCTTTAATTAAATTGGGCCAGCTTTAACAATTGGGGCCGGCAAGCCCAGACTGATCAAATTTCAATTCCAGTCCGATATTCACCTAATGTTACTTAACTATATATATACAACTACTTTGATCATGTTTTCCTAATTAAGTTAGATTTATGCTCTTAACATGTTTGAGTTGAAAGATTATGGCCAAATGAAATAACACATACCCATTGATCGGATCAAGTGCCAATTAATCAATATACAGAATACTTCTCCAGTTTCTTTGTTTCTTGAATAATACTTTGCTTCGCACATGATAAAATTATGACTGACTTGTTTTCCTTTTGGTTGCAATTGGGATATATCTGAACAGACATTGATGAATGTTCCTTGCCGAGTCAGTACCCTTGCATGGGCACCTGCCACAATACAGATGGAAACTACGATTGTAATTGCCCGAAAGGTACCAGAGGAGACGGAAAGGCCGAAAATTGTACCAAGATTCCAGAGAACTTCCCTTTGCCAGCTCGAGTAGCAATCGGTAAGTAGTAAATATATAACTCTGGCTTTTGCAAGAAATAAGGTTTTTTAGTTAACATGCATTCTCTTTTTATTAATACAATTAGTTATTCATGTCAAATTGTCAACACAACCTTCGAAATTGGGTATCAATATTCTCTTCAAGAAATAATGAAATATTAATCTGTTCGCAAACTCATTGTATTTGTTTTCTTTCTTTGATATACATTACAGGAACTATCCTTGGTGTTGCTTTCTTGGTGGGTTTATGTTTCCTCGGTATCTGGTATAAACAACGCAGAAAGTACATGAAAGAAAAAGACGAGTACAAGAAATACTACGAGATGATGAACAACCGCCTTCGAGTGTTCAGCAAGAAGCAAATAGAAATCGCAACCGATCGTTTCAGCGACGACCACATAGTAGGCATTGGGGGGCATGGTCACGTGTACAAGGGTTTGCTAGAGAATAACACGGCTGTGGCCGTCAAGAAGTCCAAGGAGATTGGCGAGAACGAGAGAGAGGAGTTTGTGAATGAAATCATCCTTGTTTCACAAATCAACCACAAGAACATAGTCAGACTATTCGGATGCTGTCTCGAGGTTCAAATCCCTATGTTGGTTTATGAATTTGTCCCAAATGGGACACTCTTCGAATTGCTTCATGCGAGGAACAAAGAAGTGCCAATTTCGTTGGGTACTCGGTTAAGAATTGCTACCGAGTCGGCAGAGGCTCTTGACTATCTCCACTCTTCTATGTCTCGCTCTATCATTCATGGCGATGTCAAGTCCGCTAATATTCTACTAGATAATAACCACACAGCGAAAGTATCCGATTTCGGAGCCTCAAATCTTGTGCCGGTTGACGATGCACAGATTATGGAGCTCGTTCAAGGCACTCGCGGGTATTTAGACCCAGAATGCCTGTGCACACAGATAATTACAAAGAAAAGTGATGTCTACAGTTTTGGGGTTGTTATTCTGGAGCTCATTACGAGGAAGAAGGCGATATACCTGGACTATGAAACCGGCGAAAAACAGCATTTAGCATCTTGTTTCGTTTCAAAATATAGCAAGAATATACTCAACGACATGTTGGATGTGGAAATAATAACTGATGATGCGAAGGTAATTGAAGTTCTTCATGAAATCAGTGATCTAGCTATGCAGTGCCTAAATATCAGAGGAGAAAAAAGACCGACAATGAAGCAAGTTGTCGAGGAATTACAGAGTTTATTGAGGTTTAGCAGCAACTATCCAGGTTGGCAGGATGATGCCGAAGAGACAGACAGTTTGCTAAAGAAAACAAAGTTTTACTCTTCATCAGATTCAGCTGCATTTCCTAGTACAGACTATAGTGCAGTAATGGAGATCGAAACTGAGAGAGCAAGGTGATCTGGTATATAGGCTTAGCTTCAACAAAATTTTCTTCACAGTTTTATTTTAGGTAGAACTGCAATAAATTCTTTCTTGTGTCTACTGATATATAATTTTTCGAGCATTTCTTCAATGCAGACTAGAAATTTTCACCGTTAGATATTTCTAAATGGATGGTGCTGACTTAAAGTTCAGCCGGTTGCCTAGGTTGCAGCCGGTTACCAAGGAGCTTTAGCCGGTTTACAAAAAACCAAAAAAAGGGTAATTTTGTCTTATTTTAGAACTCTATCAGAAGTTGATCTCAAGTCCTCCAGTCCCTTTTCCTTCCCAGATCAAAACACGAATAGGGAAACCTTATCCCACTCCTTCCCCATCATCTCTCAAACTCTATCCATCCCTACCTAGAAGAAGCGATAGCACGCTACCAAAGACGGAACCAACAGGTTGCACTGCCCGTCAAGATCTCCGTAAAAAGTCTATATTCAGAAAACGGATCAAGGTCGTGCTGATTAATGGTGTACCAGTTCCGGTACGTTACGGTGTTCCTCCTCTCATGGGGGCACGAGGTACTTGAGCTGATTCACGGCTCCTCAAATTTCAACGCGGCTCGTTTTGAAAAAACGAGATGTACATTTAGCTTTAGTTACAATCAAGAATGGAAGATGTAACACATTGTGTAATCAACAACTATTAGAACTATAAGGAAGATACTGGTAAAAACTGTATTAGTTATGATACATCAATTATTACTGGTATGGAAGTGCTGATGTGCAATGCTTGCTTCTACAATAAATAATATTTTTGAATTTTTGAAAGATGAACAATAAATAATAATAAAATAATGCTATTTAGATATAAAAAAAAGGTACCCATCTATGAAAAATCTGAAAAAAATAGTTAATAAGATCCAAAAATTGTAAAATTTGGTACTTTGCATAATCTCAATATGTAAAATGTGTTGGGAAAATCGGTTTTGTTATTTGACTTTTTGAAATAGAGATTAGATGGCGGTGTAAAAACGCGTTTTGTACCGCAGTGCACCATAACATTACTCATAAATTTTTTTTTCTGCAATAGTTGTGTGATTGTGCCCTAGCATATAATTATTCTGCATCCGCCCCTGAACAACTCGATATATTTCCTTATTGAAAAAAATATCAACAGCGGCCAAATTAATCAATCTGCCGGAGATTAATTTATTGGTAGAAAAAACGGCCAATCAATCTGCCGGAGATTGGAAGCCTTCCTCATTAGTCAAGTGCTGAGAAGAAATGCTCCATAAAAATAACCGGAGAGGAATATTATTTGACAACTGGAGAGTAATTGAGTAATTTGCATCGCTTATGTTTCTTGTAGCCGGTCAATACAAACAATTACCTTTTTGTCCTTCTTGTATTTCTATAGCCTCAAGTCCTCATCAAAGAAGCGCTCTAATTTTTCATCTTCAAATGCTTACTTTTTCATATTCTTTTGTACATCAGTACATCTCTAGTTTAGTATGCTTGTTTATTTCGCATGTCTTATTTATCAGTCTTTTACTGGCACCATCAAGCCTACATTATTGGAGCAGAATACAACAGTTGGTAAATCAGAGAACTATATCAAAATAAACTAGCAATATTGAACCCGTCCATGGATGGGAATTAATTAGTTTGATTTTCAAATGCCAATTATGTCATAAATTAGACGCAGTCCTCAATCATTTTCAAAGAAATTTGATTAATTGTTTCTTTTTTCTTTTTTTTTTTTTTTTTTGGAGTAAGCAATTTTGATTAATTGTTTCAGAAATCATTTTCCTAAGAAGTTATTGAACGAAAGTCCAGATCAATCATTGTTCTTTTTATATAGAAAAAATGTCCATTGATTTGATAATTAGTTTTTAAACCATTATTCCATATAATTGGTAGGAGTGGAGCCAGACTTTCCGGCGGGGGTCCAATTTTTTAAAAGAAATATAAGTTTGTAATTATTCTATAAATTGGGTATATTTTTGTAAATTTTTTAGGCATATTTTTGTAAGAAAATTACAGGGTAGGGCCATTTTCGTAAATTTCTTAAAATGAAAACTATTTTTGTAATTTTTCTCAAAAAGATATATTTCTAAGGTACATTTTTATTAAAAAAAATTAGGGGTGAATATGGTAACGTACCTACCCTGCTAATTACGACGAGATTTAAGAAAAACATGTATCGTCCACCTATAAAATTTGGCCATCTTTACACCTTTTTTCAAAGTCAAACACACTCACATGCATCCATGTATCTGTCACAGTATATTTGTTAATTGGAATCAATGTTGTATATCTTCTAACAAACTGTGAAATTATATCTATTAATCACAAACATATACTTGTTAACTGAAAAACAATATATGTTGACTGAATATGGTAGATGGATATACAACACTCAAAGGTGGACTCTCCCTATTACTAGTCTATGTGAAACTGCATGGCAAGTGTGACTCATCCGCAATTATATGCTGTAGAAAGTTGTTAGTTACAACTTATTCTGATAAACCAGCAGAAGAAGAAAGATACATGTGAGTAATGATTACTAAAAATAATCAGATTACGTACGATACAGTTCTCTCCAAAATTGTCGCAACAGAAAAAGAGAATTAGTAGTGCAGATTGCCATCAAATTGCGAGATCCATATATGTTGAATGTTTAAGATTAATTGAGATGTCATACATGATGAAAACACAAGAATATTAGTGCAGATTTTTCTGTCAAGAGTCACATAATTAATTTACCAGTGGAAGGTGCACCTACCTGCTTTTCCGATCGGATGGACGAGATTGTTTGCTGCACCGATCTCAAAATACTTCGGTATTTTTCAACCGTCAGATCAAGAAAAACAGGCCTACTTTTCTTTTTAAAAAAGCAGGTGATCTCGATCCCTATAACAACCCGGCTGTGGAGCCTACTAAGACTTCGCCGGGAGGAGGGTGGGTACTCCCATGAGTGCACCTTTTGATTGTGTACCCACAATTCTAACCGCATGATCACTTTGAGATTCACATCATTAGATTACCATGACTCAAGAATTCCCACTTCCTTTTCCTCTCTTTTCTGGGAAAACAATTAATGCTGATATTAAAGTGTTACTTTGCTGAAGCCATCTGCTCTTTAGCCTCTTACCTTGAATCGTCTCCCAATTTCGGATAAAAATCTGCTGCTTTTCTTAGAAGAAAAGCAGGGCCTGCTTTTCCGATCGGATGGTCGGGATCAGTTATCGCACCGATCTCAAAGTATTTCACCAACTTCGGTATTTTTTCACGGATCTTGAAGCACTTCGGTATTTCTCAACCGTCGGATCGAGAAAAGCAGGGCCTGCTTTTCTTTTAAGAAAAGCAGGTGATCCCGATCCCCCAATTTCTACCACTAGACTATTATCTCAACTCAAAAATCTGTAGAAACTCTTATAGAAAAAAAATAAAATAAAAGATGTTCTTCTTCTTTAGAGAAGCAAAGATTAGCAACGGAAATATCGAAGCACTTCCTTCCTGTAATTTTTTCCTTTTTTTTATCATCTCCTATATGGTCGTTTTTAATCAATGATTATGATTGAACATATCAAATCTTATTAACAATTTATGTTATACATTGCTAATGCTAGGCTATTATTACACCAAATAACTATTAAAATGCATAATTACAATAGTAAATTTGTTAAGTCAAATAATCTGCATATTATATCTTATAAATTGCACACGTAAAATAATATTTTACGTAAGCTAGTTTCACTATGATTAAATTATAAAGTTTATAATAACTGATATAATCATATAAATATAAACAATCCAATAACAAAGCACGCTCGTTTACTTTTCATATTTTTGATAATAATTAATGAAGTTATCAAAGTGTTAGTCATAATTTGTTGTTGAAGAATTATCAGGGGAAAAATATTTAGTTATTCAATTACTCAATTATATTTATTTTTTAGAGTCCAGCTACAGTGATATGCATATCACGGTTTCACCGTGCTATGCGGTCCATATCTCAGTTTTCAGTGTTCAAATAGTTGATCCGTACCGCTCAACATAATCTTTACATCGAAATATTCTAGCAAACCAAAGTTTATAATTTTTAGAATATTTTTGCTATTTTTAATAATGGGGAGAAAATGACTACATCCAAGGGATCTGGTTTATACAAAAATAGTAATTTTCTCCCCATCATTAAAAATAGCAAAAAAATTCTAAAAATTCTAAAATTTTGTTTGTTAGTATATTTTGATATAAAGATTAAGTTTAGCGGTTTGGATCAACAATTTGGACACCATACGGACCGCATAACACGGTAAAACTGTGATATGCATATCACCGTAGCCTAATTCTATTTTTTTATTACAATGATTAATACCAGTGTTTTAAAAAGCTGCTGTTAAGGAGGATTAATTAGTCGGTCGATTAGTCGTAAATGGTGGCCGAATCGTTACGTATAGTATATGCGATGAGAATTTTGGGGTTTCAAACGCTTAGTCTGCCGCATAATTAAACCGATTAGTCATCCGCAAACCCGATCAATTGGCTGCCAAAACCGATTAATCGGCCGATTAATTCATCAGATCCTATGTGATACTTTATCCATTGAGTCATGTTTTCTTATTCAAACATCAATTTTCATGAATTGAATGCTTGTGTACGTACCAAACTACATAATTTTAACTTGGTTTTAATTTTTATTAAACAAACATTTCATAAAAGACATCAATTATTTTTCTTATAAAAAAAAATATTTTGTAAATATCATGAAGAGGAGCTAGCTATTTTACTTTTATTTTTATAATTGAAAAATATTGTATGATAGTCTTAAAAAAAAATTTAATTGAGAATATTATAAATAGTTCATGAACATAAAAATGTAAAAAATAACAATATGAGTATTCAATTCTGCTCTTTTCATAATATAAATATGGTAAATTCCGTATTTTTTTAGATTTATGTGCATTATGTTAGATGATATTAGTATTTATAAAATATGAAAAAAAATTATGTTGTTAGAGCTAATTAATATTTTTGAATATGAAAGTAGAAACACCAAAGAGTATTCTGAATATTTTTGAATACAAGCTTATTCTGTTATTTAAAACACAATAAAATGAAGAGTATTCTGTTATTTAATACAAGCTTCATATTTTTTTTTTTTTTTGAATTACTATATTTTTTTTACAGTTTTTAACAAAAGATATATAACGTGTCAACGTGAATGAAATGAAGATTGTGCAAATTATATCAAAGGCCACGACTCATGAGACGTTAATTTAGTAAAATAATTAACAAAACGTGACTCACCAGGAGCTACATGCACATTGTCCTAGAGACCTAGACAGAAGATTCACTTAAGTATTAATTGTGGGGCCCGCATGATACAAAAGCACTAGAATATTAATTGTTTTCCCAGAAAAGAGAGGAAAAGGAAGGCGTGGGAATTCTTGAATCATGGTAATCTAGGGTGAGAATCTCAAAGCGATCATGCGATTAGAATTGTGGGTACACGATCAAATGGTGCACTCATGGGAGTACCCACCCTCCTCCCAGACTTCGCCACCCCAGTCTGATGGAGCCATGATGCGGACGTCCCTTTCTTCTTTCTTTTTAATAGTTCACAAAGTACATTTGGAGAAGCATTGAATTTGTAAATTTAAAAAGTTCGCAGACTATCTACAATCTATTATTTATACTTCATTTTATGACATTAAAATATGGCAAATTCTTCTGTGGACTGGGTCAAATTTAGACCGTCCATTTCCTATAAATCGGACGTCTGAAGTTTGCTCGGAAATTTCACTCCTCCGTTAAATTTGACAGAAAGAAAAGGTTAAATGGTAATTACACTCCTCTCTTCTTCTCCCGCCCGTCTCTCTTTTCTCTTCTCTTCCAAACAGACCCAACTCTAGAATAAAATCGACCGAACCGCTGCCGCTGTGTGCCCGCGCCCGACGCCCCGCCCTGCCAACGCTCGCCTTGCGGTGCCCGCTGTGCCCGCGCCCGACGCGGCCGCGCTCAAGAAGAAAATCGAATGTGAAGTCTTCAGTACAAGCTTGTCAGACTCAATGAAAATCAATGCGAGTATTCCTTGCTACATTTTCGTCGAATCGGAGACCATAGATGAATTATCCTCGCTCCCACGATTCCAATGCAACTGACCGACGTCAATCGGAGCTCCGAGCACTGAGATCCGTTTCCGTGTAACGCCCGGCGGCCAAGATCGATCTGGCAAAATAAAAAGAAAGAAAAAATACGATTTTTGATGATCTTATATGAGTTCGGCCCAAATCTTGATCCACTCTTAGACCAGAAACTCAGTTCGGCCCAATAAATAGATTATAAGTTGATTTATTTCGGGTTTTTCACTACAAATAATTCTAAAAATAGGTTCCAAACTCTAAAAATCACAAAAATGGTTTCAAAATTTTTCTTACAAAATTTAGGATTTTTCTATGTAAAAACATTTTGGATTTTCAAAATTTAAAATTTCATGTACAAATTTTTCTTTGTGAATATTTTCTTGATTTCCTTGTACTAATTTTAGGGAATTTTATGTTTATAATCACTTTATAAATTTAAAAGTGAAAACACAAAAGCACTTTTTTTGAACTTTTGCTTAAAAGTGTATGAATAAAGTGTGTAAATGTTTAGAACACTTTGATACATGACATTGTATATACTCTTGTCATCTTGTGAATATTTGCTCATCAAAAATATGTTTTGAGAATTTTTGTGCCCGTTTAAGCACATTTTGAAATTAAAAGAGCAGAAAACACTTTTTCTTTAAAAATTATGTTTAAAAGTGTATAGCAAGTGTTAAGTTAGAACACTTTGATTGTGACATTATACATACACTTGTCATATATATTTTATCATTAAAGATGTATCCGAGGATTTTGTGACTCATTTGAGCACACTTTATATTTTAGTGACCAAAATGAAAAAGATAGAAGTTTTAAATAAACAAGTCTTAGGTCCTCTACAAGGTTCTTTGTTACGTGAACATACGAATTTTGTATATTTTGAGATTAAAAGCGGCAAAAGTTCTAAAAATTGAAAGTCTACGCTCTTCTCTTTATTCCACTGTTTTCACATCGGCACAAACATTTGAAATTTCGTTAAAATTTGAATTTCATAAGAACATCTCCTTCTTGTGAATTTCAGATTTAAAAGTGCATGGCTAAATCCAAGCACTTTGCGCACATTATTTATGATAGCAATAAAATTGCATATAAGTGCGCACGTGTGTGTTTTCATTAAATGACATTATAATGTCAAAGTTGGTTTCAAATGACACAAATTGCATCTGAAGCGCATTAAAGTACTTATCTAACGAATATAAGTGCGTTAAGATGCTAATAACAGTACAAATCTGGCTCTAATGAATATTGTAATTTGAATGCATTTTAATGGATCTGAGTGTGTTTTCAAAAAATTTTGACCTCGTTTACGCACATGGCACATTATAATGTCAAAACTGATTTCAAATGACTCAAATTGCATATAAGTGCGTTAAGATTCCAATAACACTCGAAATAGCAATAAATTGCAATTTGGACGCATTTAAATGAATGCGCACGTGTGTGTTTTCAACAAATTTTGACCTCATTTGCACGCATTATAATGCCAAGACAGGTTTCAAATGACTTAAAATTGCATATAAGTGCGGTAAGAACCCAATAACACTCGAAATAGTAATAAATTGCAATTTGAACGCATTTAAATGTATGCGTGTGTGTTTTCAATAAATTTTGACCTCGTTTGCGCGCATTATAATGCCAAGGCAGGTTTCAAATGACTTAAAATTGCATAAAAGGGCGCTAAGATCCCAATAACACTCGAAATAGCAATAAATTACAATTTGGATGCATTTAAATGTATGCGCACGTGTGTGTTTTCAATAAATTTTGACCTTATTTGCGCTCATTATAAAGCCAAGACATGTTTCAAATGACTTAAAGTTGCATAAAAGTGCGTTAAGATTCCAATAACACTCGAAATAGCAATAAATTGTAATTTGAACGCATTTAAATGTTTGCGCACGTGTGTGTTTTCAATAAATTTTGACCTCGTTTGCGCGCATTATAATGCCAAGGCAAGTTTCAAATGACTTAAAATTGCATAAAAGTGCGCTAAGATCCCAATAACACTCGAAATAGCAATAAACTGCAATTTGAACACATTTAAATGTATGCGCACGTGTGTGTTTTCAATAAATTTTGACATCGTTTGCTCGTATTATAATGCCAAGGTAGGTTTCAAATGACTTAAAATTGCATAAAAGTGCAATAAGATCCAATAACTCTCGAAATAGCAATAAATTGCAATTTGAACGCATTTAAATGTATACTCACGTGTGTGTTTTCAATAAATTTTGACCTCGTTTGCGCACATTGTAATGCCAAAACAGGTTTCAAATGACTTAAATTGCATTGAAAGCGCATTAAAGTACTTATGTAATGAATATAAACGCGTTAAAATGAAAATAACACTCCTATTAGTACTAAAATACAATCTAAACGCATTTAATGGTTCTAAATATGTTTTCAATCAATTATGACTATGTTTGCGCACTTTAAATTGCCCAAACTGATTTCAAATTATTTAAATTATATTTGAAATGCACTAAAGTACTTATTTAACGAATAGAAGTGCATTAAGATGCCAACAGTACTCCAAGTAGCAATAAATTACAATTTGAACGCATTTTAAATGGCTCCTGGTGTATTTTCAAAAACATTTAGCCTCGTTTGCGAATATTACAATGTCAAAAACTGTTTCAAATGACTTAAATAGCATCTAAAACGCGTTAAATATGCCAATAACACTCCAAATAGCAATAAATTGAATTTTAACGCATTTGAATGGCTCTAAATGCGTAGCAATAAATTGCAATTTGAACGCATTTTAAATGGCTCTTAGTGTATTTTTAAAAAAATTTAGCCTCGTTTGCGAACATTACAATGTCAAAAACTATTTCAAATGACTTAAATAGCATCTAAAAACGCATTAAAGATGCCAATAACACTCTAAATAGCAATAAATTGCAATTTGAACGCATTTGAATTAAATCTAAGGACATTAAAGTACTAATCTAACGATTATAAGTGCGTTAAAATATCAGTAATACTCCAAGTAGCAATAAATTGCAATTTGAACGCATTTAGATGCTCTTAGTGTGTTAACAAAAAATCCTAACCTCGTTTGCGCACATTATAATGTCAAAACGGGTTTCAAATAACTTAAATAGCATTGAAGCGCATTAAAATACCTATGTAATAAATATATAAGCACGTAAAGATGCCAATAACACTCCAATTAGTGCTAAATTGCAATCTAAACGCATTCAAATGGTTCTAAATGCGTTTTCAATCAATTATGACTATGTTTGCTCACTTTAAATTGCCAAAAAATTGTTTCAAATGACTTAAAATGCATATAAAGGACATTAAAGTACTTATCTAACGAATATAAGTGAGTCAAGATCCCAATAACACTCGAAATAGTAATAAATTGCAATTTGAATGCATTTGCTTAGTGTGTTCTCAATAAATTTTGACCTAGTTTACGCACATTGTTAT
The DNA here is from genome assembly GCA_030179965.1 of Cyperus esculentus. Taxonomy (NCBI): domain Eukaryota; kingdom Viridiplantae; phylum Streptophyta; class Magnoliopsida; order Poales; family Cyperaceae; genus Cyperus; species Cyperus esculentus. The sequence continues at coordinate 1,181,350 of JASGLE010000003.1, read as the reverse complement.
GCCAAAACTCATTTCAAATGACTTAAATAGCATTGAGGTGCATTAAAGTACTTACGTAAAGAATATAAGCGTGTAAAGATGCAAATAACACTCCAATTAGTACTAAAATGCAATCTAAATGCATTTGAAATGGTTCTTAATGTGTTTTCAACCAATTATGACTGTGGTTGTGCATTTTAAATTGCCAAAAAATTGTTTAAGATGACTTAAATTGCATATAAAGGATCTTAAAGTGCTTATCTAACGAACATAAGTGTGTTAAGATACCAATAACACTCCAAGTAGCAATAAATTACAATTTCAACGCATTTGAATGGATCTCAGTGTGTTTTCAATAAATTTTGACATAGTTTACTTACGCACATTACGATGCCAAAACTCATTTCAAATGACTTAAATTGCATTGAAGTGCATTAAAGTACTTATGTAATGAATATAAGCGCATTAAGTAGCAAATAACACTCCAATTAGTACAAAAATGCAATCTAAATGCATTTGAATGATTCTTAATGTGTTTTTAATCAATTATGACTATGTTTGCGCACTTTAAATTGCCAAAAAATTGTTTCAAATGACTTAAAATGCATATAAAGACGTTAAAGTACTTATCTAACGAATATAACTGAGTCAAGATCCCAATAACACTCGAAATAGCAATAAATTACAATTTGAACGCATTTGAATGGCTCTTAGTGTGTTTTCTAATAAATTTTGACCTAGTTTACGCACATTGTAATGCCAAAACTCATTTCAAATGACTTATATAGCATGAGGCACATTAAAGTACTTATGTAATGAATATAAGCACGTAAAGATGCAAATAACACTCCAATTAGTACTAAAATGCAATCTAAACGCATTCGAATGGTTCTTAATGTGTTTTCAATCAATTATGACTATGTTCGCGCACTTTAAATTGCCAAAAAATTGTTTCAAATGACTTAAAATGCATATAAAGACGTTAAAGTACTTATCTAACGAATATAAGTGAGTTAAGATCCCAATAACACTTGAAATAGTAATAAATTACAATTTGAACGCATTTGAATGACTCTTAGTGTGTTTTCAATAAATTTTGACATAGTTTACGCACATTGTAATGCCGAAACTCATTTCAAATGACTTAAATGGCGTTGAGGCACATTAAAGTACTTACGTAATGAATATAAGCTCGTAAAGATGCAAATAACACTCTAGTTAGTGCTAAATTGCAATATAAATGCATTCGAATGGTTCTAAATGTGTTTTGAATCAATTATCACTATGTTTTAAATTGCCAAAAAATTGTTTCAGATTACTTAAATTGCATATAAAGGACATTAAAGTACTTATCTAACGAATATAAGTGCGTTAAGATACTTATGACACTCTAAGTAGCAATAAATTGCAAATTGAACGCATTTAAATGGATCTTAGTGTTTTCGATAAATTTTGACATCGGTTGTGCACATTGTAATACCAAAACTCATTTCAAATGACTTAAATTGTATTGAAGCGCATTAAAATATTTATGTAATGAATATAAGTGCGTAAAGATACAAATAACACTCAAGTTAGTACTAAAATGCAATCTAAAGAATTTGAATGAAAGTTAAAATTGAAAAGTAATAAAGATCATCAAAGGGAGGGGGGCACAAAAAATTGGGAGAATCATTCTGTAATGGGACCAGAACACAGAAACGACAAAAGAGCTGTGGAAGAAGCTGGAGACAAGGTACATGTCTGAAGATGCTTCAAACAGAAAATTCATTGTAAGTCGTTTTAATAATTATAAAATGGTAGAAGATAGACCAGTCATGGAATAGTTTCATGAAATAGAAAGAATGCTCAACAATTTTGCTATGTACAATATGAACATGGATGAATGTATAATAGTATCCTCAATAATAAACAAACTTCTTCAGTCGAGGAAAGACTTTAAAAGAAGTCTTAAACATAAGAAGGAAGATATGTCCTTAGAGGACTTGGCCAATAGCCTCCGTGTTGAGGAGGAATATCGTAAACAAGATAAAAAGGAGTACAACACTCTGCAAATGAAAAGTCCATGCGATTAAGGAAGGTTACCCTGGTAAATCTAATGATAAATCCAAAAGAACGAACAATAATACCAAATTCCCACAAAAGAAAAAGAAGAAGGGTGCATGTTATCATTGGGAAAACCTGGACACCACAAGGCAGAATGCCGATATCTCAAGAAAAAGACAAGGATGCACCAAACACAAATGAAAAGGTTGTGGCTATGATATCTGAGACTAATATGATCGAAGATGGTGGGGATTGGTTTATTGATTCGGGAGCTACCAGACATGTGTGCAAAGACAAGGGTCTATTTAAAACATATGCATCATCTGATGCGGGGACCGTCTTGTACATGGGAAACTTATCCGCTGCCGAGGTCAAAGGTACTAGGTCGGTTGAGTTAGAATTTACTTCTGGGAAGGTACTTACTCTTCGTGATGTTTATCATGTTCCAGAAGTGAGGAAAAATCTGGTATCTGGTAGTCTGTTAAATATGTTTGGATTTAAACTTGTTTTTGAGGCATACAAGTTTGTCTTGTCTAAGGGTGGGACTTCTGTTGGGAAATGATACTTGTACAATGACTTGTTCAAACTTAATGTAATAAATAATAAAGTTTCCGCTTATATTGTTGAGTCTTCTAATCATGGCATAGTCGTCTAGGACATGTTAATTATCGAAAAATGCATGACATGGTCAAATTAGAATTGATTCCATCTTTTGATCGCAATAATATTGAGAGTTGCAAAACATGCATGCTTACAAAAATTACAAGAAAATCATTTTCTAAAATAGTGAGATGTACTAAATTACTTGAATTAGTACACTCTCATGTGTGTGACATGCATGGTACACCAAGTATAGGAGGAAAGAAATATTTTGCAACTTTTATAGATGATTATTCAAGATATTGTTATGTTTATTTATTGCATTCAAAAGATGAAGTTTTGCAAAAGGGTTTAAACAAAAAGAGGGTATCAATTATTTTGATACATATGCACCAGTGGCTCGAATAACAACAATTCGAGTGTTGATCGCACTTGCTGCAGTGCAAAATTTGGTAATTCACCAAATGGATGTAAAAACTGCTTTTCTAAATGGTAAATTAGAAGAGGAGGTTTACATGGAACAACCAGAAGGGTTTGTTATAACTGGCTAAGAAAATAAAGTTTGTAAGCTTGTAAAATCCCTTTACGGATTACCCAAACAATGGCATCAAAAATTCGATGAGGTATTATTGGTCAATGGATTCAAAATCAACGACTCAGATAAATGTGTTTATTGCAAATTTTGCAATGGAAAATGTGTCATCATATGTTTATATGTTGATGATATGCTAATATTTGGCACCGATTTAGAGGTACTAGAAAATACAAAAAAGTTTCTAGCTACCCAATTTGCCATGAAAGACATGGGTGTTGCGGATGTGATATTGGGAATAAAGATAATAAGAAATGATCATGGCATTACTTTATCCCAGTCACATTATATTGAGAAAATATTGATCAAATTTGATCAGCTGGATAGTACTCCAGTGGCAATACCATTTGATCCAAATAATAAATTACTACCAATTTCAGGTATGATTTTCTGGATACGAGAACTGTGTAATAGAGTTTCTGATGACCCATTAATGCTCAAACGGAATTGCTACATGAATATTATACAGTTCGAATCTGCAACCAAATCCTTCCTCCCTGCATGTCGCTGGAAAGAAGAGGAGAGAAATTATAAAATGGTCTATGCACACGTTTTCGATGCACTGTGCCACTGTCAACTCCTCTTCGCAGTATGGTTCACATGAAACAGGTGCACGAACCAAGAGGAACATAACCAAATGGTGACCCCTTCGTTGGCTCCCCTTCTGCCTTTTATGAAATCCTCATGCACCTGTTCTTCTGTACACCAACTCACTGCTGAGCCGCCTTTCGTCCTTTCGGTTCTCAATACCAAGTGCACGCAGAGATCAGAATATAAGGGAAAACTTATCCCTTCGTTGATGAGGACTTAACAGAAGATTTAACAGAAAAGAATAGTTCCAATTATACCCTTTTATAGAATGAATGGTTGAGATCCGTTCAAACCATATTTTCGCTTAAATTCATAATTTGAGTCTGATCCATAGCAGCATCGCCCTTAAAATATATATATCAACGATAAAACAAATAAAGTTGAAGTCGTCTTTCAAATGCATCCCTTTAGCTGTGACTGCTTAGCGATGTAATTAATTTTGCACCAAAAAAGTCTGCACCAATAAAGTTGAAGTCGTTTTTCAGCCTAACTAATAAATCTGTACATCATTCTCCAATGAGTACTACATCCACATGAATATATAATTAATTTTGCACCAAAAAAAAAATTGCAACTAATATAGATACTATTTGAATTCGTAATTTACACATAAATTTATATGAAAAAGAAACAGGTGATATTCCTGTAGGTAAATTAACGCCAAGAGAGGATGAACCATTTCGAGAGGACAGATTATTAGAGGCTGTGCTTGGCATAGATTTATCCAGTCTAAAATATCTCCTGTAGTGGGCCAATTTTTTAATATAAAAAATAAAAAATCTTATTTTTAATTTTCGAAAAAAAAACTTATTTTCAAAAATAGTAAATCTAGGTTCCCAGAACCCGGCCTTACTGTTGGTAGGCCGGTTCCTGGGAACCCGGTCTATCAATTTTTTTTTTTTTTGATATTTTTTTTCAGATAGATCTCGTTGTTAGCTTTCCGTAGCCGCGAAGTTTGCTCCGATCGGAGTTTTCTATCAAAAGTTATGCCCGTTTGAATGTTGAGTGCCCGAAATATAGGATAAGATTCAGTATAAAATTCAGAACGGAATTCAGAAAATTTTCCAATGAATAATATTATAAATAAATATTAAGTATCACAAATAATATTAGAAAAAAGATATAAAGAAATAATTTAAATTTATTGCATGATAATTATGGTCGTTTGAATGTTGAGTACCCAAAATTTAAGATATGACTCAGTATAAAATTCAGTACGAAATTTAGTACATGACTGTTATTTATACAATAAATTTTTAATAAATCCTATAACTTTTTGCTATGCAAACACTTTTTAATAAAAATGAGCAAAAAGTCCTAAATTTCGTACTGAATTTTATACTGAGCCGTATCTTAAATTTTGGGTACTCCACATTCAAACGGCCATAATTATCATGCAATAAATTTAAATTATTTCTTTATATCTTTTTTCTAATATTATTTGTGATACTTAATATTTATTTATAATATTATTCATCGGAAACATTTCTGAATTCCGTTCTGAATTTTATATTGAATCTTATCCTATATTTCGGGCACTCAACATTCAAATGGGCATAACTTTTGATAGAAAACTCCGATCGGAGCAAACTTCACGGCTACAGAAATCTAACAACGAGATCTATTTGGAAAAAAAAAAAAATTGGTAGGCCGGGTTCCTGGGAAAACGGTCTCATAAAAGTAGACCGTTTTCCCGGAAACCGGCCTACCAACAGTAAGGCCGGGTTTTGGGAACCCGGATTTACTATTTTTGAAAATAATTTTTTTTTCAAAAATTAAAAATATGATTTTTTTATTTTTTATATTAAAAAATCAGCCCTTGTAGTGCCTTCAAATACTATTCATATTGGGTCCGTTTGGCACTTCAAATTTGGAATAGAATAGTCTATTATAGTTAAAATGGGGTGCCAAATGTATAATACACTAAATAGATAGCTTCTAAAATAGCTAATCCGGTCAGGCTAACCCATGGAATACTGGAATAGCTCTTCATCCCATTTCCCGAATAACAAATTAATTACTCACCTACCCCCTCTCTTTCTAGAATAATAGGGCCAACCTAGTTAAATAGTGAATGTTACTATATTTTAGTAATTTGATATTGCATTGTTATTGTTGTAATATTTGGTTATGGAATCATGAAACTCTCTTTCCATTGGATATCATTATGTTTATTAGGTTTAATTTTCATATTCTTCTGTGTTTGGACCAGTAAATCTCAAATTTGCATTCGTACTATTTGTTCAACGAATTAAATATTTCCCATTATTTAAATTTATTTGATGTAATGCAAGATGTGTTGCTTTCATTTTTATGTTAATTTTATGCACTTGTAGTTCTCCTAACAATAAATCAACAGACTTATAATTATATTTTCGTTATGAAGTGATATATGTACCTGCATATGATGTGGTTTAAAAAAAAAAAATCCAACCTTTAAAGAACAAATTTGTCCTTTTATATAAATTCAATATTTTATGCAATTCATCACAATACTAATCCAATTGACAATTTGCCAAGCAACTTTTTCACTATCGGAATAGATCTAAACATCACTATTATTTTCACTTTTCCAACAATTACTAATCCATTTTTACTAATCGGATAGCACGATTCTAGTGCTATATTCCTGGATTTGCCAAACGGATCCAATAATGGTATACAAATATAATTTACCAGCACATCAAAAAAAATCTAAATGTAACCTTGATGTTTCACTAGTTTGTGAAGTCTTTCGCATTTATTCCCCGGAATGTTTCCTAACATCGAGTATCTACTGTTGTAACCACATGAAGCTCATAACCTAGAACATTATATTTACTTGGAATTTGTTCCTATGAACTTTATCTACAAAGAATATTAGAATAAAATTTAATTACTAGGCCTTCGCTTACAAACTTTATCGATCAATTTCCGAGAGCAATATCTAGGAAAACGTGTCTAAAGGTTACATTATGGGATGCATTTGTTAAATTTCAGAATGTATATGTTACATTCCGTACACGTCTACAGAGTACAGACGTATGGACGGTTTTTCAATAGACGCAAGATGTTTCTCAATTCCCGCTGTCTTCTGTTTTTTTTAAGTTGGGGCACTACTTACCATCACAGCGACACAAATGATTTTATTTTACATATTAGAACAAGTAATGAATAAAATAATCTTCTCATCCATCTATAAATTAATTCACAGTCTGCAAAATATGAATACTTGATCCAATATAATTAATCACTTTCCAATTAGGCTTTAACTGAGAGAGAGTTTGAGATCCATGGCTTGTGAGAGACCATTACAATCAAAGTGTTTTCTCTACCTGATGCTATTAAGCGTACTCTTGCCCGAACTCCAGGCAGCCTCAACCCTACCTGGCTGCTCAGACAAATGCGGCGACATCACTATCCCTTACCCATTCGGCATTAGTCCTGGGTGCTACCGTGATGGATTCAACATAACGTGCGATCAGTCAAGCGGTTCCCCTAGAGCTTTATTGGTGTCTGAACCAGAAAATATTATTGAGCTAATAGATATCAATATCACCAGTGGTGAAGCACGCGGTTACAAATCTATTTCGTACCGTTGCTACAACAAGTCGGATGGCTACAACAAGTCATCAGATGACAACGACATTCAGGTATCCACAAATCTCACAGATTCTCCTTATCTCTTTTCTGACAAACGCAACAAATTTACAGTAATAGGCTGTGACGTCTGGGCATTCAGTTTATTCATGCCGGACGGAAAACTTTCTGGTTGTGTCTCCGACTGTAACCAAACTAGAACAACTGTTGATGGTGGTCCATGCAATGGCTCTGGCTGCTGCCAGACTTCAATACCAGCAGCAGTCAACTTATATGGAGTGTTTTGGGCTTCTGGCAACAACTCTGCCTGGAAATCCCACCCATGCGTTTATGCCATGCTGGTCGAAGAAGAGTGGTACAAGTTCCAAGTTAAGGATTTAGATGACAATGATTTCCTTCAGAGAAATAAAAGAGGTGTACCAGTTGTGCTCGATTGGGCTATCAGGGACACTGGTACGTGCCAAAATGGTACGGAAAGGAGCTCTAACCGTGCATGTCTCAGCAGAGAAAGTACTTGCTATAACACGGCCAACGGAGATGGATACCTTTGCAATTGTCCGAAAGGCTTCCAGGGGAATCCCTACCTCCCTGATGGCTGCATAGGTACCTTTAACTCTTTAGGAATCCCTATTTCTTCGCAATTTTACATACATCATGAACACTCAAGGACTTAATTAGTAAGTACATATCCAGGTTAAGAGATTTTCTTTTGAAGAACCAAGGTATTTAAAAGCAAAATAATAACAGGAAAAAGGAAAAAAAATGGGATGTTCTATAACTAATATTCTAATCTCGATTGACAACACATTGATTTCCTGTATAAGAGTTAATTATTGAACCCAAACATGGGGGCTACTCGCTAGCTACCAGTGGACCATAGAATAATTAATTCTGAATTCCCAAAAGACTTAATTTGTTCAATTAGAAACAATACTCAAAATGGCTTTCGTAAAGTAATGAAAGCGGGCTCCGAATAGCTGCTTTTCATTTTCAAAAAAAAGAAAAAAAGAAACAATACTCAAGTTTGTCATAAATATGCTCTATGTCATTTTACTGTCACTTGAAATTAATGAGCAGATATTGATGAATGCAAACTTCCGGATATATATCCTTGCCATGGACATTGCGATAATATAGAGGGAGACTACAATTGTAAGTGTCCAAAGGGGAAAGTAGGAAATGCCAAAAATTCAAATTGCACCTAGCATCAGAATTTTCCTCGTCCTGCTCGAATCGTTATTTGTAAGTTACTCATTTCGGATTTGCAGAAACAGAGTCCCAAATTTAACTTGAGGTTCACATGACCAAACAAAACTATAATACCCTATCTATAGATACATTCACCTGTCTAGCCCTTAAATCTGTTGAATGTTTACTTCCAAGTACATGTTAACCAGATTATTGCCAACATATAGTGATGCACGAACGGTAGGAGACGACAAGCGACGAACAAGAAAGAACTTGAAAGATTTTGAAAGAATTCACACAGAATTCTAAGGTTTTGATAAACTTTGATAAAATAACAACTAGTCCTGCCCAAAGGGCTTGAGTTTGCTTATATAAGAAAAATAGAAATAACCCTCCTAAAGAAAAACAAAGAAAGAAACAATTAAAACTGTCTAAGAACGCAACAAAATTCCAAAATACTCTATCTGAACCGACTGACAGAATTTCGGACCGAAACAGTTAATTTCGGACCGAAATTCTATTCTGTCCCAAAAAATTTATTTTCGGTCCGAACTAAAAGAGTTCGGTCTGAACTCTTGCCTGCGCATCATTCTCCCCCGCTAGGAAAAAGATTTGCCCTCGAATCTGCCACGTCATCATTCGCCTCATCATCCACTGACGACTCACCCTCAGTGTCGGTAATGTATGGCGATAGATCCGCCACGTTGAAGGTGGCCGACACATTATACTCCCCCGGGAGATCAATCTTGTAAGCATTGTCATTGATCCTCTCCAACACCCGAAATGGTCCATCGGCCCGAGGTTGGAGCTTGCCATGCCGGCCTGTAGGAAATCGTGCTTTCCTGAGATGAACCCATACCAAATCGCCGGCCTTAAATACCACCCTCTTGCGGCGCCTGTCCACACGCTCTTTATACTTCTTGTTTGACTTCTCAATCTGAGTACGGACTTGGGAATGTACCTGTTTAATGTGCTCGGCATGCTCCTCGGCATCGCCACTGAATTGCTTGTCGACAGGCAACGGCATGAGCTCTAGGGGTGTGATTGGATTGGATCCATAGACAACCTCAAAGGGACTCTTGCCAGTGGTCCGACTTCGCGATCTATTGTATGCAAACTCTGCTTGTGACAAGGCGAGATCCCATTGGCGTGGACTGTCTCCAACTAGGCTTCTCAACAGATTTCCTAGACTTCGGTTGACCACCTCGGTTTGGCCATCGGTTTGGGGATGGTGAGAAGAGCTGAACTGCAATTTAGTGCCCATCTTCCGCCAAAGAGTGCGCCAAAAATGACTCACGAACTTCACATCTCGATCCGAGGTTATGGTTTTGGGCACGCCATGCAACCGGACAATTTCCTGCAAAAATAAACGGGCTACCTGCGATGCATCAAAAGTTTTATTGCAAGCGATGAAATGCGCCATCTTGGAGAACCGATCCACCACCACCATGATCGAATCCTTGTTCCTTTGTGTCCGGGGTAACCCGAGAACAAAATCGAGACTGACATCTTCCCATGGGGCCATTGGAACGGGTAGAGGTTGATACAAACCCGCATTAGATCCCCGAGTCTTAGCCACTCGGCATATCCTGCACTTCCCCACAAATCGAGCCACATCTCGCTCCATTCTCGGCCAATAGAACTGATCTTGAAGCCATGCCAAGGTTTTATCAACCCCAAAATGACCCGCAAGGCCTCCCGCATGTCCCTCAGTCATAACCGACTCCCTCAAAGAACATTTAGGAATACACAGCCAGTTACCTTTGAAAAGAAAGCCACCTTGTTGAACAAACTGCTGAAAGGGACGAGACTCACATTTCCGCCAAATATCTCCAAAGTCGGGATCGTCCGCGTACATCTCCTTGAACGCATCGAACCCAACCACTTGCACGCGCATGGTCGAGATGAGAGCATACCTCCGACTTAGCGCGTCCGCCACGTTATTCAGCACCCCCGCCTTGTGCTTGATGGAAAAACTGAACGCTTGTAAGAATTCGACCCACTTGGCATGCCTCGGCTTCAACTTGTGCTGCCCATTGATGTATTTCAATGCCTCATGATCAGAGTATAGAACAAACTCCTTGGAAATGAGGTAGTGGCGCCAATACTCGAGGCTTCTGACAATGGCATAGAACTCCTTGTCATAAGTCGAGTACTTGACCTTGACATCGTTCAACTTCTCGCTAAAAAACGCCACGGGTCTATTCTTTTGTCTCAACACGCCACCAATACCCACACTCGACGCGTCACAGTGAACCTCAAAGACTTCCTCAAAATCCGGCAAAATTAGAACGGGTGCCTCAGTTACCTTTTTCTTTAGCAACTGAAACGCATCTTCGGCCTCCCTGGTCCAAGTGTATTTGCCGCCTTTGGTGCAGTCGGTGATGGGTGCGATGATGGTGCTAAAGTTGCGAATGAATCGTCGGTAGAATGAGGCTAAGCCGTGAAAGCTCCGGACATCATGGATGCTCGTCGGTGTTGGCCATCCGGTAATTGCCTCCACCTTCGCCGGGTCCATCCGAATGCCCTCCTTGGACACTATGTATCCGAGAAACGTTACCTCGTCGGTGAGGAAGTGACACTTCTTTGTGTTGGCATACAACTTCTGCTCCCGCAAAACCTCAAAGACTTGGCGCAAGTGTTGTAAGTGCTGCTCCTCCGAAGAGCTGTACACCAAAATATCATCAAAATAAACCACCACGAATTGACCAATAAAAGCACGAAAGACCTGATTCATCAAGCGCATGAAGGTGCTTGGCGCATTGGACAACCCGAACGGCATCACCCTCCACTCGTAGAGACTGTCTCGAGTCTTGAATGCCGTCTTCCATTCATCTCCGGGCCGAATCCGGATTTGGTGATACCCGCTCCGCAAATCAATCTTGGAAAAGATTGTCGCCCCATGCAATTGGTCAATTAGATCATCAAATTGCGGTATAGGAAAACGGTACTTGATGGTGATCTTGTTAACGGCGCGGCTGTCGATGCACATTCTCCACGAGCCATCTTTCTTCGGTACCAACAACGCGGGCACCGCGCACGGGCTCATACTCTCCTCCACGTACCCCTTGCTCAACAACTCGTGCACTTGCCTCTGCAATTCCTCGTGCTCTTTGGGGCTCATGCGATAAGCGGCTCTATGAGGAATGACCGCCCCTGGCACGAAGTCAATGCAATGCTGGATGTCGCGCATGGGTGGCAATCCGGATGGCAATTCTGTCGGTGCAACATCAGCGAATTCTTCGATCAACGATCGGACCCGCGGTGGAAGTTTGGGACCGTCATCATTAGCCTCAGTCACCACCAAGGCAAACACCTCATCCGTCTGCCCCACCTCGCTCTGAAACTCCGAGCGCGACAGTAATTGGCTCTTGGGCTCCTTCCTCAAGTCCAAAGGACCGAGGGTAATGGTAACACCGTCCTTCTGAAACGTATAGGTGTTCCTATGGCCGTCATGCTTCGTCCTTCGATCAAACTGCCACGGCCTACCCAACAGGATGTGACATGCGTCCATAGGTACCACATCGCACCAAACCTCATCGGTGTATTTCCTCCCAATTGAAAATTTTACGAGGCACCGCTTTGACACTTTTACCTCGTTACCCTTCTTGAACCACGTCAACTTGTAGGGTTGTGGGTGATCCTCGGTTTTGAGTCCAAGTTTCTCCACCATCGTGTTAGACACCACATTCTCGCAACTGCCCCCATCAATGATCACGTTGCATACCTTGCCGCTGCTGGTGCATTTGGTATGAAAGATGTTGTGCCTCAACCACGACTCGTCTTCATGGACTGTCGCGCTTAACGCGCGTCTGACCACCAAGGATTCACCCGAATCGGCATAGATGACCTCCTCATCGGCTGCCTGATGATCTTCAAGACCCTCGTCATACTCGTCATATACCGGGTCCACATCCTCCTCAACTAGCATAATGATCTGCCGGTTCGGACAATCGGCCGCCAAGTGTCCGAGCCCTTGACACTTAAAGCACCGCCGGTTGGCCATAGAGCCTCCCCGACTGGTTTGTCCTTTCTCGGCTTGGAGTTTGGGGCTTGGAGTATGGGTTGTTGAAGTTGCGGGTTTAAGGTTGGAGGGAGATGCTCGCTTGCTAGTCTCGGCGCCCGAGAAACGGTTTTGGTACCTCGGTTGACTGACGCCCTTTCTCCTCTGTTGCGACTCGACCTTCAAGGCCAATCTACACACATCATCATACGAGTAATACTGTTGTAGATACACCACATCGGAGATTTCTGATTTCAACCCGGCCAAATACCGAGCAACGATCTGTTCGTCCTCCTCGACAATATCGCATCGCATCCGCAACATGTCGAACTCATTGGTATACTGCTCCACCGACATACCTCTTTGCTTGAGATTGTGATACTCGATGAAAGCCTCCTGATGGTATTGGGTAGGTAAGAACTTGGCCATCAGTTTCTTCTTCATCTTACTCCAACTCCGAATCTTAGGCTTCCCTTCCCGGGCACGCCTAGTTTTCACGTGCTCCCACCAAATCGAGGCGTGCTTCCTCAATTTAATGGCTACTAACTTCACTTTCTGCTCGTGGGTCAGAGTCTTCACATCGAAAACCCGTTCAACGGTGTGCAACCAATCAATAAACTCATCGGGGTGAGATTTACCATCGAATTCCGGTAGGTCGATCTTCATCCCTAGAGTTTGATAGGGCTGTTCGGGCTCCGGCCGCTGCCGCTGATTTCGCCCGTGATTTGGAGTCCCCCACGGGTTGAACTCCTCATCATCGTCGCCCGCTATCGAAGAGTCAAAGGAGATCGACTCCTCCTCTTCCTCCCCGTTGGTGGAACCCATCCTTGCCTCGGCGAGTTGGCGTTCCAACTCTCGGATCCGTCTCCCCATCGTTGCGATCTCCAGATCTCGCTGGTCTCGATGGCGGTTCGCCGGCGCTTCTTCCTCAGGATCGACTCCACGACCCCGACCTCGGCCACGACCCCGACCACGACCACGGTTTGCATCCGCCATCAACCTGGTTGCTCTGATACCAACTGATGCACGAACGGTAGGAGACGACAAGCGACGAACAAGAAAGAACTTGAAAGATTTTGAAAGAATTCACACAGAATTCTAAGGTTTTGATAAACTTTGATAAAATAACAACTAGTCCTGCCCAAAGGGCTTGAGTTTGCTTATATAAGAAAAATAGAAATAACCCTCCTAAAGAAAAACAAAGAAAGAAACAATTAAAACTGTCTAAGAACGCAACAAAATTCCAAAATACTCTATCTGAACCGACTGACAGAATTTCGGACCGAAATTCTGTTCTGTCCCGAAAAATTTATTTTCGGTCCGAACTAAAAGAGTTCGGTCCGAACTCTTGCCTGCGCATCATATAGCTAGCCCTGGTACATTCGAATTAAACAAAACTTACAAAGTAATACAATTTTAATATGATGTGTTGAACTAACCTAGTAAAATAATTAATTTTGTAATTATCTTCTCCTGTGTTTGTAGTTGTTGTGTATTCCAAATTTCCGATAATATAATAATGGTAATGCAAGGAGTTAGGATTCTGTCTATATATTCATATATGTTAATCCTGCTTTCCCATCTGCAGCAATCATTCTTAGTGTTGCTGTTTTGCTGGGCTTAAGCTTGCTGCTAGCTACACATCTACAACATAAAAGACACAACAAGGAAAAAGAGCAGTATCAAAGATACTACGACATGATGGACAACTACCTTCATGGGTTCAGTAAAAAGCAGATAGAAATTGCAACTAATAATTTTGATGAAAATTGGGTTTTGGGCACCGGCGGCTATGGGAATGTGTACAAAGGATATTTGGAGGATAATACACCTGTGGCTATAAAGAGATCAAAGGAAGTCGAAGAAGACCAACGGGCAGAATTTGTGAACGAAATTCTCCTTCTTTCACAAATCAATCACAAAAACATCGTGCGATTGATAGGCTGTTGTATGGAAGTTAAAATACCTATATTGATCTATGAGTTCATCTCCAATGGAACATTATATGACTTGCTTCATGGGAAGGGCAAAAATTTGCCGATTTCTTTGAATGCTCGTCTAAATATTGCTCTGGAAACAGCAGAGGCTCTTGATTATCTGCACTCTACCATCTCTCGTGCTATACTTCACGGTGATGTTAAGTCGGCCAATATACTTCTAGAAGATAATTATTGCGTCAAAGTTTCTGATTTCGGTGCTTCAAACCTTGTTCCTATAGATGACACACAAGTGGTCAAGGTGGTACAAGGGACACGTGGTTACTTAGACCCCGAGTATGTTGCCACTGCAGTACTAACTAAAAAAAGTGATGTCTATAGTTTCAGGGTAGTACTCCTGGAATTGATAACAAGGAAATGTGCCATTTTCACATATGAAACACAGGAAAGAAAACACTTGGCGTCATGTTTTGTTTCAAATGTGAACAAAAAAAGGTATGAGTTGTTAGACAAGGATATTGTAAGTACTGATGAACAGATAACTGAGGTGCTCCAAGAGGTGAGCGAGCTTGCGGTGTGGTGTCTATCTGTTAGAGGAGATGATCGACCAACAATGAGGCAAGTTGTTGAGAAGTTGCAAAGTTTAGTAAAATTCAACAGCAGCCTGATGGGATCAAGAACCATTCCCGAAGAGACGGAGAAATTGATAAGTGAATCAACCTATCATGTCATACCAGATGCATCTGCGTTCCATAGTACAGGTTATAGCTCAGTGCTGGAAATTGAAAGCAGGGCGCCAAGGTGAATGAAATCCAAAAGCACCAATTTATGTATTTTGTTATATTACGTTGCATAGTGCTATTCTAGTCATCCTGGCTTCTTTTTATTTTTATTTTTGCAGCATGTTAAAATTTATAATATTTCTGTACATATATATGTTAGGTATAGCAACCAGCCTGTGATGTATGTAATTAAAAAACATATTGTTTGATTTCAAGGGTTTACTGTGTTACTGTGTTACGAGAGCAATTTGATCAATGAGATGAAATTTTTTTTTTTTGAGTAAGACCTAGTGTCCAAAGAGATTTCGTCCATACATCCATGTTGGGCCTCAGACGCGCTCTAGGTTGCAGTATGAGAAACTTTTCTTTTTCATTTGGGTCACATCACGTCCCGTTTACTTTTTTCTCGAAAACTATGCGCATATTTTTTTGGTTTTTTTAGTGATAAAATTTATCCGTAACACAAACCTTTGTTTATGAAACTATTACAATTTGATCCTTATTGGTTACATTTGAGGGCTTACTAGTTATATTTCCTTCTTATTGGTTACATTCCCCCTTTTTTGGTTATATTCAATATTAAAAAGGAAATTTATTACTGGAGTTCATCTTATTCCTTATTGTAATTATCATTCTTTTTTTGGGTATGTGATAAAATTAGCAAATTAAGGGATCGCTGAAATTCTTGTAAGTTGGTACCACAAAGCTTTATTTCTGTAACTATTACAATTTGATCTTAATGGTTACATTCCTCTTAACTAGTTACACTCCCTCTTCTTTGGTTATACATTCCCTTCAAGCAGAGATTTTTCATTTTTTGTAGCACAAAACTCGTTTCCGTAACTGTGACAATTTGATATTAGTGGTTACATTCCCCCTCTTACTAGTTGCATTTCCCTCTTACAGGTTACATTCCCCATTTTTGGTTTCATTTCCCCTTTTTTGGTTACACATTCCCCTCTAGAGGAGATTCTGAAGAGACCCACACGACTAAATTTGTGATCAGATAGATATAGGGGAACTTTTTATTTGGGCAGCATTTTTCAAAAATTGAAAATCAACGGACCGAGCTGGTCAGAGTTGCAATTTAAGACGATAAGACTTGAATTAATGACAGGGAGGAAAAAGAAATTAACTCTGCGGAATAGGTGTAATGATGAGCGTTGGGTTGAGCACCAGGTTAAAGAGAATGCGACCTTCCACCGTATCACTCGTGGGTGAGGCCCGCTCCACATATGCGATAAGTCAACTATGGATATCGATGGTGAGTTTTACTCGATGGACGGATGAAGTTTTCCATCTTTTTTTCATTCATTCACTGTTCAATAGACGTATTAATTATCAGATAGACTAAAATTTGAGAATGCAAACATTACCTTATGTCTACAAAGTATGAATCAAAAAATTCTTAGGAAATCACAAATTTGCAAACAAGCCCAACTGATTCTGATAAGAACTGACATGATACAAATTTATTATCTGTTTTCTTGTTTAGTATATCGTTGTGACACAAGTCACACAACTATGGATCGTTGTATCATGTCAGTTCTTATCAGAATCAGTTGGGCTTGTTTGCAAATTTGTGTATATTTGTGATTTCCTAAGAATTTTTCTTTCATACTTTTTTAGACAAAAGGTAATATTTGCATTCTCAAATTTTAGTCCATCTCATCCATACACGAAAAATACAACACATCACAGTCTATATATATCTAACAAGCTCCAATGTGAGAGTACCGTTCTCCCCACACAATAGGGGTAGGGACTTAATGAGCCAGCCTCAATATCCATTCTCCATGACCAATTCCGCTTATATCCTCAAATCTGGTATATTCTTAAGAAGTAAAACATGTATAGTCCACCTTATAAATTATACCACCCATTCACCTTCTTTTATAATCTGAAACACCCACGTGCACCCATGTACTTGTCATAGTTGCATAAATATTAAGTGGAAACCGTAGTGTATCTGTTCACCAAAAAATGATATCTATTAATCGGAAAGATATAAATGTCTATTGAAAAATGATATTTGTTAAATGAAATTACGATGGAGGAAAAATTTCACGGATACCCCAAGAAACAAACTTATCTCTCTCACTGCCTAAATCACTAACTTAATTTCATAGATACCCAAAATATAGGGTGTGACTTGTACTTGCGCCCTATAAAAAAAAGAAAAAAGAAAGAAGTTGGGGAGCTAAAAAAGGAGAAGGGTTTAATGAAGGGGCAGGTTTGTAAGGCGCGAGTTCAACTCATGCTTTACAAATCCTGCTTTCAATGATAGGCGGGCCCTGCTATACTTTTATTTAGGAAAATGATTATAGGGCGCAGGTTCTAGTCACGCTCTATATTTTGTGCAATCGTGAAATTAAGTTAGTGATTTAGGTATTGGTAGATATAAGTTTGTTTCGTTGGACATTTGTGAAATTTTTCCACGATGGATGGGTATACAACAATGAAAGATGGAGAGGACTCTACCTGTTACTCTCTTGAGAATGTGTGTCGACTTTGGTGGGAGGAGAATATATATATATTTCTTTCTTATTCAAATTTAGACTTTTCATTCAAGGAATAATAAATAACTTAAGGCTGTCAATTACGATCGATGATACGTCATTTAGGGTTGAGCAACGAGCAAAGATGGGCTTGGTCCAAAGAGAAATAAATTTATACCAATAAAATTGTATTCGGTTTGTCAAAATACGTACAAAACAATTTTATAAAAATATCAACTAAATAAAGAACTATATATGTCAAAATTTTCTTCGTTTCATTTAGTTAAACTGAAATTATAGTATTTTATTGTAACAAAAACTAATTGTTATTTCCAATTAAAGATTTAAGCGACCCATAATTTAACAAAAGTAAAGCAAACAATTAAAAATATGCAAAATAAGAACGTAGGATTTATTTTTTATATAATCATAGTTAATTAATATCAAATATATTAGACTTAATTAGTGCATTTTGGTCATTTCGGCTTGTTCGGTTTACTCAATAAAGAAAAAGAATCAAACAAGCTAAAAAATTTAACCCAACCGAAACTTTAAACTAAAAGAACTGAATCAAATAGTCCAAATTTTAACGATTTGATCCAAATATGAACAAAATGATGCGCCCCCCCCACAAAACACACACAGATTCTATGCTTTGGGATAGCTTATATTGGCTCCACCACTAAGCACCAATTTCGAAAGAATGTGGAAGTTACCCATATCTATGTTGATCCACATCTAGTACACAGTAGGGCTATGCATTGTGCAAGTAATTGTGATACAGTAGTTTCAAAAAATATAGGTGGTTGTTCCATGTGTACAAAAGGAGTGTGGATTTTAGTGAATTTGAGTCTACATAAGAGAATTGTCAAACATGGAAAATTTGTGAGTTTGAGTCTACATAAGATAGGAGAATAACAACAGCCATGCGAGTGTATGGTGCATGTCAAGTGAGAAAAGAAAGGAGCCGGATCTAATGTCCATAAGACAACAATCATTGAAATCGAACGGTCGAGCACATGAAAGCCGTCGCCTCGTCGAGAAAGTGAGACGCGGAAGGAAGGAAGGTGAAGTGAAATGACGAACTGAAAAGAAGTTTAGGTATCGGCTAAAAGACTAATTACTAAACGGTACCAAGAAGAGCAGGACAAAATCTATTGTGATTCACGGCCACACCAAATTACATCCGCCCTAATTATATCCACAAATAAATCACAACGAACTGGATGTCTTGACTTGTATTACAAAAGATGAACGTGTACCTTTTTGTCCTCCGTTTGGTGGGACATGATTAATGGGTATTCAAGAACAATTCTAAGTTAACTTCAATTTGGGACTTTTTTTAATAATAATAAAATAAAAAATCAAAATTACAAATAAAAAAACAAAAGTTAAAAAATTACAAAACTAAAAAAAACCGCACTTTCAAAGTGCGGCTTACCTTTAAATGCGGCCCAAAACAAAATAATAATAAAAATAAAAATAATTTAGTAAGCCTGCGGCTTAGTTATTATTTTTTATTTTTACTTTTTCTATAAATAAAAATAATCATATAAATATATATCAATTATCACATCAATATAAAAAAAATATATTTGAGTTTTTTTAAATCAGTAAATTCCCGACTCGCATCGAATCTTCAAACGGCTATAACTTTTGATAGGAAATTTCGATTGGAGTGTTCTACGCGGCCACGAAAAGCTAACGACGAGGTCTATATAATGAATGAATAATAATGAGAAAAAATAAAAATTATAACTAGTGTTGTTTCGATCCATATGAGAATTCGTCGTAGCTCCTGAAGAAGCAACAGGTCAGGTCACTGTGTTCATATTGACAAAAGACTTTGATAACGAAAGCATCATTCAGTGATGCAAAAAATTATATTTTAAATCTAATTAGAAATAATGAGAAAGAAAAAGAATATTCTACTGATCTGTATACATCTATAAGTTCACACCTGTGACTTACGTAGGGTACTTGATTCAAGAAATTACAGAGGCTTAAACTTTAGAGGAGAGTGAGATCCATGGCTTCTGAAGAACCATTACAAGCAAAGTGTTCTCTCTACCTAACACTGATTAGCCTTCTGTTACCAAATGTTTTGGCAACCTCAACCACACCTCCCACAGCGCTGTCCGGTTGCCCAGATAAATGCGGCAACATCAACATCACGTATCCGTTTGGGACGGGTCGTGGCTGCTACCGTGAAGGCTTCGAAGTAACATGTAATGAGTCCACCACTCCGCCTATTGCCTTGCGGGGGTCCAAACCTGCAAGAAATATAGAGCTCATAGATATCAATATAACAAGTGGTGAAGCACGCATTGACAAATCTATTGCATATCTTTGCTTCAACCGGTCCAATCAAATATATGACAGCCTCAATGCATCCCTAGATCTCACAGATTTTCCATATCTCTTCTCCGAAGAACGGAACAAGTTCACTGTAATAGGCTGCTTCAACTTGGCATTATTTGCGGTTGAACCATATGTTGCTGGTTGCTTGTCCACTTGTGAGAACCTAAACAACACAATTAGTAATGGTAGTCCATGCAATGGCCATGGCTGCTGCCAGACTCAGATACCACCAGCACTCAACTCATATGAAGTGTTTTGGGGTACTGAGAACAACAACTCTGCCTGGCAATTCAACCCGTGTATGTATGCTGTGTTGGCCGAGGAAGATTGGTACAAGTTCCAAGCTACGGATTTGATTGGGAATACTTTCCTTCAGAGGAACAAAAAAGGTGCACCAGTTGTGCTCGATTGGGCTATTAGAGACAATGGTACGTGCCAGAATGGTGTGGAAAACAGCTCTAACCCCGCATGCCTAAGCAAAAACAGTACTTGCTATAACACAACCAACGGAGATGGATACCTTTCCAATTGTCCCAATGGTTACTGGGGCAATCCCTACCTCCCTGATGGGTGCATAGGTACTTGAATTCTTTAAGAAGCCCTATTTCATTGTGATCGATTGTGCATCATGAATATTCCACAACAACAACAAACAATTAACAACCACCAATCCTCTAGTGCCAAACAAGCTGGGGCACTTCAATAATTAGGAAGATATGTATTATTTTAATAATTTACAATATTTCTTATTTCGATTAACAACACAACGATTTCCTTCAGAATAACATAAATTCCTTCTTTGATATATTTGCTATAGTACAGATTTTTTTCTCTTCCCTTTAATTCCTGCGGGAAAATTTTGTTTAATTGAGACTCCACATATGACATATTCCCACAAAAAAAAAAAAAAACAATGCATAAATCCAATAAAAACACCCAAAACGTTTGTTGCTACCAGTGGACTACAATAATCCTCAAATCCCAAAAACTTTGTTCAATTAGAAACAATAATTAAATTTGTGCAGATATTTATGCTCCATGAAATTTTATGCCACTCGCAGATATTGATGAATGCCAATTTCCGGATAAATATCCTTGCTACGGACAGTGTGCTAATATAGAGGGAGACTATCAGTGCCATTGTCCAAAGGGGAAAGTAGGGAATGCCAAAACTTCAAGTTGCACCAAGCCTCAGAATTTTCCTCTTCCTGCTCAAATCGCTATTTGTAAGTATTCTTTTTGTATTTGCAAAAACAGAATCCTAAATTGGAATTGAGGTTGATGACCAAATAAACCTTCAATACCTTATCTAATTTTCTCTATAATATAAATATTCAGGTACATGTACTCGTCTAGTCCTTAATCTGTTTATTGTCCACTTTTAAGTGCATATGAACCAGTCATTGCCTACATTTAGACCTGGTACATGAGAATTAATAGTTAAAAACAAAGGTTTAAATAGCGCTCATAGCGGCCGCTATAGCGGTCGATATAGTATTTTGGAAGCAAAACGCTACGACGCAATCGGTTTTTTCCCACTATTTGATACTTTATATAGTAACATATAAAATATGGTTAGAATCGACTGAATTTTTAATTATTTTATTATATCTAACACTTAATAGTTGTTATTTATGTTTTACAATCGTTTAACACATAATTAATTGGATTTATAAACAACATTCAATGTTATATAAACTTAGTATCCACATAAGAAAAATAGCGGAATTGATTAGTGAAAATAAAAGTCATATACTTGAAATCCATTAAAATGTTATATAATTAGTAAATATTTTTTTACGTAATGTTTTATCATAATTTGTTTAAAATTTTTCTATTATAATTTTTAGATTCTTACTTTTTTCTTGATAAATGATAGACAGATAGGTAATTTATTTTTGATAACTTCAATAATCCATTAAATTTTTTAATATTTAGGAAAAGTAATTACTCAATGATTCAATTTGAAATCCTTTTGATAGAAACAAATTAATAATACTTGTGCAATAAAAGACTGACCAACATGTTGTACTACGTCAATATATCTGAATAAGAATGCTTTAGTTTCAAGAGTAATACAATAATTATATAATTTTTAAACAATTTGGTTAGAAAACTTTATACATTATTCTAATTATTCATCATTTTTATTAAATAAGTTAGCTCATGAACCAATAAAATAGTTAAAATATTCTACATAATAGGAACTGGTAGCGCCCACGATAGCGCCGATATCTGATATCTGCTATCAAATATACCCTACCGCGACGAGTCCACTATCCGCTATTTAAAACTTTGGTTAAAAATTAAAAGTCACATAGTATTAATTATGATGTGTAATTATTTAATTGTATTCACCTGTATTGCTGTTGTGTATTCCGATATAATGATGGTGATGTAACAAATAAGGATTCTGTATATTTATTATATATCTTATCATGCTTTTCCATTTGTAGCAATTATTCTTGGCGTTGCTTTTTTGCTGGGCTTAGGCTTCCTGCTAGCTACACATCTACATCATAAAAAACACAAGAAGGAAAGAGAGGAGTATCAAAGATACTACGACATGATGGACAACTCCCTTTGTCTGTTCAGTAAAAGGCAGATAGAAATTGCAACCAATAATTTTGACGAAAATCAAGTTTTGGGCACCGGTGGTCAAGGGAAGGTGTACAAAGGATATTTGGAGGATAACAAGCCTGTGGCAATAAAGAAGTCAAAGGAAGTCGAAAAAGACCAACGAGTAGAATTTGTGAATGAAATTCTTCTTCTTTCACAAATCAATCACAAAAACATTGTGCGATTAATAGGTTGCTGTATGGAAGTTAAAATACCTATGTTGATCTATGAGTTCATCTCCAACGGAACACTAAATGACTTGCTTCATGGAAAGGGCAAAAATTTGCCAATTTCTTTGAATGCTCGTCTAATTATTGCTCTGGAATCGGCAGAGGCTCTAGATTATTTGCACTCCACTATCTCTCGCGCTATTCTTCACGGTGATGTTAAGTCAGCGAATATACTTCTAGATGAAAATTACCATGTCAAAGTTTCTGATTTCGGTGCTTCCAACCTTGTTCCTATAGATGACACACAAGTGGTCAAGGTGGTACAAGGGACACGTGGTTACTTAGACCCCGAGTATGTTGCCACTGCAGTACTAACTAAAACAAGTGATGTCTATAGTTTTGGGGTAGTACTCCTCGAACTAATAACAAGGAAATGTGCCATTTTTACAGATGAATCACTAGAAAGAAAGCACTTGGCATCATGCTTTGTTTCAAATGTGAACAAGAAAAAGCTGCACGACTTAATAGACGAGGATATTGTAAGTACTGATGAAGAGATCACTGAGGTTCTCCGAGAGGTGAGCGAGCTTGCGGTGTGGTGTCTATCTGTTAGAGGAGATGATCGACCAACAATGAGGCAAGTTGTTGAGAAGTTGCAAAGTTTAGTAAAATTCAACAGCAGCCTGATGGGATCAAGAACCATTCCCGAAGAGACGGAGAAATTGATAAGTGAATCAACCTATCATGTCATACCAGATACATCTGCACCCCAATGTACGGGTTATAGCTCAATGATGGAACCAAGATAAATTAAATCCAGCTGTTAGTCATGAAAACTTTTGCATTTTGTTAAAATTTGTATTATTTCAATACATATTTA
The DNA here is from genome assembly GCA_030179965.1 of Cyperus esculentus. Classification (NCBI taxonomy): domain Eukaryota; kingdom Viridiplantae; phylum Streptophyta; class Magnoliopsida; order Poales; family Cyperaceae; genus Cyperus; species Cyperus esculentus. The sequence goes on along the minus strand of JASGLE010000003.1, from coordinate 1,157,525 downwards.
TGTTAGATTTGTGTGTAGCTAGCCTGTGATGCAAATATATAACAGCCTAGATGTAAATAAAATATGACATATTGTACTATGTACTCTATCTTTAATTTGCACTAACATATGCACACTTGACGCAATGCACATATCCGAAATCGAATCGGATTCAGAGAATGAAGACACAAGGTTCAAGGCAATCAATAAGATATTTATTCATCTTGAGAAATAAGCCATTTGGATGCAGGAACAAAGATATGTATGAACAAGGAGGTGCATGAATTTTACAAATTAATGTTGGTAGTCTTCTAGGATTGTTATTACTTAGAGTTATTATTTAGATACATGAACAAGATGATGCATGAATTCTCCTATTTCTGGTCTTCTAGGATAGTTAATATTTAGAGTTATTATTTAATAAATTTAGGAGTGAAAGCAATTAGTGTTTGTTGTTTTCTATGTGGAATATTCTAGTAACTTGTAAGGCTATATAAGGAGCCAAATGTGTCATGTAGAATGCAGAATTTGATTAATAGAAAAGTTTATGTGTGTTATCTTGTCTCTCTTTCTCTCTTAGTGACTCTTTTCTTGTCTCTACTACTACTAAACCGACTCGTGAGCTTAACGGGCAATACCGTAGCGGGACGGCTTCGCGTCAACACTTTTGTTTTAACTTTTCATTATATGAAACTGATATCAGAGAATATCGTCATCGATCAGTCAACGATCCAGCCATGACGTAACCAGCAATGTACTAAAGCAGTACACAATGACTAATTTGGGATTATTGTTTGTATCATGTCAGTTCTTCTCAGAATCAGTTGGGCTTGTTTGCTAATTTGTGGTTATCGTTTGTGATTTCCTAAGAATGTTTTTTTCTTTCATATTTTTGTTGACAAATGTACGTAACATTTGAACTAAGACTATTATATTTATGAAGGCATACCAGAAGTTAATTTGGTTAGTGCAGAGCCTCATCCTGGGAAAGAAAGCACTTGACAGTTGACTGACAGTACTGATGGAATTGTAATTAGTTGATGAATGGCGGAAGGAGCAGCGAGCGCGCGAGCATCAGTGTTCACCTATAATTCCGAGTGGGAACTAATTAACTAACAGCTGATATGAGTACGTAATCTGACTGTAGTATCTGGAAAGTAGAATCTAATATATCGATCTCCACTGAAATCAAATCATGACACCGATTGGGAGGCAAAAGGAGCTGAAATGCTCATCCAAATGAAGAGTTGCAGCAGCAGCATGTTGTTGTTCAAGAGAGGAGAGCTAGGTTCAGAAGTTGGTTGGGCCGAATGTACCAACTCTGCTGAAGCAGTCTTCAAGTAAAGTAACAGGCCCACAAGCCCATTATGATATTCCCATGGTACCCAAGGCAAGCCTAGCACTAGCAGGCTAAGGTTAAGGTGCCATTTATTGTCAATTTGTTATCCACAGTTAGAGGTGGCAAAACCCGACCCGACCCAAGAAACCCGTCCGATCCGACCCCACCCAAACCTGACCTAACCCGACATTTTATGAAAGTCAAACTAACCCGATCCAACCCGACCCGACCCGACCCAAGATCAAACAACATGCAATATTCCAATACAAATGAACATACGATCCAAAAAAAGTCGATATTAAAATTAACCCGACCCGCCCGACCTGGACCCGAACCCGACCCGCCCGCCCGATTTGTCACCTCTATCCACGTGCAGTCCATACGACAAAATTCGATTTCAGATCCTCTGTAGTAATGCAATGTGCAGTGAAGCACGTGGACCATTGGATCGCCTCGAAATCAAAACTTGCATGAATCTTGGGACAATCCAACGGTCCGTATACTGCACTGCATATTTCATATTGCATATTGCCTTAAGGTATAGGATAAGCACTCCACAAATTCAAGCCGTCGCTCCTCACACATATATACCTTCCTAGGACAACTCTTTATTTTGACTCAGTGGCGTCAAGCCGTCAAGTGAGGTTAAGACGCTAGGTGGTCATCAATCAAACCTTTTTTTTTTTTTTTCCTTTTTCCTGCATGCAGCTAGCCTAACAATATTCTTCCTAAGATTTTGCACACGCTATTGTATGTAAATTTTTAGTTATTTACTCCTCTAGTAAGTCTACAAATTTCAGCAACAGCAAGTTAATTAGCAACAAACATGACATCAATATATATACACTATTTAGTGAAAAACCAGCTTTTTTGATCTGGTGGTGAAAGGTAATACTCTCTGTGTGGAAAGTTGCATGTTTGAAATCCGGATTACACCTGATCCTCATTTATCAAAAAAAAAAAAATAAGAAAAGGGAAAAGAATATACCTAATTGTAGGGAATTGATAAAAGTGTTCGATACACAAGCATACACGCTTTAACACGAAAGCACGCAAGTGTTTGTGTCCATACGTGTCTACACATGGAGTGTTCGCGTGTTTCGCGTAGCCTGTTTTTAAGCATGACGTGTTCAGCCTCTATATAATTTCAACACATTCAAACACGCATGTTTAAACACATGAGTATGAACACGCACGTACAACATGTATATAAACATCCTTACTACTAATAAAAGGAGATTGACTTTTTTGACGTGAAAATTCTATCTTTCTCAAAGAAAAAATCTTATTCATTGATTGTTTACTTAGATTGATCACTACCGTTGACGTACTTTAATGTCTCGGCTCATTAAAATTGAAGGTCGATGTCAGGTTTCCTCACAAGAGATGAGCTCTCAGCCCTTTATTATAAGAGATAATATTTTCAGCCCAGCAAGACGAGGGCTATTTTCTGGTATACACAAATGTTCTTTTGTGCTAAATAAAAGTACATATATTTCTTAATTGTATTATCCTATTAAATTTTCATTTTCCAGACTTCTTTTAAGAAAAAAAATACAAGAAGTTTTTCTTTTGAAGCATTTTTCTGATTTTATGATATTTTATGATAATTTCTTAAGTGTTGGCACGTGATGACATGAGCACGCATAACATGACGTGTTTGGCGTGTCGCGTGCTTTATGCGTGCGTGTCCAAGGATTTTTAAAATTCCAACACACATAAATACATATGTTTAAGCATGTCAGCACGCACGAACACATAAAGTGCCAACACGTAATGTGCATGCACGTAACACGTATAGCACGCACGTTTATCAAACACAATCTGATTGTGCAAAAAAGAAAAAAAATAGAGAGAGAATATATGAGCTTGAATATAAAATAGATATTGTGCCATTGATTAAACATATAAATTAAGTACATCAAATTTTTCATGTAAATTATTTTTCCTTGGTTAATTCATTAAATTCCCTAAGTAGATTTACCCCCTATGCATATAAAAAAAAAAAAAAAAACGAAGTAATTGATCTATTATATATGATTTTTGACCCACTTGAAAGCCTGAACACAAAGTCTCCGAGAAATACCAATCTACGCGAGTGCTTATCCTATGAAGCGCTACATTGTGTAGAGCACAATGTAAATCGTTGGATCATCTTGAGATTCGAGCTGGCATAGATCTTGAGATGATCTAACGGTTCTTCACGTAGATATATGGAGATGATTTGATTTTGAGGTATATCTGTGAGTTTCGTAAGGAGTTATATTTTGTTTACGCACACTGTGTGACGAACTCATGACGAATGGGTATCTTATCTGCACAAAAAGGAATCCTTCAACCAACAAAATCCACACAATTCTCCCATGCGAGCAAACTTCTACGCTAATATAATTTTCTTCGGTGGCTCTTCAAAGTCTTCGTCTTTTTTTGATGAAACTCAAAGTCTTCTTATTGTTCATTAATCAACAGGAACTTTCCATGTTGATTCTTCTAAGTTCGTTTAGTATGTAACCAGTAAAAATCCCACGCATTGCTTTGGGCTAAAATTGTTATTTTTTTATAATAAATTTTTAAGATAATATGTAATGGTCTTAAATTGAGATAATTTATATGGGCCTTAAATTTTAGTGGGTTGAGAACGTCAACAGGCATTAACGTACATCAACGGTGGTGATCAATGTAAGTAAACAATCCACAGCTAAAGTTGATTCTTTGAGAAAGATAGATCTTTAATATCAAAAAATCCAACATGTTTTTATTAGGAGTAAGGATTTAGGATCGAAGAAACTAAAGATCAGCGTCTAGCTTCTTAATTTTGGCTAGCCACCACAAATTTTTTTTATAAAATGGACAAAACTATGTCCATCACTTCCCATTTCTTTCAAGAAAGAATTGTGGCTATAATTAATTATGAACAGAAGTTGCAACTTAATCAAACACGCACGTTTAGTCGACAATACAAATTTTCAAAGTCTATTTTTAATTGCAAATTGTTGATTGTTCTATTGAGAAGCCGTTAAACTTGCAAAAATAGAATTCTCGGATTGAGATGTTTTTAAGTTTAAAAATCCAAAATCTCTGTAGTATTTTCAATCTCTATTTCTTTGAAAAGGAATGTGTTTGACTTTGATATTCAATTAATTGGTGCAATAATTCTTTCATATGAATCTCTTTTTTTTGTATTATTCTGTACTTATTGTGCGACTAATTACATGTTACTGTGATATTTTTTTTTGAGATAAAAATGATGGTCAAGCCACTCAAAATTAAATGTCTATATAAGACCTCCATCCGAGTTTTGAACCCGGCCACAACCATTCACACGGAGAGCGTTCCCTTAGCCACTAGACCAAAGCTGATTCTCCAAAATCGATTTCACATCTCCTAACATATGGCATGTGCCATTCTTCACGTGGGCCGTTGGATCTCCCTCGGGATTCGCACTGGCCCAAATCGCGAGGTGATCCAACGGCCCACGTGAAGAATGGCACATGCCATATGTTAGAGGATAAGCACTCGACAAAATCGGCACAAAGACGTACAATCAAAAAAGTCACATACTCACATCTCTTTTGAAAAATGTAGATGGTGCATGGACAGCTCGAGGCAACAATCCAATGTTAGGGCTCTGTAATAATAAGAAAAGATTGGGAGATAGAATGGAACAAAAATGTGGAGGATATTTTTGTCCATTTACATATACATATGAATTTTTTATGAAATAATTGTAGTTAATTTTATGTAATTAACTTGAGGGGTAAATAAGAAATTGATCTCAATAGTTGAGGGACAAATAAGATATATTAATAAGTAGAGGGAGAAATAAGAAATTAAAAGAGAGTTGAGGATATATAGAAAATTAAGCCTTAAATATAAGTTTACTTAATGAAACTATTTTATTTTAATTCCAAGGTCAGTTTCTTAATGAATATATTTTTTAAGGGTGCTGATACATGGGTACCATTGTAGCTCTCGTCGTGAATTGATACAAATGATTTGACTAGTCAAACTTATTCTGGCACATTTCCTGCTTTCCTGATTTATGCATGTTAAACTAAGTTGCTGAGCTCAAAAACATTAAACAACATGCATACTAAGCACGTTTGCATGCATGCATAACAAAATATTTAATAATATGCATTCTACAACCAATACATTGTATGGTAAATAAATTTTGAGTGCATAATAAATGATTTTATTTACATATAGTATTTGTAAGTTACTAAGTTGTAACATACAGTATAAAACCAATACATTACATACTAAATGAATATATATGCATAATAAAGAAGTTTACATGCATAATTAGCTATATAGTATACATAAAAAAAAGTGTGACAGTAAAATAAAGAGAAAAAGAAGGAGATGGTACAGTGCACGAACGAAGGGGTCATGAACCAGTTAAAATTCGTTGAACCGGATATTGAACTACAACTTGATTATTGGAAAATAAGTTTGATTCGGCGAGTTAAGTTTACATGCATAATTATCATATTTCGCTATATAATTATTAGATTTCACTGTATAATAAAGCAAAAAAAAAGAAAGAAAATTATTGTGCCCATATCAACGACGGGAGTTCCGTCCATATCACTATAACGTTTCCCATTTTTTAATTGGGAGATGCTTGGGTTATAGCTTTAGGTGAATGAACCACAAAAGAGCACAATGTGTCAACAATGGGCTTTCAATGGTTCCAAAATATTTTTCTACAGTTTAGAAAAGAATAAATCAACTTTTATTCTCTAATACTATATATATTTCAAATTAAAAGCATCACCTCACCTCTTCTAATTGTTTGCCTTGGCAGGAGAAGAAGAAAAAAGCTTATCTTGAAATTGAATCAAAAAATCACAGCTGTCATTTTCTGAAGAACTATGAATAAAGCCACTCTAAGGTAGGGGTGGCAATGGAACGGAAATTACCGTCTTCCATTCCGTTCCGCACCGAACGGAACAGCAACAGCACAGATTTGGCCTGCCGTTTGCAAACGGAACAATCAACGGTACGGATTTGATTTCCGTAATACTTAACGGAACGGCAAACGAAAATCCCACTTCCGTTCCGTTTATTTCCGTTATGCCGTTCAAAATTCCTGGGATTTGCTACTGTTTATTACCGATGACCGATGCTTGTTGAATGTGCTCAAAGTGCTTGATTTTTTAATGTACTAGAGCTGAAATATTGTAATTCAATGTACTTTTTATGTGCTAGAGCTGAAATTGTGAATAAATTGTCTAAGTTTTATTTGTTTTAATGCTTCAAAGGTTGAAATTCATCTCAATTCAAATGGAACAAAAAATTTCTGTTTTGACGTTATTCCGTTCCGTTAAAACGGAACCGTAAACGGAACAAAATTTTTTTCTGTTATTTAAACATAACGGAAAACGGAACACAATTATATTCTGTCAATAATAACGAAACAGCAATAGAACACCCCATTTCCGTTCCGTTCCATTGCCACCCCTACTCTAAGGAGCTTGCCTCTATATATAAATCTCCTAGCTAGACCACACCCTCATTTGTAACATTTGTTGATTTGTAATGAGAAAAACAGAGATAAATTACACCACTCTAAGGATTTAAAAAAACCAATAAAAGAAAAAAGAGAGAGGGAGAGAGATCCATGGCCTCTGTAAAGCAATTACTACTGCAGTGCTTTCTCCACCTGACACTAGGAAGTCTCCTCTTTCCCATAGCTACGGTAACCTCAGCATTTCCGACATCACTGCCCGATTGCCCAGACAAATGCGGCAACATCACCATCCCATATCCCTTTGGTATTGGTGATGGCTGTTACCGTGACGACGGATTTGCTCTAACATGCAACGATTTCACTACCCCTCCGAAACCCTTCTTGGGTGATTTCGAGGTAATTGATATCAACACAACCAGTGCTGAGGTACGTGTCGTAAATGTCATTGGGTATTCCTGCTTCAATCAGACTAGCTGGGTTAACTTTTCAAATTCAGGGTTCAATAACTCAGATACGTATCTTTTCTCCAACAAACGCAACCGGTTCACAGCAATAGGCTGCTACACTTTGGCGTATATTGCAGGCCAGAGTGAAAGTCCTTACCAGTCAGGATGTGTTTCATTCTGCAATGGCCTGAATAGCACAACTGATGATGGTGGGTCGTGCAACGGATTAGGATGTTGCCAGACAACAATACCAACCAGACTCAGCTACTATGAAGTACAGTGGGGTTTTAATAACAATGAAGCCTGGTCATTCAGCCCATGCAGCTATGCATTGCTGATGCAAGAGGACTGGTACCACTTCAGTATAAAAGACCTTGTCGAGTTCGGATTCTATGAGAGGAATAAGAACAAAGTGCCCGTCGTCCTTGACTGGGCTATCAGAAAAAATGGCACATGCCTGTCGTCCCATGTTGAAAGCAGCATCACTCCAGTATGCCAGAGCGAACACAGCGGATGCGACAACACGACCAATGGTGACGGATACATCTGCAAGTGTTTGCAAGGATATGAGGGCAATCCATACCTCCTAAATGGATGCACAGGTAATCCATGAATTTCAAATGTAACCTGTTCTTCGATTATATTACACAATTTATTATCATTTAGACTCCAATTAATTCAAATTAATATATCCTTGGCTTAAACAAAATAACAAATCTATGCAACCCGGTCATTAATTTTCGGTACATTCCAATGAAAGAAAACTTGGTGAGATCGATATCATGATTAATTGAAGAGTAATACCTAGCGTCCAAAAAAAAACTGACCAGATGAACAAATCAATTACTGAACATAACAATTAATCAGATCAAGTACCAATTAGTCAATATAGAATAATATAATTCTCCTGTTTTCTGTTAATTTCTCGAACAATATTTGCTTCACACATGATAATATTATAACCGATTTGTTTTCCTTACGGTTGCAACTGGTATATCTGAACAGGGGAGCCGGGTGGTTGAATTGAGATCCTCTGACCCGGGTCATGTGCCCCGAGACATGTGACCTGTTAGATCTCCTCGGGTCAACCGAATCCCGATAAGATCCAACGGGTCACATGCCTCGGGGCACATGACCCGGGTCAGAGGATAATCATCCGGGTGGGTACATCCATTAGTGTACCTTTTGATTGTGTACCCATCTTATGGACCGTCCGATCTAACTGTAATTAATGCTCTCTCACTTTCGCGTTTACATAAACAAACTCTGTATAGGTTTCTGTGCATGAAGTAATTAAAGGCACTATGAAACACAATCCAATGGGTCCCACATCCTACAAATAGTTACATGCATAATACATTTGTCCATTCCGTAATGCATGCATGCCCTCAATTTAATTTAATGTGCAATAAAAATTAGATTTAGATGTTAGAGTATATAAAATAAGAGAATTATTAACTTATTTAATATAATAAATAAGTGGAGGGATCAACTAACAATAGTTATCTTGACAATATGTTTTTTTTCAAAAAAATGAAAAAAATATTTAAAAAATATTTTATACAAATACTGTGAAATATGTAGATTGAGTATTTCTAGATTTTGAATGAGTTTAGTCATATTTGATATTCCATTAAAGATTGTTTAATCAGGAACTATTTGAAATTTACACAATTGTTTGATGAGTTATCAAACGATTTTCAAATTGAATAAAATTTGAAACACTATCAAAGTATGTCTATTTTTATTTTTTTTAGATATGATATATAAATTAATTTAAGTTCTCGATAAAGTATGGGAATAAGGGCATTGAATAAAACAAAACGTAAATATATATTTTTTTTATTCAAAAGATGGAGGTCAAAGCCTCCAAATTTCATTAATCTGTAAGAGTTACACAATCACGAGGTGGTGATAATTGTATTACAGATTTTAAAATAAAATGGAAAAACAAAAGAACAAATAAAATAGTCCAGAAGAACAAAAGAAAAAATAAAATAGTCCAGAATGCATAATGAATTTTAAACTAAAATCATATCTATGATTGTCCGATCTCTATATATTGAAACAATTCCTGAATTATTGTATGATCTCTCTGACCAATTGCAAATGCGATTGAGCTTCATCTCTGAATATTCTTCTGCATCTTTATCTCCAAATAAAAGATCTTGTTGTGATTTCCAATTTACTCCAATTATTGTGACTTGTTCCCAGTATCAATGCTGAGTCTCCAATTTTATCTCAAAAAAAAAATTACCAACGAAAGGTGGACTCAGACTTTGCACAATTCAAATCATGTGGTGACTATGAGTCCATATCTGGTGCGATCCAAAGTGGATCTCAGGACCTACAATCACGATCCGACGGATGCGGTATTTAGGGGATTTTTTTTTAAATAATCACCGCCGTATTAACGCAGCTGAGTTCAATAATGCTGGTGTACAGTGTACTATACGTTCTCTTCTTATTTTCTTTTTTTTTTTTTTTTCCCTTTTTCTCTCTAAGTTCAGATTAAAAAGACAAAATTGAACCAAAATCTGGACCTGAGATCAGTTATCACTTAATATTAATTACCTGCATGCAAGTGATTCGCAAACTATTTATGTATATAAACTGTGTAAAATTATATAACTAATCAATTAAGTGTGTTGAATTCTGTATATATAATAAAATTTATGAAATATAATTAATATTGCTTGTGCAATCATTTTCCGAACTTATTTTCATTTGTCTCTATTTACAAGCTTGAATACTTGATACAACTTAAAATTTTTTTCTTAAAAAAACAAAAAAGAGAACAAAGAAAAGGACAGCAAAAAGACTTTATCTTTGTCCTGAACTTACTAATTTTCAATCTGAATTTGGATATTCCACAAGAAAATAGCCTTCTGATCTCTATAACTAATCTCCATAGGCGATCAATTCTTTGCTGACCTGGTACGATACCACACTCTTGCCGGTACAAGGCTTCAACTGAGGGAGATCAGTTATCACTTAATATTAATTACTTGATCATATTGTTATGGCTACTGTTACCGACGGTTTTCGCAACCTCACCCGCACTTAATGTCGCTGCCCGGTTGCCAGGCCAAGTGCGGCGACATCATCCTCTCATACCCGTTTGGCACCGGTTCTCCACGGTGCTATCGGGACGATGGATTTCATATTACGTGCAATAACACCGACAGTACCCAGATAGCGTTGGTTGGCTCAGAATCGAGTAATATAGAGCTAATAGATATCGACATAACCAGAGGCGAATTGCGTGTGTACAAGTACATCGGGTACCGCTGCTACAGTAGCCCAGATCATGTATATGCCAATGATGGCCTGGCATTCATGGATCTCGATGGTTCGCCTTTTCTCTTCTCCAACAGGCGCAACAAGTTCACAGCGATAGGCTGCGATACTTTGGCATATATCAGGTCCCGAACATGTTGAAACTCGGTCTCCTTTGGACTAGCTCGAGCCAACCTCGAGTATATCTCAGCGCTTTGCTAACCGAGCGTATCTCGCACTATACGACTTACCCGAGGACCTTGCGCTCAGGGTTCACTCACTCACTCGAACTTGCACTCTCTGTGATGAACTGGAATATGGGAGAATAAAAACAGAATAAAACTGGATCTTTGATCCAGGAGAAGGAAGAGAAATAGCTGAAATCTGTTTTGTATTAAACTCTGGAAATTACAAAATTTCCTCTCTTTTCTCTTACACTACTCTACTAAATATACTACTACATTCGAACTACTCCTACTACAAACGTCTACAACTATCTACTCCTAGATACAATGCTGCCAAGTGTTCTGTGCTCCTGCTGAGCTGTCTCTGACAAGTGCATCTTGCTGTCAGACTGGTAGTTCGTGCTTCGGTCCCGATATTCCACATCCCGAGGTTTCTCAAGTCTCTGACTTGGAACATCGCCGAGCTCCTGCTCGACCATCCTTCTCGGGTTCGGCATGACACCGAGACCCGAAAACCTTCTCACTGCTGCTGCTGCTGAATTTCTTCGGGTTCGAGGTGGAGCTCGAGTTACCCACATAGTTCGAGTTTCCACTTCTGGTTGTACCCGATCTACCTGTTCGGGTTGCACCCGAGCTCGAGTTGTCCTTCGAGATTTCGAGCTTGCCATTATTTCCAACATCGTCCCTCAAGCTCAAATCTCGAACATCCATCATCCCCAACATTTGCTTGCAGTTTTCGAACAAAGGCTTTGCTAGTGCCTTAGTAAAAATATCTGCAGCTTGGTCATGGCTTTGCACATGTACCACCCAAACTTCCCTTTCCTTGATGTGCTCCCTGATTGAGTGGAACCGAACATCAATGTGCTTCGACCTCTCATGGTGCACAGGGTTCTTGGCCAACTCGATTGCCGACTTGTTGTCTACTCGGATCTCGGTTGCCTCCAGTTGCGGGATTCCCAGTACTTGCAGCAATCTCCTGAGCCAGATTGCATGGCTCACATCGAGTGATGCCGCCACATACTCGGCCTCACAGGTTGACAGGGTCACTATGGGCTGCTTCTTCGACAACCATGTTAAGGTTGTGCCTCCCATGAAGAATGCAATCAGTCTTTGTATAGTAAAGCCCGAGTCCCTCTGTCGCCACCCGAAGTGCTCTTGCGATCATCTATGTCGCTGCACAAGTCACTGTCCACATAACCAGCAAGTTCAAAATGGTCAGTCTTTGTATAGTAAAGCCCGAGTCCCTCTGTCCCCTTGACATATCGGACTATCCTCTTCACCGCCTTCAGGTGAGGATATCTCGGGTCCTCCATGAACCGACTTGCCATGCCGACTGCGAATGCTATGTCAACCTCGTGCAACTTAAGTACCTCAGACTGCCAATGATGCTTCGGTAGTAGTTCGAGTCTACGGCCTCGCTGCCCTCGTTTTTCGAAAGTTTATTCCCGAGTTCCATCAGGGTTGCTACCGAGTTGCATTCTTCCATGCGAAATTTCCTGAGAATGTCCCAAGCATATGCTTACTGCGAGATGAAGATTTCACCCTTCTCTTGTCTCACCTCGAGACCAAGGAAGTATTTCATGACTCCGAGGTCAGTCATCTCAAACTCCCCGGTCATCGCCACCTTGAACTGTTCCATGAGCCTTTGGTTTTTTCTCATGAAGATAAGGTCGTCCACATACAGTGCGACCACCAACATCTCCTCCTTATGCTCTTTCACATAGACGACATGCACGTAAGGACACTGCTCAAACCCGTTCTTCTTCATGTAAGAATCAATCCTCGAGTTCCACGCTCTCAGAGCCTATTTCAGTCCGTACAGTGCCTTCTTCAACCTGAGCACCTTGTGCTCCTCGCCCAACTTCGTGTACCCGAGAGGTTGTTCGACACCTCCTCGAGCACTCCATTCAAGAATGCCGACTTCACGTCCATCTGATAGATCGGCCATTCGAACTGGGCTGCTTGTGTGATCAGTAGCCGAATTGTCTCTATCCGTGCTACTGGCGCGAATACCTCATCGTAGTCAATCTTGGCTTTCTGCCGATATCCCTTGACTACAAGCCGAGCTTTGTACCTCTCGACTTCATCTTGTGGGTTCATTTTCTTCTTGTACACCCACTTGACATCGATGGCTTTACTCCCTTTGGCAGTTCGGGCAACTCCCAAGTGTCATTTTTCTCAATTGCCTTGATCTCTTCGTCCATGGCTCCCTTCCACTTCGGGTCTCGGGCAGTCTCCTCGAATGAGATCTCCTCGGCATCGGTTAACAGACACACCAGGTGCACCTTCCCAGTTGTCTGATGCAGGTCATATACACTTCGGTACCTCGGGTTTCTCGGCATATCCTCGCCTTCACCCTCTTCTTCGTCTTCGGAGCTCTCCGAGCTCCCTGAGGTGGATGCATCTTCGAGCTAAACTGGAGTTTCAAGAACAGTTCGGTCCTCCCCACTCATCAACTCCTGTGGCTGCTTCAACTCCCAATCCCATCCAGCTTCCTCATTCACCTCGACATCCCTGTTGACCATGAGTTTCTTCTCGATCGGGTCATACAGCTTGTATGCTTTCGACTTCTCACTGTAGCCGACAAGCATCAACTATTTGCTCTTGTTATCGAGCTTCTTCCTCTTCTCTTCGGGGACCTTCGCATAGGCCACACTCCCGAATACTCTCAAGTGAGCAACATTCGGCTTTTTGCCATTCCACTTCTCCTGTGGGGTCTTCTGCTCGAGAATCGCATGTGGGCACCTATTCTGAATATACACCGCGCATGACACAGCCTCGACCCAAAACTCCTTGGGCATGCTCTTCATCTTCAGCATTGACTGAACCATGTCGAGTATGGTCCGATTCTTTCTTTCTGCCACTCCATTCTGCTGTGGTGTGTACGGGGCTGTGAGATACCTTCGGATTCCCTCCTTCTCGCAGTATGAGATGAACTGCTTTGACAGGTACTCTCCACCTCGGTCAGATCTCAGTGCCCGAATCCGAAGTCCAGTGTTCTTCTCGATCATGGCCTTGAATATTTCGAAGGCCTGGAACGCTTCAGATTTCTCCTTTAGGAAATATACCCAACACTTCCGCGAGAAGTCATCGATGAAAGTGATGAAGTACCTCTTCCCTGTGAATGAGCATGGGGTGATCAGTCCGCAGATATCGGTGTGAATCAGTTTGAGAGGCTTTTTCGCATGAAACTGTGCCTTCCCGAATGAAGCTCTCGTCTGCTTCGGGACCACGCAATCTTCACAGAATTTCTTTTCAAACTCGAGATTCGGCAGTCCTTGCACTCCCTACATCTTGACTAGCTCCCTAAGTCCAGTGTAACCCAAGTGCCCGAACCTCCTGTGCCACAACCAGACCTCATCCTCCCTGTCTGCCTTGAGACATTTCTCCTCGATTCCCCTCAGATTGAGTTTGAACATCCTGTTTGCACTCATCTCGATTTGAGCTATCTCTCGCCCGATCTTATCAGTCAGATATAAGGTCGTACCCTCCAATGATACACTGAACCCCTTTTCCATCAGCTGCCCTATACTGAGTATGTTGCTCTTCATATTCGGGATGTAATATACATCCTCGATTGTTCCAACATTCCCACTCTTCTACATGAACTAGATTTTACCTCGGCCTTCCACTTGGACCCTCGAGTCATCACCGAACCCGACTGATCCCTTCTTCATGGTCATCTCCCCGAACATGTGCTTCAGAGCGGTCATATGATTGCTGGCACCAGAGTCGAGATACTAGATTGTATCACCTTTGGAACACTTTGTGCTTCCCAAAGTCAAAGTGCCTTGACACATCAACAACACCTCATCGTCCCCCATCACCTCTGCGTAGTTGGCTTTGCCTTCTACCTTCTTGTCTGCCCAGCAATCCCGACCATAGTGCCCGTGCTTCCTGCAATTGTAGCAATCTACATCAGATTTCTTACCTTTGCCCTCCTGGCTTCGGCCTCGACCTCGCGAGTTGGAGCTCGACTTGCCTCTCGAGCTTCTACCTCGACCACGACTTCCACCACTGCTGGACCGGCTGTGTCCTTGTCCTCTTTGGACATGCATAGCCTTCTCCTCTAGAGACACCTTGGCTTGTAAAGCCTCTTCGAGTGACTCTTTCTTCTTCAACTTCTTCCTCCGTTCGTGTGCCATGAGGGAACCTTGCAACTCGTCCACCGACAGTTCTTGCAGGTCCTCCGACTCCTCTATTGCGCACACAACATTCTCGAAGGCATCTGTCAACGACCGCAGTATCTTCTCCACGACCCTATTCTCGGTCAGTTTCTCCCCATTCCTTTTCAGGTTGTTCACCACTACCTGCACCCTAGCAATGTAGTCTGAGATCTCTTTGGATTCCTTCATGGTGAGTGACTCGAACTCTCTTCGTAGAGTTTGCAGTCTCACCTGCTTGACCCTTTCAGCTCCTTTATAGGCAGCCTCAAGAATCTCCCAAGCCTCTTTTGAAGTCACTGCCCCAGTGATCTTCTCAAAACCAGCTTCATCTACGGCCTGATATAGGATGTAGAGAGCCGTCTTGTCTTTTAGTCTTCTTTCTCGCAATGCCTTTTGCTGTGCATTGTTGAGAACTGTTCCGGCTTTGGGCTCAACGAATCCTTCCTCGACTACTTCCCAACAGTCTTGCGCCCCTAAATAGTGCCTTGACTTGGATGCTCCAGTTGTCATAGTTCGACTTTGACAACTTCAGTATGGACATCCCGAGTGAACTTCCTCTGAATCCAACCATAGCTCTGATACAAATCTGTTGAAACTCGGTCTCCTTTGGACTAGCTCGAGCCAACCTCGAGTATATCTCAGCGCTTTGCTAACCGAGCGTATCTCGCACTATACGACTTACCCGAGGACCTTGCGCTCAGGGTTCACTCACTCACTCGAACTTGCACTCTCTGTGATGAACTGGAATATGGGAGAATAAAAATAGAATAAAACTGGATCTTTGATCCAGGAGAAGGAAGAGAAATAGCTGAAATCTGTTTTGTATTAAACTCTGGAAATTACAAAATTTCCTCTCTTTTCTCTTACACTACTCTACTAAATATACTACTACATTCGAACTACTCCTACTACAAACGTCTACAACTATCTACTCCTAGATACAATGCTGCCAAGTGTTCTGTGCTCCTGCTGAGCTGTCTCTGACAAGTGCATCTTGCTATCAGACTGGTAGTTCGTGCTTCGGTCCCGATATTCCACATCCCGAGGTTTCTCAAGTCTCTGACTTGGAACATCGCCGAGCTCCTGCTCGACCATCCTTCTCGGGTTCGGCATGACACCGAGACCCGAAAACCTTCTCACTGCTGCTGCTGCTGAATTTCTTCGGGTTCGAGGTGGAGCTCGAGTTACCCACATAGTTCGAGTTTCCACTTCTGGTTGTACCCGATCTACCTGTTCGGGTTGCACCCGAGCTCGAGTTGTCCTTCGAGATTTCGAGCTTGCCATTATTTCCAACAAAACAAAGCAATCTGATTCAATAAACGGAACTCAACCTTACTTTACAGGCTACCTTTCCTATTGCGGTAGCCCAAATGGCGTATCGGATGTTAATGCTTCTTGTGACGGATTAGGTTGCTGCCATACCTCAATACCCGCCAGGCTTAACTACTATGAAGTACTGTGGAGTTACACTAACAACACGGCATGGCAGTTCAACCGGTGCATATATGCCGTGCTGGTGGAGGAAGACTGGTTTGAGCTCCAAAAAGTGGAAGTAACTTCACTGACAGTAACCCGAAAGGGGTACCAGCGGTGCTCGACTGGGCAATCAGGGACAATGGAACATGCCTCATTAATGGTACCAAACAGTACTTCAGCAAACATAGCAACTGCTACAACACGAGCAATGGTGACGGGTACCTCTGTAAATGTCTGGAGGGGTACCGAGGAAGTCCCTACATCACCGGCGGATGCGTAGGTTGTGTTATATCGCTCATTTTAGGAACAGATTATATAAAGGTTTCCCTAACAGATTGTTAACCGCAATGATCGCTCAACTATGCGATTTCTTGTGCTTCAACGTCCGATTGGACAGCCTTTTTTTCTTTTTAGTTATAATTAATGATGCTGCCCATTTTTCTAGGTTTTGTTAATGATTGAAGTTTAATGAGGCAGCAAATTGGGATTAAGTTTACCAAATGCCCCAAAGAAATGTCTCTAAATTCCAAATTCACTGTAACCAATTATATTTTGTGCCTTTGTGCCATAAACTACATTTTTTACCTTTATATCATTCATTGTTGTTGTTGAATAAACAGATATTAACGAATGCGAGAATCCTGACGTTTACCCATGCAAGGGAAACTGCAAGAACAAGGAAGGAAGCTATGAATGTTCCTGCAAGAAAGGCAGTAGAGGTGATGGCAAAGCTGGAACATGCACTGAAATTATCCCCTACCCTGCTCGCGTGGTCATTGGTAAGTACTAATAAGTTCTAACATACTTTTCAGTTCTTTTTTCCTCCTAATCATGTCTGAAATGTAGTGTACGTGCTCGATCGCTAAATTACTATATGATATCTGATTTATATGGCGAGTTAATTAAACTGTGAATAACCAATAACGCCGATTCGAACTCATAATTAAATACAGAAGGCGAAAAAGTTAGAAAGTATAGATTACATTTGTGATCCAGATTCTCTCTTCAACTCAAAAGTTTCGACTCGGAAGAAGAGTCCACAAAGGATTATAGTAAAATATCAAAATCAATGTGTTGTTTCAACTTTCAAGTTTCCAAGTAGAGAATATATGAAGTATTGAACAATATATTGTTCTCTTTCTTTTTCCTGTGCAGCTTCTGTCGTTGCCACTGCTCTTTTTCTGGGCTTATGTTTCCTGGTAATCACATATCGACGACACAAAAGACACGTCAAAGAAAGAGGAGAGTATCAAAGATACTATCAGATGATGGACAACAGACTTCATGTATTTAGTAAAAGACAAATAGAGATTGCAACCGATAATTTCAGTGAAACACGGGTCATAGGCATTGGAGGCCAAGGAAAGGTATACAAGGGGTTGTTAGAAAATAATCAGGTTGTGGCGATAAAGAAAGCAAAGGAGGTTGAAGAAAAAAAGAGAGGAGAATTTGTGAATGAAATTAACCTTCTTTCGCAAATAAACCATAAGAACATAGTTAGATTACTGGGTTGCTGTTTAGAGGACACAATACCGATGTTGGTCTATGAGTTTGTCCCCAGTGGGACACTTTTTGAATTGCTTCATGAAAAGAGCAACAGAAGACACATTTCCTTAAGCATCCGACTAAAGATTGCTTTAGATTCAGCAGAGGCACTTGATTATCTGCACTCATCCATCGATGAACCTATTCTTCACGGCGATGTCAAATCGGCAAATATACTTTTAGAAGATGATTGCCACGCAAAAGTCTCCGATTTTGGTGCTTCAAACCTTGTTTCCACCAATGATACACAAGTTGTCAAGGTGGTGCAAGGAACGCGTGGTTACATAGACCCTGAGTATGTCGCCACTGAAATCCTAACTAAGAAGAGCGATGTGTACAGTTTTGGAGTGGTTCTTTTGGAGCTTATCACGAGGAAGTGTGCCATTTTCAAAGATGAGATGTCTGAAAGGAAGCATCTGGCATCGTGTTTCATTTCAGATCATAGCAGTAGCAGGCTACACAAATTGCTGGACAAAGATATCGTAACAGCTGATGAGAAGGCGGCTGAGATTCTCCACGAAATGAGCGACCTCGCATTGTGGTGTCTAAAAATGAGAGGAGAAGATCGACCCACAATGCGGCAGATCGTGGAGCAATTGCAAAGCATAGCAAGGTTTCACAGCAGCTTGCCAGAATCAAAATCAGAAGAAGCCGGAGTGACGGAGAGCTTATTAAGTAAATCAACATTTTATACTACATCAGAAACTTCTTTTTTCCAGAGTACTGGTTCAAGCTCAGGAGTGCTGGAAATGGAAACCAGGGCGCCTAGGTAAATTACATTGCATCACCAGCAGCAACATCAAATTCATGTTATTATATCAGCATGACCCCTTTTAAGATGCTTTAAAAGTTTAGATCTTTTCAATTAATAAAGCACCCATTGTATTAGCCTTTTGATTTCTGTTGAGATTTGTATGACTTATTAAGAAATAAAGAGTATATATAACTTTAGAGGCTTAAATGTAAGATTTTAATGGCTCTATATAAGCTAATGTCATTATCTAATAAATCAAGTTTTACACAGTTAATCTTTATGGTATCAAAGCAAGGCTCTAACCTAGCCACCATCCACCACTGCTACAGTACCGCGCGCTACAGTGATTCCGCGTCTGCTACAGTACTTTGCTACAGGCACTCCTGTTCTCTCTTGAAAGTCGTCACTAGTTTGAGTTTGTTTGTATCTCTAGTTTTAGGGAGTCCGTGTGGGGAGAGCGATGCGCACGGGCCCCCGATAGTGTGAAGATGAGAAATGATTGAGATGATTTTTGTCTAGTTTTTTATATGAATAGAATAGAGATCGAGACAAGAAGAGGAAGAAAGTCGGCCATTGCAGGTCGAAAAAGGATCTAAGCTCGTACAATTGGGTGTGATCGGTGCGAATGACCGAGTACGAGTTGTGGGATGGAGAAGCTTATCGAGAAGTTGGATCTAGCAGATGTGAAGACATTGCTAAAACTCATGAGAATGTTGAAGGGAGATGAGATTTCCGTATATCCAAAACAATGTAACATAAAGGTCCGAAGGGAGACTCGTAAGTGTTACAACTGTGGCGCGGTAGGTCATCTAAACAAAGTTTGTCCTAACCTACCTAAGGAGATAGAGGCAGGTGGAAGAGGACAGCTTGGAGGTCAGAGGAGTGGTTATGGTGGCTGTAGAGGTGGTCAGGTGATATTTACTGAACAAGATCAGGAGCTCCTTGAGATGTTGAAAAGGAAGAAGTTGGCGAGCAACAAGGGCAAAAGATCCATGATTGAGGAGGATTCTGTGTCGTCGTTATGCGGGGGTAACATTGTTATTCATGCTCATTCGGACAAAGGTACTAAGACACATGCCCTTGCCTCCGTCTGCACTACAAGATCACCGGATTGGATAGTAGATTCCGGTGCATCTCGACATGTGACAGGGGCTGCAAGTGAGTTCTCTTCCTATACTCACCTAACCGTCCCGGAGAGCATTCAAACTGCTGATGGTACAATTCAACCTGTGGTTGGTAAGGGTACAGTAAGATGTACCAATTCTGTGACTTTGTCCAATGTTTTGCATTCTCATTCCTTTCCTGTGAATCTTTTATCCATTAGTGCCATCATACTCCAATTAAAATGTGTTGTTTCTTTCGATATTCCCAAGGTGATCTTTCAAGAGAAGGGGATTGGCCAGATACTTGGGACTGGCACGTGGCATAATAGGCTGTGGTACTTGGACCGGGAGGGGATGGATTCGGCTTTGACATCTATGGTTGAAAAGACTAGTGTGGGAGGATATGGTAAAAGTGTAGAGGATGAGTTGTTGTTGCATCATCAGCGCATGGGACATTCTTCTTTTTGAGTTTTGAGTCGTTTGTATCCGTCTTTGTATGAAAAGGCAGATAAACAGAAACTTGTGTGTGATGCATGTGAGTTTGGCAAGCATACCCGGAGTTCTTATGTAGGCTTGGGTAACAGGAGTTCTGGTGCTTTTGATCTAATTCACTCTGATGTTTGGCAACCCTGTGCTACAACTTTTACGAATGGATGTAGATACTTTGTGACCTTTATTGATTGTTTTTCTCATGTTACCTGGTTATATCTGATGAAAAATAAGAGTGATGTGCTTGCTTGCTTCAAAGATTTTCACAAGGCAATTCAGACTCAATACGGTGCAGTTGTGAAGGTGTTGAGTCTGACAATGGGACAGAGTACACCAACAAAGCATTTGAGGAATACTTGTCATATGAAGGAATATTGCATCAAACTACATGTCCATACACACCATCACATAATGGTGTAGCTAAAAGAAAAAATAGACATCTTTTGGAGGTAGCCAGAAGCATGATGATATCTATGAATGTCCCAAAACAGTTGTGGGAGCAAGCGGTCTTGACAGCTGCTCAGTTGATCAATAGGATGCCCTCAAGAGTGTTGAAGCGGAAATCTTCGTGTGAAGTGTTGAAAGGAGATAATGGTGGGATTCTTCCTTTGAAAGTGTTTGGATGTGTATGTTTTGTTAAGGATAACAGACCATCGGTGAGGAAGCTTGATCCAAGATCTGTGAAGTATGTTTTTGTGGGATACTCTGCTACTCAGAAGGGGTATGCTTGTTGGAGCCCAGTAGAGAAGAGGTTGTTTGTTAGTATGGATGTACTTTTTCGAGAGCTTGAGCCATATTAAACATTGGAGGTTACTTCACCTTTTGATAACTCGCCTGATAGTGGAGGTATAAGACGGGAGGAGGAAAATGTTGAGAGGTTGGTGAATGTGGGATCATCGAGGAGAGTGAAAATGACGAGGAGCCCGTAGGTGTTGGGACTCAAGCTCAGGGGGAGCTGAAAGTGTATACCAAGAGGAGACAAAATGAGGTACCGGTGCCCGCATCTTCAGTACCACTTGTGCCATCTAGTCCCTTGTTCCTGTCTACTCCAACTCTTGAGACACCTATGTCTCCTTCAGACTCAGAGTACATAGGTGATATGATTCCTTCTCATTCTCCTTCTCCTCCCATGGCAATAAGGAGGACCTCACGCAGCAATGCAGGGGTTCTCCCTGATCATTATGGTTTCCCACATGGTATTGCTCAGTTTGTCTCATACTCTAACTTATTACCCACATATGGAGCATTCATTGCATCTTTGGACTCTATTACTTTACCCAAGTGTTGGCAGGTTGCTAAGGAGGATCCAAACTGGAAAGCAGCTATGCAAGAAGAACTTGCGGCCCTCGACAAGAACAAAACTTGGGAGATCATGTCGTTGCCGCCATGCAAAAAGGCAGTTGGGTGCAAGTGAGTGTTCACAGTGAAGCAAACTCCAGAAGGGAAAATTGATCGCTACAAAGTTCGGTTGGTGGCGTAGGGATACAGTCAGACGTATGGCATTGACTATGATGAGACCTTTGCACCAGTGGCGAAGATGAGCACAGTAAGGATGCTGATTTCTATGGCTGTGAATGGTGGGTGGAAGCTACACCAACTCAATGTGAAGAATGCTTTTCTTCATGGAGATTTGTCGGAGGAGGTGTACATGGAGATACCACCAGGTTTTGGCACAAACCAAACTGTTGGTAAGGTGTGCAGGCTCAAAAAGTCATTGTATGGGTTGAAGTAGTCTCCTCGAGCTTGGTTTGAGAGATTTAGAAGGGCTATGGTTGGCATGGGGTATCAGCAGGTCAATGCTGATCACACAGTGTTCTTTCGACAGCACTGTGGACACATTACTATGCTAGCTGTATACGTGGATGATATGATTATCACTGGTGATGATGAGGGTGAGATTGCTCAGTTGAAGACAAAATTGGGCAAGGTGTTTGAGGTAATGGATCTAGGGCAACTTAGATATTTCCTTGGGATTGAGGTGGCTCATGGAGCTGAGGGGATTGTTCTATCCCAGAGGAAGTATGTGCTAGACTTACTCAAGGAGACCGGCATGTTGGGTTGCAAACCTGCAGTTTCACCAATTGATCAAAGGTTCAAGTTGAGTGCAGAGGCAAGAGAGCCAGTTGATCATGAGCGTTACCAGAGGTTGGTGGGTTGTCTTATCTATCTGAGTCACACTCGTCCTGATATAACATTTGCAGTGAGTATGGTAAGTCGCTACATGCATGACCCGAGGAATGGTCACATGGACGCAGTGTATCAGATTTTGAGGTACCTAAAAAGTGTACCAGGAAAGGGGTTGATGTTCAAGAAGAATGGACATCTTAACATCGAGGGCTATTGTGACTCTGATTGGGCAAGTTGTACTGATGATCGGAAGTCAACAGCTGGTTATTGCATGTTTGTAGGAGGAAATTTGGTATCTTGGAAGAGTAAGAAACAGTCAGTGGTAGCCAGATCAACAACAGAGCCTGAGTATAGAGCTATGGCCTTGGGAGTTGCGGAGATGGTGTGGTTGAGAGCTTTGTTAGACCCAAGGAACCAAAATGAAGCTGTGGTGTGACAACAAATCTGCAATTAGCATTGCCAACAACCCCGTGCAACATGACAGAACCAAACATGTGGAGATTGATAGGTTCTTCATCAAAGAAAAACTAGATAGTGGAGGGCTTCTTCCATGAGGACTCAAGGTTCCTAAAAATAAAAAGGACAGAGATGTAATTTCAATCTCAGCCGGTTAACAAGTCTCAACCTTTCTAAGTTGCTCTCCGGTTCACGAATTTATCTTCGTTCTTCCATCTCTCCAGTGTTGTTGCCTAAAATATCCCAAAATTAAATGGAGCCAATAAATGTCTTGACACAATAAATGGAGCCCACAAATGATATTGTCAGAAAAAGGTTGAAGGTATAATGAGCGTTATAAGCTGATCAATTATAGATTTTATTGATATTTGGAAACAACAGACAGATAGTTTGTAAATCGATGCACAATTCATTACACATAATCGTTATTTCTTCTTTATAACTTATCGGAAAAACACGTAAAAAGTATCACAATAACACGATGCAATAACAACCACAAAACAAACCATATTCTCAAAATTTATTACATTGACAATATCATAACACAACCAATAATTACTTGTATTTTAGAAATGATACATAAATATTGATTACTTTTATTAATATTGTTCATAGTAGTTCTACTCAAATTTAAAATTTAAAAAAAAAAACTCATAAATATTAATAAAATATTGATGTTTGTACATGCTATTTTCAAAAATGCGAAACAAATACTTAGAAAACTCTAAAAATGAATTTTTTTTGTATTCGCCAATATTTTCATATAAAGAATTTATTGAGCACCATAAATCAAAATTTTGAACACGATCACATAAATTTTGAGGCGTTAGCATTTCGGTCCGAAATGCTAACGTTAGTATAATAGTCTAACTCATATAATATGAGATATGATGTGAAGTAATTTTTTTATACAGTATACGTAAAATGTTATGCCTTCATAGTTCATATGACTTGTGGAGAGGCGGAAGCAGCACTTTATTTTTTTTTCGTTTTTAACTCTTTCCTTTTGGGATGCAGAAACGTTTTAACTCTTTCCTTTTGTGATGCAGAAAGGGTTGAGCGAAGAAACTGGAGGGAGGCAACCAAACCAACTCCTAAGATTTTCAATAATGACCAGATTAACCTTTTTTTCATTTCTCAAGAACCAGCTGAAGCTCTTCGTGACCTGTTGCTTCACGGGTAACCGGCTTGTAAACCGTTAGATAAAAAAATCGGACGGTAAAGAATTTGGAGTCCTCATAGAAGAATCGCTCTAGATAGTGGGCTATTGGAGTTAGGACATGTAGCTACTAGGGAGCAAGTGGTCGATTATCTTACTAAAGGACTTAGTTCATTAGATCTCTCAAGATTGTGTGACAAGATGGGCTTAATGGATATATTTTGCCCATCTTGAGGGGGAGTGTTGAGATTTGTATCTTTGTAAATCAAGTTTTACACAATTAATCTTTAATTTCATCTTCCATTCGTTCTTCTTTCTTTTATCTTTTCAATTTAGGAGTACCTCTTTTAATCAATGAATCAAGTGGGCTTTTGCCTGCTTCTTCAAAAAAAAAAAAAAAAGATGCTGTAAATCTTGTTGGCGCTTGGCTACATATATCGTTTACCTTTGTATAACTGTGCAATGTAAATAATGACAAAGTTTTCGGCTGCGTGGGAATTGTTGAAAATACAATCAGTTATAAATTAAGTGTTTTGTTATATAAAAAATAGAAGGGAACAATTGCATGAATATAATTATAAGAGCTTAATTATGGGGTGTATTTGGTAAGATTGCGTTGAAAGCCTGTGTTGTAAGTTGTAACTTATAGCAGATGTGAATGAAAATGAAAATGTTTATCATTTCCTATAACTTTTTGTCTTTATAACCTAAATTGGAGAAATTAATAACTGAAGACCAGCTGCTGAACTGAAAACTAGTTTGTGTAAGCGACATACCAGAATTTTGGTGAGCCTGAGCTTCATACTTTAATTGAAACCTCCTTACACAGATTGAATGAATTCATGAAATGGTGGAAGCACCAGTATCACTTCTCACCATCTGGGGGAATTAAGTTCAATTTCCATTAAAAAAATCATACCGAGTGCAAGACGAAAAAGACTGAAAATAATAATGCGATTCTTAATTAGTTTCTTTCTGAAAAGGGGGGAAACCATAATTTACAAGTAAAATGACACCCGGACTGAATTGAGAGACGAAGGCAGAGTTTGAAGGGAGATACATGAGAACTTCTTATGTCAAAAAATGAGTAAGGAATGGGCAGAAAAGCAGGGAAATTCTCAGATTTTCTTTGTGAAAGGCGTGAGATCGATGTTTGGCCTAAGTTGGGCTAACCAAATGTTACTCTCCTCAAGCAGAGGTCAAATTTTGAGGCTAAAACAGGTGCAACGCCTATGAACTTCTGAACTGATAATCAGTTGAACGATTTTTTATCGTCTCTAAGCTTTACTCATTAGGTTCAGTTTATGTTTAAAATTTAAATTGTCTTAACTAAGACCCACCTGATCGTTAATGCAACGCAATGGGATTTTGCCTTTAATTCCCATTATTTGAAGAGAAGGGATCCATTCACAATAGTTATTTTGACAATCTTGACAATATTATTTTTCAAAAGTTTATAAAAAATCACAAAAAAATCTTAAAAATAGAAAAAAGTTTACTGGAGTATTACTTAACGAGTAAAACTACCGTGCTCTTAAGCTCACGGGGACCTCCCGTGAGCTTAACACCAAAAACATATCAAACCATATCCAAATTTTGATTTATATGGCTCAATAAATTCTTTATATCAAATTTATGTGACATGCAAAAATTTTCCATTTTTAGAGATTTTTAAGTATTTATTTCGGATTTTTTAAAGTTACGTATGAAATATTGATTATTTTATTAATATTGTATAGTTGCATTTAAAAAATCCGAAATAAATACTTAAAAATCTCCAAAAATGAAAAATTTTTGCATGCTATAAGATTTTGATAGAAAGAATTTATTGAGCCATATAAATCAAAATTTGGATATTGTTTGATACGTTTTTGGTGTTAAGCTCACGGGAGGCCCCCGTGAGCTTAAGAGCACGGTAGTTTTACTCTTACTTAACTTATAGATTGATTATGTTTCCGATTATATTCAATTTAAACGATATTTGATAGATCTTTACAGACTCGTTAAATTTCAACCGTTAAAAAGTGTATAAAATTTTGATAAGGTATCAAACGATATTCAAATTGATTGAAACTTAAAACATCATCAATCTATAAGTTAAAGTAATACATCCATAAAACTTTTTTATATTTTTTAGATTTTTTGTTTTTTCTTTTTATCATTTTTGAAAACCTCATTATCAAGATTGTTAATATAACCATTGTTAATGGATCCCTCCTCTTATATAAATGAGCCTAAATTTCATATATAGGCCGCAGGCCGATGAACCTGAAAGGAGTACCACATAACTTAAAAATTAATCTCTTTCCTTTCATCTTTTCCTTGAAAGGAATTAGTTTTAATTAAGTCCGACCCAAATCCATTCCATTTGATATATTAATGGGCCTTTTCTACTTGAATTTTCCAAGCGTCCTCATTTCCGTTAATCCACGCAGCTTTGTAAAGCGAGCCCAACAGCATGAGCCTATTGCGCAACAAGGTAACGCGCTTCGGCTCGATTTGTCAAAATCGTAACTCAAATGGTCAATCCAAGTCGCTCAATACAATCTATATATTGAAACCTTGTAGGGGCCACTTTTTTAATATAAAAAATAAAAAATCTTATTTTTAATTTTCGAAAAAAAAATACTTATTTTCAAAAATAGTAAATCCGGGTTCGCAGAACCCGGCCTTACTGTTGGTAGGCCGGTTTCTGGGAAAACGGCCTACTTTTATGAGGCCGTTTTCCCAGGAACCGGCCTACTGTTGGTAGACCGATTCCTGGGAACCCGGCCTACCAATTTTTTATTTTTTTTTATATTTTGTTCAGATAGATCTCGTTGTTAGCTTTCCGTAGCCGCGAAGTTTGCTCCGATCGGAGTTTCCTATCAAAAGTATGCCCGTTTGAATGTTGAGTGCCTGAAATATAGGATAAGATTCAGTATAAAATTCAGAACGGAATTCAGAAATGTTTCCAATGAATAATATTATAAATAAATATTAAGTATCACAAATAATGTTAAAAAAAGATATAAAGAAATAATTTAAATTTATTGCATGATAATTATGGCCGTTTGAATGTTGAGTACCCAAAATTTAAGATACGACTAAGTATAAAGTTCAGTACAAAATTTAGTACATAACTGTTATTTATATAATAAATTTTTAATAAATCTTAAAACTTTTTGCTCATTTCAAATAAAATAAAATTATTTATTTATATCATTTTTCTAATATTATTTGTGATACTTAATATTTATTTATAATATTATTCATTGGAAATATTTCTCAATTCCGTTCTGAATTTTATATTGAATCTTATCCTATATTTCGGGCACTCAACATTCACGATAGCAGTCATGTAGTAAATAAGCAAACGGTCATTTATTTGAAATGAGCAAAAAGTTATAGGCTTTATTAAAAATTTATTATATAAATAATAGTTATGTACTAAATTTTGTACTGAACTTTATACTTAGTCGTATCTTAAATTTTGGGTACTCAACATTCAAACGGCCATAATTATCATGCAATAAATTTAAATTATTTCTTTATATCTTTTTTTAACATTATTTGTGATACTTAATATTTATTTATAATATTATTCATTGAAAATATTTCTGAATTCCATTCTGAAATTTATACTGAATCTTATCCTATATTTCGGACACTCAACATTCAAACGGGCATAACTTTTGATAGGAAACTCCGATCGGAGCAAACTTCACGGCTTTTGAAAGCTAACAATGAGATCTATCTGAAAACAAAATAAAAAAAAAAAAATTTGGTAGGCCGGATTCCCAGGAACCGGCCTACGAACAGTTGGCCGGTTCTTGGGAAAACGGCCTCATAAAAGTAGGCCGTTTTCCCAGAAACCGGCCTACCAACAGTAAGGCCGGGTTCTGGGAACCCGGATTTACTATTTTTGAAAATAAGTTTTTTTTTCGAAAATTAAAAATAAGATTTTTTTTATTTTTTATATTAAAAAATCAGCCCCTGGTTACCGAATTTTTCTATTTTTTATGGTTTTCTAAATATTTTTTTATTTTTGAAAGTTGTATAGAAAATGTTTAAAATTTTGTATATAAAATGGGTTATTTTTCAAAAATTTTAAAAAGTAGTTAGAAAACTCTAAAAAATAGAAAATTTTGGTATCCATCTAGGTTTAAATATTGAGATTATAGTGAGGAACTTGGATTGGTATTTCGAGCTACGGTCGAGAAGATATGAGACCAAAACGTAACAATCACTGCACTTTGCAAAGCGCATAGCCTCGCTCTAGCCATGATTGCAACTTCTTTTGTTGTTAGATTTCCAAAAAAAAAAAAAACAAAAAAAAAAAATTCTTTTGTTGTTTTCTCTCCGGTTGACTCCCAAGTCTTCTTGTTGCCAACTTTAGTACAGACATGACCAATCGAGAACTATTTCTAATATAACTCCAAAAAAAAAACTATTTGTAATTATGATGGAAACAAACAAAAAAAGGGAGCTCCTAGCAATTATTGGCTAAGAAAGACAAGAGATTTTATTAACTTGATCAATACATCTTTTAATAAATCCTCAATCCCTGCAATTAGTCTGCAACTACATATATTCAATTCATTTATCACATTATATATATGAATTCTAATAAGTATGTTTTTTCTAAAGAAAAGCATTGCCAAAATGCAAATATTATAATTATCAGGAAACTTTTTGCTTCACATGAAAAAGAAAAAAAAATCATAATTTACATTATATAAATTTTTTTCGATATGTTAGCTTCAGATGAAATTAATTTCAATTTAATTTGAGGATGTGGACGAAATTAATTAGTTTTTTTTCCATCCACACAAAATTACAAAAAGAAAGAATTTGCTACCTGTAACAAGGGATACCATAAATATATAAAATTATAAGCATTAAGATAAGTATGAATCGACTAAACAATCTTTTATTTTGAATCGAGCGGTTCTTATCAAACATCTCCCATTAATATATTTAAACAACATATTGTGACCATCCAATTATAAAAAATAAACGGGCCATATATCATCTGATCCACAGCAGAATTGGCCTTACGATAAACCACGTACCATTGAGGCATTATATCGACCTAGAATTTCATGGAAAGACTTGGAAAGTTCACAAGTCGACGTCAACCATTAAGTACAATTATTGTCTAATTAATACGAAATCGATTTACAAGCCTCAAACACAGTTATCTTAATTATGGTGCAACAGGAGTTGATGTATTGGAAGCTAGCTTCTTTGTAAGATAGTAAGATGTAATGTGATTCACTCTGAAACAAATATATAAGAAGGTAATTGATGAGAACAAAACTGGCATTAGGAAAAAAAAAAAAAAAAGGTTATCTGACCTCTCAAAATTAAAAAAAGCTTGTCCTCAAAACAGCATGCTCCTTATATATTTCTCAATTAATTATAATTCATATGTTAAACTCAAGGACAATAACTATATAGATTACTAAAGACAATAAAAAGTAAAAACCCTCAATTATTGATCTAATTTTCTCTGAGCTACTTCCATATAATTCTGAGCTACTATATAGATAATATGGTCTTCTGTCCCAGTCCCATGGCATGGGCCAACTCAGAGACTTCGCTGGTCCAAGTCTTCTGACTACTGACACTCTCTTCTTCTCCCATTGACCCAGTTTGTAAATTAATAACCAAAATTTCAATCAATGAGACAATGACAATCAAACCGTAAGATTTGAAAACTTGGTAAGTTCTCAGCATAAAACTATTTGGAATTTTCCAAGCGTCCTGATTATTTTAACTATTTACATACCCACACATACACAAAATTTATAACTCTTATCTAAAATTGTGTTACACTTATTTCTGAGCGTCTTTTGGTCTGATTAATAAGACATCGCGGTGCAGGAACTTGTACTGTGAGTTATATCTTGGCGTGAAATTTCAATCTCAATATACGTTCTGAACTTCTGATCTCTATATATAAAGCAACCCCGGCCAGTACTAAAGCAAATAACCAGTCCACCCTCTTGGGAAGACTTGAAAACAAAGAGAGAGCAGTGAGATCCATCATCCATGGCTTGTGTGAGACAACCACAATCACAGTGCTTTCTCTACATGACACTGATAATAAGCCTACTCTTACTCTTACAAAATGTTCTGGCAACCTCAAGTACCACACTTAAGATGTCACTGCCCAATTGCGTGGACAAATGTGGCGACATCACCATCCCGTACCCATTCGGCATTGGTCCTAACTGCTCTCGCGATGATGAATTTCTTGTCACGTGCAATAAGACCAATCCTCCGAAAGCCTTAGTTGGTTCTGAATCAAGTAACATAGAGCTGATCAATATCAACATAAGCAGCGGCCAGGCACGTGTTTACAAATACATTGCATTTCGCTGCTACAGCCAGATAGATCAAATATATAACAGTTATAACGAGTCATCAATTAATCTCACTGGCACTCCCTATCTCTTCTCAGATGAACATAACAAGTTCACCGCAATAGGCTGCAACACCTTTGTTGGCATCGTGGACATGCCATACTTTTCAGGCTGTCTCTCAAACTGCTCAGATAGGTCGACGATCAGTGATGGTGGCTCTTGCAATGGGTCGGACGGCTGCTGCCAAGTCCCAATACCGCCAGGGCTCGACTACTACCAAGTGATGTGGGTCGGTGATGACAACTCGGCCTGGCAGACCAACCCGTGTCTCTATGCTGTATTGGTTGAGGAAGACTCGTACAAGTTCCAAAAGAAGGATTTAACCGAAGATGATTTCCTTCGGAGGAACCCAAATGGGGTGCCAATTGTGCTTGACTGGGCCATCAGGAAAAATGGTACCTGCCTGCAGGATGGTGTGGAAGAGAGTTCTAAACCTGCATGTCTCAGCAAAAATAGTACTTGCTATAACACAACCAATGGTGACGGCTATCTTTGCAATTGTTCCAAAGGTTATGAGGGCAACCCCTACCTCCGTGACGGATGCATAGGTAGGTATTTGCTTTAAGAAATCCAACATTATTCATTGCAGTTATGCATACATCCAAATGATTCACAATTAACTAAGCACTCCAATAAATATATACTGAATTCTACAAGAAAAGTACAACAACAAGAAAGAAAAAAAGATGATGATTTATAGTAAACTTATCTTGATTGAATCACCACATTTCTTTTTCTTTGATCCTAATTATGAACTTTATTGCCATGATTCCTATTTCTGAGTTGAAGTTTAATTAAGCCTAAAATATTACCGATCCGGCCCAACAAAATATTAACAATTAATACTCACTTCACAAAGACAATATTCAAATATTATCAATTAAGTTTGTAAAATATCCAGAAGACCTCATGCAATACTGTTGTTTTCACTGAACAGATATTGATGAATGCAAATTTCCGGATAAGTATCCTTGCTATGGAAATTGTACCAATATAGAGGGACACTTTCAGTGTCATTGTCCGAAGGGGCTCATAGGGAATGCCACAATTTCAAAGTGCACCAAGCATGAGGAATTTTCTTTGCTCGCTCAAGTGGTTATTTGTAAGTATTATTCTTTCTGGGTTTTAAACAAAACAGAGTCCTGAATTAAAAATTCGCATCCATTTCTCAATGCCTAATAAGCTAGAATATCATACATAGATAGTTTTTTCTTCTATTTCAATTTTTTTCTGGATGGAAGACCAGATCTTTCAAAAATGTTCTTCCAATTTTAACTTTCTTAAGTCCATTGATGCTCTACTCTACAGTATTGTATGCTTGTACAGTATTTGCATGTTTAAGTTGAACCATCCATACATTAAAACAGTCATGGTGGTCAAGACAGTGTAGTATAGATTCGCGAGACGGTTAAATCAACTGAGTTATGGTCATGAAAGTATGGAACAATGATATATACTGCCAGAATCCCGGTAAAATGTGAATGGTATGATGATTTATGTCAAGGATAATAGAATTATTATCGTGACACGGAATAATATATTTTCAAATATCTCTACTACTCATTAAGCGTATAGTTGTCCTTATCCTGAGTGCTACACGCTTCTGAGTTATGCTTTTTCATTTGCAGTTTCTGTTCTTAGTGTTGCTATTTTTCTGGGGTTATGTTTCCTAATTGCTACACGTCTACAACATAAAAAACACACCAAGGAAAAAGAGGAATATCAAAGGTATTATGACATGATGGACAACTACCTCCGTGTGTTCAGTAAAAAGCAGATAGAGATTGCAACCAATAATTTTGATGAAAACCGAGTTTTGGGGGCAGGTGGCCATGGGAAGGTGTATAAAGGGTACTTAGAGGAGAACCAACCTGTGGCCATAAAGAGGTCGAAGGAAGTTGAAGAAGACCAAAGAGCAGAATTTGTGAACGAAATTCTCCTTCTTTCTAAAATCAACCACAAGAACATAGTGAGATTATTGGGTTGTTGTATAGAAGTTGATATCCCTATGTTGGTCTATGAGTTCATCTCTAACGGAACACTAGATGATTTGCTTCATGGTAAAGGGAAAAAAAAGGCCGATTCCTTTGCATACTCGTCTAAATATTGCTCTGGAGTCATCAGACGCTCTTGATTATCTGCACTCCACTGTCTCCTGCTCTATTCTTCATGGCGATATTAAGTCGGCCAATATACTTCTAGAAGAGAACTACCATGTCAAAGTCTCTGATTTCGGTGCTTCAAACCTAGTTCCTACTGATGACACACAAGTTGTTAAGGTGGTACAAGGGACACGTGGTTATGTGGATCCTGAATATGTCGCCACTGCAATACTGACTAAGAAGAGTGATGTCTATAGTTTTGGGGTGGTTCTTTTGGAGCTTATTACAAGGAAGTGTGCCATTTTCACAGATGACAAGCATGAAAGAAAGCATTTGGCGTCGTGTTTCATTTCAAGTGTCAGCAAAAATAAGCTCCATGAATTGTTAGACAAGGATATCGTTGCGACAAATGAGAAGGTGACTATGATTCTCCAAGAAGTGAGTGAGCTCGCGGTCTGGTGTCTAAGTGTGAGAGGAGAAGATCGACCAACAATGAGTCAGGTCAAGGAGAAATTGCAAAATCTAGTAAAACTCTACAACAGCGTGCTGGATCCGAAAGCAATCGAAGAAGAGAAGCAGAGCTTATTAAGTGCACCAACAACTTATTTCACATCAGATTCATCTACATTTCATAGTACCAGTGGCAGCTCGGTGTTGGAGATCGAGCCCCGAGTACCCAGATGAAAAAGATCTAGCAGCACCAATTCAACCAATCATATCAGTATGTGATAATGTTCAAGTAAACATGGAACGTCCCGAGTTTTTTACAGTTGCAAGTTTTTAACAACATACGATAATACATGCTTTGTGTGATCCTGTAATACAAATGACAGTACCAGTGTGTAATGTATTTCTATTAGCACTTTCTCGCCTGTATTTTTAAAAAGATATCTTTGTTATCTTACACTTACCATACATGAGCGAGGCTTTAATTTTCACTGAAGTTGATTCATCATGGTACCGTCCAAACAAGAGAACCTAGTACCAAAAGATCTCTGCTATTAACATATCATAACAGCCAACGAGCATGAGCAGTTTAACAGGAGCTGCCCAAACACGAGTCAGTGCCTATAAGTAATACCAACAAAGAAACTAAAACTCCCGTACAAATGAACAAAGAGGCTTCATTCATTGATCATCGTCGCACTGACAAAATATTTAGATACCTTATATGCATACTTCTGACACCACATTCGCAGAAACTCTTCTTTCGGATTTTAAACCTGACAAATAACATTGGCCTCAAGATTACAATACCTCAATAGAACAAAGCGCAACCATCAATATATGAATAAAGATGGCGAATATGAAAACAGCAATCATTATATGGAACAGCAAGTAACAAAAATAACTCACAAGAATAAACTTAAAGGGAATTACTGACAAAAAATTCTTACCCTTTATGGCAATAATAAGGATCAATTTTAAAATAAACCCCTTTTAGAATGGTATCTAACTTCTGATCCCTTGCCAAATTCTGCTCTTCTTGGGCCTCAAAACGTTAAGTACTTCTACAGCTGTTTCCCATGATGGAATTTGGTTCTCCTTGTTGTTATCCTGATTTACTTGTTGTTTACCCATTGTTGATGCAGAATTTCAGCGCTATGATGCCGGAATTTGGAGTGAAGATCGCCGCTCTGATACCAAATGTAACACACTTGAAGATATTTTCTAGTGGGGATGGCCGCATCAACCAGGATGTGTGCTTTGTGGACAACAACAGGTGGAGTCAGCCAAGCACATAATGCTCCAATGCTCGTTTTCAAGAGGGATTTGGTTACAGCTCTTCTCAGCATCCGCATCCTCCTGGGACTTCGATCAGGACCCTATTGATTTCTCGTGTAAAATCAGGGCAGCTACACAAAGAGAGCTACAACCGATATGGGATAGAGCGTGCGCCTCAACAATGTGGAACCTATGGAAAGAGCGCAACAAAAGAATCTTCTAGAGTAAATCAAGGCCCCCACGAATATTAATAGAGAACATAGTACAAGAGGTTAGGGCTTGGAAATCGCACTGTTAGGGACTATGGAATAGTAATAATAGCACCAGGGTAATCGCTTGTACATAAATAGGATGAGCCTTTGGTCCGTTTTCTTTTATTTTTCCCTTTTTTGTAATACCCTTTTGTTTAATGAAAATCAAGTAGGCAGATTGCCTGCTTCCTCAAAAGAAGATATTTTCTAGTGGTTATCTGATTTCAGGCAAAGATTTGAGAGAATTGGAAGAGATTGAGGGTGAATTGAGAGAGAATTGAGAGAAAAGGTGAAATTTCATTCCACAACATAACCTCTATTTATATTTGTTTCTGATATATATAGCAATGGAACCCTTCAAGATTCGTGCTCAATCCTAATCTTATTAACTGAGATTGCGACACGTCATTGATCTGTGCGCTCTAATTAATAACAGTAACTTAGGGTCTCTTTTATTCACTAGTCTGTGGGTCCCCTTTGTTAGTGTCTTCTCCGCTTCTCTTGATCCTAATCCGTGCTATCCTTCTTCCCATCTCCTCATCATTCTTCCCCAAATCGTCTCGTGACAACAGATTAGAAAACATCAAACCAAAATCGAGTGAAATAGCATTCCATAAACTTCGAACGAAATATTCAGAAAACTACACAGGAATTGACATAACATTCAGTATGGTGAGCTCACCTTGCATGCATTAAGCCCAAAGAAAAAAGAAAAAGGAATTATTTTGAAATTTAATTACACTACAATTGAAAAGGTGTACCTTTCTTCTTAACCCATCGATTTTGTTGACTTCATTCTTAATAAAGCTTTGAATTACAAAATCAGGATTTACTGACCTCACCAAACCAAATCCATAAATGCAGGAAAAACAGAAAATACAACTTAGCACAAACTTGAACCAATTGAAAGAGAAGTGAATAATTATTAAAAATAAGAATTAACCTAAAAAGGTGCTGAAAACAATCCTGTTTCTAACACCAATTCCCCGTCTCACAGTTTTCGTTCTTCCATAATAAGAGGAAAAACAAAGTTCGGGGAATTTTCCCTCCTTGCTCAACCCAAGCATTGCCTGCATCTCTTCCTTCACTCAGCCGGTGAGCATTGCAGTTCCTGGTGTCTCAGAATCTGTGTTATAATTTCAGTTGAAAATTCTCACTTGGCAGCGACTACAATTGGGTAAAATTACAACTGCAGTGCTGGTAGTCTCAGTTCAGCTGGCATTTACTTGATTGCCAACTTATGTTATTAGACATAAATTGTGCATACTGATATTGCCTTTGTCAACAAAAAAAATACATACAATAAAAAAAAAATCTTAGGATTGCACAAATGATAATCCACAAAGCAAACAAGCTCAACTGGTGACAACTGCTGTCAACCCCTCAAAAAATTAAAAAAAAAAAAAAAAAAAAAAGCTAACTGGTTCTGATAACAGCTAGTATGACATGATAAAAACTTAAACACAAAAAAAAAATAATAATCAAATCATTATATCACTAAATAAAACACATATACTAAGAGGATTTTGGCCTCTTGATGGTTGATGCCGTGCTCAATTCACATCATCTAGTTGATCCAGTTTCAATTTCCATAACAGTGCCACACAGACCAGTAGAACTAGGAAAAGTAGTAGTATCTGATGCAGTGTAAAATGTTTGTTCACCAAGCAAACTCTGTGACTCCTCTGGATCGATTTCCAGGCATGGAATGGTGCCATAGATTCTTACCAGAAATTGTAATTTCTCTGCGACTTGCTTCATTGTTGGCCTGTCTTCTTGTTTAACACTAACACACCAGATAGCGAGTTCACTCATTTGTTTGAGAACTTCCATCACCTTGCCATTGTCAGTAACAATTTCTGCATCCAGCATCTCATGAACCTCACTATTGCTTGCCGTTGAAACAAATTCTGAAGCCAAGTGCTTCCTTTGATCGGTCTCATCCCTGTAAATTGCCTTTTTCCTTGTAACGAGCTCCAACATTACAACCCCAAAACTGTATACATCGCTACTTTTTGTTACTGTCTGACTGCACAAGCATTCGGGATCTAAGTAACCAACAGTCCATTGGAAAAGCTCTACAACTTGAGTGTTATCAGCCAGCACAATATTTGATGCTCCAAAGTCTGAGACTTTGGCACAGTATCCCTCAGCAAGAAGTATATTAGCCAACTTAACATCACCATGAATAATGGGTCTAGATATGGTTGAGTGCAGATAATCAAGAGCCTCTGCCGATTCGGTTGCAATTTTAAGGCGAGTACCCAATGGTAATGGCCTGCTATTACTCCTATGAAGCAACTCAAAGAGTGTTCCATTTGGGACAAATTCATAGACTAACATGGGGATTTTATCTTCGAGACAACAACCCAACAATTTAACTATACTTTTGTGATTGATTTGTGAAAGAAGAACAATTTCATTCACAAATTCTTCTCTTTGGCTCTCTTCTATTTCCTTCGACAACTTTATGGCCACAGTCTTGTTACTGTCAAGCACTCCCTTGAACACCTTCCCACGGCCTCCAAACCCCAAAATATAATTTTCGTCGAAGCTGTTGGTTGCAATTTTTATCTGCCTTTTACTGAAAACCAAGGCCCGCAAACTCGGAATCGGACTCGGACTCGGCCATGGGACTGTGGACTCGGAATCGGCCGACTCGTATCGGAAACTCGGATTTTTTCGGAAAAAGCTTATTTTTCACTTAAAAAAATCATAAAAAATGTAAAAAAAATATCCAATCACAAAATAATGTTAAAACAACATATTACACACAATTAAACCACTAATTCAATTTAATAAAAATATTCAAACTAACCAAATAGTCTGATGAATTCTCATATATAGTACAAAAACATAAAAAAAAAAAAGAAAATGTGACAAACAATGAAAAACAACTTAAAAAATAGCAATCCAATAAAATCACATGAAAAAAAGAATATAAATAACGAAATTGTAATAATTAAGCAGAAACAAAGCAGAATTGTCACCAGACTCGGTCTGACTCGGATGACTCGGACGACTCGGCCGCATAACTCGGACGACTCGGCCGAGTTATCCGATTTTCCCATCAAAACTCGCACAGTCACCAGACTCGGACGAAATCGGCTTGGAATGGGCCGAGTCCGAGTCAACTCGGCCGAGTCAACTCGGACTCGGCCGATTTTGCAAGCCTTGCTGAAAACCTTGAGTTGATTGTCAATCATTTTGTAGTACTTCTGATACAAAAGTTTTTCTTTTCTGTATCTTCTACACCAGTCGAATGCAAATAGGAGAATAGGAATCCCCATCATACAAGAACCCAATCCTGCATTTTTGCATGAACTGTTACATTTTTGGGCTTGTGATTGGTGGAAATAAACTTTAATGAAACACACAATATAGAATTAGCTATTGTGCTCTTCTGTGTTGTAGCTACTATGGTATTGTGGTACTGAGTACTGAAACTAGATTGATAAAGATGTCATTATGCAGAGAACGATGCCAATCATCTTTAAGATAGTTATAATGGATTTGGCCACAATACTGGAAGATTTAGTATTGTCTTGTTGAAAAGATGGACATTGTTTTTTAAATAAGTATAATAATTTTGTTTAACTAGAAAAGGGCCAGTGTTAGATTCTTAACATAAAATACTTTTGAGTATCTCATTGTAAATGTACTAAAAACTGAGATAAGAATCATTTTAGGACCGTAGAAAGAGTAAAATGTGAGCCAACTATATATGTTTGTTCTATTTTAATATCCTTTGCTTCTCTCTATCTGCTGTATTTAGATTCCTCATTCCATCACAATTCCGTATTTAATTGTCTTGCCGCTTATAATTCCAGACAATGATAGGTTGAACATTAATTAATAGCTAGGTTCTAAAAAACAACAGGAGTGAAGGCACATATAGCTTCTCTTTAGAAAGTATAAATAAAATGAAATCTTACCAATGAACACATTAGGAAGTGGGGAAATCCGAGGAACTCTGATGCAAACTCCAGTTTTGCCGTCTCCATAGGTGCCGGATGGACAAATACACTGGTAATCCCCTTCTGTGTTGGAGCAACTTGCCGAGCAAGGGTAAAGATCTGGAAAAAGACACTCATCAATGTCTGCATGCGCGCGCCCAGCCAGCACAAGCAGGCAAAGATAAGTACCAATAGATTAGATTTGTATCATAAAGAAATTGGAAATTAATGAAACATCACGGGCACTTTACAATATATATTGGCTGTCAAATGATTACAATTTTCAAACACAAATATCTAGAAATGAACTTTTATTATAATAAAATCAGAAGCCTGCTGTTTTCTAAATAAGAAACTTAAATTTGATATTTTATGCAAACAAAAACAGATAGGAAGAAGGATTATGAATGCCGACCTTTTATCAAATTAGGTGACAAAAACTCTGAAAAATAAAGAAGATCGGTGAAATGCGAAGGCATATGAGTAATACCTAGTGTCCATTTATGGACAGTTAATAGAAGACACAAGTTGTACGACAAATAGACCCCATGTAGACCCAAATGTAACATCTAGTTTCACATGTTTAACTCTATGGACAGTCCATAGATTGACGCATTATGTTTCCCAAGGCATATGTAGCTCACTAGGTACCGAAATAATTGCTCGTCTTCATTACTAGTACAACAAAACTGGTTCTAAAAATATTGAGAACTTATTTAATAAAGGTAGGGTGAGCGAGAAACCTCTTTACAACCCGTGCAACACAGTCAACTTGACCTAACAACGTTTAACTGAAAAATTATATATATCCGATTAAATCTTGGTCTGTTTGATAGTGCAATTTTAATCTTAAGAGAACCCTAACTTCACTCATTATTTTGTATCATCCCATATTTTTTTAATTTATATCTACATAATTGAATAATTAGTTATGCATGGGAAAATGCTCTAATATCTCATGCTCTGCAACAAAAACTGTAGTAAATATATATAAAAAAATAGAGAAATTAACGGACCATATATTAAAATTAAGAAAAAAAAAAAAGTGTCCTTCCTCTTGTTCTCCTCCCATATATATATCTCCTGCTTTTCTCTTGAGAAAATGAAAATCCTTCCTTCTCTCTGTAATAGTTTTTCATGGAAAATGAAGATCTCACTCCTTGTCAGTGACTTTGACCTATTATTTAATTATTCAATTAACTAACGATTCATTTCTTAACTCTCAATTAGTTTGCTTCTTATTTCCTTTGGTTATACTATGGCACATGATCCTTTTCAGAAAAATTACGAACATGCATATGTAATAGTAGGTATGAAGCAAGCTGTGTACTGTGTACATGATGTCTAGCTAGCTGTTTACCCGACGTTCCTGTTTGGTAGAAGGATGTACACGGTGAATTGGTGGTAACTAGATAATAAGGTCAACACATCTCAAAGGTGCTGATAACTTTAGCTCCAAATATTCCCCTCCCAATCAAGTTAAAAACAAGTTCAAAGGGTTATATACAGTTAGTAATCTGAATTTATCTCAAAAATGTTGAAGATAATTCAAAGTCTAAAACTATCTGAATGCTAAATTTATTTCTGATTCATAAAGTTTAGAAATAGCAGCTAAGATTTAGAGATAGTAGTAAAGAGTTACAATTAGCATTAATAACAGTAGCAAATATATATAGTAGAGCTATTGGTTAATTTATGGAGTCAAAAGTCTAAATTTAGGTAGATAATTTTGTGAATGTTAGATAATAAGGACTTTGTAATTGTGTTTAAGATACGTGGGATAGATGTAATATATGAGAGCTGATAATATAAAAAAGATTATTGTTCAGAACTTGTCAATATATAGTATCAGAGCGTTTGAATATATCTCCAATAGAAAAAAATTAAAATTAAAATAATCTATATGTGCAAATGGTCTAGTAGCTTAAGTGGTAGCTAACTAGGATGACTTTTAAGAGGTCATGAGTTCAATCCTCTATGAGCACAAAATAATAAATCTCTTAAAAATCTCCTAAAAAAGAAATGGGAGATGGTAGAAAATATCCACTTAAATCTAAAATTAAAATAACCTATATGTACAGTATCAAATGACTTTTTTTTAGAATGAGTTGTAATACCTGTGCATCCATTAGGGAGGTAGGGGTTGCCCTCGAATCCTTGAGAACAATTGCAAAGATAGCCATCTCCATTGGTTGTGTTATAGCAAAAACTATTTTTGCTGAGACATGCTGGTTTAGAACTCTCTTCCACACCATATTGGCACGTACCATTTTTCCTGATGGCCCAGTCAAGCACAACTGGTACCCCATTTAGGTTCCTCCGAAGGAAATTATCTCCTATTAAATCCTTCTTTTGGAACTTGTACCAGTCTTCCTCAAGCAATACAACATAAAGACACGGGTTGGTCTGCCAGGCAGAGTTGTTATCACCAAGCCACGCCACTTCATAGAAATTGAGGCCAGGTGGTATTGGGGCTTGGCAGCAACCGGACCCATTGCAAGAGCCACCATCACTGATCGTCAACCTATCTGAGCAGGTTGAGAGACAGCCTGAAAAGTATGGCATTTCCACAAAACCAACATAGGTGTCACAGCCTATTGCGGTGAACTTGTTATGTTCGTCTGAGAAGAGGTAGGGAGTGCCAGTGAGATTAATTGATGACTTACTACTGATAAATATTTGATTTATCTGGTTGTAGCAGCGAAATGCAATGTGTTTGTAAACACGTGCTTGGCCACTTCTTATGTTGATATCGATTAGCTCTATGTTACTTGATTCAGAACCAACCAAGGCTTTCGGAGGATTGGTCTTATTGCATGTGACAAGAAATTCATCATCCTGATAGCAGTCTGGACCAATGCCGAATGGGTATGGGATGGTGATGTCACCGCACTTGTCCGGGCAACCGGGCAGTGACATTGGAAGTGTGGTCAAGGTTGCCAGGGCATTTTGTAAGAGTAGGCTTATCAATGTCATGTAGAGAAAGCACTTTATTAATTGTTGTTGTCTCACACAAGCCATGGATCTCACTCTCTTTGTTTCAAGTCTTCCCAAGAGGGTGGACTGGTTATTTGCTTAGTATTGGCCGGGATTGATTTATAGAGATCAGAACGTATTGAGATTGAAATTTCACGCCAAGATATAACTCACAGTGAAGTTCCTGCACCGCGATGTCTTATTAATTAGACCAAAAGACGCCCATATCTGCCGTCCTCAAAATATCTACATATCCACATTGTTATAAAATTTAAGTTAAGTGTAACACAATTTATGATTAGAGTTATAAATTTTGTGTATTTGTCGACGTGTGGATAGTTAAAGTGAGGACACTTGAAAAATTCCAAATAGTTTTATCCTGAGAACTTACCAAGTTTTCAAATCTTACTGTTCGATTGTCATTGATTTAAATTTTGGTTGTTAATTTACAAATTGGGTCACAATTAAGACTGGGTCACTGAGAATGTCAGTACTCAGAAGAAGACTTGGACCAGCAAAGTCTCTGAGTTGGCCCATGCCTTTCCATGGGACAAAAGACCATATTATCAGGGACAACAGAATCACTGAAATATATGGAAGTAGCTCAGAGATTACTAGATCAATAATTGAGGGTTTTTAACTTTATTATCTCTACTCTCTAGTAATGATATATATAGTTGTTGTTCTTAGGTTTGACATATGATTAATTAAGAAATAAGGGGTATGCTACTTTTGAGGACAAGTTTTTTAGTTTTGAAGAGCTCAGATAACCTTTTTTCCAGCTAATGCCGGTTTTGTTCTCATTAATATTTGTTTCAGAAGGATTCACATTACATCTTACTATCTTACAATGAAGCTTCCAATAATACATTAACTGTACTCCGGTGGTCCTACGTACTGGCTATTGATTTGTTTCGAGGCATAAGATATAATTAAGACTGTTTGAGGCTTGTAACTCTGTTTCGTATTAATAGGACAACAATTGTACTTAATTGTTGACGTCGACTTGTGAACTTTCCAAGTCTTTCCGTGAAATTCTAGGTCAATATATGCCTCAATGGTATACGTAATTTACCTAATGCTTATAATTTTATATATTTATATCGTATCCTTTGTTACAGGTAGCAAATTCTTTCTTTTTGTGTGGATGGACAAAAACTAATTAAATTTGTTCACATCCTCAATTAAATTGAAATTAATTTTATCTGAAGCTAACATATCGAAAAAATTTTATATAATGTAAAATACGATTTTTTTTTTTTATTCATGTGAAGCAAAATGTTTCCTGATAATTATAATATTTGTATTTTGGCAAAGCTTTTGTTTTTTTAAAAAAAAATACTTAAAATTCATATAATGTGGTAAATGAATTGAATATGTGTAGTTGCAGATTAATTAATTGCAGGGACTGAGATTTATCAAAAGATGTATTGATCAAGTTAATCAAATCTCTTGTCTTTCTTAGCCAACAATTGCTAGGAGCTCCCCTTTTTTGTTTGTTTCCATCATATTAGAAATAGTTTTTTGATTGGGCATGTCTGTACTAAAGTTGGCAACAAGAAGACTTGGGACAACCGGAGAGAAAACAACAAAAGAAGTTACAATTATTGCTGTCTGTGTCGCTTTACAAGCTGTGTATATTTGATATATGAGTGTCCTCATCCTACTCCTTACAAAAGGATGAGTTCATTTGGAGACCCAAATGACTATCTGTTTAAATTGAGTTTGGACCGTTGCATATATCAATCTATTTCGATCCGTACAGTTAATCATATATTTTGATGAGTCAATTTCCTTCGTGTCTATCTAACCCAGCAGCCAAAAATTTACGCGTAAACGTGTTATATATTAAACTCGATCCAGATCCCACATGCCACAACATATATACGCACGCGTCTCAAGAGGAATTGCATTTATTTGTGTCCGTATAATTCATTTTTTTTAAATATAATACAGCTTGTTTCCATAATACATCAATAATGATATGAAGAAATATTGATGCATCTCTACAACTATATTATGTTGTTTGTGTCAGTATAATTCATGAAGACTCATGAGTCGTGTAACTTGTAGACACTCATGAGTCATGAGAATGACCGAGGTAGATACAATTCGAAGATGCAATAAAAACAAAGCCTAATGATTTTCAATTTGTTTGTGAATTCATTATTAAACTTTTGTATGTTTATGAATTTAATATCCCAAGGCGTGGGCACTTGGCTAGTTATATAAAAAATTATCAATATATGCAAGAAAAAAAATCAAAACTGTATATATGCTCACAAAAATTGCTCAACCCCAGAGTCCGTTATATAATTATATAATTATACAATTCTACGTATATAATAATTAGTAAATAGAGAGATGTATATTATATGTACACATGATGCTTACACCC
This sequence comes from Cyperus esculentus, assembly GCA_030179965.1. Taxonomy (NCBI): domain Eukaryota; kingdom Viridiplantae; phylum Streptophyta; class Magnoliopsida; order Poales; family Cyperaceae; genus Cyperus; species Cyperus esculentus. The sequence goes on along the minus strand of JASGLE010000003.1, from coordinate 1,113,728 downwards.
TAGAATTAATTGTTAGTTAAAAAACATTAATTTATTCATATAATTGACGACTGTTGATCATTTGTTCTTTGAATCTTTTATTATTAGTTCATTTGGAAGTCAATGACTTGAATTGTGAAACAATAATGATAATTGAAAGATAAAATAAATAAAAGATTCATAAATTCCTTGTGCATTTTTAATAAATCATTTTTAGCTAATAGGAAATCAGAAATCTCATCTTCAGTTGGTACCCTATTTTCATAACAGACTCAAATTGGTCAATGGAAGTGACAAGAACAGCTTTTTTATGCTTAGCTTCAGCTCTTAAGTTCATACTCCAACCCTTATTTTTGTTCTCAAATGTTTAACCTTGAGTGTCTAGTCTAGGGCTTTATCACTTCCTAATTAATGCAAATTGATTATACCAATTAAAAAGTAGAGTAGAAAATTCCTCATGTGATAACCAAAATCTTTCAAATCTAAATATTTTAGACTTAAAAACATTTTGAATACCAAAATCAAGACAAACTGGTGATTGGTCAGATATTTGTCGAGGTAAACAAAAAGTAAAAGTGTTGGGATATAAAGCTTACCACTCATTATTAACTAAAAATCTACCTAGATATACCATTTGAATGCTTCTAGGACCTCTAAACCAAGTAAACTTTTTATTTAGACATTTAGAGCGTGTTCGGTTGTCATGGGATTGTACGGGATGGGATTTAATGGGTTCGGGAACCCACTTTTTTATTTGTGGGAACCCACATTCATGGGTATGATTTCGGGTATACAAATATGAATGTTTGGTTGTACCTTGGAAAATATCATGGGAAATCCTTATTTTTCTAAGAACAAAATAATTTATATGTATATGTGTTCTCTTATCGAATTCAAATTAGGGAAATGGGTGTAAGACATTTTGATTTTTGTTTTTTGAAAAAAAAGATATATCTAGTCAAATTATATAATTTTTTAAATTTAAAGTCTATGTGAACCTCAAAACTACATTTAAAAATTAAAAAAAAATTCGTACTTATTTATTCAGTTTGATAACTGTTATTGATTAGTATGTTTTTGTTATTATTATTATTATTATTGTTATTTTTTATGATGTCCCTTGAATTTTAAGCAACAAGAAATTAAAGTGAATATTTTTGTAATTACAAACATGCAAAAGAAATCTAAAATACAAACACAAAACTATTACATAATAATAAAAAATTGAGAGGTACGGAGAGAGAGCCAACCAATGTTGGGGAAAAAAATTAAATTGGACTTGATTATTTTGTACCCACCATTTTACAAATGAATGGGAAAAAATGTGGGAAATGTAACTCATTCCAATTCTCACAAATTGGCAACCGAACGTGTAAAAGGAATTATTTCACAATTGGTCTAAATTCCCTCCCATTCCCACCAAAAAATGGTGGTCCGAACGGGGCCTTAAGATCAACCAAATCCAAATCATCAATCCAATTATTGAAAAAGTCCAAATTTTGCTGATCAAAAGTAACACCATGTCTTTCAGTCTATATCTAATAATATTGAAATCTCCACCAATAATCCAAGGACGCGACCAATTGATTGATAATAATTCAGACCAGAAATCCTTTTTATATTGAGCTAAGACTAGACCATATACTGTAGTACAGGCCCATTCAGTATTATGATTTTGATTGTGTAAAAAAACTGTAAGTGAACTAGCATAAAACCCGTGCATTGCATGGGATTGCTATCGAAAATATATTTATACATAATACCATATGAAATAATTTTAATTATAAAAAGACAAATGAATAAATCATAGTAGCCTCTGTCAGCTATAATAAAGCATAAACACGGTTCAAATTATATATGATGCATTAAAATAAATTTTTAAGTGTTTTAAATCAGGTAACCAAGATGCATTAAAAACATTATTTAGGTCAATGTTTGTAATATAGTACTAATGAAAAGGAAGAGACTAATAGTACTCCAAACTAAATCCACCAAGAAAATCTCTCAAACTAACTTTCCATTTTTAGCAAAAACGTGCATCCCAAACTTGCCAAAAACAGTAAAAACGTGTTGCCCCGTTGCCAGCCTGTCCCAACGCGTACGACCCACTTGCATTGAAGCGTGCAACCCACTTGCAGGCCCAAATAAACACTCACCATTTTCCCGAAAGTGTTTATATGTATTTGAAAAGTGCTTACATACACCTAAAAAGTGTTTATATACATTTGTAAAGTGTTTATATAGAATTTAACGTTCATTTATTAACAAGCCAATTTGGCCCAAATCGCGCGACCTTTTGCTAGATGGTAGGTTCTCAGCGGCACGTTGACATGGCCACAAAATCGCTCACCATTTTTCCCCAAAAGTGTTTATATAGCTTTGAGAAGTGTTTACATAAAACTGAGAAGTGTTTATATGTGATTAAAAAATGTTTATGTACGATTGAAAAGTGCTTACATAAACCTGAACAGTGTTTATATAGCTTTGAAAGGTGTTTACATAAAACTAAAAAGTGTTTATGTACGATTAAAAAGTGTTTATATACGATTGAAAAGTGCTTACATAAACCTGAAAAATGTTTATATAACTTTGAAAAGTACTTACATAAACCTAAAAAGTGTTTATGTACGATTAAAAAGTGTTTATGGACGATTGAAAAGTACTTACATAAACTTGAAAAGTGTTTATATTGCTTTCAAAAGTATTTACATAAACCTAAAAAGTGTTTATATAGCTTTGAAAAATGTTTAGTTTTCTCAGAAAAATGTTTAGACGAGTATAAGTGTTTATATTGCTCGTCGGAGGCGACGGAGGGATCGCGACCGTCGGAGTCGATGGAGGGATCGCGACCGTCGGAGGTGAGGGAGGGATCGCGACCGTCGAGGCGAGGGAGGGATCGCGACCGTCGGAGGCGAGGGAGTCCACGGAGGGATCGCGACCGTCGGAGTTGATGGAGGTATCGCGACCGTCGGAGGCAACGGATGGATTGCCTTGGATGAGAGAAAAGAGGAGCAAAATGGGAAAAGTAAAAGAGGGGAGGAAGATGTTTAACAAATGAACTGGCTTGAAACCAGTAGAAGCTTTGAGGGATTTTAGCGGGGACAGGGATGCGGGGATGATGACATTTTCTCAAATAGGTCATTTTAGATAATTTGTCGTTGAAAGCAAAAACCGTGAAGAAATAATTAGATGTAAGTTGAGATTGTTGTACGTACTAAAGATGAGATGAAGCCAATTGAATTTAATTATTGGGATAAATAAAACAGTTAGAATAATTTATAAATTAACGGGCAAAAGAGTTTTTAAATTTCAAAATACTATTCTTCAATATCCATGATAAATTTAAGAACTAAACTATAATATGATTTCAAAATTTCAACTATTTGCGTCAGGCATTCGACTCTGTGCATGACTAAATTAATTCCTGTGCAGTCAAGTAGTTTGATGAAATTCCCCATCCGTAACAGGCAGGCTACCGGTTTTAATTTGTGCAATTAAGTATTAAATTTTGAAAATATACTCTATCTTATGAAGCTTTAATTAGGAAATGAAAATACGAATACAATTTTGCATTATTGATTTCCTGTAAAGGACCCTCCAATGGGAAACTTGGTCCCAAAATTTATTATGTTGGTAATATCATCTTGCTATAGTGGTGAGTAAATCAATAACTCTAAAAAGTGATTTTGGCAATTGGAATTGGCGAATATCAAAGAGGCCAGACCAGTAAGAAGGATGTTTTGCAACTTGTACTAATACATGGAAAGTAAGGAAAAGAAAAAATATATATAAACTTAAGAGAATTAGTACAGCCGTACAGGAGTTACCATCGTTATATGTAGTCCAAACTTTTTAGTACGCAAACTCCAATGTTTGAAGTATCTCCATATCTAGACCCTTCACAATAAACTTAAAAACATAAATAAATCAGTAAACACGATATGTATACCAATCAGGGGTCTAATTATAATTCCACGCCACGCCAACCTGTGTTGAACGGTTGCACTGAAAATTTGTTAGAGGCAACTAGTTTTTTCTCCAAGGGAAGGGAGGATCTCTGAGAGACGTCGTAAAACACTCTTAAAACTAAAAACTGAAAATTAAGGAGAGAAAATCGTCTCTAAGAGATACCCAAACAGCTATCCCTACTTTTAGCACTCCCAAAACCAGAGACAAATCGAGCTATTTTGGCCCAGTTTTTAGCACTCCCAATATGACTTCCCAAAACCAGAGCCAAATGCAGACCGTTCAAATGTATTGGAACCCCAATTTCTGCACAGAGGAGAGAAAGGGAAAGAAGCCAAGCAACCTCGACCGATGCGGCAACTGCAAAATGCCCGGCCACACACGAGAGAGCTGCTGGTTCCTTCATCCCGATCTCCGGCCTCCGTCTTGGGTGGATCGAAGAGATGTAGGTCGAAAGGGGGAGAAAGCTTTAGGCGGCGTGCGTGACGAGAAGAGAACAGAAGGGACGCGATATTCGCGAGAGGAAAAAGGCATGGAGGATAAAGAAGGCCCATTTGCTTTTCACCCAATTGAGATGAAATTTGCTCCCAAAAAATTTAGGATGACACCCAATATAGGTATATTGGGATCCATTTTTACGACATCTCTTGGAGATGCTCTAATGGGTAAAAGACCTGAAGCAGGTCAACCAACAGAGAGAAAACGACAAATAATTAATGGCAGACGATAACATGTGTGACCAATTGTTGCCAACCACCTCAAAAAAAAAAAAAAAAAAAAAAAAAAAAAAAAAAAAAGTAATAAGTGTTCATAGAAAAACTGCCATAGTGCCTATAGGTTAAATTTCGAGATACATTTGTTACATTTCGGAATGTATCTGTTACACTCCGTACACTTCTATAGATATATGGACAGTTTTTCAATAGACGCAAGATGTTTCTCAAAAAGAAACATGGTTGGTGATACTGATACTATACACACGATTAATCATACAACAGGGAATTGATTGATCACAGAAATATCAACTAGTCAAAGTAAGACCTCAAGTTATTCAAATAAAGCCTTAGCTAGATATTAGACCTCAAGTTGCAATTATTGTAGTCCTCAATTATTAGCTAGTTTACTCAGGGAAGACCAAAGTAAATATCCTAAACTCTACAAATCAATAAAGAAGCAAAAAAAAAAAAAAAGGACAAGATGCTGGGTTTTTTTTATTAATAAAAAATAAAAATTACAAATTACAAATCTAAAAACCTTTTTTTAAAAATTGCAAAAATAGAAAACCGCACTCTCAGAACGTGGACTAGTTTAAAACTATCAGAGTGCGGCCAAGTTTAAAACTAAGCCGCACTTTCAGAGTGCGGCTCATGAACAGTGCTAGGCCGCACTCTCAGAGTGCGGCTTAGTGTCTGTAATCTGCTGCGGATTTATGAAGACATTTGAAGAGGTAAATGTTCGTTGTTTTTTATAAATGACCTACCGTTTTAAAGGTCTTGAAGTCTACTTTCCAATGGTTCAACTTCTAAGGCGTTTGGAGTTCTCACCAAAGAGTTATTGCAGTTTTAGTGGAGAGGGGTCAGTTTTCTGTATTCTCTCTTTAATTACGAATTTCTAGAGTTTTCTGTTGGTTGTTTTTTATAAATCCTACCGTTTTAAAGGCCTTGAAGTCTACTTTCCAATGGTTCAACTTTCAAGGCGTTTGGAGTTCTCGCCAGAGAGTTATTGCAGTTTTAGTGGAGAGGGGTCAGTTTTCTGTATTCTTTTTTTAATTACGAATTTCGAGAGTTTTCTGTTGGTTGTTTTTTATAAATGACCTACCATTTTAAAGGTCTTGAAGTCTATTTTCCAATGGTTCAACTTTCAAAGCGTTTAGAGTTCTCACCAGAGAGTTATTGCAGTTTTAGTAGAGAGAGGTCAGTTTTCTGTATTTTCTCTTTAATTACGAAGTTCTGAAGTTTTTTGTTGTTTTAGTCTATAAAAAGAGATGTATCATGTTGTTATGAGATGTAAGAAAGACATAAAAGATTATAATACAAAGAAAGCTTGTTAATCCATCTCTTCTCTTATCTCAAAGTCTTGTTTATCCATCACTCTATCTTTTATCTAAGTTAACATAGCTAACTGTTAAAGAATGTGTGTTGCAGTCTTTGTACAAGCCCTTGATAAATGCTTCAAGAATGTATGTGAGTTGGACATTATCTTCAATTTCAACAAGGTTATTGACTTCCTATATATTCTTTACTCCATTGAATGTGGCAAAACTAGCTTTCACTATGACTGTTTATGCTTTTAACACTGACTGCCATCTTGTTTACACTTTTCGTTGTTCAATTTCATAATTGAAGTATAAATTGAGACCTAAAAATATTTTAGTCTGTCTGAATTCAAATTAGGTCTGAAAGTGTGGAGGTAATTAGGGCCTTAAAGGAAGAAGTGTACTGTATTGGGTTCAATCAGCCTATTTTTGGAACTGTACAGTTGCAGATTTGCATGGGGTAGTTAGTATTAGATAAATTAGGAGATTAGTTCATTTAGTTCAATCAGCCTAAAAAAAGGCAACAGAAGAAGGTTTCTAACAGTTTGTGCCGGTTCACGAGTCATATTTACCTGTACTTAATGGTGTTAGAGAAGATTTCAAGAAACTGTTACAAGAGAAAGTTATTCTTACTTGTGAGAGACAAAACAGAGTTGCGCAAACCCATTGATGCAGTAAGGCTTCTATCAGCCTTCCGGAAAATTCTAAATAAGACAACCGAAGAAGATTTGTCTATAGAAAGTCATTTATAAAAAACCTTTAACACGGTAGGTCATTTATAAAAAACAACCAACAGAAAACTCTAGAAATTCGTAATTAAAGAGAGAATACAGAAAACTGACCCCTCTCCACTAAAACTGCAATAACTCTCTGGTGAGAACTCCAAACGCCTTGGAAGTTAAACCATTAGAAGGTAGACTTCAAGACCTTTAAAACAGTAGGTCATTTATAAAAAACAACAAACAGAAAACTCTCGAAATTCATAATAAAAGAGAGAATACAGAAAACTGACCCCTCTCCACTAAAACTGCAATAACTCTCTGGGGAGAACTCCAAACGCCTTGGAAGTTGAACCATTGGAAAGTAGACTTCAAGGTCATTTATAAAAAACAACCAACAGAAAACTCTAGAAATTCGTAATTAAAAGAGAATACAGAAAACTGACTCCTCTCCACTAAAATAGCAATAACTCTCTGGTGAGAACTCCAAACGTCTTGGAAATTGAACCATTGGAAAGTAGACTTCAAGGCCTTTAAAACGGTAGGTCATTTATAAAAAACAACCAACGTTTGCCACTTCAAATGTCTTCATAAATCCGCAGCATATTACAGAGACTAAGCCGCACTCTGAGAGTGCGGCCTAGCACTGTTCATGAGCCGCACTCTGAAAGTGCGGCTTAGTTTTAAACTAGGCCGCGTTCTGAGAGTGCGGTTTTTCTATTTTTGCAATTTTTAAAAAAAGGTTTCTAGATTTGTAATTTTTAATTTTTATTTTTTATTAATAAAAAAAAACCCCAAGATGCTAGTCTTGAACATCAGGAATTCAAAATATATTAAAATTTATTGAAGTACCTCGAGTGAACAACTACACTAACAAATACTGAAATAAATTTGATCTCACCAATTCTTCAATTTTCATCTTTACCGAACCAAGGAAATCTCGTCAGATATCACTGATAATTCTATGCTACCGGACTCCAGTATCGAGTCCAATGTGGTGATTTCTTCCGATGTTATGTTTGCAAAGGGTTTTGGTGGCATTTCCAAGTTATCCTCTTCCATCTGCAACATCTCTATCACTCTATTCATTGATGGTCGGTTCGACGGGTTGGACTGGATACACCACAGACCAACTTTTGCCAAAATGCCTTCTATCTCACTGATATCGACAATGACATCGTTAACTTCATTATTTTCCTTTTGTGTCAGTTGGTCATAAATCCAGGAAGGGTAATAGACCTGGTTTCGGTTGCGTGCATCAAGATCTACATTCTTCCTACCCCCAGTCAACTCAAGTAGAAGCATACCAAAGCTATACACATCTGCCTTGTGTGATATGGTACCAAAGCTTCTCGATACCAACTCGGGTGCAATGTATCCTAATGTTCCTCCACATGCACTAACCGCTACTGAGTTATATTCTCTTGGAAATAGTTTCGTCGTTCCAAAATCTGAAATCTTCGGGTTCAAGTTGTTATCCAAGAGAATGTTGTGAGGTTTGATATCAAAGTGGAGAATCTGCATATCACAGCCTCTATGAAGATAGTCTATACCACGAGCAATGCCGATGGCTATTTCCTTTCGCTTCTCAATAGTAAGGGTATCACCGTTGCTTCTACTTCTAGAGAAGATGAACTTGTCTAGAGAACCATTTGGCATGTACTCATAGATCAGAGCACGCTTTGAGCCTTCTGCACAAAACCCAATGAGTCGCACAACATTTGTGTGGTGAATCTTGCCAATTGTTCCAACTTCATTGATAAAATCATCTCCACCGAACTTGGAATCATTTAACATCTTGACAGCAACAAGCATAGAGCCATTGAGGAGGCTCCCTTTATATACTGCTCCAAATCCTCCATCTCCCAGTTTTTCTCTAAAGTGGCTGGTTATCGCAACAATATCTGAGAAGTCATATTTTCTAACGGATAAAGTGGCATGTCTTCGCAAAAATTTCTCGATCGCATCTATCGAATTCAGAAACGAGTTCCAATACTTGTACATTAGGAAAATATAGATGACTACAAGAGCAACTATCATTCTTCCCACTGCAATTACAAAGATAAATTAATGTCATCGATCAAATGCAACGGTCTCTGACTGTGAGTTATGATTTTATTATTATTACACACTGGAGTCAATTCATTTTACCTAATAGTAGAACTGCCACATTTACACATAAAGTCAAGAGAACTCCAAGGCCAAATAAAATATGGTTTTCGGCATGGAAAACACAATTTAGCGCAAAATATTCATCAGTTAATACTGTAAGAAGCCGATTGCCAAGAGTTGTATTCCAGTGATCACGACTGCATTTTCAATGGAGAGAAGTAAGCATACATTGTTTATGACTAAAAGTATTTCTAAGCGGTTTCGAATTATATAAAAACAATGAATTAACTTAAATAATTGCAAAAACAACAAACTAAAGCAACTTTCAATTCTGAAATCTGACATTAACATATAATCTTATAATCTTTATTTCATGGAGATAAAATGACAGAAGAAATGAAAAAGATCCGACTCAAGTTTAAATTTTGTTTACGAAAACAGAAATTTGCATTGTCATTCATTAGACTACTATATATTTTTGATGCAAGAAGCATTTTTATGTGCTAGATATGATAACTGCCATGACCAGCCAGTGTGCAATTATGATAATTTTCAAGGTTCAATGATCCTTTTAAAGATTAATTATTATTATTTCCCATTTTCAATCTACCATATTCTATAACATAGTAAAATTTTGATTATAAGTTTTATACTTTAGATTTTTGTCCAAAAAAAAAAAAAAGTTTTATACTTTAGATGTTACAACAGGACAGTTCCCCTATTGGTTGCATTTAGCAAGGATCAATACCAATGCAAAAGCCATTTCCAGAAGTGTTTAAGAGGACTTACTGTCTAAGCATTTTCATGCATTCCTTGACACTAGAGGGATGGCTATAATGCCACTGAAGAAGAAAACCTTTCTGTAGAATCACGAAAGCATCTGAAGTACTGGCCATCAGATTTTCAGTCGATATGATTTGGCCGAAAACCCTGCAGGAATCTGGAATCTCAGAAATAAAAACATAAGTGCCGACGTATATATTTGAACCTCCAATACTAAGACAAGGAACAGGAATAAATTGATGATCAGTAAAATTTAACTCCTTTAGTTTCCGAGAGCAATTTACAAAGAGGACAAATTCATAAGGATAGCTCAAATCAACAAATAGACTTGATCTCCCGGCTTGATCATAAAACGACGGGTATATTTGGTAATTAGGAATAGGGCATGGACTGGACAACAAAGAAGAATCGACTAGCCGAATCGTTTTGTTCGAATAGGAAATCTCCGTGATCAGATACTTTTTCCCCTCACCGTTCCAGATGGTGTTGTTTCCTTCACAAACAACCTCTAAGAACCCATTTCTGCAGGGAGCACGGCCGGAACCTCTCAAGTAGAGTGGGCAACTGAGATTTAGTCTTCCACATTGAGAAGCAGGGCTTGAGGCAATGCAAACAAGGGACTGAATCAGAAAGAAGGACGAAATGACTGTGGCTTTCATGGTTAAGTTGAATGAGGTATCACGGGGAGAGAAAAACCATGTAATTAATAAAAGCTCACAAGTGAGCCTGTGTAGAATTCTCCATCAAAAAATAAGGAAGCTTCCGGTTGACCAGAGGAGGGGGGAAGGGGTGGACATGGGGGTGCTAAGCACCCCGTGATTTTGCCAATTAATAGAAAAGACATTATTTTTCAGTGTAATTTGATCTGTAATTTCAGTTTGGCAACCCTATGATTGATTGATATGTTCTTTTATACTGCTAAGCACCCCCATGCCGCAACTCTGGCTCCGCCTCTACGGTTGACCCCAGTTGAAACTTAACCACACATCTTTTTCACTACAATATATATACAATTGTATATGAATGAGTTTGAGGTGATTGTTACAAATAGAAGTTTGATAAGGCAAGGGCAGGAGCACTTTGTCAAAAGTGAGAAGCTTAGAAGAGTCACGGGGGGCATCATCCAATAATTTTAATTTATACATGTTCGTAATTATATATATACTAGTAAATAGCCCACGCGTTGCTTTTGGCTGAAAAAATATTTTAGTGAGGATAAAATTGATAAATAGAGAGGAACAATCTTTTTCTACTTTTTTTGATGATATATATAACGAAATAAGTTGAGATGTTCTTACGACCTCGTACTTTTGTAACATAAGGGGCAGAAAAAAAATACTAAAATGTCATTATATTTAATGAATTTCATATTAATTTAACATGAGATAAAATATTTAATGAGAGAATACATATAACATTGGTAAATAACAGATTATAAAATTTAACAGTGAGTAATTACATAGTTCTTTAATTATATTGTATAGAAGAATATAATTAGCTCTAGTTAGCAACATGTTCTTAAATCACCTTCATTTCCTTCTCAGTTTTCCCTATTTAAATTTTAAATAAATTCATTGCGGCAGGAAGGTAAAAGATTAATGGCAGTTAACAGTTATTATATTGCATTTGCATTGTTTTTTCCGACAAAAAACATTGTTTTTTTTTGGAGTAATATTGTGAAAAGATAGTCCAAAAAAATGATGGTTTTTTAAAAGCAGAAACCTTGGTATTGTTTATAAATAATCTCTATTCATCTGGCCCGTCATTGCAGTACTCTTCGTTAGTTGCTGCACATGTTGTGTCTCACCGGTAAGTTGTTTTTTTGAGTAAAAATTTTGAGGCACCATTGTTTCATTGACTAAATTAAAAGAATCTTACATTTTATCGTCTACCTCCCTAAGAAAAATAAAACAAATGGGAAGTAACGGTACTCCTACATCTCGGTCTAAAATGGTATATAAGGTTAAATGAAGAAAATAAACAATTACATAGGCAGGACACAATATCTTATCTGTCTTGATTTTCCTGCACCAAGAAAAATAATGGAAACACTCCATTCAAGCTGAACCAATTCCAATCCCATGTCCTTCCCTCCATTGCATCATATGTTGGTACCAGTCTCTTCACCTCTGATTCCCGTTGTTTGTACATGATGTGCAAGTTTATGTATTCGCTGCCTCTTGCCCGTCAAAAATGATTGTCAATTGTGATCCCAATGTAGCCACAGCCACTGCATCTATAATCTATTGTACAACCTCAGTTTCTCTCCAGGATGGGAGATTGTCTATGCTTCCTTACAATAGAGCTCGTACCAGATTTTGACAGTCTAATACAGCACACCCGTTTGCAATCGCCGCATCTATGCCTCAGCTCTGAATCCACTGCAAAAGATGTTGAACACAAGGATCACTGTACATTTGCTTATTTTTTACCTAATCTTCAAAAATGATAATATTCTAATTACACTTTTGATATATCAAAGAAAAATAAAAATATACCTCTTTTCAATATCTTGTTTCCTTAAATCTTGTCATCGATGCTGGTGCTTGGCTCAGCATAGTTTGAATCTTGTTGATAGCTTGCACATGACTGTTGAGCTTACAAGTTGGTGTCATCAGTACTTACTCATAACAGTCAAAGAGAAATTAATGTGAGTTTTTTTATTCAAACTCATATAACTTGATATTGTAACTAAAAATCTACACAATGAACACTGATTTGAGCAATACACTGAGAAAAATTGACAGTATCCAAGTTATTGGTATAATGCTTATGTCATTATCAGAAATATAAATTAAAACAATTTTATTAGTTGAAAATCAGCACTTTACGAAGATAACAAAAACAACAAAGAAAACTTTTGAGGAAAATTAGAACAATACAGATTCTAAGGTCATGAACCTAACAGAAAAACTCGTTAGCCTTATCATATCATTATATCTTTAAGAAAATATAGAGGGGGCCACAAAAGTTAAAGCCCTAAGATCTCTCCAATGTCAATATAAGATTTCTATTATCCTTCTCTCAAAAGTTAGATACAATTTGCTAACAAAAAAATTATATACAAATACAAATTCAAAATAAAAACCCTCAAAGATAAAATCAGAACCTTGCTTTATACAATCCTAAGTTTTAATTTTAAACGTAAAAGGGGTGAGAGATGTTGTACTCATAGACAAGCAGTATTTATAATATCAATTTGAAGTTGTATCAGCAAGTACTCAACAGGAATGATACTTGCGAGCAAAGCAACTGTGATCCATTTTTCGAGGCATCGTGAGAGGACAGAGCACGCTGCGATTGGGGGAGTCCACCGACTGGGAGCAAGCTTGACTCGCAAGGAGAGAGATCACTGGGCGAAGAAGATGTGCGAGGGGCGAGGCGACGGTAATGGAAAGGGGAGCGTGCTGCGTTCTGCCCAAGGGAAGGGGAGCGTGCTGCGCAAGGGAAAAGCAAAGTGGGCTGGGCCGAAAGCCCAAAGAAAGTGGGTATATTAAATCAACGGTTCTGATGAAAAATGAATCAAATCAATGGTCTGAGGTTTCTGCTATAACAGGTTGAGACATTAAAACAAATCGACGGTTCTGATCTATCCACGAAAATGATCAACGGTTCATATCGGTGGATAATCTTTTCATGTCATTTTTTCTAATATGCTTTTATTATTAGTAAGGATATATATATATATATATATATATAGAGAGAGAGAGAGAGAGAGAGAGAGAGAGAGTTAGACTATTGTGCTAACGTTAGCATTTCAATTTGAAATGCTAACGCCTCAAAAATTATGTTATCGTACCCGAAATTGTGATTTATGGTGCTTAATAAATTCTTCATATAAAAATATCCTTGTAAACAAAATTTTTCTATTTTTAAAGTTTTCTTAGTATTTATTTTGTATTTTTGAAAAAAAGCATGAACAAACATCAATATTTTATTATTATTTATGAGCTCTTTTCAAAAATTCAAAACAAATAGTTAAAAAACTCCAAAAATGAAAAATTTTTGTATTTCTTAGTATTTTTATATGAGGAATTTATTGAACACCATAAATCACAATTTCGAATACTATAACACAATTTTTGAGGCGTTAACATTTCGAATTGAAATGCTAACGTTAGCACAATAGTCTAGCTCTCTCTCTATATATATATATATATCAAATACGAAATAAATAAACAGGTACAAAATCAAAATGGTTTCACTTGAAAAACCATAAAATTATACAAAATTGTTACCGGTACTGGTTTTGACACCACAGAGAGATGTATATTATCATAGTCAGTGTTCGTAAAGATTTTTTTTTTTTTTGTCTATGCTCAAAAAAAAAATATGAATTTCAATCTATGTCCGCATTTATAAGAATATCAGGAATATGCCTAAAAACTGGCGGCCAGCGGTCACAGTTCATTTCAACCGTTGGCGGTCACGATATCCAGAATAAAAAAAAAATTGTTTTTCGTATCTCATTTCAAGACGTGGCAGTTAGACACGAAAAACAATTTTTTTTATTTTGGATATCGTGACCGCCGACGGTTGATGTGAACTGTGACTGCTGGCCGCCAACTTTTAGGCATATTCCTGATATTCTTATAAAAGCGGGTATAGATTGCAAATTCATATTTTTTGGGGCATAGAAAAAAAAATCGTAAAAAAGCAACTAGCTAGGGTAATTAATGTTCCCCAATTACTGCTGGTATGTTTCCGTGAAAACTTGTAAAGCTCATCATATAGTGGCTGTTCGGCAACTTCTTCTTAGGCCTCCTTAGACTTCTTTTAGCTTCCTTAGCCTTTTAATCCTTCCGAACGCAAGCTCCTTAGCATGGATTAAAAGTCTCTCCTTAAACTTCCTTTTGACTGGGGCTTAAGCCTTACCCGGATTCTAAGGAAGTCATACCCATGCAGGGGCGGAATCAGGGGGGGACTGGCCGGGGCAAGACACCCCCCATGATTTAGGAAATTACCAAGTGAAGCCTTAATTTTCAGTGTAATTATGAGTTAAATAATATCTTGGCCCCCCCTAATTACTGAGATCCGATTTTTATTGATGGGATTGTGCTCCCAGTTTAGAAATATATTTAGGCTTGCTTATTAAAACTCATTAAATAACATTAATTACAATAAAACTTGTGTAATTCCCCCAAGCATAATTTAATTATCATAAATCCGGTTCCATCCTCAAACAAATTTAGTGGTGTTATAACTTATAAGCATTCAATTTCCTGATGTACATATATATATATTATCATAGCCAATGAAAAAAAAAAAAAGAAAAAGATAATGTTTGGTGCATGCCTCATGGCTGTATGTATATATTAGATATTACTTTAGTCATATGATTAATGATAAAGCTATCTTATTTATTCACACTATATATCCACATATATCGCAAGTACTTTTGCACAACACAACTATATATCCACTATTTTCAACAAAGCTTATAGAATTTTTTGAAACTTTAAATCAATAATCTATATGTTGAAATAACATGCAAATGATTGGATTTATATATTATTTAATTTGCACAAATTATGGCTCTATAATATAATTAAAACGTGTGACATATTAAAGTTAAAAAGCACGAGTTTAATTAATAAAAATGATTTTTTTTTTAACTTTGAAAAACAAATAAATGTATATATCTTTATCTCATTTCTTATTGACCATGCTAAATTGGAATATCGTTACGTATATATTTTGCCATTAGCCTTTTATTGTGTGGTGATTTTTTCTTTTGGCCCCCCCTAAGTTTCATTTCTGGTTCCGCCCCTGTACCCATGACTTAAGGCTTAGGCTTTTTTAAGCCTTTTTTTCTTTTTCCAAATGAATGTGATTTAGTGAAGCTTAAATATTTAAGTCAACCATCTTGCCGAACAGCCCCATAGGGCTTGTTTGGCGGTTTCGTTGGCTTAAATATTTAAGTATTGCTAAGTCACATTCGTTCGGGAAAAGAAAAATGACTTAAGAAAGCTTAAGCCTTAAGCCATGAGTATGGCTTCCTTAGGAATCCGGGCAAGACTTAAGCCTCAGTCAAAAGGAGGGTTAAGGAGAAACTTTTAATCCGTACTAAAGAACTTGTGTTCGGAAGGATTAAGAGGCTAAGGAAACTAAAGGAAGCCTAAGGAGGGATTGCCGAACATGCACATAGGGATGGTACTATCATACTCCAGACCTTAATGACAGGAACGAGTAATTACTAGATGGAAAATGCTATGGGGATACCGCAAAAGATACCGACGGGATACCACCATACAAAGTTAATTTAACGTTAATCTGCAACATGTTGCGATCAAAATGAAACATCTATAAAGTTAATATGAAACTTAATGAGATTAAAATGAAACACAAATGATATAATTTTCTCTTTTGTTGCTCTTTCACTTCATCTTGCTCCCATACGTTCTCTCAACAATTTTAAGGTAATATTTATGTGATTTAGTAGTGATTCAAGTAGATGATTTAATTTATGATTTGTGTTATTCAACTTAATACTACAATGTTTCAAGTTAATATATTAATTGTTTTGAGATAATTTGTTAATGTTTCAATTTGGATATATTTTACATTATAACTTGTATCTGTTTTGGTATCTTTTTTGGTATCTGTATATCTGGACCGTTACTAGATAGGCATGTTAAGAGAAACGTTGTTTCCAGCAGATTTCCTAGCCAATTCCGGGGAATTCAGATTGTCTAATATAATAATTGAAAATTGGAATAGATTCGGATCATATTTTTCAAAAGAGAATCCGTAAATTTAATTAACCTTATTTTTGATTATTTGTAATTGAAATTCAAAATAAATGGTTCAGATTGTGCGGACAGTTAATTAAAACTAGAGTAAGTCACCGCGCTTCGCGTCGAGGTAATGTGTATATATTTGTAAGTGCTTTACAATTTAGATATAAATTTTATTTAGATGGAAATAGTGAAGTTGTATATTGATTAAATGATATTTGTTACACATTCAAGCTTGAATATATAGTTTAAAACCACATGACATGAAACAAATGAAATCGGAGATGAAATAACTTTAAGTATGCAATACATAAACAATAGGTTACGAAAAACATGCAGACTAATTGTGGAAGACAAATCAGACCAATGGAGAAATAGATAAATGAAAGGTGTCAGGCAAAAAATAGATCCAATTTTTTTTTTATCTTTTACAGAAATATGAACCTATGATTTATAAGTAAACATCCATAATTTTTTTCTTTTACTTTTTCTGATTGTTTTCATAAATTTTAAGCTTATCCAAAAAATAATTCTATAAAAATATTTTATCTATGAAAATATTATGATCTAGTCATTTTTTCCACTTTAATTAACAGGAAAGTTGAGGCACTATCTGCAGGGAGCTCAGTTTATCATTAAAGCTGATCACATCAGTTTGAAGTACCTCTTTGATCAAAGGTTAAATCATACCCCTCAGCACAAAGGATTGTGCAAATTATTGGGACTGGATTATGTGATTCAATATAAAAAAGGAGTTGAAAATACAGCTGCAGATGCACTCTCAAGAAGAAGAGAGGAGTTAGTTCAAGAGGTAGGGCAAACTTTTGCTATTACTGAGATTATACCTAAGTGGATTGAGGATTTAAAATCTAGTTATATTAATGATCAATGGGCCCAGACTCAGTTGCAGACTCCACAAGGTTCTGATAGCAAAATTACCATTCATAAAGGAGTTCTGAGGTACAAGAAGAGTTGTATGTGGGATCTGGTGAGGACTGGAGATCAAAAATTTTGCAATGGATTCATGACTCTAGTGTGGGTGGACATTCTGGTATTCTTGGATCATTGCAAAGAGCTAAGAAAATGTTTTACTGGCCCAATATGAAGTTAGATGTCCTTCAGCATGTCAGAGCCTGCCATGTTTGTAGAGGTGGCAGATTCCCGGGTCGGGTCGGGTCGGGTTCGGGTTCGGGTCGGGTCGGGTCGAGTCAGTTTGACCAATTGGAAATGTCGGGTCGGGTCGGGTATCGGGTTGACGGCTGCCGACATTTTTTTCGGGTCGGGTCGGGTTCGGGTCGGGTATCGGGTTGACATCTGCCGGCATTTTTTCGGGTCGGGTCGGGCGGGTTTTCGGGTTTGATCGTTTTTTGTCAGATTTTGCACCTTTATTCCCGGTTCGGGTCGGGTCGGGTTCGGGTCAGTCTGACTTTCCCTGGAACACGGGTCAGGTCGGGTTCGGGTTAGTCTCACTTTCCCTGGAACTCGGGTCGGGTCGGGTTCGGGTCGGGTCGGGTTGAGGTCGGGTCAGTTTGACTTTCCCTAAAACTTGGGTCAGGTCGGGTTTCGAGTCGGGCGGGTTTTTCGGGTCGGGTCAAAATTTGTCACCTCTACATGTTTGCCAGTTGAATAAAGGTGAACACATACTTCCTCCTGGTCTCCTTGACCCCATTCCAGTACCTTCAGGAGCTTGGCAAACTATTAGCATGGACTTCATTACTGGCATGCCAAAGGTGGAGGGCAAAACAGGAATTATGGTCATCATAGATAAATTCACAAAGTATGGACACTTTATCCATATTTCCTTGCCATATACTGCTACAGGAATTGCCAAGGTGTTCATGGAAAATGTTTACAAACTGCATGGCTTGCCAGTCAAGGTTATAACTGATAGGGATCCAGTTTTTGTGAGTAATTTTGGAAGGAACTCATGTTACAGTTACATGTCACTATGAATATGAGCTCAGCATACCATCCTCAGACAGATGGTCAAATAGAAAGATTAAATCAATGTTTGGAGCAATATCTTAGATGCATGGTTCATGCTCATCCTAGGCTCTGGGTGAAGTGGCTTTACTTGGCAGAATGGTTGTACAATACTAATTTTCATACAGCTCTTAAGTGTACACCATTTAAGGCTTTATATGGTTATGATCCTCCTCATCGACCTATGGGGTCTATACCAAGCAGCAAAGTGGCATCAGTTGATGATTTGATCAAGGAAAAGCAGTTGGCATTGGTTAATCTCAAAGAACAACTTTTGAAAGCTCAGGAAAGAATGAAACGTTTTGCTGACCTGAAAAGATCTGAAAGGAAATTTTCTGTGGGTGATTGAGTGTATTTGAAGCTGTAGCCTTATAGACAAACAACAATTGGAGGTAAATCCAACCAGAAGCTCAAATGCAAATTCAGTGGCCCTTACGAAATTTTGGAAAGGATTGGTCAAGTATCATATAAACTCAATCTTCCACAAGGATCACAAGTTCATCCAGTTTTTCATGTCTCACAATTGAAGGGTAGAGTTGGTATAGGTACACCTATTCTTCCTACATTACCCATTCTCAGTTCTTCTGGTACTTCTGGTTTATGGTCAATGTTTCTCTTCTTTGATCTGATCATTTTGTGAGATTTGTGGTAGTGTTTGGTTGAATTATGACACATTGTGCATAGCACATATGTCCAACTCACATTTGAACGTAAATGATAGCCATGTCAAATCCGATCCGATCAATAATTTCATCTATAATGGTATGAGATATTTCCAAGAAACAATTAAGTGACATGGTCTTCAAGAAGATGCATGAACAAGGATATGCATGAACTCTACAATTAATATTTGTGGTCTTCTAGGAAAGTTATTATTTAGAGTAATCGAGTTATTATTTAGTCAAAGAAAATTATTATTTGTTGTTTTCTAAGTGAATATTTATAAGAAGCCAAATGTTGTCTTTGTAAGATATTTTTGAAGGTTTCAGAATTTGATCAATAGAATTGTTTATAAATGTTATCTTGTCTCTCTTTCTCTCTTAGTAACTCTTTTCTTGTCTCTATTAATACTGAACCGACTCGTGATCTTAACGGGCAATACCGTACCGGTACCGCTTTGCGTCAAGTGGTATCAGAGCGAGGTTGGTCAACCATCTCCACCTTCGCTTTTGTGTGAAGTTGTATCTTCGACAACCATCTCCATCAACAAACTCAACGCCGACACCATTCATAATCCATGTGCCATCATCACCATCTCCATGGCCAACCCCAACCTTCTTGCTATTCTTAACCGATGGCAACAAACTCATACCCAAATGCAACAAAATCATGCCAAAACCATGCAACGGCTCAATACTCTTCTTGAACACCTTGTTCCAAACAACAATCAAAACAATCACCAACATTTCTCCTCATTACCGAACTACAAAAACATTTCTTCGCAACACCGATACAATATATCAACTAATATTATATCCTCTTCTCCTGAGCTCCAACACAAAGACAACTATGTCACAATTCTCAATCATTTGCCTTGTGGTTCTAAAGGTGAAAACCTTAAAGGAGTAGCTAAAGAAAACAACTCTTCCCAAAGCAGCAAATCATTGGTCTCATCTGATGAAGATGCTCAACTTCAACACCACACTCCACCCGAGCACAGGTTCTAAACAAGAAGCGGACCAAACAACAACAACTCCAACGAAAGAGTGCCCAGAACAATCAGATGAGATTTTTGATAGTCTTGTCATAGTTGAAGAAAGTCAAAACGATGTTGATGAAACTAATATCAACATCGTGACGGCTAAACTCGAGAAATGGACTCTCCATTGATGGTCATAGTCTAACTTATGCCTTAATCTTCATTGATGGTTCACATCGCATCAATTTCCTACTGTATTCCCCTCCATTTATGCCTCAGCACAAAATTGAAATGGCAAATTATCATACTGACCTTTTAAAGCATTGACTGTTAAAATCACAAACCCATTTATTCTCTTCGATTCTTTTACTCTATTTAGCTTAAACGAAAATTAAAATTGCCCACAGCAGTGTGCCGGTACGTTTCTAGTAATTAGAAATAGTTGTTGATTGGGCATGTCTGTACTGAAATTGGCAACAAAGAAGACTTGGGAGTCAACCGGAGAGAAAACAACAGAAGAATTTGCAATTGTTGCTGTTTGGCTCGCTTTACAAGCTGTGTATATTTGACACGAGTGTCGACCTCATTATATAAAATTTTCAGTACATGCACCATAGTGCAAGAAAATCAAATCCGTATAAATACTCGCAAAAATTGCTCAACACCACAGTCCGTTAACTACATAATTCTACTTACATAGTACATATATTGGACGTAGTAAGATGAGCTTAAACTCACATGATGTCACTACTACAGAAAATTTCATTTATAACGGTTATTGGGATTGATATATAATGGTTCTGTAATCATTATGGGTGGACCAGCCACTAAAAGTTTATGACAACCGTTATTAAAAGCTATGTTAGAAAAGAGTTTCACAACACATTCTGTAACAGTTCTTATATAAGAACAATTACATAATGATACATTCTACAACGGTATTCATATAAGAACCGTTACAAAATGTTATTTACTTTTTCATTAAAAAATATTTTTAATTCTCTTGCTACAGTTTGAAATTATAGAAACCGTTACAGAAATATATAAATAATTAATTGTTTGGAATAGACAATTCATTTTTCAGATATTATTGATTCATATTGTCCAATTAGATTATTCTTACATCAATATTTGAAAAAAAACATAAATTATATAAAATTAAAATCACAATAGACATATATATGGAGCAAATATAATTACAAGTGATAATCAATCAGAAAATTCATTACAAATTTATCACATCAAATAAAACATACATACACCATGCATACAATCCTCAAATTTACTCCAACAACAACATATTTGTTTAAAGATAAGAATACTGTGAAGATAAAAAATGCATCCATTAAATTTTCGCTCCAGATTTTGAGAATACCATTGTACCTGAAAATATGTAAGTTTTTTTATAAGACATTTGTTAGCCACCACATCCATAAATTTGATAAAGTAAAAGAAAGTTTGAACAAAGTTAGATAGAGATAAACCTCAAATTAAGGCCGAACAATGGTGAAGTTGAGTATGCTGCCCATTGGAGGTCCCGACAAAGTCGGTTTAGATAAAGCTAGACAAAGAGAAAAATGAGAGTAGACATACCTATAGAAAGAAGATCTGAAGAGGATATAGTGGCAATGCAGCTAATGGAGAGGAGAGAGCCCGGGATGAGTCGTATTGAGGGGGAAAGAGCGAGGAGGGGAAGGGATGAGAGGAAGAGCGGCTACACACAGAGGCAAAGAGAAGGCATGGAGAGCAAAGAGCGGCTAGGGTTTTGCAAACAATTCGAAATTGGGATTTGACAATGTGTATAGAGGAAGAGAAAAGGGAGTCAGATTAAAATAACCTAACAAAAACATTTCGTAACGGTTCCATTATGAAGACCGATATAAAATGACATCTTTTAGTAACAATTCTTATACAGGGACTGTTACAAAATGTTCATAACATCTAGTAATGGTTTTTGTATGATAACTGTTACAAAATAACAACACTTAGTAACATTTTTCATATAAAAACTGTTACGAAAGGTTTTGAACATTTTATTTCACAAGATGAGAACATTTAGTAACATGTATCTTAGAGAAATCGTTATAATATAGTTTATCTATATTTCAAAATTGCCATCAGATCATTTTAGTAACAGTTATCACCAATAACTATTACTAAATTGGTGTTACAAGAAGTGTTCTCTGTTGTAGTGTGTTTCCGTGAGCGTACCTCCAAATATATATCAAATCACATCCGATTTTGATTTATATGAATCGATAAGTTCTTTATATCAAACTTTTATTAGATACAAAAATTTTTATTTTTGAATTAAACTTTGAATTATTTTTTTGAAATTTTTTAAAAGTGATATTAAAAATTAATTGTTTTATTGATATTGTATAGTCATTCTAACAAAATCTCAAACAAATACTTAAATAAATTTTTTCAAAAAAAATTTTTTTTATCCCATAAAATTTTGGTATAAAGAATTTATCAAGTCATATAAATTAAAATTTGAAGGTGATTTGATATGTTTTTGAAGGTGTGTTCAAGTAAAGACTTCATTAGTTAAAACTCACGGTATCTTAACTATATATATACGCATATGCTACCATGCATATGTAACTATATGTAGCAGACTTGCCTTAATGCTTACAAAGGCTCCTAGATCGATTAGTTTGTTACAATTTTGCATTGTCTAAATTTTGCCGAAAATCTATCAATCTATTCATCAATCGTCATATATATGAAATGCAACTTCAAAATGCTGTCTAACACTTCGGACAAATGACAATCAAGCAATTAGAAAGCTTGTAATTTTACATTTTAACTATGTATGTAAATGAAGGCCATTAAATAAGCAAACAGTTCCAACTCTAGAAAGTATATGAGACCGATACAAAAGCTTATAAGTTTCTGTATTAGTTACTACATATATAGAAACTTAAAACTAAATTTACCCTTTCTTCATGGATTCTTACTTTAAGAACAAAAAACCTTCCTTTTATATCGAATGAATTTATTTGTTGAATGAAGGAATGACATATTTTTATATATGCTGTTCCTCAGCATCAATTATAAAATTTGTAGACAAATAAGAATGAAATAATTGAAAAGACTCATAAGCGTCTTCACCTAAGCCGTTTTTTTAAAAAAAAATGAACTATACTATTCATTACGTACAAATACTGTTATTTTGTGCTCAGCAATGTAATTGTACTTAGAAAAAAAATGCTTGGAAGTGCATGAAAGCGCATAAGCTCACATTGATTTGCCATCTTTAGTTGATTTAATTTACAATATTACACCGCAATTCTCTTAGATTTTCAACTATATCTATATCTATATCTATACTCCTTTATAAAAAGTGTAACAAATGGATCCGTCCATTTGTTCACCATTTGATATAGTTGACTTGAACTGATCGAATGTCAATTGTTATACCATCAATAAAATAGACTGATGAGATATAGGTTGGCTTTGGTTAGTTTTTCTTCTCCAATTCATTCTCTTTCACTGACTCTTCCAATAAAAAACTCACCGATACCTCCTTCATAACCGTGTTCTAAGTTCTAAGCACCGACTCTTAGCCTCTTTCACAACTTGTCACATCAAACCCTCGCCTCTTCCAAACTCAACCCTCCCACTCTCGGCTGCATCTCTTTGCTACCCCTCCCAAACCCAACCTTCCCATGCTTATTGCTTATGGCCGCACAACGAGCGGGTTTCCTTCTAGTCTTTAAAAGTGCGTCTTTCTTTCCACGCTGAAAGGAATAAAAATATCAGTATTTAACCTTGAAATATCAATCCAGATATTCGGATACCACTAAGGATACCATTGAAGATACCATGATCTTTGACCAATTCAACTAAACCTAAATATTCATCTTAACCTCCTAAATATTCACCTTATCCTCCTAAATATATATTCAACACATTTTGCTCGACAACCAATAAAAACTCCACATAATAAAAACCTAATTGCAGCATTACACTTAACACATTTTGCTTAACACATTTTACTTAACACTTTTTGCTTTATAGCCAATAAAAAATACTCTTAATTTAACTTGCAGCATTACACTTCCTAACTATTCAGCTTATCCTCCTAAATATTCACCTTAACCTCCTAAATATTCAACTTATCACATTTTTTATTGGCAGTCAATATTTAATGGTATCCCCGACGGTATCTTTTGTGGTATGCCCATAGCATTTTCCTTGAAATATATAGATTTTACATAATAATAAGATAAATTTTACATAACAGCAAGGCAAATTTGAAAATAAATATACTTAGTCTGTGGAGCAATGGTTTGGTATGAGACGTGGTTCCGCAAATGATAATGTCATAATGCATCCATAATAAAATCCTAAAGAACATCAATTAAGAACATGGTTAAACAACATGTATGCATTCTCAACTTTAGTGTCAACATTAATAAGAGCATGATTAACCAAGAAAATGATCATCTTTTTTAAAAGTCATCAAGTTTAAGCCCTCAGTCCTCTCTAAACAGATTCATATACCAGATATTTGACAGAAAAGAAAAACGAATGTGTCAAGGATATGCTTCCTTGATCAACAACAATAGCATGCTGTCATTATTTGTTTACCGAGCCTTAGAGATTAAATAGATGTTTTTTTGGTATAGTAAAACATCCTGTCACGATCTGACAATAAATTAGAGAGAAGGAAAGTTGAGGAAAGAAGTGGAAGGATTGCTCCAATTAATGGCTGACTCAAGTACTGGGCAGGATGGTCTAAATGGGAGCAGCAAAACCCTAGAGAGACTGAGATGGACCTTACAAAAAAAATAACCAACTATTAAGCCATTAAGGCACTTCATCATCTCTGCAGACATGGTGCAACGGCAAAAAAAGTAGGATTATATTGTAGATGAATATTGAGTATTTGACACACCGGAATGGTATAGGCTTTTAAATACCCTAAGTAAACACTTGATCGCAAGCGCACGATCTCGTATAGTACAGTCGGGGTCGAATCCATAGGGACGGAATTAAATCTAGACTTACTCTGATTGCAATTCTAAGTACTAAGAGAAATATTTTTGGTATTTTACTCTAAAATGGGGGGGGGGGGGGGGGGGGGGGGGTGGGGGTTGTCAAAGGTTGGTTGCATAAAAAGTAAATAAGTAAAACAGTAACAACAACAAGTAAAGACTCGAAAACAGATAATAAACGGGCATTCCTAGGGTTTTCAGAATCAGTTTGGTTTCTGGATCAACTGCTTGCGGTCCGCAAGAGGTACAGATGACACCTCTCTTTCGGTTACTTGCTTGTGGTCCTGCAAAGGTTACTTGTGGTCCGCGAGTAACTGTCCGAGAGTCGGATACCTCTGTCAGTCACCTGCTTGCGGGATAGCAATTGTCACTTGCGGTCTACAAGTGACTAACAGAGATTCTATTTTGGTTCTGTTTCGGTGTTTCGACTCACGTTATCAATTCCTATTCAAATCAGAGTTGGTACAAGTCCCTCAGTTCTCACTTGTTGGTCCTTCTAACACTTCTAAATCAATGGGAATTCGTAGAAATATTTCTAAACTACGTTTAATTCACTTTTTACTCTAGGGTTCAGTTCGACTCTCGTCGAAACCACAGTTTCTCCTCTCGGGTACTTTTGGACAAAAATCTATCAACCCAAATCGTGCAAATAACAGTTCTTGGTCAAATGATATTGATGTCCACACCGGATTTGGCCTAATCCGCGGGTTTACCATACAAACAAGCAAAGTCACAGACATAGTATAATGAAAATCGCAAGTAAACTGAAAATAACGTAAGTCTCAACATACAATCAATCCATAGACACAAACTTCATCGTCAACCCTAGAAACTAAAGAACTACTCACTCATGACAAGAGAAAACAAAGAAAACAAAGAAAGAAAAGAGTTCATGATGCAAAGGAATCGAAGAAGAACTAGAATCAACTCCGTCTTCAACTTGGAGAAAGAATCTCTCGACCCTCCTTCAAAGGATGATGAGACAAGCAAGAGAATCTTCTTCTTTGGTCTCTGGGCCGCAAGGAGGTTATTGCGCATACTGCTTTCTGTTTTGACACCCTAGCCTATATAAGGCAGTCTTTTTAGGTTTTCTAGACATCTTTGGAGATCCCTTGGAATCCGGTCGCCGCCCAGAGACCAAAGAAGAGGTTTTTCTTGCTTGTTTCATCATCCTTTGAAGGAGGGTCGAGAGATTCTTCCTCCAAGTTGAAAACGGAGTCGATTCTAGTTTTTCTTCGGTTCCTTTGCATCATGAACTCTTCTCTTTCTTTCTTTTCTTTGTTTTCTCTTGTCATGAGTGAGTAGTTCTTTAGTTTCTAGGGTTGACGATGAAGTTTGTGTCTGTGGATTGATTGTATGTTGTTGAGACTTACGTTGTTTTCAGTTTACTTGCAATTTTCATCATAACGTGTTTGTGACTTTGCTTGTTCGTATGGTAAACCTATAGATTATACGTAAATCTAGTTGGTTAATAAAATATCATCTGACCAAGAACTGTTATTTGCACAATTTGGGTTGATAGATTTCTGTCCAAAAGTATCCGAGAGGAGAAACTACGGTTTCGACGAGAGTCGAACCAAATCCTAGAGTAAAAGTAAACTGAACGTAGTTTAGAAATATTCTACGAATTCCCGTTGAATTAGAAGTGTTAGAAGGATCAAAACGTGATAACTGAGGGACTTGTACCAACTCTGATTTGAATAGGAATTGATAACGTGAGTCGAAACACCAAACCAGAACCGAATCTGCTCTCTGTCAGTTGCCTGCGGACCACAAGAGACATCCTGCGGCCTGCAAGTACTTGTAGAAAGTGTAAGACAGAGGTTACGATACTGCCTGCGACCCGCAGGAGACATTCTGCGGCCAGCAGACAGTGTTGGAAACAGTTGATCCAGAGACCAAACTGATTCTGAAAACCTTGAGAACGCCCGTTTATTATCTGTTTTTCGAGTCTTTACTTGTTGTTTACTGTTTTACTTCTTTTACTGTTTGTGCAACCAGCCTTTAACAAACCTCCCCCCCCCCCAGAAAAAAAGACCAAAAATACTTCTCTCGGACTTTGAATTGCAATTAGAGTAAGTCTAGATTTAATTATGTTCCTGTAGATCGACCCCGACCGTACTACACGAGATTGTACGCTTGCGATCAAGTGTTTACTTATGGTAATTTAAAAGCCTATACCATTCCGGTGTGTCAAGGTTTTTAGCGCCGTTGCCGGAGATATCCAAAGATGTCTAGAAAACCTAAAAAGACTGCCTTATACAGGCTAGGGCGTCAAAACAGAAAGTAGTCTGTTTGATGCACCGCATTTATATTTGCATTTTTACCAGACTTGCACCTTTATTTTGACCTAAAATTCCTAAGTTCATATGCATTTAGGTAGTAAGATATCTAGATTCCAGTTACTTCCTTGCTTTTGTCCAATTTTCAGGAAAATGGAGCTTTTGGAGCTATTTGGATTCAACATATGCCCTTGAATTCAACATTTACCCATAATTTTTCGAAAATGCAAGCATGAAAATGAAAAAGAAGAAACAGAAAAGAAAAAGAAACTCCTAAAACTCAGATTTATTCTGTCCTCCCTCCCCAAGCTAATCCATGCACTGTCCTCAGTGCATAGAATCGTAGGTATGAAAATAAATGAGAGAGAGAAAGAATACAACCTGAGGGACTCATGGTGCGGCGGTGTCGTCGGGACCTGCGGCGAGGTCTCCCCAAGCTGAGCTGCTCGCATGGCCGAGAGAAGCTCATGCATCTCATCCTGCCCCTGACCAAGGCGCCTCTGCTGCTCAGACAGCTCCTCTATGCAGGCTCTATCTTGAATCTGGCCGCTCTGCAAGTTGCGAAGCGACGAGGCGGCTGCGCATGGGGTGCTGGAACGGCGGCGGCGCAGGTCTGGATCACTGTGTGTCCAACTCTGTGATGAACTGCTTGCAGGCTGCAAGAGGCTTCCAGAACCTCGTTTCTTCTCGAATTTGAGCTCCGATGCCTTGCCGTTTCCTCGAGATTGGCTCCTGAGACTGCACAAGCACAACTAAAAACGCCTAATGCAACATGAGAATGAACTAGCATGCAAAATAAACAATGCAAAAGAAATAAAAGAAAAGACAAAAAAAAAGAAACTCAACCGAAAACCTTGGATTGCCTCCCAAGAAGCGCTTGTTTTAGGTCCCGAGCTTGACCCTAATGCCTCTAAGTTTTTGTTGGAGAGGGCTCGGACAGACGCCAGGCTATGCGCGGCGGTGACCTGTCCATTTTGACCTCGGGTTCATCTTCTTGCGGGCCGCAATAGAAGCTTGCGGGCACGCAAGTGCCATGAGTGGCTGTCTGCGACGCAGCAAACACTGGTTGCGCCCTCGTAAGCAGTGGGCCATCTGGATGTTCAGTGCCTTGCGGGTCGCAGGGGTTCTCTTGCGGGCCGCAAGCTGTAGCGCCAGAAGCTACTTCATTGCTGTCGGCTGCACAAACTAACTGATCCGAACTCAACTCATCCTGCAAAGAAGATAGATAGTCAAAATCATACCTGAGTGAATTCTGATCCTTCTCCAGTAGATCTTCTTACACCTCGTGGACCAGCTCATCGATTATGTCCACTTCATAGCAGTCTTCAGACATGTCGGGGTACCTCATGGCTTTTGCAATCTAAAATTGTACTTTTTCACCCCCGACATTCATGGTGAGAGTACTGTCATAAGTGTTGATCACGGTCAGGGTTGTCCCAAGGAAGGGTCGTCCTAGGATGATCGGTACATCTTTGTCCTCTTTCATGTCCATCACCACGAAATCTCCTGGCACGAAGAACTTGCCCACCTGAACGGGCACGTCCTCAACTATCCCCAATGGTTTGCGTATGGTGGTATCCGCAAGCTGCAGAGTCATGTGGGTGGGCTTGAGCTCTCTCACGCCAATCCTCTGAAAGACGATGTGAGGCATAAGACTCACACTCGCACCCAAGTCGCACAGCGCCTTCTTGATGGCTGCCTTGCAAATGGTACAAGGAATGGTGAACTTACCTGCGTCCCCAAGCTTAGGAGGAAGCTCACAGCTTACCACTGCGCTGCAATCTAAGTTGAGTTGCACGCTCCTACAATCTTTCAAGCTCCGCTTGTTGGACAGGATGTCCTTCAAGAATTTTGCGTAGGATGGCATCTGTGCAAGCGCATCGGTGAATGGAATGGAGATGGTGAGCTACTTTAGAACCTCCATGAACTTTGAAAACTGCTCGTCCAAACGATGTTTGGCGAGCCTTTGTGGGAACGAGCCTCTGTGGGAACGGAACGGGCGGCTGGTAGGGCTGCGGGGTTGCTGTCCCCTTGCCCTCGTCCTTCGCCGGCACGGTGTGCGGAAAAGTTCGGAGTTCTGCTCGGTCTGCCCTTCAGTCACCACCTCCTGCGGGCCGCGAGAGACATCCTGCGGGCCGCAAGGAGGCGGTTGGGGGCCTGTCTGTGCATTCTGGGCGTTCTGTGAAACGGCTGCGGGCCGCGAGAGTCACTTGCTGGGTCGTAAATAGTCCCAGGCTGGCCTGTCTGCGCTGCTCCCAATGCCTACTAGGCAGCCTGTCTGACGGTCTGCTAGATGCCTTGCGGGCCGCAAGAAGTAGGTTGCGGGTCGCAATTTACTGCGCCAGTGGTGGTTTTCGCTGTTGTCCGGTCTGATTCGGCATTTGCGGGATCTGCAGCGGTCGGGTCTGTTTCCTCTGGCAGGGGAGGGCCAGAGTACTGTGTGCCACTCCTCAAGGTGTGGATGGACTTCACTTCACCATTCGGATTTGTCGGCTGGCTCGGCAGCGTGCCTGCGGCTCCCGAGCTCGATGCCGCGCCCACGTCACCTCCTGCAAGCCTCGCCAACTTCTCATTCATGGCTTGCATCTGCTCAAATATCATCTGGTTCATCTTGCCTTGCTCGTGCATGAAGTTGTTGTTGGGATTTCATGTATAGCCTAGGGTTGAATTTTAAAAAAATTTTAACCCCAAGTTTATAACTATACTAAAAGATCTTTGTTAATGCAACAATCAAACAACTAATTACATGGGAGAACACATGTAATTCTAACGTATTACACAAAATAATTCTATCATGATTGCATGGGAGAACACATGCAATCCAATCATCTTCTTCAATTAATTAAACCCTAATTAATTCACAAAGACGACATAAGAATTATACCTTGCTTTGCGCGGAATATGACAAGGCGGTTGGCTTCGCTTCGTTGCTTGTTCTTCCTCTCCTCTTCCACATGATTGTGCTCGCTAAATCGATTGACTTCAAGGCGCAGCAATGGTGCGGAAGAGCCCTTAGTTCACCTTAAATCTTCAAACAACTTGCGATCGGTGTTCTAGATAGATGAACACACGATCCTCGTACTCTCTAATGGAATTAATTGTTCTCTTATTCTCAATACATGAGAAGAACAATGGAGGAAGAATTAGAATTAGTTATTCTGTTTCTCAACATATGAGAAGAACTATATATAGGAAGAAGGGAGGTAGAAAATAACTTCTATTTTCTAATTTCTGATCTTCTATTTTCTAATTTTCAATCTTCTAATTTTATCTCATATATATATAGGCACGCATATATAGATATATATAGGCTCGCATATATATAGACATTTCTTATTAGAATTTGATTTTCCTCACAATAATTCCATTTAATTACTTTATAAAATAATTTTAGAAAGTTAATTCTAATATCTTATCCTTATTATTTCAACCATGAAATAATCTATAAGATATAGAACCTAGTTGTTTCTTATTCATTTGGTGTGACCGTTTAGGGATTTATGTCATGTTGAAGTTATGATATAACTAGTATATATCAATTGACTACAGAGGTTCTATCACTACATATAGTCCTTCAAATGACATAAATAATGCCGCACATTACTTTGCCAAATCCACTAATATTGTGTCTATCCTTGTTATGTGATATTCTGAATGCTGTGCAAAATAGGAACGTGTCATTTTTGCACTGCATTCCTTTTCTTGGTCTCTATAAGTGAACTATAATTATAACTGACACCAGTTATATTGCTAGCATTATAATCCCACTTTACCAAGGGGCCCTGTAATATCACTACTCATATTG
This sequence comes from Cyperus esculentus, assembly GCA_030179965.1. NCBI lineage: Eukaryota > Viridiplantae > Streptophyta > Magnoliopsida > Poales > Cyperaceae > Cyperus > Cyperus esculentus. The sequence continues at coordinate 1,082,682 of JASGLE010000003.1, read as the reverse complement.
AGTGACAATGATACTGTTGACACATAGATTTCTCCCGCACAAGTTTCACACAACGAACTATCACTTTATCCTATAACTTGATAGGGTTTAAATGATAATCACATCATGTGTTACTCATGTGAAAAATATACGTATCTCATATCGTAGATTCAAAGACACAATGAAACATCAACGACACAAAACACAATCCATATGATATTTCATTCAAATTGGTCATGCTCAATGTATAAAATATCCATCTCATTTTATACACTCATGTCATAGTGATAAACTTTATATTTATAGAACTACAATATACTTTTATCAACGTGATGATCTTATTGATAATTAATGTTCCTCTTTAATTATCAAGATCATGAGCAAATTTAGAAATACATATCCCATCTTTAGAGTTCTATGATTCAGGACCAAGAGCATCTTCCTGAATTCTTCTAAAGGAATGATATTATTAAATTTCAAGGAACATAAATGCATATCAAAAAACACATTTAATCATGAACATAAATAACTTTCAAAACACATCCTTTCAGTTGTTGACCACGGTAGGCATGAGCTTTTGTTGGGGAGGCACGTATGGTTGGCGGTAGGTGTTGTTCGGCTGGGCATTTCTGTTCTGGTTTTGAAAGCAAGTGTTGCTGTAGAAGTTGCGGTTTCCACTTACTTGCCCCTAGTTCTGGAACCTTTGAGGAGGGTTGTTGTTGGTCCCGAAGTTGGGACGGTTGGGTCTCTCTCTCCAGCTTTGGCGATCTGACGGGTTGCCGGAATATGACTGCGAGAATGGCGGCTTTGGAAGAAGGACGGTTCGTTGTTGATGGAGTGAAAGTGTGTGCCACCCTTTTTGCCGCCCGAAAAAAGCGCTTAAAAAATGTTTTCAGTAGGGAAAAGGACACGGTCACCCCTGTACGCATGCGTTATTTAGTAGACATTGCGAGACGCTCACTCTCTGACACTCACGTGCAAAGGTTTTGTTATTTTCAAGTGATTGTGGGGTCTTGGAGCGCAAGCCCTCATTGTTAATTACCCTGAAGCTATTAACTCCAGGCACCTCTGATTAAGAATAGGAAAATACTAAAACGTGTGTGCAAGTATATCATTTAAAATGTACTAATGTGAGCATAAAATTTCAAAATGTATTTTTAAATGAAAAATTATTTACAAGAAAACGACGAATGCATAGAATGTCGTGGTCGAAGTGTCTTTGCTACTTGGATGTTTATTTGTTCACCTTTTATTTTGAAAATTTGTGTTTTTGTCCTTTTTGGGTTTGAATTTGAACTTGAATTTGAAATTTTGAATTTTTAAAATTTGAAATGTTTTTACATAGAAAAATCATAAAATTTGTGAAATGAATTTTAAAATTGATTTTGGAATTTTTGGAGTTCGGGAACTATTTTTAAAATTATTTTTATTAAAAATCCGAAATAATGATCTTAATTTACTGGGCCAACTTATATTCAAAACCTTGGGTTTAATTATAACTGGGCTCTGGATTAGGCCTAAGACAGAATTTATTATACCAAGTTTGATAGGTTCTGGGCTTTGCCAATCTGGGTCGAGATTTTTAATTTTTGGGGCTCGATAAAACTGAGTCGAATTGGATCAGTTTGCTTTGTTTTCTGGACTGGTTAAACGGGCTTCCCCTGCATTTTCTTCTTCCTTTAATCCGAACCCAGCAATTGGATTTCTCAAGTAGCATCAAGAATCGTGCAAGTCTTCCTTTATTCTTTTAAGTCGATCCCATCCGTCAAGCGTCATGCAAAGACGGTCATCGGCGTAGGGAACTCCGATCAATGATCAGATGACGTCATTGGGATTGTGGAAATGAGGGGAATACATCCATGGTGTTCGATTAGACAAAGATGCAGCGAGAGGCACTCGATCTTGTTGAGTCATTCGGGTCTGACAAGCATTGACTGACAACCTTTTATTCGATTTTCTTCCCAAATTATGCATCGTTTTTAATGAAATTTGTCTTGAACGTGACTGGCTTGACATATTTAATACAATTTTAGATTCAATTTGATCCAATTTCGATTGTGTGCTGCATGAAGGCATTGTGGCAGTGTATACCAGTGTGCCGCTTGGATACTGGGTCAACATTCAAATCATTCTTAAACATACTTTTATCTTATTTGAATATATGCAATTTATTTATACCACTTGCTTCGCAAAGTGATAAGGAATAACAATTCATGTTTTCAATTTGGGAGTTGTCAGTAAATCAATGAAGAACAGTAGCACTTTTAACTGTGTTGAATCATTGTCAGATTATTAGGATTAATTCCACTTTGAGTTTAGATAGAAGACTTTGAGACAACACTCACTGTATTATGCAAAGACTTGCTGCTAAACAAACTCAGTGTGTTAATTTAAGAAACCACCATTGTCAGAACTTAAAGAAGCTCAATATCAGTGCTATTAGTAAGGCCCTTTTGCAGCATTTTTGAGTGTGAGTGGTCAATATTTTTAAACAGAAATATGCATTGAGAAGTCAGGAACAACTTTTTTGTTTATCAAATGTTCTAATTTTATGTCCTTTCACAGTGTTTTAACTAATTTTCAGATCAGGGATTATTCTGTAAATCTGTCAATGAACATGTCAGAAATTTGTTATTTTTATAGGAATTTTTCTACAATGAATTAGAGGGAATGAAAAATATGAAAGATACTTAGAATTACACCAAGAATGCATAAAAAATAAGAAAAATATGTATTATGAAGAGAAGACTGGATGCAACTTTTGTTATCAAAATTTCCAGACAAGGGAGCAGAAAACAGTACCAATACAGTTATCATTTTGTTATTTTTATAAGAATTTTTCTACAATGGATTAGATTAAACTCTTTATATGGAATTTATTTAGGAAATCGCTCTATTTTCAAATAAAATATTTAAAATATGTGTCAGGAAGGCCAATTTTGTGTTATGCTCAATTATTTGAAGATCAGACAAGCAAATTTATACGAGGAGGGATCCATTGACAATGCTTAAAATGACAATCTTGACAATCAAGATTTTGAAAAATTTGTAATAATTCATAAAAAATCTCAAAAATGAAAAAACTTTTATGGATGCATTCTTTAACTTATAGATTAATAGTGTTGTAAATTTCAATCAATTTGAACATCGTTTGATGGTTTATCAAAATTTTATACATTTTTTAACGGTTGAAATTTAACGAGCTTTAAAGAGCTATCAAACGTCACTTAAATTGAATATAATTTGAAACATAATCAATCTATAAGTTAAACAATATCTCTATAAACTTTTTTCTATTTTTAAGAATTTTTAACTATTTTTACAATTTTTTCAAAATCTTGATTGTCAAGATTGTCATTTTAAGCATTGTCAATGGATCCCTCCTCAATTTATACAGCAGACAGCAGAGTTTACTGTTATTTGGACTTTTGTGATAAAATTTTGAATATAAACATGCAAATAAGTTTACAAATAAGTTAATTTATGTTGTTTTAAACATTTTTATAACAAATTTTCATAGATTTGGTTCAGAATAGTTCATGTTTCATCCATTTTCCAAAACATTGTCAGAATCTGTCCTTTCTGCGCAGCAGTACTTATAATATTCATATGAATTTTTCTACAAAGAATTGTACAAAACTTTTTATATGAAAAATACTTAGAACTTCACTATGAACAAGGAAAAATTATATAAAAAATACACTGTGTTCATAGATCCATGGGAAAGAGTTAGGGTTTGCTGTGAATCATAGCTCATCTCAGCCTCTTGAATCTGAGATCAATTTAGCAGCATTTCTCCTATATAATATAAGTGAATTGTTGTCAAAAATCACTCTTATAAATGTGCATTACATCTGGGACAATTTTGACAGCATATCTCCATATAAAATGGAGATTTGACATCAAATTTGCCTCCAAATGAATGCAGATTCATTTTCACGAGGTGAGAGGGCCATGGTTTATTGAGAATCATAGTCTATCTCAGCCTCTTGAATCTGAGATCAATTTGGCAGCATTTCCCCCATATAATATAGGTGAATTGTTATCAAAAATCACTCTCATGAATCTGTATTACATTTGAGACAATTTTGACAGCACATCTCCATATAAAATGGAGATTTGACATCAAATTTGCCTCTAAATGAATTCAGACTCATTTTCAAGAGGTGAGAGGGCCATGGTTCTTCACCAAGCTCTAACTCTCTACTCCTTACTTCGCAAGGAGTTCTCCTCTCTGGACACGTCCAAAAGAGGACCCATGGAGCTAAGCTTACATGTATATTTGTTATATAATTCTCCCTTAGAGCAAGCTCTTAAGGGGCCCATGGCTATGCCATGTTTAATTGTGTGTGTTATTCTCCCTTGGAGCAAGCTCTCAAGGGGCCCATGGCTATGCCATGTTTGTGTGTGTATTTTAAAGAAAGAAGCAAAAAAAAAAAAATTCAAGAACAATCAATAAACTATAAGCATATGATTAAATACACAATTTTATTTTTCAGTTTATAATTACAAAACAGTTTTACTAAATTCAATCAAGAGAGGAAGAAAATGCAAGAGATATTATCGAGAGACACAAGCACTATCACAAAGCATGAAGAATCACAAGATCAAAGCAGAAAATCACAATTCAACACATTAAGAATATGAGGAATGAGTTATTGATTGAACTCTTCCTTTTTTCATTCAATTTCCAGCCAATTACATCATTTCCTTACCTTCTTCTTCTTTGAATTACAAGTTTTATCTCTCTCTAACTCTCAATTACAATAGATTTGAAGCTATCCTATCAGGTATTAGAGTGGAGAAGGGGTAATTGGAGAATGTTAGCTTGGTTTTGACTGGTTTTTGGTGAATTAGAGTTGAGTTTCAGTTTTGGCAGCACTTTGACTACCATGTAGCGTGGGGAGAGATTGTTGTTATGTCCTCTGATTTGAAAGGGTATTTATAGGGCTCAATTGAAGATACTTAGGGGAGAAGGAACCTCTTGTGATTGGAGGAGAGGGTGTCCCACGGATTGAGACAGTTGTGAGTTGATTTCAGCCCTTGGATGTGCTTCCTTTCATTTAGTTTCAGCTTTTGGATCGACTTCTGGCTGTCAATGTGTTAAGGGAGGAGAATTGGTGCCCAAGGAGTTTTCAGAGAACAGGAGAATTCTTCAGCTAGACATGGTCTTGTCTTAAGATTCATCACAATGTTGCTAATGATCATGGAGTAAGCTGCTCTGAGGTTTACACCGATTGCAGTCAGTTGAGGGCAAGGCTGCTTGAGGGGAACTAGTAATTAGGCGCCTTAAGGTTAATTTGAAGAGTGGAATGCAATCTGATAGCTGCAAGTTGATGATTGCTCCCTTCAATCCAATATGCACAAGTTCATGTGGCCTTTACTGTGGTAACTTCAAGTTCCTCTTCAAAACCAATTAAAATTGTGATATCTCTCATAGTTTATCTCTTCAATGCTTCATAAGATCAGCCAGTATTCTCATTGTTTCTTCCCAATTTAATCTTTCATACAACTTCCCATCAACTCCATATCGACAGTAAGGGAGCTGAGGTGAAACCTGCACTCGGGAGTCTGCATAAGGGAAATTGAACATTAAAACACCATCGTGGGTTCTAGGAGAAGCTCAGGGAGCATTCAATTGAAGTCAATCCCCTCCAATTCGCTGGAACCACATTCGAGCCCGGTGCCATGACTGCCTTCCTTCCACTCTCTTCCTTTTTTTTATTTGCTGCTTTATACTCCTAATAAAGCCTATCGCTGGATAGATAATGATGAGACGATTCCAACGGTACCAAGAACTCGTAAAACGATGGTCGGAGGAGTGAGAATTTCGCCGGAGAAGCGAGCAGCAATGGAGGGGCTCAGTTGGGGGAGAAGATGCTGACAGGTGGGACCCACCCGTCAGTTTAATCTGGTTGGTTATCTTGAAATCAGGCGGGCTTGCTCTCATCCGTTGGATCAGTACTCTTCTTAATATCGACCGTTGGATCTTGGCATAGATTGATTTGAAGATAGCAAATAGGAGCCTAACATCTCAGCCGTTAGATCTGTTCTCTTGATCGAATCTGCACCGTCGGATCTCTCATTCACCCCCAGCGAAGAGACCATTTTTTTTGTTATGTTTCGTTTGCTGGGTGCACCTGGTTCTTGTGAACCAAAGAAGGGAGAGGGAGCTTGGCAGCGGGTTGGTGTGCATAGGACCAGGAACATGAGCCTTCTACCTCTCTTTTTCTTTTGAATTTCTGTTCTTCTCTTCTTTTCCCCATGACAGGTGGGTCCCATGTGTCAGTTTCCTCATCTTAAGCCCAGTTGACTGCCATGTGTCATCCACTGATTGGTTGTCTAGTGTTTCTTAAATATCTTGAGCTCCGGATCTCCAATCTTTATAAATAATATATCAAAATTCTCAGAACTTAGAAAAGAATCTCAATACACTGAAATAATTAAACTTCTTGAAATTATAAGAGAATCAAAATTTTTTTTTCTCTTATAATAACAAGTAAACGGCTAATAGTCGAAATCTTTTCAGCTGAATCTCCTTGTCATTAGCCTTCCAGAACTTTTCCAACTGAATCTCTTTGTCATCAGTCTTCCAAGTAGTCTACCAGTCGAATCTCTCTGTCATCGACCTTTTAGACAAATTTTCTAGCTGAGTCCCTTTGTCATCAGCTTTTTCGTAACTTCTTAACTGAATCTCTTTGTCATCAGTCAATCTTTCTAGCTGAAGAATTTCCTGATCAAGTCTCTCTGTCATTGACCTTCTAAAAGAGTTTTCTGATCAAATCTCTCCGTCATTAACCTTCATTTAACATTTCAGCTGAGTCTCTCTATCGTCAGCCTTCCAAAACAAAATTCTATTTCTGCTACTTATGTGATGAGCCTTTTCAGGGGTCAACAAAGTGCTCTTCCTCCTCCTTAGGTTGACACAGTGGACAGTTGTCATAATTGTGAGAGTACTCTCCGCAAAGAGCACAAGATTGAACTTGCACTGCCTTGGAGGTCGCCTTCTACTTGTCCACCTGCAGTTGCAGGGCGTCTATCTTGGCTTGCATGAGGGCGAGTTGATCCACCTCGTAGCGCCCTTTTGAGCCTCTGCTGGAGTCGCGGTTGGACCACTGCTGTTGTTGTGCCAGCTTCTCGAAAAGATCCAGAATCTCATGCGGCTCCAAGTCGACAATCGACCCACCTGCACCATAGTCAACCAAAACGCGACTCTGCGCAGTTAATCCATCATAAAATGCATCCACCAACATCCAATCAAAAAAGTTGTGGTGGGGACAAGACAGACATAGATGATTGAATCTATCCCAAGCATCACTCAGTGATTCATCATACCCTTGTTTGAATGAAGAGATTTGAGATCGAACCCTAGCGATTCTCCTAACAGGGACTAAATTTTTCGAGAAACTGAGAAGATAACTCGGCCCAGGTACCAATTGAGCCTTTGGGAAGAGAATTGAACCATAATTTCGCTTTGTCTCGAAGTGAGAAGGGAAACAAAGCAAGTCTGACGTAGTCCGGGCTCGCCATAATGTTCTTCACGGTCCAGCAGCATTGGAGAAAGTTGTTCAGATGCTCGTGCGGATTTTCTGACTCCAAACCGTGGAAGCAGTTCTGCTGGATGAGACTGACAACGCCCGAGCTGAAGTTGGGAGGATCTCCTTGCACCTCTGGGAGCACGATCGGTCCCTGTGAGTCATCGACTCGTGGAATGTGGTAGTCCCGGAGAGTTCGCGGTTTGAATTGTCGAGCTACGGCCTCGGCATCTCTCCTTCGCTGTTCGGCCTCTGCCGCCAGCCTTAGTCTCTGGACCTCTTCTTCAAGCCTTTGGAGTTCTGCTTCAGCAGCTTGCCTTTGCAGTTCGGCCTCGGCAGCTTGCAACCTAAGCTGCTCTCGCTCTAATCCGTTGTCGCCCATGCCGGATGAAGAAGAAGTGGCGTCTGAGTCAGATGAAGCTGAGCTAATCTTTGCTCACGGAGATTCCAATATCGGAATCCGGCGCCCACTTCTTAGGTAGTAGTCACCAACCGGAGGGAATCTATCCAGCGTTGATCACCTGAAACAAGAGAAAGAGAGAAAGAGAAAAAGAAAGTTAGAACTAGAAAAGAAACTAAAGCAAAGTCTAGAATTAATGTTGCCGTCCCCGGCAACGGCGCCAAAAAGCTTCACACACCAGAATGGTATAGGCTTTTAAATACCCTAAGGCCCTGTTCGGTTGCATAGTTGATACGCGTGGAGTGTATAGGCTTTTACCCTTAATACAACAGTCAATCGCAAGCGTACGATTTTATGCAATATAGTCGGGATCGAATCCACAGGGACGGAATTAAATCTAAACTATGCTCTAAAATCTATTCTAATCCTAAAAGGGTATTTTTGGTATTTTTGTATAAGAGTTGGGGGGGTTTTGTTTAAAGTTGGTTCCTAAACAATTATCAGGTGCAATAAAGTAATAACAGTAAATAAAGACTCTTAAACAGATGCTAAACAAGCGTTCCCAGGGTTTTCAGAATCAGTTTGCTGTCTGGATCAATTGCCTACGGTCCGTACCCTTTCAGTTACGGTCCGCAGGGTGTACAAATTCGCCTCTCTTCTGGTTATTTGCTTAAGGTTAAGGTCAGGGTTAGCTGCCAACCGCAGGTAACTGTCCGAGAGATAGATTCTCTGTCTATTCCTTGCTGGTTACAGTCCGCACCTGTCACCAATGCGGTCCGCAGGGAATAGATCAAAGAGTAGTTATTATTCAATTTAATTGTCGATCAAAGTTATCAATTACTAACTAACCAAATCAGTTGGAAAGATTATACAAAACCTAAGTATCGATTCCCTCTTATCCTAAGGATTATCTTCTAACCTAAGTTTAGTTCTTCTAACCTATACAATTCTTTTAGTCAATTAGCAATTCAAAGAATTATCAATGAGTCCTCTAATTCTAAGCTCAATTTACTCTCAATCTAGGGTTGGTTTAACTCTCGTTAAAACCACAATTTCTCCTCTCGGATACAATTGGACAACAAGTTGACTACCCAATTAGCACAAGTATCAATTATTGATCAATTGAAGTTAGTTAACCAACTAGATCGTGCACAATCCATAGGTTCTTACAAATGAACAAGAAACAATTCAAGCACAATTATAATTAAGCGCAAAGCAAATTGAGAATAATTTTAATGCATAAACATGAAAAATCAAATATTCAATTAATCCATACATACAAACATCATCCTAGACCCCAAGAACAAACACTACTACTCACTACGAGACATGACTACAACAAATAAACAAAAGTAAGAGAAAAGAAAGCACCGAGTAAGCTTAGGAAGAGGTGGGTAGCCGTCTCCTTCGATTCCAACGGCGTTGAGCTCCTCTCTTGACACGACTCTCGACTAAACTATGAACTAGACTAATCTCAACGCATGAGACCTAACTCTAGATGATAACACACCATGATATGAGAGCACCCCAAGGGGTCTCTTTTTATATGAGAAGATGTCCCAGATATGGTTGTCTAACTTCTGGTTTCTTGGGGCGCAATTAAGGGAAAAGTCCCAAAGGAGATCGCCAAAGATAGCACACGCCAGAAAATCGGTGTTCTGATCTGTTTTTAGCATGGTGCGGTCCATAAATAGCAAAGTACGGTCCGCAATTAGTCTTCCAAAGAGAGCTTGGCCTTGAAATAGCCTGTCTGTCGCTTAAATTGGCTCTCTGCGCGTTTCCTTGAAATAGCATAGGCGGTTGTGAGCGGGCAAGAAATAGAAATAGAAGTTCTATTCTTGATTGCGGTCCACAAATAGGGAATTGCGATCCGCAAATAGATGCTCATTTGTGCTCCTTCGCCTATTTTTGCTCCTTGCTCCAAATTTAGTCCAAATAGCTCTAAAAGCTCCATTTCCCTGAAAATAGGACCAAAACACAGAAGTAACTAGATTCTAGACAATCTTCTACCTAAATGCAAATGAACTTAGGATTTTAGGTACAAATATAGGTGCAAGTCTAGTTAATTTGCATATATGAAATAGGTGCATCAATAGTCTTTAGTCCGCAAGCCAGGGCTTTGAACAAACCTGGCTTTTATTAGTTGTGGACTGTTCGATAGTCATTTCAAGAGCCATGGCTTGCCACGCGAAACTACAGAAGTTACGGTGAAAACCAGGTTTTCTGAAAATCAAGTTCGACTGGATTTTTTTGTGGCTACGTCTCTTGCTGCGCTCTCCTCGCCTTCTCGCCGCCTTCATCCCAAATTTCCCACGTAGCTTTTTGTCTCCCGCCCAAAAATTGGTCTGTCTGTAATTTTGTATATATATATACTCATTACACCTCCGATCTGCTCTTTCTTGATTTTCTTAATCTCATTCTTCAAGCATCATGAGAGGACCTTCAGTACAGCAACCAACTTCCAGGAAGCAAGCATGGAAAGGTAAGTAATTCTTATTAGACCTTTGCTTGTTGGGATCGATTTGGTATTTAGGTGTAAACTGAGAAAGGAACTTGATCACCCTCTTCTACTCCTGTTCTTATTTTGTGTTGCCCATATGAATCAAATTTGGCTCTTTTCTTCTTGCTTATAAGGTGTTTGTAATAATTTCTAAGAGAAGTGCTAAAACCACCTTGAGATATATCATGCCTATAAGGTGTTTGTAAAAATGTCTATGAGAAGTGCTAGAATTATGAGAGACAGATTACCCATCAAACTTGCAAACCATTAATCCGTACCATGTGGTCAAGTCATATAAATAAGTTTTCAAAACCTTTTAGTTGAGATATATCATGCCCATAAGGTGTTTTGTAAAAATGTTTATGAGAAGTGCTAGGACTATGAGAGATAGATTACCCATCAAACTTGCAAACCATTATATAACCCGTACCATGTGGTCAAGTCATATAAATAAGTTTTGAAACCTTTTAGTTATACTGTTTGAGTCTTGATGATCTCTTTAGTACTATTTGATTGAGCTTCAAATGTATCTAAGGATGAACTCTTTTGTACTAGGAGATAAAGATGCTGAGATTGAAAAGGAGATTGAGTCTAGAAGGGCTACATGGATTGAACCTCAAAGAGCATTTCTTGTGTCTTTATTGGTGGAGTTTTCTTCACGGGGGCATCGTACCGACAATGGTTGGACACAAAGGGCTTGGACTGAAATGGTCACACGATTCAAACAGAAATTTCTCGGTGCTAATTTTACTAAAGTTCAAATAAAGGATCAAGAGCAACGTCTCAAGAAGAAATTTAAATCACTCAAACGTGTATTGAGTATGAGTGGAATGGGATGGAACAATGACTTGAAGCAAATTGATCTCAAGATGCTACCGTGGAAGAAGCTCTGATGAATGATAAGGATGCATGTCAATGGCTCGGAAAATCATTCCCTTACTATAATGATCTTTTTGATGTATACAATGGTATGTTTTGATGTCCATAGCTGAAAAAAAAAATCATTCATTTAAAGAAATATGCTAAAAAAATCCTTGTTATATATTGTCATACTTGCTGTCTTTACATTTGTTCTGATATTGTACACATGTGCATTTGAATAATTTGTAGTTCTAATTGGCTGCAATCTATTTAAATTTTCAGGATGTATTGCAGAAGGATCCCGTAAACGTGCATCAACTCAATGCAATTATGTTGATGATTCAGAGACACACTACCAAACTCCAAGTCCAACAATTGGTGTGCAAGATGAATCCCAACAACGCTTTGACTGGGAAGATGACTTCATAAATAGAGACACATACCCGTCATTCACCGAAAACCTATCTAGCAATTATGTTTCTAACAATGATACTATGGATGCTTCATTTGACCTCCCAACTCATCAGAATACCTCTCTTGGTGAAGATTTCAATAATGAAGAAGCTGAACTATCACCTATACCTCCTGCCACACAGAGGCCATCTGCAAATCAAAGGGGTTCATGTACCAACTTGAAAAGGAAGGGCAAAAGAGTCAAAATCAATGAGACTAACTTCTCGCCATTTAATGAAGATTATTTTGCCTATAAAAGGGAGGAGCAAGCCAAGTACATAAATGCATGGAAGGAAATCAAAGGCCAAAAGGAGGAGAAGTATAGCATAAGTGCAACCATGAAGGCTTTCAAAGAACTACCAGGGTTTACATTTGATGATTATGATCGAGCAACAGACCTCTTTGTTGCTAATCCTGCATTTAGAGAGGTTTTTCTGACATTTGAACCTGATGAAAGATTAGCTTGGATTACAAAAAAATTTAGGTCCAGTAATTGGTTTGATTGTTGTGTTTTGTATTTTGGAAGTAGTTTGTAGTTTGCTATTATACATCCCAACTTTATTAGTATGTTAATCTCTTAGAATGGGTATACAGGGAGGTATATTTTGGGGATATTAAAACTTTTTTTATGATGGGAAGTTTATTTTGGATATAGTTGTTTACTGTCAAAACACTATCATGTGCGTTTCAATCCAGTAAGACATATATGTGGTTGACTTTTGACAAAGTAGCTCACTTTATGTTTTATTTTCTTTAATATTTTTAATGGCAAAACTATAACTAAATTTGCTTCATTATGCGTAATCTTAATGTAGATATGTTGTTTTGTATCATTATAAGCAAGGTTGCTACAGGTTGCTACAGTGGAGTTACCAGGTACTCTTTTCATTTTTTTATAATTAAAATTCATATAATAATTAAAACAAGTTACAATGTTTAGCCCAGTTGGCTTTCATATTTCATGGAAACACAACCCAATTCTAGAACATTACATTATAAATCTATCTTCTCCTCCTCCTATTAGTATAATCTACCCACATAGCACTTGCAATCTCATCTCTTTTTTGATTACCAGCCTCACGCTGATTGTTGAGAGATGGAACATCTCCTCTGTACCTCTCATCTTGACCACAGAAATGTGTATGCCTTTAAATTACCCTAGGTATTCACTCGATCGCAAGCGTACGATCTCGTGTAGTACGTTCGGGGTCGAACCACAGGGACGGAGTTAATTCTAAATGATGCTTTAATCTAAGTCTAAGTCCTAAGAGAGAATATTTTTGGTCTTTTTTGTATAAAATGGGGGATTCTGAAAGGTCGGTCAATCAAACAGCAACAGTAAACTAAACAGGTAGATACTCAAAGACAATTAATAAAAAGGCGTTCTCAGGGTTTTCTGAATCTGTTTGGTTTCTGGATCAATTGCTTGCGGCTCCGCAAGAGACATCTTGCGGACCGCAAGTGGTTGGTTAGGGGTTATAACACCGTCTGCTAGCCGCAGATATCCCTTGTAAGCAGCAGACAATATCATAACTCCGGTCTTACACTCTCTACAAGTGTCTGCTGACCGCAGGGTGTCTCCTGCTAATCGCAGGGTGTCTCCTGCGGACCGCAGGCACTTGATAGAGAGCAGTTTTCAGTTCTGGTTTGGTGTTCTGACTAACGTCGTCAATTCCTATTCAATTCAGAGTTGGTACAAGTCCTCAGTTTTCACCTTTGGTCCTCCTAATAATTCTAAATCAATTCGAAACTCGTAGAATAGGTTCTAAACTATGTTCATGTCACTTGTTAATTCTAGGGTCCGGTTCGAGGTTAGTCGAAACGCAGTTTCGCCTTACGGGTACTTTCGGATACAAATCAACCCAAGTTGTGCAAGCAATCAGATCTGACCAAATGATACTACATTAACCAACTAGGTCTGGCCACAACCTATAGGTTTACCAAATGAACAAACAAATCGCAAACACGTTATGATGAAAATTGCAAGTGATCATGAAAACAACGTAAGTCTACACATACAACTAATCCATCAATACAAACTTCGTCATTCAACCCTAAGAACTAACAGATCTACTCACTCATGACACAAGAAAACAAAGAAAGCAAAGAAGGAAAAGAGATCATGATGCAAAAGAACCGAAGAAGAACTCGAGTCGACACGATCTTCACTCCCGTGCGAGAATTCTCTCAAATCCGCTTCGAAGAATGATGAACGGCCTTCTCTGGTCTTTCCTCTGCCCTCTGGTTATGAAAATGGAATGAAAAGGCGTGAGAAGATCCCTGGAACCGTCCCCAATGACCGCCTTATATAGGCAGGGTGCCAGAAATAGAAAACTGCAGTGCAGTAACCTCCCTGCGGACCGCAGGAAGAAGGAAATGGCGGCTTTTGCTCCGCAGGAAGTTTCCAGCGCTGATTGGAAGGTTGAACGTGCTGTAACCTCCGTCTGCTGGACGCAGGAAGGGTCCTGCGAACAGTAGGAGGTTCATTCCAGTTCCGACTTGTCGTCTAAGGCTCCGAATCGCGTCCAATTGGCTCCAAAAGCCTGATTGACCTGAAATTTGGACAAAAGTAAAGAAGTAACTGGAATCTAGACATCTTACTACCTAAATGCAATTAAACTTAGGAATTTTAGGCCAAAATACTAGTGCAAGTCTGGTAAAATGCATATATAAATGCGGTGCATCAAACCTCCCCAAGCTTAGAGCCTTACTTGTCCTCAAGCAAAACTTAGACCCTAAGAAGCAGACCATACCTAGACCTAAACCTAAATTCCCAAGTCGATCTAAATGCAAGGAAAAACATTGAGAGAATGCTAAACCAAGAGTGCATGGGCAAGTTTGAATTTTGAATTGTAAATAATCATGCATGATAATTCCACAAAACATGGGCTAAGGCACATAAAATCGAGACGAGCGACTCTTGTTCCATAAAACGCAACTTGAATTGCAAGTAGGACCATTGTACTTTTTCGGACCCTAGATCTTTCAATCGAACTACAAAGTTGGTATCCCGATTGTGTTAACCCCACAGCGAACAACCTTCTCAACCTTTCTATTTCCATTAACCTTGAATTGCCTTATTAAAAGAAAATTTTATTTATTCTATTTTTTTGTTTTTCTTCTTTTTTTTTTTCTTCTTTTTTTTTTTTGAAAAATCAGATACCCAAAGCCGAAGTCAGTTGGATGACAAAAATAAAAGGGGTACACTCGTCCTACCTGACTGCGACCTCGAAGTGTCATTTTTATTTTTAAGACAATCTAGGCTAAATGATGTCCTAAAACGTATAGGCTTTTAAATTTATACCCTATGCAAACACTCGATCGCAAGCGTACGATCTCGTGTAGTACAGTCGGGGTCGAACCACAGGGACAGAGTTAATTCTAAACTAAACCTTAGATACAATTCTAAGTCCTAAAGAAATGTTTTTGGTCTTTTTGTAATAGAGGGGGGGTTTATCAAAGGTTGGTTGGACAAACAGTAAAAGAAGTAAAACAGTGAACAGCAACAAGTAAAGACTAGAAAACAGATAATAAAAGGGAGTTCCTAGGGTTTTCTGAATCTGTTTGGTCTCTGGATCAACTTCTTGCGGCCCGCAGGAAGGTCTCTTGCGGGTCGCAGGGGTTGGTTAGAGATTCCAAAACTGTCTGCTGCCCACAGAATATTTCCTGTGAATTACAAACAGTTTTATACTCTCTGTCTTACACTTTCTGCAGGTGCTTGCGGGCCGCAGGATGTCTCTTGCGGTCCGCAGGCAACTGACAGACAGCAGTTTAGTTCTGGTTCACAGTTTGACTCACGCTATCAATTCCTATTTAAACCAGCGATGGTACAAGTCCTCAACTTTCGTATTTTGGTTCTTCTAACAATTCTAGTTTAACAGAAATTCATAGATCTATTTCTAAACCTACGTTCAAGTTACTTTTATATCTAGGATTCGGTTCAACTTTCGTAAGAACCGCAATTTGACCGTTCGGTTACTCTTGGACAACAAGTTATCAATCCAAATAGTGTAAATAACAATTCTTGCAATTATGATATGAAAGGATGTGTTTTGAAAGTTATTTATGTTCATGATTAAATGTGTTTTTGATATGCATTTATGTTCCTTGAAATTTAATAATATCATTCCTTTAGAAGAATTCAGGAAGATGCTCTTGGTCCTGAATCATAGAACTCTAAAGATGGGATATGTATTTCTAAATTAGCTCATGATCTTGATAATTAAAGAGGAACATTAATTATCAGTAAGATCATCATGTTGATAAAAGTATATTGTAGTTTTATAAATATAAAGTTTATCACTATGACATGAGTGTATAAAATGAGATGGATATTTTATACATTGAGCATGACCAATTTGAATGAAACATCATATGGATTGTGTTTTGTGTCGTTGATGTTTCATTGTGTCTTTGAATCTACGATATGAGATACGTATATTTTTCACATGAGTAACACATGATGTGATTATCATTTAAACCCTATCAAGTTATAGGATAAAGTGATAGTTCGTTGTGTGAAACTTGTGCGGGAGAAATCTATGTGTCAACAGTATCATTGTCACTCAATATGAGTAGTGATATTACTGGGCCCCTTGGTAAAGTGGGATTATAATGCTAGCAATATAACTGGTGTCAGTTATAATTATAGTTCACTTATAGAGACCAAGAAAAGGAATGCAGTGCAAAAATGACACGTTCCTATTTTGCACAGCATTCAGAATATCACATGACAAGGATAGACACAATATTAGTGGATTTGGCAAAGTAATGTGCGGCATTATTGATGTCATGCATTCATATATATATTTTACCAGACTTGCATTAGTATTTAGGCCTGAAAATCCCGAGTTTGCATGCATTTAGTTAAGAATATGTCTCGATTCCAGTTACTTGTCTACTTGTGTCCATATTTCAGGTTTATCAGGCTGTTGGAGCCAATTAGACGCGATTTGGAGCTTTAGATGGCAAGGCAAGACTGGATTCGGCTTCCTGCTGACCGCAAGTCACTTCCTGCGGCCAGCAGACGTTGGTTAGAGCATGTTCAACCATCCAAAGGGCGCCAGAAACTTCCAGAGCAGCAAAAACCGTCATTTCCCTTCATCCTGCGGACCGCAACACCGTTCTTGCGGTCCGCAGGGAGTTATGCCAGGCTGCTATTTAAAGGGACCAGCGCCCTGGACGGTTGGATCCACGTTTTGACTCATTTTCATTCTCACACCCCTTCGGTTCAGAGTGTCCAGAGGCAGAGAAGGAAGAGGTTTTGGCCGATTCATCGCCCGTCGAAGGAGATTCGAGAGAACGCCTTCTCACGCGACGATCGTGTCAACCCCGACATTCCTCTTCGGTTTCTTTACACAATGAATTCTTCTTCTTTGTTTTGCTTTTCTGTTTGTGCGATGAGTGAGTAGATCTATATGTTCTTAGGGTTTGAATGATGATGATTGTGTCGACAGATTGACTGTATGTTTGGATTTATGTCGTTTTCATGATCACTTGAGATTTGCTTTTTAACGTGTTTGCATTCTGTTTGATTCGTTTGATAAACCTGTAGGTTGTGGCCAGACCTAGTTGGTTAATGTAGTATCTTTTGACCAGATTTGATTGCTTGCACAGCCTTGGTTGATATTGTATCCGAAAGTACCCGTTAGGCGAAACTGCGGTTTGATTAACCTTAAACCGGACCATAGAACCATAGTGACATGTTCGTAGTTTATATCGTATTCTACGGATTTTGATTCAGTTTAGAACTGTTATTAGGACCAACAGTGAGAATTGTTGTAATTGTACTAGAACTGAATTGATAGGAATCGACGACATCGGTCGAAACACAACCAGAACCAAAACTGCTCTCGGTTCTTCTACCTGCGGTCCGCAAGAGTCATCTTGCGGTTCGCAGTTAGTTACCAAGAGTGTAAGACAGTAGTTGTGGATCGCCTGAGGGTTACAAGGAAACTTGTGATCCGCAGACAGTTCTATAACTGCTAAATAACCACATCCTGCGGTCCGCAAGAGATATCTTGCGGAACGCAGGCAGTCAATCCGAGACCAATCTGATTCTGCCAACCCTGAGAACGCCTTTTAATTAATTGTCTTTCAGTTATTTACTTGTTTTAGCACTGTTTCCTTGTGTTTGTAACCAGCCTTGTTAAAACCCCAACAATTGACCCTTTAATCCAAACTCTCTTAGAATTTAGAAGTAGGTTTAAGTAAAGTCTGGTGTTAATCCCGTCCCTGAGGATTCGACCCTCAAGTACTTCACGAGATTGTACGCTTGCGATCAAGTGCATACTTTAGGTTTAAAAGCCTATACCCGTTCGCGCGGTCAAGCCTTTTGGCGCCGTTGCCGGGGACGGCGATATTAACCCTAGATTTTGCTTTTCTTTAGTTCTAAGTTCTAACTTCTCTTCTTCTTTTCTCTCTTTATCTGTTTCAGGAGAACGACGCTGGACGGATTCCCTCCTCCTGTTGGCGACTACTTTTTGAGGAGCGGACCCCGGAGTCCGATATTCAGATCTCCGCGCGCGGGGATTAGCGCCATCCTCGCTGATTTAGACTCGTCGTCTGACATGGCAGACGACGCGGAGCACGAGCAGCTCCGGATTCGGGCCGAGGAGCTCGACGAACAACGGCGGCTAGTCGAAGAAGCTCGGCAACTGCTGCAAGAGGAAGTCCGACAGCTGAGGCAGCAAGTCGCAAGAGAAGCCCTCGAGCCGCGGACCTTCAAGGAATTCCACAGCCCACGGGTTGCTGACGCACAAGGGCCCATCATACTTCCAGATGTGCCAGGAGGTCCTCCGAGTCTCGGAACTGGAGCCATGAGCCTAATCCAGCAGAACTGCTTCCACGGCTTGGAGAACGAAAACCCGCACGATCACTTGGATAACTTCCTTGGGTGTTGCCGGGCCGTGAAGAATGCAGACGCGAACCCCGACTACGTTCGCCTTGCTTTGTTCCATTTCTCTCTTCGGGACAAGGCTAAATTCTGGTTCAACTCTCTCCCAAAAGGCTCAATTGGTACCTGGGCCGAACTTTCATCTCAGTTTCTCGAGAAATTCTTCCCAATTAGGAGAACTGCCAAGGTTAGGTCTCAGATTGCCACATTCAAGCAGGGATATGACGAGTCGCTGGGAGATGCATGGGATCGGTTTAACCATCTCTGCTTGTCTTGCCCCCACCACAACTTCTCCAACATGATGCTAGCAAATGCCTTCTATGATGGACTGACCCAGCAGAACCGCGTCATGGTTGACGCATGCGCAGGTGGGTCCATCGTTGACCTAGAGGCGCAAGACATCCTGGACATCTTTGACAAGCTCGCCAAGCAGCAGCAGTGGTCGAGCCGCGAGTCCACCAGGGGCACGAAAGGGCGCTACGAAGTCGATCAGCTCGCCCTCGTCCAGGCCAAGCTAGAGGCACTGCAGCTGCGGATGGACAAGCAGCTGGACCAGCAGAAGGCAACCTCGAAGGCTGTGCAGGCTCAGCCCTGCATGCTCTGCGGTGAGGACTCTCATGTCTATGAGAGTTGTCCGCTACGGCAGCCCGAGGAGGAGGAGGAGCAGGTCAACTCTCTCAACAATGCTCCATTCGCGCAGGGGTATGCCAACCCAGCAGACCGGCAAAGCTGGAGAGACCGTCCCAACTACGGGACCAACAACTACAACCCTCCTCAGCGATCCAGAATCAGGGGCAAGCAGGTGGGAACCGCAACTTCTTCAGCAACTCCCATTTTCAGAACCAGAACAGACCTGCCCAGCAGAATGCCTTCCGCCCGCCGTATGTACCTCCGCATCAAGAGCTCAAGCCTGCCGTTGTGAACAACTTCATGACTGAGCAGAACAAGATGATATTCGAGCAGATGCAAGCCCTCAACGAGAAGTTTGCCAGGATCGCAGGAGGAGACGTAGGCGCGCCATCGAGTTCGGGCACCAAGTTGCCGAGCCAGCCGACGAACCCGAATGGCGAGGTGGAGGCGATCCACACTCTGAGGAGTGGGACACAGTATTCTGGCCCTCCCATGCCAGAGGACGAGGATCCGGCGGTGATCAAACCCGCGAGTGCCAAATCAGACCCGCCGGCAGCAGACAATACATCAGGCGCCACATCCTGCGGTCCGCAGGATCGGTCTGGCGGTCTGCAGGACACTAAGCCGGGCGCCCAATCAGACCAGGCAGCTTCCCAGCCGCCTCTCTGCGTTCTGCACGACATGGCTCGCGGTCCGCAGGACGCGGTGGCAGACGGACAGACTGCGCCAATCTCCGAACCCGTCGGGCAATCCAAGCCGAACAGCGACAAGGGGAAGGCGCCAGCAGAGCAACAGGTCTACCGACCGCGGGTACCATTCCCGCAAAGGCTCGCCAACCACCGGTTAGACGAGCAGTTCTCCAAATTCATGGACGTCCTCAAGCAGCTGACGATCTCTATCCCATTCACCGACGCGCTGACTCAGATGCCGACTTACGCAAAATTCTTGAAGGACATTCTGTCCAACAAGCGGGGCTTAAAGGACTGTAAGAGCGTGCAACTGAATCTTGAATGCAGCGCGGTGGTGAGTCGCGAGCTTCCTCCGAAGCTCGGAGATTCCGGGAAGTTCACCATCCCATGCAAGATCGGCAAGGCGGACATTAAGAAGGCGCTGTGTGACTTAGGAGCCAGCGTAAGCCTCATGCCACACGCCGTCTTCCAGAGGATCGGGGTTGGTGAGTTGAAGCCCACGCGCATGACCCTGCAGCTAGCAGACACCTCCGTCCGCTTGCCGCTGGGTATTGTTGAGGATGTGCCGGTTCAAGTCGGCAAGTTTTTCGTGCCCGGAGACTTCGTTGTTATGGATATGAAGGAGGACAAGGATGTGCCGATCATCCTAGGCCGACCGTTTCTCCGGACAGCCCGGACAGTCTTCGACACGTATGAGGGCACGCTCACGATGAACGTCGGGGGCGAGAAGGTGCAGTTTCAAGTGGCCAAAGCCATGAAGTACCCCGACTTCTACGAGGACTGCAACCGGGTGGATGTGATTGATCTGTTGGTTCAGGAAGCTCAAGAAGACCTGCTGGAGCAGACGCCCGATCTGACCAGCGATGAAGACGTATCAGATACCATTCTCTGCGAGCCGCAAGAAATCTCTTGCGGAGCCGCACTCAGCAATGAAGACAGCGGGTACCCAGACGGCCCCCTGCTCCAGCCAGTATTTTCAGCATCCTGCGGTTCGCTGGACGACTCCTGCGGTCCACAGGAGGAAGCATCCGAGGGCAGAACTGACAAGGCACCACCGCTCGATGCTCCAAGCAAGGTAGACCTGAAACCACTGCCCGACAACCTCAGGTATGAGTTCCTGGATTCTGAGAAGACTTCTCCTGTCATCGTTGGCGCTCAATTGAGCTTTGATGAGACTTCCAAACTTTTGGAGAAGTTGCGCATTCACAAGGGTGCCCTCGGGTACTCAATCAAGGACATCAAGGGACTCAACCCGTCCATCTGTGCTCACCGGATCCACCTCGAGGAGGACCACAGGCCTTCCGTGCAACACCAGCGGAGGCTCAACCCAGTCCTGCAAGAGGTAGTGAAAAAGGAGATCCTTAAACTGCTTGATGCTAACATCATTTATCTGATTCCAGACAGCAAGTGGGTGAGCCCGGTGCATGTGGTTCCGAAAAAGGGTGGCTACACTGTCGTTGAGAACGACAAGGGCGAGAAGGTCCAGATGCGCCCCACGACCGGGTGGCGGATGTGCATAGACTACCGCAAGCTGAATGCGGCCACGCGCAAGGACCACTTCCCGCTGCCATTCGTGGACCAGATGTTGGAGCGCCTCGCCAAACACTCTCACTTCTGCTACCTTGACGGGTACTCCGGCTTCTTTCAGGTACCCATCCTCCCTCAGGACATGGAGAAGACGACATTCACATGTCCCTACGGTACCTTCGCCTACCGACGGATGCCGTTCGGCTTGTGCAATGCGCCTGCTACATTCCAGCGGGCGATGATGGCCATTTTCTCTCCTTACATTGAGAAAGAGGTCGAGATTTTCATGGATGACTTTTCTGTGGTAGGCACTTCATTTGATGAGTGCTTAGCGAATTTGTGTAAGATCTTGCAGAGGTGCGAGGAGACCAACTTGGTCCTCAACTGGGAGAAGTGCCATTTCATGGTGCAGGAGGGCATCGTGCTTGGTCACCGCGTCACAAGCAGGGGCATCGAGGTTGACAAGGCGAAGATCGAGGTGATCGAGCAGATGTGCACGCCTACCACCGTCAAGGACGTGCGCAGTTTCCTCGGTCACTGTGGTTTCTACCGCAGATTCATCAAGGACTTCGCCCAGATCACCAAGCCGCTGACCAACCTGCTAGTAAAAGACTCTGATTTCAATTTTACTGATGAGTGCGTTTAGTCTTTTAACAGGTTGAAGGGGGCCCTCATCTCAGCACCGATCCTGCAGCCCCCCGACTGGTCTCAGACTTTCGAGATCATGTGCGATGCCAGTGACTATGCCGTGGGGGCGGTTCTCGGACAGCGGAAGGACAAGAAACCCATGGCCATCTACTATGCAAGCAAGGTCCTTGACTCCGCGCAGATCAACTATACCACGACAGAGAAAGAGCTGCTAGCCGTGGTGTACGCGTTGGAGAAGTTCCGCTCTTACCTGGTCGGCTCTCGGATCATTATCTACACCGACCATGCAGCGATCCGGTATCTGCTCAACAAGAAAGATGCCAAGCCCCGTCTCCTCCGCTGGATTATGCTCCTGCAAGAGTTTGATGTCGAGATCCGAGACAAGAAAGGATCCGAGAACTCTGTAGCAGACCATTTGTCCCGCCTGCATTGGAAGGGAGAGGAGCGGAACATCATTCCGATCGATGATTCGATCCCGGGGGAGCAGCTCTATTCCCTTGGCTCACGCTCGTACAGCTGCCCCAGCCCACGCAGAACAGCATCCTGGCAGCATCCTGCAGTCCGCAGGGACATCCCTTGCGGTCCGCAGGACGCTCATCCGCGCTGCCATGGTACGCAGACTTTGTCAACTTTCTTGCCGCGGGTGTTCTTCCTGCTGACATGACCTTCCAACAAAAGAAGAAATTCAGGACTGATGTCAAGTACTACTATTGGGAGGAGCCCTTTCTCTTCAAGGTAGGTATCGACGGTATTTACCGGCGTTGCGTGCCGTATGAGGAGGTACATTCTATACTTTCTCATTGTCATTCTTCTGCTTACGGAGGCCATGCCTCCTCATCTAAGACCGCTGCCAAGATTTTTCAAGCAGGTTTCTATTGGCCAACCATCTTCAAAGACGCACATGCTCTTGTGCAGTCGTGCGATCAGTGCCAGAGGACTGGCAACATCTCGCGGAGGAGTGAGATGCCCCAGCAGCCCATTCAAGAAGTCGAGATCTTTGACGTTTGGGGCATCGATTTTATGGGACCGTTCCCTTCTTCGAAGGGGTATGAGTATATTTTGGTGGCAGTGGACTACGTGTCCAAATGGGTGGAGGTGCTAGCTTGCGCCAAGGCGGATGCTAATTCCGTCAAGCGCCTCTTCAATGATGTGATCTTCCCTCGTTTTGGCATTCCTCGTGCCGTGATCAGTGATGGAGGCAAGCACTTCATCAACCGTCAGTTTGAGTTACTCCTGAGCAGACATGGTGTGCACCACAAAGTATCAACCGCTTACCACCCTCAGACCAAGCAGAGGTTTCCAACAGGGAGATCAAGGCCATTCTGGAGAAAACCGTGGCGAGATCGAGGAATGATTGGGCTTTCAAGCTCAATGACGCGCTCTGGGCCTACCGCACGGCCTTCAAGACTCCGATCGGCATGAGCCCATTTAAGTTGATCTATGGCAAGCCATGCCATCTACCAGTCGAACTCGAGCATAAGGCATATTGGGCCACGCGCATCCTCAACCTCGACCTGCAAGCAGTAGGTGAGAAGCGCATCCTCGACTTGCATGAGTTAGAGGAGATTCGGCTCCACGCCTACGACAATGCCCGGATTTACAAGGAGCGCACCAGGAGGGTGCATGACAACCGGATCATGCGACGCGACTTCAAGGAGGGCGACCTTGTCCTTCTCTTCAACTCGCGTCTGCGTCTCTTCCTGGGCAAGCTCAAGTCACGGTGGTCCGGCCCTTTCGAGGTCAAGAAGGTCTACCCATTTGGAGCGGTGGACATTGCAGGCAAGGACGGCGTCGCTTTCAAGGTGAATGGTCAGCGTCTCAAGGTGTACGTGGCTGACCAGTACAAGGAGGATCGCCTCGCCTTGCATCTGTCCCACCCACCACCAGCAGAGATTTAGATGCTAGTATGGTCAAGCTCGCGACCTAAAACAAGCGCTTCTTGGGAGGCAACCCAAGGTTTTAGGTTTATGTTTTCTTTTCTTTTGTCAGATCTACTTTCTCTTTGGCATAATTTCTTTTAGCATTTTAGTTCATTCTCATGTTGCGTTAGGTGTTCTTAGTTTTGTTTGTACAGTGCTAAGGAGCAAACTCGAAAGAACGGCGATCATTGGGGCATGAAACCATGGAGAAACGAGGTTCTGTCAGCATCCTGCGGTCGGCAGAGTCGACACTGCGGTCCGCAGGAAGTTTAAACGAGCAGCAAATCTGTGCGCGGGCAGGACAGGGAAGTTATAGCATACTGCGGTCCGCAGGGTCGTGCCTGCGGTCCGCAGGGAGTTGCTATTTTTGGGCAGAATGAGGAGCAAATTTAGAACTACCGATTTAGGGGTTTAAGTCGGTTTTGAAGCCGACTCCAACCGCCTAAAACTCTATAAAACAGACCAGAACTCCTTCTCTTCTATCTTCTTCTTCTCCCATTAAGCAACCAACTCACCCAATCTTCCCCTCCTCTCCTCACGCTGCCGTAACCACCATCGCTGCACCCCGCTTCTCCTCTTGGAAGCACAGCCACCTTGGCCACGGACCAGCAGCAGCACGTGCAACAGCGCCGCTGCCCCGTCGCGTTGGTGTTTTCCTCCACGCATCTCGCGCCATAGCCGCTTCGTGTCATCGCGCTCCAATCCGATTTCTTCTCCACATTTTGAGGTTTAATTTCACAACTCTACTTTCAATTCCAAATTTCAATTTGGTTGATTTGTGAAACAAGAACCCGACTTCGGATCAGCGAAAATCATAACTGCCCCCTACGCTGTCAGCCACTAGACACCTGCCAAGCCGAAACCAACATACTGCGGTCCGCAGGAACCTACCTGCGATCCGCAGGCTCTATCCAGACAGCAGGATTCTGGTGCAGCAGCGCTGTGCCACGACTCAGACCATGAAGCAACCAGCGAGCAAGGAGCAGTTAGAGGAGAAGAGGAAGCGGATTCAGGCCGCTCTAGGGGTCAATCATCCTCGTAACATTGCTCCTAGTCCGGCACCAGACTTGACTCCTGAGGACAAGCGAATCAAAAACAATCGCCTAACCCTTCAAAACAAGACCGTAAACTCCACGCCGCGCATCGATTTTGGGTTTCTTGAGAAGATAGGGATCCTTGGCGAGTTTACTCGCCTCACTGAGCGGGTGGGATTCACTCGCGCGTTTTGGGAGATACCCTCGAAGCATCCTGCATACATCGAGCCGACGCTCGAATTCCTCTCATCATTGGCCCTTCAGGATCTCTCAGACGGGACTCAAGGGACCCACTTTTTGCTTAAAAGGTCACACTTACAGGAAGAGTCTCGTTACACTTGCGGAGTGGTTCCACTTCGACCCTCACCAGACAGACTATCTCAGTTACGTACCGGAGGATAGGGTCGACTCAGATGCTTCTCAGGCTGATCTCCGCGCTTCATTTTGGTTCCGTATCACTGGACAGCGTCTTCCGCGGACCGGCCCTCAGGACCCACGGGTTACTTCGATCATCCATCCCGTCCTCCGTTTCATTGGCCGTGTCCTAGCACTCTCGATCTTTTCACGTGGGGAATCGTCACTTAGGCCCAGACATGACGAGTTCCAGCTCATGGCAACCATGCTCCGTCGAGATGACCAGTTGCAGCGGCCCCATCTGATGCTGCTTATGGTTAGATACTGGCTCTCGATCCTCACCACGGGCAAGCCTACTGGTATCGTCAACATAGGCTCCTATGTCACATTCATCGCTTCCAAGTTGGAGGTGGATCTACGTGGTGAGCCCGGAGGTGTTCTCAGTGGTACGGCATGTCATCCGGGCAAGCTCCTCGACAAGGATGCCTTCACGTCTTGGTCATGGCTTTCCACTCAAGCAGCCCAGCGTGGCAGGCCTATAAGTTACAAATGGAAGACAGAGCTCGGTGACTTCAGGCTCCCGCTCCAGTATCCGCCGATCGATTTCACACGAGGTTCTACATGGCGTTTGGAGGAGCCGCTAGCAGCCCCGCCCCAGCAGCAATCCGCACAGCAAGCAGATGATGTTCGCTTGAAGGACGTCGACACAGAGTTGCCAGCAGGTGCAGGAGCTGCTACAGCAAGAAGGAGGGCTGCTACAGCAGGTACAGGAGCTGCTTCAGCAGGAGATGCCACGCCTACTCAGCAGGTACCGTTTCAAATTCAAGAGCACCAGTGGAAGCAGCTTTGCAGCCAAGTCCAGGAGATTCACGCCATGCAGGCCGACACACAAGCGATCGTCCGCCAACTGAAGATCGGGCAGACTCGAGACCGTGGCCGCATTTCTGAGATATATGAGCTGCTTTCTGCCATTCGAGCTGCTCAGTCCGGCGGACACCCCGTTGGCGCTCCAGACGACACCGACGCACCATGAGTCCCTCAGGTTGTATTTTTTTTATCTCTCTCATTCATTTTTACATATATGGGTCAATGCACTGAGGACAGTGCATAGATTAGCTTGGGGAGGGAGGACAGTACGTCTGAGTTTTAGGTTTTCTTTTTCATTTTCATGTCTGCATTTTTGAAAAATTTTGTGAAATTGTTAAACTCAAAGGCATATGGGAATTTTTGAAGTTTGCATTGTGAAAAATTGCGCATGATAACTTTATGAGATTTGTGTTAAGGTCGGAGAATCTTGTTCTGTAGTGATTAGTCCCATGAATAAAGTATGATCAAATTGGAAAAATAGCAAACCGAAAATCTGATTGAGGACGAAGGGTAATTTTCCGGTTTGTGGTATCCACGTGAACATGGTCTGATGAAGTGAAAGTTTTAGCCTAGATTGTCTTAAAAATAAAAATGACACTTCGAGGTCGCAGTCAGGTAGGACGAGTGTACCCCTTTTATTTTGTCATCCGACTGACTTGGGCTTTGGGTGTCTGATAAAAAAAAAAAAAAAAGAAGAAAAAGAAAAACAGAAAAACAGTAAAAGAAAAAAAAATAGAATAAATAATAAATTAAATTTTCTTTTGATAAGGCAATTCAAGGTTAATGGAAATAGAAAGGTTGAGAAGGTTGTTCACTGTGGGGTTAACACAATCGGGATACCAACTTTGTAGTTCAATTGAAAGATCTAGGGTCCGAAAAAGTACAATGGTCATACTTGCAATCTAGGTTGCGTTTCATGGAACAAGAGTCGCTCGTCTTGATTTTCTGTGCCTTAGCCCATGTTTTGTGGAATTATCATGCATAATTATTTACTATTCAAAAATTCAAACTTGCCCATGCACTCTTGGTTTCACATTCTCTCAAAGTTTTTCCTTGCATTTAGATCGAATTGGGAATTTAGGTTTAGGTCTAGGTATGGTCTACTTCTTAGGTTCTAGGTTTTGCTTGAGGACAAGCAAGGCTCTAAGCTTGGGGGGATTTGATGTCATGCATTCATATATATATTTTACCAGACTTGCATTAGTATTTAGGCCTGAAAATCCCGAGTTTGCATGCATTTAGTTAAGAATATGTCTCGATTCCAGTTACTTGTCTACTTGTGTCCATATTTCAGGTTTATCAAGCTGTTGGAGCCAATTAGACGCGATTTGGAGCTTTAGATGGCAAGGTAGGACTGGATTCGGCTTCCTGCTGACCGCAAGTCACTTCCTGCGGCCAGCAGACGTTGGTTAGAGCATGTTCAACCATCCAAAGGGCGCCAGAAACTTCCAGAGCAGCAAAAACCGTCATTTCCCTTCATCCTGCGGACCGCAACACCGTTCTTGCGGTCCGCAGGGAGTTATGCCAGGCTGCTATTTAAAGGGACCAGCGCCCTGGACGGTTGGATCCACGTTTTGACTCATTTTCATTCTCACACCCCTTCGGTTCAGAGTGTCCAGAGGCAGAGAAGGAAGAGGTTTTGGCCGATTCATCGCCCGTCGAAGGAGATTCGAGAGAACGCCTTCTCACGCGACGATCGTGTCAACCCCGACATTCCTCTTCGGTTTCTTTACACAATGAATTCTTCTTCTTTGTTTTGCTTTTCTGTTTGTGCGATAAGTGAGTAGATCTATATGTTCTTAGGGTTTGAATGATGATGATTGTGTCGACAGATTGACTGTATGTTTGGATTTATGTCGTTTTCATGATCACTTGAGATTTGCTTTTTAACGTGTTTGCATTCTGTTTGATTCGTTTGATAAACCTGTAGGTTGTGGCCAGACCTAGTTGGTTAATGTAGTATCTTTTGACCAGATTTGATTGCTTGCACAGCCTTGGTTGATATTGTATCCGAAAGTACCCGTTAGGCGAAACTGCGGTTTGATTAACCTTAAACCGGACCATAGAACCATAGTGACATGTTCGTAGTTTATATCGTATTCTACGGATTTTGATTCAGTTTAGAACTATTATTAGGACCAACAGTGAGAATTGTTGTAATTGTACTAGAACTGAATTGATAGGAATCGACGACATCGGTCGAAACACAACCAGAACCAAAACTGCTCTCGGTTCTTCTACCTGCGGTCCGCAAGAGTCATCTTGCGGTTCGCAGTTAGTTACCAAGAGTGTAAGACAGTAGTTGTGGATCGCCTGAGGGTTACAAGGAAACTTGTGATCCGCAAACAGTTCTATAACTGCTAAATAACCACATCCTGCGGTCCGCAAGAGATATCTTGCGGAACGCAGGCAGTCAATCCGAGACCAATCTGATTCTGCCAACCCTGAGAACGCCTTTTAATTAATTGTCTTTCAGTTATTTACTTGTTTTAGCACTGTTTCCTTGTGTTTGTAACCAGCCTTGTTAAAACCCCAACAATTGACCCTTTAATCCAAACTCTCTTAGAATTTAGAAGTAGGTTTAAGTAAAGTCTGGTGTTAATCCCGTCCCTGAGGATTCGACCCTCAAGTACTACACGAGATTGTACGCTTGCGATCAAGTGCATACTTTAGGTTTAAAAGCCTATACCCGTTCGTGCGGTCAATTATTTATGTCATTTGAAGGATTATATATAGTGATAGAACCTCTGTAGTCAATTGATATAGACTAGTTATATCATAACTTCAACATGACATAAATCCCTAAACGGTCACACCAAGTGAATAAGAAACAACTAGGTTCTATATCTTATAGATATTAGAATTAACTTTCTAAAATTACTTTATAAAGTAATTAAATAGAATTATTGTGAGGAAAATCAAATTCTAATAAGAAATGCCTATATATATGCGAGCCTATATATATCTCTATATATGCGTGCCTATATATATATGAGATAAAATTAGAAGATTGGAAATTAAAAAAAAGAAGATCAGAAATTAGAAAATAGAAGTTATTTTCTACCTCCCTTCTTCCTATATATAGTTCTTCTCATATGTTGAGAAAGAGAATAACTAATTCTAATTCTTCCTCCATTGTTCTTCTCATGTGTTGAGAATAAGAGAACAATTAATTCCATTAGAGAGTACGAGGATCGCGTGTTCATCTATCGTGAACACCGATCGCAAGTTGTTTGTAGATTCAAGGTGAACTAAGGGCTCTTCCGCACCGCTGCCTCGCCTTGAAGTCGATCGATTCAGGAGGAGAAGAGGAAGAACGAGCAACGAAGAATAGCCAATCGCCTTATCAATTCCGCGCAAATCAAGGTACATTTCTTATGTCGTCTTTGTGAATTAATTAGAGTTTAATTAATTGAGAAGATGATTGGATTGCATGTGTTCTCCCATGCAATCATGATAGAATTGTTTTGTGTAATATGTTAGAATTACATGTGTTCTCCCATGTAATTAGATGTTTGATTGTTGCATTAACGAAGATCTTTTAGTATAGTTATGAACTTGGGGTTAAAAATTTTAAAAATTCGACCCTATGCTATACATGAAATCCCAACAGTGGTTTCAGAGCTTTTGGTTCTGTTTTTGTGACAATTTGGGCTATTTAATTCGTGCCAATTACGGTACGGGGTTTTGATAATCCATCTCTTAAGTTTTCAGTTTCAGAAATTGCTGTTTTGATGTGATTTTCGGTATTAAATACTTAAAACGAATTTTTGATGAGCATTTTTGAGAAAGAAAAATTCCTACATCAGTTTGAGATGTATGAAGGAGTTTTCCAAAATAAAATAAGGGTTTTAGACTGTTTTAATTGGCAAATCAAAAATGACAAAACCGACTGTTTTCTGGTCTGTTCCAGATTCGGTTTTTATTTTGTTGCATCTTCAAAAGTCCATAACTAATTACTCGTTTGTTGGATTTGGGCATATAAGATACTGTTGGAAAGCTTAGAAAGTTATCTTTCTGTAAATATATATTTTGCATATAATTTTCTGTCAGGTTTTACCAGTAAAATTGAAAAAACCGAAACTGGTACGTTCTGTTTTCCAGAATTAGAGTAGCAGTTTGTTTTGATCATAACTTTTAAACCGTAAGTCCAATTGGAGTGAATTTTGTTTTGAAATTTAGATTAGAAAGTCTAGTTTTCAGAAAAATTATTCTCAAAATTTTACAGTTAACAGACAGGGACGGTTTTTATTAAACATTGACAGATGCGCAGAACTGAAACCTTGGAATTATCGGTTTCAAGCATCTTGTGTTTTAAAACTTAAAAATAGTTTAAAAATTCAACAAATAGAAGTTAAAGTAAGTATTTAATAAGAGTTAAACTGAAAATTAGAAATTCAAAAATCATTTTTGGGATTTAAATGATTTAGAGATGAATTTAATTAAGAGATGAAGGCTTTACCAAAATATAAATTAAATAGTATGAACATGCATATTATAGTTGTGTTGGCTAACTTTGTTTTGCAGGAGGATTGTGGGTTAGTATGGCCCAAGATTTAATGCCTTGTGTGTTGTAATTGTATGAATGATGTGATTTTATGTAAGCGGCCTTTGGTGCCCCTGATTATTAATAATGCGGCCTTTGGTGCCCCTTAATTAGTTTTATGTATAGGATCATTCATAGGCTTGCATGCCACTTGGGGATGGGATTTCCTAGTTTATTTTCTTTTAGGTTCTATAAATATTTTAGTTTAGAATAGAAAGAAAATGGGTGGGTCTTGTAGCATAAGAACAGGTACATTCGAGATGAGGCGCATCAGGCTACAAGAATGCAAGCAGGGGCCATACAACCCACACTTGATTGTTTGTGAATATTTATGATGATTGTGATTGTTTAGGATATGTATTGTTTGTGATGTGACATGACCTACCAAACTTACAGTCATAAGATATATTTACAAATTAAAATGTCCATGAAAAATATAAGAGTACTTTCCTTCTCATTATCCACCTTACGCTAGTAGCCAGAAAAATCGTGATCGTGATCCAGCTATTGGAAATCGTGGAACATTCGTGCATATGTCATTAGGCCAAAAGTGAGTAGGGACTGTGTGATCCTTTTCTTGCTCATTATGTGGGAATGATATGTTCATGTTTGTTGACCAATAAAGTGAGTTTTCTTATGAAGATCTCAAGATCTAGGCTTGGGGTTTGGGAAAGAGAGTTTCATTAAAAGGCATGTTTTATACATTCTTAATGGAAACGGCAAGAGTCATAAAAGTAAGTTCATGTGGAACTTAAAGGTTATGATTGGTAATCTAGCTACCTACCTGATCGTGTAATTTGAGTGATCTCAATTATTTGAGAGGGATCTTGAGCGACTAACAAAACGGACAAAATTATTTTGTTAGTACATATTCCTGTGTGTTATGAACATAACTAATGCCTACCCTTTTAATATTTTTAGCAAAATGCCTTCACTTCCTAATTTTCTGCGTTCAATGGTCGAAAAGTCCCCACTTGCCTACGACGGCTCAAACTATTCTGATTGGTACCTCAAACTCTGCATCGTGTTGAGGCTAGAGGACTTACTGCAGATACTGGATGACCAAGAACTAGTACCTGCTGATCCGTCCAAACCAACCAGATAACGGTAAAACGAAGGACAGTTCCGTCTTAGCTGTGGCATCGTCTAGCAAGAAGGTTGCCAAGAAAGGCAACAAGAAGAACAAGATTGAGAAGGCGCAGTCCTCTCTAAAGGGCAAGAGTGGAGGCAGCGCCTCTAAGGGAAGCACGAAGAACTCCCCGAGTTCTGACACTGAGTGCTTCTATTGCCATGAGAAAGGACATTTCAAAATGAATTGCCCCAAGTATAAGCGTGACTTGGATGCTGGCAAGGTTGAAAAGAAGCGTCACAAAGGTATACTTGTTATTGAGTTAAATTTAAATATAGCCACATCTATTCAGGACTAGGTATGTGATACCGGTTCATGTGCTCACTTAGTCTCTAATGTGCAGGCACTAAGGAATAGAAGATCACCAAGAAAGGGTGATGTCGTTTTGAAGGTAGGAAATGGAGCATGCATTTCAGCGGTGGCTGTTGGCAGCCTCGACCTTCATTTATCTAGTGGCTTAGTTTTAAATTTAAAGAATGTTTATTATGTTCCTTCAGTATTTAGAAACATTATCTCTGTATCATGTTTGGATACAGAAGGCTTTGATTTTAAGATACTTAACTCTTGTATGGTTATTAGGAAGGACAATATCTTTTATGCAAATGCTTTCATTTCTAATGGTTTGTATTTGCTTGATACAAAAGATGATAAACAATTGTTAAATATCAATAACAAGAGGCTCAAGACGTCTCAAAATGTAGAGACTCTCTTATGGCACCATCGCCTGGGACATATAAATGAGAGACGCATGAAGAAATTGCAACAAACGAATCTACTTGATTCATTTGGAGACACAGCAAATTGGGACATGCGAATCTTGTTTGACTGGAAAAATGACCAAATCACCATTCAAGAAGAAAGGTGAAAGGGCAAAGGATTTGTTAGAATTGATACATTCAGATGTATGTGGTCTAATAAATCAGAGTGCAAGAGATGGTTATAGGTACTTCATTACTTTCACTGATGACTATAGCCGCTATGGCTATGTCTATCTTATGAGACATAAGAGTGAAGCCTTTGACAAGTTCAAAGAATACAAGAATGAAGTAGAGAACCAACTAGAAAAGAGAATTAAAACTCTACGAACAGATCGTGGAGGAGAATACTTGAGTAATGAGTTTAGCACATACTTGAAAGAGTGTGGTATTGTTCCACAACTGACGCCTCCTGGAACACCGCAGTGGAATGGTGTTTCAGAAAGGAGGAACAGAACCTTGCTGGACATGGTTCGTTCAATGATGTGCCAAACAGCTGCTCACACACTGAACATTGTTCCATCGAAATCTGTAGAGAGAACTCCACATGAGTTGTGGATGGGCAGTCTGCCCAGTCTCACTTATCTAAGGATTTGGGGTTGTGAAGCATACGTCAACCGTATGAAGACAACCAAGTTACAACCAAAAGCGGATAAGTGCTTCTTATTGGATACCCTAAGAAAACAAGAGCGTATAGCTTTTGGCACAAGCTTACGAATACAATAGTCGTAAAGAAGGGTGCAGTATTCTTAGATAAAGAGTTTCTCGAAAGAATCAAAAGCAATGACAGTAGGGTGATACTTGAAGAAATTCAAGAAGACCTACAAAGTGATCATGAGATAAATGATGATCCTTTAATGTCATATAGACCTCCTGTGGTTAGTGGGAGTAGAGCTTCACATATCGAAGAGACTCCAACTACACCTCCACCAGTTGTTCAAGCAACTCAGGTTGAGGATGAACCAATTCAACAAGAAATTGTTGAAGAAGTTCAAACTCAAGAGGAATTGCAAGAACAAGGAGTAGTCAGGAGATCATTAAGGGAAAGGAGAAGACCCGACTTTTATATGGGTCTTCATCAGATCTTAGTAGTAGATACTGAGGATCCCCTTACATATGAAGAAGCTATACAGAGAATAGACTCCAAAGCATGGTAAGAAGCCATGGAATCCGAAATACAGTCCATGTACGACAATAAAGTCTGGACTTTGGTAGACCTTCCTAATGAAAAGAGACCCATTCAGAGCAAATGGATTTTCAAAAGGAAGATGGATTTGAATGGAAACATGACAACCTACAAGGCAAGACTTGTAGCAAAAGGTTTCAGTCAGATTCATGGGATCGACTATGATGAAACTTTTTCGCCGGTTGCTATGTTTAAGTCAATTCGGATTATGCTTGCTATTGCTGCATTTCATGATTATGAAATATGGCAAATGGATGTCAAAACTGCCTTCCTTAATGGAAAGTTAGAAGAGGAAGTATATATGGTACAACCTCGAGGTTTTGAAGATACATCCAATAGCAAGAAGGTATGCAAGCTTCAAAGGGCCATTTATGGGTTGAAGCAAGCATCAAGGAGTTGGAACAAACGCTTTGATGAAGAAGTGAAATCTCTTGGATTCATTCAAAGAATGGAAGAACCTTGTGTATACAAGAAGGTCAGTGGGAGCAAAGTACAGTTTCTTGTTCTATATGTCGATGACATATTGCTCATGGGGAATGAGATAAGTTTGATGGAGTAAACAAAGAACTCATTGAAAACAATCTTTTCAATGAAGGACATGGGCGAGGCCAAATATACTTAGGGATCAAGATATATAGAGATAGGTCTCGAAGACTCATTGGTCTGAGTCAATGCGTGTACATTGACAAGATCTTAGAAAGGTTCCATATGGAAAAGTCTAAGAAAGGGTCAATACCAATGAGTACGTCTGTGTAGCTTAGCAAATCTCAAAGTGCAGCGACGCTTGAGGAAATAGAGTACATGAAGGATGTGCCTTATGCTTCAGCCATAGGCTCAATCATGTATGCTATGACTTGCACTAGACCAGATGTCTCGTATGCTCTAAGCATGACAAGTCGTTAT
The DNA here is from genome assembly GCA_030179965.1 of Cyperus esculentus. Classification (NCBI taxonomy): domain Eukaryota; kingdom Viridiplantae; phylum Streptophyta; class Magnoliopsida; order Poales; family Cyperaceae; genus Cyperus; species Cyperus esculentus. Next base: position 1,047,872 of record JASGLE010000003.1, on the reverse strand, counting down.
CAAGCTTCACCAGGTCCAGAGCACTGGAAAGCAGTCAAGAACATTCTTAGATACCTTAACAGGACTAAGAGTAGAGTTCTTGTCTATGGTGGTCAAATGGATCTCATCGCAGAGGGTTACACCGATGCGAGTTTCATGACCGACCCGGATGATAGAAGATCCCAATCCGGATATGTCTTTCTTCTGAATGGTGGTGCTGTGAGCTGGCGTAGTTGGAAGCAGTCCACTACGGCCGACTCGACCACTTCTGCAGAAGTTATGGCAGCAGCGGAAGCAAGTAAGGAAGGAGTCTGGATCAAGAAGTTCCTTGAGGAGCTGGGCGTTGTCCCATCTAGTCAAGGACCTTTAGAGCTGTTTTGTGATAATAGTGCATCTATTTTACAAATCAAGGAGCCAAGATCACATCACAAGACAAAGTACATGGACAGGAAGTACTTTGTCACTCGAGACTTGATAGAAGAAGGCAAGATTGCGCTAAAATGGGTAGATACAAACAGCAACACAGCTGATCCTTTCACTAAGCCGTTATCACAGGCGAAGAGTCAGGCTCACTTTGAGTCTATGGGTCTGCGGGACTATGGACAGTGGCCAGAGGATTGATTTATCTCTTTTTGTTTTGTTTTCTTACATACGTTATGTAACTTTAAAAACAAGTGGGAGATTGAAAGGATGTGTTTTGAAAGTTATTTATGTTTATGATTAAATGTGTTTTTGATATGCATTTATGTTCCTTGAAATTTAATAATATCATTCCTTTAGAAGAATTCAGGAAGATGCTCTTGGTCCTGAATCATAGAACTCTAAAGATGGGATATGTATTTCTAAATTAGCTCATGATCTTGATAATTAAAGAGGAACATTAATTATCAGTAAGATCATCATGTTGATAAAAGTATATTGTAATTCTATAAATATAAAGTTTATCACTATGACATGAGTGTATAAAATGAGATGGATATTTTATACATTGAGCATGACCAATTTGAATGAAACATCATATGGATTGTGTTTTGTGTCGTTGATGTTTCATTGTGTCTTTGAATCTACAATATGAGATACGTATATTTTTCACATGAGTAACACATGATGTGATTATCATTTAAACCCTATCAAGTTATAGGATAAAGTGATAGTTCGTTGTGTGAAACTTGTGCGGGAGAAATCTATGTGTCAACAGTATCATTGTCACTCAATATGAGTAGTGATATTACTGGGCCTCTTGGTAAAGTGGGATTATAATGCTAGCAATATAACTGGTGTCAGTTATAATTATAGTTCACTTATAGAGACCAAGAAAAGGAATGAAGTGCAAAAATGACACGTTCCTATTTTGCACAGCATTCAGAATATCACATGACAAGGATAGACACAATATTAGTGGATTTGGCAAAGTAATGTGCGGCATTATTTATGTCATTTGAAGGATTATATATAGTGATAGAACCTCTGTAGTCAATTGATATAGACTAGTTATATCATAACTTCAACATGACATAAATCCCTAAACGGTCACACCAAATGAATAAGAAACAACTAGGTTCTATATCTTATAGATATTAGAATTAACTTTCTAAAATTACTTTATAAAGTAATTAAATAGAATTATTGTGAGGAAAATCAAATTCTAATAAGAAATGCTTATATATATGCGAGCCTATATATATCTCTATATATGCGTGCCTATATATATATGAGATAAAATTAGAAGATTGTAAATTAAAAAATAGAAGATCAGAAATTAGAAAATAGAAGTTATTTTCTACCTCCCTTCTTCCTATATATAGTTCTTCTCATATGTTGAGAAATAGAATAACTAATTCTAATTCTTCCTCCATTGTTCTTCTCATGTGTTGAGAATAAGAGAACAATTAATTCCATTAGAGAGTACGAGGATCGCGTGTTCATCTATCGTGAACACCGATCGCAAGTTGTTTGTAGATTCAAGGTGAACTAAGGGCTCTTCCGCACCGCTGCCTCGCCTTGAAGTCGATCGATTCAGGAGGAGAAGAGGAAGAACGAGCAACGAAGAATAGCCAATCGCCTTATCAATTCCGCGCAAATCAAGGTACAATTCTTATGTCGTCTTTGTGAATTAATTAGAATTTAATTAATTGAGAAGATGATTGGATTGCATGTGTTCTCCCATGCAATCATGATAGAATTGTTTTGTGTAATATGTTAGAATTACATGTGTTCTCCCATGTAATTAGATGTTTGATTGTTGCATTAACGAAGATCTTTTAGTATAGTTATGAACTTGGGGTTAAAAATTTTAAAAATTCGACCCTATGCTATACATGAAATCCCAACATGATACTCTATTGACCAACTAGACTTTGTGCCTAATCTATAGGTTTACCACACAATAAGCATGATACTCTATTAACCAACTAGATTTTGCTCGCAATCTATAGGTCTACCACATAACAAGTCAAGTCAAGCACACATAATCATGAAAATCACAAGTAACATGAAAACAACGTAAGTCTCACAATAAGAAGTCAATCCATCAACACAAACTTCATCATCTACCCTAGGAACAAGAGATCTACTCGCTCATGGCGAGGGAAAACAAAGAAGAAGTTCACGATACTAAAGAACCGAAGAAGAACTAGCGTTGCTTCAATCTTCAACGTCTCCAAGAAGTCCTCTTGAAATCTCCTCGAAAGATGGTGAAGATCGACTCCAAAAACGCCTTCCTCTGGTCCCTGGCGGCTAGGGCGGCGCCCCCAGGTCGAAAAGATATCAAAACCGCTCAAAAAGACTGCCTTATATAGGCTAGGGCGTCAAAACAGAAAGCTGTCTGCGTAGTTACGAGCTTGCGGCCCGCAAGAGGTGTCCTGCAGCCCGCAGGGCCTCGTCTACTGCCAGCAGACAGTGCGTTCTAGGGCCAAATCACGTCCAAATGGCTCCAAAAGCCCAATTTACCTGAAATATGGACAAAAGTGAACAAGTAACTGAAATCTAAACATCCTAACACTAAAATGTACATGAACTTAGGAATTTTAGGCCAAAATAAAGGTGCGAATCTGGTAAAATGCAGATATGAATGCGGTGCATCACTAAAACTTTCACTTCATCAGACCATGTTCACGTGGATACCACAAACCGAAAAATTACCCTTCGTCCTCAATCAGATTTTCGGTTTGCTACTTTTTCCAATTTGATCATACTTTATTCATGGGTCTAATCACTACAGAACAAGATTCTCTTCCTTAACACATGTCTCATGACTTTATCAAACACGGTTTTTCACAATTCAAACTTCAAAAATTCCCATATGCCCTTGAATTCAACATTTTCGCAAAATTTTTCAGAAATGCAGACATGAAAATGAAAAAGAAAACCTAAAACTCAGACGTACTATCCTCCCTCCCCAAGCCAATCCATGCACCGTCCTCAGTGCACAGACCCATATATGTAAAAATGAATGAGAGAGAGAAAAGATACAACCTGAGGGACTCATGGTGCGTCGGTGTCGTCTGGAGTGCTGACGGGGTGTTCGCCGGACTGAGCAACTCGAATGGCAGAAAGCAGCTCAGATATCTCAGAAATGCGGCCACGGTCTCGAGTCTGCCCAATCTTCAACTGGCGGACGATCGCCTGCATGGCGTGAATCTCCTGGACATGGCTGCAAAGCTGCTTCCACTGGTGCTCTTGAATGTGAAACGGTACCTGCTGAGTGGGCGTAGCATCTCCTGCTGAAGCAGCTCCTGCACCTGCTGTAGCAGCCCTCCTTCTTGCTGTAGTAGCTCCTGCACCTGCTGGCAACTCTGTGTCAACGTCCTTCAAGCGAACGTCATCTGCTTGCTGTGCGGGTTGCTGCTGGGGCGGGGCTGCTAGCGGCTCCTCCAAACGCCATGTAGAACCTCGTGTGAAGTCGATCGGCGGATATTGGAGCGGGAGCCTGAAGTCGCCATGCTCAGTCTTCCATTTGTACCTTGTAGGCTGGCCACGCTGTGTGACCGCAAGAACGGGTATAGGCTTTTAAACCTAAAGTATGCACTCGATCGCAAGCGTACGATCTCGTGTAGTACTTGAGGGTCGAATCCTCAGGGACGGGATTAACACCAGACTTTACTTAAACCTACTTCTAAATTCTAAGAGAGTTTGGATTAAAGGGTCAATTGTTGGGGGTTTTAACAAGGCTGGTTACAAACACAAGGAAACAGTGCTAAAACAAGTAAATAACTGAAAGACAATTAATTAACAGGCGTGCTCAGGGTTGTCAGAATCAGATTGGTCTCAGGATCAGTTGCCTGCGTTCCGCAAGATGTATCTTGCGGACCGCAAGTAGTTGGTTAGGGTCGCAAAACCGTCCACGAACCACAGATCTCTCTAATAATCCGCAGTCAGTTTTGTAACTCCTGTCTTGCACTTTCTGTAACTGACTGCGGACCGCAGGATGTCTCCTGCGGACCGCAGGCAGTTGACAGAGAGCAGTTTTCAATTCTGGTTTGGTGTTCTGACTAACGTCATCAGTTCCTAAGCAATTCAGAGTTGGTACAAGTCCTTGGTTTTCACCTTTGGTACTCCTAACAATTCTAAATCAATTCGAAACTCATAGAATAAGTTCTAAACTACGTTCATGTCACTTGTTAATTCTAGGGTCCGTTTCGAGGTTAGTCGAAACGCAGTTTCGCCTTTCGGGTACTTTCGGATACAATTCAACCCAAGTTGTGCAGACAATCAGATCTGGTCAAAAGATACTACATTAACCAACTAGGTCTGGCCATAACCTATAGGTTTACCAAATGAACAAACAAATTGCAAGCACATAATAATGAAAATCTCAAGCGATTATGAAAACAACGTTAATCCACACAAACAACTAATCCATCAACACAATCGTCATCATTCAAACCCTAAGAACAGATAGATCTACTCACTCATGACACAAGAAAACAAAGAAAACAAAGAACTGAAAGAAATCATGATGCAAAAGAACCGAAGAAGGATTCGAGGCGACACGATCTTCACTCCCGCGCGAGAATTCTCTCAAATCCGCTTCGAAGAATGATGAACGGCCTTCTCTCCTCTTTCCTCTGCCTCTGGTTGTGAATATGCAATGAAAGGGCGTGAGAAGATGAGTGAAAAGATGTCTGGAACCGTCCCAATGACCGTCTTATATAGGCAGAGCGCCAGAAAATAGAAAACTGTAGTGCAGTAACCTCCCTGCGGACCGCAGGCACGGGCCTGCGAACCGCAGGAAGAAGGAAATGGCGGTCTTTCTGCTCCACAGGAAGTTTTCAGCGCCGAGCGGAAGGTCGAACGTGCTGTAACCTCCGTCTGCTGGACGCGGGAGGGATCCTGCTGACCGCAGGAGGGGTCCTGCGGACCGCAGGAAGTTCATTCCTGTTTCGACTTGTTGTCTATGGCTCCGAATCGCGTCCAATTGGCTCCAAAAGCCCGATTGACCTGAAATTTGGACAAAAGTAAAGAAGTAACTGGAATCTAGACATCTTACTACTTAAATGCAATTAAACTTAGGAATTTTAGGCCAAAATACTAGTGCAAGTCTGGTAAAATATATATATGAATGCATGACATCAAATCCCCCCAAGCTCAGAACCTTGCTTGTCCTCAAGCAAAACCTAGAACCTAAGAAGCAGACCGTACCTAGACGTAATCCTAAATTCCCAAGTCGTCCTAAATGCAAAGAATAACTTTGTGAAAATGCCAAACCAAGAATTTATGAGCAAGTTTGAATTTCGCATTGTAAATAATTACGCATAATAATTCCACAAAACATGGGCTAAGGCACAGAAAATCGAGACGAGCGACTCTTGTTGCATGAAACGCAACCTAAATTGCAAGTATGACCATTGTACTTTTTCGGACCCTAGATCTTTCAATTGAACTACAAAGTTGGTATCCCGATTGTGTTAACCCCACAGTGAACAACCTTCTCAACTTTTCTATTTCCATTAACCTTGAATTGTCTTATCAAAAGAAAATTTAATTTATTATTTATTCTATTTTTTTTTCTTTTTCTGTTTTTCTGTTTTTTTTTTTTTTTTTTTTTATAAATCAGACACCCAAAGCCCAAATCAGTCGGATGACAAAATAAAAGGGGTACACTCGTCCTACCTGACTGCGACCTTGAAGTGTCATTTTTATTTTTAAGACAATCTAGGCTAAAACTTTCACTTCATCAGACCATGTTCACGTGGATACCACAAACCGGAAAATTACCCTTCGTCCTCAATCAGATTTTCAGTTTGCTACTTTTTCCAATTTGATCATACTTTATTCATGGGACTAATCACTACAGAACAAGATTCTCCGACCTTAACACAAATCTCATAAAGTTATCATGCGCAATTTTTCACAATGCAAACTTCAAAAATTCCCATATGCCCTTGTGTTTAACAATTTCACAAAATTTTTCAAAAATGCAGACATGAAAATGAAAATGAAAAAGAAAACCTAAAACTCAGACGTACTGTCCTCCCTCCCCAAGCTAATCTATGCACTGTCCTCAGTGCATTGACCCATATATGTAAAAAGCTTGACCGCACTAGCATCTAAATCTCTGCTGGTGGTAGGTGGGACAGATGCAAGGCGAGGCGATCCTCCTTGTACTGGTCAGCCACGTACACCTTGAGACGCTGACCATTCACCTTGAAAGCGACGCCGTCCTTGCCTGCAATGTCCACCGCTCCAAATGGGTAGACCTTCTTGACCTCGAAAGGGCCGGACCACCGTGACTTTAGCTTGCCCGGGAAGAGACGTAGACGCGAGTTGAAGAGGAGGACAAGGTCGCCCTCCTTGAAGTCGCGTCGCATGATCCGGTTGTCATGCACCCTCCTGGTGCGCTCCTTGTACATCCGGGCATTGGTCGTAGGCGTGGAGCCGAATCTCCTCTAACTCATGCAAGTCGAGGATGCGCTTCTCACCTGCTGCTTGCAGGTCGAGGTTGAGGATGCGCGTGGCCCAATACGCCTTGTGCTCGAGTTCGACCGGCAGATGGCATGGCTTGCCATAGATCAACTTCAATGGGCTCATGCCGATCGGAGTTTTGAAGGCCGTGCGGTAGGCCCAGAGCGCGTCATTGAGCTTGAAAGCCCAATCCTTCCTCGATCTCGCCACGGTCTTCTCCAGAATGGCCTTGATTTCCCTGTTGGAAACCTCTGCTTGCCCGTTGGTCTGAGGGTGGTAAGCGGTTGAGACTTTGTGGTGCACACCATGTCTGCTCAGGAGTAACTCAAACTGACGGTTGATGAAGTGCTTGCCTCCATCACTGATCACGGCACGAGGAATGCCAAAACGAGGGAAGATCACATCATTGAAGAGGCGCTTGACGGAATTAGCATCCGCCTTGGCGCAAGCTAGCGCCTCCACCCATTTGGACACGTAGTCCACTGCCACCAAAATATACTCATACCCCTTCGAAGAAGGGAACGGTCCCATAAAATCGATGCCCCAAACGTCAAAGATCTCGACTTCTTGAATGGGTTGCTGGGGCATCTCACTCCTCCGCGAGATGTTGCCGGTCCTCTGGCACTGATCGCACGACTGCACAAGAGCATGTGCGTCTTTGAAGATGGTTGGCCAATAGAAACCTGCTTGAAAAATCTTGGCAGCGGTCTTAGATGAGGAGGCATGGCCTCCGTAAGCAGAAGAATGACAATGAGAGAGTATAGAATGTACCTCCTCATACGGCACGCAACGCCGGTAAATACCGTCGATACCTACCTTGAAGAGAAAGGGCTCCTCCCAATAGTAGTACTTGACATCAGCCCTGAATTTCTTCTTCTGCTGGAAGGTCATGTCAGCAGGAAGAACACCCGCAGCAAGAAAGTTGACGAAGTCTGCGTACCATGGCAGCTCGGATGAGCCTCCTGCGGACCGCAAGGGATGTCCCTGCGGGCCGCAGGATGCTGCCAGGATGCTGTTCTGTGTGGGCTGGGGGCAGCTGTACGAGCGTGAGCCAAGGGAATAGAGCTGCTCCCCCGGGATCGAATCATCGATCGGAATGATGTTCCGCTCCTCTCCCTTCCAATGCAGGCGGGACAAATGGTCTGCTACAGAGTTCTCGGATCCTTTCTTGTCTCGGATCTCGACATCAAACTCTTGCAGGAGCAGAATCCAGCGGAGGAGACGGGGCTTGGCATCTTTCTTGTTGAGCAGATACCGGATCGCTGCATGGTCGGTGTAGATAATGATCTGAGAGCCGACCAGGTAAGAGCGGAACTTCTCCAACGCGTACACTACGGCTAGCAGCTCTTTCTCTGTCGTGGTATAGTTGATCTGCGCGGAGTCAAGGACCTTGCTTGCATAGCAGATGGCTACGGGTTTCTTGTCCTTCCGCTGTCCGAGAACCGCCCCCACGGCATAGTCGCTGGCATCGCACATGATCTCGAAAGTCTGAGACCAGTCGGGGGGCTGCAGGATCGGTGCTGAGATGAGGGCCTCCTTCAACCTGTTAAAAGACTGAACACACTCATCAGTAAAATTGAAATCAGAGTCTTTTACTAGCAGGTTGGTCAGCGGCTTGGTGATCCGGGCGAAGTCCTTGATGAATCTGCGGTAGAAACCACAGTGACCGAGGAAACTGCGCACGTCCTTGACGGTGGTAGGCGTGCACATCTGCTCGATCACCTCGATCTTCGCCTTGTCAACCTCGATGCCCCTGCTTGTGACGCGGTGACCAAGCACGATGCCCTCCTGTACCATGAAATGGCACTTCTCCCAGTTGAGGACCAAGTTGGTCTCCTCGCACCTCTGCAAGATCTTGCACAAGTTCGCTAAGCACTCATCAAATGAAGTGCCAACCACAGAAAAGTCATCCATGAAAATCTCGACCTCTTTCTCAATGTAAGGAGAGAAAATGGCCATCATCGCCCGCTGGAATGTAGCTGGCGCATTGCACAAGCCGAACGGCATCCGCCGGTAGGCGAAGGTACCGTAGGGACATGTGAATGTCGTCTTCTCCATGTCCTGGGGGAGGATGGGTACCTGAAAGAAGCCGGAGTACCCGTCAAGGTAGCAGAAGTGAGAGTGTTTGGCGAGGCGCTCCAACATCTGGTCCACGAATGGCAGCGGGAAGTGGTCCTTGCGCGTGGCCGCATTCAGCTTGCGGTAGTCTATGCACATCCGCCACCCGGTCGTGGGGCGCATCTGGACCTTCTCGCCCTTGTCGTTCTCAACGACAGTGTAGCCACCCTTTTTCGAAACCACATGCACCGGGCTCACCCACTTGCTGTCTGGAATCGGATAAATGATGTTAGCATCAAGCAGTTTAAGGATCTCCTTTTTCACTACCTCTTGCAGGACTGGGTTGAGCCTCCGCTGGTGTTGCACGGAAGGCTTGTGGTCCTCCTCGAGGTGGATCCGGTGAGCACAGATGGACGGGTTGAGTCCCTTGATGTCCTTGATTGAGTACCCGAGGGCACCCTTGTGAATGCGCAACTTCTCCAAAAGTTTGGAAGTCTCATCAAAGCTCAATTGAGCGCCAACTATGACAGGAGAAGTCTTCTCAGAATCCAGGAACTCATACCTGAGGTTGTCGGGCAGTGGTTTGAGGTCTACCTTGCTCGGAGCGTCGAGCGGTGGTGCCTTGTCAGTTCTGCCCTCGGATGCTTCCTCCTGCGGACCGCAGGAGTCGTCCAGCGGACCGCAGGATGCTGAAAATACTGGCTGGAGCAGGGGGCCGTCTGGGTACCCATTGTCTTCATTGCTGAGTGCGGCTCCGCAAGAGATGTCTTGCGGCCCGCAGAGAATGGTATCTGATACATCTTCATCGCTGGTCAGATCGGGCGTCTGCTCCAGCAGGTCTTCTTGAACTTCCTGAACCAACAGATCGATCACATCCACACGGTTGCAGTCCTCATAGAAGTCGGGGTACTGCATGGCTTTGGCCACTTGAAACTGCACCTTCTCGCCCCCGACGTTCATCGTGAGAGTGCCCTCATACGTGTCGAAGACTGTCCGTGCTGTTCGGAGAAACGGTCGGCCTAGGATGATTGGCACATCCTTGTCCTCCTTCATATCCATAACAACGAAGTCTCCGGGCACGAAAAACTTGCCGACTTGAACCGGCACATCCTCAACAATACCCAGCGGCAAGCGGACGGAGGTGTCTGCTAGCTGCAGGGTCATGCGCGTGGGCTTCAACTCACCAACCCCAATTCTCTGGAAGACGGCGTGTGGCATGAGGCTTATGCTGGCTCCCAAGTCGCACAGCGCCTTCTTAATGTCTGCCTTGCCGATCTTGCATGGGATGGTGAACTTCCCGGGATCTCCAAGTTTCGGAGGAAGCTCCCGACTCACTACCGCGCTGCATTCAAGATTCAGTTGCACGCTCTTACAGTCCTTTAAGCCCTGCTTGTTGGACAGAATGTCCTTCAAGAATTTTTGCGTAAGTCGGCATCTGAGTCAGCGCGTCGGTGAATGGGATAGAGACCGTCAGCTGCTTGAGGACGTCCATGAATTTGGAGAACTGCTCGTCTAACCGATGGTTGGCGAGCCTTTGCGGGAATGGTACCCGCGGTCGGTAGACCTGTTGCTCTGCTGGCGCCTTCCCCTTGTCGCTGTTCGGCTTGGACTGCGCGACGGGTTCGGATATTGGCGCAGTCTGTCCGTCTGCCACCGCGTCCTGCGGACCGCGAGCCATGTCGTGCGGAACGCAGAGAGGCGGCTGGGAAGCTGCCTGGTCTGATTGGGCGCCCGGCGTAGTGTCCTGCGGACCGCAAGACCGATCTTGCGGACCGCAGGATGTGGCGCCTGATGTGTTGTCTGCTGCCGGCGGGTCTGATTTGGCACTCGCGGGTTTGATCACCGCCGGATCCTCGTCCTCTGGCATGGGAGGGCCAGAATACTGTGTCCCACTCCTCAGAGTGTGGATCGCCTTCACCTCGCCATTCGGGTTCGTCGGCTGGCTCGGCAACTTGGTGCCCGAACTCGATGGCGCGCCTACGTCTCCTCCTGCAATCCTGGCAAACTTCTCGTTGAGGGCTTGCATCTGCTCGAATACCATCTGGTTCATCTTGTTCTGCTCAGTCATGAAGTTGTTCACAACGGCAGGCTTGAGCTCTTGATGCGGAGGTACATACGGCGGGCGGAAGGCATTCTGCTGGGCAGGTCTGTTCTGGTTCTGAAAATGGGAGTTGCTGAAGAAGTTGCGGTTCCCACCTGCTTGCCCCTGATTCTGGAATCGCTGAGAAGGGTTGTAGTTGTTGGTCCCGAAGTTGGGACGGTCTCTCCAGCTTTGCCGGTCTGCTGGGTTGGCATACCCCTGCGCGAATGGAGCATTGTTGAGAGAGTTGACCTGCTCCTCCTCCTCCTCGGGCTGCCGTAGCGGACAACTCTCATAGACATGAGAGTCCTCACCGCAGAGCATGCAGGGCTGAGCCTGCACAGCCTTCGAGGTTGCCTTCTGCTGGTCCAGCTGCTTGTCCATCCGCAGCTGCAGTGCCTCTAGCTTGGCCTGGACGAGGGCGAGCTGATCGACTTCGTAGCGCCCTTTCGTGCCCCTGCTGGACTCGCGGCTCGACCACTGCTGCTGCTTAGCGAGCTTGTCAAAGATGTCCAGGATGTCTTGCGCCTCTAGGTCAACGATGGACCCACCTGCACATGCATCAACCATGACGCGGTTCTGCTGAGTCAGTCCATCATAGAAGGCATCTGCTAGCATCATGTTGGAGAAGTTGTGGTGGGGGCAAGACAAGCAGAGGTGGTTAAACCGATCCCATGCATCCCCCAGCGACTCGTCATGTGCCTGCTTGAATGTGGCAATCTGGGACCGAACCTTGGCTGTTCTCCTAATTGGGAAGAATTTCTCGAGGAACTGCGATGAAAGTTCGGCCCAGGAACCAATTGAGCCCTTCGGGAGAGAGTTGAACCAGAATTTGGCCTTGTCCCGGAGAGAGAAATGGAACAAGGCAAGGCGAACGTAGTCGGGATTCGCGTCTGCGTTCTTCACGGCCCGGCAACACCCAAGGAAGTTATCCAAGTGATCGTGCGGGTTTTCGTTCTCCAAGCCGTGGAAGCAGTTCTGCTGGATCAGGCTCACGGCTCCGGTTCCGAGAGTCGGAGGACCTCCGGGCACATCTGGAAGTATGATGGGCCCTTGTGCGTCAGCAACCCGTGGGCTGTGGAACTCTTTGAAGGTCCGCGGCTCGAGGGCGTGCTCTGCGACCTGCTGCCTCAGCTGTCGGACTTCCTCTTGCAGCAGTTGCCGAGCTTCTTCGAGCTCCTCGGCCCGAATCCGGAGCTGCTCGCGCTCCGCGTCGTCTGCCATGTTAGACGACGGGTCTGAATTAGCGAGGACGGCGCTGATCCCTGCTCGCGGAGATCGGAATATCGGACTCCGGGGTCCGCTCCTCAAAAAGTAGTCGCCAACAGGAGGAGGGAATCCGTCCAGCGTCGTTCACCTGAAACAGAAAAAGAGAGAAAAGAAGAAGAGAAGTTAGAACTTAGAACTAAAGAAAAGCAAAATCTAGGGTTAATATCGCCGTCCCCGGCAACGGCGCCAAAAAGCTTGACCGCAAGAACGGGTATAGGCTTTTAAACCTAAAGTATGCACTCGATCGCAAGCGTACGATCTCGTGTAGTACTTGAGGGTCGAATCCTCAGGGACGGGATTAACACCAGACTTTACTTAAACCTACTTCTAAATTCTAAGAGAGTTTGGATTAAAGGGTCAATTGTTGGGGGTTTTAACAAGGCTGGTTACAAACACAAGGAAACAGTGCTAAAACAAGTAAATAACTGAAAGACAATTAATTAACAGGCGTGCTCAGGGTTGTCAGAATCAGATTGGTCTCAGGATCAGTTGCCTGCGTTCCGCAAGATGTATCTTGCGGACCGCAAGTAGTTGGTTAGGGTCGCAAAACCGTCCACGAACCACAGATCTCTCTAATAATCCGCAGTCAGTTTTGTAACTCCTGTCTTGCACTTTCTGTAACTGACTGCGGACCGCAGGATGTCTCCTGCGGACCGCAGGCAGTTGACAGAGAGCAGTTTTCAATTCTGGTTTGGTGTTCTGACTAACGTCATCAGTTCCTAAGCAATTCAGAGTTGGTACAAGTCCTTGGTTTTCACCTTTGGTACTCCTAACAATTCTAAATCAATTCGAAACTCATAGAATAAGTTCTAAACTACGTTCATGTCACTTGTTAATTCTAGGGTCCGTTTCGAGGTTAGTCGAAACGCAGTTTCGCCTTTCGGGTACTTTCGGATACAATTCAACCCAAGTTGTGCAGACAATCAGATCTGGTCAAAAGATACTACATTAACCAACTAGGTCTGGCCATAACCTATAGGTTTACCAAATGAACAAACAAATTGCAAGCACATAATAATGAAAATCTCAAGCGATTATGAAAACAACGTTAATCCACACAAACAACTAATCCATCAACACAATCGTCATCATTCAAACCCTAAGAACAGATAGATCTACTCACTCATGACACAAGAAAACAAAGAAAACAAATAACTGAAAGAAATCATGATGCAAAAGAACCGAAGAAGGATTCGAGGCGACACGATCTTCACTCCCGCGCGAGAATTCTCTCAAATCCGCTTCGAAGAATGATGAACGGCCTTCTCTCCTCTTTCCTCTGCCTCTGGTTGTGAATATGCAATGAAAGGGCGTGAGAAGATGAGTGAAAAGATGTCTGGAACCGTCCCAATGACCGTCTTATATAGGCAGAGCGCCAGAAAATAGAAAACTGTAGTGCAGTAACCTCCCTGCGGACCGCAGGCACGGGCCTGCGAACCGCAGGAAGAAGGAAATGGCGGTCTTTCTGCTCCACAGGAAGTTTTCAGCGCCGAGCGGAAGGTCGAACGTGCTGTAACCTCCGTCTGCTGGACGCGGGAGGGATCCTGCTGACCGCAGGAGGGTCCTGCGGACCGCAGGAGGGGTCCTGCGGACCGCAGGAAGTTCATTCCTGTTTCGACTTGTTGTCTATGGCTCCGAATCGCGTCCAATTGGCTCCAAAAGTCCGATTGACCTGAAATTTGGACAAAAGTAAAGAAGTAACTGGAATCTAGACATCTTACTACTTAAATGCAATTAAACTTAGGAATTTTAGGCCAAAATACTAGTGCAAGTCTGGTAAAATATATATATGAATGCATGACATCACTGTGCAACTTGAGTGGAAAGCCATGACCAAGACGTGAAGGCATCCTTGTCGAGGAGCTTGCCCGGATGGCATGCCGTACCAATAAGAACGCCTCCGGGCTCACCGCGTAGATCCACCTCCAACTTGGAGGCGATGAATGTGACATAGGAGCCTATGTTGACGATACCAGTAGGCTTGCCTGTGGTGAGGATCGAGAGCCAGTATCTAACCATAAGCAGCATCAGATGGGGCCGCTGCAACTGGTCATCTCGGCGAAGCATGGTGGCCATGAGCTGGAACTCGTCATGTCTGGGCCTAAGGGACGACTCCCCACGTGAAAAGATCGAGAGCGCTAGGACACGGCCAATGAAACAGAGGATGGGATGGATGATCGAAGTAACTCGCGGGTCTTGAGGCCTGGTCCTTGGAATCATCTGAGTCGACCCTATCCTCTGGTACGTAACCGAGATAGTCTGTCTGGTGAGGGTCGAAGTGGAACCACTCCACAAGTGTAACGAGACTCTTCCTATAAGTGCGACCTTTTAAGCGAAAGGATATACCTTGAGTCCCGTCCGAGAGATCCTAAAGAGCCAATGATGCGAGGAACTCAAGCGTCGGCTCGACGTATGCACGATGCTTCGAGGGTATCTCCCAAAACGCGCGAGTGAATCCCACCCGCTCAGTGAGGCGAGTAAACTCGCCGAGGATCCCTATCTTCTCAAGAAACCCAAAATCGATGCGCGGTGTGGAGTTTATGGTCTTGTTTTGAAGGGTTAGGCGGTTGTTTCTGATTCGCTTGTCCTCGGGAGTCAACTCTGGTGCCGGACGAGGAGCAATGTTACGAGGATGGTTGACCCCTAGAGCAGCCTGAATCCGCTTCCTTTTCTCCTCTAACTGCTCCTTGCTCGCTGGTTGCTTCATGGTCTGAGTCGTGGCACGGCGCTGCTGCACCAGAATCCTGCTGTCTGGATGGACCCTGCGGATCGCAGGTCAATTCCTGCGGACCGCAGTATGTCGGTTTCGGCTGGGCAGAAGTCTGGTGGTTGACAGCGCAGGGAGCAGTTGCGGTTTTCGCTGATCCGAAGTCGGGTTCCGTTTCAAAAATCAACCAAACAGAAATTCAGAATTTAAAGTGGGTTTGTGAAATTAAACCTCAAAGTTTGGAGAAGAAATCGGATTGGAGCGCGATGACACGAAACGCGTGGAGCAAGGCACCGGCGCGGCTGGGCAGCAGCGTGGTTGCACGTGCTGCTGCTGGTGTGGTGGGCAAGGTGGCTGTGCTTCAAGGAGGAGAAGCGGGGTGCGGCGGTGGTTACGGCGGCGTGAGGAGTGGAAGGGAAGAAGGGATGAGTTGGTTGCTTAATAGGGGAGGAAGGAGATAAAACAAGGAGTTCTGGTCGGTTTTATAAGGTTTTAGGCGGTTGGAGTCGGCTTCAAACCGACTTAAACTCCTAAATCAGCGGTTCTAAATCTGCTCCTTGTTCTGCCCAAAAATAGCAACTCATTGCGGACCGCAAGCTTGACCCTGCGGATCGCAGTATGCTATAACTTCCCTGTTCTGCACGCGCACTTCTTCACTGCCTGTTGAACCTCCTGCGGACCGTAGTGTCGCATCTGCCGACCGCAGGATGCTGACAGAAACTTGTTTCTCCATTGTTTTGTGTCCCAACGATCGTCGTTCTTTCGAGTTTGCTCCTGAGCACTGCACAAACAAAACTAAGAACCCCCAATGCACGTGAGAATGAACTAAAATGCAAAAAGAAATTATGCCAAAGAGAAAATAGATCTGACAAAAGAAAAGAAAACATAAAACTAAGTATTGGGTTGCCTCCCAAGAAGCGCTTGTTTTAGGTCTCGAGCTTGACCGAAGTGCATCTACGTGTCTGCTGGTGAGGGATCGGACAAATGCAACGCGAGGTGGTCCTCCTTGTACTTAGTTTTATGTTTTCTTTTCTTTTGTCAGATCTATTTTCTCTTTGGCATAATTTCTTTTTGCATTTTAGTTCATTTGTCCTCTTCAACGCGAGGTGGTCCTCTTCAACGCGAGGTGTCTGCTGGTGAGGGATCGGACAAATGCTTCACGTACACCTTGAGATGCTGGCCGTTCACCTTGAACGCGACGCCGTCCTTGCCTGCGATGTCCAACGCTCCAAATGGATAGACCTTCTTGACGACAAAAGGCCCCGACCACCTTGACTTGAGCTTGCCCGGGAAGAGTCGCAGACGCGAGTTGAAGAGAAGGACAAGGTCACCTTCCTTGAAGTCACGACGCATGATTCGGTTGTCATGCACCCTCTTGGTGCGCTCCTTGTACATCCGGGCGTTGTCATAGGCGTGAAGCCGTATCTCCTCCAACTCATGCAGGTCGAGGACGCGCTTCTCGCCTGTTGCTTGCAGGTCAAGGTTGAGGATACGCGTGGCCCAATACACCTTGTGCTTGATCTCCACCGGCAGATGGCAAGGCTTGCCATAAATCAGCTTGAATGGGCTCATGCCAATCGGAGTCTTGAAGGTCGTGCGGTATGCCCAGAGTGCGTCATTGAGCTTGAAAGCCCAATCCTTCCTAGATCTCGCCACGGTCTTCTCGAGAATGACCTTGATCTCCCTGTTGGAAACCTCTGCTTGCCCGTTGGTCTGAGGGTGGTAAGAAGTGGATACTTTGTGGTGCACCCCATGTCTGCTTAGAAGCTGCTCAAACTGACGGTTGATGAAGTGCTTGCCTCCATCACTGATCACGGCACGAGGCACTCCAAAACGCGGGAAGATCACATCATTGAAGAGGCGCTTGACGGAGTTTGCATCCGCCTTGGCACAAGCTAGCGCCTCCACCCATTTGGACACGTAGTCCACTGCCACCAAAATGTACTCATACCCCTTCGAAGAAGGGGATGGTCCCATGAAATCGATGCCCCAAACGTCAAAGATCTCGACTTCTTGAATGGGCTGCTGGGGCATCTCACTCCTCCGCGAGATGTTGCCGGTCCTCTGGCACTGATCGCACGACTGCACAAGAGCATGTGCGTCCTTGAAGATGGTCGGCCAATAGAAACCTGCTTGAAAAACCTTGGCAGCGGTCTTAGATGAGGAGGCATGGCCTCCATAAGTAGAAGAATGACAATGAGAAAGTATAGAGTGTACCTCCTCATGCGGCACGAAACGGCGATAAATACCGTCAATACCTACCTTGAAGAGAAAAGGCTCCTCCCAATGATAGTACTTGACATCAGCCCTGAATTTCTTCCTTTGCTGGAAGGTCATGTCAGCAGGAAGGACACCCGCAGCAACAAAGTTGACAAAGTCTGCGTACCAAGGCAGCTCAGTTGAGCTCCCTGCGGACCGCAAGGGATGTCCTTGCGGACCGCACGATGCTGCCAGAACGTTGTTCTGCACGGGTGTGATCTGCGGGCAGCGGGTCGCTCGTGCACCAAGGGAATAGAGCTGCTCCCCCGGGATCGAATCGTCGATCGGAATGATGTTCTGCTCCTCTCCTTTCCAATGCAAGCGGGACAAGTGATCTGCTACAGAGTTCTCTGATCCTTTCTTGTCCCGGATCTCGAGATCAAACTCTTGCAGGAGCAGAATCCAGCGGATGAGACGGGGCTTGGCATCCTTTTTGTTGAGGAGTTACCGGATTACTGCATGGTCGGTGTAGATGATGATCTGAGAGCCGACCAGGTAAGAACGGAACTTCTCCAACGCGTACATCACGGCTAGCAGCTCTTTCTCAGTCGTGGTGTAGTTGACCTGCGTGGAGTCAAGGACCTTGCTTGCGTAGCAGATGACTACGGGCTTCTTGTCCTTCCTTTGCCCAAGAACCGCCCCTACGGCATAGTTGCTAGCATCGCACATGATCTCAAAAGATTGAGACCAGTCGGGGGGCTGCAGGATCGGTGCGGTGATGAGGGCCTCCTTCAACCTGTTGAAAGACTGAACACACTCATCAGAAAAATTGAAATCAGAGTCTTTTACCAGCAGGTTGGTCAACGGCTTGGTGATTTGAGCGAAGTCCTTGATGAATCTGCGGTAGAAGCCACAGTGACCGAGGAAGCTGCGCACGTCTTTCACAGTGGTGGGCGTGCATATCTACTCGATCACCACGATTTTCGCCTTGTCAACCTCAATTCCTCTGCTTGTGACGCGGTGGCCAAGCACGATGCCCTCCTGCAGCATGAAGTGGCACTTCTCCCAATTGAGGACCAAGTTGTTTTCCTCGCACTTCTGTAGGATCTTGCACAAATTCGCTAAGCAGTCATCAAAGGAAGTGCCAACCACAGAGAAATTATCCATGAAAATCTCGACCTCTTTCTCAATGTAAGGAGAGAAAATGGCCATCATCGCCCTCTGGAATGTAGCAGGCGCATTACACAAGCCGAACGGCATCCTCCGGTAGGCGAAGGTACCGTAGGGACATGTGAATGTCATCTTCTCCATGTCCTAAGGGAGGATGGGTACCTGAAAGAAACCGGAGTACCCGTCTAGGTAGCAGAAATGGGAGTGCTTGGCGAGACGCTCCAATATCTGATCCACAAATGGCAGCGGGAAGTGGTCCTTGCGAGTTGCCGCATTCAGCTTGCGGTAGTCAATGCACATCCTCCACCCGGTCGTGGGTCGCATCTGGACCTTTTCTCCCTTGTCGTTCTCAACGACGGTGTAGCCACCCTTCTTCGGAACCACGTGCACTGGGCTTACCCACTTGCTGTCTGAGATAGGAAAAATGATGTTAGCATCAAGCAGTTTAAGAATCTCTTTTTCACTACCTCTTGCAGGACGGGGTTGAGCCTCCGTTGGTGTTGCACGGAAGGCTTGTGGTCCTCCTCGAGATGGATCCGGTGAGCACAGATAGTTGGGCTAAGTCCCTTGATATCCTTGATTGAGTATCCGAGAGCACCCTTGTGAATTCGCAACTTCTCCAAAAGCTTGGAAGTCTCATGAAAACTCAACTGAGCGCCAACAATGACCGGAGAAGTTTTATCGGAGTCTAGGAACTCATACCTGAGGTTGTCGGGCAGTGGTTTCTGATCTACCTTGCTCGGAGCGTCGAGCGGTGGTGCCTTATCAGTTTTGCCCTCAGGTTCTCCTTCTTGCGGACCGCAAGGATCATCTTGCGGATCGCAAGATGCTGAAAAGACTGGCTGCATCAAAGTGAGCAAGGGTCCGTCTGGGTGCTCGATGTCATCATCACTGATTGCCGGTCCGCAAGAGAGGTCTTGCGAACCGCAGGAAATGAAATCTGACGCTTCGTCGTCTTCATCGGTCAAGTCCGGGGTCTGCTCCAGCAATTCTTCTTGTACTTCTCGAACCAGCAGGTCTATCTCATCCACCCGGTTACAGTCCTCGTAGAAATCGGGATACTTCATGGCCTTTGCAACCTGAAATTGTACCTTCTCGCCCCCGACGTTCATCATGAGAGTGCCCTCGTAAGTGTCGAAAACTGTCCGGGCTGTCCGGAGGAATGGTCGGCCTAGGATGATCGGCACATCCTTATCCTCCTTCATATCCATAACCACAAAGTCTCCAGGCACGAAGAACTTGCCGACTTGCACCGGCACATCCTCAACTATACCCAGCGGCAAGCGGACAGAAGTATCTGCTAGCTGCAGGGTCATGCGTGTGGGCTTCAATTCTCCCACCCCGATCCTCTGAAAGACGGCGTGCGGCATGAGACTAACGCTGGCGCCCAAGTCGCACAGCGCCTTCTTGATGTCGGCCTTGCCGATCTTGCATGGGATGGTAAACTTTCCGGGGTCTCCGAGCTTTGGAGGAAGCTCTCGACTCACCACTGCGCTGCACTCGAGATTCAGTTGCACGCTCTTACAGTCCTTCAAGCCTCGCTTGTTGGACAGAATGTCTTTCAAGAATTTTGCATAAGACAGCATCTGAGTAAGCGCGTCGGTGAACGGGATGGAGATTGTCAGTTGCTTGAGAATGTCCATGAATTTGGAGAACTGCTCGTCCAACCGATGGTTGGCGAGCCGTTGCGGGAATGGGACCCGCGGTCTGTAGGGCTGCTGCTCTGCTGGGGCCTTACCCTTGTCGCTGGTTGGCGTTGGCTGCGCAACGGGTTCGGAGTTCTGCGCAGTCTGTCTGTCTGTTTCCATTTAGTCCTGCGGTCCGCAAGAAGGTGGTTGAGAATCTATCTTGCCTGACTGGGCGCCCTGTTGAGTGGCCTGCGGATTGCAAGCACGACCTTACGTGACGCAAGGTGTGGCGCCTGGTGTGCTGTTCGCCGTCGGCGGGTCTGATTTGGCATTTGCGGGCTTGATCATCGCCGGGTCCTCTTCTTCTGGCATAGGAGGGCCGGAATACTGTGTCCCACTCCTGAGAGTGTGGATGACCTTCACTTCGCCATTAGGGTTTATTGGCTGACTCGGCAGCGAGGCTGCGGCTCCTGAACTTGATGCGCCCAGGTCGCCTCCCGACATCCTCGCCAATTTCTAGTTTAAAGCCTACATCTGCTCAAATATCATCTGATTCATCTTGCCCTGCTCGTGCATGAAATTGTTGACCAGGGCACGCACAGCAGGTTCGGTAGGCTTGGGCACTTGGTGGGGAGGCACATACGGTTGGCGGTAGGTGTTGTTCGGCTGAGCGTTTCTGTTTTGGTTTTGGAAGTGAGCGTTGCTGTAGAAATTGCGGTTTCCACTTCCTTGACCCTGGTTTTGAAACCTCTGGGGAGGGTTGTAGTTGTTGGTCCCGTAGTTGGGACGGTCTGGTTTCTCCTTCCAGCTTTGGCGGTCTGCTGGGTCACTGGAATACGACCGCGAGAATGGAGGTCATGGGAAGAAGGAGGACTCATTATTGATGGAGTTTACGTGCTCTTCCTCCCCCTTAGGTTGACGCAGCGGGCAGCAGTCATAGTCGTGAGAGTCCTCCCCGCAAAGTGTACAAGGTTCAACCTGTACCGCCTTGGCGGACACCTTCTGCTGGTCCACCTGCTTGTCCATTCGCAGTTGCAGGGCTTCTAGCTTCGCTTGCATGAGGGCGAGCTGGTCCACCTCGTACCGCCCTTTTGATCCTCTGCTGGACTCCCTGCTGGACTCACGGTTGGACCACTGCTGCTGGTGGGCCGCCTTCTCAATAACCTCTAGGATCGCCCGCGGTCGTAAATCAGCTATCGATCCACCTGCACTATAATCCACCAAAGCGCGACTCTGCGCGGTTAGTCCCTCATAAATAGCATCAACTAACATCCAGTCTGAGAAATTATGATGGGGACAAGACAGACATAACCGGTTGAATCTATCCCACGCCTCACTCAGAGACTCATCATACCCTTGTTTAAATGAGGAAATTTCAGCGCGAACCTTGGCGGTTCTCCTAACAGGGTAAAACTTCTGTAAAAACTGAGCAGACATTTCGGCCTAGGTACCAATTGAGCCTTTAAGGAGAGAGTTGAACCAGAATTTTGCTTTGTCCTGAAGAGAGAAGGGGAACAAGGCTAGCTTGATATAGTCTGGCATCGCAGCGAGGTGCTTCACGGTCCAGCAGGCTTGGTAGAAGCTGTTTAGATGGTCGTGAGGGTTCTCGGACTCCAGCCCGTGGAAGCAGTTCTGCTGGACGAGTGTAACTGCACCCGAACCGAAGTTAGGAGGGTCTCATTGCAACTCTGGGAGCACGATAGGGCCTTCTGAGTCGTCAACTCTATATTTTATATCTGCATTTTGCACCGCATTTATATCTGCATTTTGCCCAGACTTGTATCTATATTTTGACCGAGAATTCCTAAGTTCATGTGCATTTAGTTAGTTTATTATCTAGAATCCATTTGCTGCTGTTATTTGGTCCTATTTTCAGGAAAACAGAGCTTTTGGAGCTATTCGGACTAAATTTGGAGCAAAGAGCAAAAATAGGCGAAGGAGCACACATGAGCACACTATTTGCATCACAACTTCCTATTTTCGGGACGCAAGCATGAAGAAAACTGCTATTTCTATTTCTTGTCAGCTCACAACCGCCAATGCTATTTCAAGGAAACACGCAAAGTGCTAATTTTGGCGACCGACACGCCAATTGCGGACCGCACTCTGCTATTTACGGACCGCACCATGCTAAAAACAGATTGGAACATCTATTTTCTGGCGACGCGCTTATTTTTGGCGATCTCTTTTGGGATCTCTCCTTAATTTCGCCCCAAGGAATCAGAAGTCGGTTGTTTATTTCTGGGCACGTCCTTGCCTATATAAGCATTATCTTTGATAGGTTCTAGACATGAAGTTTTTGGAATCCAAGCTCATAGCTTGGAGAGAGTTAGATCATGAGTTGTAAATAGAGTCCATAGTTTAGTCGAGTTTAGTTTAGTTTAGAGAGTCGATAAGAAGAGGGAGATTACTCGGAGAAGAAGGTCTAAGGCGTGTCAAGTTTCATCGTCTCGCCCTTCAATCGGTGTTTTTCTTTCTCTCTTATTTTATCATGTCATGTCTGAGTAATTGTCTTTGTTCTTAGGGTTTAGGAAGATGTTTGTTTGTATGGATTAATTGAATACTTGTTCTTAATGTTTATGAATTAAAGTTATTTTCAATTTGCTTTGTGCTTGATTATAATTGTGCTTGAATTGTTTCTTGTTCGTTTGGTAAGAACCTGTAGATTGTGGCCAGATCTAGTTGGTTAATATAACGTCATTTGATCAAGAATCGATACTTGTGCTAATTGGGTAGATAACTTGTTGTCCAAAAGTACCCGAGAGGACAAATTGTGGTTTGAACGAGAGTTAAACCAGACCCTAGAACGAAAGTGAATTAGTTTAGGTTAGAAATAATCCTAAAGGTTTCTAATTGATCTAAAAGTGTTAAAAGTGCCAACAAACGAGGGTTAAGGGACTTGTAATTGTTTTAGTTTAGTTAGGAGTCGGTAACTTTAGTCAACAATTGAAATCTAAACTAAAATTGATCTCTTTTAGTTCCTTGCGAACCGTAGAGTGACAGACTGCGGATCGTGAAGCAAGTAACTGACAGAACATCTATCTCTTGGACAGTTATCTGCAAACCGTAGTTAACAATTGCGGGTATCACAAGCTGATAGCTGAAAGAGAGGCGAAATTGTACTCCCTGCGGATCGCACCTAACCAGTGCGGACCGCAAACAATTGATCCAGACAGCAAACTGATTCTGAAAACCCTAGGAACGCCTGTTTAGTAATTGTTTTAGTGTCCTAATTTACTGTTATTTACTTTTAGCATCTGATAATTGTTTAGGAACCAATCTCAAACAAACCCCCCCACTTTTATACCAAAAATATTCTTTGAAGGATTAGGATAGAGTCTAAAGTCTGGTTTAGAGATAAGTTCCGTCCCTGTGGATTCGACCCCGACAATACTGCATTAGATCGTACGCTTGCGATCGAGGGCATTATTTAGGGTATTAAAAGCCTATACACATCACGCGTATCAAGCTTTTTGGCGCCGTTGCCGTGGACGGTTCCATTGTTTCTAAACTTTGCTTTATTTTCTTTTCTAGTTCTAACCTTCTCTTCTAGTTCTTCTTTTTCTGTATTTCAGGTTCTAGTTCATCGGACATGGCCTACGAAGCGATTCAAGCTCAGCTCGCGTTGGAAGCGGCTGAAACCGAACGACAAAGGCTTGATGTAGAGATCGAGATACTAAGGAGAGACGCCGAGGCATGAGCCCATTCAAGCTGGTTTATGGCAAGCCTTGCCATTTGCCAGTTGAGATCGAGCACAAGGCATATTGGGCGACACGTGCCATCAACTTAGAGGCATTAGGGTCAAGCTCAAGACCTAAAACAAGCGCTTCTTGGGAGGTAACCCAAGAATTTCGGTTTAATTTCTTTTCTTTTATTTCTTTTTGCATTGTTCACTTTTGCATGCTAGTTCATTTTAATTTTGCATTAGGTATTTTTAGTTGTGTCTGTGTAGTGTCAGGAGTCAAAGTCGAAGAAACAACAAGTGTCGGAGCTCAATATCAAGAAGAAACGAAGTACTGGCAACCTTTTGCAATCCCACAAACGCACATCACCCATCACCACCTCACACCATCACCTTCCTGCGCCTTCACTGTGCCACCAACATCATCACCACCCATCGCGCAACCACCTGCTCATTCCGCACACCATCACACGCCGCACATCACCACCAGCCTTCCCCCGCAGACTCCAATCCACTGCCGCAATCAAATTCACCTCCAGTCGCACCCCTTGTGCACCGCAAGGAGGCTCCTGCGGTCCGCAAACACCACCAACCGACCTCAATGTTGACCCCTCAAAAGGCTCAAAAGATGAAAGAAGAATGAAGTTGGAAAACGTGGTAAAGGAAATCAAGAAGGAGAAAGGTGAAGGAAATTTGGTCGTCAGAAATCATGAAATAGACTGGAAAGTTCGATTTGGAAACAATCATGAAGTTTCAAGAAATACAAAACTTATGATATATTAAGATTCCTCATGAAATTCTGAAAATTTTGATATATTATTTGTAAAAATCTGAGGTCCGGAGCTCAAGATATTCTAGAAACACTCGACAACCAATCAGAGAATGACATGTGGCAGTCAACTGTACTAAGGGAGTCAAACTGACAACGTGGGGCCCACCTGCCATAGGGAGAAGGGAAATGTGAAGAAGAGAAAAGCAGACAACTGTGCGGCAATCTACTGTGACCCGTTTGAAAGCTTAAAATAACCCACAACACCAAAAATCATATGGGTGGATCTGCAGAGACAAGAAGGGGCGCTGGGAATTTAAATAATGAGCAGAGAATCCCACGTACACTCATCCTGTGCGAGCCATGCCACTGCCATGCGTCCTTTCCCTGCTCTAGCTCACAAGGACCAAGTCTACCCAGACAATAGAATAGAAGGAGAAGTTGACCCCTTCGCTGGGGTTGGGTTAAGGAAATCCGACGGCTCACATCAAGAAGAGCGCAGATCCAACGGTTGACGATCTATGAGAAACTTAATCCCTTCGTTGCAGTGGATAGAAAGAACCTGACGGTGCAGATCGAGAGGAGCACGGATCCAACGGCTGAGATCGATGGACTACTTAAACCTGCATATCATTAAACCCAATCAAATTAAACTGACGGCAGGGACCCCAACCGTCAGTATCTTCTTCAAATCAGAACTCAAGTTCTAATGGTGTTTGCCGTTGCCGACCCCTTCGCTGTGCTCCCTTCTCTGACGAAGTTCTCTCTGCTCCGACCACCTCTCGGCGAGCTCTTGGTGTCGCAGAAATTGTCTTCTTCCCCTCTACACAGCGGTGGGATTTTTTGGGGGTGAGAAACAGTGAATCAAAAAAGAGGAAGAAGGAAGGGAATTGGTCACAGTGCCGGGCTCCAGTTGGGTTTCGACGAACTGAAACGGTATTACTTCAATTGATGGATCAGGTAGCATCTCCTCAACCCCAAGATCATGTTCAAAGCCTCAGAATTTCAAATCAGTGCTCCTAACCATAAATTTCACCTCGCCCGTTTCGGTGCCGAATTTTGGTTGATCAAATTCGGTACCAGAACCTAAATTGGGAGAAAACAAAGCAATGGATAGTCAATTCGAGTGTCCAGAATGAAGAGTTGATGATCAATTTGATGTCAGGAGCATGGGACAAGGGAATTCAATTTATAAACCACAATTCAGCTTAAAACGGTTAAAATTGAGATTAAACAGAAGATTGATCATTAGTGTTGCAATTAGCTTAAAAAGAAGGGGATTTGATATAAAAGCAAAGGAGTGTGTCTTTGTGTGCGAAGAGATGAATAAAACCATTCAATTGGCTCCGGTAAGACCACTGTACCAAGAGTTATGGAAGTTTTTCACACAAGATCAGAAAATATCAAATTGGAAGACCATGCCCCATGTGCTGCCAAAGATTTGTTGATCCTGTAATATCACTTAGGCGCCAAAATACACCTCAGAGAATTAAAGGGCTGAGATTAAGTGGATTAGATCTGAGGGTTCAATTAAAAAGAGAGCCTACAGCACAATTCATTGGAGTACCCAGCTGTCATTAATCTTCTTTAAAGTCACTTAGGCGCCAATACAACTCTAAAGAAGATCTAAAGGACCTGCTGAAACATGAGACCAATCCAAGGGCTGGTGTCAACTCAGACTAACACAATTTGTGTGCTCATCTCTCCCCCAAAACCTTTAGTTGCTATCCCTCCTCAACTAAAGCTGGTGCATGATCCATAGAACAGAAAACAGACTTATTCGATGGCATTGGTGCAGTGAGTCATGTGCTGCCAATATATGCAACTCCTTTAACAGCTCCTTGGGCGCCAATTCTTCCTTTCACTGCTGTAATTGATCTAAGGGCTGCCATTGAAGAAGAAGAGGCACAGAATCTGATCCAGTGGCTGAAACTATCCCAATTGATCTCAATCCGTGGGACATGGTCCTGGCCAATCACAAGAGGTTTCTTCTCCCCTAAGCATCTTCAATTGAGCCCTATATAAACCCCTCTCCAGCAGCTCAAGACAGAACATAATCCTCTCCACACGCTGAAAGCTAAGAGCTCACCTTGCTTCACCAAATACTGACTGAAACTCAGGACCAAACCGAATTAAACCCTCTATATACCATGTACCTGATAGGATAGCTTCAAATCTATTGTAATTGAGAGTTAGGGAGAGATAAAACTCAGTTATAAAGAAGAAGAAGGTAAGGAAATTGTATAAACTGCTGGAAATCGAATGGAAAAAGGAAGAGTTCAATCAATAGCTCATTCCTCATACTTTTAATATGTTGAATTGTGATTTCTTGCTCTTGATTCTGTGATTCTTGATGTTTTGTGATAATGTTTGAGTTTCTTGATAATATGAACTGCATTTTCTCCTTTTCTTTTGATTGAATTCATGAAAACTGTTTTATAGCTAAAAACTGAAAATAAAATTGTTCATCTAATCAATTGTTTGCATTTTATTGATTGTTCTTGAATTCCTTTTTGCTTCTTTCTTTGAAAACACACACACAAACATGGCATAGCCATGGGCTCCTTGAGAACTTGCTCTAAGGGAGAATTATATAACAAATATACATGTGAGCATAGCTCCATGGGCCCTCTCTTGGACTTGTCCAGAGAGGAGAACTCCTTTGCGAAGCAAGGAGTTGAGAGTTAGAGCTTGGTGAAGAACCATGGCCCTCTCACCTCTTGAAAATGAATTTGCATTCATTTAGAGGCAAATTTGACATCAAATCTCCATTTTATATGGGGATATGCTGTCAAAATTGTCCCAGATGTAATGCACATTCATGAGAGTGATTTTTGATAACAATTCACCTATATTATATAGGGGAAATGCTGCCAAATTGCTCTCAGATTCAGAAGGCTGAGATAGACCATGATTCACAGCAAACCCTAACTCTTTCCCATAAATCTATGAACACAGTATATTTTTTATATAATTTTCCTTGTTCACAGTGAAGTTCTAAGTACTTTTCATATAAAAAGTTTTGTGAAATGCTTTGTAGAAAAATTCATATGAATATTTAAATCACTGCTGCACAGAAAAAGCAGATTCTGACGATGTTTTAATGAATTGATGAAACATTAACATTTTTAAACCAAACATAAAAATTTTGTTATGAAAATGTTCACAACAACATAGAATAACTTAATGTTAAACTTATTTGCATGTTTATGTTCAAAAATGTATCATAAAAGTCCAAATACCAGTAAAATCTGCTGCCTGCAGTACAATTCTGCTTGTCTGATCTTCAAAGAACTGAGCATAACATACGATTGGCCTTCCTGACACATATTTTAAATATTTTATTTGAAAATAGCACGATTTCCTACACAAGTTTCATATAAATAGTTTAGTCTATTTCTTTGTATAAAAATTCTTATAAAAATTGCAAATTGACAACTGCACCAGTACAATTTCTGCTGCTTCTCTGGAATTTCTGGTAATTAACTGAGTGCATTTTTCTTCCTTCATAATGTATATTTTTCTTAATTTATATGAATTCCTGATATGATTCTAAGAACTTTTCATGTTTTGCATATATTTAAATTCATTGTAGAAAAATTCATATGAAAAATGATAGATTTCTGACAAGATGTTGACAGATCTGCCCTTGGTCTAAAGAATCAGTTAAAACATTAAAAATACATAAAATTGGAATAAGTGATGATACAAAAGTTGTTGCTAACTTATTAATGTACAATTCTGTTAAGAAAAATTAAGCACTCTTGTTTAGAAATGTCGCTATAAGGTCCCACTAGTAGTACTGCTGATTGAGTCTCTTCTAAGATTCTGACAACTAAATCGAGCATGATCTCCTTACATCTATGGCATACTGGTTTTATTTAATGGTAAGTCTGTAAACGAAGTAATATGCAATATATTTAAATGTCATGTTTAAATTCAAAATAAAATTGCTTTCTGAAGATCTGGTAAGAACTCAGTATAAGATGTATCACTGTTCTTCACTGTTCTCTATTGATAAAGCTTCAACTTGGATTAGTAGCATCTATCACTTCGCGAAGCAAGTGATATAAACATATTGAACATTCTCAAATTGAAGTATAGATGAAATTGAAGTAAAACAGAACAATCGCAAGCAGTTATTCAGTGTTCAAAGTTAACTAACTGCTACAATGTCCTCATAAATTACACAATCAAAATTGGTTTAAATTGAACCTAAAATTGGATTAAACATGTTGAGCCAATCATGTTCAAAACAAGTTTTATTAAAAATGATGCACAAGTCAAGAAGAAAATCGGATGTAAAGTATCCAGTGCAGACTTGTCAGACTCGATGGACTCAGCCCATGCGAGTGTCCCTCACACCATATCTGACCAATCCAACACCGTAGGACAACTCTCCTCGCTCTCACGATTCCAACGCAACTGACCGATCGTCAATCGGAGTTCCGAGCACTGAGATCCATCATCTGCCACCTCCGACGGCCCTGATGAAATAAAGAAAGAGAAGAAAGTGCGGATCTTAATGCAATATTTAATCTGGGACGTCCAGTAAAGTGAAAGGGAAACGGGCCAGATTGGGCCCAATTCAATTAAGTCTGATATTTTAATCAAAGCCCAAAAATTATTTGAATTTGGCCTAAGTTATAAATAAGTTTAATTATTCCAAATTTTCACCAAAAATAATTCTAAAAATAGTTTCCGAACTTCAAAAATTCCAAAATCAATTTTAAAATTCATTTCATAAATTTTATGATTTTTCTGTGTAAAAACATTTTAAATTTTAATATATTTTCTTGTAAATAAATTAAAAAATGAACAAATAAATGTCCAAGTAGCGAAGACACTTGGAACACGACATTCTATGCATTTGTCGTTTTCTTGTAAATAATTTCTTACAAAAACATATTTGGGAATTTTGTGCTCACTTTAGTACATTTTCAATAATATACTTGCACATACATTTTAGCATTTTCCTATTCTTAATCAGAGGTGCTTGGAATTAACAATTCAGCGTAATTAACAATGAGGGCTTGCGCCCATTGGAATCCAAGACCCCACAATCACTTGAAAATAATAAAACCTTTGTATATGAGTGCCTGAGAGTGAACGTCTCACGACGATTACTAGCAAGCGCACATATGCAGGGGTGACCGTGTCCTTTTCCCTACTGAAAACGTTTTTTAAAGCGCTCTTCGGGCGGCGAAAAGGGTGGCACACTCAATTCATGTGCAGTGGATCTGGCAGTTCTCGAGGAGCTTCTTCCTCTCAACCATCACCCCGTACACACCCGCCGCCGGCACAGTTCAGCTCAGCTTGGGGAGACTCCGACGATGACGACGACGCTGCACAGTGATTCCCTCAGGTTGTATTCTTTCCTCCTCTTATTTATTTTCATATCTATGTTCTATACATTGAGGACAGTGCGTGGATTAGCTTGGGGAGGGAGGATAGAATAAATCTGAGTTTTAGGTCTGAGTTTTAGGTTTTCTTTTTCATTTTCATGCATGCAATTTTGAGTAAATGTTGAATTCAAGGGCATATGAGTAATTTTGAATTTTGTTTTGTTAAAAATTGTGTTTGATAAATTCATGAAATATGTGTTATGGTTAGTAAATCTTGTTCTGTAGTGTCTAGTCACATGAAAAGGGTAGGTACCAATTCGAAAAAGTAGCAAACCAAAAATCTGATTGAGAACGAAGAGTAACTTTCTAGTTGTGTTAGTTTTACAGTGAACATGGTCTGGCAATGTGGAAAGTCATAGCTTAGAATGTCTTAAACTAATAAACAAAATAAAATTCAAGGTCGTGGTCGGTTCGGAGTTGTGTACCCCTTATTTTTTTCATCCGGATCGATTCGGGCCTTGGATTAAAAAAAAATAATAAATTTAGAGGCATTTTAGGATCGCGGTCAGTTTGGACGAGTGTACCATTTACTTTTTTCTATGCAGACTGATTCGGGCCTAGAATGTCTCAATAATTAACTAAGGGGTGAAAAGTTGCGGTCAGTTCGGAGTTGTGTACCCTTTTATTTTTTTTTCATCCGGACTGATTCGGGCTTCAACCCTCACACATAAATAATAAAAGGCATTTCAAAGTCTATGGAAATGAATGGTTGAGAAAGAGGTTCACTGTGGAGTTAACATAACTGGGATACCAACTTTGTAGTTCGATTGAAAGGTCTAGGTCTGAAAAAGTACAATAGTCCTACTTGCAAATTCAAGTTGCGTTTCATGAAACAAGAGTCGCTCGTCTTGATTTACTTGTCATAACACATGTTTTATGAAGTTATTACACATAATTTTCAATAACACAAAGTTTAAACTTACTCATAAATCATTGGTTTAACATTTTCACAAAGTTTTTCTTGTATTTAGGTCTACTTGGGAATTTAGGTTTAAATTTAGGTATGGTCAGTTTCTTAGGCTCTAGGATTTTGCTTGAGGACAAGCAAGACTTTAAGCTTGGGGAGATTTGATGCACTGCATTTATATTTGCATTTTGCCCAGACTTGTATCTATATTTTGACCGAGAATTCCTAAGTTCATGTGCATTTAGTTAGTTTATTATCTAGAATCCATTTGCTGCTGTTATTTGGTCCTATTTTCAGGAAAACAGAGCTTTTGGAGCTATTCGGACTAAATTTGGAGCAAAGAGCAAAAATAGGCGAAGGAGCACACATGAGCACACTATTTGCATCACAACTTCCTATTTTCGGGACGCAAGCATGAAGAAAACTGCTATTTCTATTTCTTGTCAGCTCACAACCGCCAATGCTATTTCAAGGAAACACGCAAAGTGCTAATTTTGGCGACCGACACGCTAATTGCGGACCGCACTCTGCTATTTACGGACCGCACCATGCTAAAAACAGATTGGAACATCTATTTTCTGGCGACGCGCTTATTTTTGGCGATCTCTTTTGGGATCTCTCCTTAATTTCGCCCCAAGGAATCAGAAGTCGGTTGTTTATTTCTGGGCACGTCCTTGTCTATATAAGCATTATCTTTGATAGGTTCTAGACATGAAGTTTTTGGAATCCAAGCTCATAGCTTGGAGAGAGTTAGATCATGAGTTGTAAATAGAGTCCATAGTTTAGTCGAGTTTAGTTTAGTTTAGAGAGTCGATAAGAAGAGGGAGATTACTCGGAGAAGAAGGTCTAAGGCGTGTCAAGTTTCATCGTCTCGCCCTTCAATCGGTGTTTTTCTTTCTCTCTTATTTTATCATGTCATGTCTGAGTAATTGTCTTTGTTCTTAGGGTTTAGGAAGATGTTTGTTTGTATGGATTAATTGAATACTTGTTCTTAATGTTTATGAATTAAAGTTATTTTCAATTTGCTTTGTGCTTGATTATAATTGTGCTTGAATTGTTTCTTGTTCGTTTGGTAAGAACCTGTAGATTGTGGCCAGATCTAGTTGGTTAATATAACGTCATTTGATCAAGAATCGATACTTGTGCTAATTGGGTAGATAACTTGTTGTCCAAAAGTACCCGAGAGGACAAATTGTGGTTTGAACGAGAGTTAAACCAGACCCTAGAACGAAAGTGAATTAGTTTAGGTTAGAAATAATCCTAAAGGTTTCTAATTGATCTAAAAGTGTTAAAAGTGCCAACAAACGAGAGTTAAGGGACTTGTAATTGCTTTAGTTTAGTTAGGAGTCGGTAACTTTAGTCAACAATTGAAATCTAAACTAAAATTGATCTCTTTTAGTTCCTTGCGA
Organism: Cyperus esculentus; assembly: GCA_030179965.1. NCBI lineage: Eukaryota > Viridiplantae > Streptophyta > Magnoliopsida > Poales > Cyperaceae > Cyperus > Cyperus esculentus. The sequence goes on along the minus strand of JASGLE010000003.1, from coordinate 1,015,707 downwards.
ACCGTAGAGTGACAGACAGAACATCTATCTCTTTTAGTAATTGCTGATCGTGAAGCAAGTAACTGACAGAACATCTATCTCTTGGACAGTTATTTGCAAACCGTAGTTAACAATTGCGGGTATCACAAGCTGATAGCTGAAAGAGAGGCGAAATTGTACTCCCTGCGGATCGCACCTAACCAGTGCGGACCGCAAACAATTGATCCAGACAGCAAACTGATTCTGAAAACCCTAGGAACGCCTGTTTAGTAATTGTTTTAGTGTCCTAATTTACTGTTATTTACTTTTAGCATCTGATAATTGTTTAGGAACCAATCTCAAACAAACCCCCCCACTTTTATACCAAAAATACCAAAAATATTCTTTGTAGGATTAGGATAGAGTCTAAAGTCTGGTTTAGAGATAAGTTCCGTCCCTGTGGATTCGACCCCGACTATACTGCATTAGATCGTATGCTTGTGATCGAGGGCATTATTTAGGGTATTAAAAGCCTATACACATCACGCGTATCAATGACCATCTCTGAAAGGCCAATTCATATCTCCATTATGGTAAGCTATGAAATTATGAAGAATACAAGCTGCTATTACTATATCTCTTTGTGTGTCCAGTGGATAATATGTTGCAACCTTCAAAATTTGAAATCTCATTTTTAGAACACCAATGATACGCTCGACATGATTCCTAAGTCGAGAGTGACGGATATTGAATAGCTCCTTGTGATTCCGTGGCCTTTGGCTAACTCTACCATGTTCTCGCAAATGATATCTCGGGCCACGGTAGGGAGTTATAAAGTTTGGTGTATTTGCGTAACCTGCATCAACTAGGTAGAACTTGCCTTGTGGTACATAAAAGCCACCCGCATCAATTGAACTCTTGAGTATAGTCGCATCAAAACCAGATCCTTCAAATCCAGCCAAGACATACACAATGTGATTTTCAAAATCACATGCAACCATAATATTTTGAGATAGTGTTTGCTTTCTATAACGGTATGCATCCGGTTTTGTAGCCCAACGGATTGTCATCGGTACATGAGTTCCATCGATAGCACCAATACAGTCCTACAATATGCTTAATCATGAGTATCTAAGAAAAATTAAATAAACCAATGTAATAATATAAATTAATAAATTAAATTACCTTGAAGTATGGATAAAAATGGGGTTTGTTTGCAATATAGTTAGGCGTGCTTGGAGATGGAAATTGGTTCATATCTCCGGACAATTGTAATATTGCATTGAGTACTTCTCCAAAATAGTAACTTACAGTAGAACCGCTATGCTGAAATCGTTCTTGCACGGTACGATTGCTAGCATTCTTTCTTAGTGTATATAAGAACATCGCAAGTTGTTCTTCAATAGTTATATCCTTACCGTTTCTTAATAAGCCCCTCTCATTGATTATCTTAACCAAGGGACGAATTATATGGGTCTCCATTCGAAACTCACGTCTAGCACGACATGGATGACTTTGTAGCACTTCTCTAACATACATGCCACCTCTCAAAATTGATGTATGGTAAGGAATTCTGAGAGAAGGCATTACTGAGGATGATGGTGTTTGCAGGTTGTATGCATTGATCAAATCTTGAATCTCTTCTTCATCATTTTGTATTATTCATCTATGGTACTCGTCCATTTCTGTTAGGTGGAAAAGAAAATTCTAAGAAGAATAAGAGGCAAACATGTATATACAATATGCTATTTTATATCCCAAGTACCCAAGTGAACTCCAACGGCTCAATTAGGTGAACTGGCATTGAAGGAGAAAATGAAATTAATAAGGAAACCTTCTACCATATTAAAAAGGTTGTAGGTGTCAAAATGAACTTCAAGTCTTCAACGGCTACAATTCAAAACATACATATAATAAATATTATTTATGCTATATATTTGGAGGTGTAAAATTTATAAAAAATTCAAGATTTTAAGATATTTCATAATTAATACTATCAATCTAAGTTAAAAGAACAAAACATATTCCAGATAAAAAATTTTAATTTTCACACAGTAATAAGTTATTGGTCAATTTTAATAACAATATTCTTAACAAATTGATTTAATGGTATGGCTAGCTTCCGTAGCCATGGTTTAATGTCAAACACTTTTTATTTATAGCCATGGCATGCCATAACTAAGATTACACCCTTTTTTGCAACCTTGGTTTCCTACATTTGTAACTTGGCTTGCTATGGCTATAACTTTTGAAAGCCACTCAAAGTTATGCAAAAGAGTAGGCCCTAAGTAAACACTTGATCGCAAGCGCACGATCTCGTGTAATATAGTTGGGGTTGAATCCACAGGGACGGAATTAAATCTAGACTTACTCTAATTGCAATTCTAAGTACTAAGAGAAATGTTTTTGGTATTTTAGTCTAAAATGGGGGGGTTTGTCAAAGGTTGGTTGCACAAACAGTAAATAAGTAAAACAATAACAACAACAAGTAAAGACTCGAAAACAGATAATAAACGGGCGTTCCTAGGATTTTCAGAATCAGTTTGGTTTCTGGATCAACTACTTGCGGCCCGCAAGGGTAAGTTGCGGTCCGCAAGAGGTACAGATGACACCTCACTTTCGGTTACTTGCTTGTGGTCCTGCAAGGGTCACTTGCGGTCCGCGAGTAACTGTCCGAGAGTCGGATACCTCTGTCAGTCACCTGCTTGCGGGATAGCAACTGTCACTTGCGGTCCGAAAGTGACTAACAGAGATTCTGTTTTGGTTCTGTTTCGGTGTTTCGACTCACGTTATCAATTCCTATTCAAAATCAGAGTTGGTACAAGTCCCTCAGTTCTCACTTGTTGGTCCTTCTAACACTTCTAAATCAATGAGAATTCGTAGAAATATTTCTAAACTACGTTCAATTCACTTTTTACTCTAGGGTTCGGTTCGACTCTCGTCGAAACCGCAGTTTCTCCTCTCGGGTACTTTTGGACAGAAATCTATCAACCCAAATCGTGCAAATAACAGTTCTTGATCAGATGATATTGATGTCCACACCGGATTTGGCATAATCCGCGAGTTTACCATACAAACAAACAAAGTCACAGACACAGTATAATGAAAATCGCAAGTAAACTGAAAATAACATAAGTCTCAACATACAATCAATCCATAGACACAAACTTCATCGTGAACCCTAGAAACTAAAGAACTACTCACTCATGAAAAGAGAAAACAAAGAAAACAAAGAAAGAAAAGAGTTCATGATGCAAAGGAACTAAAGAAGAACTAGAATCGACTCCGTCTTCAACTTGGAGGAAGAATCTCTCGACCCTCCTTCAAAGGATGATGAAACAAGCAAGAGAATCTTCTTCTTTGGTCTCTGGGCGGCGGTTGGATGCCAAGGGATCTCCAAAGATGTCTAGAAAACCTAAAAAGACTGCCTTATATAGGCTAGGGCGTCAAAACAGAAAGCAGTCTGCGCAGTAACCTTCTTGCGGGCCAGCAAGGGGGGTCTTGCGCGTATTGCTCTGCGGGAGGTTGCCAGCGCCAGCCGGATGCAGAAACTGCAGTTTCAAACTGCTTGCGGCCAGCAAGGGGGGTCTTGCTGCCAGCAAACAGTGCATTCCAGCGCCATCTTGTTGTTCCATGCTCCGAATCTCGTCCAAATAGCTCCAAAAGCTCTGTTTTCCTGAAAATTGGACAAAAACAAGGAAGTAACTGGAATCTAGACATCTTACTACCTAAATGCATATGAACTTAGGAATTTTAGGTCAAAATAAAGATGCAAGTCTGGTAAAAATGCAGATATAAATGCGGTGCATCAGTATTCTTTTTCAGTTCATTGCCAATAAAAGAATGATCATGTGTACACATTGTGAGTGTAACTGTTACAATTGAGTTCACATAGAGTCCATTTGTCATGACATTCGATACTTTAGTAGACTGGAGTATAACTGTTACAATTGAGTCCACATAGAGTTCATTTGTCATACCATTCGATACTTCAGTAGACTGGCCATCAATAAACAGTAGGTCTTACTCTAACAGTTAACAACTTAACATCAATAATTGTTGGTCCGGTTGACTCCAAGTCTTCTTATTAAGTACAGTACAGACCTCTGCTAGCTGCCAATCAATCTCTTCATTTATTGAAGGTCTCTACAGTTACTACTGGCCCCTTGAATTAATTGCACAATTATTCTGTTGACCCCAAGTCTTTTATTTAATTTTTAAATTTCTGTGTAGACAAAAATCATAAGACTCCTAGTCCCCTGATCAACTGATCTAGCACCTATTTTTCCAGTGACTCCGAGTCTTCGTACGTGTATCAAAGGGTAGTAAAAAGCTGTTTCAATAAACGAGAATTTTTTTCTAAGAAAAAAGTAAGGGTCCAGCACTTATTTATAATCTAATTATGAATCAAAAGTTCGCAGTTACAAAATAGGTATTGCTCTGCGGGAGGTTGCCAGCGCCAGCCGGATGCAGAAACTGCAGTTTCAAACTGCTTGCGGCCAGCAAGGGGGGTCTTGCTGCCAGTAAATAGTGTATTTCAGCGCCATCTTGTTGTTCCATGCTCCGAATCTCGTCCAAATAGCTCCAAAAGCTCTGTTTTCCTGAAAATTGGACAAAAACAAGGAAGTAACTGGAATCTAGACATCTTACTACCTAAATGCATATGAACTTAGGAATTTTAGGTCAAAATAAAGATGCAAGTATGGTAAAAATGCAGATATAAATGCGGTGCATCAGTATTCTTTTTCAGTTCATTGCCAATAAAAGAATGATCATGTGTACACATTGTGAGTGTAACTGTTACAATTGAGTTCACATAGAGTCCATTTGTCATGACATTCGATACTTTAGTAGACTGGAGTATAACTGTTACAATTGAGTCCACATAGAGTTCATTTGTCATACCATTCGATACTTCAGTAGACTGGCCATCAATAAACAGTAGGTCTTACTCTAACAGTTAACAACTTAACATCAATAATTGTTGGTCCGGTTGACTCCAAGTCTTCTTATTAAGTACAGTACAGACCTCTGCTAGCTGCCAATCAATCTCTTCATTTATTGAAGGTCTCTACAGTTACTACTGGCCCCTTGAATTAATTGCACAATTATTCTGTTAACCCCAAGTCTTTTATTTAATTTTTAAATTTCTGTGTAGACAAAAATCATAAGACTCCTAGTCCCCTGATCAACTGATCTAGCACCTATTTTTCCAGTGACTCCGAGTCTTCGTACGTGTATCAAAGGGTAGTAAAAAGCTGTTTCAATAAACGAGAATTTTTTTTTAAGAAAAAAGTAAGGGTCCAGCACTTATTTATAATCTAATTATGAATCAAAAGTTCGCAGTTACAAAATACGTCGTCTACACAGGGACGGAGACAGGGGTGCTAGGGGGACCATGGTCCCTCCTATGATTCTTGAAAAAAAAAATTTAATATGTTATTTTAGGTTAAATATATTGAGATATGCCTCCTTATGATTCTTGAAAAAAAAAATTAGCATATTATTTTAGGTTAAATAAATTAAGATGGTTAAATATAATGCCTTCTATTATATTGATTGTATTTGTAATGAAACATAATAGTTTTGACTATGTAATAATATGATATGGAACCATTTTAATTTTCAAAAAACTTGTTTGCAGCATCAATTTTTTTAGCCCCCCTATCATGAAATCCTGGCTCCGTCTCTGCGTCTACAAGAATTTCGAATGAGAAACAAAAATGAGAAATGCCTGAGAATTTTATAAAATATTTTTCACGCTTTCATTGTGCATATTATATTAGATTATTATATATACTGTATAACTTATTATGCAAACTAATATAATATTATACATCTCATATAGTTTGCAATTTGTTGGTTGTATACAATGTATGTTAATATATGTGTTTTTATGTATGTAAGCTTATTATATGCATACTTTATTTATTAAGTACGCAGTATGTTGTTAGTATGTTGTTGTGGAATACAGGTTAACAAATGCCTTTTATACGTAAATAAAATCGCTGTACACAAATCACCTCCAAATTTCGATTTATATGGCTTAATAAATTCTTCATATCAAAATCTTATAGCACACAAAAATTTTTCATTTTTGGAGATTTTTAAGTATTTGTTTGAGATTTTTTAAAATGATACATAAAACATTGATTATTTTATTAATATTGTATAGTCACTTTTAAAAAATCTAGAACAAATACTTAAAAATCTCCAAAAATGAAAAAAATTTGCGTGATATAAGATTTTGATATGAAAAATTTATTGAGCCATGTAAAACAAAATTTGGAGGTGATTTGATATGTTTTTGGATCGTGACTCACAGAGCAGCCCGTGAGTCATGACTCACCGTAGCTAGACTCTATATAGATATTATATGGTGCACTGCGGTGCAAACCGCATTTTTGCATTGCCGTTTTCAAAATCTCACAAATCGAACTTCAAATGCCAAATCTAATTGCACCAAGACGTTCTACATATTAAAATATAGTGGAATACCAAATTTTACAATTTTTAGAATTTTTTAGCTATTTTTTTGGATTTTTCAAAGATGAACCAAAAATAATAATAAATAATGCCATCTGGAATATCAAAAAGTATCCATCTTTGAAAAATCTGAAAAAATAGTTAAAATGTTCTAAAAATTATAAAATTTGGTACTTCGCATAATCTTAATATGTAGATTATGTTGGACAAATCGGTTTGGTCATTTGAGTTTTGGAAATAGTGATTTGATGGTAGTGCAAAAACACGGTTTGCACCGCCGTTCACCATATAATATATATATATATATATATATATATATGAGTAAAACTACCGTGCTCTTAAGCTCACGGGGGCCTCCCGTGAGCTTAACTCCAAAAACGTATCAAATCATATCCAAATTTTGATTTATATGGCTCAATAAATTCTTTATATCAAAATCATATGGCATGCAAAAATTTTCCATTTTTAGAGATTTTTAAGTATTTATTTCGGATTTTTTAAAAGTTACATATGAAACATTGATTATTTTATTAATATTGTATAGTTGCTATTAAAAAATCCGAAATAAATACTTAAAAATCTCCAAAAATGAAAAAATTTTGCATGCTATAAGAATTTGATATAAAGAAATTATTGAGCCATATAAATCAAAATTTAGATATGGTTTGATACGTTTTTGGAGTTAAGCTCACGGGAGGCCCCTGTGAGCTTAAGAGCACGGTAGTTTTACTCTATATATATATATATATATATATTATACTATTAAAAGTTAGAAAAATAGTATTTTATATTAAAAATAAAAAAAATTAAACTAATATTATTTAAACCAAAAAATAACATAGAAAATCAGAAAAAAATTTTAATAATTATATTTCTTGTAAAACAAAAATTCTTCTTGAAAAATAAAATTTAAATAATATTAAATTAGTTGTCAACATAGGCGAAAAAGTTGGAACCAAGTCAGGTTACCTCGGGTTATTACCCCGGTACCCCGAGACGGGTAGGGTCGGGTCTCGGGTTCGCTCGGGTCGGGTTTTCACGGAAATTTTTTTGAAAGTTGGATACCTTTCCTTGCGAGGACCGTCCCTCGCGACCCTCTCGGGTTGCCCCGGTCAGACGCTCGGGTCAGGTCGGTCGGTCCATTTTCTCCGGGTTTCTCGGGTCGGGTTCGGACCTCTCAGTTTTTTTAAAACACTACTCCGCATGCTAATAATCAAAGGTTTAAATAGCAGACAACAGATTCGTCGTGGTGGGGTATATTTGAGAGCGGATATTGGATATCGGCGGTATCGCGGGTGCTACCGATTTCTGTTATGCAGAATATTTTAATTATTTTATTGGTTCACGAGCTAACATATTTAATAAAAATGATGAATAATTAGAATAATGTATAAACTTTTCTAATTAAATTGTTTAAAAATTATATAATTATTGTATTACTCTTCAAACTAAAGCATTCTTGTTCAGATATATTGACGTAGTACAACATGTTGTTCAGTCTTTTATTACACAAGTATTATTAATTTGTTTCTATCAAAAGGATTTCAAATTAAATCATTGAGTAATTACTTTTTCTAAATATTAAAAAATTGAATGGATATTGAAGTTATCAAAAATAAATTATCTATTTATCATTTTTTAAGAAAAAAGTTAGAATCTAACAATTATGATAGAAAAATTTTAAAGAAATTATGATAAAACATTATGTAAAAAAATTTACTAATTATATAACATTTTAATGGATTTCAAGTAAATGACTTTTATTTTCACTAATCAATCCCACTATTTTTTTATGTGGATACTAAGTTATATAACATTGATCGTTGTTTATAAATTCAATTAATTATGTGTTAAACGATTGTGCAAATGGCCTAGTAGCTCAAGTGGCAGCTAACTAGGATGACTTCTAAGAGGTTATGGGTTCAATCCTTCATGGGCGCAAAATAAAAAGTTTCAATGAAACTGGTGGAGTATTCCACTTTCTTCAAAAAAAAAAAAATGTGTTAAACGATTGTAAAACATATATAACAACAATTAAGTGTTATATAAAGTATCAAATAGCGGGAAAAAACTGATAACGTCATAGCATTTTGCTTTCGAAACGTATATCGACCGTTATAGCGGCCGCTATGAGCGCTATTTAAACCTTTGGTAATAATAATCTATACTATATTATAAAGCACGTAAGTATTGGACGTCTCCATTTTTTTTTTCCTCCAATTTTTTTAATTCCCATTCTACCTCTGAATCAACGGTAGAGATCAAAATGCATTGATTTCAAATGTGTTGACGTTATCTAATTAAATAACTTTCTCTCCATTTTGGTTTTTACTAAAATGGAAATATATCAATTTTGGTATGGAAGACATCAATTTAATTAGAATTTATATTAATAAGGAATTAATGCTTTATATTCTAAAATTCAATGAGTTAATTTAGTGTAAAAAAGAAATTTGAATGATAAATAATTAGCTAAAAACTAAAAGCACGTTATATATATTACACGACATGAGCTCAGAATTTAAAACGCCCGCAAACGGGCGGGTTTCTTGCTAATATAAAAAAAAGCAAAACAAAAAAAAGAAAAAAAATGGGATTGTTGAATTGAAAATCGGTTCTTGTTATAGCGCCAAAATTAAATAATATACTCTCCGTGTGAGATATTGTATGTTCGGTATAGGGGTGTTCAAACGTATCGGGTTATTCAGATTTTAACCGAACCGTTAAACTTTGAATCATTCAGTTCGGTTATTTAGGTTTAAATTTCAGTTTGGATAAAAATTTTATCTTATTTAGTTATTCTTATTTGGTTTAATTTGTGTTTTGGTAGATCGGATAAACCGACTAGTCCAAAATATGTTATATAAATCTATTTTATTTGATATAAATGATGGTTACGTATAAAAATTTTCAATATTCTTTCTTTTGTAAGTTTAATTTGCTCGCTTATAATTGTTTTTTAAAATTATATGTTTATTTTATTTTTAACTTGGTAACACAATATTTTTGTTACCCGTGAATAAGTGTAAGTTCGGTTTAATTGGATAAACCAACTAATATTTTGGTTTATTTGGTTATCAGTTTATTCGGATGACATTTTATAAAGATTGGATCGGTTGGGACTTTGAGAAACTCCGATTTATTTTGGTTGCATAAAATTATTTCGGTTTGAACTGAACGGACCGATTAAATCATTGAACACCCCTAGTTCGTTATACTCGGTTTAGACGCCAACCAAAGAAGAAAAACAAGAAAATCTAGATCTGTTGGGTGTTGCCGCCTCGATGATTGAGCGGTCCTCCTTGCCACATTCAATCTCTACATATTCTTCATCCTTTCTCTTGTACATCTCGATTTTAGAAGCAATAGCTATCGTCACTGTTGCTGCCACACCTCTATCAGTCAAAGAGTTCTGCTCATTTCACCCACCCCACCTCATCGGGTTTTCCTCGTCTCGCCGCGTCCTATCAGGTTTTCCTCACCCCGCCTCATCGGGATTGCCTCACCTCGGGTCCGACTCACCTGGATCCTCCCATCTCACATGTGTTCTCTGATTAAAATAAAATAGATAATAAAATGGCTAAAGAACTTTTTGATAAGCATCTTATTTATATTTTACAAGTGAATATGGATTGACAACCCTACTTTACATGGCGCTTTGGATGGCAATGAGCCTTTTTTTTACCCTTGCGTTTATACAATGTTCTAGTAGTTATCCATGGAACGTACCGGCCACCCGGGATTACCGGGTTGGGTCACTGAGTTGTAGAGGTGGCAAAATTCAATCCGACTTGATATTTTTCAGAAAGATAAACTGATCAAACCCGACCCAACCTGACCCGAAATCAAATAGCATGCACACGATTCAGAAAAAATCAATATTAAAATTGCCTCGACCCGCCCGCCCGATTGGCCAACTCTACCGAGTTGCTCAGGTTAATTAGGAGGTTACCACATGTTGGAATCCATGTTATTTATTTTGCAGAGGGGATCCGACCCATATGTTTGATATCTCCTGCTGTACTGCATTTTGCAGTTCATAACGTGAGCCATTAGATTGTCTTGAGATTCATGCCATTTTGGATCTCTCCGAATCTCGAGACGATCCAACGGTTCACATCATGAACTGCAAAATGCAGTAAGGGGATAAGCACTCCTGACCCATATGCTAGGAGTCAATTGATACAGCATGTAATGTCAATTAAGCCATGTTATTTATTTTGCTCGGTCATGGAATCGTAGATAAAGATAATTGAATTGGGTAGCCACCTTGATTAATTGGAGCCAGTCAAATATTTTCACTTCATAACAGGAGTCAGTCTCTAGGAATGCCCATCTGACCGCCGATCGAGTTAGCCCAGGTCAACTCCCGGGAATTTAGAATATTGTGTTTTTTTATTAATTTTTTTTTGAAGAAAGTGGAATACTCCACCAATTTCATTGAAACTTTTTATCTGTGTCCATGGAGGATTGAACCCATGACCTCTTGGAAGTCATCTTAGTTAGCTACCACTTGAGCTACTAGGTCATTTGCTAAAATACTGTAATTACACAAAATTTTGATGGTATAAATTGGTCCTTGATGATATCATAAATTTCAAATCTTCTTTAAACTAGAATGATGGGTAGATTTCAAAGTTTCTAAATCATGCTACATCATCAATCTTCATAGCCATTAGATCTATAGTTAACTATCAATCTAATGGCTAAATTTGTTTTATACTCTTCATTAGAATTCCAAAAGGCATAAAAACATTAAGTTTAGTTAAGTATTGTTACTAAATAATTGGTGATCTCTTATATATTGAAAACTTTCATATATTTATGTGTTACAATTTTTTTTTTAATTTCTAGCACCAAGAAAAAATTATACCACATTAAAGATTATAATTAATTTATAAGCATACATTATACTATAAGAATTTAAAAAAGTTGCCACTTATGTATATATTTGATTATTTTTCATATCAACTTGAGTAGTTAAACAAATAATAGCTATAAAATTGGAATCAAGATACAGTGCACCACAAAAAGTTTCAACGGCTAATATTTAATATGAAAAATTAAATATTAAAGATTTGAAGGGCAATTACATACTTTATATTATAAGAATTTAAAATAGTTGCCACTTATGTATATATTTGATTATTTTTTTTATCAACTTGAGTAGTTAAACAAATAATAGCTATAAAATTAGAATCAAAAGATACAGCGCACCGCAAAAAGTTTCAACGGCTAATATTTAATATGAAACATTAAATATTAAAGATTTGAAGGGCAATTAAGTAATGTTACGCACTTTTAAAAGTCTGTCAATTAATTCATGCGGCACACTTTTTCCTCTATTTCGCGGAAATGTGATTTCGAAATTAAATGTCATGCAGTAGCACACCTTTTAAGTCTGACAAGTAAATATGAGCATAATTAAATTAATGAAGTTAATTTATATCTTAATTCAATAATTTAATAAGGATCTATTGAGATGAACATTTCCGTGTTACATTGTGTGTTGATTCAATTGATTTAAAATTAATTTTTATTTAATAAGAGTTTGTTCGGATATATCAAAATGCTAACGGTCCAAATTATACATGTCACGTCCGAAATGAAATTTTATTTATGATTTTCATTAAATTCATCATCACAAAAACTTTTCATGTTTGGAGTTTTGTAAGTACTATTTTTGGATTGTTAAAATTCACGTACAAACAAGCATTATTTTATTAATATTTTAGAGTCATTTTTTAAAAAATCTAAAATAAGTACTTAAAAAGATCCAAAAATAAAAAAAATTATCGCCTAGTATTTTCATGTGATGAATTCAATGGAAACTATAAATCAAAATTACAGGGTGTGACAAAATATAATTTAGAACGCTAGTGTTTCGGAACGAAATACAAACATTATCATATTAGTCTAACTCATCAAAATAACTTATTTTTTTAAGCCTTCATTATAATATTATTATTTTACAATTCGTGTGCAAGTATGCATTATATTATTATTTTTATTATTATAATACTAATTCTAATACTAATAACAATAACAATAACAATAATAACAATAACAATAATAACAATAACAATAACAATAAGAATAACAATAATAACAATAACAACAACAACAACAACAACAACAACAACGACAACAACAACAACAACAACAACAACAACAACAACAATAATAATAATAGAGTAAATCTACGGTGCTCCTAAAAGCATAAAGACCTCCCGTACTCTTAACTCAAAAATCATACTTAACCATCTCAAAATTTTGATTTATGGTTCTTATTAAATTCTTTATATCAATATCTCCTAGGATACAAAAATTTTTTCATTTTTGGAGTTTTTTAAGTATATGTTTTGAATTTTTTTAGGATGACCTCAAAATAATAATAAAATAATGCATGAAACTCTATCAACACGGTAGAAGATGACACCATAAACTATGTCCCCGTGATTTCAATAGGTCACCAAAAATATAGTTTTTTGATCTCTCTCTCTTTAAAGTAATTAAACATAACAAATCATCAAAATTATTCACTTTTGTGTGGATAGTTTGAAAATTTTAAAAAATTGAGGAAATTGGATAGTCATGTGTTGTCATTGTTTATTAATTTCAAAAAAAATTTATATTTAAATATCTGAAAAAAAAATAATTAACCTGTATTGCTTAATTAGTAATGATTTGGATGCTGGTTGATATATATCAGGAGTAATATATTGTACGTGCAAATAGTGATACAGACATACGGTACGGGTATGCAATAAAATGAGAAAGATAAAAACTTGGTAATTACAAGCTTAAACAAACGTTGGAGTAACCAAAGGAGAATATAAGAAGCAATTAATGGCAATCTAATTAATACTCCTATTAAAATATGTGCTACCCAATTAATATTTGTTGAGTTCCAAAAATACCCATTTTACATCTAATGGTTCACAAAAGTTTAAGATTTTTCTTAGAAAAAAATGTGGTGCACCGTATCTTGACTCATAAAACTTAATTAATCCTGTCACATAAAATACAAGTTCACAACATTACACTGTTCTATTTATCGATTAGATTTCACAACATCACAATGTTCTATATATCCATTTTCTATTTTAAAGATTTATTAAGTGTTTATACTTGCAAAAATTTTATAAGACCATAATAAACATATTAAATTTTCTATTAAAATAAATAATTTATTTTTAAAATCTTATTTAGGAATTTAAATATTTATTTTATATATTACTTCGCCCGGAATTCTGGCCGTAGTTATGAAATTTGGAATACAAATGCATGGTTGATAATTAAGTTTGAAAATACATCCACATATTAATTTGTTTTATTTTCAAGATTTATTTTTTAAAATCATTTTTGAATCCCATAGTCAAAAACTCAAAATATATAGCCATTGTCACTGTCAAGTGACCCCTCCGAAGTAAAAGCATCACCTCTTCTAATTGTTTGCCTTGGCAGGAGAAGAAGAAAAAAAGCTTATCTTGAAATTTAATCAAAAAATCAGAGCTGTCATTTTCTGAGGAACTATGAATAAAGCCACCCTTAAGGAGCTTGCTTCTATAAATCTCCTAGACAGCACCCTCATTTGTACCATTTGCTGATTAATTTGTAATGAGAAAAACAGAGATAAATTAAGCCACTCTAAGGATTAAAAAAAATAAAAAAATAAATAAAAGAAAAAAAGAAAGAAAAAAAGAGAGAGAGTGAGATCCATGGCCTCTGCAGTAAAGCAATTACTATTGCAGTGCTTTCTCCACCTGACACTAGGAAGTCTCCTCTTTCCCATAGCTACGGTTAATACTTCAGCATTTCTGACATCACTGCCCGGTTGCCCCGACAAATGCGGCAACATCACCATCCCGTACCCGTTTGGCACACAGCCTGGCTGTTACCGTGACGGATTTGCTATAACATGCAACGAATCCTTCGTTCTGCCAAAACCGTTCTTCGGTGATACTAATATCGATCTGTCAGACATCGACATAAACACTTCAGAAGTAATAGTCCCCGCTTACATAGGGTACGACTGCTATAACGAGACGGGCAATCATCATAACAATCCATCGATCGGGATCACGTCATTAATGCCATTTCTCTTCTCCTACAAGCGCAACAAGTTCACCGTGATTGGATGCCATGCCTTGGCTTATATTGCCGGCGGAGATGAGAATTCGACTTCCTACACGTCCGGCTGCGCGTCTTTCTGTGATAGCTTGGAACACACGACCGGCGACGGTGGTGCGTGCGATGGGCTGGGTTGTTGTCAGACTGCCGTACCAGAGGGTCTCAGCTACTACGAAGTACAGTGGGGTTTCAAGGATAGCACAGTCTGGTCGTTCAACCCATGCAGTTATGTGATGCTGATGCAGGAAGGCTGGTACAACTTCAGTGTAAACGATCTGGTCGGGTACAGATCATTCTATGATGATAAGATCGAGAACAGTGTGCCAGTTGTCCTTGACTGGGCTATCAGAGAAAATGGCATTTGTCTGTCATCCTATGTGGAAAGCAGCATCAGTCCAGCTTGTCAGAGCAAACTCAGCAGATGCGACAACACAACCAATGGCAATGGATACATCTGCAAATGCTTCCAAGGATACGAGGGTAATCCCTACATCCCAAATGGATGCACAGGTAATGAACTTAAAATGTAACTTATTCTCTATTTACACAATTTTTTTTTACCATTTTAGACTCTAATTCAGATATATCCCTGAGCAATTTAACAATTCTATGCATCCTAGTCATTAATTTTCAATACTTTCCAATGAAAGAAAATTTGGTGGGATATCATGATCAATTGAAGTATATAGGATATAATCTGCAACCCTTTTTGGCCCAGATTTCATACAACACCACATACACCACATGAAAAAAAATTGAATAAGTCGAAGAGGAAGTAGGAAACCAAGTGGATAGAATGAAAATGCTAGTCAATGATTGATAAATTAACAAGGGACTAATATATTCACTAGTCAATATGAGAAATTTAAGTCTATAATGACAAGCTACTAGCCCGCACAACACCACTGTAACCTTACTGCAACCCTATGCAACATCCATCCCAAAGCAATAAACACCTCAATATACTACAACCCCCTCCCTCAGCTCCCCAAAAAGCATGTAATAAGTAGGGTCGGTATCTGCTGAGATCCAAAACCGATCTCAGGGTCCTGAGATCCCGATCCGACGGTTCTCAGGGGTGGTCCCGTATCTGCTGAGGTCCGGATCTCGAGGTCCCTCGAGAACAGTCTGATCGGGATCTCAGGACCCTGAGATCGGTTTTGGATCTCAGCAGATACCGATGCGTAATAAAGTATGCTAACTGATTAGCTAACGAAAGACCCTTTTCTTCCTAGCTGCACTAATATCTCCATAGTGGTATCACAGACCTACCCCCCCAATACTACACTATGACACTAGTACATAACAGAGATTCGGTGACGGACATTTAATTTAAGGCCCTTAGTGAGGGACACAATTTTGGTACTGATCGCGCAGTCATTGATTTGGGGTAAAAGGTAACTACCAAATGACTATTATTGAAATCGTAACATTAGTAACAACCAAAGGTTTAAATAGCGCCGCTATCGGCCGCTATAGCGGTCGATATAGCGTTTTGGAACCAAAATGCTACGACGCTATCAGTTTTTTCCCCGCTATGTGATATTTTATATAGTAACATATAAAATATGGTTCGAATCATCTGAATTTTCAATTATTTTATGATATCTAACACCTAATAGACGTTATTAATTTATGTTTTACAATCATTTAACACATAATTAATTGAATTTATAAACAACAATCAATGTTATATAAATTTAGTATCCACATAAGAAAAATAGTGGGATTGATTAGTGAAAATGAAAGTCATATACTTGAAATCCATTAAAATGTTATATAACCAATAAATATTTTTTTACATAATGTTTTATCATGATTTGTTTACAATTTTTCTAGCATAATTTTTAGATTCTAACTTTTTTCTTGAAAAATGATAGGTAGATAATTTATTTTTGATAACTTCAATAATCCATTCAATTTTTTAATATTTAGGAAAAATAATTACTCAATTATTCAATTTGAAATCCTTTTGATAGAAACAAATTATACTTGTGCAATAAAATACTAACCAACATGTTGTACTATGTCAATATATCTGAATAAGAATGCTTTTGTTTCAAGAGAAATACAATAATTATATAATTTTTAAACAATTTGGTTAGAAAAACTTTATAAATTATTCTAATTATTCATCATTTTTATTAAATATTTTAGCTCACGAACTAATAAAATAGTTAAAATATTTCACATAACAGGAACCGGTAGCGCCCGCGATAGCGCCGATATCCGATATCCGCTATTAAACATACCCTACCGCGATGAGTCCGCTATCCGCTATTTAAACCTTTGGTAACAACTGTAACTGAATCATAACATCAGTAGCGGACTAAATCTTAACATCAGTGTCGGTTATTTTGTAACAACTAACGCTAAATGTTGATTTTCCTTTTATTGTTTGTATCCATAAATAAACAAAGAAAATAATTCATGAAAGAGGTAGCGAGATAAGGAGGGGTACAGTAATAAGAGAATTAGGACTAAAAGCAAGCAGAACCGTAAAGCGAAGATGTAAAGCACCTTCTATGACATCTACAAGTCTTAGAAATTAGAAATGGAGGCATACAAACCATCATTGTCATTGGTACTTCCATAGCACAAAAGCATCAGGAGGAACAAGTCCATCCTAGAATTAAGACTAAGGGAATACTAAAATTATAAATCTCACAACACAAAAGTATCAGAGAAACAAGTCAACCCTAGAATTAATACTACGTACCCAACATAACTATCATCATTAAAAACATCTAAAAGAAAAATCCTTGCCATCAACCGAGTGAGGAGGCATCAAGTCATGGAGAGAAGTTGCACCAGTATTTTTGGGATGATGACTCCAAGTCCTATAGACCCAACACAATATCAACCATTTTCATAATTATATCAGAGAAAACTAAAAGTGATCTTAACAGAGCGACATCGACTGAGTAGTGGAGACAGTTGTTTTCTGGTCAATTTGAATGAAAGGCAAGGATGGTGGCTTGGTAGCAGTCTTTGATGCATGGGAAGTAGGCGATGGCACTCCAAAGAGGTTTGCCTTTTGCTAAATTTCGTGTGGTGGTGGTGGAGGGCGTTGTTCAGCAGGAAAAGGCATATAGCCAAGTGAAGCTATGAGATCTAGAGTGATGCAAGTGGTGTTTTAAGGTAGGAGTGATTGGAGGGGGAGAGGTGGAAGCTAGGTTGGGGAAAGGTCGGCATCATGGACCTTGTCAGATGGGTAAGTTATAAGGCGAGCCAAGTAAGGAGAAGAAGCAGTAAGGGCTTTCAAGCCTTGGGAAAGGTAAGGCAGTAGTGAAACCTTCAAAATCTTTTGAAAAACAGGTTGAAAAAGGAACGGCCTAGAAGGATGGGACAATAGTGTGACCGTAATGGATCCAATGGTCCTTGAGAGAGTAGACTGGATAAAACAGGTTAAGGATAATTATCTGTGGCAGTAGCCATGGTAGTGGGAGGGGCAATCACAACAGAAGGAGCAAGTGCTTTTGCCTCCTTTCTCTTCCAAACATGGTTGCGACTGATTCCAAAGTGCCTCGCGGTGAAATGGGAGGTGAGGGAGTGTGTGAGAAGGAGTCAGAGTCATGAATGGAGGAGTCATTGGGTTGCCCTTTGGGTTGTTGTTGTTTCCGATATGGCGTGGGTTGCACTCCAAAACACCAGAACTAGCAGAGTCAGGGTGAGCGGGAAGAGCACGAGGAGTGTTGCATCTAGCACGGTAGCCCCTCTGAGGGTTGGTGCCACCACCTTGATCATTGCCGTGAGCATTGGCATCATGCCTATGGATCTGTAGGATGACCACCCTAAGGACGTCGACCATGGCCCTTCCCTGTACTTGGAGTAGAATGGGATCTTGACAAGGTCTCCACAAACAATTTCAAAAACTTAAAGGGTCAATCGTTTGGACATAGCAGAACTGAGTGCACATGGTATGAATTGATTCTATGTTATAGGCTTAAAGCAAACTTCAAATTCTGGTGAGGTCAAGGCCATGCTAAAATCAGGGGTCCAGGGAGCCATCTTGATCTTTGTCTGCTCATTGATGATGTAATTTCCCGTAAGAGAACCTACGATGTGGTTGGCACACATGGTGTTGACAACCTCCTCAACTGAACACACTATCATGTATGATGTGATTGTGGTCTCATGCACCTAAAATGTCTGAGGTTCCCATTTTCTCTGGCAATTGTGAAGGTAATGACTGGAATCAATGTTGGAACCTAAGCTCTTCTAATCATGATGGCAAGGGTCGTGTTGTCAAGGCAGCAAGTTTGCCTTCCAATACGGTGGTTAGGCAGGAAATAGACATCCGATCACTTGAAAGAGACACTACTTTTAAGCCCTATATGAACTACTATCAAGCTATAAGTGTACAACTTAATTGTCAAATGCATAGGAACAGACTGGAAAACCAGAATCAAATGGTCCCACTAATTAAGCTACACGGTGTTTTTGATATATTTAGTAGACTATCAAACAAGACTAATAGTAAAGAAATTAAAATAAGTAAATGTCTATGGGTGTTGACAAACAATAATAAAAGTGTTCTTAGGGCTCTACATGGATTCACACTACACAACCTGTGTACTCTCGTATCACAAGCCTCGACTAATTGAATCTACTTTCGTTCTCAACAATTGGTAAAGCTAGGTGTCACTTCCGTGCACAGCCTGTGCGTAGCATAAACAAATTGATACTATGGACTTCTTAGTTCACATGTTTGATTATGGCTTAACCTAAATAAGAGAGTATTATGTCATCTATTTTCGTTCCCTGACCTAACTAACCCCACAGTTCAAACTATGTAAAGAAATTAAGTTCCCTGACCTAACTAACCTAAATGGGAGAGTATTATGTCATCTATTTTCTTGCTTTTGCACACCATCAAAATTTCTAAGATATTGTGTTGGTTTTCAAGAGATATGACACTCCCTTCTAGACTATACAAAGTCTCCTTCCGGTCTACTTGGTTATAACATTCCCTTCCAGACAATGCAAACAAACCTACCTCTGTACAAGGCATCTCGGTTTGCAAACTTGGCGTAGTTCTTACCAACCGATACCAAGAATAACAATGCGAGTCAGATCAAGTGCAATAAACAAATAATACACGATACAGAGAAAACCAAAATAACATATAAAAATTCACATTATATCACAACCAAGTATCAAAGTATCATCATCTCTAAGAACTTAATAACCTAGCCGTACATGGCTAGTATTAAACCAACAAATAAGTAAGGGAATAGAAAAGACATAATAACAGATACAAACAAGACAATCAACTTACACAAATATAAAGATAAAAATAGAAGAAGATTGTTGCTCCAGCACTACTCTTTCCTACTGGCGGCTGCGCTTCCCTCTCAGAAAATCCCTCAGATCTTAGGGTTAGGTCGCCTCCAGCCAACTCAGCTCCCTTTGCAATGTCGGCCAAGGCACTGCTTATATATTCGATCTCCTCAAAAATTTTCCAAAGCTATAGACAACAGCTTTCCTTCTATGTGACTTGCTGGATTTAACTGCACACAGTCCGAGTGGAAGTGTCATTCGGACCGAGTACAGTTCACTTCAAGCATCGGATCTTCAGGCTTTCTTATTTGAAAGGGCATATGGACCAAGTGAAAACTCATTCGATCCATATGCGAGTGGTCCAGAGTTCAATCACTTTTGTTTTGTGCTCCGATCGTTTCTTTTTGCTCCAAAGCACCTAACACCAACAAAACTCAAAGTAAAGAGAAAACATACTAAAATGCAATGCATATGATTTGGATCTTTTAAAGGTCCGAAACTAAATATATTGTCTATATGTTTTTGCAATAAAAACGTTGAACACACCTGATAGGAAGTTTTTCTTGGTAGTGTTACCTGATTGGTAGTGTTATCCCAAGACTTGCATTGAACACACTTGATAGGAAGTTTGCAAGTAAAAGCATTGTGATCCTTATCTAGGCACCTGGTACAAGTCTTTTGTCTTGCAAATTTGCCAAACGATCTCCTGTTATGATGAATGTTCCTTATGTTCTTCTTGAAAGCCACCACTTACCATTGAAAAGTGGGATATTGGGGTTTAATAAATTTTGGTGGCTTGCTGAGGTTAGAAGGAAACCCACCAGAGGATTTGGTTGTAATTGCAGTGGCTTTGGTTGGCTGGGGACTAGATATAGGAGGTATTAATTGGTAGTTGGTTGGTAGGTGTGGACAGTAGTGGCAGAAGTAGTTAGGGAAGAGGAGGCTTTTGCTTGTGAAATTGTCCTTTTTGAGCTCTCCATACGTCTTCAAATGGTCCCATTTCTTTTTCACCCCAACCCCCTTTGAAACTTAGTAACACAAAATAATAATTCGGCCATAATGGGCATTTAAAATTGGCAGTCCTTAATATCCAATTATTCATTAATAATATAATTTTTTTTTGAGATAAAGATAAGGGTCAAGCCACTCAAATTTAAATTTCTATAAAAGACCCCCATCCGGGTTTTGAACCTGGGACCTCCCACACGGAGAGCGTTGCCCTTAGCCACTAGACCAAAAGCTGGTTCTTAATGATATAATTATTAGTTGATTACATGCTTATTATTTATCGTCTTCTGTCGGCTGCACAGACATTGATGAGTGCAAGCTTCCAGGTGATTACCCTTGCTTCGGAACTTGCCGCAACATTGAAGGGAGTTACGAGTGTGTTTGTCCATCTGGCACAACAGGCAATGGTAAAGTTGGAGAATGCATCGAAGTTCCATTGATTTCACCTGTTTTGGCTCGAGTGTTTGTTGGTAAGCCTTCTTCTTGGTTTGGACTTTCAAGAAAAAGTACGTTGCCTTCGGTTCCATTTCTGTTTCAACACTATGAGAGAGCACAATTGGCTAGTTTACCATGATTCATCAATAATAAATACACAATTACATAATGTACTATGTTTTTGCCTTAATAATCTTGAAAAAAAAAGCAACCAATAGCAAGAGCATAATAGTTGTAACAGGGATAACATGATTAACATCATCAATACAATTGCGAAAATTATAAATGTTAACTGTTGTTTTATTAATGTTTATTTAAACTGAAACATAGCCGAGTGAGGTATTAAGTATTGCAAAAATGCAGGATTGGGTTGTGGTTTAGCTACTATGTTGGGCATGTGTTTTTTTGTATGGGCCTTTCGGCGGTGTAGAAGGCATGTCAAAGAAAAAGAATTATATGAGAAGTACTACAAAATGATGGACAACCAACTACGAGTATTCAGTAAAAAACAAATAGAGATGGCAACAAACAATTTTGATGAAAGTTACATATTGGGGTCAGGAGGCCGTGGAAAGGTGTACAAGGGTGTATTTGGAGATAACCATGTCGTGGCCATAAAGATGTCGAGGGAAGTTGAAGAAAACCATAGAGAAGAATTTCTGAATGAAATTGTCCTGCTTTCACAAATCAATCACAAGAACATAGTTAGAGTATTGGGTTGTTGCCTCAAAGTTAAAATTCCCATGTTAGTTTATGAGTTTGTTCCAAATGGAACACGTTTTGAATTACTTCATGTACAGAGTAGAAGTAGGTCAGTCCCTCTTGCTGCTCGTCTTAAAATTGCTTTGGAGTCAGCAGAGGCTCTTGACTATCTTCACTCGTCCATATCTCGCCCCATAATTCATGGTGATGTTAAGTCGGCTAACATACTTCTTGATGAGGGATACTGTGCCAAAGTCTCAGACTTTGGAGGATCGAATACCGTGCCAATTGATAACACTCAAGTTGTCGAGCTTTTTCAATGGACGGTTGGCTATTTAGATCCCGAATGCTTGTGTAGTCAGACAGTAACAAAAAGTAGTGATGTATACAGTTTTGGGGTTGTAATGTTGGAGCTCATTACAAGGAGAAAGGCAATTTATAGGGATGAAACAGATCAAAGGAAGCACTTGGCTTCAGAATTTGTTTCAACGGCAAGCAATAGTGAGGTTCATGAGATGCTAGATGCAGAAATTGTTACTGACGATGACAAGGTGATAGAAGTTCTCAAAGAAATGAGTGAACTCGCTATCTGGTGTGTTAGTGCTAAAGGAGAAGACAGGCCAACAATGAAGCAAGTTGCAGAGAAATTACAATTTCTGGTAAGAATCTATGGCATCAGTCTATTCCTGGAAATCGATCCAGTGGAGTCACAGAGTTTGCTTGGTGAACAAACATTTTACACTGCATCAGATACTACTACATTTCCTAGTTCTACTGGTCTGTGTAGCACTGTTTTGGAAATTGACACTGGGTCAACTAGATGATGTGAATTGAGCACGGCATCAAGAGGCCAAAATCCTCTTAATAGCTGTGTTTTATTTGTTGTATTTAGTGACATAATGATTTGATTATTTTTTCTTTTTTTTTTTTTGCGTTTAAGATTTTGTCATGTCATATTAGCTGTTACCAGAACCAGTTGAGCTTGTTTGCTTTGTGGATTATCATTTGTGCTGTCCTAGCTAAGATTTTTTTTCTTCAATGTATTTATTTTTTTTTTTTGTTGACAAATGCAGTATCTGTATGCACAATTTTTGTCTAATAACATAAGTTGGAAAATCAAGTAAATGCCAGCTGAACTGAGACAACTATATTCATAAAGCCATTCCAGCATTGCGGTTGTAATTTTACCCAATTGTAGTTGCTGCAAAGTGAGAATTTTTCAACTGAAATAATAACACCGATTCTCTAAGACAAAAGGAACTGCAATGCTCACCCGAGTGAAGAGACGCAGGAAATGTTTGGGTCGAGCAAGCACAGAAAATTCCCCGAATTTGAGAGGAGAGAACATGGGACACGGAAGTTGGAAAGACTTTTAAAACCAGGAGAAAAGCGGAGAAACCAGGAGCTCAAAAAGCAGGTCGTCTAAGTGAGGAGAATGCTCTCTGTCGTCCAAGTGAGGAGAATGCTCTCTGCGGAAGCACGCGCTCCATGGTTCGAGGCTACCTCAAGTAAGAGGCCTAGGAGCCCATTGGGATATTCCAATAGTACCTTCTTATTGGCAAGCCTAAGCAAGCATTCATCAACTATTGCCATCCTCATCCATACCACAAATTCAAGGCGTTCTACCATTAAAATTCTATAGTGAGGCCATTACATTATCTACATACCATATGTCAATGGATTTCATATCCCATGTTGTACTGCATTTTGCAGTTCAAAACGTGAGCTGTTGGATTGTGTCTTGAAATCCGTGCAAGCTCAAATCTCTAGACGATCCAACGGTTCACGTCATGAATTGCAAAATGCAGTAAGTTAGGGAATAAGCACTCATGTACGTCAATGTTACATAATGACCTAGTAGGGCCATCCAATAAGAGTGTGTCATTTAATTGTATTTGCTTACATAAAAATTGCCATTAGTTCTACAATACAAGTCACCCTCTCTTTCCTTCTATTTTCCATTAATTGGGCATAAGTTATGGAAGGAAATTTCAACTTCCAATCTTCAAATATTAAAGCTTAATTTTAATATTATGCATATATTATCATATAATTAGTTTTTGATGTAATGTAAAATGTGATCATTTATTAATGGAGATGTAGATGCGTATATTAGCATATTTTACGTATTAAATTATTTTAATTTGGGTGATGATTGTTCTTTTTGTTTCTATTTTTTACATAAAAAGTAAATAAATATAACTCATGTCTAACATATCTTAAAACTACATTTTAATTTGATTTCTTGCATAACGTCCGAAATAATTCCCATGAAAAATTAAAATTTCAAACAAATTAGATAAAGTTCACGCTTATACCATACTAGTAACTGACCCGCGCCATGCGGCGGGCGAACGATTATTCCTCCCTTTGAAAAAAATAATTTTACATAGAATCATACATTTATTCGCTAATGAAACAAATTTAACATACATTGTATTGATTGAGAACAAATTAAAATCTCACAACCCGTTGTGTATGATTAATTAATCATCGTACAATCGCGAAACATATTACATAAATCATTCGATACCATATTTAGCATTATCCGTTGCAACATCCGCAATACTTCCAGGACCTTCATACAGATATTGGAACTTGAGAATAATGATACTATAATTCATTGACTCCATCTTAGTTATGTGCTATTTTCTAGAAGGGATCATGGACACAGTATGTGCTGGTACGCAATTACGTACATGCCATTGATTCCAAGCACTTCCAAGACTTTGACCTAGTATCTATACAAGGATTTAAGTATCCAATTATGTCAGACGTCTATATTATCTGAAAACATGTCATGACAAAAGCAATACCTTCTCTTTTAGCTCAGCAGATATGCCTAGAGCTTCAGGTTGCCTAATTTGGCCAGATTTTATTGGTACTGCACAACTTGTACAGCAACCTGACAATGGAGGAAGAAGACAAACCAAGTAAATAAAAGAAACCTCGTATTTATCATATAATTAGAGGAAATTAAAACATTATCAGACATACTACACTCAAATGGAAACGCAGTTGATGCGAGAAAAAAGTACCATGACGACAAGCAAAGGGGAGGGTTATGTCTTGTGATTCTGTGGTGTGTAGTATGTATTGATCCTGAAATTAATATAAGAATGAGTAATGTAAGCAAGATAGAATTTATGCAGAGCAGATTCAAGAACAGTATCACAATCAGTAATGAAAAGAATTAAGGCAATTAGAGGCTCAGACCAAAATAAAAGGTACATGGTTAGGGGTTGAGAATGGCAGTACCAATCAATTGTTGGTATCAATTGATTGCCAATACCAGCAAGTGCAGTACAATCTGTACCGGTACTGGCAATTGACTGGTACCAACAATTTCAATTGGCAGTAAGTCTTATCCTACTGTGAAATTTATTTAATTTAATTTTCACTTTGCACAGCCACAGTACCAAGCTTCAAACTTTAAACCAACAGAAACCCACATGAAACAAATCTTAAGCAACAAAATAAATCCGACCTCAGGCACAATGAACTCATGCGTGACATTACGCTGGCGGTCATGGACGGTGACCCGGTGAGTGGCAACAGCGCCGGAGGGACTGACAGAGGGCCCAGGCTCAAACACCTCAGCCGCTCTAAGAAACCCTCTCATTGTTTTCCAAGCTGGTGTGCTGCTCGCTGCTCGCACTGGGGCTCCTCCATTGTTGGGGCAAGGCTGAGGAAATATTATATATTATTATAAACTAATTTGGCTAAATAAAGATCTGTATTAAATTGTTATAAAACACTTCAATTAATGATTGTATCTTGCATTTCAATTTGTGCCTATAGATACTGACATAAAGCATTTGTTATCCTTACAACTTTAATTCTAAAACATCTCTAAGGCCTTTTTTTTTTTTCTTTACAAACTTGTAATAAAACTTGTTGCCAGCTTCATTTCATTTAAACATTATTGTTATTAGTAAATAGTTTTAAGCAGAGGAAATAAAAGTATGTAAATGGGAAAAGAGAATAGAACTGGTATAAATGACAAAAAAGGAAATTAAGATGAAAACCAATACCAATCAGTCCTTCAAATAAAAAGAGCCCCACTTTGTACTGATAATAGATAAGCTGATTCTACATAAAACAAAGTAAGAGAAATATAGAAGGCACAAACCAAAGTGCTGGCATACACCAATGCTGACAGTTCCATCCAATTGGTAAACTGGGAGCCCCTGTTCACCTACAATTTGGCAAAGTTGAAAGGTGATTGTGAAAATGCCACACAAACAGAATCATAGAAGGCAAAACTATCCATTAATTCCAAGCTAACACAGCCAATACACACTGATACTGGTACCGTACCACCTAGCATCTATCAATTCTAAAGCCAAACACCAGACATTACAAAAGAAAATTTCACAGTTACAACAAACACCCCCCAGGTGTTTGTCAAAATGCCCGAGAGAGAGAGGGAGAGCAACTGCCAACTGGGGGCTAAAAAATCGAAGGAATAACAAGTTAAATGCGTACCGTACCTCTGAGGGAATAGTACCAGAGCTAGCATTTGCGGAGGTGGGCGGTGCCCTGGAGGTGACGCTTCCTCGTCCCGGGCGTGTCCTGGAACTGCTTGTCGCAGTAGTCACAGTAGTACTTCCCCAATGGCATTGGCTCTCTCTTATGAAGTCCTGGGCAACAGGTATGAAGAAGGCGGCTCCTGCGGTGGCTCCGGCTACGATGCCTGCCACTGCCCATACCACCAAGACCCACAGGAAGAGGCAGCGTTGAAGGCGAAGGACGGGAGTAGAGTGAGGGACCAAAACTGCACGCAGAGGGAGACCTGACGGTTGTTCTCGCAAGAGATTGTAGTCACGAACCCATCTCTGGCAGCCAAAGCGCGCCTCACGACGATGGCCGCACCATAGAAACCCTCGCCGGAGCCGTGGCCTTCATCTCCAGCGTGGCCGACTCCCTCTCCCCTTCCCCCACTTGCTACATCTCTACATCTCTGAAGTCGGAAATGGTGCTGCTGATCCTCTACTCGATCTCGCGTCTTCTATCTGGAGGCGTAAGAGAAGAGAGGGAAGCCGTGAGGTGGAGCGAGATCGCACGGGCAGGTGGGCAGCCGTGTATTGAAAACCAGTTTGCATTCGAGTGCGGAGCGAAGAGTCAGATTGGGGCGATTTGAAAGATAAAGAAGGCCAGAAAGAAAGAAAGGTGAAGCGTCGCGTATAGAGCGCGGAGACGGGGGCAGAGATTTCTTTTCGAGTGAAGCGTTCATGGGAGCGACCTGTTTGAACTGGAGAAGAAAATAAAATGAGATGCGGGCCATCTCAGCTGTTGATTTGTGACATAATTTAAAACAAACGGTGATTAATGTAATTGGTAAGAACAAACGAAAATTAAGGGTCCAGTCGTACGGTGTTTTTTAAAATAGAGAGATTAGCTGAATAAAAAGTTATATATACTTAATAAAATTTTGAAAAAATATGAAGAAAAAATTTATAATCACTGTTACTATAAAACACCGGAAGAAAACGCTGCGTTTCTATGATGCCACGTCATCATTGAAGGAGTTAAGATTAAAAAAAAAAAACTTTTCAAGTCGGGCCGAGCGAACAGACGCTTCCTCCCAGCGTAATAAATAAACGAAAGGGCATGAATCAACTTCTCCTCTTCTCATTGTTTCACTTTCACAGTGGACAATCATTTATAATATCCGTCTCATGTTTCAAGTCGAGCCTCTACGAGTCGCGAAGGCAAAGCCGATCTTTCTACTCATCTCTTCTCTCAACCGTTTGGATTAGGCGCCATCATCTTTCTCAGGGGTCAGGACGTACGAGTGGACGACGTCCTCCTCAACTCTTCTCTGCACGGAAACCACTTACGACAGTATGATTCAAGTTCTATCCTAGTAGGCGGTTTTTGGGCTCCACGCCTACCGCAGTCATCGAATGGGTTACTTAAGGTTTGTATCCAACCGAAGTATATTGAATGATCTCCTTTGAAACTATCAATGATGAGATGCATCTTTTTTCTTTTCATAAATTAAGATTCACATTCTTATCTGAAACGACAATCTAGAAACCAGGGTTACTCAATTTTTGGCACCTATGAAGAAATGACTGAAGATATATATCTGGATAAAAAATGGTGTGCACACCAAGTGTTTGATAAAATGTCCAAGAGGCTTCCATTTGAGAGATTTTTATTTATATAGCTTCTTAATAGAAAAAAATGGCTAGGGAGTCACAACTGTACAAACATACAACATGCACGTTACCATGTATTTCTTTACTAATGAATTGGATCAGGCATACATTAAACATGGCATGAGATGGTTGTGATAGATGGCGACTATGGGTGCCATATATGCAAAATTTTGATTAAAGCCGTGGCTCTTTAATATCAGTCTTTGCTTTTATTGTACATTAACATTATTATTTAGGAGAAACAAGGTTTGTCTGTCACTGCCAAGCTCAATAATTAAATAGATTTAATATTTGTTATAATAAATTAAAAGCGGTTTTATTTTGACTTTGAATTCACAGTTTAGTCATATCAGTTAATGACTCATTTATGAATTTATAACATTATGATAAAACAGCTAAGAAGATAATTGCCTCTGGTGAAAAAATAACTGATTGCCTCAGTCTTCAACTCTCCATCCCAGTCATTCGGAAATTGTTTCCAAACTATGACAACATTCTGATTATTGTAACCTACATCTGTTCTTTTATTTGTTTTAATTTTAACTATGAGAATGCTTATTGTTAATTGCCATGCTTATTAGATCAATGTACAAATCTGGTGAAACATTCTGTAATACCAAAATCATCAAGGATCCTCTTCTTTGAACACATTACATCTCTAATCAACAAGCTCAAAACTTTTCCAGTATAATGGGATCCAGTGGGGTAGATGTAAAGGTGGATGCCATTGCGGATGAGGAGCTGTACTGCCAAATACTGCCAATTGGGAGTGCATTCCTTCCATTGACACTGAAGGCCGTAAATTAAGCTCGGTGTCTTCAAAATTATGGTCAAGGGTTGTGTGCCCCTTAGTTGAAGGTGCAGAATTAGTGATGATGGCAGCAGATGATATTGCAGTACATTTGCCAACCAAAAACCCTCAGGTATGCAGATATAACACTGAAAATTTATAGTTTGATCGATGAACCATCATCCTGTTGAGCAAAACTGTTTATGTGTATTTGTCCCTTTCCATGTAATTTGATTAGTCTGATAAGAAAGTTGGCATGAATCAGGAAAAATGCTCAATTGATCAGAGTTCCCTTGAATCTGATTTTTGGATGGAGATAAAATTCTTACTAAATTTTCAAACTTTCAGTTTTATCTATTTGAATATTTTGGGGCTATTGAACAAAGATTTCTTACTATTTAAATTTTATTGAGAAAATATAAAATAAAATATAGTTAAAGAGGACATCAAAATTATTAACTGATATCTTTTGAACATCTTCTTACTAGGTTGCAGTCATGTTGGACAGAATGCTGGGACTTCTTGCATCATTCAATATAGTAAAGTGTTCCATCGATGAAAAGGAAAAAACGGTAAGGAGGTATGGGCCAGCACCAATGTTTAAGTGGCTCACGACAATAAGGAAGGTACAACGGGTGTGATCCTCTTCCTCCTGCCATTAGAACTGGCTTTCATTTCTGCCGGGTATGTACTCTATATACATGTCCTTAATTTTGTAAAATGTTACTTCCAGCGTTTGTACTCCAATTTCAGCACTCAGCAGCAACAGAGGGAAAAAATTAAGGGGAATAAAGAATGAGCACAAATTGTGAATCAAAAGAAAATGCAAATCAACCAACAAAAGATGCAATTTTGAGGCATCGAAATTGGCGATCGAGAACTCTGAAAGCTAAAAAGAATGCTGCTTCTTTTTTTTTTTTTTTTTTTTTTTTTTGACTGCTAGAATGCTGCTTTTCAAAATACAAATTTGACTTGATGATCATATAATCATATATAGAATAATAATTATTGTATTTGCCTAGGCTTCACATGAAAGAAGCAATATTATTGGACTTTTCTAAGATTTTTTTTTTTTTTTAATGTTTCATGTGTTAAGTAAATCTAGCTACCTAAGTTTAGATGATCGATGCTCTTCTATGCGAAATTTCTTTCATTTGTGATGTTTCATGTGCTTCTTCAATTGATGACCACAAAAGCTTACGACTAATCACTTAATTTCAAGGAAGATATTTATATTTACTTTTTTCACACTTCACTTATTCCTATAGTGAGCATAGCATACAGATTAATTGAGGTGTAGCATTGCATGATTCTCTAATTTCAGATTTGTTGACTTTGGCAGTTTCTTGATCCACAGTGTTTGTACTATAAAACATGATTAGAGTGATTTACATTATACATATACAAGAAAGGTACAGTGGCTACGACTCCAATGATGGCGTGTATTATCATTAATATTGACTTGTGAAGGCCAACAATTTGTTAATTATTCTGATCTACAGTAGTAACTTAGTAAGATATAATACAGTTTTTTTAAATAACTTCATAAGATCCATTTATATTTGATATTTTGTTCCCATTAACTTCTCTTATTTACTACTATTAATAAGCAAGTGTGAAAACAAGAATTAAACTCTTGGGTCTTATTGTTTAATAGTACCGAACGTAATAATTTGCCCAAGAGCCTTAAATGAAATTGCTTAAAAAAAAAAAAATTAAACGTAATAATAATGTATGAGATATAAGTTTGGCCCTATTAAATAATTATGACCAAAAAGTTTGTCTACAAATCAAGAAAGCTAGTTATATACAATTTTCTTTTCTTTTCTAATTAGTGCATTTTCTTTTCATTTTCATGTCAATGATTTCTTTTACAAGTATACTGGACATATTCGACCATTTAAGCAAATAAAGTTTCAACCTTTTCCTCTTTCATTATTTTAGTAGATCCTGAATAAATAAAGCATGTCAGATCCATCCACTGATTCAGAAGGGGCAGAGAAATGGAGACAAAACATATTGTAGATGGATTTGATGGGTAACTAACTAATGATCGTTAGTTAAAGAAGCCACGTATGTTTGTGTGCATTGTTAGAGGAAGATCAGAACTTAAAGAAGCCACAATTGAATGGTACTCCATGGACGTTGGCTATGAGCTTTATCTTTTCTTCGTCTTCCAAGTAATTGATGTAAAGATGTTTGAGCCTTAATCCAAGATTCATAAAGTGAGAAAGAGTTCTCATTTGAAAATATGTGCATCGTTATGGCACTAAAATTGTTGTTTATAGTCTGTTGTTCTTTCCGATTAAAAATTGATGCAAATATAATGGTCATTTAATAATGATAAGATTAGGCCTTGCTTTCTTTCCGCAGTTTGCTTTTATTTGCTATATAAATAATATTTGGTAAAGATATTCTAGATATCAGATGATTAAGTTATGGCATGTGGCTTGGGTTTGAGTTTTGAATTGTATATTGAAACATCCTCAGGTTTACATTTTTTTTGCTTTCATTCTCTTTAAATAAGAGGTCCTGTTTACTTATCAAGATTTCTTAATGATCTCTTAAACGATACAGAGATTAGTGTTATAAATGGATGGTAAGTTGCAGAAAGGATAATGAACTGTTTCAGGGAGCTCAAATTGACCCTACAATATAAAAGAGATACTATGAGATTGAACATTGCAATTGGGTTGTCCTGTTTGCATTATCATTAATCTGCTGGGGAGTATTTCTGTTTTTTTCCTTGTAATAAATATTGCCTTTTACTATGAATTGTGCATGCTTAACGAAACAATTTTATTTTATTTTTCTTCCAAATTTTGTGGAGAGCATTAAGAAGATGAGATGGGATATTGTTGCATAATAATGGAAACCTACTGTGAAATGTTTGGGATGTTCAAAGGCTTGCTGACACATCATATAGCTCTTAAGTATTAATTAATTTGTATTGTTCTTTAATTAGATTATAAATTTTGGATTGCTGCAATAATTATTATTTGCATAATTATTATTTGTACTCCAATTTCAGTATACATGATATATACTTGAATTTGTTTGGTTGATATAATTACAAGACTGTTTCAGTCTGTTATTTAACAAACTGAATAAAACTTTAATTGCATAAAATTTACTTTGATTTGGATTTGCTCATACCTAGATGACGTATCATAAATCAGAATTGACAGCTTTCAGTTTTTTCTTTATATTCCTTGAATGATATATCTAAAGCTGACTATGAAAGAAATATTATTATCTTCCTACCAAAGTCGACACATGCACATACACAACGTAAGAATATACCATCCTAATTCTTAACGACGACGTAAGCGGAACTGGTCATGGAGAACGGATGAGGCTGGCTCTTATACGATGAGCTTTTAAGCACACAGACTTTTATGTGAGTTTAAACTCAAAATCATATATATTAAATCACTTTTAAATTAACTAATTCTATGTGAATCATCAAATATCTTAATGACATCGTAATGCCGAGACAACATAAAATTCTAGTGTGCCACTATATTTAAGTTTTTTTGAATCAGCTGTTCTTACATGAGTTGCACATTTACAAGATTTCCTCCTGATGAGACTACAACTACACCCTGGTAAACTGTACAAATTGCAGTACATACACAAACACAACACAGACAAATACTAATTATTATGTTGAATCAGAAGCAGAGGCTGCCTCCTTTCTTGTGCCAGTATATATATATGTCCAACATTTCCAGTCCTTAATTTGTCCGCACCTTTTAAAGCATGGTAGTATACACCCATGCATTAACAAAGTAATTTTACATACCAATTATCAAGAACTCTAGTATTTAGTAATTGCTATTTCAGATTTTTTGTTTTTATAGCCAGGCCCTCTAATTTCCTGTAAGTTGTCCCCCCTGTCATTGTTAGCAGTGCTAATCGTCTCTTACAGTCTTACTGGTATTAAGGTGAAGTAAAAGATTTAGTCCAATTCGACACTAAGGAGTTGATATCAGCAGTAACTGTAATAAAAAGATCTGCACCTTCCTGCTGAAATACAATCCGATTTGGTTTTATTTGAATGGCCCAAAATATAGCACTTCAAATAAAGCTAATATTCCTGCCTTTGTTTGAAACAAGTAAGAACCAATTTTAAGGTGTCATATTGTTTTGTTTTTTGGTTTTTGTTTTTCCCCCAATCCAGGCCCAAAAGAGCAAGCCCAATTAAATCCAAAATTTCTTACAAAAAAAGAAAGAAAAAAGAAACTAAATAGCAACCCGGAGGCCCAAGCAAGCAAAGTGCCCCCTCCTGAATATGATGCTATTTTGATCCATCATATTTTCTCATTACTGAAATACATAAATATTTTACATTTGGGATATGAAATTGTACATGTCTCACAGAAACTCATTTAATATAGAGAAACATGTAAAGTCCACTCATATAAAGTAGGCCAGCTATTCAACCCTCTCACCTATGTGCTGACCACAGTTACATAAATGTTTACTGGAAATCGTAAATCGTAGTATATTTATTCACCGGAAAATGATATCCATTACTTAAAAAGATATAAATTTTTACTGAAAAATAATATTTGTTCATTGAACATACAGTGGACCAGTGGATAAGTAAAAATGGTGAACGCTACGTACCTACTACTCTTTAATTAATATATATGCTGGGTTAGATCTCGTTATCAATCAACGTTGAATAAATGAAACCAAATGAGCAATTAGTAGTAGGTGGTGTATACTACTACAACCTCACGATAAATATCATCCAGTCAGGCTGATAGCTAACGCAACGACTTATATATAAGTTTGCCAATCATCCATAATTTTTTATGTTGACTCGGCATGACCATATATGTCATTATTAAGATCTTTGATCGATGATTCACTTAGAATTGGTCATTCATGCGTTATCTTTGATCTATTATTATTCAAGAAATCTAAAAACTAGCTTGAACGCATGTCTCCTACAAACATACGCAAAGAGTATATATGCAGAAAGAACCTTGGGTTACATTTGTGTCTCTTTACGTTAAAGCTTGTTCGGCAAAGAATTTGACTTAAAAATATTAGATTTCACATCTTCTAACACACGGCACGTGGGCCGTTGGATCTCCTCAAGATTCACGCTGGTCTGAATCTCGAGATGATCCAATGGCCCACGTGCCGAATGGCACCGTGCCATATGTTAGAGGATAAGCACTACTCTCCAAACAATGGCTTAAGGTTCGGTCAAAAGAAAACCTAAAGAAGTATTTTTAATGCGTACTAAGGTCTAATTAAGAAGTTTGTGTTTGGAAGGATTAAGAAGTTAAGGAAGACTAAAGAGGTCTAAGGAGAGATAACCGAACAACAACCCCTATGTACCGGATACAAGCATAATTTTTTTGATGCATATCATCTATGAATCTATGCAAAATGTCACAGGAAACGTTCAAAAGAAATCTGCAAAGAAAAAGGGTCCGTCAACCAATTAAAATTAGCAAATAAACACAGGCATTAATTAGTGATTCCATGAATGCAAATTTCTACACTGATTTTCTTCGGTTGACACTTAATTTAATTTCATTCATGTTAATTAGATCATTAAAAGTAACTTTTTTGTTGAATCTTCTATGTTCATATATATATACAGGAATTGCAACTTAATCAAACACGCATGTGCAGTTGAATGTAAAAGCTGTTCAAGTCGATCCTCAAAAAGTCGGAATATATCAATATATTATATATAGAGGAGGGATCCCTTGACGATGCTTATATTGACAATCTTGACAATAGAACAATTTAAAAATTTATAGAAATTCATAAAAAATCTGAAAAATGAAAAAATATTTGTGGATGCATTACTTAGCTAGTTGATTGATCGTGTTTCAAATTTCAATCAATTTGAACATCGTTTGATGGCTTATCAAAACTTTGTATATTTTTTAACGGTTGTAATTTAACGGATATTTTAAGGGCTATCAAATATAATTTAAATTGAATATAATCGGATAAATAATCAATATATAAGCTAAGAAATACTTCCGTGAACTTTTTTCTATTTTTGAGAATTTATATAGATTTTTAGAAATTTTTGAAATACTCCATTATTAAGATTGTCAATATAAAAATTGTCAATGATCCCTCCTCTTATATATATATATAGCAATAGGGGCTTGTTGCATGTCGGTACTCCGCATGGTAATAATAATATAAAAAATAGCAAAAGGAAAAAAAATGGGATTGTTCAATTGAAAATCGGTTCTTGTTATAGTGCCAAAAATAATATACTCTTCGCGTGAGATATTGTATGTTCGGTATAGGGGTGTTCAAACGTACCGGTTTATTCAGATTTCATCCGTATAGTTAAACTTTGGATTATTCGGTTCAGTTATTTTGGTTTAAAATTTCAGTTCGGATAAAAATTTTATCTTATTTGATTATTCTTATTTTGTTCAATTTGTGTTTTGGTAGATCGGATAAACCGAATAAATCAAACAGTCTAAAATATACTAAATAAATCTATTTTATTTGATATAAATGACGGTTATGTATAAATTTTCAATATTCTTTATTTTGTAAGTTTAATTTGCTCGCTTGTTTTGTTTTTCAAAATTATATGTTTATTTTATCTTTAACTTCATAACACAATATTTTTTGTTACCCGTGAATAAGTGTAAGTTCGGTTTTATCGGATAAACTGAATAAAATTTTGGTTTATTCGGTTATCGATTTATTTGGATGATATTTCAAAAAGATTGGATCTATTGATACTTTAACAAATTTTGGTTTAATTTGGTTATATAAAATTATTTCAGTTTGGACTGAACCGACCGATGAACACCCCTAATTCGGTATACTCGGTTTAGATGCCAGCCAAAGAAAAACAAGAAAATCTAAATATGGTGGGTATTGCCGCCTCGACGATTGAGCGGTCCTCCCTGCTACCTTCAATCTCTATATATTCTTCACCATTTCTCCAGTATATCCCGATTTTAAAAGTAATAGCTATTGTCACCGTTGTCGCCACACCTCTAATAGTCAAAGCGTTGTGCTCGTTTTACCCACCCCATCTCATCGGGTTTGCCTCGCCCCGCCCCACGTCATTGGGATTGCCTCGTCCCATCTCACATGTGGTCTCCAATTAAAATAGAGAACAAAGTGGCTAAAGAATTTTTTGATAAGCAACTTAGTTATATTTTTACTGGTGAATATGGATTGCTACCCATGACAACCCTACTTTACATGGGGGCTTTTGATGGCAATGAGCCTTTCTTTACCCTTGCGTTTAATTATACAATGTTCTAGTAGTGATCCATGGAATGTACCGGCCACCGGGTTGCCCGGGTTGGGTCACCGAGTTGTAGATCGAGGTGGCAAAATCCAATCCGACCTGATATTTTTCAAAAAGATAAACTAATCAAACCCGATCGACCTGACCTGAAATTAAATAGCGTGCAATCTAATTTAAATCTACATATGATCCAGAAAAAAAAATAATATTAAAATTGACTCGACCCGCCCGATCCAAACGCGAAACCGACCCGCCAGCCCGATTTGCCAACTCTACCGAGTTGCTCAGGTTTGGAGGTTACCACATGTTTGAATCCATGTGCCCCCTTATTGGTTTTGCAGAGGGGATCCGATAGGAGTTAATTGATACAGCATATAATATCAATTAAGCCATGTTATTTATTTTGCTCGGTCATAGAGCCGTAGATAAAGATAATTGAATTGATACAGCATATCAATTAAAGCCATCTTAAAAGAACCAGTCCTTAGTCTAGTGGTTAAGGACAACGCTCTCTGTGTGGAAGGTCGCGGGTTCGAAACCTAAATAAAGTTTTTATACACATTATTTAAATTTAAATGGCTTGACCTTCATCTTTATCTAAAAAAAATAGTAAGCCACCTTGATTAATGGAACCAGTCAAATATTTTCACTTCATAACAGGAGTCAGTCTCTAGGACTGCCCACTTGACCGCCGAGTTAGCCCAGGTCAACTCCCGGGAATTTAGAGTACTGTAAATTACACAAAATTATGATGCTATTGGTCCTTTATGATACCACAAAATTCAAATTATGAAATTTGGAATACAAATGCATGGTTGGTAATTAAGTTTGAAAATACACCCATATATTAATTTGTTTTATTTTTTAAAATCAGTTTTGAATCTCATAGTCAAAAACTCAAAATAGCTATTGTCAATTTTGTCATTGTCAAGTGACCCCTCCAAATTTAAAGCATCACCTCTTCTAATTGTTTGCCTTGGCAGGAGGAGGAGAAAAAAAAAAAACTTCATCTTGAAAACTTAATCAAAAAATGAGAGCTGTCATTTTCTGAAGAACTATGAATAAATGAATAATTAAAGCCACTCTAATTATCTTGAAACTTACCTTTGCTGATTAATTTGTAACGAGAAAAACAGATATAAATTAAGCCACTCTAAGGATTTAAAAAAGAGGAGGGATCCATTGACAATACTTATCTTGACAATCTTGACAATGAAAATTTTGAAAAATTTGTAAAAATAGTTAAAAATTCTAAAAAATAGAAAAAAATATATAGAGATATTTTTTAACTTATAGATTGATTATGTTTGGAATTATATTCAATTTAAGTGACGTTTGATAGCTCTTTAAAGCTCGTTAAATTTCAACCGTTAAAAAATGTATAAAATTTTGATAAACCATCAAACGATGTTCAAATTGATTGAAATTTAAAACACTATTAATCTATAAGTTAAATAATGCATCCATAAAAGTTTTTTCATTTTTAAGATTTTTTATGAATTATTATAATATTTTTAAAATCCCCATTGTCAAAATTGTCATTGTAAGCATTGTCAATAGATCCCTCCTCTTTAAAAAAAAACCAATATAGGAGAAAAAAAAAACAAGAAAAATATAAGAGAGAGAGAGATCCATGGCCTCTGGAGTAAAGCAATTACTATTGCAGTGCTTTCTCCACCTGACACTAGGAAGTCTCTTCTTTCCCATAGCTACGGTAACCTCAGCATTTCCGACATCACTGCCCGGTTGCCCCGACAAATGCGGCAACATCACCATCCCGTATCCGTTTGGTACTCGTGACGGCTGTTACCGTGACGGATTTGCTATAACATGCAACGAATCCATTGTTCCGCCAAAACCGTTCTTGGGTGACAGTAATATCGATCTGTCGGACATCGACATAAACACTTCGGAAGTAATAGTCCCCAATTACATAGGGTATGACTGCTACAACGAGACGGGCAATTATTATAACAATGTATCGATCGGGTTCGGGCCATCAACGCCATTTCTCTTCTCCTACAAGCGCAACAAGTTCACCGTGATCGGATGCTATGCCTTGGCTTATATTGCTGGCCAAGGTGAGAATTCGACTTCCTACACGTCCGGCTGTGCGTCTTTCTGTGAAAGCCTGGACCACACAACCGGCGACGGTGGTGCATGCGATGGGCTGGGTTGTTGTCAGACCGCCATCCCGGATGGTCTCAGCTACTACGAAGTACAGTGGGGTTTCAACAATAGCACAGTCTGGTCGTTCAACCCGTGCAGTTACGCGATGCTGATGCAGGAAGACTGGTACAACTTCAGTGTAAACGATCTGATGGGGTACCAATCATTCTATGATCAGAAGACCGAGAACAGCGTGCCAGTTGTCCTTGACTGGGCTATCAGAGAGAACGGCACATGCCTGCCGTCCCATGTGGAGAGCAGTGTCGTTCCAGCATGCCAGAGCGAACACAGCGGATGCGACAACACGACCAACGGCATTGGATACATCTGCAAATGTTTAGAGGGATATGAGGGCAATCCATACCTCCCAGATGGATGCACAGGTAATGAATGGATTTCACATGTCACCTGTTCTTCAATTATATTACACAATTTGTTATCATTTTGATTTTTGACTCCAATCAATTCAAATTAATATATCCTTAAACAAAATAACAAATCTATGCATCCAGCTAATCCTTAATTTCGGTAAGAATCAGTCTTTGGTCTAGTGGCTAAGGGCAACGCTCTCTGTGTGGGTGGTCGGCTGGTCACGGGTTCGAAACCCAGATGGGAGGTCTTTTATAGACATTTAAATTTTAGTGGCTTGACCCTCATCTTTATCTAAAAAAAAAATCATTAATTTCGTTAGTTCCAACAAAAGAAAACTTGTTGAGATATCATAATTAATTTAAGTATATAGGATAGAGAAACATCTTGCGTCCATTGAAAAGCGGTCCACACGTTCATAGACATACAAAAAATATAACAGATAAATCCCGAAATGTAACCTATGAGCTATATGAACTATGTAGATAACTTTTTTCTATGGACGTCAGGTATTACTCGGTAGGATATAGTCTGCAACTCTATTTGGCCCAGATTTCATGAAGGTCCGTCAAACACATACCCCACATGAAATAGATTGAAACACAAGTAGAAAACGAAAGTAGGAAACCAAGTGGATAGAATAATGAAAATGCTAATCAATGACTGGTATTATAAAACAAGGGTTTTATTCACTAAATAAAAAAGAAAA
Organism: Cyperus esculentus; assembly: GCA_030179965.1. NCBI lineage: Eukaryota > Viridiplantae > Streptophyta > Magnoliopsida > Poales > Cyperaceae > Cyperus > Cyperus esculentus. The sequence continues at coordinate 976,231 of JASGLE010000003.1, read as the reverse complement.
GTCTATATATAATGTTATTTAATTAAATTGGGCCAGCTTTCTCAATGGGCTGTCAAGTTCAGACTCGAGTTTCAATTCCAGATATCAAATCAATTAATGAACATACCAATATACCAATGAATCAGATCAAGTAGCAATCGATCAAAACAAAAAGTAGCAATTGATCAATATAGAATACTTCTCCAGTTTCTTTGTTTCTTGAACAATACTTTGCTTCACACATGATAAAATTATAACTGACTTGTTTTCCTTTCGGTTGCAATTGGGATATATCTGAACAGACATTGATGAATGTTCCTTGCCGAGTCAGTACACTTGCAAGGGCAAATGCCACAATACAAATGGAAGCTACGAGTGTAATTGCCCGAAAGGTACCCAAGGAGACGGAAAGGCCGGAAATTGTACCAAGATTCCAGAGAACTTTCCTCTTCCAGCTCGAGTAGCTATCGGTAAGAAGTATAACTCTGGCTTTTGCAAGAAATAAGGATTTTTAGTTAACATGCATTCTCTTTTTATTAATACAACTAGTTATTCACTAGGGTCAAGCCTCGCGTTGCTTCGGCAACATTTTGTTAATCATTTTTTTTTTTGCATATAAAAAAATTAATAAAATATGTTATATATTTAAAAATAAGGATATACAAATAAGGCTTGATAAAATTAATAATAAAGATAGAAACTATGTAATTTGACTCGATGGAAACTTTATGATTAATTAGTCTTAGTTTCTTCATTTTTTATGGTAATCATTTCGTGTTATTTTTAAAATCAGATCTTGTTACCAAAAAAAAATGCTATCTTGATATTTTATACAGTAAATTATATTTAATTTATTACAAAAATAACAATTTATAATAACATGTAACATATATTTTTTATGCCAATTATCGGTGAATCTAAAAATTTTTTATATTGTCAAACTTTTAATGAACTAATATAAAAAAACTTTATTGTTCACCTTTAAATTTCAAAATTCTTGATCTTATAGTATGTATGAACGTAATAATTTGTGCAAAAAATTTATTGAAGTACCGAGCTATTGTATCTATTTGCAAACATTCTTGGAGTAATGCTAACAAAAAAAGGAGAAAAAAAAAAGCACAAAACAAATAGTTGAATTTTTTTGAATTAAGTTTTACAAAATTAGTGAGTAAGTATATATGCAAAAAAAAATAAATAAAATAAACCATTTGAAGATTTTTTTTTTTTTATATATATTTGACCATAATTATTTTTTTTGTTTGGATATCTTCAATTGGATACTATACAGTTAATGCACAGGAATCTTTCCGACAATAAGAAATAATATATTTCTAGATGCATCTACACTTCTACAGAGGAGTGGTCTTAATTCTTTTAATTTTTTTTACTTTTTTACTGTAACTTTCACTGTAGATTTACTGTAGAAAAGTGCCTCCAAGATTAATATACTATAGTTAGGGATGTCAAATTGTCAACACAACCTTCGAAATTGGGTATCAATATTCTCTTCAAGAAATAATGAAATATTAATCTGTTCGCAAACTCATTGTATTTGTTTTCTTTCTTTTGATATACATTACAGGAACTATCCTTGGTGTTGCTTTCTTGGTGGGTTTATGTTTCCTCGGTATCTGGTATAGACAACGCAGAAAGTACATGAAAGAAAAAGACGAGTACAAGAAATACTACGAGATGATGAACAACCACCTTCGAGTGTTCAGCAAGAAGCAAATAGAAATCGCAACCGATCGTTTCAGCGACAATCACATAGTAGGCATTGGGGGGCACGGTCACGTGTACAAGGGTTTGCTAGAGAATAACACGGCTGTGGCCGTCAAGAAGTCCAAGGAGATTGGCGAGAACGAGAGAGAGGAATTTGTGAATGAAATCATCCTTGTTTCACAAATCAATCACAAGAACATAGTCAGACTATTCGGATGCTGTCTCAAGGTTCAAATCCCTATGTTGGTTTATGAATTTGTCCCAAATGGGACACTCTTCGAATTGCTTCATGCGAGGAACAAAGAAGTGCCAATTTCGTTGGGTACTCGGTTAAGAATTGCTACCGAGTCAGCAGAGGCTCTTGACTATCTCCACTCTTCTATCTCTCGCTCTATCATTCATGGCGATGTCAAGTCCGCTAATATTCTACTAGATAATAACCACACAGCGAAAGTATCCGATTTTGGAGCCTCAAATCTTGTGCCGGTTGACGATGCACAGATTATGGAGCTCGTTCAAGGCACTCGTGGGTATTTAGACCCAGAATGCCTGTGCACACAGATAATTACAAAGAAAAGTGATGTCTACAGTTTTGGGGTTGTTATTCTGGAGCTCATTACGAGGAAGAAGGCGATATACCTGGACTATGAAACCGGTGAAAAGCAGCATTTAGCATCTTGTTTCGTTTCAAAATATAGCAAGAATGTACTCAACAACATGTTGGACGAGGAAATAATAACTGATGGTGAGAAGGTAACTGAAGTTCTTCATGAAATCAGTGATCTAGCTGTGCGGTGCCTGAGTAGCAGAGGAGAGAAAAGACCGACAATGAAGCAAGTTGCCGAGGAATTACAGAGTTTATCGAGGTTTACCAGCAACTATCCTGGTTGGCAGGATGATGCCGAAGAGACAGACAGCTTGCTAAGGAAAACAAAGTTTTACTCTTCATCAGATTCCGCTGCATTTCCTAGCACAGACTATAGTGCAGTAATGGAGATCGAAACTGAGATAGCAAGGTGATCTGGTATATATATAAGCTGCAAGAAAATCTTTTTCACAGTTTTATTTTGAGTAGAACAGCAATAAATTCTTTCTTGTGTCTACTGATATATAATTTTTCATCTTCAAATGCTTACTTTTTCATATTCTTTTGTACATCAGTACATCTCTAATTTAGTATGCTTGTTTATTTCGCATCCCTTATTTTATCAGTCTCTTACTGGCACCAAAACAAAACTTGGGTTCAAGCCTACATTATTGGAGCAGAATACAACAGTTGGTAAATCAGAGAACTATATAAAAATAAACTAGCATTAATTTGAACCCGTCCATGGATGGGAATTAGTTTGATTTTCAATTATATCTACAATAAGATTTTCAATTAGCCAATGTCATAAACTAGACAGAGTCCTCAATCATTTTCAAAGAAATTTGATTAATTGTTTCCTTTTTTTTTGTTTTTTTTGAAGGAGTAAGCAATTTTGATTAATTGTTTCAGAAATCATTTTCCTAATTAAGAAGTTATTGAACGAAGTCCAGATCGATCATTGTTTTTTTTTTTTATATAGAAAAAATTGTCCATTGATTTGAAAATTAGTTTTTGAACCATTATTCGATATAATTGGTAGGAGTGGAGCCAGACTTTCTGGCCGGGGGTCCAATTTTTTTCAAAGAAACACAAGTCTGTAATTATTCTATAAATTGGGCATATATTTTGTAAATTTTCGTAAACAAAATACAGGGTAGGCCCATTTTCATAAATTTCTTAAAAATGAAAACTATTTTTGTAATTTTTTCTCAAAAAGATATATTTCTAAGGGTACATTTCTAATAAAAAAAATTGGGGGGTTGGGGGGTGGGTGGTGACGTACCTACGTGCTAATTACGATAAGATTTAAGGAAAACATGTATAGTCCACCTATAAAATCTGACCATCTTTACATCCTTTCTTATGGTCAGACACACCCACGTGCACCATATGTATGTCACAGTGGTATATTTGTTAACTGGAATCAATGTTGTATCTACTAACAGACTACATGTGAAATAATTATATCTATTAATCAAAAAGATATACTTGTTAACTAAAAAACAATATAGGTTGATTGAAATAGAGTGAGACCTAGTGTCCATAGATGGATCATCCATCACAGACACAGAGTTGCCTCGTGGTGGGTCCCACTGGTTACCCCTTGTGTCTGTGATGGATGATCCATCTATGGACGCAAGGGGTTTCTCATTGAAATAAGTGTGACTCATCCAAAATTATGCTATAGAAAGGTGTTAGTTGCAACTTCTGATAAACCAGAAGAAGAAGGATACATATGTACCCCTTAAAAGGGGATATATTGAGCTCTCTCCTTGATTTGAGCTTCATATCCGTCGGATCTTGTCATCCGACAGTTATTCTAACTTTCAACCTCTTCCATTTGTTTTGCAAATGGAGAGACGTTGGGAGATATTGGTTTTGTTGGTTACCATTAATTTTTACTCAAGATTGAGATTTTTCCTGATGAGCATTGTTGTTTATAAGTGTATTTTTTTTACAAATAAACTCAAGATTTTAATTTGCTCTTTCATTATTTTGGAACCAGCTTTTTTTACTTTGGTGTTTTTCCAAATATAAGTTGAATATCATTATCTCAACTTTTCTTTTAATTGAGGTGAGAAAATTGAGTTAATCATAGTAATTTTTGGAATAAAATATTTTAATAGTATAATTTTTCGAATAAGCTTGAAATGTTATATTAAGAAAAAGGTAAAAAAACTTATGGATATCCTATAATCGTAGGTTTACATTTCTTGAAAAAGTAAAAAAACAAATAGGTTTATTTTTTGTCTGATTTCTTGAAAAAGTAAAAAAAGAAATAGGTTTATTTTTTGTCTGACCCTTCTGATATATCCATTTCTCCATTGTAGTATATCTGTCACTAGAAAATTATATCTATTAATCGGAATTATATAAATGTTTATTGAAAAATGATATTTGTTAATTGAAATTACGATGGATAAGTATGCAACAATGAAATATGGAGTCTACATATTACTCTCTTGAGAATGTGTGTCGACTTTTTTTTTTTTTTTTTTTTTGAACTCAATGTGTGTCGACTTTGGTGGGAGGAGAATATTTCTTTCTTACTCAAATTTAGACTTTTCATTCAAGAAATAATAAATAACCTAAATTGATTCAATGTTAAACTAAATGGTGCATTTTTAGAAATAAAACCGACAAAAATTGCTATGCAATTATGACTTATCAGTTACCCATATCTAGGTTGATCCGCATCTAGTACAACAGGGCTATGCATTGTGTAAATAATTGTGATACAGTAATTTTGGAAAATATAGGTGGTTGCTGCATGTGTACAAAAGGAGTGTGACTAATAATTTCTCAAGAGTCAAGACAAATCCTCGAGAATTGTCAAACATGGAAAATTCGTGAATTTGAGTCTACATAAGAGAGGAGAATAACAAGAGCCACGCGAGTGTAGCTAGGGTGAATGTTCAGTGAGAAAAGAAAGGGCCCGGATTGAATGTCGGTAAGACAACTATCATTGAAATTGAACAGTCGAGTCGGAGGTCGTCGCGTCGTCGAGAAAGTGAGAGGTGGAAGGAAGGAAGGTAAAGTGAAATGACAAACTGAAAAGAAGTTCAGGTATCGGCTAAAGACTCGAGAAAGTGAGAGGGGGAAGGAAGGAAGGTAAATTGAAATGACAAACTGGAAAAAAGTTCAGGCGTCGGCTGAAAGACTAAACGGTACGCAGCAGAGCAAGACAAAATCTATTGTGATTCACTGCCACAGCAAATTCACCCGCCCTAATTATATCCACATATATATATATATGACATATCACAACGCACTGGAGATCTTGACTTCTATTAAAAAAGACGAACGTGTACCTTTCTGTTCTCCGTTTGGTGGGACATATGATTAGTGTATTCAAGAACAATTCTAAGTTTAATTTGTTCTCCGTTTGATAGGGACTATTATAAAGTTGACCCAGCACGTCTTGATGACTAGTAATTCTCTCAGACGTTAGTAAAGAGATGATAAATATAAATATATTTAAGCAGTTTTTAGTTAATTATCGTATGTTCCTAATGAGAAATTAATTGATGTTATTGAAAACTGAATATTTCATCTTCGTAACTAGCTAGACGAAGACACTAAATACATCAGTACATGGTCTAAATCACTCAATAAAAGATTGGTACTTTGCCATCATTAGTATTATATTCTTGATAGAAACAACAAGATTATAATGAATCATATCAACGTTCCACAGATAACAATTTACCATGGCAATCAGTCACTATTAAATAAATTAATAAAAAATCTTAAAATTGAAAATATTTTGCATAGAAGAATCTTTCAACAGAAGAGGTTACCTACGAGCCAGCTACTGGATAGGATAGCTAGGGATATTGAACAAGGGGTGTTCATAGTATGAGGATGAATGATGTATATTCTAACATCCTTTTTTTTTTTTTTTTTCTCCGCTTCTACATAAAATTTTCATTTATCAATAAAATCTATGAAGGTATATATAGGCTAAGCCTACTTTCCCCCAAAAAAAATTTTTTTTGCATACTTGTTTAAATGCCTAATATTTATTGTTTCTTTTGTTCCAACAATTCCAAATTTGGGCGTTATTTGATATTCCATTAAAAACAATCAAATTCTATGACAATTACCATAGTCTAAACTTATTAGTTTTTGATTGAGTATCAAATGTCTCTAAAATCGAATAAAATCTGAATATCATCAAGGTCAAAGTATGAAAACATAATTATAGAAAATTTCAATTTTAAAGATCTTTTGTGAATCTATTTGAGAGAGATTGTCACTGATCCCTTTCACATCATCATATAAGTTAAGCATATATATATATATAAATTGTAGAGCTCTAAACTGTACCACTAATTTTAGCTTAAATATGTTGACAATTCAATTCGTCATAAATGATCATTTGAAACTTCCAATGCATGGTTATCTTGGTAGTTAATTTAAGCATTTTTTTTTTTGGCCTTCTATATGTGGCAATTTTCCATAGGAAAAGTTAGACCGATTATGTCGGATAAACTAAGATTCGGTTTGCTTTCGGATTCAGGTAGATATCGGATTCAGATTATGTCGGATCGATTATATTCGGGTTCGGTACAAAGACGGGTCGGGACAACTATATTGCTCGGATTTACGGGTTCGGATCTTATTGGTTTTCGGGCCAATCTGGATACGGGTTGGCTCAGGTGCCGGATTCTTCCTAATCGAGCCTATATGGGTTACGGATATTTGAGGTGCGGGTTCCGGATACAAATCGAGTGGGTCGAGTTTTGTGTTTATTCGGGTCAACTTATTAATTTATCGATCCCTCGGATAACTTTTGCATATAATATTATAAATTATATGATTCAAATCATACCTTTTCGGGTCTTATCGGGTTTATATTCGGGTTTTATGTTGTTGGAATATAACTTTATAATTTAATGTAAACCAATCAATAATTTGAAGTAACATTTTTATTTGTGTGCATCATGCATAGATTAATTCTTAAAAAATCATATGTACATTTTTTAATAAATTAATGCAAATAATATAAACAATTATATTTGTACTTTTATCACATCTCGGGTATTAATCACTCTCGGTTCGGGTTGATTCAGATTCGGATAATTGTCGGTTTAGGGTCACATGAATCTGAATCGCTTCGAGTTTGGGTTTTTATAGGGTAGCGGGTCGCATCGGTTCGGATAATTTGTATTCAGATTCTTAATTTTTGCGGGTTTTTTCGGATTCGGTCAGTTACGGGTTCGGTTGATTCAGTTTTTAGAAGTTAACAAATCCTAGTCGGGTTCGGTCATCGGGTTTATCAGGCGGACTATTTCGGTCGGGTCAACTTTTGCCACCTCTCAGAAAAGTAGCTGGTTTGGATAGGTGAGAAAGTGGAAAAATATTTGATACCGTCACATTAGTTATGCAAAAATTTATATTTTAAATCTAATTAGAAATAAAGAAAAAGAAAAAGAAAATTCTACTGATCTATGTATCTATAAATTCACACCTGTGACTTATGTGGGGTACTTGACTCATGAAATTACAGAGGCTTAAACTGAAGGAGAGAGTGAGATCCATGGCTTGCGAAGAACCATTACAATCAAAGTGTTTTCTCTACCTAACGCTGATTAGCCTTCTGTTACCAAACGTTTTAGCAGCCTCAACCTCATTTCCCACAGCGCTGTCCGGTTGCCCAGATAAATGCGGCAACATCAACATCACGTATCCGTTTGGGACGGGTCGTGGCTGCAACCGTGAAGGCTTCGAAGTAACATGTAATGAGTCCACCACTCGGGCAATTTTACAAATAACCCTTCATTTAAAAAAGTTGAAACAAACTACCCTTCCATCAAAATTTTTCAACAAAATACCTTTGTGGGACCCATTTGCTTGTTTAATACTTTTCATACATCTTCTCTTCTCCATTTCATCTCACATATTTCTAATTTCATTTTCATATTAGAAACTTTCATTTAAAATTTTCATAATAAAAATCATTAATTGCAAAACTTTGTCATTTTAAATTTTAAATATCTTCAAGTTGCATTTATTCTAACATTAAGTTAAAAAATTTTGTTGCATCCAGATATTATTATGATAATATTTTACAATATTATACATTTAAGTAATATCAATTAAAATTATTTAAATACTAAAAAAATTTTCAATTAAAAAAAATAAATTATCAATAAATAGGTTAAAATTTATAATGCATGTTTGCAATATTCAACTTTTTTATGCTAATACATGAAATTAGTAATAAAAATGATATTTAGATTTAAATATTTAATTGAAAAAATTAATTATTTTTTAGAAATCCGTAAAAAAAGTTAAAAAAAAAATATAATGTTAAATTTTTAATTATTTTTTTAGAAATTTCAAATATTTCAATTTAGCATCTTAAACTGAAAACTAAAATAATTATATGACATTTAGAAAGTTACATAAAAATGGTGTATATAAATATATACTTTATGCATTTATTTAAAAATATAAATCTTTGTTTTTAATATACAAAATAATAATATGTATCTTTTATAGTGAGTTAAAAATTAAAGCCTTTTAAAATATGAAAATGAAATAGAAAGTAAGTGATGGAATGGAGAGGAAGAGGAGAATATATAATGACAAGCTACTAGCCCACACAACACCACTATAACCTTACTGCAACCCTATGCAACATCCATCCAAAGCAATGAACCTCAATATACTACAACCCCCCTGATCAGCTCCCAAGAAAGCATGTAATAAGTATGCTAACTGATTAGCTTTAAGACCTTTTCACTCTTCCTAGCTGCACTAATATCTCCACAGTGGTATGACAGACCTACCCCCAATACTACACTATGACACTAGTACATAATAGAGATTCGATGACGGACATTTAGGGATGGCAATTAAGCCCAGTGGCCCGAAGGCCTGCATATACCCGCCTGGCCTGAAGCCCAGGCCCGAAGGCCTGATGCCAAAATGGGCCAGGCCGGGCCAGGCCAATTTATGGGCCGGGCCAGGCTCAGGGCTGGCCTCTAAGCCCACAGGCAGCCTGTAGGGTTAATATGAACTGTTGGATATCATGAGTTTTAGATCACAACCGTTGATTGTTAGGTTTAGATTTATACACTCCCAATGACCCAATTCCAATCCCAGTCCCACTTTCCCTTTCTCTTTCCTCTTCCTCAGTGCGGCGCCCGATCTCCTCCCGATCTCTCTTAGATCTGGTGGCACGACGCACGCGGCACGCCGCCCCGATGCCCGCATTAACTCTCCCGACGCACGCGGCACACCGACGCACGGACGCCCCGACGCACGGCCACCCCGACGCACGGCCGCCCAACGCACGCATGCCCCGACGCACGGACGCCCCGACGCACGGCCGCCCGCGACGAGCAGTGGGGTGCTTCGAGATTCGTGCTAGATGGAGTCATGGAGATGATGATGAGATCTGGACCCTTTGATGATGGTCTCTGTGTGGATTGGATTAGTTAAGGTAATTATAAGGATTAAGGAAGCAAGTGCTTTTTGCCCTTTTGCTTTCTTTAGTTAGAAGTTAGAAATTGGATATGCCATTGGCAGGAATTAAGAAGAGGATAATTTTGTAATGTAATTTGGGTAAGAAATGAGGTGCATAGCATAAGAGAACTTAAGTCCTTTTTAGTTTATTTTTCTTGTGTCATTGTAAATATTTTCTTCTTTCAGGAACTGAGAGGATAATAATCTGTTTTGTAATATGGGTAACAAAACTTGGTTTTTTTTTTTAATTGAATGTAAATACTCTTTTTTTTTTCTTGTTCTTTGTTCTATGTAGAGAAATGGAGAAGTGTAATCTACAATAGAATGTTCTTTTGCTGCTGTTTCTTCGGCTACTTGGGTTATGAAAATGGTTATTATATGATTGTGTGTAAGTATTTGTTTAATAAAAATATGATTTGATGCAAACATATGTTACCAAATGGCATGGGCTGCCTGGGCATGGGCGGGCATGGGCTGCCTGAGGGGCCCAATGGGTAAGGGCAGGCAGGCTTGGGCTCAAGGCTAAGGCCCATGGGCAGGTCAGGCATAGAAATTTAGGCCCATCTAATCAGGTAAGGCAGGCTAGGCCTGTGATTGGTAAAAAGCCTGTGGGCCCGGCCCATTGCCATCCCTACGGACATTTAAGGCCCTTAGTGATGGACATAGTTTTGTCACTGATCCCGCACTTAATATAACTATCATCATTAAAAACATCTAAAAGAAAAATCCTTGCCATCAACTGAGTGAGGAGGAATCGAGTCATGGAGAGAAGTTGCACCAGTATTTTTGGGATGATGACTCCAAGTCCTATGGACCCAACGTAATATCAACCTTTTTCATAATTATATCAGAGAATTAAACCTGATCTTAAAAGAGCGTTGCCTGAGTAGTGGAGACAGTTGTTGTTTGGTCAATTGGAATGAAAGGCAAGGATGGCGGCTTGGTAGCAGTCTTTGATGCACGGGAAGTAGGCGATGGCACTCCAAAGAGGTTTGCCTTCTGCTAAATTTTGTGTAGTGGTGGTAGAGGGCGTTGTTTAGCAGGCAAAGGCATAGAGCCAAGTGAAGCTATGAAAGCTAGAGTGATGCAAGTGGTGTTTTAAGGTAGGAGTGATTGGAGGGGGGAGAGGTGGAAGCTAGGTTGGGGAAAGGTCGGCATCATAGACCTTGTCAGATGGGTAAGTTATAAGGCGAGCCAAGTAAGGAGAAGAAGCAGTAAGGGCTTTCAAGCCTTGGTTAAGGTAAGGCAGTAGTGAAACCTTCGAAATCTTTTGAAAAACAGGCTGAAAAAGGAACGGCCTAGAAGGATGGGACAACAATGTGACCGTAATGGATCCAATGGTCCTTGAGAGAGTAGACTGGATAAAACAGGTTAAGGATAGTTATCTGTGGCAGTAGCCATGGTAGTGGGAGGGGCAATCACAACAGAAGGAGCAAGTGCTTTTGCCTCCTTTCTCTTCCAAACATGGTTGCGACTGATTCCAAAGTGCCTCGCGGTGAAATGAGAGGTGAGGGAGTGTGCGAGGAGGAGTCAGAGTCATGAATGGAGGAGTCATTGGGTTGCCCTTTGGGTTGTTGTTGTTTCTGATATGGCGTGGGTTGCACTCCAAAACACCAGAACTAGCAGAGTCAGGGTGACCGGGAAGAGCATGAGTGTTGCATCTAGCACGGTAGACCCTCTGAGGGTTGGCACCACCACCTTGATCATTGTTGTGAGCATTGGCATCACGCCTGTGGATCCGTAGGATGACCACCCTAAGGACGTCGACCATGGCCCTTCTCTGTACCTGGAGTAGAATGGGATCTTGACAGGGTCTCCATAGACAAGCAGATAGCGTATTTCAAAAACTGATCAGCAAGCAGAAAATAAGGGTGAATTGTTTGGACATAGCCGAACTGAGTGCACACGGTACGAATTGATTCTATGTTCTAGGCTTAAAGCAGGGTACCTTGTTGAGAGACAGACTTCAAATTCTGGTGAGGTGAAGGCCATGCTAAAATCAGGGGTCCAGGTAGCCATCTTGATCTTTGTCTGCTCATTGATGATGTAATTTCCCGTAAGAGAACCTACGATGTGGTTGGCACACATGGTGTTGACAACCTCCTCAACTACACACTATACCATGTATGATGTGATTGTGGTCTCATGCACCTAAAATGTCTGAGGTTCCCATTTTCTCTGGCAATTGTGGAGGTAATGGTTGGAATCAATGTTAGAACCTAAGTTCTTCTAATCATGATGGCAAGGGTCGTGTTGTCAAGGCAGCAAGTTTGCCTTCCAATACAGTGGTTAGGTAGGAAATAGGCATCCGATCACTTGAAAGAGACACTACTTTTAAAGTTCATATAGTGTACAACTTCGATTGTCAAATGCATAGGAACAGACTGGAAAACCAGAATCAAATGGTCTCACTAATAAGCTAAAGGGTGTTTTTGATATATTTTGGTAGACAATCAAACAAGACTAATAGTAAAGCAATTAAAACAAGTAAATGTCTATGGGTGTTGATAAACAATAATAAAAGTGTTCTTAGGGCTCCACATGGATTCACACTACACAGCATGTGTACTCTCGTATTACAAGCCTTGACTATTTGAATCTACTTTCGTTCTTAACAATTGGTAAAGCTAGGTGTCACTTCCGTGCACAACTTGTGCGTAGCATAAACAAATTGATACTATGGACTTCTTGGTTCACATGTTTGATTATGGCTTAATCTAAATGGGAGAGTTATGTCATCTACCTTCGTTCCCTGACCTAACTAATCCCACAGTTCAAACTATGTAAAGAAATTAAGTTTCTTGCTTCTGCACACCATCAAAATCCCTAAGATACTGTGTTGGTTTTCAAGAGATGACACTCCCTTCTAGACAGTACAAAGTCTCCTTCTAGTCTACTTGTTATAACATTCCCTTCCAGACAATACAAACTAACCTACCTCTATACAAGGCATCTCGGCTTGCAAACCTGGCGTAGTTCTTACCAACCGATACCAAGAATAACAATGCAAGTCAGATAAAGTGCAATAAACAAATAATACACGATACAGAGAAAACCAAAATAACATATAAAAATTCACATTGTACCAACAACCAAGTATCAAAGTATCATCATATCTAAGAACTTAATAACCTAGCCGTACATGGCTAGTAATAAACCAACAAATAAGTAAGGGAATCGCAAAGACATAATAACAAATACAAACAAGACAATCAACTTACACAAATATAAAGATAAAAATAGAAGAAGATTGTTGCTCCAGCACTACTTAGGGTTAGGTCGCCCTGGCTTCCTGCTGGTGGTTGCGTTTCCCTCTCAGAAAATCCCTCAGATCTTAGGGTTAGGTCGCTTCCAGCCAACCCAGCTCCCTATGCAATGTCGGCCAAGGCACTGCTTATATAGTCGATCTCCTCAAAAATCTTCCAAAGCTACAGACAACAGCTTTCCTTCTATGTGACTTGCCAAATTTAACTGCACACAGTCCGAGTGGAGGTTTCATTCGGACTGAGTACAGTTCATTTCAAGCATCGGATATTCAGGCTTTCTTATTCCAAAGGGCATATGGACCAAGTGAAAACTCATTTGATCCATATTCGAGTGGTCCAGAGCTCAATCACTTTTGTTTTGTGCTCCGATCGTTTCTTTTTGCTCCAAAGAACCTGACACCAACAAAACTCAAAGTAAAGAGAAAACAAACTAAAATGCAATGCATATGATTTGGATCTTTTGAAGGTCCCGAAACTAAATATATTGTCTGTATGTTTTTGCAATATCAACATCCACCATTTTAGATAAACATTTAGGTGGGTCTCCATCTCAGTTTGGGAGGTAGTGTTACCTACCTGATTGGTAATGGGATAGCTTGAGGCAGTGTACTGGGAGATTTGGTTTGATTGGAAGAACGGGCTTCTTTATGTTGATAGGAGTTTGCAAGTAAAATCGTTGAACACACCTGATAGGAAGTTTTTCTTGGTAGTGTTACCTGATTGGTAGTGTTATCCCAAGATTGCATTGGACACACTTGATAGGAAGTTTGCAAGTAAATGCATTGTGACCCTTATCTAGGCACCTGGTACAAGTCTTTTGTCTTGCAAATTTGCCAAACGATCTCCTGTTATGATAAATGTTCCTTATGTTCTTCTTGAAAGCCACCACTTACCATTGAAAAGTGGGATATTGGGGTTTAATAAATTTTGGTGGCTTGCTGAGGTTAGAAGGAAACCCACCAGAGGATTTGGTTGTAATTGCAGTGGCTTTGGTTGGCTGGGGACTAGATTTAGGAGGTATTAATTGGTGGTTGGTTGGTAGGTGTGGGCAGTAGTGGCAGAAGTAGTTAGGGAAGAGGAGGCTTTTGCTTGTGAAATCATCCTTTTGGAGCTCTCCATACATCTTCAAACGGTCCCATTTCTTTTTCACCCCAACCCCCTTTGAAACTTAGTAACACAAAATAATAATTCGGCTATAATGGGCATTTAAAATTGGCAGTCCTTAATATCCAATTATTCATTAATAATATTTTTTTTTTGAGATAAAGATAAGGGTCAAGCCACTCAAATTTAAATGTCTATAAAAGACCCCCATCCGGGTTTTGAACCTGGGACCTCTCACACGGAGAGCGTTGCCCTTAGCCACTAGACCAAAAGCTGGTTCTTAATGATATAATTATTAGTTGATTACATGCTTATTATTTATCGTCTTCTGTTGGCTGCACAGACATTGATGAGTGCAAGCTTCCAGGCGATTACCCTTGCATCGGAACTTGCCAAAACATTGAAGGGAGTTACGAGTGTTTTTGTCCATCTGGCACAATAGTCAATGCTACGGATGGAAAATGCATCAAATTGCCATTGATTTCACCTGTTTTGGCTCGAGTGCTTGTTGGTAAGCCTTCTTCTTGGTTTGGACTTTCAAGAAAAAGTACGTTGCCTTCGGTTACATTTTTGTTTCAACACTATGAGAGAGCACAATTGGCTAGTTTACCATGATTCATCAATAATAAATACACAATACATAATGTACTATGTTTTTGCCTTAATAATCTGGAAACAAAAAAAAAAGCAACCAATAGCAAGAGCATAATAGTTGTAACAAGGATAACATGATTAACATCATCAATACAATTGTGAAAATTATAAATGTTAACTGTTGTTTTATGAATGTTTATTTAAACTGAAACATAGCCGAGTGAGGTATTAAGTATTGCAAAAATGCAGGATTGGGTTGTGGTTTAGCTACTATATTGGGCATGTGTTTTTTTGTATGGGCCTTTCGGCGGTGTAGAAGGCATGTCAAAGAAAAAAAATTATATGAGAAGTACTACAAAATGATGGACAACCAACTACGAGTATTCAGTACAAAACAAATAGAGATGGCAACGAACAATTTTGATGAAAGTTACATATTGGGGTCTGGAGGCCGTGGAAAGGTGTACAAGGGGGTATTTGGAGATAACAATGTTGTGGCCATAAAGATGTCGAGGGAAGTTGAAGAAAACCATAGAGAAGAATTTGTGAATGAAATTGTCCTTCTTTCACAAATCAATCACAAGAACATAGTTAGAGTACTGGGTTGTTGCCTCGAAGTTAAAATTCCCATGTTAGTTTATGAGTTTGTCCCAAATGGGACACTTTTTGAGTTGCTTCATGTACAGAGTAGAAGTAGGCCAGTCCCTCTTGCTGCTCGTCTTAAAATTGCTTTGGAGTCAGCAGAGGCTCTTGACTATCTACACTCGTCCATATCTCGCCCCATAATTCATGGTGATGTTAAGTCGGCTAACATACTTCTTGATGAGGGATACTGTGCCAAAGTCTCAGACTTTGGAGGATCAAATACCGTGCCAATTGATAACACTCAAGTTGCTGAGCTTTTTCAATGGACGGTCGGCTACTTAGATCCTGAATGCTTGTGCAGTCAGACAGTAACAAAAGGTAGTGATGTATACAGTTTTGGGGTTGTAATGTTGGAGCTCATTACAAGGAGAAAGGCAATTTATAGGGATGAAACAGATCAAAGGAAGCACTTGGCTTCAGAATTTGTTTCAACGGCAAGCAATAGTGAGGTTCATGAGATGCTAGATGCAGAAATTGTTACTGACGATGACAAGGTGATAGAAGTTCTCAAAGAAATGAGTGAACTCGCTATCTGGTGTGTTAGTGCTAAAGGAGAAGACAGGCCAACAATGAAGCAAGTTGCAGAGAAATTACAATTTCTGGTAAGAATCTATGGCATCATTCCATTCCTGGAAATCGATCCAGAGGAGTCACACAGTTTGCTTGGTGAACAAACATTTTACACTACATCAGATACTACTACATTTCCTAGTTCTACTGGTCTGTGTAGCACTGTTCTGGAAACTGACACTGGGTCAACTAGATGATGTGAATTGAGCACGACATCAACCATCAAGAGGCCAAAATCCTGTTAGTATCTGTGTTTTATTTGTTTTATTTAGTGACATAATGATTTGATTATTTTTTCTTTTTTTTTTTGCGTTTAAGTTTTTGTCATGTCATATTAGCTGTTACCAGAACGAGTTGAGCTTGTTTGCTTTGTGGATTATCATTTGTGCTATCCTAGCTAAGATTTTTTTCTTCAATGTATTTATTTTTTTTTGTTGACAAACGCAGTATATATCTGTATGCACAATTTTTGTCTAATAACATAAGTAGGAAATCAAGTAAATGCCAGCCGAACTGAGACAATTATATTCATAAAGCCATACCAGCACTGCGGTTGTAATTTTACCCAATTGTAGTTGCTGCAAAGGGAGAATTTTACAACTGAAATATTAATAACACTGATTCTGAGACAAAAGGAACTGCAATGCTCACCCAAGTGAAGAGACGCAGGGAATGTTTGGGTCAAGAAAGCACAGAAAATTCGCCGAATTTGAGATGAGAGAACATGGGACACGGAAGTTGGAAAGACTTTTAAAACCAGGCGAAAAGCGGAGAAACCGGGAGCTCAGAAAGCAGGTCATCTAAGTGAGGAGAATGCTCTCTGTCGTCCAAGTGAGGAGAATGCTCTGTGTGGAAGTGTGCGCTCCATGGTTCGAGGCTCATAAAATTGCACGATTCAAAAATAATTTAGCATTAGAAAAGTATCTTTACAATTCATACACCAATCATCACACATGTAATTTATCTATCCTCTATATATTCCTATCAGACATAAATGCAAATCGTAGATGCTCCAAGCAATTAGCAGGTGGCTCATTTTAAACTTGAAACATTAATATTGCATGGTCTCCAAGCAAAGCCATCAATTCCAAATAATTCAATGCCATTGCTCCAACTCACCAGCGGTACCACCACGATCTGCTTCAATGGGTTTGGCAACCTAACCACATAAATAAAATAAAATAAAAAATGATCACGTTAATAAAAGGGCAAATTGGCAGATCGTTTTCTAAGTGCATTAAAATATCCACATAATACCCAAGGGCCCGTCCACCATAGCCTAATAGATCTAATTTCCCCCACTATTAAAAGACTCCCAAGTGCGTGCCTGGGGAGTTCTGCTTATATTACCATCTAAAAGGAGGTCCCTCTTTCCAGCATGCGAGTTTACAAACGATGATTTGAAAAAAAGGTTGACTAATTGTTTTTAAACTCGCCGCTTAAGATTGAATTACTTTACCAATTTTATGCCATCCTTCTATTCTGACTCAAAGAAATTAACTCACTCTAAATGAAGAAAAATGTGAAAAGCTGCACTACTATACAAATATAGGACATCAATAAAGAAGGTTCCAAGTTGAACAACAAGCCAACAAAGCTGAACATAAATAAAATGAAGAAATAGACGTGTTATCAGTACATATTTTTGACTTACCAGAAAAGAGTTTTACAGTTCAGAAATTGGTTCAACTCCACAGCCTTGCACTCGCTTCTTCAAGCAACGGTGCAAGCCGCATTAGCACTTAATTTGACTGGCTTGTTGTGGTGATGGATGTGGGAGTGGTGTGGCAGGAAAGTAATGGCCTATTAATGACTTGGTGCTGGTGTGGCACTTAGGTCGATGATGATATGGTGCAACTTATTTTTATCTTTAATTCTTATAAGAACCTAAGTGCCACACCAGCACTAACTCTAGTCATTACCCTCTTTGATAATACAATGACATAGATCAGTATTCACCCAAATTAAGCCAATCAAATTCCAATTCCAACTTCGTCAAACACCTTCATTATATTTGACTGATTTTTTATTTGACATTTCCTTTTTTCTCCCCCCAATTTCATGGAACCAAAATGATCACAACATTCAAGACAAAAACATAAGAATTAAGTATCAAAAAATCACATCATACAAGACAAAATCAGAAAATTTACTCAAGCAATTTAAAAAGATAAAGTATCAGAAACCCTTGGATCAAAACTGAGGACTGACGAACCTAAAAGAACAAATAACCCGCGGCCAAAGAGGGGAAAACGCCTAGCAGTAAGGATTGGTTGGGCTGATGACGGCGAGCTAAAGACAACATACAAGCAAGCACGCTCTGGTGCGGATTTCGACGGTCGTTTACAATTTATAGATAAAACAATCACTGGTACGAGTCTCGGCAGTGGGTGAGAGTCGGACTAGGGTTTGGTTAGGATCTCTAAACCATGGCATGGTGATCAGCGGTGGGAAATCAACTGAGGGTTTACTGAGATCAACGGTGGAAGAGGCGCGGGGCGATCGACTGAGCATGCCATAGCATCAATCGTAGCCTCGTAGGAGGCAACGCCATTGAACAGGGAAAACGCCTTTGGGTGCGTTTGGATTGCTATGGAATAGCACTTTAATCAGATTAGCAAGTTATTTTTAACTTTTATGTGATCCAAACACATACATACTAATCCGGATTAGTCCGAATAGTGTGTTATTCTTTGTAAAATATGGATTAGCTACTGTTCTTTTCTACCATCTATCACTATTCTAAACAAACAATCCAAACAATATTTTTACTATCCCGAATAGCACCATATTTCTAGTATTCTTTAACTAATCCAAAAATCACTATTTTCTTACTAATCTCATCTACTATTCTCTATTCTACTATTCTTTCACTAATCCTTGCACAATCCAAACAGACCCCTTTTAATTCTAATTTCTTTTCGGCTGCTAATCCAACTTTCGCGGCTAAACTCAGTTATTTTGGCGTAAATCGCGCCCTTACTTGTAATTCTAAGGATTTCCTGCGGCCAAAGTTATACCACGCACTATAATTGATCCTTTTGTGTTGTTAATTGGTTGGCCCACGTTTCAGTTGTCCATATATATGAAGGAACGCGCCGCAGTCTGCACAAAGATCAGCTTAATACGTCCAATCGAAATTGACCAACAATTATTTAATGAATGTATGTAATAGTTATTTAATGAAATGCAAACATGGCTTATTTATGTTATACATACATAATCTATTATATGTTGAATATAAATAGTAAATTAAAATATGAACTAATTAAAATATGAAATAAACTACGATTTCGGTAATTACCTCATCTTTACATAAAAAATAACCATGGAAATGAATTTGCAATATTAGGAAGGGATCTAATGGCGCAACAAAATTTTACATAAATATTATACTAAAGAATATAAATTTATAAAAAATATTAAAAAAAGGAAAATATTTTGCAAACATATTAATTTACATATAGATCGATTGTGTTTCAAATTTGAGTGTCATGTGATACTTTATCAACGACCATCAAGTTTATATAGTAATAAGAAATGTCTAAATTTAATGATTCTTGATGAATTATCAAAAGAAACTCAAATTGAATGGAATTTGAAACAAATCGATCTTTTACACAAAATATTACATCAAAGCATATAAATTTATAAAAACAATCTTAAAAACAGAAAATCTTTTACAAACATATCCAAAATGGTATGACTCAAATTGGATAAAATAAACTAGTAAGATATAGCAATACAAACAAAATTAGAAACTACCAAACTAGAATTCTATAAATACAGTTTGAACAAATTAAAATACCAAAATTAGGAGTCAATAATGTACAAAGTAGGCAATAAATTAATAAACTATATTTAATGAGGAGGTGTCAAATAACTATATTTTTAGTATACAATTGGTGATCATGAAATTAAATATGAAACAACTACATTTTAAACTCTTAAATAACCAAATTAATTAATAGGATGTGTTGTATATATCATGTTATATATGTCCACAAAAAAATATATTATTTTAATTTTATTTACTAGTGCTTTGACGGTTTAAATTTTATGATTTTTCCTCCTATCTTGATGACTATCGAGACGTTGTTAAGACTTTATCATTTTTTTATATGTTATTGAGATAATTTAGAATACATCTAACAATTTAGATTTATCAATTTACAATTTATGTCTAAAAAATGAAATGGTCATCACGGGCACCAATGTCCATGGTTACTGGATCCTCTCATATTTAATATGTTTATGTTCAAAGGTACTGTATATATATATAAAAAAAAAACATAATTCCAAGTTCTAATATTTTAATCGATATTTGATCAAAATAAATAAAAATTTGACTTATGATGTATGACTTGCTAAATTTCTAATTATTAATTAATGAAGAGGGATCCATTGACAATGCTTATCTTGACAATGATATTTTTTTAAAAATAAATTAATTTATTAAAAATATTAAAAATGAAAAAAAAATTGTGGTAGTATTATCTAACTTACAAATTGATAGTATTTCAAATTTCAAATCAATTTGAACATTGTTTGATGGCTTATCAAAATCTTATACATTTTTAACAATAATAATTTTACGAGTTTTTGAAGAGCTGTCAAATGTCACTTAAAATGAATATAGTTGGAAACATAATCAATATTTAAGTTAAACAATACTTTTGTAAATCTTTTTATTTATTTAATAAACTTTAATGATTTATTTTAGATTTTTTTTAAAAGTGTCATTGTCAAAATTATCAAGATAAACATTGTCTATGGATTCCTCTTCATAATTAAAATTGCATCAACATTCAACCATTTTATTTAAATATTCTAAAATTAAAATGCAGTGAAACTATGGTAATATATTATTAGAATTTTACTCCAATACTCCCACCAAAAGAAAATTTTCTTTTCGATCTGACGATTATAAATGAATATTACACATTATGAGTTTCACCTGTAACCGATAAAATTATTGGGTATGAGCATGGAAATAACGTCCATATTATTATTCTCTATCGGACTTGTTTACTTAATTGATCGTTAGATTATACAGATTTTAATCAAAGAATCATCCCAGTTTACAGATTATACAGATCGTGAACTGCACAATGCAAGTCAGGGGATGAGCACTCAACCGTTCTCATCCATTCTCCATGACCAATATATACCGCTTATATCCTTAAATAAAGCTGGTATGTTCTTAAGAATGTGTATCGACTTTGGTGGGAGGAGAATGTTTCTTTCTTAGTCAAACTTAGACTTGTCATAAATTAATAATAAATAACTTAAAGCTTTGAATTCTGATTAATGATATACGCGTCATCTATTTTAGATCCCCTAACATATGATACGGTGAGCACATAGACTGTTGGATCTCCTCGAGATTTGTGCAGG
This sequence comes from Cyperus esculentus, assembly GCA_030179965.1. NCBI lineage: Eukaryota > Viridiplantae > Streptophyta > Magnoliopsida > Poales > Cyperaceae > Cyperus > Cyperus esculentus. The sequence continues at coordinate 954,886 of JASGLE010000003.1, read as the reverse complement.
CCCGAATCTAGAGGCGATCTAACGGTCCATATGTTACATGGCACTGTACCATATGTTCGGGGATAAGCACTCGTCATCTAGGGTTGAGCAACGAGCAACGGTGGGTTTGGTTCAAATCGAAATAATTTTGTACCACTAAAATTGTATTTGGTTTGTCAAAATACGTACCAATATAACTTTATAAAAATATCAACCAAATAAAGAACTATATAAATCAAAATTTTCTTTGTTTTATTTAGTTAAACTGAAATTATACTATTTTATTTTATTGTAACAAAAAGTAATAGTTATTTCCAATTAAAGATTAAAGACCCATAATTTAACAAAAGTAAAATAAAAAATGAAAAATATCCAAAATAAAAATGTACAATTTATTTTTTATATAATCATAGTTAATATCAAATATATTAGACTTATTTAGAGTATTTTGGTCATTTCGGTTTATTCGGTTTACTCAAGCTACAAATCATAAACTGAATTAAAAGAAAAGAATCAAACAAGCTAAAAATTTCAACCTTAGCGAAACATAAAACTAAAAGAACCAAATCAAATAGTTCAAATTTTAACGATTCGATCCAAATCTAAACAAATGATATGTCCCCCCACCCCACCCTAATGTCATCATATAATCACGAATTCTATGCTTTGGAATAGCTTATATTGGCTCCGCCATTAGTTCAAAAAAATGCAAAAGTTACCCATATCTATGTTGATCCGCATCTAGTACATATCAGGGCTATGCATTGTGGAAGTAATTGTGATACAGTAATTTTGAAAAATATATATAGGTGGTCGTTGCATGCATACAAAAGGAGCGTGACTAATAATTTCTCAAGACAAATCTTCAATAGCTGTCAAAAGACAAATCCTCGAGAGTTGTCAAAAGTGGTTGTTGCATGCATACTTGAATTTGTTTGGTTGATATAATTATAATATTGTTTCGGTCTGTTAATATTTAACAAACTGAATAAAACTTTAATTACATAAAATTTACTTTGGCTTGAATTTGCTCCCCCCTAGATGACGTATCATAAATCAGAATTGACAGCTTTCAGTTTTTTTTTTTTTTTATTATATTCCTTGAATGAAATGTCTCAAGTTTACTAAGAAAGAAATATTATTATCTTCCTACCAAAGTCGACACATGCACATACACAACGTATATAAGAATGTGCCATTCTTGACGACGTAAATGGAACTGGTCACGGAGAACGGACGAGGCTAGCTCTTATACGGTGAGCATTAAGCACACAGACAAGACTTTAAGTGAGTTTAAACTCAAAATCACATTAAATCACTTTTAATTTTAAATTTAACTAGTTCTAAGTGAACCATCAAATATATATCTTAATGACAATATATATCGTAATGCCGAGCCAAACATAAAATTCTAATGTGTGCCACTATATTTCAATTTTATTGAATCAGCTGTTCTTACATGAATTGCACATTTACCAGATTTCTTCCTGATACGTCTCCAAACCAGCGTGCTTATCCTCCGCCTTAAGGCACGTTGCCATGGAGCACATGCCCATTGGCTCGCCTCAAGATTCGTGTAGGCTCGAATCTCAAAACGATCCAACGGCCCATATGCTTCATGGCACCGTGCCTTAAGGCAGAGGATGTGAAATCCTCCAAATAGACCCTATCACCTGTACAAATTGCAGTAAGCTCACACAACACAGCCAAATACTAATTGAGTGCTACTTATACTGTCGGCTCTATATATGGACATCTATAGAAGTCACACATAGACTATCAAATGGGATCCATGTAGGTCAATGTGTAATACTTACACTCACATGTGTGACTACATGGATATCCATAGAGTGGACACTTAATGTTTCCCATACTAATTATGTTGAATCGCTAAGCTGCTGCTTACAAGCTAGCAGGAGCTGCCTCCTTTCTTGTGCCAGTATGTTCAACATTTCCGGTCCATTGTCCGCATCATGGAAGCATGCTAGCGTACGTGCACCTAACATGCATTAACACAAAGCAAAATAATTTTACATACTGATTATCTCGAACTCTAATTGCTATTAAGGTGAAGTAAAAGATTCAGTCCTATTTGACACCAAGGACTTAATATCAGCAGCAACTGCAGTAAAAGATTGCACTTGCACTGCGGAAATAGAATCCGATTTGGTGTTAATTGAATGGCCCAAAATATATATATAGGACGTGAAAGCTAATCCTGCCTTTGTTTGAAACAGGCCGGAATTAATTTTGAGCTGTAATATTGCTTTCAATTTTTCAGTCCGTATCCAAAAGATTAAGGCCCTATTGAATCCAATTTTTTGGGCCCAATAAATAAAGAGAGAAGAAGAGGAGCAACAAAAGAGGAACCCCAACAAGCAAGCAAGTGGCCCCTTCTGAATATGATGCTATTTGAATATTTGATCAATTATTTTCTCCTGAATGGAATAATATTTTTACAATTAATTAGATATAAAATCGTTCATCTCTTCTGGAAGCTCATTTAATATATACATACATAGAGCTAGACTATTATACTAACGCTAGCATTTCGGACCGAAATGCTAACACCTCAAAATTATTGTTATCGTATCTGAAATTATGATTTATGGTGCTCAATAAATTCTTTATATGAAAATATTAGGGAATACAAAAATTTTCCATTTTTAAAGCTTTCTAAGTGTTTGTTTTGCATTTTTGAAAATAGCATGTACAAACATCAATATCTTATTAATATTTATGAGCTCTTTTCTAAAATTCAAAACAAATACTTAGAAAACTCTAAAAATGAAAAATTTTTGTATTCCCCAATATTTTCATATAAAGAATTTATTGAGCACCATAAATCATGATTTCAGACACGATAACAATAATTGAGGTGTTAGCATTTTCGGTCTGAAATGCTAACGTTAGTATAATAGTCAAACTCTACGTACATATATAATGCAGGGGTGTTGAGTTAGTTCAATGGTCAACATTAATAATCTCGCTTGTTATCAATCACCTTGAGTAAATTAATTAGTCGTAGTTGGTACATATTAAATTAGTTTAAAAAAAATGATTAAATTAGTCGTAGTTGGTACATACTAAATTAAAACCTCAGAAGTCAGAACACACTAAACTATTCGCTTGTTCAATAAATATCTTCTAATTAGGCATGTACGTATAGGACTTAGTCTGCCTATCATCTAGATATAGAATTGAGAAAATTATTTTATATATGTTCTTCTATCCCTATAAATATATTATATATCCCTCCAAGATTCCATTATAATATTCAGATTCTAACCACTTAATCAGTTATTTTAACTTGATAAGCCGGGTCCCACTATTAAATCTATTGCACCATGACGTTATGGTGAATAAGTGTGATTAAATGGTGTTCATACATACCCATCAGGTGTTCAAACCTATCACGATTAGGAGATAATAGTCCACGTAATTAGTGTTCATACATATGCATCCAAGATTCCGCGCGGGCCATCCAAAATTCCACTTTTTGGTGAATTATTTCATTAAGGCATGTCCTAGCTTCTACGTTCTAGTGAACGACCGCCCGTCCTAACTCATGTGTTCATATCGATCTTATCCAGTTAAGTATTCATTTATATTGTATTAGGGTGTTCAGACCTGATGAATTGAGAGTACGATGGCAGAATATGTTTATAGGGGATTTTTGTTGGGTTACAGTTAATATGTTTATAGGGGATTTTTGTTGGGTTATAATTAGATTGGCTCAATAGAATTTATGTTGGCTCTGCATGACGATGTCATCACAAGGATATTTCATAATTTAGTTAGAACTAGTCATTCATGCGTCATCTTGTTGATATTTTGCCATTGACAGATTCTAGTCTAAACAAACAACTTATTACATTTTTAATGAATATCAATGCCTCCTTGATTTTATTAATAAAGTTATAGAATATATTTTTGAATGTTCTATAATATCTAAAACAATGATTTGGCATATAATATTTTTGAATGGTCTATAATATTTGAGGAGGGATCCGATAACACGGTTTTTTTTTGACACAACTCTTATACTAAATCATATAAATTTATAAAAAATCTTAAAAATAGAAAATCTTTTATAAACATATTCATTTACTTATAGATCGATTGTGTTTCAAATTTCATTCAATTTGAGTGTTATTTGACGCTCCGTCAACGGCCATCAAGTTTATATAGTAATTAGAACGGTCTAAATTTAATAATTCTTGATGGAGTATCAAATGATACTTAAATTGAATGAAATTTGAAACACATTCGATCTATAAGTAAATAAATATGTTTATAAAAAATTTTCTATTTTTATAAATTTATATGATTTAGTGTAAGAGTTGTGTCAAAATAAAACTGTGTCATCGGATCCCTCCTCATAATATTTATATTAAGTCATTTTCTAATTATCTAAAAAAAAATAAAAAGAACCAAAAATTATAAATTTGATCTATAGTGATATTTATATATGGAGATCACATTGAGCAGTTTGAATCAATCAATTGAAATTTAAAATTGATAGAGTTCTTACCATAGTCCCATAAATTTTCTATCCCGAATTTTTCCCGCACACCTATCTCCATTTCTTGTAACACTCGGAAATGTCCAGTTGTTCTCGGTATATGGGACACTTTTTCATTTGTTCAGAAAGTAGCCTACCTAAAGTAATTTCTATCATTAAAGAGTTTTGATTGTATTGGGAGTTGGAACCGTCGTTTAATTCAAGTGGATCCCTTCTCTCCTCCTACACGTTCTCCCACTTCCCCTTCCTCCAATCAATTCAAGTGGAACCGTTGTCCAATTAATAAGTTTGACTGGGAAAAAAAATTATGTTGTTCTTGGTACTGTGGAGAAAATTAATTAAGAGTGTAGATTTTGAAGGCTGACTAAATTTTTTAATAAGGATATACCCAAATTAATAATTTAACTTGCATGTAGTTAACAAATTATTATAGCTCATTAACAAACAATATATAAGAGGAACATTATATTCTTGATGACGATATACAACTTTTTTGGCATTACCTGTAGGATTTATTATTATATAACAAATTATTATGAATAAAATGAAAATGTGTAAAAATTAGATTGAAAATAGATGAAAATAATTCAAAAAAATGTTACGTTTATTAAAATATATTGTAAAGAATTAATTAATATTGTAGTGTCATTACTAAGAATTTTGAAATGTAAAATATATATATATATATATATAAACGAAAGGACAAATATAATAATAATAATAACTCTTTAATTGGAGTTCTGTTAGAAAATAATTGTTTTTGCTGCGATAAATAAAAAAGGATTGTGTACATAAGACCATTTATTTAAAAAAATAAGGATGTGTCTAATATAAATACTATAATGATTTGACTTTGATTGCACACATTAATTACACAAAAATAAGAAATGAATCACCTTTAGCATAGGTATCTTTATAAGTATCATCCATTTAACTGCAACTACAAAATAAATGTTACCATTAATGATATTGACGGTTTTAAGGGATTTAACAGGTTTAATTAAATTAATAGAAAAAAAAAGTATCACGGAAAAAAGAATCCGAAAAGACTCAGCCACGTCATATTTTTTGGGGGCGGGACAAACGGGATCACTTTTGAACGGGATGATAGTCGTTTCCGAAATTGATAATACTGAGACTTAGTACCGGCCACTTTATTAATGTAGCAGAACTCTATAATGAATTCCATTTTTTTTTGTAATCGAAAAAGGCATAACTACCAATGAATTCCAAATTTTCTCAAGGCGTCATTATCAGAAGACAAGTCTGTAATCAGAATAGCATGTGCTACATTTGTTTGAAAGAGCTGCCAGTTACGTACCTACTTGATTTTCATTAAAAAGAAAAATAATTTACAAAATGGAAGGGAGTCTGCACATGTGCTACATATATAGAGATTTAGTAATCTATGATACCTATTTATTCCCCTTATATATTTAGCAAAAATAAAGTGATCGAAAAAAAAAAAAAACAAAGAAAGAAGAAAAGAAATAAAAAGAGAGTGGGTGCTTATCCTTACTGCGCAGCGAATCAACGATGTGGATAATAGGGTGGTTTTTTTCAAGATTGAGTTGCACGAATCGTAAAGCGAATCCAACGGCAGGATTACTGCACAGTAATTTACTGCGCAGTAGAGGATATGAATTCGAAGAGAGTGAAGAAGAAGAAGGGTAAAAAACGAAGAAAAGATGAAGCTACTTTTGACCCTGTATAACCCATATAAGCATTAGCAGAAATCTGTGCTATCGCCTTCCTTCATTCCTAATCACTTTCACAAGCAATCGCAATCCCGATGATCATGCCTTGGACTGGGTCACTGTGTTGATCTGTATTTAAACATCAAGGAAATGAAGATAGTCAACGGACGACGGAGTCAACAGTCGACGCTTTTAAATTTCAAGTTGTTTGAAGTTTGAACCCGGAAACAAGTTGGTTTTCTTACCTCTTGTCAAGCACTAGTTAAGAAAGAAGAGAGAGAAAGAAAGTTCAATTGGAGATGGATAAACAATAACTTGTTTTCTTCTCATAATCAAATTACTTTGGCGACTATATACTGATCATAATATTTTTGAAGAGAGGAAGACAGAGATATCAGTAATTCAGTATGGCTTCTCTTCTGCTCACTCAAGCTCAATTCTTTCTGTACCTAGCTCTGATAGGCCTAGCCTTACCGGCAAGTCTAGCAGCCTCTACGGCATTGCCTGGTTGCCCGGACAAATGCGGGAACGTCAGCATCCCGTACCCGTTTGGCACACAGCCTGGCTGTTACCGTCCAGGATTTGAAGTAACATGCAATGATTCCACTACCCCTCCAAAACCCTTCTCGGGTAATCTCGAGGTAATTGATATCAACACAACCAGTGCTGAGGCACGCGTCGTCAATTTCATCGGGTATTCCTGCTTCAATCAGACTAGCCAGGTTAACATTACAAATCCATGGTTCCGTACAGGTACGGCGTATCTTTTCTCCAACAAACGCAACCGGTTCACAGCAATAGGCTGCTACACTTTGGCGTATATTGCAGGCCAAAGTGAAAGTCCTTACCAGTCAGGATGTGTTTCATTCTGCAATGGCCTGAATAGCACAACTGACGTTAGTGGGTCGTGCAACGGATTAGGATGTTGCCAGACAACAATCCCAACCGGACTCAGCTACTATGAAGTACAGTGGGGTTTTAATAACAATGAAGCCTGGTCGTTCAATCCATGCAGCTTTGCATTGCTGATGCAAGAGGACTGGTACCACTTCAGTATAAACGACCTGGTCGGGTTCGGATTCTATGAGAGGAATAAGAACAAAGTGCCCGTCGTCCTTGACTGGGCTATCAGAGAAAACGGCACATGCTTGCCGTCCCATGTGGAGAGCAGCATCACTCCAGCATGCCAGAGCGAACACAGCGGATGCGACAACACGACCAATGGTGATGGATACATCTGCAAATGTTTACAAGGATACGAGGGCAATCCATACCTCCCAAATGGATGCACAGGTAATTAATAAATTTCAAATTTTCAATTGTTACCTGTCCTTCAATTATATTACTATCACACAATTTGTTATCATTTAGGCTCCAATTCATTCAAATATATCCTTAAACAAAATAACAACTCTATGCATCCTGGTTATTAAATTAAGTACATTCCAACGAAAGAAAACTTGGTGAAATATCATGATTAATTGAAGTATATAGGATAGAGAAACATCTTGGGTCCATGGAAAAACCATCCATACGTTCATAGACATACAAAGAATGTAATAGATACATCCCAAAATGTAACAGATGCATCCAAAATATAACCTATAGACGCTATGAACAACTTTTCTATGGACGTTATGTATTACTCGGTAGGATATAGTCTGCAACTCTATTTGGCCCAGAGTTCTTAGAAGAGGTCAAACGCATACCCCACATGAAATAGATTGAAACAAGTAGAAAACGAAAGTAGGAAACCAAGTGGATAGAATCAATAGACCTGGCAAATCGGGCGGGTCGGATTGTATTTGGGTCGGATAAACTAAGATTCGGTTTGCTTTCGGATTCAGGTAGGTATCGGATTCGGACTCTGTCGGATCGATTAAATTCGGGTTCGGTACAAAGACGGGTCGGGACAACTATATTGCTTGGATTTGCGGGTTCGGATCTTATTGGTTTTCGGGCCAATCTGGATACGGGTTAGCTCAGGTGCCGGATTCTTCTTAATCGGGCCTATATGGGTTACGGATATTTGAGGTGCGGGTCCCGGATACAAATCGAGCGGGTCGGGTTTTGTCTTTATTCGGGTTAACTTATTAATTTATCGATCCCTCTGATAACTTTTGCATATAATATTATAAATATATGATTCAAATCATACCTTTTCGGGTTTATGAATATAAAATTGAAACAAATATCTAAAATATCATAACAGATTTGGCTATGTATATATGAGCTTATTTCATAAGTAATAATGTTACTAAACAATTAATTCATACTTTTATCACATCTCGGGTGTTAATCACTCTTGGTTCGGGTTGATTCAGATTCGGATAATTACCGGTTTAGGGTCACATGAATCCGGATCGCTTCAAATTTGGGTTTTTACAGGGCAACGGGTCGCATCGGTTCGGATAATTTGTATTCAGATTCTTAATATTTGCGGGGTTTTTTCGGATTCGGATATTTTCGGATTCGGTCAATTACGGGTTCGGTTGATTCATTTTTCATAAGTTAACAAATCTGAGTCGAGTTCGGTCATCGGGTTTATCGGGCGGACTATTTCGGTCGGGTCAACTTTTGCCACCTCTAAGAATCAAAATGCTAATCAATGACTGATAATTAAACAAGGACTTGTTCACTAAATAAAATTAAACTCTATATATAATGTTCTTTAATTAAATTGGGCCAGCTTTATCAATTGGGGCCGGCAAGCCCAGAGTGATCAAATTTCAACTCCAGTCCGATATTCACCTAATGTTACTTAACTATGTATGTACAACTACTTTGATCATGTTTTCCTAATTAAGTTAGACTTATGCTCTTAACATGTTAGAGTTGAAAGATTATGGCCAAATGAAATATACAGAATACTTCTCCGGTTTCTTTGTTTCTTGAACAATACTTTGCTTCGCACATGATAAAATTATGACTGACTTGTTTTCCTTTCGGTTGCAATTGGGATATATCTGAACAGACATTGATGAATGTTCCTTGCCGAGTCAGTACCCTTGCATGGGCACCTGCCACAATACAGATGGAAACTACGATTGTAATTGCCCGAAAGGTACCAGAGGAGACGGAAAGGCCGAAAATTGTACCAAGATTCCAGAGAATTTCCCTTTGCCAGCTCGAGTAGCTATCGGTGAGTAGTTAATGTTCTTACAATCGGTTATGCATATCAAATTGTCAACACCACCTTCTAAATTGTGTATTAATTCTTTCTTCAAGTCAATCTGTTTGCAAACTCATTGTATTTGTTTTCTTTCTTTTGATATACATTACACAGGAACGATCCTTGGCGTTGCTTTCATGGTGGGTTTATGTTTCCTCGGTATCTGGTATAAACAACGCAGAAAGTACATGAAAGAAAAAGATGAGTACAAGAAATACTACGAGATGATGAACAACCACCTTCAAGTGTTCAGCAAGAAGCAAATAGAAATTGCAACAGATCATTTCAGCGACAATCACATAATAGGCATCGGGGGGCACGGTAACGTGTACAAGGGTTTGCTAGAGAATAACACGGCTGTGGCCGTCAAGAAATCAAAGGAGATTGGTGAGAATGAGAGAGAGGAGTTTGTGAATGAAATCATCCTCGTTTCACAAATCAACCACAAGAATATAGTCAGACTATTCGGATGCTGTCTCGAGGTTCAAATCCCTATGTTGGTTTATGAATTTGTCCCGAACGGGACACTCTTCGAATTGCTTCATGCGAGGAGCAAGGAAGCGCCAATTTCATTGGGTACGCGTTTAAGAATTGCTACCGAGTCGGCAGAGGCTCTTGACTATCTCCACTCTTCCATCTCTCGCTCTATCATTCATGGCGATGTTAAGTCCGCTAATATACTACTAGACAATAACCACACAGCGAAAGTGTCCGATTTTGGGGCCTCAAATCTTGTGCCGGTTGATGATTCACAGATTATGGAGCTTGTTCAAGGCACTCGCGGGTATTTAGACCCAGAATGCCTGTGCACACAGATAATTACAAAGAAAAGTGATGTCTACAGTTTTGGGGTTGTTATTCTAGAGCTCATTACGAGGAAGAAGGCGATATACCTAGACTACGAAACTGGCGAAAAGCAGCATTTAGCATCCTGTTTTGTTTCAAAATATAGCAAGAATATACTTCACGACATGTTGGATGTGGAAATAATAACCGATGATGCGAAGGTGATTGAAGTTCTTCATGAAATCAGTGATCTTGCTGTGCGGTGCCTGAGTAGTAGAGGAGAAAAAAGACCGACAATGAAGCAAGTTGTCGAGGAATTACAGTGTTTATCGAGGTTTAGCAGCAACTATCCAGGTTGGCAGGATGATGCCAAAGAGACAGACAGCTTGCTGAAGAAAACAAAGTTTTACTCTTCATCAGATTCAGCTGCATTTCCTAGCACAGACTATGGTGCAGTAATGGAGATCGAAACTGAGAGAGCAAGGTGATCTGGTATATAGGCTTTAGCTGCAACAGAATTTTTTTCACAGTTTTATTTTGGGTAGAACTACAATAAATTCTTTCTTATGTCTACTGATATAGTTCTTCCTATGTTTACTTTTTTTATATTCTTTTGTACATCAGTACATCTCTAATTTAGTATGCTTGTTTATTTTGCATCCCTTAATAATCAGTCTCTTACTTGCACTTAAACAAAACTTGGGTTCAAGCCTGTTATGACTAAGGGCGTTGAGTCCGACAATTACTCGAACACCTCTTGTGCACGGAAGCTACCCAAAGTACCCCACTTGGTAAATCAACGGTTTATACACCAACCACAATAAGAAACACCGCCATCAACCCACAATAGCCATACAAGTCATTAACCAAGAAATTAGAGACAAATCACCGAGTATTAACAAGCACCATACACCACAAGAAAGATGGAGAAAACACAAAGATATTATCATGGGATAAATCAAGTTAACAGAATGCACAAGAGAGCAACAACACTAATTTTAAGTCGTTCACCTACTCCACCGGAAGGCCACGGACCGACTAACTTCACTATTATCAAGGAGAAGATATAAAGTTTGTGTACAACTAGCATGTAACCCGTCCATGGACGGCAAATGTGTATTATCAAAATGCATATACATTATACAGTAAATGGTTACTTGATATATGAAAGCATTACATGTATTTTATAGGAAATAAGAATTGTTGTTCCTCTGGTCAAAGGCTCAAAACTAACGAAGGTTAGCGGAATGAAATAAAATTAAAAAAGATCCCAAAGAGTACGTATGTATAAATAGATTTCCAAATAAGAATTGAACTGGGGGGTGGATGCAGCTGTTGTCGCTGCTGGAGGAGGTGCCCCGCGATATAGAAATTAGAAACAGTTATTACTATATTAATTGGAGGAGGTGCATGCCCCGCGATATAATCCTAACCATAACATTGAATCACACGGCTGCGGTAAAAGAGATGACATAGCAGCACAATATACCTTGTGTTTTTCAAGTGTTTTTGTATAGTACAGTACTACAGTGGATATGCATGTCACTGGATTAATTTGAAAATTAAGAAAAAAATGTTAATTTACAATACCTTGTTAAGGTTGTCTTGGCAACACCAGGAGGTCCAATGATTAAAATGAAGTTCCACTCTCAACCAAATCCTGAATCATCTCAGCACTTCCTGAGATACCACGGCCTACATGACAGATTAACCTAGCTATTTGCATTTGGCAATTACTAATTGCACCAGTGGTAAACAGACCTAATTATCACAGATTGGATATCCCCAGCGAAGTCACCTACTTACTAACAGAACAATTGCACAATAAAGATAGAAAGGTTAATATTTGTGTAATAATGGTAATGCCAACATAATAGAAAACGTTTATCTTGCAAGTTATATAATATATGCTGGTAGCAACCCTGGACCTGCTGTCATGGTGATCATGGTACCATCGGAGTAGGTGCTTATTTTAATTGTATCATGGTACTAAACTTATTAAAGACTGATCAATTGAAAATACTAAAAATTCTTTTAATAAAAAAAATACTAAAAATTCTGAAACAACAAAACCCATACATATTCATTCACTCACAGAGTCACAGTATCATTGTAATAATGCTTCAAATGATATGAACTATCAAGTAATCCTTTGTGATGTCAGATAAATTTGAAGGCTCATCCACTCTCCAAATCCACAATATTATGTACATTGCTACTTGTGCAATTTTTCTTTTCGGACTTTGACCTCTTGAATAATTCGAAGACCATCCTCTTCGATTTGAAAATAGCACCAAGGGCCTTATTCTTCTTAGAAAAACAAACTCTTGTGAATGCCAACCACTCTTTTAAATCCACTGGTACGACGCCACTGACCCTTGGCCGTATTGTGACAACTGATGAATCAACCTTTAGTGGAGGTGCAAACTCCCTCTTGCTCACACCCATGATTAATTCAGCCTCAGCCATAAGCCGTACATTGGCAGCCAGTCAGTTATACTCAGAGTCACCGGGTAAGGCTGTCAAGTGGTGAGCAAATTCTTTTTGCAGTAAGAGAGTAGCGGTACAGAATTGGTATGGTCCAAATAGGAGTTTTGCAATTAAAGGGGACGAAATGACATATGGAATGTTTGCAACACACAAACTGAAATCAGGGAACTGTATTTTCATTGCATCGCCTGTTATTACCTGACAAAACAAAAGAAACTCAATTTTATCTCTTAATTCAAAAATAATTGCAAGAGACCATGGATCAAAAACGAATTCTCTTTTACCAATTACGGTCAACACCGACTTTCCCATGTCTAAATTTATCCTTCAAGTTTATTTTAAGACATAAATTTGAGCTAAATAGTAATGTCTTGAACACCTTAATGCAGAACTTACTACTTTGATAGTAATGTAAATAACCATATATCCTGGTAACAGATAAGAATGTAACACTTAATAAAGGCATAAAACTATTGAACAACAACAAAACCCCCACCGAGGCATTTCTACAAACACTTGCCGTGCATAAATCACTATTACTACTTAACATAGAAACCACGTACAGTGAGTTGTTGAGACAGGCAAAGGTCCTCCACGCGCTCCCTCAACGCCGCCACCATCCGTTCATCAATCTCTACGGCCGTGACATGCCGGGCAGTGCCAAGCAACCTCACGGTCAAGTTCACGGAACTTGAGATGCTTCATAATCAACAATTAAGGTCATTATTGGTACCAACAATTAATGCAGGATATCCAAGTACAGTGCTTTGTATCATTAAACTAACAACAGATACTTATTTTAAGTAATATAAACAAACATTGCGGATGAAATACAAATCATATGCCTTGCCATAGAACAGATACAGATTAAGATTTTTTTAATTAGATTCCAATCATTCCATTGAGAAAAGAAAATACCTATTTTTGTAGACTACATAACTACTCTTTTTTTCTTCTACAAATTAAATCTGAAAAGAAAAAAGAAATTTGTTTCAGTTAATCAAAGTATAAATATGAACCCAATATAGAAAAAGCATTGAATTGAACAACCTTTGAAGATTTATATGAAATCAATGAAACAACTCACAGTACCTTATCAACAATTGAGGCGAGGCATCGAGGGTTTCAATAATGGGATAGGTTGTGCCATTGTGCAGAAAAGAGAGGCGTCGACAGAGGTGTTGAGGGTTTCTGACTTTCCGTTGAGGGATAGATTGTGCCATACTTTTGAGGGTTGCCGTCGTTTGAATGTGAGAAGTGAGAACGGAGAGGCGGCTCTCCATTTGTCGCTGGAAGTCAAAGAGCGAAGGCGGCCTCCGTTCGTCTCTCACTCTCCTCCATGATATGCGCCTAGAACTCCGCCTCTTTTTCCTCCGACGCCTCACTTCACCATCTCCGCCTTTGTCAAGATCTGTCGAGTTCTTTGGAGAAACCAAGAAAAATGAACAGGCGCTTCTCAAAGTGAAAAGAAGAGATCTGGTCGGAGGGTAGAGAAAAGAAGAAAAGAGCGATTTGTTTTGTTTTATATTAAAGAATCTTTCGCTGCGCAGAGAATAGGCATCCATTCGCCGGGTATAGACGGAACTCCAAATGAACTCATTCGCGTGAAATCAAGCCGTAAACTGTTCTTATCTGACGGTCCGTATTATGACAGCTGCACAAAATTGCTTGCTGCGTCAAGCGTTTTTGTATACTACAGTAGATAGTTAAAATTCAAGTTATCACTCATCTCTGAAACTCACAAACAAACTCTCTTTCTCAAATAATGTATCTCTCACTCTCTAATAAGATCTAATTAAGCTCTCTTTCTCAAGCTAGAAACCCTAAATACAAAGAGTGGTCTACACACATACCACCAAGGAGAAGGAGAAAATGGGATATAAATCCCAACAGCCTAAATGGCTCTTACCCACGAATTGGGCCAGGCCCCAATTTGGGCAGAGACACCCAACAAAGCCCACATTTGTGTTGTACGTTTTGAAAGAAATAATACCAAAGAGAAATCACCAACCTGTCCAGCGACCTTAAGGAGTAAAAGAAGGCTATTGGAGCAGGCGTCCGTTTGTGCTGTTATTCTTCAAGAAAAACAGGACCCTGTTTTTCTTGAATCCCAACCGAACAATTTAATAACCAGTCCAGATCTATCTAAACTTCATCTCTTCAATTTCTCTCTCCGAACTCTCCTCTCTTAGTGACTGCTGATATGCATTTGTATTCTTTTAGAGACTTCCCTTCTTCGATGAAGAATTTGTTTTCTCCCATAGCAACAGATCTCCATAACTTTGAAATCTTCTTGTTCTTTCTCATCCATGGCAACGTTTATTTTTATGTGCAAATGTGAGAAAGGTTTAATTACCTTGTGCTGCCCTGTATTCAATTCTAGGTGCATGTCAATTTGCACCATTTTGAAATTGGTATATATTCAATCTAAAATACAAATCGAAGTTAGTATATCACATAGACACATAATGATTTTGGAAGAATTAAGCTTGAAGATTAAATACTTACAACATTAAACAAATTAGATTAGATGAATTTTTTTATTAGAAAGTCAACCTAACAAACTTCATGAATTTTTGAAGAATCACTGAACTGTTAGACAATGAGAAGGTTGAGGTGTTGTTTGGACTTTGGAGAAGAGGACCATGAAGAATTCCTATTGGTTTGACTCAAAATAAAAAAAAAAGGGGAGAGGACCATGAAGAAAGACGCCAAGAGCCCAAGACAGAGCAAATGGACATATAATAAAATAAGAGATGATCTGAATCGTTCATGCAATAGACGCTAGGATGGAATAAAAACAAGGTCTTGTTTTTCTTGAAGAATAACAGCAGATCGATGCGGACGCATTGGAGCAGAATACAATAGTTGGTAAATCAGACAACTATAATATTCTTCCTAATATTTTGCACAACTTATAAATAAAGTCGTATATGTAAATTTTTTTTAGTTATTTACTCCTCTAGTTAGTCTACAATTTTCAGCAACAGCAACAAACATGACATCAATATATATGCACCTATATTTAGTGAAAAATCAGTTTTTGATGATAAAAGTAATATTCTGCATGTGGAACGTTGCATGTTTGAAATCCGGATTACACCGGATCCGAATTTATTTTTTTTTTGATAAAACGATAAGGGTCCAACCCTCAAATTTTATTTTATTAGAACCATGTAAAATATCAGTACACGAAAGAGCAAAGCAAAGACTGCCAGCTTCATTTACAATTTATTTTATAAAGCAAAGAGACTAAAAGAACTAAAAGCTAAGGGGAATAAGAAAATAGAAAGGCTAAGTAAACCATGCTGCAACTTCTGATACAATTTCTCTCAGGCTTAGATGATTTTTGGATTGATCTCTAAATATCCGAGCACACCTCTCCCGCCATAGGACAAAGATTATGGTCATCATTATTCTCCTCCATTCTATCGGACCGTATCATCACAGATGCAGGATAATGCTTCAAGAGATGTGAAGGATTGGCAATGAGGCACGGATGGTCTCGTTTTGAATATGTTATAGACACCCGGATCCTCATTTATAAAAAAAAATAATAATAATAAGAAAATGGAAAATAATACACCTAATTGTAGGGAATTGATAAAAGTGTTAATTAGACACGTGAGCATGCATGCTTTAACATAGAAGCACGCAAGTATATATTTGTGTCCAAACGTGTCTATACGTGGAGTGTGCGCGTGTTTTGCATGGCCTGTTTTTAAGTGTAGCGTGTTCGACCTCTATATATTTCACCACGTTCAAACACGTATGTTTAAATACATGAGTATAAACATGCACGTACAAACACGTATATAAACATATACACAAATGTGTTTTTGTGCTACATAATAGTACATCTATTTCTTATTTGTATTTCCAGACTTACAAAAAGGTTTTCAAGACTTCCCTGATGTGTGTTAATAAGTATTGGCACGTGACACGAACACGCATAACATGATGTGTTTGGCGTGTTGTGTACTTTATGCATGCGTGTCCAACGTTTCAAAAATCCAACACGCGTAAATACATACGTTTAAGCACGTCAGCACATACTGCACGAACACATAAAATGGCAACACGTGATGTGTATGCACGTAACACGTACAGCACACATGTTTATCAATCACGACCTGATTGTGCGAAAAAGAAAAAAAATAGAGAGAGAGAATATATGAGCTTGAATATAAAATAGATATTGTGCCATTGATTAAACATATAAATTAAGTACATCAAAATTTTTTCTTGTAAATTCTTTTTCTTTGGTTAATTCATTAAATTCCCTAAGTAGATTTATCCCCTATGCATAAAAAAAAAAAACAAAGTAATTGATCTGTTATATATGATTTTAAGAAATATGTAAAATCCACCCTATAAAGTAGGTCACTCATCCACCTCCTCTCACGGTTCTGATATACCATGTGTACTAATGTGCTTAGCATAGTTACATAAATGTTTACTGGAAATTGTTATATATCTGTTTACTGGAAAATGATATCTATTAATTAGAAAGATATAAATGTTCAGTGAAAAATAATGTGTTAATTGAAAATACGGTAGACCGGTGGATAAGTGAAAAAGGTGGATGCTAGCTATTACTTTATGATTTTTTACCTACTTGAAATCCTGAACACAAATCTCTTAGAAATACCATCCTACACAAAGCGTATATGGAGATGATTTGATTTTGAGGTATATCTGTGAGTTTCGTAAGGAGTTATTTTGTGTCTACGCACACTGTGTGACGAACTCATGACGAATGGTGTCAGGTGACTTGCAAGATGACATGTTACCAGAAGAGCTGACTGTTACCATTGGGAAGGAGGATAATAAGAAGGCTGAAGAGGAGTAATAGTGGACCAAGTCTTAACAGGCTGATCGTGGGCCGTATGGGTGATGACTGGTGTGTCCAGTTAATTACTAATTGGAGTAAAGTGTAGTGTGTTTGTTAGTTAGTTAGAATAATTCCTGCTGTGTAGGAGGCGTTGTCAGAGGTTCTAGTTCTTGTAAATCTTTTCTTACTAGATCGGTGACTTCATAGTCTATATATGAAGTCACCAGTCAATTTTGTTATGGATTCTGGCTACTGTAATACTCATGAACTCTTATTACTAATTAATATCAGATTCAAAACCCCAAAAAATCTCTTTTATTCCCAAAATTCATACAAAAATACAATTGAGTCGTGACAAATTGGTATCAGAGCCTAAAGATCTCATCTGGGGTTATTGATTTTCTCCTTCCATGGGTTCCAAAACTCAACACAAGAAATCTTCATCCTCCGATGATGATTCTGTTATGGCGTTCACTCAGATGCATGATGGGATGATGCGTTTCATGTCAGATCTGAAAGAGAGTCAACTTCATTTAGAGCAACGTCTGGATGCCAAGGCTGATGAGCTTGTGGCTGATAAGATGGCTCAACTGACGAAAATGATGGAAGATCAGATGATTCGGTTAGAAGAACGATTGACTCAAGTGGTGAAAACACAAACTGGTAAAGGTGAATCATCTGCTACTGCTAATCCAAATCTGGAGGACAATCAAAAGCATGGGGGTCCTGGCTCTAAATTCAAATGGAATGTAGATGCTTACTATAGACCCATAGGTGATTACTTTTTCTTTGACTATGCTGGTGAGGCTAGAACAGATGGGGTTAAAGATACCAGATCTAGATGCATCTTGCCAAGATCTGACTTCCCTCAGTTTGATGGTACTGACCCTATAGAATGGTTAAGCAAGTGTGAGTGCTACTTTGATTTATATCAAGTACCTGATTGCTATAAAACCAGATTGGTTGTTCTCAGTTTTGGTGACAAAGTGAGTGAATGGTATAGATGTTTCAAAGGGAGTCAGCATCATCCCCCTTGGGATATATTGGTTGCTGAAATTTTGGGCAGATTTAAGGGGTCTTCCATTGCTCCTATTGAGGAATTTAAGAAATTACAACAGGTTGGCAAGGTTGAGGAGTATGTTGAGAAGTTTGAAAAGGCCAAATCTAGGTTATTAATGGAGAATATTCAATTTGATGAGAAGTACTTTATTGCCAGTTTTATCAATGGCCTTAAGGATGAGTTGAAACATGTGGTAAAAATGTTCAAACCATCCACTTTGAATAATGTTTTTAATCTACTCTGGCAATGTGAAATGTCACATGACAGTCAATAGAGGAAGAGTAAAATTGAACCAAAACCAGTGCATTACACACAATACTCTAATCCTAGACCAGCTGAAGGGGGTGAGAAGAAATTCATACCTTTCACAAACAATTCATATCCCAAAACTAGTACTCATTTCTCTAAAACAACCTTGGAGCAGAAGAAAGCTTTGGGGTTGTGCTACAGGTGTAATGATAAGTACTTTCCTGGCCATCAATGTGGTGTTAAACCTCTTCACATGGCAATTGCTGATGAGTGTGTTGAGGTTGGTGTTGCCCCTTCAGAGTTTACTCCAGAGGCTCCATCTGAACAGCCAGATCCCTCCAGTTTACCAGTGGAGCATGCTGTGATGTCTATCCACCCAGCCTCTGAAAGGAATAGCACGATGGCTAGAGATGCGGAAATTAAAATTTTCTAACCAAAGCATGTGCAGTTCAATCAGATCTTGCCAAACGAACGACTTATCGCTGATCTACACAATAACATGCATAGAGAGGCAGTAGTTATACCTTTGACGTGTAAACGGTTGCTCGGTGTGCTGTCCGGTTGCGCGTCACCCTTGTCCACCAAAGGTTCGACCACCACCATCTGTCTAGGCAAGAAGAACGTTGACGGCGGGTCCTTCGATCTTCGGTACTCTCCAAACTCAACAATAAAACCCTAGGTTTGATGGAGGGAGAGGTCTCAACACATGAGAAGGAAAGAGGAAAATGACTGCTGGAAATTCACTTCCAAATTCGTGCAAAAAGTTCCCCTTTTATAATTGTCAAGGATTAGTGTTTCCTTAATCAGAAACCCTAATCTGGCTTTCTGTCACATTGCGTTATAACGCAACCTGTGACAGAACCAATCGACAACTATGCTGTCACAGTCCGTTATAACGCAACATATGTTGTGTTATAACGCAACTGCTGACAGAGCCCATTTGATCTATTTCTTGGGCCTACCCCTCATGTGTTCGAGACATAAGATCGATACATCATAGCCAAGATGATATTCAGGTTATCATGATGTCCAATCAAGCTCAAGTCAGACCGTGCCTGATTTGACCTATTGTCATCACTTGTTACACGTTCGCCGACGTGATACGAACCTGAACAGGACTAATGGTCGAGAGCCTCTGTAGGTGTGACCTTATAGGGATCTGGATCATGTTGGGTTGCACGAACAGTGATTCTCATCTACCTGGTCAATGCTGATCATCATCAGTGTCAAGCCATCCACGTGATGATCCCCAAATGATACAGATAGTACGCACGTCCACGTAGTATCTTGATCCTGAGTAAGTGTACCTTACTTGTGTTGATTCTATGTCACATGATTATCCAAGATTAGTCCGAGGCAGGATTGTGTCATCCTCACGACTTTATCATTTACTTGACGTCCATATAGATTAAACACATGACTAAGATTAATCATTGCGCGCGTGTGTAATCCATAATGTCAAGGGGCCCAGAGGATATCATAACTCATCTATGATGAGAGACATTCCAGTATCTTGATCATCCATGATCCAAGCTACCAATTCTACACACCGAACTGGAATCCCTTATGCCACCTGTTACGGTTGGGATAGGAAACTAGTCACAGTGTGCAGTCATGATATTTGATCATGACAACCTCAACCGTGAATCCAACACTGACAAGAATATGAATGACATAACACATTCCTTTTGTCATATTCTTGTCGCGGTCAGTCCAATGCCATGTCACAGAGAATGTGCACATGCATCCATATGATCTAGTTGATAGCCGCGCTATCAATGGGACGTGATACAAACCCATCTGCTAGATTCATATGCTGATCCTATCCGACCAACTAGAGTACCATGCTAGTTATCATAGATCAGGGCAGTTTTAGAATTGACGTCATACCCATCATGGCATATCACTTGCTCTTGTCGTAAACGACACAAGCCATAACGTAACATCAATTCAAGGAAACTAATGAATAAAACATCCAAATAAGAATAACCATGAACAAGCGAATACCATATATATATAAATATAAATATGTATGTTTCTCTAGTACATAAACACTAACAGCCTCTGCACATAAAAGTACCAAAGCTTTAAAGTTTAAAGGATTGGTGAGCTCTAAGCCAGTCTTTGCTTTACTTGATAGTGGCAGTTCTCATTCCTTCATCAACCCAATGGTTTTAGAAGGCCTGTCCTTTCCAATTGTTACTACCCCTCCCTTGGTAGTCATGGTAGCTAATGGGGACAAAATGATCACAGACCTTAAATGCCCTTTTCTTCCATTTTCTATTCAGGAAAATGCCTTCCAGGCCGAATTTCTTTTACTAGAAGTGGCTAGGTATGATATAATTCTGGGACTGGATTGGTTGGTACAATATGATCCAATGAAAATTATGTGGAGCAAGAAGTGCATTTTACTGCATTATCAGGGTAAAGAGATAATTTTACACATGAAGGAGGAACAAGCTTCCATTACCTTGCTGCATGGGGAAGTGAATGTGGTGAAGGAGCAACAACAAGGGAGTGATATACTTGTGGTGCACCTCTTTAGCATTACCTCTTCTGACACACCTCCTAGTGAGGTTAATCCTCTCTTAGAACCAGTTTTGCAACAACATTCTTCACTCTTTGATGAACCAATTGAGCTGCCCCCATTTCGAGCAATTGATCATGCCATACCCCTGTAACCTGATCACACACTTGTCAACATCAGACCCTATAGGTATTCTTACTTTCAAAAAAAGGAAATTGAGAAAATAGTTTCAGAACTATTGGAGAACAATTTTATTCAAAGGTCAACTAGCCCATTTGCATCCCCAGTTTTGTTAGTCAAAAAGAAAGATGGCTCTTGGCAAATGTGTGTGGACTATCGATAACTTAATAGCCAAACCATTAAAAACAAGTTCCCAATTCCTATCATTGATGATTTGTTGGATGAATTACATGGTTCTTCTTGGTTTTCCAAGATTGATTTGCGCTCTGGTTACCATCAAATCAGAATGTGTGATACTGATATACACAAGACAGCCTTCAGGACCCATCATGGTCACTTTGAATTTAGGGTCATGCCCTTTGGGCTGACTAATGCACTAGCAACATTTTAATGTCTCATGAATGAGATCTTTGCCCCCTATCTGAGGAAATTTGTTTTGATGTTCTTTGATGATATTCTTGCGTACAGTAAGGATTTACCAAACCATGTGACCCACCTTACTATTGTTCTGAGCCTCTTACAGAAGCACAAATTATTTGCTAAAAGAAGTGTGAATTTGGGGTTCAGCAGATTGCATATTTAGGTCATGTCATTTCTCTATCTGGTGTTGCCACTGACCCAAAAAAGGTGGAGGCTATGCTCAATTAGCCTATTCCTACCTTTGTTAAGGAATTGAGGGGTTTCTTAGGGTTAACAGGGTACTACAGAAAGTTTGTGCAAGGTTATGGGATAATTGCTAAACCCTTGTTTGACCTGTTGAAAAATAATTCCTTTCACTGGGCTCCAGAAGCAACTGCTGCCTTTAACCATTTGAAACAGTTGATGACCCAGGTTCCTATGCTAGCCTTACCAAACTTTTCTCTTCCATTGACTGTGGAAACTGATGCTTGTGATAATGGCATTGGGGCAGTACTAATGCAAAATAGAAGGCCAATTGCTTATCTAAGTAAGAGCTTGGGAGTTAAAAATGCTAGTCTTTCAACTTCTGAAAAAGAGTTTCTGGCACTCTTGACAGCAATTACTAAGTGGAGACACTATCTTATGGGGGGTCTATTTGTTATTAAGACCGATCAAATTAGTCTTATACACTTGCTAGAGCAAAGAGCACATACCTCTATGCAGCACAAAGGCCTTTGCAAGCTCTTAGGATTGGATTACAGCATTGAATATAAGAAAGGGGCAGATAATAAAGTGGCAGATGCTCTTTCTAGAAAACCACACAATCCTCCTCCTGAATCTATGCCTACAAATTGCTTACCACTGTCAGAATATGTACCCACATGGGTGTCAAATATCAAGCAAAGTTATGAAAATGATGCTTGGATTCAGAAGGTTACTGATGCATTACTTCAAAACCACCCCAGTGTTTCTGATTACAAATCACATCAAGGACTGCTTAGATACAAGGGCAAACTTTGTGTAGGTGAAGGCCGCAATTGGAGATCCACATTAATGAAGGCAGTCCATGATTCATCAATTGGGGGTCATTCTGGTGGTTTGGTAACTTACAAGAGAATTAAGGAAATGTTCTATTGGCTTGGTATGAAGCAAAACATTCATGACTTTGTTAAGTCTTGTGATGTTTGTCAGATGAGTAAGGGTGAACATGTACCATCACCTGGGTTGTTGCAACCTTTACCAATATCAGTAGAGGCTTGGCATAGCATTTCTATGGATTTTATTGTTGGACTGCCCAAGGTGGAGGGGAAGGAGATTATTCTCACAGTGGTGGACAGACTTACAGAGTATGCTCATTTCATTCCTCTTTCTCATCCAAAGTACAAAGTACTGCAGCTAGTGTGGCAAAGGTTTTTCTGGATTCTATTTACAAATTGCATGGTCTCCCTACCTCAATCATTTCAGACAGGGATTCCATATTTACCAGCAAATTCTGGAAGGCCTTGATGGATTTGCTGGAAGTGCAACTTAACTACAGTACTGCTTACCACCCACAATCTGATGGTCAGACAGAGAGGGTTAATCAGTGTGTGGAGACATACCTGAGATGCATGGTTTGCCACCAACAGAAACATTGGCTTAAATGGCTTCCCATGGCTGAATGGTGGTACAACACTAGCTTCAACAGTGCTATCAACTCTACCCCTTTTCAAGCCTTGTATGGATATGCTCCACCTTAGTTACCTATGGGTTCTATGCCCCGCAGCACCATTGAAGTAGTCAGCCTGGAAATGAGAGATAGACAATTGATACTCACCCAATTGAAAGATCACTTGCTAAAGACATAAAATCGCGTGAAAAAGTTTGCTGATTTGAAAAGGAGTGACATATCATTTAATGTAGGGGATTGGGTGTATTTGAAGATTCAACCTTACCGACAGGTCACTGTGGCAGGTAATCAGAATGCCAAACTCAGTAGCAAGTATTATGGCCCTTTTCAGATTGAAGCCAAGGTTGGAGCAGTAGCATATCGCCTGCTACTGCCTACTGGTTCTTCCATCCATCCTGTCTTCCATGTCTCGCAATTGAAGGCCCGCATTGGTCGAGAACATCCAATCACTCTTGGCTTACTGGTTTTTGGACCCTCGCCACCTCTTCAGCCGGTACCGGTGGAAATTTTGGAGCGCCGCCTTTACAAAAAGGGCAATAGTGCTAGGGATCAAATTTTGGTGAAATGGTCCGGTGATTCACCGGAGGACTCTTCTTGGGTGGATTATGATGACTTAGTGATACACTACCCGACATTTCTCCTTAGAGACAAGGAGAATTTTGAGTGGAGGGCAATGTCAGGTGACTTGCAAGGTGACACGTTACCAGAAGAGCTGACTGTTACCATTGGGAAGGAGGATAATAAAAAGGCTGAAGAGGAGTAATAGTGGGCCAAGTCTTAACAGGCTGATCGTGGGCCGTATGGGTGATGACTGGTGTGTCCAGTTAATTACTAATTGGAGTAAAGTGTAGTGTGTTTGTTAGTTCGAATAATTCCTGCTGTGCAGGAGGCGTTGTTAGAGGTTCTAGAATTACAATTTATTCCTGTAAATCTTTTCTTACTAGGTCGGTGACTTCATTGTCTATATAAGAAGTCACCAGTCAATTTTGTTATGGATTCTGGCTATTGTAATACTCATGAACTCTTATTATTGGTTAATATCATATTCAAAACCCCAAAATATCTCTTTTATTCCCAAAATTCATACAAAAATACAATTGAGTCGTGACAAATTAGACAATATAAGAAGTCACCAGTCAATTTTGTTATGATTCTGGCTATTGTAATACTCATGAACTCTTATTATTGATTAATATCAGATTCAAAATCCCAAAATATCTCTTTTATTCCCAAAATTCATACAAAAATACAATTGAGTCATGACAAATGGGTATCTTATCTGCACAAAAAGGAATCCTTCAACCAACAAAATCCACACAATTCTCCCATGCGAGCAAACTTCTACGCTAATATAATTTTCTTCGGTGACTCTTTAAAGTCTTCTTGTCTTTTTTTTTGATGAAACTCAAAGTCTTCTTATTGTTCATTAATCAACAGGAACTTTCCATGTTGATTCTTCTAAGTTTGTTTAGTATCGAACTAGTAAAAAGCTCACGCTTTGTTATGGGCTGAAATTATTATTTTCTTATAGTAAACTTTTAAAATAATATGTAATGGGCCTTAAATTAAGATTATTTATATGGGCTTTAAATTTTAATGGGCTGAGAACATCAACAGGCATTAACGAACGTCAACGGTGGTGATCAATGTAAGTAAACAATCAACGGCTAAAGTTTATTCCTTAGGGAAAATAGATCTTTGATGTCAAAAAATCTAACATGCTTTTTTTAGAAGTAAGGATTTAGGATCGAAGAAAATAAAGATCAGCGTCTGGCTTCTTAATTGTGGCTAGCCACCACAAATTTTTTTTATAAAATGGACAAAACTATGTCCATCACTTCCCATTTCTTTTAAGAAAGAATTGTGGCTATAATTAATTATGAACAGAAGTTGCAACTTAATCAAACACGCACGTTCAGTCGACAATACAAATTTTCAAAGTCTATTTTAAATTGCATATTGTTGATTGTTCTATTGAGAAGCCATTAAACTTGCAAAAATAGAAGTCTCGGATTGAGATGTTTTTAAGTTTAAAAATCCAAAATCTCTGTAGTATTTTCAATCTCTGTTTCTTTGAAAAGGAATGTGTTTGACTTTGATATTCAATTAATTGGTGCAATAATTCTTTCATATGAATCCCTTTTTTTGTATTATTCTGTACTTATTGTGCGACTAATTACATGTTCTTATAATATTTTTTTTTTGAGATAAAAGATGATGGTCAAGCCACTCAAATTTAAACGTCTATATAAGATCTCCATCCAGGTTTTGAACCCGGCCGCAACCTTTCACACGGAGAGCATTCCCTTAGCCACTAGACCAAAGCTGATTCTCCAAATTGAAAAACAACATTTTTAAATATAAGTTTACTTAATGAAACTATTTTATTTTAATTCCAAGTTCAGTTTCTTAATGATTATATTTTTTTTAGGGTGCTGATACATGAATACCATTGTAGCTCCCCTCGTGAATTGATACAAATGATTTGACTAGTCAAACTTATTCTGCTTTCCTGATTTATGCACGTAAATTTGTTTATTATGCAGCGAAAATTATTTTTTATGCAGCGAAAATTATTTTTTCTAAGTTGCTGAACTCAAAAACATTAAACAATATGCATATATACTAAGCACGTTTGCATGCATGCATAAAAAATTTAATAATATGCATTCTACAACCAATACATTGCATAGTAAATAAATTTTGAGTGCATAATAAATGATTTTATTTACATATAGTATTTGCAAGTTATAACATGCAGTCTAAAACCAATACACTGCATACTAAATGAATATAAATATGCATAATAAAAAAGTTTACATACATAATTAGCTATTTAGTGTACATAAAAAAGTGTGACAGTGAAATAAAGAGAAAAAAAGGGAGATGGTACAGTGCACAAACGAAGGGGTCATGAACCAGTTAAAATTCGTTGAACCGGATATTGAATTACAACTTGATTATTGAAAAATAAGTTTGATTCGGCGAGTTAAGTTACGTACATGCATAATTATCATATTTCGCTATATAATTATTAGATTTCGCTGTATAATAAAGCAAAAAAAACAAAGAAAATTATTGTGCCCGTATCAACGACGGGAGTTCCGTTTATATCACCATAGCGTTTCCCATTTTTTAATTGGGAGATGCTTGGGTTATAGCTTTAGGTGAATGAACCTCAAAAGAGCACAATGTGTCAACAATGGGCTTTCAATGGTTCCAAAATATTTTTCTACAGTTTAGGAAAGAATAAATCAACTTTTATTCTCTATTATAATATATATTTCAAATTAAAAAAATCTCAAACCAAATCTCTTCTTTTAAAGAAAAGCGGAAGAAATTGAAGCTTCTACGTACTGCCACGTCATCATCGAAAACATGCAATCTACATTTCGGTCTCTTCTGCGTCCTTTCGTGCCGATATAAAAACTAACAAAATAAATTCACTTCAGACGGATTAATCTGTCAGTTCTCTCTTCAAAGGACGCCTTCCTCGTAGTGACTCGCACTGCCATCCTTTTCCCAATTCTATATTGCCTCTACACTATGTCCAAACAATCACCGCCTTCCACTTCAAATATCAGGTTCCGTCTCTCTGTAATCTTTTTCCCCGTCTCTCTCCTATCATCTCTCTATTTCTTTTGTCCTGTTGGCAATTTTTCTTTTCGGCATGGGTCTAAATTAATGGATCGGTTAAGATGATTTAATTTGTTTGTTTTGCAAGGCAAAAGAAAGGACTAAAACTTGCTCCATAAAAGTAATTAATAGGTTTAGGGTTTCCAGATTTCCATTTGTCATGGGTGGATCATTTTTCGAATGTCACATATTTATTTAATATTTGGTGACTTTTATAATTATATTGTTACCCAATACCCAACAATGTAGATACTTAATTTTGTGAGTATTTTTGTCTTTGTATTGAAATGAGTACTCAACTGTATATTACTATATGTCTAATTTGATCATTCAGATTGAAATTAAATCATTTATATACTTACACATTAAATTTTGGAAATTGAAATATGTTTGTTATGCACTTATGCATTGAAAATTGAAATAATTTTCTATATATTTCATTTAACATTTTCTTGATTGGTTTTTCAGGACGAAGAATATTAACAAACAGGGGAAAAATTGAAAAAAAAACATTCATTGAAAGGCTTCAGTGGAAGAAGCAATAGAAATCTGATTTAATTGTCGTGAAACAATATATAGATGGGATGGCATCAACCTACATCAACATCTACATTGGGCTTAATGTTATATTGTTTATGAAAAGGTAAATTTCAAATATATATATATCAATATTTCTATAAATTCTTTTAATATGGCCAATTCTGTTATGGATTAGATGAAATATGAACCATTCATTTTTCATTTTCGGATGGTTAATAACAATATGTCTTTTTAGAAACAATTGAAGGGAGATGTATGATAAGGACTGCTCAATTCAAAATAAAATGTTGCTTAGCCGATCCATAGAAGAACAACTCTTTTAATAAAGAACAATTGAAGGGAGATGTATGATAATGGCTACATGCATTTTTTTTACTAAAAATATTAGATTATTTAAAAAATGATGTTGTTATTGATCATCGACTTTAACAATTTAATTGGTTCATAGAATCAACAACAACATTCTTCTAACAAATTAACTTCTTCCGATTAATTAATTTTATATAGTAATGCATTTTCTTTTTTGATATTAACAAAAATTTTAATTCTAACAGATGCAAATAGGAATGTCATGCCGAGCAATTGAAACGATAGAAGGAAGACAAAATTCATCGCAGATGTTATGTAGTACTGAAGAACGAAATGTATGCTTTTATAATTCCTTACAATTTGATTATCTCACCTAATTAATTACAATTGTTTAAATATTAGATGGTAAATATTGTGAAATAATTATTTTGATACATATATATTTAAATATTATTAAAATACAAAGGTGATGAAACAACGATTATTTGTGTAGAAAAGAAGCAGGAAATGTGGGCTACGAGCTCAATCAAATTGAAGGTGAACTGCAAAGACAATCTTTATTAATTGTTACATCTTTAATTAATCTTACTTATTTGAAAATGCAATTATAAGAAACTTGAATAAATATTATGTAATAAATAATTCATAAGTAGGAGAAGTGCAACTAAACGCGACAAAATGCTTCAAAGATTTATATATATTAACCATGATTATCATGTTGTTAACTTTTCGACAAAAGTAATTACTACATATTAAAAAAATTACTAATAGTTACCTATATATGTGTGTGTTTTAAATGTATTTCAATGAATATTGGTCATAAAATAAATGACAATTCTTTAATATTTGTTTGTCAAAATTCTTTATCATAATTAAATATGTAGTTTACAACTGTTCCATTCTTTTAAAAAAATAATTAATATTAAATAATATTATATTTGCGAATCCCGGGCATTGCACGGGTCTAACGCTAGTTGAATAAAAAATAAATTCTACTAACTCTTATGGAAATCTAAATTTTTACATTATGAAAAAAACGCACTAATCTGCATGTAACCCATATTTAGTTTTGAATCATTAGTGAACATTCTTTTTTCTTTTTCATCAATCATTTTACAAAACAATATCCATTGTTCACCACTTTTCGTTATCCACCCTCATATTATATTGCTCCCTTATTTCGTAAAACCAATTGTGTAATAGTCAATTTAAAGCGCAGAATTTTTAACTATGAAAGTTTGCAATTATACAGTTGCATGCAAATGCATGTGTACCAATTTGTAATAGGGTAAATTTTATAAGAGGTCGAGTCGGGTTCGGATCAGTTTGATTTTCTCTGAAACATGGGTCGGGTCGGGTTAAAACGAATGGGTCGGACAGGTTTTTCTGGTCGGGTTAGATTTTGCCACCTCTGTCAAAAGCCATGAATGAACACATTGAAAATGTGTCATATTGCATGGGTGATTTAAAATTTGGAAAGAAGAAATTAGAGTTTACATGGTTAGTACTTGCCATCCATAATCTAACGGAAATGGATGTGAGTGACCTAATATGGATGAATATACAAGTTGAGTGACCAAAAAATGATAAAATGAACTTGAGTGATTAAAACTAGATTCAGAGCATACTTGAGTGACCTCATAGAAAATTTACTCATTTGTAATACTATAAATTTTGTTAGTTAATTATGTTTTCTTAGTTGAAAAATAAATAACTACAGTTGATAAGTAAAATAAAATTGTGATTTGACCCGCAATCTAATTTAGAATTAGCAATCAGACTATATAGTGTATATGTATATATACTATATAGCAATAGCCAATACGGGGTTGTTGCATGTCCGCACTCCGCGTGGTAGTAATAATAAAAGAAAAGGCAAAACAAAAAAAGTGAAAAAAAATGGGATTGTTCAATTGAAAATCGGTTCTTGATGTAGTGCGTAAATAATATACTCTTCCTGTGAGATATTGTATATATGTTCGGTATAGGGGTGATCAAACGTATCAGTTTATTCGGATTTCAACCGAACGTTAAACTTTGGATTATTCGGTTCGGTTATTTCGGTTTAAAATTTCAGTTCAGATAAAAATTTTATCTTATTTGGTTATTCTTATTTGGTTTGATTTATGTTTTGGTAGTTCGGATAAACCGAATAGTCTAAAATATACTAAATAAATCTATTAATTTATTTAATATAAATGATGGTTATTTCTTTTGTAAGTTTAATTTGCTCGCTTATTTTGTTTTTCAAAATTATATGTTTATTTTATTTTTAACTTGGTAACACAATATTTTTTGTTACCCGTGAATAAGTGTAAGTTCGGTTTAATTGGATAGACCAAATAATATTTTGGTTTATTCAATTATCAGTTTATTCGGATGACATTTTATAAAGATTGGATCGGTTAAGCTTTGATAAACTTCAGTTTATTTTGGTTGTATAAAATTATTTTGGTTTGAACCGAACAGACCAATTGAATCATTGAACACCCCTAGTTCGGTATACTCGGTTTAGATGCCAACAAAAGAAGAAAAACAAAAAAATCTAGATCTGGGTGTTGCTGCCTCGACAATTGAGCGGTCCTTCCTGCCACATTCAATCTCTATATATTCTTCACCCTTTCTCCTGTACATCTCGATTTTAGAAGCAATAGCTATTGTCACCGTTGCTGCCACACCTCTATCAGTCAAAGAGTTGTGCTCGTTTCACCCACCCCACCTCATCAGGTTTTCCTCATCTCACCCCGTCCCATCGGGTTTTCCTCGCACCGCTTTATCGGGATTGCCTCACTTTGGGTCCGACTCACTGGGATCGTCCCATCTCACATGTGTTCTCTAATTAAAATAGAGAACAAAATGACCGGCTAAAGAACTTTTGATAAGCAACTTATTTATATTTTACTGATGAATATGGATTGACAACCCTACTTTACATGGGGCTTTCCATGGCAATGAGCTTTCTTTACCCTTGCGTTTATACTATGTTCTAGTAGTAATCCATGGAACGTACTGGCCACCCGGGTTTACCGGGTTGGGTCAATGAGTTGTAGAGGTGGCAAAATCTAATCCGACCTGATATTTTTCAGAAAGATAAACTGATCAAACTCGACTCAACCCGACCCGAAATCAAATAGTATGCAATCTAATTTAAATCAACAAACGATCCAGAAAAAATAATATTAAAATTGACTTGACCCGCTCGATCCAAACCCAAAACCGACCCGCCCGCACGATTTGCCAACTCTACCGAGTTGCTCGGGTTAGGAGGTTACCACATGTTTGAATCCATGTTATTTATTTTGCAGAGGGGATCCGACCCATATATATATGCTAGAAGTTAATTGATACAGCATGTAATGTCAATTAAGCCATGTTATTTATTTTCCTCGGTCATAGAGCCGCGCGTAGATAAATATAATTGAATTGAAACAGCATATGAATTAAGCCCGTGGCTAAGGACAATGTTTTTTGTATGGGAGGTCGCGGGTTTAAAATCCGAATGAGATTGAGGTCTCTTATAAACATTTAAATTTGAGTGACTTCACTCTATTTTTATCTTAAAAAAAGTAAGCCACCTTGATTAATTGGAACCTGTCAAATATTTTCACTTCATAACAGGAGTCAGTCTAGGGTACTGCCCACCTGACCGCCGTGTTCGCCCAGGTCAACTCCCGGGAAATTAGAATACTGTAAATTACACAAAATTCTGATGGTACATATTGGAGAAGAAGAAAAAAGCTTATCTTGAAATTTAATCAAAAAATCAGAGCTGTCATTTTCTGAAGAACTATGAATAAGGCCACTCTAAGGAGCTTGCTTCTATATATAAATGTCCTAGCTAGACCACACCCTCATTTGTAACATTTGTTGATTTGTATGAGAAAAACAGAGATAAATTAAACCACTCTAAGGATTTAAAAAAACCAATAAAAGAAAAAAGAGAGAGGGAGAGAGATCCATGGCCTCTGTAAAGCAATTACTACTGCAGTGCTTTCTCCACCTGACACTAGGAAGTCTCCTCTTTCCCATAGCTACGGTAACCTCAGCATTTCCGACATCACTGCCCGATTGCCCAGACAAATGCGGCAACATCACCATCCCATATCCCTTTGGTATTGGTGATGGCTGTTACCGTGACGACGGATTTGCTCTAACATGCAACGATTTCACTACCCCTCCGAAACCCTTCTTGGGTGATTTCGAGGTAATTGATATCAACACAACCAGTGCTGAGGTACGTGTCGTAAATGTCATTGGGTATTCCTGCTTCAATCAGACTAGCTGGGTTAACTTTTCAAATTCAGGGTTCAGGAACTCAGATACGTATCTTTTCTCCAACAAACGCAACCGGTTCACAGCAATAGGCTGCTACACTTTGGCGTATATTGCAGGCCAGAGTGAAAGTCCTTACCAGTCAGGATGTGTTTCATTCTGCAATGGCCTGAATAGCACAACTGATGATGGTGGGTCGTGCAACGGATTAGGATGTTGCCAGACAACAATACCAACCGGACTCAGCTACTATGAAGTACAGTGGGGTTTTAATAACAATGAAGCCTGGTCATTCAGCCCATGCAGCTATGCATTGCTGATGCAAGAGGACTGGTACCACTTCAGTATAAAAGACCTTGTCGAGTTCGGATTCTATGAGAGGAATAAGAACAAAGTGCCCGTCGTCCTTGACTGGGCTATCAGAAAAAATGGCACATGCCTGTCGTCCCATGTTGAAAGCAGTGTCACTCCAGTATGCCAGAGCGAACACAGCGGATGCGACAACACGACCAATGGTGACGGATACATCTGCAAGTGTTTGCAAGGATATGAGGGCAATCCATACCTCCTAAATGGATGCACAGGTAATCCATGAATTTCAAATGTAACCTGTTCTTCGATTATATTACACAATTTATTATCATTTAGACTCCAATTAATTCAAATTAATATATCCTTGGCTTAAACAAAATAACAAATCTATGCAACCCGGCCGGTCATTAATTTTCGGTACATTCCAATGAAAGAAAACTTGGTGAGATCGATATCATGATTAATTGAAGAGTAATACCTAGCGTCCAAAAAAAAACTGACCAGATGAACAAATCAATTACTGAACATACCAACTAATCAGATCAAGTACCAATTAGTCAATATAGAATAATATAATTCTCCTGTTTTCTGTTAATTTCTCGAACAATATTTGCTTCACACATGATAATATTATAACCGATTTGTTTTCCTTACGGTTGCAACTGGTATATCTGAACAGGGGAGCCGGGTGGTTGAATTGAGATCCTCTGACCCGGGTCATGTGCCCCGAGACATGTGACCTGTTAGATCTCCTCGGGTCAACCGAATCCCGATAAGATCCAACGGGTCACATGCCTTGGGGCACATGACCCGGGTCAGAGGATAATCATCCGGGTGGGTACATCCATTAGTGTACCTTTTGATTGTGTACCCATCTTATGGACCGTCCGATCTAACTGTAATTAATGCTCTCTCACTTTCGCGTTTACATAAACAAACTCTGTATAGGTTTCTGTGCATGAAGTAATTAAAGGCACTATGAAACACAATCCAATGGGTCCCACATCCTGCAAATAGTTACATGCATAATACATTTGTCCATTCCGTAATGCATGCATGCCCTCAATTTAATTTAATGTGCAATAAAAATTAGATTTAGATGTTAGAGTATATAAAATAAGAGAACTATTAACTTATTTAATATAATAAATAAGTGGAGGGATCAACTAACAATAGTTATCTTGACAATATGTTTTTTTCAAAAAAATGAAAAAAATATTTAAAAAATATTTTATACAAATACTGTGAAATACGTAGATTGAGTATTTCTAGATTTTGAATGAGTTTAGTCATATTTGATATTCCATTAAAGATTGTTTAATCAGGAACTATTTGAAATTTACACAATTGTTTGATGAGTTATCAAACGATTTGAATAAAATTTGAAACACTATCAAAGTATGTCTATTTTTATTTTTTTTAGATATGATATATAAATTAATTTAAGTTCTCGATAAAGTATGGGAATAAGGGCATTGAATAAAACAAAACGTAAATATATTTTTTTTTATTCAAAAGATGGAGGTCAAAGCCTCCAAATTTCATTAATCTGTAAGAGTTACACAATCACGAGGTGGTGATAATTGTATTACAGATTTTAAAGCATAATGAATTTTAAACTAAAATCATATCTATGATTGTCCGATCTCTATATATTGAAACAATTCCTGAATTATTGTATGATCTCTCTAACCAATTGCAAATGCGATTGAGCTTCATCTCTGAATATTCTTCTGCATCTTTCTCTCCAAATAAAAGATCTTGTTGTGATTTCCAATTTACTCCAATTATTGTGACTTGTTCCCAGTATCAATGCTGAGTCTCCAATTTTATCTCAAAAAAAAAATTACCAACGAAAGGTGGACTCAGACTTTGCACAATTCAAATCATGTGGTGACTATGAGTCCGTATCTGGTGCGATCCAAAGTGGATCTCAGGACCTACAATCACGATCCGACGGATGCGGTATTTAGGGGATTTTTTTTAAATAATCACCGCCGTATTAACGCAGCTGAGTTCAATAATGCTGTGTACAGTGTACTATACGTTCTCTTCTTATTTTCTTTTTTTTTTTCCCTTTTTCTCTCTAAGTTCAGATTAAAAAGACAAAATTGAACCAAAATCTGGAACTGAGATCAGTTATCACTTAATATTAATTACCTGCATGCAAGTGATTCGCAAACTATTTATGTATATAAACTGTGTAAAATTATATAACTAATCAATTAAGTGTGTTGAATTCTGTATATATAATAAAATTTATGAAATATAATTAATATTGCTTGTGCAATCATTTTCCGAACTTATTTTCATTTGTCTCTATTTACAAGCTTGAATACTTGATACAACTTAAAATTTTTTTCTTAAAAAAACAAAAAAGAGAACAAAGAAAAGGACAGCAAAAAGACTTTATCTTTGTCCTGAACTTACTAATTTTCAATCTGAATTTGGATATTCCACAAGAAAATAGCCTTCTGATCTCTATAACTAATCTCCATAGGCGATCAATTCTTTGCTAACCTGGTACGATACCACACTCTTGCCGGTACAAGGCTTCAACTGAGGGAGATCAGTTATCACTTAATATTAATTACTTGATCATATTGTTATGGCTACTGTTACCGACGGTTTTCGCAACCTCACCCGCACTTAATGTCGCTGCCCGGTTGCCAGGCCAAGTGCGGCGACATCATCCTCTCATACCCGTTTGGCACCGGTCCTCCACGGTGCTACCGGGACGATGGATTTCATATTACGTGCAATAACACCGACAGTACCCAGATAGCGTTGGTTGGCTCAGAATCGAGTAATATAGAGCTAATAGATATCGACATAACCAGAGGCGAATTGCGTGTGTACAAGTACATTGGGTACCGCTGCTACAGTAGCCCAGATCATGTATATGCCAATGATGGCCTGGCATTCATGGATCTCGATGGTTCGCCTTTTCTCTTCTCCAACAGGCGCAACAAGTTCACAGCCAGCGATAGGCTGCGATACTTTGGCATATATCAGGTCCCGAACATGTTGAAACTCGGTCTCCTTTGGACTAGCTCGAGCCAACCTCGAGTATATCTCAGCGCTTTGCTAACCGAGCGTATCTCGCACTATACGACTTACTCGAGGACCTTGCGCTCAGGGTTCACTCACTCACTCGAACTTGCACTCTCTGTGATGAACTGGAATATGGGAGAATAAAAACAGAATAAAACTGGATCTTTGATCCAGGAGAAGGAAGAGAAATAGCTGAAAGCTGTTTTGTATTAAACTCTGGAAATTACAAAATTTCCTCTCTTTTCTCTTACACTACTCTACTAAATATACTACTACATTCGAACTACTCCTACTACAAACGTCTACAACTATCTACTCCTAGATACAATGCTGCCAAGTGTTCTGTGCTCATGCTGAGCTGTCTCTGACAAGTGCATCTTGTTGTCAGACTGGTAGTTCGTGCTTCGGTCCCGATATTCCACATCCCGAGGTTTCTCAAGTCTCTGACTTGGAACATCGCCGAGCTCCTGCTCGACCATCCTTCTCGGGTTCGGCACGACACCGAGACCCGGAAACCTTCTCACTGCTGCTGCTGCTGCTGAATTTCTTCGGGTTCGAGGTGGAGCTCGAGTTACCCACATAGTTTGAGTTTCCACTTCTGGTTGTACCCGAACTACCACTTCGGGTTGTACCCGATCTACCTGTTCGGGTTGCACCCGAGCTCGAGTTGTCCTTCGAGATTTCGAGCTTGCCATTATTTCCAACATCGTCCCTCAAGCTCAAATCTCGAACATCCATCATCCCCAACATTTGCTTGCAGTTTTCGAACAAAGGCTTTGCCAGTGCCTTAGTAAAAATATCTGCAGCTTGGTCATGGCTTTGCACATGTACCACCCAAACTTCCCTTTCCTTGATGTGCTCCCTGATTGAGTGGAACCGAACATCAATGTGCTTCGACCTCTCATGGTGCACAGGGTTCTTGGCCAACTCGATTGCCGACTTGTTGTCTACTCGGATCTCGGTTGCCTCCAGTTGCGGGATTCCCAGTACTTGCAGCAATCTCCTGAGCCAGATTGCATGGCTCACATCGAGTGATGCCGCCACATACTCGGCCTCACAGGTTGACAGGGTCACTATGGGCTGCTTCTTCGACAACCATGTTAAGGTTGTGCCTCCCATGAAGAATGCAATCAGTCTTTGTATAGTAAAGCCCGAGTCCCTCTGTCGCCACCCGAAGTGCTCTTGCGATCATCTATGTCACTGCACAAGTCACTGTCCACATAACCAGCAAGTTCGAAATGGTCAGTCTTTGTATAGTAAAGCCCGAGTCCCTCTCCCCTTGACATATCGGACTATCCTCTTCACCGCCTTCAGGTGAGGATATCTCGGGTCCTCCATGAACCGACTTGCCATGCCGACTGCGAATGCTATGTCAACCTCGTGCAACTTAAGTACCTCAAACTGCCAATGATGCTTGGTAGTAGTTCGAGTCTACGGCCTCGCCGCCCTCGTTTTTCGAAAGTTTATTCCCGAGTTTCATCAGGGTTGCTACCGAGTTGCATTCTTCCGTGCGAAATTTCCTGAGAATGTCCCAAGCATATGCTTACTGCGAGATGAAGATTTCGCCCTTCTCTTGTCTCACCTCGAGACCAAGGAAGTATTTCATGACTCCGAGGTCAGTCATCTCAAACTCCCCGGTCATCGCCACCTTGAACTGTTCCACGAGCCTTTGGTTTTTTCTCATGAAGATAAGGTCGTCCACATACAGTGCGACCACCAACATCTCCTCCTTATGCTCTTTCACATAGACGACATGCACGTAAGGACACTGCTCAAACCCGTTCTTCTTCATGTAAGAATCAATCCTTGAGTTCCACGCTCTCAGAGCCTATTTCAGTCCGTACAGTGCCTTCTTCAACCTGAGCACCTTGTGCTCCTCGCCCAACTTCGTGTACCCGAGAGGTTGTTCGACACCTCCTCGAGCACTCCATTCAAGAATGCCGACTTCACGTCCATCTGATAGATCGGCCATTCGAACTGGGCTGCTTGTGTGATCAGTAGCCGAATTGTCTCTATCCGTGCTACTGGCGCGAATACCTCATCGTAGTCAATCTTGGCTTTCTGCCGATATCCCTTGACTACAAGCCGAGCTTTGTACCTCTCGACTTCATCTTGTGGGTTTATTTTCTTCTTGTACACCCACTTGACATCGATGGCTTTACTCCCTTTGGCAGTTCGGGCAACTCCCAAGTGTCATTTTTCTCAATTGCCTTGATCTCTTCGTCCATGGCTCCCTTCCACTTCGGGTCTCGGGCAGTCTCCTCGAATGAGATCTCCTCGGCATCGGTTAACAGACACACCAGGTGCACCTTCCCAGTTGTCTGATGCAGGTCATATACACTTCGGTACCTCGGGTTTCTCGGCATATCCTCGCCTTCACCCTCTTCTTCGTCTTCGGAGCTCTCCGAGCTCCCTTAGGTGGATACATCTTCGAGCTAAACTGGAGTTTCGAGAACAGTTCGGTCCTCCCCACTCATCAACTCCTGTGGCTGCTTCAACTCCCAATCCCATCCAGCTTCCTCATTCACCTCGACATCCCTGTTGACCATGAGTTTCTTCTCGATCGGGTCATACAGCTTGTATGCTTTCGACTTCTCATTGTAGCCGACAAGCATCAACTATTTGCTCTTGTTATCGAGCTTCTTCCTCTTCTCTTCGGGGACCTTCGCATAGGCCACACTCCCGAATACTCTCAAGTGAGCAACATTCGGCTTTTTGCCATTCCACTTCTCCTGTGGGGTCTTCTGCTCGAGAATCGCATGTGGGCACCTGTTCTGAATATACACCGTGCATGACACAGCCTCGACCCAGAACTCCTTGGGCATGCTCTTCATCTTCAGCATTGACTGAACCATGTCGAGTATGGTCCGATTCTTTCTTTCTGCCACTCCATTATGCTGTGGTGTGTACGGGGCTGTGAGATACCTTCGGATTCCCTCCTTCTCGCAGTATGAGATGAACTGCTTCGACAGGTACTCTCCACCTCGGTCAGATCTCAGTGCCCGAATCCGAAGTCCAGTGTTCTTCTCGATCATGGCCTTGAATATTTCGAAGGCCTGGAACGCTTCAGATTTCTCCTTCAGGAAATATACCCAACACTTCCGCGAGAAGTCATCGATGAAAGTGATGAAGTACCTCTTCCCTGTGAATGAGCATGGGGTGATCAGTCCGCAGATATCGGTGTGAATCAGTTTGAGAGGCTTTTTCACATGAAACTGTGCCTTCCCGAATGAAGCTCTCGTCTGCTTCGCGACCACGCAATCTTCACAGAATTTCTTTTCAAACTCGAGATTCGGCAGTCCTTGCACTCCCTACATCTTGACTAGCTCCCTAAGTCCAGTGTAACCCAAGTGCCCGAACCTCCTGTGCCACAACCAGACCTCATCCTCCCTGTCTGCCTTGAGACATTTCTCCTCGATTCCCCTCAAATTGAGTTTGAACATCCGGTTTGCACTCATCTCGATTCGAGCTATCTCTCGCCCGATCTTATCAGTCAGATATAAGGTCGTACCCTCCAATGATACACTGAACCCCTTTTCCATCAGCTGCCCCATACTGAGTATGTTGCTCTTCATATTCGGGATGTAATATACATCCTCGATTGTTCCAACATTCCCACTCTTCTACATGAACTTGATTTTACCTCGGCCTTCCACTTGGACCCTCGAGTCATCACCGAACCCGACTGATCCCTTCTTCATGGTCATCTCCCCGAACATGTGCTTCAGGGCGGTCATATGATTGCTGGCACCAGAGTCGAGATACTAGATTGTATCACCTTCGGAACACTTTGTGCTTCCCAAAGTCGAAGTGCCTTGACACATCAACAACACCTCATCGTCCCCCATCACCTCTGCGTAGTTGGCTTGCCTTCTACCTTCTTGTCTGCCCAGCAATCCCGAGCATAGTGCCCGTGCTTCCTGCAATTGTAGCAATCTACATCAGATTTCTTACCTTTGCCCTCCTGGCTTCGGCCTCGACCTCGCGAGTTGGAGCTCGACTTGCCTCTCGAGCTTCTACCTCGACCACGACTTCCACCACTGCTGGACTGGCTGTGTCCTTGTCCTCTTTGGACATGCATAGCCTTCTCCTCTAGAGACACCTTGGCTTGTAAAGCCTCTTCGAGTGACTCTTTCTTCTTCAACTTCTTCCTCCGTTCGTGTGCCATGAGGGAACCTTGCAACTCGTCCATCGACAGTTCTTGCAGGTCCTCCGACTCCTCTATTGCGCACACAACATTCTCGAAGGCATCTGTCAACGACCGCAGTATCTTCTCCACGACCCTATTCTCGGTCAGTTTCTCCCCATTCCTTTTCAGGTTGTTCACCACTACCTGCACCCTAGCAATGTAGTCTGAGATCTCTTTGGATTCCTTCATGGTGAGTGACTCGAACTCTCTTCGTAGAGTTTGCAGTCTCACCTGCTTGACCCTTTGAGCTCCTTTATAGGCAGCCTCAAGAATCTCCCAAGCCTCTTTTGAAGTCACTGCCCCAGTGATCTTCTCAAAACCAGCTTCATCTACGGCCTGATATAGGATGTAGAGAGCCGTCTTGTCTTTTAGTCTTCTTTCTCGCAATGCCTTTTGCTGTGCATTGTTGAGAACTGTTCCAGCTTTGGTCTCAACGAATCCTTCCTCGACTACTTCCCAACAGTCTTGCGCCCCTAAATAGTGCCTTGACTTGGATGCTCCAGTTGTCATAGTTCGACTTTGACAACTTCGGTATGGACATCCCGAGTGAACTTCCTCTGAATCCAACCATAGCTCTGATACCAATCTGTTGAAACTCGGTCTCCTTTGGACTAGCTCGAGCCAACCTCGAGTATATCTCAGCGCTTTGCTAACCGAGCGTATCTCGCACTATACGACTTACCCGAGGACCTTGCGCTCAGGGTTCACTCACTCACTCGAACTTGCACTCTCTATGATGAACTGGAATATGGGAGAATAAAAACAGAATAAAACTGGATCTTTGATCCAGGAGAAGGAAGAGAAATAGCTGAAATCTGTTTTGTATTAAACTCTGGAAATTACAAAATTTCCTCTCTTTTCTCTTACACTACTCTACTAAATATACTACTACATTCGAACTACTCCTACTACAAACGTCTACAACTATCTACTCCTAGATACAATGCTGCCAAGTGTTCTGTGCTCCTGCTGAGCTGTCTCTGACAAGTGCATCTTGCTGTCAGACTGGTAGTTCGTGCTTCGGTCCCGATATTCCACATCCCGAGGTTTCTTAAGTCTCTGACTTGGAACATCGCCGAGCTCCTGCTCGACCATCCTTCTCGGGTTCGGCATGACACCGAGACCCGAAAACCTTCTCACTGCTGCTGCTGCTGAATTTCTTCGGGTTCGAGGTGGAGCTCGAGTTACACACATAGTTCGAGTTTCCACTTCTGGTTGTACCCGATCTACCTGTTCGGGTTGCACCCGAGCTCGAGTTGTCCTTCGAGATTTCGAGCTTGCCATTATTTCCAACAAAACAAAGCAATCTGATTCAATAAACGGAACTCAACCTTACTTTACAGGCTACCTTTCCTATTGTGGTAGCCCAAATGGCGTATCGGATGTTAATGCTTCTTGTGACGGATTAGGTTGCTGCCAGACCTCAATACCCGCCAGGCTTAACTACTATGAAGTACTGTGGAGTTACACTAACAACACGGCATGGCAGTTCAACCGGTGCATATATGCCGTGCTGGTGGAGGAAGACTGGTTTGAGCTCCAAAAAGTGGAAGTAACTTCACTGACAGTAACCCGAAAGGGGTACCAGCGGTGCTTGACTGGGCAATCAGGGACAATGGAACATGCCTCATTAATGGTACCAAACAGTACTTCAGCAAACATAGCAACTGCTACAACACGAGCAATGGTGACGGGTACCTCTGTAAATGTCTGGAGGGGTACCGAGGAAGTCCCTACATCACCGGCGGATGCGTAGGTTGTGTTATATCGCTCATTTTAGGAACAGATTATATAAAGGTTTCCCTAACAGATTGTTAACCGCAATGATCGCTCAACTATGCGATTTCTTGTGCTTCAACGTCCGATTGGACAGCCTTTTTTTCTTTTTAGTTATAATTAATGATGCTGCCCATTTTTCTAGGTTTTGTTAATGATTGAAGTTTAATGAGGCAGCAAATTGGGATTAAGTTTACCAAATGCCCCAAAGAAATGTCTCTAAATTCCAAATTCACTGTAACCAATTATATTTTGTGCCTTTGTGCCATAAACTACATTTTTTACCTTTATATCATTCATTGTTGTTGTTGAATAAACAGATATTAACGAATGCGAGAATCCTGACGTTTACCCATGCAGGGGAAACTGCAAGAACAAGCAAGGAAGCTATGAATGTCCCTGCAAGAAAGGCAGTAGAGGTGATGGCAAAGCTGGAACATGCACTGAAATTATCCCCTACCCTGCTCGCGTGGTCATTGGTAAGTACTAATAAGTTCTAATATATTTTCCAGTTCTTTTTTCCTCATAATCATGTTTGAAATGTAGTGTACGTGCTCAATCGCTAAATTACTATATGATATCTGATTTATATGGCGAGTTAATTAAACTGTGAATAACCAATAACGCCATTCGAACTCATAATTAAATACAGAAGGCGAAAAAGCCAGAAAGTATAGACTATAGATTACATATGTGATCAAGATTCTCTCTTTAACTAAATTTTCAACTCGGAAGAAGAGACCGCAAAAGATTTTGTAAAATATCAAAATCAATGTGTTGTTTCAACTTTCAAGTTTCCAAGTAGAGAATATATAAGTATTGAACAATATACTGTTCTCTTTCTTTTTCCTATGCAGCTTCAGTCGTTGCCATCACTCTTTTTCTGGGTTTATGTTTCCTGGTAATCTCATATCGACGACACAAAAGAGACGTCAAAGAAAGAGGAGAGTATCAAAGATACTATCAGATGATGGACAACCGACTTCGTGTATTTAGTAAAAGACAGATAGAGATT
Organism: Cyperus esculentus; assembly: GCA_030179965.1. Lineage (NCBI taxonomy): Eukaryota > Viridiplantae > Streptophyta > Magnoliopsida > Poales > Cyperaceae > Cyperus > Cyperus esculentus. The sequence continues at coordinate 912,216 of JASGLE010000003.1, read as the reverse complement.
GCAACCGATAATTTCAGTGAAACACGGGTCATAGGCACTGGAGGCCAAGGAAAGGTGTACAAGGGGTTGTTAGATAATAATCAGGTTGTGGCGATAAAGAAAGCAAAGGAGGTTGAAGAAAAACAAAGAGGAGAATTTGTGAATGAAATTAACCTTCTTTCGCAAATAAACCATAAGAATATAGTTAGATTACTGGGATGCTGTTTAGAGGACACAATCCCGATGTTGGTCTACGAGTTTGTCCCCAGTGGGACACTTTTTGAATTGCTTCATGAAAAGAGCAACAGTAGGCACATTTCCTTAAGCACCCGACTAAGGATTGCTTTAGAATCGGCAGAGGCACTTGATTATCTACACTCATCCATTGATGAACCTATTCTTCACGGCGATGTGAAATCGGCAAATATACTTTTAGAAGATGATTGCCGCGCAAAAGTCTCTGATTTTGGTGCTTCAAACCTTGTTTCCACCAATGATACACAAGTTGTCAAGGTGGTACAAGGAACGCGTGGTTACATAGACCCTGAGTATGTCGCCACTGAAATCCTAACTAAGAAGAGCGATGTGTACAGTTTTGGAGTGGTACTTTTGGAGCTTATCACAAGAAAATGTGCCATTTTCAAAGATGAGATGTCTGAAAGAAAGCATCTGGCGTCGTGTTTCATTTCAGACCATAGCGGTAGCAGGCTACACAAATTGCTAGACAAAGATATCGTAACAGCTGATGTGAAGGCGGCTGAGATTCTCCACGAAATGAGCGACCTCGCATTGTGGTGTCTAAAAATGAGAGGAGATGATCGACCAACAATGCGGCAGATCGTGGAGCAATTGCAAAGCATAGTAAGGTTTCACAGCAGCTTGCCAGAATCAGAATCAGAAGAAGCCGGAGTGACGGAGAGGTTATTAAGTAAATCGACATTTTATTCTACATCAGAAACTTCTCTTTTCCAGAGTACTACTGGTTCTAGCTCAGCAGTGCTGGAAATGGAAACCAGGGCCCCTAGGTAAATTACATTGCATCACCAGCAGCATCAAATTCATGTAACTATATCAGCATGGCATCTTTTATGATGCTTTAAAGTTTAAATCTTTTTCAATTAATAAAGCACCCATTGTATTATAGTCTTCTGATTTCATCTTTCATTCCTTCTTTCTTTCGTCTTTTCAATTTAGGAATACCTCTTTTAATCAATGAATCAAGTGGGCTTTGCCTGCTTCTTCAAAAAAAAAATAAGATGCTGGAAATCTTGTTGGCGCTTGGCTACATATATTGTTTACCTTTGTATAACTGTGCAATGTAAATAATGACAAAGTTTTCAGCTGCGTAGGAATTGTTGAAAATACAATCAGTTATAAATTAAGTGTTTTGTTATATAAAAAAATAGAAAGAAAATTGCATGATTGTAACTATAAAAGCTTAATTATGGAGTGTATTTGGTAAGATTGCATTGAAAGCCTGTGTTGTAAGTTGTAACTTATAGCAGATGTGAATGAAAATGAAAATGTTTATCATTTTCTTGCTCTTAATTTCTCGATCTTTCTTCCTCCTCTTTTCCTCCATTAACATTGCTCGAGTAAAATCCACAAAAATCAACAAGAATCGATGGCATTGCATGTCATCGAGCCGTGGAAGGTACTCCTTTTAACTATCTCTCTTTTATTTAGTTTACATTGGAGTTAGAGAGATATTATAATACATCAATTCTATATGTTCAAGTTTTGCAATCATATAGGTTGTTATCAGAACCAGTCAGGCTTGCTTTCTTTCTGAATTATCATTTGTTCATGCTTTTATATTTGGTTGGTAAATGTATTATCTGCATCTTCTATTTTTTGTCTTTATAACCTAAATTGGAGAAATTAATAACTGAAGACCAGCTGCTGAACTGAAAACTAGTTTGTGTAAGCCACATACCAGAATTTTGGTGAGCCTGAGCTTCATACTTTAATTGAAACCCCCTTACACAGATTGAATGAATTCATGAAATGGTGGAAGCACCAGTATCACTTCTCACCATCTGGGGGAATTAAGTTCAATTTCCATTTAAAAAATCATACCGAGTGCAAGACGAAAAAGACTGAAAATAATAATGCGATTCTTAATTAGTTTCTTTCTGAAAAGGGGGAAACCATAATTTACAAGTAAAATGACACCCGGACTGAATTGAGAGACGAAGGCAGAGTTTGAAGGGAGATACATGAGAACTTCTTATGTCAAAAAATGAGTAAGACATGGGCAGAAAAGCAGGGAAATTCTCAGATTTTCTTTGTGAAAGGCGTGAGATCGATGTTTGGCCTAAGTTGGGCTAACCAAATGTTACTCTCCTGAAGCAGAGGTCAAATTTTGAGGCTAAAACAGGTGCAACGCCTATGAACTTCTGAACTGATAATCAGTTGAACGATTTTTTATCGTCTCTAAGCTTTACTCATTAGGTTCAGTTTATGTTTAAAATTTAAATTGTTCTTAACTAAGACCCACCTGATCGTTAATGCAACGCAATGGGATTTTGCCTTTAATTCCCATTATTTGAAGAGAAGGGATCCATTCACAATAGTTATTTTGACAATCTTGACAATATTATTTTTCAAAAGTTTATAAAAAATCACAAAAAAATCTTAAAAATAGAAAAAAGTTTACTGGAGTATTACTTAACGAGTAAAACTACCGTGCTCTTAAGCTCACGGGGACCTCCCGTGAGCTTAACACCAAAAACATATCAAACCATATCCAAATTTTGATTTATATGGCTCAATAAATTCTTTATATCAAATTTATGTGACATGCAAAAATTTTCCATTTTTAGAGATTTTTAAGTATTTATTTCGGATTTTTTAAAGTTACATATGAAATATTGATTATTTTATTAATATTGTATAGTTGTATTTAAAAAATCCGAAATAAATACTTAAAAATCTCCAAAAATGAAAAATTTTTGCATGCTATAAGATTTTGATAGAAAGAATTTATTGAGCCATATAAATCAAAATTTGGATATTGTTTGCCCCCCGTGAGCTTAAGAGCACGGTAGTTTTACTCTTACTTAACTTATAGATTGATTATGTTTCCGATTATATTCAATTTAAACGATATTTGATAGATCTTTACAGACTCATTAAATTTCAACCATTAAAAAGTGTATAAAATTTTGATAAGGCATCAAACGATATTCAAATTGATTGAAACTTAAAACATCATCAATCTATAAGTTAAAGTAATATATCTATAAAACTTTTTTATATTTTTTAGATTTTTTGTTTTTTTTTTATCATTTTTGAAAACCTCATTATCAAGATTGTTAATATAACTATTGTCAATGGATCCCTCCTCTTATATAAATGAGCCTGAATTTCATATATAGGCCGCAGGCCGATGAACCTGAAAGGAGTACCACATAACTTAAAAATTAATCTCTTTCCTTTCAGCTTTTCCTTGAAAGGAATTAGTTTTAATTAAGTCCGACCCAAATCCATTCCATTTGATATATTAATGGGCCTTTTCTACTTGAATTTTCCAAGCGTCCTCATTTCCGTTAATCCACGCAGCTTTGTAAAGCGAGCCCAACAGCATGAGCCTATTGCGCAACAAGGTAACGCGCTTCAGCTCGATTTGTCAAAATCGTAACTTAAATGGTCAATCCAAGTCGCTCAATACAATCTATATATTGAAACCTTGTAGGGGCCACTTTTTTAATATAAAAAATAAAAAATCTTATTTTTAATTTTCGGAAAAAAAAACTTATTTTCAAAAATAGTAAATCCGGGTTCGCAGAACCCGGCCTTACTGTTGGTAGGCCGGTTTTTGGGAAAACGGCCCACTTTTATGAGGCCGTTTTCCCAGGAACCGGCCTACTGTTGGTAGACCGATTCCTGGGAACCCGGCCTACCAATTTTTTTTTTTTTTATATATTTTGTTCAGATAGATCTCGTTGTTAGCTTTCCGTAGCCGCGAAGTTTGCTCCGATCGGAGTTTCCTATCAAAAGTATGCCCGTTTGAATGTTGAGTGCCCGAAATATAGGATAAGATTCAGTATAAATTTCAGAACGGAATTCAGAAATGTTTCCAACGAATAATATTATAAATAAATATTAAGTATCACAAATAATATTAGAAAAAAGATATAAAGAAATAATTTAAATTTATTGCATGATAATTAAACTCCGATCGGAGCAAACTTCACGGCTTTTGAAAGCTAACAATGAAATCTATCTGAAAACAAAATAAAAAAAAAATTTGGTAGGCCGGATTCCCAGGAACCGGCCTACGAACAGTTGGCCGGTTCCTGGGAAAACGGCCTCATAAAAGTAGGCCGTTTTCCCAGAAACCGGCCTACCAACAGTAAGGCCGGGTTCTGGGAACCCGGATTTACTATTTTTGAAAATAAGTTTTTTTTTCGAAAATTAAAAATAAGATTTTTTTTATTTTTTATATTAAAAAATCAGCCCCTGGTTACCGAATTTTTCTATTTTTTATGATTTTCTAAATATTTTTTTATTTTTGAAAGTTGTATAGAAAATGTTTAAAATTTTGTATATAAAATGGGTTATTTTTCAAAAATTTTAAAAAGTAGTTAGAAAACTCTAAAAAATAAAAAATTTTGGTATCCATCTAGGTTTAAATATTGAGATTATAGTGAGGAACTTGGATTGGTATTTCGAGCTACGGTCGAGAAGATATGAGGCCAAAACGTAACAATCACTGCACTTTGCAAAGCGCATAGCCTCGCTCTAGCCATGATTGCAACTTATTTTGTTGTTAGATTTCCAAAAAAAAAAAAAAAAAAAAAATTCTTTTGTTGTTTTCTCTCCGGTTGACTCCCAAGTCTTCTTGTTGCCAACTTTAGTACAGACATGACCAATCGAGAACTATTTCTAATATAACTCCAAAAAAAAAAAACTATTTGTAATTATGATGGAAACAAACAAAAAAAAGGGAGCTCCTAGCAATTATTGGCTAAGAAAGACAAGAGATTTTATTAACTTGATCAATACATCTTTTAATAAATCCTCAATCCCTGCAATTAGTCTGCAACTACATATATTCAATTCATTTATCACATTATATATATGAATTCTAATAAGTATGTTTTTTCTAAAGAAAAGCATTGCCAAAATGCAAATATTATAATTATCAGGAAACTTTTTGCTTCACATGAAAAAGAAAAAAAAATCATAATTTACATTATATAAATTTTTTTCGATATGTTAGCTTCAGATAAAATTAATTTCAATTTAATTTGAGGATGTGGACGAAATTAATTAGTTATTTTTTCATCCACACAAAATTACAAAAAAGAAAGAATTTGCTACCTGTAACAAGGGATACCATAAATATATAAAATTATAAGCATTAAGATAAGTATGAATCGACTAAACAATCTTTTATTTTGAATCGAGCGGTTCTTATCAAACATCTCCCATTAATATATTTAAACAACATATTGTGACCATCCAATTATAAAAAATAAACGGGCCATATATCATCTGATCCACAGCAGAATTGGCCTTACGATAAACCACGTACCATTGAGGCATTATATCGACCTAGAATTTCATGGAAAGACTTGGAAAGTTCACAAGTCGACGTCAACCATTAAGTACAATTATTGTCTAATTAATACGAAATCGATTTACAAGCCTCAAACACAGTTATCTTAATTATGGTGCAACAGGAGTTGATGTATTGGAAGCTAGCTTCTTTGTAAGATAGCAAGATGTAATGTGATTCACTCTGAAACAAATATATAAGAAGGTAATTGATGAGAACAAAACTGGCATTAGGAAAAAAAAAAAAAAAAGGTTATCTGACCTCTCAAAATTAAAAAAAGCTTGTCCTCAAAACAGCATGCTCCTTATATATTTCTCAATTAATTATAATTCATATGTTAAACTCAAGGACAATAACTATATAGATTACTAAAGACAATAAAAAGTAAAAACCCTCAATTATTGATCTAATTTTCTCTGAGCTACTTCCATATAATTCTGAGCTACTATATAGATAATATGGTCTTCTGTCCCAGTCCCATGGCATGGGCCAACTCAGAGACTTCGCTGGTCCAAGTCTTCTGACTACTGACACTCTCTTCTTCTCCCATTGACCCAGTTTGTAAATTAACAACCAAAATTTCAATCAATGAGACGATGACAATCAAACCGTAAGATTTGAAAACTTGGTAAGTTCTCAGCATAAAACTATTTGGAATTTTCCAAGCGTCCTGATTATTTTAACTATTTACATATCCACACATACACAAAATTTATAACTCTTATCTAAAATTGTGTTACACTTATTTCTGAGCGTCTTTTGGTCTCTTAATAAGACATCGCGGTGCAGGAACTTGTACTGTGAGTTATATCTTGGCGTGAAATTTCAATCTCAATATACGTTCTGAACTTCTGATCTCTATATATAAAGCAACCCCGGCCAGTACTAAAGCAAATAACCAGTCCACCCTCTTGGGAAGACTTGAAAACAAAGAGAGAGCAGTGAGATCCATCATCCATGGCTTGTGTGAGAAAACCACAATCACAGTGCTTTCTCTACATGACACTGATAATAAGCCTACTCCAACTCTTACAAAATGTTCTGGCAACCTCAAGTACCACACTTAAGATGTCACTGCCCAATTGCGCGGACAAATGCGGCGACATCACCATCCCATACCCATTCGGCATTGGTCCTAACTGCTCTCGCGATGATGAATTTCTTGTCACGTGCGATAAGATCACCAATCCTCCGAAAGCCTTAGTTGGTTCTGAATCAAGTACCATAGAGCTAATCGATATCAACATAAGCAGCGGCCAAGCTCGTGTTTACAAATACATTGCATTTCGCTGCTACGACCAGACAGATCGAATATATAGCAGTAATAACGAGTCGTCAATTAATCTCACTGGCACTCCCTACCTCTTCTCAGACGAACATAACAAGTTCACCGCAATAGGCTGCAACACCTTTGTTGGCATCGTGGACATGCCATACTTTTCAGGCTGTCTCTCAAACTGCTCAGATAGGTCGACGATCAGTGATGGTGGCTCTTGCAATGGGTTGGCCGGCTGCTGCCAAGCCCCAATACCGCCAGGGATCGACTACTACCAAGTGATGTGGGTCAGTGATGACAACTCGGCCTGGCGGACCAACCCGTGTCTTTATGCTGTATTGGCTGAGGAAGACTGGTACAAGTTCCGAAAGAAGGATTTAACCAAAGATGATTTCCTTTGGAGGAACCCAAATGGGGTGCCAATTGTGCTTGACTGGGCCATCAGGAAAAATGGTACCTGCCTACAGGATGGTGTGGAAAAGAGTTCTAAACCTGCATGTCTCAGCAAAAATAGTACTTGCTATAACACAACCAATGGTGACGGCTATCTTTGCAATTGTTCCAAAGGTTATGAGGGCAACCCCTACCTCCGTGATGGATGCATAGGTAGGTATTTGCTTTAAGAAATCCAACATTATTCATTGCAGTTATGCATACATCCAAATGATTCACAACTAACTAAGCACTCCAATAAATATATACTGAATTCTACAAGAAAAGTACAACAACAAGAAAGAAAAAAAGATGATGATTTATAGTAAACTTATCTTGATTGAATCACCACATTTCTTTTTCTTTGATCCTAATTATGAACTTTATTGCCATGATTTGTTACTTGAGCCCTATTTCTGAGTTGAAGTTTAATTAAGCCTAAAATATTACAGATCCGGCCCAACAAAATATTAACAATTAATACTCACTTCACAAAGACAATATTCAAATATTATCAATTAAGTTTGTAAAATATCCAGAAGACCTCATGCAATACTGTTGTTTTCACTGAACAGATATTGATGAATGCAAATTTCCGGATAAGTATCCTTGCTATGGAAATTGTACCAATATAGAGGGACACTTTCAGTGTCATTGTCCGAAGGGGCTCATAGGGAATGCCACAATTTCAAAGTGCACCAAGCATGAGGAATTTTCTTTGCTCGCTCAAGTGGTTATTTGTAAGTATTATTCTTTCTGGGTTTTAAACAAAACAGAGTCCTGAATTAAAAATTCGCATCCATTTCTCAATGCCTAATAAGCTAGAATATCATACATAGATAGTTTTTTCTTATATTTCAATTTTTTTCTGGATGGAAGACCAGATCTTTCAAAAATGTTCTTCCAATTTTAACTTTCTTAAGTCCATTGATGCGCTACTCTACAGTATTGTATGCTTGTACAGTATTTCCATGTTTAAGTTGAACCATCCATACATTAAAACAGTCATGGCGGTCAAGACAGTGTAGTATAGATTCGCAAGACGGTTAAATCAACTGAGTTATGGTCATGAAAGTATGGAACAATGATATATACTGCCAGAATCCCGGTAAAATGTGAATGGTATGATGATTTATGTCAAGGATAATAGAATTATTATCGTGACACGGAATAATATATTTTCAAATATCTCTACTACTCATTAAGCGTATAGTTGTCCTTATCCTGAGTGCTACACGCTTCTGAGTTATGCTTTTTCATTTGCAGTTTCTGTTCTTAGTGTTGCTATTTTTCTGGGGTTATGTTTCCTGATTGCTACACGTCTACAACATAAAAAACACACCAAGGAAAAAGAGGAATATCAAAGGTATTATGACATGATGGACAACTACCTCCGTGTGTTCAGTAAAAAGCAGATAGAGATTGCAACCAATAATTTTGATGAAAACCGAGTTTTGGGGGCAGGTGGCCATGGGAAGGTGTATAAAGGGTACTTAGAGGAGAACCAACTTGTGGCCATAAAGAGGTCGAAGGAAGTTGAAGAAGACCAAAGAGCAGAATTTGTGAACGAAATTCTCCTTCTTTCTAAAATCAACCACAAGAACATAGTGAGATTATTGGGTTGTTGTATAGAAGTTGATATCCCTATGTTGGTCTATGAGTTCATCTCTAACGGAACACTAGATGATTTGCTTCATGGTAAAGGAAAAAATAGGCCGATTCCTTTGCATACTCGTCTAAATATTGCTCTGGAGTCATCAGACGCTCTTGATTATCTGCACTCCACTGTCTCCTGCTCTATTCTTCATGGCGATATTAAGTCGGCCAATATACTTCTAGAAGAGAACTACCATGTCAAAGTCTCTGATTTCGGTGCTTCAAACCTAGTTCCTACTGATGACACACAAGTTGTTAAGGTGGTACAAGGGACACGTGGTTATGTGGATCCTGAATATGTCGCCACTGCAATACTGACTAAGAAGAGTGATGTCTATAGTTTTGGGGTGGTTCTTTTGGAGCTTATTACAAGGAAGTGTGCCATTTTCACAGATGACAAGCATGAAAGAAAGCATTTGGCGTCGTGTTTCATTTCAAGTGTCAGCAAAAATAAGCTCCATGAATTGTTAGACAAGGATATCGTTGCGACAAATGAGAAGGTGACTATGATTCTCCAAGAAGTGAGTGAGCTCGCGGTCTGGTGTCTAAGTGTGAGAGGAGAAGATCGACCAACAATGAGTCAGGTCAAGGAGAAATTGCAAAATCTAGTAAAACTCTACAACAGCGTGCTGGGTCCGAAAGCAATCGAAGAAGAGAAGCAGAGCTTATTAAGTGCACCAACAACTTATTTCACATCAGATTCATCTACATTTCATAGTACCAGTGGCAGCTCGGTGTTGGAGATCGAGCCCCGAGTACCCAGATGAAAAAGATCTAGCAGCACCAATTCAACCAATCATATCAGTATGTGATAATGTTCAAGTAAACATGGAACGTCCCGAGTTTTTTACAGTTGCAAGTTTTTAACAACATACGATAATACATGCTTTGTGTGATCCTGTAATACAAATGACAGTACCAGTGTGTAATGTATTTCTATTAGCACTTTCTCGCCTGTATTTTTAAAAAGATATCTTTGTTATCTTACACTTACCATACATGAGCGAGGCTTTAATTTTCACTGAAGTTGATTCATCATGGTACCGTCCAAACAAGAGAACCTAGTACCAAAAGATCTCTGCTATTAACATATCATAACAGCCAACGAGCATGAGCAGTTTAACAGGAGCTGCCCAAACACGAGTCAGTGCCTATAAGTAATACCAACAAAGAAACTAAAACTCCCGTACAAATGAACAAAGAGGCTTCATTCATTGATTATCATCGCACTGACAAAATATTTAGATACCTTATATGCATACTTCTGACACCACATTCGCAGAAACTCTTCTTTCGGATTTTAAACCTGACAAATAACATTGGCCTCAAGATTACAATACCTCAACAGAACAAAGCGCAACCATCAATATATGAATAAAGATGGCGAATATGAAAACAGCAATCATTATATGGAACAACAAGTAACAAAAATAACTCACAAGAATAAACTTAAAGGGAATTACTGACAAAAAATTCTTACCCTTTATGGCAATAATAAGGATCAATTTTAAAATAAACCCCTTTTAGAATGATATCTAACTTCTGATCCCTTGCCAAATTCTGCTCTTCTTGGGCCTCAAAACGTTAAGTACTTCTACAGCTGTTTCCCATGATGGAATTTGGTTCTCCTGGTTGTTATCCTGATTTACTTGTTGTTTACCCATTGTTGATGCAGAATTTCAGCGCTGTGATGCCGGAATTTGGAGTGAAGATCGCCGCTCTGATACCAAATGTAACACACTTGAAGATATTTTCTAGTGGGGATGGCCGCATCAACCAGGATGTGTGCTTTGTGGACAACAACAGGTGGAGTCAACCAAGCACATAATGCTCCAATGCTCGTTTTCAAGAGGGATTTGGTTACAGCTCTTCTCAGCATCCGCATCCTCCTGGGACTTCGATCAGGACCCTATTGATTTCTCGTGTAAAATCAGGGCAGCTACACAAAGAGAGCTACAACCGATATGGGATAGAGCGTGCGCCTCAACAATGTGGAACCTATGGAAAGAGCGCAACAAAAGAATCTTCTAGAGTAAATCAAGGCCCCCACGAATATTAATAGAGAACATAGTACAAGAGGTTAGGGCTTGGAAATCGCACTGTTAGGGACTATGGAATAGTAATAATAGCACCAGGGTAATCGCTTGTACATAAATAGGATGAGCCTTTGGTCCGTTTTCTTTTATTTTTCCCTTTTTTGTAATACCCTTTTGTTTAATGAAAATCAAGTAGGCAGATTGCCTGCTTCCTCAAAAGAAGATATTTTCTAGTGGTTATCTAATTTCAGGCAAAGATTTGAGAGAATTGGAAGAGATTGAGGGTGAATTGAGAGAGAATTGAGAGAATTGAGAGAAAAAGTGAAATTTCATTCCACAACATAACCTCTATTTACATTTGTTTCTGATATATATAGCAATGGAACCCTTCAAGATTCGTGCTCAATCCTAATCTTATTAACTGAGATTGCGACACGTCATTGATCTGTGCGCTCTAATTAATAACAGTAACTTAGGGTCTCTTTTATTCACTAGTCTGTGGGACCCCTTTGTTAGTGTCTTCTCCGCTTCTCTTGATCCTAATCCGTGCTATCCTTCTTCCCATCTCCTCATCATTCTTCCCCAAATCGTCTCGCGACAACAGATTAGAAAACATCAAACCAAAATCGAGTGAAATAGCATTCCATAAACTTCGAACGAAATATTCAGAAAACTACACAGGAATTGACATAACATTCAGTATGGTGAGCTCACCTTGCATGCATTAAGCCCAAAGAAAAAAGAAAAGGAATTATTTTGAAATTTAATTACACTACAATTGAAAAGGTGTACCTTTCTTCTTAACCCATCGATTTTGTTGACTTCATTCTTAATAAAGCTTTGAATTACAAAATCAGGATTTACTGACATCACCAAACCAAATCCATAAATGCAGGAAAAACAGAAAATACAACTTAGCACAAAACTTGAACCAATTGAAAGAGAAGTGAATAATTATTAAAAATAAGAATTAACCTAAAAAGGTGCTGAAAACAATCCTGTTTCTAACACCAATTCCCCGTCTCACAGTTTTCGTTCTTCCATAATAAGAGGGAAAACAAAGTTTGGGGAATTTTCCCTCCTTGCTCGACCCAAGCATTGCCTGCATGTCTTCCTTCACTCAGCCAGTGAGCATTGCAGTTCCTGGTGTCTCAGAATCTGTGTTATAATTTCAGTTGAAAATTCTCACTTGGCAGCGACTACAATTGGGTAAAATTACAACTGCAGTGCTGGTAGTCTCAGTTCAGCTGGCATTTACTTGATTGCCAACTTATGTTATTAGACATAAATTGTGCATACTGATATTGCCTTTGTCAACAAAAAAAATACATACAATAAAAAAAAAATCTTAGGATCGCACAAATGATAATCCACAAAGCAAACAAGCTCAACTGGTGACAACTGCTGTCAACCCCTCAAAAAATTAAAAAAAAAAAAAAAAAAACAAGCTAACTGGTTCTGATAACAGCTAGTATGACATGATAAAAACTTAAACACAAAAAAAAATAATAATCAAATCATTATATCACTAAATAAAACACATATACTAAGAGGATTTTGGCCTCTTGATGGTTGATGCCGTGCTCAATTCACATCATCTAGTTGATCCAGTTTCAATTTCCATAACGGTGCCACACAGACCAGTAGAACTAGGAAAAGTAGTAGTATCTGATGCAGTGTAAAATGTTTGTTCACCAAGCAAACTCTGTGACTCCTCTGGATCAATTTCCAGGCATGGAATGGTGCCATAGATTCTTACCAGAAATTGTAATTTCTCTGCGACTTGCTTCATTGTTGGCCTGTCTTCTTGTTTAACACTAACACACCAGATAGCGAGTTCACTCATTTGTTTGAGAACTTCCATCACCTTGCCATTGTCAGTAACAATTTCTGCATCCAGCATCTCATGAACCTCACTATTGCTTGCCGTTGAAACAAATTCTGAAGCCAAGTGCTTCCTTTGATCGGTCTCATCCCTGTAAATTGCCTTTTTCCTTGTAACGAGCTCCAACATTACAACCCCAAAACTGTATACATCGCTACTTTTTGTTACTGTCTGACTGCACAAGCATTCGGGATCTAAGTAACCAACAGTCCATTGGAAAAGCTCTACAACTTGAGTGTTATCAGCCGGCACAATATTTGATGCTCCAAAGTCTGAGACTTTCGCACAGTATCCCTCAGCAAGAAGTATATTAGCCGACTTAACATCACCATGAATAATGGGTCTAGATATGGTTGAGTGCAGATAATCAAGAGCCTCTGCCGATTCCGTTGCAATTTTAAGGCGAGTACCCAATGGTAATGGCCTGCTATTACTCCTATGAAGCAACTCAAAGAGTGTTCCATTTGGGACAAATTCATAGACTAACATGGGGATTTTATCTTCGAGACAACAACCCAACAATTTAACTATACTTTTGTGATTGATTTGTGAAAGAAGAACAATTTCATTCACAAATTCTTCTCATTGGCTCTCTTCTATTTCCTTCGACAACTTTATGGCCACAGTCTTGTTACTGTCAAGCACTCCCTTGAACACCTTCCCACGGCCTCCTAACCCCAAAATATAATTTTTGTCGAAGTTATTGGTTGCAATTTTTATCTGCCTTTTACTGAAAACCTTGAGTTGATTGTCCATCATTTTGTAGTACTTCTGATACAAAAGTTTTTCTTTTCTGTATCTTCTACACCAGTCTAATGCAAATAGGAGAATAGGAATCCCCATCATACAAGAACCCAATCCTGCATTTTTGCATGAACTGTTACATTTTTGGGCTTGTGATTGGTGGAAATAAACTTTAATGAAACACACAATATAGAATTAGCTATTGTGCTCCCTTCTGTGTTGTAGCTACTATGGTATTGTGGTACTGAGTACTGAAACTAGATTGATAAAGATGTCATTATGCAGAGAACGATGCCAATCATCTTTAAGATAGTTATAATGGATTTGGCCACAATACTGGAAGATTTAGTATTGTCTTGTTGAAAAGATGGACGTTGTTTTTTAAAATAAGTATAAAAATTTTGTTTAACTAAAAAAGGGCTTGTGTTAGATTCTTAACATAAAATACTTTTGAGTATCTCATTATAAATGTACTAAAAACTGAGATAAGAATCATTTTAGGACCGTAGAAAGAGTAAAATGTGAGCCAACTATGTTTGTTCTATTTTAATATCCTTTGCTTCTCTTTGCTCCTCTCTATCTGCTGTATTTAGATTCCTCATTCCATCACAATATTTCAGTATTTAATTTCCTTGCCGCTAATAATTCCAGACAATGATAGGTTGAACATTAATTAATAGCTAGGTTCTAAAAAACAACAGGAGTGAAGGCACATATAGCTTCTCTTTAGAAAGTATAAATAAAATGAAATCTTACCAATGAGCACTTGAAAAAGTGGGGAAACCCGAGGAACTCTGATGCAAACTCCAGTTTTGCCGTCTCCATAGGTGCCGGATGGACAAATACACTGGTAATCCCCTTCTGTGTTGGAGCAACTTGCCGAGCAAGGGTAAAGATCTGGAAAAAGACACTCATCAATGTCTGCGTGCGCGCGCCCAGCCAGCACAAGCAGGCAAAGATAAGTACCAATAGATTAGATTTGTATCATAAAGAAATTGGAAATTAATGAAACATCACGGGCAGTTTACAATATATATTGGCTGTCAAATGATTACAATTTTCAAACACAAATATCTAGAAATGAACTTTTATTATAATAAAATCAGAAGCCTGCTGTTTTCTAAATAAGAAACTTAAATTTGATATTTTATGCAAACAAAAACAGATAGGAAGAGGGATTATGAATGCCGACCTTTTATCAAATTAGGTGACAAAAACTCTGAAAAATAAAGAAGATCGGTGAAATGCGAAGGCATATGAGTAATCCCTAGTGTCCATCTATGGATAGTTAATAGAAGACACAAGTTGTACAACAAATAGACCCCATGTAGTCCCAAATGTAACATCTAGTTTCACATGTTTAACTCTATGGACAGTCCATAGATTGACGCATTATGTTTCCCAAGGCATATGTAGCTCACTAGGTACCGAAATAATTGCTCGTCTTCATTACTAGTACAACAAAACTGGTTCTAAAAATATTGAGAACTTATTTAATAAAGGTAGGGTGAGCGAGAAACCTCTTTACAACCCGTGCAACACAGTCAACTTGACCTAACAATTTTTAACTGAAAAATTATATATATCCGATTAAATCTTGGTCTGTTTGATAGTGCAATTTTAATCTTAAGAGAGCCCTAACTTCACTCATTATTTTGTATCATCCCATATTTTTTTAATTTATATCTACATAATTGAATAATTAGTTATGCATGGGAAAATGCTCTAATATCTCATGCTCTGCAACAAAAACTGTAGTAAATATATATAAAAAAATAGAGAAATTAATGGACCATATATTAAAATTAAGAAAAAAAAAAGTGTCCTTCCTCTTGTTCTCCTCCCATATATATATCTCCTGCTTTTCTCTTGAGAAAATGAAAATCCTTCCTTCTCTCTGTAATAGTTTTTCATGGAAAATGATCTCACTCCTTGTCAGTGACTTTGACCTATTATTTAATTATTCAATTAACTAACGATTCATTTCTTAACTCTCAATTAGTTTGCTTCTTATTTCCTTTGGTTATACTATGGCACATGATCCTTTTCAGAAAAATTACGAACATGCATATGTAATAGTAGGTATGAAGCAAGCTGTGCACTGTGTACATGACGTCTAGCTAGCTGTTTACCCGACGTTCCTGTTTGGTAGAAGGATGTACACGGTGAATTGGTGGTAACTAGATAGTAAGGTCAACACATCTCAAAGGTGCTGATAACTTTAGCTCCAAATATTCCCCTCCCAATCAAGTTAAAAACAAGTTCAAAGGGTTATATACAGTTAGTAATCTGAATTTATCTCAAAAATGTTGAAGATAATTCAAAGTCTAAAACTATCAAAATGCTAAATTTATTTCTGATTCATAAAGTTTAGAAATAGCAGCTAAGATTTAGAGATAGTAGTAAAGAGTTACAATTAGCATTAATAACAGTAGCAAATATATATAGTAGAGCTATTGGTTAATTTATGGAGTCAAAAGTCTAAATTTAGGTAGATAATTTTGTGAATGTTAGATAATAAGGACTTTGTAATTGTGTTTAAGATACGTGGGATAGATGTAATATATGAGAGTTGATAAAAAAGATTATTGTTGAGAACTTGTCAATATATAGTATCAGAGCGTTTGAATATATCTCCAATAGAAAAAAATTAAAATTAAAAAAATCTATATGTGCAAATGGTCTAGTAGCTTAAGTGGTAGCTAACTAGAATGACTTTTAAGAGGTCATGAGTTCAATCCTCTATGGGCACAAAATAATAAATCTCTTAAAAATCTCCTAAAAAAGAAATGGGAGATGGTAGAAAATATCCACTTAAATCTAAAATTAAAATAACCTATATGTACAGTATCAAATGACTTTTTTTTAGAATGAGTTGTAATACCTGTGCATCCATTAGGGAGGTAGGGGTTGCCCTCGAATCCTTGAGAACAATTGCAAAGATAGCCATCTCCATTGGTTGTGTTATAGCAAAAACTATTTTTGCTGAGACATGCTGGTTTAGAACTCTCTTCCACACCATATTGGCACGTACCATTTTTCCTGATGGCCCAGTCAAGCACAACTGGTACCCCATTTAGGTTCCTCCGAAGGAAATTATCTCCTATTAAATCCTTCTTTTGGAACTTGTCCCAGTCTTCCTCAAGCAATACAACATAAAGACACGGGTTGGTCTGCCAGGCAGAGTTGTTATCACCAAGCCACGCCACTTCATAGAAATTGAGGCCAGGTGGTATTGGGGCTTGGCAACAACCGGACCCATTGCAAGAGCCACCATCACTGATCGTCAACCTATCTGAGCAGGTTGAGAGACAGCCTGAAAAGTATGGCATTTCCACAAAACCAACATAGGTGTCACAGCCTATTGCGGTGAACTTGTTATGTTCGTCTGAGAAGAGGTAGGGAGTGCCAGTGAGATTAATTGATGACTTACTACTGATAAATATTTGATTTATCTGGTTGTAGCAGCGAAATGCAATGTGTTTGTAAACACGTGCTTGGCCGCTTCTTATGTTGATATCGATTAGCTCTATGTTACTTGATTCAGAACCAACCAAGGCTTTCGGAGGATTGGTCTTATTGCATGTGACAAGAAATTCATCATCCTGATAGCAGTCTGGACCAATGCCGAATGGGTATGGGATGGTGATGTCACCGCACTTGTCCGGGCAACCGGGCAGTGACATTGGAAGTGTGGTCAAGGTTGCCAGGGCATTTTGTAAGAGTAGGCTTATCAATGTCATGTAGAGAAAGCACTTTAACTGTGGTTGTCTCACACAACCATGGATCTCACTCTTTTTGTTTCAAGTCCTCCCAAGAGGGTGGACTGGTTATTTGCTTAGTATTTGGCCGGGATTGATTTATAGAGATAAGAACGTATTGAGATTGAAATTTCACGCCAAGATATAAATCACAGTAAAGATCCTGCACAGCGCGCGATGTCTTATTAATTAGACCAAATTAAAAGACGCCCAAAAATAGTTTGGATCATATCTAGTGTCCTCAAAATAAGTGTCCACATATACATATTGTTACAAAATTTGAGTTAAATGTAACACAATTTGATATAAGAGTTATAAATTTTGTATATGTGTGGACATGCATATGTGGATAGTTAAAATGAGAACGCTTGGAAAATTCCAAATAGTTTTATCTTGAGAACTTACCAAGTTTTCAAATCTTACGGTTTGATTGTCATTGATTTAACTTTTGGTTGTTAATTTACAAACTGGGTGAATGGGAGAAGAAGAGAATGTCAGTACTCAGAAGACTTGGACCAGCAAAGTCTCTGAGTTGGCCCATGCCATGGGACAAAAGACCATGATACCAGGGACAATATCATCTCTGAATTATATGGAAGTAGCTCAGAGAAAATTAGATCAATAACTAAGGGTTTTTACTTTTTATTGTCTTTAGAAATATAGTTGTTGTTCTTAAGTTTAACATATGAATTATGATTAATTGAGAAATAAGGAGTATGCTGTTTTGAGGGCAAGCTTTTTTAATTTTGAGAGGTCAGATAACCTTTTTTTCTGCTAATGCCAGTTTTGTTCTCATTAATTACCTTCTTATATTTGTTTCAGAGTGAATCGCATTACATCTTACTATCTTACAAAGAAGCTAGCTTCCAATACATCAACTCCTGTTGAACCATAAGATAACTGTGTTTGAGGCTTGTAACTCGATTTCGTATTAATAGGACAATAATTGTACTTAATGGTTGACGTCGACTTGTGAACTTTCCAAGTCTTTCCATGAAATTCTAGGTCAATTTCTCTTAGTCTCTTCTCATCCTGCCCAAATTGGAGTAGCAAAACCTGGAGAGACTGAGATGGACCTTACAATTAAATTAACCAACTATATATATTAAGCCATTAAGGCACTTCATCATCTCTGCAGGCATGGCGCAACGACAAAAATATAGGATTATATTGTAGATGAATATTGAGTATTGTTTTTTCAGTTCACTGCAAAATAAAAGAATGAGAGGTGTATACATTGTAAGTGTAACTGTTACATTTAGATCCACATAGAGTCCATTTGTCATACCATTTGTTATCTCTGTGAACCGGCCATCAATAAACGGTAGGTCTTAGTCTAACAGTTAACAACTTAACATCAATAATTGTTGGTCCGGTTGACTCCAAGTCTTCTTATTAAGTACAGTACAGACCTCTGCTAGCTGCCAATCAATCTCTTCATTTATTGAAGGTCTCTACAGTTACTACTGGCCCCTTGAATTAATTGCACAATTATTCTGTTGACCCCAAGTCTTTTATTTAATTTTTAAAATTCTGTGTAGACAAAAATCATAAGACTCCTAGTCCCCTGATCAACTGATCTACAACCTATTTTTCCAATGACTCCGAGTCTTCGTACGTGTATCAAAGGGTAGTAAAAAGCTGTTTCAATAAACGAGAATTTTTTTTAAGAAAAAAGTAAGGGTCCAGCACTTATTTATAATCTAATTATGAATCAAAAGTTCGCAGTTACAAGATACGTCGTCTACATAGGGACGGAGACAGGGGTGCTAGGGGGCCATGGCCCCCATGATCCTTGAAAAAAAAAATTTAATATGTTATTTTAGGTTAAATCTATTGAGATGGTTAAATACATTGAAATATGCCCCCCTTATGATCATTGAAAAAAAAAATCAGCATATTATTTTAGGTTAAATAAATTAAGAGGGTTAAGTATAATGCCTTCTATTATATTGATTATATTTGTAATGAAACATAATAGTTTTGACTATGTAATAATATAATATGAAACCATTTTAATTTTAAAAAAAGTTGTTTGCGGCATCATTTTTTTGGCCCCCCATCATGAAATCCTGGCTCTGTCTCTGCGTCTACAAGAATCAAGAATGAGAAACAAAAATGAGAAATGCCCGAGAATTTTATAAAATATTTTTGACGCTTTCATTGTGCATATTATATTAGATTATTATATACACTGTATAGCTTATTATGCAAACTAATATAATTATTATACAGCTCATTTAGTTTGCAATTTGTTGGTTGTACAATGTATGTTAATATATGTCTTTTTATGTATGTAAGCTTATTAATTATGCATACTTTATTAAGTATGCAATATGTTGTTGTGGAATACAGGTTAACAAATGCCTTTTATACGTAAATAAAATCACTTATTATGTACAAATTTATTGTAATGTATTGGTTGTATAGTGCATGTTATGAAATATTTCTATGCAAACTATTTAGTATCTAAATTATTTAATATTATTACATTCAGCTAGTTGGTTGTATATGTATAATAAACAACTTTTCCTGCATAGTAAACAAATTTGCATGGATAATTGGAGAGTGCAGAGTAGGTTTGACTGGTCAAAACATCCGTATTAACTATTAGAGAAAATCTTGTTGTCTCCCTTAAATGTCCCCCACCAAAATTTTATTAAGATTCTAGTTCAAGATTGAAATTCTCACTAATTACATATTTATTTTGACTCTAAAAGTTAGTTGGTACCACAACTTAATAGTCAAATTTGTTGTATCATAGCGTTATGTTAAATAATTGTTTGGGCAAATTTGGTGTTCATACCTATTTGTCGGGATGTTCATATACCTCCTATGATGAGGCAATGGAAGACCTTGAGCGAAAGATAAGGGGGGCAATGAAATTCAGTTGATTTTATAAGATACCAAAAAAACATCATATAGTTAGAGTTAGACTATTAATTATACTAATGTTAGCATTTCTGACCGAAATGCTAATTCCGCAAAATTTATGTTATCGTGTCTGAAATCATGATTTATGGTGTTCAATAAATTCTTTATATGAAAATATTGAGGAATACAAAAAAATTTTCATTTTTATTTTTTAGAGTTTTCAAGTATTTTTCTTTTTTTTTTTGCATTTTAAAAATAGCATGTTCAAACATCAATATTTTATTTATAGTTATGAGCTCTTTTCTAAAATTCAAAACAAATACTTAGAAAACTATAAAAATAAAAAATTTTGTATTCCCCAATATTTTCATACAAAGAATTTATTGAGCACCATAAATCATGATTTCGGACACATACGATAACATAAATTTGAGGAGTTAGCATTTCGATCCGAAATGCTAAGGTTAGTATAATAGCACACAGCATTAGTCTCGTTGCCAATTTAAAATCAAAAATTAATATTAATTAAACATCATGTAGTTATCCTCACAAAAAAAAAAAAAAAAAGATCATATAGTTGTCATCTTCTTGATTAATTTAAGGGGAGCCAATTCTGCATATTGGGTAAAATCTCATTAAGTTTAGAGGTGCGTATTATAAAAACTGAAATTCTAAGGGGGTGGTTGCCTCGGATGGTATCCAAGTAAATCCGCCTCTGTAATGAGGTGTTCGTAGTCAACGTAGTTGGTGTTCATACCTACGCATTTAAGATTTTGTGTGAGTCATCCAAAATTCTACGTTTAATGAATGATTCTGTTAGGACTGGTACAAGATTCCAGGTTCTGATGAATGACCATCCGCCATAACTTGAGTGTTTATATAATGTATTGCTGGGTGTTCATATATATTGCATTGGGTGTCTATACTTTATGTACAAGAGGGTGTACTGGTGGGGACATTTAAGGGGATTTTTTTGGGAGACAATTAGCATACATCTAGTGTTAATGACGGTAACTACAAATATATTGATGCATTAGCTCCCAATTGAAAAACCTCTATAAAACCCTCACCAGTTAAAACTTGATTTAACCAATAACCAGTCCGGCCACACTCTTGCAAAGACATGAACTTGGTGAGATACATGGCTTGTGTGAGATAATTGCAATCACAGGGCTTTCTCTACTTGGCGCTGATGATCCCACTATTACCAAAAGTTTTGGTATCCTCGACCACAATTCCAACGAGATGATTGAAAATGGAACCGACAAGTAATTAAACTGAGAGCTTGATAGAAGAGTGAACAGCGAGAAGATGATATGACTGACATGCAGTTGCATACATGGGCCAGCTAGTCCAAGCAGAGGCAGAGGCAATCCTAGCCCAGCCGACATTCATATGCATTGAATATTTACATTGCATAGGAATCAAATGGCTGATCCTGACTGGGTCTGAAGTCTCAATTGGGTGCCCGACCCTCGCCCCTCTCGCCCAACACCACCGCCAGCCCCACCACCAGTTGTAGCAACCCCTCGGCACTGTCTCCTAGCTCCTCACCGGCGACGCTGTCAGAAAGACCTGCACCGCCCCTCTTGCCCGCCTCACCATCCTCTTCCAGGTGCAGGGCAGGCACACCGATGTCGTCATATTGTGCAAGAACAACATCTGGTGCGATGCCTCCCGCATTGCCTGCGAGGAGGGCTTTAAGGCCTTCTCGAAGGACAACCTCGTCACCATCGCCCACCGCCTCCCCTACTCCTCCATCAGCTTCTACGCCTACAAGCGCTACAAACACTTGCTGCAAATGCTTCCCACATTGGACAGGTACACCAAATTTGTGGCAGCCGATGTGGGCGTCAGACTCATTGGTGGGGGCCTTGCTGGAATAACGGCTGCCTCTCTTACTTATCCCTTGGACTTGGTCAGAACCAGGCTTGCCGCCCAGACAAACAAAATCTATTACAGAGGCATCAGCCACGCGCTTTGCTCCATTTGCAGAGACGAAGGCATCATGGCATGGGCCTCTACAGGGGTCTTGGGGCTACCTTGCTTGGAGTTGGTCCTAGCATTGCGATCAACTTTTCTGTTTATGAAACATCGAGAATTTATTGGCAAACTGAAAAGAAGATGAAATTTCTAGAAACATACAACGGTTGAGTTATATAATCTCTAAATCAAAGAGCAGAGAGACATGTAATGTTGGTAAACTGTTCATCTACAGTGTGTTCAACCAGCAAACGATAGAGATTTATAGTCAACAGCAAACAAATGAATGGGATCATTTCGGAATACTATTCATTTTACTGTAGGTCCCAACCTACAGGGTTTATAATAATATAAAATTGATGGTTGCGCTTTGTTCTGTTGAGATACTGTAATTTCGAGGCTAATGTTATCTGTCAGGTTTAAAATCTGAAAGAAGAGTTTCTGCGAACGAGGTGTCAAAAGTATGCATATAAGGTATGTAAATATTTTGTCAGTGTGACGATGATCAATGAATGAAGCCTCTTTGTTCGTCTGTACCGGAGTATTAGTTCCTTTGTTGGTATTACTTATTAGCATTGACGCCTGTTTGGGCAGCTCCTGTTAAATTGCTCATGCTCGTCGGATGTTAATATGTTAACAGCAGAGATCTTTTGGTACTAGTTTCTCTTGTTTGGACGGTGCCACGGTGAATCAACATGGTATGTGTAAGATAACAAAGATATTTTTTGAAAAATTCAGGCGAGAAAGTGCTAATAAAAATACATTACACACTGATACTGTCATTTGTATTACAGGATCACACGAAGCATACATTATATGTTGTTAAAAATAAAAACTTGCAACTGTAAATAACTCGGGACGTTCCATGTTTACTTGAACATTATCACATACTGATATGATTGCTTGAATTGGTGCTGCTTGATCTTTTTCATCTGGGTACTCGGGGCTCGATCTCCAACACCGAGCTGCCACTGGTACTATGAAATGCAGATGAATCTGATGTAGTATACCATGTTGATGTATTTAATAAGCTCTGCTTCTCTTCTTCGACTGCTTCCGGACCCAGCAGGCTGTTGTGGAGGTTAACTAGATTTTGCAATTTTTCCTTAACTTGTCTCATTGTTGGCCGATCTTCTCCTCTGACACTTAAACACCACACAGCGAGATCACTCACTTCTTGGAGAACTTCAATCACCTTCTCGTCTGTAGTCACAATATCCTTGTCTAATAACTCATGAAGCTGGTTTTTTCTAGCATTTGAAACAAAGTACGATGCCAAATGCTTTCTTTCGTAAGTTCCATCTCTAAAAATGGCCAACTTTCTTGTAATAAGCTCTAAGAGAACCACACCGAAACTGTACACATCACTCTTCTTCGTTAACACTGCAGTCGCAACATACTCGGGGTCTAAATAACCCCGCGTCCCTTGCACGACCTTGACAACTTGTGTGTCATCAATAGGAACGAGGTTTGAAGCACCAAAGTCAGAGACTTTGGCACGACAATCATTATCTAGCAGTATATTGGCCGACTTAACATCACCATGAAGAATAGATCGAGAGATGCATGAGTGGAGATAATCAAGTGCCTCTGCCGACTCTGAAGCTATCTGTAGTCGAATGCCCAAGGAAATTATGTTCCTTTTTTCATGAAGCAATTCAAAGAGTGTCCCATTGGGGACAAATTCGTAGACCAGCATTGGGATTTTGACCTCTAGACAACAACCCAATAGTCGAACTACGTTTTTGTGGTTGATTTGTGAAAGAAGAAGAATCTCATTCACAAATTCTCCCCTTCGTGTTTCTTCAACTTCCTTTGATTTCTTTATGGCCACCTGATTGTTTTCTAGCACCCCCTTGTACACCTTCCCTTGGCCTCCAGCACCTAATACATGTGTTTCACCAAAATTATCAGTCGCAATTTCAATCTGTTTCTTACTAAACACACGAAGGTGGTTGTCCATCATCTGGTAGTATCTTTGATACTCTTCTTTTTCTTTGAGGTGCCTTTTATGTTGTTGACGTGCTGCTACCAGGAAACATAATCCCAGGAAAAGAGCGATACCAAGAATAGAACCTAGATAGGAGAAAACAGGAGAATAAATTAAGTCATACTTAACAAATCATCACATCGAAAAAATGAAAAAAAAAAAATATATGATATATTGCTGTAAGACAGTTAGACAGGGAAGGATCAAGAGTTAGAGGTGGACTTAACCCGGTTAGGCTTGGTTTACTAGGGGGAAACTTTTGAGTTTGGATTCAGTAGCAAGTCTAATATGGAGGATCTTTTTTTTTTTTTCTAATCAAGATTAAGTGAGATAGTAAGCTTGTGTTGATTTGGTGTTGTGATAATTAATGTTCCTATTTCGAGAGCAGAGTCGGTATTTCTTTTCGATGAATAGGCTTGTTGTTTTGAGCATGTGATAATATCGATCAAGTAAGGTTCTGGCAATAATGAAGGATTTTATATATGCAGGATGTGTTCTGGTAATAACGAGGACACTCCATTTGATACATGATAGGGGGAAAAAGTGAACATGAAAAGTGGGCATCAGCTCCTGGTTAAGAAGATAAGAAATATTATGGAATATGCAGAAGATAAGAAAAAGAAGGATCTTCCCGAGAACTATTTCCTACATCGGCATTCTTGGGTTTAATACAAGGGAAATATTCCTAATTTGTGTAATTAAGTGCTTTATAAATTACTTTCACGTGCGTTAACCTTTCCTCACCTGAACCATTTTTCTTAGTTAATTAATTAAAACATTATAGGCTGTCTCTTATATTCTTGAAAGGTTAAACTTTAAAAAGAATTATCTTGTTCCAAATAAAAGTTATTAACACTTACCAATAGCCACTTGAGCAGGATATGGAATTATTTCTGCACAAGTTCCGTTTTTACCATGACCTTGTTGGCCTCTTTTGCAGGGACACTCGTAGGTTCCGTTCTTGTTTTTGCAAATTCCATTGCACAGGTAAACAGCAGGATCTTCACACTCATCGATATCTGTTGATCTCCAACAACAACAAAGAAATATCAAATATGTATCAGACTAAGGGTTAGTTTGCAAGAACTTGGAGAGAAGAATGCTACAGATACTGAACTATATATATATATATTTCGCTTTTTATTTGTTAATAATTAGCATCAAACAGTGTGACTCAATTGCTTAATTACGAAACATAAAAAAAAAGGGAAACTGTTCCAATTTGTTGTAGTATGTACGTACCGAGGCATCCACCAGGGAGGTAAGGGTTGCCCCGGTAGCCTGGGGAGCAATTACATAGGTATCCTTCTCCATTGCTTGTGTTATAGCAAAAGCTATTTGTGCTGCGGCATGCAGGGTCATTGCTATGTTCCACACCATACAGGCACGTACCGTTGTCCCTGATAGCCCAGTCAAGCACAATTGGCACCCCTCCCTTGTTCCTCATATAGAAATCATCCTCATGCAAATCCTGAACTTGGAACTTGTACCAGTCTTCCTCCACCAGCACAGCATACATGCACGGGTTGAACTGCCATGCAAAGTTCATGGTGTAACCCCACTGCACTTCATAGTAGTTGAGCCCGGCTGGTATTGATGTCTGGCAGCAGCCCAATCCATTGCAAGAACCATTATCACCCGTTGTGCTATTGAGGGACCCACAAGACGAATAGCACCCTGACAAGTATTGTTGACCATTTATTTGTTTTGAATCTTGGGCCTCAATATATGCCAAGGTGTCGCAACCTATTGCAGTGAACTTGTTGCGGCTCTTTGAAAAGACAAAAGGACCACCTCCGAGGTCCATGTATGCCCGGCCATTTTCGGCATTTGGTTCACTGGAATTCTTGTAGCAGCGATATGCGATGTGTTTGTAGACACGTGCTTCACCACTGATTATATTGATGTCTATTAGCTCGATATTACTCAAGTTTGAACCTATGAGGGGTTTTGGGGGATCAGACTTATTGCACGTGATAAGAAATCTATCATTCCGGTAGCAGCCAGGACCGGTGCCAAACGGGTATGAGATGGTGATGTTGCCGCATTTGTCTGAGCATTCAGGCTGTGAGGTGGGAGATGTGGTTGTGGTTGCAAAAACAATGGGTAAGAGTAGGCTTATTAACGTCAGGTAGAGAAAGCACTGTGATTGTAGTTGTCTCACACAAGCCATGGATCTCACTCTCTCTTTGTTTCAAGTCTTCCCAAGAGGGTGGACTGGTTATATGCTTAAGTATTATATTGGCCGGGATTGATTTATAGAGATCAGAACGTATTGAGATTGAAATTTCACGCCAAGATATAAGAGTAGTAGGTAGCGTCCACTATTTTCACTTATCCACCGGTCCATCGTATTTTCAATGAACAAATATCATTTTTCAGTGAATATTTATATCTTTCTAATAAATAGATATCATTTTCTAGTGAACAAGTGTATAACAGTTTTTAATAAATATTTATACAAATGTGCTCACATGGGTGCACGTAGTGTCAGAACTGTAAGAGGAGTCGAATGCCCAAGGAAATCCTGTTCTTTTTTATTAGACTATAAGACGTCCAGAAATAGTTTTATCTTGAGAACTTACCAAGTTTTCAATCTTACGGTTTGATTGTCATTGATTTAACTTTTGGATGTTAATTTACAAACTGGATCACTGGGAGAAGAAGAGAATGTCAGTACTCAGAACGACTTGGACCAGCATGGAACAAAAGACCATATTAATTTACAAACTGAGTTGGCCCATGCCATGGAACAAAAGACCATATTATCAGGAAAACAGAATCTCTGAATTATATGGAGGTAGCTCAGAGAAAATTAGATCAATAATTGAGGGTTTTTATTGTCTCTAGTAATTAATATAGTTGTCTATAGGTATAACATATGATTAATTGAGAAATAATAAGGAGTATGCTGTTTTTAGGACAAGCTTTTTAATTTGAGAGCTCAGATAACCTTTTTTTTTTGTTTTTTTTTTTTTCTAGCTACTGCCGGTTTTGTTCTCATTAATTACTTCTTATATTTGTTTCAAAGGAATCATATTACATCTTACTATCTAACAAAGAAGCTTCCAATACATCAACTCTGGGGGTCCTACTGGCTATTGATTTGCTTTGAGCCATAAGAAAATAAGCTGAGATTGTTTGGGGCTTGTAACTCAGTTTCGTATTAATAGGACAATAATTGTACTTAATGGTTGACGTTGACTTGTGACATTTCCAATATGAATGAATAACGTGGAAAACTGTCATGAAAATAGGAATTTTCGTGAACCGTTCTGTTAAAGGAACGATTAATAAAAAACTTGCGTTACTCGTTTTCGTTTGTTTAATGAAAAAAACATTAATGCCGTAGATCGTTTCGTTTAAGAAAACGATTAAAACGATCGGAACAAAAAAAAACGAAAGGCGCCTCACTTCCAGGTCGCAACGCCGAAGCCGAAAGGTGCGTCGCTTTGAGGTCGCAGTACCAAAAGCTGAAGGTGCCTCTGCTTCTTTGTAGAACGATAAAAAAATGAAAGATGCCTCTTCGAGGTTGCAGCGCTGAAGATCGAAGGTACCACTGCTTCGAGATTTAGTTGAGAAGGTTTGATCGGCTAGGTTCACCGTGTTTTTGTCTTGGGAGCAGAGTAGGTCCGATGGGCATCGGACCCAACTCTGTCCGATGAGTCGTTTAAACCATCTGATATAAATCAATCACAAGCCACGTCAAAGGCAAAGGAGCGCTCCAACCAACCGGATCCAAATTCGCACAAAACCTAAACCCGCTATCGAATAACCCGTCTCCTCTCCCAGTTCATTCGTCTCCTAAAATCTTGACCACCGCTCTTGCTCTTTCTTTCTCCGATGATAGCACTTGATAAATATTGACCACCGCTCTCGCTATTTTCTCCTCTCTTCTATGTGGCCTCTCTCTTTCCTGTTGCTCAACGATGGGGTTCCTTGAAGGATCGCCGACACATTTATCAAGTGGTGTCATCAGAAGCATCTCCCAATATGACGATTAATTATTCACCCTAGTTCCGTTTGAGAACCAAAAAGATTGCGGCTGGCTGGCAAGCCGACCAGAGCCAACAATTGCTAGCGAAAGCTTACCGATGTCCCAGAACTAAAGAACTTATTGATGTACTCAACCATTCAATTTTTGGTTTTAGAACGAACCCATTTTGGTTTTGCAAGACAACGTGTTTTTCTTTTAGAAGCACTGCTTTGTGTGATTGGAAGATTTAAATTTGTGATATATTATAATTTTTTTTTAGCTACGTTGAGTTTTTTTTGGTAAAAAGTACCTAGCACCAGACATTTTTTTTTTTCTTATGCTGCTAACAATCATTGATTTAAGTTTTAAATTGGCATTTAATAACATCAAACCAAGTCATCAAATTATAAATCTCGGAAGTTACAGTTATAATTATTAACCGATATCAGTATCTCATTGAGCTCTCATAAGAAAATTTTTAAACCCTTGGCGCTGGTAAGGGGTGGCACCATTGGAAATGGTCACAAACTCGCAAGCTCCATCTTGCCACTTGATGAATTTTGTTCTACATAGGAGATGCCGGTATTGAGAGAAAGAGAGGTGGGGAGAGAGATTTGGAGAGAGCTGTCTCATCTATAATTTTTAGAGGAAAGAAAGAAAAATAATAAGGGGAGAGATCGAATTGGGGAAGAAAGGAACGAATAACGAGAACGGGTTATTAAATAGCGGGTTTGGTTTTGTTATTTTGGGTTCGGTTGGTTGAAGCACTCCAAATAACAAACGTCCAAATAACAAGACGTGATTTGATTCAAATCGGACGGCTTCAAGCGCCCATCGGACAGAGTTAGGTCCGATGCCCATCGGACCTACTCCATTCCCTTTTGTCTTTGGTTCCGATTGTGTTGTTTGGAAGAAAGGACATTTTTTTATGTCTGATTTGGGTCTAGGGAGGAGAAAGAACTGTGTGCAAGGGATATGGGTACAGCGGATAAAAATCTGCTGCTTTTCTTCACAGAAAAGCAGGCCCTACTTTTCTAATCCTAAAGTCTTGATCGGTTGTCGCATCGATCTCAAAGTACTTTATTAACTTCGGTGTTTTCTGTACGGATCTCAATAAACTTCGGTGTTTCCCAACCGTCGGATCAAGAAAAGCAGGGTCTGCTTTTCTTTTGAGAAAAGCAGGTGATCCCGATCCGGGTACAGCTGGCTTCAGATCGGTATCGGCTGCTTTTCTGAGCAGGTTTTGCTTTTCCAATCGAATGGTAGGGATCGGTTGCTGCACTGAAAGTATTTCGATTTTTACTGCACAGATCTCAAAGTACTTCGATATTTCTCAACCGTCGATTTTAGAAAAGCAGGGTCTGCTTTTCTAAAGCGGATACCGATCCGCTGGCTTCAGGTGTTGAGTACGCATGGTTTATTCTGAATTAAAAATTTGAAGAGGTGTGACAGTGTGACACTGACAATTGAGTGGGTTTGGCGTATTGAGTACGCTTTGGTTACACCTAGCTTGGACTGTTTTGGATTTTCTGTAAGGGACTGTTTTGGATTGTGCAAGGATTAGTGAAAAAATAGTAGAATAGAGAATAGTAGATGAGATTAGTAAAAAAGTAGTGATTTTTGGATTAGCTAAAGAATAGTAGAAATATGGTGCTATTCGGGATAATAAAAATATTGTTTGGATTGTTTGTTTAGAATAGCAATGGATGGTTGATAAGAATAGTAACTAATCCATGTTTTATATGGATTAGTATAATAGCAACTAATCTCACTATTTCGGATTAGTAATTGCGTGTTTGGATGCACTTACAAGTTAGGAATAGCTTACTAATCCGAATAGTAGCTATTCTTTGACAATCCAAACGCGTGTTTGGATGCACTTACAAATTTTTTATTGATGTTTGGCATAATTTCCAGAGGTAACAGGGAGATAAGCATGAAACACCCTCAAATAAAATATAATTTTCTTTGAAAAGACAGTTATACCCTTGATTGATTTGTTCATGATACATGCCCAAAAGTAAAAAAGTATGGTTATTAAAATCAAGACAAAAAGTTAAATCAAGAGATAGGTATTATCACTACCATTCTGCGATGATAAATTTTGGAGATAGTTTTCTGAGAGATTGGCTTATCTCTGTTTATCTCTACAATATATACACTTGTTCGGTTGGTTAACAGGGATAACCACTGCTATCTCCTACTTATCCTGTTGCCAAACAAGCTCTAAGAGAGTGTCTATATGCATACATGTTTCTACACTATGGCTGAACTAAACAAAAATAGCGAAACAGAACTTACAGCTTGCATTAACTGTTGCATTTAATCAACAAAACTATCGTTTGGTTTGTTTGATCGTTCCGTTATTTAAACGCAACAAAAATTTGTTTCATTAATCATTTCGTCCAAAATAACGGAAAAAAATCCTTCTGTTTATGGACCTATTTCCAAGTCTTTCCATGAAATTCTAGGTCAATGCCTCAATGGTGTTTATCATAATGCTTATAATTTTATATATTTATCATATCCTTGTTACAGGAAGCAAATTCCTTCTTTTGTGGGGATGGACATAAACTAATTTCGTCCACATCCTCAAATTAAATTAAAATTTTATCTGAAGCTAACATATAGAATAAAAATTTATATAATGTAAAATATAACTTTTTTTTTCTTTTTCATGTGAACCAAAAAAGTTCCCTGATAATTATAATATTTGCATTTCGGCAATGCTTTTTTTTAAAAAAAAAAAAACATACTTAAAATTCATATATATAATGTGGTAAATGAATTGAATATATGTAGTTGCAGGGATTGAAATTTATTAAAAGATGTATTGATCAAGTTAATCAAATCTCTCGTCTTTCTTAGCCAACAATTGCTAGGAGCTCCCCTTTTTTGTTTGTTTCCATCATAATTAGAAATAGTTGTTTGATTGGGCATGTCTGTACTGAAGTTGGCAACAAGAAGACTTGGGACAACCGGAGAGAAAACAACAAAACAAGTTACAATTATTGCTGTCTGTCTCGCTTAATTACAAGCTGTGTATATTTGATATATGAGTGTCCTCATCATCCCTACTCCTTATAAAAGAGGAGTTCATTTGGAGATCCAAATGACTATCTGTTCAAACCGAGTTTAGACTGTTTGATATATTAATCTATTTCGATCCGTGCCGTTGATTATATATTTTGATGAGTCAATTTCCTTCATGTCTATCTAAACCCCGATTTTTTTATTAATAAACAAAAAAAAAAAAGAAATCACGAGTATATACGATTCGGTTTAGAAAACACGAAACTAAACATTTCACC
Organism: Cyperus esculentus; assembly: GCA_030179965.1. Taxonomy (NCBI): domain Eukaryota; kingdom Viridiplantae; phylum Streptophyta; class Magnoliopsida; order Poales; family Cyperaceae; genus Cyperus; species Cyperus esculentus. The sequence goes on along the minus strand of JASGLE010000003.1, from coordinate 880,747 downwards.
TAAAGAGAAGGCGGACCGATTCTGCCTAGAAAGAAGGCGGACCGATTCTGCCTAGAAAGAAGGCGGACCGATTCCACCTTCTTTCTAGGCGGACCGATTCCGCCTAAAAATTAGGTGGACCAATTCATATAAATTTTTTTCAAAATACTTTGTTCATTTTGTTTGTATAATTGAAATAAAATGGTTGTACTGTTTACGCATGAGTGAAATGCTACTGCCTTTTATTTCTTTTTTTTTATTATTGATTGGAGTAAGCCCTTGTGCATGTACTGTGCTGCACATCAGCATGTTGATAACTCCAAAATTTGTTGGGAATGAATCATAGACCAAGTTAATGTCCCCAGCCAAGAAATGGCCAACCGGAATGACTAAGAGAAATAAGTGCCATTGCTTACATAAAAAAAAGTTTAATAGTATTTGCTTTGTTCCCATTGATCAATCATACATTTTTTATGTATGATTTATTTGCATGCAATGAAAAAAATGTATAATTTGTTTGCATGCAATGGGATAAGTGTGTTGGCCTCTTGTTAATTAGTATTTTTTTATAAAAATAAAGTGGAGTTGTACAAAATTTGGAGTTGTTATTAATTTTGGATAACAAGTTTGTTTAAATAGAAATTTTTATAATATAAAATTGAAATACACAATAACAATTTATATTATTAAACTAAATATTTAAATATTATAAAAATAATTCATAAAATATTGAAATATTGCTGACCTATAGGCAGCAGTGAGAGAGCAACAAACTGAATGGTTGTAGCTTGAAGTTTATTGGAATTTTTATGAACTGGTCCACCTAATTTCTAGGTGGAATGGGTCCGCCTAGAAAGAAGGCGGAATCGGTCCATCTTCTTTCTAGGTGGAATGTCTAGCTTTGTGATTTCTAAACCGAATCGTATATACTCGTGATTTCTTTTTTTTTTTTTGTTTATTAATAAAAAAATCCCATCTAAACCAGCAGCCAAAAATTTACGTGTAAACGCGTTATTAAATCCGATCCTAGATCCCATAGGCCACAGCATATATACACACGCGTCTCAAGAGGAATTGCATTTATTTGTGTCCGTATAATTCATTTTTTTAATATAGAGGGAAGATAACAGCACACCACGTTCTGCACACCGGATCTGCACACCTGGCCCACGCGCATTAATTTTGGCGCGAAGCGCCAAAATCCCATTCGCATCAACGCGCGATCTAGCCCAACGTGCATCCAGGCCGCTTCTCCCGTCCCGACCCAACGCGCATCCAGGCGCACTCCATGCAGAAGTGTTTACACCAAATATAGGAGTGTTTACCCTCCAAGCCCAGAAGTGTTTACACCAAATATATGAGTGTTTACCCTCCAAGCCCAGAAGTGTTTACACCAAATATATGAGTGTTTACCCTCCAAGCCCAGAAGTGTTTACACCAAATATAGAAGTGTTTACCCTCCAAGCCCAGAAGTGTTTACACCAAATATTGAAGTGTTTACCCTCCAAGTCCAAAAGTGTTTACACCAAATATAGGAGTATTTACCCTAGAAGTGTTTACACCAAATATGGGAGTGTTTACACTAAATATTGCGAGTGATTAAACCAATAAATGCTGGAAATAATTAAAGTGTTCACATCAATTATTGAAAATGTTCACCGGAAATAATTAAAGTGCTCACAGCATGTTGAAGTCAAGAAATACTTAATCCAGTCAGATAATTCAACCAGAGAGTATCAATTCACTACATATACAATAGGATCAATATAAAAAACTTACAAATATGACTCTGATCAATGATCAGTAAACTATAATATGTATTCAGTCAATCAAAATAATTACAGTTACAATGATAAACATGACTGTAATCTAAGTGATTACACTTACAACAACACAGTTTACACAAATTAAGACACAAATCATCAAACAAAGAACATATCTACCAATTCATCAAATCACTAATGAAATACAATCTCAACTCAGTCAAGAAATACTTAATTCAGTCAGATAATTTAACCAGAGAGTATCAATTCACTACATATACAACAGGATCAGTATAAAAAACTTACAAATATGACTCTAATCAATGATCAGTAAACTACAATTACAGTTACAATGATAAAAATGACTGTAATCTAAGTGATTACACTTACAACAACACAGAATTGAAGCGAAAGGAAAATATAAGATGAAATCAGTGAGAAAACTTACACGATCTGATGAAAGGCAGAATTGAAGCAAAAGGAAAGCAACCACTGGAAGGGAGGAATCGCCAGAATGGAGGAATCACCAGAAGGAGAAGAAATCGACTGAAGGAGAGGACTCGCCGGAATGAGAGGAATCGCCGGATAAGAAGAAAGGGAAATGTCGGAAAATCTCGTCGGAAAAAAAGAAGCGGAAAAATAGGTCTATTAAATGGGGATTTAATGGACGGAGAAAATGAGACATGTCGGATAAGAAGGTGTATTAAAATAGGTCTATTAAATGTGCAGACAATAGTTAAATGAGAGGAATCTCGTAGGATCTTTCCGTGTGCAACTCTGGTGTGCACGATACGGTGTATAGAAAGAATTTCTCTTTAATATAATACAGCTTGTTTCCATAATACATCAACAAGGCATTAAGAAATATTGATGCATCTCTACAACTATATTATGTTGTTTGTGTCCGTATAATTCATGAAGACTCATGAGTCGTGTAACTTGTAGACACTCATGAGTCATGAGAATGACCAAGGTAGATACAATTCGAAGATGCAATAAAAACAAAGCCTAACGATTTTCAATTTGTTTGTGAATTGACTGAATTCATTATTAAACTTTTGTATGTTTATGAATTTAATATCCAACTACAAGGCGTGGACACTTGGCTAGTTATATAAAAAATTATCAATATATGCAAGGAAAAAAAATCAAAACTGTATATATACTCACAAAAATTGCTCAACCCCAAAGTCCTTTATATAATTATACAATTCTACGTACATAGTATATAATAATTAGTAAATAGAGAGAGATGCATATTATATGTACACATGATGCTTATACCCTAGAATTAATTGTTAATTCAAAATATTAATTTATTCATATAATTGATGGTTGTTGATCATTTGTTCTTTGAATCTCATTTGAAAGTCAATGACTTGAATTGTGAAACACTAATAATAATTGAAAGATAAAATAAATAAAAGATTCATAAATTCCTTGTGCATTTTTAATAAATCATTTTTAGCTAATAGGAAATCAGAAATCTCATCTTCAATTGGTACCCTATTTTCATAACAGACTCAAATTGGTCAATGCAAGTGACAAGAACAGCTTTTTTATGCTTAGCTTCAGCTCTTAAGTTCATACTCCAACCCCTTATTTTTGTTCTCAAATTTTTAACCTTGAGTGTCCAGTCTAGGGCTTTATCACTTCCTAATTAATGCAAATTGATTATACCAATTAAAAAGTAGAGTAGAAAATTCCTCACGTGATAACCAAAATCTTTCAAATCTAAATATTTTAGACTTAAAAACATTTTGAATACCAAAATCAAGACAAACTGGTGATTGGTCAGATATTTATCGAGGTAAACAAAAAGTAAAAGTGTTGGGATATAAAGCTTACCACTCATTATTAACTAAAAATCTATCTAGATATACCATTTGAGTGCTTCTAGGACCTCTAAACCAAGTAAACTTTTTATTTAGACATTTAGGGCGTGTTCAGTTGTCATGGAATTGTGCGGGATGAGATTTAATGGGTTCGGGAACCCACTTTTTCTATTTGTGGGAACCCACATTCATGGGTATGATTTCGGGTATACAAATATGAATGTTCGGTTGTACCTTGAGAAATATCATGGGAAATCCTTATTTTTCTAAGAACAAAATAATTCATATGTATATGTGTGCTCTTATCGAATTCAAATTAGGGAAATAGGTTTAAGACATTTTGATTTTTGTTTTTTGAAAAAAAAAAAGATATATCTAGTCAAATTATATATTTTTTAAATTTAAAGTCTATGTGAACCTCTAAACTACATTTAAAAATTAAAAAAATTATTTCGTACTTATTTATTTAGTTTGATAACCGTTATTGATTAGCATGTTTTTGTTATTATTATTATTATTGTTATTTTGTATGATGTCTCTTGAATTTTAAGCAACAAGAAATTAAAGTGAATATTTTTGTAATTACAAACATGCAAAAAAAATCTAAAATACAAACACAAAACTATTACATATTAATAAAAAATTGAGAGGTATGGAGAGAGAGCCAACCAATGTTGGGAAAAAAAAATTAAATTGGACTTGATTATTTTGTACCCACCATGTTACAGATGAATGGGAAAAAATGTGGGAAATGTAACTCATTCCAATTCTTACAAATTGGCAACCGAACATGTAAAGAGAATTATTTCACAATTGGTCCAAATTCCCTCCCATTCCTACCAAAAAATGGTGGTCCGAACGGGGCCTTAAGATCAACCAAATCCAAATCATCAATCCAATTATTGAAAAAGTCCAAATTTTGCTGATCAAAAGTAACACCATGTCTTTCAGTCTATATCTAATAATATTGAAATCTCCACCAATAATCCAAGGACGCGACCAATTGATTGATAATAATTCAGACCAGAAATCCTTTTTATATTGAGCTAAGACTAGACCATATACTGTAGTACAGGCCCATTCAGTATTATGATTTTGATTGTGTAAAAAAACTGTAAGTGAACTAGCATAAAACCCGTGCATTGCACGGGATTGCTATCGAAAATATATTTATACATAATACCATATGAATAATTTTAATTATGAAAGGACAAATGAATAAATCATAGTAGCCTCTGTCAGCTATAATAAAGCATAAACACGGTTCAAATTATATATGATGCATTAAAATAAATTTTTAAGTGTTTTAAATCAGGTAACCAAGATGCATTAAAAACATTATTTAGGTCAATGTTTGTAATATAGTACTAATGAAAAGAAAGAGACTAATAGTACCCCAAACTAAATCCACCAAGAAAATCTCTCAAACTAACTTTCCATTTTTGGCAAAAACGTGCATCCCAAACTTGCCAAAAACAGTAAAAACGCGTTGCCCCGTTGCCAGTCTGTCCCAACGCGCACGACCCACTTGCACTGAAGCGTGCAACCCACTTGCAGGCCCAAATAAACACTCACCATTTTCCCGAAAGTGTTTATATGTATCTGAAAAGTGCTTACATACACCTGAAAAGTGTTTATATACATTTGTAAAGTGTTTATATAGAATTTAACGTTCATTTATTAACAAGCCAATTTGGCCCAAATCGCGCGACCTTTTGCTAGTTGGCAAGTTCTCAGCGGCGCGTTGACATGGCCACAGAATCCCTCACCATTTTTTCCTGAAAAGTGTTTATATAGCTTTGAGAAGTGTTTACATAAAACTAAAAAGTGTTTATATGCGATTAAAAAATGTTTATGTACGATTGAAAAGTGCTTACATAAACCTGAACAGTGTTTATATAGTTTTGAAAGGTGTTTACATAAAACTAAAAGGTGTTTATGTACGATTAAAAAGTGTTTATATACGATTGAAAAGTGCTTACATAAACCTAAAAAGTATTTATGTACGATTGAAAATTACTTACATAAACTTGAAAAGTGTTTATATTGCTTTCAAAAGTATTTACATAAACCTAAAAAATGTTTATGTATGACTGAAAATGTTTATATAGCTTTGAAAAATGTTTAGTTTTCTCAAAAAAATGTTCAGACGGGTATAAGTGTTTATATTGCTCGTCGGAGGCGACGGAGGGATCGCGACGGTCGGAGTCGAGGGAGGGATCGCGACCGTCGGAGGCGAGGGAGGGATCGCGACTGTCGGAGGCGAGGGAGGGATCGCGACCGTCGGAGGCGAGGGAGGGATCGCGACCGTCGGAGTCCACGGAGGGATCGCGACCGTCGGAGTCCACGGAGGGATCGCGACCGTCAGAGTCGAGGGAGGGATCGCGACCGTCGGAGTCGACGGAGGTATCGCGACCGTCGGAGTCCACGGATGGATTGCCTTGGATGAGAGAAAAGAGGAGCAAAATGGGAAAAGTAAAAGAGGGAAGGAACCGAGGAAGATGTTTAACAAATGAACTGGCTTGAAACCAGTTGGAGCTTTGGGGGATTTTAGCGGGGACAGGGATGCTGGGATGGTGACATTTTCTCAAATAGGTCATTTTAGATAATTTGTCGTTGAAAGCAAAAAACGTGAAGAAATAATTAGATGTAAGTTGAGACTGTTGTATGTACTAAAGATGAGATGAAGCCAATTGAATTTAATTATTGGGATAAATAAAACAGTTAGAATAATTTATAAATTAACGTGCAAAAGTTTTTAAATTTCAAAATAATATTCTTCAATATCCATGATAAATTTAAGAACTAAACTATAATATGATTTCAAAATTTCAACTATTTGCGTCAGGCATTCGACTCTGTGAATGACTAAATTAATTCCTGTGCAGTCAAGTAGTTGATGAAATTCCCCATCCGTAACAGGCAGTCTACCGGTTTTAATTTGTGCAATTAAGTATTAAATTTTGAAAATATACTCTATCTTATGAAGCTTTAATTAGGAAATGAAAATAAGAATACAATTTTGCATTATTGATTTCCTGTAAAGGACCCTCCAATGGAAAACTTGGTCCCAAAATTTATTATGTTGGTAATATCATCTTGCTATAGTGGTGAGCAAATCAATAACTCTAAAAAGTGATTTTGGCAATTGGAATTGGCGAATATCAAAGAGGCCAGACCAGTAAGAAGGACGTTTTGCAACTTGTACCAATACATGGAAAGTAAGGAAAAGAAAAAATATATATATAAACTTAAGAGAATTAGTACAGCCGTACAGGAGTTACCATCGTTATATGTAGTCCAAACTTTTTAGTACGCAAACTCCAATGTTTGAAGTATCTCCATATCTAGACCCTTCACAATAAACTTAAAAACATAAATAAATCAGTAAACACGATATGTATACCAATCAGGGGTCTAATTATAATTCCACGCCACGCCAACCTGTGTTGAACGGTTGCACTGAAAATTTGTTAGACGCAACTAGTTTTTTTCCAAGGGAAGGGAGGATCTCTGAGAGACGTCGTAAAACACTCCTAAAACTAAAAACTGAGAATTAAGGAGAGAAAACCGTCTCTAAGAGATACCCAAACAGCTATTCCTACTTTTAGCACTCCCAAAACCAGAGCCAAATCGAGCTATTTTGGCCCAGTTTTTAGCACTCCCAATATGACTTTCCAAAAGCAGAGCCAAATGCAGACCGTTCAAATGTATTGGAACCCCAATTCCTGCACAAAGGAGAGAAAGGGAAAGAAGCCAAGCAACCTCGACCGATGCGGCAACTGCAAAATGCCCGGCCACACACGAGAGAGGTGCTGGTTCCTTCATCCCGATCTCCGGCCTCCGTCTTGGGTGGATCGAGGAGATATAGGTCAAAAGGGGGAGAAAGCTTTAGGCGGCGTGCGTGACGAGAAGAGAACAGAAGGGACGCGATATTCGCGAGAGGAAAAAGGCATGGAGGATAAAGAAGGCCCATTTGCTTTTCACCCGATTGAGATGAAATTTGCTCCCAAAAAATTTAGGATGACACCCAATATAGATATATTGGGATTCATTTTTACGACATCTCTTGGAGATGGTCTAATGGGTAAAAGACCTGAAGCAGGTCAACCAACAGAGAGAAAACGACAAATAATTAATGGCAGACGGTAACATGTGTGACCAATTGTTGCCAACCACCTCACAAAAAAAAAAAAAAGTAATAAGTGTTCATAGAAAAACTGCCATAGTGTCCATAGGTTAAATTTCGAGATACATTTGTTACATTTCGGAATGTATCTGTTACACTCCATACACTTCTATAGATATATAGACAGTTTTTCAATAGACGCAAAATGTTTCTCAAAAAGAAACATGGTTGGTGATACTGATACTATACACACGATTAATCATACAACAGGGAATTGATTGGTCACAGAAATATCAACTAGTCAAAGTAAGACCTCAAGTTATTCAAATAAAGCCTTAGCTAGATATTAGACCTCAAGTTGCAATTATTGTAGTCCTCAATTATTAGCTAGTTTACTCAGGGAAGACCAAAGTAAATATCCTAATTATGATATGTATACACATACACAGTTTTACAAAAGGCAGCAGTCAAGTAAACTGTAAACTTGCAAACACTACAAATCATTAAAGGAGCAAAAAAAAAAAAAAAAAAAAAAGGACAAGATGCTGGGTTTTTTTTATTAATAAAAAATAAAAATTAAAAATTACAAATCTAAAAACCTTTTTTTAAAAATTGTAAAAATAGTTTTAAACTAGGCCGCATTCTGAGAGTGCGGCCAAGTTTAAAACTAAGCCGCACTTTCAGAGTGCGGCTCATGAACATGCTAGGCCGCACTCTCAGAGTGCGGCTTAGTCTCTGTAATCTGCTGCGGATTTATGAAGACAATTGAAGAGGCAAATGTTGGTTGTTTTTTATAAATGACCTACCGTTTTGAAGGTCCTGAAGTCTACTTTCCAATGGTTCAACTTCCAAGGCGTTTGGAGTTCTCACCAGAGAGTTATTGCAGTTTTAGTGGAGAGGAGTCAGTTTTCTATATTCTCTCTTTAATTACGAATTTCTAGAGTTTCTGTTGGTTGTTTTTTATAATTGACCAACCGTTTTAAAGGTCTTGAAGTCTACTTTCCAATGGTTCAACTTCTAAGGCGTTTAGAGTTCTCACCAGAGAGTTATTACAGTTTTAGTGGAGAGGGGTCTGACCGCGCGAACGGGTATAGGCTTTTAAACCTCTATAAACGACTTGATCGCAAGCGTACGATCTCGTTGAGTATTTGAGGGTCGAATCCTCAGGGACGGAGTTAACACCAGATTTTACTTTACTCTACTTCTAAACCCTAAGAGAATTTGGATTAAAGAGGGAATTGTTGGGGGGTTTTAACAGGGTTGGTTGACAAACAAGTAAAACAGGACTAAAACAAGTAAATAACTGAAAAGACAATTAATTAAAGGCGTTCTCAGGGTTGGCAGAATCAGATTGGTCTCGGATTGACTGCCTGCGTTCCGCAAGATATCTCTTACGGACCGCAGGAGGTGGTTATTTAGCAGTTATAGAACTGTCTGCGGATCACAAGTGTCCTTGTAACCATCAGGCGATCCACAACTACTGTCTTACACTCTTGGTAACTAACTGCTGACTGCAAGATGACTCTTGCGGACCGCAAGAAGAAGAACCGAGAGCAGTTTTGGTTCTGGTTGTGTTTCGACCGATGTCGTCGATTCCTATCAATTCAGTTCTGGTATAATTACAACAATTCTCACTGTTGGTCCTAATAACAGTTCTAAACTGAATCAAAATCCGTAGAATACGATATAAACTACGATCATGTCACTATGGTTCTATGGTCCGGTTTAAGGTTAATCAAACCGCAGTTTCGCCTAACGGGTACTTTCGGATACAATATCAACCAAGGCTGTGCAAGCAATCAAATCTGGTCAAAAGATACTACATTAACCAACTAGGTCTGGCCACGACCTACAGGTTTATCAATCGAATCAAACAGAATGCAAACACGTTAAAAAGCAAATCTCAAGTGATCATGAAAACGACATAAATCCAAACATACAGTCAATCTGTCGACACAATCATCATCATTCAAAACCTAAGAACATATAGATCTACTCACTCATCGCACAAACAGAAAAGCAAAACAAAGAAGAAGAATTCATTGTGTAAAGAAACCGAAGAGGATGTCGGGGTTGACACGATCGTCGTGTGAGAAGGCGTTCTCTCGAATCTCCTTCGACGGGCGATGAATCGGCCAAAACCTCTTCCTTCTCTACCTCTGGACACTCTGAATCGAAGGGGTGTGAGAATGAAAATGAGTCAAAACGTGGCACCCACCGTCCAGGGAGCTGGTCCCTTTAAATAGCAGCCTGGCATAACTCCCTGCGGTCCGCAAGAACGGTGTTGCGGTCCGCAGGACGAAGGGAAATGGCAGTTTTTTGCTGCTCTGGAAGTTTCTGGCGCCCTTTGGATGGTTGAACATGCTCTAACTGACGTCTGCTGGCCGCAGGAAGTGACTTGCGGTCAGCAGGAAGCCGAATCCAGTCTTGCCTTGCCATCTAAAGCTCCAAATCGCGTCTAATTGGCTCCAAAAGCCTGATAAACCTGAAATATGGACACAAGTAGACAAGTAACTGGAATCGAGACATATTCTTAACTAAATGCATGCAAACTCGGGATTTTCAGGCCTAAATACTAATGCAAGTCTGGTAAAATATATATATGAATGCATGGCATCAAATCCCCCCAAGCTTAGAGCCTTGCTTGTCCTCAAGCAAAACCTAGAACCTAAGAAGCAGACCATATCTAGACCTAAACCTAAATTCCCAAGTCGATCTAAATGCAAGGAAAAACTTTGAGAGAATGTGAAACCAAGAGTGCATGGGCAAGTTTGAATTTTTGAATAGTAAATAATTATGCATGATAATTCCACAAAACATGGGCTAAGGCACAGAAAATCGAGACGAGCGACTCTTGTTCCATGAAACACAACCTAAATTGCAAGTATGAACATTGTACTTTTTCGGACCCTAGATCTTTCAATTGAACTACAAAGTTGGTATCCCGATTGTGTTAACCCCACAGTGAACAACCTTCTCAACCTTTCTATTTCCATTAACCTTGAATTGCCTTATCAAAAGAAAATTTAATTTATTATTTATTCTATTTTTTTTTCTTTTTCTGTTTTTTTTTTTTTTTTTTTTTTAAATCAGACACCCAAAGCCCATGTCAGTCGGATGACAAAATAAAAGGGGTACACTCGTCCTACCTGACTGCGACCTCGAAGTGTCATTTTTATTTTTAAGACAATCTAGGCTAAAACTTTCACTTCATCAGACCATGTTCACGTGGATACCACAAACCGAAAAATTACCCTTCGTCCTCAATCAGATTTTCGGTTTGCTACTTTTTCCAATTTGATCATACTTTATTCATGGGACTAATCACTACAGAACAAGATTCTCCGACCTTAACACAAATCTCATAAAGTTATCATGCGCAATTTTCCACAATGCAAACTTCAAAAATTCCCATATGCCCTTGAGTTTAACAATTTCACAGAATTTTTCAAAAATGCAGACATGAAAATGAAAAAGAAAACCTAAAACTCAGACGTACTGTCCTCCCTCCCCAAGCTAATCTATGCACTGTCCTCAGTGCATTGAGCCATATATGTAAAAATGAATGAGAGAGAAAAAAGATACAACCTGAGGGACTCATGGTGCGTCGGTGTCGTCTGGAGCGCCAACGGGGTGTCCGCCGGACTGAGCAGCTCGAATGGCAGAAAGCAGCTCATATATCTCAGAAATGCGGCCACGGTCTCGAGTCTGCCCGATCTTCAGCTGGCGGACGATCGCTTGTGTGTCGGCCTGCATGGCATGAATCTCCTGGACTTGGCTGCAAAGCTGCTTCCACTGGTGCTCTTGAATTTGAAACGGTACCTGCTGAGTAGGCGTGCCATCTCCTGCTGAAGCAGCTCCTGCACCTGCTGTAGCAGCCCTCCTTCTTGCTGTAGCAGCTCCTGCACCTGCTGGCAACTCTGTGTCGACGTCCTTCAAGCGAACATCACTGCTTGCTGTGCGGATTGCTGCTGGGGCGGGGCTGCTAGCGGCTCCTCCAAACGCCATGTAGAACCTCGTGTGAAGTCGATCGGCGGATACTGGAGCGGGAGCCTGAAGTCGCCGAGCTCTGTCTTCCATTTGTAACTTGTAGGCCGGCCACGCTGGGCTGCTTGAGTGGAAAGCCATGACCAAGACGTGAAGGCATCCTTGTCGAGGAGCTTGCCCGGATGACATGCCGTACCACTGAGAACACCTCCGGGCTCACCACGTAGATCCACCTCCAACTTGGAAGCGATGAATGTGACATAGGAGCCTATGTTGACGATACTAGTAGGCTTGCCCGTGGTGAGGATCGAGAGCCAGTATCTAACCATAAGTAGCATCAGATGGGGCCGCTGCAACTGGTCATCTCGGCGGAGCATGGTTGCCATGAGCTGGAACTCGTCATGTCTGGGCCTAAGTGACGATTCCCCACGTGAAAAGATCGAGAGCGCTAGGACACGGCCAATGAAACGGAGGACGGGATGGATGATCGAAGTAACCCGTGGGTCCTGAGGACCGGTCCGCGGAAGACGCTGTCCGGTGATACGGAACCAAAATGAAGCGCGGAGATCAGCCTGAGAAGCATCTAAGTCGACCCTATCCTCCGGTACGTAACCGAGATAGTCTGTCTGGTGAGGGTCGAAGTGGAACCACTCCGCAAGTGTAACGAGACTCTTCCTGTAAGTGCAACCTTTTAAGCGAAAAGATATACCTTGAGTCCCGTCTGAGAGGTCTTGAAGGGCCAATGATGCGAGGAATTCGAGCGTCGGCTCGATGTATGCAGGATGCTTCGAGGGTATCTCCCAAAACGCGTGAGTGAATCCCACCCGCTCAGTGAGGCGAGTAAACTCGCCAAGGATCCCTATCTTCTCAAGAAACCCAAAATCGATGCGCGGCGTGGAGTTTACGGTCTTGTTTTTAAGGGTTAGGCGATTGTTTCTGATTCGCTTGTCCTCGGGAGTCAACTCTAGTGCTGGACGAGGAGCAATGTTACGAGGATGATTGACCCCTAGAGCGGCCTGAATCCGCTTCCTCTTCTCCTCTAACTGCTCCTTTGCTCGCTGGTTGCTTCATGGTCTAAGTCGTGGCACGGCGCTGCTGCACCAGAATCCTGCTGTCTGGATGGAGCCTGCGGATCGCAGCTAGGTTCCTGCGGACCGCAGTATGTTGGTTTCGGCTTGGCAGGGGTCTAGTGGCTGACAGCGCGGGGGGGCAGTTACAGTTTTTTCGCTGATCCGAAGTCGGGTTCTCGTTTCACAAATCAACCAAATAGAAATTTGGAATTGAAAGTAGAGTTGTGAAATTAAACCTCAAAATGTGGAGAAGAAATCGGATTGGAGCGCGATGACACGAAGCGGCTATGGCGCGAGATGTGTGAAGGAAAACACCAACGCGACGGGGCAGCGGCGCTGTTGCACGTGCTGCTGCTGGTCCGTGGCCAAGGTGGCTGTGCTTCTAAGAGGAGAAGTGGGGTGCAGCGATGGTGGTTACGGCAGCGTGAGGAGAGGAGGGGAAGATTGGATGAGTTGGTTGCTTAATGGGGGAAGAAGAAGATAGAAGAGAAGGAGTTCTGGTCTGTTTTATAGAGTTTTAGGCGGTTGGAGTCGGCTTCAAAACCGACTTAAACCCCTAAATCGGCAGTTCTAAATTTGCTCCTCGTTCTGCCCAAAAATAGCAACTCCCTGCGGACCGCAGTATGCTATGACTTCCCTGTCCTGCCCGCGCACAGATTTGCTGCTTGTTTAAACTTCCTGCGGACCGCAGTGTCGACTCTGCCGACCGCAGGATGCTGACAGAACCTCGTTTCTCCATGGTTTCGTGCCCCAATGACGCCGTTCTTTCGAGTCTGCTCCTTAGCACTGTACAAACAAAACTAAGAACACCTAACGCAACATGAGAATGAACTAAAATGTTAAAAGAAATTATGCCAAAGAGAAAGTAGATCTGACAAAAGAAAAGAAAACATAAACCTAAAACCTTGGGTTGCCTCCCAAGAAGCGCTTGTTTTAGGTCGCGAGCTTGACCATACTAGCATCTAAATCTCTGCTGGTGGTGGGTGGGACAGATGCAAGGCGAGGCGATCCTCCTTGTACTGGTCAGCCACGTACACCTTGAGACGCTGACCATTCACCTTGAAAGCGACGCCGTCCTTGCCTGCAATGTCCACCGCTCCAAATGGGTAGACCTTCTTGACCTCGAAAGGGCCGGACCACCGTGACTTGAGCTTGCCCGGGAAGAGACGCAGACGCGAGTTGAAGAGAAGGACAAGGTCGCCCTCCTTGAAGTCGCGTCGCATGATCCGGTTGTCATGCACCCTCCTGGTGCGCTCCTTGTAAATCCGGGCATTGTCATAGGCGTGGAGCCGAATCTCCTCTAACTCATGCAAGTCGAGGATGCGCTTCTCACCTGCTGCTTGCAGGTCGAGGTTGAGGATGCGCGTGGCCCAATACGCCTTGTGCTCGAGTTCGACCGGCAGATGGCATGGCTTGCCATAGATCAACTTGAATGGGCTCATGCCGATCGGAGTCTTGAAGGTCGTGCGGTAGGCCCAGAGCGCGTCATTGAGCTTGAAAGCCCAATCATTCCTCGATCTCGCCACGGTTTTCTCCATAATGGCCTTGATCTCCCTGTTGGAAACCTCTGCTTGCCCGTTGGTCTGAGGGTGGTAAGCGGTTGATACTTTGTGGTGCACACCATGTCTGCTCAGGAGTAACTCAAACTGACGGTTGATGAAGTGCTTGCCTCCATCACTGATCACGGCACGAGGAATGCCAAAACGAGGGAAGATCACATCATTGAAGAGGCGCTTGACGGAATTAGCATCCGCCTTGGCGCAAGCTAGTGCCTCCACCCATTTGGACACGTAGTCCACTGCCACCAAAATATACTCATACCCCTTCGAAGAAGGGAACGGTCCCATAAAATCGATGCCCCAAACGTCAAAGATCTCGACTTCTTGAATGGGCTGCTGGGGCATCTCACTCCTCCGCGAGATGTTGCCGGTCCTCTGGCACTGATCACACGACTGCACAAGAGCATGTGCGTCTTTGAAGATGGTTGGCCAATAGAAACCTGCTTGAAAAATCTTGGCAGCGGTCTTAGATGAGGAGGCATGGCCTCCGTAAGCAGAAGAATGACAATGAGAGAGTATAGAATGTACCTCCTCATACGGCACGCAACGCCAGTAAATACCGTCGATACCTACCTTGAAGAGAAAGGGCTCCTCCCAATAGTAGTACTTGACATCAGCCCTGAATTTCTTCTTCTGCTGGAAGGTCATGTCAGCAGGAAGAACACCCGCGGCAAGAAAGTTGACGAAGTCTGCGTACCATGGCAGCTCGGATGAGCCTCCTGCGGACCGCAAGGGATGTCCCTGCGGACCGCAGGATGCTGCCAGGATGCTGTTCTGCGTGGGCTGGGGGCAGCTGTACGAGCGTGAGCCAAGGGAATAGAGCTGCTCCCCCGGGATCGAATCATCGATCGGAATGATGTTCCGCTCCTCTCCCTTCCAATGCAGGCGGGACAAATGGTCTGCTACAGAGTTCTCGGATCCTTTCTTGTCTCGGATCTCGACATCAAACTCTTGCAGGAGCAAAATCCAGCGGAGGAGACGGGGCTTGGCATCTTTCTTGTTGAGCAGATACCGGATCGCTGCATGGTCGGTGTAGATAATGATCTGAGAGCCGACCAGGTAAGAGCGGAACTTCTCCAACGCGTACACCACGACTAGCAGCTCTTTCTCTGTCGTGGTATAGTTGATCTGCGCGGAGTCAAGGACCTTGCTTGCATAGCAGATGGCCACGGGTTTCTTGTCCTTCCGCTGTCCAAGAACTGCCCCCACGGCATAGTCGCTGGCATCGCACATGATCTCGAAAGTCTGAGACCAGTCGGGGGGCTGCAGGATCGGTGCTGAGATGAGGGCCTCCTTCAACTTGTTAAAAGACTGAACACACTCATCAGTAAAATTGAAATCAGAGTCTTTTACTAGCAGGTTGGTCAGCGGCTTGGTGATCTGGGCGAAGTCCTTGATGAATCTGCGGTAGAAACCACAGTGACCGAGGAAACTGCGCACGTCCTTGACGGTGGTAGGCGTGCACATCTGCTCGATCACCTCGATCTTCGCCTTGTCAACCTCGATGCCCCTGCTTGTGACGCGGCGACCAAGCACGATGCCCTCCTGCACCATGAAATGGCACTTCTCCCAGTTGAGGACCAAGTTGGTCTTCTCCATGTCCTGGGGGAGGATGGGTACCTGAAAGAAGCCGGAGTACCCGTCAAGGTAGCAGAAGTGAGAGTGTTTGGCGAGGCGCTCCAACATCTGGTCCACGAATGGCAACGGGAAGTGGTCCTTGCGCGTGGCCGCATTCAGCTTGCGGTAGTCTATGCACATCCGCCACCCGGTCGTGGGGCGCATCTAGACCTTCTCGCCCTTGTCGTTCTCAACGACAGTGTAGCCACCCTTATTCGGAACCACATGCACCGGGCTCACCCACTTGCTGTCTGGAATCGGATAAATGATGTTAGCATCAAGCAGTTTAAGGATCTCCTTTTTCACTACCTCTTGCAGGACTGGGTCGAGCCTCCGCTGGTGTTGCACGGAAGGCTTGTGGTCCTCCTCGAGGTGGATCCGGTGAGCACAGATGGACGGGTTGAGTCCCTTGATGTCCTTGATTGAGTACCCGAGGGCACCCTTGTGAATGCGCAACTTCTCCAAAAGTTTGGAAGTCTCATCAAAGCTCAATTGAGCGCCAACGATGACAGGAGAAGTCTTCTCAGAATCCAGGAACTCATACCTGAGGTTGTCGGGCAATGGTTTCAGGTCTACCTTGCTCGGAGCGTCGAGCGGTGGTGCCTTGTCAGTTCTGCCCTCGAATGCTTCCTCCTGCGGACCGCAGGAGTCGTCCAGCGGACCGCAGGATGCTGAAAATACTGGCTGGAGCAGGGGGCCGTCTGGGTACCCGCTGTCTTCATGGCTGAGTGCGGCTCCACAAGAGATGTCTTGCGGCTCGCAGAGAATGGTATCTGATACGTCTTCATCGCTGGTCAGATCGGGCGTCTGCTCCAGCAGGTCTTCTTGAACTTCCTGAACCAACAGATCAATCACATCCACCCGGTTGCAGTCCTCGTAGAAGTCAGGGTACTTCATGGCTTTGGCCACTTGAAACTGCACCTTCTCGCCCCCGACATTCATCGTGAGCGTGCCCTCATACGTGTCGAAGACTGTCTGGAGAAACGGTCGGCCTAGGATGATCGGCACATCCTTGTCCTCCTTCATATCCATAACAACAAAGTCTCCGGGCACGAAAAACTTGCCGACTTGAACCGACACATCCTCAACAATACCCAGCGGCAAGCGGACGGAGGTGTCTGCTAGCTGCAGGGTCATGCGCGTGGGCTTCAACTCACCAACCCCGATCCTCTGGAAGACGGCGTGTGGCATGAGGCTTACGCTGGCTCCTAAGTCGCACAGCACCTTCTTAATGTCCGCCTTGCCGATCTTGCATGGGATGGTGAACTTCCCGGGATCTCCGAGCTTCGGAGGAAGCTCGCGACTCACCACCGCGCTGCATTCAAGATTCAGTTGCACGCTCTTACAGTCCTTTAAGCCCCGCTTGTTGGACAGAATGTCCTTCAAGAATTTTGCGTAAGTCGGCATCTGAGTCAGCGCGTCGGTGAATGGGATAGAGATCGTCAGCTGCTTGAGGACGTCCATGAATTCGGAGAACTGCTCGTCTAACCGGTAGTTGGCGAGCCTTTGCGGGAATGGTACCCGCGGTCGGTAGACCTGTTGCTCTGCTGGCGCCTTCCCCTTGTCGCTGTTCGGCTTGGACTGCGCGACGGGTTCGGAGATTGGCGTAGTCTGTCCGTCTGCCACCGCATCCTGCGGACCGCGAGCCATGTCGTGCGGAACGCAGAGAGGCGGCTGGGAAGCTACCTGGTCTGATTGGGCGCCCGGCTTAGTGTCCTGCGGACCGCAAGACCGATCCTGCGGACCGCAGGATGTGGCGCCTGATGTGTTGTCTGCTGCCGGCGGGTCTGATTTGGCACTCGCGGGTTTGATCACCGCCGGATCCTCGTCCTCTGGCATGGGAGGGCCAGAATACTGTGTCCCACTCTTCAGAGTGTGGATCGCCTTCACCTCGCCATTCGGGTTCGTCGGCTGGCTCGGCAACTTGGTGCCCGAATTCGATGGCGCGCCTACGTCTCCTCCTGCGATCCTGGCAAACTTCTCGTTGAGGGCTTGCATCTGCTTGAATATCATCTGGTTCATCTTGTTCTGCTCAGTCATGAAGTTGTTCACAACGGCAGGCTTGAGCTCTTGATGCGGAGGTACATACGGCGGGTGGAAGGCATTCTGCTGGGCAGGTCTGTTCTGGTTCTGAAAATGGGAGTTGCTGAAGAAGTTGCGGTTCCCACCTGCTTGCCCCTGATTCTGGAATCGCTGAGGAGGGTTGTAGTTGTTGGTCCCGAAGTTGGGACGGTCTCTCCAGCTTTGCCGGTCTGCTGGGTTGGCATACCCCTGCGCGAATTGAGCATTGTTGAGAGAGTTGACCTGCTCCTCCTCCTCCTCGGGCTGCCATAGCGGACAACTCTCATAGACATGAGAGTCCTCACCGCAGAGCATGCAGGGCTGAGCCTGCACAGCCTTCGAGGTTGCCTTCTGCTGGTCCAGCTGCTTGTCCATCCGCAGCTGCAGTGCCTCTAGCTTGGCTTGGACGAGGGCGAGCTGATCGACTTCGTAGCGCCCTTTCGTGCCCCTGCTGGACTCGCGGCTTGACCACTGCTGCTGCTTGGCGAGCTTGTCAAAGATGTCCAGGATGTCTTGCGCCTCTAGGTCAACGATGGACCCACCTGCGCATGCATCAACCATGACGCGGTTCTGCTGAGTCAGTCCATCATAGAAGGCATCTGCTAGCATCATGTTGGAGAAGTTGTGGTGAGGGCAAGACAAGCAGAGGTGGTTAAACCGATCCCATGCATCTCCCAGCGACTCGTCATATCCCTGCTTGAATGTGGCAATCTGAGACCTAACCTTGGCAGTTCTCCTAATTGGGAAGAATTTCTCGAGAAACTGAGATGAAAGTTCGGCCCAGGTACCAATTGAGCCTTTTGGGAGAGAGTTGAACCAGAATTTAGCCTTGTCCCGAAGAGAGAAATGGAACAAAGCAAGGCGAACGTAGTCGGGGTTCGCGTCTGCATTCTTCACGGCCCGGCAACACCCAAGGAAGTTATCCAAGTGATCGTGCGGGTTTTCGTTCTCCAAGCCGTGGAAGCAGTTCTGCTGGATTAGGCTCACGGCTCCAGTTCCGAGACTCGGAGGACCTCCTGGCACATCTGGAAGTATGATGGGCCCTTGTGCGTCAGCAACCCGTGGGCTGTGGAATTCCTTGAAGGTCCGCGGCTCGAGGGCTTCTCTTGCGACTTGCTGCCTCAGCTGTCGGACTTCCTCTTGCAGTAGTTGCCGAGCTTCTTCGGCTAGCCGCCGTTGTTCGTCGAGCTCCTCGGCCCGAATCCGGAGCTGCTCGCGCTCCGCGTCGTCTGCCATGTCAGACGACGAGTCTGAGTCAGCGAGGACGGCGCTAATCCCCGCTCGCGGAGATCTGAATATCGGACTCCGGGGTCCGCTCCTCAAAAAGTAGTCGCCAACAGGAGGAGGGAATCTGTCCAGAGTCGTTCTCCTGAAACAGATAAAGAGAGAAAAGAAGAAGAGAAGTTAGAACTTAGAACTAAAGAAAAGCAAAATCTAGGGTTAATATCGCCGTTCCCCGGCAACGGCGCCAAAAAGCTTGACCGCGCGAACGGGTATAGGCTTTTAAACCTCTATAAACGACTTGATCGCAAGCGTACGATCTCGTTGAGTATTTGAGGGTCGAATCCTCAGGGACGGAGTTAACACCAGATTTTACTTTACCTCTAAACCCTAAGAGAATTTGGATTAAAGAGGGAATTGTTGGGGGGTTTTAACAGGGTTGGTTGACAAACAAGTAAAACAGGACTAAAACAAGTAAATAACTGAAAAGACAATTAATTAAAGGCGTTCTCAGGGTTGGCAGAATCAGATTGGTCTCGGATTGACTACCTGCATTCCGCAAGATATCTCTTGCGGACTGCAGGAGGTGGTTATTTAGCAGTTATAGAACTGTCTGCGGATCACAAGTGTCCTTGTAACCATCAGGCGATCCACAACTACTGTCTTACACTCTTGGTAACTAACTGCGGACCGCAAGATGACTCTTGCGGACCGCAAGAAGAAGAACCGAGAGCAGTTTTGGTTCTGGTTGTGTTTCGACCGATGTCGTCGATTCCTATCAATTCAGTTCTGGTACAATTACAACAATTCTCACTGTTGGTCCTAATAACAGTTCTAAACTGAATCAAAATCCGTAGAATACGATATAAACTACGATCATGTCACTATGGTTCTATGGTCCGGTTTAAGGTTAATCAAACCGCAGTTTCGCCTAACGGGTACTTTCGGATATAATATCAACCAAGGCTGTGCAAGCAATCAAATCTGGTCAAAAGATACTACATTAACCAACTAGGTCTGGCCACGACCTACAAGTTTATCAATCGAATCAAACAGAATGCAAACACGTTAAAAAGCAAATCTCAAGTGATCATGAAAACGACATAATTCCAAACATACAGTCAATCTGTCGACACAATCATCATCATTCAAAACCTAAGAACATATAGATCTACTCACTCATCGCACAAACAGAAAAGCAAAACAAAGAAGAAGAATTCATTGTGTAAAGAAACCGAAGAGGATGTCGGGGTTGACACGATCGTCGTGTGAGAAGGCGTTCTCTCGAATCTCCTTCGACGGGCGATGAATCGGCCAAAACCTCTTCCTTCTGTACCTCTGGACACTCTGAATCGAAGGGGTGTGAGAATGAAAATGAGTCAAAACGTGGCACCCACCGTCCAGGGCGCTGGTCCCTTTAAATAGCAGCCTGGCATAACTCCCTGCGGTCCGCAAGAACGGTGTTGCGGTCCGCAGGACGAAGGGAAATGGCGGTTTTTTGCTGCTCTGGAAGTTTCTGGCGCCCTTTGGATGGTTGAACATGCTCTAACCGACGTCTGCTGGTCGCAGGAAGTGACTTGCGGTCAGCAGGAAGCCGAATCCAGTCTTGCCTTGCCATCTAAAGCTCCAAATCGCGTCTAATTGGCTCCAAAAGCCTGATAAACCTGAAATATGGACACAAGTAGACAAGTAACTGGAATCGAGACATATTCTTAACTAAATGCATGCAAACTCGGGATTTTCAGGCCTAAATACTAATGCAAGTCTGGTAAAATTTATATATGAATGCATGGCATCAGGGTCAGTTTTCTGTATTCTCTTTTTAATTACGAATTTCGAGAGTTTTCTGTTGTTTTTTTTTATAAATGACCTACCGTTTTAAAGGTCTTGAAGTCTACTTTCCAATGGTTCAACTTCCAAGGCGTTTGGAGTTCTCACCAGAGAGTTATTGCAGTTTTAGTGGAGAGGGGTCAGTTTTCTGTATTCTCTTTTTAATTACGAATTTCTGAAGTTTTTTGTTGTTTTAGTCTATAAAAGGAGATGTATCATGTTGTTATGAGATGTAAAAA
Organism: Cyperus esculentus; assembly: GCA_030179965.1. Lineage (NCBI taxonomy): Eukaryota > Viridiplantae > Streptophyta > Magnoliopsida > Poales > Cyperaceae > Cyperus > Cyperus esculentus. The sequence goes on along the minus strand of JASGLE010000003.1, from coordinate 859,457 downwards.
AGATAGAAAATATTATAATACAAAGAAAGCTTGTTAATCCATCTCTTCTCTTATCTCAAAGTCTTGTTTATCCACCACTCTATCTTTTATCTAAGTTAACATAGCTAACTGTTAAAGAATGTGTGTTGCAGTCTTTGTACAAGCCTTGATAAATGCTTCAGGAATGTATGTGAGCTGGACATTATCTTCAATTTCAACAAGGTTATTGACTTCCTATATATTCTTTACTCCATTGAATGTGGCAAAACTAGCTTTCACTATGACTGCTTATGCTTTTAACACTGACTGCCATCTTGTTTACACTTTTCGTTGTTCAAATTCATAATTGAAGTATAAATTGAGACCTAAAAATATTTTAGTCTGTCTGAATTCAAATTAGGCCTGAAAGTGTGGAGGTAATTAGGGCCTTAAAGGCAAAAGTGTACTGTATTGGGTTCAATCAGCCTATTTTTGGAACTGTACAGTTGCAGATTTGCATAGGGTAGTTAGTATTAGATAAATTAGGAGATTAGTTCATTTAGTTCAATCAGCCTAAAAAAAGGCAACATAAGAATGTTTCTAACAGTTTGTGCCGGTTCACGAGTCATATTTACCTATACTTAATGGTGTTAGAGAAGATTTCAAGAAACTGTTACAAGAGAAAGCTATTCTTACTTGTGAGAGACAAGACAGAGTTGCGCAAACCTATTGATGCAGTAAGGCTTCTACCAGCCTTCCGAAAAATTCTAAATAAGGCAACCGAAGAAGATTTGTCTATAGAAAGTCATTTATAAAAAACCTTTAACACGGTAGGTCATTTATAAAAAACAACCAACAGAAAACTCTAGAAATTCGTAATTAAAGAGAGAATACAGAAAATTGACCCCTCTCCACTAAAACTGTAATAACTCTCTGGTGAGAACTCCAAACGCCTGGAAGTTGAACCATTGGAAAGTAGACTTCATGACCTTTAAAACGGTAGGTCATTTATAAAAAACAACCAACCGAAAACTCTCGAAATTCGTAATTAAAGAGAGAATACAGAAAACTGACCCCTCTCCACTAAAACTGCAATAACTCTCTGGTGAGAACTCCAAACGCCTTGGAAGTTGAACCATTGGAAAGTAGACTTCAAGGCCTTTAAAACAGTAGGTCATTTATAAAAAACAACAAATAGAAAACCCTAGAAATTCGTAATTAAAAGAGAATACAGAAAACTGACTCATCTCCACTAAAACTGCAATAACTCTCTGGTGAGAACTCCAAACGTCTTGGAAGTTGAACCATTGGAAAGTAGACTTCAAAGCATTTAAAATGGTAGGTCATTTATAAAAAACAACCAACGTTTGCCCCTTCAAATGTCTTCATAAATCCGCAGCAGATTACAGAGACTAAGCCGCACTCTGAGAGTGCGGCCTAGCACTGTTCATGAGCCGCACTCTGAAAGTGCGGCTTAGTTTTGAACTAGGCCGCGTTCTGAGAGTGCGGTTTTTCTATTTTTGCAATTTTTAAAAAAAGGTTTCTAGATTTGTAATTTTTATTTTTTTATTAATAAAAAAACCCCAAGATGCTAGTCTTGAACATCAGGAATTCAGAATATATTAAAATTTATTGAAGTACCTCGAGTGAACAACTACACTAACAAATACTGAAATAAATTTGATCTCACCAATTCTTCAATTTTCATCTTTACCGAACCAAGGAAATCTCGTCAGATATCACTGATAATTCTATGCTACCGGACTCCAGTATCGAGTCCGATGTGGCGATTTCTTCCGATGTTATGTTTGCAAAGGGTTTTGGTGGCATTTCCAAGTTATCCTCTTCCATCCGCAACATCTCTATCACTCTATTCATTGATGGTCGGTTCGACGGGTTGGACTGGATACACCACAGACCAACTTTTGCCAAAATGCCTTCTATCTCACTGATATCGACAATGACATCATTAACTTCATTATTTTCCTTTTGTGTCAGTTGGTCATAAATCCAGGAAGGGTAATAGACCTGGTTTCGGTTGCGTGCATCAAGATCTACATTCTTCCTACCCCCAGTCAACTCAAGTAGAAGCATACCAAAGCTATACACATCTGCCTTGTGTGATATGGTACCAAAGCTTCTCGATACCAACTCGGGTGCAATGTATTCTAATGTTCCTCCACATGCACTAACCGCTACTGAGTTATATTCTCTTGGAAACAGTTTCGCCGTTCCAAAATCTGAAATCTTCGGGTTCAAGTTGTTATCCAAGAGAATGTTGTGAGGTTTGATATCAAAGTGGAGAATCTGCATATCACAGCCTCTGTGAAGATAGTCTATACCACGAGCAATGCCGATGGCTATTTCCTTTCGCTTCTAAATAGTAAGGGTATCACCGTTGCTTCTACTTCTAGAGAAGATGAACTTGTCTAGAGAACCATTTGGCATGTACTCATAGATCAGAGCACGCTTTGAGCCTTCTGCACAAAACCCAATGAGTCGCACAACATTTGTGTGGTGAATCTTGCCAATTGTTCTAACTTCATTGATAAAATCATCTCCACCGAACTTGGAATCATTTAACATCTTGACAGCAACAAGCATAGAGCCATTGAGGAGGCTCCCTTTATATACTGCTCCAAATCATCCATCTCCCAGTTTTTCTCTCAAGTGGCTGGTTATCGCAACAATATTTGAGAAGTCATATTTTCTAACGGATAAAGTGGCATGTCTTCGCAAAAATTTCTCGATCGCATCTATCGAATTCAGAAACGAGTTCCAATACTTGTACATTAGGAAAATATAGATGACTACAGGAGCAACTATCATTCTTCCCACTGCAATTACAAAGATAAATTAATGTCATCGATCAAATGCAACGGTCTCTGACTGTTAGTTATGATTTTATTATTATTACACACTGGAGTCAATTCATTTTACCTAATAGTAGGACTGCCACATTTACACATAAAGTCAAGAGAACTCCAAGGCCAAATAAAATATGGTTTTCGGCATGGAAAACACAATTTAGCGCAAAATATTCATCAGTTAATACTGTAAGAAGCCGATTGCCAAGAGTTGTATTCCAGTGATCACGACTGCATTTTCAATGGAGAGAAGTAAGCATACATTGTTTATGACTAAAAGTATTTCTAAGCGGTTTTGAATTATATAAAAACAATGAATTAACTTAAATAATTGCAAAAACAACAAACTAAAGCAACTTTCAATTCTGAAATCTGACATTAACATATAATCTTATAATCTTTATTTCATGGAGATAAAATGACAGAAGAAATGAAAAAGATCCGACTCAAGTTTAAATTTTGCTTACGAAAACAGAAATTTGCATTGTTATTCATTAGACTATATATTTTGATGTAAGAAGCATTTTTATGTGCTAGATATGATAACTGCCATGACCAGCCAGTGTGCAAAATTATGATAATTTTCAAGGTTCAATGATCCTTTTTTAAAGATTAATTATTATTATTTCCCATTTTCAATCTACCATATTCTATAACATAGTAAAATTTTTATTATAAGTTTTATACTTTAGATTTGAATCAAAAAAAAAAGAAAAAAGTTTTATACTTTAGATGTTACAACAGGACAGTTCCCCTATTTGTTACGAGGTAGCAGGCGATAGCTCAGTTCCCCTATTTGTTGCATTTAGCAAGGATTAATACCAATGCAAAAGCCATTTCCAGAAGTGTTTAAGTGGACTTACTGTCTAAGCATTTTCATGCATTGCTTGACACTAGAGGGATGGCTATAATGCCACTGAAGAAGAATACCTTTCTGTAGAATCACGAAAGCATCTGAAGTACTGGCCATCAGATTTTGAGTTGATATGATTTGGGCGAAAACCCTGCAGGAATCTGGAATCTCAGAAAGAAAAACATAGGTGCCGACGTATATATTTGAACCTCCAATACTAAGACAAGGAACAGGAATAAATTGATGATCAGTAAAATTTAACTCCTTTAGTTTCCGAGAGCAATTTACAAAGAGATAAAATTCATAAGGATAGCTCAAATCAACAAATAGACATGATCTCCCGGCTTGATCATAAAACAACGGGAATATTTGGTAATTAGGAATAGGGCATGGACTGGGCAACAAAGAAGAATCGACTAGCCGAATCGTTTTGTTCGAATAGGAAATCTCCGTGATCAGATACTTTTTCCCCTCACGGTTCCAGATGGTGTTGTTTCCTTCACAAACAACCTCTAAGAACCCATTTCTGCAGGGAGCACCGCCGGAACCTCTCAAGTAGAGTGGGCAACTGAGATTTAGTTTCCCACATTGAGAAGAAGAGCTTGAGGCAATGCAAACAAGGGACTGAATCAGAAAGAAGGACGAAATGACTGTGGCTTTCATGGTTAAGTTGAATGAGGTATCACGGGGAGAGAAAAACCATGTAATTAATAAAAGCTCACAAGTGAGCCTGTGTAGAATTCTCCATCAAAAAATAAGGAAGCTTCCGGTTGACCAGAGGAGGAGGGAAATACGAAATAAATAAAAAAGTACAAAATCAAAATGGTTTCACTTGAAAAACCATAAAATTATACAAAATTTTTACCGTACTGGTTTTGACACCACAGAGAGATGTATATTCTCATAGTCAGTGTTCGTAAAGAATTTTTTTTTGTGAATGCTCAAAAAAAATATGAATTTGCAATCTATGTCCGTATTTATAAGAATATCAGGAATGTGCCTAAAAACCGGCAGCTAGCGGTCACAGTTCATTTCAACCGTCGGCGGTCACGATATCCAAAATAAAAAAAAATTGTTTTTCATATCTCATTTCAAGATGTGGCGGTCAGACACGAAAAACAATTTTTTTATTTTGGATATCGTAACCGCCGACGGTTGATATGAACTGTGACTGTTGGCCGCCAGTTTTTAGGCATATTCCTGATATTCTTATAAAAGCGGGCATAGATTGCAAATTCATATTTTTTGGGGCATAGACAAAAAAAATTCGTAAGAAAGCAACTAGCTAGGGTAATTAATGTGCCGCAATTACTGCTGGTATGTTTCCATGAAAACTTGTAAAGCTCATCACATAGGGCTTGTTCGGCGGTTTTGATTGGGGTCGTTCGGCAAGTTCGTTGGTTTAAATATTTAAGCCTCACTAAGTCACACTCGTTCGGAAAAAGAAAAAAGGTTTAAGAAAGCTTAAAACTTAAGCCATGGGTATTGCTTCCTTAGGAATCCGGACAAGGCTTAAGCCCCGGTCAAAAGGAGGCTTAAAGAGAAACTTTTAATCCGTGCTAAAAAACTTAAGTTCGGAAGGATTAAGAGACTAAGGAAGCTAAAGGAAGTCTAAGGAGAGCTAAGGAGGAGTTGTCGAACGGTCCCATTGGCTTAAATATTTAAGTATTGCTAAGTCACACTCGTTCGGAAAAAAAAATGACTTAAGAAAATTTAAGCCTTAAGTCATGAATATGGCTTCCTTAAGAATCTAGACAAGGCTTAAGCCCCAGTCAAAAGGAGGCTTAAGGAGAAATTTTTAATCCGTGCTAATAAACTTGTGTTCGGAAGGATTAAGAGGCTAAGAAAGCTAAAGGAAGCCTAAGAAAGTCTAAGGAGAGGTTACCGAACATGCACATAGAGATGGTACTATCATACTCCAGACCTTAATGACAGGAACGAGTAATTACTAGATAGGCATGTTAAGAGAAACGTTGTTTCCAGCAGATTTCCTAGCCAATTCCGGGGAATTCAGATTGTCTAATATAATTGAAAATTGGAATCCATTCGGATCATATTTTTCAAAAGAGAATCCGTAAATTTAATTAACTTTATTTTGATTATTTGTAATTGAAATTCAAAATAAATGGTTCAGACTGTGCGGACAGTTAATTAAAACTAGGGTAACGCACTTCGCGCCGAGGCAATGTGTATATATTTGTAAGTGCTTTACAATTTAGATATAAATTTTATTTAGATGAGAATAGTGAAGTTGTATATAGTTACACATTCAAGCCTGAATATATAGTTTAAAACTACATGACATGAAACAAATGAGATCGGAGATGAAATAACTGGAAGTATGCAATACATAAACGATAGGTTACAAAAAACATGCAGACTAATTGTGGAAAACAAATCAGACCAATGGAGAATTAGATAAATGAAAGGTGTCAGGCAAAAAATAGATCCAATTTTTTTATCTTTTACAGAAATATGAACCTAAGATTTATAAGTAAACATCCATAATTTTTTTCTTTTACTTTTTTATGATTGTTTTTATAAATTTTAAGCTTATCCAAAAAAATAATTCTATAAAAATATTTTATCTATGAAAATATTATGATCTAGTCATTTTTTTCCACTTTAATTAACAGGAAAGCTAAGAATAAGATTTCCAACTTTGGAAAAAACATGATAATAAAAATAGTTGGTACCAAAAAAATATAAGAACAAATTAAATTTTTTGAGTCTATTTATAAAAAAAATCACTTATAAACAATACTTATAAGAGGAATCACAGTCTTGATGAGAAATCAATGGTAACCAACAAAAAACCAATTTCTCTCAACACCTATCCATTTGAAAACAAAATAGAGGGAGCTGAAACTTATGATGGCCATCGAATGATAAGATCGAACGGCTGTGAAGCTCAAATGAATGAGAGAACTTCATCTTTCTCCTTCTTGGGTATATATTTCCAATCACTGTAGTGACACATCCTATGGGTTCTTTTCTAAACAAAAGTTCATCAGGTGATGGAAAAGAAGTTTTTTCTGAAAGATGTTGATATTTGAAAGCTCTAGAGTTTGATTAGACATAAACTACACTAAAATAATAAATGCATGAACACGTACACTAACTCACTAAGACCGTGTTCTTCGCGTAACAGGCAATTGACTTGACTTGGGTCCTCAGCATTGACTCGGACTTAATTGGGTTTGTGAACTGAGTCCATGCACCTGAGTCCTACTGCTATCCAAGTAAAGCACTCCTGTCCTGCAATCCAATTTTCATTCTTCCATGGCTCTAATTAATATAGATTCTGGTTGCGAATGGGTGTAAACGAGGCGAGCCAAACCGATCTAGGCAAGCTCAAGCTCGGCTCGTTTAATTAATGAGCCAAAAATACGAGCTCGAGCTCGGCTCGTTTATTTTTCTATAATAAAATTTTAAGTATGTTATATCAAAATTTATATAAAAATTAATATAAAAGAACTAATAAATATATGTTCATACACATTTTAAATAACAATTTCATATATATTTGACCATATGTTGTAATATATTAATAATTTACGATAAGAGCAGTACAAATTGCAATTAGTAATAGTTTATCAAGCCAAACGAGTTTAACGAGCCGAGCCATGTCAAGCTCAAGTTCGGTTCATTAGCTTAACAAGCTTAACGAGCGAGCCAATAACGAGTCAATCCCGAGCCACTAACGAGCGAGCCACGAGTTTTTTTGCCACTCCTAGTTGCGATAATATTTTGTTTTCAAGGTAAGAAATCAACAGCTGGGAATCCAAACAATGACACCCAAAACCAAGAATTGAAGGCCGCAAAAATATTCCAAAGAGAGTGTCCTCCAAGTTATAGCAGCACAGACGGACCTGTTGTGAGGTATCCTCTGCATCTGCAAAACAAACCCAATATCTGCAGCAACAGAGACCTTGCACTGTCCTGCTCGGGCGACACCACCATCATTAACCTCCCCTCTGGCACCTATAATGTTACCGGCATCTTCTATCCGTCATCCGTAATTGTTATTTCCCTTCAGGCTTCAGCCTCAGGCTACTAATGCTCGCTTGAGGCCAAGCAAACCCCTGCTGCCCAATGTCAACGGCACTCCTTTTTATTACTCTGATACTTTTTGCTTATGTTCGGCTAAATTGCTCGACCATACTGCCACCTGATAACGATTATTATATCATGGGGCCGATCTCATGCCTCAGTGAAAAGGGCGAATTTATTTATCTCATTGACGCTAATCATGACGGGTATCCGTCGGATAAGTTCACAAACTGCACCAAATTCTCAGAATCTAATGGCCCATGGGACGTGCCCAAATCCATGGCAGACCCATTGTTCGAGATGTTTTGATTCAGATGAAGAATGTGGACTCTGGCTAGGAAGAAACGAAACATTATGCTTTAAACCAGCAGGCGACGGTGCGTAATTAGTCTTCCATCTCTCTTGCTTCAATGCTGTACAAGTTTCTATTTAATTTCCTACCATAAAAACTATTTCTTAGAGCTAGTTAAGAATTTGTATTAATCTATATCTGCACTTTAAAATTTGGCCCAAACAGAAATTAATGAATAGTCTTGAGAAGAAGAATGTATGGAAGGGATTCCATTTGAAGTATATTTGAGAAATTAATTAGTCCTCAAACGATTTAGCCTTTCATCTGTTATATCATTATTTACTAATCCTAATTCATGCAACCAACTTGTATGTGTTTCCAGTATAATCCATCGAATAATATCAGCCATTGGTAAGTCATGAACGCTTCGTTCTTCTTTATCATTGAATCAATTTTGAAATGGTTCATTTTTATATAAGTACTTATTTCAAATTAATTAGTGCAGATTTTATAGTTCCATCAGGCGATCTGATTTTAATCGATACAGGTTACATCTTGAATAATTGGCGTTGTACTAAATCCAATAGATTATTGCCTTTGATCGATAACTTTGAAATCTCCTATAGGAAATAAGAATTTAATCAATATTCCCAATGGTATCAATTATGTAATGTAGGCATTGCTGTTGGCGTTATTCTGATTATTGGAGCTCCTGTGTTCTTCCTCATATACCAGAAACGTAAAATGACAAAAGAAGTTCATCGAAAGTTGGAGCAATTTCTTAAAAGCTACAATGCTACCAACCCCACCCGTTATTCCTATAGTGAAATAATCAAAATGACCAAAAGATTTAAGACAAAACTTGGTCAGGGTGGATTTGGGGCTGTCTTTAAGGGACTGCTGCCTAATGGAATTCCTGTAGCAATCAAAATCCTTCAAATTTCTGCTGGTAATGGGGATGAATTCATCAATGAAGTCTCCACCATCGGAAGAAAATCCACCATGTTAACGTAGTTCGTCTTCTCGGTTTCTGTTCTGAGGGAAGAAGGAGATCGAGCCCTTGTTTATGAGTTGATGGAGAACGGTTCCCTCGACAAGTACATATTTTGCAAGCAATTGGGTCAGGTACGACAGTGTAAATTTAATTTAGTACTGCTGTTGCACAACATGGTGATCAGCATTGCCGAGGGAATCGAGTACTTGCACCAGGGTTGCAACCAGCGAATCGTTCATTTGGATATCAAACCTCATAACATCTTACTTGATCATAATTTCAACCCCAAGATATCAGATTTCGGTCTTTCGAAGATTTTCCCCAAGGATCAGAGATTCAGAGTAGTTATGTAACAGTAAGTGTCGCCAGAGGTACCCTCAGTTACATGGCACCAAAAATGTACTCCAGAAATTTCAGCATTGTTTCATACAAGTCTGACGTGTACAGCTTTGGGATGTTAATCCTGGAGATGGTCAGCGGAAGAAGGAACAAGGATCCACTGACAGGTAATCAGAGCGATGTTTACTTTCCCGAGCTGATACACGAGCAATTAATCCAAGGTGAAGACCAACAATGAGCAGAGTTATAAACATGCTCAAGGGGGACGTGGCGAGCTTGCCGATTCCACCGAAACCTTCCAATTCTTGAATAAACCAACATGGAAGCAGTAACGGGGTTAATTAAGTTAAGTCTTAGATTTATCAATGTAACTGGTAACAAACATTTTGTAATATATCTCTAATTCTAAGTTAAGCTTCTGTAATTCCGACTTTGGACCGGCTTATTTATGTACCGTTACTGTTTTGCAGAAGTTTGCAGAAGTTGTAACGTTAGTGATAATGGAGCTTATGTTGAAAAGAAAATGTAAAAGACTTAAAAGTTCTATATATATTTGGCGGAGTAGAACTATTATGAAAACGTTTGCATTTCGCTCCGAAATGCTAATGGTCTAAATTATACTTTGCCATGTCCAAAATTTTGATTTATGGTTCCCATTAAATTCATCATATGAAAATACTAGGAGATACAAAAATTTTTTATTTTTGGAGTTTTCGGATTTTTAAAATTCCATATACAAACAAGCATTATTTTTTAATATTTTAGAGTCATTTTTAAAAATCCGAAATAAATATTTAAAAAGCTCCAAAAATGGAAAATTTTTGTATCCCCTAGTATTTTTATATAATAAATTTAATGGGAACCATAAATCAAAATTTCGGACGTGATAAAGTATAATTTGGACCGTTAACATTTCGGAGCGAAATGCAAACGTTTTCACAATAGTCTAATATTTGGCGTGTTTAATTTGTTTACTTCCCTGTTGTCAAACTGATTGCAGTGATGATATCCAAATTTTTCTCTGGAGGTGATCTTGTAATGCCTATGGAAAGACAGCTGAAACAACTGTTCTGAGTTCTGACTACTAATCTCCTTAATTAATTATAAGACTTCAAATGAGCAATCAATTTTACTGCATTTAAATGTACAGTTATTTGCGAATGGAATAGTGGGTATAATGTGTGGAAGACCATAACACGAAGAGAACAAGTAACTATAACAATAATCTCCTTAATTAATTATTTAGACTTCAAATGAGAAATCAATTTTACTGCATTTAAATGTACAGTTATTTGCGAATGGAATAGTGGGTATAATGTGTGGAAGACCATAACACGAAGAGAACAAGTAACTATAGCAATATAAGAAACTATGGTCCATATTTCATACTTCCTTAATAATTTATAAGTTACTACTTACTAGCAAGTAACCCGCCCGTTGTGCGGGCGTTTTAAATTTTGATCTCATACCGTACGTGTAACATATAATATGCTTTCAGTCTTTTGAAAATTATTTACGATTTAAATTTCATCTTTACACTAAACCAACTCATGAATGTTAGAATATAAAATGTTAACTCCTCAATAATGTAAATTCTAATCAACATTAATGTCTTATATACCAAGACTGATATTTTTCCATTTTTATAAAAACCAAAATGGAGAGGAAGTTGTTTAATTGGAGAACATCAACGCCTTTGAAATCAATGTATTTTGATCTGTACCGTTGATTAAGGGGTAGAATGTGTATTAAAAAAAAATTGAAGAAGAAAGAAAAAATGGAGAATGTGATAATTACGTGCTTTATAATATAATATAGATAACTACCAGGCATACTGGGCTGGTTGCCTACTAAAAGCAATTTGGGTTCAAAAACAGAAGCAAAAGCAATCAGAGAAGTTTAGTTACGAAACCCACAAATTAATTACTGGGCTGGTTTACTATATTTTTGGATGGTTTAGAAAAGGACATACAAAATACTACATTGCCAAAGTGATTCTCTAAGTATCTAAATCGTAATAAAATGTAAACAAGTTATAAGTTTGATTTATATGAGTAAATTTCTACATAAGAACGTTAAACAATTCAGATTGATTACTAAGACTTTAAAGTAGAGTTATAAGCTCATAGAATCAACCCAGTATGTGCCATACATAATAGTAATACCAATCGATCTAAAAAATCAGTTCGAGTTCGAGTCAGATCAGATTTTGCTACCTCTATTTGTGCCTCTAGTTATGAATAAAGATTGGCAAATATGAAAACAGCAATCATAATATGGAACAGCAAGTAACAAAAATTACTCACAACTTAAATTACTGACAAAAAATTCTTACTCTTTATGGCAATAATAAGGAACACTTTCAATATAAACCGCCCTACCTCAACTACCCGATGCCACAAGAAAAACTCATGCATGAAAAAGGAAAACAAAAACAGTATCATCCATGTTCATAGCCGTCCAGGATTATTCAAACGCAACATGGTTTCTCACTAAACCAGGGAGGCAAACTGAAAATGTTCACCTAAAATATAAATCGATCATCATCATCTAAAAAATGGCAGAAATTAGCCGCCACTGCCAAAGCCGTACTTCTTGCCAAAGACAACGACCTGGAGCTTGTCATAACGGGCAAGCACTACAGCACTAGCCACAGCACAAAGAAGTTAATACATGTGCTGATGTGCTACTCTTGTGACGAAGATCTTTTTCGGCATTAATTTGCTGATTAGAACTTCAGAATGAAATAAAAATAAAAATAAAAAAACTTACACAAATTTACTCTTGCTCATATATTTATTGTTGTTACTTGTTAATTCATGTGCCCATCTTAAACAACTCTCATGCACATGCTTCCAACAAAGATACAACAAGATCGGGACTCGCACCAAATTCAGATATTATTACCAGCTAATTGACCCACTATGCGATTAAACAGCTAGAAACTCTTATAAAAAAAGATTATAGAACTTTGCAGGGCATGATTGGTAATACTCACAAGATAGACTAATAGACAAACAAGCTCATAACATTTTTTGAAATAACTAAAAACCCATTTAGTGTAACTTGTGTTCATATAATACAAGTTAACTATTAGATACTTGTGAAAATATATTATCTTCCTCAAAACAGTAATTACCGCTCTTTCTGTACGGCTGTAATTCTAGTCAACAGAATGCCTCCAGCAATGTGAAAATTTTATTTCACAAGTAAAAGTAATATGTTTGTCTTTTAAGCAAACCGCATAATCAAATTAAAATTGGCACTTTGAATTTAACCAACCATGGCATTGATGCTTATGGAAAAAAGATAACCAATTTACCAGCTGTGAATCTAAGAGATGTTTAAAAAGTTTATTGCTCAACAGTAAAGCACAGGGAATATTCATGTCATCTTGTCTGTGATGAATGTGACTACATAGTATGAGAGTAAAAATTATAAACCTGAAAAAGCACAAAATGTCTACTATCAGAGATAGTAACAGTAAGAACTCACCGGAAGCAGAAACATTTTTACAGTACATGAATAGTTAAATCTATGAGGCGCTTGTTTCACCCCGTTGTAGCTTTCTCCTTGCTAAGGCGGGAGCCTTCTTCGGTATGTATACTTTATAGCTCACCTGTCACATATATAATATCAAATTTTGTAAAATTGCATAAAGTGACTTGTCCAAACCTTACAAGGAATTTACGGGATCTGGGAAGAACGAGTCAATGAAAAACTAAGAAATCTGGTTGCAAACAAAAACAGTAACGTACAAAATGAAACAGGACAATTCCCACTGGCTGTATTTATTCATCAAGTATAGCCCCTAATTTAAACCATAGAAATTGCTAATGAAAGAAGAGCATCACCCCTTAACTATTACCAAAATAGTACATTTTCTGTAAATACCAGATGCCTCTGATCTACAATGCCAAAATCTAAAGATGGTGACCTTGCAGAACTGACACCAGTCGACTAACAACAAGTTCCTCTAAGCTTTCTTTCTACAACAAACATAAGGAACAAGACCGGTTCTTGGACCCAATATCTCTTCTTCAAGAGACAATCTAACAGAAGTATTCAATCAGTGTGACAATTGTAATTAGTATGACAGGCCAAGCATACATAGAAAAGGGTGAAGTCTTGCAAAAAACTTACCTGGACAGTTTCACCCTCGTGCATTCTAGAGAAGGTCTTCTTTTCATACTGGGTCCCGCCTTGCTCTACAGCAGCAGTAATAGTCTCATCCTTCATCAAACCAGTAACGACTAACAAACTAGGGTCAGGAACCTCCAAATTAAGGTTAGGGTTTGGTTCAGAACCCTTATCTGGTTCTTCTTCAATATGATCAGGCACCTCTTCAATACCATTGGGGACTTCACCAGCACTATAGGCACCTGTAGTTATATTATCCTCACCAACTTCCTTTTCTGTTGGGACAACTATAACAGACCTAAGCTTAGGCCTTTTAACCGATATATCTGACACAATTTCCCCCATTCCCTTTGAGTCCGCATCAGTTATTACTTTTGTGGGTTCCTCCAAAGTAGGCTCTTCTATTTCTTTACCAATAGTCATTACACCTGGAGCTGAGCTGACTTCTTTGTTTGGTTCATTCAAAACAGCTTTGCCACTTTCGTCACTGATACCGCATTTTTTAACTTTGTGGAACTTTATAAAATTTTCTAGAGCCTTTTGTCTCAGTATGAGCTCCACATCCACCACCCCAATCTTTTTTGCACCATCATCATTTTCAGTCTTTATTGGCGCAACTTTATTTCCTTCCTCAGCAACCAGTTCACTCTCTGTAGTTCCTGTCTGCATCTGTTTCTCTTCCTCCTTTGAAGGAGGTATGATGTCATCATAAGACGGAATAACTTTCTCCCTTTCCTCAACCTCCAACTCAGCTACCCTCGAAACCTCTGATCTTTTTGCTTTCTCTTTATGTTTTAGAAGTCTTTTACCCCTTTTAGGACTTCTGCTCCTGCTGGAGCTCCTGCTCCTCTCACTGTAACTGCTGCTCCTACTACAAGTAGAACAGCTCGGAGATCTTCTACGGCTTCTACCTCTCTCTTTCCCCTTGTACTTGCTACCAGAACTAACTCGACCTTTCCTTGGCTTTGAATTTCCATTGCTGCGAGAGATAGGGCTTCTAGACCGACTAGCTTTTCGTTTCTCGCAAGTCGAGCAACTACTGGCAGAGTAATCACTTGAGCAAGACGACGGGGTAGGTGAGATACTGACCTTGCGGGGCTTCTTTTTGGGCTTTTTCTTTGATTTCTTTGATTTACGCGGCTTCTTTCTGGCACTATCAGCAGAGTCAGAAGAGGAATACCGGCTCTTCCTTTTCTGAGACTTTGGTTTCTTTAATGCGCTCCTATCCTGAAACATAGACCCACAATGCAATCAATAATACTTCAATATCGAAATTGGATCTTGTTAATTGTATAATTAAGTAAGGAATTAAAAAGAAAATATCTTGTCTTGTCCATATATAATTTTTTACATTGACAGCACAAAAATGTAATCTCTGGTAAAAAAAATGAAAGAAAGCTGACCCAACAGACAGGAATCAGACAAAACTGAAGTTTCTGGTGCAATAAAAACAACCCAAGAAAACAAACCAGACATTGGATCAGATAATGGAATCAAATTGGTTGAAGGGCAACAGAAGACTGTACACAGCAAGACCCACAATTGAAACATAGAACTGAGCTGAATGAACTCAATTGGGTTGCTACAATCAATAATAAGGTCAAGCAATCAGCACCCAATATTGGGTCATTATAATCACTTAATTAGTGACTGAATTTGAATCCGTCGATCAGGCAGAGAGAAAGAGAGAGAGAGCAAAGGGAGAACCTGGTGGGAGGAGGGCTTGGTGAGGGATTTGAGCTTCATGAGGGAATCCGTCGGTTGATTGAGAAGAGGAGAGATTACTGAGGAGCGAATTGAAAGGGAAATGGAGGCGAAGTGGATTGGTTTGATTTGATTTGGGGAATGGGTAACAAAAGCTCTCTCCTTTTCTTTTTTGTTTCTTGTTTCGACTTTCTTGGTTGGTTTCTTTGTGTCGAGGGGCGCTGAAAAAGAGACATAACATCAGCCGTTGGATTGTCTCGAGATCCATGCTGACATGAATCTCCAGACAATCCAACGGCTGATTTGAAATTTAAAGCCCAGGCAAGGAATGAATTGGCCCAGTATTCACTTTCCGACTGTAATAAGTCACACCTGTGGGAAAGATATGGCCTTTTTTCAGTTCTTCAATATCAATTTGAATTGGGTGTGTTACCAGAACGAAGAGCTTACAAGTTACATCACAGTGGAAGCAATATATATCCTTCATATGCAACATTAGCATGCCACTAAATTGGAGAGCACTCATGATGATGACAACAATTTTTTGTTCTATGGTGAGAACGTTCTTTTAGACTTTTTCAAGATCAATGCAAATGAGTAATATCTAGTGTCCATAGCGTTCATAGGTTACAAAAGATTAATTGAGTAAAATTTGTTTGTTGGATAATTAGTTTTGGGCCTTTTGGCTTATATAGAGCCTTTACATTCTTCCATACAAGTCCCTAAATCTTTCTATATTCTATTATTCTTCAACAATTCCTCATAAGGATACAAATCTCAACAGTTACATTTCAGGATGGATGTGTTGTATTCTTTGCATGTGCTTCTATAAACATATGAACGGCTTTTCAATGGATGCAAAATGTTTCTCAATGCAAATCGTCAATATCTTTGGTCAGGGAGATACTGCTAGAAGAAAGAGCATGGTTTCATTACAATGCAGTTTTCTGTTTTCTTATTCTTCCTTATTACAATACACCGTACCAGTACTTTTTTCTTGTCTCTGATGGATGTAAATTTCTCATATTTGTTAGTTGTTACTTTAATATACCTTACCAGTACTTTGTTCTTGTCTCTGATGGATATATTTTTCTTGCCGGTAAAATTTGGGAGCTCTGACTCCCATTGTTTTATCAAAAAAATTGGCCATACAATCAACTTATAGTTACAAAAGTTAACACACTTTTTAATTTAGAAAAAAACTCATAAATATTAACAAAACATTGATGTTTGTACATGATATTTTCAAAAATACAAAACATATACTTAGAAAACTCTAAAAATAAAAAAAATTTGTATTCTCCAATATTTTCATGTAAATAATTTATTGAGCATCATAAATCGTGATTCCGGACACAATAACACAAATTTTGAGGCGTTAGCATTTCGATCTGAAATGCTAATGTTAGTATAATATTCTAACTCTAATTGAGTATATATATACATTGACATTGTCAATTTGTCATAGTAAACTAATTAAGTACATACGAATCAATCCTGCCATAATTTCTATTGATAAATTTGAACATGCATCGATCTATTAGGAGATGAAAATATGACTGGCTTGATCCTTTTCGGGTGTGCTTCAGAAGGGGGGAGAGGGGAGGGAGAGGAGGGGAGGGGAAGAGAGGAGAGAGTTGATCAAATTTGAAGTTACATGTTTAAAGTCATGTTACTTGTTTCACAACTATAATTACTATAGAGGAAAGGAGGATAACAAGAGATAAATTGTAATTATGGAGTAACTAATATAATCTTGAACAGGTAGCTTCAAACTTGATCAGCCCTCCCAACTCTCAACGTGATCTTGGGCAGGTAACCTGCTGACATTTGTGGGCTCTAAGTTTGTGAACCCAAAATGCTGAGTACTGGCCTTCACCAGATGAGATGCCACTCTCAACTCCCTCATCATAGATTCCTAATGGCACAATCTTTATAACTCTCCGTACAGCATCCGTCTGACCTTCTTGTAGCATCCAAACACTACAGGTTAATTTGATTAGTAAATTATTCCAAACTCGTGAATGATCCAAACATACAATCACTAATTCAAAACAATGAGATGAGCTGCAATTCTATTATTCCGTGTAAAACATGAATTTGGTACTATTCTTTTTAACCATCTATCACTATTCTAAACATACAATCTAAACGACATGTTTACTATTCCGAAAAATATGGGGTGTGTTTGGATGCCACTGGTTAGTGCTACTTTTGAGAGTAGCATGCTAACCCAAATCCCATTATCATTCCAACATGAAATTGACTTTTGAGAGTAGCACTGGTTAATAGCTAATTCGGTAAACCACCTCCGAGTTGAAGTAGTGATTTTGAGTAGAGGCAAATAGAGATAAACTATTAAACAATTGCATGGCTTCATATTTTAATCTTATTTTCTAATAGCTTGGGTGGTTCATGAGAGGAGAATGTCATCTCCAATAAAATTATATATAATTTTATTTATATCTCACGTCACTCATTGTTTTAGATGTGACATCCAAACATTATTTTGTAATACCTGGGTAGTTAAAAATTAGTATTACTTTCATACTATCTAAGTTAGTACTAACTTAATGCTACTCTCAATCACTAACTAAAATATCTCTACTCTTACCTTAATCTTTGCACCATCCAAACGCACCCCATATTTCTAATATTTATAAGCTGATTAGAAAATCAATATCAATATTTTTTTACCAATCTTACTGGTCCGTTTGGCAAATCAAGGAATAGAGCTAGAATAGTGTCGTTGGATTAGTAAAAGTGAAAGAGTAATTGTTAGAAGAGTAGAAAGAATAATTACATTTTGAGCTATTAGGAAGAGTAAAAATATTGTTTGACAAAATTGAGGACTATTCCAAAAGCCACGTGAGATTACTAATCCGCTATTCCACCATATAGTAGGAATAGCGGAATAGCCTAATCCAAATGCTATTCTATTTTGCTAATTGATATTTGGCACTCATTTTGTTAGAATAGTGATTTACTTTTGCTATTTCAAAATGGAATAGAGGTGCCAGACAACCCCAATGGGATACAGTTACACTACCGTGTAACGACTCGCACTACATTTGAAAGCAAAGAACCAACCGTATCAGATCCACAACCTCCGCCTTCCTCTTTCTTTCTTTCTTTCATCTCCTCTTTTCTTTTCTTTTCTTCTCCTCACCAAATCCCATCGCCATTCCCATTCGCCGGCCAACGAAACCCTCTCTCAAATCCAATGTCGACCGACAATTCCCCATCTCCGTCTCCATCCGCAGCCCCGACGGCCGTCCGAACCCCAGCCGAGAACCCCAAGCGCAGATCCAAGAGATCCAAGCCCCACCCCTCCGCCTCCCCCTCTCCCTCCTCCGCCTCCGCCACGCTCATCTACGTGCCGGTGCCCGTGCTCGTGCAGAACCTCCCTCCTGTGTCCTCCTACGGAGCCTCCGCCTCCAGGAAGGCCAGGAAGGCCGCCCAGCCGGTGCTCAACGAGCAGCAGATGGAGGAGTGGAAATGCCAGGCGGATGACTGCCCCGTCCGGGCGGGGGATGTCGGGAAGTACTACCAGCGGCATAGGATATGTCCAGAGCACTCCAAGGCGCCCTCGGTCATGTTTAATGGCACTCAGCAACGGTACTGCCAGCAGTGCAGCCGGTATTGTCTAATCACAAAACATTAAAACCCTCCATCTCCTTCAATTTTGATTATTAGTAGAAGAATAACTCCATTTCGGTACTGTTAATAACTGCTTGGTTATACCAATTATTCATGATTTATACCACTAGAATAAGTCATCAACTGATTTATCTCATACGAAATAAATACCTGTATAAGTGTGGTGGCACTTAATCGAAAAATGATTCTGCGATACCCATGGTTAGTATGTTAAGTTTTAAAGTTTGCACGGTGTCATTTGTGAGATTACAGTTTAATATTTGGGAATATTGCATTTGTATGATTAAGACCGGGTATGTGCAAACTATGCTAGATTTGCAAATGTATGAATTAATGGGATGATAAGTATCTATGTGTTATTAATATGTATACTAGTCGGTAATACTTGAAACATTTCGCACTCAGCTTGTTAGCTTGTTGTAAGTTATAACTCTACATAGCTAATTTGCGTCAAGGTAAATAATACCTATCTAAGAATTTAAAGGTCCGTTCATGTGTGTTTGTGTTGCTAATTTGTTGTAAGTTTTATATTTGATAGTGGATAGTTGAGTGTTGCTTGATTATTGACCCTTAAACATAAGTTTCTTGGCATTGTTTTGGGGACATTTTTTCTGTGGAATGATTTTGCAATAATACAATGTTAGTTTATATATTAATTAATTTGAAAACATTTGTGCTGTCATTTGTAAAAGAACAGTATGTATATTTGGAAATAGATTTCTATATGGAAGAAACGGGTTTGTGCTTTACTTCAACATGAAAGAACCTCTAATACCAAAACATACAGCATGCTAGTTGACTGAGTTATAGTACAGTGGCATGTTGTCTTGTTCTCGTCTCATTCCCTTGTAACTATGGTTTGTCCATAATTCTCTTACATTGAATTCTAAATCTATGGGGATACGAAATTGGCAGGTTTCATGAGCTGACAGAGTTCGATGGGTCAAGGAGGAGCTGTCGACGCCAATTGTGCCGTCGACGCCTCATTCGCACACTCAACACCTTCTCCAGCGAAGAGGTTGAGCAGATGTAAATAATTGACAGCTTCTACCCTCTTCATCTTACTACACATATCGGTAAGTACCTCCTGGTGAACTGATTAACACATATTTAACCAACTTTGCTCTTTAAGAATTTATAATAAATTGATAGTAGTTTATGGCATGATAAATTCTGGTCTAGTTTGTTTAATTAAGAAACACCTTAACATACTTGTTACAGACTACCAAATGCTACTCTTTGGTTCCTTAGCAAAATGGTCAATAGTTGGATAGTTTCATTGCCCATGGAAACTTTGACCATTTGATGCCATATCAGACTGCATAGATAAGCTGGCCTAGAGCAATGGAGAAATGTCATTTTAAAATAATTGCCAAGATTTAATGTATAATAACTTTCTTCTGACCTCAATAGGAGGCTCCATATCTGCTTGGAACTCCTTAATTTTTCAAAGATTCACAATGTTGAAAGAAATAAAAAGTGAGCGTTTTGTTAGCATATACTATTAGGAATCAAGCATGGCACCGTTGTGCTATATCTTTCCTTATTAGAATCTAAAAGGAACATTTTGATCATTGCAGATTTGTGCTTCACTTCAATGAAGAGTGCCACACACAGTAACGAGAAGAGAGATTACTAGTGCACTAAGGATGAGCAAGAGTGGTAGAACATGAAAGACTGCAACTATGATTGAAATCACCTCCCAGAAAAGCCGACATCCCGCAAATATCATGTATAGATTAAAGATAATTTACAATCCTTATTGTTTTATAATTGATGGAAAATCAATGCTCCCTCTCTTCTGTCATAATGTACCAACTCAGCCCTTGCTGTACTGGAACTTGCTCACTTCCACACTCAACTTTTTTGTGTAAAAATGTATGCAAATCCAGAAAGCTGTTGTATTTCATCTGGGAGACTTAAATTTTTTTTTGTAGAAATATCTCTGTAAATTGTATTTGGGCCTGTATAATCTAGGCCCAATGTGCAGATTCATGGTTCATTTTGATCCCATTTAACATGGTGAGTAATTTTAGCCAACGCCTGAAAAAGAATACTTTTTTTTTTTAATCTATGAAAAATAATACTTTGAAAAGTAAATATCTGCACTATTGCTTGTCCTTAACTTGTGGGTCCATAAGACGTGGCAATGTGAGAGCGATGCTAGGTTATCAATAGTCAGTTGTTTGTACCAAGCACTGGACATGAAAATGAGATATTTTTGGTGTTTTTTTCTTCGTGGAACCCACTTATCCTATTCAATTCTCATCCTTATCCGCCACGCCAACCTCTTGGTGCACTTATTAATTCATCCTCAAGGCTGCTATGCTATGCTTCTCCAACAGGATTTATCACTTCAGTTCTCTACTGACAATGCCTTAATAAAGTTTATTATGGTATATTAATTCGATATCTCCCTTTTCTATTGTATCTTCTTTTCTTTCGTTATGTTGATAAATCCTACGAATAGCATTTTGAGGAACTTATGTAATTAAATAAAATTAGTTGGACTTGGACTTTTTTTTATTTATGGTGTAGTGGTGCACTGGTGCTTACAACATGTGTGTACAAATTGGAGCACTGCAACATTATCTTATGTTTGCCCAATTGACGGAGTAGACTAGCATGATACATTCACCTTCTGTGTGAGAGTTGCACTTGCTCACCACGAGTAGGTTAATCAATGCTAGATTACTCTAGAATTCTAAACCTATCTATTGGATATTGTATCAATCAAAAATAAAAAGGATCATACCCAGTGTCTTCGATATTAACATCTACATGTCCACATTGTTATAAAATTTGGTATATGTATGGACATTATTATAAAATTTAAATTAAAAGTTACAAAATTTGAGATAAAAATTACAAATCTTGTATATGTGTGGACATTGTTATAAAATTTGAATTAAAAGTTACAAAACTTGAGATAAAAATTACAAATTTTATATATGTGTGAAGACATAGATGTTGGCACCTAAAACGTTCTTAAAATGGAATTGAAGAACCGGCCCATTATATATTGATCACATGATATTAAAGCTTGATCGATGATTTCAAACAGATATGCTACAGTTTTAAAGAGTCTCTTAATCGAACGTTTCTGAAAACAATTCAAGGTAATTAACGGCAGGAGCTTGCGTCTGTCAGAAGAATACAAACTCCATATCACATAAAATCCTTCAAGAAAGATGTATTTGGAAGGATCACCTCAAAAACGTTTTTAAATCAAACTTTTTAATAAAAAATTTCAACAATGGATAGTTAAAACGAGGACACATTAAAAATTCTAAATAAAAACTCACAATCCTTAACAAATTAGGTGAGCAATTTCTCTACCTATAAAGCTCTATAATATAATTCGTATTACACAATTTCTTATATCACATTGATTTTTTTGTTAGATGCAAATATATATATTTTTTTTCGAAAGTACAATTTTTTTTATAGAAATGTGTATACATCAAGTTTTATTAGTGGCTTTGCCTTCTTTGAAATGTTGAAAATCGTAATTATACAAGAATGTATAACAATTTAGCTAAATTTATTTGCATAAATATATGTTAAAAAATCCGACTTGTAATAATTAAAAATGATTCAACAAATATTTTAAACAATTGATTCCCCTCATTATTTTTGAAAATTAATCCAAATACAAGTCTAGAGGCCTCTATGAAAAGAGGTAAACAAATCACCTTATGGTGAGCGTATCCACCTTGCCACATCTTTATAAGACAGGTATCTTCAACCTTCATATCATCTATAAGTAAGATAATAGATAAACAAGGAAGGGAGTGATCTTATCAGTTTTTCTAGGTGACTGAGATCATCGGAGATATATTAATCATGTTGCACAAGCTCTGGGACGATGTGGTGGCCGGCCCACAACCCGACAAGGGCCTCAGCCGGCTCCGCAAGGCGCCCACCACCCGTCCGCCGCTGACCGTCAACACCGGTACAATATAGCTAGTTAATTGTACATATATATATATATGTTAATTTATATATGTATCAAATTAACTATCAAGAATTCAATATCAATAACACATGATGCATGATCACAATTCACAATTTAGACCTAAATTTGGACTGTAAGCGTTTCAATCTGAAATCCATATTATAAATGGAAGTACATAGTTGTTATATAGTTTTGTAACATAATTAAATGGATATATATTTTCTTTTTCTTTTTTTTCTTTTGGAAGAACTTGAGGGGGAAAGTAGCAACGGCAAGTACAAGAGGTCGGCTTCTATGCCGGGGACACCGACGACCCCGGCCACACCAGGGACGCCAACAACGCCGCAGAAGGACAACGTGTGGCGCAGCGTGTTTCACCCGGGAAGCAACCTTGCGACGCGCGGGGCCGGTGCGAACCTCTTCGACCGGCCGAAGCCCAACACGCCTACTGTCTATGACTGGTACCAATTCCTCCTACTAGATCTCTACCTAGTAATCCCCTACCTTCAAAAAAAATTCATTTGAATATGCTAGTAAAGAGCTCACGCGTTGCTTTGGACTGGAATTGTTATTTCTTATGATAAATTTTTAAGATAATATGTAATAGGCTTTATATTGAGGAAATTTATATGAGTCTTCAATTTTAATGGGTTGAGACACTAACATCAACGGGCATTAACATAAATTAACGATTCTGATCTATCCAAGAAAACGATCAACAGCTCAGGTTTTATATTTGGCGAAGATAGTAATTTCATGTCATTTTTTCCGATATGCTTTTATATGTAGTAAGGATAAATATATAATATATATTGATATAGATATTTGAAGAGGACCAATGCCAGAAAAGGGCATTTGGTCTAGTGGTATGATTCTCGCTTTGGGTGCGAGAGGTCCCGAGTTCGATTCTCGGAATGCCCCCTTTTTAGTTTTTTTACCGTTTCAATTTACTGCTGATTTCTTGTGAAACATATCTCTGTGTGGGTCAATTAAAGGTCCATATATAATCCACAGGTTGAGTTAGATATTTATGTGTATTTATTATCCCTTGGTTTAGTTAGATCTAATCATCTAACTAATGTATAAAATAAAATGCTAATTAATTTCTTGCTTTTAATTAATCCACAGGTTGTATAGCAACGAGACAAAATCGAACCACCGTTGATGGCACTGGGAGTTTGGGGCTGTTTAATTTGTAAAACAGTTGAAAGGGGGTCTCCTTTCCTTGGTCACTTGTAGCGTTTGCTGCTTTCGTTTTATGATCAGTTTAATTACAAGTTTGTTTGCTTAATTTGAACTTTGGGGCGGCTAGATATACATGTGCTTTGTATATAGTTGGTGTGTGTGTATTTTTGGGTTCCTACTTCCTACCAGTGTTTAATGGACAATGTTGTAATCTTTTGATCATGTAATTGCAGCTTTTATAAAGCGTTGAATGATATTAATAACGGAACGTTGGTTCGAGTAAAAGATATGGATGATTCCCTAATTAAAAGAGTACTTAATAAATTAATAATGTGTGCTTTTTATTTGATAGTTTGATATTTTGCAGTACAAGAAAAAAAAAAATGAGTGCAGAGAATTTATATTATATAAAATAAAATTCTCATCATATCATAACGATGAACTATTTAATGGTAACGTCTAATAGAAATATGGAATTAATAGGAGGGATCAATATTTGACAAGTGTTATTTTGACTAGCTTATATTGAAATTTATATGCACTAAAAAGAATCTTAACTTGAACTTATATATTAAGAATGTTTCAAATTTTAATTATTTCGAACATAGTTTGGTGTCGCGCTGAAATTAGTTGCGATCGATCGGATTACGATCGCAAGGTCCTGCAATCTGTGTACGAACGGCCTAGATCAATTCAAAAACCCCCCCTAATAAGTTTTATCCGTTCGATCGGCGTTCTCAGCTCTCTGAGATCGCGTATGGATCGCAGCGGGTGCCTCATCCAAAATTTGTACAATTTTGAACGGTTCTAATCTTAATGAGATACATACTTAAATTGTTTGAAATTCAAAAACATACACAATTTGTTCCACATCATTTTATAATATTTTTCAATTGTTTACAATGTTTGCAAAGATATCTTCCATTTTTTTTTTTAAAAAAAAAAACACCCGTTGCCTTGTGTAATGATGGAATATATATATGTGCGAAACAACATTATGGCTAGTGGCTACACAGTAATTTTCCAGGAAAATAAAAAGAAAAGAAACATCATGATGGGTAAGTTCAACAAGTAAAATTAAAGTTCTACGGAGAAAAATGTACAAATTATTGATGGATGCTGATAACAGTGCAAAGATTGGAGAAATTTTCCAAACGTATTTGTCAGTGATTTGATAAGCAAGCAAAGGGGATTGGAGAGCTTATTGACCTAATCCACTCAAGAAGATAAGGTAGTTCTAGATACTGTGATTTATTTTGCTATTAAACATTTAAACTAGACCAAATATATGTTATTTGTCTAGAAGAATTCTTTCTAGAATTTTTGGTACTTCTTCTAATTTATTATATTTTTATGACCTATTCGCTGCAACTAATTCTCTTCCAGTTTTTCCAAACTGCTGGGATGAGTTCCAAAATATTTCAATTTCAATATAGTAAATTTAATTATTCCATAACAGATTTACTCGATGGAGCACATACGCTCTTTATGACCTGCAACATTAATAATAACTAGCGTCCAAAGAAAAACCGTTCATAGTGTTCATAGATTCCATTGCAAGATGTATCTGTTATTGTATGGACGGTTTTTAAATAGATGCACTATGTTTCTTATTTAAAAATTACGAAACATGATTTCATAAAAAAAAAATATATATTACAAAACATGTACTACTAGATCTGGAGTAACAATAATTAATACCTCGCATTGTTCATTGGAATCAGATGGCTGTCTTTTTCAAGAGCCATTTCTTTTCTAATTCTTTCATTATTTTTTCCTTTGGTAACTGATGAGAGATGGATGTCCCTGTCGTTATGTGCTCAGTGCTGATCCAAAATAATAACCCTGGAGGGACCGTTACCTAATTAACAAATTAAATAAACTACATATCATATCAGTTTGACAGCAAAATTATATGTTTTTCTAGTAGGTAGGATGCATTCAATCCCATGCTGATATTGTTCAACTAGTCAAGCACATTAAATAAAGATAAAAAGAATAGTGGAGTGAAAATGTAGCTTGGGCTGACAAACATAAGTTGTTGAATAAGTAAATGGATATTAAGAAAAGAATTATAAAAAGAGGGGCATTCCGAGAATCGAACTCGGGACCTCTCGCACCCAAAGCGAGAATCATACCACTAGACCAAATGCCCTCTGATTATCTCTTAATTAATTACTCTATTTGCAGTGTTCTGCTAATATGGTCTTTCAGTCTGCTTTTTCAGTGAGAAGCTTAAGTGGGTTCCGAGTGGGAGTATTAAATCAGCCTGTGGTTCAACAAATGTGTATATATGCTTCTCAAAAAAAAAAAAAACAAAAAAAACAAATGTGTATATATGAGAAAGAAAAGGCGTTTATATGCTTAATAAAGTAGAAATAGATGTACTAGACATGCATGAAAATGAAATATGAGTTAGTTTCAGAAAGCATGATTGGCAATAAACTTAATTTAATTTTGGATCTGTCGATTTTTGTGGTGGTAATGAATGAGATGAATTGCAGTCGAAATAGAAAAGAATGATGATAGGATTTAATTGGGCCGCTGTTACGACTTGGAGTCGTGGTGATGAGTGGATTGAAAAAGAGCAAGCTGCAAATTGGAAGGAAAGGAAAGGGGCCCAAGTCGAACCCAGAGAGGCCTTGCTCATGATCCAGCGTTCGCATGAACAGAAGAGAAGAGGCCTCTCTCTCTGTCTCTGATTCAGGTGCTGCATACGCAGATGGGATATGCATCTGCTCCATGTTGCCAATCAAATCAGTCAATGTCCACTCAATGAAAAGAAATGACCATGTGATCGCATTGTAGGTACTGTTACTTTATGTAGTACAATAGTATCATCGGGAACCATATCTGCTGTTATTCTAATTTGGGATAACAGGACCCTACTATCCTAATAGGGATCGTTGAATAAATAATGCACGAATCAGATTTATTTGACAGAACTCTCTCTCACTTTAAAAGATGAACCCTGGTGTTGATATGAGCCGTTCAGTTTGATCGGACAGTCCTGAAGAGGAAAACAGGACCCCTGTTATCGGTAAGAATAACAGCAGATTTAAGCTCGTATCATTGAAGGGCGGGTGGCGCCGTGGCTGTCAAGTGTCGACACATACAGAGTTACAGACGCTGCTGACTCCCGACTGACTCCGACAGTTCCGTCACCCACACTAGTCAACCAGTCACGATGCTCCTCCGCCCAGCACCACCAGCAGTATCACCCCTCAGTCTGTCACTCACGAGGACCCATCTCCTCTCACCTCACCGTCCCCTTCTCCCCCGCTTCCCATCCCCCATCCCCCCTCTCACATTCCCCACCCCTTCCTCTCCCTCCCCCGTCCTTCTCGCCCGCGCCTCCGCCGCCCCCGATGCGTCACCATCACCAGGAGGAGTACGCCAAACGGTCGTCCGCATCGGGGAGGTGCTCTCGTTAGGCTTCCCGCTCTGGGTCGGATCCGCGTGCGCACTCGCGCTCTGGCGTCCTTCCTCCTTCCTCTGGGTCAGCGGCACCGCGCAGATCCTCGGGATCACTCTCACCATGCTCGGCATGGGGATGACCCTCACTCTCCATGACCTCCAGTCCGCCCTCCTCATGCCTAAGCAGCTCGCCGCCGGATTCCTCCTTCAGTACACGGTTGATTCCTTGATTAATCTCTCTTCTCTCTTAATCACACTAAACCCTAACCTAATAGCTGTAATGTAACTGATATGCCTTTTTCTTGTTCAGGTGATGCCGATGTCGGGGTATCTCATCAGCAAACTGTTCAACCTGCCCTCGCATTACGCGGCCGGGTTGATCCTGGTGTCATGCTGCCCCGGAGGTCCGTGGCATCGATCTTTCCTGCTACTATTTGTTTATAACTTCTACTGCATCACAATGTGTTATTGATTTTTCTTTACTTTTTTATATCTCTAGGTACTGCCAGCAATATCGTCACCTATCTTGCAAAGTAAGCACCGGCAATTTATTGTTCAGGTGAAATTGCATAATTGCTACTACCTAAATATTCATCCTTGATCCTTGTATATTAATAATAGAGTGGTTCTGCTATGGATCGGTTAAGCAACCTTTCATTTTGAATTGAGCGGTTCTTATCAAACATGTCTCTTTAACCATCCGATTATGAAATATAAACGGCCCATATTTCATCCGATCCATAGCAGAATTAGCCTAATAATATTATTCAGCTGCAATATGCAAAGTCGGTACTTTGCTTGTTTGACCAATGCATTTGGGATTCTCCGGTTCTGTGTGACCAATTGTTTTGTACATACCTTGATTGATTGGTAGTCGTGAATCCCTGTTAGAACTTTAGAACATAGAGCTTTTGGCATTACTGCTTGTCTCGAACCGGCTACTTTCTGGAATTTACTGGGATAAGTTAACAATTGCTGCTTATAGTGACTGACTAGAGGAACTTTATACAAATCTGATGAATTGTTCTCTTTTTGTTCTGTTAAAGAGGGAATGTAGCTCTCTCCGTGCTGATGACAGCTGCGAGTACCTTTGCTGCTGCTGTAAGTGCACAATGACTCCTACTCCTAGCCTTCTTTTATTTTCTCATAAATATTCATTGCCCTTTTATTTCTTTTAAAATGCAGGTAATGACTCCATTCCTCACATCTAAACTGGCTGGTCAATTTGTAGCAGTTGATCCTAAAGGTCTCTTTATTTCAACTGCTCAGGTACGTTTTGGGCTGTCTTTTCTTTAGAAATAATTCCTAGTATACGGTTACTGATACTGATATACGACCTTGTATGATGATTTGCACATTCTTCTACTTAAAGCACTTCAGAAATATCATGCCATGGTCCACTAGCTTCACTCATGACAGATACCTTCATTCCCCTACATACAATTGTAAATGTTATCAATGCAAAAACTACAAAGCCTGTAGTCCTTAATAAGTTGGGGTACACTAGAGATGAGACCCAACTGGAGCACAACTGTAAATGTCATCTATGTAGACTATAAAACCATTGCAGTTGTGCTCTTTATCGTTAGTAATGCCTAAATTACCCTTATTGGTACAATCTCACTAGATAATGCCTAAATTACCTTCGGTCTACTTTCTACTATATGTTGTTACTTTATTTACTGGTCATTATTGTATATAAATGCAGGTGGTGCTTGCACCAGTTCTTGCGGGTGCACTCCTGAACCAATATTGCAACAGCTTTGTACACATAGTCTCTCCTCTAATGCCCTTTGTAGCTGTTGCCACAGTTGCCATCCTCTGTGGCAATGCCATTGCACAGAATGCTGCTGCCATACTATCGTCTGGGTCACTGGTTGTCTTGGCTGTTTGCTGTTTACATGCCTCTGGCTTCTTCTTTGGTTATGTTCTGGCAAGAATCCTAGGTGTTGATGATTCTTCTTCAAGGACCATCTCCATTGAAGTTGGCATGCAGGTATCATTACTTTCACATGTTGCATTCAGATCTCCAACACTTTAATAATATCATAATATGATCCTCATAAAATTTGATCAACTTATTTTATCAAGTTAAGTTGGTGTTACAGTTGACATGGATGTAATAACAACAACAGAAAAAAAAAAGTGATCTGTTTACATCTATTTAGTCAACTTTTGAGTTATAAAGTGGTACATGTGTCAACAAAACGTTAAGATACTGAAATTTGACTGATGCTTTTATAACTTGACTGAATAAATCTAACTTCAAAATATTTTTTTTTTCTGCAAAATTGAATATGAGGCTTTAGCATCCAACGCTAATACTAGCACGGGGAAGTTTTACTTTATGGGTTAGTCTGCATTACAGAATAGAAGTGGGTCTACTAATATTGGTTGAAATTGTGATTACCATGTAAGGATTTTATTTCTGTCTTTCAAAACATGACCAATCTCTTATTGCAGAATTCTGTACTTGGGGTAGTTCTGGCAACCAAACATTTTGGCAATCCTCTGACAGCTGTGCCTTGTGCTGTTTCAAGCATATGCCACTCAGTCTATGGTAGTATTTTAGCTGGTATTTGGAGAAGCATGCCACCCGTCGATAAAAAGGACTGATATGTATGCCTTAGAATGAGAATAGGAAATGAGAATTGCCATTTTTTGTATAATGTAGATTCATTGTTCTGATCTTTCGTCAGTTGAGAATTAGTAATAATAGGAGACTTGCGTGTTCGTGTTCTTCTTTTTACAAAAAACTGATCACAGCCAATGTAACTCCTGGAAGTGACAGCAATCATTTTTTTTGTTACAGTCATAACTCTTAGGCTTCACCCTGGTTTAATGCTATTTTGTCAGTACAAACAGGTTAGGAAAAAAAATTTTCTTATTGCTGCTTCAGTTTCTCTAAAAGGACCAGTTGCAGCATGCAGAAATATCAAACATCCATTATGATTGCCAAATAGTGAATTACTTAATTTGATAAACAATCAACCTAGACAGGACAGACGGTACCAGGGTTTGTGACAATGCTAGTTTCTGACAAATTGTACTTCCAATGTTTCAGGAATGACAATGTCATAGTCATAGACACCATCTCAGTTAGAGGTGGCAGAACCCGACCCGACCCGAGAAAGCCGCCCGACCCGACCCGACTCGAACCCGACCCGACTCGAACCCGACCCGACCCGGAGTTTTTCAGATAGTCAAACTAATCCGACTCAACCCGACCTGATCTGAACCGACCCGGCCCAAGATCAAATAGCATCTAATCCAACTCAAATCAACATACGATCCAAAAAAAGTAGATATTAAAATTGACCCGACCCGATCCGCCCATCACCCGCCTTGACCCGAGATATATTCTAGAAGGTCAAACTGACCCGACCTGCCCGACCCGAACCCGACCCGCCCGCCCGATTTGCTACCTCTAATCTCAGTTCAGCATCAATGGGTTGTCAATTACAAGATAGATCGATATAACTAAATTCGTTACCAAACTGGCTCGTTTCCATCGTGGGTCGATCCATTAACGAGCTATTTTGGGCCGGCCATGAATACATCATTCAATTTGATCTTTAATCCTATCTCCAAGCATCTAAACCATGAATTCGATTCGATTCGAAGTCCCACATTTACCATTTTCACAATGTCATAGATATTAATTATAGAGGAGGGATCCCTTGACAATCTCTATTTTGACAATCTTGATAATCTAATATTTCAAAAATTTGTAAAAATTCATATAAATTCTCAAAAATAGAAAAAAGTTTACGGAAGTATTTCTTAACTTAGAGATTGATTATGTTTTCGATTATATTCAATTTAAGTGATATTTGATAGTTTTTCAAAGATCCGTTAAATTACAACCGTTAAAAAGTATACAAAATTTTGATAAGTCATCAAACGATATTCAAATTGATTGAAAATTTGAAACACTATCAATCTACATGTTAAGTAATGCATCTACAAATCTTTTTCCATTTTTAAGATTTTTTATGAATTTTTACAAATTTTTAAAATATTAGATTGTCAAGATTGTCAAAATAGGGATTGTTAAGGGATCCTTCCTCTTAACTATATATCCAATTTTCTTAATATTAATATGAATTAACAAGATGGCTCTTGCAAGGCTGGAATCAATTTATACGCAAATCATCTTACTGTTATGGTCCTTATTTTTTCATGGATATCTCAATATGCACCCTACTAAATGTGAACATTATTTGCATGTGCAAACTGGTAACTGGTAACTGACAACCTACTGTTTAATTGTTCCCATTTTCTCAGCAAGGCTCTGCAAGTTGACATAGGATGAGCCGCCCGGCTTGCCGGCCTTCCGGCACACCGCCTTCATCGCCTCTGCATTGGCCCTGACACTTCTCCCAGTCTCCGAGCCTTCTTCCATCAGGCACCGGACCGCCGCCTCGAGGCCCTCCCCTTCAACAAAATTGTTCTTCCTGCGGTCCATCTTCAACCCGACCGCGACGTGCATCTCGTGCACCAGCTCGAACGCGTTCAGGTGCTGCTCCGCGTAGATTGGCCACGGGATCATCGGCACGCCGAACCAGAGGCTCTCCAGAATGGAGTTCCAGCCGCAATGCGTCACGAAACCGCCCAATGCCGGGTGCGCCAGGATCTCCGTCTGCGGGACACGGCTGGGCCACACCATCCCCCTTCCCTTGGTTCTCTGCAAGAACCCCTCTGGCAGAAGCTCCTCCAAATTTGCATCCGTCGGATATCTGTCAGAGTTGGTACATATATACATAGTTAATTAATTAGAATTAATTGATTCATTAATTCAAAATTTTATAAAGGTGATAGAATAAAAAAGAACATTAATTATCATGACATGTATCAAAATTTTATTAAGGAATTTTCCAAAGCGTCCTCGTTTTAACTGTCCACACGACCACACATACATGAAATTTGTAACTCTTATTTTAAATTATGTAACACTTGACACAAATTTTGTAACAACGTGGATATGTGGACACTAATGTTATAACTTTTATCTTAAATTGTGTAACATTTAACTCAAATTTTGTAATAATGTGGATATCTGGACACTAGTTCTGAGTAGACCAGATATGGTCCTTTTATTAATTGGCATAACAATAAAATATATGTGAGAACATTAAAAATTCAAAGCATGGATTAAGCATGATAATATTATAATAGCATACTTTATGATTCCCTGGCCGGGCGCACGAAGAACCCACAGAAACCGGCACCC
The DNA here is from genome assembly GCA_030179965.1 of Cyperus esculentus. Classification (NCBI taxonomy): domain Eukaryota; kingdom Viridiplantae; phylum Streptophyta; class Magnoliopsida; order Poales; family Cyperaceae; genus Cyperus; species Cyperus esculentus. The sequence goes on along the minus strand of JASGLE010000003.1, from coordinate 826,804 downwards.
GCTGCGTTCGAGCCCGGCAGCCATTTGGGCGACCTGCTCGGGATCAAACGCTCCTCTGCTGCCGAAACACAGAAACACCACCGACTTCGCCGGCTGCTTGTCCAGCCACTTCAAGCATTCATGCTCCTCCTTGGATTCACCTTCAGTACCAAAATATACAATAGGCCCGACCGGGAAAACTCTTGTCGGGCCCGCTGCCAGGGCCTCCATGGCTTTCGGCTCGATGTCAGCGCAGGAATTGACGAGTATGCCGTCGGTTTCGAAGTACCGCCGTGCATGGTGAACGAACCACCTGAAAGTGCCGAGCTTGGAGCTCATCAGGGGTTTAGGCATCGACAGGGCCGGTATGGGCGTGATACCGGGCACACATAAGTCGTCATCGGTCTCCCAAAAATCCACCTCGGTGCCGGGCTGTGCCAAAGTTGGTAAATGAAGCATGAGAGTGAGGAAAGTGAGGGTGGAGGTGAAGTAGATGTAAGAAGGAATGTTAAGCTCCTTGGCGACATCGATGGCAGCGGTCGAGAAGAGATCGACCACAAGAGCAGAAGCTGGGGACGGAGACGCCGAGATGGCGGCTTTGATGTGCGGCAAGTGGAGTTGGGTGTACAACGAATTGAACTCCTCGGGGCTGTCGAAGGCGGAAGGAGGCTCGACTGTAGGCAGCTGCTGAAACTGCATTGGCAGGCGGAGCTGCTGCGTGGAGTGGAGGTAGGACGACGAGATGGCGGAGGTGGCGCTGGAGGAAGGCGGTTGCATGACGAGGAACGTGACGGTGAATGAGGCGGCGTTGTCGGAGGATTGCAGCAGGCGCTTGGCGGCTTCGACCATGGGGATCAGGTGGCCTGGCGCGTACACCGGCAGGAAGAAGATGCAGGGTTTCTGTCCTGATTCCATGGTTGTTTCTTCCCTATGTTTTCTTACTGTGTTTCTGAAAGAAATAGCTATGTATATATCCTAGCAATAATCAATAAAAGTAATACCCAGCGTACACAGAATAACTGACCATAGAGTAGAGTCCATAGGTTACATTCCGAGACGCATACGTTACATTTCGAGATATACTTGTTACATTCTTTGTACGTCTATTTAGGGACGGAACTTTGTGGGTGCCACCCGGGAGATTGGCCTCCCCTTAATATTTGAAATTTAGTAAAAAAAACACATGTAAATCAATAAATTATTATCAAATATTCAGAGTTTGCCCCCCTAAAATTAATTATAACCTATAAATCATTGAAATTTGTTGATTAATGTATCTTGTAAACTCAACTAAATTTGAGTGGTCTCTTCTTAATTTCGGCTCAAGGTCCGCCACTGAGTCTATGGATCGTACGACAGCTTTTCAATGGACGCGAGATGTTTCTCTATTATAATAACAAGGCAAGTGTTGTATTGTGTTGTGTAGTGTACTTACGTTTCATTGATTTGATTCTCTGGCTGGCTGGCTGGCTAGAGGATCATCTTTTTTGGTTTTTGTTTTTGGTTTTGCCATTTACAGATGGTTACGATAATAGTTCAAATCACTAGAGAGTGGAGTGGAATATTTATGCTGGCCTGGGTCCACATCAGAAAAAGAGTCCAACTATTTTGGTTCATAATTGAATTCACTGAGGCACACACAGGCACTGAGGCACAGCACAGCACGATTCTGTCCCTGTCACATGAAACGGCCCGTAAAATTAAATATAGATAATGATGGGGAAAGTTTGATGCTATGATATATACTATGCATGTGATAGCGCTCCGCACGATTAATCAAATTTTTTACTTTAATTTTATCGAAAATAGATGCAAATATAATTGTTAATCACTTATAATACTGTCAACAAATTAAATATTGACCGGCCTAGAAACCTATCCCACGACACTCCCTATGAACAGTCTTCAAACGGGCCAAGATGCAGTCTAGAAAATACTCTGCACTATATACTTTCACTTGGGCAATAAAAAAAAAATCCCAAAAAAAAAGTACTGTCCAAAACAACAACACTCCTTATGAACAGTCTTTAAACGGACCAAGATGCAGTCTAAGAAATACTCGGCACCATATACTTTCACTTGGGCAATAAAAAAAAAATCCCCCCCAAAAAAAACCCCAACAAACAGAAACCCAAAAAAAAATTTCCCAAAAAAAAAAAATCCCAAAAAAAAGGCACTGTTTTAGTTGTACCTAGAGGGTATACTGAAACTATCCAATTGAAAAAAATGAACGGATGATATTTTTTCTAATCCACAATGAAATTTACATGCCTCCATATAAACTATAACCATATTAGATGATGTTACACAAACAAAAAAAAGGTAGAAATGCGAGATAGTAATTAATAAGGAATTTAACTCCTCTATTTTTAGTCTAACTCAGTTATATTTCTCGTAATTATTATCCCCACAGAAAAATCTGGAAAACCACGACACTTCTTATGGACAGTCTTTAAACGGGTCAAGATGCAGTCTAGGAAATACTCCGCAGCATATACTTTCACTCGGGCAATAAAGAAAAAAATCCCAAAAAAAAAAACAGAAATCCAAAAAAAAAAAAAAGAAGCACTGTTCAAAACCACGACACTTCTTATGGACAGTCTCCAAACGGGCCAAGGTGCAGTCTAAGAAATACTCCGCACCATATACTTTCACTTTGGCAATAAAAGAAAAAAAAGGAAATCCCAAAAAAAATAAATAAAAAACCCCAAGAAAAGGAAATCTAAAAAAAAAAATCCAAAAAAAAAAAAAATCACTGTACATTCGTACTGTTGAATCCACAGTCAAAAGTTTGTTCAAACCTTATCTATGTAGTATATATATATATATATATATATATATATATAGAGGTGGCAAATCGGGCGAGCAGGTCGGGTTCGGGTTCGGGTCGGGTGGGTCAGGTGGGTCGGGTGGGTCGGGTCAGTTTGACCTTCTAGAATATCTCGGGTCAGGTCGAGTCGGGTGATGGGCGGATTGGATCGGGTCAATTTTAATATCTACTTTTCTTGGATCGTATGTTGATTTGAGTTGGATTGGATGCTATTTGATCTCGGGTCGGGTTGGGTTCGGATCAAGTCGGGTCAATTTGACTATCTGAATAATTTTGGGTCGGGTCGGGTTCGAGTCGGGTTGGGTCGGGTGGGTTTCTCGGGTCGGATCAGGTTCTGCCACCTCTATATATAGAGTTATGCTACAATAATATGCATATCACGGTTTGACCGTGTTATGCAGTTCGTATCTCCATTTTCGGTGTCCAAATAGTCGATCCGAACCGCTCAACTTAATCTTTATATCAAAATATACTAGCAAACCAAATTTTATAATTTTTAGAATTTTTTTGCTATTTTTAATGATGGGGACAATATCACTATTTTTGTATAAACCAGATCTCTTGGATGTAGTCATTTTCTTCCCGTCATTAAAAATAGCAAAAAAATTATAAAAATTATAAAATTTGGTTTGCTAGTATATTTTGATATAAAGATTATTAAGTTGAGGGGTACGGATCGACTATTTGGATACCGAAAACGGAGATACGGACCGCATAGTACGGTAAAACCGTGATATGCATATTATTATAGCCGGACTCTATATATATATCCGCTCATCTTTTATCTAATTATTATTATTATCTGTGTGGTTCCAAGTGGACTATATATATGTGTGTATGCTCTCTCAAATAAAATGACGTCTTATATACTCTCTGTCCCACTCAAACTTCTCGATTTGCAAGTATCATATCATGTGATGTATAGCACAACTTGGTTGCCAGTTAGTGTCAAGTATATATATATAAAGGAAATAGCACATGAAGTCATCAACAATGTTATTAACATCCATGACAACATGTCTACATCGTAATACCGTATCTTAGATTCTTATTCGGAGAGACTGAGTCTGAGACCCTTAAAATTTAAAACTTCATATATACGATGCATTTTTGTGATGTGTAATATTGGACGCATACAGATCGAATTTGACCTGTTCGTCATTGCGTGCCGGTAGAGGTGGCAGGATCTGGCCCGGCATTTTCCAGAAAGTCGAACTGATCCGATCCAATTCGACCCAACCCGAGATCAAATAGCATCAAATTTAATTCAAATCAACATAAAATCCAAAAAAAGTTGATATTAAAATTGACCCGACCCAACCCGCCCATCACCCGACCTGACCCGACCCGAAATATTTTAGAAAGTCAAATTGACATGACCCGTCCAATCCGAACCCGAACCCGCCCGTCCAATTTGCCACCTCTACGTGCCGGGCATGTTGCACACCAAAATATTTGCATAATAACCTCCACTAGGCCTACATACAGACATTATTATTTCTATATTAGTTTTGACTTTTTTTAATCGTATTTTAAATAAAAGAGCTGTTTCCGGATTTCGTCTCAAAAGATAATTTTTCTTTATAGAATTTAAATGTTTATATGAACAGAATTTTTAATTTTTTTTATGTGAATATATACCAATAATAATATAATAATTTTACAAATAATAACAATAATAATATTGTATACTTTTTAACGCTTGCAAATTAATGAATCGATGATGAACTATTTAAATAACATTTAAATTAAACATAAATGAATACTTTTATTATATATATATTCTATATAGGAACATGTTACAGTGCTTTGCAAAGTTGAGGCTTTTTTTGCTTTGCGTTTTCAAAACTTCACAAACGAAAACTCAAACAACAAATCTAATTGAACCAAAACATTCTAAATATTGAAATATGATGGGATACCAAAATTTACTATTTTTAGAATTTTTTTAACTATTTTTTCTAAAATAATGATGCCAAAAAGTGTCAATCTTTCAAAAATCCAAAAAAATAGCTAAAAAATTTGAAAAATTATAAAATTTGGTATTTTTTATGTTTTCAATATGTAGATTGTGTTTAGCAAATTAGATTGGCCATTTGAGCTTTGGAGAATGAGATTTGAACGCAAAGCAAAAAATTGCCCAACTTTGCAAAGCAACGTAATTATATTATATATATATATATATAATTTTGCTACGGTGAGTTGCAACTCACGGACTGCTCCGTGAGTCGGGATCCAAAAACATATCAAATCACCTCCAAATTTCGATTTATATGGCTCAATAAATTCTTCATATCAAAATCTTGTAGCACGCAAAAAATTTTCATTTTTGGATTTTTTTAAGTATTTGTTTGAGATTTTTTTAAATGATACATAAAACATTGATTATTTTATTAATATTGTATAGTCATTTTAAAAAATCTCAAACAAATACTTAAAAATATCCAAAAATGAAAATTTTTTGCGTGCTACAAGATTTTGATATGAAGAATTTATTGAGCCATATAAATCGAAATTTGGAATTGATTTGATATGTTTTTCAATCCTGACTTACGGAGCAACTCATGAGTTGCAACTCACTGTAGCTAGACTCTCTCTCTATATATATATATATATATATATGTTTTAATTGTTGAAAAGCTTCGTGATTAAGATTGTGGGGATAAACATTTTCAACATATATATCCCTCATCCTTCAGATAGGTACTAGCAATTATACTATTGTATATCTTAAAGTGCCCCGCACGTACGTAATTCTTTTTCTTGCAAAACTTGTCTATTTTGTATTCTTCAAAATAGAAGTTCCTTCCTACCCGGAGACGGATCAACCACTACAATTACATTTATTTCGAACGATATAAAAAGTATACCAATCACGTTATCCTATAATAAAAGGATAGTGATACACTATCCCCACTCAGCTACCCTAATTACCTCACACTATTGATGTAAATAAATAAATAAAAAGACAGATCACAAAACGTTCTAAATGAATTTTGGGCACAAATGGGCAGTTTACAAACGTTCTAAATGAATTTTGGGAAGAGGTGGACAATTTACAAAACGTTCTAAATAAATTTTGGGAAAGATGGACAGTTTACAAAACGTTCTGAATAAATTTTGAGAAGAGATGTGCAGTTTACAAAACCTTTACAACTGTTGGGGGCAATGGGGGGCAGACGGTTGGAGGCAACACATCATTATCATATAAATACAACAAAGAAAGTTATCTGGCTAAGTTAGGGGTAGTATATATTCTGGCACAAACCAACTGCGTGGAGCAGGAGTCCCAACTAACGCACATTTGGAGAAGCTTCTGTCAGAAGGGTTCTTTGGATATGGATCTCCTACCGCACTGCAAATTCGGCAGTGCAGTCCTAACCGTCAGATTTTCATCGGGAACCGTAAAAAGTAATGAGTTCGGATTCCAATATAAGCTGCACCGTCGAATCCGCGCTGCTGAATTTGCAGTGCGTTAGAGGATCCGGACTCAGAGATCATAGGCAGTAGCGGACTTTGAGTCAAATATAAGGAGGGACTAATCAAATTTAGTTGGATTTATAAAATACATTAATCAACAAATTTTATTAATTTACAGGTAATTATTAATTTAAGTAGGGGCGAACTCTAAATATTAAGTAATAATTCATTAGTTTACATGTGTTTTTTACAAAATTTTAAATATTAAAAAGAGGTCATTGCCATAGGTGGCTTCCACGTAGGTCCGCCTATGATCATAGGATTCGTGGTGCGTTAATTCGCGTTGTCACTGTGCTAGGAGATTGGTTTGCTTAACAGAAACAAGGTGAATATATAACCATATACAACATGAGTTGCATCATAATATTTTTTTTCTTTTTTAGATTTAAGTGGATATTTTCTACCATCTCCCATTTCTCATCTCCCATTTCTTTTTAGAAGATCGTTGTGCTCATGGAGGATTGAATTAACCCATGACCTCTTGGAAGTTATCCTAGTTAGATACCACTTAAACTACTATGTCATTTGCTTCATCATAATATTATTAATTTGCATAATAAATTATCTAGCTTACACATAATAACATACTTAGCTTGTACAATTACATATCTAGCTTGCATAATAATAACAAGCTAGAGATTAGATTATTATTTTTTTTTAAAGAAAAAGAGATTATATTATTTGGTCATGAATTAAGAATAAAAGTTCACCGAGGCGGAGGTGTGGGGATCACAAACCAACTGCTTCACTAGGATTTCATATCCTCTGTAGAAAATGAGAAAACACACAATATTGGTGGACCCCACCCTCCAGTAATGGTCTAATGGGTCTGGTCAGGTCGGGTCAGATGATCTGGACCGCACTTACCCATATGGTTAACTTGCATAATGCACTAAACGTTCTGTATAATTAATAAATATATCTTGCATAAAAAGAAAAGTGCAATAATGTTCACACAAAATAGGTTGGTATCGACGATGGTATCAATTGCTGTATCCGCTTAGCATTTCCATTTTTTTAAATTATTAACCGATTAGGATTTGACAAAACATTATGCATACATCTTTTCATAAGCCTAGTAGTAATTCCACGATAGATCAACGAATTTAAATTTTATAATCCGAATGGACATAATTTAAGAATAAATCGCGGGAAAAAAAAACAATATTCACTTTGCTTAATAATTAACTTGATTTCTTCTTAATTGATTTAAATTCAGTTTTAATACTTGTTTTGGTTTGAATTTTGTTCACCTATCGAAAATTTGTTGTATCCATCCATGACTTTATACCCCCATCATCCACCCCTTATATTATCAAAATTCTCGTATGGCTATTAAATGAAATATAAAATTCTTGATACGAGTTAGACTATTATGCAAATGTTATATTTCGATCTGAAATTAATACCTCAAAAGTCAAAACTCATGTTACCGTGTCCAAAATCATGATTTATGGTGCTAAAAAAATTTTTGTATAAAAATATTGGGGAATACAAGCACTTTTTATTTGTTGAATGTTCAAAATATATGTTTTGAATTTTCGGAAAAAATCATAAATATTAACAAAATATTGATGTTTGTATATACTACTTTCAAAAATACAAAACAAATCTTTCACAAACTTTAAAAATAGAATTTTTGTATTCCACATATTTTATATTAAAAATTTGTTGGGCACATATCATAATTTTGGAAATGATAATAAAAAATTTTGAGATATTAGTATTTCAGAGCAAAATACTAACATACGTTAGCACAATAATCAAACTCTCTTAATACACATAGGTAGTGTTTGGTAGTGAGATAAACTCAAAGATAGTGTATTTCCGAGATAAACTCTATCCCTCTTTATATCTTACTTTTTGAATGATGTTTGGTAACTTTTGTAGAGATAGCACCAGTGATAGATTAATTAAATAAAGAAAATATTTACAAAGACCAAAAGATCCTCAAAAATTAAATGAATTTTAACCATATCATGGACACTTTTGTCAAAGAGAAAGAGATAAAGGATGGTGATAAAGTTATCACCACCGAAATGGAGTAATAAGCTTTGGAGTTAAAATTAATTTTAGTGATAAGTCTTATCTTATCTTAACCCTGCAATTTTTTTTGTTGTTTGGTAGAGATAGCAGTGATAAATGCTCTTATCTCTTGTTTGTCTTGCTACCAAACAGGGTAATAGGATGTGTCTGGCAACCCATTTTGAATGCACTATTCTGAAATAGTGCGCTATTCTATTTTTTGTTAGTGCCAAACACACGAAAGAGAAGAGTGGATTAGCTAAAAGAATAGGTTAATCCGGTATTCCAACACAATGGTAGAATACTGGATTAGTGTCAAATATGATGTATGGAATAGCAATGTTTTTTTTTTTTTTCCAAACAACACTCACTCTTCCGAATAGATTAAAATATCACTATTCATTACACTATTCCAAATAATCACTCTTCCACTTTTACTAATCAAATGACACTATTCTAAATCTATTATTTGATTTACCAAACGGACCCATATTTATCAATATTATTACAAAATCGAGCAAATTTCTGATTTAACAAATATACATTTTTATCTACTAGTAAAGAGCCCACGCGTTGCTTTGGGCTGAAATTGTTATTTTTTATAATAATTTTATAAGATAATATATAATGGGCCTTATATTGAGGAAATTGATATGGACCTTAAATTTTAATGGGCTGAGACATTAACGTCAACGGACATTAACGTAAATCAACGGTTCTGACCTATACAAGAAAATGATCAACGGCTCAGGTTTCTTATTTAAGAAAGATAGCCATTTCATGTCACCTTTTCCAATATTTCCAATATGCATATATAGTAAGGATAATTTAATTGCATTTAAAAACAAGGATATATGGATGGCAAGTGGAATTCCGAATTGCTTCGGGTCGTGGGGTGGCTGACTTGACTGGCTGCAACCACTCTGGCCCAAGTGCTTATCCTCTGTTGTGCAGTATTGTAATGCACAGCGAATCAACGATTTTGGATTATAGGGGGTTTTTTGAGATTGAGTTGCACGAATCTTAAAGCGAATTGAAAGGCCAGAGTAGTGTGCAGTAGATGATATGAATTGCTCTGGCAGGGTCCGTTGGTAGCTGGTGAGAGGGTCCAAATCTGCTGTTTTTCTTTTTGAAAAACAGAGCCTGCTTTTCTCGATCGCACGGTCAGTATTGATTAGATGCTACAATCTTGATGCACTTGATGAATCTGAACCGTCCGATTGGGAAAAGCAGACCCTGCTTTTCTAAAAGGAAAAGCAGCGGATCTTATTCCGGTAGACAATGGATTATTGGTCTTGCTGCTGCTATCAACTTTTCGAGAAAAGACAGTTATGGATTATCGGTCCAATTAATTAATTAGTGTCATTTTAACTGCTTAGCACCTTGTGTCCTTGTTATGTGGATAGTTGCACAAAGTTGAAAACACAACTTTTGCATTTTTTTTTTTTTTTGAGTAAAAGATGGGATCAAGCCCCCAAATTACTATATATATATATAAAGGGGCAATTCAGTAAATCTACAGTGGCTATTTTCAAGTCCTTACCGTTGATTCTGAGGTTATCTTTCATCTGGACCGTTACTGCATTAGAGTTACTATTTATTGTACAGTAATCTACAGTTCTAGTATATACACCGTCCGATCAAACTGCCAAGGCAATCTAAGTCTTCGTTGTCTCTAGAACTTCCCAGAGTTCATTTCTTTTTTCCCTTTCCTAGAGTCTTTCTTGCCAACATCGACTCAAGACTTCCAATAGCCATTGCCCCCCCTCTTGTCTCTTCCAGTGCGATACCGAGTTTCCTGTTTCATTAAACATTGAACACCAGAGGTGTATATTTCTGTACAAAGTTAGTATATTTCTGAATTATTGAATACCACCAGTCACGAATTTAATTATTAAATACCAACTCCACCAGTCACGAATCAATCAATAGAGGTCTTCTAGAAGCGTTATTGGCTGGAGAAAGAAAAAAACAAAAATTAGAAGAGCATCATGCCATCATTGATGAAGAAAAAAACAATAACAGTAAATTACACGAATTAAGATATCAACTAATGAATGAGAAACATCTTGCGTCCATGGAAAAGCCATCTATATGTCCATAGACTTATAAAAATTGTAACAGATACATCATATTGTGTAACATATATGTCAAATTTGTAACATATATATATATGGATGCTATATATGGATACATATTTTATGGACGCTAGGTATTACTCCACTAATTAATGTAATTAATGGTGACATGGCCTCGATTAACAATTGAGCTTAGATCTGCCTCGAGTCAACTCTCAAGGGAAAAATCAATGTCCATCCAAAATTTCTTCAACTAAATATATCATAAACTTATTAATGAACGGTCCATAGAAGTTATACTGTGAGTATAACTGTTACATCAATATACGGTAGGTCTTACTGTAAATATATACCACCACAGACCACACCACACCATCTGAGGGCACAACAAAAGAACAGAATTAGTACCACACCATTGATACAAGTTCTGTGGGTCTCTCATGGCTGCTAACATGAACAGTACTAGTACTTGTGTGTACTTGTTCTGCCTCTATGCACCCGGGCACCTCATCCCCATGGTAGAAGCAGCCAAGAAGCTCTTGCAATGCAACTCCACTACTTCCACTTCCAGCAGCTCAATTCCCATCCATGTCCTTGTGATGCAGCCAAAGGACCCGAGTGCGGTCTCTCCGATCTGCCACTCCTACATCCGATCCGTCGAAGAGAATCGCGACCTTCCGATCCACTTCCACCCGCTCCCTGATATTGAGTTACCGACACGTTTCGAGAGCATTGAGGAGTTCGTCACTGTTTGTATCCGGCTCTACTTGCCGCATGTCAGGGCCGCCCTTTTGGCCTCCCCTTCGCCCGTTTCCGGCCTTATTGTCGACATGTTTGCCACCGACATAACCGATGTTGCCAATGAGCTTGATATACCGATGTACATATACTTTTCTTCGACTGTGAATTTCCTCTCTCTTATTTTGCACTTGACTAATACGCAAGGCAAGTACGATCAAGTCGATTTCTTGGAATTGGGGGAGGACATAATTGTCCCCGGCATTTCACCCGTACCGTCAATCTCTATGCCGGCCCCTCTCCTGAACACGAAATCTACGTCTTACAAATCCCTCGTTTACCAGGCGAGCCGCTTCAAAGAGGCGAAAGGTATAATCATCAATTCAAACACTCACATCGAGGGTAAAGCGATCGAGGCCTTGGTGAATGGTGTCGTAACTAAGCTTACTCCAACAAGTTCGTTTCCAGACATATACCCGATTGGACCGGTTATCAATTTTGGCGACACCAGCGTGCAAGAGCACAAGTGCTTGGAATGGCTCGACGGGCAGCCGGCGAAATCGGTTGTGTACTTGTGTTTCGGCAGCATGGGCGCTTTCGAGGAATCGCAGGTCTGCCAGATTGCGACCGGGCTTGAAGAAAGCCGGCACCGTTTCTTGTGGGTTCTTCGCATGCCTCGCAAGAATCTTCTGAGGTAACTTAGTTGTCACATTGATTGGTGAATTTCATATTTGCTTTGTTATATACAAGTAAAAAGTCTACGCCTTGCTTTGAGTTGAAATTAAGAAAATTGATATGGGACTTAAGTTTTAATGGGTTGAGACATTAAAATATATCAAGGTGGTGATCAAATTAAGTAAACAATCGACGACTGAGACTTATTCTTTGGGAAAGATAGAACTTTTATGTCAAAAAATCCAATCTCCTTTCATGAGAGCAATGATATAATGCACTAACAGTCAACCTGCATCATTTCACAAAAGATTAAAAGGAAACTCCAAATTGAATATCCACATATAGATTAATTAGGTGAATTTACAATTATTTTGATTTTGCACAATTTGGACAGACCACTGGACCATTTGTGAAAGATAAGCATGTACGTATATACATATATTTACAATGTCAAGTTGTGTGTTTATAATTAATAATTCAACTGTTCCTCTTCCTGATCAGATAGGTACCTCTGACTCAATCTTAATTTTTTTTTTCTTTTTTTATTGGTTGAATATTTTATTTCTCTTCTTTTCTTGCAAGAATTGATATTTGTATTTTATGCTATTTTATCTTAAAGTCAAAGTCCCTCCTTGTATGAGTGATATTTCTTGTATCATAACATATTTCAGTCACATTCAATAAATAGAACTATAGAAGCTTTTTTTTTTTAGGAGGGATCTTTTGACGATATATATATATATCGACAATCTTGACAAGATACATTTGATAAATAAAAAAAATATATATTTAAAAAATCTTAAAAATTAAAAAAAAATTTATAGATGCTCTCTTTAATATATAGATTGATTGTGTTTTAAATTTCATCAAAATTTTGAGCTCTTTTGAACTGTTGTACTTTAAAGTGATTTTGATGGACTATTAAAGAACGCTTATATTGAATATTGTTGAAAATATAATCAATCCGTAAGTTGAACAATGCAACTATAAACTTTTTTTTTTCCTTTTTTTAAGATTTTTTAAATATTTTTTTCAAATTTATCAAATATCTCATTGTCAATTTTGTCAATATAACCATCGTCAAGGATCCCTCTTTTTTTTTTTCTGAGGTAACTAGGGGTGTACAAAAAACCCGTCAACCCGTCCAACCCGTTTGACCCACCCGACCCAACCCGTTTTTTACCGGGTTAGAGATGTTACCGGGTTGGGTCGGGTTATAATTTTGACTAACCCGTTATGTCGGGTTGGGTTATGGGTTGAGCCTTTAAAAACCCGTTCAATCCGGACCCGCCCGCAACTAGTTTTATATCATACTTTTGTACAAACTTACATATATAATTTATTAAGAAGATGATTAATGAGAGAATAATTTAAAAATTACATTCTTATTTAAAAATTATAATGATCAATATAAAATTTATATTGTGTTTTATGTTTAACTATTTTTTGCAACTTATTTGACGGTTCTATATTTTTAACATGAAACTTATAGCGAATATATAATTCTTAATTTATATTTATACGTTAAATTATCTTTTTATATTACTTAAGTTATTCAAAATATATTATCGTCAAGCTTTAAATCACTATTAACATGTTCAATGTTAAAGCAAAAGTAAAATGACATGATTAATAATTTAATTGAAACTATAAACCCGCATAACCTGTACAACCCGCAAAAACCCGTACATAAAAAAGTAGTCGGGTTGGGTTGGGTTATGGGTGGGTTGGGCAATAATATTTTTTAACCCGGTATAACCGGGTTGGGTTCAAAATTTGATAAAAAAGCATTGACCCGCCCGTTGTACACCCCTAGAGGTAACGTATCATTTATGAAGCCCCCAAAAAACTGAAACAATTGTTTTACTGATGTTTATGTATTGTTGCATATATATAACAGTGGTCCAACTGATGCAAATCTGGAGGAGATTCTGCCAGAAGGATTTCTAGAGAGAACAAAGGGGAAGGGGATGGTGTGGCCGAGTTGGGCCCCGCAAGTCGCCATACTCTCGCACCAGGCGATCGGGGGGTTCGTGACGCACTGTGGCTGGAATTCGATCCACGAGAGCCTGTGGTTCGGCGTGCCCATGATCCCGTGGCCGCTCTATGCCGAGCAGCACCTGAATGCATTCCGCCTGGTGAACGAGATGCGCGTTGCCGTCACACTTAATGTTGACAGAAAGAACAGCGGGTTCGTGACTGCGGAAGAGCTGAAACGGGCAGTCGAGCAGTTGATGGATGTAGACTCTGAGGACGGGCGAAAAGCCAGGGATAGAGCAGAGGAGATAAAATTGGCATGCCGAAATGCCGTCAAGGCCGGAGGCGTTTCTGACGTTTACTTGCAGAAACTTGCCCAGGAACTCGGTATCAATGTCAATGCGTAACCCGCTCTGTCGCAGTATATTAGTCATTATAGATAATCTAGTTTTGAATCTCAAACCAAATGACACTTGTTGTGTCGTGTCGTGTCGTGTCTTTATTTGATCAAATCAATTAGTCTGAAGTTCTGAACTGGTCTTGCTTGAATCAGCAGTGACTGAGTTTGAAGTATGAGCCGATCGCTGCGGATTTTCGAGAAATAGGACGCGTGTATCCAGCTTATTCTTTTAACTCAGCAGCGCACGCGACTTACTGGTAAATTAATCAGTTCTTCTGAGTAAGGTACTGTATATATATATATATTTTTTTAAGCAAATATTCTTTTCGTAGAGATATTAAGATTTAAGAAGTTGTGATGATAAATTACGCATCAAAATTTTAGGAAATTGTAATTTCAGATTGAAGCGTGCACCCATAGTTACATACTTTTCCTTTGTTTTTAATGTGAAAATGTTCCACTATTATCGCCATATATATAAGAGAGCTGTGCAGAGTACTGCAAACCAGATCTTTTTCAGAAGCAGTAGGCCATTCAGCGAAGCCAGATCAGAACGGATCAGAATCCGCCGCGTTGATCTGACGATTGAGAAACACAGAAGTACTTCAGGATTCGGGCAATAAAAATCGAAGTACTTTGAGATTAGTGTAGTAACCGATCCCGACCATCCGATCGGAAAAGCAGAGTATGCTTTTCTTTTCAGAAAAGCAGCGGATTCGGGTTCGATCCGATCAGAACAAGCAACTGAGAAGAGTACGATCCGTCGATTCCCAACCGAAAATCAAAGATGATATCTGATCTGAAGCCAAATCACCAATCGAAATATTTAGTAGCCAAACAACACATGTAAAATAAGTATATAACCAAGCCATCAAGGCATTGCTTCGATTCGATGATCTGACACGACACGATACGACATGATACAATACAACAAGTCAACAATACGATGTGTTACTATTACGACTTACAAGTTACGACTCGCGAGCACGCATAAACACTTGATATATAATATAACCGATACAGCCCGACACAGTACGTAGGCTTCACATTTCCGACCTTCCCATCAGCTCGGTGGCGAGTTTCTGCAGGTGGACATACGACACTCCTTCTCTCCGCACCGCGTTCCTGCAAGCCGACATCATGTCCGCTGCTCGGTCTCGGGCCCTTCGCCCCTCCTCAGAGCTCGCATCCATCAACCGTTTAATTGCCCGTTCGAGTTCCACTGCAGCCACGAACCCGTTGTTCTTTCTGTCAACCTCGAGAGGGACCGCAGTGCGTACCTCTCTCACCAACTGGAACGCGTTCAGGTGCTGCTCGGAGTGCAGCGGCCACGGGATCACCGGCACGCCGAACCAGAGGCTCTCCAGGGTCGAGTTCCAGCCGCAATGCGTCACGAATCCTCCGATTGCCCGGTGCGAGAGTATCTCGACTTGTGGGGCCCAACTGTGCCACACCATTCCCCTTCCCTTGGTTCTCTCTAAGAATCCTTCCGGCAGAACCTCCTCCAGATTTGCATCAGCTGGTAAGCTATCATGTAATCAATTCATTAAACATCAGAAAATGTATTTAATCATTTATGGAGAAAATTCAAGCTTATAATTAATTAGAAAACGATAGAATACAACATATCTAGACCAATTAACAAATTAATAAATAAGTTGGTTACAAGTACCTATTAGGAGAAAACAATTAGAAATTTAGAATATGCTTGAAATTATTCAATTATTAATAAGTTGTTACAAGTCCATTGATCTGCCCCAATTAATTGTGCATATACGTCAAATTAATATCCGAGAGTGAATAAAATGTAATTTCAAATATGACACAAGCGTGCAATCTTACTCTTAATTCTCAAATTTTACATCTTTTTAGAGATGAAAAATGGGGACTGATAATATAAAATTTAAATATAATAAGGGATCTGGTACATGATACTAAAAAGAAAACAAAATCGATACGGATTGTGTTGCCATTCATGTTAAATATGTCGATATCAAGTTAACTATCAAAGTATATATTCAACTTATTTGTACATTACTTCAGTACAATGTACAAAGTAAGTTGCATAATAAAACCAGTAATTTGAATACATACACATTTGATATAAAATACTAACACAGTTGGTATCATTTTGGTATCGGTGTGACAGTTTTCATATAATAATGTATGTGTATTAAATATCGGAGCATACTAAGAAACCCAACTATACAATCGATTGTTACCTCAGCAAATTATCATTGCCGGTAGGCATGCGCAGAACCCACAAGAACTGATCCCCGCTTTGCTCGAGCCCAATTGCAATCTGTTGAACTTGTGCCACCTCAAAAGCTCCGGCGCTTCCAAAACACAGATATACGACTGATTTCACCGGCTGCTCATCAAGCCACTCCACACACTTGTGTACTTGCACGCTATCTGCTCTGCCTAAAGAGAGAACTGGTCCAATTGGATATGTTTCTGGTAACGTCCACCCAGGTGTAAGCTGAGTTACAACACCATTAGCCAAGGCGTCAACTGCTTTTTTCTCAATGTGAATATTGGAATTGATAATTATGCCTTTTACCTCCATGCAGCGGCGTGCGTTGTACATGAAAAACCTGTAAGATGTAGATTTCTTATCTAGGAGAAGGTCCGGCATAGATAATGACGGTATGGGTGTGAGACCGGGGACACATATCTCCTCAACCTCCAAATGATCTACTTGATCATCACTTTTGTGTTGTGTACTAGATAGGTGAAACATGAGCGACAGGCAAGTTGCGGTTGAAGGCATGTATATGTAGGTTGGTATGTTAAGCTCCTTGGCAACATCTATAACATCAATAGCTACTATGTCTATAATGAGGCTCGAAATGGGATAAGGGGAGGCCAAGAGGGCAGCCTTAATATGTGGCAAGTACAATCGGACGAGAATAGTGAGGAAATCAATGGTGTCACCATAATGGGTCGGTAATTCAACAGAAGGTAGCGTATGAAAGTGGATTGGAAGGTTCTCCGCCCGTACGGATTGAAGGTAGGAAGAGCAGAAAGGAGAGACCATACGAGGATCTTTCGGTTCGTAGAGGAGGATGTTAATGGAAGATAAGCTGCCGTTGCAATGATTGAGGAGTCTTTTGGCTACCTCCACCATGGAGGGGAGGTGGCCAGTTGCATAGAGGGGAAACAAGTATACACAAGGCTTCATGATGTTAACTGTAAGATCAAGCTAGCATGCATGTACTAATCTCTAATGGTGTTGTTTGTGGTTTGGTTCCCTAGTTATATATCCTGTGAGACATTTATATTTGGAGTTTTCAAGCCTATCAAGATACCCTTCAGTACTTCAGATCATTTTCGTTGGGTCGATTCATTCATTCATTGCTAAAGCGAAAATTGGTAATTATGTTAGAAAATACACATACCTACATATATTTTATAAAGAGGAGCGATTCATTGAAAATAATTATATTGACAATCTTGACAATAAGGTTTTTTTAAAAATTGTAAAAAACCATAAAAAATTTTAAAAATGAAAAAAGTTTTATGGATACATTATTTAACTTATAGATTGATGATGTTTCAAGTTTCAATCAATTTGAATATCGTGTGATGCCTTATCAAAATTTTATACACTTTTGAACGGTTGTAATTTAACTGGTTTTTAAAGAGCTATCAAATGTCGCTTAAATTGAATATAATCGGAAATATAATCAATCTATAAGTTAAGTAATACTTCCATAAACTTTTTTTTTCTATTTTTAAGTTTTTTTGTCATTTTTTATAAATTTATAAAAAATACTATTTTCAAAATTGCCAAAATAACCATTGTGAATGGATCTCTCCTCTTTTATAAAATATTATTACTTACTGTTGGAACTTTTAATAAGTGACTACTGTAGACTCGGTCAATGCTCACATGGCTAATTGACTCTTTCAGTTACATCTTTGGGACAATGGCACTCAAGGGGGCCATGGCCTCGTCCTCTTTCATAATTTAATTTGTATGGTCTAGCGAAGAAGTAATAATTACCGTCCATAAAAAGGTTGTCCATAACGTTTATAACAACATTTCGGAATGTAACTGTTACATTTGGGGATGTATACGGTTTTTCAATGGACGCAAGACGTTTCTCGTGGCGAAGCCCATAGGACCTCTTGACCAATAAAATATGTTGAGTTGAGTTATGATACTATTAATAGTACAAATTGCGTCATACTATTAGCTCATATCTCCAATTTCAAAATATTAATAGTCGATTCAAACTGCTCATTATGATCTTCATATACAATTTTACTTGTAAACCAAATCTTATATTTTTTTAGAATTTATTTACTATTTTTTAAGATATTTTGAAATGTCACTTATTTGGATGGCTCATAATATTTTAAGCAAGTGACATTTTGATCGCTCTAAACGTACAGGCTTTTAAATACCCTAAGTAAACACTCGATCGCAAGCGTACGATCTCGTGTAGTACAGTTGGGGTCGAACCATAAGGATGGAGCTAATTCTAAACTAAACTCTAATTGCAATTCCAAGTCCTAATGAATTGTTTTTGGTCCTTTTGAGATAAGAGTGGGGGGGTTTATCAAAGATTTGTGCTTAAACAGTAGAAGTAGTAAAACAGTAAACAAAAACAGGTAAAGACTCGAAAACAGATAATAAATTGGCGTTCTCAGAGTTTTCAGAATCAGTTTGGTTTCTGGATCAATTGCTTGCAGCCCGCAAGAGGTCGCAGAGGGTTGGTTAGAGATTTCAACACTATCTGCTGGCCGCAGAATGTCTCCTGCGGGTTGCAAACAATGTCTTAACCTCTGTCTTACACTTTCTGCAGGTGCTTGCGGGCCGCAGGATGTCTCTTGTGGTCCGCAGGCAACTGACAGAGAGCAGATTCGGTTCTGGTTCGCTGTTTTGACTCACGTTATCAATTCCTTTCCAAATCAGAGTTGGTACAAGTCCCTCAGTTACCACGTTTTGGTCCTTCTAACACTTCTAATTCAATTGAAATTCGTAGAATTAGTTCTAAACTACGTTCAGTTCACTTTTTACTCTAGGATTCAGTTCGACTCTCGTCAAAACCGCAGTTTCTCCTATCGGATACTTTTAGACAAAAATCTATCAACCCAAATTGTGCAAATAACAGTTCTTGGTCAGATGATATTTTATGAACCAACTAGATTTGCGCATAATCTACAGGTTTACCATACGGGCAAGCAAAGTCACAAGCACGTTATAATGAAAATCGCAAGTAAACATAAAAACAACGTAAGTCTAACAACATACAATCAATCCATAAACACAAATTTCATCGTTCAACCCTAAGAACTAAAGATCTACTCACTCATGACAAGAGAAAACAAAGAAAATAAGAAAATGAAAGAGTTCATGATGATGAAACCGAAGAAGAGACTAGAATCGACTCGATCTTCAACTTGGAGGAAGAATCTCTCAAAACTCCTTCAAGGGATGATGAAACAAGCAATCCTCTCTTCTCTTCTGGTCTCTGGCGGCTGTGGAAGTGAAAGGATGGCAGGGAGAAGATGCCAAAACCGTCCAAAGAGGCTGCCTCATATAGGCAAAGGCGCCAGAAAATAGATAGCCTGTGCAGTAACGTGCTTGCGGCCCGCAGGGGGTTCATTCCAGTGCCAACTTGTCGTCCAATGCTCCGAATCACGTCCAAATGGCTCCAAAAGCCCAATTTACCTGAAATTTGGACAAAAGTAAAGAGGTAACTGGAATCTAGACATCTTACTACCGAAATGCATATGAACTTAGGAATTTTAGGCCAAAAACGAGGTGCAAGTCTGGTAAAAATGCAGATATGAATGCGGTGCATCACATTTCAAAATATCTTAAAAAATAGTAAACAAATTTTAAAAAATATAAAATTTGGTTTAAAGTAAAATTGTATATGAAGATCATGATGAGCGATTTGGATTGACTATTACTATTTTGAAATTGTAGATATAAGCCAATAGTACGGTGCAATTTGTACTATTAATAGCACGATAGCTCAACTCGAATATGTTGTCTAATATATTTTTGGTCCTCCCTTGGTGCTCAATATATATTATTGATAAGTTGGTTTATAAATACTTCAAAATTATGAAAAAGTGTGACGATATATTTCATTTATAAGATAGCATCAAATTTAGTTTATATTTGATGGCATGTATTAAATTTTCTTAAATTTATTTTATCTATTTTACTTCGTCTTATAATTTATGTTGGCTTCGCTACTATTTGTATGGCTTTGTAAAAAGTAAAAACTACGCAAGTTCTAACATAGAAAACTATAACTCCAAAACTCTAGTTTGAGTAGATTTTTTATACACCATTTTGGGAGTATATTTGACTTGATATTCAATCACAATTTGTCTACATCAATTTTCTTATTTTCTTATATTGTGCCGTAGTTCTCTTTCATGTTTAATGTTTTGACCTTTTGTGTTGCTCTCAAATTTAAGCTCATGTCTACATACTTACATAGTGAAAAAGGCCTTGGAGAAAATATTGAAGAGAAACGTCTTGCGTCCATTGAAAAACTGTCCATACATCTATACACATGTACAGAATGTAACAGATACAATCCAAAATGTAATAGATGCATTCCGAAATGTAACTTATGGATGTTATGGATGGTTTTTCTGTGGACGCTAGGTATTACTCAATATTGAATGATACGTGACTCCCCTCTTTCACCTACTACCGAATTGAAATCGTCTGACATGCGTCACAACGTGCAGCAACCCATTTCTGGAGAACACCAAGATCCAATATAACATTAAACTATGCAACTTTGGTATAATGAGTAAGTATTCTAATTATGTCACAAGAACTTGAACAGAGTTTATAACATTAGTATGGTAATTCCTGAAATACGAACCTAGAATATTTGAATTAAGAAGTTTTTGTACCCTGCTTTAATACAAAATTTCCTTACTTTTTGCATAAAAACCTGTTAATTCTCCTATTTTACAAAAACCTCTCCAAGGGATACTATCCCTTACAACCAAAACTTTCTCAAGACAGTTCATGTCAGACTGACGTTTAACCTCTAGTAGTGACGATTACAAGGAAGCTCTAGCCGCAACAACCACTCTTGGAGCCCCTGCAGTCGGCTTTGTTAAGCTTGACGAAGTTGGTGACAGAAACACAGCCGTAAACACAATCATAAAACAAAACAACCTCATCATTCAGCTACAGGTCCAAACCAAACAAGATCTTGACGATTGCAAAACCACAATCAACGAGATTCAACGAAAACTTGCAGCACAAAAAGAACCAGAGTCTCATATAACAGACGCTATCTCAAACCTTGAGACAAATTTGAGAAAATTGTCTTTGGGTGAGCCAGCCAAGACGAAACCTCGTCCTAAAGGTCCAATTTACGTGTTCAAGGGTCCCCTCAAAATCCTTGCAGAAGAAAAGAAGAAGGGGTTAAAATGAGTTCAACCAGGACTCAAACTTTTGTTGAGCCTAGACCCTCAATCTCTAACTATGAGGCTCAGAATCAATGAACCCCTCAGTCCAAGCCAAATCACTAATCGCATTCAATTAGTAGCCAAAGCAACACATGTAAAATAAATAAATAACAAAGCCGGCAAGGCATTTCTTCGATTCAACGATCTAACACGACAAGACACAACAATATGGATTGTTACTGTTACGACTTGCGAGCATATATAAACAATTGATTTACGACAAGACACAGTAGGCCTCACATTTCCAACCTTCCCATCAGCTCCGTGGCGAGTTCTGCAAGTGGATATACGACACCCCGTCTCTCCGCACCGCATTTCTGCAAGCCGACATCACGTCTGCCGCTCGGTCTCGGGCCCTTCGCCCCTCCTCAGAGCTCGCACCCATCAACCGTTTAATTGCCCGTTCGAGTTCCGCTGCTTCAACAAATCCGTTGTTCTTTCTGTCAACCTCAAGAGGGACCACATTGCGTACCTCTCTCACCAACTGGAACGCGTTTAGATGCTGCTAGGAGTGGAGCGGCCACGGGATCACCGGCATGCCGAACTAGAGGCTCTCTATGGTCGAGTTCTAGCCGCAATGCGTCACGAATCCTCCGACTGCCTGATGCGAGAGTATCTCGACCTGTGGTGCCCAGCTGTGCCACACCATTCCCCTTCCCTTGGTTCTCTCTAAGAATCCTTCTGGCAGAACCTCCTCCATATTTGCATCAGCTGGTAAGCTATCGCATGTAATAAATTCATTTAACATCAGGAAATGTATTTAAGGGAGTTGATAATTACACCCCTTAAAAAAACCTCTTTAACCGCGCGCCTCAGTACATTTTTAGTTAAAAATTCTTTTTCAAATACAACAAATCACTTTTACCGGTTGCAATTCACATCCACAATCAAACAAAACACTTATATATATACAATAGAAAGATCATGAATAAAAAAAAATTCACTCAAAATTTATGAGAATATGAGAAAGAAAGAGAAAAGATTACCAATTTAGTTTGGGGATGGATAAGGGGAATAATTAAGGAGGGCAAAGATAATTTCTCTTATTTATTTATAGATAAAATAACTCCGGAATGTGTTGGAAAATAACTCCGAAACTCACGCTTATCTTTATCAGATTGGATTTTTTGACATGAAAGTTTTATCTTCCCCAAGAAATAAATCTCAGTCATTGATTATTTACTTACATTGATCACCACCATTGACGTACTTTAATGTCTCAACCCATTAAAACTTAAGGCCCATATCAATTTTCTTAATTTAAGACCCATTACATATTATCTAAAAATTTATTATATGAAATAACAATTTCGGTCCAAAGCAAAGCGTGGACTCTTTCCTAGTAATTAGAAAACGATAGAATACAACATATATAGATCAATTTATAATGCAAGAGAGGAACTGTGTACCATCCGTCCTTCAACAAATTAATAATTAAGTTGGTTACAAGTATTTATTAGGAGAAAACAATTTGAAATTTAGAATATGCTTGAAATTATTAAATTATTACTAAGTTGGTTATTACAAGTCCATTGATCTCCGAATTAATTGTGCATGACAAATTAAATATCCGAGTAAAAAAAAATGTAATTTCAAAGATGACACAAGCGTGCAATTTTACTCTTATACATGCACTTAGAATCTCAAATTTTATATCTTTTTAGAGATGAAACATGGGGATTGCGGACTGATAATATAAAATATAAAAATAAATACATTTATGCATGTGGAGTTAGGCTATTATACTAACATTAGCATTTCGGTCTTGAAATACTAACGTCTCAAAATATATGTTATCGTATCCGAAATTACGATTTATGGTGCTCAATAAATTAAAAAATCAATATTTTATTAATATTTATGAGCTCTTTTCTAAAATTCAAAATAAATACTTAGAAAACTCTAAAAATGAATATTTTGTGTATTCCCCAATATTTTAATATCAAGAATTTATTGAGCACCATAAATCATAATTTCAGACATGATAACATAAATTTTGAGGTGTTAGCATTTCGGTCCGAAATATTAACGTTAGTATAATAATCTAACTCATGAGTTTTGATAATATATTTATATAAAAAAAATTTAGAGAATTTATTTATAGTTATTTGAGGTTCCGTTGTCTCGGTTGTCAAATAAATTTATTTAGAGAATTTATTTAGAGAATTTATTTATATTTATTTATAGTTAAAAAATTTCGATCCACGAGAGCCTGTGGTCCGGCGTGCCGATGATCCCGTGGCCGCTCTATGCCGAGCAGCACCTGAATGCATTCCGCCTGGTGAACGAGATGCGCGTTGCCATCACACTTGATGTTGACCAAAAGAACAACAGGTTCGTGACGGCGGAAGAGCTGAAACGAGCAGTCGAGCAGTTGATGGATGTAGATTCGGAGGAAGGGCGAAGAGCTAGGGATAGGGCACAGGAGATAAAATTGGCATGCCGAAATGCTGTCAAGGCAGGCAGCGTTTCGGACGTTTACTTGCAGAACTTGCCCGGGAACTCGGTATCGATGCCAATGCGTAACCCAGCTCCGTCGCAGTATATTAGTCATTATACATAATCTAGTTTTGAATCTCAAACCAAATGGCACTTGTTTATGTCATGTCATGTCTTTATTATATAATCCTATTTAGTAGCCAAAGCAGCGCATGTAAAATAAGTATATAACCAAGACATCAAGGCATTGCTTCGATTCGATGATCTCACACGACACGATACGACAGGATACAATACAACAAGTCAACAATACGATGTGTTACTATTACGACTTACAAGTTACGACTCGCGAGCGCGCATAAACACTTGATATATAACTGATACAACCCGACACAGTACGTAGGCTTCACATTTCCGGCCTCCCCATCAGCTCGGTGGCGAGTTTCTGCAGCTGGACATACGACACTCCTTCTCTCCGCACCGCGTTCCTGCAATCTGACATCACGTCTGCCGCTCGGTCCCGGGCCCTTCGGCCCTCCTCAGAGCTCGCATCCATCAACCGTTTAATTGCCCGTTCGAGTTCCACTGCCGCCACGAATCCGTTGTTCTTTCGATCAACCTCGAGGGGGACCGCATTGCGTACCTCTCTCACCAACTGGAACGCGTTCAGGTGCTGCTCGGAGTGCAGCGGCCACGGGATCACCGGCACGCCGAACCAGAGGCTCTCCAGTGTCGAGTTCCAGCCGCAATGCGTCACGAATCCTCCGATTTAAACCGATGCGAGAGTATCTCGATCTGTGGGGCCCAACTATGCCACACCATTCCCCTTCCTTTGGTTCTCTCTAAGAATCCTTCTGGCAGAACCTCCTCCAGATTTGCATCAGCTGGTAAGCTATCACATGTAATAAATTCATTTAACATCAGGAATGTATTTAGGGGAGTTGATAACTGTACCCCTTAACCGCACTCCAATATATTTTTAGTTAAAAATTCTTTTTCAAATACAACAAATCATTTTTACCGGTTGCGATTCACATCCACAATCGAACAAAACACCTATATATATACAATAGAAAGATCAAGAATAAAAAAAAAAATTCACTCAAAATTTATGAGAGTATGAAAAATAAAGAGAAAATATATAGTTAAGGGGGCAAAGATAATTTCTCTTAATTATTATAGAGAAATTAACTCCGGAAATGTGTTGGAAAATAACTCCAAAACTCAAGCTTATCTTTATGAGATTGGATTTTTTTACATGAAAGTTCTATCTTCCCCAAGAAATAAATCTCTGCCGTTGATTGTTTATTTAGATTGATCACCACTGTTGACGTACTTTAATGTCTCAAACCATTAAAACTTAAGGCCCATATCAATTTTTCTCTATTTAAAACCCATTATATATTATCTAACAATTTATTATAAGAAATAATAATTTCAGCATAAAGCAAA
Source organism: Cyperus esculentus (assembly GCA_030179965.1). Taxonomy (NCBI): domain Eukaryota; kingdom Viridiplantae; phylum Streptophyta; class Magnoliopsida; order Poales; family Cyperaceae; genus Cyperus; species Cyperus esculentus. The sequence goes on along the minus strand of JASGLE010000003.1, from coordinate 801,267 downwards.
GCGTTCGCTCTTTACTAGTAATTAAAAAACGATAGAACATAATATATATAGATCAATTAATAATGCAAGAGAGGAACAGTCTACCATCCGACCTTTAACAAATTAATAATTAAGTTGGTTTCAAGTACCTATTAATAAGGAGAATACAATTAGAAATTTAGAATATGTTTGAAATTATTAATAAGTTGGTTACAAGTCCATTGATCTGCCCGAATTAATTGTGGAGGTCAAATTAAATATCCAAGTGAAAAAAGAAAATGTAATTTCAAAGATGACACAAACGTGCAATTTTACTCTTATGCATGCACTAAGATTCTCAAATTTTCCTTCTTTTTAGAGATGAAACATGGAGACTAATAATATAACATTTAAATATAAAAAAAATCAAAATTGATACAGGTTGTGTTAATATTCATATTAAATATGTCGATAACAAGTTAACTATCAAAGTATATATATATATATATATATATATATATATATATATATATATATATATACTAACGTTAGCATTTCGGACCGAAATGCTAACGGCTCAAATTGTTGTTATCGTGTCCGAAATCACGATTTATGGTGCTCAATAAATTCTTTATATAGAAATATTGGGGAATACAAAAAATTTTCATTTTTGGAGTTTTTTAAGTATTTGTTTTAAATTTTAGAAAATAGCTCATAAATATTAATAAAATATTGATGTTTGTACAAGCTATTTTCAAAAATGCAAAACAAATGCTTGGAAAACTTTAAAAATAGAAAATTTTTGTATTCCCCAATATTTTTATATAAAGAATTTATTGAGCACCATAAATCGTGATTTCAAACACGATAACAACAATTTTGAGCCGTTAGCATTTCGGACCGAAATGCTAACGTTAGTATAATAGTCTAGCTCTATATATATATATATATATTCAACTTATTTGTATATTATTTCAGTACAATGTACAAAGTAAGTTATATAATATATAAAACCAACAATTTGAATACATACTTATTTGTAGGGGCGGAACCAGTATTTGAAGTTGAGGGTTGCCAAGACGCCGAGGGACAAAAAAACAACCACACACAGAAAAAGAGTTGGGTTACGGTGTTATACATAACAAAATGACGATGGTGTTATGCGCTTATATCTCAACAACCATAAATGGCGGATCCGATTCAACTTGTGTATTTTACATATTGAAATCTTATAGGATATAATTTTTTTTTTTATTTATTGAGATTGCTAACTATTTTTAATTATTTTTGAAAGATGACAAAAAAAATAATAATAAAATAATTCATCTGGAATTAAATTCGTTGTTTTTTGCAAAAATCTTTAAAACTTGTAAAAAAAATCTCTAAAAATAGAAAAAATTTGTATCCAATAAGATTTCGATATGTATAATGCATCGATCAAATTGGATCGGCCATCGAAGTTGTGGTTGTTGAATGTTGAGATACGAGTTTATAACACCAATGTCATTTTATTTTGTATAACACCGTAAATCAACACTACATAAATATAATTAAAAGTAACAACTTTTTAAATAAATATTTAAAAGTAAACATCTTTAAAAAAGACTAATTAAATAGGTTCAAAATTATAGAATCTCTTAATTTTTTATATTTGAGAGTAGAAAAGAATGGGGCAAAACCAAAACAGAAAGTGAATTAATTGGCTAATAAAGAAACCAGCAAAATTTTAGAATGGAGGCAATTGCGGTTTTCAAAAGAAATACTCTATTATTAATTGATGGCCAGTGGGCCTTTAGCCTTCTAAATTGGATTACTTCTTTCTATGTATTTTATATTTACAATTATTAATTTTAATCGTTAAGGCATAGACATAAGAGCAGAGTTTTGGGGGTGCTAAATCAACTATTTTCCATAAAATACAATCAAATTAATGCTCTAAGTACACAATTTCTAAAATCTTGGGGGGTGCCCTGCCCCCTGTGTCCCCCCTCGTTCCGCCCCTGCTTATTTGATATTAATACTAACACAGTTAGTACCATTTTGGTATCGCTATGACATTTTTCATATAATAATGTATGTGTATTAACTATTAAATATCGGAGCATACTAAGAAATCCAATTATACAACCGGTTGTTACCTCAGCAAATCAGTGCCTGTAGGCATGCGCAGAACCCACAAGAACCGATGCCCGCTTTGTTCGAGCCCGATTGCAATCTGTCGAACTTGCATCGCCTCAAACGCTCCGGCGCTTCCAAAGCACAGATACACGACTGATTTCACCGGCTGCTCGTCAAGCCACTCCACACACTTGTGCACTCGCACGCTATCTGCTCTGCCTAAAGAGAGAACTGGTCCAATTGGATACATTTCGGGTAATGTCCACCCGGGTGTAAGCTGAGTTGCACCGCCATTAGCCAAGGCCTCGACCGCTTTTTTCTCGATGTGAATATTGGAATTGATAATTATGCCTTTTGCCTCCATGCAGCGGTGGCGTATGTGGTACATCATTGACTTGTAAGATGAAGATTTCTTGTCTAGGAGAGGGTCCGGCATAGATGACGACGGTATGGGTGTGAGACCGGGGACACATATCTCCTCCTCCTCAACCTCCAAATGATCTACTTGATCATCATCACTTTTGTGTCGTGTATACGTACTAGATAGGTGAAACATGAGAGAAAGAAAAGTTGCAGTTGAAGACATGTACATGTAGGTCGGTATGTTAAGCTCCTTGCCAACATTTATAACATCGGTAGCAAAAATGTCTACAATGAGGCCCGAAACGGGGTAAGGGGAGGCCAAGAGGGCAGCCTTGATATGTGGCAAGTACGATCGGACGAGGATAGTGACAAAATCAACGATGCCATCATAACAGGTCGGTAATTCGACAGAAGGTAGCATGTGAAAGTAGATCGGGAGGTTGATCTCTGCCCGTACGGATTGAAGGTAGGAAGAGCAGAAAGGAGAGACCATGCGAGGATCGTTCGGCTCGTAGAGAAGGATGTTGATGGAAGGTAAACTGCCATTAACGTCGCAGTGATCGAGGAGTCTCTTGGCTACCTCCACCATGGAGGGGAGGTGGCCGGTTGCATAGAGGGGAAAGAAGTATACACAAGGCTTCATGATGTTGATGCAAGATCAAGCTAGCTACCATGTACTGTTTAATGGTGCTGTTTGTGGCTTGGTTCCCTAGTTATTCTAAGACATATTTATATTTGGAATTTTTATGGTTCCTTTCATGATACCCTTCAGTACTTCAGATCATTTTCGTTGGGTCGATTCATTAAGAGTAATATCTAGTGTCTATAGTGTGTATAAGTTATATTTCGGATGTATCTGTTACATTTTAGGATGTATATGTTACATTGAGTACACGTTTATCAATGTATGGACAGTTTTTTATTGGATGCAACATGTTTCTCATTCATTAATTGCTAAAGCGAAAAATGCTATATATAAAAGCATATTAGAAAAAATGATATAAAAGGACTATCTTCCCCAAATAAGAAACTTGAGCCGTTGATCATTTTCTTGGATAGATCAGAACCATTGATGTACGTTAATGCCTATTGACGTTTTCAGCCCATTAAAATTAAAGGCCCATATAAATTATCTCAATTTAAGGCCTATTACATATTATCTTAAAAATTTATTATAAGAAATAACAATTTCAGTCCAAAGTAAGGTGTACCCTTTTTTACTAGTATTTTATAAAATATTATTACTTATTGTTGGAACTTTTAAGTGACTATGTAGACTCGGTCAATGCTCACATGGCTAATTGACTCTTTCAATTACATCCTTTGGGACAATGGCACGTACCCAAGGGGGGCCATGCATGATGCATGCCCTCGTCCTCTTTCATAATTTAATTTGTATGGTCAGTGGCAAAGGAGTAATTAATATTTGTCATCCATAAAAAAGTTGTCCATAAATAACGTTTATACGTTACATTTCGGAATGTAACTGTTACATTTTGAGGTGTACGTATCTATTACATTCTTTATACGTTTATGGACGTATGAACGGTTTTTCAATAGACACATGCAAAAATGTTTCTCGTAGCGAAGCCCATAGGACCTCTTGACCAATAAAATAATATGTTGTCTAATATATTTCTGGTCCTCCCTTGGTGCTCAATTTATATAATTGATAAATTGGCTTTTAAATACTTCAAAATTATGAAAAAGTGTGACGATATATATAGTTCATTTATAACATAACACCAAATCCCTTTTATAGTATACTAATTTGGGACGGAGTGCTACAGTATGATGAACAGTATCTTGAACAGTTTTTTTTTTTTTTTAAGATCCTTCAATAGTATCTTACCTTGAGTCATTTAAAAGAACAATCTAGAAGATATAATTGTTGACATTGAAAATGTAAATAAACAATATACAAAATATAAGCTATAATATCAACTACTACGTAGAAGTTTTAAACTATGAGAAGTGATTAATAGGTAATTGATAGTATCTCAAATTTCAATAAATTACTCTTTGATAGCTTATCAAAATTTCGTATACTTTTAAAATTTTGCAAATTAATGAATTATCAATAGACTATTAAATAACATCTAAAATTAAATATAAATGAAATTATAGCCAACCTACAAGATTATAAGTACATGTATAATTTTTTTTTTCATTTTTAAGATTTTTAAACAATACTTTAAAACTTCTTCCAAACTTCATTATCAAATTTATCAAGATAGCCATTTTTAACTGATCTTCTCTATAGTGTGTTCATCATCTTTCACTAACATGGATTGACTGCTTTAAACTTCCTTTTGTATACTTCAAAAATTGTAATAAAAAATATTAAATGTGTTGTAAGCAACTTTTATCCTTACACAACAATATTTGCCGAAGGTAAAAATGTCTAAAGAAGTAATATTTACGTTTTAGAAAAATAACAAAAAAATCCAACATCTTGGACAAGAAAAATTACAAGTGTAAGTTTGTGGAGTTCATAAAAAGATTGAAATGAAAGAAGATTCCAATTCAAAATACAAGTACATACCATAAAAATTTAATGGGTTTCGAATCACATATGTCTTCTAAAATTATTATTTGTAGTCATTTTAGAAGATTGAAAAGAAATACTTCCAAAATTTTAAATGGTAAAAAATTTATATACAATGAGATTTTTATAAAAAAAATATAAATCCAATAACAAAAAAAAGTTAGAGATATTTAAAATATTAAATTAATAAACAAAAAAATTTATAACAAACCAACTTTACCTTTAAAATATTCACTCTCAGAAATACAATACAATTATATGAAAAACTTCAAGAAATTATGTTTACTATGATCTCCTCCACTTTTTTTATTATTTGTATTCTTTTTAGTAGAAAGATGCGTATGACTTCAATTCCCTCTCAATTCTAAAAATATAAGCAAATTAAGTATGCTATAAGAAAGATAGTATAAGCTCTAAAAATAGCAACTTATATAATGTGAAAATTTCTTCATAATTCATACTTTTTAGTTTTTATCCATTCTTTAAGATTTAAGATTACATTTCAGTTCGTTTTTTTCCTAAAAATATTAACCAACTGCCGAAGCAACGCGAGGCAATTATCTAGTTTATATTTGATGGCATGTATTAAATTTTCTTAAATTTACTTTATCTATTTTAAGTCCGTCTTATAATTTATGTTGGTTTCGCTACTATTTGTATGGCTTTGTAAAAACTACCCAAGTTTAGAACATAGAAAACTATATAACTCCAAAACTCTAGTTTGAGAAAATTTTGTATACACCTGTTTTGAGTTCGTTTGACTTAATTTTCAATCACAATTTGTCTACATCATCTATTTATATTGTGCCGTAGTTCTCTCAAATTTAAGCTGATGAGAACTTTTGGGTCTAAATTAATAGTGAGAAAGGTCTTAGAGAAAATATTGAATGATACGTGACTCCCCTCTTTCACCTACTACCTCCGACAGGTGGGACCCATATTTTGTATGACAGCAGCTGCGGATCCAGGATCAATATGAAAGGAGGGCCGGGGAGACGAGTCATGATTCCAACGTTCTAAGATTTAGTCCAAAGGGTATTTAGAGAGGCCAGTTCATATAAAAAAAAAAATTATTATAATATACGACTTTTATATCCTTACTAATAATAAAAGCATATTGAAAAAAATGACATGAAAGGGCTATCCTCACATCTGAGCCATTGATCATTTTCTTCGATAGATCAGAACCATTGATGTACTTTAATGCCCGTTGACGTTCTCAGCCCATATAAATTATCTCAAATTAAGGCCTATTACATATTATCTTAAAAGTTTATTTTAAGCAATAATAATTTCAGCCCAAAGCAAGAAGTGGGCTTTTTACTACTATATTCAAAAATATAATTATGATTAAGAGTTAATTGTATACTTGAGTAACAAAATATTTAATTTGTTAATCATTGTCTATGTTTGATATAAAAAAAAAATTTGGCATCAAATTAATAAAAATTTACACAAGATATAAACTTGAGTTAAACCAAAAAAACTGGGGTTCAACATTTCCTACCGAGCGATAGGGGGCGGGGCGCCCCCTGGCACACCCTTAGATCCGCCCCTGTATGACAGCCTGCCCGCCACCAAAAATGAACAAATGATGAGCTAGTGAGACGAGTGCATAACCCTAACTTGCTGCAATGTGCAGTTCATGATGTGAACCATTGGATCATCTCGAGCTATGCGCCGGCACGAATCTCGAGACAATCCAGCGGTTCACATCATGAACTGCACATTGCAGTATATGCAGAGTTGGTCAGTTAGATGCTGTAGTTGTTTAGTATTTAGTGATAAAGTATAAATGGTTGTGTAATAGTATGTAATACTAATTTGGGTATCAGTGAAATGCTATTTTGTCAAGCCAAAACCCCCACAATATAAGCTCATGTTTATTGCAATAAAAACTTACTAATGTCAAGCTTTAGTAAACGAAAATTGGACATTAGTAGCTGGGTTAATTTAATTTTTAGTTAAATCACAATTTTAAATTCTCATGGAAGAACATTTAATTTTGAGCTTTTGATTGTGGATGAATGTAGATGATTTTTCCATTTATCTTTTCAATAATTTAATCGATCTCGGCCTTTAACAAATTGGGTCGAAAGCCCAGCAAAAAATGAGCCCAGTTTCAATATTTTCTAAATTTGGATCCTATGGCAAGAGGCCCATCTGTTATATTTTCATTATCTAATGAGTTCATTAATAAGACTACATAAATATATACATTGGTCTATTTTGGGTACCTTAGATCCTTTTATTGTTGCAGAATTTGTTGAAAGAAAAGACTTACCATTGGCCTAAAATATATCAAAAAGAACTTATTGCTTAATGTCGTCTTTTATATATGGAGTGGCAATTATTTTCTTCTTATCAGAAAGTCAAATCTGTACTCTTTATTTTGTTATTTATAACCAGTTGCTAACGATTAGAATTTTTTTTTTTGAAATGTTGACAGCGGCTGTCAATGTGGCTAACGATTAGAAGTTAGGCATGTGATTCTCCAACTCCAAATTAAAGAGGAGGGATAAAAAGGAGGGATCCAAAAAAAATATACAATCTTGATAATAAAATTTTAGATAAATATGAAAAAGTTTTTAAATCCTCTTAAAAATGAGAAAAAATGAGTAAGGATTCATTGACAACGCTTATCTTGATAATCCAGACAATAGAACTTTTGATTAATCTAAAAAAAAGTATTAAAAATGAAAAAAGTTTATTAATGTATTTTCTTAACTTATAAATTAAACACGGTGTGAAGGCTAATCAAAATGTATGATGGATATGATTTCACAAGTTTTTTAAAAGCTACCAAACGTTACTTAGATTGGATATAATTGAAAGCATAATCAGTCCATAACTAAACATTTTTGCATCTTAGGAAATTAAATAAGCTTTTTTTTTAATTTATTGAAAATCCTATCATCAAGATTATCAAGATAATTATTATCCATGGATCCCTCCTATTAACAAAAGAAACAATTGGAAAGATATACAAGACACAAGTTTATATGTAAAACCCGGCCATGCAGGTTTACGAGGATCACCATCCATGAGCCGGTGACAATTGACAAGTATGCGAAAATGGAAGCAGAGATGAGACCTAAAGAAGATGAAGATGGGAAGAAATTGTTAGGTTAGGTTAGGCCAGACATCCAGAGGACTAAATAAAGGCACGGAGAATTTGATGGAAATTGGTAAAAGCAGCAGGTACACATACATACGTAGGCTGCACTGCGTCAGAAATGGGACCCGCTATGACGGCAGGCCAGCTTCAACGCTTAATTGCCTTGTAGTAGTGATGAAGCCTTTGAAGCTAGGGCCTTCATTGTGCATGCACGCCACTGTAGTTTAATTTTATTTTCATAAAAAAAGATTACTATTATTACTACTATTTTTTTATAATTATTATTACTATTATTACAATTATTACAATTATTGTTATTATTAGTATTAGTATTATTATTACTATTATTTGTCACTATATATATAATCCAAACGCACCCTATTCTACTATATGTCCTGTCCTGGCTGGAGACCTGGAGCTGGACCAAACCTACTAACCGCAACCTGTATAATAAATTCAACAACTGTGTCCTTTACAATTTTATTTCCCCTTAAAACCAAACTACATATTACCGAAATTCAACAAAAGCCTCTAGCTATATATAATCTATTGATTCTATTCTATTCTTCCAGAGAAGCTGCCTTCAGTGACGTCGGCCTCACCAATCCATTATTTACCAAACTAATTGATTGTCGCCGCACGTTATATTTTTAAATAAATAAATTAACAACGGCTTTTGCTTTCGCTTTGTCTCGCATTCATGGGTCCTCCATTTATCCATTATATCTTTTCATTTTGTTTTTTCTACTCGTTAGGAATTTGAGGAAGGAATCAACATTAACTTAGATTTTTAATGAACATCGTTATAAGTTTTCTACAATTAATTGTGGTCAATTTTTTTTTATTTATTTGACGATATGCAAAGACTGATGGACAAATTTTGTAACTTATTTTAACTTGCTACCAAGTAGTGTTGTAAAAAGCGGTTTGCGCTCGTTGGATGGTCAGCCTACCGCTAAGCGATTAATCGTTATACGGACGATTAATTGGATTTTGTTGGACCATTATACGTTATTTTATAAAAATATGTATAAATATTTATTTTTAATTAAAATTAATTATTTATCCATGTTTATGAATAAAAAAAACTATCATTTGGCAAAGTATTAAGATAATGTTGGAAACAATAAAAAATTTTTGCAAAACACTTTATTTTATAATTGAAACGAGTTCATTACTGTAGAAAAATACACACACTGCAAGATTCAAAATAGATATTTTTGTGCAATGCTCTTTATATTTTAGCAAGTATATATCAATAAAATATTTTATAATGGAGCTCGGCCCAAAATCATGATAACTAGCAGCTCAATACCCTTATCATGTATATTCCGTGAATGTGTGTCCCGTTTTATGTATTCGGAACGATTTATGGTCCGCTTCCGATTAATCGTCCGCGTATTCGGCCGACTCAAACGTATTTCAAAACACTGCTACCAAGTAGTTAAATTAATCTATAACTTGTTTTAATTTAGAATTGAGTATGTAGATTTGATAAAAAAAATGGTATGAAGATACCAGCACGTATATCAAAAATGTTGTTGAGTTGTCGACTGTATTAGTATTCATATTAAATGAGATTGTTATTCAAATTAATAATTATAAAAATTGTTGAATATTAGAATTAAATGAGTATCTTTTTTTGTATGGACTTATCAATTCCCTAGATTAAATTTTAATGAAACTCCAACCCAATTACCTGTATGAGTGTTGACTCAGATATATAAGTGTCACAGACATTTCCATTCTACGCAGAACTTTGTATATATAAAGGTCAAATTAAGCGTTGTTAAATTATCTTAAGAGAAGTTAGAAGACAACACGTAATAATTAAAGTAATAATAAGAAAATAAAAGTCAAGTAGGTGGGCATGGACCGTAAACGCAAGAGAAAATGAATAACGAGTGGACAAGATTGACATATTTGGTGGTAATGGATTACATTAAACGCGCAGCTAGGGAGAGAAAGGGAGAAATTTTGGGTGGAAAATGAAATGCAAAATTGGGTACATACCCATTAAAACTTTGGTTTTAAGATATTTGCCTATCAAATTTTAAATTTAAATATTAACTCATCAATTCTTCATTTTCCCTGCTTCTTTAAAGTTTGTCAATTCTAATATTTATCTTCTTTTTCTATATCAAAATTTGTCTTTTTTATTCTAAAATTATATTGATGAGCAAATATATGAGAAAACGAAGAATTGATGGGTGAATATCTAAATTTAAAGTTTGATAGATAAATATCTCAAAACCAAAGTTTTATTGGCATGTACCCAATTTTACCAAAATGAAAAGGAGAGCAATAAAAAAAAAAAGCGTAATCTCCTCCGCAGATTCCGACGACGACCCAAGTTCGAAGACCGAGCTGCATCCGGGGCCCAGAGAAAAGCAGCCGCCGCTCAACCCACTCTCTCTCTCAGTCTCTCTCTTTTTCCTTTCGCTGTGCCCCGCCCCTGTCGGCCCAGCGCCCACCGTCGATATCCCACCCAAGATCCATCTTGACCGTTCGTTCAATCATAAGCTCACTTAATTAATTAATTGATTGATTGATTGATTAATTGATTAGTAACTAATACAACATTCCAATTTGATACTTGTTTATTTATTATTCCAGCAGATGGTAATTTAATTAATTAGTAATGAAATGAGGGATGGGTAATTAATTATTGGCTATATTGCCTTGCCTAGTTGCAATTGCCTTCCCCACATATGACATGGGTGCACGCTAGCTAGAGACAGCAGCCGGTCGGTCGGTGAGGTCCCATGCACCATGCACCATGCACCATGCAACGCTAGCTACCCTCACGTGTCAGTTCCTGGATGGGCAGGGCAGTAGGTAATGCTCATGCATGTATGGAACCATATTATATATGATGGACTGCAGACACTTAGTGAGTGACCTACACCTGCCGGTCACTCCCACACTACAGCCGGTTCGGCGCCTTTTCTTCTGGCCGCTGTGACGCACACGTGACGGTCGCCAGTTGCGGATCTCCAGACAGGCGTCCGCGGCACGCTTTCATTTCCTCATCCGGATTATTATTCTTCTTCTTTTATGCATTGTTTTTTACTATTTAGAAGTTATCCATAATTAAATAAACTTTATCGATTTGAACTTATTTTTCTATTCACTTATTTGAATCCACTTGTTTCTTCAATGTTATAATTATCCTTTTATCTATATTATTTAACTAGAACAATTATTATGTAATTTCATTTTTCCACTAATTCATTTGACTTTTCCTAAAAATTCAATTATTCATAGACGGAGGTTGTATTTATTAAGAAATCATATGTCGTATTTACTTTTTCAAATTTTTTTTGTTTTTCCAATATTATGATTACCCTTTTATCTATATTATTTAATTGAAATAATTATTATGTAATTTCATTTTTCCACTAGTTAATTTGATTTTTTCTAAAAATTTATTTATTTATAGATTATTTATGTTCTAAAAATTTATTTATTTATAGATTATTTATGGACGGAGGAGGTTGTATTTGTTTCTTTTCCTTAGCACTTATTTAATGAGGGTGGGCCACGTCCAACCAACAGTTGCTCCTCGTGATTCGTTCGTACGGTGACCGCGCTCCCTCACCGCCACCCATCCCCAGATCTACTCCTCGCCTGCACGCGGAGCACCACACCTGGACATTTGTATGAGTTCTAAACTGCCCACGTATATGAATGACGGAATGAGCTTTATGTTTCGGTTTGGGTCCCTTTCATGTAGCGGTGAGCCAGGTTGAAACGAACCTGAGCTTGAACACTCGCGGATCGATCCATGTTGATTGATTAAGTAAGAATATGATAGAAAAGAACAAAAGAAGAGAGTGCCTGCCTGCCTGCCGGCTAATGCTGGTCACCCCCACGCTTCCTCTGCAGCGGCCGCCCCCCTCCCCTCCCCTCTCTCTTTATCTTTATCCACAACCCCATCATTGCTTATATTACCCATATTATTATAAGTTTACAACTATAATAATATAAACGCAGTGCACCATACACGTAGTACTGACCAGGGGGTCCCATATGATTATATGAAGCTTGTTGTTAATTAACTAATTAATTAATTAATTAATTAATTACGATCGGATCTGCGGGCGGCGGCAGCAGCAGCTGCACATTTATATTATTTTAATAATATTGCATTAATCAATTTTAAAGTATCAGGCAGGCAGGCGGCATCTGATATGACGGTGAGAGTTACTGATAGAGAGAGAGAGAGAGCAACGTTCTCATCTCTCATCTATATAATATTATCTTCAAAATAAATAAGAATATGAAAAAGAAAGATTTAGATTTCAGAGGCAGCGCCTTTCACGCAAGGAAGGAAACACACTTGTTGGTGCTCCAGCCGACGAGTCACTATTTCATTTCATTTCATTGGATAGCTACGTGTCTTATTATTATAAAGTATAAACAGTCAATTTGCCAAAAACCTTTTTTTAATCTGGAATTAAACAATTCCTCAATTAATAGGGATTAAAAATCAGGACAATCCCTTTTGCTTGCTACAAATCCCTACTTCAAAAAAAAAAAAAAAAAAAAACAATATAGTAGTAGATTTAATAATCTAATAAACACCTCTCACCTCATGAGTTTTTTCCTTTTGCAAATAAGCAAAAAAAAAAAAAAGAGTAGAGAAAATAAAACAAATACAAAAAGGATGCCAATCTAATCTATATACAAAAAAAGATGACACGTCCGGTGATCAGTTTTAAGTTTAACAATTTATTATCAGGTCAGAGAGATGATTAATTAATCAGATCAGATCCGGAACAAATCAAGCGATCTCAGCCGGTGGAGCGAGGTTGAGATCAAGATCCAACGGCCTCCTTTTAATCCCCGCCTGATGATAATAACAAGAGGACTCCTCCGATACCTCACTCTTCACCGGCGGTGACCTGACCTCAATCAGATAGAACCTCTGACCTGTGGGTCCCACCATCCAGTTACTGTTACCGTTAAATTTAAAGAGATCTAATTCTAAACCGAGCGGTATCCCGACCGGGGTTAGTTGAGCAGGTACGGCGGCGGTCACCGCCGGCACGGCGGGGTCTTCGACGGAGCTACTGCCGCTGCTGTTCGCGGCGGCGGAGGCGGCGGCGGCGGAGGTGGAATGGAGGAGCGGGAAGTTCGTCTTCGCCTTGGGGCCCCGGAACTGCCGCGCCGCCGCGTCGTACGCGCGCGCGGCTTCCTCAGCGGTGTCGTAGGTGCCGAGCCAGACGCGCGACTTCTTGCTCGGGTCGCGTATCTCCGCCGCGTACCTGCCCCACGGCCGCTTGCGTACCCCCCGGTAGTGGACCTTGTTGTCGGATCGGGAACCGGAGTCCTTCGACGTCGGGAGGGGTAGTGAGATCGAGGATGGGGTTTGCTTGTCGGACTGAGGCGCCATTGGGAGGTGGTGGTGGGAGGTGGTGGAGAGGGAGGGGAAGAGAAGAGGCGTCGGTGCAGTATTTATAAGCACGGATGCGGATCAGGATCACTAATCTAACATTCCCTTTTTCTGTATCAGACCCTGGAAACATTTTGTTGTTTACTTGTGCTTCCAACTTATTTTATGTTCCTCCCACAAAGAAAGGGAGGAGGTGATGTATATATTCACTTTGTCAAAAAAAAAAAAAAAAGAAGAAGAAGAAGAAGTTATTTTATGTCAATTGAGTCCTTTGGTTTTATGCTTTTGCGGAATGTGAATTATAACAGGCCTATAAAATTTTAATTGTGCCATAAGATTTTACTTTGATGTTTATTTTTTTTTTAAAATTAATATGGTGTAAGTTTGTCAAATACAAAAATGCGTTAGGTTTATATTTTCTGAGAACAATTTGTTTTGGTTCAGTGTTGTAATGACGTCAAACATAAAAGTGCGGCTTTCTTTCTCGATACTTATTAAAGTAGGTAAAGTTATAGAATTTAGCTAAATAAAAAGCTATAATGCTTGTTGAATAAGTGTCGAGAATATTGGATAAGTTTGATATTGTAGTTTGCATTTTACAAATAATTACAATATAACCAACAAAAATTTAAATGTTTAGGATAATGTACAATAATAAAGACTTCCTAAAAAGATGCCTTGTCCATCGATATTTAATGTTAAGAAAAATACATATTTATTACATTTTTCTAAATATCATATTATGAAAAATAGTTAGCAAACTAGTGTGTATTATATCCGGTATCCGATTTCTGTTACAATAAGGTGGTGCTTTAGTTGTCTTTTTTTAGAAATATATTAAGAATTTAAGATTGATGAGGTTCTTGGCTCTATAGAATGATGCATTTTGTAGAGAGAAATTTATTCAATTATAGTTAATTACTTCGTGGCGATAAATTTTTATATATAGACTAAAGTGTATTTGACTGACGTTATATCTTAAGGATACAGTCTTTATATTATGTTCTGTTTCCATTATTATTGTCCTTAAAAATTGATGTTTTAGTTAGAATTAGAAATTATTTTACTTGAGTTGTATAAAAAACATTTTAATCAATTTATTATTATAATAGGATATATATATATATCTCTCTTTTATAGGAATAGAATTTTCTTTTGGAGTAAAATTCCTCATGTTCAATTGATAAGGATGTCTCAATTCACTTGTAACAAATTTTAAGATACGAGAATATGAATATTGCATTCCTGAGGGTGCTTCAGCTAAAAAAACATAAATACTGTATTAACAAATATACGAGGTTGAATGGACATCCGTGCAAAATGTGAAAGAATAGAATAGATATAGAGCGTACGCAAGAGAAAAAGAAGAGAAGCCGGGAGGGAGCGGCGCTATGATTAAATAAGAAAATAAAAAAACATAACTTAGAAGAGAGAACAATAAAATAACATAAAGCGAGACTAGGCTCTAAACAGATACCCAAATAAGATAAAGCGTGCTCATCCTCTGCCGCGCAGTACTGTACTTCGCAGTCAACCAACGATGGAGACTATAGCAGAGTTTATTGAGATTGCGTTGCACGGATCTCAAAGCAGATCCAACAGTTAGAGTATATGAATTTAATAAGTAAAGTACCAGCAGACGGGTTTGTTTAGTTTAAGAGTGGAGACGTGGTGCGTGAGTCAAGTGAGGTGTTTGACCACCAGGGCCGAGCCGAGCCGGCCCCGCCGCCGCCCATTCGCTGCGACTTGTGCGCGTGTCTGCGTGACTGCGTGCCACCTTTTCCGTTTCTTTTCGTTTCGGTAACTTAACAATTCAAGCCCCATTCACTAATCATCACCATCATTAATTATCAGCATCATGTTGATCAGATTAATTAACCCCGTAATCTTCATTATTATCTTTATTACTTTATTTATTTAAGGGAATTGATAACTGCACCCCTTAAAAATCCTCCTTAACCGCACCTGAATACACTTTTAATTAAAAATTATTTTTCAAATACAACAGATCACTTTTACCAGTTGCAATTCACATACTCAATAAAACAAAACACACATATATATACAATAGAATAATCAAAAATTAAAAAAAATTCACTCAAAATTTATGAGAATATGAGAAAAAAAGAGAAAATATTACTAATTTAGTTTCAGAAAAGTTAAAAGGGACAAAAATAATTTCTCTTTATTTATTTATATGTTTCCAGCCGCCGCTCGCCCGTTCCTGCACGGAAGGTGGGCCCGGACTGTCAGTGAGCCGGGATGAGCATTACCTTATCTTATGCTGTTATGCATCTTTTTTGGATTGTTGACTTGTTAATAAATTGAATAACGAAAGGTCTGGTGGTGTGTGTGAGTGTGTGACACGCGGTGATGGGCTTGGGCAGCAGCGTCCGCGTGGGACCGGGGAAAAGGCAGAGCGCTTATCCTCTAACATATGGCCCGGTACCATGCAGCAGCCGTTGGATCATCTCGAGATTCGGTCCAGCACAAATCTTGAGGAGATCCAACGGCCTTTGCCATATTTTAGGAGATGTCCAGGCAGGCAGGCGCTTGCTGGATTAAGAATCGGCTGCTTTTCTCTTCATCTGCTTTTCCGATCAGACGGTCGGGATCGGTTTCTGCACAGATCTCAAAGTACTGCCGAGTTTTCTGCACGGATCTCAACGTACGTTGGTGTTTCTCAACCGTCGGATCAAAAAAGCAGGTCATGCTTTTCAAAAAAAAAAAAGCAGGTGATCCCGATCCGCGTTTGCTTGCTGAATGCTGCTGTTGAGACGTCTCCCTCTTGGCCCGGGCCCGCCACTGTTTCATGGAAAACGAAAGTGTCGGCACATCGCCGTGCAACGGTGCAAGATGTCGCTTTCTCCCCTCCAGTGATTTTTAAATGGAGAGCAGAGGGCACGCCCCGCCCAGATATTGGTAGCCAGTTCACAACACAATTGTTTTTTTTCCTTTGCATCTATTAAATACATACAAAATGTAACAGATACATTCCAAAATTTAACCTATAAATATTATGGGCGGTTTTTATATGAACTTTGAGTTATTTGACTATTTGTTGGTCAATCCTGTTGGTCGATCAGGATTATGATTTTGATATTTCATAGTTATTCTCTACTAAACTAAATTATATAGATAGATTGAGCTTTATAGAGTTGTTGAAATAAATGAAAAACACAATAAATTTTAGAGAATATTTTTTTATGAAAAAAATATATATATCATATGAAGGAACGTTTGTTTGTCCATTTGTAAATTTCATATATCATTAAATACTTCTAAAAATTATATGTTGTTTGGTAAAAAGAAAAAATTATGTCAAGATCCATTATTTTTGTGCATAGCCAAGCAAAACGGAAATTAATATTTATAAAGAAAGAAAATAAATGTAAAACTTTATTATACAACAACAATTCAACACGTAAATTATTTTAAACAAATTGGTGATTTACCTATTAGATTACATCACTGCCGTTAAAAATGCAAAGGAAAAAATAAAAATCAAATCTCTCTAAAAAAAATGCTGATCTCTCGTAATTGGTTAAACAAATTAGTTAGCATTTGGCAGAGAGATGCTCACTCAGAGACGAAGCCAGGATTTCATCATAAGGGGCCAAAAAAATGACGCCACAACAATTTTTTTGAAAATTAAAATAGTTCCATATCATATTATTACACAGTCAAAATTATTAGGTTCCATATACAATTAACATAATAAAAAACATTATACCTAACCATCTTAATATATTTAACCTAAAATAATATACTAAAATTTTTTTTTCAAGGATCATAGTGGAGACATATCTCAATATATTTAACCTAAAATATTTTTAGTATACTAAAAATTTTTATCCAAGAATCATAGGGGGCCATGGCCCCCCTAGCCACCCCCGTCTATCTCAGTAAAAAAAATGCTAACCAATTAATCGAGAACCTCGAATATATGACATTATGACAAGAGCAAGAGCATTTTCCCGCTTACCTATCTAACACGACAATTCTTCTTTGGAAAAAAAACAAAATTGAAAGATGATCACTAGCAGCACTCCATTATGCTTTCACCAGATATATATGATAAGGACCGTTTAAATTGAAAAATTTTGTAAATGTTAATCAGATATTCTCCACTAATTTTATATATAAGTGGTTGAGGACAGTTGTCAAAATTGCATTGCTTCATATTTTTAATTTTTCATAAATTGTGGAGAACTTGAAAAGAGTAGGCTATCAGTAAAATAAAAAGAGATACATCTCGCGTCCATTGAAAAGCCGTCCATCCGTCTATAGACATACAAAGAATGTAACAGATACATCTCAAAATGTAACAGATACGTCTCGGGATGTAACCTATGGACGCTATGGACAATTATTCTATGGACGCTAGATATTACTCAAACAAAAATGCTCAAAGAACTTCCATGAAATCCAGAATTGTAGATTCTCTTATATCCTAACAATAACAGTTTACCAGTACAAGGAGTATCAGAATGCAAAATGCAAGAGGTCTAATCAAGTAGGCTGCAAACGAAATTACCGTCAGCCAAAACTAATTTTTCAGCCTGCACAACAGAATCCAAAGGGAGGGGCACAAAGCTCCTGTCGGGACCGTAGAAATGAGGAAAATAGTTTGTGCCGTCAGCTGATTCGTTCACTAATCCTTCCCTTAGCTGCAGTAATAATTTACACAATATCACTCTACATTGGCAATAAACAATATAACATATTGGGTAAAACTTATACAAACTGTAATTGGAGCTTGAAAGGCATTATGAAAACAATTAGAAAACAAACCTTCAGAAACTTCTATTTTTCCGGTAGGATGGATAATCATAACCTTAATTGCATGTAACAACCATGGATTTTAATGCAGGAAACTTGGATATGAAATTTGGACATTTTGGTACTGGGGTTGGAGATTACTAATTCCAACATAAGGCCATAATGGACGACCCCACCAGCACCTATTATAATCCGATTAAACTCATCTCACGTGCTTTACAATCTTTGTTTGATTTGTACTTATTTGTTTATTGAAAGATGACCAATCAGATTTAACTACATTTAACTACATTTAACTACATCTCATGTGTTCTTGTTTGATATGTGCTTGTTTGCTTATTCAAAGAGAGATCAGACACACTCGTTTAATCCTTCTCTTTCGTTTTAGCTTTGTTTTATGCCAGGTGCCAGGTATCAGGTACCAGGTCCCCATCCTAGTAGTAGCAATAACAACTTCACAAGTCCTAACAAGACTTCATAATTAAGCTCTACATTGGCAATAAACAATGATCAAAGATGTTGGATTCAGGTTTTGAGCGGAAATTGTTCATATCATGCGCGGCGCATAGTAATCGCTGCTACTAGAAATAAGAGCAATTAATTAATAAAACTGTAAGTGTACCAGTTTGTGAATGAAATTTTTTTCTTTTGAGATAAAAATGAGGATCAAGCCACTCAAATTTAAATGTCGATAAAAGACCCCCATCCGGATTTCGAACTTGTGACCTCCCACATAGAAAGCATTGCCCTGAACCACTAGACCAAAGGCTGGTTCTTAGTGAATGGAATTTGATAGTTGAACAGTGAGCGGCGCCACAGGAATCAGCAACCAAATTAACTAACTACCCGAGTAGCCATTGTCAGCACAATGAATTGCATTGCATCCATGGATGATGATTAAGAATCAAGAAACCAGTATATTATTATACACTGGAAACCAGTGGGAAATGAATCAGACAAAGGCAGTAAAGTAAGCAAATGGTATACTAATACTGTACCTTAGCAGCGTCAATCCGGAGCAGATAGAGATCGTCTCTGCCCGCGAAGAAGTTGCCCAGCACCATCTTCACCTGCACCAATCAACCAACCAATCAATCAGTCAATCAATCAATCAATCAATCAATCAGAGAAAGAGGGAGAGGGAGGTGAGGTGAGGTGACCTGATGGAGCTGGCTGAGGTGGATACAGCGTGTACTGCGATCGAGATCTCCGCCAAGAGTGGAGCCGCTGCGCCGCAGCTCCTCCCACTCCGACTGGGTGCTGATCCTGTAGACATAGTACTCCGCCGGGTCACTCTCCTCCGCTGTGCCTGAGCCTGAGACGGAATTCTCCATTGCCGTTGTTCAGTTGAATCTCCTACGACATCTTTGTCTGTTATTATTACTAGGCGAAGCCGAAAATAGTATCGAATAAATAACTAAAAATTTAATAAAAATTTTAAATATTATATTAAACAAAAATTAGAAAAAAATAAATTTTTTATGTAAGTAAATAATACAATAGTTTATAAATAAGTACATATATAAATGTTGGACTATTTTAAGGATTAAAATTTGTTTTAGACATATCATATTTATATTATTTAATAAGGAGAGAAAAAAATATAAATCATTGGATGAAAGTAGATAAAAAGTTTAAAACAAAATCAATGGTTAATAATATTGATGATGTGGCATAGTTGAGGTGCTTAGAAATCTATCCCTCTTTATGGAGTATAGATTTCTACTTGCTGCCGTGTAGATGGGAGTGTTCATCCCCTGACTTACTGCATTATGCAGTTTACAGCGTCAGCCGTTGGATCGTCTCGAGATCCACGTCGGCACGAACTCTAGACCATCCAACGGCTGGGGCTGTGAACTGCATAGTGCTGTACAGCAGCAGGGGATATGAATTCGTGTAGATGGATGCAAGCTACAGATAAGATTAAGCAAGCCCAATTCGGCCCAGCCCGGCCCGGCCCGGACTGGCCCAACTAGGGGTGAAAGATAGATGGGCTTCATTGGGCCTTACAGTCATGGGTTAGGTAGAATAGACGAACAAAAAGCTCATACAAGAATATGTATAAATTTAGATGCCTACTGGCAAGAGGCCCGGCCCGGCCCGGCCTAATTCAAGAGAGTTTCTTACCTGGCCTGCCCTGCCAACTCTGCCAAGTGTCCTCTGCTTATTGTCATTCTCATTTCATATTTCCATTCCACTACATAGATCTGTGTAGATGTAGTCCATGAGCAGCTCCCTTCAATGTTGCATCTTCAAAGATGTTCTTCAATTATCCGTTAAATTACAACCGTTAAAAAGTATACAAAAATTTGATAAACTACCAAACAATATTTAAATTGATTGAAATGTCCCACTCTCTCAATCCTAATCTCCAATACTTCTTTCCCTCACTCACTCACACACACACACAAAAACTTTTACCTATCAAATTGCAATCAGCCAATTATCTCCATCCCCTCATTTTATTCCCTCACCCTTATGCCCCCTCTTCTCACTTGTTGGTTTCAAATTTCAAGTACAAAATCTCGGAGTCCGTATCTACTGTTATTTTGATCCGGTTCGTTAGATCTAAACAGACAGATCTGATCGATCCAATTTAGATTATGGAGAGCATTTTTTAAATTAATCTCATCCCTTAATTCTGATCCGACGGTCCATATTGAGATAACAGGGACCTGTTATGTTAACAGCGGATGTGAATTCCAAAATCTCTTCCTACTTTGTGAGCCTATAATGGCACATGTGAGTCTGTTTTGTCCACTTTTTCCATCCCCTCTATCAAAATGATAAAGAAAAGGCGAACTTCCACTTTAGCACCCAAAATCACAATAGTTATCAAAAGGCTAGTTTTTTTTTTATTTTTTGTTTTTATCTGTTTAAAAAAATGAGAGGATACAGTGATCCGCTGCATATGCATTATCCCCAAAACATTATTATTATTATCTCAATTGGTCATTATAAATTTAGAATAAGACATTGTACACTTGTCTCTTCCTTGTCCTACACTTACTTGTCTTCTCACTCCTCGCCAAAACCCACAAACCCACCTCCTGTTCTTGGTCTCTCTGTAAGGTAATCAATCGATCGATCATCAAGAATTATGCTTTTTTGCTAATTAAGGGTGATTTTACTTGTTGGGTCCTCTGATTTTGGGGAATTGATTGGTTGCAGATTGATCAATTGGGTGATGATGGCAAAACCGCTGGATTATGAGTCGCTCAATGAGAATGTCAAGAAGACTGCGTATGCTGTCAGGGGAGAGCTCTACTTGAGAGCCTCTGAGCTTCAGAAAGAGGGCAAGAAGGTTGCCTTCATTTTTATTCCTCCCTTTTCTTTTCTTTTCTTTTCTAATTATGCCATTTATTTACTTCAAATAATGAAATACTAATTATACTACTGATCTGATCTATCTCCTTTGTTTCTTCCTTTTTTTATTTATTTTATGTTTTATACTGGTTCAGAAAATATTTTCTTTATTTAATCGGGCTATATACTGCGGTATGCAGCTAATATGAGCAACACAAAATTCATTATGAAACTTAGAAGTTTATGTTGGAGCAGAAGTGCAAATTATAAATTTCTAACATGAATCAGCATAATTATTATTGGTTTCTCTTACTTAAAAACATGTAAATAAAATAAATAAAATGGAAAATTGGAATATAAACGGCTTATGTCATATGTAAAACTGAGACCAATACTTATCATATTAAAATTAGGATTTAATGGTCCTATAAATGGTATTCTTAAATTTTTATGTATTTCTTCTTATGGTTGCAGATTATTTTTACAAATGTGGGCAACCCCCATGCTTTGGGACAGAAACCACTAACATTTCCTCGTCAGGTATGCAACCTTCATATTATAGTATAATACCAACTCTTTTGCATAAGTGAAGTTGGAAGAAATGAGGAGCATGCTGCCATGAACATTTTTTTCTTTATTTTACATTTGTTTTCTCTTAATTCCGTATTAAAACAGCTGAAAGTGTTGTGCTTGTACTGTTGTACCAGTCTGGTATTATGTCGTAACAGCTTGCACCAAAATTCGTTGATCAGACCTTAATATGCCCATACTTATGATGTTACTTATGCGCAACTCAGTACAACATAAAAGCTGAAGAAAGTGGGATCTCTTGCCTGTGTAGTCTGTACATAAGCCACAAACAATAGATCCTATTACCGAAACTAGAGATTCTCAGTCAAGCATTTTCCCAATTCACGTAATCATTTTTTTTTTTTTTTTTTTTTTTGTGGGAACATTTGTCACTAACAAGTTCATAGGTATGATTGGAAGATTGATTATTTATGGAACCTGTCTTTTTTGTAGGTAGTGGCACTGTGCCAGGCACCATTTCTACTTGACGATCCAAATGTGGAACTAATATTCCCAGCCGATGCCATTGCAAGGGCTAAGCATTATCTCTCGCTTACTTCTGGTGGCTTAGGTCATAATCGAGTCTTTTACATTATTTTATTATTAAACTAATTCTTCATCATGTTGCGACATTTCCTTCTTGGAAGACTTCATGATTTAATCTTGCAAAAATGAAAGCATCACATGAGTCATGATTTTCCACCCCCCCTTTTCTGTTCCAATCTATACATAACTCTATTGGGTGATGGGTGTCTTTGTCGATATTGATAAAGTGAGGAGGATTTATATGTTATTTTACCACATTCCAGAGTGGTTTGAGATATTTTCCCAGCAGTTGCACATTATTTCAATTAACGGAACACCCTTACTTAATATCACATAGGATTTTTTGGGTAATTTCCATATTTTTTTGGTATCTATTAGGTGCTTACAGTGACTCGAGAGGTCTCCCTGGAATAAGAAAAGAAGTTGCTGAATTCATTGAAAGGCGTGATGGCTATCCAACGTGAGAAATAAAATATATAAAATGATGGATTATAGTTTTCATTTCATATTTCCTACAAATACGAAATTAATTATCTGATTTCGTGATGGCAGGGATCCAGAACTTATATTTCTGACAGATGGTGCCAGCAAAGGTGTCATGCAAATGCTCAATGCTATAATCAGAAATGAGAATGATGGGGTAAGAAAACTTGTTGCTATCTTTTCTTCTGATAGGGGATGAGATCCATATGAACATCTCCAGATTCATTACATGGAGATAAAACATGTCTTCATTTTTTAACTACACTTTTTCAGGCATATCCTTTATTTTTGAAAAAATTAGTCCAGCACCTTTCCAGCGTATAAAATCAGATGAGAAGGACAATGATAATACAGTAATTTGAGAAAGAGAACAAACTAATTGCTCAAGGAATAACTAGTCCCTAGCATTTAATGAAGTTCAAAAGGTATTGTTCTCATGTTATATGTTTTACTGGTTAATCTTTCAGATTTTAGTACCAGTTCCGCAGTATCCTCTCTATTCTGCAGCCATAACCCTGTATGGTGGGACCCTTGTACCATACTATCTGGAAGAAGAGGCGAATTGGGGTCTCGACTTCAATAACACTCGTCAGTCTATTGCTGCAGCTCGATCAAAAGGAATTACTGTAAGCATCTCTCTCTCTCTCTGTGAAGATTAGATATGTATATCTATTGTTGAGGTATAGATCTGAGAGATTTTATCTATTTATGTCTTACAAATAGGTCCGTGCCATGGTGATAATAAACCCTGGGAACCCAACTGGTAATTGCCTGAGCGAGGCAAATATAAGGGAGCTGTTGCGGTTTTGCTACCAAGAGAACTTAGTATTGCTTGCTGATGAAGTGTATCAGCAAAACATCTACCAGGATGAAAGACCTTTTATTAGTGCCAGGAAGGTAAAAATCCACCAACCTCATCATGTAAAAAACTATAAGATTAAATATAATGTATATCATGCCCATATTCTACTTCCATTATATCATTTATTTAGATGCTTGGATAGTAAAATACAATTTTCGTGTAAATTTAGAAGCTTTCTTTTCTTTGCTCATCTACAGAAACACATGTAATTAACTACTTGTGCTATTACTTGGACTTGTAAAAGGGATTACATTTACACTAATAAATGTATTGTTTTCTTTATGGTAGATATTGTTTGACATGGGCCCACCATTGAGCAAGGAGGTACAGCTTATTTCCTTCCATACCGTGTCAAAGGGGTACTGGGGTGAGTGTGGCCAGCGTGGTGGTTATTTTGAAATGACTAACCTCCCTCCCAAGGTAACTAACGATATATTTAATACTTTGTTTATATATAGGTTGAAGTGATTTTCATTTTCTTCAAAATGAGCTCTGAAATTCTTATGTGTTTTATTTTGTGCTCCGTATATTAGATCTTAATTGGAAGTAACAAGCTTTATATATTGGAAAAAAAATTGACATGGAGAAGTGCAATTTCTGGATCTGATGACATTAAATTTCATTAATTATATTTGTTTGCAGACTGTGGATGAGATTTATAAGGTTGCATCGATATCCCTCAGCCCAAATGTCCCTGGCCAAATCTTTGTAAGTTGAATATTGATAGTCAAGTCTCTTATGTCAATTCTCTTTTTAATCTGCTACTGAAATATATATTTGCGCCGACAGATGGGGCTGATGGTCAATCCCCCGAAACCTGGAGATATCTCTTACTTGAAGTTTGAGCAAGAAAGGCATGATTATATAACATTTTGATTTTTTGTAAATTCAATTGATACAGTTTTCCTTCCCTTTGTCGATTAAACATGGATTTTCTAGCGATTTTAACTGTCATTTTTCACTTCGTAATATACAGCAACGCAATCATGGAATCTCTAAGGACACGGGCTCATATTATGACTGATGGCTTCAACAGCTGCAGAAATGTAGTTTGCAACTTTACCGAAGGTACGATATATGTAAAATAATTTTCCTAAATATCGTGTGTAGTCGTTTTAAAAGTGGGCTCAAATTAAAAGTATGAATGCAGGTGCCATGTACTCTTTCCCACAAATTCGCTTACCCGCAAAAGCAATTCAAGCTGCCAAGGATGCAGGAAAAGCACCTGATGTTTTCTATTGCCTAAAGCTTCTAGAAGCCACCGGCATCTCTACTGTACCTGGATCTGGCTTTGGCCAGAAAAATGGGTAAATTTTACTGTTATACCTTTCTACATCATTTTTTGTCTGCACCATTGGATTTTTGTTTAACAATACGTGATATTTATTTTGAGCAGGGTTTTTCATTTGAGAACGACTATTTTGCCGGCTGAAGAGGATATGCCAGCAATCATGGAGAGCTTCAAGAAATTCAACGATTCGTTTATGGAGCAATATGAAGACTACAGAGGTTATTCAAGGATGTGAGGTTTACTGGCAAGTGGCAAGTGGCGAACTATTATTTGCAAGGCGTGACGGAAGAAGCACGATCTTTTTTTCTTCTCGCAGAGCGCCATAATTTCTTATATAGTCTCAACTCTTCTATGAAGTAAATTTGTAATGATTACTTGTACAAGGTCAAATGCGAAAAGATGATGATGGTATACTGACAAACAATCGGGACAGCAGAGATTGCCCCTTATAACAGTTTGGTTCCATTTAAGAGATCGTTCCTGGGTCTTCCAGTAAATGTAGAATCTGGATGTTCTGATGAATTCATTTGTGATAATCAGTTGTGTGACAAGAACTTCTATGAAATAGGAAAAAACAAAAGTAGGTACAATTGAGTCTAATAGTTGCAACACTTACCACTTACCAGTTTGCCAGTAAAATTCTAACAAATGTGTTGCCTTATTTTTAGCTATGTTAATTTGAATCAGTGGCTGCTTCCATTGAAACAGCCAACACACCTAATCAAAAACTTAAAATCCTGTTTATTTACAGCAACTTTTGCTGGTAATGTACATGCATAGCGATTCGGATGCGTTCAGAGAACAACAACTTTGCTTAATATCCAGAGCACCAGTGTCATCTCGAACGCAAACAGTGTGTGGAGCATACCCCGGTCGAGCGCAAAACCGAACAATGTAATCCCTCCTCTGTTGTAGTTCAAATATGTCACTGCAGTCAACAGATTTTTGTTAGCAACTATCATAGCTAAGCTTTAACTCAACAGAAGTTCTGAAGATGGTTCTTAATTAGTTTAAAAACTTGTTTAACAACTAATTCGTACTGCTGATATGTAATTAAGCGACTAATTAACAAGCCCCCATGGAATTCAAGTTTGAAGATAAGCCCCATGTTATGTGTTTTTAAAAAATAAGATGGACGCTGGGGTACCATAGCGTCCCGAGTTTTTTTGGACTCTGCACTACCTTAGAGTCCCACTGTTTGAACAAAACTCTGTATTAGAATATACATAACAAGGACGCTGGGTAGTACTGGGATTTATTTATAAAATGGAATATGGAGCTTATTTTTCAAACTTCGGTCCCACGGGGCTTATTTATAAAAAAAAAACGGTTTCTGTGTTCCAGAGAAAAGACGCATACCGAGAGCTTGTCGTATACTAGAAGCAGCATCCTCCTCCTTACCGAATGCTTGCACGCCACCAGTAGGTACCGAGTCATGCTGGCGCGGAAGGCAGACATGATGATCATAGCCTGATGTGTATCCGTTGTCTTCTGACGGATTGGTGGCGTGCTTCCAATTGGAGCGGCATGACATGGACATATGCCATTTGCTCGCGATGGAGACTATTCTTTGCGCCCTGTGAGTGATGCGTGCTGCTCCGAGCAGGCACATGAAGAACCCGCTCAGCTGAACCACTGAGCAAACCTGTATCATCCACTAAATTGATTACCGGTAGCACTCTTAATTAATAAGTTTATTACTTAATTAATAATTGATCACATTACCAGTAGGTCGCCGGAGTTGCAGAAGTCCTTCTGAGACTTAACCGAGAAAACAAGGAGCAGCGCGCTTAGTTGGCTAACGGTAATGGTGACCATGCATCCTATTATGAATGCTCTGTACCGGTGGCTCGTCTCGAGCAGCTGCTTCCTTATCCTACCGTGCTCGTGAAATATCACCTCCGCCGCACATTCGTGCTCCGGCCTTTCCGCTCGGAACATCGCATAGAGACCCTCAAACCTGAGGATCTGGAGCTCACATGTGAGTCGAAAGAGCACACACACAAGGAGGAAAACTGCTGTTCTGTAAATCCATGATGCCAGCATGAACAAGAAAATAATCGCTCGACAAGTGATGCTGTTGACATGATTGTGCACTGCATCGGTCAAGAACGGCACGTGGACTTGCACCGAGGAGAAGAGCATGATCTTGTGCGCGAGCTCGAGGGAGAAAGAGGGGAGGAGGATGAACGCAAGGTGCCTTCGGAAGGCCTTTTCGATCTCCGCTGCGTAACGCCAACGTACTATGGAGGAGTCGTGTCGCATCCCGTCGTCAAGGAACAGCAACCGCCGCAGACCCCCGTGCGAGCGGAAGAACGTCGCCAGCGTCACGAAGGCGATCGCCGACAGGCCTGATGTGGGTAGCTGCGCCAGTCTGCAACACGACATGCTTAAACGATTATTAAATCCAATTAGAATTAGCACATATTATAAATTGATCAATTGAATTAGTGTACATCGATCGTGTCGGTGTCGTTTCAATACATGCAAAAGATGCGCGCACACACACCTGTTGAAAGTAACTACAGATGCCGGATCATTGTTGCTGAAAATGGACAAAGAAGTGGCGAGCGGTACGACGAAGGTGAAGAGGAAAAATGCCGAGAACGACAGGACGGCGGAGCGCAGGGAAGAGTGGTCGAGCAGGCAGAGCTTGAGGCACACCCTGAAGCTCTTGAGCTCGTCGTTCACCACCGATTTGCACCGTGCGTACGCTGGCCTCAGCAGAAGCGGCACGGCATTTTCACTATCACCTACACTTGCACTTATGTCTCCATTTGCAGAGCTTGGTTCCATGGACATTGAACTAACTAATCAAGTTCAATCTGATCTCTTAATAGTTTCTTAAAATTGGTTTCCTTACTAGGTGGTAACAACTTATAAGGATGTTACTTGCATGCTCACACTCACATCCAGATGATTTTATTGGTTACAGGTGAATCTCATAATAAGTAATATATATTTATTTATAATTGTCAGATCGAAAAAAGAAAATATTGAGTAAAATTCAACTTGTAATGTGTGAGTGTGATCCATGAGGTTACATCAATCCACACATGGATTGCTCGCTTGTTTCTTCTTTGCTTTGGTACACAATTGATTTTGCATTGCACGTGAAGTTGTGTGGAAAGGAATGGTGAGGCTGCCTCCTTTGCTCTCTGACCGTTTCGTTGGTTTTTCTATTGCACACCTGTCCTGTTTATCTTTCTTTCTTATGATACTTCATGACTTAATTTGATGTATACAATGTTGTAAGAGTCGTACACAGCGACCACCCATTTTATCTATTCACCGGTCTACCCATTATATCTATCCACCGGTCCACACATTTTTGATGAATAAATACTATTTTTCAGTAAACATTTATATTTTTCCGACCAACATATATCATAAACTAGTAAACAGATACACTACGGTTTTCAGTAAATATTTATGCAACTGTGACGAACACATAGATGTACGTGGCTGTGTCAGATTATAAGAAAGAGGTGAATGGGTAGCTTACTTTATATGTAGACTCTATATGTTTTCCATGTTGTAAAACCAAAATAAGAGCAATATTCAAACATGTAGCGCTCAATTGGTACTAATTAACATCAGTTGGAAATTCAGAGCATGAGTTTGCAAAATTTTGGGATCAAATTAAATTGTTCCAGAAAACTCTTTGCCACCAGTAAAACATGTGTACTGATACATAGTTGCAAATTTGCAATAGTAATAATCAATTGACAGTAATCCATTTGATTTAAAAAGAAAATATATGGCATGATTTGAGCATATATATTCACATAATATATTTTTTCATTATCATTACAAACTAGGAAAAATATATATTTCCCCTGCCATTACTCCACGCATCATGTGATGCGTTGACAAAAATTTATAAAAATATCACTTTTTAGGAAAATTTATAGAAATATACTGTAATTTCTAAGAAATTTTACAAAATTGACCCTACGTTGAAAAATATTTATGCAAATGTACCTTAAAAATTTTACAAAATGTACCTCCGACCCTCATAATTTTACAAGAATAACCTTCCGACCCACATGCCACTGCATCATAGGATTCTGCGTGCAAAGTCTGCGGTATAGTATAACCATCCTTCCAAACTATGACATAGAATTTTCCCAAAGTGGGCCATTCGGCCATTCGGCCCATTTCCATCCTTGAAAACCCAGTAACAAATGGGCCGAACAAATAGCCCAACTTGGTGCCAACGGAACCTCAACAAAGCGACAAACAAATCTGAATCGTCCGATGAGAACCCATCCGATCCAACGCCCACTATCGCTTTCGTACTCCGCGCGTATATTCCCCCTGCGGATGCGGTACCCCGAACCGGACTCGGGTCCGCTAACAAATCCCCGACCCGACCCGACCCGATAACAGACCCCACTATAAATATCGGAATTGCGTGATGGGAGCAATCCGAGCCGTAGATCCGCGACTGAGGCGACAAGATAAAACCTCCATCCGCACCACTCTTCCATTCCTCTCTTCGTCTCTCTCCATCTCGCCTAGGGTTTTTGCGGCGCCTCCGTAGCGTAAGCAAAGCAAAGTAAAGTCTCTTCTTCTTCTCGATCCCTAAACCTCCTCAAGATTGGCTACCGGATTGCCTTAACCCTGTTCTGATTGTTTGCTTGTTTGCGCAGATCTGAGAACGCGCGCGGACGATCTGTTGATCCGTTGATCGCAATGGCTCTGGTTAGTGATTCTGGGATCGAATTGGGATGTAAACCCTAGTTTAGGCCTTGTTTATTTAGCTGGAATGTTGGTACTGGAACTGAACCGATCTGAGTGATTGAGATATGGTGAAT
Organism: Cyperus esculentus; assembly: GCA_030179965.1. Taxonomy (NCBI): domain Eukaryota; kingdom Viridiplantae; phylum Streptophyta; class Magnoliopsida; order Poales; family Cyperaceae; genus Cyperus; species Cyperus esculentus. The sequence goes on along the minus strand of JASGLE010000003.1, from coordinate 771,104 downwards.
TGGTTGGGGAAAGTATCTGTCTCGATTGTGTGGATATATACAATACAGCTGAATTGATTTACAACTGATCTGTTTTTTTACGGAGTTTACGCTTGTAATTGTGGATCTCTGTGCATGATTTATGTCTGTGTGCATGTATGTGTTTCATCAGATGAAATTGCTGCTGCTTTGTATAGCTTTCCATAGATTATAATAATGAGATATGAATCATGAATTTTGACTGCTCTTGTATCTGGTTTTCGATAGATTTTTCCCTGCAATTTGATCTGGAACCTCGGTTTTTTTGGAGCATTGAAAACTAAACCTCAAGCTTGTTGATTTTGTAGGTTTTGCACGCTGGTGCAGGCAACAAGAATGCCTACAAAGCTCTTATTGCTGCTGAGTACAGCGGCGTGAAGGTTGAACTCGTGAAGGACTTCCAGATGGGAGTTTCCAACAAAACCCCCGAATTTCTCAAAATGAACCCTCTTGGAAAGGTACATTTTATTTTAAAAACTTCAGATTCTGAATTGTCTGAATTTTGTTTAGTCTTTTTTTTTTTTTGTAATGATAATGAAGTGCTGATTTTTCATTGATTGTTTATTTTTTTTAGGTTCCTGTTCTGGAAACACCTGATGGTGCAATCTTTGAGAGTAACGCAATTGCCCGTTATGGTATGCAGTTGAATAATATCATATTATTTTTCTTTCCTCTTATATAGCTTCGTTATTTTTTAATAGTATGTGTTGTGAATAGACACCTACTAGTTGCACTTTACCTTATAGACACCTTTTATTAATTATAATCTTGCTTCTGCTTTTGCAGTCACTAAATTGAAGGCTGACACCACTCTGTATGGCTCTTCTCTTATTGAATATGTAAGTGTTTTTTTGCTAAAATAACTTAAATTTGAGTTTTGCATTTTCCATGTATCTAAGCTGATTATATATGATTATTTGTGTGTTAGGCCCGTATCGAGCAATGGATGGACTTTGCTGCCACTGAAATTGATGCAGGCTTAGGGAGATGGCTATACCCAAGACTTGGATATGCTCCTTACAATGCTAATGTGAGTTTAAATTTACAACGGAGCCGTTATTTTGGCATGATTTGCATCACCATCCAGTTAACACAGATAATAAATGGGAACCTGGATTGTCCTGGTTTCAATTTTCTCACTTAGGTCAAGACCAATTTCCCCGTTCATTCTTTTAATCTTATATTATAGTCTGTGATTTTACTTGTTTATAATGCCAACATTTATCTATGGCCTTGTTCTTCATGCAAAAATTGTGTTCAAATGAAGTACTAATTATATCTTTTATCTCTTATATGATCATTTGAATAAGGTATATATGTTTGTTGTTAAATCTGCACTGTTTTTTATTTTTTTATATATAAATTTGTGTGTAGATTGAGGAGGCTGCTATTAACTTCTTCAAGAGATCTCTAGATGCCCTTAACACTTATCTGGCCTCCAACACATACCTTGTGGGCCACAGTGTGACATTGGCTGATATTGTTTTGACATGCAATCTGTACCAAGGCTTTGCCCGCATCATGACCAAGGCTTTCACTTCTGCATTCCCTCATGTGGAGAGGTAGTCACACTTCTTTCTGTTATCTTTTTTCATTTTTCCTTTTTCTTTTGCTTTCGTGTGTACAAATAATCTATTCTTTACGATTTCATGTAAATTATCACAAGAAAAAAAATATTATTTGTAACATAGATGATGTGCTGGTTATTGCAGGTACTTCTGGACAATGGTGAACCAGCCAAATTTTAAGAAGGTGATGGGTGAGGTGAAACAGGCTGATGCTGTCCCACCAATTCCATCTCAGAAGAAGGCTGCTCCGGCCAAGGAGCAGGCCAAGCCAAAGGAGGCTAAGCCAAAGGAGGTGAAGAAAGAGGCTCCCCCACCAAAGGCAGCCCAGGCTGAGGAGGAAGAGGCACCTAAGCCAAAACCGAAGAACCCCCTCGACCTTCTTCCCCCTAGCAAGATGATTTTGGATGAGTGGAAGAGGCTGTACTCCAACACTAAGACCAACTTCCGTGAGGTTGCCATCAAAGGTACTGTACCCAATTAACACTATTCATTGTGGTTTTATCACTTGCGAGTATGGTTGTGGGTTTTCAGCTGTGGGAGAACTTCGCTGGTTGTGGATATGGTTCTCTCTTTATGTAGCTTTATTTTGGGTATAATGGGTGAAACATGAAATTGATTGTAGGTTTCTGGGATATGTACGATCCGGAGGGTTACTCTCTGTGGTTCTGTGAGTACAAATACAATGAGGAGAACACAGTGTCGTTCGTGACTTTGAACAAGGTGGGTGGTTTCCTGCAGCGTATGGACCTGGCCCGCAAGTATGCATTCGGAAAGATGCTTGTCATCGGTGACAACCCTCCGTACAAGGTTAAGGGACTCTGGCTCTTCCGTGGGCAGGAGATCCCCCAATTTGTGATCGATGAGTGCTATGACATGGAACTTTACGAGTGGAAGAAGGTTGACATCAATGACGAGGTCCAGAAGGAGCTTGTTAATGCCATGATCGAGGACCAGGAGCCCTTTGAGGGCGAGGCATTGCTTGATGCCAAGTGCTTCAAGTGAGAAAATTCGGTTTTTCTCTTATTACAGTTTCGCTTTTGGAGGATAGGGAACAGATAGGTGCCTTGTGCCGATTGGTTTTCAAGTGTGTTGGGTGGTTTTTTGGTGCAGTTTTGTCAGGTTGAAACAATCAAGTTGCTTGTTTAGTATTTTTGTACTTGGTCAAGTTATTGTAAGACATTATCATTACTCGTTCTAATTTTGAGATTTGTGGTTAGCAACTTCTATAATATATTTCAGATTCTCAGTGCTAATGTCATTACATTATGTAATTTTTAGCTATTAAGTCAAACAATTATTTTGTTCTTGTTTGTATAGGTTTGGTTTCAGCAAATCAAATGTATTATAAATAAGAATTAAATTCTGAAAATCAGTTGATGAGAATAGGCAAATGCGGGTTGGTATGTACTATGTTATATAAGAGATGACAGGAGTAAGGAATAGCAATTTATACATGCTTTAAAAGTCAAGTTTTGTATCATTAAATTTGATATTATAGTCGCATAAAGATTGTTCAGACTTGAGATTATCGAAAGTAAAATAGTTAACCTGGCTCTATGCAATAGATTCGCTCCGGCGATTCAGAAGGCGAAACAAACATCCGAAACCTAACAGTCGCTGCCTAGCCATCCCTTGTCGCCTCTGCCGAGCCTGGCCACCTCTCCTTGCCTCCAGCTTTTGCAATTTTGGTGCGACACTACTGCGACATCCCCACTCTCCCATCTCCATTTTATCCTTCTCCACTTGAAATACAAACAACCGGCCAGCCGCATTTACAACTAACAATAATGCAGCCAATCTGTGGATAGTCTTGTCCCTGTTTCTACACACCACGGGTCTTACGAGCCGTTACTTCCACGTTCGACAAATTCTTCATCTAGCAAACCCTAGCTATTTGCTTCGGATAGCCCCACAACCCACAAAGCAAATCTTAGGAGCCTGATCAAAATACACGTACTATGTCGCAAACCGTAACCTCTAGTTTTGAGCTTTCTACCACTCGCGTAGCAAGCTCCGGTTGCTAGATCAGATTTCCATCTATCTCACACACCCTTGACAGTTGACATGGTACGAAGTTAACTCGCTTCATCTTAAACCGTGGTAACTTTTTTTGTTTACACTCATTGCCACCTACACATCACCATAACAACCTCGATCAAGTCCTTCTCCGCATCGATCACTTGCCATTAGCTGAGCATCATCCGGGCGAACTCTATATTAATTTCATTGTATTGTGTTTAAATCTTTTATGATCATGCTTGTAGTTCGATAGTGCGATACTTTTCTTTGTTTAATGAAATTTAGTGATTGGCAATTTGACATCACTTCAAAAAAAGGAAAAAAAGAAATTGAAAATTATCTTAAGTTAAAAGTGTAAAATGTAACACCCCATCAAAGGAGTGGAATTCACATCCGCTGCCATAGTTTTTTATGGCAAAAACTTGCCATAGTTTTTTTGGACCTATGACAATAGAGCCCACAATAAAAAACAAACCCCCTTTTTCTAAAATCTGGGCCGTTCAAATTCATCCAACGGCCCATTTTAACTATAGCACAATCTTGCCATAGTTTTTTATGGCAGCAGATGGGAACCCCAAAGGAGTGGATTGAAACAGAACTCAAATAAGAATATATACATTCCTTGAACTTGTGAAACTTCTCACTCACATCAAAGCACACAAGTGGCACTGTTTTACAATTCGTGGTGCCGATAACCGTTCAGATGCCGACCCTGTCATCCCCGAGTCGACAGCAGACGATTTACAACACTCTTAATATTAAGTATAAACAAGATAAGTATGCAGCTTTATGTATGCGACGAGCATGCGCAAAATCAGATATATCAGACATGTATGTACATTTGCAAGATTTGTTAATTGAGCTCGACGCCCGGGATGCTGACCCAGTGGAGCTGGAGCTCGATCTCGCCAGTCTCGACATTCTTGAGACGGAGTATCATGTCCTGGGTGATGTTGCCATCCTTCCAAGTGATGTTGCTTTCATCAGCCAAGCAGTTCTGCCGGCACGGGTGCAGTGTCCGGACCACTATGCCATTCGGAAGCCCCGCAAGGTCCATCTTCACGGCCTCCACAAATGGCGCCACTTCGAACTCTGCGTACCCCATGCTGTCGTCCCTGCTGAACCTGTCCTTGTCATACACTTCCTACACATTTTCATTCGAAACAAAATTAATTCAACTATTGTGCTCTTATTTTTTTTTTAGTGCAAGATTACAAGATCTTTTTTTTTTTTTTTTTTTTTTTGCTGTTGTGATTACTGATAACTTTGAAAATCTAGAAATTAGAAATAAGGCAGATTATTGGTACCAGTCTAACTGGTAAAGGGGGATTCATAATAGAGAGAGTCAGGTCTTCATTCCACACTGGATTTACATCCTTCCACTTTACACTGCTCTTCAATTTCTGCAAAAGAAACAATAAAAATACAACAATTTATATGCTTTTACTTTCTATATAAGATTGTAATTGTACCGGTTAGGTTACTAAACTGATTATTTAAAATTATGAATATCTTGTTGGTTTACTTTAAGAAAATGTTACAAACCCTATATATGGCAAGTGATCATACAATGGCAATTTATGTCATATTTAATTTTCATTTTTTTATAAAAATCTAATTCTGGTGATTGAAGATTGCTGCAGTAATTGCATATGATGAAATTGAAATCATTATCTTGGATATTACAATTCACAATTTTCTCTTTTGAACTAATATCGAGTGCGAAGTTCGGGTTACAATAACATTGCTTCTTTTTCTTCTTTCACATAAAACATATGAAAAAAAAGGAAAAAAAAAATTGTTGGCATAGAATTAAATTGAGGAAAAGGTTACCTGTTTACCCATGCGGAGAATGACGTAGGGATCGCTGCTTGTTGTATCACGGCATGCCAAGTTGATCCCGCGTACAACACGAACCTTGATCAATCCAATCAGATTCTCCATTGTAAATATAGTCTTCTACTTTCCTCCTAAGTTTTTCTTAAGTTTATACAATAGGATCGACAAAGCGAAATAAGAGAATTAAAGGCAAAAGAAAAGGAAAGGAGAGCCAAAGACGGTACAACCAACTCGGCAATGGTTGCCTCTAACTTTCTACCTCCATTGTCCTCCTTTTGGTTTTTATTTCTGTTGACATCAAACCAACCATGCAGTGTTATAGGCGACGGTTTGACTGTCTCTCTCTCTCTCTCTACGCCTAATTCAGATGTGCCTAAAAATAGGCCTTGCAGCAGGAAAAGATGTTAAAAAATCCCTGAATTTTGTTCCACTGGATATTATTACTTAATTGGTTGATTCAAACGGCATTTTAGCATCGACATAAAATCAAACCAGTCGTAGATGGCGCATTATGGAAGCTAGCTTTGCTCCTAAAACTGATAAAACTGTGTTCTACTGCCCCTTGTTAGTAAACTGCAAACACAAAATTAGTACCATTTGCTTAGAAACATATGTAGATGTGTAATGTGTTCATGCTTTATATCTTAACATCCAAAGTATATATTTCTATTATATCAAATAGGTTATGAGGAACATTAATTTATAATCAAATGCCAGGCAACCCAAAATAACAAGAGGCCTAATTTGGACTATATATGGTATCAGGCATATATAGGCTGTACCAGTTATTTGAAATGTAGTTGTAAGAGTATCAGCACAGCAGGCAGCATGCAGCACTACCATTTCTGGTCAGAAATACTAATGTTAGATAACTGATTCAAAGAGTACCGGTACTTCCAGAACATTTTTTTTTTTTTTGACTTAAATTTCAGGAGACCTTTTGCCCTCCTGTTTTAAACTGAAAACTTCATTTATTATATTGCTCTGTGTATTCTCATAAATGGTCATTCATTTGAACCATTTTAAAACAATGTATCAGTAAAAATGTGTGTGTTTGTACCATAAACTGAATATAATTCTGCTTAAAAGTAAAATTAGATATTGTGCAGATTGAGAATGAAAAACATAATGCACTTGTATACAAGTATACAAGTACTGAATTTAAAATCAAATACCCATAAAAAGGAAACAAAGAATGTAACTGCGAGGGGGGGGGTTGACCAGGCATAATGTGGGTGTGCTAACTAACCCTGGAATCATGCACACAGCAAGCGTTGAATTCTTTATACAAATCATGCAGCTTACCCCTGCCATTGCCATGGCTGCACCCACACACGACCCTCCGACGCCCCGACCCTATATATACACACTCATTAACTGCATTTTTAATAAATATACTCAATACATACATATATATCATAAAAGTATCCATGAAACTGTTATTTCATTTTTTGAAATAAAAAAAGAAGAAGAAGGTACACCCTATTATTAGTAAGTTACATATAGATACAGCTCCATGGGGAGGATACCGTGCTGCGAGAAAGAGAGTGTGAAGAGAGGGCAGTGGACTCCAGAGGAAGACAACAAGCTCGCGTCATACATCGCGCAGCACGGTACCAAGAACTGGCGTCTCATCCCCAAAAATGCCGGTAATTTCATTCTAGTCCATGCATTCATCACGATGTTCGAACTTTCTTCATATCATTTTTCTTGCATTTTTTTTTTCAAAATTCCTGTCGATACATTTATTTAAAAATTGACATGGACGTGTGTGTGTGTGTGTTTGGCAGGTCTGCAAAGATGCGGGAAGAGTTGCCGGCTACGTTGGACCAATTACCTCCGTCCGGACCTCAAACACGGCGAGTTCACCGAGGCTGAAGAACAGATCATTGTGAAACTCCATTCTGTTGTCGGAAACAGGTTCCATATTGATCATCTTCCTCCTTTTTTAAATTTTATAAATAATTTTTGAAACATTTTAGTGATCTGTACATGCAACTCAGATTGATCATTCTTTTAAATTTACTGTAGGTGGTCGTTGATAGCGGCGCAACTGCCGGGAAGAACCGACAACGACGTGAAGAATCACTGGAATACGAAACTGAAGAAGAAGCTGTCAGGAATGGGCATCGACCCGGTGACCCACAAACCGTTCTCGCACCTCATGGCAGAGATTGCCACCACTCTGGCCCCACCGCAAGTGGCCCACCTGGCGGAAGCTGCCCTCGGGTGCTTCAAAGATGAGATGCTCCATCTCCTCACCAAGAAGCGTGTCGAGTTCCCTGCACCGTCGGGCTCCTCAGCTCAACACATGATCATGGACCCGGCGGTACATAACTACCCGTCATCGGATGATAAGGACGGGACGATCCAACGGATAAAGATGGGGCTCTCTCGGGCCATATTGCACGACCCCAACAACGCTTCTGAGAAACCCAATTGGGACGTCATGATGGGTACCGGGATAGGTGATCAGCAGATGGACGGGTTGGCCGGTACGTGCAACCGAACATACAATACAGTCGTTGACGAGTTCCAGTACGACACGCAGAATTACGGGAACGAGGGGGAGGGCTCTGGATGGAGCCCCAGCATGTGTACCGTCGGAAGCACGTGTAACATGGTGCAAGATGAGCAAATGCCGTGCCGTCTGGATGACAAACGAGACGAGGACGAAGGGGAGGAGGATGAGGAGATTGCGCAGGATGCCAGGAAAGGCGACGACATGTTGTTCGGATCGGAGTGCATGCTCTGGGACTTGCCTGATGATCTCGCAAGAATGCCGATAGTTTGAGGTTTCGAAACTCGAAAGCACGAATCGATCATGAACTGAAACAAAAGTAGAATAATATTAACTAATTTGTAACTATTAATTGTAGGAATTTGTTTAGCTTGATTTTAAGAGACCAACTATGCTATGTTTAAAGTTTTCTTCCATCTCATTCTTATTTTTAGGGATTCTTATACTGGGGGAATTTGTATTTAAATCTTCCTTAAAAACGGATTTAATTTGTAGTTGAAGTTATGGAATGATATTTCTCAAAAAAAAAATTGAAACAATGAAAATTTAGAGCTGCACAAACAAAACACAAATTTAGCTGAAAATTGAGAAACAAGATGTTAAATGTAGCCCAACATGGAAGATGTTTAGGAGTTTATTTTTTGTCTATGCCTAAAATAAAAAAGAATTCGTGAGATATGTCCGGTCTAATAAGAATCACACGACTATGCCTATTTTCTAAACGCCGCCTTCAGAAAGTCATCCTAGACGCCGGCGTTCGATTTTATATACATTCCGGACTTGAAAAAATTTTGAAAAATTTCCCCTTGAACGCCAGTGTTCAAACGCTGGCGGTCAGACGTCGACGTTCAGTTCGCAAAATAACGAACAAGAAGCATTTTTATTGCAGTTTTACTGCCTAAACGCCGGCGTTCGGAGGGAGTGTTCGGCAGATTTTTATAAGTCCCGGAAGTTGCATAAATCCGAACGCCGGCGTCTAGGATGACTTTCTAAACGTGGCGTTTAGAAATTAGGCATAGTCGTGTGATTCTTATTAGACCGGACATATCTCGCGAATTCTTTTTTATTTTAGGCATAGACAAAAAATTAATTCGATGTTTAGAGCAGAACAAGTATTTGTGACTTTAAACGGGCCAAGAAATTCCAGCCCAAATCATTGAACTCATCACAAAACAAAACAATTGGACTATGAATTCCAGAATTTAATGTAGTATATATTACAGAGACATTATCTTTTATCCCCTTAACTTTCTCCCTTATCTATCTCCTTAGTTAAATTGTTTAATATTGTCTCATTTTCTCTCGTACTCTCTCAATTTTTGAGTAAATTTTCTTCACTATTTCTCCTTTTGTCATGCATGTATAAGTTTTTTACATGGTTAAGGATATGCATTTGGACCGTTAAAGATAAATTCTTCAACAAAAAATATATTGGAAACACGACCCGACCCGAGAAACCCGTCCGACCCGATCCGACTCGAATCCGACCCGACCTAGCATTTTCCAGAAAGTCAAACTGACCCGACCCGAGATCAAATTGAATCCAATCCAATTCAAATCAACATACGATCCAAAAAAAATTGATATTAAAATTGACCTGATCCGATTCTCCCATCACCCGACCTGATCCAACCCGAATCCAAACCCAACCCGACCACCCGCCCGTCCGATTTACCACCTCCACCTCCTATATTATCTAAGAACAAGAATACGTCATTGCAAGGTGTGCGGTCAATATGGGGAGTAGTGAAGAATTACTTAAATATATTTCAATTCATTTTGTTTTTGTTTGGATTTGGATTTGATAGGATTAGTTTAACGGGGGCAGGGCAAGCAAGGCAGGGCCAACTTTAATTTGATAATTTGTCCTTTGCAGGGGGCACACACCCCCCGCAATTCCTGCGCTCCTTCCTCTTCTTCTTCCCTGCACTCCGCCTACTTTTTATTTATGCTACGTATACTTCTTTTAATGTTAGAGGTGACAAAATCTGATCTAACTTAAAAAGCCTGCTCAATCTATTTTGACATGAATCATACCCGACTCGTATTTTAAGGAAAATCAAACTGATCCGAACCCTAACGACCCTAAAACCCGAGATGATCCGAAAATCTGATGACACGATCCGACCCGACTCAAACTCGAACGACTTGAAACCCAACCCGACCCGACCCAAAATCAGATGATCACATAAAAATACACTAGCAACCGTCAACCCAATACCCGACCTGACCCGAAATGATCCGAGACCCAAAAAAATACCGGCACAGGTCAACCCGACTCATAACCCGATATTTTTATTTAGTCAAACTGATCCGACCCGACCCGACAAATTACCACCTCTAGGTTTTATATGTACTTCAAGTCTTCAACAACAGGTGCTCTACTATAGTGATCTATCTAGGCAACAAACAACGTTGAGGCCATTAATTAAGTACTGTTTATGTGCTATGTCTAACTGTTTATATTATTTTAGCAGTTTAGCTAGCCCTATATTCATTCTTCTCATTTAAATACCAGGGCCTATTTATTGCTCGGTCAATCAAGATACCAGTTTACAAATTAATTAAACTAGAGCTGTAACTCGGGCTTCACCCGAAATATGATAAAAAGAAATAATAAAGCTTATAAAATAAAAATATTTATTTAAAAAAAATAAACATAATTTTAAAAATTTTGATGTGAATAATGATGATGATTATATATAATTTATAAATAATAGCACATAAATGTTGGACCACTTTAAGGCTTAAATTTTGTTTTAAACATATCACATCATCTTATTTGGGGAGATAGAATAAATATAAACCATTGGATCAAAGTAGATAAAGAGATTTAAACAAAATCAATGGTTAATAATATTGATGATGTGGCATAGTTGAGGTGCTTGAAGAGTTACCCCTCTTTCTAGTTTATAGATAAATCGATTCGTGCTTACAGGTCATTGACCAAAATAATATGACATTTTCTGTTAAGAATAAAATTATATGTAATTTTGTTTTTCTTGCACTTAACAAAAAAAAGTTCTCATTTTTTATTGCGGAATATTATTTTTCCAAACGAATGTTTCAAATTCTTTTTAACATATTTGCTACTAGACACGAATCAATAATGAAAATGGGCGTGGTTAAAAATCATTGATAATTGTCAAATAAGGTTTCAATATTCATTTGAGATTAGGAAAAAACAATGTGAATATTTACTTTAAAATAACCTACTTGAAGTTAAAAAAAGATAATGCAAGAAAATTATAGGATCATTAAAAGGTTTTAATAAATTACAAGCTATGCTAGTATGAATTTAGTGAAAATCTTATTATCTCCTGTTCCTCAACCCCAATTCTATCCCCTGGGTTGAAACTTATTTAGTTTATGATATCCAAACCCATCATCATAACTCTCTTACATTTTTGGACTTTCAAAACAAAATTGCTCTTCCTCTTTCCTTCCTCCCTCCTCTCTCGTTCTTCCATAGCTCCTCCTCCCCTTCCTCCCTTCTTCCTTCCCTTTCCCACTGAAAGTGAAACACACTAATTGTGTAGAATTCAATAACACCTCTCATGTCTTGCTCACTTTTATCCCCCATTCTTGCCCCACCCACACAACACTTTTTCAGTCGTCACTTTGCCCCTCCAATCGTCACTACGGCCACCCGTCCGACCGTCGCTTCGGCCACCACTCCGACCGTCGCTCCGGACACAACTCTAGAGATTTGAAGCTTCATCTCACCCTCCAATCGTCGCTCCGATCACTGCTCCGGTCGTAGCTTCGACCGTTAGATATATAAATACCGGCTTCAAAAATTTAAATACCCAGGGTAACAATATAAAAATCTAGCTTTGAAATATAACCACATAAAATTGAGATATAACCATCTGACTTTGAAATATAAACATTTAGTTTTAAGATAAACACTTGACTTTGAAGTATAAACATCTTGTTTTGAAATATAAATACCTGGACTTGCGATATAAAAACTTGGTTAGAAAAAATAAATACCTATAGCGACATATGGGGCCATTGCACTGCACGTGACGCGAAGCGACATGAGTTTAGTAGAGACGCGTTTTCTAACTTTGACCGGTCAACACGCTTTGACAGGTGGCACACTCTGATTGGGGAACAGAATTGGAGGATTTTTGTTAGGCACTATTAGTCTAACCCATGAATTTAAGCCCACCAAGTTTTTAGTGAATTAACTCAAAAATCATATTTTGAAGTGATGATAATATGAGTTTAAACCCACCAAGCCTTTAGCGGAATCCCAATATGTTATTATAGAATTTTGGATGGCCTATGATCATTACGACGACCCAGATTTTGACTATCGGAGAGGATCTTTTTGGTGGCCCCATTTGTCAAACTATGGTAGCAAGTTACAATAAACTAAAATTTGTGACAGTTGATATATTATTATATATTTATATAACACCGAACCCTTTGATGCTACCGATGCAACTTTATCAACAAAAAAAAAAAAATACTTAATAATATGTGGATCTCAACTTTAATTTTCACATTTAGTCACATAGTCACGTATATATTGTAGCTTTTTTATTTAATTATTTTATGTTAAACCATATAACCATACATAATTAAGAGTCACTTGATATATACATTTGACATGAATTAGTACATAATATATTTACATAGCCTAAGCTGAAGGAGTATCCCAAAGCCAGTATAATACCTAAATCATACACTATGTTGCATACACCTGCCTATAGACCAGGTGCATAGAACATAGATACTTCTAGGGTCATCTCCTCTTTTCTCAGAATTAATTTTTTGTCTATGCCTTAAATAAAAAAGAATTCCAAGGATATACCCGGTCTAATAAGAATCACACGACTATGTCTATTTTCTAAACGCCACGTTCAGAAAGTCATCCTAGACGCCGGCGTTTAACTTCTGAACTTAAAACAAATTTGCCCAAATTTCCCTCTGACCGCCAGCGTTTAGCCGCTGGCAGTCAGATGTCGGCGTTCAGGCAAAAAAATAACGACAAGAAGCATTTTTACTGCCTGAACGCCGACGTCTGACCGCCAGCGGCTGAACGCCGGCGGTTAGAGGGAAATCAGGGCAAATTTGTTTAAGTCCCGGAAGTTGCATAAATTTAAACGCCGGCATCTAGGATGACTTTCTGAACGTGGCGTTTAGAAAATAGGCATAGTCGTGTGATTCTTATTAGACCGGGCATATCCTTGAAATTCTTTTTTATTTTATGCATAGACAAAAAATTAATTCTCTTTTCTCATCCAGAGAAGAACCAAAATAAAATAAAATAAAAACAAAAGAGAGAAAGAAGAAAGTTAATTAATCTCATATTATTCATATATTCATATTCTCATGTCATCAGAAGACTGCTTTTTGAGTTTTGATAGTTTATGTGAAACGAGGCACCGCCCCCTCTGCCACGGCACGTGCGCACGTGACCTCCCCTCACCCCCTGTCTCCTCACATGTCCCTTTCTCCTGCTCCCTGGGCCCCGCACCTCTCCACAGTGGGATCAGAAGTACGACGCACACTCGGCTGCACAGCGGGCGCGGCAGCGGAACTACCACCACTACCGTGCTGACAACACTGTCAATTTGCTAATTAATTGATTAATTAATTAATTAATATTCTGTTTCTGTGGTGTGGTGCTCTGCTCAGTCGGACTTGGATTAATTATTGTTGTGCTTTGTACTGCCACCGTAATTAAACACTTTCTTTAATTTCCTGCTTAATTAGTTATTTATTTATTTGTTTATCTAGTCGTTTCTTTCTTTTAGGGTAGGTAACAAGGTAACTCTGTTATTAATTATAGCTCCAAGGACACTTAGGTATGCTCCATAAGGGGGAGAGGAGGGGAGGGGGAGGGAGGGAAGTACTAACCAAATTTAGAGTTACCTGTTCAAGATCATGTTACTTATTCTATAACTACAATTACTAAAAAGGAGATGATGGTAACAAAATAGAAATTGTAATTATGAAATAACTAACATGATCTTGGACAAGTAACTCCAAACTTGATCAGTCATCCCTTCCTCTCCCTCCTTCTGGAGCAGACCCTTAATTTCCTGATTAGTTATTTATTTATCTGTTTGTTCATCTAGTCGTTTCTTTCTTTTAGGGTAGGTAACAAGGGAACTCTGTTATCAATTATAGCTCCAAGGACACTTAAGTTTTTTTATTTTATTTTATTTTATTTTTTAAGTCCAAGGACACTTAAATTTACTGTCTTGGTTTTCTGAGGTGAAGACACTGTGGACCCTTATGTTATGTGGGGGCATCAAATGCTCATCATCTTTGTAAGTATATTTGGTTTTTAAAATTTTTATGACGTGGTCAAGTAATTTATAAATTTGCAAAGACCATATAGTATAATGTATATATGACTATTGTATAAATTGTAATAAAAAATATAATGAGCAGTTATGACGTAAATGGAAAATTCATAGATCATGAACTCTCCAGTACAACGTTGGTTTATACGCAGATTCAATGCTTATTATAAGCTACTAGTAAAGAGTTCACCTATTGCTTTGAGCTGAATTGTTATTTCTTATAATAAAAGAGCTCACCTGTTGCTTTGGACTGAATTGTTATTTATTATAATAAATTTTTAAGATATATAATGAGCTTTATATTTCTCCAGCATCTTTGAAACTACCGTGCTGCTGACAATACTGTCAATTTGCTAATTAATATTAATATTCTGTTTCTGTGGTGCTCTGCTCAGTCGGACTTGGATTAATTATTGTTGTGTGCTTTGTACTACTACCGTAATTAAACACTTTCTTTGCTTGCTTAATTATTTATCTAGTCATTTCTTTTAGGGTAGGTAACTCTGCTATTATAGCTCCAAGGACACATAAGTTTACTGCCTTGGTTTTCTGAGGTAAATACACTATGGAGCATTATGTTAGGTTGGTTCTAATATTTGAGTCCGGCTACGGTGCTTCCATAATCATTTCGGATAGAAACGCTTATAGTCTAAATTTAAAATCCGTCGTTCGAAATTTTAATCCAAATAGCTCATAATAATCTTGACATAACTAAATTGGATGATGCCAATTTTTACTATTTTAAAAACTTTATTACTATTTTTAATGATTTTTTAAAGGTTGGCATACAAAATTGATTAATTTTTTTTTATTATTTTAAGAGCTATATTTCAAAAAATAATTAAAAATAGTAATAAAGTTTCTAAAATGGTAAAAATTGGCACCATCTAACTTAATTATGTCAAGATTATTGTGAATTATTTCGATTAAATTTTCGGACGACGGATTTTAAATTTAGACTGTAAGCGTTTCGGTCTGAAATGCTTATGGAAGCACTGTAGTTGGACTCCCAGTCCTAGTATCAATACTTGTAGGCTATAATAATTGTGGCCGTAGATGGAGAGAGACAGAGCATCCTGGAAAGGGGAAAACAGAGATTAGAATTAGAGGGAGACAAACAGCCTTTTGAGAGAACTCATTTGATTTCCTGCTAGACAGTGCTAGAGCTACATACAACACCACCTACTCTGCTCAATTGCCCATTCAAAATTAATTAATTAAGTAAACAATTTAACAATAATACTCTTATGCTCAGCGTCCAAAGAAAAGCCGTATATAGCATCTATAAGTTACATTTCGGGATATATCTGTTACATTTCGAGATATGTCTGTTATATTATTCATATATCTATAGACGTATGGAGAGCTTTTCAATTGACTCAACTGCTCAAGATGTTTCTCATAATTTAACATTTTACCGGGTAACAGAAATACAGAATCACCACCACCCCATCCATCATCATCATTTGTACTACATCTCAATTTTTTAAAAACTGAGATGGATGAATGAATGGATGGATGGATGAATTAAAAGAGGTAAAAGCTGTCTGCCTTCTCTCTTCCTTTTGCCTTTTTTTTTTTTTTTTTTACTTTTAGCTTATTAGCTGCTCCTCTCAGCTCTCTCACTCCTAATCACAGTTGTCTGCTTGAGCTTCTCAGCTTCAGATCCATCCATCCATCCCAAGTCCTAACTAATCCAAATCCATAAAAATACATAAACAAACTACAAAAGAAAAAAAAATAAAAAAAAGGAAGAACCCAACTCAAAGTCTCAAACAAACCCCAAACGCACGCAAGTCATTTTGACCAGCCAGCAGTAGCAAGAGGAAGCATAGACTTCTTCACTGCTTCAAAGAAACACAGAGTAAACAACAGAGAGAGCAATTGATTAAGTGTAGCTAGTGATGGTGGGAACAGGAGGAGGAGGAGGGGGAGGGGGAGGAGGGGAGAACGGAGGAGGAGGAGGGAGGAGCAAGGAGGCGATGGGGATGATGGCGCTGCACGAGGCGCTTCGCAATGTCTGCCTCAACTCCGACTGGACCTACTCCGTCTTCTGGACCATCCGCCCCCGCCCGTCCGTCTTTTAATTTCCTCTCTCTTTTTGTATTTCCAATCGAATTCGATTCGATCGATCGAATTACTAATTGTTTTTTAGTTGAATTGAATTGAAATATATATTGAATTCTGCTTGATTTCATATATGTGTGTGTTATGCAGGAGATGCAGAGGAGGCAATGGATGCAAGGTTGGTGATGACAATGGAAGCTTGTATGCCTCCTTCTTCTCTCTTTCTTTCTTAATTTCTTAATTAATTTCTCTGCATTCATTCCTTCCTTTCTTTTATTTTTACATTTTTCTAATTAATTCACACGTTTTTTTTTTTAATTTGGTAGCTATATATATATATATATATATGCATCAATCAATTATTGGTTTAGATTTTATTTTATTTAATTTAACGGCTTCTTCTTCTTCTTTTTTTTTTTTTTTTTTACTTTGTGGTTGATTTTTAAATTAAGTTAACGATCTTAAATTTAATTATTGGTTATATTTATTTATTTATTTATTTATTTGTGTACGTGTACGTCCCATATGTTTTGCTAGTCTGATTTGTGATCAGTTAGCTAATCATAATTAAACGGACCACCACTACTATAGATGACATGAATCATGCATATATATATATATATATATATATGCTAATGCCTAATTAACATATCCGGCCGCTAATTATTTTGTTTGGATTTAGACTATATTTATATATATATGGTAGGTACACTACACATACCTGAACTAATATAAACAAAAAAAAAAGAAGAAGAAGAAAGAAAACAATTGATCATATGTCACGTACTACTACTACTACTACTATTTTGTATTTTGTGTTCTAGTGCATTAATTATTTTCATTTTTAATTAATTAAGACATGTAATTAATTGAAAGGAACATATATGCATGCAGGATGCTGATGTGGGAGGACGGGTACTGCCGGGCGCGCGTGGGGGAGTACGTGGAGGAGATCGACGGCGAGGACCCGGTGCGCAAGGCCTTCAGCAAGATGTCCATCCAGCTTTATAACTACGGAGAAGGGTGGGTACTGGGTAGGTGTTGCAGTACATGCATGTCCATATAATTAACCTACATATATATATATATATATATATATAATTAACAAATTAATACCATAAAATTACTTAAAAGTTTGATCCATATATTTATAATCATGCATGTAATTAGTTTATATATGAAATTAATGCTTTTGTTTGCAGTATTATTGTAATAATTTAAATAATTAATAATCACAACTCACAACCATATATAAACTGTTGATTTTTTAGTAATAAAAAAAATTAAGTGGCATAATTAATTAATGTACTGGTTATGTTAATTCAATGATATGTGTTCTCTTTTAGTACTTGATTGGTTTTGCTAAGTCAAAGTTTTACTAAAAAGAGTCATTATTTTATGCATGCATGCACTATGCTTGCCAAGGGGCCAAAAAAACAAAAACAATACATGATATGATATGATATCATTATCAAACAGCAAAGAAAGGTGTGAAGTTTTGTGTTTTGACAAGCTTGTTTCTTAATTTCTTCTTTCTGCCTAAAACCCTAGTGAAAAGGAGGGCTGTCTCTATCTAAGCTATATATATAGCTCTAGGGTTTTGTTCCACAGCACAGTGGGTTTGCTTTTTGTTTGTTTGTTTGCTTTTTACATTGTTGTTTTTGTTTTTTGTTTTTTTTTTTTTTCTTCTTCTCTCTTTTTGTGAGTGCACTACTTTACATGGGTGGCAAGGAGAGCAAAGGGGGGTAAAGGGTAAAAAGAAAAAAAAAATTAAATGATTAGATAAGTAAAAAGATTAGTTGTTAATCTTTATGCACATCGTTTTTGGGGAATAAGCATCACTCTGATATCTAAAAATGAGAATAAGATTTCTTTGTACTTTATTCTATATATATATATATTGTTCTTTAATTTATTAGAAATTAAAAGATCAAAAGAACCACTCCATTGTTTGCTATAAGTGAAAAAGAATGTCATATTGTATATTTGTAATTCCAACCCCAACCATAGGATCTAAATCACATGGTCTCAATATCCTTCTCACTACTATATATATATATATAACTAAGCTGACCCAACAAGCCAGACCATTAAAACCAAATTGAGTAATACCTAGCCGTCCATAAAAAAAATATCTAGAGCGTCCGTAGGTTACATTCTGTTTAGGTGTATCTATTATTTTTTTGTATGTATGGACAGCAAGATGTTTCTCAACCAAATTATACATGAAGAATGCATAGTCGTTAAATTATCCTATGATGATTGATTGTATCCTGCATCTTAGTTCAGTGGGTGGGGAAACAATGAAATGGGTATGTGTGACTGATTGATTGAAAGGAAATGCAATGAAATGTGATGAGAAATGTTGAAATGATGGTTGTGGTGTGAGATGGTGCATGTGTCTTTGTGTTGTGTGCAGATTGATGGGGAAGGTGGCATCGGATAAGTGTCACAAGTGGGTGTTCAAGGAACCTTCCGACTGTGAACCCAACATCTCCAACTACTGGCAGAGCTCCTTTGATGCTGTAAGTTTAAGTACTTATTCATCCATAATTTCATACACATATATTTAGAATTCATATTTTTCCTCAAAAAAAAAAAAAAAGAATTCATATCCCTGCTGTACTGGATTGTGCAGTTTACAGCGTCAACCGTTAGATTGTCTAGAGATTTGTACCAGCACGGATCTTGAGATAATCCAACGGCTGACGTTGTTAAGTCAAGGGATGAGCACTCATATATTTAGGGTCATATCTAGTATCCTCAAAATTATCGTCCACATATCTACATTGTTACAAAATTTGAGTTAGGTGTTACATAGTTTGATTGAGATAAGAGTTACAAATATTGTATATGTATGGACGTGTGGATAGTTAATATGTGTGAAGGTGTAAATAGTTAAAATGAGTTACACAATCCAGCTCTCTCCTCTCTTTTCGTATCCTCTGACCCGGGGGCATGCGACCCGTTGGATCTCCTCGGGATTCGGTTGAATCCCTTCGGTATTCGGGTAAACCCGAATCCCGAAGAGATCTAATGGGTCACATGCCCCGGGCCAGACCATAATCATCCCTCTTTTTCTTCTTTATTCTGTCTTGAGCCTTGACATAAACAGTGGCAGTGGCAGCCTTAGTTAGAGCTAGTAGCAGTGTAACACTGGAATTGCATTTGCATGCATCAGCACCAGCATCATCAGCATCTTCATGGAATGTAATGCAATGCAAATTATATGCAAATGCTTCATTTTTTTTTTTGAGAATATGCAAATGCTTCATTATTTGAGGTTCTGCTTCTAGCTATCTGCTGGTCCCCCTCTCTCTCTCTCTCCCTGTCTGTCTGTAAAGCAGCAGTTGCAGAATGTGATGCTCTGCCCTGCCACTCTCCCTCTCTTTTATCTCTTTCCCACAGCATCCAAAAAGAATTTTGTTCTCTTCCCCCTTTTCCTCATCTCTCTCTTTAGTCTTTCCATTATTACCACAAGTCCACTAGAGGGGGAATTGTGATTTGTGAGTAGAGGTTGCAGATTCTCGGGTCGGGTATAGGATTGACGACTGCCAGCATTTTTTGGGTCGGGTTTGAGTCAATCTGACGTTTCCTGAAACACGGGGTCGAGTTCGGATCAATCTAATTTTCTCTGAAACACGGGTCGGGTCGGGTTCGGGTCAATTTGACTTTTTCTGACACTCAGGTCGGGTCGGGTCGGGTTTTTGCCACCTCTATTTGTGAGAGTTATTTGTGCCTTGAGTGAGGCTATGGTACTACGGCTCTTATATTATAATATTTAAAGTCTAAATGGTCAATCCAAAACCGCTCAACATGATCTCCATATACAGATATCATTGTAGACAAAATTTTATATTCTTGGTACATTTTTACTATTTCTTTAGATAATTAGAAAATAACTTGATTTAAACATTATATGAAGTATTCAAAAATGTAGTTTTCTATCTATCTAAAAAGATTAATTTAAAAATTCTAATAAAATATAAATTTTGGTCTATATAATATGGAGATCACATTGAACAGTTCGGATCAACCGTTTGAACTTGTAAAAATAATAAAATGGAGCCGTAGTACGGGACACTCCGTACTATTAATAGTATCGTAGCCCCACTCTTTGCACCTTTCTGTGCTTCCTAGTCGCAGGCAATTTGGGTGTTTTCTTGCACTGGCCTGGGCCCATGAAGCCCATTTCTTGTAATATTCATTCAATCATTGTTCTCCATTTGTGGCCCAGGCCTTGCTTCATATAACTTATAATGGACTTTTACATATGTTATGCATATTATTTATTGAGTTAATTAAGTTGATTTGTAGTCTAGTAAACTAGTAATTACTCAGTGAAGAAATGAAGATTTTCATTACCCATCAGCATATGATTCATCTTTTTTCTTTTTTTTCTTTTTGGTTATTTTCATTAATGAAGACCTAATTATCTGTGACTGTTGTACAGCTTCCTCCAGAGTGGACTGACCAATTTGCTTCAGGAATTCAGGTTGATTTGATTTGCCCATTCTCTCTTACATTTCTTATTTCTTTTTGTTCCAATTTTTATCCTTTACCAGTGTATATATATACTGAGTTTTGTGTGTATTGATATATTGAATCAGACTATAGCTGTGATTCAAGCAGGGCATGGACTGCTACAGTTGGGCTCCTGCAAAATAGTTAGTCATAATATTTCACTTCTACATATCTGTATAACTCTTTTTAATTTTATTTAATGAAAAATCACAGTAGGCATTTCGGCTGCTACATCAAAAAAATATTTCACTTCTATAAATCTAAAAAAACATGCCAAAATTAGGCAAAATTTAGAGAATTTTACACTTTGATTTAATTCAATTTATCATGAGCAGATACCAGAGGATCTACATTTCGTTCTTCGGATGCGTCACATGTTCGAATCGCTTGGCTACCAGTCGGGCTTCTTCCTCTCGCAGCTCTTTTCCTCTAACCGTAGCTGCTCGCCCGCGCCTTCCGCTGGTGGCATTGCCCTGAAGCAGCCACCGGTTGCCAGACCGCCGCCGCCTCAGGCCCTTTTCCACCAATGGAGCAACCACCACCCGCACCAAATGGCGACAATGCCGCCAATGCCTCTTCACCACATGAACGAGATGATAGCCGAGCACGAGCCAGCCGACATCAAGTGGCCCAACGGACTGTCCATTTTCTCTGCATTGACGGGTCGGCCTGATGATGCGAAATTGCTGCTTGGTGGTGGCGACCATTCGCATGGCGGGCCTCCAGGTACCGGTGGCAGCGGGGGGAATAACCCTGAAGAGTATCTAAGCTTGGATAGCAATAATTCTGGTAAAATGCGGAAACTCGAGGGGGGCAACAGTAAATTCAAGAGGAGTTTCACGTTGCCCGCACGCATGAGCATGTCGAATTCTTCTGGTTCTTCGCCCGGTATGATGGAATACAGAGGCGGCGAGGGCGGCGTCTACTCGGACTTAATGGAGAACTACTTGGAGTAGTCGGAATCAGCGAGTTCCGTCATGGTACCGACGACGTACCGTCGTATCATGTTGTGTTAGTTTAATTTCCTTCTGTGAAATTTTTCTTTTTCTTTTTTTTTTTTGGCTTAGTTAATTTAAATGCATGCAGTTAATGTAGGTGAACTATGATGAAACTAATAGATTTAATTAGCTCTCTGTTTAATTAATTAGTTGTAGTGTTTTGTTCACTTGTTCTTAATAATAATTACCTTTTGCTGATCATGTCATCAGGGTAGCTATCTTTTATAAATATGTCAAGTTATTTGAAGAATGATCATTGCTATACCAACTATTAATTTCAACTCCTGAATTTGTATATCTGCACCAGTGACGCACTATTTTTAAATTGAAGTAAAAGATCGGACCAATTAACCTCAGGTTTAATTTCCCTAGTATATTAATCTTTATATTGTGACAGTGAATTATGTGATGCCATGCATCGATGTAAAGGAAAAAGAATAAAAGGAAAAATGATACATCTGCTTAAAAAGGAAGAAACTGAAAAACATAAGGACAACCTGGACGAGAGCGGCCACGCTCTCTGTGTGGGAGGTCGCGGATTCAAAACCCAGAGGGAGTCTTTTATAGACATTTAAATTTGAATGACTTGACCCTCATCTTTATCTCAAAAAAAAAAAAAAAAAAAAAAAACATAAGGACAAGAAATCAAAACTATAATGTGCATTATTATACCTGAATTATTTTTTTCTTTTCCGATTAGCAACGTGATGAGCATCGATCCGTTACAACTTTAAAATACGCATTTCAAATTAGAAATAAATGCCGCTTTTTAAAAAAATTGAGGTCAACTAGTTTATCTTTATTAGATATATATATGGGACATGCATATATACTATATACTATATATATTGTTATAAAAATATTTTACTCTGGACGACTTGGGAGTATATATTGTGATAGCTAGTTTAATTGTTAACCAAATCTAGAAAATTAATTCCATCAAAAAAATCAAGAAAATTAAAATTATAATGACACGTCGCCAGGGATTTGGGATCCATATTTTTTTAATAAAATTAAAATTAGAAAAAAATGGTTGTGTGTGCCACCACATACCAAACAAATGCTTATTATAATGTATACAAAAAAAAAAAAATGTATCAATTGTACATATCAAAATTTCCATATATACTTGATTTTAGTTGTGAGAAAGAAATTCTCAACTCTATGCTATGCACAGGCCTGAAAAGCAGAAATTAATGTATTGTTCAATATTTATCACTTTTCTCATAAAATGCAAAAATCATTTACAGACTATGTATATATATTGCACAGTTTTACTTTTACTCTTAATTTTTGAGATAAAATGAGGGTCAAGCCACTCAAACCTATAAAAGACTCCTATTTGGGTTTCGTACCGGCCTGCAACCTCCTACACGGACAGTTTTGCTCTTAGCCATTAGATCAAAAGCCGGTTCTTATTTTACCCTTAATTAACTTAATTAATAGATGTATTCTAGTACATATCTGTTATATATACTATTGCTTGAAACTTGTCCAAGTCATGGACAATCATGCAATGGCCACAGTATCAGTATTTTTAAAAACAAAAGTCAAAACATAACATAACATTAAAAAAAATATAAAATAACCTAATATAATAATTCTTCTCCAATTAATTGCCTTCAACTAATAAACATTACATGTAGAACACAACCTGAACGTGCTCACCACAATGTATAAAATGTCAAACTCTAGTTCTTCTAATCTCATATAATATATTCTCTCAAAAAAAAAAAAAAAAAAAACTCATATATATATATATACAAATCTTCTCATTAAACTTGTCATACACAAACCTCCAACCATGGCCACAATGTTGCAATCACTCTTGCAAGAAGAAGCTCTCCTCTCTAAATTGCACTATGTCAATGCTACAAGAGTAGAAGAAGAAGAAGAAGAAGAAGAAGATAACATCATGGCTAAGCCTAATGACATGAGAAATAATGAACAGCAGGAAGAGGAAGAGAAGGCCGGGGAGGTCGACGAGAAAGATAATATCGATTGCTCGAAGAGCTCCAAGTCGAGTGCGTACTACAGCTCACCCTCTTCGTTCGACAACGACAATGAGAGGCGGATCTCCGTCGATCCTGTCTCTCTCACTGAGGTATGCTAGTGAGAACTTGCATCGCTTATTCCCGCAATATTCATGATATTGTATCTAAAAAAACATATCGTGAACATCTAATTATAAAAAAAATGAATGGTCCATTTGATCCATAACAGAATAAGCCTAAACTTAATAATTAAATAGCCACATGTATTGCAATGAACTTAGTTAATAAAACTGTAATGTTAAGCAATGTCTGTACATCCATCCATCTGCAGATCGGTATGTTCGAAGATGATGGTCCATTGTCGATGCCGGACGTATTTACCGAAGTAACCGTTCAATCACCGATCCTCCCACCTTTGCGGACTCCTCGGTTTGTCAGTGCAAGCCTACCATGCTCCGCGAGCTCATCACCTCACTACGCGTTCTCGAGCAATCAACGGTCATGGGATGATCAGCCGAACCTTCAACCCAATTCGGTGCAATCTCCTCGTACCCTAGCCCGTCAGCACTCTCTCGCTCTTAGCCGTTTCGCGTCGACACGTAGCATGTCTTTTGCCGAGGGACGAAGCTTTGCGCACAATGATACCTTTCAGGTTCTTGGAATAATGCCGCAAAATGCCTCCGATCAACCTCCGGGCTCCAGCTCTAGTACCTCTTCGGATTCCCCGAAAAGTAAACCGAAATCAAAGAACATCAAAGATGACGAGTTCAAGTGCGGCGTTCTTTGCATGCACCTGCCGAGCTTCTCCAAGAAAAAACAGTTACAGTTGCGGCACCAGGCCGTACACGCAAACGGTAGTTTATCTAGACTCGCATCCCTTGAAAAGTTCGATTGCGGCTCATGGTCGCCGCGCAATAGCAATACATTGGTCGACCCTGACACGCCGGTAGAGATGGAGAGATCAAGCACCCGCGACACCGAGTCACCAATCCATTCAGCGTTCTTGTTCGACGGGGCGGAAAGAAGAGGCATCTTGAAGAAGAGCTCCTCACGGTTCGGTTCGTCCAAGTCGATGGGCCTGTCGAACAGGCACGTCAGATTCTCCGTCGCGCAGTCTCCTGTCGCCTCGTGCCCCTCGTCGCCCTCGGTCTCTTCGTCGTGCAACATATCGCCGAGGCTGAGGAGGGCCAGAGAGGAGTTCAACGCGTTCTTGGAGGCCGCGCAGAGCGCGTAATCATCATTTGAAATGCCAAATTAAATTTAGTAGGATCAAGATCACCTGCTAATGGTGTGGTGGGCCCCACCACGTGACTCTTTATGAGTGTGATGGAAGTCCATAGATGGACACAAGATATTTCTCTTTTAGAAAAGTAGGGTCTGCTTTTCTTGATCCAATGGTTGAGAAACACCGATGAACTTTGAGATTGTTGTAACAACTGATCCCAACCATCGGATTGAGAAAAGCAGACCCTGCTTTTCTAAAAGCAGGAGATTCGGACCCGTGATAGGCGAGTACATTATCTTGGCTAATTATATATCAGCTTCAAACGTGATTGTAATTAATTAAGTACAATGCTCTGTAAACTTCCTTTTTTTTTTTTTTTTTTGTTCTTTTTTTCCCTTTATTTTCTGTTTGTTTGGTTCTTAATTTTGTCTCTCTTTTTTGTAAGCACACATTTTTGAGGGGTTTTTTTGGGGCTAAGCATACGAAGCCTTTATATGTAACCAAACATTACATGAGTGTTTTTTGTATGTAAATTATTTGATAAACCGCAAGGAGTGGCTTAAATTATGCATTTTTTTTGCACAGCACTTGTAATTATTTTGTGCGTTCATGTGTGCTAGTATTATGAGAAATTGATTTGAATAGTTTTTCATGGGGTCATATCTAGTATCCTCAATATTGGTGTCCACGTATATGTCTATATTGTTATAAAATTTGAGTTAAGAGTTACAAAATTTGAGATAAGAGTTATAAATTTTATGGGTGTAGATATGTGAATAGTTAAAAGAGAAACATCTTGCGTCCATTAAGAAACCGTCCATACATCTATAGGCGTGTACGGAATGTAACAGATACACCCCGAAATATAATAAATACATCCCGAAATGCAACCTATAGACGTTATGGACAGTTTTTCTACAGACACTAGGTATTTCTCTAGTTAAAATGATAAGACTTGGAAAATTCCTTTTTGATGTCCACTGCAATCACGTACAAGGATAGAAACATTAGCTAACTATTACGGGCCGGCCCTATGTATAATTGTAGCATATAGTAATGCTTAAATGGGGTGTATATAGTCCCAATTAGGATTTCTTCTTTGGGCCAATTGTTACAGAGGGAAATTGAAACAGAAGCAGGCAATTAGGGAACAAGGAAAAGGCCTCATTCTCTGACCATTTCACCACCCAAGAAGAAGAATCTTCAGGAATTCATGGCAGGATTCATGGAAATCAGTAACTCTATTCTGGGCCGGGAGCACAACAAATATCCTTTTGAGTCTGTACCAGTTTGTACCAGTTTGTACCAATAGGACTGAAAGAGGCTTTGATTGAGGAAACTGATATGTAGGCCTAAGGACTACATGCCTCTCCAGCTCAGAATAAATACTGAAACAAGAGCATATGCTTGGTAAATTGGATGATAAGAATGGTACAATACGGTTCACCGGGAGCCTGAGAGACTGTATCTTGCTGTCTCCATAGTGGACCGGTACCTATCCGTGCAGCCGGTGAAAGCAGTATCATGCATACGACTCCGCAAACCACAACCGCCTGCACCCTGTAGCCGCACCAAGAGCTACAAGGTGCTCACAAGAAGTACAAGAATAAAGTGAATAGGCACTAACCATAACGATAAGATCCGACAAGTCGATTCCACAGACACCAATGGTAGATATCTAGGATTTCTTTTCACCAACAAAAAAGTTGAGTTTGAATAATCAAAAGGGATACTATATATCAAGAACTTGTATTAAATGACACTTTTTGTTATACATCATATCATATCTATCGCTTCCATAACATGACGGAAGTTACTTTCTCCTATATTTACATATCTACCTCACAAAAAGAACAAAATATTTGTATCACCAAGCCATATCTACCTTCCACTTACAGTTACTACCACATCAGCCGGCAAACCACCTTTGTCGCCTTTGCTGGCATAGCGAACTGAAGTTGCAAGTCTAACCGCTAATTTCCTCTCACCACATCTAGAGTTATGTTTCATTTGCTGGATATTGGGTCCCAAAACCTTCTCAGTCCAGTCTTCAATCTCGGCTCCTTGGACCCAAACTCCACTAACCAATCGATCAATCACCTCATCATCAACCCGTATCGAACAGCCATCTCCCAAAATTTCCACAATTTTTGAGGTCACACTTTCAAGCACTTGCTTTTTAAGGGGACCAAAATCAACTGGCTCGAACAGAACAGATTCTTCAACTAAATCAATCAACTCTAAAATGGCAGAAGGCATCAAGGATCTAACAGCAAGTCGACCTTTGTCTAATGGCTCATGCTCCGCAGTCAAATCAATAGAATTACAGGATTCTTCACATGTCTCATCAACACTTGAACCAATTGCTAAATTTAGGTCCAGAGATAATGCCGACTCCTTCCTCATCTTAGAAGGCCGGTCATCATTGCATAACCAATCTGCTCGATGCTTCGGGGATTCATCAACAGAACTCGATGATAATTCCAATTGCCATGAACGTGAATCTGCTAACTCGAGAATCCTTTCCTCATACTGAATTAAGGTTTCATGTGTTGGATCTGCCTCTCCGTGAATCCAATTTGTAGTCAGGATAAATGTAACATTACCTAAATTAATCTCACGCCCATGTGTGTCAGGTAATCGGCCACGCTCAATCGCTCGCTTAATTTTTCCCCTAACAACTGTGTCAGCACGGTCAATATCTTCAATCAAGATAACAGAAAAAGGGTTTATACGGACAGCCTCAACTACCCGATCCAAACTAGTCCTACCCCACAAATCTCTGTTGGGATTAGCACGGTCGCCTGAACTGAAACTAACGATCACTGGTCCAGCACCAAATAAAGACTCCGATAAAGCAACCGCCATCTTTCTCTTGCCAATTTGATCTGCCCCAACAAATAAGAGCCAGGTGTCACCTCTTGGCACAACACCACGCCGTTTGCTGTTTCCTGCCCTGCACTGGATCACGACTGCAGCAACAGCTGATGCAGCATTAGGTTGCAATGGGACTTGTTCTTTCAAATCCTTCAAAAGTTTCTTGAATGAATCAATATCTGCTATGCCGGCTATTTTGGCCTTTTGCTGGTCTGACAGAGGTTCTGAGAACTTGGGCCCACCAAGTGAGAGATCAGTTTTTACAGAGCTAACTGGTGGACTTTTCGGTTTGTCACTGTTGTCACACGATCTTGAAGTTAATGACGGTTTTTCAGGAAAAGAAGGGACTTTAAGTTGTGGCATGACCTTGGTCACATTTCGAACAGTTCCTGTCAAATTTGGGGCAATTGGTGATAAAAGAGTAGAAGAGATGGTAGATGGTATTGTGAGAGTCGGTTGCCCTGCGTTGGACTTAATCGGGTGAAGTCGAGCGCATGTCTCACGCCACTTCCTTTGCAATTCTTCAGTTTGGTTCTTCCAAATGAGCTCTTGATCCTTAGCCTAGTATAAATAGAATACACAAGTCAATGCAAATTTTGCACAATAACTATTTCTGGAAGTGTTTACTCATTTTTAATTTATGAATGCATCTAACTGCAAAAATCATGATACCTGAACAGGGTTATTTGTGCAACCGGATTTTTCTGTCCGACCAGGACCAAGCTGGAGCCAGTGAGGCAGATTCTGACCTGAATCTGACTTTGATACAGTCGTTGCAGCTGCAGATGATTTCTCAAACTTTTCCGCCACAAGCTTTCCCATTTCACGTTCATAACTAGTTCTGCACATCTGGCACATGCTTCCTCTGATGCTCGGGTTGGTGTTACCTAGCATCGTTTGTGGGTTATGTTTCAAGGGGATCACACCGGCAGATGGTACGGGCCTGATCCCAAGCCCCAAACTTTTCACTGGCGATACAGCGCTTAACGGGTTGTTAAGAATGCCTCCAGTTGCAACAAGTCTGCAGTTAATTAAATTTTCAAATTATCAGAAAAGCTATCATATTGAACAGAACAATAATTAAATTACATTGCAAGTTTGAAACAGTGACACAGGATTAGAAAACTGTAGACAGTGCACCAAATTATTTCAAAATTGTCCATTTATAATCTGGGCACACATGCTTTTGCAGATTGAGGTAATTTCCTCTATGGGTTGCATCATCAAGTAATAAGTTTTCCAAATTTGAGAGCTGGTGATACTAAATACCATAAGCACCTCTAAATTACTGAAAACTAACACATAATTAATACGATTAAAAAAATAACATGCAATGGGTATCCAAAGTGAAAAAAAAAAAAAAAAAAAAAAACAGAAATACAAAAGAATTTGAGGAAGTGACCTTGGGTTAATCAGGCTAGGAGACAACGACGGTTGCCGTGGGGCTGCAATTGGCACGGCTTGGAGATTCCACTCGGTCTCCATACATGGGTGGTACACCTGGCACCTCAGGAATGTGGCGGAAGCCGCAGTCCCCACCAACCAAACCTTTACCTCCTCTTCACTATTAAACCGCCCCAGAAGCCGGGCAATCTCCGATACCGCAGATTGACCCGCCTCAGTCACAACCGGCGGGCCTCGTGCGGCCGGCCCCAAGTTCGGGCCTCGACCCTCTACCAGCCATTTCAGATCACCCAAATTAATCACAATTCCATTTGCCACCCTCAATTTCTGCTCAATCACAGCACCCAATTCCCCAATTTTCGACAGGTCGGGGTCTAAATTCAAAACCTGCGACGAGTTAAGAGGTGGTGCGGCCTGACTTGAGCCGATCTTGTTCATCGCCTCTTTCAATATGGATTCGAGGTCGGAGTCCCCGACCAGTATTGGGTTCCTCTTATTTGATCTGAGCATTATCTCGAACACCTTCCTGACCTCCTCCACTCTCTTCTGAGCGTCAACCGGTTGCGCGGGCACCGCGTTCGCCAATCTGGGGTTGATGTACAAGCTGTTCTTAGAGGAATTCAGATTGAGACTAGGGTTGTGGATTGGCGACGGAGTAGATGCGGCGGCGAGGGGAAGAGGCAATTGGGGAGACGGAGAGTTAATGGCGGGAGAGGAGGAGGAGGAGGAGGTGGAGGTGGTGGAGAGCAGGGAATTCTCAATGGTGGTCTTGACGGCGGCGGAGTTAAAGGAGGCCTCGCGCATGACGCGGGAGACGGAGGGGTCGTCGAGGATGGAGAGTACGAGCTGCTCGAGCTCGACCTTGACGGCGAGGAGCGGCGGCTGCGGGGTATCAAGAGACCCCGAGCCGCCGCCGCCGCGGCGCTGGTGTGCCTGGGCGCGCTTTAGTGCCGCCATGAGGGCGTTGGAGACGGGCGGAGGGTTAGAGCTGGAAGAGGAGGAGGAGGAGGAGGAAGGGAGGCGGTCGAGGGCGACGGAGAAGCAGAGCTCGAGGGCGCGGCAGTTGAGTGGGTGGGGAGAGGTAGAGGAAGAAGAAGAAGAAGAGCAGGCGCGGCGGAAGAGACTGGAGGGGGAGGAGAGGAGGGAAGTGGCGACGTGGAGGGGAGTGGTCTGGGCATGGCGGCGGCGGGAGGCCTCGTCGATGGAGCGGGAGAGGAGCGCGGCTGCCTCCGGCGTTAGCGTCTGCTGGATCGTGCTCAAGTCCGCCCTCATCAAGCGCCTCCCAACGATTCACTAAAACCCAATTCAATCCGATTCAATCCAATTCCCAATTCGGTTCCCTTCTGTAGAACCTCCCCCGGCCCGGCGTCGGAGGATTGTTTGTTTGTTTGTTTGTTTGATTAATTAGTTAGTTTTATGAAGAGAGAAGGAGAGGAGGGAGCATAGCATAGCGTGGGAGTCATCACACTATCAGAGCATTAGTGTTCATCCCCTGCTATACCGCTCTATGCAGTTCACAGAGTAGCCGTTGGATCGTTTCAAGATCCGTGCTGGCACGAATCTTGGGCAATCCAACGGCTGACGCTGTGAACTGCACAATGCAGTACAGCAGGGGATATGAATTCATCAGAGCATGGCTGGTTAAGAGGACGAATTCATATCCCCTGCTGTACTGCATTGTGCAGTTCACGGCGTCAGCCGATGGATTGTCTCGGGATTCGGGTTAGAGCGGATCTCGAGATGATCCAACGGCTGAATTTGTGAACTGCACAATGCAGTAAGTCAGAGGGGACAGGACCAGCAGCAGCGGCAAATCTTCCTTCACCTCCCAAATTCCAACGAAAGCCCTCTTTTCATCATCTCATCATCTTTTTCATTTATTTATTTATTTGTTCTTTTATGTTATATTTATTTATTTAAATAAAGACTGGAGAGTGGGGCCCAGGTGAGCAAAAAGTCCCCCGAACCAAAAAGGTGCATTTATTAATATTCAACAAGTGCTGTGGGGCGCCCAACAGAACCCACAACCAAACAATTATACGAAAGGAGGGAAGGAAGACTCGGTCAGTCGGTCTGTACAGGAACTTGAGCTTTCCTCTGCTCTGCGTACCCACTTATGCCCCCCTAAGAGCATCTCCAAGAGACTCTCTAAAAATGGATTCCAATATATCTATATTGGGCGTCATCCTAATTTGGGAGCAAATTTCACCTCAATCTCCGACAGATGCCCAATATATGGATCCCAATACATTTAAATTGGGCCAAAATATAGATCCCAATACATTTGAACAGTCTGGATTTGGCTCTGGTTTTGGGAAGTTGGATTGGGAGTGCCCAAAAAGGCCACCAAAATAAGGAGATTTGGCTCTGGTTTTGGGAGTGCTAAAAGTAGGGATATCTTTTTGGGTATCTCTTGGAGACGGTTTTCTCTCCTTAATTCCCAATTTTTAGTTTTAGAAGTGTTTTGGAGATGCTCTAAGAGCCTCACTGAGTTCTTTGTTTCTTAGCCGCCTTCTTAATTGCAGCTGCCCAAACCACCATAATTATCATGTAGGGCTTGTTCCGCATTGCTATTGACTCAAATATTTAAGTGTTGCTAAGCCATATTCATTCAGAAAAAAAAAAAAGAAAAGAAAAATGGCTTAAAAAAGCTTAAACCTTAAGCCATATGTATGGCTTCCTTAGGAATCCGGACAAGGCTTAAGCCCCGGTTAAAAGAATGTTTAAGGATAAACTTTTAATCTGTGCTAATTAAGGAGCTTCCGTTCGCAAGGATTAAAAGGCTAAAGAAGTTAAAGAAAACTTAAGGGCCCAAGGAAGCCTAAGAAAGAGTTCACCATGCACACATAGGGGTGGCAATGGAACGGAACGGAACGGAAATGTCGTGTTCCGTTTCCGTTCCGTTATAACGGACGGAACTAAAATCTGTTCCGCTGAGCGTTTTGTTATAATGGACGGAACCAAAATCTGTTCCGTTGAATGTTCCGTTATAACAGAACGGAACAACAGAAATACGTAGAAAATACGTGTTTAGGGCGGAACGGAACGGAAATGGCGTGTTCCGTTTCCGCTCCGTTATAACTGACAAAACCAAATTTTCTTCCGTTTCCGTTCCGTTATAACGGACGGAACCAAAATCTAACGGAACGGAACGGAACAACCGAAAAACTTGTTACATTGCCACCCCTGTGTACACATCATTTTCTTCTCTGCTGCTCCAGTTCAACTTACTATTTCTGTCTTCTTCTCTCTTCTCTCTTCTGTGTCTACACTACCATCCCATTACATTACACCACACCGGCCATCAGGAGGATCGGGTTACACTACAGGTAGGTAGGTGGGTGTTTTTCTTTCCTTTTTAGAAGCCTCAAAAAGTTCTCAACTAAAGTCTGTTTGACATCATGTAATGCTTCTAAAAGAGGACACTCACATTGTCACATGACTCTTACTTTCTTACGCATAAGCATAGAATAATAAATAGTACATTATTAAGTGCGTTGCTGCAAATGGCCTAGTAGTTAAAGTGGTAGCTAATTATGATGACTTTCAAAAAGTCATGAGTTCAATCCTCTATAGACACAAATATCTCCTAAAAAGAAATGTGAGACAGTGGAAATTCAATATCCACTTGAATCTAAAAAATTAAGTGCGGATGGTAGCTCCGTTACAAAGCGGTCCTTGTAACTAAACCAATTAATCCAAATTCCAAAAGTGCAAATACTCCCATTAATTAATTAATTAATTATTGACTCAGAATATAATAATATTATTATAGGTATAGGTATATTTGGTCCTCCGTACATAAATGAATAAGGAGTCCGGATCTGCTGTCGCACTGCCAGATCTGCAGCGCAAATCCGACGGTGTGGTATACCTCGAGATCCGGACTCAGTGCTTTTCACGGATCCCGAGGTCTACCGCACCGTCAGATCTGCGCTCCAAATCTGGCAGTGCGGCAGCAGATCCCGAGTTATGAATAAGGTAGCTAGAGAAATGTCATATGAAATAAGTTGTTGTTTAAAAGACTTGTTTATGTTAGTCACCTAGGCCTTATGCCCTTAGCTAATATTACCTCAATTAATTTTCAATCATAATATCTTCTTGACAGATGGGCTATTAAATTTGTAAATTTATAATATTCCTAATTGCAATTTGCAAATAAGTGAGGAAAATCAAAATACACAATCTGACAAGACATCTAGGGTGGAAAATATCTCATCTTACATCAACAACGAGCCATCAATCAACCCGACCCCAATCCAATCCAACCCGAGATCTTCTAAAAATTTGCCACATGTAAGAGAAACGAATGTAGGATAGATAGGAGGATTAGAATTTTGTCCAAAGCCATTTGGATGGTCTCTGTCTAAAGCCATGACTAAACTGTTCGATTCAATTTAGATGTTTATTATTAACGGTGATAGCATGTGACCTCATCATTCTAAATATAACCAGCATGTTATTTTTAACAACTTCATGATTGAATCACGGTTGATCAATTACTAACAATTAGATCGTATGGCCCTCAGAATCCTCTGGACCGTCCAAATGATTTTGGACAGTATCCCCGATTCCTAGATAGGAAATAGGATGAGGAAGACTTGGATATTGGATTTGGATGGAGTGGAAGTGGAGGGATTGGAACCAAAAAGGCAATGAATGGAAGCACGTGACTGCGGTTAGGCTCCTCATCGTCTCAGCAGAGGGACCCAAGTCCGGATCGTCTACCGCGCTGCCGAATTTGCAGTGCGGATCTGACGGTGCGCTAGACTTCGGGATCCGGACTTATTACTTTTTACGGATCCCGAAGTCCAGTGCAGCGTCGGATCTACGCTGCAAATTGGCAGTGCGCTAGACAATCCCAGTTGAGGGACCCGCCCTCCTTTTCAGATTTAAAAGGCCCCCTTGGCTTTGCCTTGGCTTTGCTTTGTTTTCTGTCCGCTCCTCCGCTGCCGCTGTTGTCCTTTTTTATCAGACGCATCCATCCATCTTTTTTATGTACGCCTCTTTATTCATTAATTCATTAAATTGTGGTTCTGCTTGAATGAATCCTTGATTGCAGGGTCAGAATCTGCTGCCATAATTAGTAAATTTGGACAGTTGAAATTAGTTTAGATGGTTGAGATCTTTAGATAATAAGGCCGAAATTTTTTTAATTAACCAAAAAATAATTCATAATTAAATATTTAGTTAAATCAGAAACAAATTTCGAGATATACACGCCTACGAGGGAGCAACTCAGAGGCGTCAAAACACGCCTCTGGACCGTCTCTCTAGGGGCGTGGTCACGCCCCTGGACCGTCTCTCCAGGGGCGTGGTCACACCCCTAGAGTGCCTGTTTAGGGGCGTCAAGTGGTTTACATCTTGTTGCACATGCAATTTAATTTATTTTGTAAGATAAATGCGTTGCTTACTATAATAACACCTTTATTAACTAGTATTTTTTTTTTCTATTTTTTGTAGACACCAAGCTTTTATTTTGACACTGGAGCTTCTGAGGGGTTCACTACTGCATTGACTCCTACTGGTTTGGTATCAATGTCAAATGATCTTGCACCTACTGATGTTGTTGAGACTCGGGTACATCCTCAGCCACAGCCACAGTTGGTTCCATATGATTCATCTGAGGAAGAGGGTGAGGACGAGCGACAATCACAACCACAACCACAGTCACATCTTCAAACACCACTTGGTCGAGGGCTGCGGGAGAAGATTCCGACCAACTTTTTTAGTCCATCCGATTATCTTTAGTTTATGTATGCAAGGGAAAAGCTTGAAATTTATGAAGTCAACATTAAAGAGGATATATTTTTTAATTTATATGTAGCGACTTCTTATATATGGACTTGTGGTATTGTATGATTTATATTGTTGTTTATAGAGTTCTGTTATTGCATGATTTGAACTTTCAGCTACTTGCGTACAATTTGGGTACGCACAACAAACAAGAGAGATGCTGCCGAAATTATTAAAAATTGATGCAAGTAAAT
The DNA here is from genome assembly GCA_030179965.1 of Cyperus esculentus. NCBI lineage: Eukaryota > Viridiplantae > Streptophyta > Magnoliopsida > Poales > Cyperaceae > Cyperus > Cyperus esculentus. The sequence goes on along the minus strand of JASGLE010000003.1, from coordinate 735,734 downwards.
TTGCTAACTTGTTTTCTGATAATTAAAGTTGTTTGCAACTATAACATATTAGTGCATGATGTGCATTCCTTGCGCATTGAATAGTTATATATAATAATATGCAATATGGAATTTACATGATAAATCAGACAAAATGAGTTCACACAACATAAATTTAATTAAAATGTTCAAGCACGACATAAAAGTTCACATAGTTCTAATACAGACAACTAAATACAAACAACTTAAAATAATTGATAATATTAACTTTATCCTCTTCTGCTTGTTCTTCTTTGAGGTCTCGAAGAGCTTGCCTGGGCTTGTGCCTAAATAGCAAAATAAAAAAATAAAAAATTATATTTTCAACAACGTAATAAATTTGAAATAATTATATCTCATAAGTTATTATATCATACCGGCTTCACTGTTTGACCTATTGCAACGATCACTTGTGTGTCTGATCGAGCCACATGTGATACAATGTTGTGGGCCCATCCTTCCTCGCATAACATCCATTGTCATAGGTGCGCGCTTCGATTTTCTTCCTCCCTTCTTCACAAGCTTCGATCTGGTATAATTCTTTCTCCATTGTACTCCGGCCAGTCCTCTTCCTTACCAAAAACAGCCCATTGGCCCTCCCAAGTGTGCAACAAAGCTTCTACTCTGTAAAACTCACTTGTGTATGCATTGGGGTCAAAGTCGTTCACTCTTTCTTTCTTTAACTGGGATTGCTAAAGAAAACCCCACTTGACGCCCCTAGACGGGCACTCTAGGGGCGTGACCATGCCCCTGGAGAGACGGTCCAGGGGCGTGTTTTGACGCCCCTGAGTTGCTCCCCAGTAGGCGTGTATATCTCGAAATTTGTTTCTGATTTAACTAAATATTTAATTATGAATTATTTTTTGGTTAATTAAAAAAAATTTGGTAATAAGGGGTGTTTTATTGTGGGCTCCATCTGTCATCGTAACTATGGCAGCGGATAAAAATCCCTTGATTGCACATTTCAATTTTATCTTTTTTTTTTCTTTTCTTTTTGTCACTATAAATTATTTAATTCTCCAATTTGTCTAATCATGTTTATCATATGTGATATGTCCGACATGTCCAATACCAAAATTAACCTTTCAGTCAGAATTTTAAATTTTAAAATGAACATCTCAATCAATTTTTTCTTTTTTTCTTATTTTGCCTTCTCTTTCTTTCCCGTCCAAAATCCAAATTACCTCAAGTGTTAAACTAAAAGTCAAAAGCAAAAATTCCAAAGACGTGTTTCTCTTTGTTTGCTTAATTTGTGCATGCAAATATTAATCCATGCTAAGTGTTCGTTATCCTACTACTAATCTTAAGTTATTAACTGGTCAAACATTTTTTTTTTGAGATAAAGATGAGGGTCAAGCCACTCAAATTTAAATTTTTATAAAAGACTCTCATCTGCGTTGCCCTTAGCCACTAAACAAAGGCGGGTTCTTAACTGGTCAAGCATCGGACTTTATGCCAGATTTATTTATTTGTTTGTTTTATAATCCCAATTGAGCGACTATTTATGAACCACGCATGTTCACAGCCCACATGAGACACAATCTCTTGTTATTCGCCTTGCACTAATTTTTTTTTTGAATTGTCATTTCTAGTGGATTATATAGTAATACATATTGGCTGGCAGGGGGTTGCACTTGCTCAAGTGTGTTGATGTCGGCACAGGTTTGGCAAACTTTCGACCGCATAAATTTCAAAATTTTATAGGAGAGAGAGAGACAATGAGATTTTGACTTTGAATTGCTATTTGACTCAGGAAAAAAAAAAATCAGAGAGACGTGCTTTTTATCTTTTGATATAATTTCTCAATATATGTACGCTAACTCTACCCTTAGAAAAATCCCCTTAAATGTCCACCATCAATACACCATCTTTTACATAAAGTATGAACACTCCAATGTAATAGATATAAATAACTGACGTTACATTGTATATGAACACTCAAGTTAGAGCGAACAGTCATTTATCGGAACGTGGAATATTAGACAAGTCCTAATAAAATCATTCAGTATAACGTGGAATCTTAGACGGCCCACGCAAAATCTTCGATGTGGTAGGTATGAACACCTTATCAAAGGAGGTATGAACACCCCCAACGGAAAGATATGAGATTTGTGCAGACAGTTATTTACCATGATGCTATGATACAACATTTTTGACTATTAAGTGATGGGACCCGATTTTTAGAGTTAAAATAAGTTTGTAATTAGTGAGAATTTGAATCTTAAACTAGAATCTTAATAGAATCTCGGTAGGAGACAGATTGACAACAAGATTTTCTCAAAAAAAATATTTAAAATGGTAAACATTACTTATCTTTTAAATTCATTCTTTATGGTAAAAGAAAAAAGACTATTACAATATTCTTCGTATAAAAATATTGGTGAACACAAAATTTTTCTATTTTTGAAGTTCTGTAAGTATTTGTTCTGTATTTTTCAAAACGGCACGTACAAATATCGATATTCTATTATTATATATATATGAGCATGTACCACTTAATTAATTTTGCAGGTACTTAACAGCCTCTAATTAAGAGATCAAAGCAACGTTTATAAAAGCTAATAATAGATGTACATTGCATCTGGCTCTTCAACGAATGTGTAACTGTCTCAAGTGTCAATTTTGTATGTGAAACGTGCAGACAGGAAACAGGACCGATGATATGCATTTAGATCATTCTTTTTTTTTCTTTTTTTTTTTTTGATTTAACACTTAGTCATTCTGAAATCAATCTAAAGTATATATGTGTTGTGGTCTTTGCTTTGACTCTGAGCATGGTCCCAATTGAAGAGAAACAAACAGTACTCACATTTGGCTGTTTGCAATGCTATGATATGATTGTATTTGTGCATGCATTCCCTCTGGTCATCTATTTATATATCACATTCACACAACATATGGACGATGATACCATGCCACGACTTTGCTCCCACAATCCTGTGATGAGGTAACATATAGGTGAGTAGGGTCATTTTTGTAAAATTTTTTGGGGCGGAGGTATATTTTTGTAAAATTTTTTTACGGTAAGGTAATTTTGTAAATTTCCTTAGAAATAAAGGATATTTCTGTAAAATTTTCTGAAAAGAGAGATATTTTTGTAAATTTCTCCCAAGCGTATTAGGGTGTTATAGGGGCATTATCTGTGGCAAGTTATATTTATCCACGATTGTATTTGTGCATTCATTTCCTCTGGTCATCTATTATGTATATCACATTCACACATTATATAACATGTACAACAGGTAGCTAGGGACACCTCTAATTAAATATGGTCTCTCTCACCCTTGACATGAGCTATTAGCCTATTATCACATTCACACACAACATATACAAACATGCACTCACATATATTAATTTCTTCTGGTCATCTAATTATAACGATTTTTAGGTAAGAAACGGGCCGGTAAATATTAATAAGAGTACTGCCTAGCGTCAATATATGGATTGTCTATAGAGTTTAAAAGTTACAAAATGGACGTAACCGTTACAAAATTTATACTCTAAACAGTATATATGGACAGTTATTTTAGTGGATGCATGATGTTTTCCGTAGAAGCAGCTCTTCATTCGCTCCTCATTAACCGTACAGTTTAGAACTCGGTGAAAGTACAAAAGTCATGGGTAAATGTTAAGCAAAAACAATTAAAGCTTCTTCAACCCAATTAGTCAGTAAATTAATTTGGAATAAATATTAAGTTGTTTGCAAGTACATTATAAAAAAAGAAGAATTAAAATCATTGAATTAACCGAATAGTTTTATAAGGTGTCGACTAGTGAAACTATTAGACCAATATTTACAACTATTTTAATTAGAAATATTCAGTGTGAACTCAATAATTCGTATCATGTCATATTGTCATGTATAAAAACGTAGGCATCATATATTCATATCAGTAATTCAGAAAGCCTGAAAGAGATTTGCACATCGTACCCATCAATTCTGATGGTGCCCTCTTAGTCTTAGAGAAAGAAAAAAAAAATCAATGTTTAAGATCAAATTAAAATTTAATGAAGTGTTCAAAAATTATGCATTTCTTAATCATGAAGTTTATAAATTATAATTACTCGAATTTACGTGCAAAAAGTTTTATGGTTTCTAAATTGTATGCACCCACATCTTTCTGTAATACTAAAAGTAAAAACATAAACTATCAATAAAAATGAAACATAAAATATCAACAATAAAAATAGTGCTTCAGAGGGATCCACTAGATCGGAATCCGCTGCTTTTCTTGATCTGACGCTTAAGAAGCACCAAAGTACTTTGAGATCCGTGCAGTAAAAACCGAAGTACTTTGAGATCGGTGCAGTAACCGACCCGACCATCCGATCGGAAAAGCAGAGTCTGCCTTTTCTTTCGAATCCGGATCGGGTGAGAATCTGCTGCCATAGTTGTGATGGCACCACGTGCCATACTTTTAATCTCGACGGTTCATATTAATCTCGACGGCTGAGATTTTGTAGATTGTAGGGGACTATTTTTTGTGGGTCCCACTGTCATAGACACTATGGCATGTGGTGCCATCAAAACTATGGCAGCGGATAAAAATCCGATCCGGATCCACTAGCTAGGCAACTAATTAATGGACTATAATATGCGTTAGATAGAAAGTAATTAACTCAAGATTATAATACTAATTAATCGCAAAAAGGTAGCAAGTGGCCTCATCCAAAAATTCTTAATTTATTAGCTTTTAGGTTTAATATAATATTTGGTAGCTAGACAAATGAGATGACTAAGATCGATCACTTAATTATTTCCTACCGCCACGTGTTGCGCTGCAGCAGAAAACTACAAACCAATATTATTATTTTAAAGTCACTTAAATATTTAAACCTCACTAAGCCACAGTCGTTCGGAAAAAGAAAAATGGCTTAAGAAAGCTTAAGCCTTAACCATAGGTATTGCTTCCTTAGGAATCCGGACAAGACTTAAGCCCCGGTCAAAATGAGGTTTAAGAAGAAACTTTTAATCCGTGCTAAGGAACTTACGTTCGGAAGGATTAAGAGACTAAGGAAGCTAAAAGAAGTCTAAAGAGGTCTAAAGAGGGGTTGCCGAACGGCCTCTATAACAACTAAGCTAGTTAACCATTTTTTGATGGTCCACTTAGTTTAAAAAAATGGGTAAAAATTGTAACCTTTTTGGGTTTCTGATACTTGCTAATCAGATTCAGAGGAGAATGTTTGATTATGTTTCCCACACAGAGAAGAGTTTGGTTAAGAGTCATGTGAGGTGACTGGTGAGGTTAGAGTTGAGCCTTGTTGTTCTCCTACGGCAGATTTTAATCTGGGCCTTTTGTGTGTTCTGCGGCTACAATAGACGTCTATAGATATAACAAATAGATTGATGAATGACCATTATTCTCACAAAAAAAAAAAAACCTATATATAGACGTTTATTGTGTGGACACATAATATTTTCCTAACCAATTACGAGTTACAATGGCAACGATATTTATGTACAAACATCAATATTTTATTGATATTTATGAGTTATTTTCTAAAATTCAAAACAAATACTTAGAAAACTCTAAAAACAGAAAAATTTTCTATCCCACAATATTTTTATATGAAGAATTTATTAAGCACCATATATAAATTGTGATTTCGGATATGAGAACATGAATTTTAAAGTGTTAGTATTATTAGTCCAAAATATTAACATTTGCACGAAAGTCTTACTCAAATATATATACCAAGAACTTATAATTATTATCATTTATTTTTGGTTGCTGGAACTTATGATTAGATGAAGCTTTTGTTATACATCATATCATATCTATCACATCCACAACATGATGGATTATGGAAGTTAGTGTCCCTCGGGGCCCCTCGCTCTCCTAATTATTCTCCTTTCCCATTAAACATCCATATTTTTTTCCAACTTTTTTTATGAGAAATTATCTTATTTGCCCTCTTTCACTTTCCCCTCATCTGTCCCTTAGTTAAATTGTTTAATATTTTTTTAATTATTGCGTGATTTTTTTTACTATTTCCTCTTTTATCATACATATACGAGTTTTTTGTATGGTTAAGGATATTCATTTTGACTGTCAAAAATATTTATTACATGTTAAAAATAATTTTTCAACTAAAAGTGTATTAGGAGATGGACAAAGAGGATTTTTTAAGGGTACAATTATCATCTCCTTTTTTATTATAGATAAACTTAACATGATTAAATTACCTGATATAACTAGTACAATAACTATTGTAGGGATTCCTACAAAGGAACACAAATTTGTTTCATTTTGTGAGTGGTAATTTTAATATAAAACTTATTTAATTTCTTTCGTTCATTTTTGCATTTTATTGAATTAAAGTTAGAAGATAATGATTGTGAGCTGGCCTATAAAAACCCTAAACATGGCATCACACAAAAATGACAAGATTGTTAATTAATTAATTAATTAGTGAGAGAAAAAGAAGAACTCTTGGTGGAATATTATTTAAGCAGAAAAGCATTGAGGCTTTTAGCCTTTAACACAAAAACAAATGGTACTTTGCAATGAACCTTAGCAACTTGAAAAGGAAGTGAAATTGCACTACGAAAGTTGGATCCTTTTTGTGAGATTTGGGACATTTGATGTACCAACTACCAACCAAGCAGCAGGAGAAGGGGAATCATTAATTAATGCACCTAAAATAATAATGAAGCCCCGGAAAGGCAACAAAAGCATACAATTAGGTTAAAGGAGACGTAGTGGAGTTGCTTTTGTTTTTCAATTTTTTTGTAAGCCCTGTTTGTTTGTACTAGAAGTGTACCCGCACGCTGCTGCGGACAATTTTAATATTCATTCAGACTAAATGGGATGAAAGAATAGAAGAGAAGAAAAAATGTGTTTGTGATGACTTTAGCAGTCAATGCTTTAAAAGGTCAGTATGTAATTCTCCACTTCGATTTTGCGATGAGATAAAAGTGGAGGGGAATACAGTACGAAATTGATGCGATGTAAGTCTTTCATTATTTGATGGATGGAGATTAAGATATGAGTTAGACTATATATGACCATTAGTGGAGTATCTAATTCTTAACTTCTCCTTAAAGAAGTATAGATAGTGGCAAATAAAATAGGGAAACAAAACGGTTCTTTGTGCGGCTTGTATTCCCTAATTAAAACAAGTCAACACTTGAGATATATTTGCATAGCACTAATTGCATCAGATAGATCGGCAGCTTGGATCAACTCACATGCAATGATGCAAACATGTTAAAAAGGAGTCTGAATCTTATGTTATTCTTTGAGAATTACAGATCCTGTTTGTCTGATATAGACCGTTAGATCAAAAAAGAGGACCCGTCGACCAGCCTAATGAAGATTATAAGAAGCTTTTATATAATTAATCTCATCCGTTGATTTTGCTCTAACAGCACAAATTCGGATAACAACAGATTTGAATTCTAACAAAGATACCCAACTTGTAGCTAGTTTGAGATTTAAGTGGAAAAGTTGCACCAAATTTGAAACAAATTATGAGATTAATGATTGACTACGTAACCGGGGGGCATATCTTTTTGGATGATTTCTCTTTTCTTTTGTTGTTGTTAAAAAAAAAAACAGAGAGGAGAAATTTAATAATTTGAAATAGGAAATTAAACTACAAAGCTTTTCTAATATAAGTTGATATTAAGTTGAATATTTAATATGTTATGTTGAATAATCAGTCCGTTTGATCAAGTCAAACTATACGATATCTCCGATGATATTCTCATTGATATCCCCATATCATTCTTCCTTTCTTTCTTTTCTTCTTCTAATATTACCACATTGGGGATGGCCATAGAAGCTATTTTCTCTGAGCAGCCAGTGCCTTTTGGTGACAGAACTGAATTGAATAATTGATTGTAGACGAAGTATTCAAAGCATTAGGACCCTACATGCGTTGGTTATGCGTAGAAGTTAAAGGGAAAGGCAAGCTAGTAAGTTTAGAATGTGACGCCCTTTAGGCTTTATTGGTGTCTCTATATATATCTGCCAAAATTAGGGACTGATAGATAAAGCAAGAAACAGTGCAAAGAATGAACAGTTGAAACTTAATCAAGTTATCATCATGCCCTTGCATGATCTGAATTCAATTCCGCTGTCATCCTTCCCTCGGATTACAGGTCCTGCTTTTCCGATCGGCACCGTCAGATTAAAATAGATGGATGGGATCTGTTCGGTAAAACTCTTCTTTACTTAAAAAACCGAACTTTGCACTGAATTTGAATCGTTCGGTGTTGATCCGACGGTCACCGTCAGGATAACAGGGTCCTGTTATCGCCGAAGAATAACAGCAGAATCGGACGCTGCATGACCTTGCTAGTTGCTAGCGATAGCCGATAGGACTGCCCGTGAGAGTGGTGAATACTTCGGTATCTAACATTATGAATCGAACTTCATAAGTTTGAGCCCAATTGTATTTAGGGTAAATTTTCGAAGGTCACTGAACTTTACCTCAAATTCATAATTGATTAACTTTTATTTCTCTGTTTTTAGTCACTGAACTTTGATATTTATTCAAATTTGGTCACTCCGTTAGTTTTTCTGTCAAACTTAATGGAATAATTAATATGACTCTAATTTTAAACTTTGGAAATCGATTTTTTCATATAAAAGTATACAACATGTGAGAATGCAAGACCAATTAAAATTTTTTATTTAATTTTCTTTCATAAATTTATTTTTTTCCATAATTATTATTTTTATTTATTTTTTCATATAAGGTCTATAATTTATAACATGTCTAAAAATGTAAAAATATTTTAATTTCATAAAAGAAAAATAAATAAATAATTATTTTCTTTATATTCTTATATTTTTGACATGAAAAAATATATGTCCAAATCATAAATTGATGCCATGTCAATTATTCTGTTAAGTTGGATGGAAAAACTAACGGAGTGACTAAATTTGGATAAACATTAAAGTTTAGTGACAAAAAATGGATAAATGAAAGTTCGGTAACCAATTATGGATCGAAACTAAATTCAGTGACCTCGTACAAAATTTACCCTTGAACGACTCAGATTTTGTCAAAATCTTGGACTTATGAATTGACCGGTGAAGAGATGAACTCCTCCTCATTTCAGCGCCGGCCCTAGAGTAAAACACCAAACAGAAAGCTCGGTGGGGGAGGCCTCCAGTCCTCTAGCCTCCCCCCGCCACTCCCCTCCTAACTTTCTTCTCCTCCCTCTCTTCTCTTTCTCTTTGTTGCTACTATTTTTAATGTTTAGTATGCTTCTTTCTCGCCGTCTCTTCTAGTATTTTGGTTAATTTTTGTCTATTTCTTTGCAATATTCTCTAGATCTTGACCTTTGTCGACCTTAACATTTGGGAGAAAGAGCGCATCATGCGTTATTGGGTAGACAACTGAGCTTTTCAGGCCTGTCGACATCTCCAACCCTCTAGCCCGTCGACATCTCCGACCATCAAGTCTATGGTCGTCGACTCTCTGGCCCGTCGACATCTCCGACCCTCTAGCCTGTCGACATCTCCGACCATCAAGTCTATGGTCGTCGACTCTCTGGCTCGTCGACTTCTTCGGCCGTTGACTCTCTGGCCCGTCGATTCTTTGGCCGTCGACTCTCTGGCCCGTCGACTTCTCCGTCGCTGACTCTCTCTCTCGGTTGTTTCACTACAATGTGCGTGTTTCTGCCTCACAACTTGGCTGTCAAATCTCCCCAGCCTCTTATCTCTCGAGCCGTCGACATCTATGGTTGTGTCTCCCGTCGATATCTATGGCCCTCTACTTCTTGAGTTGCTCGATGACACATCCGAGCAATCCAAAAACTAGTAATCAGACTGCAGAAGTCACGTACCACTGGCTTCAAAAATGCATGACTGGAACCGATTCTCTACAAGGAACCTTTTTTCCTTCATTCTGTATTCAAAGCATGGTCTGTAATTAAATTTAGGTAATTTTAATTTTGAGGACTGATTACCGGATGTACCGCAATCAGAAACTTATATTAGGTAGTTTAATTTTAAGTTCGAAAGTATTGTAACAGGATATTTTAATTTATGAATGCAATGCGGATTTTCAATCAATCAAAAAAAAATTGTGACCGGTGACTTGTGACTTGTGAGCCCCTCGAGGGAACAGGAAAACAAACGGTGAGAAGTTACAAAAAGGCACCATTAATTAGGTCCGCAATAGCCGATCTCACGAGGTGATGATAAGAAGAGATGACTGACTAATTGCCATTGGGGATTTCAGCCAGTTTCTCTTGTGCCCACGTGAAGAGATTGCAATCCAGACATTGCCTTGCATCTGCCACCACAGGTTCTCCAGAATAAACAGAAAGGCCTGTACTGTACTATATACATCCAATCCAATTCCAACGCGTATCATATCTCAATCGGTTTGTTGCCTTTTCCTTTTCTCACAATCTCACCTCTTTGCATTTGTGTGCATCTGTGGTCCAACGGGGATAAGTTCGAGTAGCCACTTTTTAGATAAAAATAGGGAGAAAAAAAATAGGAAATTTGCATATCTGCAAGATCCTCCATTTGTAATTTTGGTACTCAAAACTTGAAAATTACAAATTTAACACTACAAACTTAATAACATTGCATCATTGCCATTATAATTTTTTAATAACCAAATTGCCCTCTCAACCATGGTAGCTCCCCGGAGCGCCCCCCAGCAACCCCCGCGCCCCCCGGCAGCCCCCGTGCACCCTCGGCAGGCCCGGCGCGCCTCCCCCGACAGCCCCCACGCACCCCCCGGCTGCCGGGGGGGCTGCCATAGAGAAGATTGAGGGCAATTTGGTCATTAAAAAATTATAATGGCAATAATGTAGTATTATTAAGTTTGTAGTGACAAATTTGTAATTTTCAAATTTGGAATGACAAAATTACAAATAGAGAGTTTTGAAGTACCAAAAATGCAAATTCCCCAAAAAAAATAACATCACAAAGAGTAAGTAAGTAAGTCTCAGCAAAGAAAAAAAACAAATTATTATGAGGAAATGGTATAATGTTATGTGTCCAATTAATAGAAATGCCAACAGATGGAATGTGTTATTTGTTTTGTATTAGTGATCGATTAGTTGGCTTTTTGAAAAGGATGATATGAAAGTAATTTTATTATAGTTTTATGAGGAGGGTTCTAATGCTACAAGTTTTTTGTACCACAAGTTGCCACAAACTCACTTTTTCATTTATATTTCAAAATTTTGCATTCAAATTTCAAATCAAAACCGTTGATCTTATTTATGTTCATGAGAGATGTATGCATATAAAATTTCATGAATTTTGAAGTTCATTTTATACTAGATCAAGTGGCTTAAAAATGAATGAATCTTATTAACTGTGATTGCTTGATTTTAATACATTCATTTTTAAGTCACTTAATATAGTATAAAATGAACTCCAAAATTTATGAAATTTTATATGCATGCATCTCTCATGAACATAAATAATTTCAACTGTTTTGATTTGAAATTTGAATCCAAAATTTTAAAATATAAATGAAAAAGTAAGTTTGTGACATCTTGTGGCACAAAAAATTTGTGGTATGCATTTAATTGTTATATAGTGTTACGTTTGAAGTTTTGTATGCATTTAATTATTCTGACTGAGTTGATGTTTTTTATCGAAAAGTTGATAGAAGCTACCAACGTACTGACTGAGTTGATTGAGTTGATGTATACCCACAAAATCTGAATTTTCTTTTTGTTACTGACAAATTAAAAGGCTGATTAAAATACCTACGTGTCTCAATTTGTTTGGACCCATGTATTAGTCCTAAATTAACTTCGAATTTATTCTTCAATAAATCATTTGCCAAAAAATTATAATTCATTCATGTTAGGAATTTGTACGTTAGTTATTACTAGTAGTTTAAATTTTGATCATTTGAAATGTATTTGAAACTCTTATCAGAAATATATACCTCTACGGAGGCAATTTTCTTGGCTCCTCCTTGATTTGGAGCTAGGAACCGTTAGATGTGTAGATTCGACCTTCCAGATTTCATTCTGAAAGTTTGTTTCTTTTTTTTTCGAGAAATGATTTTTTCTTGTCTGCTTTTATATGAATTGCAGTATTGTACAATCTATTGAATGTCCCGAGATTCTGTTTGGCTAAAATGAAATGATTTTATGGAACCATATCTCACTATATAATTTTCTGTAGCTTCTATTTTTGTGACATTGTGTGGTTGGGTTATCAGACGTTGAATCTAAATTGCACATCAAAAGATAGCTTATTTACTTACACCGGTATGAATATTATAACAGAAGATCTTACACATCAATGTCATGCATTTAATATGTACTCTCATACATTAATGCAATGCTTTTAACATGTTCATTTTTAGATATGGTTGGTTTTATTTTAAACTAGAAGCGTACTCACACGTTGTTGCGGGCAATTTTAATTTTCATTTAAGCTAAATAGGGTGAAATAATCGAAGAGACTTTCACGTAAGCATAAGCTGAAACTTTATTGGTTCAATCCGTGAGAGTGTGTAATTTAAACCTGTGGCTATTCAGGTACTAAGAGGGAAATTTTTTCTCCATTTGATGAAAACCGTAACCAAATGGACGAGTCCAGTTTTTACGTGCTTTTTATAATAGTATAGATAATATATGTTGCTTGTAAAACTTGTAAGTGGGTCCCAATATTAGTCTTTGAAAATTATCATGGGGCTCAATCCATAATAATGAACATGACATATCCTCTCCGATTGTATGGGATGGAGAAGTTTTTCAAATAAATTAGCAGTATATATACTTATGTGACTAGGTTCTCATTACAAAACGAATTAAATTAACACAATACCATATCTTTTTTATTTTTTATTCTAAGATAACTCTTAGGTTCTCATTTTTATAAACATCATATTATGCTAGCAGTTGTGTTATCCAATGGTATGATTTTGGTTATATTACTATACATTGTAGATTTTAATGTTACTCTACAAGTTATTGAATGATTTGACAATTTTTTTTTTAATTTGACAAATTGTATATATATTCTACTCTTTTATAATGGGCATCCTAACTTTTAGTATAATTGTCCCGCCGCAAAGCGCGGCTAGATACCTTGTCTATTAAATTTGGAACCATTGCATCTGTTTCTCTTAAGTCTTAATTAAAATATTGTGTAATCTAGTGCTAACTTAGGATATAATGCGGTGCTTTCCGGCTTAATAATTATCTTTTGCCCTTTGCTTTAATAAAATGTTCCATTCTTTTTTATACTTCTTTTAAAAAGGACTTGAAAAGGTGTGGATTGGAAGGAATTGAATAATGCAAGCAAACAAAAAAAAAGAACAATTTAAAAGTAGCACAAAAAAAAAAAAAAAAAAAACTGAAAAAGTAGATAGCGATAGAGAATATGACATCTAACTAATTTTTAATCCTTTGATCATAACCACTAACTTATTTTTAATGAAGTTAATCATCCCCCTTCTCTTTGTTTGGCGTCTCCAATTCATGCATTTCTTTTGTGGCAAAGGTTTTTTTTTTTATTTATTTATTTATTTTCTTGGGTGGTGGCTCCACACCTTTTATACTGGATATATATGTATCCCAAGTTACCCAGATAAACCACAATTAATAAATAAATTATCAAAAAAAATTATGATTAACCTGTGGAAATCGCCGTCAAAAGTTGTGCAATGGGGTAATTGAATAATATAAACATGTTTTCTAATAAACAATATTGTAAGTTGTAACTGTTATAAAATATTAATCATCATATATAATAGGATTTGCTTTGGATTAATCCAAGTCGAGTTGACTATGTTCTAGTTTTACAATTACTTTTGCATTTTTTATTGGATTAATCCACGGTCATCAATAATTATAAATTATTTTTGCATTTTTTATTGGATTTAATTAATTTATGCATTTGTTTTTCTTTTCCAGTTGGGAATATGTGAACATAATTAAGTGCAGTTGGTTCTTCTCCATTTACAACCAAATAAACAGATTTATAATTATTTAAACGAATAAATAAAAAAATATTCTTCAGAGCGAATTTATATTGCCCATTTTTGCAGGTAGATTTATATTTTGAATATTTTGAAATGGAATGGAGGTGAAATGGTCATCATGCACTTTTCAAGCAGCACCATCAAATTAATGTGTTTTTTTTTTGTTATGTTATGGGGTGTAGGGTCGACAATAAAAGTTATTTAAACTTGATAATTAGATATATATGAGATATAATATAAAACAAAAAATAAATGTGGCACCTTTCTATAATAATAATATCCATTATTAATTAGCACATTTAACATGCTTTCATTTCTGGGCCAACCGCATGCAATTGGCTAATTATGAATTAACTAATGGGACAACAAACTAAAGAAAATGGTATATGATTTGACAGGGAGCCATGAACACTAAAAATCGCAGTGATTTTCTGATTTGCCGACTGAAACTATCCATAATTCCATGTCTCTGATTACAAAAAAAAAAATGCATAGCTGTAAATTTAGAGGTGGCAATTGTTGGGTGAGGTATGTTTTTCGGGTCGGGTCAGATTTTATCACCTTTACGTAAATTTTTTTAATTAGTTGTATATGATACGACATGTAATGATTCATTAGAGGAGTCTTGGAGATGCCTGATGGGTCTCAACTCTCAACTTAGACTCATTATTCTCAGGGGCGGAGCCAGACTCCGACGCAGGGGGTCCAACTTTTTCGATGAAACATAGTTTTATAAGTATGAGTATATTTTTGTAAAATTTTTAAGGTACATTTGTGCAAATATTTTTCAAGGTAAGGCCAATTTTGTAAATTTTCTTAGAAATTAAGTATATTTTTGTAATTTTCTCAAAAAGGGATATTTTTGCAAATATTTAGGGGTATATTTTTGAAATTTTTTTCTAGGGGTGGGCTGGCACACTGACTCCGCCTCTGATTATTCTTCTACTAAGACTCATTATTCTTCTAGACTAACTTAACAAACGGATAATGTCATGGAAATAGTGGGTCTTGTGTCAATTATTTTAAAAAAATAATTATGAGTAATTATCACACGATTTTTTGTATCCAATGTGAACTGACAATTATGAGCTCATGAAATTATGAAAATATTAAGGTGTATGGAGCTCATGAAATTATGACAATATTAGTACAAATTCTGAGCACCTAAAATTGGAGGCTTAGAGGTCTGTATAATTACTAATTAAATTTGCCAAGTAATTAAAATGTTGTAGCAGATAAAATTGACCCTAGTCGAAAATTGATTGACCCTAGTCGGGTCAAAAATAAGTGAGAGGTTGGAGGATTTATGCCAATCGGAACACCAAAAGTTTCTGTGATTTGTTCTGAAGAAACAGTTTTCCTTACTTTATCTGAACCATTTGAGGAAGAAAGAATCCTATTTCTATGCAGAAATATAAAATTCACTTTTATGAATGAGCTTATTGCTCTCATACTATTAATGGAACGGTATTTAATTTATAAGAGAAAATGTTGAGTCAATCCATAGTCAGCTTCAGCATTCTCTTTTATATTAAGATAGAGAGAAATTAGAGACGCAAGCAGATTTTAAAAGAATGAAAAAGACAAGAAGCAGAAATCGGATCTACAATCATAAAAAACTGTATATAGCAGGATGGGATCGGAATCCGCTACTTTTCTAAAAAGAAAAGCAGAGTCTGTTTTTTTTGATCCGACGGTTGACAAACACCAAAGTACTTTGAGATCTGTGCAGTAAAAATCAAAGTCCTTTGAGATCAGTGCAACAACCGATTCCAACCATCTGATCGGAAAGCAGGGTCTGCTTTTCTTCTCAGACACAGCAGATTCGGATCGAGCAGGATGATGCCACAGTTAGGCTCGTAGGATTGATTTAAACGGCTGAGATTCAGAATTATGAATGCAATTTTAATTAATTGTAGATCCCATTTGCCAATCTCTTGTGTGGTTGTTTTTTTTTTTTTTTTTTTTTGAGATAATCTCTAATGTAGGTTCCAAGTACAGCTTGGTCCTTGGCAGGCAGCGGATACAAATCCGTGGAAAACAACAAAAGATATGAACAGTTATGGAAAGAAGCATTAGAATAATTGATCAAAAAGTATGAGAGAGAAATCTTATTAAATATGTGCCAACTACATATGGAGTTACGTATGACCTTTTTTGGTTAATAATATAAAAATTTAATGTTGTAGTTGCCTCCATTTTGTGCCCCATAAAATGTTTGGTGTACCAATGATTACATGACTACACTACAGAGGTGGCAAATTGTCGGGTCGGGTCGAGTTCAAGTTGGGTCAGGTCAGTATGTGGTTGACAGCTGCCGTCATTTTTTCGGGTTGGGTCAAGTTTAGGTCGAGTCGGGTCGGGCGGGTTTTTGGGTCTGGTCAGATTTTGTACCTCTATTCCCCGGTCGTCTCTGGTTTTGGGTTGTTCAGGTCAGTTTGACTTTCCTTAAAACACGGGTCGGGTTTGGGTTAGTCTGATTTTCTCTGGAACACGTGTCGGGTTCGGATCGGTTTGACTTTCCCTGAAAACTTGTGTCGGGTGGGGTCAGATTTTGCCACCACTACATGGGTAGCACACCTGGATTTTTTTTTTTTTTTTTTTTTGTTGTTGTTGTATTCAATAGTTAACTACCTTATTGGTTACCAATAACTTAACTTATTTCGAAACAAGCATTGAACTAAATTACCCTAACAAGACGTTAAACAAGTATTGACCGATTTAATAGTTCGGTTACTTCTTGTGCCTAGCCTACTTCACGGGACTTGTAATCGAATAGAAGACCATGCCAATAAATCCATTAATAAAGTCTTGTACAACGTTCGAACGAAAGCCTTGTCACAAAACACTCGAGAAAGTCAAATTCGTCGATTAGGGTTTCACACTCTCTATTGCAAGACTAGCCTCAACATTAAGTCATTAACATATCAAATCCCTAATTTAAACAATATTCGGCTTGATTCTTGGGTAGTAGTGAGTCTCAGTTTTGTTATTAGTGGATTTTAAAAAAGTAAGACTTGGTGTTCATTTTATGGACAACTATAGAAAAATATGATAAGTAGGACCTATAATGTAATTCATGTGTCTTCTACAGTAATCCATATAGTACGACACATGAGGTTTCTCATTTAAAAATAACAAAAAAAAAAAAATTGTTATGATTGTTTTCCGGGGGGGGGGGGGGGGGGGGGGGGGGGGGGGGGTCAATGAGAGAAAGTAAGAGCCTTAAGGCTTGGTTTCTCTTGGTCTCGGAGCACACAAATGTCCAAATTTTAATGTCTCTCTCAGTTTGGCAAAACCACACAATATTATTCTCTTGTATATAATTATTTTTTTTCCTTTTGTAAGGAACTCTTTCACTAACAATAATATGTCTAAATTGCATTAAAGTCTCAATGGAAAGTCCTTTTCTGTTGACAATGTGATATTTGACACTTGTACATGTCATACGGATCCAATTTGTTATCTTATCGGAAATAGATTTCAGAAAGGTGTAGAAGAACAACTGTAGAAACTAAAATGTAATCTCTTCAGGAGCTTAAGAAAGCATTTACAGGCCTAAGTACAATTAGTTATCAGTGGTATAGTTTTTCTCATTGAAGCAACAAACCATAGACCAACCTGGTTTCTTGATCGGGTTATTTTATTTAATTAATTAATAGAAAATAAAAAACCAAATTACAAATTAGGAAACAAAAGTTACAAAGCTACAAAACTAATAAAATCACATTTTGAATTTTGAAATTGCGGCCTGAATAAAAAAAAATATAAAAAATAATAAGGCCGGTCTAGTATTTTTTATTTTTTATTTTTTATTTTCTTTGAATTCATTATATATATAGATGATGACCAATTGAGCTAACGGATTTTGTACAAGTCAGATTGGTTGATCTACTGATTGAGCTAACAAATCCAATGCTGCCATAATATAATACTGGTTCGCGAAGAAGATTGCAACTCGGCCCAGAGCAGAAATGCGACTGGGCCGAGAACTATTTCTTTTTCACCCCCCAGGAGATTCAAAATTGCAAACGGAAGAAGTTACTAAGCTAATGCTATGCTAATACATCAAATGCTCGGATTAGAAAAGCTAATGCTATGCCAAATCTCAGCACTCATTCATCTATTTTTTTTTTTCTTAACAAGTCTCCAGTCTCTATTTGCTTCATTCCACTTTGTTCTTTTAATCTGTACCTGTTCCTGTGTCTGATACGCCATGCTTGTTCTCTACTTTTTTACTTGCTACTTTTGGTTGTGTTTGTATTTGTTGTATGCATACTAGCTGTTTGACTACTAAAGTCTAAACGCCTTTGTGAACTGTTGGTTCTCCGTAATTAAGCCATGGAGATCAGAAGTATATAACTAGAACAATCACAGACTTCGTCCGAGAGATGGGGGCAGGCACCTCGTCGTTCAATAATCGTATGGTAGTGGAACAAGAAGAATACACAATCTTTTCTTTTTTTTAAATGGAAAATTACCGAAATTTTGATAATTCTACGATGAGTTTTCGATAATTTTTTCCGACAGAAACAAAAAAAAAAAATCTGATATCATAGTCAGCAAACTGCAACTCTTCTTATGGCATTCTTTCTTACCTTTGAATTTGAAACTGTGGGTCTATGCATGGATAAACAAAGGAATGGGAGAAAATACGCCTATGTCACAAACAGATGAGAGTATTGAACATTCATTGCTTTTTTAGAGACAAAAAGAATATTCAGTACTGTAATCGAAAGAGGCAACGCATTCTCATTCGAGCACTACCTAGCATCCATAAATGTAACAAATGGGCTGACAAATTGGATGCAATTGACCTCCATTTGTAACCACTACACTCACAAAATTAACCAGTGACGTCCATTGTGTGGACACTTAATGTTTCCCTTCGCATTTCTGCATCAAAATGGAGCCCTTTAATGTATTGAAACATTCATTGCTTTTTTTTGACAGAAAACGAATATTCAGTACTGTAATCGACAGAGACAACGCCTTCTCATGTCTGCATCAAAATGGAGCCCTTTCATTACATTACATTACATGGGCTCAAGAGTAGTGCCCATAATTAACTTCTTACAAATTTCAATATCTACACAATTAAAACAACATGCCGAGAAACTTGATTTGAATGCTCGATTAAAAAATAAAAAATGGGTACCTAAGATTTATGAATACATGGCATGAATCAATGAATAAATAACATAATACTTGTTGTAATTTAATGGAGGATTACTAATTACTAATTACGGTGATTTGATCCTGTGGAACGATGAATTCCCCTGCAGCTTAAAGCGCTTCATGGCTGCCTTTAACACCCTTCTCCACCCCTGAATTCATCAATTAAAACCATGATATCAGAATTCGGTAAAACGCCGAAAAAAGTATCAAAATTTTAATACAAAAAGATCGAATTTTACCCTCTTCGGAGTCGAGTGGAAGGAGAAATCGAGCTTCCGGGTAGTAGGAAAACACCCACCGCCGGGCTTCTGTTTTTTGAAAACCCCCTTGGAGGAGTTGATACCTTTGAGGAGCTTCCTAGAGGAAACCGACTTGAGGGAGGAGCGGGCGGCGCCGCGGGGCAGGAGAGGGGACCAGATGCCGCTCTGGGAGTAGTCGAAGTCGAATGAGGAGGAGTCGGGGAACTTGTCGAGCAGCGAGTGGGTCATCGACGGGTGGAGGTACTCCACCGTTATCACGCGCTCTCTCGTCATCGCAGTGAGAATTGGGGAGGATGGAAGAAGAAGTAGCCGTTGAGGTTTGGGATGGAAAGGAAGGGAGGGGGGTTTATACGAAGGGATGATAAGTAGCCGTTGCGGCTTGATTGGGAATGGAACCCGACACGGCGACACCTCCTTCTGTTTTGTTTTGTTTTGTTTGTACTTGGAAATTGGGATGAAGTCGTGAAGAGTAAAAGCCTAAAAGGCCAAACTTTATTTTGTGTTTTACACTTTTTTTAGGCCCTGTTCGGACTCATGACTCATCCCTTAACTATGGGAATTCTACTGTTTGTGTGGGAACAAATAAATTCTGTGAGGGTGAATTTATTTTTTTCATCCAAACAATAGAAATCCGGTGGTTTGTGGGGTGGTCCGAACAGGTCTACTGTTTCCTTTTAGGGGCTTGTTCGCTACTCACTTGTGCTACAAAAAAACTTTTTTTTATAAGAACATAATTTTATATTGATAGGAAAAAAATAATCGGTCTGAGTTTAATTAATATTTTTTTTTGCAATAATAAGTGTTTCAGAAAATTAAATTTATATTAAAATTATTAGTATAGTCTGCCGAACATCGAACATAAGTTGTTTTCTATGAACTCTGAGTTGCCGAACATGCTCTAAAAAAAGAAAAAAAAAATTCTTTAATTACTGGGCTTACAGCCCATCAAGAAATTGTGGTATATTTAAGACCAATAACTATAAACTTCCAATTCAGATTTCAGACCCATAATTATTTTACTACCTTTTTCTTCCCCAATTTTGGAGGGAAGGGTTTTGACGTTCCCCATTATATACACCCAACACAAGAAAAGATTGTAGCGAACGATCGATGCCGGTGGCGAGGCCGGAGCCTCAGGAGCCTCGTGTGATCGCCCATGTCGACATGGATTGCTTCTATGTGCAAGGTTCTTTCTTTCCTAATTTCTCTGCTGCGTTGTGGGTTTATCTGATCATCAAGAATTCCATGTCAATATCCCCATTTTTGGTCCAATTTCTGGCTTTGATTGTGTTGTTTTCTGTGTGTAATGGGGTTAATTTAGTTACTGGGTGTTGGGTTTCTGATTTACCCTTTTATCATTTGAATTCAGTGGAGCAGAGGAAGAACCCCGATTTGAGGGGCGTGCCAACTGCCGTGGTACAGTACAACTCATGGAAAGGCGGCGGCTTGATTGCCGTCGGCTATGAAGCTCGCAAGTTTGGTGTCAAAAGGTGCCTGCCTTCTTTGTGGAATTTATACAATTGTAAATTTTGACAAATGATATCAAAATTTACAACACCAATTTTAAAACTTGAATTTTTAGGTCCATGAGAGGTGATGAGGCTAAGAGGGTTTGTCCAGATATTCAACTGGTTCAGGTTCCGGTTGCACGTGGCAAAGCTGATTTGAATTTATATAGGAGCGCTGGCTCAGAGGTTAGTTTTTCAAAAATAATAGGAATTTTTGTTAGGAGTATATGTGGTCTATTTTTTGGTTTTGTAGATGTTGGAAATTCAATTTGGGCCGGTATTGTCTGCAAATTCTATCTTACTATACCAGTATGGTACTGGTACTGGTACTGGAGAAGTACAATACCTCCAAGGCTCCAAGTATGTTTATTTGGTTCAGTTAGGCCTCAATTTGCCTTATTTATGAATTGAAGTTAGGTTTTCCTCATTTCTCAATTGTATTAATTCTCACATTTGGAACTATGAACTAGCACACTCCAACAATTAGGTTAGTAGAGCACTGTGTGGCTGTGCCTTCCTGCAAAGCCAATGAATTGTTGAAGTTGAGCATTTTAATCCCAGGTCTAATCAGTTAATGACAAATTAATAGGTAGTCGCCATACTATCAACAAAAGGGAAATGTGAGAGAGCCTCAATTGATGAAGTGTACCTTGACCTAACCGACGCTGCCAAGTCGATGCTTCTAGAGGCTCCTCCGGATGTGTTAGATTCAATACCAGAAGAAGCCCTCAAGTCTCATGTTTTGGGTCTTGGATTGGTAACCATTGCTTTTGCTAATAAAACTTGTTTATAATATCTGAAACTTTAAATGTTACCAATTTTCATGCCTTTTGTTTATGTATTTGAATTTGATAAAAGCAAAAGAAAGGAAGAAATGAAGATATTAGAAGGGGTGACATAATTGGTCGCTTATCATATATTTTATTTTTTTGTGGAAATGTAATAAGCATTTAATTGGTATAAGAATACTCCTAATCTGTAGGACGAGAACAAAGAGGAGAATGTAAGGAAGTGGCTATGTCGACCTGAAGCTGATTATCAGGATAAACTACTGGCATGTGCAGCCATTATTGTTGCAGAATTGCGCATTAGAGTATTACAGGAAACTGAGTTCACTTGTTCTGCCGGAGTTGCTCATAACAAGGTTTTTCAAACTTATCTTTACTGCTAGATTCTTTATTTAAAAAAAAAAGAACTTGTCGATGGAAGCTCTGTGTAGTTCTTACAACACATACACCTTTCTTACATTAATCTCGGAAAAATATGAACTTTATGACTTCTTACTCATCCCTTTTGATATAAACAGTAACTGAGGCATATTAGAGTTTAAAAGTTAGGACCAAGGAAGAGAAGGAAATAGTTCATGGAAAACTTATATGCTTTTAGGATTACATTAGCGACTGTTTTGCTTTATATGATATTAAGTTATTGGTTTATACATGCACGCTCTTGTAATTGGATAAAGGGCACATATGAAAATTAGCCTCGAGATGAAATAGTACTTTTGCTTTTGCACTTGCATGGGTGCAGTAGTTTCGAAACTTTCGGATAAACGTTGTTTCATGGTAATTAGCTGATTGTTTACAAATATATCACACTGTGAACACTGACAGATGTTGGCTAAACTTGCAAGTCCGATGCACAAGCCTGCTCAGCAGACTGTAGTCCCTGCGTCATCAGTGCTTGACATGCTGGCTTCATTGCCAGTGAAAAAGATGTAAATATATGAACTTGTACCCCTTTTTCTTTATTTTTACTTACGATATGGATTTAGTTTTCTTAAGAATATAAGTGTTGCAGGAAGCAATTGGGAGGGAAGCTTGGCAACTCATTACAAGAAGACCTTGGTGTAAATACAGTTGGTGATCTATTAAAATTCTCAGAACAGAAATTGCAGGACCATTATGGGATCAACACAGGGTATGTATACTATCAGCCATCACAAAATTTAATACTTTATAATATATTTTTTGTAATTTGTCTCAACTTTCTGTTTTATCTTTCTGAAAAATCAAAGTACGTGGCTATGGAAGATTGCAAGAGGCATAAGCGGAGACGAAGTTGAAGATCGACTTTTACCAAAAAGCCATGGTTGTGGCAAGACATTTCCCGGTCCTATGACATT
Source organism: Cyperus esculentus (assembly GCA_030179965.1). Lineage (NCBI taxonomy): Eukaryota > Viridiplantae > Streptophyta > Magnoliopsida > Poales > Cyperaceae > Cyperus > Cyperus esculentus. Next base: position 712,716 of record JASGLE010000003.1, on the reverse strand, counting down.
GAAAACTACTAGCTCTGTAAGAGAGAGAGAGAGAGAGAGAGAGAGTGTGTGTCTCCACAAACAGTTTAATTATATCTTTTTTTATTTTTGCTATTTTTTTTCCTCAAATTGTAAAGGTGTTTTAGGTGAAGCAATGGCTGAACCAATTGTGTGAAGAATTAAGCGAACGAATCGAATCTGACTTGGATCAGAACAAGAGAAGAGCACAGACACTAACCCTCCATGCAAGGGCATTTAAGGTACATTTTACCTAATTTTGCCATTTGTTAGCTCATTTCGATAACATGCATCTTAGTCCTTGAAGTTTACTAATGCGATGCTACCCTAAAAATATTTTTTTTATAGGAATAATCTAAATATGTTCCCCTCTAAAAGATACATATTATCCTAATTTTCTGGGTTATACATGACATTTTGCATAATGTAGGGTACTGAAGTTGCTTTATATATATACATTGGATGTGTGCAATTTTTCCTTTTTTGTAGGAAGATGGCTTGGAAATGCAAAAGAAATTTCCTTCAAAATCTTGCCCCTTGCGGTACGGCACTTCTAAAATTCAGGAGGATGCAATGCGCTTATTCGATTCAGGCCTCAGTGAATTTTTGAACTCGAAAAATGTGGGGTGGGGCATTACATCTCTTGCTGTTGGTGCTAGCAAAATTGTAGACATTCCAAATGTATGTCTCTCATGTATTATAATTATTTTATATTTTTTATCAGTTACATATTAAAATTATTGGGAGAAGAGCAAATAAACCATGGCAGCTGAACTCCAAAGTTTCTTTGCTCCAATTGTTTGTTCCGTTGGCATTTGGTCGTCTTTCATTAATGTTTTCTGAATATTGTTCAACTCAGCTTTTAAGTAGTTTTTATTCTATATTTTTATTTATTTACTTGGACATTTATTCTACCATCTTATGGTTTTGTTACTTTTATTCCTTGAATGTAGTTCAAGTTATTTTATTTCCTTGCATTGTTGATAATTTAGGGAACAACCTCAATCCTGAAGTTCCTCAACGGAAAACACACATCTTCCAACTCATCAGATTGCTCAGATGCAGTAATGGAAGAACCCGATCGTGCAGTTGCTTCAGCAAGTGCAAGAGATACAGAAACCGAATCAGGGATGCCTCATGAACCTCCACATAGAAGCATAGTTGACAAAAATCCAAAGAGTACAGCTCCAAAAGAAAGTGCTACTCACAGCAAAGGGTGCTCAGATAAAAGTGCCAAGGTCTATCATGTACTCATGTCCAACTTTCTTCATATAATAAGACTCTACTGGTTTCTAAAATTAGTAGCAATTGTATTATTGACCAAACCAAATATCAACTAGCATACATTTATTAGGAGGTAAGAAATGTCTCTTATTTGCATATACCCCGCCGTCTTATCAGACAGCACAAATTTTGGTGGAACCACACATGATACCCACTGTGTGTGTGTGTGTGTGTGATTTTATTTATTTATTTATTTTTTGATATGCATTTGCAAGTAAAGGAGGAATCTGAAAAGATTAAGGTAGTGAAGGATGGAAGGTTTTAAATATGTTTAATTTTGAATATGTTTAATTTTGAAGTGTCATGGATGATGGTGACATGCTTTGCACCGATAACCATAAACTGGCTAAAATACATACTTTTTCTTCAGGGTACCATCTTAAGATACTTCTCGGGTTGCTCTTCTTCCGACCAGAAAGTTGCAAAGAACATTGACACGGGAGGACAAGAAAGCAAGGCGTGCTCCATTGCAAATGAGCTAAACTCAAGCCAAAATTCGAGCAACAATCCCATTTCCACCAATTGGGGTTTTAATATTGAAGAAATTGACCCATCAGTTGTTGATGAATTGCCGCTAGAGATACAGCAGGAGATACGGGGGTGGATACACCCGTCAAAGCGTATAAATACAGCCAAAAGAGGCTCTACAATTGCTCATTATTTCACGCCAGCTAGAAAATAGTGCTTATAAAATTGGAGTTCCCTGCCTCAAGTGAAAGAGGTCCGTTCTCGATAACATTGTATAGAGATCTTTGCGTTTTATCTGAATAACTAGAAGTTGATTAGTTAGGATTATAATATTTTTCTTTGCTAAACTGGTGTCATTATATGTAAATTATACAGTATTTAGGAAACAAATCTGCATTCCTATGTTTACTGGCTGATGCATGGTGCTAATATCGGTTAGCTCCGAGGAATTCTCGAGGATCTTAGCAAATTTCCTATGTACAAAGTTACAAACAACTCTTGTATGAGCTATATCTGCTTTCACTTCTAGATAAAGCAACAGCTGCTTCTGCCTTCCTTTTTTTTTTTTTTTAACAACTCAAACAAATTCAAGAACCAACACTACTTTCTCATCCCCAATTGTACTTTTTCTTAAAGAAGGTAAGAAAACAGAACCCCTAGATGCATTTCAAAATCTCCTCTGGAGGCAGGAAGCAATCCTCGGACAGGCCTGCAACGTTGAACACTATGTCATCAATCTTCCACGCCTCTTCAACCCTTGTCCGGTTGTGCATCCCCGGAGCGTCCCCGAACCTAAACACGGTGGCCACTGACCTCCCGTGGTGAGCCACCATTATGCCATCAGCCTCCCGGTAGTCCTCCAATGTGCTACCAATTGTTGTCTCCCAGTACACCGCAGCGGATCCCGCCACCTGCACCCTGGTCAACTGCGAGTCTTCCAGGTACACGAGCAATCCGTTCTTCTGGCTAAAGTATCTGGTTTTTGTGATGTTTATAACAACAAATAAATAAATAAATGATAGAATGCATATATATATCCTTGTTATTGTAGTAAATTGATACATTTGTCATACCCGTATAAGACATGCCGAATGACCTCGGTGGGGCCGTCGTTTCTTTGAGAGATGGCTGCTCGGTCTGCAGTCGCCTTCAAAACAAAACAATCTTCATCTCCGACCCGCTTCTCTCCGAGACATCGAGATTTGGCAAACATCAATGCAGTGCTTCTTGGATCCAGTCCCTTGATTGATTTTGCAAATAACCAATGATAATAATGTTAAAATACATATCAGTTTGAAAGATCAGTCTTTCAGTAGAATAAATATACAACAAACTGATTTTCAGATAAAAAGATGGTTAATTAGGGGAACAACTAAATGCATAATATAAACAGAGAAATTATGATGTTACTGATGCACTAGCTACAACAAAGATAATGGATATAACTACAATATAGGGATATTGGAATGCTGGTTATGGATTGCAAAAGTACCTGAATTATACGTCTTAACGGACGGTGTGGCCCACGGGCGGCGTGTGTCCCGAGCCAGGGCAAATGCCTCCAGACAATCTTCCCGTCACTCCCTGCCACCACCCGATAACCGGCCACCACCAGCTCCACCAGCCACCGGCCAGGGGACTTCTGCCAGACGACAAAGCAGCCAGTCTCACTGGTTCGCTTCATGGGTCCGTCTGATTCACCGGGCGCAGTTGCGAGCCTCACACTCCCGGTCGCATACATGCTCTTCATGCTGGTTTGGAACTTGAGGCACCCTGTTGAGGCCATGTACTGCTGTATTATGTAGCTAGCTGATGATGCCTCCTACATTTTGAAAAAAGTTAATTTGTCTTAATTAATTTGGCAATTTGTTAACAGAATGAATTCATGGAATTTCATATGCGCCCTTTATATATACAACTGCTTACAAGTAATTCCTTTAATTTAATTTAATTTTATTTTATTTTTTAAGATAATGATAAAGGTCAAGCCACTCAAATTTAAATGTCTATAAAGGACCCACATTCAGGTTTCAAACCCACGAGCTCCCATACAGAGAGTGTTACCTTTAGCCACTAGACCAAAGACTGATTCTTAAATAATTCCTTTATTACTGAGTTTAAAACTAATTTTTGTAGCAAACATATTTGTGTTCGTCACATGGAAGGAAAACCAATGTAGTAAAAAAAATTTTAACCAATGAGTACTGTGATTGTGGCATTTCACAGATTAGCCAGCTAGCTAGTTTGGTTTCAATTAATTTGCATTTATTATTTTCAGCACCTATATATGAAGACCAACAATTTTTTTTTTCTTGTAGGCAATTAAACATCTGGTAAGTAAAGTACTGGTAAAATAGTAAAATGTATGAAATTCACACATGTTTGATCAAATGTATTTTATGATATAAGTATTTGTCAACAAAAGGTTATAAAAAGAACACACAGAGTGAGAGAGAGATTAAGAACTTGATTACTTACAATGGGGGTGTTCTTGATGGAGAGGATACTATTGTGATCATCTGTTTCACAGCTCATCAAAGGGATCGGCGCCAGAGGGCAGCCGAGCACACCCAAGACAAGCCGGAGGTTCTTGTCGGCGCCTTTGTCAGTGTGCGCTCGGAACCAAGTCTTGAGCATGTCCCACGACGTCTCCTTCCTCGGTTTGTTGTAGTCTGCGTGCAACTCAGGGTCCGGGTCCTCAGTAAGAGGCGTCAGCTGCTGCTGCTGTTGCTGCTGCATGCAAAACATGTCGACCGATGCCGCCTTTGCCCGCCCCTTCGGAACCATTTTCAAACTCAGTATGAATCTTCTGTTTGTTTGTTTTCCAAGGAGTGTTAGATGCAAACAAAATTTAGGAATATTTTTGGTTCTGTTGGATCTGGTGAAAACTGAAGTTTAAAGGGAGATGCAGAGATATTAGAGAGAGAGAGAGAGGTGGGGGGTGTTGCTTTTGGACAAGAGAGAGACACAAAAGAAGGATTTAAATAGCTGCTACTCCAAACAATCAACAAACATGCAGAAGGATATATTTATATTATATATGAGTACTACCTAGCGTACATAGGTTACATTTCGGGATATCTCCGTTACATTTCAGAATGTATCTGTTACATTCCGTATATATTTATGGATGTATGGACGGTTTTTCAATGGACACGAGATGTTTCTCATTATGTGTAGTCTGAAACTCTGAAACTCTGAATATTGTATGTAGTATGTTGGTCTTGGAGGGATATATCTTTTTCTGTTCTGTATCAAATATATATATATATATTCAAGTAGATTCTCATCTGCTGTCTTGTTGTATATATTTGCAAGAAATTAATTATACAATACAAGAATGTACATTGTACCCATATATATAATAATAATCAATCATATATAAATGTAGCTGCAATTATTTATATATATTTGATAAATTAATTAATACTAGCAATTAGCTAGGAAAGGAGCAGCAAGGGGTCCCTGCAACCCTTTTCTTTAAGAGTGCTGGTAAGAGAAGAGAGTACTGATGGCGCAATGCAGTGCAGTGCTAGCTGAATATATGCCCCACCTAAACCTTCCTTTAGTTTTTTTTTTTTTGCCCTTTTGATTTCAAGGGCTGCTCAGTTTGTAGTTGTAGTTGCAGCATTCAAATCCAAACACTGTTTGGTCAAGTCAGCAACAGACAATACTAAGCATATTTGATAGAGAAACATCTTGCGTCCATTAAAAAAATCATCCATCCATCTATAGACGTGCACCGAATGTAACAGAAGCAGTGGGGGATCCAGAACTAATATGAAAGGGGGGGCCGGGGGACGATTGATGGTTCCAACTTTCTAAATATTGATCCAAAATGGGTTTAGCAGGGTCACTTCATGGCTCAAAAGATAAAAAATAATTATTATAATATACAACTTTTATATATATTCTACAAAATATATATCAAATTAAGAGTCAATTGCATACTTAAGTAACAAAATATTTAATTAATTAATCATTGTCTATGTTTTGATGTAAAAAAAAATGATTTTTAGCATCATATTAACAAAAATAACACTAAATATGAACTTGATTTAAACAGAAAAGACCGGGGTTCAACGATTTCTACCCGCCCCCCTGGCACCCCTCTTAGATCCGCCCCTGAACAGAATTATTCCGAAATGTAATCTATAGACGCTACGGATGGTTTTTCTATGGACGCTAGGTATTACTCATATTGATAGTCCTCTTCTTCTACATTACACTGCTTGCTTTGCTTTACTCCTCATGCTAGCTAGCTAGCTAACCGAGCTACCAAATTAAATTCGTTGGGTGGCATCTCCATCTCTTCATCACTTGATAGGTTGCCATATATGCCCATGCATGTTCTGTTAGTACATTATTCAATAATGATGTTACCTAGCTAGCTAGCCACTATAAAACAAATTCACAGAGTTAATTAGATTCTTAATTTGGCGGTTCTTAATTAATTAATTAATTATAATTGTCCTCCAAATTTAATCCTACACATTTTCAAGTGTGGATTAATTGATTTTTTGCTAATTTTCCATTTTAAAAATAATAATCTAGCACATTGCCGCAACCTGGAGATTATAGCACCAATATCATGTTCACATTTACAACTTTAATATACTAGCAAGAAACCCGTCCATTGGACGGGCCTGTTAAACCAAAATCGAAACAATAAACTTTTTTTTGTAATAATATGTAGTAGTAATAGAAGGATAAAATTATAAAGTTGAGTGAAGCACTACATACGAACTCTCCATCATAGAAAGGAGTGGGATCGAAACATATCATGCAAGCACGCTGGACCAATAATCCGACAATGGATCAAAGATAAAAGCCATACCGAATTGCAAAGAACAAAAGTGAAAATTGAAAGAAATGTTTTTTTTTTTTTTTTTTTTTCATTCTTTCGATAACAATGAAAGGAAAATGGAAAAGTAATCGGATTGGGAGAGATGGCGGTACGTTCAAAGGAAAAGATGTTGGGAGTGTAAAGACAAAAAAATCGAAAAGCCATCGGTTCGATCTACTGGAGCATGGTGATATTTTTTTTCCAATTTAGGGGTAGACTTAGGCTAAAATGGAGAGTCAAGTCCTTACGTTAAGTGTTTTTTATAGGAGCATTGATATACACAAAAGATTGCCTTTGACACTAGATCAAACATACACATATATTTAGAGTATTTAATTAGTTGATACTTATATATAACTACTGCATGCGTTGTTTCTCTTTTAAATAAAAATGGAGTGTACAAGTCTAAACTACCCAACTTTTTAAATGCCTTCGAAAAGATTCTAATTTGGATTTTGAACCTGCAATCTCCCACTCCTCCGAGAATATGGAGTCCGGATCTGCTGGCGCGCGTCTGGATCTGCAGCGCAGATCCGACGGTGCATCAAATCTCAGATCTTGAAAAGCACTGAGTCCGGATCCCGAGGTTTGGCGCACCGTCGGATCTGCGCTGCAGATCCGGATGTGCGCCAGCAAATCCCGAGTTGAGAATATGCATCTAATATTGTATGGCTACATGACTCATGGCCTCTTAAAGAATAAGTTAGCCGTGGGTGTATCTTCAGGAGAGGAATCGGAATACCAAAAAAGGAGGGGCCCAAAAGTAATTAAATTTTGAAAAAATATATATAAATCAAAGGATAAGATGTCATTTATATATATGGAAATATGAAATTGGTCCCATTTTGCTTACCTTTGACGTTGCCCGTGTATATGTCTTTATTCTTTAATATTATCAAGCAAGGATTACTTAATTTTGGTGGGGGAGAATGGTATACATTAACTAACAAAAGTGTGCGCTCTGCTGCGCTTAACTGAATATATTTGGTCACCGCTGGTCAATTAATATTAACTCATATGAAAATATTGATTCGAATATATTACACGAAAAAGTTAGATTTGTAGTAAATATCCTTGTGTTTAGAATATCAAGACCACCCAATGTATTAGCTCATGACATGAAGGCTATCAAATTTAAATGAGCAAAACACAAAAAGTCAGACACAACCCGATAATATTTTTTTTTTCTTGAGTCAGCAAATTAAGAAAAAAAGAAAAATACTCAATTAAAAAATACTTTATCTAATCCACAATTGCTCTAATCCTATGCCGTTGCCACTACTGTGCTACAGTATCCGTCTTGTCGGATATACAGTGTTTTTTTCTTTTTTGGACTTTATTTTTTGGATTTTTTTTTAGTTTTTAATTTTTTCGCCTTTTCTCATTTTTTTCCCTTTTTTTAAATTTTATTAATTTTTTAAATTCTTTTAATTTTTTATTTCATTTACATTTTTTTCCAAATATTTTTTTTCCACATTTTGTTTCTTCCCTTTTTTTAATTTTTTTCCAAAATTTTCTTTTTCCAAACAAAGAGTTTTTTTTGCTAAAAAAGTTTTTTTAAAAAAAATTTTAATTCTTTTTTTTATTTTTTTTATTTTTTTATACTTTTTTTTTGGTTTTTTACTATATTTTTTTCTTTTTTATTTTTTCCCCAGTAATTGTTTTTTCGTACAATTTTTTCCTTTCTTTTTTACAAATCTTCTTTTCCCCAAATTTTTTTTAAATATATTTTTTATAGGAACTAAGAAATCAGTCGAATCTGTTCTCGATGAGTCCCAAGGAGAAAGAGATGTTTTCTTAAGTCCTAAAGAGTGCTCAGCCGACTTACCTTTTTGTTTCTTTCTTTTTTACGTTTTTTTTCAAAATCTTTTTTCTCTCAACAAAATATTTTTTTTAGAACCTTTATTTTTCTTACAAAATTTGTTTTTTCAAAAAATTTTTTTCAAGAAGTTTTTCTAAACTCTTTTTTTATTTTTTTGGTACACTAACTGTCAAATCAGTTACGGTAACATTTGTTTCCTTTTTTTAAAAAAAAGGTTATTGGCTTTTTTTTTTTTTCAGATTTTCTTTCTTTATTTGATGTCATGCTGTAATCAATAAATTGGGTGGTCTTGATATTCCAAACATAAGGATATATATATTTTTTTTTACCAAAACCTTTTTTTTGCAATTCTTTTTTTTTTTATACAGGCCAAATCATCTACGTTAATTTTTTTCTTTTTTTTTTCAGAAAAATGGTTATTGCCTTTTTCTTTAAAAAATTTCATAATTAAAAAAATATCTTCTCGAGTTGTCTAATTTTGTGTCTTACTCATTTAGATTGGGTAGTCTTGATGTCATAACCTAATACATTGGGTGGTCTTAATATTCTAAACATAAGAATATAAACTACAAATCTAAATTTTTAACATTATATATCCCAATCAACATTTCCACATAAGTCAATATTAATAGAACAGTAATGACAAAAAATATTTAATTAAGCGCGGCGGAGCGCGCATACCGGCTAGTAATAAGAAAGCTTTAGAAAAAAAAAAGACTAATTATTTTTTTTAAAAAAATGTACTGTAGTTGATTGGACCTGAACTGTATAAAAAAAAGGAAAAATAATAAAAAAAATTTAGAAAACATAAAAAATAATTTAAAAAATCCAACAAAATTTTGAAAAACAATAATAAGAAAGTTTTAAAAAATTTAAAAATCGAAAAAAAATAATAAAGAGGTTTTAAGAAAATTTTTTTTAAAAATTAAAAAAATAAGAATAAAAAAATATAAAATATAAAAGACACTGTAGCTGATTTGATTAATACTGTCGCGCACTAGTAAAAAAAATCCCAAGGATTAAAAATTTAAATTTTTTTTAAAAAAATAACAAAGAAAAATAAAAAAATAAAAAATACTGTAGTTGATTTGACTAATACTGTAGCGCAACAAGGAAAAATAAAAAAAATTTGTAAAAAAGAGAAAAGAAAACACTGTAGCTGATTTGACTAAACTGTAGCACAATAGTAAAAATCCCAAGGATTAGAAGCATTATAGATTTCTTCTCACTTCTCATTTTTTTTTAAAACTAGAGCTGTGAATGGGGCTTCGCCCCGAAAAAATAATATTACATAAATTAATAGATATTGAAAATAAATATAAATTTTTCATAAATATATTTTGTTAGATAAATATTGGACTTAATATCACTACAAGAAAAAAGGCCTTTAGCAGCGGTCTTTTTTGAGGTTTAGCAGCGGTCATGCGACCGCTGTAATCGTCAGAGCTGCTAAACTTTACTAAAAACCGCTGTTGAGTTGCAACTCAACAGCGGTTATTTAGTGGAAAGAACCGCTGCTGAGTTGCACCTCAACAGCGGTTTTTAGTAAATAACCGCTGTTGAGTTTGAACTCTCTACAGCGGTTTTAGCTTAATAACCGCTGTTAAATTTGATGTTCACTTTTGTCCATTTTATATTCTGTGACTAGCTCGCTGCTGGCCATATAAAAATTTTCAGTTCAGAAAATACATTTACAATCAATGCATTCAACAATCAATTTCATTTTATATAATTCACACATATATCAAAACACAGAAGCATAACATAAATAATCCACGAACCAAGTATAGTACCACATTACAAAAAGTATACACATATATTTATGAATATCCAAAAACACTGTATCTTACAATCTCAGAAAAACTCCCTAATTAAATATTCTAACAACCATATCTTTACCTCCTCATACTCCTCAGACGAGAAGACAACATCTGAGAGCCTACAAATTAAAAACGAATAAATAGTTCATACATTTGAAATCCTAAGTAATCAATATACTACTTAATAAGTAATTGCATAAAACATTATACCTTTGGATGTTCTGTTTGTTGGGTCCAGAGTGTTGCAAGATTATATCAATAATGTTCCACATGACATAATATCTACATGGTGCTTTAAAATTTAAACCCATGTTGTAAATAATAATATCAAAGTAGAATCTGAGAAATACATAAACTATCACAAGACAGATAAACAGGAACAAACCTTCCAAGTGCCAGCAAATTGCAGAATGTAAATGTTATCCCAAACTTTATCGGATTGAAGAAAACAATCATGGACTGCACAATTATGATCAAATTAAGAAATATATTATGAAGTAATGACATCATTTTACCAGAAATGGGTAGCACTAATGGTAACATGGAAGCAAAAAAATTGCAGAATGTGCTGGGGTTGGATAATTGTGATAGGCACCTGATATTGTTTTTTAATATGAAGCAATAGATTACCGAGACAGAGAAAGAGAGAAAGAGGAGGGATGTGGAGGACCTGCGTAGTGGTAAGAGTACACTGGCGATTGAAATCATTCGATGAAGGAGGAGGACTCCTCCTGCACTGCGGCCTCCTCGTCGAGTTCCATGCCGACAAGCATCTTGGCCCTCTCGAGCGCCCTGTTAATGGTGTCCATTGCTGGCTGCGAGAGAAGGCCGAGAGAAGAGGACCAGCAGGGTAAGAGGAGGCATGGAGGAAGAAGAGGTCGAGAGGAGAGGACCGTCGGCTGGTGCGAGAGGTGAGGGCCAGCGGAGGAAGTGGCGGCGTGGAGGCAGCGGCTACGCGGACGGAGGGGCTGCGCGGGAGGAGAGGACCAGCGGAGGGAGTAGCAGTGTGGCAGGGAGCGGCATGGGAGGGAGTGACGGCCGGGAGGGATTGGCTGCTGGGGGGAGGGGGTTAGGGTTTGTCGAGAGAGGGAGATCGAGAAAGTCGTAAAATTTCGAAAATGTCTACTGAGTTCAGATTTCAATTGGGATCTGAAGGGAGAGAAGAAAAAAAAAAGAAAAAACTATATAGAATGTTTAACAACAACTATTCGTCACTCACTGCTTAAAGTTTTAACTTAACAGCGGTCACATGTTAAAAATAGCTGTAGAAGGTCACATTTTAACAACGGTCTTTGTAAAGGACCGCAGTTAAGTTTCATTTTAACAGCGGTCTCTATTAAGAACCGTTGTTGATAGTATTTTACTGCGGTCTTCAGCAAAAGACCGCTGTTAATATGTCAACTTCTACAGCGGTTTTCGATAAATGACTGCTGTAGAACTGTTTAGCTGCGGTCTTTTAGTGGATAGCTCAAAAGACCGCTGTAACAAGGCGTTGTTAAATGGCCTTTTTCTTGTAGTGTATATTTTCTATATAATATATTTTTAGCTACATCTCAATTTATATAAAAGAATATAAGGAGATGTAAATATTTTGAGTTTTAAATTGTTCTTTAGGTACATCATATTCTCTCCTTAATGAAAATTTTTTTGAGCCATTTGATTAAGATAAATGAAGAGAGAGAAACAAAATTAATGGTTGAGATTAATGATGATATGGCGTAGTTAGAAAGCTTGAAAGCTTACCCCTCTTTCTAGAGTATGAATTTTACTGTCATTTTCAAACGCACTAAATTAGTGGAGTCATAAAATTGTAAATTTACTTTTTCATAAAGTTTTTAATTGGCAAATAAATTTCCTGAGCATCATTATATATGCTTGCTTGCTTTCTAATTAATTTCCCCAACTACATTTGCCTTTGTTGACTACTGAAAATTCAACTAATTCATCATCTTATATTTATTGATTTTTAACATTGCAGGTACAGACAAGACAACCTGCTTAAATTAAATTAAGATCGATTGAGACGCCTAGTTAGTTAGCAGCAAATTTAATTTACTTCAAAGCAAGTAATTAAGTGTCAACTAAATTAAATGATGAAATTTTGTTGGTATTAAACTATTAATCATAATTAAGCAGGCTATGATTAAAAAAAGCAGAATGTCGGCTTTGAGTGCTGCATTTCATTTATAATAATAATATATGTGAAAGAACGATGGTACAACAACAGGCACAATTAATGTACCATGCATTGGGCCAACATCAGTTTGGTACCAGTACCACACATATAAAGACACATTATAAACATATATATACGTATATCCTCTGTGGCACAAAATAAAAACAAAATAAAAAGTTTCAATAAAACTGGTGGAGTATTCCACTTTCTTAAAAAAAAAAACATATATACGTACACATACAATATATATACACGCTCGTTATATACTGGCAATAATTTACAAACCTCGTAATTTTTTTTTCTACATGTGAAAGTCTTAACTATTTATGCTAGGCTGCTAGCTATTACAGAATGTAACAACTATATCTTGAAATGTAACATATATATCCTGATATGTAACCTATATATACACTATGAACGACTTTTTTTATGGACACTAGATATATTACTCTTTGCAAAATACATACAATGATACCAACACGCGCTCATATTGCAAAACCCTGAGCCCACATGCCCCTCATTTTTTTTTTTACTCCTGAAGAATGTTATACTGTATAAATTGGGTTGAAATTCATTTTACTCCAGAGATGTAGTAAAGAGCAATATAGAGAATATAGAGAATATTAAATCTGAAGGATGGTGGAGAAAGTTGGTAATAATACTCTTTGAAGCAAAGTTGTAAAAGTGGAGAGGGTAAGAGTGAGTGAGTGAGGCAGTTAAACAGCCTCTTTCTGAGATTTAACTCTGTGAGTCCCACAAAAAAACTCATCATTCCAGTGGGGCACTTCCTATTAATTCTAAGCCTTTTTTGGTGCACAAATGCAATCAGACAGTTACCAGACACACACATTGTTTGGCCCATTTGGTTGAGTATAATTTATTGTAAAACATCTCCCCTCCATACATAGACTATCCATAGAGTCACATGTGTATACAAGTTGTTATATTGGGGTCTCATTTGTCATACAACTTTGTGACTTCTATGGATTTTCCATGTATAGACGGTAGTTACTATAATTTATTTGTTTGTTCATCAATAATTTATTTTATATATAAAGAGATGTTATGTATGTATGTTATGAAAATCAGTGATCAGACTTATAATATGTACTTTTGATCCTTACTTTGGATGATCTCAAGGCATCAAGTTAATTAAATTAATAAAAAGAGAACAAAAGAAAAGATCAGGATTCAGGACCTATTTTTTAAAAGAAGTACATATCTTCCTTTTTTTAGCTCTTTTTCTTTCTTTTAATAACAAAGCATCTCTAGGGATACATAATATAATTAAGTAGTAAATGATGGTTTAGGGATGGATGTTAAAGAGTACTGTGATCACAAATCCATATGAAGAGATACTGGTACAAACAAATATAAAACTGGTTGTTCTGTGATCTCAGTGGTACTGACACCAAGAAAGATCATTGGTATATATCTAGCTATGTAATTAATTATAGTATATTTTTGGGTCAATCTCTTTCTGTGTATTAATTAAAAATTAAGCATGAGAAGTTGAGAACCATGTGCATGACCATAGAAAGGTACAAACAAACATATATGTTACTGCATAAAGGTTGTATATATATTTGTATATATGCAGCTACAGTGGGATTCTAACCCCTGATAATTTGTCATGTCCTTTGTTTGTTATCCCTATTTAATTTAATATACACACCATTTGAACCAAAGATTAAAGTGCCTACTTTGGATTTCCTGAGGCTTTTAGGGTGTTATGTGGTGTAACTTGTCACTTGGAGAAAAAAAAAAAAAGGCATTAGTTCAAAAATCATGAGGAAATCATTTGCAAACATTAAATTTCTGGCACTAATTTGCAAACATTAAAGTCCTAGTGTCCATAGCGTCTATATATTACATTTCAGAATATATCTGTTACATTTTGAGATGTATCTGTTATATTTTTTTTTGTACGTCTATGAATATATGGATGGTTTTTCAATGAACTCAAGATGTTTCTCAATTATTTTGCTGCTGAATTAGGTCTAATTGACCTGTTGAATTCAGCTCTCTACTATTATAATAGTTGGCATTCTAGGATCAATTTTATGTTATCTCCACATGAACAGGCTATCCTTGATTGGAAGAATCATCCAAACCATACTGCTTATGTTATGTATGGTTGTTATTTTGAATCTAAAATCTGGAGTCACCCCCATTTAATCAGGGAATTAGTGCAAACAAAGAAGGCCCAAAATAACATGTCTTGTCTTGTGACTTCTTAGTCTCCCTTGAGGTTTTGTGAAAGATTTGAATTCGGTAAAGCCACTTTAATTAGCCCCAAAATCCTCTTCTTATGGGCTGAAATCTTGTCCCATCTTTTCTGGGCCATTTCTCATCTCTCCCATGTCACAAACTCATTAAACACTGTTTAATTTAATTACTTTTTCTTTTTGAGACAAAAATGAGGATCGAGCTACTCAAATTTAAATGTTTACAAAAAACTATCATCCAGATTTCGAACCTGCGACCGATTTAATTACTTATTCTTGGAGTTACAACTAAAATTCCCATTTTTGATACTTCAGATATTATTCTGTTTTGCCAGAAAATGCTCCTCCAAGCTGATCAACAACAACAACAACAACAAACAGCATGACAATTGGAACATGGCTTCATGATAGCCAAACTTTTGCATGCCATTTTGACTTTACATCATGGCTCATAATTGGTGAAAATTTCTCTCTGTGCACTATATATATCCAAACAATAGAAAAATGCCACAGGGGGGGTTGAGACAAAATCTGCTTTAAAAAGCAGAAAGCAAGGCCTCCTCCAGGTATCAGAGATTCAGAACAATATCACCATTCTCAGCTCATTGCCAATCATCAACCACCTATTCCTATCATTAGACCATGGAGTGCTTGGTTGTTATTGTTTCCTCTCTCATACATTATTCTTCTACTGATCATATGTATTCTCTATTGTTTTCTTTTACAATGATTTCCATTTTTCTGTTCTTTCCTTTTCCTTTTCTTTTTTTTTTGTCTGATCTGTTTTTTTTTTCTTTTTTCCCTCCCTCTCCAATTATCATTTTTTTCTATGGTAGTGAATTCTAGATTTTTTAATAAAGATGACAAGTTTGTTTTAATGCCCCTTTTCATTTCCATGTGGTGAAAATTTTATTCAAATGCCTTTTTCCTTTTGTGTGTTGGTGAAAATTTTGTTCTGCTGATTTCTGCATTCTATGGTTCCAGCCCTAATGAACATATATATGCCAAAATATATACTTAAAATGCGCATTATTCAATTTCCTTCTACTAACTAATAACAATATAGCTAATTAATGGAATGGCATAAAAAATGTGCACCATGATATAATTAATGAACAACACATGATTGGCAACTTAAACCATCAAAACTTGCAAACGTTGTAAGGCACTACAAATGTACAAAAAAAATACAGAAAAAGGGAAATAAAAATACAGCAGGAGATCAAACTTAAAAATGGGACTTAATTTGCTCTAGCTAGCACTTACCACCATGAAATCTGTCTAACATAACATTACCTATTAGAGACTGGATTAGGTCCACTAGGGACTTCATGCTTACTACTGTTAAAAACATCCTCCCCTTTTATCGACCCATCAATGCCACCATGTCTTTCCTTGGCATCAAGCCATCGCTTCCCCTCTCCATGCCGCCTCTGATCATCCGCCAAGAGAAGTAGCCGGCTTGCAGGTCGACCTCCTGTACTCGCAGTCGGGCGAGGAGTGGAGTAAAAGAGCAAAAACACCAGTGCCAAGATGAAGGAGATGAGCAAGGGGTGCTTGTGATGGCAAATGCAGCATCTCACAAGTGCCATGTTGAGTATGGGAGGCACTAGCTATAACAATATTTTCTATTATATCTCAAAATATTGTTACAACTACTACTTAAATACTAAACCTCCATATACCCCTAGCTTCTTACTACAACCTAACCTCCAATTCACTACTATCTCTTGCTTGGTTTGCTTCATCCAACTCCACACCCCTATTTATACTAGTTCTATGGAGGGTGGTGGATAATTCTAGATACAAGATATTTTTCTCAAGATATTTCTCAAGTATATTCTAGACTTGAGATATTTTTCTTGTCTCTAGAATATCCTAGTAAATATCTATTATCTCCATAATTCTAGATAATTCTTGTATATGGGCTTGGACCAATTTGGGTTAGGCTTATGGGCTCAGCGTTGCTCATCTTAACACTCCCCCTCAACGCTGACTCGGTGTTGCTCTGATCTTTGGCACTCCGCGTCCATCCGGATCGTTATGCTTATTTGCGGGTCAAACTTTTTGATTCTTTACTTCTTGATCGGCACGGCTCAATTGCTTGTAGCTGAACTTCTCGATTCTTTCCTTCGGAACTCTGATTCACTACCAGCCTTGGCACTGGTTCTCGTCGAATGGATACTCCTCTGCGGATCACTTGACGGGTTGCATCTCCTCGCAAGATTATCTGTCTATCACCATCACTCCTATGTGTCATCTCATCAGCATCACCTTCCTCAGTGATGGTTTCCACCCCGTCGTTCTCTTGAGGCTTCTCTTCATCCGCCACGACGCAACTCATAATTCCGACCTCCTTTATGACTTTGGTCTCCTCATCGAGCAATTCTTTAATTGGTTCTTTAAAAGGTAATGACTCAAAGTCAAGCTTACTTACCTCTTTGACATCTTCGGTATCTTCCATGAAGAACGATGACTCGAAATTGATCTCTTCCACCTCGACTTCTGTGGCATCTTCTCCATCTTTGATCGGCCACGACTCCATGTCAAACTCCTCTTCCTCTGATTCATCACTGTCGGCAACCTCTATGCCAACTACCGACTGTATTCCAACAGTCGCCACCACGTCCCAATCTTCTTCATATGGGACCTCCTCCGGCACCATCTCCACTTTGGTCGCCGCGAGGCTTTCTTCATCATCCACGATTGCAGCCGTGAGTGCTACTTCTGCATCCCACTCTTCTTCACAACTACTGCTCTCATGGACTATGTCTTGGCTTCTTGAGGTCGCCACATTACCATGGCCTTTCTTCTTCTTCCGCCAGCAATCTCGTGCATAATGCCCTCTTTTGCCACAATTATAACATCGATCGTCATCGTCTTCATCATCATCGGACGAGTCTCGAGCTCCCCCTGAAGAATTAGTCTTCTCTTTAGGCCTTCGTTGCTGGCTAGACCTTCCTTCGGGTCTACCTCTTGACTTTCGGTCAGGTCGACCCGTCTTTCGGTTGCTGAACAAGGCCTCTTCTTCTTGCTTCAACGAGACTCCGGCCATTTGCTTCACTAGAGCCTCCTGGTTTGCGAGCATATTCTCCAGCTCCAATAGTGTTGGCTGCGTTGGCCAACCTTGGACGGCTGCTATGAACCCGCTGTACTCGGGTCTTAGCCCATTGATGAGAATCCTTCTCATCCTTTGCTCGCTGATCTTTTCTTCAGGGTCTATTTGAGCAATCTCACTACAAAGAGATTTTACTTTTGTAAAGTAATGGTTAATCATCATCTTACCTTGTGAGATTGTCATGAGCTCCTTCTCAAGTAGTTGGAGGCGCGCGTCGTTCTTCTTTGAGAAGAGTGTTGCTAGGGTATCCCAGGCTACCTTCGGCGTGGGCACTTCTCTGATGTACTCCAGTAGCTCGTCTTCAACGGCTGTCCTGAGTACAAACATTGCCTTCCCAGCCTTGATTCGCCATTTCCGCAGAGTTTCGGCTTGCTTCTCCACGGACAGAGTTTCGGCTGGCTTCTCTGAAGCCTTCTTCTTTTTCGTTTTGGGGTCAGCAACCTGTTCCGATACCGTCTCTTCTACGGTATCAACTTTCGGCGGGGTCGTCTCAGACCCGCCTACTACCTCCCATAGGTCCTGCCCTTGGAGGTAGGACTCTATGCATGCCTTCCAATATATATAATTACTAGAATTCAATTTCTTCATTCCACCAATCGTACCTGAGAAATCCATGGCTTCAACTAGGACGGCCGACGTCTAGTAAGCCTTCTTGAAGATTTCTCCTCCACCGCACTTCGCAGTCCCGGACTGTCGTCAAGCTGCGGCTCCTTCGACAACTTGTCGATACCACTATATTGACTGGCGGAACACCGGCAGAATTCCGGCTCTATGCTTGACCCCTACCACGGACTCTGAACAAGCTCCGACAACTCCGGCTCTGATACCAGATTGTTGAGTATGGAGGCACTAGCTATAACAATATTTTCTATTATATCTCAAAATATTGTTACAACTACTACTTAAATACTAAACCTCCATATACCCCTAGCTTCTTACTACAACCTAACCTCCAATTCACTACTATCTCTTGCTTGGTTTGCTTCATCCAACTCCACACCCCTATTTATACTAGTTCTATGGAGGGTGGTGGATAATTCTAGATACAAGATATTTTTCTCAAGATATTTCTCAAGTATATTCTAGACTTGAGATATTTTTCTTGTCTCTAGAATATTCCTAGTAAATATCTATTATCTCCATAATTCTAGATAATTCTTGTATATGGGCTTGGACCAATTTGGGTTAGGCTTATGGGCTCAGCGTTGCTCATCTTAACATGCCATATATGATATATCATATATGCATGCAATATATTAGCTGGATGTGAAACCAATCAAGTGGACCATTTGATTTGAATTTGATATATAATGGAGGTCATGAGAGGTAAGGTATACATGAGGGGAATGAATTGGGAATTGGGGCAGTGAGACATACATAGAGGCCTAGTGCTGAAAAGTATGTGTGAGCTCTATCTGGTTCCATCACACGGGAATCTCTTAAAGTAAGCTGCCTCTCAGTTAACCTTTCAGAGCACCAAACTGCACTCTTATTAACGATTTGTGCTCAAATATATACTTCTACTATGATCTATATATTATGTAAAATTAGTACCAAACAAGTTTTAACTATATCAAAATTTTTTTAGTCTTGGACTCTTGGTTTTATTTGTTTCTGTGAATTCGATGTTTTTTTTTTTTTTTTTGATATACGGAAAAAAAAATGGAAGATATGTTTGTTGACTGCCATTATGTGTTATGCATTCAATTTTTGACAAATATTAGTATTACGAGCAGCATACTATTCAGTATGTTACCTTAGATCCTCAATGTGCCTTTTTATATTAAAAATAACAGCCATATGTTGTATTGTTACCATTAATTGTACTCTATTATCTAAACTCTAAACCAGACTCTGAGATGACATATTCAGTGGTTTTTGGGCATGCAATTAATTAATATCATATATAATATAGGTGCAAAGTCTTTTGCGCTAAAATGCATTGCAAATCAAAGTATGTAAAAAAAAAGGGGATGATTCCTTCACTTTTGTTTGGTGGCTTTGGTCAGGGAAAAATGTCTTTCTTTTATCTCTCATCTTTGGCTACGAGAACAGAGCACCAAGGACAATTTTGGGTTGAAACCTATTTCAAAAGGAGATTTGGAGTTGAAACTTTGGGGTTATGGTCTCCAATCGCGGCAGCATCTCAGGGACCACTGTTATTTCAAGCAATAAAAAAGTATCATGGCAAAAGGTATCAGCTCTTTCATTTACAAATCTCCAAAACAAAAAAGCTCACTGTTTTGCTGTTTGGTTTGTGAGCTGTGACCTCTCTACATCAATCAACTATCCTCTACTTTATCAAACCAGGCACATTCTTTGGATAAAGCTCAATGTTTACACCATGCCTGTCACTTTTTTCATGAGTTTGAATGGGTACACAAGATCTGAGTTTCTATTTTAGCACAGTATGTTGCTGGATTTGCGCCACGTGGGCAGCTGGAATGGACTCGAACCAAGCAAACTATCGTTGAGTAGAATAGACATCTCTAAGCGGTATAAAGATTGGAACAACGTATAAATCAAATAACAGCTATTAGACTTGAATAGAAACATAAAGTTCAGTCAACAAAACCAACAAAACCAACAAAACTCTCCTGAGACAACAGCAACCACATGATATCTAAAAGCAACCTATTAAGTTGATTACATTTAGCACACACAAATGATCAGAAAAAGGTATTAACACTTTTAATGCCCATGTCCCGCTTTTTCAAAAAAAGAAGAATGAAGAGACTAATTTATAATGAGAGTCTCTTTACATGGATCACTTAACCTTAGCCTGGGTCTTATTTTCTTCAGTGGGTGGTTGATTTGGTACCGGTTGGATCCTGACATAGGGCTTCCTTGTCAGTGTTTCACCTTTCAAAGCTGCGACGTACCGGTCATTGGTATCCTCCTTCCTCTGGAGTTCACCAAGAAACTCAGCAAGCCGCTCCTTATTAACTTGTCCCATCATCTACATTGCATGACAATATCATTAATAAAGTGAAGTTGAGAAGAAAAAAGAAAAGACAACAGTTACAAGGGTAAGCCCACATGAAAACAATAAAAGATGCTTTCATGGCATGTTTGAGTGGAGCAGAAATCCAGACTGTAAATAGCAACCGGAAAGCTGGTTAGATATGGTACTTGTACTAGAAAGTAGGCACAGTATTTAACCTAGTATATTAATTTATTTTCGCTTGGTCTGTCGTAGCCTTACCGTACCTGATTGGGCCTTTGAACTTAACTTGGCAACAATTACTAAACTATACTAGTATTACAGAAACTGACATTTAATTGGCTTGGGCATTAGTCTTTACACTTGGACCTAGACATATGACAGGAGTTCTTGTCCGCGTTTTTGGATTATAAACATTTACCAGCCTGCACAAACTGCTATTGAGAACAAATTTATATATAATCTTTTTTCAGTTGCAATGTACACAAATGAAATTCATTCAGTCCTAACAAAAACTCAGTGTCTAGTAGCAACATCTAGGCCACTACTTAAGCAGGTGATGTCCAACATCATGCATTTCCAGTGTCTAGAACATAACATGTCCATGTCTGACACATCTGCTATATAAGAATGGACACGTTGTATGTTTTCCCCCCCATACACAGCACGTCTCCACATTCATTATACATATGCAGGGACATTTCAGTACATGCACCAGAGAGTGGGTATGTATCTGATCTTGTGATATTAGGAACTTGATTTAGGTCTTAGAACTAGTCTTGTAGCAATTATAGTAGAATTCATTATCTCATAGCAAGGAGACTGCTTTCTTGCTAAATAAGAGGGGATACTAAGAAGACCCTTCATAAGAGTTTTTGATTCTAAAGTAAGCTATTTAAGACTGCCTTTTTCAAGCAAACCAACCAAAGCGTTGACCTACATGCTTCAAGGCTAGCAAAGAACAGGCAGAGTTGTTTAAGAAGAGAAGAATTCAGGTAAGTTATAGAAGTCACTTATCCAGTTGAGAAAGGGAAGGTCGTGCAAGCTCTTGGCCAGTTGCCTCAAGTTTTCATATTGTATTTGAAACCAAAATCAATACTCGCAGGTGCGGTCAGTGCAGGAAGTTCACTGAAGTTTCCCTCAATTAACAACATGTTTGTACATAACTACATATACTTCAATATTAAACATGATCATTTGTAACGACATCGGGGGCACTGATTAGGGCATTTTTTCGATGGTAAAGGGGCGGAGACGTGATAGGAGCAAGTAAATGAGGATTGATCTCCTGAATTGAAAATCGGGGAACCGATATAGGGTTACATTTCATGTTATAACCAGTAATAAGAGTATATGAGGCCAGTAAGACTGCGGCAACTAACCCTAACCCTAGGATTGAATGAGCAAAGCAACCAAAGCAAAGCAGTTATGGTGGATGCCTTATCGGTAGAGCAAGTATGTAGTACATATCCTAAATGATAATAAAGAGGGGGGGGGGGGGGGGGGGGGGGGAGTGAGGGGAGCAAAATACGTTGGATTCGGGGCGGGCGGTGTGGCGGAGGTGGGACTCGAGCTGATCGGAGCGGGAGTTGGTGGCCTGCATGACGCAGAAACCGATGACGCCGGGGACGACGCCGCAGAGCGCGGCGAAGGTGAACGAAGAAGAAAGAAGGGCTTGGAGTCGCGCGTGCGGCGCACCAGCCAGCGCCACCCGGGGCTCTTCTCCCACAACAGCGACATATCGTACACTCCCTCCCTTGTCCGTCCTCGTCCCCGTGCGATTCGACTCTCCTCTCTTCTTCTTCTCGAATCGGCGATCGATCCGTCTGTTCGCTGATGCTCTAAAAGTCCTCCCGGAATTCATATCCCCTGCTGTACTGCATCATGCAACTCACAGTGTAGCCGTTGGATTTTATCGAGATTCGTTCCAGAGAAGATCTCGAGATGATCCAACGGCTGACATTGTACTCAGTCCTCCCGTTGATCCTCCGCTCATAGTCATAGTGATAGCGGGCGGTTTGTTGTATTGTAGCCCGCAGCAATTCAGGCCCGGCCCATTTTATGTTTTTACAATTGACTTTGTCTATGCTAAAATTGCTAATTGCTACGTGCAGTGTTATCGGAACCGGACCGGACCGCCGGTTTAATCAGAAAAAACCAGAACCGATACAGTTTCCGAGTGAATTCTTTGATTGGACCATACATGTAAATGAACTAATAAAAAGCATGCTAACCCCGGTTAATTAGCCGGTTTTCAGAAAAAACCGTACGCGGTTTCCGGTTTCTAATGCTGGCACCCATGAATGAACTCATCGAGGGGGAGAGATGTAAATCCAATGAAAAAAGGCTATGAGCCTTAAATGTTATAGTCTATGATCTCACAAACAGGTCTCAAGACTCCAAATTTTTTTTTATTTTTTCGAATTTCAAGAAAACATAGTTGTGTATAGTATATAGTCATACACAAATACATTAATCATACATGATTTGAAGGTTCGAAATTAAAAAAAAAAGTTACATTTTTTATTATTTATGACCATAAAATTAAATAATTCAAGAATGTTACATTTTTCAAAGAAAATTTGGATCTTTGTTTATAAGCTGATATTTTAATCTACTTTACAAGTAATTTTATTGATGTTTGTGGACAAATTCAATCGTTATATTCACTTTTTCAAAATATATGAGTAGGTTTTTATATATACTTATACAATAAAAATGATTATTTTAGAACAATATTTAAGTTAATATCTCATAAGTATATTTGAGAAAACCAGTGGTTGAACCGGTTGACTCAGCAATCCGACCAATGACCCATCGACCCGAAGGACTACTGGGTTAATGTCCGGTCCGGTTATGATAACATTGGCTACATGTGATCCTGCTGCCAGTTTACAACAGAGGAGAGATCCAATAACCATGGATATTGGTAAATGTCTATAGTAACTATTTTATTATTTATACATAATTTGACAAATATAAACCATTCGATGTATTCTATATCATTTCAATAACATATACATAAAAAATGATGAAAATTTAATATTGTTTCGATAGTTATCAAGAGAGGAGAACAAATCATAAAATTTGAACCGTTGATTTTTGTCAGTGTTTGATGCGCATGTAAATAAAATCAAAATGATATAATTTTTTATATACACATAAAATATAATATACAAAACATATCCCATCAATTAATTTTGTTATTTAAGAGTATGAACTGAGATTTAATTTATGATTCCGACCGGTCACACAAAAAACATGGTTATTCGATTCCTCCTCTTTACAATAAGCTTATTTACACCGTAGTGACTGTACAGTACAACACATACGGACGATCACTTGCAATTGCACATCTTTTCTTCTCAGCAGTAAATTACAAAGTTCATACTAGTATAAGATCTTTTCATTCATTTAGGACTTGTAGTTTATCAGTTGCAAGATAACGTAGTCAAAGAACAGATTCAGGAAAACTTGTTTCCACATTTTTCTTCACTTTTTTTTTCAGACATTTTGTCTCTGCTCTCTAGTCTTATGCATATCTTACCATTTAAAAGGCAATCCTTCAAGCAACACAAAGTGGTCCGGCTATAGAATTTTATTATAATTTATTTAAAATCTTCCTCCATAGAAGATTTATATATACATCGTTACATAATGCATATTGCTTAGCACACGTAGCTCAAGTCTAAACCAAATAACAAAAGTATAACAATCGATTCCAGAACAAACCGATACCCTCTAAACAAAAACCGTGATCCCGATAAGACAATCCATTACTCACACTATGACTGAAACTGACCAAAAACACACAGACCTGAAATTGCAATGTATAGAATATAGATGTACTTGTATTAACAGATGAAAGGTGCATCAGCATGATCATCGGTGCAATAAAGCCCTGGCTGCTGACTATACCCTTGCTTCGCCAGTGCCCGGCGGGCCCTCATCACCAGCTTCTTATTTGATATCTCTCCATCGGTCTCAGCCAAAATACATTGAATTGCATTGCTAAGAGCTCCATATGCACCTTGTGGGCTATTCGCATCAGCTGAGGTTTGGTCAGTCTGACAACCACTAACCAGAATGCCGTTATCAGGTAATGAGCGCTTACCTGACCCCGCATAAACCTCCTGTTTGCTGTTCACCTGTTAACAAAAAATAATAATAAAATCACTTACAATTACAATGAAGATCAGCAAAATTCTTAACACAATCATATTATAATACATTTAAAAATATAACAAATAAATTTAGCAGGAAAATGAAATGATCCTTAATGTATTTGCCATTTGCCCATAACAGCAGTGGAGCTTGAGGTGTATTTTAGGTAAGGTTCATTATAGTCAAATTAATCATATCAACATTGTGCGTGTGTGTGTTGGGGGCCGAGGGGGGTATGGCCCAAATGAAAACAACATAGCTCTCCCACTGCCCATGAATGTAAGAACTGTTAGTCGAGACTTTTACTGCAAACAAACAGTTTTGGACCATTACAAACCAGTAAAACAAGCGCCAAGTGTACCTTACTGAAACGTAGTTCCAAAGACTAAAATGCATATCCACTAATTAATGTAATACAATAATTTTAATATATAGAGTTACATGCATATCCACTAATTGTTATAATACAATAATTTTAGTATTTTGAAATTACCTTTGTCTCCAAAGCCGGCTTTACATATCCTTCATCATTATCATTCAGCTTTTGTTTGAGGAAGTCTTGCGCTAGGGACCCAACAATGGACATAAAACCACCGGATCCCTCTTCACCAGATTGACCCCCCTCTTGGAATTTGCTAAACAACATCTTCATGAATTTCTTGATTTTTGGGCTGGAATCTTCGCCGAACATGTCAAACAGTGTTGGCCGGATCTTGCCAACATCGATATCGTCATTGCCAGTTTTTTGTTTAAGGATCTCAATTAGGGTTGGGAGAGGAAGTGAGCGGTTTTTTATGTGGCCATGGCTGGTGTTTGTGCTTTCAACCTGCTCTGAATCCTGTTGTTGGTGATGTTGACGGTGATGGCCATGGCCACCGAATTCTGTGAATTATAATTTGATAGATGACATATAAGCAAGAAGTTATCGTAACATCTGATCAAGGTTATTGCAGCAGTGTTATACTTTGTCATGCTTTTGTATCTCACTACTTCCTAATTTGCAGTTAAATTTGCACAAGTGAGAGTAAAATGAGGTTCTAACAATGTATAGTTTGAATTGACAGGAATCGCCCAGCCAATTCTTGTCCATCCCTGAAGATGATGTAGGTTATCGATTTTATTGCTTCTTGATATACAGATAATTCAGGGACTCAAGGCAGCCACTGTAACAGTTCCAATTCTGCCGCATTGACCACAACTTAATCGTTTCAAATCTTGCACAGACTATGAAAAAACATCCCGTATGGACTCAGCTCAAGGCTTACAATGGGAATTGTTGAACAAGAAATCAAAAGGGAGACTCAGCTGCGGAAACAGCTTCAATTTTGCAATGTACCTTCAAGGTTAATACCACGGGATTCGAGTGCCGAGCTGGCAGCATGCTTGATGAATGAAGAGATGCCAAAATGAGAGTGGGAGTCCTCTTCTTCATCATCCTGTCTGGTGCTGTCACCAATCTGCTCCTTGGTTTTGTCGAGGAGGCCTCCGCTGTGGCAGGAGTCCGAGACAATTGTGATGCGGCAACCTTCCGGAACCTTGTCCACAAACTCTCTGAAATCATCATCTGCATATGGAAAATTATTAATACATATATATGCTGTCAGTCACATGTTGTAATAATATATAAATAAATAACAGTTGATTAGAAGCTGAGCAGGTCAAACGATCAATGCCCATTTGATTATTCAAACTGAAATAATTAACTAACAACGGACAAATATTTGAACCTGAAGTCGTAAAATTAATTGCCATATTATTAATCAGGACGTGACTTCCATGCTCACACCCAGATAATTTTATCGGTTACAGATGAATCTCATAATGTCTAATATTCATTTATAATCGTCATATCGAAAATAAATTTTTTTGATCAAAGGCTCAATGCCCATTTGATTATTCAAAATGAAATAATTAACTACCAACGGACAAATTTTGAAATTGTCAAATTGTCAAATTGTCAAATTGCCAAATTATTAACTAAAATTTAATAGGGGTAAGATCTTGTATACTCCATGACACACTTGTATATATAGATATGGATTTGAATTCAATCATCTCAGATTCAAATATACAGGCATGAATTACAAGTGAAAGGGAAAGGAATTGGTGCTTGATTGGATCTAATTAAGGAAGGAATTAAGTAGGGAAGAAGCAATAATTAGGCAAAGAGAGCAGATAAAGAGGAACCACCAGTGATGAGATTCATGTCGGAGGGGACAATGCACTCGTCATAACCGGTGTCATCATGCTCGCCGCTCTCGGCGGGGAGGCGGGTGCCGTGGCCGCTGTAGTGCACGAAGAGGACGTCCCCGGGCCGCGCGGACCGGACGAGGTTGGCGATGGCGCGGCGGATGTTGGCGCCGGTGGGCTGCGTGTAGGAGGGATCGGTGTCGATCATGACCCTGATGTCGTCCTCCCGGAACCCGAAGCGATCGACGAGGCTCTTGTGCATCCGCCAGACGTCGTTGATGCAGCCCCTGAGCTCCGCCTTGGTGCCCGGGTAGTTGATGCCGATCAGCAGCGCCTTCTTGTTGCCCCCCATTGTTAATGCTTCGATTGAGTCTCAATTGATAAGAAGGAAGAAGAATGGATAAATGGGATGGGATCTAATTAAGGATATTTTGAGGGAAGATGCTTCAATTCATTTGATTTGATTAATTAGTCATTGATCTTTTTGGGGGGTTTCTGATCGCATATCATGGAGAATTGGAGATGGCAGGGCAGGCGTATTATTACTGGACTGTAGACTGTAGTACACTGTCGGCATACCCTTTACCCTTTACCATTCTCTTAAAATATGATTATTCTTAGAGATTATTATTATTACTAGAGCTGTAACTCCGGCTTTGCCCCGAAATAAAATAACAAATAAATAATAAAACTTATAAATAAAAATATATTTTAAAAAAAATTAAAAATATTTATTTTAAAAAATTGAAGATAATTTTAAATTTTTGATGTGAATAATAATAATAATATGATGATGATGTGTAATAAATTATAAATGATAACACATAAATGTTGAACTATTTAAGAGTTAAATTGTGTCTTAAACATATCATATCATCTTATTAAAATGAGAGAGAGAATACATATAAACCATTGGATTAAAGTAGATGAAGAGATTTAAACAAAATCAATGATTAATAATACTGATGATGTGGCATAGTTGAGGTGCTTGGAGAGCTACCCTCTTTCTAGTTTATAAATTATTATCATATCATATCGCTTATATATATTCATGGAAACTGTCCTTATCATATTATAATCCCCAGGGCGACGTAGGCACGTAGCTGATTACAATAGGCTGTTTGTCCTAAATCACATTTGACTTCTTTCTTTACCCCCATTTATTTATTCAGTGGAGGAACCTAGAGTTAGAGGTGGCAAATCGGGCGGGTTGTGTTCAGATTCGGGTCGGACAGGTCAGGTCAATTTGACTTTTTGGAATATCTTGGGTTAAGTCGGGTTGGGTGATGGACGGGTCGGATCGGATCAATTTTAATATCTACTTTTTTTAGATTGTACGTTGATTTTAGTTGGATTGGATGCTATTTGATCTCGGGTTGGGTCAAATCGGGTTGAATCAGTTTGACTTTCTGAAAATTGTCTGGTCGGGTCGAGTTCGAGTTGGATCTGGTCGGACGGGTTTCTCGGGTCGGGTCGGGTTCTGCCACCTGGCCCACCTCTACCTGGACTAGAGTGGCAATGACCACAAAATCTTGGTCCTTTTAACTGCCCCATCGATCGCGTGATTGTCCTCTACTGCGTAGTACACTGTACTGCCCCATCGACCAATAGTTTTTGAGATTGAAGCTAGCACAAATCTTAAAGCAATCCGATGGCTCATCTGCTGTGCAGTGCTGTACTGCGCAGTAGATGATATGAATCCCCATCGATCTAGTCTGGTGCTCTGGTGTGTCCTTCCTGCTCTCACCTTCTAGGCCTAGAGCCTGCCTGATTTCTCACAACTCAACTGAGCATCGTCTTCTTTTCTTATGGGCTTGTAATCTTCTATCCATCCCTATTGGATCCGAATTATTTGTCCAAACCATTAAGAAGCCCAATCATTTCTTCTATTAGTCTAATTATTAAGGCACCATATATAATTACTTTGAATTAGTTGATTAATGCTCCAGCCCAAATGAAATCATAAAAATCGACTAATTATTGGCATTTTTTCTAGAACTTCCCTAGACCACATTCTTGTTCTTTTGTTGTTGTTGCCTGGTCTTAATCAGAAACCCCCAAATAACGAACTGAATTCGGTTGTTAATTGTTTCCTTCCTGTACATATGTATGTCATTTAATACTTGGTTCATATAATTGTAAGCACTAACTAAGCAGGCAAGTAGGGTAGTGTACTAATCTAACTGGTATAGTGGAGTGTAGTGGAGTGTAGTGTAGTGTAGGCACCACAGAGAGCTAGGGAACTGAACTAACTGATTAACTGAAGCAAGGATTGGGGGGGACCTGAATCTGATCGATTGCATGAGCAAATTAAAGAGTAGTATCTAGTGTCCATAGAAAAACTGTCCATAGCGTTCATAAGTTACATTTTTTAATGTATTTGTTACATTTCAGAATATATGTATCCATTGGCGGAAGCAGAAATTTTTTCTATGGGGAGTCAATTATTATACTAAATTTGGTTATATGTACAATAATTAATCACATTAACAAAATTAAAAATACAGTTATGGGGTTGGCAATGGAATAATTTTATATACTTTATGGGGTTCAAGTACATATTTTCTTAACAAAAGGCTTGTGTGATACTGATACAGCAAATGTTGCATAAATTTGTGCAATCTGGGTATTGAACGGGGGACATTGAATCCTATTTGCTCCACTTAGATCCGCCAGTGTATATATCTGTTACATTCTGTATAAGTCTACAGACGTATGGACCGTTTTTCATTAATGGACGCAGGATGTTTCTCCAAATTAAAGAAGGGAGGCAACAGAACCAGCACCAGTGTGCAGCACCCACCGAAAGCAAAGATATATGTGAGGAGGAAGCTGCCGGCCGTCACATGCGCATGGGCAGATAGATGATCGAGTCCGTATCTGCTGTTATTCTTTGAGAATAACAGGACTCTGTTTGTCCAATTTGGACCATTGGATCAAAACGGACGGGCCCGATCGCTCACTTAAGATTATAGAAGGCTTTTTTATAATTGATCTCATCCGTTGATTTTGATCCAACGGACCAAATTGGACAAACAGGGTCCTGTTATCCTAATTTGGATAACAGGAGATATGAATTCATAGATGATCATATAGCAAAGCGGTTGGACGGATGGATGGATCATGGATGGATGGTTAATTGGTTGGTTGGTTGCTGGGTGTCCCCCCCCTAAGGCCTCCTGACACTGCATGTGCCCTTGTCTTCCTTCCCCTAATTCACTTCTCATTCATTTCCTCTCTCTCAACTTCCTATACAATGTTATGCTATCCCATCCATCTCTGTTCTTGTTGTGGTTGTAATTGTAGACTTGTAGACTTGTAGCAAATTTTTTTATAAATAGAAAATATAAAATTTTTTTTTTATGAAATTACAAGATTACATAGGAAATTACACACACTAAATAGAGCCGATTTTCAAATTGGTTCCAAATCGGTATTTTTTTTTTTCGCACGGAAAAGAACACATTAAATGGAATGGATTGCGCGTTTCGAAATGGGTTTGCGTGCAAAATTTTTTTGCAAAATGGGTTTGCACTTGAAACTTTTTTAAAAATGGGTTTGCACCCGAAACTTTTTTTTAAAATGAATTTGCACCCGTTAATTTGATTAATGCACACATAAGTATTGGGGAATACAAAAATTTTCATTTTTAGGGTTTTCTAAGTATTTGTTTTGTATTTTTGAAAATAACATGTATAAACATTAATATTCATGAGCTCTTTTTTAAAAAATTTCTGGTGCAAAACCCATTTTGAAAAAAATTTTGAGCCCAAACCCATTGTGAATAAATTTTGTCCGCGGACAAACATTAATATTCATGAAAGTAGCAAGAACTTTTTAAATGGGTTTGGGCCCGAAAATTTTTTCAAAATGGGTTTCACCCAAAATTTTTTTAAAAAAGAGCTCATGAATATTAATGTCTGTACATGTTATTTTCAAAAATGCAAAACAAATACTTAGAAAACCCTAAAAATAAAAATTTTTGTAATCCCCAATATTTATGTGTGCATTAATCAAATTAACGGGTGCAAACCCATTTTAAAAAAGTTTCGGGTGCAAACCCATTTTAAAAAAAGTTTCGGTTGCAAACCCATTTTGCAAAAAAATTTTGCGTGCAACCCATTTTGAAACACGCAATCCATTCCATGTTCTGTTCCGTTCCAAAAAAAAAAAAACGTACCGATTTTCAAAATCGGTTCCATTTGAAGGAACCGATTTTGAAAATCAGCTCTATCTAGTGTGTGTAATTTCCTGTGAAATCTTGCTACTTTCATAAATTTTTTTTTAATATATTTTATTTATAAAAAAAATTGGACTTGTGTAGGACCTCTTTCTCCCTCTCTCTATTATGGATGAAAATATGTTGCAGGGTCTGCTTTTTTGAGAATCGGATGGTCGGGATCGGTTGTCGCACCGATCTCAAAGTACTTCGGTATTTGCTGCACCGATCTCAATGCACTTCGGTGTTTCTCAACCGTCAGATCAAGAAAAAGCAGGGCCTACTTGGGCCTGCTTTTCTTTTCAGAAAAACAGGTGATCCTGATCCCTCTATTATATGCCACATCAATATCGAGTGCTTATCCTCTGCTGCGCAGTATTTTCGAATCAACGATGAGGATTACAAGATAGGGGGCTTTTTTGAGATTGAGTTGCATGAATCTCAAAGCAGATCCAACAGTTGAAAAGTTGCGCGGTATTGTAGTAGAGGATATGAATTGATCAATATCGTATTTCATATAAGAGTCATATCTAGCCCCTATTCATCTCAATTTCTTCCTTCTCTTTTTCATTTAATTCTAGATTTCGTTTGCCAATTCTACTTGTTCATGGCAGCCCAAACACATGACATAAAAAATCAATTCTATTTTTGTTCAAGATATATATGAGGGTCCATAACATTGGTGTTCAACCAACATTTTTAGATTATGTTTTCCCAATATGGAGTTATGTTCTATAAATTAGATAATTGTATATTCAAATTCTAAATTGTTTGCTAGCTTCTAATTTTTATTTGTTCCTGTTTCACTTCTAATATCGCAGAGAGTTTGTA
The DNA here is from genome assembly GCA_030179965.1 of Cyperus esculentus. NCBI lineage: Eukaryota > Viridiplantae > Streptophyta > Magnoliopsida > Poales > Cyperaceae > Cyperus > Cyperus esculentus. Next base: position 680,609 of record JASGLE010000003.1, on the reverse strand, counting down.
GAAGAAAATTAAAAATAATGAACCAAAATTGGCATAATATTTTATTATAGCCTAAAAATCATTGTTCTTTTTAAAAAGGATAAGATATTGCTACTCAAAAAAAAAATAATAAATAAATAAGAAGGATAAGATATATTAAATTGAATTATCAAATTATAAAAAGTTTATATAAAATTATTGTTCCTTTTTCCAAGGAAATGGATAAGATATACCAAAATTAAGTATGAATGGATAATATGCATTCAATAGATGCGATTCGAATAAATTTTGGCTCAAATTCAAAATGACACCATAATATTATGTCACATATGAATGATACAAGAAAATGTTGAACGATTAATACATTTAGGGGGATATATTGCCACTTTCAGTTACAAATTCTACCAACTGTTTGTTACATTAATTTGTTAAAACAAGTTGATTAGTTCTCAAAATGTAACCCAAGTAATTAACAATGTTTGTATTGAGCAATACAAGACGCCAATGTTATATATATATATAATAAAAAAAAAAAAACTGTAGATATTCTGAAGTTAACAATTTAAACAAGGTTAATTAACCAAACTTAATTACTTTTATGACATAATAACATGCTATTATTTTTTGTTACAATCCTCTTGACTCAAACCAAGAGATCTATATATACTACAACAACTACATTAATTAATTAACAAGCCAACAATTAATTAATGATCAACCAAAATTAAACTACTCTAATTCAAGCAAATCAAACAACTCCGATGATCGAGCAGTCGCGGTGGCGGCGGCAGGAGACGAGGTGATCGTTCGTGAGCCCGGCGGCCTGCATGAATGAGTGGATGACGGTCGGGCCCGTGAGGCGGAACCCCCGGCGGACCATGTCCTTGCTGATGGCCTCTGATTTGGAGGTCTTCACCGGGATCTTTCTGGAGGAGGTGTAGCCCGGTGAGAGGGGCTTGTGGTTAACAAAACCCCATAAGTACTTGTCAAATGAGCCTAATTGCAGCCTCACCTGTATATATGGACGTTCATAAAGTTATTTTTGTGAGTGTAACTATTATATTTAGGTTCACATATATGAAGTCTATTTATCATAATAGTTGTTACTTTTATGGACATCCACACAGTGGATGCTAGACAGCCCTCTATGTGTAAGTTGCTTTTATTTATTTAACTTAATTTTCTTGTCACAGGAAAATGATTTTTGGGTCAGCCAGCTAACATCAACATGTGAAAACTATTTAATTTGTTGGTTTTTTTGGGCTTCTCTATATATGTATTATTAACAATTGATCACATATGTCAAAAAAAAAATAATAATAAAAAAATAAAAAAAATAAAATTGATCACAACGGATATGCTTCATTATGTTATTTCAATTAGCGTGCAAATAATTGAACTTTTTCTATGTAGAATCATCTTTACGCTTAAGCTAGAAACAGTACTGAATTATCTTTTTATATATGGCATTTGTGGACTGGTGATTGGTGAAAGAGAACATATATAAATGAGAAATGCCATGTAAATTTATCACTCAATAAAAACACAATAATGTACTGGGACCAGTCTAGGCTCATACACATACAAAAAAAAAAAAAAAGATAAAAAAAGAGGTAATTATTGTTGTAAAAAAGATAATAAATTAGCAAGCAAAAATATGGCTTAATTAGATGGCTATTTCTTTTTAAAATTTTGTTAGATAATTAAAGAGAGAGTAGGTACGGTACCTGGAGGATTTTGTTAGCATTGTCAACAACACCTCTAACAAAGGTCAAATCGAGGCCGTACTTCTCACTTAACGACCCAATTTTACGCCCCGTGTATTGGGCCACTATTTCCGCATCAAATCCAGCAAATGCTTCCCTGGTATATATATAAATTATTAGTTGAGTAAATGATGCAAAATGCTTAAAATGTAGGTTAATTCTGCTGCGGATTCGATGAAATACAGGCCGTTCATTTTTTTATAATCGGATGATCGTGATATGTCTTTTAGATACAATTAAAGAGATATGTTTGATAAAAACCATTTGATTCAAACTGAAATGTTACTTAGCTGATCCGTAGCAGATTTACTCCAAAATGTAACCACATTAAATCATTCATGAAAATGTAGCATTCATGCGTATATTGTTCAGACTTGAATTGAGTTTATAATTAATCTAGTTATGGTTTTCTTAATTAATTATTGTTACCTGAATTCATTTCGTCTCTTTAAGATTGTAGTCCAATCTGAGCCCACCTGTGCGCCTGATAGAACTAGCAGCTCAAACAACATCCTGAAAATGATCAAAATTTACAAAAAACAGATTCAGATTCATACCAACATAATGCTTGCCACTGAATTGTAAAATAGAAATTGTGAAAGTTCAAAGAGATCGATCGACATGGTTGCAAATTAAACTTACCGATCGTCGTGTACCGGTGCTCCCCACTCCTCGTCATGGTACGCAACGTATACCGGGTCTACATTAGCATAACAAGTTAACAACAATCGATTAGTCGATTGAATTAAGCCGTGAAAGATATGTTGCCGATGATTTGATGCACTCAAGTTCATAATTAAGAAATGCTTAGTTAGTTACCGGAGTTCGGAGTGATGAAGCTGCATCTCTTCTCTGCTTTGACGTTGACATCGCTTGCAATTGCCTCGACGTTCTTTAGCGAACCGATCCTGCCGTAACGGGCAACCTTACTCTTCCTTTCTCCATGAGTGAGACTGGCCTTTTGCCGGTACTCGGTCGCAATTGCATCCAGTACAGGTGCGGGCAGCTCATTGCCAGCATCTAAGTTCAATTTCGATTTCTTTTTCCTCAACCCGTTGGATTTCGGTGTGGCCGCCGGCTTGGGAGAAACGGGCGGCGGCGAGACCTTGTGGCTGTCGATCAGCTTCTTAACTGACTTCCTCGGTGACGTCTGGCAGTTAGGGTTTACCGAAATGCGGTTGGAATATGCCGGTTGCAACACCGGGCGGCCATCGATCCGGGCCGTGGGGGATCTGGGCGAGGAGGAGTTGCACATTGTGTGTACTACAGGTGATTGATTAATGGGGTTGTGGGTGGGTGTTGTAGATGAAGAAAGATTGGAACTTGGAAGGGGAATTAATGGAGTTGGTTTTGGTTTTGGTTTTGGTAGTGAGATGGAAATGGAGGGAAGGGGTATGTAGGGGTATAAATAGATGTATTGTAGAAGAGGAGAGGATTGTATTGGAAGCCAGAGGGAGGGAACACTAGCTAGCTAGCTGCATTGTTTGTTGGACAATGATACTATGTCACAACTTTATCTCCACAATTCTGTTATGAGGTGGCATATGGGAGAGAAGGGTTATTTTTGTAAAATTTTGTGGGGTGGAGGTATATATTTTTGTAAGATTGTGAGGGTCATTTTTGTAACATTTTTTTATGGTAGGGTAATTTTGTAAATTTCCTTAGAAATAAAGAATATTTTTGTAAAATTTTCTGAAAAGAGGGATATTTTTGTACAGTTTTTATATTTAAAGTTTTTAAACTAAAATAATGTGTTAACTAATAAAATTTGAGAGTAAAACTACGGTGTTCTTAAGTTCACGGAGGCCTTCCATGATCTTAACCTCAAAAATATATCGAATCATCTCCAAATTTTGATTTATATAGCTTAAAATGTTTTAAACATGAAAAATTTTTGTAGCCCATAAGATTTTTATCTAAAGAATTTATTGAGCCATATAAATCAAATAAATGATTTTATATGTTTCTAGAGGTGCCCTCACGGAAAGGCTCTTATACATGGTCATATTATCATGACATTTATATAGGTTTTTTTACATGTCTAGAAGCTGGTATTGGCATATTTCTTGTGCGCTAACAAAACTGTGGTGTTGTTGCTAATTAATTTTTATGTACTTATTGAAAGGATGTGTTTTGAAAGTTATTTATGTTCATGATTAAATGTGTTTTTGATATGTATTTATGTTCCTTGAAATTTAATAATATCATTCCTTTAGAAGAATTCAGAAAGATGCTCTTGGTCCTGAATCATAGAACTCTAAAGATGGGATATGTATTTCTAAATTAGCTCATGATCTTGATAATTAAAGAGGGACATTAATTATCAATAAGATCATCACGTTGATAAAAGTATATTGTAGTTCTATAAATATAAAGTTTATCACTATGACATGAGTGTATAAAATGAGATGGATATTTTATACATTGAGCATGACCAATTTGAATGAAACATCATATGGATTGTGTTTTGTGTCATTGATGTTTCATTGTGTCTTTGAATCTACAATATGAGATATGTATATTTTTCACATGAGTAACACATGATGTGATTATCATTTAAACCCTATCAAGTTATAGGATAAAGTGATAGTTCGTTGTGTGAAACTTGTGCGGGAGAAATCTATGTGTCAACAGTATCATTGTCACTCAATATGAGTAGTGATATTACTGGGCCCCTTGGTAAAGTGGGATTATAATGCTAGCAATATAACTGGTGTCAGTTATAATTATAGTTCACTTATAGAGACCAAGAAAAGGAATGCAGTGCAAAAATGACACGTTCCTATTTTGCACAGCATTCAGAATATCACATGACAAGGATAGACACAATATTAGTGGATTTGGCAAAGTAATGTGCGGCATTATTTATGTCATTTGAAGGACTATATGTAGTGATAGAACCTCTGTAGTCAATTGATATAGACTAGTTATATCATAACTTCAACATGACATAAATTCCTAAACGGTCACACAAAATAAATAAGAAACAACTAGGTTCTATATCTTATAGATTATTTCATGGTTGAAATAATAAGGATAAGATATTAGAATTAACTTTCTAAAGTTACTTTGTAAAGTAATTAAATGGAATTATGGTGTGGAAATGCAGGTCGCACCAGAACCTGTTTCGTTATAACGCAACAAAGTGTTGCGTTATAACGCAACAGGACCTGGTGCAGATCCTCTTCTGGTCTGTTGTGTTATAACGCAACACTCTGTTGCGTTATAACGGAACCTGCGGCGGTTTTAGGGTTTTCTGATCTTGGCCTATATATAGGCGATCAGATTAAAACCCTAATATCAAAAATAGAAGTTATTTTTCTGCCTCCCTTTCTTCCTCCATTGTTCTTCTCATGTGTTGAGAATCAAAGAACAATTAATTCCATTAGAGAGTGCAAGGATCGAGTGTTCATCTATCTAGAACACCGATCGCAAGTTGTTTGAAGATTCAAGGTGAACTAAGGGCTCTTCCGCACCGCTGCCACGCCTTGAAGTCAATCGATTTAGCGAGCACAATCACGTGGAAGAGGAGAGGAAGAACAAGCAACGAAGCGAAGCCAACCGCCTTGTCATATTCCGCGCAAAGCAAGGTATAATTCTTATGTCATCTTTGTGAATTAATTAGAGTTTAATTAATTGAAAAGATGATTAGATTGCATGTGTTCTCCCATGCAATCATGATAGAATTATTTTGTGTAATATGTTAGAATTACATGTGTTCTCCCATGTAATTAGATGTTTGATTGTTACATTAACAAAGATCATTCAGTATAGTTATGAACTTGGGGTTAAAAATTTTAAAATTCAACCCTAGACTGTACATGAAATCCCAGCACTTATATTGCAATTACTGGAACTATAAATTTTGATACAAGTTCTTTCTAAATAAATATGATGAATAATTGATGACATATACAATGAAAATTAACTTCTTTTAATGTGTCTTTTAAAACTTCTATTATCATGATGTCTTTTATTATACCAAATGGAAGTAAATTTAATGTAGTGTAAGATCATTCAAGTTTAATGAGGATTCAATCTTGCATGGCGTATAAATTTATTTCAAGTTTAAAACTTATATATATAATTTAAGAGAAATTATTCTTATCCTCCTTAACTACACCCCTTATCCATCCCTCATACTATATTTATAATATTCTCTCTTTCTCTCTCATGTTCTCATAAAATTTGAGTGAACTTTTTTTTATTCTCTATCTTTCTATTGTACATGTATGAATATTTTGCACAGTTCAAGGTGTAAATTGGAACTGGTACAATTGATTTGTTGTATTTGGAAAATAATTTCAACTAAAAATATATTGGGGTACGGTTAAGGGGTGCAGTTATCTTATCTAACTCCCGTAATTTAAATGCACCACTGAATACTGATGATTAGGACATGAATACCTTGGGCAGTCAAAGACACAGAAGAGCATGCATGCAAGACCTGACAAACAAACTGCCACTGAAATTGCACAGAGAAAGTATTGGAAATGAAGGGGAAAAAAAAATAAAACATGAGTCGGAAAATAAGGCAGTTGGAAGGAAGGAAGGGTCCCCAATCCAAATATCACTTTCGGTTGTGGGTTTCAGATCAAGGCATGAGCCCTGACAGTAACCTAGATTTAGTTTCATTTTACTTTTCTTATTACTTCACAAATTTCTCCCTTATCCAAACACTGTTTTTACAAACTAATCAACTACTACCATCTATCTCTCTTATTTTTATTCTGATGATATTATATTTTTTTCGCAAATAAAAAGAGAAAAAAAAAAAAGATTGATAGATTGAACTGTACATATGGTAAAACCGATATTTCACTTGATGTACCAGAAAAAAAAATGGTAAGAGTATGTCTGTTTTTTAGCTGAATGCATGCATCCAGTAATTAATTCAGTGCATAAAAGAAAAAATAGAAAATATTCTTTCATGACATCTTTTATATCTATTAATATATTATTGTAATTCAACAAAAAAGAACACACATTACAAAGAGTAATACCTAGCGTCCATAGGTTACATTTCAGGATGTATCTGTTACATTTCGGAGTGTATTTGTTACATTCTGTGCGTACACGTCTATAGATATATTGACAGTTTCTCAACGGACCCAAGATGTTTCTCTTACCAAACCGCTTGAACTTGAATTAAACAAAATTCAGCCCCATTTGTTGTTTTATGTAAATCGATCAACTTGTATACGCACAGCTACTCTCCATCATAGAAGTATGTATATATGTACTATATAGAACCGTATGGTATGTACGTGACCATGACCAATGAATTTTTGTAGGCACCGAGAGACAGTTAAGTACAAACCAATAAATAAATAAATGCATCTGTTATATTGGTTGTAGTCTTGTTGTACTGACTTATAAACCAAATATAATGGGTTCTTTTCAACTGTGCTCTTCTATTGGGAGACCAAATCCTTAATTATACCATGTCAAAGGGTTCCAGCTAATTAAGAGCCTGAGTTACACAATATACTGACATAAAATATAAATTCAATACATGAAAAAATATGGATCGGGATCACCTGCTCTTCTTAATCCGACAGTTGAGAAACACTAAAATACTTTGAGATATGTGCAGAAAACACCGAAGTTGGTGAAGTACTTTGAGATCGGTGTAACAACCGATCCCGACCATCCGATCAGAAGAGCAAGCAGATTTTATCCGGAAAAATATAGCTGAATACAGGTGTCTCTTAGTACTTCTGACAAGGACCATGTATCAATTGCTGAAAGCGAATTTAATTCTACAATTTAGCTTGTTTTTTTAATTAAGTCTATCAAATTTTGGGGGAAAAAATGCACATGCATATTGACAATTAATCATAATTAATTATTGAGACAATGAGATCTAATTTAATAAAAAAAATTATCTGATTACCAACGAATTGGCAATTAAATAAATAAGGCTTAATTTTCCAATTTAAATTAAGCCGAGAATAAAATAAACTAAATCGCTATTTTTCTCCAATTTAAAGCTGTTTTTCTAATCACTAATATAATTAAGATGCATAATAATGAATATATAGTAATTTGCGTTACATGCAGAATGAAAAAGAGAAACATCTTGTGTTGTGTCCAATGAAAAGCTGTCCATATATCCATATATCCATAGACGTTCAAATAATTAATGTAACAGATATATACACTCCGCAGTGTAACAGACAAATCCCGAGATGTAACTTATGAACGCCATGAACTTTTTTTCTATGGACACCAGGTAGGTATATATTATTACTCAATGAAAAACAACCGAACATGTACAAGCATGTGCAATCCAACATCAGAACACGGTGCAGTTAGTACTGGATAGGCAACCGGCTGCCCCCACCTGAGCCTCCTTTGTTTGTTTGGTGAGAAGTCAATTCATACATATGTACATCTTCACAACCCCACTATTACTACTTAACGCGCTTATTAATTAATTAGCTTTTAGTTAAGGTTCTCTCTAAGACTCTAACAAGGACACTTGAATCAGAGTAATACGTAGTGTCCATAGAAATATATACCGTCTGTATGTTACATTCCAGAATTGATTTGTTACATTTCAGGACCGATTTGTTACGTACTTTTCCTTATACGTCTATGTACGTATGGACGGTTTTTCAATGGACGCAAGATGTTTCCCTCGAATAACTACCATTTGCTAGGAGTGCTCAACTGCTCATCCCCTGACTGACTGCATCAATCAATTATGCAGTTCACAACGTCAGCCGTTGGATCGTCTGGAGATCCACGTTGGCATGAACCTCGAGGCGATCCAACGGCTGACGTCGTGAACTGCACAATGCCGTACAGCAGGGGATATGAATTCATTTGGAGAGCCTAATCAATATTATATGATTGATACTCTAGAAAGAGGGGTAAGCTTCCAAGATTTTTAGCTATGCCACATCATCATTAATCTCAACCATTAATTTTTTTCTCTCTTATTCATCTCAATTTGCTCAAATTATTTTTTTCTTTTTCATTAAAGAGATAATATAATATATCTAAAGAACAACTTAAGAATCAAAATATTTGCAACTCTTTGTATTCTTTTATATGAATTGATATATATGTAGCTAAAAATATATTGCTAGAAATATTTTAAATTCAATAGTTATCTAATAAAAATATATATATGAAAATGTATATTTATTTTTAATATCTATTAATTTATGTAATATTATTTTATCAGGGCGAAGCCCGATTCATAGCTCTAGTTGGAATTAATCTGCACAACATATATGTGCTTGCTTGATCTTGACCTGTTGCAATTGCTTGGCTGATGATGGATATCGATCGGTCATATCTATATAGAGGTGGCAGATTGTCGGGTCGGGTTGACGATTGTCGGCATTTTTTTTTGTCAGATTTTTCGGGTCGGATTCGGATCAATCTGACTTTCTCTGGAAAACGGGTTCAGCTTGGGTCAGTCTCACTTTCCTGGAACACGGGTTCAGTTCAGGTCGGATGGGTCGGGTCCGATTCTGCGACCTCTAATATCATATCACTAGACAATTAATATGCATGTATGTATCCTGCTAGCTTGAGCTTGATGGATAATAATTTGAGCTGTTTGGTCTAAACAAGTAACACTGTGACAGTAACATGTAAGGTGCAGTGCATTGCTTAATTAATTGGCTAAAATGCTAATTAAACTATGAACCCGTGTCTCTCTGTCGTGTAGTCGACAAAAGGTGGGTTCAATTAATTTTTTTTTTTTTTTTGAACAAAGCCCATAGGCAACCCAATTATCCCCCGCCCAGCCCCTGCTGGGACTTGGGTTCAATTAATTAGCAAATGACATAGTAGTTTAAGTGGTAGCTAACTAGGATGACTTCCAAGAGGTTATATGTTCAATCATCCATGGGCACAAAATAAAAAAGTTTCAATGAAACTGGTGGAGTATTCCACTTTCTTCAAAATAAATAAATAAATAAAATAAAATAATAAGCTGCATTATATATGCATAGTCATGAGAGTTTTGTTCATAAAAGAGATTAAGAGACCAATATACTTGGTACTTCCACATCAGAGATAATTGGTTATGAGCAAAATATACTTATATTTGTTCCTTATTTCATCAAAAGGGAATATTTAATTAAGCCGCACTTGGCTAGTACAACTTTTATTATGTGTGATCGTTTTCGTATAACTGACAAACAGCACAATTAATTACACACAATTTTGTCCTGACAAATAATACAGCATGATAATCATATCAAAGATAGAAATCGCTGTGTTATCTTCAATGAACCTTGAATGTAAGTTTTTTTTTTTTTTTTTTTTTATGTTTGTATAAATAATCGAACAAGTAAGAACTAACTTTTGGTCTATTGGCTAAGGGAAACGTTCTCCGTATGGAAAGTCGCAGTTTTGAAACTCGGATGAAGAGCCTTTTATAGACATTTAAATTTAAATGGCTTGACCCTTATCTTTATCTCCAAAAAAAAAAAAAAAAAAAAAATCGTACGTACAAGTAATGTGTGTGGCAGATGTGGTGACTTATTTAAGTAATAAATCCTCAAACTGAAATAATAATACTTGATAAATGGGGGTATGACATAACACCAAGATTAAAGGTAAGTGTGAGAACTTATAAAATGCTTTCGAACAATAGTTGTTGTGATATGTTGTTAATTTAATATGATTAATAAAAACAATTAAATTTAAACACCGACATAATGAGTAGTAAGCAACACATCTGATACAAGTGTAACAAGCCCAATTGAATAGACAATGAAAAGATAGAAAAAAGTCTTTTTAAACCCAATTTAGAGTGAAACATAATAGTGTGAGCCCAACTTGAACAGCCAGCAATGTATTTTTAATAGATAGCCCATGAGAAATTAGGGAATGCAGAAGCCCACTGCAGATGTTTCTTAAAAAGAACGATATAAGCCCACAAGCCCACATCCCAGAACTGCTGAAATAAATCTATACTATATTAAAAAGCACGTAAGAATTAGACATCTCTATTTTTTTCTTTCTTCTTCAAGTTAACGGTACAGATCAATGTTGGTATTTTTTTCTATTTCAAAGGCGTTGATTTTCTCCAATTAAACAACTTCCTTTCCATTTTAGTTTTTACAAAAATTGAAAAATATCAATCTTGGTATGGAATATACATCAATGTTGATTAGAATTTACATTAATAAAGAATTAACTCTTTGTATTATAACATTGAAAAATCAAGATCACATTATATATATTAAACGGTATGAATCAGGATTTAAAAGGCCCACACAACGGGCGGGTTTCTTGCTAGTTAAGAAAAAAGAACATTATTCATGAGCATAGGAACAACAACAGCGAGGCAACACAACTAAGGACACGTTCGGCAGACTCAAATACTATAGGTTTCCGTAGGAGTTGAGAGTCTATAGAAAATAATTTATATCCCATGTTCAGTAGACAATAGTATCAATTTTTAATGGGAATTTATTCCTCTAAAACACTTATTTTTACATAGAAAAATCAATTATTTCAGACAAAATTAGTTTTTCTTATAGAAAAAAATTTCTGTAGTTATAGAAAATTATTTTTATAAGATCAATGACTACCGAAGAGGCTCTTGCGAATAGCGAACACGCTTTGCGCTGTGCAGTCCCGAGTTTTCTGGCTGTGACTATGAGTCTATGATTGATGATGTACTTTCTTCTGTCGTTGCTGATTTAATTCTGAATTTCTGATAATCTAATTCTAATCAAATAGTTGAAAATTGAAACCATGAGGAAAGGAGAGGTTTAGAGGATGGAACCGGAATCAATCCAGTGAGCTAGGTAGGGACACCTCCATTCCATTCATTAATGATTTGATTTACGAGGGGAAGGAGAGGAAATGAGGGATGGAAATGGAGCAAGGCAAGTGCTAGGTGCTGGGAGAATACTGAATACGCCGACCCCCCCAGAAGACAGGCGTCCTTGTAATACAGAGAATATGTAGCCACAGTTGCGCGTCCGTCTGTCTCCACGCCGAATCCTGCACATGCGCCATGCTCACATGAATCTAACAGGAAATATATGGGCACTTTATTCCACTGGGATGAATGAATATAAGAATGTATTTTAGAATTTTACTCTTAAGGGCATGTTCGGTTGCTATTTTTTGGGGACGGGAAATGGTGAGTGTGAGTTTCTTCTTTGTGATTTAACGGGTTCCCAATCAAGATGAAAAAAAAATAATTAGATCCAATATGATTTGTTTTTTCCCAACAATTTGTATTCATTTTGGTGGGTTGAAGTGGGTAGAAGCGGGTATATGAACTCAACCTAAAGAGAAAAAAAGGGAACCGAACGGGGTCAATGTAAAAAATCCCACAAACCAATCCACAATATTTCTCACTATTTCCTTTGACAACCGAACGGGGTTTAATACTCCCACCAAAAAAATTTTATTTTTGATGAAATGATTATAGATGAATATTATCCATTATAAGATTCATCTATAACCGAAAAAATTATCTGGGTGTGAGTATAAAAGCAACGTCCTATAATTTAATTTTTTTTTAAAGAGGTGACAATTCGAACGGGTAAGATCAGATCGGGTTGGATCGAAGCAAATTTGGTTGTGTCAGTGTTCAGATCAACAAATGCAGGCTACTATCAAACCACTGTCGCATTGGGTTTCAGGTTGAGTTAGGTTTTTTAGATCCATAATTGAACGGCTCAGATTATTTCAAAAAATCTCCTCCAAAGATCCCAACCGTCGAATGGCGATTGTAGGGCCTTCCTAATTCCTATCATATTCGGATCGTAATTCGTAGTAGATACAGACTCGGGTTCGGACGGGTTTATCGGTTTGGGTTAAGTTTCGCCATAATGTGTTCGTGAACAAATCGGACGGTTCGAAGGGAATGGGTGCGAGCTGAGGAGTGAGTGATAATTGTTTGACTTCAGAGTTCAGACTGTAGAAGGTGCCAAAGAGGACTCAATTAGGAGAACAGCTGCCCGTTACCCACCGTCCCTTCCTCTCTCGTCGCCTACTCTACTCTGCCCTGCCCAATTGCTACTTTGCTACGGTTGCCCCGTATCTCTCGTTGTTACAAGACAAAGACAATACTGGCATGCTCCAAATACGCACTCTATTATTACTCGCTGCCTACCATGATCTTGATATCATTGATGGATGCCTTTTCCCTTGCCTTGCCTTCATGTGCAGCTAATCTGATCATACACGCGTGAACGCTTTTTTACACACCGGCCTACGAACTCATGACACGTTCTTTGTTTTCGTTTTCTCAGGAAGCACCTTCGATTTTATTCTACAACATTCATTGTCGTAATATTATAAATTTATAAAGTGATTCAATTAATTTGGCCCCTCATTTTCTTTCTGTTTATTAATTTATAGCCGTTAAATGAAATTGATCATATGTGAGAAGGAATTACGGTGCGAGAATTAATTTAACTAGAGCTGTGAATCGGGGCGAAAAATAATATACATAAATTAACAAATATTAAAAATATATTTTATTAAATAAATATTGGACTTAATATATTTTATATATAATATATTTTAAACTACATCTCAATTTATATAAAAGAATACAAAGAGTTGCAAATATTTTGAGTCTTAAATTGTTCGTTAAGTACATCATGATATTATCTCTTTAATAAAAATAAAATAAATTGAGCCATTTGATTAAGATAAATGAAGAGAGAGAAACAAAATCAATGGTTGAGATGAATGATGATGTGGCATAGTTAAAAAGCTTAAAAGCTTACCCCTCTTTCTAGAGTATAGATTCTTCATTCAAATTATATATAAGACTAATTAATTAATAATATATATACTAAAAAATCGACAACTTGGTAATTTTGATGATTAGTTAATAATTCTAGTTAAGAACTAGCCTTTGGTCTAGTGGCTAAAGGCAACGCTCTCCGTGTGGAAGGTCGCGGGTTCGAAACCCGAATGGGGGTCTTTCATAGACATTTAAATTTGAGTGGCTTGACCCTCATCTTTATTTTAAAAAAAAATAATAATAATTCAAGTTACCATAGTTGTTGATGATTTGAATTTTGAAATGTTATGAAAGCCGATATATAAAAGACAAATCTTTTTTCCCCAAAAGGGAAGGACCATATATATCAAGTAGAAGGCAAGTAAAAAATGCAGGTGGTGAGAATAACTGAGAAGTGAAAACGGACATCCATTTGATACAGTAACATTGAATTAGGAACGGAACCATAAATTCAAAAGAATATATATAAATTTGACAGCTCGAAACACGATGGGGAACAAAATGGTTGGTTGGTTGGCTCCCTCGTAAAATGTAAGAATTAATTTGTGATCAATTGAATTACGAAATCATGCATGAAGCAAATGCATGTTGTCTGTTGGCTGTTGTCTGCATCCATCCATCCATTCATTATTCACCGAATGTACTCGTGTACATCGTCTCGAAGGTATGAATCGAGTAATTAAATATTATTAATTATTTAATTAATACGCAAAAATGAATATAAAAAGGTAAAAATGAATGACAATGAATTCAATATTATTTATAGGTTGAGCTGTCTTCTTAATTTGTTCTTCTCCCAAATTTACGTCTCAAAAGTACACATATATATGGAGACATTAACTAATAATAATATTCACTGTTAATATACGAAATGAAATGAATGAAATCAAATGAATGAGCGAAGGGAATTATTCCCTTCCTTTGTTAAAAGTAGGTGGCTTTTTGACCTTTTGAGCTCCTCAATTCGGCTTGTTTGTTAATTAAATCCTTGAATAGTTGAATCCTTCTCTCTCGTTGTAATGCTGGGAAGTGAGGTGAGGTGATAGCGTGAATGTGTGATCCCGTTTGGAATTCACATCAGCTGCCATAGTCGAGTGTGCCATTGTTTTCAATGAGTCTATACAATATAGGACCCACAATAAAACAAAACCCCCTATTTTTTAAAATCTGAACCATTTAGATTGATCCAACAGCCCGTTTTAATTATAGTACAGTGCCATTGTTTTTTATGGCAGCAGATGGGAACCCGTCCTGTTTGTATGTCTCATGTCTGTCAAGTGTGGATTCGATACTCTCATCTCACTCTGCTTCACACTTAAGTTTATAGAGTAACCAACTTCTCTCTGTCTCTGTTTTGCCATTCCCATTCGATTTCACTCCTCCATCTAATTCTCCTTTTTTCTTCTCCTCTGTCTTAAAAGTAAGGCAACTCATACCATATCCCTTACTTGTTGCTTCCTTTTTCTCCTTCCTTTCCTTTTCTACATTCCTTCCTTCCTTCATCATAATTCTCTAGTCTAGAGAGTCTATACAATCAATGGCCAAGGACAAGGAGAAGGACAAGGACCCCAAAGACAGGGCCTTGCATGTCGTCGGCCTCTCGTGGGGCTGCGGCGGCGACATCAAGCTCCTCCTCACCTCCCTCTTCTTCCTCTGCTCCCTCGCCACCCTCCTCCAGTACTTCCACCCTTCCCTCTCCTCCTCCTCCTCCACCTCAAATCTCCTCTCATGCCTCACTACTCTCCCCCCCACCGTCACACCCCAACCGCCCTCCATGAAGAGAGACAGCATCGGCACCGATGGAGTTATAAGGAGGTCCTTCAATCCCGTCGGCTCCGCTGCCTACCTATTCATCCAAATGAGCGCCTACCGTGGCGGCATGAACACATTCGCCGTCATCGGGCTCGCCTCCAAGCCGCTGCACGTGTACGGGAAGCCCCAGTTCAAGTGCGAGTGGATCGAGAGCGGCGACGACGGCAATGGCAATGCCACCGTCGTCTCCGGCGACACGTACAAGATCCTGCCCGACTGGGGCTACGGCAGGGTCTACACGGTGGTCGTCGTGAATTGCACCTTTGACAGGCTGGTGGGGGTCAGCGGCTCGGGCGGCGGCAAGTTGGTCGTGCATGCCAGTGCCAATGGCGGGGGAGATACCGAAGTGAATGCTGTTGAGAGCTTCGTGGCGCTCGAAGAAGAGCCCGGCAGTGTTAACGGCTCTCTTTTCACTGCCCCGCCCGATTACGACTATCTGTATTGTGGGTCGCCGCTCTACGGCAATCTCAGTCCTCAAAGAGTCAGGTACTCGTTCAATTCTTCACTTAACAAACACGGTTAATGGCTAATTCTGCTGTGGATCAGATGAAATATGGGCCGTTCAGTTTTCATAATCAGATGATTATAAATCATAATATGTTTTTTGAATACAATTAAAGAGACATAACTGATAAAAACCGCTCAATTCAAAAAGAAAGATTGCCTGACCAATCCATAGCAGAACCACTCCTTGCATATATATATGTCTGTGATGTTAATGATTAAAATGGTATATAGGGAGTGGATTGTGTACCATGTGAAGCTGTTCGGAAGGCGGGCGCACTTCGTCATATATGACGCCGGCGGTGTCCACCCGGCAGTGATGGACGTGCTGCGCCCGTGGGTCGAGATCGGGGCTGTAACTTTGCATGATGTGCGCGATCAGGAACGCTTCGACGGGTATACAATCATCATTCTATCATATATGATTCTATCTGATTCAGTACATCTTTAGTCAATCTATTACTTATGTATGTAATTCTGTCCATCCCTTTCAGGTACTACCACAACCAGTTCCTGGTGGTGAATGACTGCCTGCACCGGTACCGATTCAATACGAAATGGATGTTCTTCTTCGACGTGGACGAGTTTGTGTACCTGGAACCGGGCGTAACAGTCGATTCGCTGCTGAAGGAGCTCGAGGGCTACTCGCAGTTCACAATCGAACAGATGCCGATGTCCAGTAAGATCTGCCGGGCTGATGATAGAGGGAAATCATGGAGGTATGTTACGTATGCTGAATTTCCTTCCCTTGTTAATTAATTATGTTCTTAATTCGTCAAATTAGTTTGTGCACTTGCGTAATTGAATGAAAAAAGTATATTGGAAGTTAAAAATGTTGATAAAGTTTGAGACTTTGAGTGGGGTAGATTTAATGTTGACAGCCAAAATGAAAGGCTTCACAAAGTAGAACAAAATAGAACAAAAGCACCCCTGAGGTCATGGCCCATCATAATTAATGGCACGAAGAAGCAAATGAATTATTATATCATATGGAACATTGCATCTATATATATATATAGGTGCTGATACGCTGCCCCCATCCGCTGTCCCCAAACTGCCCTGGAAAAAAAAATTAAAAGACAGATTACAAAACGTTCTAAATGAATTATGGGAACAGATAGGCAGTTTACAAAACGTTCTAAATGAATTTTGAGAACAGATGGGCAGTTTACAAAACGTTCTAAAATGATTTTGGGAACAAATGGAAAGTTTACAAAATGTTCTAAAGGACAAAAAGACAGTTTTCAAAATGTTGTAAACATTCTAAAATACTCTCCCTCTCTCTCTCTCTCTCCCGTCCTCTTCCTCTCTCTGCCAGCGCATCAAGAGCTCCGGGGCAGAGAGGGGGGTAACATCTTTATCCTATATATATATAAAGGAAGCTGAATATTGAATATAAATAAATGAGGCCGAATGACACATGTTGGAACAAACTTGAAGGGTGGTGGGAGGTGTTGGCGGTGCCTGATACTGATACTGATAGTAGTGCTATTAGGGAATCTCCTTAGTATCCTCGTTTTAACTGTCTACGCATATACAAAATTTATAACTCTTATCTTAAATTATATAACACTTAAGTCAAATTTTATAACAACTTGGATATTTGAACAGTAATTTTGAGAACACTTAATATGACCCTATTATTAGTGAGGGAGGTGAGAATCTGTCTGCCTTGTTTGTTGGAAGGAATTAGTGGAATTTGTTTGGATATATATATAACATATAAGTGCAATTATGGGGGGATGGAAGGAAGAGACAATACAAGTGACCTACCCCCAGCTGGCCTTTTGAATTCAATGAAATATTGCTACACTCCTCATATCATATCAGATCATATGCTATTATATATGCTTAGCTGTTCTTCGTCAGGGAATTTCTCCTCCTCCAACTTTTAGCATTTTCTGCCATTATTTCAATCACAAGATGGAATTATTGGGGCCCCAACGTCTATACCTCAAAAATCAAAATGGGTCTACCGTCTACATATTATATATGTGTTTTCTTTGAATTTGAATTTGAATTATGATAAGCTAGTTGTTGGAAGGAAATTTATTCTTTGTAAATGTAAATAATGTAAGAACCAGTCTTTGGTCTAGTGGACAAGGGTAATGCTTTCTGTGTAGGAGGTGGCGGGTTCAAAATCCGGATGGGAATTCTTTTACAAATATTTAAATTTGAGTGGCTTGACTCTCATCTTTATCTCAAAAAAATTCTTTGTAAATGTATTTTTTTTTCAAATTATATGCTACGTTACTAACTAGTAATAACTATACTACTATGAAAAGCTACAAAAAAAGAATGAAAGGAATATAATATTGAAAGCTTAGATACACAAACTTGAATTTGATAAAAAAAAATATATATAGATACATATCACGTACGGACTAATAATGAAAATCACATGTACTGAACGGTGGGTTTCTGGTATTAAAATTTGAACAAAAAACAGAACAGTTTGTGTCTTCAAGGCATGTTTTGAAAATCATATATAACCTGACATACTTGTAGTTTAAACACCGAGAATATATACAATCTGTCTTTTGGTGTCCTGTTCCACTTTTGTTATCATCTGGTGAAGGCACATCTCTTTACTTTCTTTTTGCTTTCTAATTATCATATATCTTCTTTTTTTTTTTTTTTTTTTTTTTTTTTTTTTTTTTTTTTTTTTGGAGAATATCATATATCTCCTTCCACTAAACAAACCAATGTTTTTTACCATCCATGAAACAGATTTTATACTGCAATATATCCAGTTTAAGTTCTGGTTCTTTTGTGTTCAAATTATGTGTGGCTTTGCATGCAACAACATCTTAAACAAATTGCCAATAGGAGATTTCATATCCTCTGTAGCGCTGCATTGTGTAGGGCAGAATGTGAACCCTAGATCATTTTGGGATCTGTGTTGGTTCGAATCTCGAGATGATATAAGATTTACATTATGCGCTACACAATGCAGCGTTACAGAGGATGAGCACCCCCAATAGGACGTATGAACCGTGCCACAATATATATCAAAGGAACAAAATAGACTCTCTTAATTTCTTTTTCTTCTTTTTGTTACATATCATTTGTCTGAATCAGATGGTTACGATATATTTTTGAGGCACAAGTAAAGAGAGTCCGAATCTGCTGTTATTCTTGGAGAATAATAGGGCCCTGTTTGTCCAATATGAACCGTTAGATCAAAACGAACAGCCCGATTGGTCCAATAAAGATTAAAGGGGGCCTTTTTCACAATTAATCGCATCCGTTGATTTTGATCCGACGGTCCAGATTTGGATAACAGGGTCTTGTTATCCAAATTCGGATATCAACGGAATTGAACGCCAAGTAAAGATAGATACTTGATCTATAAAATCTGAATCGCTTGATAAAAAATGATCGGTTGTCCACAGAAGAACAACTCTCAACTTTTTAAGTATGATAAGATATGTCAGGCTTCCATAATTAGTGATGGTGCAAGTTTGCTTTCCACATGCGATGCCCACTACTACATTGCAATATCATCTGATTCTTTTTCTCTCTTTTGCTGCCTTGTGTAGGATGTGGGGCTTTGAGAAATTAGTGTACCGGGATGTCAAGAGAGGGATCCGCCGCGATCGCAAGTACGCGATCCAGCCGCGATATGCGTTCGCCACCGGGGTACATATGTCGCAGAACATAGCCGGTAAGAGCTTGCACAAGACCGAAGGTAGGATCAAGTACTTCCACTACCACGGCACAATTGCGAACAGAAGAGAACCGTGCGTCGAGTTCACTAATTCGACCGAGCTCATGACGTCTGATCGAACACCGTACGTGCTCGATGAGACGCTCAGGCGGTTAGCCGGCTCGGTCAAGCTGTTCGAGCTCAAGACCATCGGCGATCGATTGGTACACACTAGACAATAGTGGCTTTTTATGATCTAACATGGTGTTTAATTTAATTTTGGGGGTGATTATTATTTGATTCTTTTTTCTTGATTAATTTTGCAACTCTTTTGTATAAGATATCCATATGATTACAGATACAATTTTGGCTGAGAATTGAGATAAAATACTTGTTAAACTTTCTGTATATATAATTATGTATACATGTTTAATTAAACCGAGATCTTCATTTAATTAATTAGCTTGTCCTCTTAATTAAGACCAACAATGTTGATTAGGAATAATACATTAATATTAATTCTTCATCATTCTTCTAATCAAGCAGTCCAGAAAAATGGTACTTGTGCAATGTTTTTGTTGACATGTTTCATATAAGGCACCCCTTTTTCTGGCGTGCTTTATGCAGCAGCGAATCAATGATGTGGGTTATAGGGGGGTTTTTGAGATTGAGTTGCACGAATCTTGAAACAGATCCAATGGTTGGAGCAAGGTAGTCAGAGGCGAAAAGCGCAACTAAAGCGCAAAGGGTCTTAATCGCCTGAGGCGCAAAGCGCAAAAAAAGCGTGCGCCTGAGTAATATAAGGCGCACAATATTGACTTGTTTATTTAGAAATAAATAAATAACCTATAATGATAAAATGTATAATATAAGCACTTGGTTCATGATAAATCCTTTAATTTAAAATATATAATTATTTAGAATTCAAAATACTTCAATACTATGCTTGATTTTGTAAAAAAAAATGTAAGATATAGTATTAGTAGTCTATATTTTTTAGTTACTTGTGTTCGTCAGATATGTAGAATTAACAAGTTTCAACCAAAAAAAAAATAAATAGTTTCATATATAATCATTGTAATTATGTTGAGAAAAAGTTGCTTCCTATTAAAGAGAAATATTGTTCCTACACCAGCTCTTCATATTTCTCATATCTATCTTTTATTCTTGTTTTATTATAAATTTGCTAAAAAATCACTTATATAGATGAACAAAGCAAAATATTTTGATGACTAGAAGGTTCCAAATCTATTTCAAATTTATTATCATGATTAAATAACAATTATCTACAACTATATTCCTAAGTCGCGCGCCTTAGTGCGCTTCGTCGCCTTAGCGCCTCTCACAAAAGCGCGCGCTTTTTTGCGCTTCTTGAACTGCGCCCGCCTCACGACCAGAAAAGGCGAGAAATGATTTGGCGCTGCGCTTTTGCGCTTAAGCGAGCGCCTTTTGCGCCTCTGACTGCACTGGGTTGGAGTACTGCGCAGTAGAGGATATGAATGACCTTTTCTGGGGGCATTAATAATGCACAGCATTGTGTCGGTGGAAGCCTGAAAGGGACTGAAAATATTATCATTTTTAAAGTTCAATTGATCGATCCAAACCGTTCAATGTTATCTCCATACTATATTTTTTTAATTGATCATTTTCAAAATTTTATGTCTGAAATACTGATATGTGTTACAACAGTTTTTTCTTTGGTAAATTCTTTTTATTTGGAAAAGAGAATTGAGTAATCAGTAATGTTAAACAAAATAGAAATATTATCTTAAATATGGATTTGGGCGTCTAAAAATGACTTCCATCAGTTCAAATTGAAGCTGGTCTGGTTCATACAGAGATTTTGTGGCCCCTAACGTGAACTTTAAAACTTTTCACATTTTACCAACTCACATCTACAAACTTTGTGTTATCCAATATTACATCTGCCCTTCTACATTTGGGCCTCAGCTTTATTTATCATGCACTGTGCTACTACTTTGGTTGTTTTCTGATGTAACTTTTTGAGGAATACCTAGCGTCCACATAGAAACCGTCCATAGGATGTATAGGTTACATTTTGGAATGCGTCTATCACATTCCGTATATGTCTATAGATGTATGGACGGTTTTTAAATGGACACAAGATTTTTCATTAATTTTTTTTGGTTAAGATGGCTGTGTCACCTTTTGACTTGTTTAGGATTATACAGTATCTGCCATTGTCATAGGTTTTGGCTCTCATTTATTTCCAAAAAGTTAAGGTAAATGCGTCACAAAATATTGCTTTCCTTGATTATGACATAATTACTACCAAATTAGAGTACCATGAATGCTAGAATATGCAAATTGCAATTGAAATTATTAAACCCAGGTGGAAGATTTGAGACATAGCTTCAAACAGAACAACAAGTGAAGGTACCAAATTGAATGAACTTGAAGATTACAAGCTGCCCAATTTTAATTTAAAATGTCATCTGAGACATAGCTTCTCCCAATCAAAATTTGAGACAAGCTTCTCCCAATGCAGGGTTACAGAATTTATTTCCATTACCAAATAAGAAAGGGTACATAGTTCGACTTGATCTATCCAAACCCGGCCCGGCCCATGTATGAAATTAACTTGGTCCAATTCCGAGCCCACGAATTGTCAACCATGAGAGTAGACTAATTTTGTTTTAAGATAAACAAATCAAGGCAACCATAACATCGCATTATAGATTTCATATCCTCTGTAACGCTGCGTTGTGTAGCGCAGGTTGCGAACCGTTAGATCATCTTAGGATCTGTGTCAAGATGATCTAACGGTTCGCATCCTGCGTTACACAATGCAGCGCTACAGAGGATCAGCACTCCGCATTATAATAGAGATACTAAAAGAAAGCCCAAGATACAAAATCTGTCATGTTATCAGTTGCATAAATTAGCTAGGTGCATGCAATGCAAGTAGGAAGTACCAAAATGTACAACAACTTAATTATAAGTCTAACTGCATACCGATATAAGAACCAAACCTTTGGTCTAGTGGTTAAGAGCAACGCACCCTGTGTAGGAGATCGCGGTTCAAAACCTGGATAGGAGGTCTTTTATAGATGTTTAAATTGAGTGGCTTAACCCTTATTCTATCTCAAAAAAAAAAAAAAAACAGCATACCGATATAAATCTCATCGTTTGGGAATGGGCAAAAATGAAGGGAAAAAAAACTCATCGTGTAAGGGAAAATGGGCAAAAAATCGGCAACAGGTACAAGGGAAAATGGGCAAAAATGAAGGGAAAAAAAAAAACATCGTTTTGGGAATGGGATAAACGATGGATCTGCTGTACAATGAAGGATTTGGGGCCAGTTAAAAATTTAGCCCATGTATATATGGATCAGGCCCAGTTGAATTTCTTTTCATTTTGCAAAGATTGCCTAGTGAAGATGCTACATGTTTCTCAACAACATCCAAAGCTGACGATCTCTGCCAGATAAATGTTTCCTGCTACGTATGGTAAGACCTACCGTCCATAAAAGTAACAAATAGTATGACAAATGGACTCTATATAGGTCCAGATGTAACAGTTACACTCACAATGTAACTTTTATGGATTGTCCATCAATAGTTGTACCGTGTTGGGTGTTGCTGTTATGTTTCTTGAGGTGTCATTCTTTTCGAACTTCACACCAGGATAGTATGTACTATATTATAAAGCACGTAATTATTACATCCTCCAGTATTTTCTTTCTTTTTCAAACTTTTATAATACCCATAATACCCTTCATCACAGTTTGATCAGATCGGACGACTACGATCACCTCAATTTTGAACCATTCCTCTCCATTTCGATTCGCTTTTACGCTAAATTCCGCTTTAATCAAATTACGCTCAAAGGCACCATTCCTAATCATCCGCTGAATAGCTTAGGAAATGGCAACATTTTAGTAATCATTTGTCTTTGAAGTCTTCTCTTTTTCTGAATTTGGTATCTAATCTTGTCATGCATCTTAAATCACCAGAAGTGGTGGGAAGTTGTTACGGTATGTTAGGGATATAAAACATTTCTTTTTTACTTTGCAGATATGGAAAAGAAAGGTTGAACAATATTTGATATAACCAATGGTGTTGTATGAACATAATTGTTCTAGGAGGATGCCAGTACATAATTAAGAAAGGAATTAACAATGAGGAATTGCCAACCTTTCTTAGTTTTATATTAAAATTTTTGTCTTAGCAAATCTTTTTTTAATGTTCGTGAATTGTAATTTGATGTTTTTTCATTATTTCAGAACTGAATGATTTTATTCTTATCCTATTTTTTTTTTGTTCGGTTTATTTTTAAGAGTTCAGATTTTTTTTTAGGTTTCCACATTTTTTTTTTTGCTATTAAAATTGCTCCTGAAAATCTTTCTTGAATTTGAAGTGGGGTAGAGTTTAAAATCTTTTCTCAAATTCTGGGTATGATTTACCCATCAATTATTACTGCAAAAACTTCTTACATTTATTTAATGATTCAATCGGTATTTGAATGATTAGATTGTGTATTTGTTTTCATTGTTGCACTGTATATTGTAGCAAAATGTTTTCTTATTTTTCTTTTCCTCATACTTCGTTTCTACATTTCCCTGTATTTACATTAGGATATTAAATACGAGCATACTGATTGAATTATGTATTTATTTTCATTGCTGCGATGAAATTAAATTAATTAATTTAGATTATCTCACTGATTTGTTATATTTTGCCCATGTCAATATATCAATGTTATTAATTACTATATAATGTTTTCTTCAAATTTTGAAATTAACCTTTAAATGTTTCCATATAAGTAGCAATTAGCGCCCTTAGATATTGCCCATCAATTGAGAAAAGATCTTAGTGCTTTAGATATCGCTCTTTATATATCTCCAAATAGAACATATATATCAAACTCTTTCTCTGAGCCATCTCTCTTCTCTCTTTCACAAAAATCTCTATACCTCAAGATGGGTGCCAACAAGCTTTCCTCAATAGATGACAACAAGAACAACACTCGGAGGCTGAAGCGAACTGATCGAGAGGAAAACAAATGTACGACAACACCTAATTTCGAAATATTCTTGTTAAAATGTCTCAGTTTTCGCATCATCACTTGCATTTGGTTATAATTGTTGATTTTTTGTTAGAAGTAGATGGCTAGAAGAATAAGCTTTTGGTTGGAGATGACAACAAAAACAACGATATGACTGCACATTTATTCTTAATATTCTCTTAACAATGTCTCGGTATCTTCAACAGCACTTTGCATTTTTGTTATAGTGTTTGAATTTTTTTTGTTATAGAAGGAGAGTGCCCTAAAGAATTGCAGTTTTGTTTGAAATTTTGTTTTACTCATTGTTGCATCACTGGATATTAACTAAAACCAGCCAAGGGCTGTGTATTCACTACATTAGCTCTGTTGCCTATTCAACTCTTTATTTTTAACAGGAGATGAGACAGAGAGGGAGCATGTAATACTTGTGTGTTGGAATTGCGAGTGAACATAGATTATTTTATATAGACTCTCAATTTATATAGATGAGACAGAGATAGATTATTTCATATAGACTCTCAATTCATATAATACTTGTGTACTGGAATTGCGAGTAGACATAGATTATTTCATATAGACTCTCAATTCATATAATACTTGTGCACTGGAATTGCAAAAATATTTTTACCAATTAAAAAACTTAACACGTCCATGGAAAAACTGCAACTTATTGTTATATGTTATCCCTCCCACTTTTGTTTCTGTATTATTGGAAGTTCATGACGAAACAAAAAATGCTTACAATTGAACAAAACATATGGATTGAAGAACTTCTGGGATAAAATTTTATAAAGAAAATTCATCAGTGAAAACAATTAAATTATAAGCATAAGCTAAATAAAAGTTAATTTATGAGAACTTTGAAAGTCACTAATTTTTTTAAATTCAATTAAATCAACCCAACTTAAAAATTGAACAATCGGAATAAGAAATGAGAGTGAAAAATAAAAACTTATAATAACGAAAGAAGGAAATTAGTTTCAAATTTAAAAAAGAGGCAGAAAGTTTCAAATTTGTTATGAATCTAAAGCATTTGTTTTCTTCTGTTCTTCTATTTTTTCTTTATAAGGGAATTAGTGAATCAAAAGAGAGCTTCAAGACAGATGCAGACAGATGCGGTGAAGTAATTTTAGACATCCACTGTTGAATCCTTTTGTTTAGTAATACGATCGTATCTTGATATTTCATTTAAAGTAAGAATATTTTTTATTAAATTCGGGCCATTTAAATTTGAGAGTGTCATTTATAAGGGGTGTGAGCAAACAGATTGGTTTGTTTGGTTTTTAACCGAATCGTCAAAGTTTGGACTATTTGGTTCGGTCCGTTTGGTTTGAATTTCGGTTCGTTCAAAATTTTAACTTGTTTGGTTCAAATTATTTAATTTCGCTTATGTTTTACAAAATCGGATAAAGTGAACAAACCGAAAAGACCAAAATATATTAAATTAAATTTATTAAATTTAATATATATACTCGATATTAAGTATGATTATATCAAATATAACTCTAATAGCCCCCCTTTCCTGTTTGATTTAATATTAATAGGGTGCATTTATGTATTATTTAACCCTTTTCTTTTGTGCTTTGAATAACCAGATATATAGATGTATTATTATTGCCTCATTTCTTACTCTACACAACAGAAAACTGTCAACATACATTACGCTCTGCAGCCGGTCCCTAATTGTCAAACAAACCCCTATTGCCTCTAAGAAGTCATTCAATTTGGCAAGTTCTGGAATTTTACAAATTCAGTTTTGTTAATCTTAATTATTTTCATTCCAGTTTGGCAAATTATTGGTCCTGCATAGCATTCTATCTCATGGAAATGACTAAGAAGCCATTCAAGTCATTCTTGAGCGTATTCATTGGGACAAATGGTGTGACGTGTAGCCATGTAGGTATGGTTGAATTTTAATTTTTCTTCAGTCCAATCATTTATATTTCTTTTTTTTTTGTTTTCAAATCATCTAATACTATGTGATTTTATAATTGCAGACGGGCTGGACTACCCTGCATGAGAGAGACTTCAGACGGTTTGGATTCTGACTTGAACTTGAGAGAGAGCGTTTTATTTTTCAAATAACAACATATTTTTTACTGTGTTGACTCATGATGACTTGTCTCTCTCTCTCTCTCTGCTTCTCTAATTACAAAGTTGTTGATGCACTTTTGTGTAACATCGGCTTGTTGAATTTTTGCAAACAATATATGTCAATGGAAAACCTTAATTTTGTTCCTTTAATCTTTATATGTGTCATGTTGAGGAAGTACTATATATTGTCACCTTTAACTGAACCTTCAATGCTTGCAAAGTACTTGGTATATGAAATGGGCTTGGATTGGTAGGGATACGGGTACGGGGTCTCAACCGGTTTATGTCGGCCATGTCGCCGTCCCCCCCCGGGACAACCACATAGCTAAATTTCTAGGAGGAATAACCGTGCTCCTCCATGTCCTACTCTCATCTCTCTCTCTCTCTCTCTCTCTCTCTCTAATTTGTTTCGAGCGTTTCTCTGTTTCAGCTGAGAGTAGTGAACAGAGAAGAGAGGAGGAATTTCCCATTTTCTGTGACTTCAACATTAGTCTTCATGTGCACATGTTACAATTCTTATTTTTAACTGCACAGAGGCAACATGGTGTATTGCGCCTATCCCTGCGAACATGATAAACATATGGCATATCTGTTTCATCACCATACTTTCTAATATTTGGAGGGAGCACAATAATAGGATGTTCAGAAATTAAGCACTTCCGGTTTTTGTATTGGCAGATCGCACATGTGAAGATATTATGTTGTTTGAATATAACTGTTAGCTTTATTGCAAAGGATCATAGGAGAGAATTTGTTTTTAGTTTTTGGTGAAATGACTGCGGTTTTGGATTGATTTTTTCTTAGCAAAAGATCTCTAGGAGACAGTGGCGGAGCTTCGGTGAAATTTAAGGGGGGCCAAAAAAATTTTTTTGTTCACTATCTTTATTTTTATCTTTGATTAATGATTTTCCATGACAATTATATTGTTTATTTTCTAATTATCATCTTTAATTTTTTCCAAAAAGATATCATTTTTGTCAATATCGATAATAAGTTGAAAATGAACAACGAAAGAATAGCATGAAAATTAAATAAAGTGTTATGCATTATTTTTATAATTATTATTATTGTTATTTTTATATATATAGCTATAATAAATAGTTATTATGCATTTTGTTTTCATTTCCAAAACTCTTACACAGTATATTAATGAAGAACAAATTAAATGCCCATATATAGCTCACCAGCTCAACTCGTTCTTAGAAGGCATGGTCCAAACAAATGTTAATTCAAACACTAACATTTAATTATTGGGTTCACTCTCCACTTACAACAAAAATATTTTTTTCCCTACTATCAATTAGATAATTTCTGATAGAGGGGGTCATTTACTTCGGCAAATTAAATTTAGCTTAGAAAAGTTAATAGCCTATTAGAATTTATGAACATCAAGGGGGGCCGGTGCCCCCTTCGGCCTCCATATAGATCCGCCATTGCTGGGAGATGTTCTTTCCTTTTGCTTTCTATTTGTACTAATGTGTTGGTAACTGTTACAAACTTTTCGAAAAAAATAATTTGTAATAAGTTTTCAATGTCATACATGGTGTGTTAAATGCAACACCAGCTTTAATCAACAATTCAGCACCAATACTCATTTACGGAGGCAGAAACACATCCAATCATTATACAACGAATTGTAATTGTATCTATCACTATACAACGAATTGTTATTGTATCTGTAAAAGATAAAAGATAGACAGAGACTCTGTCATGTGTTCCAGATTTTGTTTTGAAAAGATTAATACTATAAATCTCTTTCCTACTCTTGTTCCAATATTTTTAGTCCAACTCTCCTAAATCACCACCTGTTCACAATAACTTAATTGCTCATAACAAATTACTCTAGCTTCATAACCTTCCTTGAACTTTGTCATTCAAGTTAACACCTGTGCCGAACGAGGACCTAAAGCTAAAGGTTTCACGTACAAAATGTATTAAGGAAAATTGTTTTTAATGTCTATCATTACAACACTAAATAAACAAAAATTTAAAAAAAAAAAAATTATACAACAATATCAATAGTAACCTAGGAATCACTAAAAATGCCATTCCTGCTTATACTTCTACACCTAATCAGCATATAATACCTAATAATTACAGCATTACCAAACAAAGGGGTTGTACCTCATACCAGTTGCAAAAAGCAACCTCCCATCTTGTACCACCGTACCAGTGTAATGCCGAATAGTATCCCTCAAAAGCCGAAAGTCAACAATCAATGGGCCTTGGTGAAGAAGAAAATTATGCAAGTTTCAAACTTTCCAGGAACCCCTGCAGTACTCTGCCTTTTGAGTGAGCAAAAATAGCTCCAACTCCAAAGATACGATCATCAGAGCCTGATATCAACCACTGCAGTGACAGGATGGCCCTGCTATTTATTCTTCTCTAGCTGACTCAGCAGGGAAGGGACCTCGACCGCTGGGTCGTCGTCATTTTCAGCTCCAGGAAAAAGGATCTCAGTCCTTCTAGAAGCTTCACTTGACCCACCAGCATGCAATGATGATGTGAACCGACTAACAGCCTCAGCCACACGCCTACTCGCCTCCTCTGCCATTATTCTCTGCCATGCTTCAGTGGCAGCTTTTATTGCTGATATCTCGGCCTCCAATGTTGTAACCTTTTCTTTGGTCGTCACAGCCTCTTCCTTGGAATACTCAAGCTTGCTCCTCAGTTCGGCCACAGTAGCCTCCAATTGCGTAATTTCTTCATTTGATTTTGGAATTCCTTTAGAAGGCTGTGGCATTGATGAGGATGCAGATGGGGGTGGGGAAGGTGAAAGAGGTGATGGTGGAGGCAGTGATTGTGCTGAAATTGGCGGCGGCAGTGGCACTTGCTCGGCAGGAGGCACGGTGGATCTTGGTGAGAAACTGAGTTCCTGCAATTGGATAGCTAGTTAAGGATTGTAGATGCAACGTAAGGAACAATTGTACTGAAACCACCAAAAAAAATATAAATCGTCTTAAGAGCAAACAAACATACAAAAGAGTTCTTTCTTTCAAACACACACACACACACTGACTACATTATCTCTAGTTAAATGAAACCATCTTTTGTAATATACTAGAAGACATACCAGATGGCTTTCTTGGTGTTTCCCGGAATTTGAATCAGATTGAACTGAGACAGTATTAGGCGAATTCTCCTTTAATGAGGCGCTTGTGCTCTCCCTTTGACTCAGGTTTGATTCCCTCATGTTTGGCTCGGAGGATCTCTCTGCTGATTGCAGTCTCTGCATACCCCCCTTTTGACCCTGATGTTCTATGCTAGGGTTTGTGTCAAGCGACTTATCCATTGGTGGCATATTTGAACCACCCTCTGTTTGGCTATGATTTTCCACCGAACCATTCCTATCATCAGCTTTGCCCAGCGACTTAAGGTTTTCTGAGTTCATTTCAGGGGAGCTCTTCTCTGCTATTAAACCCTCCTTAATTTGACTTGGCTGCACAGTCTTTTCAGGTCCATGTGCATCAGCTTTCTCCATGTTTGTGTTACACGAGACCTCCATTGCTGACAAATTCAGGCTAGCTTCCGTTCGATCTTCATTGAATGATGAACATTTTTCTCCGGTACTGCTATTTGAGTTTTTGGAGTTCCTGTCAATCGACCCTGCA
Organism: Cyperus esculentus; assembly: GCA_030179965.1. Taxonomy (NCBI): domain Eukaryota; kingdom Viridiplantae; phylum Streptophyta; class Magnoliopsida; order Poales; family Cyperaceae; genus Cyperus; species Cyperus esculentus. The sequence continues at coordinate 650,420 of JASGLE010000003.1, read as the reverse complement.
ACTGGTGCTAGAGTCAAAATGCTGGCCATTTCACTACGTGAATCAGGTTTTATTGCACTTGCATCAGCCAACTTGCCCTTTGAAGATAGACTCAAGATTCCCTCCATTCCACTGTGACCTTGTGACAAACTCTTAGCCACTACTTTTCTGGTGGGGGGCCTTTCAACTGACGACAAGCTTAGCTCAATTCGAACTGCACTTTCCTCGTGGTTTGCCAAATTTGTTTGAGTTGACCTATTTGATGATAAACTAAGGGCTGCATCCGTTTCAATCTGGTTTTCCAAAATCCTCACATCTTCCTCATTTGGATTAGGGTTGACATTGCTCGAGCCAGGTAACCTCTCCAGTGAAGATAGGCTAACCGTGCTATCCATTTGATCCCGACTTTTCCGCAAGGTCCTATCTCCATCACTTTCGGTACAACTTGTTGAGTTTGTTTCACAAGATCTCTCAACTGATGACCGGCTAAACTGCCCATTCTCATTATGAGAAGCAATCCTGCCCCCTCTATCACTGTCATGATTTGCCATGCTTGCATCAGTCAGCCTCTCTGCTGATGACCCAATCGGCGTGCCTTCGCTTTTATTTCTGTCAATTTCATTCCCTTTACCATCTGCTGCATTAGTAGCATTGGCCAAAGAAGTCTCAAGAAACAGCCTCTTATCCACTGGTGACATACTCAATGCACCCTCCATTTGAGAACGACTTCGCAATAGACTCCTAAATCTACTGGAATTAGGGTTTGGTGGGTTTTTAACGGGTAACATATCCATTGACGACAGAGTATATACCCCCTCTATTTCATCTTGTTCCTGTGACAAGCTCCTTTTTACTTTGCTTAAATTAGGGTTCAGCATGCTAGTGTTAGATGACTTCTGAGTTAATGACAAATGAGACGAGCCCTCACTTTGAATTCCATTATCTGACAAACTCCTCTTTACTCTCTTTGCATTAAAGTTCATTAAATTCAAGCTTGGAGACCCCTCAACTCGAGTCGTAGTAAGCATACCTCCCATGTGGTTCTGAATCTGTGATTTAGAATTTGCTATCTGCAGATCAGGTGGCCTCTCAGATGGCAGAGTAAACAAGCTCTCTATGCTACTTCCATCCTGCGACATGCTCCTCTCGTATCTAGGGCCAGAGAATGTGAATGGAGGAAAAGATGCACAATGGCGAGGTCTCGATGCACCACTCCTATCCCCTATATTAGTGGATATGGACCCCATAACTGATGATGGAGTAGCCCCAAAGTTTGAGCTGGTTCTCATCCTCTTTACAGCTTCTTGATTCACACGTCTCATCAGAGATGGATCCAAAACTGTAAGAAACAAGAGAAGATCAGATCTAACAATAGGTGATACACTACGAGTACAAGCAGTACTATTATTGGAGCCATGTGGTATTGGTTCCAAAGCTGCACCTGTAAACTGGTTCTGGCAGGTACAGGTTCAGTTATGTTGCAATCAGGTAAACCAAAGTATCTGTCACTATCACAGTAAACATGAGCAGATTCATACCGATCCAGTACCATAATAATAATAATATGTACAATCCAAATAAATTTAACTTACTCAAGTCCTGTCTGCCACTACTGGTAGAGGGAACATGATGCACCACTGATCTGACAGTGGCAAGAACAGACGAGCCGGGCCCTGCAGATGTTGGAGTTCCTCCATGTTCTGATGGGCTGCGCCCTGCCGCTGAATATACAACCGGCCCCACAACTGACAGCGGAGTGGGTCCTGCTACTGACAGTGGAGTGGGAGCTATGACTGAGTTTCTTCTAAGCATCTCAGTGGCCTCTTGATTCAGATGTCTCCGTAATGCTGAGTCCATGCCTATATAGCAAAAGTTCAAAACAGACAAATTAGTGCTAATACACTAAACAGTATTGATTTTCCCAAAAGAAAAAGAGAAGTTTTATGTTTTTTTTTTCCGTTTTCTTTGTTTGTAGTTTGTACATAAACATTATGATCACATCTTATTCTTAGGTATTTATTGCTCAGTTGGAACCTTGCTGGAAATCTTCCAAACTAATTAGACTAGGCATTGTTATGGAACTGCCATTGGAACCAAAATGGACAACTGGATTAACTCACTGGTTTCTTCTCTGGAAGAGGAAACAGGCTGCATGGGTGATGATGAAGACCCTACTGTAGAAAGACCCGAAGGGCTGGGACTAGGCCGGGCAACTTGCTGAGCGGTCCCAACAGGAGGATTAATCCTCTGTCTCTTCGTTGCATCTTGATTGAGTTGCCTCAAGACAGCGGGATCCAACTCTACACATATCCCAAAATAGAAGAAGCCACTTAAATAGATATATATGGAGAGATCAATCGGGACAAAGAAATAGAGAGGGGGCGCAAAATAGTAGGACTTCATCGGATAAAAAAAAAGGAGAGACGGACCTCGGGAGTGGGAAGTGGAAGAAGCAACAATAGTGACATCGTCGTCGTCGTCGTCTTCATCGACGTCAACTGCGCCGAAGTTAATACAAGTAGAATAACCGTCTTTGCTGGGAGGGGGACAGTCTCCGTTCTGTTTCGCAGAGGATGCGCTGTAACAGGTGTGGCGCCTGTTGTACGTGACATCAAAGAGCGGGGGGTCGTCGCTGTTGAGCTGCTGCACCTGTTTGGTCGCCTGGCAGTTCTGGTCGTGCAGGTAAGTGCACCGGTAATAGCATCTACACAAGGACAACATCATAGCACATTAATTAAAACAGTGGATCGGGTAGAGCTGATTGTAGTGTAATAGGTATAGAATGAAGAATTTTACTCCAATACTCCCACCAAAAAGAAATTTATTTTCGATCTGATGATTATAAATGAATATTACCCATTATGAGTTTCATCTGTAACCGATAAAATTATCTGGGGGTGAGAACGTCCATGATAGAATGAATTTGATGTTATAATCTGATAGGATTACATAGAGAGAGTATTGAATGAATGGATAGAAGAAGGGTTAGACCTGGGGAAGACGGTCCCTCGGATCTTCTTCTCGCCGTACTTGCGCCACTGGTAGCCGTCGTGGTGCGGCGTGGAGGTGACGGTCTTCCAGGACTCGTCCTTGCCTTTCCTCCTTTCCAAAGAATAAATAGAACTACATCTCATAAGTAAAATAATAAGATTTAGTGTAAAGGAATGTTGACTTGCTCGATTGATTGCGTAAAGAGAGTAAACAGAAGAAGGGATGGGGAAGGGAAGGGAGGGTTTACTTTCTGGTGCTGTCGGCAGCGGCGTCCTCGGCGGCGGCATTGTCAGGGGGAGCAGCGGGCATGGCGAGAAGAGCGGGGGGAGGTGGAACGGGGGAAGGATGGGGTTTGGCGGCGGGGGGAGCAACGGAGGAGGGGACGACAATGGGGAGCTTGGAGGCGGGGGGGCGGAGGGAGTCGAGGGAGGCCTTGAAGGCGCGGACGATCTGCTCGGCGAGATGGAGGGCGGTAGATCTGGCGGTGGGTTGCGGGGGCTGGGGATGCGGCTTCTGCGCCAGCAGGATGCAGTGCAGCTGCACCGCCAGGTCGTAGCCCCGCTTCATCTCCTTCACCGCCGGCTCTATGTCCACCCCTGCCGCCCCCGACGTCGCTGACGACACCATTTTAGTCTTAATCCTAATTATTGCTCTCTAATTGCTGATTAACGCCTCTCTAATGACTCGCTAATGACTAATTAGTAGTTAGTAATTAACTAGTGGGATAACTAGTATGAGGGCCTGATGATGCTCAATTGAGGTCTGTGGGGGGCGAAGACCAGAGAGGAAAAGGGAGAGAGAGAGAGAGTGTGTGTCTGCAGGCTGCGGGCTGCAGATCACACCATGGATGTTACTTGATAGAAGAGGCACACGCACGCACGCTCCAATTCATGTCCTCTACTGCGCAGTATGTTACTGCGCAGCGTCTCAACTGTTGGATCTGCTTTGAGATTCGTGTAACCCAATCTCGGAAAAGCTCCCCTATAATCGACATCGTTGATTTGCTGCGCAGTAAAATACAGCGCAGTAGAGGATAAGCACTCCGCACGCACCCCCGCACAAATTCATATCCTCTACTGCCTAGTACTCAAATCGTTGGATCTGCTTTGAGATTTGTGCAACTCAATCTCGAGAAAGCCCCCTATATGGTTCACACCGTTGATTCGCCGCGAAGTACAATACTGCGCTGCATAGGATAAGCACGCCGCATCCGCACAAACACGTACCCTACCCAACGCAGAGAATACTAATACTCCATTTTTTTTTATTATTCTGCTAACTAATGGTTTTTCTGCTTAAGCCCTCCATAATGCTGCTGTTAACCACTTAAACTCCAATCCCTTCCTTTGTATCATCATTGTATCGTTCTCCTTCATGTGTCAAATCACAAGTTCCAATTACTGACTGTCTACAACTACAATGACTTCTATTTTTTGACATCTAAGTTATATTGGAATTTTTCAAGTGTCTTTATTTTAATTATCCACGGCTTCAAGAACCGGCCTTTAGTCTAATGGTTAAAAGTGATGTTCTCTGTGTAGGAGGTCGCGGGTTCGAAATCCGGATGTGGGTCTTTTATAGACATTTAAATTTGAGTGGCTTGACCCTCATCTTTATCTAAAAAAAAAAAAATTATCCACAGGTTCACATGTACATCAAATTTGTAACTCTTATTTTAGATTGTGTAACACTTAACTCAAATTTTGTAACAACATGGACATGTAGACCGTAATTTTGAGGACACTAGATATGACCCCCAAGTTATATTATCTACTGTGCTAAACACTCCCCTCCTAATTCCTATAGTCACTTCGTATTGTCATTATCATTTTAATTAATTGGCATTGTCATTTGTTGTTCTATACTTCTATCTATGTTATATTGTCAACAAAACTTTTGTGTTGAGCAGTTCAATACCTAAGTCACAGTGCAAGTATTGATTGATTTATTAATAAGTTGTTGGTAAAATTCATGGACAGCAGTTCCGAGCAAAAAAAAAAGTCAAATCTGTCATTTCATTTTTTTCATAATGCGAGGTTTCAACAACAAATGTGCCAAGGAGAGATTATTAATAGTTAATAGAAGAAGCTCAAGTTCTCATCTGCTGCCTAATTTAATATTAAGTAGGGTGAGGGTCCATGAAAAGGACCCAAAGGAATAATAAAGAACTCTATCAGTCTATCTTCATACATATAAAATACCATTACTGGACTTTCGACATCAGTATTCTTTTAACTTTATTATCAATTATCAATTCAAGTTCAAATATACAACAATTACAAGCATTAGCATATAAAAAAACAACTACTTTTTAGTAGAATTAGTCATTAACTATCCATTCATCTATTGGTCATCGGAAAGTCATAGCCCCAATTAGAATGAATCGCTTGGTGTTTTGAATAATAAAAATTATAGAAGAGAAGGTTGATCTAATACGGAAAAAGGGGACCGTATTTTCTAATTATAATGCATCACATCAAAATGTGGCCTGGTCAATTATATGGGTACGGAACTATATGATAATAATAATAATTATATAGAAGAGTGATTTATTTTTCGAGCTGCGGTGGGACTAATAAATAGAGAACTTCACCTCCTCTCCCCTCTCTTTCCCCCTTCTACTCTCCAAAATTTTAAGTTATGGAGTAAGTTAACAAATTTGGACAAATCTGATCACCCCTCCCCTCCCCTCCCTCCCTCCCTTTACCCTCTTCTTGAGTGTAGTCTTAGTGTCTACTGAATATTCATCTATAATATACAAACTTTGTAACAATTATACTCAATTTTAAGCAATTGCATCTAATTTGTAACATTTAAGCTTTATGGACTGTCTATCAATAGACACTATGTATTACTCATTCATCGTCATCATATAATAGATAATATATTTATTATTATCATTACTCTGTTAATCTATTAACTTGTGTTGTCATTAAATATTATTTTTTATTATTATTTTTGTTCCCATAGATTAAAATTATGCTTAATATTATTATTGTTATTATTTAACTTTATTATAATTTTACCATATTATTATTATTGTAATTAGAAAATTTATATCTTGCCATTATGATTGATATATGATTATTTAATACCGGGGACACATTTACAAGTTTGTTGTGCAAAGGGAGATCACATGAATCAAGTCATCAAGATAAGGTAAAGGATTATTGTTTATTGGCTATTTGACCGTTTGCATTGAGATCATGTAGAAGTAACATGCAACTATTTATTTGTTTTAAAAAAAAGGATAAATCTTCTGAGGCGTCACAAAACTCCACTTCAATCTATTTTCATTTATCCATTTTTTTCACTGAACTATAATGTCTGTTCTTGGTACATCAAACTTAATGGAATAGTTAACATGACATGAGATATTGGAATTTAGACATATATTTTTTCATGTAAAACTTAAACTTGTGAGAATGTAAGACCTAAATTAAATTTTTATTTATTTTTTTAAGACAGTAAAATATTTTACATTTTTAGACAAGTTACAAATTGCATAGTTGAACGAAAAATAAATAAAAGATAATTTTCATAAAAGAAAAATAAATAAAAGTTTAATTTAGGTCTTACATTCTCACATATTGTAAATTTTATATGAAAAAATTATATCCCTAAAATTTAAAATTGGGGACGTATTAATTATTTCTATAAGTTGGATAAAAAAACTAACGAAATGATTAAATTTAAATCAACATAAAGTTTAGTTTGTAAAAACTAAGTGATCAATATTAAAGTAAGAATAAAATTAGTGACCGTCAAGAAAATTTAACCTTTTTAAATATAAATCTCTAGCTTTACATTTTATTTGTTTAATTGATACAAATCAGTCTTAATCAGTCAAAAATATGTCTTATTGTCTGCCATACTTTGTGTCCATGATCTGCACAGTACACCTGTCTCCGGCATCCAAAAGGCTGCGGCTTCAGTTTTCAGTTTTCACACACCGGCCACCCGCCGTTGTCTGCAACTTTGCATATTTTGCATATTTTCCACGCCGATGAAAAAGGAGGGTTTGCTTTTCTGATCGGATAGTCGAGGTCGGTTGTCGCATCGATCTCAAAATATTTATGTATTTACTATACCAATCTCAATGTATTTCAGTGTTTCTAAACCGTCAGATCAAGCTAAAAAGAAAAGCAGGTGATCCCGATCCTCTGCACGTAGCCCTTAACAAAGTCACCATGGACCCCAACAAAGTCAATATTTACAAAATTACAACAACCATTTTTATTTTATTATATATAATTTTCCACAGAGAACCTCAAAAGTATACTGTATACACTATTCTTCAAATCAATTCGCAACCAATTTTATATTATTTTATTTTGAAAAAAGAATAAAGAAAAGGAAAAAAAGAACTCCCAGTGGGCAGGTGGCAGCCTGGTGCCAAAAATAATGATGCTTAGAAAATTGTTAATTGACAACTGAGTGAATTCCAAATGGCTCCAGAACTCACACAAATATTTTAAGGAAGTTGATAACTACACCCCTTAAAAAACCTCTCTAACCGTACGTCAATACATTTTTAGTTAAAAATTTTATTTCAAATACAGCAAATCACTTTTGCCGGTTGCAATTCACATCCTCAATCGAACAAAACACTTATATATATATACAACAGAAAAATCAAGAATAAAAAAAAAATCACTCAAAATTTATGAGAGTACGAAAAAGAAAGAAAAAATAGTACCAATTTAGTTTGGGATGGATAAGAATGATAAGAAAATAGTTAAAGGGACAAAATAATTTCTAATATTTTAATAAGAAAGTACAGCTGCACAAGGCAAGTGGGGGAGCCGTGTAAGATTCCACCCCCTCAAATTTTTAAATATTTCTTGGGCTCGTTATTATAATATAATATACACATCTGGTGCTCAAGTCAAGCCACTCAACCCACAAAAATTTTTTAATAGAAAATTATAAAAAATTACACTTTTCCCATTTTGGGAATCGGAAAAAAAATTAAGAATTTGTTATAGCGTCTTATTTTTTTTTAATAAAAAAATATAAAGATGCTTGTCTTTGTCTCCACCGGTTTCTCATGGACCGCTCCTGTGGCCCACCTGTCAGTGACACATACATTCACATAATAATAATAATAAATTAAAGAAGGCAAATGAGCTCTTTTTCTTGTTAATGACTGAATACTGGTCCATGAGACCATCACCATTCTAAAGTAACAATTTCTTATTTCTTATTGCCGACGGTGGAACTGGAACTGGAAGGCTTCCTTTTTTTTTTTCTTTTTTTCTCTTAATTTTAAAAAGACCATTTCACCTAAACCCTTTTTAATTTTTATATTTCTTGGATTGGATGGATGGACGGTCCCATTGTCAATTTGTCGCCTGTGCTCTTTTGCACATAGAGCCCTGCAATGTTTCTTTTCTATTGCATTCTTTACCTTACAAAGTTACATATATGCACTCGTACAATCGTATTATTATATACTAGTAAAAAGTTCACGCCTTGCTTTGGGCTGAAATCATTATATCTTATAATAAAGAGCCGAGAACCCATTTATTTGAGGAAGGTAGAACTTTCATATCAAAAAACCCAATCTTTTTTTATTAGGAGTAAGGATATATATAACTTCACATTAAGCTAACCATATTGCCATCCATTCATCTCTTACAAAAACATTGTATTATGCCATTATCACTCATCAACTTGCTTCTCCCCTTTTTCGAGTGCTTATCCTCTGCCTTAAGGTATCGTGCCATGAAGCACGTGGACCATTGGATCACCTCAGTTCGTGCAGACTCGAATCTCAAGGCGATCCAACGGTCCACGTGCCTCATGACACGATACCTTAAGGCAGACGATATGAAATCCCCTTTTTCACGGCGCCTCGCAACTTACTTTTGATTAAGTTGACAAAAGAGTTTATGTTAACAACTTACACTTAAGTTCATTTTGTTTTAACTCTCAACTTAACATTTTTTTTTCAACTCTTACATGTAAACCGGTTAATAAATTTTTAACTCTTTTTTTTTACTTTTCCTTAGTTATAATACTGTAATATTTATTTTTACAAAAAGAATTATGCGCATAGAATACTGATATCCTTTAATATAAAAATATGATCTCAAATAATAAATCATTTCATGATTTAACAAGAACGTAATTCTTTTTTATGTCGAAACTATTAAATGGTCTTCTTAAATTTAACGTTAAGTATGCTAGACAATTTTTTTTTTAACTTGTTGATGTATCTATATGGTAAACCTCACAACAACTAAAAATATATCACAATTGATAATTATTGAAGAAATCATCTTCAACGAGTGATTAAAATAAAAATTAAAAACTTCGAGATTCAACAAATCTCCGTAAAAATCGGTCTATGCATAATTATTGGATCTCTACACCAACGCAATTAAAAAAAGTTTCAAGATCTGAATTCAAGTTATAGACCTCACATGATATGTAATCAACACAGATTATTCCAATTGCAAAAAAGTCATCCCCAATAATTTTAGATTAGAAAGGGGTGTGATCTGTCATAGTTTTGCACCACGTAATAATATAATTAATTAATACGGATTATTATTATATTACCATGGGGGACAACGAATTAAAAATTGCAGAAGGGTTTATTTATTCCACTAAACTATTTTCTGGTTGTGTGGTTGCTGAGATGCGAGTGCATCGTGAGATCACAATTTCACAACGCATCGCCAGGCATCGCTATGGTGGGTTTTGCGTTGTGAGTTGTTAGAGTTTACTTTTACGACGTACTGTATCGATTAGTTTTGTTATTTAAGAGTTTAAAATGTAATTGTTTAAGATTTAATTTTATGGTCACCAATCGGTTACAAAAAAAATAATGGTTATTTGATCCTTCCTCTTATAATATATCCGCCGATAAAAGAAAAAAATAAAAGAAAATGCGCGAGCTGGGAAAATTTTTAAGAAAAAAAAGCACAAAAGGATTTAATTCTAACAAAGACCGGATGAGCAAATATATACTTTATTAGAAAATAAGTAAAGAATATAATTGTCAATTAGCTACATATCGAATATTTTACTTAATAACGAACATTTCTCTGATCATTCTTAATAAATTAATTATTAGAGAACGTACCGTGGAAATTTAGCGAGACTCTCTTCCTTTTTATCCATTTGTTTATTTCGATGGTACATTTTTAGTTTTTTAGTATATTATAGAGAAAAAAAAACTTATATACAAAGTACCTATATATATATTTGTCAAAGATTTTTAATATAATGACGACTGTGGAATATAAATTATATTAAATTGTTATGATGATGACACCATATATCTCATAATATATCAAAGAATTTCTAATTTTTTGATTGAAAAGCTAGATTATTTTATTAAAAAAATTGATTGATGTACCAAAATCAAATATTTCAATTGCAAAATGCATGGATAATATAGTAGTTATTATAAAGGAATCAATAAGATGATAATTTTTCCTCTCGACTCTCGTGTTGTAATTACTCTTCTTTTTACTAGCAAGAAACCCGCCCGTTGTGCGGGTGTTTTAAATTTTGATCTCATACCGTATAATATATATAATGTGCTTTCGGTTTCTAGCTAATTATTTACCATTTAAATTTCATTGTTACACTAAATCAACTCATTGAATGTTAGAATATAAAGCGTCAATTCCTCATTAATGTAAATTCTAATCATCATTGATGTCTTCCATACCAAGATTGATATATTTCCATTTTTGTAAAAACAAAATGGAGATAAAGTTGTTTAATTGGAGAACATCAACACTTTTGAAATCAATATATTTTGATATGTACCGTTGATTGAGGGGTATAAATGGGTATTAAAAGAGTTTGAAGAAGAAAGAAAAAAAAATAGAGAGTGTAATAGTTACGTGCTTTATAATATAGTATAGATATAGATATGAGCATGATTATTGTGAAAACGTTTGCATTTCGCTTCGAAATGCAAACGGTCCAAATTATACTTTGCCACGTCTGAAATTTCGATTTATGGCTCCCATTGAATTCATCATATGAAAAATACTAGGGGATACAAAAAATTTTCATTTTTGGAGTTTTTAAGTATTTATTTCAGATTTTTGAAAATCCATGTACAAACAAGTACTATATTATTACTATTTTTGGGTCATATTAAAAAATCCGAAAATAAATACTTAAAAAGCTTCAAAAATGAAAATTTTTGTATCCCCTAGTATTTTCATATAATTAATTTAATAGGAGCCATAAATCGAAATTTCGGACGTGGCAAAGTATAATTTGGACCATTTACTTTTCACTCCGAAATGCAAACGTTTTCACAATAGTCATGATCTATAGATATATATGCAATATCGAATATAATTGAAATTTCCATATCAATATCTTTGTGTTCCGTTTTGATTTGTTGTTGTATTAATTAATCACTATAAAATGACACAATCTCATAATTAAATTAAACAACCTACCACTAGCCTAAGGGAAAGGGGGAATGATCTTTGAAAAAAAAAAGAATTAAGTGACCAATGATACTATCACTACGTGCCCATTGACTTGAGATATATCATCATGCAAGCATTATGCGTTTTGATTGTTGGTTAATTATAGATATGAATTAATATATATCGTTTTTATGAAAGTTAATTATAATATTAATTATAGATATGACCGATTTATAATTTTGGGGATCGTTTTCTTGTTGGACGTTGATATAATTCCTTGAAAATTAATTATCAATTAAAGTAATATGGAGAGTTGATTCTGCAACATCTATTAATTGCTTTGGATGAGTGTGCTTTTGCTGCACACTAATTATGCAAAAGTCTTGATTAAATACATGTTGACAAATTATTATTATTATTATTATTATTATTATTATTATTAGTATTATTATTATTACTATTATTATTTCTTCTGTGCACACAAGATATTACTCCTAAGTTCATTGTGTAACAATATGATCTTTGAATACGAAAGGATTAAATTGCTAATTATAACATGAAGAAATATAAAAGAAATTACAGAAATGTTGATGACCACTTGGATAAATGTAAAAAAAATCAATTATTTATAATTCGCGATGTGAAAGGGGGCAAGAAATCTGTTTCTTTTAAGTTTTAACACCACTGCGGCTCCATTATTTGATTGAAAATTTAAATACAAGGTTAGGTTGGTTCTTTAACATGAATTAAGAATTGAGTAATACCTAACGTCCATAGAAAAATTATTCACAGCGTTCATAGGTTACATTTTGGAATATATCTGTTATATTTTGGAATCTATTTATTACATTCCATACATGTCTATGGATGTATGGACGGTTTTTCTATGGACGCAAGATGTTTCTCTTCATAATTGCATTAGTTACCTTGCCTATTATCTGCTAGAGACTAGAGTAGGTTCTAATGGTTATTACCAAATCGACTCGATTTTAATGAAGAGTGGAATTCTTTTGATATGACTTATGAGACCTTCCCATCCAACACCCTACAAACCTGACTTGAACTAATCGATTTCATTTAATTACTACTTTTAATTACTACTTTATAATCAGATCTAATTGAGTTTATAATTATGCCTAAAATAAATTAAGTGAAATTTTAAAATGAATCCACCAGACTCGAGATGAGTAAAAGTTTCTGGATCCATGTGCATCCCACGATGCTTGGAATATGGTCCGATTTAAAATTTTAAATCCTCCTAATTTTTTGGAATTGTCTTTAGAGACTTGGATTGAATCAAAGATGAATGGAAGAATGAGGAGGAATCAAATAACTACAATTTTTAGTGACTCATCGTAACTATAAAATTTAAAACTCAAATAACTACATTTGAAATTCTTAAATAACAAAAGTAATTGATAGAATGTTTTGTACGTATCATGTTTTATGCGTACACAAAAAAATATATCATTTTTATTTTATTTGTATAAAATGTGTATCAAGTATTAATAAAAATCAACGATTTAAATTTTATATTTTTATCCTCTTTATGACTATCTAAACAATGTTAGATTTTTATCATTTTTTATGTATATGTTATTGTGATGATTTAAAATGCATCTAACGGTTTAGATTTGTCAATTTATATATTAATAATAATGTGGTCATTAATGGCGGATCCATGATTGATATGTGGGGGGGGGGGGGGGGGGGGTGTTGGGGGTAATTTATGGTTCCAATTTTCTAAGGGTTGACCTTAAAGAGATTTAGAGGGCTAATTTCACGGTTTAAAAAATAAAAACAATTATCTCAGTATACTATTTTTATATATATTAAAAAAATAGATATTGTGTTTAGAGATGATTCTATAATTAAGTAGCAAATCATTTAATTCATTAGTTCATTAGTCATTATCTATATTTTGATGTAAAAAAATAAAATTTGACATTAAATTAACACAGAATATGAACTTGAGTTAAATATAAAAAATCAGGGTAGAACAATTTCTACCGGGCAAGGGGGGCCGAGGCGCCTCGTGGCACCCCCCATAGATCCGTTCCTAGTGGTCATCAAGAACATCAATTTTTGTGGTTATTGGATCCCTCTAGAAGAATATGGATTTTCAATATGACTTGAGCTATGGTACTATTAATAGTACAAATTGCGATGTACTATTGGTTCATATCTTCAATTTCAAAATATTAATAGTCGATCCAAATCGCTCATTATGATCTTCATATATAATTTTACAGTTTTTAATTTTTTTACTATTTTTTAAAATATTGAAATGTCACTTGCTTAAAACATTATGAGCCATCCAAATAAGTGACATTTCAAAATATCTAAAAAATAGTAAAAAAATTCTAAAAAATATAAAATTTGGTTTACAAGTAAAATTGTATATGAAGATCATAATAAGCTGTATGATCAACTATTAATATTTAAAAATTGGAGATATGAGCTAATCGTACGGTGCAATTTGTACTATTAATATTGTTATAGCTCAACTCTTTCAATATTGCATAATTGCATTGGGTGTTCGTTGCACAAAGTTGTATGCGAGTAGGCGGCACATAAGAGCGAGGAGAGGAGAACTCGAGAGAGAAAAAGTAAAGTGAAGGAAGGGAGGTCAAGCACGCAACACGAAAACAATTTTAAACAAATAATAACATATATTTTGGATCTCGGCGCAATAACCACCACAATCGTCTGGCTCAGCACAAAATTAAAAAAATAAGACTGTTTACCACTATCCTTATTATAACACAATTTTAAAAAAGGGCAGAGCAGACAGCCTGTCATCAGATCTCCCTATTTTCAACTCTTAATTAATGACTCCATTTGCCTGTGCCCACTCCCCTGTATCCCAATGTATGCCAACTCCCTGATCTTCAAGCTGTTCCACCCACCAGTATCTTAGTTAGTTACTGCAGTGCAGCTAAAAGATTGGTCATGGGCTTATTTGATAACCACACAAGTGGCTGTTAAGTATGGGATATAGGATATAGTGCATCAAATAAGATTCTCTACCTTTATAAAATATTGTTATAGTTTTTTATATGTGATGATCTGATCTGTCGATACTCGATACCATATGCTGCCTTTGAAAGTTGCATTATATTATAAAATAACAAGTACTTCCTCCGTCCCAAAATATTTGCATTTTTAGAAAAAGTCAACTAAATTAGTGGGAAAGTGAAATTACCTTTATACCCTCAATTTAATAGAAAAGTTGTGATATAAAGGCTTCTAGAAAGTTGTGATATAATAGAAAGTTGTGATATAAATTGGGTAAAACTCATTTAATTTGGGACAAAATAAGAAGGGTAAAAATGCAAATATTTTGAGACGGAGGAAGTAGTTAATTGAGGGGGGGGGGGGGGGGGGGGGGGATGGGGATTCATAACTCATATAAATCATGTAAAGTCATACATAAACATAAAACAGGCTGTGTATACAACCCATTGCTTCAGGCCCAGTTAGCCCATATAAAGAGACCCTAAATTCAATTGTAAATGTAAACCAATTTGCCATTTCAATCCTCACCTCAAGTGTTGTTGATTTCTTAATTTCCATTGGTAGGGCCCAATTAACCACTTGTTGAGTTCTGCACACCTGTCTACACAGCCCCTGCCACAGAAGATCCCCGACATTTGTTGTACTTCGGCATACTTCAATTGAAGAACAGTATAAGGACAAATGCACTTCGGTCGGAATTTTAGCCTATATAAAGGACCCTCAGACTCCAAGGCTGAGGGGGGAACTGACACCCATAGAATAGTTATTTTGCTTTAAGCTTGAATCTTTGTATTAGGTTTTGAGCTCTTTTTTACCTTTAACTCAATGTAGCTCGGCAAAGAACTATTATCCATTGCCTTCTCTTTTCCCTCCACAATTCAACCTTTCTTAAAAGTTAAAACATCTTTAGACAGAGAGAAAGTCTTATTTTGATTCAATGGCTTCTGCTCGGTCGACAGTGGTTGTTGGCTCCATGGCACTCAACCATTCAGGCCTCAACATGAGCTCCGCGCCAAGTAGAAGAAGGTCCTTTGTGGGTGGTACCTCCTTCGTCGGCGCATGGCAGCATCCGCACCTTTCATTCAGTTGCGTAGGGAGGTGAAGGGGGAGGAGCTCAGGATTTGTGGTGCTAAATAATTTAGCTGGCCAATATGAAGATGCATTTGAAGATGTCGATCAGGTAACGCTTGGCTGTATCTCTGCTCCTTATAATGCATGTTGGATGTCCTGGTCCTGCAACGGACATGATTTAATCTTGAAATTTTGGATATATATATTATGTGTGCATACTGGTACCAGCACCTTATACAAAATCTAGTCTCAAGATGCTTGCTCCGGTATTCTGGTACCAATAGTATGTACCAATATAAATTTGTTCCTTTCTCTCTTAAATTATGAAAATTTAATGAACATTTCGGTATGTGAGATAGAAAATTAATCAAGATGTGTGTTGACAATGGCAGCAATTGGTACACTACTTTACCTACAAAGCAGTACAGACAGACGGTTCTTCACCAGTTATATGAAATGAATCCACTGAACTACACCTGGCTCTATCGGTAAGCTAATTGGCCAATCAATCAATCAATCAATCAGTGGTAACTTTTCATGTTTAATAATATTTTCTATATTTATTTTCTGATTCTGGTATTAGATTTGAGAAGAAATAAGAAGTGTATGTGAATGACAGCATGTTCGTAAATTTTCAGATTTGTTTGCATTAATGAGGCAAGTGATTCTTCCTTTTCTTATATAATGTTGTATATATCTTCACATAAAACTCGATGCTTAAAACATGAACAAAATTAATAACAGGAAAGGCAGGACCTTGCAGAGCGAGTTATGATAACACGCACGCCTTCACCTATACGGTCAATGGATCAAGGTATTTTATTTACCCTTTTCTTTGCAGAATTTAACTTTTAATGATCGGCTGAAGTTATCGACTATCTTCATTTTTCCTTTTCTGTTTCAGAAATGTGACCATGCGAAGATGTACGAGAAAATATCACAGGAGAATTTGCAGCTCATGCGCGAACGTTTGATGGAAACTATCATTTGGCCGACCGATGACACAGCTCAGGAAAATTGGTTGACATATGCATTAATTAATTAGGGTGTGGTATCTCAGTATCTGATAGAATAATGCATTATTTGAAATCTCTTTCACTTTATTTTTAAATTAGTTATTATTGTAACTGATTTTCTCTTGAACATTATCCATGTGTTTCATTGCTGCTATCTGCTGTTAAAGGGATTTCATTGTTATATTTTCAGAAGCAAAACAAATGCTACTAAACAATTTACTGCCACAAATATGCAAAGAGAAGTATCAGATTATTATAGTTTTGTTTCACATAAAAATGCAGCATCAATGATAAATTGATAATCTTTCGAATGAATAAACATAAAAGCACCAAATCATGCACCCTGACATGGTGGAGGCAGAACCAGCCCTGCCTTCGACCATTTCACACTGTGACATGCACTTCTTGTGATTACGCCGTTTCTGCCTTGTAAGTTGATATCAGTCAGTTCTATCCCCTGGCAAGGAACACTTGTACTGCAGTTGAACTTGATCGCAACCGGAGAGGTGCTCGTTCCTTTTATATTTGTGTAGTGAATGTTTGATATCGCAACTGCTGATTTCTGCAAAAGAAGATTTTGCGCATAAGCACACATAAAGAGAGAAAAACCTCGTCAGTAAAAATAGAAAAAAAAAAAAGAGTAATTGCCCTTGGCATCACATCATCATAACTAATGGCATTCATCAATCACCACATTTGATCGCTATTTGTTGACATTATACAATTAGTGCCATGATAATGATGATACGATGGCGATGATGATGATGATGATGATGATGCATCATTGTTACCGGCTTACCTGTTCTGCGCAAGTGGCAGGGGAGTTGCAGTAGAATTGATCGATGATTATAGGGTTGCTCACATCAAGCATCGCGATGTTCTTGAATACGATTTTCTTCGCATATCCATTGCCTCCCTATAATATATAAGCATGTATTATTTTAAACTAATGTAATAGCTGATATTGATGAACACTATTTAGTTACACACATACAAATTACCTGCCAGGTCTTCAGCCTGACTCCGTTTACAGTACGATTAAAATATATCTTGTCGACAATCACATTCGAGACACGAGCAGTCGAACCCCCTCCTCCTAAGCTCCCAATACTGGATCCAAAATGCCAAAAAAAGTACAATAAGTAATTAAAAGACTATAATATAATCTAACCAATAATTACAAAAGATTACTGCTAATTAAGCTAGTTCTAGTTCCACACATAAATTAAGTAATTAACAAACCTGATCCCGTTGCCTGGCCCGCAGACCACATTCTTAATTCTGACGTTATGAACACCACTCAGCATCGCAATGCAGTCATCACCTTCATTTAATGAGAAATAAAGCACAAACCAGTTACTGCAAACAAACAACAATATACATACTTTGTTTTTTCATATAAACATTTGAAGTTGGCTCATGGAAAAAAATGTGCATGGAATGTCTATACTTTTGTGATTGAAAGACAATATCAAGTCGACAGTTAATTTAGATCTGTAGGAACAAAAAGGAAATAATTAATGAAAACAATTTGATGTACCACTCTTGATGGAAAAACCAGAGAGCTTAATAGCTGATGTGCCGGTGATATGAACGCCGTCAGTGTTAGGGGCCCATGTAGGAGAAGAAATAGTCAATCTCGAAGTGACCACATTTTGGGATCTATCGAAGGTAACATGTGTAGCGGGGCTATTTATTATGCTCAATTTCTCTACTGTCAAGTTCTTGCAATTGTTGAAGATCAATGCCTACAAATCCATTAGTCTACATATTACTAATTCATAACACAATTAAGTTATACTTATGGAATTCTTTTTTTAACAAAAAGTATCAGAGAGGGAAATTTTGTCGTACCGTTGGGGAATCTGTGCAAGGCTGCAAACAAGATACACAGATACATCAAATCTTTCTGACATACAATTACATTTGGTATACAAAATCTGAATGACAATGGATCAAACAAAGAGTGACGAAACAACGCTTACGAGAGATTTATTGATTTTGCAGGAGACTTTCCACCATACATTTCCATTGCCATTGATAGTACCACCACCAGTGACAGTAAGATTGTCGACCCAGGTAAATACGAGCCAGACACGTAGATTTTTGGGATCCCAATCTGATCTGTTCGGGGAAGCTACAAGTGTTCCTAGAATCTGATAAAATGGGAAAAATTAAGTTCGATAAGCGTACACATTGTTAATTCAAAAGTATGATTAAATTAAGCTGGATGCACACCATATATATACATAAAGATAAAATAAAAATAAAAAAAAAAATTTGAAGAGAAAATTATCCAAGTCTGACCATGAAAGTGATGCGGGATTTACAAGGACCAGAGAAGGTAATAGGTTTGAGCCGGTAGATCTTTTGCGAGACCAAAAGAACAGCAGGATTTGAGGAAGAGCATACGGTGCTCCATGCGTCTTGGAATGCCTAGAACAAATATAAAGGAAATAACTAAAAACCACACACTTACATAATTGAATAAGTCCATTCATATGTGTAATTAAATGAGTTGATTACCTTAGTATCATCAGTAATTCTGTCACCTTTGGCGCCAAAGCTTTCGACTCGAACCAATGTTTGGGTAAGCAATGAGTTATCTACAGGATCAGCATGGCAAGCAAGCAGTAATTGGCTAAGTACTGAAAGAAAGAGGGGGAAAAGCCACAGTCTGATCATTGCAATATGAGGTATGTAGCTTAATTATTGTATGGCAGAGAAGAGCATTAACTATTAAGGAAGCAAAAATGAGACAATAGTATGTATATAATGAATGAAGAGCAGATTAAGCAAAGTAGAAATGAAGATTCATATCGGACTGAGTGTGTATTAAGATTAAATTAGAAGTATGGATTAGTGATAAGGAGACAGAGATCCGGTTATACAGCAAAATAGAACGCAACGAAGCAATGAAATCACTGGTTACTAATTACAAGGTGTGTATTATCATGAGATTGAGTGCAAGGGAAGGGTCAATGCGTACTTGAAGTCGCAATTGCCAAGTAAATGTCTAAAGAGATCCATTAAGGCATTAACCATGCTTATCTAGACAATCTTGATAATGACAATTTAAAAAAAAAAAATTGAAAAAGATCGTTGAAAATTTTCAAAAATAGAAAAAAAATTATAGAAATAGTGTTGAAGTTATAGATTGATTATATTTAATTTAAGTGACATTTAAAAGCTCTTTAAAGATCCGTTAAATTACCACCGTTAAAAAATATATAAAATTTTGATAAGCTATCAAACAATATCAAAATTGATTGAAATTTAAAACACTATCAATTTATAATTTAAATAATATATCCATCAATTTTTTTATTTCTAAAATTTTTTCATGATTTTATTTAATTTTTTTAAAATCACCATTGTCAATGCCACAATGGATCCCCCTCATGTCTAAATGACATGCATTGTAGACGGGGTGTTATGGGCCGAGATATATGGGCTTTAGTTCTAATTAGGCCGAGATATATAGGCTTTAGTTTTACTAGGCCGAGATATATGGGCTTTAGTTTAACTGGGCCGAGACATATGGGCTTTATTTTATTGGGCCGAGATATATGAATTCGTATCCCCTGCTCTACAGCATCGCGCAGTTCACAACGTCAGCCGTTGGATGGTCCTGACATCCATTCCAGCGCGAATCTCGAGACGATCCAACGGCTGAAGATGCGAACTGCACGAAGCTGTAAGTCGGTGGATGAGCACTCCGAGATATACGTCCTTGTACCATTTAGCAGCAGCCAGTGCCAGAAAGGGAGGCATGGGACGTGGACCGTTGGATCACTTTAAGATTCGTGCAGGCTCGAATCTCGAGGCGATCCAATGGTCCACGTGCCATGCCGCACTTTGCTAAGACGATGTGAAATCGGACTGAAAGGGGAAAAAAGAGCAGCAGAAAGGAAGGAAGGAAGGAAGGAAGCAGCAGCAAGCAAGCATGGATCGTGAATGGGGATCGAAGCCGGGGAGCGGGGGCGCGGCGACGGCGCAGAACGAGGCGATAGACCGTCGGGAGCGGCTGCGGCGGCTGGCGCTGGAGACGATCGACCTTGCGAAGGACCCCTACTTCATGCGCAACCATTTGGGAAGCTACGAGTGCAAGCTGTGCCTGACTCTCCACAACAACGAGGGCAACTACCTCGCCCACACCCAGGGCAAGCGCCACCAGACCAACCTCGCCAAGCGCGCCGCCCGCGAGGCCAAGGACGCCCCCGCCCAGCCCCAGCCCCACAAGCGCACCGCCCCCCTCCGCAAGTCTCAGGTCAAGATCGGCCGCCCTGGCTACCGCGTCACCAAGCAGTTCGACCCCGACACCAAGCAGCGCTCGTTGCTCTTTCAGGTCCCAATTCTTCTCTTCTCTTCTCTTCTCTTTTCTTTTTCTACTACTCACTCTACCAGATATACCAGTACTAACTACTAACTGCATCTGTTCCAGATTGAATACCCTGAGATCGAAGACAATTCCAAGCCCCGCCACCGGTTTATGTCGTCGTTTGAGCAGAGGGTCCAGGCCTGCGACAAACGGTACCAGTACCTGCTGTTCGCCGCCGAACCGTACGAGACCGTCGCCTTCAAGGTTCAAATTCAAATTCAAATTCATCCATTTTTAATTCCTTGATTCAATGTCCATTGTCTGTTAGTATTAGTACCTCATCATGCTAACTAACCCTAGTTAATTAATTAACTTCTTGACAGATCCCCAGCACGGAGATTGATAAAGTGGCGAACAAGTTCTTCACTCACTGGGATCCCGACTCCAAGATGTTCACGGTTTTGCTTACTTGCTTCAATCTTACAATTGTTCTTATTTCTTAACTTCTTATGCAACTATTTGAGCATCTAATCTAACATCTTTTATTTACTTTTTGATTAAACAGTTGCAGTTATATTTCAAGGTGAAGCCGCAAGAACCCAACAAGCCACCACCCCCGCCGCCACCATCGAACGGCCTCTCAGCCCCACCGCCACCTCCACCCCAAGGCCTACCGCCCAGAATGCCGCCTCCACCAGGTGCACAACCTCCGCCGCCACCCCCGCCATCATACGCAAATGGGCCCCCGCGGCACATGCCACCACCACCTCCTATGGGTGGTGGACCGATGGGCGGTTTCCCGGCCCGACCACCACCTCCACCACCGATGCAGGGTTATTCTGCGCAACCACCGCCCCCACCTCCTCGTTAGATTGAGCGGCATATTCTAAAGGTTTCCTATTAGTCTCACGGCATTGGCTAGTGTATTACTTTTGGAAAGAATTTTGGGGATTATGTAGTGAATTTGCTCTTGCTGTGAGGTCTATGCTGCCTCCTGATTAATATAGTGGCTTAGACGCTTAGTGTACTTGTGATTTTTGATCCGCAACAACAGTACGAGTAATTGCTAATTAGCCTCTGGAAAATGGTAATCGTGCTTTGGCTTGGTACAACACTGGTACTTTTGGTTAACCGAATATGTTGCCTTGTTCGCTTGTAGATTTTGGAGATTGTATGATCTCATATTCACCTTTATACTCTTAGAGAATTCTGGTTCGGTGCCTAATAAGTCCTGCTGTTCGTGGCCTTGGCTTTGCAGCAAAGGCGTTTTATTGTATGTTATGGTAGTTCGCTTGTAGATTATGTTATGGTAAAGCTGTTTAAACAGAAATACGTTAAGAGCATAATCATAGAAACATTGAAAGACCCTTTTGTAGCAAATGGTGACTTGAGATATGGGTTTGTTTGACGGATTGGAATGAAAACCCAACTGCAGGATAGTAGTAGCATCCATCAGTAGGTATACGGTTTTGAACCGAAATGGCAATTTACAGGTTTGGATAAAAATTTACAAAACAAAAACCAACACCAGCTAGGCAAATCAATTGTAAATTGTGATATAAAAGGGGAGTCGATCGATTTGGTGTTCTTGGAACCTTGCGAGTTGCGAGGGCACTGAGCACATTGTGGCCGTCCATTTTGCAGCGGATGCAGATGATTTGGTTGTTGGCTGCAGCAACGGCGGCTGAGTAAGGGAGTCGAGGGGCAGTCCCTGAGCTAATGCCCTCCCCCTCTACACCTACAGAGATAAACACGCACCCGGTGGCTGGTGCCCAGTTATCGCACCCTTTTTTCAGAAACATCATGCGTCCGCTGGAATAACCGACTATTATATGTCTCTAGAGTACAAATTTTGTAATCGTTACATCTAATATTTAAACTTTATGCCTAATGGTTACATCTAATGGTTACATCTATAGTCCTTAGAGATTTTCAGTGCGATTGCAAGCCTGCAACAACGGCAACAAAACGCACTCTTGAATTTTGGTGCACGTAGTAAAATCCTGTTTCAGTGCGTTTGCTGCTAAGGCGCGGAAGTACTTACTGTTAAAGGTTTAAATGACGGGCTGTCATATATAATTTAATAGGATACTGATGGGGCGCTACACACATTGCCCCCCACCATGTAATGTGTTGGCATTTTATTTATTTAATATATTATTCTAAAATACAGATTACAAAACGTTCTAAATGAATCTTGGGAATAGATGGGCAGTTTACAAAACGTTCTAAATGGACAGCAAATTTGCCTTTTCTAAAAGACAGTTTACAAAACGTTATAAATGTTCTAAAAGATAGTTTATGAAGTTGCAAAACTGTCAACTTGAGATACTAGTTTACAAAACGTTCTAAACGTGTAGCAATCTGTCAGTGCATCACATAGTTTTGGGGCAATGTCAGACATATTTATCCAATTTAATAATATAATCAATCCTTGGCAGTAACTATATAGTGGCAGTAAGTAAATTGTTAGATAAAGATATTGGGCTTTGTTTCATTCGTTTGACTGACCTGTTTATTGAAGTGAAGGTACCAACTAACTGTCAAAAATACGCGGAAGCAGAAGCTAGAAGAACGTGGATTTTCAACCCAAAGTACATTCGAGATTCAAGTACTGTATGTTGTGAGAAGATAATGGATTTTTAAAGCATATAGAATTTGTATAACCCAAAAAAAAGTAAAAAAATAAAAAATCTAGCTTACTGTCTCATAAGTAGTTCACAAAAGGCAAAATTAAAGCAAGAAATAAAATGAACTCGAGAAGAAAATTGTTTACTTGTATTTGCATTAAAAAAATGGAAATTATTATATACAATCTTATGGCAAACGAGATCGTCTACCGCACTGCACATTCGGTAGCGCGGATCCGACGGTGCAGCTTACGTCGGGATCCGTAAAAAATAATGAGTCCGGATCCCGACGTAAACTGTACCGTCGGATCCGCGCTGCCGAATGTGCAGTGCGGTAGACGATCCTTACTCATCTCATGGATATGGCATTGACGGCCCAAAATAATCCCTCATTTGGGGGGGATTAATTATCCTATCCTAATCTAATTGTGACGGTCAACAATTGAATCAAGGAAAGCGAGCCTAGACGCAGCTTCCGAGTGCTTGGCATCAACTTTTAGTTGTTAATCACACTTTGTCATTTTGCATTACAGAGAGGGATGTTCTTCCGTCTTCGACACTTGTCATCCATGTAACCAAAGCACCCAGCTGTTACTCACATTACATCACGTCAGATTTTTAAAATAGGAAAAATAAAGCACAAGGATTTCATTCATTCACTTTTATGGACAGTGCGTTCATTGCCACTGTCTTATTTATTTAAGAGAAATTATCTTTGCTACTTTATCTATTCTCCAAACTAAATTAATAATATTTTCTCATTTCTTTTTTATACTCTCATAAATTTTGAGTGAATTTTATTTTGTTTTTGATTTTTCTATATATATATATAAGTGTTTTGCTCGATTGAGGATGTGAATTGCAACCGGGAAAAGTGATTTGTTGTATTTGAAAAATAATTTTTAATTAAAAATGTATTGGGGTGCGGTTAAGAAAGTTTTTTAAGGGGTACAATTATCAACTCCCTTTATTTAATTGCCCTCGTTTTAATCCAACTTAGAAAAGTAGTTGTGTTGCGGCCTAGCAGATATTCTCATTTATATAGTCTCATGTCTCTGCCCCCTTGAAAGTGATCTCTCCAATACTGTTTGTTTCGTTTCTTATCAACCGGATCCAAAAATATCTAATTTCCCTTTAATTCAGATTTGTCGACCCCATTCTATACTAAAATGAAAATTATCTTTAATGTATACTAAAATTGAAAATTGTTAATATATGTAAAAAAAAACAAAAATGAAAATTGTAGATGTCTTCATAAATACTCAGATAATATATCCATCAATTTTTAGTCAATTTGAAACATCTTTTCCTTTTATCAAACATTTTTTTTTTATTTTAAGTTTTTAACTGTACAGTTTTAATGAATTTATGCTAAATTAATCAATAAATTTGCAATTGGACTCAAAATTAGCAACACATGGCAACTTCTAATTTGAACAAAATTCGAAAAGAGATATATATGAGTTAAAATTGATCATGCAGTGAAGTCGTTTTAACATATTTATAATCTCTCTCTCTCTTTTTTTTTTTTTTTGAGATAACATATTTTAAATCTAAATTTGTGAATTTCCTTTCAGTGAATTTGAACTAAAGATGTGATTAATAATCATACCGACAAGAACTTGTCAAACATGATCTATGAATAGTTTTACTTCTACTTGAATTAAGAAGATGAAGCAGGACAGAAATGCCCCACCTGATAGTGAAACCTTGTCCACTCTTTTGTTTTTCCTTCCTGTATTTATATATTTTTACGATAAATATGATTAATAATATTTCCTAAGTGGATTCTGAAAGAAATTGATGTATACATTCAATTTTTTTTTTTTTTTTGAGATAAAAGACGAGGGTCAAGTCACTCAAATTTAAATGTCTATAAAAGACCCCCATTCGGGTTTCAAACCCGCGACCTCCCACACGGAGATTAATTTTGTACCCTTCATTAGTTATCAGAAACTGAAATATTATCAATAATATAAGAAAATTAGTAACATTAATATTATTGAACTATATTGGAGTGATCTCTTAGTTTTTGCTAGTGGGTAAAAATGGGTAATAGAAAAATTAATTAATATTTACAGGTACATATATGAGGATGGATATTTAATTAGAATTCAGTTGTTATATATGGACATGACATGTGTAGCTGCACGAGCATGCACGAGGATTATTATAAATGCACAAAAAGTAGGGGTTGCAGATTGTCGGGTCGGGTCGGGTCAGTTTGACCGAATGAAAAATATTGGGTCGGATCAGGTCGGGTTCGGATCAATTTGACTTTCCCTGAAAGATGGGTAGGGTCGGGTTTCGAGTCGGACGGATTTTTCGGCTCGAGTCAAATTTTGCTACCTATAAATATTATCATGATTCATCAACTAATATATTTAGCATGAACATGAGTTACATGACATATGAATAGTATATATATATATATGCGCTCGATTCCGCTGCGATCCAAACCCGATCTCAGGGTCCGACGGTTCTTACCGACCCCAAGATTCGGACTCTGGACCCAGATCGTCCTCACACCGTCGGATCACCGATCTTAGGGTCCTGAGATCGGTTTTGGATCTCAGCAGATACGGACCCATATATATATATATAGAGTAAAACTAGTGTGCTCTTAGGAGCACGGATGCCTCCCGTGCTCCTAACTCAAAAATCTTACTAAACCATCATGAAATTTTGATTTATCATTCTCATTAAATTCTTTATACCAAAATCTCTTAGAATACAAAAATTTTCCATTTTTTGAGTTTCTTAAGTATATGTTTTGGAATTTTTTAGAATGACATCAAAATAATAATAAAATAATGTATAAAACTATGTCATCTTTAAAAAATACAAACAAATACTTAAAAATCTCAAAAAATGGAAAATTTTTGTATCCTATGATATTTTGATATAAAGAATTTTATGAAACCCATAAATCGAAATTTCGAGATGGTTTAGTATGATTTTTGAGTTAGAAGCACGGGAGGCCTCCGTACTCCTAAGAACACTATAGTTTTACTCTATATATATATATATATGCATGTTCACAATATTAAATTTGAAAGTTTAATTAAAATTGTATTGATATTTGTGGGTAGCACAAACAATATATATGGAGTGGTATTACACGCCATGAATGGCGTCATGACCCACCTTTCACTTTCACTTTAACTTTCATGTCGAGGGGCAAACCCACGAGATAGATAGAGCAACAATTAATAAATTGTAATTATCGTTTTAGCTAGAGACATCGCATCTACTTATATTATATACTGGTAAAGAGTCACGTTTTATTTTGAACTGAAATTATAATTTCTTATAATAAAGGGTCGAAAGCTTATTCATTGTGAAGAAACTAATATGGGTCTTAAATTTTAATGGACAGGGACATTAATGTACGTCAACGGTGGTGATCAATCCAAGTAAACAATCAATGGCTGAAGTTTCTTCTTTGTGGAAGATAGAACTTTTATGTCAAAAAAATCCAATCTCCTAAGTGTTTATCCTCTGCCTTAAGGTATCGTGCCACGAGGCACGTAGACCGTTGGATCACCTCAAGATTCGTGTAGTCTCGAATATCTCGAGGCGAAACGGTCCACGTGCCTCATGGCATGATACCTTAAGGTAGACAATGTGAAATCCAATCTCCTCTTGTTAGGAACAAGGATATATTGTGTTGAAATGAAAACGATATATTACTGGGGATCGGATATTGTCCAAAGCCATTTGGACGATCCAAAGGATTCAGAGAGCCGAACGATCTAATTGTTGGTAATTGATCGATCGTGATTTGATCATGTAGGTGCCAAAAATAGTATGCTGGTTATATTTAGAATGATGAGGTCACATACCATCACCGTTGATAAACATATAAATTGAATCGAACGGTTTAACTATGCCTTTGAACGGTCTCCATCCAAATGGCTTTGGACCAAATTCTAATTCATATCAGTGATGCGTGATTAATGAAAAATGAAAAATGAAAAGCTGAAAATTAAAGAAAAGGAAAGAGGAAGGAAAAGGGGGGGATGGGATGGGAGGCACGTGTCCTGCTTGGCTCCGGCGCAAGGCCATTGGCTGGCTGCTAAGCCGACACACACGGTTATCCTCCATCACTCCCACTGTCCCACACTCACTCACACATCAATATTATTATTCATTCACTTTTTAATCAACCAACCAATCAATTAATTAATTAATTAATTAGTCGGATTATTTGATACGTCCATCATTATTTCACATCAATATTAGTTAGTTCTTCATCCAATTATTTCATTATTTATTTATCTCACATCAATATTATTATTATTCACTTCTTAATCAATTAATTAATTAATTAATAAGTCGGATTATTAGATACGGCCATCATTATGTCACATCAATAGTAGTTAGTTCTTCATCCAATTATTTCATTATTTATTTATTTATTTCACATCAATATTATTATTATTCACTTCTTAATAAATAAATAAATTAATTAATTAGTCGGATTATTAGATACGTCCATCATTATTTCACGTCAATATTAGTTAGTTCTTCATCCAATTATTTCATTATTTTATTTATTTTCTCCAACTGCTTCATGCATATCCATTATTTATACGGAAACATTATGCATCCATGGTATGGACGTCCATAAAGTTACCTCTGTGAGTGTAATTGTTACATTTCGGTCTACATAGGACCCATTTGTCATAACAGTTGTTACTTTTATGGACGTCCACACAGTAGACGCAAGGCAGTCCTCTTCTTTTTACTCTGTAAATATCCGATTTCTTTCTTTCGTCCTTTAAATTAACTACCAAAAACTTAGATGACATATTTGCTTCGACTTCAACAAATCGATATGATGTTTTAGAGATTGGAGTTTTATTGAGCACTTAACAAGTTTCATATCCATACTATACTAAAGACGATGACGTTTATCAAGCCGGTAATTTGGAAAAAATGATATTATGTTCTCAGATTTGTCTCTTGTATTGGAGATAAAATCAATTAAATTATTGAAATAAGTTGGTTTGGTGATAAATTAATTTGCTATTGTGTTAGTAGTTTTGGATTAAAAAATTTTCTACTATTTCTATAAATATAATGACCTCTTTTAAATAAAATTTGTTGCCTATAGGCCTTTCGTGTTCAAAAAAAATAACTAAGGACAAAATGCTATAGCCCACGCCCCACTTGTACAAAACCTCTATGTACTATTATAACATGTGAAGAAATGCATACCTTAAAGCTAGCACTTTTTTAAAAGGATGTCAATTATACGTCACTTGTATCTTTTTTCCTACATGACAATATTCTCAGTGTATTTTACATATTTGAAAAATTAAGGGTCTAATTATATGATTTGATAATTAACCAAACGCACTACCAGCAAAATATCCCCATTAATGTCGGCATTGTGTTATTAATTAAAAAAGTCATTCCAAAATTAATATATGTATATTAATTAATTAATTCACTTGTTGCAATATCTCAAAAAAGATATTGGCGAAGGTTCACAGAACTGAGAAACTTGAAAAATATCCCAAAAAGGGGTACAATTTTCATCATTAGTCAATCTATTATATATAAGGAAAATCTAATAGAGTGCTACCTAATTTAGCAATGAACACACACTTAATTAAGATCTCTAACTCTAGCCCTCTTCATCCTTTAATTAAGAGGCTTCAATCTGTTAACCAGACAAAAACACACATTACTTTTTAAATCAACTTTTTTTTGTTTGTTAATCATTAGTTAATTTATATAAGATTAGGAGAGATTGCATATAATGATTAGTTCAAACTTATTTTTTTCTAGAGAAAAAAAGAAAGTTGTGAGAAGTAGGCGCCTCACATACTTTTTTTCTTTTTTTTAATTTCCCTTTTATAATATGGAATAAACTACAAATATAAAGTTAAATATTTCAACATCAAAGATCCTCAAAAAGGGCATCTAATAATAACGACTACCGTTCAATGCATGGAACTGTGATTCTAGTTGCTTAAAAAGATGTCTCTTGTTTCATTGTGGTGCAAACTGTGAAGACATCCATATGTGGATCAAGTTTGAAGTTTCTTAACAAAAAATGCTGCAACTCAATTTAATGGTGGAGTATTCCACAGACCACAAAAAAAAAAAAAGTTTCCTAATAAAATAGTTTATTTGATATAAAGGGAAACATTCTTCTTCTTGTTTTTTTGAAGAAACGAGTTGTTTTGTTTTGATGGTTATGTCTTTGTAGAAATACAGGGACGGACCTAGACATGGGCAAGCCTAAGCTCGTGCTTGGACTTATTTTCTTGGATACAAGTATTGACAAGACATTTTTATGTTATACATCAATAATTATTACTTAAAAATGAAACGATGCCCGGGCTTCAATGGTCATTTTGTCAATTAAAATAGCAGAAATCTATGTTTGGAAGCCTAGACTTATCATCCTGAACTACAAATATTTAAAAACATGAAAGTTTAATATATTAGTCAGATAATGCCTCTCATTGTAATTGGCATTTCTTGCTATCATATAATTTCATTACATTAAAAAAAAAGCAGCTCTTTTATTGTGCCCTACCTTATAATTATTCTGGATCCGTCCCTAAGGAATATGTATCCTAATCTCATTCAAAATTTAATAAGAAATTAGAGTTTTTTTTTTTTTTTTTTTTTTTTTTTTTTTTTTTTTTCTGTCGTTTGATCTTAATTTGCATAGATATAAAGATAGTATATGAATTTTGTTTGTACCATCATTTAATCATTCAATAATTCCATAAAAGTATAAAAAATTGAAAAAAAAATTGGTACTTTATGAGTTTTTGTATGCAAAATTCGTTGAGCAGATAGATTTATATTAGTTATAAAAAGAGAAACATCTTGCATCTATAGAGAATCTCTCCATACGTCTTTAGACATACAAATTCTATAACTTTTATCTTAACTTTATAACCTATATGAACTCTATAGACATATTCTAGATAGGCACTTGGTATTAATTACTCCTAAAAAAAAAAAAAAAAGATTGATGTTAGGATTTCAATTTGAACCGTTATGGCATCGCATGAAATGCTGACATTACTCATTAGGGTATTCACAAATTAAAGTATACTATCATTACATTATATTATATTCTTCTTAACTGAATTGTAAGCAATCAAATTAAGAAAGCTTGGTCTGCCTCTGAGAGACCTAGAGATTACTGAGCCGCAGGAGAACAAAAAATCCGTTAAAACTTAAAAAAGCATCAGTCACATACAAACACCAAACTAACCAACTACAAATACATTCTCTCTGAGCACATTTAATAAGCAGCACTCTGTTGGTCGGCACTCTGTAGTCAGTAGTCAGTACCACACACACACACACACACACACAGGGTCAGAATCTGCTGCCATAATTGTGACGGCAGCATGCTGCTATAGTAAATCTGGACGGTTGAAATTAATTTAGACGACTGAGATTTTTAGATAATATGAGGTGTTTTATCATAGACTCCATCTGTCATTGTAACTATGACAGCATGCTGCCATCAAAACTATAGCAGCGGATAAAAATCCCACAAACACACTGCCTCGCCCTCACCTACACCTACTATTCCATCCCCACAAAGGCCACTAAATACAATTGCATGATTGCATCCCAAACACACACACACAGAGGCCCCATCTCCCTCTTTCCCAGCACTTTCCCTCCCCTCCCCACATGCCATGCCATGCCATGCCATGCCGAGTGCCCATCCTCTGTAGCGCTGCATCGTGTAGCGCAGGACGTGAGCCGTTGGATCATCTCGTGATTCGCGCTAACACAGATCTCGAGATGATCCAACGGCTCACGTCCTCTGCTACACAATGCAGCGCTACAGAGGATATGAAATCATGCCGATGATGCCATGCCTTCCACAGTTCCATCTTACTTGGTTACTTTCTGCCACATTCCAAAATCCAAATCCAAACCCACTCCACCTGTAAAATCTTTCCTCCCTTCAAAAATCGTACTTTGGTATCGATCCAAACCGTTCATTTTGATCCAACGGTCCAGATTGGGATAACAGAGTACGGACTCAAATTCTCTACTTGAGCTGACTGAACTGTTAATTGACCAAGATCACCTGCTTTTCTCAATCTAACGATTGAGAAATACTACCTCTGTCCATGAATAAATGAATTTTTATGAAAAGTTAAAGGAATTAGTGAAAAAGTTAAATTACTTTTATGCTCTCAATTTGTAATCATTACATAAATTAAATAATAAGATAAAAGATTAATCATAACATTGGAAACAAATGGATTCAAACAAATGAATAAAAAAATAAAATCAAATCGGTAAAGTTCATTTAATTATGATAAGCTGTAAAGGGTATAAATTCATTTAATTATTGACGGAGGTTATACCAAAGTACTTCAAAATCAGTACGGGCAATTGATCTCAACCGTCCGATCAGAAAAATGGACCTGCTTTTCTGAGCTGCTTCTTCCATCTTCCAGCTGCTATATAAAAAGGCCCAAACCCCTTGCACTACTACTTGCACCCAGGCCACTGAGACATGTTGAGTGACGACGGCACACCTCAAGTACACAGAGCCGGCAGCGCTGACGGATTCCGTGACATCCACCTGATCACTCCTCCCCCGACCCGCCGCTCCAACTGGCCGCCCACCCCCGCCACCAGCCGCCACACCTCCACCGTCTCCCTCGGCAGCAGCGGCGTCGACCCCGTCGTCCTTGCTGAGCAGCTGACCATCGTCAACCGAGAGCTCGCCATGATTCAGGTTCATTCGATTTGCAAGGTTCAAATTTCAAATTACAATCTCAGTAGCTTAATTAGTTTCTGTTTACTAAATTAATTTCTTCAATGAAATTAAGCAGAGAGGGGAAAGCAATGCAAACAGTGTGCATGATGATCTGGAGCACGGAAGGAATACGGCGGGAGATCATCGTGACGTCGAGGGGTTCGAAGACATGAACCCGCTCGCGCTCGTCCCGAACCCGATCCCGTCTCCGCAGAACATGTCGGGGGAAGTGGTCGGCGACACGGAAGGACAGCAGGATGTGTCGGTGGGGCAGGTGAGGAGGGAGGAGACGGAGGTGAAGATCTCGGCATGGCAGACGGCCGAGGTGGCCAAGATCAACAACCGGTTCAAGCGCGACGAGGTCGTCATCAACGGGTGGGAGAACGAGCAGGTTGAGATCGCAACCGCCCGCCTCAAGAAAATCGAGGTAAACAAGACTTTAATTTCAAATATCAATGAGGAATTCATATATGCTACGGTGCTATGCATATCATGATTCTATACAGTCCACATCACTATTTTCGGTATCCAAATAGTCAATCAGAACTGCTTAATGTGATCTTTATATCAAAATATCATATCACCGTAACCGGACTCCATATATATATTGAACTGGTAAAATTGGTACCGATCGATCAATATCGATATTAATTTGAAACTGAATCAATATTCTGACGACGACATTAATATACGGCAACAGAGGAAGCTGGACAAGGAGCGGGCGAGGGCGATGGAGAAGACGCAGAACGAGGTGGCGAGGGCGCGCCGCAAGGCGGAGGAGAAGCGGGCGTCTGCGGAGGCCAAGAGGGGCACGAAGATCGCCAAGATCCTCGACATGGCCCACTTCATGCGCGCCGTCGGCCGCGCCCCGTCCAAGCGCTCCGTCTTTTAACATACACACAGCTTGGATTGTTATATATATCATCAGAAAGTGTTTGAATCAGCTGGTAATTAATTATGCGCCCTCTTTCCTTCTTCTAGTTAAGAGTGGCGAGATTCAACATCCATATATATATAGAGAGAGATATATCTGTTGCTACATTAATTTGCAGTTCATGATTTGTTTAATTACCAATTTAGAGGTGAGGGTATGAATTAAGGGAATAAATATATAAGAGGACTTATATAATTCGTGGGGACTTTTGAATTAGTGCTTGTTGTATATTGTTATGATGAACCATATCTGTGTTTTATTGTTGATATGGTGCATGTTTGTTATTCCAGTGTGTACTCAAAGTCGAAATTGTGTTATAAATTGTATTTAATTAGGCATGAAATGTATCAGCTAAGCATGCTTTATTGTGGCTTCAATTCGATCTATTTGGTGGAATCCATACCCCAAAAAGATGGGTAGCATTCCTAACTTATTAGCTATGCTACCTTAGCATTGTTTTTTTTTTTTTTAAATTCTGTAATTAAATTTGCACCATACAGTAATACATTAATTATCAATTAATGCACTTAAAAATTTACCGTTTCTGTCGTTTAAGTAATTCTCCTAAATTGATGCTTTGGGGAATATAGAAAGTTATAAAAATTACAGCAAAGCCTTTCTGTTTTTGCTGTTAGAAACCTCCTAATTAATAATGTGAGGGAATTTAAAAGGTGTAAAGCCTTTCTATTTTTACTGGGCATCTCTCTACATCTAAATATTATTCTGCCAAAGCATTTCATATCTTGCCTATTGTGGCCTGTCAATTCTTCTACAACGCAATCAAGTATGCACCATGTCAATCATGGTTTAAATAATTGATGTTCTAAACTTTTTTTTCCCAACCTTAATTATCTCTTTTGCAAGCTTTTTTATATACTTTGCACGTTACATTTTTTAAATTAATTATATATCATATTTCTTTTATAATATTGTGACAATATCTCAGGTACTATATGAATCTTTGTTGCTGAAGATGATACTGGAGTAGCTAATTTCTTAAAAATAATTGGCTCACAAGCAAACCAGTTGGTACCAACTCCCAGTAGGAAGTAGAAAGCAACAATTAGTTTATGCATAATGTTTATAACTTTCAACTTTATAGTATACTTAATTAAAAAAAGAAACAATTAGTTTATAATTTCAGTTTATATATATTATTTGCAACTCTACTTATGCTAGGCATTTGTTTTCAGTTAAATATATAAATCAATCTACTTTATCATTAGAAACTGCTTCAATCAAATTCTACTTTATGTTTTACACAGAAGTATGGTGGTGAAATAATATGTAGGTTCGAGATGTTTCTTTAATTTATGTTGTTTATTTTTATTTTTAATCTTAACAGGTTATCATTTGAAAGCTTTTCTTGTTACAAATAATCGTTCTCAATCAATTTGACATATCGGGATTTCCGAACCATAAGAAAATGTGATTCGGCCCATTGCTGATCCAGTTCCGTTCTATTACTATATAATATAATATGCAGCCCAAATTGACCCATATGTGATTTGGCCCATTTGTGAAAGTACTTTCGGCCCCCTGCTTCCCATTAAAATTAACTCAAGTGGTAGCTAACTAGGATGGCTTATAAAAGGTTATGGGTTCAATCCTTCATAAGCACAAAATAAAAGGTTTCAATGAAACTGGTGAAGTATTCCACTTTCTTTTAAAAAAAAAAAAAATCAACACAGCACACAATTATAGATAAAAAAAAAAAAAAAACACAGCACACAATTCAAGTTCACATATATGTTTCGCAATTCATGATATATATGCAGATTTATACTAGAACTATAATTGAATAACTCTGGTACACAACTCAACACAACACAACA
This sequence comes from Cyperus esculentus, assembly GCA_030179965.1. NCBI lineage: Eukaryota > Viridiplantae > Streptophyta > Magnoliopsida > Poales > Cyperaceae > Cyperus > Cyperus esculentus. The sequence goes on along the minus strand of JASGLE010000003.1, from coordinate 615,447 downwards.
CAACCCAACCCAACTGTATATTGTTTTCCACCAATCCTTGTATATGAAAACTGGAAATCAAATCACATCTCAATTGCAAATGCACATGATGATTAATAAAAAGATCACCACCTCAAGCAAATATATTTAGGTTGCAATTATTCAATTAACTTCATTCTTAATTGCTGTCCTTCTTTTGTTTAGTACCGTTACCGAGCCGGCCACACGGAGCTGGACAACTCCGTCGTAGTTGTAGCTGTAGAGCTTCCGGTAGACGGTCCTCCCGATAACAAGCGCGGGTAATTGCTTAGAGGGGGCAATTCACAATCCTCAAACTTGAGAGCCTTGCGTGCGATCTCAATGGTAGGCCTTTCGGAGGGTGTACGATGAGCACACCAGAGCCCCACGAAGATCACACGTTCCATTTCCTCCGCGTCGTAGTCTCCTTTCAGCCTTTCGTCGGCAACATTGAGCAGATCATTCCTGCAATAATGCTCCCACACGTAAAGTATTATGTCTCTATCGACATTTCTCCTCCCGCATGCTATTTCTAGAAGTACAATGCCAAAGCTATAGATGTCAGATTGTTTGCTCGGTTTGCTTGTTCCGTACCCAGCGAATTCGAATAATTCCGGGGCCACATATCCTCTGGATCCTGCCAGCATTGTTGTGTGCGCACTGACGCCGGGATCCACAGGCCTCGCCAGCCCGAAGTCGCTCAGCTTAGCTTCCAATTTGGAATCCAAAAGCACGTTCTCGGGCTTAATGTCTCTGTGAATAACTTCCTTGTTGAATTCATTCTCGACTTGCAAATAGCAAAGAGCATCCGCCAGATTGAGCACGATCGCGTACCTTCTGGGCCATAGCAACAGCCGGTTCATGTCGGACAACAACGAACTAAGACTTCCGTTCGGCATGTACTTGTATACCAATAGGAGTTGATTGTTTTCTTGGCACCAACCAAAGAGCTCGACTAGATTCGGGTGTCGTAGCTTACTCAGGATTTGAACTTCGGAATTGAACTCCTTTGTACCTTGCTCCGCCCCTGGTTTTAGAAGTTTAACAGCCACTTCATCGTAGCAGTTGCTTAAGTACCCTTTAAAGACGAGACCGAAACCTCCCTCGCCGAGCTTATTTTTCGGTGCAAAGTTCATTGTAGCTGTTACCAATTCATCGTAACTAAACTTCTTTGGATATTGATTATAATTTATACTTCCTTCATTTTGAGATTGCTTCCGGCGCCTTATCAGAAGCCAACTGATCGCCCCGAGGAGGAAGACGGCCCCGATTGAACACAAGGCAGCTACAAGGGCAACGGTAGATTTTGCCTTAGGACTTGCAATACTTGATTCAAATGTAGTGGAGTTGAACTCCCAAGAAAGGATCTGATGTACTTCGCCGTAATAGTTGGCAGCCGAAAAACCTACCGCCACTGTGGTTGGAAGTAATTGGGCCAAATTTAGTTTGTAGGAGAGGATCGGATGATCGGGCAATTCTGAACCGTGATAGTTCAGAGACACGTTCAGTGTTTGGTCGCCGGCATCGTAACTAACCCATGCGTGCGCCAGGGTGCCGTTGGTCATGCCATCATACTCGGAGTACTTATGGACAGCGGCGGAATAAATGGTGTTGACATCAATACCGACATGTTCAAAATGGGGGTCCCACTCGTCGGTATAGGTGTCAAACTCGACGGCGATCATCTGGTTCTGTGGATTGTCCATGTAGTCGGCCTCGGGAAAAAGGCCGAGGTTGCTGTCGCACGTGGAAACGGCTTGTACATTGGAGGAAATGAAGAAGGCGAGGCCATAACCGTCAGAAAGCGTCGAGTTAATGATGAAGGAGAAATGTGTGGTAAAGCTGGTGAGGTCACCGGTGGCGCTATCCACAAGCGGTATGTTGGTGTTGTACGTCGCCCAGCCGCACTTGTCGTTCTGACCCGTGAGCTGGAGGATGCCCTTGCTTACGACGGTATCGCCGGAACGCTTGATGTTCTCCCAGCCGGAGGGCGATTTGTAGCTGAAGGAGACAGTACCTGGACTAGCATATGTGCGAGAGAGACTGAATGATAAGCAGAGTAGGCTTGTGGTGAGGATCATCAAGATCAGGTTCATGGCAGCAAATTGATTGTGAATTTCAATTTTGAATGGTAAGAACACCGAACATATATATATATACGGCTGACAAAGATTCTAAAACTTATCTTAAATATTATATATATAATTAACTTGTTTGTCAACTGTATTTTTTTTTTCTTTATGATATGTTAATGCAAATCTATTAATTGACCATGTAGCAATGTAAACAATGTGTTATCAACCAAATGGTTTATAAAACCAAAATAATATTAATTTAAATTATAGAGAAAATCTTCCTTGTCCCCTTAAATGTCCATATCAAGATTCTATTAAGATTCTAGTATAAGTTTCAGATTGTTACTAATTACACAATTATTTTGACTCTAAAAGTCGGTACCCACCACTTAATAGTCAAATTTGTTGTATCATAGTGTTATTGTAAATAACTGTTTTCGCAAATTTGGTGTTTGTACCTATCTGTCGGGGTGTTCATACCTCCAACAATGAGGTGTTCATAATCAACCTAATTTGTATTCATACCTACGCATCAAAGATTATGCATGATCGTCCAAGATTCCACATTCTTGTGAATGATTCTGTTAGGACTAGTCCAAGATTCTACATTCTTGTGAATAACCGTCCGCCTAAACTTGAGTGTCCATACAATGTATTGTCGGGTGTTCATATATATGACTTTAGAGTGTTCATACCTTATGTATAAGAGGGTATACTGATGGGAGACATTTATGGAGGATATTTCTTGGAGGCAGTTAGCATACCTCTAAATCCTTATCCTTACTCCTAATAAAAGCATATTGGATTTTTTGACATCAAAGGTCTATCTTCTCCAAGAAATAAACCTCATCCGTTGATTGTTTACTTAGATTGATCATCACCGTTGACGTACGTTAATGCCCGTTCAAGCCATTACAATTTAAGGCCCATATAAATTATCTCAATTTAAAGACCCATTATATATATCTTAAAAAATTTATTATAAGAAATAATAATTTCAGCCCAAAGCAAGGCGTTGGCTTTTTACTAGTTATAATAATAAAGGGAATAAGTGCGGGTAAGGTACTTTATTCTCACAAACGGAAAGAATGAAGCATAATTCACAAATGTATATTATTTAATTATTTATGAACCAAATTTTGATTGACAGAAAAATTTAGAACATTTTGTACCGTGTCATTATCACAATTCCTTTTTTTTTTGTTAATAAAAGTGAATTTATTCTTTTCGGAAGATCGTTGTCACAAATAATTAATCAGGTCAAAATGGGCTTCATACAGGGATAGGATGTTGGTTTGTCCAAAATCCAAATCAAGTATTCCACGTTTACCATTTAAAAAAAAAAAGTATTCCACGTTTACAATTTCGGATTTCAACTTAGGAGGTCGTTGGGTGTAAATGGGTCAGGTTGGTCGGGTTTCGTATAGATTGGCAATCCAAATTATTTTAGTTGGGTTGTACAAATTTCAATCTATAACTAACCAACAAATAATAAATACCTTTCAATTCGGGTTTCAACTTAGGCGGTCGGGTTTTGCGGGTTTCAATTTATGATATTAATTGTCAAAAAATATAAGTGAGGCTAAGTTATGATGAAAAAAATACAAAAAAAATAAAATAAATATACACTAATTAAAAGTAAAATGAAATAAGTTTCAAAATTTATAAGTATAACAAAAAGTCATTACATTTATAAAAGATATTACAACTTTATTTAGAATAATATAAATTATTTTAAAAATTTTAAACAAATTGGTTGGGTCGGGTTTTACCCAACATATTTTACATAATCCGTAACCAAATTTTAATTATCGGGTTGCTCAAAATTCAATCCATACCTAACTAGTTATAATCAAAATACATAATTTTTTGGGTCGGTTTGGTCAGGTCGGTCAGGTTCCGCTGATTGAACTGATTGTACCTACACCCCTAGTTTACATACCTGAAAATAGAACAATTATATATATTTTTTTTCAACTTTCAAATGCTAACTTTATTTTCAACTATCTAAACAACACAAAAAAAATTCCACCGTTGTTTTGAGAAGATAAAACAATTTTTTAATATCTAAACTTGCATAACAGTGCGAAACAACTATAAGCATTTTTTAATTTAGAAAATAAAACGGCTTAAGTTTACTATATAGGTTTAGCATCACAAAACAGTGTGCTCTACAAATGGGTCAACGTTGTGGACAAAAAAAAAATAAGCTTAATTTTTTATATACCCCTCAACTCTTACTCAATTTCTTCTTTCTTTCTCTACTCTTTGATATATCTTATTTATCCCTCAAGTGTTGCCATCAATTTCCTATTTACCCTCATTTTAATGTTTTCAGTTATATAAGGTTGCAAACTTACAATATACAATTTTCTTTTTTGAATGAAAGGCTTATATGCCCGTTTCCATTTCTGAAAACAAAAACATCATCCATACAGACTATATATACGTTTTAGCACCACCTCATATATACTAGCATAAAAACAACAGCAAAAACAAATCCTAACACAGCTAGCCAACAGAATATTTGACATAGCTCAAACATATAGCAACATATATATATAGTATTAAACTTCTGCTCTTGACATCTATAACTTTCAGAAATTTTTTTTTTAGAGTAATTAGTATCATTTTCATCCTATAAAGTGACTTCATCCCATGACAGCATCTGTTTTTTTTTTTTTTTTTTTTTTTTTTTTAACAAAGCCCATAGGCAAACCCCCCAATTATATATCCCCTGCTGAGACTTGATCCCGGGTCTCCACGATGGGAGCCCATGTCACTACCACTAGGCCGTAGCCTCGGTGACAAGGTTGCAGCACCTGTAAAGGTATGGCATTGAAGTCCATCGGCATCCACATGTTAACACATCTCTTTGCACTTCCCTTTTGCCAATCCTGACCACAGATCCACAATAGAGCAAACTAGACTTCTCGTTGCGGCTACGCCGCAACCGTCACTATTTGGATATGAATGATGACTGGGTTTGTTGTTGTATTGTTAGTTGTATGCTCTGTGAGTTAACTTCCCCCTCCCTCCTCAAGAGCGCATGGGCTACTGAAGAGATGATGCGTCAGACCATGAGATGGTTGTTCTAATTTGGTTGGGCCGTCCAGTGTCGAAGGATGCATATTGTTCTGCTCAAGTAAAAACTGTTGTTACCTTTTAAGTCTTCTGATAGCATGAAGGAGGTCTCAGGCTATTTTATTAGAATGAAATTGTAGTTCTTTAACTAAATATTTGAAAGATTGATGCAACACGAACGCATTTCTTACTAATTGTAAGAAATAGCTCTGAACCAAAAGTTTGTAGTTCTTTTTTATTTGGATGCTGCCTATGTGGGACCTAAACAGACATAATTTAACATATATAGGATCATTAATATTGCACTGCCTCTTATATGCGAGAAGTTTTTTTATTGATGTAAAATTTTTTTTGGCTTAACACTTGTGTATTTTTTTTTTTTTGGAATTAAATTGTTGCACGCTATGAGTTAATGTTCTTGTAATTAAAATCATTCTTTAGGAGTTTGCTTTTGCTTATTTCCTTATAATTATGTGATGAGTTGTTATATATTTTATTTTGAAGCGTCATTTATTTATATTTTCTTGTACTAAATATATATATATTTTTTTTGGTGATGTGTGTTAATTTGTAGTAAAAGGCATTCTCTCTTTTTTTTCATTTTTTATTTGAGATGTAGGAGAATGAGAAGAAAAAGTTGCAGTAGAGAGAATAACATCAATTATAAGTGCAAATCATAATTTATATACAGTCAACCACCCAATAATCCCATTCACAAAATATAGATGTTAAACCTCTGATAGGCCATTCAGCATCTGTGCTTTTCTTAGAATACATAACAAAAGGAAAAGCCGTACATACATAGGTACTATATAGATGCATTATTCTATAAGGGCCAAGGTTGATCACAAAATAGGGGTGGGACTGTTGCTAGTCTATTCATGTCCCGACGCTTCATGGAGCCGGGTTGGTAGCTGGGTCATCTTCATTGTGGAATAGGTTCGCCGGCAGATAAGAGTCAGCATCGGAGGAGATAGTGGTCATGCTACTGTACATAGTAGCAGCATTGTTGTTAACCATGTTTTGCATGTTATGGTAACGCGCACGGTTCTGCAGCCACATCACATCGCTAAGCAGCCCTGCATTGGCGTCCTAAACCGAACGCAGTGCAGATTGACTGTTTAGGTTGGTAATCTCTTGGAGATATTGGTACCTCCTATGCATGATGTGGAGTTGCTGGGTCAGTTCATAAACACTGATGTGGAGATTTGTATTGTTGCGTAGGATCTGATCATACTGAGCCGTCAGTTGTGTAGCAGTGTCTGCCCAAGCCTCTATGCTATCTCTGAAAACATGGGTCCACATGTAATAGGACTTGCATTGCTGCGAGAGCCATACGTGATGCGACATCTTCAGCGATTGCTGGATCAGTCAAGGGTGTGGAAGAGTATGTTTCATAGACTTAAGGCATATTTGGTTGACCATAAAAAAATGTTGCTGTTCCTATAGCAAGCTTCCTGTTGTCAATGGTGACGGTGACAACTGGGGTTGGCATGCCAAGGTCGGATGTTGTCTTCATAAGCAGGTACTTGGGCAGTCATGGGCAGGAGAGCCATCGCCGTCTATTCATTGTTTGCCTGCATATTTTGGAGGGAATGCACGTCTGTAAGAATGTAATTGATAATATTAATATGAATAGAGTTAAGATAGCATTTACCATGGTATTAACAATTTTTGGTAGCGAATTAAGAGTTAAGTAATTCTGTATATAACAGTACGTATGCAGTCAGGGACATTGTATGTGAGGTGCATTACATGTATAGTCTAATAACCTACACTTTATAACTTCTGCGTATTTGTATTTAATATATATAGAACGAAGCAACGATGTAGTGAAGAGAATTTTTTTTTCTTAAAAAAAGAAAGGAAGAATTGAAGTCAGACAATATATATAAGAATAAGGAGAAAAGAAAAAAAGATGGTTGGTGTAATGAAGGCACATTAGAGCGGAAAGGCATTGAAGAGTGTCATAGCAATGTAGTGAAAATTATTGAGGGCAAAGAGCATTACCTATTGGTTGTGGAGCTGATGTTAGGGCTAGTCACATTTTTGAGTGGAATGGTTCTATTTATAAGAGGCAAATGAGTAAGGGTATGAGATATGTTCAAAAGTAGACAGAGAACATTTGGTGTGAATTCATTTATTTAGTACTGGATGTTCAAAAGACATTCATTTGGTGTGAATTCATTTATTTAGTACAGGAAAAAACATTTCTATTGCAAATTTCTATTGTTATATAGTGTATACTGTTATTTTGATATTTTCGTGTTACTTTTGGTGAGTAACAACATATTACGCTCTTTTATTTCAGCCAAATAATACTCAAGCTGAAACGGATCCGCACAGTAGACATTCTTGAGAATGAAGGACTATAATTCAGCATTATAGCAGTAGTAGTCCCTGAGAAATTGAGCAACAACACGACATGCCATCTCCTCAGCTCCAGCAATGCAAGGGTTTGGTGGCCCATAGAAAGAACGGGCAAGCTGGCCAACAGGTTCCTCTGGCAAATACAGAGTGATGGAGCACCTGAAGCAATCATGGACTGATTCATGTACGACCGTGGGCTCAGCAAGACAAAGGAAAGATATCATTCTCTTCAAATGAAACTTCCCAGTCATTGGAACGATAGTCATCTCGACAAAGAACTGTAAAGAATGAAAAGAGAAAAAATTTTAAAAGGGAAAGACAACCGAACCGTGCAGAGGAGTACAAAAGAGAAGGATATGAAAGACGCAAAGGCTTTCCTCCCTTACAGCAAACTAAGAATACAGCCAAGGAAAAGGAAGAACAAATGAAAAGAACAACAGCAGCAGCCAGCGTAATGAATAACATACACGCAGCAACAGCAGAACAACAGGCTCTGAGAATTTTTTTTTAAGGTCAGCCACACAATACTTTAAATAAATGCACAAAGAACTGCTATATGAGGGAGAACTAACCTGAAAGCAACAAAGAGCACGGCAAAGAAAGAGGCAATCAACCCACAGCTCAACAAAGAATGAGAACAGCAGGACTTATAATGTTAAGAACACAAATTGAAACACAAATAATCAATCAAAATAAAACAAGCACAGAAAAACAGTAAGAAAGGCTCTGATCAGAGCATGGAAACAACATAGCACACGTGGATATTCACCCAGTTTACATTGTAATAGCAGTAAAAGATCTCTGTATATAATTGTTTACTAATTTAGCCCCATTACCCTTTTTTTTCATTTCAAATTTCTTTTTTATCTCAATCTTTTTGCAGTGCAATACTCAAGTACAGATTTTGTTTGTTCAATGAAAAAATAGAGGGCAAGCGCCTTATGCTCTAAAAAAAAAGGAGAGCATGCAGACACCTGCAGAGACGGAAAATGGCAAAAAAAAATTTACCAGCAAAAGGATGACATACCTTGAGAGAAAGCAAAGCGCATAGGCATGCAAAAACCCCAGCAAACCCCCGCAGGAAACAGCATCGAAGAACCACCTAGAAATAAGGAAAATAGGAAATCCCAAGGAACAAAAGGGAATTAATTGGAGAAGAAAAACGAAAACTCAACAACCTGACAATCGAATATTAGAAACCAAAATTACAATTGTAAGAAAGAACCAAAAATGAACATGTACAGAAAGATTCTATACACACATAGAGCACACAGAGCATGGACATAAATGGAAGGAAAACTGCATGCAATCCCAATAGGTACCAAAAAAAAAGTTGTACAGGCAAATCGAAAAGAAGAACTGAAGTATTAAAAGGACCCATGCATGCAAGAGAAGTATACAAAAAATAATAAAGTGATGGAGCTCCCTAAACAGCAAAGAACCCATACAAATCATCAAGAGAAGGAACCAAAAAAAAAAAAAAAAAAAACAGAGACCGGTCAGAAGTTGTCATGCATGCAGCCGAAAATCACAAAGGAGAAACAAATAAGAACAACAATGTTAAAGACCAACCACAATATGAAAAAGGTCCAGCCCCAAAGAAGAACGAAGCCAAAAAAAAAAATAAGACAAAGGATTGGTACTAACACAAAGCAGGGAGCAGAAACTGTGACGGCCAAAAAAAAATTCTTTCAACCAAGGGAAACGGTACCCAACCACACTGCATGCAATCCAAAAGAACAGATCCATGCATAGGAAGGGACCATAACACTGGAGCACCCTCAATCGTGCCGACAAAAAGCCAGTGGAGACCACCAAAAAAAATAATAAAGGGGAGAATGCACCAGCCAGAGGAAGAAAAGAGAAACAGCAGGGAACCGAGCAGGTAGGCACCAAAAGAACTATTTAAGAACAATAGAGAAAATCAGCAATTAATGGCAAAACAAAAAACAGCTTGCGTTTCCAATGTTGAGACAAAAATAATAAGGAAAGTACCTGAAGAAGAAGGAGAAAAGGACCCAACAGATGGTAGGAGACCAAGCGGCAAAGAGAAGATATATAGTAGCCATCCTAATAATAAAATTCAAAAGAACTGGTCCAAACCAATAAAAATGCATGCATTAGCCCCATCCATCAGATGAAAATCCAACGTATCTAAAAAAGAAGCCAAATAAGGAAGGGAACAAAGAGGCATATAATGAGAAATGTAGCAGATCAACATACGAATTGCAAGGAAAAAAACGAAACACTGCAAAAGCAAGTGTCCATATAAATGTAATGAACCATGTCATGTATGAAGATGAAAAGGCCACAAAACAAAGACCAAGACTGTTAATATAATTGAAGACCCATTGCAACCGGAAAAAATAAGAAATAAAGTTGTCAGAGTTCCAATTTTTACCTGAAACATCAAGAACCCATCTTACAAGCCAACTGAATGAACCGTGCCGGTTACAACAGCCTAAATAACAGCAGCACACCAAGAGAATTGTACGCCACGATCACAATTTTTTATCAGATGAAGGCCACATCACTCCATGAACTCAGCAAAGCAAACGACATCGGCAAGATATGCATCAGACGCCTTATATCGAACAGAAGCCACTGTTCACAGAACACTATTTACCTAACATCACAATGAGCTCACCTTTATTCTCGATTGAGAAATTTTAATTAGATAAATATTTCTGAGGGGATTGATCTTGCTTGAAATGTACGTAATGTCATTTCTTGTTTTCCAAATCAACCAACTACACTAAATACAACCAAAAAATGCATTTTTTTCAGACCCATTAAGAGAATGTACATAATGTTTCTCAAAAAAAAAAAAGTACATAATAAAAAACATCATCAAAAGAGAGCCATATATTTATCAAATGGTGACATTCTCCCATGCAAAACCAAATTTGCTTAGCAAATGAACAATGCAATATAATGTGTGCTGCTACAATATACAATTTTGTAATTATCTTTTAGAAGGACCGAAATGTCCTCTTCCAAAAACGTTCTCCTCTTTCCATTTTCACTATAGGAAACAAATCACGTTTTTATAATATGGTTCGTGATATATGGACACAGATGATATTTCAATAATAATGATCTCGTCTCTTGTGAGAAATGGACACAAAAGATACCTTGCGGTAAGGATATTTCTTTTAATGATATATAAATATTTTTATAATATGTTTCATGATATATGGACACCTGAGGATATATTTGTCCGTTTATATTTATATGTATATATGATTTTTTTTTTTATAAGACTTAAATTTTAAGAAATTACAGCTTGGAATAGATCATTTCGTTTTGGTTAACGAAACGGTTTTCCGTTTGGCTCAGAACGAAATAACGAAAAACGGTTTCGTTTGGCACGAAACGAAATAACGGAAAACGATGGTGTTCCATTTGCAGCCCTACCCCCCAATTAAAGCCCTTCCACTCCTTGTGTCAGGTATGAATAATAGAGATAACAGTGATATTCAGTTAGTAGCCGTTGGAGAGGAGGAGTTGACGGAAGTGGAAGTTACAGAAGATAACAAAAGGAAGAACAAGAGAGGAGAGGAAAGCTGACGGGTGGGGCCTGTTGACAAATTAAAAGAAATTCCGTTAATTAACAGTCTCCAGTTCGGTTAGTGTTGAAAGGTGTAAATTGTAATGAATAGTAATATGTACTGGAGGGGTATAAAAGAAGGAGTAGAGGAGAAATGTACTCATGTGTAATCTGATAACTCAATTTGTAATACAATTCATTTTCCTTCTGTTCTCACTTACATTTTCATACTCTTACATTTCATACAAATTCCCTTCCACTTGTTCTTTCTTTTCTAAATTCCTTTGAGTTGTTGATCTATTCTGGTAAAATCTTCTTCAATTGATCTTTATTCGCTGGTATTGATCTGAGACGTGACAAATTGGAATCAGAGTAGCGGTCAAATGCTGGGTGAAACAATGGCCGGAGGAAAGGCAAAGTCGAGTACATCTGATCAAAATGAGGAATTAAGGGCTTCTGTGGAACAATTGCGGGTAGAATTAAGCACTGTTGTCAGGGATAAGGCGGAGCAGCAGCTACAACAGCAGCAATGGCAGGCGCAGTTTCAAATCCAGATGCAAACTCAGATGCAGGATTACCTCAACCGCTTAATTCAACAACAAACGACAGTCTTGAAGTCGGATCTTGGAGAGGCGGTGAAATCAGAAGTGGCAAAACTGAAAGGGGTAGTTCAAGATGACGGGAACAAGAATGAAGAGGAAGTAGAATCTTTATCTTCTTTGAATTCTAGAATAAATGGAAAAAGGGACAAGATTTGTGCCCCTAAGCAAGAATTCCCGTTCTTTAATGGAAATGATCCTGACGAATGGATTTCTAGGAGTACTTATTTCTTTGAATTGTGTCAGACCCCAAATCATTTGAAAACAATCACTGCTGTAGCTAATTTCACTGGAGTGGCCAATGAATGGTATAGGGGTTACAAGAACAAGAACAGACATCCTAATTGGGAGACTTTGGTAAATCTGGTTAGGCAAAGGTTCAAAGAAATATCTGTGACAAGTGCTTTTGAGGAAATTAGACAACTTTATCAAACCAGTACAGTAAAGGAGTATATGCAAAGGTTTGAGAGAGTCAAGTCTAGACTGGAAATTGAATCCCCAAATTGGCCTGAGAATGAATTTCTTAATGCTTTTATCAGTGGCTTGAGAGATGATATCAAACCATTGGTCACTGTTCTCAAACCTAAGGATTACTTGGAAGCCTTTGGACTGGCTACTCACATGGAATTATCAATTGAAAATCAATGGAAAAGGAATAAACCAACATACAAGAATCCTGGTGGAGGGGCTAATCAGAATGCCAAGAATTTGCCAGAGAAAGAAAAAGGGCAGGAAATTAGAGTGGTTCCAGAAAGGTTGCAGTACAACAATAGAAATACACTATGGGAACAAAGAAAGGCTTTAGGGTTGTGTTTCAAATGTGGAGAGAAGTATTTCCCTGGCCATCAATGCAAAGTTAGTTTGAGTATGCTAATTGGCCAAGAACAAGAAGAAGAGACAGGGAGTGAGGAGACAACTGAGAATTCAACTCAATTATGCTTCGAGGATACTGCAGGAGTAGAATAAGCAGTTTTTTCTATGTTTGCAATGTCTGGAACCTCTGATCTGTCAACCATCAGACTCAAGGGCAAAGTGGAAAATAGAGATGTGAGTGTTTTATTGGATGGAGGAAGTACACATAGTTTTATTAATCCTCAAGTCTTGCAAGGGGTTCAATGTAAAATTGTGAGAGTACCCCCAGTTGTGGCAACCTTGGTGGATGGAGGAAAGGTAGTAAGTGATGAAAAATGTGTGTCTTTACCATTCTCCCTGCAAAGTCATCAGTTTGAATTTGATATCAGAATAATGGATATTAAGGTGTATGATATTATTCTGGGAATAGATTGGCTTAACAATTATAGGCCAATGTTGATTGATTGGCTAGAAAAGTGGGTGTCCTTTAAGAAAGATGGAAAGGTTATTAAATTGCAAGTGCAACCTGAAAGAACAGCAATAGCAATGTGTGAGGCTAAACATATTGAGAAAGAATTCAAGGCAGGTAATGAAGTTATGCTGGCACAAGTGATGATGATCACAACTGAATCTGAAACAAAGGAGGAACCAGGTCATGATCCTAAATTGAGCCAATTGATTGCTAAATTTGAAGATGTTTTTAAGGAACCAAAGTCCCTTCCCCCTCATAAGAAGTTTGATCACCAGATTATATTAGAGCCAAATTCAAAACCTGTGAACCTCAGACCATATAGGTACAGTTATTACCAGAAAAGAGAGCTAGAGAAAATATTGGAAGAGTTTATTGAAAAATTCAGTGATTCAGCCTTCACAAAGTCCTTATGCTTCACCAGTGGTCCTGGTAAAGAAGAAGGATGGATCTTGGCGACTGTGTGTGGATTACAGACAGTTGAATGCCCAGACTGTTAAGAACAAATATCCAGTTCCTATAATTGATGATATTTTGGATGAGTTACATGGTTCCAGAGTCTTTTCAAAGATAGATTTGCGCTCAGGTTACCATCAAATTAGAATGAAGGGGGATGATATAGCAAAAACAGCTTTTAGAACTCACAATGGCCATTTTGAATATTTGGTAATGCCTTTTGGACTTACCAATGCACCTGCCACCTTTCAAAGCTTGATGAATCATGTTTTCAAAGAACAATTAAGGAGGTTTGTCTTAGTGTTTTTTGATGATATTCTGGTATATAGTACTGACCTTGACTCTCATTTGAAACATTTGCACACTGTGCTGGAAATATTGAGGAATAATAAGTTGTTTGCCAAGAGAAGCAAGTGTGAGTTTGGTTTGACTCATATAGAGTATTTAGGTCATATAATTTCTGCTGAAGGAGTGGCAACAGATCCTAACAAAATTGATGCTATGGAGCAGTGGCCAATACCTAAGAATGTAAAGGCTTTGAGAGGATTTCTGGGTTTAACAGGGTACTATCGTAAATTTATCAAGGAATATGGACATATGAGTAGACCATTAACTGATCTTTTGAAAAAGAATGCATTCAAATGGAGTAAAGAGGCTGAAGAAGCATTTGTTACACTCAAGAAGGCAATGTGCACTGCACCAATTCTGGCTATGCCAGATTTCAGCAAACCATTTACAGTAGAGACTGATGCATGTGCCACAGGAATTGGAGCTGTATTGATGCAGGGAAGGAGGCCAATAGCTTATCTGAGCAAGGCCATTGGAGTCAGAGCTCAGGGTCTGTCAACCTATGAAAAAGAGCTCCTGGCTCTCATGACAGTTGTGCAAAAATGGAGGCATTACCTTCAAGGCCAACCATTTGTTATTAAAACTGATCATCTTAGTTTGAAATTTTTGTTGGAACAGAAGTTGACTCATAATTTGCAGTACAAAGGGCTGAGCAAGCTGCTAGGCATGGACTATACTATCCAATACAAGAAGGGGTGTGACAATGTGGTAGCTGATGCACTTTCAAGAAGGATTGATGCCAATGAGAAGGGGATGGTCAATGCTATCACTGAAATTATGCCTACCTGGATTGAAGAACTCAGAGGTAGCTATGAAGGAGATGGCTGGGCTCAACAGCAGTTAGAAGTGATGACCAGCCAACAAGCACACAAGGGAGAGGTAACTGTTCATCAAGGAGTAATAAGAGTCAGAAACAGATTGTATGTAGGGACATGATAGAATTGGAGAAAGAAAGTGATGACATGGATGCATGATTCTAGTCTTGGGGGTCACTCAGGAATCCTGGGAACTTATCAGAGAATGAAGAAGATCTTTTATTGGCCAGGTCTCAAAGAATCAGTTTTTAAGCATGTAAGGACATGCTTAGTATGTCAACTTAACAAACATGAGAATATAGCTCCACCTGGTATGCTGAATCCATTTCCAGTACTAGACCAAGCATGGCAAGTGATAAGCATGGACTTTGTAACTGGTCTACCAAAGTCAGAAGGGAAAGATATGGTATTGGTAATAATTGATAAGCTTACAAAATATGGTCATTTCATTCCTATGTCCCATCCAATCAAAGCAGTAGAGGTGACTCATGTGTTTCAGAAGGAAATCTATAGACTGCATGGTCTCCCTGTAAGAGTAATCAGTGATAGAGACCCTATTTTCACAAGTCTCTTTTGGAAGGAATTGATGAAGAAATTGGATATCCAGATCAACCTGAGCACTGCCTATCACCCACAAACAGATGGACAAACAGAAAGATTAAATCAATGTATGGAACAATATTTAAGATGCATGGTATATGAAAATCCTAAAAGGTGGGCAAAATAGGTTATATCTGGCAGAATTCTGGTATAACACCAATTACCATACAGCCATTGGAATGACTCCCTTTAAGGCATTATATGGATATGACCCCCCTCAGTTACCACTGGGTTCAATTCCAAAATGCAAAGTAGTGGCAGTAGAAGAATTGTTACAAGAGAAACATGAGACAATTATGCAGTTGAAGGAAAAATTTGAGGAAGTCTATTGAAAGGATGACTAAGGCAGCTGACAAGAAAAGGAGTGAAAGGTCATTTGAAGAGGGTGATTGGGTTTACTTGAAGTTGCAACCTTACAGGCAAAATTCAGTTCAAAGAAGAAGCAATCACAAACTGAGTTCAAAATTCTATGGCCCTTTTGGAGTTATTGAAAGAATTGGCAGGGTGGCATATCGATTGAACTTACCAAATGATTCTCAAATACACCCAGTTTTTCATGTGTCTCAGCTCAAGAAGAGAATAGGTGAAGGTGTTGGTGTAGAATTAGCACTACCTGAAGTGAAGGATCAGAGGGCAACCAAAACTCAACCAGTAACAATACTGGCAAGGAGACTGATACCAAGGCACAATCAACCAGTACCACAAATTTTGGTGAAATGGGCTAATACTGATGAAAGTGATGCTACTTGGGAGGATTATGATTTTATCAAGGTGCAATTTTCAGAGTTTGTCGCTGAGGACAGCTCCAGTTTAAAGGAGGGGGCATTGTCAGGTATGAATAATAGAGATAACAGTGATATTCAGTTAGTAGCCGTTGGAGAGGAGGAGTTGACGGAAGTGGAAGTTACAGAAGATAACGGAAGGAAGAACAAGAGAGGAGAGGAAAGCTGACGGGTGGGGCCTGTTGACAAATTAAAAGAAATTCCGTTAATTAACAGTCTCCGGTTCGGTTAGTGTTGAAAGATGTAAATTGTAATGAATAGTAATATGTACTGGAGGGGTATAAAAGAAGGAGTAGAGGTGAAATGTACTCATGTGTAATCTAATAACTCAATTTGCAATACAATTCATTTTCCTTCTGTTCTCACTTACATTTTCATACTCTTACATTTCATACAAATTCCCTTCCACTTGTTCTTTCTTTTCTAAATTCCTTTGAGTTGTTGATCTATTCTGGTAAAATCTTCTTCAATTGATCTTTATTCGCTGGTATTGATCTGAGACGTGACACCTTGCACCACTGAGCATCCCATGGCGAGATTGAACATCCATCTCTTACTTCATTTGCAGTTCATAATTTGTTCTCGATTATTCTTCTTGAAAACATATCGGAATTGGTTCCGAAAACAATTCTTGAAACGTGCCCGTTTATAAGCATAGGTATGGCTCTGGGCTCTGGGCTCTGGCCGAGGGTGCAAAAACAGGAAAGGATTGGGCTATGAATTTAAACAGATCGGAATTTCCAAACCATAGGAAAATGTGATATATCCAGTTCCGTTCTATTACTATATATATGATATCATATGTCATATGCAGCCCATTTGACCCATATGTATGTGATTTGGCCCATTTGTGAAAACATTGGTTTTTGTTATAATAAATTTTTAAGATAATATGTAATTGGCATTATAATGAGGAAATTGATATGGACCTTAAATTTTAATGTGCTGAGACATTAACATCGATGGGCATTAACGTAAATCAACGGTTCTGATCTATCCAAGAAAATGATCAACGACTCAGGTTTCTTATTTGGGGAAGATAGCCTTTTCATATCATTTTTTCCACAATATACTTTTATATATAGTAAGGTTACAAGTTAAACATGATTGGATTATGTGGTTTGTTTAACTTACAAGTATTTCCAATCATATATGCATGCCCTGCAAATTAAAGTTCTTCGATCTTAAATTTTTTATAAAGAGTCCCTAGCTGTAGTAATCACGTTGTTTAGTGGGTCAATTATTATCTGGGAGCATTAATTAATATTCGAATTTTTGGGGCGAGTTCAGATCTGCCAGCTAGCTTGTGTGTTTTTGTTTAATTTGGAAGCATGTGCATATATGAGAGTTGTTTAACATGGGCTCATGTATTATTATCATCGTCACAAAAATTGCATATCGAAGAGAGAGACCTTGTCTGGTCAAATGGAAGTAAGAAATTAAAATAAATGGGGTCGAAATATTCTGTTTTTATTTTATACTAGTAAAGAGTTTACGTCGTGTTTTGGACTGAAATTATTATATCTTATAATAAAGAGCCGAAACTTATCTCTTATGAAAAAACTGATATAGGTCTTAAATTTTAATTGGCCGAGACATTAATGTACATCAACAATAGTGATAAATCTAAATAAACAATCAACGGCTGAGGTTTCTTCTTTGGAGAAGATAGAACTTTCATGTCAAAAAATCCAGTCTCCTTTTTTTTATTAGGAGTAAAGATAAAAATCGTATTCTTTGGTCAGTCATCTAATTAATTCCGTAAAACAAAAAATCTCCTCTCAAACGTGTATTAGTGTAAAAAAAAAAAAAAATAATTGTTGTAATTGATCCAATTCCAAGATTATGCCAAGAAAATTTCCTTCTTATTGTTATAAACTTATAATTGGCAAACATTTATTGTTTACGTTGTCAGCCAAAGTAATGCTCCCCAAAAAGTATGGATTAATAATTTAATATTCATAAAAAAACATATTATTACATGTATATATGTCCGTCAAATGCTATTATAATTCTACCTTCTCGGTTCTTCTTTTTTTCAAAGAAAAATAATACAAATTTCTTCCACGATATATATAGACGTCAAAGGATAAAGGATGCAAATACAAGATTGTTTTCTTATATTGACATCATTAAATAAATTAGCTTATTTTTTGAAGTTCGATGAGACAATATTAATTTTCTGTCCCGCTAGAGCATGAGAAGCTAAATATACGGCATCAAGATTCAAGACTATTCGAAGAGCCGAACCTTGTTGAAGATTTTTAAATTTGCAAAAACTTTATGTATTTCAGATCAATTTATACTTCACTTCTACATACTGTAATAAGAGTAAAAATATTAGTCATTATGTGAGCGCACCTCTAAATTTTTTGATCTATATGGCTTCATTCTTATTTCTTAGTCTTACAAAATCTTTGGATAACAAATTTTTTTTTTTTTTTTGAGATTTAAAAAAAAAATTCTTAGGATAGAAAATTTTTGTATTCCCCAATATTTTTATATGAAGAATTTACTAAGCTGTCTAAGCATCATAAATCGTGATTTCGGACATAATAACATAAATTTTGAGATATTAATATTTCGATCCGAAATGCTAACATTTGTATACTAGCCTAACTCAAGTATATCATATATAAAAGTATTTATTCAAAATTTTAAAAACGTGATCATACTAAATGTTATTTGTGAATATATTAGATGTAAAAAATATTTATTCAAAATTTTAGTAGTAATTATATCAAAATATTTTTGTTTATGTGAGTTTGAAAAATGATTGTACTAAACATGAAAACTATATATATATTAAAATGTATGTCATAAAAAATAAATACTTGAAGTGAGAAAATACTACCATTGGAGGATATTTAAGGAAACTTTTAAGGGGACTAAAATAGTTTCGCTTATTTAATTGGTATTGATAACATAAATATATTAGGCACAAAAACATTTAAAATTACAAAAGTTGGCAAAAGTATTAAGTTAAGCTTTTGCCATTGAATCTTTAATTTTATTAGTTAGCCCTCTTTTACTCCAACCCCAACTAAGCAAACTCTCAATTTATATAATCTAGAATCTCCAACACTATGGACATGTTTGATCAGCCAGAAAATGAGGGGGTTACTCCAACTCCAACTAAGCGAGCTCTCCATTTGTATAATCTAGAATATCGAACACTATGGGTATGTTTGATCCGCCAGAAAATGAGTGGAAATGATGAAAACTTGCAATTTTTTTAAGATCTTAATTTGATAACATTGTTTGATGACAAAAATATCTAGGAAAGAGGTTTCTTGTCGGAAGCTTATCCTCTTCTTTTCCCTCTCTTTGTTTTCTACACGATTTTCATCAAAAACTTGATAAGGTAAAGATGATTCTAGTATTTTATTAGATTCCTGTATTTTCTTGTACATCAAGTAGCCCCTATATAGAAAAAGAGAGGGACCGGTTGAAAATAGGATAATCTTGACTATAAATTTTTAATAAGTTTGGAAAAATGTTTTCAAAAATCTTTAAAAAAAATTATACGTGTATTGTAAAAATTATAGATGGATTATGTTTTCAATCACATTCAATTGAAATTTTATTTAAAAGTCCATAAAATTTTTTTTTCCATTTAAGATTTGATAACAATTTTTTTTTTTAATTTTGAAAAGCTCCATTATCATATTGTCAAGATAAACATTGTTAACGGACCTCTCCTAATAGAAAAATCAAGAGCAGAGATGGAATATCAATTTCGCTAGACTGTTGTTAATTATATTTTTTCTTTTTTCGGAAGACGAAAGAAAGACCGTAGAGGCGTAGACAAACTTGGCAACATTCATCGAGTGAGAACGAAATGCAGAGTGAGCGGCCACACAGAGAGATCGAGAGTGAAAACTGAAAAGGAAGCAGAGAATCCGTGGTGTTGTCTTGGTGCACCACTGCAGCTGACTATATAAAAGCGGAAGCCCTAGGGCTTTCGTCCATTCTCCTCACTTTCTCCTCGGACCGATTTCGCAGGAGCCGCGCACATTGGCGGCCTCTCCCTTCTTCTAGGTATTCATTCATTTCTCTCCTTTTCTCCATCGGCGGCCTCTATTTTATTCTATTGATCTATTCTATTCTATTCAGATCTTGTTTACTAGATCTGATCTGATCGGATCGGATCGGATCGGATCGCATTGCTTACTGTTAGTTTAGTGGTAACTAGACTAGATCTGTAGATTTCTTCGATCTGTTTCTGAGTTGCTGCTGTTTCCGCACATCTAGATAGATCCGAGGCAGGTTGCGTTTTTCCATTCTGTTAGCTTCCGTCTTCTGTCTGTACTTTTAGATCTGTTGCTGAGGGTTTTATTAGATCTAATTTGATGCTTAAATTGTAGCACTGTTTGTGTTAGATCCTTTAATTAATACTTGATGGTGATTTGACTTCTAGCTTTAGCACTATGTATGTATTATCTTGAGCTGCAGTTAATTTGATATCCTGATCAAAGAAATTATCTAATCAACTGTTGCATATTATCAAGTGATGCAATTTTTGTTTTTAATTCCCACCGAAAGCCAGATAAAGATATCAGCATTCAAATAATGTGAATTGTCTTTCTTTTTTTTTTTATCAATACTATGTATGAAATTGGTTGTTTTCCTTTCTGTCTATAGCTATGTCTGTGTAGACCCTCTCTTGATTGCTAAATTTAACTTTAATTGTGTTATCATCTTCAGGTCGTGTGAAAAAGTGATCATGGTGGAGGAACTCCGTGCCCCGTCTGTGATCCAAAAGATCCATGGTGGGCAATCTGGCCTTTTCACCCGCATCGCCCCAACCACCTCATTCCCTGCCCGTTTCAACCACACCACCTCCACACAAACCTCCTTCCTCAGACCGTACAGCACCGGTCTTGCCGGTCTTGGTGCTGCTACCTCCCTCCCAACCGTGTCCCCAATCTTTGCTGCTGCCCCAGCAGAGAAGGGACCTTATGGATTTCTCATCGACTTCATGATGGGAGGTGTGTCGGCTGCTGTCTCCAAGACTGCAGCTGCACCCATTGAGCGTGTCAAGCTCTTGATCCAGAACCAGGATGAGATGATCAAGGCCGGCAGGTTGTCAGAGCCGTACAAAGGCATCGGCGACTGCTTTGGACGTACCATCAAGGACGAGGGTATGCTTGCGCTATGGAGGGGTAACACTGCCAATGTCATCCGTTACTTCCCCACTCAGGTAATGTACCTTTCTCGCTAATGGCTTACTAATTTTGGGGACGGGGTGGTATGGCGGTCGTGTGTCTGTTTGAATTACATGAACACAAGGTTGTTTGGTTGTTTTGGTTCTCTATGGTCGTAACTATAATTACATATTTAATGTACTTGAGCAAGAAACTTTGTTTTGTCATCTTAATCATGAATTGGTAGAAAATTGTTGTGTTATTATCCTTGTAGTCAGATTTAGTGACATACAAACAGATTTTGTACATATAATTGTATATATGTCCTTTAATTCATCTTGTGTTTCATCTGTTACCAGGCTCTGAACTTCGCCTTCAAGGATCACTTCAAGAGAATGTTCAACTTCAAGAAGGACAAGGACGGGTACTGGAAGTGGTTTGCTGGCAACTTGGCCTCTGGTGGTGCTGCTGGTGCCTGCTCCCTCTTCTTTGTCTACTCTCTTGACTATGCCCGTACTCGTCTTGCCAATGATGCTAAGGCTGCCAAGAAGGGAGGTGGGCGCCAATTTAATGGTCTCATCGATGTGTACCGCAAGACCCTCGCCTCTGATGGTATTGCCGGTCTCTACCGTGGGTTCAACATCTCTTGTGTCGGTATCATTGTGTACCGTGGTCTTTACTTTGGAATGTACGACTCACTCAAGCCTGTTGTCCTCACTGGCAACCTTGCTGTAAGTTTTCTCGTGACCTCTTTAGTTTAATGAAATTCTGTAGAACTATTATGTTGCAGTAGCACCTCAATATCATATAGACCTTTACAGGGCTCACTGGCAAAGTTACTTCTCTTACTACAATTTTTGAGCAAGAAATATTGGAAAGCTAAGTTCTTCTGTAGCACCTGCCATAATACAGCCTCCTATTTCTGCTTTTCTGAGTTTTGAATAAGTATTGCTCTTCGGCTGCCCCATTCACTACAATTGATCAATGGGATTAAGAATTTATTAAAATTTGACTTATTAAAAAAAATGTTATGACCTTGTTTAGTCTTTTTGGAGGGTTATGACGATTCCTTTCTAAATAGATGTACATGTATTGGTTAAATATTTTGGAGTGGATGAATAATTTTGTAAACAGGTAGAACCTTTCATGTGGTATATCTAAAACAAATTTGTTTTTCTTTGGTTCAACAGGACAACTTCCTTGCAAGTTTCCTTCTCGGTTGGGGTATCACCATCGGTGCTGGTCTTGCGTCATACCCCATTGACACAGTTCGTCGTCGTATGATGATGACATCTGGTGAGGCCGTCAAGTACGAGAGTTCATTGCATGCTTTCAAGCAGATCTTGAAGAATGAAGGTGCCAAGTCACTCTTCAAGGGTGCTGGTGCCAACATTCTTCGTGCTGTGGCTGGTGCTGGAGTGCTTGCCGGTTATGACAAGCTCCAGGTCATCGTCTTTGGCAAGAAGTACGGCTCTGGCGGCGGCTAATTTCTGCCTTTTTATAGATGATGATGATCAATTTATTTTTTTAGGTGAACGTTTTCATTTTGCCTCCCTGGTTTAGTAAGAAACCATGTTGCATTTGAATAATCCTGGACGGATATGAACATGGATGATACTGTTTTTGTTTTCTTTTTTCATGCATGAGTTTTTTCTTGCGGCCTCGGTTAGTCGAGGTAGGGCGGTTTATTTAAAAGTGTTCCTTGTTATTGCCATAAAGAGTAAGAATTTTTTTTTGTCAGTAATTTAAGTTAGCTTATTCTTCCGAGTTCTTTTTTCTTTTTCTTTACTTGCCATTTCTATTACGAGTGCTGTTTACATGTTCTCCATTTTTATTCATAATTTGATGGCTGTGTTTTGTTTTGCCGAGTTGCACTAATCTTGAGGGCCTGAGGCCAATGTTATTTCTCACGTGTAAAATCTGAAAGAGAAGTTTCTGTGATCAATGAATGAAGCCTCTTTGGTCTTGTACTGTAGGGAGTTAATAGTTTCTTTGTTGGTATAGCAGTGAGGCGTGTTTGTGCAGCTCGCTCCTGTTAAACAGCTCATGCTCGTTAGCTGTTGTGGTATGTTAAAATAGCAGACATCTTTTGGTACCAGGTCCTCTTGTTTGGACGGTACCACGATGAAAAACTCATAGGCCCTGCCTTGCGCCTATTTCAGCCTCAAAATTTGACCTCTGCTTCGGGAGAGTAAAAGAGACCTCAAATTTTCTCCAATTTAGGTTATGAACACAAAAATTAGAAAATACGGATAATAGATAATACATTTACCCACCAAAAATATATATAAAAAAATTAGATCTTGCAAAAGCATAATGATAATTTGCAAAGAAAACAAGCCCAGCTGGTTCTGATGGAACTGCCCACATGATTAGAAAACTTGAATATATAAAATTGATGTACTGTAAATTCTCTCCAAGTCTAAAATTGATGATAATTGCATAACCAAATTGTGTTATAAATTTGGTAGACATGAAATGGATCAGCTAAGCGTACTTTATTATTGATGCTACTAGAACTAGAGGCTTGAATTCCATGTATTTGGTGGATTTGTTCGTAAGTTTATAGGTGGTAAATGAATAATAATTTGTCCATTTTGTTTTGGTTGTCATATCATCATTTTTCTTTCGTCCTACAAGTTTGTTTCATCCGAAGGAAGTGGGCTATTTTTTAAAAAGATCAATTTGTTCTTTGTTTTTTTTTTATTGGTTTTTTAAGCAGATTGTATTTTCATTTTCATTTTCATTTTGTGCTTTTAATAAAGAAGAAAATAGAGGCTTTGACCTCTATTTCTTATTCATCAAAAAAAAAAAAAAAAAAGAAGATCAATTTGAATGGGCTAAAAGGGCCTAATAGAGCCCATGAATCATTATTATTAGCGGAAGCCCTGAAAGACGGTCAATTCTATATTTCTATGACCATGATTAAGGCAACGCTTTCAATCACTCGAGCAGTCGATCGCCGTCGATCGCTTTGGGTTGGGAAAGCCAGCCAGTACAGTAGTTTAGTTTCTCAATTGAACAGTCACCTATTCTGACATGAACTCTTCTTTAATTTGTCTTTTATGTCAGAAGGTGACGTAACAAGAAACAACTGCAGAGAATGTAACTAGAGGTGGCAGAACCCGACCCGACCCGAAATTTTTCAGATAGTCAAACTGACCCGACTTGACCCGACCCGACATGATCCGAACCCGACCCCACCTGATCCGAACCCGACCCAACTCGAGATCAAATAGCATCAAATCCAACTCAAATCAACATATGATCCAAAAAAAGTAGATATTAAAATTGATCCGACCCGACCCGTCCATCACCCGACTCGACCTGACCCGAGATATTCTAGAAGGTCAAATTGACCCGACCCGTCTGCCCGATTTACCACCTCTAAATGTAACTATTATAAACTGAATTAGGCGATGCTTAATGTATATTACATGAATATTTTCTTCCTGAGAGAAAATTCCGGATGCGTTATAATAAGTACTACATCAATGCATATCAATACAAGGTATGGTATTGGATACAGCACCCGAAAGACACTGCTGAGGAGCTGATTAAAACTGTCTTTCCCCATCACCAAAAAACAGACCGCATACACCACGAACAACGCTGAAAAGTCCCAAAAGTTCCCGGCGGTCTTGACGTCGCGTCGTGTAGCACTTGTCATGTAGAAACCGGTTGAGAGCAGGGCAATGTAAGAGGGGATGATCACGCACGACAGGAGCAACCGGTTTGCGAGGTTGTTGTACGCCAGCTTGAAGAGGTCGGGAAGCAGTGCCATGGCTGTAAGATACACGAGATCACCGCACAAGGTCTTGACGTCTGTTAGTGTTGTCAGCTCTTCGTCTTCGTCACTGGTAATGTCTCCTGCTTCCACATCCACATTATTAGAGGGGCCATTATCGCTGCTCTCATCAAACAAACATATATATGTCAGATATAATCTGTGAAATATGAATTGCTTGATTAGAAACGAACGGCTGTCCCTAGAAGAACAACTCATGTTTGAATTATACTTTTTTTGCGTTTGAAGGGTCCGTACAGGGGAGGGATTAATTGGATTTATTTATTTTTTTAACAATCTTAACAATTTTGAAATAATTAGAAAAAAAAATTGAATTTCTTTTAAAAAAAAGTTATATAAATAGAAGAGCTTTTATACTAATATTGTGAAACTTGTAAATTGATTGTGATTTGAATCATATTTTATAGTCAATACAAAATTGTTAAGACTTGAACAACTGAAATTTATACAAATCTTGATTTTCAAGAGTTACCTTGTAGGGATGGAGTCACCGTGATTGCTTTCTCTCTGATTATCCATTAGATTTAACAGCACAAACACTTGACAGAAGCGAATTAATCAAAAAAGCAATTGATCATTATATTTGTTTTGAAGAAAGTGGATCGGCCTTTATATATATATTGCCTAACTTCCTTGAATTTTATATTAGTAACTTCTAATTTAAGGGAATGCTATTATAAACTAAACCGCCAATATTATAAACTGAAATCCGAAAATAAACATGTTTTAATTGTGCACACATCTAAATAAAGACTACTATATATATATCGCCCCATATACAAATGTCCCAAAAAGATACCTTCTTCTATCTGAAATTTTGATTTAAGAGTTTAATAAATTCTTTATGTTAAAACTTTGTAGAAAACTGTTCATTTTTAAAAATTTTTAGCTATTAAGTCAAATTTTCCCAAAAGGGTCCTTTTTGGGTGCAAATTTTTATATTTTCTTTTATTTTTTGGCTGACCTTTGAAAAATCTAAAATAAAAAATAAAAAATCTTACAAAAAAAAGTTTGTACTCTAAAAGAGCTTAGTACAGATAATTTATTGAGACTCTTAAACCAAAATTTCGGATATGGGAAGGCATGCTTTGAGACATTTGTATATCGGGCGATATATTATTAATTGGTTGTACGGTAGCCAACTCTATATATATAAATGAGTACCCTAATATACAAAGAGTATCCTATATATATTTATATAAACGAGTACCCTATATATATATTTAGAAGAGGGATCTATTGACAATTAATAGACGATCTTGACAATCTTGACAATTACATTTTTAAAAAAATTATAAAAAATCTTAAAAATAGAAAACTGTTTAGGAAAGTATTGCTTAACTCATAGATTGGTTATTGTTTCCGATTATATTCAATTTAAGCGACGTTTGTTAGCTCTTTAAAGATATATCCACTAAATTATAACCGTTGAAAAATGCACAAAATTTTGATAAGTCACTAAACGATATTCAAATTGATTAAAATTTGAAACACTATAAATTTATAAGTTAATAATACATCCATAAACCATTTTTCATTTTAAAGATTTTTTATGATTTTTACAAATTTTTTAAAAATCTCATCATCAAAATTGTCAAAATAAGTATTGCCAATGTATCCCTCCTCTTACATAAATTACGCAGTTGATACATTATCCATAACATTTTACATTAGCTTAATATCCTTCTCTAACATTGCGGAAAAAGAAGCCATTATTATATATACTATCTAGTTATTGGCTATTTTCCATAATTATTTCTTGGCATATAATTAGTATTATAATTAGCTGATTAATTCTCTATTGTCATGGTCATGGCAGCATTCATCAGTGCCCGACACCGACACCGGCTCCATTGCCGGCGCCACCACCTGACCCGCCATTGCTACCACCACCCCCACCACCACCTCCACCACCACCACTTGACCCACCAGCCGACCCTTGCCCTCCACCTTCACCTCCCCCGTTACTCCCACTCGCACCCCCGCATCCCTGGCCACGGCCCACGGCATTCCCTGAACTACCGACTCCGCTTCCACATCCGGATGCACCGCCACCAGTTCCACCGGCTCCTCCTCCACCTCCTCCACCACCTCCAGTATTGACACTAACGCCTCCCCGTCCTATGTGCACACCGACTCCCCGGCCCCCACCGCCTCCAACATTTACCGATCCGTTGTCGGCACTTACGCCGCCTCCACCACCTACGCCGATCCCTATATCAATACCATGTCTTCCTATATCAACTCCAACACCGCCCCCAACTCCGCCGCCAGCACTGGCCCCTCCGCCACGCGAAGTGCCCACTCCACCCCCAACACCTCCACCTATCCCTATCGTGAGGTCCGACCCGTTCGGACTCCCGCTCGTGCCA
The DNA here is from genome assembly GCA_030179965.1 of Cyperus esculentus. Classification (NCBI taxonomy): domain Eukaryota; kingdom Viridiplantae; phylum Streptophyta; class Magnoliopsida; order Poales; family Cyperaceae; genus Cyperus; species Cyperus esculentus. The sequence goes on along the minus strand of JASGLE010000003.1, from coordinate 588,123 downwards.
ACCAAGTCATCATATGGAACCGTCACGGACCCGGTGTCGTTGTTGGGATGACTCGTTTTCCTAATGGTCCTTGCATTGGTACTAGTAGGGTTGCATATCACAAATGCACATATAATCACAAGGAGAAGTGTTAAGTAAGGGGTTGCCATGCATATATAAGTTGAATGTATATATCATGTATCATGTATTCATGTATGGTTAATGTATTTATAGAAGGGGGGGTGGGGGGTGCTCTAAAACCTAACTTAGTTAAAGAGTGTGGACCGTATGAAAACGGGGGTGACTTTTTGTATTTTTTTGTTTCTTTTATTAATTTACTTTATTGATTTCGAACGATTTGGCAATGAATCCTGGGGCAAATTATTAAGTCAGTAATGTGAAGTGTGATCACGGTATATGACTTTTGGAAGTTGGGAAGCAAAAACTTTCTATCCACACTCTTCAAAAAAAAAAAAGTTTCTATCCACACCCCTTTTTTGCAATTTCAGTGATGTACTGTTGAGAAATATATACTCATTATTAATTAAAATTACAAGGAAACTGATTAATTAACACATGCACGAATGTTAAAAAATAAAATAAAATAAAATAAAATAAGATACGGCTACCATGTACGCCTCGTCAAGTATATGTTCAAACAATTAATAATTAATGATAGAATATATACTATGATCGTCAAATTGAGGAATCAATTTATAAAAATATCCAAGAGTTAATGCGACCAAAAAAATGATGAATATATATATATACATGGCCATTTTGAATTAACATGCACGCCAATTGAAGCATATATAATTACGACAAAAAAGATTCAGTTGATTTGTTCGACGGTTTCATGAACGTACGTACGCCTGATTTGAGCTTGATCAATCATCGATGCTCACTAAAACCGGGGACAAATTCGAAAGAGGACGACCTATCGTCCATACTATGTATGGCCGTCTATAGAATATAACAAAATTACTGACAAATGAGATCAAATAGGCTCCGTTTATAACAAAAACAGTTACAAAAAGTGACTATGGACGTCCATAGCGTGGACGCAAGATGTTTCCCAATTCCATATACATTCTTTTTTTTAGAATTTGAACCTGCGTCTCTTTGTATGGAAAAGCAAAAACCAGCTGTGTATATCGTTTGAGCTAACTAATTATAAGTTGTGTGCAATTAGCATCAGTTACTATTTGTAATTAGTGTGTAATATATATACTAATATTGGCAGCATGCATGCATGCAAGTGCAGTGTGAACGAGTATTTGGTTTGGGGATATATATATATATACCAGTAAAGAGGCCACGCCTTGCTTTTGACTGAAATTGTTATTTCTTATAATAAATTTTTAAGATAATATGTACTGGGCTTTATATTGAGGAAATTGATATGGGCTTTAAATTTTAATGGGCTGAGACATTAACGCCAATAGGTATTAATGTAAATCAACGATTCTGATCTATCCAAGAAAATTATCAACGGCTCAAATTTCTTATTCGGAGAAGATAGTCATTTCATATCATTTTTTCTAATATGCTTTTATATATAGTAAGGATAAGGATCATCCATGATTAAAAATAAAAAAAAGAGCTGACCATTGAGCATTTTAAAACTATTTTGACAGCAAATTGTTATGTGGTATGTGTGGAAATTTGGAAGATAGGTCAAAATCCAACGAATTTTTACTAAAGCAGTCAAGGGCTAGTACACTAAAAAACACAAAGAAAGAGAGAGAAAGACGCGGGCAGTAGGTGAAAGTTTGTAGGATAGTGCATGGCCACTATATATTAATTTCGAGAGTGAAAAAAAATCTACTAAAGCAGACTACTAAACATTAAATGATTAATTACCGCAGCGTAAAAAGAATAATTCATTAATAATAATTATAGATATATAACTGGTTGTTAACGTCAAAGATAATAAATACATATTTATACATACATATATATCCGTAAGAACAAATACAAATTAACTCCTCAAATTATACTTTAACAATATCCAAATTTTTGATTTATGATGATTTTTATTAAGTTCATCATATGAAAATATTTGAGATGCAAAAGTTTTTTTATTTTTTGAGTTTATATTTAAAGTACTTGTTTGTCTATGAATTTTAAGAAATCCGAAATAAATACTTAAAAAAATTTTTAAAATAAAACAATTGTATATGTAAGTATTTTTATGGTATGGAAACCATAAATCAAAATTCTGAACGTGGCAAATATAGTTTAAATAGTTAGCAAACGTTTCAAATAGCTACTAGTAAATAAGCATATAATATATTTAAGAGAAGCAACGTCTGTGGAGGTGAAAACATTTATCATCACTTCTGATAAAAGGAGATTAGATTTTTTTATATGAAAGTTCTATCTTCACCAAAGAATAAACCTCAGCCATTGATTGTTTACTTAAATTGATCGACACCGTTGACGTACATTAATGTCCCGGCCCATTAAAATTTAAGGCCCATATCAGTTTCCTCACAATGGATGGGCTTTCGGTCTTTATTATAAGATATAATAATTTCAGCCCAAAGCAAGGTTTTGTGCTTGATATATATGGCTCGAACAATCTTATCTAATATGTAGAATGGGTAATCTACCAGGTTTCAATAAGTAGATTGTGTTGAGCGACTTAGATTGACCGTTTAAGCTACGGTTTTATGATATCGAGCCGAAGCGCACTACGTTGGTCTCACTCTTTTTGAATGTTTATATGTGAATCTAAAACCATTTGCATGTTTAATTGTAACCAGAGGTGGTTTTCTAGCAAGTTGAATTAAACAAATTCTTCTTGGCACGCAATTTGAAGGAAACACAACGCATATTATCGATTCTGAAGCTGTTTTAATGTTGACAATATATGCTACTTCGGTTTTTTTTTTTTTCTTTTTTTTTTTCTTCTATTTTTTTCTTTTTTTCTTTTTTTTCTTGTAGAATTTGATCGCAAAGTAGTTAACATGAAGTCAATAGAGAAGCATTAATTAATTCCATGGGATTGACAGTCCTAGCTATACGCAGCACATATATATGTAACTAAGGTCTGTGATATGAATACGCAAAGCAGTTGATTTTACACATTGAAAAAACTATATGTTCATAACAAATTTCAGCCGTTGGATCAATTGATTTGGCTCAATTATATCCGTTCACATATAGATTCTGTACTTTCGATTTTCAGCCCAAGGCGATGCGTATCCTTAATTGCTCCTTTATGCGCCGCCCATTGCCTAATTGATGCTTAATGCCCATTAATTGCTCCTTTAAATCTACAACAAATAATGGCCCGTGCTTTGGAGTGGGTATTATACTACTATATATGAAGTCGAGCTAGTTCACTACAGTATATGTATATATCATTTATGACCAATAATAAAATTATGTAACCACAAGAATCAACCTTTGGTCTAGTGGCTAAGGGCAACGCTCTCTGTGTGGGAGGTCGTGGGTTCAAAATCTGAATGGGATCTTTTATATATAGACATTTAAATTTAAGTGGCTTCATAGTTCATCCTCATCTTTATCTAAAAAAAATTATAAATTATGTAACCACAGAAACAAAAAAAAAAAATGAGACTGACATTTTGCCCAGGACATATTCTTTTCACAAGCACCAAGCATATTTTTTACATCAGTATTTGTTTACCCTTGACAATAGTTTTCTACATATATATATACTTGGATTATTTGGTTCAATGGATTTACTTTAACGTTAGCAACTGGAAAACTGGGCATAAAGAGAGTGAGAAAAGAACATGAATTTCAAAAAAAGAAAGTGAGAAAAGAATACGGCTATTAGGCACTTTAAATCTTTAATGAATAACGATTGCCACATTTACAAGAAATGATATAGACTTTTCACAAGCGCTTTTAAAACTGGATAGAATCGAAGGAAACTGATAACTTGCAATGGAACCGGTAAAGAACTAAGACGAGAGGAAATTTCGATGTACCAGTAAAAAGAACAATGTGCGTGTGCTGGTAAAAGAATTGACAAATAGGATATATATATATAATTGAGATGATAGTTGAAAGATAATTGAGAAATAACAAAATAAAAGATGAGAATTGAAAAGAACTAAAAAACACTAATAGAAGGACACTTCTTCAATGTATATTATTTTTTGTGCATAATTTAGAACAAAAAGATCATATATTTGAATAATTTCCTTGATTTCTTTTGTCTAATGATGCTAAAAAAGTTCTTTTGGCTCTAACTGAGATCGATGTTCTGAAAACGTAAGTCGAATCACCCTGTTTACATAATTAAGCTAAGCTGAGGTTTTTCATCTATTATTCTCTTGAATCAATCAATTCAACAATTCATGATCGATTTTCCTAATCATATCTTCATCGATTTGGACTCAGATCATACGCGAGAGATCGAGGCTTCTTCCCTAATTCTGAGACAACTGCAACAGTGCTAATTGATGCTTAATTATGGTAAGTTAATTAAGAGAGTTTGATAAAGCATCGACACTGTAGAGCGAGATGGAGGTAGTAATTAACAACTCCAATACTTGTGAATGAAAGCCGATAAAAATTAATGCTACTAGCTAGATCGGCTGATGCGAAAAAGTTTAGACTTTAGAAGTTTGATGGCACCGCTGGTTATGCACTCTGGTACGGACATTTAAATGCATTCAATTTGATTTGTTCTAGTGAGAGTGGTTCGGCGGGATGCGTAGAAGATAGAAGAAGCACTTCAGGTTATGTCCTCTCGTTTGGAGCCGGTGCAGTGTGTTGGAGTTCAAAGAAGTCAGAGAGAACTGTTGCGTTATCAACCGCAGAATATTATGAGTACACAGCAGTGAACTCGGCAGCATGCCAAACGTTGTTATTTTCAACATTTGTACTTTTAGGAGTAAATTAACAGAAAAGTAGTGGATGAATTTATGGATCAGTAGTGAAGTTAATTTTAGGTATGTTATATGCTATATAAGCTCTGTGTAATCGTGTAACACGCGATGTAGTAGAATTGCGTCTTTTCTGAAAGTTTCTGTTTTGTCTCTGTACATTCTGGCAAAGCAGACAATTAAGTTCTTGTATTTGCTGTTTCGATTCGTACCATAAAATTGCGATGTCAGGAGTTGTTTAGTCTCCAACAGTATATGCAATGTCTTCGATTCTCCAGGTATCCGTTCTTCATTAGTGGAATGGACTCAGTTACTTTTGTCTTTACCAGCAATTTCATCTTCATATTTCCCTGATCACTGATCATGATATCATTCTTCTTAATTTTTTGGTTAACAAAAATATCGGAATAAAACAGAATAGTCATATATTCATTTTTCCAGTATTCCCTCTCTTATACCGTATACATCGGCTTATATAATGTCTAAGCTTGGTTGTAGAAATTGGAATGTATTGGAAACTAAATTGAAGGATACCAAAATTACTGGGTTCTAGATCTGTTTTGATTTATCTGATAATATTCTGTTGCAACGTCTGCTGGATATATATCTTCTTTTTTTTTTTTCAATTATATATTCCGTGTTTTTGTTCCTTTTAAGCTTTCAAATTAATAAGACCATTCTTTTGTAACAAGTATCATAAAGAAGAATAAAGAAAGTTTGTGAAGCAATTTGTTTGTTTCTAATATATATTTTCAGAATGAAAAGCTGGAAGCAGATACCGGTATTAATTCATGCCAAACCTGCAGGGATGTGTATTTTACCTAAAAAATTTCCACAAAAATCTAAATATTGAGATCTAATTGTGAAGCTGTTTCCCAGGAGTTTCAGAAAACAAAAAAAATACGGGTTTTTAATGTTTACATTTGGCGGTTATGTGTGGTGCATAGAAATATCTTGCGTCCATTAAAAAATTGTTCATACGTCCATAGACGTGTACAAAATGTAACAGATACGTTCCGAAATGTGACAAATACACTCGGAATGTAACCTATGGACGCTAGGTATTACTCTTTCTTTAAATTTATTTGGAAGCTAAATCAGTTGTTGATCGGATTGCTTGATCAATTGATATATTTTTTAATAGGGAAATCTTAACTGGTTGGTGTTAACATCATCATCAAATCATCTTATTAATTTTGAGTAACCTAATTAATTCGACAGTCCTGGTCGGTAGTACTACTATTGGACTATTGGATCCAAAGTGCACCAAGATCAGGGACGGAGACAGGGGTGGCTGGGGGCCATGGCCCCCTATGATCCTTGAAAAAAAAATTTTAGTATGCTATTTTAGATTAAATATATTGAAATGATTAAATATATTGTGATATGCCCCCCATGATTCTTTGAAAAAAAAAGGGTATTATGTTATTTTAGGTTAAATATATTGAGATGGTTAAGTATAATGCCTTTTATTATGTTGGTTGTATATGATATGTGTAATAATATGATATGGAACCATTTTAATTTAAAAAAAAGTTGTTGCGGCATCATTTTTTGGCTACCCCTATGATGAAATCCTGGCTCCGTCATGACCAAGATATATCATGTTCTTTTATTTTTGAATTTTGAAATCTTACAATATATACCAACATAAGGTATACTGATGATCCTAACTCTGACAATACCTTAAATTTGAATCATTTTGAAATAATGTACGTTATGTTATGATACCATCGTATATATCGTACTGTCCCTGATCATCTTCACTTAGTTTTGTCAAACTCAAAATAGCCTCAAACTTTCATTTGCACCCATGTAATTTATTTATTTGTTTCTGAATCATATACCAGCTAATTAGTTTGTGAAATTACACACATCCATTACTTATATATATCCTTATATATATATATGAAAATGGATTTGTGATCACTTGCCCTGATCACAAGCAAGAATCCTCTTTCCAACAAGTCCAAACCAATGGCCAACCGGCGTACGTGCAGCTGGTGATCAGACCGACCAGCTGGACCGTCTTTCTCCCCTTCCCGACGCACTCCTCGTCACCATACTCTCATTCCTCCCGACCCGTGTTGCTGCTAGCTCGCACCTCCCTTCTCTCTCGCCGCTACCGGCAACTCTGGCAAATGTGTCCTACTCTAGAGCTTGTTTGTGAAAACTCGCACCCTCCCGAGTCATCGCACTACTTTGTTACGATGGCCTATTATGCGCTCTGCCGCCCCACACACCCCCTTCTCAGTTTGCGGGTAGATTTCAAGCACTGCAACTATGCGCAGTATGTTTACTTGTTGTTTTCCAAGGTCCGCTCTCTCGGTGTGCGCCACTTGATTATCAAATCTTGGCCGTTGTCGATTCCTAATTTCTCAACGCTTCTACGTGTGATCTTCTCCATCCGCACTCTCGAGTCCCTCGCACTGCCTACGGTATATGACTTTACATATCCCTCTAGAGTTAGAGTCGCTTTGACCCGGCTGAGAAGTCTCTCCCTTGAATTGCATGCTGTCGACCCCGGCAAATTCAACCGGCTCCTCTCTGAATTGTGTTCCTTAGAAGATTTGCATCTGAAGGTGCGATCAATGGAAAGGCTCGATATTTCCTCCGACACTACCAGAAAACTCGAAATCACGATCATGGCTATTCGTCCACGACTTCGTATTGTGACATTGTGCCTCCCTTCTCTAGAATTACTTCATTTGGAAAATGACGGACCCCAACAGCTGCCAACATTTCGAGGAAATGCTCCCTTCTTGAGAAAGACTGTTGTCGACCTCAATTCCCTCTGTGAGGAAGATTGCGGTGGCGTGGCTGAGCTTCTGAACTATGTCTCACATGTTGAAGAGCTAATCCTGCATATAATGGAGTCTGAGGTAATAATGTCTTTTAATCTTGCTTGGAAGCTTTTAATGGTAAAAAAAAAAAGAGAGATGTTGCTTGATCATTTTTATATAGATATCCTTAACTTTGACGTACTTTGTGATTTGCACAGTTTGAGGAGGACCCATTTCCAATCCTGTTCGAACCGGGGAAAAAGGCACCGACTTTTCCTAATTTGAAGCATTTGGAAGCAACCATGTGTTTTCGCAAGCACAACTTTGAAGCCATCTTATCAATGCTCCATCACTCCCCTGCTCTTCAATCAGTGAAGCTAGCTCATCATGAGGTATTCGAGTTTGATAACTTCTTCAACCGAGTTTCAGTAACTTCTGACTCGCATTATGGTACCATGTTTCGTTCCTTTTTTTGAGAAAATTTCAAATAGCTTTTCGATCCAATGCTTCTAGTTTAATTATCGCAAGGGAAAAAATGACTTGTTCCCTCTTCTCTGGTATATATAGGCTCCAGTCTCAGACATTTCTGGAGGAAGTTCGAATTCGAGGAGAAGGAAAGATTGGGAATCAAAGCTACCTCGTAATTATGCCGATAGCGATAACCACTATGTTCACTTCACAAATCTTCAGGTGAAGGAACAGAAGAAACAGCTTGAGGAGTTGCTAAAGAAGAAAGATACTCCAAATTAAAAACCGGCTGTAGGCAAATAACTAAGTAACTAGACTAGCTATAACAGATAGTATTTTGTGGTATAATTAGTTTGATGTAGCTACATGTTTTCAATTAGGCATGTATGTTGTTGTGAAGCAGGTGACTTGTTAGTACTTGGCCAGCAGCTTGCATAATGGTGGAGACTTCTTTTTTTTTTCCTTGGAAGTGATGTAGAGACTTCAAAAGCCAATACTAGAATTAAATGGTATACCCGTATTGTTGTACATATATGTTATTTATGCCTTCATCTTTTGATTAAGCCATTTATTTGCTCGATAAAAGTTATTTGATATAAGGGACAATTAAGCAAAGAATATCGGTAGAAGTTATTTGACAGTGGCTACTGGCTAGCAATAGCATAGATGAAATAGTTAAGCAGTTGACGAGCCTTCCGAGTATTATAAAACTCTCTCATAAACACCATGTTCTTTATGATATCTATTTCTTTGCTACATGACAAAAGAAATAGAGTAAATCAAGTTTAGGAAAGAACAACTATTACCGCGGTATTAACTTTTATTTGGGATTATGCGGTGCCATGGATTTGTTCCTCCGGTACCACTGACTTCTGAGTGGTATTCTCAACAGTTTTAAAGCAATTGTTTGTACCACAGCCCAATACAAAAGCGTTTTTTGAAGCATCATAAAACAGAACTAAATTATCATACACCGATTTTAAAGCAATACCATACCATTGATTCTGGTAAAAACCAAAATAACTACGAATAGAATGCAAAACTGTAAGCAAGACTGTATACAAGCAAGTACTGGCACCCATATTATTCCGATTTTTGCATTCCAAGAAAGAAAGAAAGTGAGCATGTAAACAGCAAGCAGCAAGGGGTAGATTATCTTAGAAAAAACTACTTGATGTTAAAACAGTATTTGAATTTCTGACAAAATTTTCTTACAACAAAAGCTTTAAATAAAAAACCGCCCAACCTCAACTTTACTGAGGCTGCAAGAATACTCATGCATGAAGGAAAAAAAAAAACAAAACAAAACGGTATGTCAGTGTCCAAGTTCATATCCGTCCACAATTATTCAAACCCGACATGGTTTTAATCAAAACCCGGGAGAAGGCAAAATAAGATGTCCACCTAAAAAATAAACTGATCATCATCATCAAACGTGGGAAAAGCTCAAATTAGCCGCCGCCAGAGCCATACTTCTTGCCAAAGACAATAACCTGGAGCTTGTCATAGCCGGCGAGCACACCAGCGCCAGCCACAGCACGAAGAATGTTAGCACCGGCACCCTTGAAGAGTGACTTGGCACCCTCATTCTTCAAGATCTGGTTGAAAGCATCCAGCGAGCTCTTGTACTTGACTGCCTCACCAGAGGTCATCATCATGCGACGACGAACTGTGTCAATGGGGTATGAGGCAAGACCCGCACCGATGGTGATACCCCAACCGAGAAGGAAACTCGCCAGGAAGTTGTCCTGTTTAAAATAATTAAAAGAGGGTGCATTTTCAGTATCTACAAGCCTACAGCAATGAAAAGTCATCTGTGTTTCTGTCAATAATGTGCACGCATTACTTCAAACAACTAAAATCGGTGCACATTGGTTTGTTAAAAAAAAGGTCCCACTTCTTTAAGATGAAAACACTTTATCAGGTAATTCAGACTGGACAAAATAGTGATTTCTTCTGTTACCATTTCATTCCTAAAACAATAAACAGGAGCATATAACACTTTCTCAGGTTAACTCTAATAACTTCTTTTCAACGAACAGAATACCAACTTTTTTAGGTATAACTCCAGAAAAGCACAAACACAAAGATGAGCCCCGTAAAGGTCTATATGATATTGAGGTGCTACTGCAACATAACAGTTCTACAGTATTTCTTTAAACTAAAAGGTCACGAGAAAACTTACAGCAAGGTTGCCAGTGAGGACAACAGGCTTGAGTGAGTCGTACATTCCAAAGTACAGACCACGGTACACAATGATACCGACACAAGAGATGTTGAACCCACGGTAGAGACCGGCAATACCATCAGAGGCGAGGGTCTTGCGGTACACATCAACAAGACCATTGAATTGGCGCTCACCTCCCTTCTTGGCAGCCTTAGCATCATTGGCAAGACGAGTACGGGCATAGTCAAGAGAGTAGACAAAGAAGAGGGAGCAGGCACCAGCAGCACCACCAGAGGCCAAGTTGCCAGCAAACCACTTCCAGTACCCGTCCTTGTCCTTCTTGAAGTTGAACATTCTCTTGAAGTGATCCTTGAAGGCAAAGTTCAAAGCCTGGCAATTCATAAATAAGAAACATTAAAAGATTGGTCAACAGGGAAATCGTTTGATGAGCCATCAAACATATTGTTCAAATCAATTGAAATTTGAAACACTTTCATTCTACAAGTTAAAAAATACATCCATAAACTCTCTTTTTTTTTCATTTTTTAAGATTTTTAATGATTTTTTTTCAAAATTTTCAAAAGTCTCATTGTCAAGGCTATCAAGATAAGCATTGTCAATGGATCCCTCCTCAACATTGAATTAGTCAAAACTCCATGTATTCTGTTATCAGAATCCGGATAACCTACTAACCAGTGCCATCTGTGAAATCTGAACAGAATCTGGACAACCTAATAACCAATGACATTTGTGATATCCAAACAGAATCTGGATGACCTAATAACCATGTGGTCATGTATCTGAAAAGACACATATATATGCTAGTCATCCCATGAATTTTCTTAATACATTATACAGTGAAGTGTATTACCTGAGTGGGGAAGTAACGGATGACATTGGCAGTGTTACCCCTCCATAGCGCAACAACACCCTCGTCCTTGATGGTACGTCCAAAGCAGTCGCCGATGCCTTTGTACGGCTCTGACAACCTGCCGGCCTTGATCATCTCATCCTGGTTCTGGATCAAGAGCTTGACACGCTCAATGGGTGCAGCTGCAGTCTTGGACACAGCAGCGGACACACCTCCCATCATAAAATCAATGAGAAATCCATAAGGTCCCTTCTCTGATGGGGCAGCAGCAAAGATTGGGGACACGGTTGGGAGGGATGTAGCAGCACCAAGACCGGCAAGACCAGTGCTGTACGGTCTGAGGAAGGAGGTTTGTGTGGAGGTGGTGTGGTTGAAACGGGCAGGGAATGAGGTGGTTGGGGCGATGCGGGTGAAAAGACCAGATTGCCCACCATGGATCTTTTGGATCACAGACGGGGCGCGGAGTTCCTCCGCCATGATCACTTTTTCACACGACCTGAAGATGATAACACAATTAAAGTTAAAATTTAACAATCAAGAGAGGGTCTACACAGTTTGCAACTAGAAACAAAGAGAGTATTATCTTATATCAGACATAGCTATAGACAGAAAGCGAAACAATTAATTTCATACATAGCATTGATAAAAAAAAGAAAGACAATTCACATTCTTTGAATGCTGATATCTTTATCCGGCTTTCGGTGGGAATTGAAAACGAAAATTGCATCACTTGAATAATATGCAACAGTTCATTAGATAATTTCTGACAAAGGAATGATCTTTCTTTGATCAGAATATCAGATTAACTGGAGCTCAAAACAATACATACATAGTGCTAAAGCTAGAAGTCAAAGCACCATCAAGTATCAATTAGAAGGATCTAATACAAAATACTGCTCCAATTTAACCATTAAATTAGATCTGATGAAACCCTGAGCAACAGATCTAGAATTACACACAGCAACCCAAAGCTAACAGAATGGAAAAACGCAACCTGCCTCGGATCTATCTATCTACCTATCTAAATCTAAATCTAAATCCAAATGATGCGCGTGAACAGCAGCAACTCAGGAACAGATCCAAGGAAATCCACAGATCTAGTGTAGTTACCACTAAGCTAACAGCAAACAATCCGTTCCGATCCGATCCGACCCGACCCGATCAGATCTAGTAAATAAGATCTGAGTAGAATAGATCAATAGAATAGAGGCCGCCAATGGAGAAAAGGAGAGGAGAGAATTGTTGAATACCTAGAAGAAGGGAGAGGCCGCCAATGTGCGCGACTCCTGCGAAATCGGGCCGAGGGGAAGGAGAAAGTGGGGGAGAATGACAAGGGCTGCTCATTCTTTATAGGCAGCTGCACCGAGACAAGACTACATCACGGATCCTCTGCTTCCTTTCCACTCTCGATCTCTCTGTGTAGCCGTTCACCCTGCAGGCATTTCGTTCTCACTCTTTGAATGTTGCTAAGTTTGTCGACGGTGTTGCATGTTCCCAAAAAGAAAAAAAAACTTTTAGCATTAGTTTTGTTATTTAAATTTGATGATTGTATTTATAACAGCAGTCAATCGGAATTGGTATTCAAAATTGACAGTATGAATAATGGAATTATTCAAAATTGGAAAAAAAAAAAGTATCTAGAAAATCTTAAAAATGAAAAAAAGAAAGTTATTAATGTATGCTATAGACTTGCATACTATTTGTATTTCAAATTTCAATTAATTTGAAATACAAATAGATAGCTTATCAAAATTTTCTATATTTTTTTCCCAATTGCAAATTAATTGATTTTTGATGGACTTTTAATTGGATGTACCTGAAAATATAATCCATTTATAACTTTTACAATACGTGTATAATTTTTTTATTTTTAAGGCTTTAAAAACATTTTTACAATTTATTAAGAAGTTTATAGTCAAGAATATCGTACTTTCAACTAATCCCTCTTTTTCAATATAGTGTTGGAGATTCTAGATTCAATATTGTTGGAGTTGGAGTGGAAGAGGACTAACCAATAAAATTAAATGATTTAACGGCAAAAGTTAACTTTGTTCTACTTTTGCCCACTTTTGTAAATTTTAATTGTCCTGCCTCCAATATTCTTTTGTTATCAATACTAATTAAATTAAAGCTGTAACTCGGGTTTCGCCCCGAAAAATAGTATAAAAAAATAATCAAAAATTTTATAAAATTTAATATTAAACAAAATTTTGAACATAATTTTAATCTTTGATATAAATAATAATATAACTATAATTTAAATATAAAAACACATAAATGTTGGATTATTTTGAAGATTAAATTTTGTTTTAGACATATTACATTCATGTTATTTAATACTAATAGAAAAGACATATAAGCCATTAGATTAATGTAGATGAAATTCAAACAAAATCAATGGTAGATAACATTGATGATGTGGCATAGTTAAGATGCTTGGAGGCCTACCACTCTTTATGAAGTATAGATAAAAGAAATTATTTTTAGTCCTCTTAAATGTTTGCCTTAATCATCCTCCAACAACAGTATTTTTACACTCAAATGTTTATTTTCTATGAAACGAAAAATATTTTGATATGACGCGCTACTAAAATTTTGTATAAATACTTTTACATCTGATATACTCACAAATAACATTTAGTATGATCACTTTTAGTTGGAAGAACTAAAATTTGAATAAATATTTTTATATCTGATATATTTACATATAATATTTAGTACAATCATTTTCTAAGATAACGTATGAGACTACAAAAAGGCAGGATGATGTATACTGTAATATATGAAAAAAAAATTATTAAAAAAAATCTGTAGAAACTTTAAAAAAATAATAATAATATCATAGGCCCCTATTTGAGTGCTCATCCTCTGCCTTGAGGTAAAGTGCCTCATGACACATAGATCGTTGGATCACTTCAAGATTCGTGCAGGCTCGAATCTTGAGGCGATCCAACGATCCACGTGCCATGCAGCACTTTACCGTTAGGCAGACGCGATGTGATCCCTATTTAAAGTGTATTATTGGAAGAGGCGACGAGGCGAAGCCAAGCATGGAACATGAGTCAGAACTCGGAAGCAAAATTCCATTTGGTCATCTTTGCATTATTTCATATGCTCACGTCATTGGAAGATTGGATGGCCAAGGCTGGCTGAGGCTGACTACAACTTGTGCTTTCCTTTCCACGATGCGCCCATGCCTTTCTGTTTTCGGTGTTAATAAATGATGAAGTGATGAACTTGAACATTTTTCATCTCACCAGATTAGACATTTACATCTGCTGATCATCAGGAACCAGTCTTTGGTCCAGTGGTTAAGGGCAACAAATTCTATGTACAAAGTCTTTGGTCCAGTGGTTAAGGGCAACGAATTCTCTGCTGTACATGTACTAGCTCATCTTTGGTACATATAACAGATTGAGATGAGAAATGTTTAGAATCTAATACACCACCATATCCAACGTGTTCACCGTCAAATACTCGCCATTATCTGTTTAATGGAACTTTCTAATTGTTAATGTGAATAATATATTTGATTTTTACAGCATAAATTTGTGTTCCATACAATAAATTTTTCATTCAACAATTAAGTATTCTGTTTAGCAGATAATGAGCGACTTTTAACCTAAGAGAATTATTAGGAGTCCATCCACTCTTTTTTTTCAAAAAAAAAAAAAATCAAAATTTTCAATGTATAATTTATAACCTAGAGAGTGTTGTCTCTAAGTTTTTAACAACGCCACATCACATATATATATACAGACTCATTGGATCTTTTATGGAGTTTCTTCCATCTAGAAAACTAATGGTTGTTTCTCTTCTCCTTCGTATCGCCGGCAAGCCTCAGATTTGCACCCTTTTATAGATTTTTTTGTACAATATATGTATAAAGCTAGACTATTATAATAACGTTAGCATTTTGGACCGAAATACTAACGCCTCAAATTTTATGTTATCGTATCCGAAATCATGATTTATGGTGCTCAATAAATTCTTTATATGAAAATATTCGGGAATATAAAAATTTTCCATTTTTAGAGTTTTCTAAGTATTTGTTTTGTATTTTTGAAAATAGCATGTACAGACATCAATATTTTATTAATATTTATGAGCTTTTTTTTTAATTCAAAACAAATACTTAGAAAACTCTAAAAATAAAAAAAAAATTGTATTCCCCAATATTTTTATATAAAGAATTTATTGAGCACCATAAATTGTGATTTCGGACACGATAATATAAAATTTGTGGCGTTAGCATTTCGGTTTGAAATGTTAACGTTAGTATAATAGTCTAACTCTATATGTATATATAAGAATTGTATCTTATTAAATTTCAAACGTTTTTTTTTTTTTAAATTCAGTTTGCATTAGATTTGACAAAAATTTGAAAATAGAAACGCAAATAATTTGATGATTTTTAGTATAACTATTCATGAATATGATAGTGCTTATATCTAACAGTTAGCCTACAAAAAGATTAGTGATAATTTTTCTTTCATACATCATTACACAAACAAAAAAACACTAAAAAACATTCAAAATAGTTTTAACTGTATTTTTAAATCTATTTTATCCCATTATCATGTTTATATGACCAAAACCGGCCATTCGAAATAATTTAAATTACTTCTCCTACATTCTTATAAAAAAGTCATTTATGCAAAATAACTAATTAAAGATACAAACTACATACAAACTGAAACATAAGTTCATCCAAAACACATTTAAACAGCTCTATAGCATATGAATTCAATAGCATCTTGGTTTTTTCACACTTCAAAAATAATGTGCTATAAAGTAGGATTAATTAGTTGTTGAAATGTGGTTGTCACAAAATTCAGATGTTTGTCAAAGAAATTTGGGCACACTATCTATGCTATATTAAAAAGCACGCAACTATTACACTCTCTATTTTTTTCTTTCTTCTTCAAATTTTTTTAATACCCATTCTACCCCTTAATCAACGGTATAGATCAAAATACATTGATTTCAAAAGTTGATGTTCTCCAATTAAATTACTTCCTCTCCATTTTGGTTTTCACAAAAAATGGAAAGATATCAATCTTGGTATGGAAGACATTGATGTTGATTAGAATTTACATTAATGAGGAATTAACGCTTTATATTCTAACATTCAGTGAGTTGATTTAGTGTAAAGATAAAATTTAAATAGTAAACAATTAGCCAAAAACCAATAGCACATTATATGCATTAGGTATGAGATCAGAATTTCAAACGCTCGCATAACGAGCAGGTTTCTTGCTATAGTTCTTATAAAATTGTGACAGAAATGAATGAGAGGAGGATGATATGAATTGAAGCCCAAACATAGGATTTAGATTTGGGCCTGATACAGTTCCAGCGTCCATTACTGCGTCAAACAAACAAACACTTGTGCATGTTAGGCGACTCCTTTTGGGCTTCCTTATATTTCTTTTAGCTTTCTTAACCTCTTAATCCTTCCGAACGCAAGCTCCTTAGCACAGATAAAAAGTTTTTCCTTAAACCTCCTTTTAAACGGGGCTTAAGCCTTACCCAGATTCCTAAGGAAGTCATACCCATGACTTAAGGCTAACTTTTTTAAGCCATTTTTCTTTTTCTGAATGAGTGTGACTTAGCAATACTTAAATATTTAAGTCAATAGTACCGCCGAACGAGCCCAACTATTCTTACAAAATTGTGACAGAAAGAAAATTAAGAAAATTGAAGCCCAAACATAGGATTTGGGCCTGATACAGTTTCCGGCGCGGCCCATATATGACTGCGTCAAACACAATAGCACTTCCAAAGAACATAAACAAACGAAGCAGCAGCTGACTGCTGACCGGCTCACCCCAAGTAAATAGAGGTAGATAGATGAACTACTACTGCACTGGAGGAGGGAATGGAGACCGATCGAAGAAGGGCGGCGTGGATCTGATTTGTCTACTCCAGATGCTCAATATTGACCGTCGGATCATACATCCCGTGATGTAGTCGGCATGGGGATGCTAATGCTCTCCAGTCCGTCACATAAAGGGAGAGGATGCGAATAGAGAAAGAACCTTTGAGTAGACCCGGAGAAAGAGAGAGGGTTGCTTTTGCTTGGTTTTACTTTTTGCGTACCCTGTGGAGGCGTCAACGAGAGAAAAAAATAAAACAGAGAGAGAGAGAGAGATTCTCCTCTGTGCCGTGCCCTGTTACGAATTTCAAAAAATTACAACCTTTGATTCGATCCGACTTTATTTAATTATTCGTATTCAGCGGGGGGAGCCTCGAGGTTTGCGTCTACAGTTGAGTTGAGATTCTTGACTCTTGAGAAAGAATTCATATCTCCTGTTATCCAAATTAGGATAACAGGACCCTGTTTGTCCAATTTGGTCCGTTGGATCAAAATCAACGGAAGATATTAATTATAGAAAAGTCCTCTATAATCGTAAATGGGCCGATCTGACCCGTCCGTTTTGATCCAATGGTCCAAATTGGACAACAGGGTCCTGTTATTCTCAAAGAATAACAGCAGATACGGACTCCTTGAGAAAGAGAGAGAAGGAAAGAAAAAGAGAGATCGAGAGCGGAGGAAGAAAGGAAGGAAAGAAAGAAAGAAAGCAAGAAGGAACAAACGCAAGAAAGATGTCACTTTTGGCGCCGTCAAGCTCAACAACTACAACAAGAACAAGTCCAAGGCATCTGAATCTCATTCCCCCCCTCCCCCTCCTCCTTTGATCTCCCCTTCCCTCCCTTCCTTCTCCAATTCCCTCTGATCGATCGCCGGACAGATCCAACCTACCACCACCACCACCACCACCCTCCCATTGATTATTGTTCGGTACGCACGCACGCACGCACCTTTTGTTTGCGATTCTACCTGAAAAAGTTCTATCTAACCTCAATTGCCGCATTATTGTTATAACTGCTTTCAATCTGCTGTTCTTTCCTCATTCTTACACATTCTCTTTTTTTTTTTTGTCTCAGCGCAGCTCAAGAGCTCAAGACATCCATCCGTCGCATTGCATCAAGAGGAGATCGATCACATTCTTCCTCCATGGTCAGATCATACTTCTTTCTTTTTCTTTATACATCTTCCCTTTTTTTTAACACCAAACACTATTTCATTCATTAATCATAAATCAGTACCGGATCTTGTTCAACAATTAACTATACAGCAATTGATTTCGAGTTTTTATATATCCATGGCTTTACAAAGTTTATTTTTTCTAGGGGCAGGAAATACAAGAAAATTTCTCTGATTCTTTACATCACAAGTTGTCGGTGTCCGGCGGCGGCGGCGGCGACTCTGATTTCAAGGGGCATAAAACCGTCACCGAACTATCTGGCAGACTAGTGAGTTCTTCAACTCCATTTTTACAGATTCATGCTTAATCACACAAATCTAAACACGTATAATGCAAATAGATAGATATTTTCTCAGACAGAAAAAAAAAAAAAAACTGATGGGTTGATTTGTGCAGTATGTGATTGGTGCATCGAGTGACGAAGCTGAGTCCCCACTTGATGTCAAAATTTTCGACAAAGCCACAGGAAAATGGTGAGTTTATAACTTATTATTGTTGTTGCTATCTTGAAAGAACATTTGATCAAGTTTCACTGTTTCAGAACTGCTCTTGGAATGTCAACCATCTTTTGTTGTTCCTGCAGGTTTGTGCCGACCATATTGGGTAAAAAACCGAGTGCATCGAGGTTTCACTCGGCTGTACCGGTATCCGATGACCGTATCTTGATTGTTAAAGGGGACTCACCTGCAAATGAATTTGCACATTTTCTGGAGGTATCTCATTTTTTTTATGATGCATGTTGGTAAACAGCTGTCATCATAGGACCTTTAAGCAGTCAAATTTGCCGTCCATAGCATGGTTTTGGAAATTTGTCTTCTTTTGTTCTTTTAATAGTATGGTCATTTAGTTGTGAAACAGTTCATTATGTGTTTTAGAATTGTCAACTATGCTGTGCTCTCAGTTGTACCAATGTCACTACAAAATAGCAGATTTATGCAGATAGTGACCTGTATGATAAGTTGAAGTGAAAATTTCATTTTTTATACCAGCCATCATGATCATGTCCTATCAGCTGTTTTACCTCACATTTGTTGACCTTTCTTTTTTGGTTGAGGTCAAGTTCTTTTTATATTTTAATTCACAAAAAGGAGATATTCCTGGTAATTGCTAGGAAATTCTCAATACATATCTCAACTGACAAGTTTTATTAATTAGGTCAGATATATTATTTTTTTGGGAGCAAACAATGCAGTTTATGCTCATATATTACAGAATAACCCCACAATTCTTGATATTTACAAAAAGTACCTGTATATAATCAGATGCCCAATAGTGTCCGTTTTTTCTGAACAAATCATTGCTCTTTTGGAGTTAGGCGAATGTTTCGTCTTTTCTCCAGGCTCCCCCAAACAAAGCGATTTTTTTTTTTAGAATTTGAGACGATTTTACTGTGTTATGTATATGTCATAATATGAATTGATTCAACAAATCCAACAATTCTGTAGGTTGACACAGAATTTGTCAGGGAGAGAAAAAGCTTGCTCGGTTACGAGGTTGTGGCCTGGTCAAAAGGGTCAATCGGTGAAGGCCCAATACCAATTGTCATTAGTGGTCCCTCTGGTGTCGGTAAGGGAACCCTAATCAACAAGCTAATGGAAGATTTCCCTTCAACCTTTGGTTTCTCTGTTAGCCACACTACTCGGGCCCCACGAGAAAAGGAAGTGAATGGAGTCCACTATCATTTTACTAAGAGAGAAGTGATGGAGAAGGATATTCGAGAAGGGAAGTTTCTGGAATCAGCCCTGGTTCATGGGAATTTGTATGGGACTAGTGTAGAGTCAGTTGAGGCGGTTACTGATACCGGGAAGGTAAATTATTTTGTGGAACTTGGTCTCTTCTTGACTATATAATGTGAGGTTGTGGGATTTGTGTTTATGACTGGCATTGTTTACTCTATTTCAGAGATGTATTCTTGACATAGATGTACAAGGTGCAAGGTCTGTTAGGGCTTGTACAATTGAAGCAATTTTTATATTTATTCGCCCCCCTTCATTTGAGGAACTTGAGAAACGGCTTCGTGACAGGTACTGCTTTTTTTTTTTTCTTTTTGTTTCTTTGAGCCTTTCATCTTCTGAACCTGACTAAGTTGTTTGTCTCTTTTTTGGAAACAAAAAGAGGGACTGAAACTGAAGAGCAGATCCAAAAGAGATTAAGGAATGCTAAGAAAGAAATTGAAGAAGGAAAAGAGGGTCTTTTTGATCATGTCTTGGTTAACGATGACCTGGAATCATGCTATACCAATCTTAAGGTATTGTTATATTGTCTCATTTGTGCAACTTCAGATTCATACAATTTTTTTTGGTGTCCTTTTTTATTGAATCTTTTGTGTGTAATTTTGTAGAAATTGCTGGGACTTGAAGATGGCATTCAGACCAGTAACAGCGCAGGTGAGCATTTGTTTCCATAGAAGTTCTATATTTTGAGTACAGCAAGTACCGTGATGATAATGTTAAATACTTAAATCTGTTAGAGTGATTCTTGTTTCGTATGTATCAACTTAACATTCTTCTTGGTTGATCTTTCAGGTTCACTAGATTTCAAAACTCCTTCAAGTTTCAATATATCTAGAGATACCGAGAAAATCTTCATCGAATCTCAAGACACTGAAGTAAAAGATGGAACTCCCAAAAAGTTAGTATTACATAGATCTTGTTGTCAAGCTTTCTTGCAAACTGTTTGCCATAATTACTTGAGCTGACAAATTTTGGTGCTTTTTGTTTCAATAGGATTGTGCTCGATGTTTCTTCACTTCGTGGCGGAGCTCCAGGCCGGACCAGGGGCATTGCCGTGTCGGCAGACTACTGATCTATGAGCAAGGAAATTTTGATATATCTGATTTATTCTTTCCCTAAACTAATGATCCAATAGATGCTTCCTTTTCTCTTCTTTTTTCTTCTTTCAAATCCTTGACCTTCGTGGTCAAAGTTCAGTTTTGTCAGAAAGGTGCACTGGCAAAAATCAAACCGAATGTGGTGTGCTCTTTGACAATTGAATGTAAAATTATGTTGACTTTGTTTATTTATGATATGCTGAAATGATAATTATAAGTGATTTTCTTTAAATGTCCCCTCGATTTCAAGGAAAAGGACCGAAGGAAATGTCCGTACTGAATTTTATTGTATGTGTCAATTGTGGTGCTTTCATGTAAATGCTTGTATGCTGTAATTTTCAATCTTTAAAACTGAATAGAAACTTTCTAACTTGAGAAAGAAATCTCTTCCCTACCGGGGAGATTTTACAAATTGCCATTCATTTAGAAAAGTTGAAACAAACTACCCTTCCATCAAAATTTTTTAACAAAATACCCTTGTGAGACCCATTTGCTTATTCATTGCCTTTCATTCTCCTCCTCTCCATTCCATCACTTAATTCCTATTCCATTTTCATATTTTAAAAGCTTTAATTTTTAATTTCACTATAAAATATACATATTATAATTTTGTATATTAAAAACAAAGATTTATATTTTTAAAATAAATGCATAAAATATAAACTGTGTACACCATTTTGTACGTAAGTTTCTAAATGTCATATAATTGTTTAAGTTTTTAGTTTGAGATGCTAAATTGAAATATTTGAAATTTCTAAAAAATAATTAAAAATTTAACATTATATTTTTTTTTTTACTTTTTGTATTACTGATTTCTAATAAATAATTAAAAAATTTTTAGTTGCATATATAAATCTAAATATCATTTTATTACTTTTTTTATTACTAATTTCATGGATTAGCATAAAAAATATTGAATATGCAAACTTTTTGTACATACATTATAAATTTTAACCTATTTATTGTTATTTTTTTGTAATTTGAAAAATAGTTTTAGTAATTAGATGATTTTAATTAATATTACTTGATTAAATGTATAATATTGTAAATATGATTATACTAATAATTGGATGCAACAAAATTTTATACCTTAAATATTAAAATTACCTTAAATATTAAAATAAATGCAACGTGAAGATATTCAAAATTTAAAATGATAGTTTTTCAATTAATGATTTTTATTATGAAAAATTTAAATGAAAGTTTCTAATATGAAAATGAAATTAGAAATATGTGAGATGAAATGGAGAAGAGAAGATGTATGAAGAGTATTAAACAAGCAAATGGGTCCCACAAAGGTATTTTGTTGAAAAATTTTGATGGAAGGGTAGTTTGTTTCAACTTTTCTAAATGAAAGGCAATTTGTAAAATTGCCCTCCCTACTCTATAAAATTGGTAATCAACTAGCTCAGAGTATGTAGGACTGCAACAAACTAACGAGATAGAAACACATACACCATTCATTGCTCACAGTTTATAACCAAGGAAGTCCCATGGCCATGTTAAGAACTGCCAGAAGCTGCACTGGTACAGTAACAAGTATCGCAACAGTACCAACTGACAATTAATTACCTGTCAAACTATTTAGGAAGAAAGAACATGCGGTGTCAAGAACTTTGTGTGTTTATTCGACCAAAAGAAACAAACAGTCCCACTATCATATTTACATCTAAAAAAATAAAGACATCTAAAGTTTAACAAAGCGATGCAACACGAGAGAGTATCATATCAAGCTACCAGACATTTTTATTTCGTACAGTAAACTGCACCATAACTGTTAAGCCCTTAAAATTTCTGAATCTTTTTATATAAGGCTCTCAAATCGTGGCATGTTACTGTCAGCAGGGTTCGCTTCACTTGAATTCAGAATCCCCTCCATATCAAAGAAAGGACCGTTTGTACTAGGGGTATCTTCTTTGGTAGCGGTCACAGAAACAGGACCATGCATGTCAGTCATTTCGCCCAACAAAACTGCAAGTGGGTCCAGCACTTTCGACTCATCCCAAGTTTCAGAAACCTTCTGGGAGCTTTCACTAAAGGTACTGGATACTGTAGTAATATCATCTGAAAGGTTAATCTGTGTCTTAGTCTTTAAAAAACCTTCATCGAAGCTCGAAGCAGTGCTGCTGCTGCCGCTATCATTTCCCCACCCTTCAAGAATTTCCCCATAATTCGGGTAACTTGGCTCCAAGTCACTGCTGCTCAGTGGACTGTTACATGCAAACCGAGGCGAGTCTGGGGTGAAACCTTCTTCCACTTCCTCTTCATCATCAGATGTTTCTCCTATGACACTTTTGGAGAACAAAACAGGTCCAGTATGTGATTGGAGGTCTGAATCCTGCATAATTCCCTCCACAGGTCCTGCCTTACTAGTTGTAGCTCCATCGACATGGTGCATATCCTCACAGATATTTTGAGAAAAATCAGATGGTGTTGCAACTCGTGCAGGGATATCAGAATCCTCGAGGGTTCCCTCTTTGGGTGCCACATCACTGGTTATATCTCTTCCATCAACCTGGTGCATATTCTCATCCAGATTAGTTGTTCCTTCTCCTGCATCGTTGTAATCTCGGCCAGTGGGAGTTAAACCTTCAATAGAGGATAACAGGTCAGAAGCCGCCTCGATTTTTACTTCATCAATTGATACAAGTGGCACACCATCACCACACAGAGGAGACCCACTTGGTACAAAGCCCGCAGCATCTGTTTCCTTGACCAAGTCTGGATCTTTCACTTTGTCACTCCTAAGGGTACTTACATTTGGAGTTGACTCGATGGCAAATGCTGCCAAAGCAGAAGCAAGTGCCCCATCAATAGAAATTGGTTTTCTTATATTGGGCACACAGTATTCAACTTCGATCTCCTTATGTATGGTTTCATCATCACTGCAATGACCATCATCATCGCTCTCATCTTCACTCATACACTCAGGTGCCCTAAAAGTGGTGCCGCCAGAAGATGTTTTGGTTCCAACATTCTGACAACCTGCCATACAATCAGTTACAGAATCATCAAGAGACACTGGATCCTGAGTTCTTTTAACCTCGTCGGCAGCATGAGAACAGGGTTCACTAAGTCGGGCCTGGAAGGATTGAAGATCTTTTGTTAATAGGGTGAATTGATTTTCTAAGTGTTCCAGCCTCGATTCAATGCCACTAATGGGTCCCACCATTTTCTCTTCGAATTTCATAAAGTAAGTTTCGATCTTCTCCACCTTCGATACCAAATGTTCTAGAATCTTCTCAATACGGTTAGATGATTCATCGTTAACCGATTTGCCCACATCAGATTTAGGGCCCACTTTAACAGGGTCTGCATTAAATGCGGACCCTTGATCAGCTGCAGCTTCACTACTGTGACTTCCTTGGCTCTGGCATGGACTGGTACTGGAGTATGATTGTACCAGTGAAGGTACAGTAGAGTTAGATGCAACAGGGATCTTCACCTGGTGCGACATACCTTCTTTCTGAGTTTGATAGTTATTATTTTCCTCTCTACGATCTACAGCTTCCTTTTTAATTTCTTCAGTAACAGAGAAATCTAATTTTGCATTTCGGTCCTCAACATCACGTGTATTATGGATTCTGTCCGGAGAAAAGTACCGTTCATTAATTCTGCTACCCAGGCCTGACATTGGCATTTGTAAGAGATTAGGTACCAGCATGGCAAACAAAGAACTTGCATTGCTGTAACCTGTTGTGCTGCTTGATGAATCTTGAGCGACGCTGGATTCATCTACGGGGTCACAGTATATGTATATTTCTTCCACATGAACAGAGGATTTGGTCTGGAGGGAGAGAAACCTAAGTGTCAGAGATGCACAAGGCTCGATATCTGATATCTCTGCCCTTGCTTCATAGTGCACCTGAAATATGAGAAACAATATAAGAGAAAGAAAGTGCTACCATAACCATTACAGCTTTATAGAATATTACTAAGAAGAATTTCCTTAAGTACAAAGTTAGGTCATCAATTATTCATTTATGACCAGTAATGAGACATAAAATTGTTCAACACCTTTTAGAATTCAGGGTTTGGACAGTTATTTTCAACAATTTGTAGATGAAAGACTTGTTACAGTTATGATCTGCATAAACTGAGGATTTGAATTGAATTCTCTGGTAACATTACTACCGACAGATAGATCTAATTGGCAGTGAAGAAACAAGTATACCGGCTGAGCGTCACCGAGAGGAGATCCGGGGGGAGGCTTGACATCTACCCAGGTCTCCTCTTCACTGGAATGGACACTGCTGTTCTGGCTAGTAGAGGAGGCATGGGGAGCCTCCTCGACGGGGCCGCACTTGACGGTGCATAGGTACTCCCTGGTAGAAGAACTGGCATCGGCGTTCTTTGTGCAGTAGATCTCGAAGATCCTGGCGGTAGTCCTGGCGTAGACGGTGTGGATTTCATGCTTGCCCTTGAAGAAAACTGCAGAAACAGAAGAGGGATAGTTTATGACTACCTATTCTATTGAAAGTTTTTTCTATTAGAACATGATTCCAGATTGCATTTGTTGAAAAACCTACGAAGAGTTCATCATTGGTAGGAAAAAAAAAAATCCAGTCCAACTTAATTAATATTTTCCTCTAAAAATAAGCGTTCTAGAGGAATAAATTCCTATTAAGAATTGATAGTATAGTGTGCTAAATTATTTCTTACAAACTCTCTATTCCTACATAAACCTACAGAATTTGTGTCTGCTCGACGAACAGGCCCTAATTGTAGAAAAGAAACAGGAATTGATGGAGAATTGGAAGAGGGAAAGGGGAGGGGAGGGGAAGGGGATAGATAGGGAGGGAGTAAGTACGTACGGGTAACTTCGCAGGGCGGGGGATCGGCGGCGGCGGCGGAGGGGCGGAGGAGCAGCGCACCGGGGGAAGTCAGTTCGGGAGCGTCTTCCTCGGAGGTGTCGAAGGAGATGGAGGACTCCAGGGACGATCCCTCCGGCGCCACGGTCCAGTTGGTGGCGCAACTCCACGCAGCAGCAGCACCCGCAGCCGACGACGACGATCCTTCTTCGCCGTCTTCCCTCTCCATCGTTTCTCTTCGTCTTCTTCGTCTTCTTCTTCTTCTTCTTCTCTGTTTGTTGCTGTCTTCTTCTTCTTGCTTGGAGTCGCAGTGCTTGAGATAGGGACGCAAGGTCGGTATCTGCTGAGATCCAAGACCGATCTCAGGGTCTTGAGATCCCGATCCGACGGTTCTCAGGGTCCGTATCTGCTGAGTCCGGATCTCAGAGTCCCTGAAAACCGTCAGATCGGGATCTCAAGACCCTGAGATCGGTTTTGTATCTCAGCGGATACCGATGCGCGAGCGATCTATTTATTGAGAAGATGTTTCTCTCGACGGCTTCCCCGATGATTTCATATCCTCTGTAGCGCTGCATTGTGTAGCGCAGGATGTGAACCGTTAGATCATCTCGATATCTGTGCTGACTCGAATCTCGAGATGATCTAACGGTTCACATCCCGCGCTACACAATGCAGCGCTACGGAGGATATCAAATCCTCGTTAAATCGACGGCTTCTCCGATGGATGCAATGCAACTACAGATACAAGAAAGAAGGCCCAACCTTATCGGATCGGATGATTCCATATGCTCTGTAGCGCAAAATGTGAACCGTTAGATCATCTCGAGATATGTGCTGGTTCGAATCTCCTAATGATCTAACGGTTCATATTCTACAGAGGATGAGCACTCGGATCGGATCGGGTAGATCGTGGTGGGTGTGTGGGAAGTTTTAGTTTTGGGTCGGATTTTTGGGTAAAACCACAATGGATCTCCGGGTCTGTCAAATCCAATGGGCTGGCTCATTCTGATTGTTTTTAACTCAAGTACTGAACGTTCTTACAATATCTTCGCCTCACTTTTATTAACTGAAGACTGAAGTACTGCATCATCAAACAACTGCCAAAGATTCATGATGTCCAATTTCTCATTACCAATAATCACCGTTCTTTTACACCCACCGTTTTACAGACCTCAAGAGTTTCAAAATATATATATGTCAACAATAGCTTCAAAGATCACCCCTCACAAAGGAATTACTATTAATTTCTTATTGTACTCCTACTGCTCAACACACAAAATCATACATTAATATAGTGAACACAACAACTCACACCCAGTTACAGTACAGCTTTAAACTTCTCTTCCCTTTTGTGTTGTTGTTATTCATTGCTTTGACAAAACGTTCAGTGTATTATTTAGTCTCTTGTTACTATCATGATTCATATCAACCATCAAATATTGTTTGTTGCTCTCAAACTACAGGAGACAAACAAACGAGAAACCATAAATGAAATTTAGTGAACACAAATTGCACAGCAAAGTAGAACATCATACTTTTCTTTGTCTTTTTTGTATTTTCTTTTATTGATAGCTCTGATTGTTGCAATACATACATTGTATTCTGAGGTATACTCAATTTATAAATATAAACTAATTATATCAAAACAAAACAAAATTGTCCAAACTTAATGGGAAACAATTTCTAACACATTCCTTTTTCTTTTGCTCCCTAGCTATACTTGCTTATCAAACTCAAAGCGAGCGGACTATGAAACTCAAAATTTTAGAAAAGGGAAAAAAAATAAAAATAAAAACTAAATAAGAAGACATGTTGTTAGTTCATCCTCTCTGATTCTTCTTTCCCATTTTCGGGTTTTTGCACATCCTCACGCTTTTAGGTGTGACCTCTACAAGCTCATCCTCTTGGATGTATTCTATACAATCATCCAAACTGAAGTCCAGGGGCTCATCAAGTACAACTGTGCCAATATTGAAAATAAAAATAACATGAATTACAATCATATAGTAAATCTCAAACAATACCAAATCATCCAACAAATGACGGCTTTATACTAATTAATGCAATCATATTGTTACCTGTGGCTTCCTTGTTAGAGCGCACGTTTGTTGCGGCCTTCTTCTTGCAAACATTAAGGGCTAGGTCTCCAGGTCTTTGGTAGATTCCGACGATTTGTCCTTTGTACACTTCCTCACCAGGTTTGACAAAGAGTTGGCCCCTCTCTTGTGCATTGAAAAGAGCATATGAAGTGGTTGTTCCATCCTCAAAGGCAACCTAAGTTATTTTTGTTTCATTAGCTTAAAGCTCTATTTGTTAATGAATCCAGATTTGCACCTGGCCTTATGAACTGGTTCATACAGTCTTGATATAAGAGGTGTTTTTGGGTCGCATTATAACTATAAGATTAAGAACAACTACAGCAATGAAACGATGACCACTCTAATAAAACAAAAACCTTAGTGATACCTGCACTGATCTTTATACCACTGACATTATTTTCATTTAGGTGCATTTGTGATTAACTCCCTAAATTGCATATCTTAGTTTGTAGCCCAAAAGTCCATCTAATTTATCTACTGCTAGACAGCTTGTAGTAAAATAATTGCAACTTGATATGATGAAAGGAACCATAAAACAACCAACCAAAAATAGTTACATATTTGGAGATTGAAAAAATGTTTACCAGTGAGCCAAGGTCCCTTGTGGCAAAGTCTCCAGTCCATGGCCCATAGCTGTCGAAAACAGTATTTAAAATAGCAGTACCCCTTGAGGCTGTCAGAATTGAATTCCTCAACCCAAGAAGCCCTCTCGTTGGAATCTTGTATTTTACTACTGTTGTTCCCTCTACCCTGTAGTTTAAACAAAACATACAATATTTGTGAGGTCTACCAATAGGCAAACATGACTTACAAACTAAGCTAGCAATTCATTCAACTTAAAAAACAAAGGCTTCAAGACCAAAGGAATTCTGCTTTATTTAACTAATTACACATATCGATGAAAATGAAAATCAAGATTGAAGATTCCCACAGAAGTGGCTTAAAACTGGGTTTTCATAAAAGTAAGCCTCATTATTGCAAATATGTACACTGAAAAATTTAGATCAAGTAATCATCAAAGAGTAGTTATCTGTAAATTACCCAAATTCCTAGATGTTGGTATGAGAATATTTTGATTTGCTAAAAAACAGAAAAAAAAAAAAAAGGGTGTGAAGTCAAAGCAACAAGAAGAAATAAGGAAGCAAATGAACATTTTAATTATGGTTCCGACTTTGTCCCAATATAGCATAACTAAAGTAAATATAGAAAGGTGCTTGTTCCTTACCCACTTTGCATATCAAACATTTCACCACGTCTTTTACCTAAAAGCTCAACGACTGATCCCATATACTCTTCTGGCACCTCAACAGTAGCGATCTTTATTTCATCAAACAATTGAGAAATGAAATTATAAGAAAGCTATACACAAATAGATATTAAAATATCCAATAAAGAGTACAGTAGATTATCAAGATAGGAAATAAGAACAAAGAAAAGGTACCTCATAGGGCTCAAGTTTTTTGCCATCTACTTCTTTGTTTATAACTTTTGGTGGGCCCACCATAAACTCATATCCTTCCCTTCTCCTGAATATAACAATAGAAACGGTAACCCACAAGTTGCAGCAATGAACAATAATCTACCAAAATACAGTTATTCTTACATGTTTTCTATCAAGATTGTGATATGCAGTGTGCCTCGGCCACTAACAATAAATGTATCGGCTGTTTCACCATCTTCAACTTTCATGGCTAAGTTTCTCTCAATTTCTTTGTACAGCCGCTCTCTAAGGTTTCTGCTTGTAACAAATTTTCCCTACATATATAATAAAAAAGTTCAGAAAATAGTTTGTAATTGTAGTTGGACCTACCTAAGGATTTTAACGGTTGAGAAATTTTGGATCCACAAGATTGAGATCATTAAGACCCTTGTACAAAGATTCAACAGAAAAAGGGAGACAGTTCCTGAATATTCGTAGTTAAAAAATCCAATGGTTTTTACTGCTGGTAATGGCATACAAAAATACAAATTGGTGAAAAAGCAGCCAAAAGTCGGTTAGTGATGGCACAAAATTTGATTTCTGTTTGTTTGTCATTTTATCTATTTGAAGTATAATGTTGCACCGCATGTATTTGATGAGCAATAATTATTATACAGGGTTTAGGGAGGCCACAGAAACGAGTTATTATAATAGAGGATGTATTGGTGTGGAGATGTACAGTTTTGTTTTTGAGATACGTCGTAATCCATGTCAACTTTCCAAAATAAATTAATGAATATATAACCAAAAGTGTACCTCTTTGCCAACAAATGGAGAAGTGTTGATAGAGAAAGACATCTTGACAGTCGGCTCCTCCACTCTAATCGTTGGCAATGGTTTTCCTGTACTTTTATCTGCTATTGTTTCACCAATCTGCATAGTTCTCAGTAAGTAAGAAACTGCAGAGTGTACACTATTTAAAGAAGACTGGTTGTAGCAAAATCATGACACAAAAGATACTAACCATAATATCACTAATGCCGCACACGGCACAGATGTCACCAGCTTGCACAGTGTCAGTTGGAACCCGTGAGAAGTTCTCATAGACAAAAAGCTCACTTACTTTTGCAAACCGGCAAGCATCATCACTTGTGCATACCTAAAAAAAAGCACAACATTGTGATAATGATTATAAAAGTAACAATCTGCCCTAACTCTCTGACATGAAGTGCTAAAATGTACAAATGATTTCTCTAGGATTTTTATAAAACACAGGTTTAGCCAAAAGGAGTGTCCAAAAATAACAGCAGAATTTAAACTTTGGATATGGTTGAAGAATTTCATAGCATTGAAGTGTCAACTCCCAGGCCAGAGAAGCAATTTACATGAAAGTAGATTCCAATCAACCCGCTAAGCAGAATATTTTAGGTGCAGTTATTATATCATGAGGGGTCTCAACTGAGGAAACCGTTTTCATAATATTCTCTATGACGGCCTCTTCTGTCAATATTTGGCAGGAAACCAAATTTAAAATTGTTAACAAATTTCATACAAATTTACCTTGACCTCCATGCCTCGTCGGAGTTCACCAGCATGCAGCCGACCAATCGCTATCCTCCCCTTGTGTTCATCATACTCAGTGCTCGATACCTACATATTAGAGTAGAAGATAGATATGATCAAATAAAACCTTAAAAGAAAGAAGCAGCCTGATGAAGTCTGATTTATCTTGAAGCGAGAAATGAAAACATTCAGCTTACAAGCATTTGCAGAGCTCCATCTTTCTCAATCCGAGGCTCAGGAATGCATCTAAGAATTGCCTCAAAAAGGGGACCCAGGTCATCAGCCAAATTGTCAGCGGACAGGCCTGCCTTGCCTTTAATTCCACTAGCGTAAATGACTTGGAAATCACACTACACAGTACATAGAACAAGCGAAATATTAAGCCCTATTTAAGAAAACAAAATACATGATGAATCTGTAGACTAAGGAATATATTGCATGCAAATGGCATTTATGCATCGAGAGACACTTTACGGTTACCTTGTTCCAGAACATTTAAATGAGAGAACCAGTTCAGATTAGGCATGCCACAATATTCATAGGGATAACTTATTTCTCTATTTTGGTACAAGCAGATTCATTATAAAATTGGTTTTACAGGGTTAATAAGGTATCATTTCATTATACAATAAGAAAACAAAAAGAGATGATTGAGTTAAAGCTGGTAATTACAACAGCATACTAAATCAAGGAAAGTAGAATTAACCTGCTCATCCGTAGCATTCAACTCGATGAAAAGCTCAAAGGTAGAGTTAACGACATCGTCCGGCCGAGCGGACGGCCGGTCGATCTTATTAACAACCACAACAACGGCATGGCCAAACTCCAGCGCCTTCTTCAGTACAAACCTCGTCTGCGGCATGGGTCCCTCCACCGAATCCACCTGCGTTACACATACACAAAGATGTAATAAAGTGCCTTAGAAACAATGTTGAACTTGTCGAAAAGGAAAGCAAGATATTAGATACTGAATTTGAAGAGTACCACAAGGAGCACTCCCTCGACCATGTTGAGCACGCGCTCGACCTCCCCGCCGAAGTCGGAGTGGCCGGGCGTGTCGATGATGTTGATCTTGGTGCCCTTGTAGGAAATGGAGGTGTTCTTGCTGAGGATCGTGATGCCCCTCTCTCTCTCCAGGTCGTTGGAGTCCATGATCCTCTCCTGCACGGTCTGGTTGTCCCGGAACACCTTGGCCTGCTTGAGCATGGAGTCGACGAGGGTGGTCTTGCCGTGGTCGACATGGGCGATGATTGCGATGTTGCGGACATCTCTGCGGGTGGCCAGCTTCTTCTCCTGAATCTTCTGCTGCGGCTCTCCCGTCTCAACGGAGGCGCGCACGGTGAAAGCAGCGCGCGTCCTACTAGTCCTGGTCCTAGTGGCGGCAGCGATTGTAATGGCGTGGCTGGGAAAGCGGAGAAGGGGAGAAGGATGGCGATGGCGATGGCGATGGCGCGGGGGCGCGACGGGGGATGGGGAGTGTAGAGAGGAGCTCAGCATTCTCACTGGATAGAATTGCTAAGAGGATAGAGGAGGAGGAAGTGTAAGGAGCAGGCGAGGCGAGGCCAGTGCTGAGTGCGGTCTGCTCAGAAGAGCGGAGCACGAAGGATAGAGGGATTAATAGACTCAGACTCGCAGACTCACAGACGGAATGACCGAGTGCTCATCCTCTGTAGCGCTGCATTGTGTAGCGCAGGATGTGAACCGTTAGATCGTCTCGAGATTCGAGCAAATACAGATCTCGAGATATCTAACGGTTCACATCCTGCGCTACACAATGCAGCGCTACAGAGGATGTGAAATCGGAATGACTTTGGTTGCGACGACAAAATATGAATACGAGTGAATAACCGGAGGAGGAGGATTAATTTAGATTAGAGGCCAGCAGTCAGCATGGGATTTCAGCCAATTCATATCCTCTATTGCGTAGTGGTATTCTGGCCGTTGGATTCGCTTTAAGATTCGTGCAAATGAATCTCAAGAAACCCCACTTAATCTACGTCGTTGATTCGCTGCGCACTACAATACTGTAGCAGCAGAGGAGGGATAACCACTATGCTTCAGCTACCTATCGGTACAAAGAATGAGCGGATCAGATTGTTAATGCCCTCTCGTTTTTTTCACTTCCATTTTTTCTTCCACTTTTGAGTTTTCCCTTTCCTTGCGTTGCTTTCTGTTTCTTTTTTCTGGGTTGGGTAAATAAAATTTTGAGGAGGGAATATGCTCCACATCTGCACCAAAGTGGGATGCCACTTTTGGTCCATACAAATACCAATTGTAACTTGTAACTCCTTGATACTTCTAACTCATAAAACGTCAGGGACAGTGAGCAACTGAGGACCAGAAGCATTTGAGCGGACCACAAGACAACCAACTGCTCTGCCCAGGCCCATTTTATTTCCTTATAACAACATAGGCCCATCATCATCCTAATTTCTAATTCTAAAAGCCCACTGTGCTGCAACATCCCATGGCCCATAACCCATGGCCCATGGCCCATCCTATTTCATTATTATCTCATTCAATCCCCTTGTTATTATGTTTCAGTACCACTGAGGTAGAGAAAAAGAAAAGATCTCTCATTGTGCTTTGTGCTATCCCGATTCCTTATCAGCAACTCATTTCATCAGCTAACACTCGGCTTCAGATGCTGCCCTCTCTCTCACTGCAGACACTGCCACTACCACTACAACTAGCACCAGAACTGCAGCCATGGCCATCTGCAACACTTGTTCTACTTTCCACCTAAAAAGAACTCAACTTTTCAGTACATCCAGCGCAATTACCATCAGCAGGAGGAGCAGGAGCAGGAGGAATTGCAAA
The DNA here is from genome assembly GCA_030179965.1 of Cyperus esculentus. Taxonomy (NCBI): domain Eukaryota; kingdom Viridiplantae; phylum Streptophyta; class Magnoliopsida; order Poales; family Cyperaceae; genus Cyperus; species Cyperus esculentus. The sequence goes on along the minus strand of JASGLE010000003.1, from coordinate 554,392 downwards.
TGGATAGGCAGGAGGGCTTCCATGGAGAAGAACAAGGAGGACAAGGCAGTTCAAGTTAACATCGACCGAGCGAAGGCCAAAGAGGCTCTGAGGCAGCTCGATCAGCAGCTCGAGAGCCTCTCTGACGCTCGGCCTCAGCCTCCCGTCCCTGCCAAGAACAACACTCCCGGTACGTACATCTTCCACCACTCTCTCTTCCTCTTCATACCAACATCAGTCTTAATTGTTCGTTCGGGTGAATTCTTCTATAGATTGAAAGAAATATGGACCGTTCATTTGTCTGAATGACTGAATCGGATGGTTTCGATATATGTTATTGCAGTACAAGTAAAGAGAGATACTTGATATATCAAATCTGATACGTTTGATTAAAAATGAACAGTTGTCCACAGAAGAACAAACGAGCAAGTAAAGAGAGATACTTGATATGTCAAATCTGATACGTTTGATTAAAAATGAACGGTTGTCCACAGAAGAACAAACGAGCAAGTAAAGAGAGATACTTGATATGTCAAATCTGATATGTTTGATTAAAAAATGAACGGTTGTCTACAGAAGAATAACTCGTTTGTTTCGGCTTGTCAATTGCAATCGAACAGAACCGGAGATGGAGATGAGCAGCAGGGACTTCTTCATGAGACGGGACGGCAGGGAGGAGATGCCCGAGATCTCCGACTCCTACCTCGCGTACACCGCCGGCGCTCTCGTGCTGCTCACCATCTTCACCAACATCGTCTTCAGCTTCTACATCAAGCCCTCCATCGACGGCTACCAGAAGCCCGTCGTCATCGAGCGCGTGCCTTTGTCCGAACCAGACTGATTCATCTCTATGATTGAACACTTGCCTTTATTAGACTAAACATTGAGGGTGTGTTTGGTATGAGAATAAATTGGAGATAAATTGAGATAGCTTGTCTGTTGTGAGAGTAGTGATAAGTTATTTCTCAATTTATCTCTCATTTATTCCCGTACCAAACAAGGCCTGAGGGTATCCAAATTGATGAATTTTGGCCTAGAATTTTCTGATACTTAAAAGGGGGCTTTCTGATAAACCCTGTTTAAGCATGCAACACAACTTTTGGTTAATTAGTTGTTGTTTATTTCTTCGTTAAGAAGTGAAAGAATGTAATGTTAAACACTTGAACTGTTTCTGAATTTGGATCGACATGATCTTTTCTTCCTTTTTTTTTTTTCTTTTTGAGACAGCCATGCTCCATTTTTTTTATTTTATTTAACATATATTATTGAATCATTTTTTGAACATGAAGGAAAAATATCTAATAGTGAGGAAACAGTCAATTAGATGTGTAATTAATGCAATATTAAATTAAATTTAGTCTCAGATTTTTCTCTTGTGGGATCTTATACTTTTTTCTTTAATTTTAACCTATGATTGCTACAATCATTTATTCCTTTGACTTGTGTACAAGTAGCTATAGGCAAGTGCCAGCCGAGTCCGTATCAGCTGCGATCCAAATCGGATCTCAGGGTTCTAAGACCCGGATCTAACGGATGTGATTTTTAGGGGAGATTTTCAAAATAAACAGAATCGTCGGATCGGAATCTCGGGTCCTGCGATCCGATTTGGATCGCAGCTGATTTCAGCGCAGTGCCAACCATACTAACAATGTGCATAAATCAGGTACTCTTATCATAAAGATGACTCAAATGGATTGATCATCCAAATTAAATAGTGTTAGTGCGACTCTTTGCTGCATCTCTAGCTTCCTTCAAGTTCAGTAAGCAACTTGCATCATCTAATTAAATAGGGTAGAAAGCATTGACAAAATCAACTTCATTTAGACTATAAGAAAAATTATGCAAGAAGCTGAGGGGAAAAAATGATCAGCATTGCCTACGGACCCTTTCTGTTCAAAAAAAAAAAAAAATGATCAGCTTGAATTATTATGTATTAATTATGTTGGCTTATATTGCGATTATTACGTTTCTATCTCGAATTAAAGCCCAAAATAATCAAAATGACGATTATTCCTGCTCTATCACTTGTTTAATGACCAAATCCAAGTTATGGTTGAATTTTTTTTTAAATGATGTAGTTTTGCACATAATCATTGATTATTTTATTATAATTTAAAGCCACCTTAAAAATCTCAAACAAATATTTAAAAATCTCCAAAAATAGAAAAATTTTGTATCATAAGCGGCTTTGATAAAAAGGATGTATAGAACGCCATAAATCGAGATTTAAAAATTGATTAAGTACATTTTTGAGTTAGAATATGGGAGGCCCCATGCATACTCCTAGGAGCATATATAGAATTACTCATACTGATATATACAATATATAAGTTTTTTTTTTAATTTTGAGGAAAATATAATATATAAGAGTCGAATAATTAAACTTTTATTATCGAGAAATTAAGGCAGTCCAAGATGGCCGGAAATGATTGGGACCATTTGGTCAAAGACTCACAGTCAAGACAAATCAACCAATGTTGAATAATGTGAGAGCCAGCTAAATACAAATACAAATACAAATATCATCCTGGTCAGTCTAACTTGTGTTTGGTAAAGCTGGGTCAACTTAAGTTGGAAATGTAATCCACCCATGACTTGTAAGTATCGACTACTATCAAATCCGAATTGTACAAAGGGTAATTCTAAGAACTAGACCAATTTTGGTCTAGTGACTGAGGACAACACCTCTGTGTGGGAATTCACATCACCTGCGGTAACTCAAATTTTGGGTTTACCCGCACAGTAATATTATAAGAGCCCCGTGATATCTTAAGAGGCCCCAGTCAGTTTGCCCCTGACCGTTTTAATGAGATGAAGGGTCCAGATTAAATGGGCAGCTAATTCAAAATTTACGGTACTGTAGAGGATGGGAGGCTATTGGTTTGAAATCCGGATGGGGAGTCTTTTATAGACATTTAAATTTGAGTGGTTTGACCCTCATCTCTATCTCAAAAAAAAAAAAAAGGTAATTCTGCTATGGATCGGATGAAATATGGACCGCTCATTTTTTAAAATCGAGCGGTCACGATATATCTTTTAGATACAATTAAAGAAAAAAAATGTTTGATAAGAACCGCTCGATTCAAAATGAAATGTTACTCAGCCGATCAATAGACTAGAACAACTCTTGTATAAATACTCTGTAGATAGAATTATATATCAGTTCATATAACAAAAATAAAACATATATACTATTAGACTATTAGTTCATCAGTCTTATTAAAAAAATAATTTTGCAAAGATTGCATGAAATGGCTTGGTTAAGATAAATTCTAACACCGAGCACGCTACAGATCAAACTGAGAAAATTTTGACAAATGCATTTTGTGTGTGCATTTTTTAAGGAGGAGGGATACTTGACAATTATTATTATATAATCTTGACAATGAAAATTCAAATAAATTAAAAAAATTTAAAAATTGAAAAAAAAAATTATCTATGTATTGTTGGACTTATAGATTGAGAGTATTTTAAATTTTAAACAATTTGAATATAATTTGACGACTCATCCATACAACTTTGACAGTTCAAATTTACTAGTCTTTAATGAACTATCAAACATACTTAAATTGCTTCATATTTGAAATCATAATCAATTCATAAGCTCCACAATATTCTTATAAATATTTTCAATTTTTGAAGATATTTTGCTTTTCAAATTCTTTTAAGAAATCACGATTGTCAACTAGTCAAGTGATCACTCCTTTTTTAAATAGTTGAAATTTAATCATCCTTCAGACAGTCATAACAACTATATCCTGTCTCATTCACAATTTCTTGAAGACTAATTAGAGGACATGAGCATTAAAGCTGAAAAGGAGATGCATATATATAAATATTATCTATTTGGAACGAGAATGCACATACTTTTTTAATTTTCTATGAAGGTTAAGTTAGACGGAAAGAACAATTTGATTGTGTCAAAGTCAAAGAAAATCAACCAATTATTAAATTATGAGAGAAAATGTAAAATCTCTTGAGGTCTACCTCATGTTTGGTGACACAAATTAGTTGGAAAAAAAGGTTTTTTTGAAGATAAAATTGTGAGATTTATAGGGAAAAAAAGTGGGGAAAAAATAATTTTCAATGGCAGGCATGGTGTAGATTATTATTTTAAGTGTGGGAAAGTTCCAAAAATCTGTTCTTTTCTTGTCATTCCTTTTTATTTGTGTATTATTTTAGCAGTCTGTCTTATAAGACTTTTAGACCACCTTTTTTTTTGAAGTGCAGGAAAATATTTCTCTCAGTACAATAAAAAATCAAGATTTAGGGCAATGGCCACTTATTAATTTATTCAGCAATTTTGTACTTAGGCTAATTCTACTATAGATCGGATGAAATATGGGTCGTTAATTTTTCATGATCGGATGGTCATAATATATCTTTTAGATACAATTAAATACATATCTGATGAGATCAACTCAATTCAAAATAAAAGATTGCTTCGCTGATCCATAGCCTAACCACTCTTTTTTTATAATGAAAACTGATAAACAGATGCATGCCTAATTGATTATTTCTTCTTCTTCTTTTCCCTTCAGCCAAGCCAATATTGACTTGGACTACAGAATCCAGAACTCCCAAATTTGGATTCTTCCTGTCATATATTATTGTATAGTTAATCAACAAAACAAAATGGAAATTAACTATATATAAAGGAGGCATTGACTTGTGACTCAACATCTAGAAGTAACAAGCTGGTGTTTCATGCTTGGTCCTAAATATTTATTAACGAAAGAACATTTCTTTCTGCTTCATATAATAATTGCTTGTGTATGTATGCTTGCCTAAGAAGAAAAAACAAAAACATAAAAAGAAAAAAAAGAAGGAAATTCGGATTAAAAGATGTAATTAATTAGTACGTTTAAAAAATGTAATTAATTATAAGTGGAGACTAAATCAGTAAGGATCACTGGAATTCGCCAAATTTGACAAATCCCTCCAAAGTCGGATTCTTTTAATCCCTTTCATTTTAATTAATTTACAATATAATACCTAATTATAAAAATGTGAAGACTTGACTTGGCCACGGTTTACTCACCAATCACCACAAACAAGTAAATAACACACCTTTCTTCTTCTCTCTTTGGACGAAGAAAAGCGCATTCCAATCCTGCCTGCTTTATGAATTAAGAACTAAGAATAATCTATCTATCCATCCTTCTAGAAGGGGCATTTGAGTAATTATGCTATTGGCATCATAAGTCAGAACGGTAATGCATCTGAGCCGTCCGTTCTCTACCAGCTGTTGATGCGATCTGAGGACCCTTTTAACATTTGTGGCCACTCTCGTATAGTGATTTGTGCAACCAACCTGAGTTGTGTTGACTTTCTTCTTTGGAGTTTGAACAGTGCCTTAACATTTCCATACAAAATTGACGACTAATTAATTGTTTCTATTTTTTGTTATTTTTTTTAAGACTGTTACATGATTAACAAATTAAGCAACCAAACTGATTATGGAAATTACTTACTTGGGTTCATAGGAGTAAAAAAAAAAAAATGTTATTCTGTTAAGAAGGTAATAATACAAAATTGAGTTTGTGATTAGTGGAATAAAGTCATCTCCGGATAAATTGGGGGGTGGGGCATGCATGTTGGTGTTGGATATGAATAATAATAATTTGAATAGTATGAACAATGGATGAAATAAATACGCTGCCTGATCAGTAGATATGAATATGACTCGTATGAGTTGTGTGGTTTTGTTTGGCTCAGAAGACACGGTTGCATAAATCATAAATCAGCAACAGTGACTTGGTAATGTTAGGGAGAGGAGAGAAGAGCTAATCTAATGCCAGCTGAACTAATAACAATTAATGAAAAGAAAAGAAATGGCGAATAATGAATGCACACGCATGAATTCAGGTCGAGTGCTCATCCCCTAACTCACTGCATTGTGCAGTTCACAATGTAAGCCATTGGATCGTCTTAAGATCCGCGCTGTCACGTATCTCGAGATGATCTAATGGCGGCTGTTGTGAACTGCTCAGTGCAGTACAGCAGGGGATATGAATTCATGAGGTGACGCACAGGCACACAACACAGCGCAACCTCTTTGATCTTTTCACACAAGACTAGAGCTAGGGGGGAGTGAGTGACATTTGTACTGAGTCCGAGACACTGCAGTACTCTCACAGACAGGTGGGGTCCAACCCCCGTTGTCGGAAAATTCATATCCCCTGCTGTACTGTATTGTACAGTTCAGAGTAACAACCGTTGGATTGCCTTAAGATTCGTGACAGCGCGGATCTTAAGACGATCCAACGACAATGCGGTTAGTCAGGGGATGAGCACTCCGTTGGGTTGGACAGCAAATGAAATGAGAGCAGTCTCTCTCTCTCTCTGTTCCTGTGTGTTGACCTTCGATGTTCGATGGCTCGTTCATCCTCTGTAGCGCTGCATTGTGTAGCGCGGAATGTGAACCGTTAGATCATCTCGAGATTCGATCCAGCACAGATATCAAGATGATCTAACGGTTCATATTCCGTGCTACGCAATGCAGCGCTACAGAGGATGTGGAATCCATCGGTCTGCGCCCCCCCTCTCTCTCTCTCTACCGCGTCGCCTTTCTTGACTAATTTTCTTCCTTCTTAATCATACTTTTTATTATTATTGTTGTAAAATAAAATGAAGTTGTAACTTGTAACTACCTCCCGACAACTTCTCTCGCTCTCCATTTCCCTTTCCTTTGCCTTGCTGCTCTTTGCTGTTCCAATTCCAATCCACCCTCAGATTTGCCCCCAATTCTTCTTCTTCTTCTTCTACAGCTAGGACCAATTAACCGACCGCCATGGGAAACTGCTGCGCGACGCCCAACGGCGCCGAGAAGAAGAGGAGGAAGCAGCCCAAGGGCAAGGGCAAGAAGCCCAACCCTTTCTCCATCGAGTACAACAAGGGCCCCAGTTCCGGATTCCCACAGATCACCGTCCTCAAGCACCCCACCGGCAGGGACATCACCGCCCGCTACGAGCTCGGCCGGGAGCTCGGCCGCGGTGAATTCGGTACCTTTCTTTTCTTCTCAAATTATTGCCTCTATAGGATAGGATAGCAATTGGGGTTAGGTGGATAGAAATTGCTGTAATCCTTCTAATTACTAATAAAAGATCACAACTTGTAAATGAATTTTGGGTCTAAAATAAATAAATATGTTAATAAACTGTGGCAGTATTTTAATTTCTGTTAAATTTGGAAATTCTAAATGCCCCTTTCAGTTCCATAATTTAATTTTAATTTAATTTTAGGTCACTATCCTGGAAATAAAAAAAAATAAAAATACATACCTCACTTTCTTTGTGACCACTGAACATGACAATTGACAAGAGACATACACTTTGTACCAGGTGTAACATATCTGTGCACAGAGAGAGATACCGGCAGCCAATATGCGTGCAAATCTATTTCCAAGAAGAAGCTCCGCACCCAAGTAGACATAGAGGATGTAAGACGGGAGGTCGAGATAATGCGTCACCTGCCGACGCACCCTAATATCGTCACATTGAAAGATACATACGAAGATGATGATGCGGTGCATCTGGTGATGGAATTGTGTGAGGGAGGTGAGCTGTTCGATAGAATCGTGGCGAGGGGCCACTACACAGAGCGAGCTGCTGCCGTCGTCACAAAAACTATAGTTGAGGTGGTTCAGGTCAGATATATTCTCCCTCTCTCCATGAAAATTTTTGGTCTTTCTCCGTGGAAATAAAATAATAGTCAGACATGGTGAAGAGGATAGTGCAAAATCATTAAGGGTGTTATCCGAGAAATCTCAAGTAGTAGTCTTGTTATATGCTCAACACTTATCTGATATTTTGAGCGCTTATCTGAAAAAATTATTTGACTTTGTTTTGTTTGCTGGTTTAATCCTAAAAATGTTATTGTATGACCATTCTCAGTAGGTCTTCCAATTCAATAGAGTACTTACATTAGTCAAAAATAGATGCATTTATTATTATTTTTTCTTATGTCAAATAGATGTGCCACAAGCACGGGGTGATGCATAGAGACCTGAAACCAGAAAATTTTCTATTTGGCAACAAAAAGGAAACGGCACCACTCAAGGCTATTGACTTTGGTCTCTCTGTATTTTTCACGCCAGGTAACTTACTCAAGAATTTCTTAACTGGGATTTTCTTTTGAAATTTATTTATTGAAGCAATATTACATTTTAAACAATCAGTAAGGAAAATAGGTTGGTATAGACAAAAAATGCCAATATATGGCAAAATACAATAACAAAATAGGAACTGAAAGTACCATTTGAATGTAATATCTGTTTTGTATTTTAAATATTATCTCCCACATTTTGTGTAAATGCTAGGTGAAAGATTTAATGAAATAGTTGGGAGCCCATATTACATGGCACCAGAAGTATTGAAGAGAAATTATGGCCCTGAAGTGGATGTTTGGAGTGCCGGTGTGATCTTGTACATCCTTCTCTGTGGTGTACCTCCTTTTTGGGCTGGTAAAGAAAGATCTCATTCCGTTTATTTTGGAACATAAGAATTTCCTTTTTGTGAATTTATCTAAATTTGGAGTACTTTTTGAGACCTCCTTTTTCTGTGGTGTAGAAACTGAGCAAGGAGTGGCACAAGCCATTATCAGATCAGTGATTGATTTCAAGAGAGAACCCTGGCCTAGGGTTTCTGACAATGCAAAGGACTTGGTACGAGGGATGCTAAATCCTGACCCAAGGAAGAGGCTTACAGCTCAGGAAGTTCTTGGTATGATTCTTAGTATAACTTGATTGATGACAATCCAATTGTATTATAGTTTCTTGTATAGTTAAATATTCTGACGAAACTGCTCTTGTAGATCATCCTTGGTTGCAAAATATTAAGAAGGCGCCAAATGTCAACTTAGGTGAGACTGTCAGAGCAAGGCTTCAGCAATTCTCTGTCATGAACAAGTTCAAAAAGACGGCTCTCAAGGTATGCTATTTTTCTCTCTTGAACCTATTAAAATCGCATTGCTGTTTTTTTGTTTATTTATATTGGGTTCAAACCTATATATTTAGAGACCTAAAGTCTTATCCATTTGGTAAATGTAGGTGATAGCTCAGCATTTATCAGTGGAGGAGGTTGCTGATATAAAGGATTTATTTAACAAAATGGATTTGAATCATGATAACAAGATCTCATTCGATGAATTGAAACTTGGCCTTCACAAGCTTGGTCACCAGATTGCCGATAATGATGTTCAAATTTTGATGGATGCTGTAAGTGTTTACCCTTCTATATTATTTAAAAAAAGAGTACCCGAAGTTAGTTGTTCGGTTTTGAAATTTTCTCATACTGAGTGTGATTATATTATCTCCATCCTCTGGGTGACTGATGTTTCTTTCATTGTGATTTGTTCAATTTCAGGCTGATACAGATGGAAATGGGTTTTTAGACTACGGGGAATTTGTGGCAGTGTCAATTCATTTGAGGAGGATTGGAAATGACGACCATCTCCGCAGAGCCTTCTCTTTCTTCGATCAGAACAAAAGTGGTTACATTGAGATTGATGAACTGAGGGCTTCCCTGTCTGGTGACGCAGGCCCCAACCACGATGATGTCATCAATGCCATTATCCATGATGTTGACACTGATAAGGTCAGTTGATATGCTTTTTTTTTTCTCAAATGCAAAAATTTGAAATAAGAAGTCTTCTCATTTTGTCTGCAATTGCTGATTCCCGCATTCTGCAGAACTATAAATGGGTTGCCTTGTAATTGGCTCTTAGTTAATTAGTTAATCCAGTGAACAGGTCAAGTATTGTGGATGGTTCCTATTCGACCGGTCCAATAAGTAGTTGTATACAAAAGTATGACTGAAATGAGATTTGTTCTTAGGAAAATTATATGAAAAAAATCACTCATTAGTAGGAACACAACGGGTGAAACAACAGTGTTTCAAATGTGTCATATCTGATATCTTGGCTACCATTTTGTTTCATATTTGTAATCGGGTTGCTTGGATAAGTAATTGACAGAAATAATGATTTCTTTTTTTGTCTCCATTGTGATTCAATTAACAGGACGGAAAGATCAGTTATGAAGAATTTGCAACAATGATGAAGGCTGGTACGGATTGGAGAAAGGCATCAAGACAATACTCCAGGGAAAGATTCAACAGCCTCAGTTTGAAGCTCCAGAAAGACGGCTCATTGCAAGTAGTAATGGACTCAAGATGAGGAAAAAGAAAGTACATATCACGACCAGAATACGTCTTGGTTCGAAATTCAAATACCGTTTGATTGGAGCACAGCATCAATCTGCTGAACAAAAATATCTAGAGTTGACATCTATTGTTCTTCCTTTTTTTTCTCCTTGGTTTGTGTTCCATTGTTGTGTCAAAATTGTATATGTAATGGGGTTTATTTCTATTTTTTTTTCTTTTCTTTTCCAGTTTCATTCTAATTCCCTTTGATTTTCCCCTCTTTAAAGGTCATGCATGATGTGGAGAAGTTGTAGTTAATTTAGTTGAATAGAGTTTAGCTATTGGATGCTTTTGCTGGCTATTGTAAATGGGTGTCGTATATTCATAATTTTAGTGCAAAATTATCATCTGTATGAAAAGAATGCGCAAATTTATGTTATGAATGAATCAATGCTGCATTGCTTCATGTGGCGGCCGAGTGTTGCTGTAGTGTAGAATGAAACAGTAGCACTTCTATTTAGTATTTTTTTCTGATTCTGCTGCGTAAGCGATCCAACTGGAGAACCAGACTGGACATGTGACCGGGTCCGGTTTTTTTCGGTCCAACTGTCCGGTCCGATCCGGCTCTGATAACACTGGTTTAGAATGTTCTAGTTTACTCGATTATGATTTTGCTATTTCTAACAAAACAAAAATCAGCTTCGATATAAAGTTACCATTTCTCGCAATCTAGCAACAGTAAAAAATTTCATCCCAAATTATATATATTCTATAAAACAGATTTAAATATTTCCATGGGAATTATATACTTTAAAAGCCAACCATTTACGTTTCTTTCAGGTTAATTGTTGTAAGAGACAATTTCAGAAAAGTCCTTGGTGCAATTAATTAATCGAAACATTGATATATTTTACCCTAAATCTCAAGTAGTGAACTATGATATTTTGTGCAATTATTATTACTTGTTAATAATCATAGAAGGATCAGCCCGTTGCGCGGGTATCTAACTACTAGTTTATAAAAAGTAAATGAACAGAAAGGGTTGACATTAATTTAAATTTGAAACTGCCTGATACAAGTTGGATTCCGCCACCTAACTTCACAAAAAAACAAGAAAAGACAACAACAGAAATTATCCCACGGATACAAACTACTTCTTTATAAATGAAACAACAAGATAATTGCAACATCCTAATTCAGATAAGAAATTATAACACTACCTAACAAACTAAATAACTAAATACAATTGCAAAAAAAAAAAAAATACAAAAATTGGCAGCCTCATCATTAGAAAGGGGATTACGCATAACCAAGACAAAAGAGTTTGCATAAACAATACTTAATCTTGTTCCAAGCAACAAACATCCGAACAATAACTGCAACTTACACATCATAACCAAATGTCTTACCGTCCATGTGATGTGTTAGAAATAGCCTCAACAAACCCCTGCCCATTATCAAGAAAAATACATTACGCAGAGCCACCTCAACCCTCTCAACCATCTTATCCACCATAAAACCCCATGAAAAAAAAATGTATAAACGACCAGTATACTTACCACTAAAAAACTCACCGAGTTGCAGAACCTCCACAAACCTACCTGTTCAATTTCGTTGTGAACGGAAGGCATAGGAGATATTGCACAATAGCAGTTATAATGATCTAGTAGTGCGAACTCCAAGACAAATGCAAATGTGGCATTCTTCACCATAAACTCTATGCTCTTTTTGAGAACCTCTGCAAACTCTTTTTTTGGTGGGGCTTGGGAAGACATTATTTCGGGATTTCTTAGGGATCAATATAAGATGAGAGAAATAAATTGATGTGTGAGTGTGACAGTTGATGTGACTGATAGAGTATATTTAAATACAAGTCAACCATGAAAATATACACAACCATGAAAACCAATATTATACGATTCTTTTGTTGCGCGATTAACCTGACGGTTCGACCACTAAACCATTGATCCGAAACTTACCGAGTCAACGTCCGGTCCGGTTCTGATGACATTGGTTTTCAGAAGTGCTTAATTGGCTAGTTTTAATTGATCATATCACACACCTCACACCTGCCATAGTTTCTGATATCGGGATTTCTATCTGATTCGGTCTAATTGATGTCTAGCAAGTATTCTAGTCTAGGGGTCTTTAGCTGTGCTTAATTGTTATAGCCAAGAAACTGGCTTTTTGCTTCTTTTTATGACATACTGGCTTTAATTGCTTTTTTTTAGAAGAACGATCCAATGACCACAAAAAGTGGTGCCCTCAATAACCACGGGAGTATTTATATGTAATTTGACAAATGTAAACCGTTAGATGTATTATAAATTATATAAATAACATTTATACAAAAAATAATGAAAGTTTGTAAAAGCAATGACGAATATTATTAAGATTGATAAAATACAAAAACAACAAAGGTAAAGTGACATAAAATATAAAAAATAAAACATAAAACATACGAATAAATGGTGATGAATATTATTCAAATTGATAAAATATAAAAACAACAAATGTAAAGTGACATATAATATAAAAATAAAACATAAAACATGCTTAAAAATGAATATGAAAAATAAAAATATTAGTATACTTAATTTCGAGTATGCTTAAAACATATCGAGTATACTTAATTTCAAGTGTATATATATATATTAATTATTTAATTATCATACTTAATATCGAGTACATAATTATCATACTTAATTTCGAGTTTATATATAATAAATTTAATAGATTTAGTTCGCATATTTTGGTCTTTTGGGTTTATTCGGCTTACCCGATTTTGCAAAACATAAATTTAGTTCGCATCTTTTGGGTTTTTTTGGTTTGTTCCGGCCGGTCCGGCCCGATCCGATTTTGATAACACTGCTATAAATAGATATTGCATCAGTCACATCAACCGTCACACTCACACATCAATCTACTTCTCTATCTTATATTGATCCTAACAAATCCGAAACAATGTCTGCTGAAATCCCACCTAAAAGAGAGTTTGGAGAGATTCTGAAATACAATGTTGAGTACATGGCCAAGTACGCAATCTTTGCACTTTCCCTTGAGTTCGCCCTACCAGATCCCAAAAAGGAAGGTGCTTCTGTTCAGGACGGAATTACACAGATAAGTTTGTGGAGGTTCTGCAACTCGGTGAGTTTGTTGGTGGTAAGTATACTGGTCGTTTGTGCATTTTTTTCATAGATTTTTCTGGTGGAGAAGATGGTTGAGAGGGTTGAGGTGGCCCTGAATAATATATTTTTCTTGATAATGGGCGGGGGTTTGTTGAGGCTCTTTCTAACCCATCACATGGACGATAAGGCATTTGGCTATGATATGGGTGTTGCAGTTATTTTTCGGGTGTTTGTTGTTTGGAGACATTCTGAAAGACAATGGCTGCTCAAGCCCTAAGAGAGTTTGTAGACATTCTTAAAGACAATGTAGGGATTCAAAGAAGGCACATGGTAAAGTATGCCACCCTGGCATTTTCGTTTGAGTATGTTCGCCCTACCAGATCCCAAAAAGGCAGGTGCTTCTGTTAAGGACGGAATTACACAAGTATGTTTGTGGAGGTTCTGTAACTCGGTGAGTTTTTTGGTGGTAAGTATACTGGTCGTTTGTGCATTTTTTTCATGGGTTTTTATGGTGGAGAAGATGGTTGCATGGGAGGGTTGAGGTGGCCTTGCGGAATGTTTTTTTTCTCGATATCGGGGATGGTTTGCTGAGACTTTTTCTAACCCATCATATGGACAGCAAAGCATTTGGCTATGTTGTGGTTGTTGCATTCGTGGTTCTGGTGTGGCCTATGGCAGGTGTGTGATATGATGAATATGATCAATTAAATGTAAAACTAGCCAAGCATGTCTGAAAACGTCTGCAAAGTACTCCCTCCTCTTAATTACATTGTTTTTCTCGAACCCCGTCCGAGCTGAAAACCAGCTTCGCCTCAACTGTCACTCACTCCTGTAACGCTGCAGTTTTCTTCAAATATCCTCCTTCTCACACTCACGCACCGCTCTCAGCTGGCTCAGCAGATACAATTCTTCTTCTTCTCTCGCTCTCTCTTATTATCAATTCAAACCAACTGGTTTGTTTCTTCCACGTCTTAATTCCAGCAGCTATATAAATATGCTTCATTAGTCACATCAACAGTCACACTCACCTATCAATCTTCTTCTCTATCTTATATTGATCCTAACAAATCCGAAACAATAGCTGCTGAAAACCCACCTAGAAGAGAGTTTAGGGAGATTTTGAAAGATAATGTTGAAAGGAATAGCACGATGGCTAGAGATGCGGAAATTAAAATTTTCTAACCAAAGCATGTGCAGTTCAATCAGATCTTGCCAAACGAACGACTTATCGCTAATCTACACAACAACATGCATAGAGAGGCAGTAGTTATACCTTTGACGCGTAAACGGTTGCTCGGTGTGCTGTCCGGTTGCGCGTCGCCCTTGTCCACCAAAGGTTCGACCACCACCGTCCGTCTAGGCAAGAAGAACGTTGACGGCGGGTCCTTCGATCTTTTCCTCGCACGAATCTCAACCCTAAACCCTAGGTTTGATAGAGGAGATTTCTCAACACATGAGAGAGAGAGAGGAAGAAAGGTGGCTGGGAAAAACTTACTTTTTCGTGCATGAAACCTTCCCTTTTATACTTGTCAAGAGTGATTAAGGAAACCCTAATCACATACCCTAATCTGCCTTTCTGTCAGGTTGCGTTATAACGCACCCAATATTGCGTTATAACGCAACACCTGACAGAACCAGATTTCTGTCACAGATTCCGTTATAACGCAACATATGTTGCGTTATAACGGAACTGCTGACAGAACCAAATGACAAGTATTCTCTCATATGTTCGAGACATAAGATCAAAACATCATAGCCATGATGATATTCAGGTTATCATGATGCCCAATCAAGCTCAAGTCAGGCCGCGCCTGATTTGACTTATTGCCATCACTCGTTACACGTTCGCCGACGTGACACGAACCTGAACAGGACTAATGGTCGAGAGCCTCTGTAGGTGTGACCTTATAGGGATCTGGATCATGTTGGGTTGCATTAACAGTGATTCTCATCTACCTGTTCAATGCTGATCATCATCAGTGTCAAGCCATCCACGTGACGATCCCCAAATGATACAGACAGTACGCACGTCCACGTAGTATCTTGATCCTGAGTAAGAGTACCTTACTTGTGTTGATTCTATGTCATATGAATATCCAAGATCAGTCCGAGGCAGGATTGTGTCATCCTCACGACTATATCATTTACTTGACGTCCATATAGATTAAACACATGACTAATATTAATCATCGCGCGCGTGTGTAATCCATAATGTCAAGGGGCCCAGAGGATATCATAACTCATCTATGATGAGAGACATTCCAGCATCTTGATCATCCATGATCCAAGCTACCAATTCTACACACCGAACTGGAATCCCTTATGCCACCTGTTACGGTTGGGATAGGAAACTAGTCACAGTGTGCAGTTATGATATTTGATCATGACAACCTCAACCGTGAATCCAACACTGACAAGAATATGAATGACATAACACATTCCTTTTGTCATATTCTTGTCGCGGTCAGTCCAATGCCATGTCACAGAGAATGTGCACATGCATCCATATGATCTAGTTGATAGCCGCGCTATCAATGGGACGTGATACAAACCCATCTGCTAGACTCATATGCTGATCCTATCCGACCAACTAGAGTACCATGCTAGTTATCATAGATCAGAGCAGTTTTAGAATTGACGTCATACCCATCATGGCATATCACTTGCTCTTGTCGTAAACGACACAAGCCATAACGTAACATCAATTCAAGGAAACTAATGAATAAAACATCCAAATAAGAATAACCATGAACAAGCGAATACCATATATATATAAATATAAATATGTATGTTTCTCTAGTACATAAACACTAACAAATGTTGAGTACATGGTCAAGTACGTAACCCTTGCATTTTACCTTGAGTTCGCCCTACCAGATCCCGAAAAAGGCAGGTGCTTCTGTTGAAGACAGAATTATACAGGTAGTTTTGTGGAGGTCTTGCAACTCGGTGATTTTTTTTTTGTGGTAATTATACTGGTTGTTTGTGCATTTTTTTCATAGGTTTTTCTGGTGGAGAAGATGGTTGAGAGGGTTGAGGTGGCCTTGCGGATTTTTTTTTTCTCGATATCGGGGGGTGATTTTCTGGTGGAGAAGAGGGTTGAGGTGGCCTTGCGGAATGTTTTTTCTCGATATCGGGGGGTGATTTGCTGAGGTTTTTTCTAACCCATCATATGGATGGCAAAGCATTTGGCTATGCTGTGGCTGTTGCATTCGTGGTTCTGGTGTTTATTTTATTTTTTTTGAAACGTTGACAGCGACTGCCAACTGCAGTTCTGGTGTTTGTTGTTTGAAAGAAAATTAAGCATATTTTTTGCAAACACTTTTGCCTTGTTTATGTGTAATCCCCTTCCAATGATGAGGCTGCTGTATTTTTTTTTTTTTGCAATTTTATCAGTTATTGCATTGTGAAATGCTTCTTTCATTATAGATGATGAGTTAATCTCTTTGTTAATGCATTGTTTGTTCCCAATTTCAGTTCCTGTATTTTACTTTTGTATATCATGATGCAATGATCATCTGTGGATCTCCACATGCAGTAACTAATACTCTGATAGGCACATTGCCTTCCCTCAAAAAGGTGTCTGTTGTGTACTTGTGTTCCTTCGGCAACAGGATCCATGCTAGAACCACCCATTTCAATTGGCTACCAGTAGCTCACGACACGAGTACTACCAAGACATGTGTGTATAATAATTAAGCACAGGGCCAGTGGAAGACCCCCTAGACTAGAGTATTAGCTAGACATCAATTAGATGTAACTTGAGAAGGGAGATCACGAAGAAATTAAAGCGAATCAAATCGAAATCCCCATATCAGAGAAGCTATGGCCTATTCATGATAGGTGTGTGATATCATATATGAATATGAGCAATTAAATGTAAAACTAGCTAGCCAAGCACGTCTACTGAAAACACTTGCACAGTAACTACTACTCCATCCTCTTCATTACATTGTTTTTCTCGAACCCCGTCCGAGTTGAAAACCAGTTTCACCTCAATGTAACGCTGCAGTTTTCTTCAAATATCCTCCTTCTCACACTCACACACAGCTCTCAGCTGGCTCAGCATATACAATTCTTCTTCTTCTCTCGCTTTCTCTTATTATCAATTCAAACCAATTGGTTTCTTTCTTCCACGTCTTAATTCCAGCAGCTGTATAAATTTGCTTCATTAGTCATATCAACAGTCACACTCACCTGTCAATCTTCTTCTCTATCTTATATTGATCCTAACAAATCCGAAACAATGGCTGCTGAAAACCCACCTAGAAGAGAGTTTGGAGAGATTTTGAAAGACAATGTTGAGTACATGATCAAGTATGCAACCCTTGCATTTTCCCTTAAGTTCGCCCTACCAGATCGCGAAAAGGCAGGTGCTTCTGTTGAGGACAGAATTACACAGGTAGGTTTGTGGAGGTCTTGCAACTCAGTGATTTTTTTTGTGGTAATTATACCGGTTGTTTGTGCATTTTTTCATAGGTTTTTCTGGTGGAGAAGATGGTTGAGAGGGTTGGGGTGGCCTTGTAGAATGTTTTTTTCTCGATATCGGGGGATGATTTGCTGAGGCTTTTTCTAACCCATCATATGGATGACAAAGCATTCGGCTATGCTGTGGTTCTAGTGTTTGTTTTTGGAAGAAAATTTAGCATATATTATGCAAACACTTTTGCCTTGGTTATGTGTGATCCCCTTTCTAATGATGAAGCTGCTGTAGTTATTTAGTTTGTTAGGTAGTTTTATGTTTTTTTTCTGAAGTAGGATGTTGTACTATTTTCTTGTTCTTTCCTTTAGAAAGAACTAAGAAGTAATTTGTATCGTAGGATAATTTGTGTTGTTTTTTCTTGTTTTTTGTTAAGTTAGGTGGGGGAATCCACCTTGTATCACCTTAAAATTAGAAGTACATTATCCCTTTTCTGTTATGTTTCTATTTATTTTCTTTTTATAAATTAGTAGTTAGATTCTGCCCAACGGGCTGGTCCTTCTATGAATATTAACAAGTAATAATATCTGCACAAAATATATATAATTTGGGATCAAATTTTCAACTGTTGCTACAGTGTAAAAATGGTAACAATTGAAAACTGCCAGCCTTTATAAAAAATATAAATATAGAAAAAAATTGATAGCCATAGAGACTAACGTTTGGAGAGATGTAAACTAATTTCCTTCATTAATAAGCTCCTTCATGCGTGCAATTAATGAACACAATGATGATTTATTTTTTGGAAATGAAAATATCTAATTTTAAGGTGGTGATAATGTAAACTTAATATGACTTTAAAAATATATTGAATCTTTTTTTAATTTTTATTTATATGACTTAATAAATTCTGTATATCAAAATCTTGAGAAATTATCTTTGCCCCTAAACTATCTCCTTATCTAATTTCTCATACTCTCATAAATTTTGAATGAATTTTTTTTTATTCTTGATCTTTCTATTGTATATATATAAGTGTTTTGTTCGATTGAGGATGTGAATTGTAACCGATAAAAGTGATTTGTTGTATTTGAAAAAAAAAATTAACTAAAAATGTATCGGGTGCAGTTAAAGAGGTTTTTTTAAGGGTGCAGTTATCAACTCCCTAAAATACATTTTCCGAGGAAAAAAAAACAAAATAACAGGTATACAAAATCTATTATGGATACACGTATATTTCTATTTCTAGAAACTTGTAAGTATTTTTTGGTTATTTTTAAATGACTGTAAAATACTAATAAAATAGGGGAGTGCTATTTTAAGGGCTCAAAATGCTATTTTGAGGGCTGGGGACAATATTTGTTCTTAATCCCAATTATGCCCTCAATTAATTACTTCTTATTGTCTCGGAAAAATTAAAAACCATAAATGGTATATTGATTATATATGGTAGTGAGTTGACTGAGTTCCAGCAAACAACTCTAAGCCGATGACAGTAAATGCATGGAATGCCTCATGCCCTCATGTAGTCATGTACAATTACGTGCTATCAATTAAATCATTCGACAAGCTCTAAAAAAATGTACTATAATTATTTCGTTTATTTCCTCAACTCATAATATCAATATTCAATGCGGTTAGTAGAAATTTTAGTTCACAAGAAGCTCATAAGCTTAAATATATGGTATCATTAATCTATCTATATTATATTACATCAAACCTTCTAATAATATCATATAATAAATAAATATCAATCAAAGCAATCTAATTTGATTGAAAAACAAAACAAAAATGACGATTACTGTGTAACAAGTCAAAATTTGGTTCAATCAAATCATGAAATATTATGTTGACATTCAATTTGCTTGTAAATCAACATATAAGTGGATCTTAGATTTATACAAATTTAAAAGTAAATAACACCATATCTAATAATTTTGATGTGACTTCCCAAATGTCTAAACTATTAGCTGTTAATCTGATTTAAAAAATTAAAATACGTCCAAAGTTCACATTGGAAGTAATACGCTGATTAATAAGTTTAGTTTGTTAATATCTTTATCTATAATTGATACCAAATAAAGATAGAATTTGTAGTACATATGTATTAATCAGAGTTGGGTTATGGTGTTATGCATAGCAAAATGACGTTTTTGCTATGCGCTCGTATCTCAACAACCATAACTCGGATGGCCGATCCGAGAATATATTGATGGGGTTACAGAAAATACTGCCATTCTTCAATGCTAACAAATATCAGCGGCTTTGAATACTTACTAGTTAAACAACAATAGAAGCTCAACTGGTACCATCTCTACTGGCACATCGAGAAAGGGTTAAAACACAAATTACATTTATGCTTTACAGAAACTTCAGTTTGAACTTCATACATAAAATTGTTTGGAATGGCCACCAGATGATAGCTGAGAGAAACAGACCTAGAATCAATCAATGACTTGATTCAAAATGTTGGCGAAACCTGGAACCAATCAATCAATCAATCACTTTATTCGAATTGTTGGCAAAACACTTGCAAAAACCTAGAATCAATCAAGGCCAACAATTATTAGTAACTAATCTCAAATCATGGATCAGTATTTTTACAACATTCAATAAGACATGGATGCATAAGCTAATATGCAAGTAATTCCTGAAATTTTCTTACCTTAGCAATTGCATCTGCAACTTTCTCAAATGAAATAAAATTAGGTCATTAGAATTGACCGATATTTGTGTCATTCATGCCTATATACATATTAGAAGGCCTGCGAAAGGAAGAACAAAAATTGTAATTCATGATCAATTTTGTTAACCGCAAAACTGATTTATGCGTCATATATACATACCCAATTATTGTGGCAATCTCCTACATACCGAATTGCTAATTTTGATTTTTTTTTTATTATTATTATGGCTGCTGCAAGCTATATAGATTCAACTGATCTACTTATTCATTGCATAAGGAAGCTTACAAACCTTGCCAGAGTGCCGCTTGAGGTGAGCAGTGTGTAGGGCTTGACGATCTCGTTGGCGATTAATTAGTCAAGTCTGAAAAGTTATAATATAATTGGTATTTATAACTTGAAAGCTGATCTGAAGCATTTATTTGGTTTAAGAGATACATAAATATCATAGTTCCATTGGTTTTGATGTGTACTTTTAAATGAACCTTTTTCATTCTAAATTATTCAACTCATTTCTGTGGCATGCTAGCTAGATTATTCAACTAATACAGCAGTTTGTCTCATGTTCACATTTTCAGGGTCACCATAAATCTCACTGAAACATTTTATTTGCTTTGCGTGTGTGTATATATATATATATATGAGGAGGGATCCATTAATAATGCTTATCTTGACAAACTTGACAATAACATTTTTCAAAAATTCTTAAAAAATAATTAAAAATAGAAAAAAGTTTACGGAAGTATTAATTAACTTGTAGATTGATTACGCCGATTATATTGAATTTAAACAACGTTTGATAACTATTTAAAGATCCGTTAAATTACAACCTTTAAAAAGTACACAAAATTTTGATAATCCATCAAATGATGTTCAAATTAATTGAAATTTGGAACATTATTAATCTACAAATTAAATAATACATCCATAATTTTATTTTTCATTTTTGAGATTTTTTATGAATTTTTATAAATTTTTAGATTATCCCATTGTCAAGATTGTCAAACTAAGCATTGTCAATGGATCCCTCCTCTATATATATATATATATATATATATTCTAACAGCAACATCATGCACGTTGGAATAAAATTGGTCCCACGACAACTAAAACATGAATAAGATGGGCAAAATTTAAGAACCTTCCTCTTCTCCGACGACTTGGATCCCTATATTAGTTGTATCTAGATTTAAGAACCTTTGGTAGATGCTGGTTGCATAAGTTATGAAATTAGAACCTGAGAGTGTATAAGCCACTATGCCAGTCAGCCAGTGTATCAGATACATTTCTATCTGGAAAAATTTTATGCCGGTTAACTAATCATAAGAGTTTGGGGTTGAAACTTGAAACCACGGACCGAATGGGGGAAAAGGCTAATCGAGCTGACCGTATGTCCCCTTTCTTTAATTCGCATTCGGATTGTCGAATGTCGTCGAAGTTCACATTACATTACACACACTACATCAACAATGCAGGACCCGGCCCGATCCTCATCGGTACAAGGTCCAGAAGGCAGCTGCGGTGTTCTGCCATCGGCCGAGGGACGAGGAGATCGAGGAGAGGAAATCCGCCTGGGCGCCGTTGGGCTCGGAGATGACGGTGGAGAGGCTGCCGTCCGCGATCGATCCCGGAACTCTCTTCACCAGGAACTCCAACCTGCCTTCGACCGCGGGAGGCAACGCGGTGGCCAGGAACGCAGTAGTATTAGAAGAGAACTCGAACCTGAAACCAAGATCTTAATTCTAAAAAAAAAAAAAAAAAAAAAAACCAAGATCTTGTCATGCACGATCCTTTGACTGAATCAACCCATGATAACCTCCGGTTCCGGTTTTTTTGGTTGAACCGGCGGGTCCAGTCCAGTTTTGATAACGCTTCTATAAATACACTCTATCAGTCACATCAACTGTCACATTCACACATCAATCTACTTCTCTATATGAGTACATGGTCAAGTACACAACACTTGCATTTTCTCTTGAGTTCGCCCTGTTAAAAAAATTAAACTAATTATTTTGTTAAGTGTGAAATGGTTATGTTGAAGTCAATAATAGTGGCTAATATGTTTTGATGAAGTCAATAATAGTGGCTAAATTTATTAATTTGTTTCTTGAATAAGCTAGAAACTTAGTTATGAATGAGTTGTATACAAGTTAGATACTCTTGTATAAAGTCGGTTTGTAAGCCTATAAATAGGCACGTAATAGCTTGTAAAACTTGAATTGGGTTGACGTAATATTTATTTGGTTCTTACTTCTCTCTTCCCTTATTAATTTTATCAAACCATTGTCAACACGCCCTACCAGATCCTAAAAAGGCAGGTGCTTCTATTGAGGACGGAATTACACAGGTAGGTTTGTAGAGGTTCTGCAACTTGGTGAGTTTTTTTGTGGTAAGTATACTGGTCGTTTGTGCATTTTTTTATTGGTTTTTCTAGTGGAGAAGATGGTTGAGAGGGTTGAGGTGTCCCTGCGTAATATATTTTTCTTGATAATGGGCGGAGATTTCTTGAGGCTCTTTCTAACTCATCACATGGACGGTAAGGCATTTGGCTATGCTGTGGGCGTTGCAGTTATCGTTCGGGTGTTTGTTGCTTGGAAGAAAATTAAGCATTGTTTCTGCAAACTCTTTTCCCATTGGTTATGCGTTATCCTTACAATATATATAATGTGGGATCAAATTTTCTACTGTTGCTACAGTGCGAGAAATGGTAGCTTAATACCGATGCTGATTTTTTTTAAAAAAAAAATAGCCGAATCATAATCGAATAAACTAGAACATTCTAAACCAATGTTATCAAAATCGGACCGGACCGGACGGTTGGATCAAAAAAACCGGACCCAGTCACATGTCCGGTCTGGTTGTCCAGTTGGATCGGGCGGTTGCCCAATGTTGCTTCAAGAAGAGAGCCTTCTCCTTTCTCGATGGAAATGGCCCAAGAGATGCAACTGGGAGCCCACCTTAAGAAGGAGTGAAATGAAGGCCATCTCCACATATCCTTCTCAATTGAGAATTGAGATAGGATCATAGGTGAGATGAACTGAGGGCTTCCCTGGCTGATACGCAGGCCCAACCATGATAAAGGTCAGTTGTTTTGCCTTTTCTTTTTGCCCCCTTTCTTTTCTTTTCAAATGCAAGAATTTGGAATAAGAAGTCTTCTCATTTTGTTAGTCGACCAGTTCAATAAGACCAGATTTTGTAAACAAAAAGTATGAAAACTGAAATGAGATTGATCTTACGAAAATTTATAATTTTATATATAAAAATACTTTGATTATTTTAATTAGTATTTTACAGTCATTTAAAAATAGAAATATACGTGTATCCATAATAGATTTTGTATTCCTGTTATTTTGATATTTTTCTCGGAAAATGTATTCATAAGATTAAGTGATATAAATAAAAAATTAAAAAAGATTTTATATATTTTTAAAGTCAGATTAAGTTTACACTATCACCACCTTTTTTTACTTTTTTTTAGATAAAGATGAGGGTCAAGTTACTCAAATTTAAATGTCTATAAAAGACCTCTATCTGAGTTTCGAACTCGCGACCTCCCACGCACACAGAGAGCGTTACCTTTAACTAGTTTGATTTCCAAATATGATAATACTAGTGCTATAAATGATATAGCCGGTGGGTTCATATTTGCAATCGGATACTCAAAAAAAAAAGAAGAGGCCACGGCTATATTTAACATAAGATTATATATTTAGTATTTGACCAATTCTTGTAGCCTAAATTAAACACCCGGACGGACAGACGCCCTTTATAGAAACGGAGTGTATATATATACATACGAATACAATTGGTAAGCTATTCTATTCTACATATATAATACATACGAAGCAAGTACATAATAATAATCTTACTTAGAAGAGTAATCTAATCACATCATAGATTTTCTGCATGTATGTACTGTACTGACTACTGAGGCATCTGAAGCAACCCGGCGGTGTACTGTGGTCTGTACTCTGTAGTTAATAGGATTAAATTGCTTTGCGCGGTTGCGCCCTTTCCGTCTCGTCTCGTGTTGTCCGGACTCCTCTCCCACCTGGGCCTGTGGGCCTCGCCGATCCCCTTCCCTCTCGCCTCAGATCGCCTCTCCTCGATCTCTTCGTCTCCCCGCACCGATCTCTCTTACAACTCTTCTACGACCCAAGGTTCTTTATCAAGACTTTATTGGTAAAATTTGTCGTCCTTTCGTTTGCATCCTCGAAGAATTCTGTGTTGCTGTCATACATGGAGGGTGAACAGAAAGAAAGCGTCGCCATAACTATAAGGTACAGCTAGCAACAATGGAAGACCAATTACTCGTTAATTAATTTCTTTTCTATATGCCAAGCATTATTAATTGAAAAGGCATCTCCATCAGTTTAGTACACATGAAATTGAAGTACTTTTTATCTAAAAATGTCAAAGCCGAATTTTGTAGCATGATATTTTTGCAAGAATTCGAATCATCATACTATATGTTATCAATTTTTTTCTCCTGATTATATATTTAATACATAGAAGCATATATTAATTAAAGAGTCATACCTACCGTCTATATATGGATTGTGCATAGAAGTCACAAAGTTGTATGATAAATGAGACTCATGTGGACTCCAATGTAACAACTTGTGTACGTCATACATGTAACTCTATGGACAGTCTCTGTATGGACGGAACATGTTTTCATTAATTAAACGAAAAATCTGATAGGAGATCTGACTTAATTTGTTATACTTTACAATCATATATTTGAGCAGCAGTTCAGATGGTGCTACTCCGGATCATGCAGAAGTCGAAGAGCCAGCGCGCACTGTTTGTCCGTATAAACATCTCAAAGCCTTGTTTGGTGGTGCTATGTGCTTCGCAGCCGTGGCTTTGTTCCCCTATACATTCGTGTTGGTGGGTAGCAACCTCAAAAATCCATTGCTTCTATCATGGGTGATACCGTTGTACGCTGCCCTAATTCTGGCAGGTTACTACATGACAAGTCCTATGCGAGAAGATGAAGAAATGGCCTCGTGTTTCTGGACGTCATTTGTTATTTTTATAGTGTTTGCAATCACCATTGTGGCGGCCGGACCTAAAGCAATTAGTCACATTCCCATTGTCATCAGGGTGTTATATACAGTGCCATTCGTTCTACTCATTTGTGT
Organism: Cyperus esculentus; assembly: GCA_030179965.1. Lineage (NCBI taxonomy): Eukaryota > Viridiplantae > Streptophyta > Magnoliopsida > Poales > Cyperaceae > Cyperus > Cyperus esculentus. The sequence continues at coordinate 528,892 of JASGLE010000003.1, read as the reverse complement.
GTCTGTAATTTCGATTATAAGGGTTTCTCTGATAATATATAGAGCTAGGTGAAGCTAGACCAGCTTATCTTTTTTCTTTTTTCTTTTTTTTTGTACCCTGTTTGACAAATTAGATTTCAGTTCTTGTAAACAAACAAATATACTGCTTTGTTACATTCTTTTAAAGTACGACTCTGTTCATATACTTGGTTTTTTTTTTTTTTTTTTTTATTGTCATTGATGGTTCAAATTGATACTAATATCCCTAATCAAATTTGATTCAGGTTACAAGTATATAAAATATATACTATATAGTATTTAGAGCTTAGAGGTGTCGAATCCACAATAATATTTTATAAGAAGAATAGTCTAATTATTCTCGTGTAGGTTAAAGACTAAGGGTGTGTTTGGATCAGGCAAGGATTAGTGTAAGAATAGAGGAATAGAGAATAGTAGATGAGATTAGTGAAAAAATAGTAACTTCGGATTAGTTAAAGAATAGTAGAAATTTGTTACTATTCGGAATAGTAAAAATGTTGTTTGGGTTGTACGTTTAGAATAGTGATAGAGAAAAATAAATAAAGTAATAGCTATTTTCTTTTATTTTCAACGAATTCAATATTTTTACTTCACTATTAGAAAAATCTTGTTTTATCAATTCGGTTTCATATTAATTAAAATATTTTTTTCATACTTATTATCAAAATAAAAAAAATAAACAATTTCTGAAGTAAGAATCCATAACACTGAAGTATCTTATTTGCTCTATATGAAATACTAGTATTACTAATACCGTCAATACTGGGAATCTGTCCTTATCAATTATCATTAACCTTCAAAATACTGGCATCGTCTTCTTCTTTTTTTCTTATTTACACACAACTAGTATCCTAACAATCTCAAATTACTCCCATTCTCCGTGATTTTTCTCTTTTAAAGAAGGTAGGGTGCTCAACAAGGATACTCAACAGTTCTTCAACATTGACAATAGTCCTAAATCTCAACGAACTACTACCAAATGAGATCTCTATAAAGTCATTGTAACGACGAGAGCACAATACATGCATTAGTTTTTGCGATTTTGCAGTAAAATCATAAATATACAAGAAAGAAGATGATGTTGCCTAAAAAATGGCTCTTGTCCTTTTTTTAGGTGAGAGAGACAAATAAAAAAAGAGTTGTTATACATTATTTTATTAGTTTTGCTATTCCCTGGATTCCTTTTACACCCCAATTCAACTAATCCGTCTTTTAGAAAGAATAGCAGGATAGCTCTATTCTTGAGCTAATCCAAACTGTAAAAAAGTGTTTGGATCCATTCAAGTTCAGAACAGCATTGCTATTCTACTATTTTACTATTCTACGGCGATCCAAACATACCCTAAAGATTTAACTAGGGGATTGCTCGCGCTCCGCCGCGAGCCGTTGTATTTCATTTTGTGTGACAGCATTTAATTACCAGTCATACACAGTGGGGTTCTAGACTGTATGACAGCATCGGTACTCTCGGTCCCTGCTTGCTGTTTTCTCCTTGCTCTCCTCCATTTACTTGGAGTTGTAGGTGTAGAAGCTGCTGCATATACAAATTGCCAAAATAAAAAATCAGCCTAAATTATACCAATAGTTGTAACTTGTAAGTTATCTAGGATGGAGTGTATGAATGATTAAACAAAAGATAACAAAGTAGAATTCTTTTGCTTAATCATAGTTGAACAAAATTATTGAACTAAATTGTTGAGTAAATAGCTATGATCCAGACCCAATAATCCTAGAAACAGCACAGAAGGAAAAGGTTCCAATCTTTTTTTCCCATTCTTTCCCTGTTCATACATTCCTCGAATCCAAACACAGCTAAAAAAAAAAAGGGAATTTCCGAATTTGTATATATGCCACTCCAAAACCCTCTAATTGTAAGTTTGTCACTCAAAACTTGGAAATTGCAAATTTGTCACTACAAACTTAATAACTTTACATTATTGCCATTAAAATTTTTTAATGACCAAATTGCCCTCAATCTCCCCCAATTTTTTATTGCCTTTAAACAAAACTGAAAATGGGGGAGATTGAGGGTAATTTGGTCATTAAAAAATTTTAATGGCAATAATGCAAAGTTATTAAGTTTGTAGTGCCAAATTTGTAATTTCCAAGTTTGAAGAGGCATATATATGCAAATTCCCCCAAAACACAAAACCCAACGAATGGGGGCACCAAAAGAGGGCAAGATTTCACGTGAGAGAGGCGAGGGTAAGGTAAGCAGAAGAAAAAATAAATCATCATTGTGTTCATTAATTGCACGCATGAAGGGGCTTATTAATGAAGGAAATTAGTTTGCATCTCTCAAGATGTTAGTCTCTATCGCTATCAGTTTTTTTCTATATTTATATTTTCTATAAAGGCTGGCAGTTTTCAATTGTTACCCTTTCTTATACTGTAGCAACAGTAGAAAATTAGATCCCAAATTATAGAGCTAGACTATTATACTAACGTTAGCATTTTGGACCGAAATGCTAACACCTCAAATTTTATGTTATTGTGTCCGAAATCACAATTTATAGTACTCAAGAAATTCTTTATATAAAAATATTGGGGAATACAAAAAATTTTCATTTTTAGAGTTTTCTAAGTATTTGTTTTACATTTTTTGAAAATAGCATGTACAAACATTAATATTTATGAGTTCTTTTCTAAAATTCAAAACAAATACTTAGAAAACTCTAAAATAAAAAAAAAATTGTATTCCCTAATATTTTCATATAAAGAATTTATTGAGCACCATAAATCGTGATTTCAGACACGATAACATAAAATAATGAGGCATTAGCATTTCAATCCGAAATGCTAACGTTAGTATAATAGTATAACTCCAAATTATATATACTTTGTGCATATATTATTACTTGTCAATATTCATAGATTGAAATGCTAACGTTAGTATAATAGTATAACTCCAAATTATATATACTTTGTGCAGATATTATTACTTGTCAATATTCATAGAAGGACCAGTCCGTTGGGCAGAATCTAACTACTAGTTTATAAAAAAAAAAAAAAAAAAAAAAGAAACATAACAGAAAAAGACTGCCATTAACTTAAATTTGAAGATGATACAAGTTGGATTCCCATACCTAAATTAAGAAAAAAACAATAAAAAATAACAGAAATTATCCTATGATACAAACTACCTCTTAGTTCTTTCTAAAGGATTAGAAATAAGAAAATAGTACAACATCCTACTTAAGAAAAAAAAATCATAAAACTACCTAACAAACTAAATAACTAAATAAAATTGAAAAGAAAAATACAGCATCTTCATCATTGAAAATGGATCACACATAACCAAGGCAAAAGTGTTTGCATAATATATGCTTATTTTTCTTCCTAACAACAAACACTAGAACCACGATTTCACCAGCCACAGCATTAGCCAAATGCTTTGCCGTCCATATGATAGGCTAGAAAAAGCCTCAGGAAACCACCTCGATATCGAGAAAAAAATATTCCGCAAGGCCACCTCAACCCTCTCAACCATCTTCTCCACCAGAAAAACCCATGAAAAAAATGTACAAACGACCAGTATACTTAACACCAAAAAACTCATTGAGTTCCAGAACCTCCACAAACCTACCTGTGTAATTCCGTCCTCAATAGAAGCACCTGCCTTTTCGGGATCTGGTAGGGCGAACTCGAGGAAAAACGCAAGAGTTGCGTACTTGACTATATACTCAACATTGTCCTTTAGAATCTCTCCAAACTCTCTTCTATGTGGGTTTTCAGCAGCTATTGTTTCGGATTTGTTAAGATCAATATAAGATAGAGAAGAAGATTGATAGGTGAGTGTGACTGTAGATGTGACTAGTGAAGCATATTTATACAGCTACTGGAATTAAGACGTGGAAGAAATAAGCCAATTGGTTTGAATTGATAATAAGAGAGAGCGAGAGAAGAAGAAGAATTGTATCTGATGAGCTAGCTGAGAGCGGTGTGTGACTGTAAGAAGGGGAATATTTAAAGAAAACTGCAACGTTACAAGAGGGAGTGACATTTGAGGTGAAGCTGGTTTTCAGCTCGGACGGGGTTCGAGAAAAAATAATGTAATGAAGATGATGGAATAGTAATTACTGTGCAGGCGTTTTCAGTAGATGTGCTTGGCTAGCTAGTTTTACATTTAATTGCTCATATTAATATCTGATATCACACACCTGCCATGCATAGGCCATAGCTTCTCTAATATAGGGATTTCGATTTGATTCGCTTTAATTTCTTTGTGATCTCTCTTCTCAAGCTACAACTAATTGATGTTTAGCTAGTACTCTAGTCTAGGGGGTCTTCCACTGACCCTGTGCTTAATTATTATACACACATGTCATGGCAATAATCGTGTCGTGAGCTACTGGTAGTCAATTGAGATGGGTGGTTCTAGCATGGATCCTGTTGCCGAAGGAACACAAGTACACAACAAACACATTTTTTAGGGAAGGCAGTGTGCCTATCAGAGTATTACTGCAGGTGGAGATCCACAAATGATCATTAAATCATGATATACAAAAGTAAAACACAGGAACTGAAATTGGAAACGAACAATGCATTAACAAAGAGATTAACTCATCATCTATAATGAAAGAAGCATTTCACAATGCAGTAACTGATAAAATTGCAAAAAAAAAAAAAAAAAATACAATAGCCTCATCATTGGAAGGATATCACACATAACCAAGCCAAAAGTGTTTGCAGAAAATATGCTTAATTTTCTTCCAAACAGCAAACATCAGAACTACGAATGCAACAGCCACAACACAGCTAAATGCTTTGTCGTCCATATGATGGGTCAGGAAAAGCCTCAGCAAACCCCCCCCCCCCCCCCCCCCGATATCGAGAAAAAAAAAACATTTTCATCATTGAAAAGGGATCACACATAACCAAGACAAAAGTGTTTGCATAGTTTGCATAACATATGCTTGATTTTCTTCCCAACAACAAACACTAGAACCACTATTTCACCAGCCATAGCATAGCCAAATGCTTTGCCGTCCATATGATGGGTTAGAAAAAGCCTCAGCAAATCACTCTGATATCGAGAAAAAAACATTCCGCAAGGCCACCTCAACCATCTTGTCCACCAGAAAAACCCATGAAAAAAATGCACAAATGACCAATATACTTACCACCAAAAAACTCACCGAGTTGCGGAACCTCCACAAACCTACCTGTGTAATTCCGTCCTTAACAGAAGCACCTGCCTTTTCGGGATCTGGTAGGGCGAACTCGAGGGAAAACGCAAGAGTTGCATACTTAACCATATACTCAACATTGTCCTTCAGAATCTCTCCAAACTCTTTTCTATGTGGGTTTTCAGCAGCCATTGTTTCGGATTTTTGTTAAGATCAATATAAGATAGAGAAGAAGATTGATGGGTGAGTGTGACTGTTGATGTGACTAGTGAAGCATATTTATACAGCTGCTGGAATTAAGACGTGGAAGAAATAAACCAACTGGTTTGAATTGATAATAAGAGAGAGCGAGAGAAGAAGAAGAATTGTATCTGATGTGCTAGCTGAGAGCGGTGTGTGACTGTGAGAAGGGGGATATTTGAAGAAAACTGCAGCGTTACAGGAGGTAGTGACATTTGAGGTGAAGCTGGTTTTCAGCTCGGACATGATTCGAGAAAAACAATGTAATTAAGAGGAGGGAGTACTGTGCAGACATTTTCAGACGTGCTTGGCTAGTTTTACATTTAATTGATCATATTCATGATATCACACACCTACCATAGGCCATAGGCTCTGATATTGAGATTTTTATTGATTTGCTTTAATTGATGTCTAGCTTAGCTAGTACTCTAGTCTAGGGGGTCTCTTTTAGCTTCCGGCCACGGCATACAATGACCAATTCAACTTATATAGGGAGTCTTCGGCTGCCCTTAATTAATATAGCCAAGGAACTGGCTTTTTGCTTCTTCTTTTTTTATGTCATACTGGATTTAATTGTTTTTTTATGGCTATAAGCACAGCTGAAGACCCCTAGACTAAAGTACCTGCTAGACATTAATTAAAGCGAATCAAATAAAAATCCCGATATCAGAAGCTATGGCAGGTGTGAGATGTGTAATATGATCAATTAAAACTAGCCAATTAAGACATCTGAAAACCAATGTTATAAGAACTAGACCGGACATTTATCATTCGGGTCCATGGTTTAATGGTCGAACCGTCAGGTTAATCGTGCAACAAAAGGATCATATAATATTGGTTTTCATGGTTGACTTGTATTTTGATGGTTGACTGGTATTTTGATGGTTGCCTTGTATTTTCAACCAAGGCAAAAGTGTTTGCAGAAAATATGCTTAATATTCTTCCAAACAACATACACCAGAACCACGAATGCAACAACCACAGCATAGCCAAATGCTTTCCCGTCCATATGATAGGTTAGAAAAAGCCTCAGCAAACAACCCCCCCGATATCGAGAAAAAAAATATTCTGCAAGGCCATCTCAACCCTCTCAACCATCTTCTCCACTAGAAAATCCCATAAAAAAATGCACAAACTACCAGTATATTTACCACCAAAAAATTCACCGAGGTGCAGAACCTCCACAAACCTACCTATGTCATTTCGTCCTCAACAGAAGCACCTCCCTTTTGAACATGTTGGTTTGTGGAGACTCTACAACTCCGTCAGTTTTCTGGTGATTAGTAGAGAAAATGGTGGAGGGGGTTGAGGTGGCCCTGCGTAATGTATTTTTCTTGATAATGGGCGGGGGATTGTTGAGGCTCTTTTCTAACCCATCACATGGACGGTAAGACATTTGGCTATGTTGTGGGTGTTACAGTCATTGTTCGGGTGTTTGTTGCTTTCTTTCTTCCCGTCTTCCCAGCAACTCTACAAATATACTCCACCAGTCACATCAACTGTCGCACTCACATATCAATCTACTTCTCTCATCTTATATTGATCCCTAAGAAATCCCAAAACAATGTTTTCCCAAGCCCCACAAAAAAGAGAGTTTGCAGAGGTTCACAAGGAGAACGTAGATGTTGTTCAAAATAATCTTTCTTATTTGACGATTTCCAAAACAATATCAAACTATATTTCTAACAATTTCTTTGAGGATGTTGTTCGTATAAGGAATTAGCCGAACAAATTATCAAGAACTCAATGCATGCAAGCAATGGCTTCAACAGACAAGATAAGCTAAAGATGATGGAAATATCTCAAGATATGGATTGGCTTATCATTGATTTTATAAGTTAATTATAATAGTGAATTTAGGTAGATTTATATATTTAAGACATTCACTATTGATGGCATTGAAAAGCTCAAACAATGGAACCAGTCCCAGGTTCCGTTATAACGGAATTTTCTGTTCCATTATAACGGAATAATCCAACGGTGTTATTACAAATCAAACGGTCATGTGTCACATCCAAAGTACCGTTAGCAAGGTCAACCATTCCGTTATAACGCAAGGATATAATGCGTGATAACGGAATGCCTCTGACTTTGTTCCAGTAGCTCAAATCATTATTCCGTTATAACGGAACAAAGACCTGCGCTGCAGGCTGTTAAGTCAAGGGACCACCATATAAATACATTTCTTCCCGAATTGAAAGGTACAACTTTACCCACTTTCAAAATCTGTTGAAAAGAGAAAAACCCTAGATCAAAACTCCATTGTTGAGTGAGCTTTTCATAGCCAAATCATTGTGATCCAAGTCTCAACTACACCATAGATCTTAGATCTTGTAAGAGGGTTAGCTTGAGAGCAAGTTTTTCTTTTCCGGAGCTTGAGTTTCGCCTCTCCTCCGACCTCGGTGACGGCCCGTTTGTTGTGTAAGGGATCGCCGAGTTGTGTACTTCTTTTCTTTGTGGGTAATAGGAAAGGCGCACCACCGAGTTGGTAGCGTTACCCCGGGGACGTAGGCCGATTTGCCGAACCTCGTTAAAACCGCGTGTCTCCATTCCTTGTTTGCAATTTCTCTTACTCATCTCTATTTACTTTATTGCAAACTTATTTGGCCATAGAATTGAATTGCAATAGGATTCGGCCAAAATAATCAATTGGGCGAAAATTTCTAAAATTGTTTAAGGCACCGTATTCAACCCCCCCCCCTCTAGGCGCCATTAGGGACAACAAAGTGGTATCAGAGCAGGTCAAGCTAAATTAGGTCTTGTCTAATTTGAATTGTTAAGATCCAAACATGGCACCACCCATTAATATTATCAAACCCCCGGTATTTGGTAAAGAAACCAACAATTTTGCCCAATGGAAACTTGGAATGGAAAACTACCTAAATATCCTTGATGTTTGGGATATTATTGAAAAAGGGTATGTACCAAAAATGACCGATGCCGGTGACAAGTTGACCACAACCTCAAAACTAGAAAAGAGAGAAAATGACAATGCCGTAAATGCCATTTACTACTCGGTTAGTGAATCGGTACGAAATGTTTTGAGTATGAGCAAGTATATGAATAGTGCTCATGATATGTGGAATGCGCTCGTAAATCATTACGAAGGCAATGTACATATCAAGAGAACTAAAAGGTCCGGTTTGAATAGTCGTTTTGAGTCCTTTAGAGTAGAGGATGGTGAAATCATTGATGAAATGTACTCTAGATTAATGAATATACAAAATGAATTCTTTAATATTGGAGAACCACTTGATGATGAAAGAATTGTAGAAAAGATGTTGCGAGCTTTGTTGTGTGAGCCAAAGTGGGAGGCTTATGTGAGCTCGTTGGAGGCAATGCAAGGAGCCGATAAGACATTTACTTCGGATGAAGTATACACATGTCTTAGAAGCTTTGAGGAGGCCCTTCGACAAGCCGGGAAGCTAAAACAAGAATCCAAAACCGTAGCATTTCCCGCACAAAACTCCAAGCACAACCACTCCACCAATTACTCTCAACCAAAGGAGTCATTCCCGCATAGCTCCAATACCGAATTTCCTCAAGATGTCGCAACTCTCACCAACATGTTTCAAAGCATGCTCAGCTTCGAAAAGAAGTACAACAAAAGAGGGCATCCAAAAACAAGAAGGTGGTGTGCTTCTCATGCCACAAAGAAGGTCACACGATCCACACTTGCTTCAAAATCTTTCCAAAATTAAAGGAAAGAAATGAGGAAGAAAACCAAGAGCGCAAGCCGAGATACCGCAAGGAGGGGTACAAAGGCAAGAAGAAAGCCAAAGTCATGCAAGCATCTTGGTGTATCGATTCCGATAGTAGCGAATCGGACGAAAGTGAACAAGAGACAAGTGAGGAACAAGAAAACTTGGCTCTTGTAGCGGAAGTGAACAAAGTCAACTACGTCGAAGAGATGGAGGATATCATAGCAAGCAAGAACATTACCGACGAGTTGACAATTGCGGCTCTCAAGAAGGCCGCCTTGATGAAGGAAGAAAAGCGCAAAGCAAACGAAGAAGCATCAACCTCCACCTCATCAAACTAGGAAAGTGAGGTATATCTAAAAACTTTATTTTGTGAAGATTGGAATGAAAGCTCAAGTTGTGATGATAAAATTGAGACCAAGGGTATAAATGTAATTGATGACCAACTTGAGCAAAATGAACAACATATCTATGAGAAGAGTACTACCTTGAGTAATGAAATTTTGGAAAAACAAATGAATAGGTTTAAGAGTCTTCTTGAAGAGTCCAACAAAGCCTTATTTAGGAAAGAAACAATAATTGGATCATTAAGAAGTGATATCAATGATCTTGAGTCTAAGGTAAAACTTCTTGAGGCTAAAATTGAAGATTTTGACAAAGAAAAAGAAAAGTCGGTTTTTGAAAAAGGTTGTCAAACCCAATCGGGTGAGATAGAAATTTTAAAAGTAAGAATTTTAAATTTGGAAACCAAAAATAGGGCGTTGAGATCATCTTATGCTTCTAGTAGCACAAAGTATGATCTTGAAAAGATGTATATAGGCCAAAAGCCTTATGATAAGACGGGTCTTGGGTATGAGAAGCCTTTATCTTCTTCACAATCCTTGAACTCCTCTCGCCCGAAAGAAAATGGAAAATCACCTCAAAAATTTAAAAAAAACAAAAAGGAAAAATCTAGAAATGTTAGGGGTCATGCATATATGTACCAAAGAAAACCTAGGAATAGGTACGGACAAAACCAAGTTAACGGTAACCATGGTACATCAAGACCACAATGTTCAAATAAAATTTATTTCAAAGGTCCCGATGGTTGGTTTTACGAAATTAAAAATCAAGAATTTTCAAATAAAATGTGGGTTCCGAAAAATAACCTAAAAGGAGGTGATTTCCAACACAAAAATCAAAATAAACAAAAATTTATTCAAAAGCAAAATGTTCAACTTGCCATCAAGTAATCCGAAGAACAAGAATGTTGATCTCAAACAACATTTTAAAGCTCATTTTGTCAAAAGTAAGGAAAGTGAAAGTTGGCCAACATGTGCATTTTGTAACTATTGTTGTCAATTATGACACATATCACTTGAGTGCAAAATTAAAATGTCAAGCAACAATGGTCAAGTCGCATGGATTTCTAAAGCTTGTACCTGTATCGGTACCGGTACATTAAAGGTTAACTAAATTGACAAAAGAGTCAAAATTAACTCCCAATAAAATATGTCATATATTTAGGGGGTGTAAAAATGCAAGATATATATATTAGTTAAGATTATTAATATTAACTAATATATATTCTTGTAGGTATGCTTAATTTCATTGCTCAAGGAAAGTTCTTGGATCATAGATAGTGGATGTTCGCATCATATGACCGGTGAAAAATCTAACTTTAAAAACTTAGAACCATATGATGGTGGTACGGTAACTTTTGGTAGCAACCAAAGAAAAAGTTCAATTGTAGGAATAGGTTCGGTTGGAAATGATAACTTGGCCATATCAAATGTGTATCTTGTTGATAGACTTAATTACAACTTGATTAGTGTGAGCAAGCTATGTGATGCCGGATATTATTTAAAGTTCGACAAACATTCTTGTAATGTTTATCGGAGTTTGGATAATACTTGCATTTACAAGGGCAAAAGAAAGAAAGATGTCTATTATTTATATCTTGAACTCTTCACATCCGGTGAGACTTGTTTTAGTGCCGTCACCTCCGATTCATGGTTATGGCATAGAAGATTAGGTCATGTAGCAATTGATTCGATTAGGAAACTAGCAAAGCATGAGCTAGTCCGAGGATTACCATCTCATAAGCTCCAAATGGAAGGTTTGTGTGAAGCATGCATGAAAGGTAAACAAATAAAAGCTAGTTTTAAGTCCAAAGACTTGGTAACCACTACCAAACCATTGCAATTGATTCATATGGATTTGTTTGGACCAATAAGTGTACCAAGTTTATCAAGAAAGAAATATGTATTTGTGTTGGTTGATGATTATAGTCGTTTTACTTGGGTAATATTTCTTGCAAGTAAAGATGAAACGGTTGAACAATTCATTAAATTTTGTATTAGGGTTGAAAATGAAAAGAGGGACAAAATAGTCAAAATTCGTAGTGACCATGGTAGAGAATTTGAAAATACAAAATTTGATGAATTTTTTGTTCAAAGCAAGGTTATAAGCATAAATTTTCGGCTCCTCGCACACCACAACAAAACGGGGTAGTTGAAAGGAAAAATAGGACCTTGCAAGAAGTAGCACGATCTATGCTTAATGAATATTCATTACCAAAATATCTATGGGCCGAAGCAATAAATACCGCTTGCTATATAATTAATCGTGTGTGTATGAGACCAATTTTAAAGAAAACTCCATATGAATTGTGGGAAGGGCATACAAACATCTCTCATTTTAAGGTTTTCGGTTCTAAATGTTTTGTGTTAAATGAAGCTCCCAAAGTAACCAAATTTGATTAAAAAACAATTGTGGGAGTGTTCGTTGGCTACTCAAACTCAAGTAAAGCCTATAGGATTTTCGTACCAACACATACACATAGCATTGTTATTGAATCGGTACATATTAAATTTGATGAAAGGATTAACCTCCATGTCGAGAAAGGTATAAAAGACAATGTAGGTACCGAAGAACCGAACAATGAAGAAGAAGAAATCATTGTAGATGGAGACATTGAGCCAAGTCATGAAGAAATCAACCATGAAGGTACTCAAGGCGAAAATGCATTGAACGATGATGTGAACGAAGAAAGAGACGAACCAACCTTCATCATCTCCTTATCAAATCCCCGAAAATCTAAGAGAAGTTCCCTCCCACCCTCTCGAAAATGTTATTGGTGATCCACGTGAAGGAGTTAGAACTAGATCCGGTTTAAACCAAATGATTGCTCATTGTGCCTTTGTATCACAAATTGAACCGAAAAATTTTAATGAGGCCAATAATGAATCAAATTGGATTGTAGCCATGCAAGAAGAATTGTCTCAATTTGAAAGAAACAATGTGTGAGAACTAGTACCTAGACCAAATGATAGGATGATAATTGGTACAAAATGGGTATTTAGAAATAAATTAGATGAAAATGGAAATGTTGTTAGAAACAAGGCTCGATTGGTAACACAAGGTTTCAAACAACAAGAAGGAATTGATTTTGAAGAAACCTTTGCACCGGTCGCTTGATTAGAATCAATTAGAATGCTTTTGGCTTATGCCTCTTACAAAGGATTTACCCTATTTCAAATGGATGTCAAAAGTGCTTTTCTAAATGGTTTTATAGAGAAAGAAGTCTATGTTCAACAACCTCCCAGTTTTGTAGACCCAATTTACTCTAATCATGTGTTAAAACTTACCAAAGCACTTTATGGACTTAAACAAGCTCCAAGAGCATGGTACGGTAGGTTAAGCACATTTCTACTTGAAAATGGATTTAATAGGGGTAAAAATGACACAACATTGTTTACTAAGAAAAGAGATGATGCTATATTGCTAGTTCAAATATATGTTGATGATATTATTTTTGGATCCACTAATGCGGCACTTGCCGAGGAATTTTTATTTTTAATGAGTAGTGAATTCGAAATGAGCATGATGGGCGAGCTCACTTTCTTCTTGGGACTTCAAATTAAGCATTTTTGTAAGTCAAACCAAGTATGCAAAGGAGCTCGTGAAGAAATTTGGAATGGAAGATAGCAAGACAATCTCCACTCCGATGGCTCAAAATGCGAATCTTGACTCGGATCCAAGCGGGAAAAGCATAGACATCACTCAATACTGAGCTACGATAGGTAGCTTACTTTATCTTAAAGCTAGTAGACCCGATATAATGTTTGCAGTATGTCTATGTGCTAGGTATCAATGATGTCCAAAAGAGTCTCATATTGCATCTGTCAAAAGAATTTTAAGATATGTCAAAGGGACTAAAAATTTAGGGCTTTGGTATGGTAAACAATCAGAATTCAACTTGATAGGATATACCGATGCCGATTTTGTGGGTGATAGAATGGATAGAAAAAGTACAAGTGGTACATGTCAATTTTTAGGAGGATCACTTGTTTCTTGGTCTAGCCGTAAACAAACTTCGGTTGCCCTTTCAACCGCAGAAGCCGAATATGTTGCGGCGGGTAATTGTTGCACACAAATATTATGGATGATCCAAACTTTAAAAGATTATGATTTAGAATTTCATAAAGTACCAATTATGTGTGACAACAACAGCACCATTCTAATTTCAAAGAACCCGGTCTTGCATTCTAGAACCAAGCACATAGAGATACGGCACCATTTTATTAGGGATCATATTGAAAAGGGAGATGTCGATCTAATACATGTTGATACCAAATTGCAAGTAGCCGACATCTTCACAAAACCCCTAAGCACTTTCCAACACAATGAATTAAGATTCAAATTGGGAATGCTTGAGTTGAATGAGGAATCTTAGTCAAAATTAAATCAAGTCACAAGTCAACAAATGATTTCTCTAATTGCAAAAAGGTATTTGAGTATTTGCTTATGAAAATTCATTTCATGATCTTTCTTGCAAAAGACAAAGTTTCAAAATTGCATTAAAATTATTTGAAAGATTGCATTGTGCATCCATTGCGTCATAACGGAACAGTTCATTCCGTTATAACGGAAGCTGGGAGAAAATAAGAATTTTTGCGTTAACAACGGAAGGGTTATTCCGTAATAACGGAATAATGCATTTTGCAACCAGAGAGTTCGCCATCTGATGCGTTATAACAGAATACCACATTCCGTTATAACGGAAGCTGAAGGAAAATGGATATTGTTGCGTTATAACAGAATGGTCATTCCGTAATAACGGAATAATACACTTTGCAACCAGAGAGCAAGCAAATCAGTCCGTTATAACGGACGCTCACATTCCGTTATAACGGAAGCTGGAGGGATTTCGAAATTGAAATGAAGAACAAAATATATAACGGATCTACGTTCCGTTACAGTGCAATTTCGGTCCGTTATAACGGACTAAATGAAAGAGTTAATTCGAAGGGGCTGATTCGGATTCATCTCCTCCAAAACCTCCTCTTCCAAACCGAGACTCCTCTTCTCCTCCTCTTTCTCCTCCGCTCGGACCACCACAAACCACCATTAAATCCGGCCATCTCTTGCCAAATCTCGCAGGAAAACTCAAAATTCAAGCTCTCCTCTCAAAGCTCTACTCATCCATACTCTTATTTTTAACTTTCCTCTTCTCTTTCACCGCATTCACCAAAACCCTCGCTTCAAGGGACTCGCCAAAACCGACGATCCGACCGGCCGATCTTCAATCTGACTTCACTTCCAAGCTTCTCTTGGTGTTCTCCTTCCTTCCTGGTCATCCATTTCTCGATCGGTAAAATCTCAAATTTCTCTATACTTAACGGTCTTGATATCAAGTCGAAAATGAACCTAAGGGAAAGAAACAAGAAACCGGCAATCAAAGGATCAAAACGTCCCCGTGGTGAATCAAGTAGTCAACCGGAACCAAATTTTAATCTACTACCGGGAAATCGGTATTTATTTCGGGGTGATGAGGCACACCGAATGTTTCTAAGATTCACTAAGCGTGGTTTGTCGGGGTGTTACTATTTTGATCCAAAAGGAAAAATCCCCACACGGTATCTTACCAAAATTAATAATTGGATCAATCACTTCTCGCTTACTGAATTGGCAACCATACCCGATACCTATTCCGACCATACCACCCGGTTGTTCTACGCAAACCTAAGATTCCATAACATGGATGATGCCACTTCCTACTTTCACGGTAGAATCATTGATGTGTCCTTTCGGAAACTCGCTTCACTTCTCTCTATGAGAAATGCGGGTCACTCGATATATCCTCACAAGAGTTGGCCAAGGCATGAGGATCATGAGACTTGTCAAGAATCAGCCTTTGATTACCGAAAATGGTTCGGTTTTGGAACAAGGAAGGGCTTGTATGTCACCGACCTTCCGGCTTTGCATCGGGTCACACACCTCCTCGTTAACAACATTCTTACCCTGAAATCCAAAACCAAAACCAATATTGAAAATGGAGGATTGTTCTACATGAGGCACATGATAGCCATGGATGAGATCGAGCTCAATATTCCATATGTATTGGTTAGTCATATGCACAAGGCGCACTCGAATAGCAAAGATTCTCTACCATACGGGAATCTCATTTATCTCATCCTCAAAAACCAAGATATTGAAGATCCACTCCATGGGGTTCTCGAGGATGAACACAAGCAACCGAAAAATATTTTGGATTATTTTTCGGATTGGGCAAAGACGGATGGGGAAATGTTGGTACCAAACCCGTCGGATCCAAGAAATGCGTATCTCATAGCAGAAGGAGCCGCACCAAACCAATATCATCCTCTTGGTGAAGAAGCTCCCATACCGGCCGAGTCGGACCCGGAACCGGAACCCGCTCCACAAGACGCAACAACCTCTCAAGCCGGAAACCTTGATCAACTCATGGCCTATCTCACAAATCAATTCCAAGGCATATCAAACCCTTCATCAATACTCTACCGATGCAAATGACCGGCACTCAACGCTCACAACTCGACTCGATCGGTATGAGACCGAGGCAAAGCAACGGTTTGATCAATTTGGAACCCAACTTGACGGGTATGGCCAACAACTCTCGTCATTTCAAGAGGAAATGCATTCTGGTTTTCGGAGGGTAGATGATAGTATTGAAAGATGCCACCACACCGTCAACCAATTTTGGGAAGACATACGTGGACCAAGCACTTCTCAAGGAGGAAAAGGCGACGATAGTGATGATGGTGACGAGTGAGATGAGCGGCGAGTGAAATGAGAGGATGCATATCATTATCATGTAGCATTTAGGTTCTATTTATGCATATTCTCCTATCTTTCAAAACTTTGCAATTTATTTTATGCTTATCTATGTAATGTTTTATGACTTGTCGGATTTCTAAAACTTTTTATGCCTTGTAGTCTTTTATGATTTCGTATGTGACTTGTGATATGATTAAATTTTGGTATACTATGAATTACTCAATTCAAGAACATAGGGGGAGTAATAAAAAAGAGGCAACACTATGGCAAAAAATTTTTTTCCTTGAATTGAACAATTGTAAATATTGAGGGGGAGCAAAAATTGCTTAATCTTTTAACGATTTCCAAAAAAGGGGGAGTAATAATAAGTAAAGCAAAATTGTACTTGAATTGCAAAACACGTTTCCGCGGCGATTTTAAATTTTTTGTTTATCTTGCTTTACTTATGGATATTGTTTTGGAAAACGTCAAAAGGGGGAGATTGTTATTCAAAATAATCTTTCTTATTTGACGATTTCCAAAACAATATCAAACTATATTTCTAACAATTTCTTTGAGGATGTTTTTCATGTAAGGAATTAGCCGAACAAATTATCAAGAACTCAATGCATGCAAGCAATGGCTTCAGCAGACAAGATAAGCTAAAGATGATGGAAGTATCTCAAGATATGGATTGGCTTATCATTGATTTTATAAGTTAATTATAATAGTGAATTTAGGTAGATTTACATATTTAAGACATTCACTATTGATGGCATTGAAAAGCTCAACAATGGAACCAACCCCAGGTTCCGTTATAACGGAACAGAAAATTCCGTTTGAACAGTCAAAAGTACCGTTATAACGGAATAATCCAACGGTGTTATTACAAATCAAACAGTCATGTGTCACATCCAAAGTACCGTTTGAACAGTCAAAAGTACCGTTAGCAAGGTCAACCATTTCGTTATAACGCAATGATATAATGCGTGATAACGGAATGCCTCTGACTTTGTTCCAGTAGCTCAAATCATTATTCCGTTATAACGGAAACTCGGTTCCGTTATAACGGAACAAAGACCTGCGCTGCAGGCTGTTAAGTCAAGGGACCACCATATAAATACCTTTCTTCCCAAATTGAAAGGTACAACTTTACCCACTTTCAAAATCTGTTGAAAAGAGAAAAACCCTAGATCAAAACTCCATTGTTGAGTGAGCTTTTCATAGCCAAATCATTGTGATCCAAGTCTCAACTACACCATAGATCTTAGATCTTGTAAGAGGGTTAGCTTGAGAGCAAGTTTTTCTTTTCCGGAGCTTGAGTTTCGCCTCTCCTCCGACCTCGGTGACGGCCCGTTTGTTGTGTAAGGGATCGCCGAGTTGTGTACTTCCTTTCTTTGCGAGTAATAGGAAAGGCGCACCACCGAGTTGGTAGCGTTACCCCGGGGACGTAGGCCGATTTGCCGAACCTCGTTAAAACCGCGTGTCTCCATTCCTTGTTTGCAATTTCTCTTACTCATATCTATTTACTTTATTGCAAACTTATTTGGCCATAGAATTGAATTGCAATAGGATTCGACCAAAATAATCAATTGGGCGAAAATTGCTAAAATTGTTTAAGGCACCGTATTCACCCCCCTCTAGGCGCCATTAGGGACAACAGTAGAGTTTATGGTGAAGAATGTCACCCTTTCATTCGTCTTGGAGTTTGCCGTACCAGATCAGTACAACTGTTGCTGTGCAATCTCTCCTATGTCTTTCGTTGACGATGGAATTTAACAAGTTGGTTTGTGGAGACTCTGCAACTCTGTCAGTTTTCTGGTTGTTAGTATATTATTTTTGTGGAATTTTTTCATAAGTTTTTAAGGTGGAGTAAATGGTGGAGAGGATTGAGGTGACCCTGCATAATGTATTTTTCTTGATTATGGCGGGCGTTTGTTGAGACTCTTTCTAACCCTTCACATGGACGGTAATGCATTTGGCTATGTTGTGGGTGCTGCAGTCATTGTTTGGGTGTTTGTTGCTTTATTTTTTTCCGTCTTCCCAGCAACCCTACAAATATACTCCATCAGTCACATCAACCGTCGCACTCACACATTAATCTACTTCTCTCATCTTATATTGATCCCTAAGAAATCCCGAAACAATGTCTTCCCAAGCCCTACCAAAAAGAGAGTTTGCATAGGTTCCCAAGGAGAACGTAGAGTTTATGGTGAAGAATGTCACCCTTGTATTCGCCTTGGAGTTTGCCGTACCATATTCAAAGAAGTCACACACCCATGATCACCACAAATGCTGTTGTGTAATATCACCTATTCCTTTTGTTGACGACGGAATTGAACCGATTGGTTTGTGGAGGCTTTGCAACTCCGTCATTTTTCTGGTGGTTATTAGTATACTTGTCTTTTGTGGAATTTTATCATGAGTTTTTAAGGTGGAGCAAATGGTAGAGAGGGTTGAGGTGGTCCTGTGGAATGTATTTTTCTTGATAATGGGCAGGCGTTTGTTGAGTCTCTTTCAAATTCAACACATGGACGGTAAGGTATTTGGTTATGATGTGGGTATGGCGGTCATTGTTCGGGCGTTTGTTGAGTCTCTATACTCCATTAGCCACATTAACCGTCACACTCACATATCAATCTACTTCTCTCATCTTATATCGATCCCTAAGAAATCCCGAAATAATGTGTAGAGAGTTTACAGAGGTTCTTAAGGAGAACGTAGAGTTTTGTGGTGAAGAATGCCACCCTTGCACATGATCCAAAGAAGACACATGTACATGATCACTACAACTGCTGATGTGCAATCTATCCTATGTCTTTTGTTGACGACAGAATCGAATAGGTTGGTTTGTGGAGGCTCTGTAACTCCGTCAGTTTTATGGTTGTTAGTATACTTGTCTTTTGTGAAATTTTTTTTATGAGTTTTTGAGGTGGAGCAAATGGTGGAGAGCGTTGAAGTGGCCATGCATAATGTATTTTTCTTGATAATGGGCGGGCGTTTGTTGAGGCTCTTTCTAACCCATCACATAGACGGTAATGCATTTGGCCATGTTGTGGGTGTTGCAATCATTGTTCGGGTGTTGCTTTCTTTCTTCTCATCTTCCCAGCAACTCTACAAATATATTCCATCAGCCATATCAACCGTCACACTTACACATCAATATATTTCTCTCATCTTGTATTGATCCCGAAACAATGTCTTCCCTTGCCCCACCAAAAAGAGAGTTTGTAGAGGTTCTCAAAGAGAATGTAGAGTTTATGGTGAAGAATGTCACCCTTGCATTCACCATGGAGTTCGTACTACCAGATCCAAAGAAGACACATGCACATGATCACTACAACTGCTGATGTGCAATCTATGCTATGTCTTTTGTTGACGACGGAATTGAACTGGTTGGTTTGTGGAGGCTCTGTAACTCCATCAGTTTTCTCGTGGTTATTATACTTGTCTTTTGTAGAATTTTTTCATGAGTTTTTAAGGTGGAGCAAATGGTGGAGTGGGTTGAGGTGGCCCTGCATAATATATTTTTCTTGATAATGGGCGGGCGCTTGTTGAGGATCTTTCGAACCCATCACATGAACGGTAAGACATTTGGCTATACTGTGGGTGTTGCAATCATTTTGCAAATCTATAAATGGATGACCTTGGCTATTAGTTAATCCAGTGTACACGTCAAGCATTATGGATGTTTCTTAGTCGACCAGTTCAGTAAGTAGTTGTAAACAAAAAGTATGAAAACTGAAATGAGATTGATCTTAGGGAAATTTATTATATGAAAAGAATATTTTGATTATTTTATTAATATTTTGAAGTCATCTAAAAAGAGCTAAAAAATACTTAAAAGTTTCTAAAAATAAAAATATACATGTACCCATAAGAGTTTTTGTATACCTGTTATTTTGATTTTTTTTTCTCGGAAAATGTATCCATAAGATTATGATATAATCATATACAACATCTATTAAGTAATACAAATAAAAATTTAAAAATGATTCGATATATTTTAAAGTCAGATTAAATTTACGCTATGGCCACCTTAAAATTGGATATTTTGATTTCCAAATATGGTAATTCTAGTGCTATAAATGAAGGAGCCTGTGGGATCATATTTGCAATTGGACACCCCAAAATGGAAGAGGCCACCGCTATATTTAACATAAAATTATATTTAGTATTTGACCAATTCTTGTAGCCTAAATTAAACACCCGGACGGACTCTCTTTATAGAAATCGAGTGTATATAACTCGTATAAATACACGAATACAATTGGGAAGCTATACATTACATACGAATGCCGCCATAAAATAAAAAGAGAAGCAAGTACATAATAATAATTTATATTCCATAAAGAGGTAGATTTTCAAGCACCTCAACTATGCTACATCATCACTATTATTAACCATTGATTTTGTTTGAAACTCTTTATCTACTTTGATCCAATGGCTTGTTTTTTTTCCTCTCCTAATTAAATAAGATTAATGTGACATGTTTTAAAAAAAATTTAACCCTTAAAATAGTCCAACATTTATATATGTTCTTATTTATAAATAATTGTATTGATACAATTATTTACTTACATAAAAAATTTACAAATTTTTTAAGTTTTGTCTAAATAAATATTTAAAATTTTATAAAAATTTTAATTATTTATTTGCCACTACTTTTTCGGGCGAAGCCCGAGTTGCAACTCTAGTAATAATAAACTTACTTAGAAGAGTACTCATAGATTTTTTTTTTTTTTGAGAATAACTCATAGATTTTCTGTATGTACAGTACCGCACTGAGGTCTGAGCATCTGAAGCAACCCGGCAGTGGTGTACTGTAGTCTGTACTCTGTGTCCTAGGGATTAAATTGCCTTGCGCTTTTTGATCTCGTCTCGTGTCGTCCGGACTCCTCTCCCGCCTTGGGCCGGTGGCCCTCGCCGATCTCCTCCTCCTCTCCGGCCTCCGATCGCCTCTCCTCTCTTCGTCTCCCCGCACCGATTGATCTCTCTTTCGACTCTTCTACAACCCAAGGTCCCTTCCCTTCTCTATTTTTATGTTTTTTTACCCTTTCTTTCACTGGTAATCGGTGATTATGATTTACTAGATTTGACTGCGCTCAAGGCTCAACCTACAATTTCGATTATGATTCATATAAAACCAACACTATGAACATTGAACAATGCATGCATGTGTAGCAGTATAGCATAGGCATCCACTACCTCACTCACTCTTTCCTCTTTTTCTTAATAGAATTTTAGTTTTTTTTTTTTTTTATTTTAACTCCTGCAATTGGAAGGGTGTGATTCCGGTTCTGATCAGTGATCATGCTCCTTCTGATGTTTTGTAGATTAAGATGGCGATGGTTGATTCTGATTCTGATTCTGATGTGGTGCTACATCAAGACATTCCCTTCAATTCCAACCATCACATCATGCTCACTTTCGAGTCTCAGTTGGATTCTACTAATAACTATGTCCGACACCCCCATCGGACCAAGCACGGTGGCCAGAGCAGAGGTCCGGCCGCGAAACATCACAACCATGGTCGTGCCAGAACTAACCCCTCCTACCGTGATGATACCAATGACTACTTTGAACTCGCCAGACAGGCACGTCTTCTCAGCAACGGCGATGCGATGCCCGGCACATCCGTAAATGACCATGGTAAAAATGTTGTGCCAGACACAAAAAATGAAGTTGGGGATAGAGGAAAGGGGGTCATTAATACAGGCAAGTCTTTCTGGCTTAAGGGCTCGAGGTTTCAATCGAACAAACCGCTGAGAAATCGCAAGGGCAAGCAGGCTGTTGGTAACCATGGAGGGGAAGGTAGTTCGGCTTTCAATGGATTTAGTGGCCAGAGAAAACTGGTACTCAATGGATGCATCTCTCCTGATAATGTGTCACAGTTTCGGCAAATGTCAAGGCACAATGCTGGTTGTTCTGGGCATTTCTCCGGACAGGAGGTTGATGTGCATGACAAAGGGAAAGGGAAGCTTGGGCTGACTGACTGCAGCGAAGCCCAAAAATCGGGAGGTGGAGTAATTATGAATGAACTCAGAGAAACCAGGTAGGGTCTCTTTGCCTTCCTCCCTTCATACCATGCATGCATGCATGCTGACATGCTGTCTTGTATCTTTTGTTGAACCATTCTAACTTGGTACCGATTACTGAAGTACCCTGACTGGTACCATCATAGCTTGATACTGAAATGTAGTTTTGGGTTTTTGGTATTATATACTTTTGAGGTGTTATGCTATGGATCAAGAAACATAAACCGTTCACGTTTTGGAATCGGATGTTCACGCTATATCATTTAGACACAATTAAAGAGGGATGATTGATCAGCAAAAAAAGAACCATCCGATTTGCTTAGCCGATCCATAGAAGAATCCACATATACTTTTTACTTATAATTTGTTTTTTTAATTTTTGGATTTGCTGCTCTGGTTTTTGAAAACTTGTACAACTGCTCTGATTGTGAGGGTGATTCAGTAGGCCATCTGTAAGCTCTTCTGTTGATCTAACATCATAATCTTAAAGCATTGGGAGAATATTTGTAGTGTTTACCTAACAAACTGATAAGCCTTTTTTTTAATATATACAATGCAGTGCATGTGACGAAAAACGGGATGGTTTAAATCTAAGAAGAAGGAACTATTGCACAGGAAAACGGAAATATCGAAAAGATAAACCAAATCTTGGGGAATCTTCATTAATTCTTGGCTTCTCTACAAACCAAAGCCAGAAAATAACCATAATTGATAGCTCTGATGAAGAAGAGAGAGAAAGAGATGCTTGCAGTGAGGAATATTGGAGTTTGGAGGAATCCAGGTTAAATAACGAAGTATTAGCAGACCAAAGCACAATAATTAGTCAGGTTGAATCAGATGAAATGTTGGCCCGGCGCCTCCAGGATCAATTCAATCAGGAAGCTCAAAATTTTCCAGTACTTGATGAAGAGGTATTACTGTTGCTGGAGTAAATTGTGTAGGGCTATTGGCAACTTTGTGTCGTATCATGCTTTATTTGTATAATTATGGAATAATTGATAAACAAACTAATGAACAATAAGAATAAGAAAACTATCTGGTAACAGCATGACTTACTCAACAGGTTCCAGAATTGGCCCAAAAATATAAGATCTGAACTCTTTATGTATTGATATTGCCTGCCTGCGTTGAGAAGCATTGAAGGTTATCTTTGAAAGATTTATAAATGAGCAACAAAAGTTAGAAATCCTTCTGTTATTGGTATAGCATCATCAGTTCCTTTTAAACCAAATACAACTGAAAAATATCATATTATGTAGGTATATGGGTTATCATTTCCTCTCAGTTATTGTGATACTTTGTAATTATTGATTATTGTTCTTTCATAGGATGATGATGCAATAATTGCAAGAGCTCTACAAGAAGAGGATGATGCTTTTGATGTTGATGGCCACAACATTATGCCTTTTAGAAGAAGCCGTCGTGAAGTGAATGATGTATGCACTTTCCTTTTACACCTTTTTACACCTCATTTGCTGTTCGTGGAAATTAACAATTCATGTGTTAGAACCATGACCTGCAAATCAAGTTTCTTTGCATAATTATATTACAATTATTATTGTTGTTGTTTTTTAAAATCATAGAATTGATGTGAAATAGGTACCCCCTTTAATTAAATTATTGTAAATTTGTACTAGAGAAACCAATCCATGGAGCATCTGTATTCGCAGAGTCACCGTTTTCAATCCCGGAGGCTTCCTATGCAAATTCCAAATCGTAGGAGGACTCAGACACGATTTAACAACCCCGACATGGACTATGAAATGGTGAGCTTTTCATTATTGTTTTGTACAAGAAAATCCTGAGACCTTAAAATTTTTAAAGTTGTTTGCAACAATCCCACAAATATGAAACCCTTCATACTCAATAGCCAATAATCCACTGTTCCTATCTGTATGTATTGTTCTCAGTCTGAAAGAGTGTTCTTTTTCATTTGATGTAGTTGCTTATATCTCAACTACGCAGAGGGCTTGGTAGTTCTAACATGGATATTGACACGGTAATAGTTTTTTTCTTTATTGTTTTCTGTTCAGAATAATAATTTTTGCGACCAAATTATTAATTTTTGTTCATTTATTGATTTACTTCTTAATTTCTTTAGAGATTAAGTATATTGGAAGCATTGGAAGAAGTCTTTGAAAACCAAATTGACGTGGACATCTCAGGTCATGTCTACCGCAATGAGTAAGCTTTTTTATTTCATGGGCATATTTATGGTATTGCCCTTTAGATATCTGTCTTTTTGCTGCTATTCTCATCATATCCTCCGATGTAGTATAAGATGTTTCTGTTGGCAGTCCCAATTCTGTTACCAATGTCGTGTGCTGTCCTAGTAATGACCCCTGTACAGTACTCACCATTGGGAGGTTACAGTGGAGAACTGTTCTTGCCTTGTTAGGTTGTCGTGAACTTGACACAAGACTTTGCACCTTCAGTTCTGTTTGTTTAAATTTATCACTCATGTCTCTCTACAGTGATGAGTCGTATGAGGTTCTCTCAACTCTAGATGAAGATAATCACCAGCATTCTGGGGTTACTGATGGGCAGATCAACATTTTGCCTATTTCCACAATCAAGGTTGGTAGCTTGGTATCAATTTTCAGTAGTCATTCTATCTGAAGTGAACTTTCCCGATTTGCCCCTACAAAACTAGAAAGGCCCATGAAAAGTGGACTGTTGGGGAACTTATGCATGACCTTTGCTTTTGATATTTATTTGGTATTATTATATGATTATAATATACGATGAGGACATTTGCTTCATTTCTTTGCCCCCATTATACATTAATTGGCTATAATCAAATCTAGGGAGACAAAATGGAGGATACATGTGTGATATGCCTGGAGGACCCAGCTGCTGGGGATGTGATGCGGCATTTGCCTTGCCTACACAAATTTCATAAAGAGGTAAAAATCATGCATAGCTTCAATTAACATGTCAAAAATCTGACACCATTTTAAGTATATCTATATGGAAGATTAAACTGTTTCATTCCTTTTGTTCTGTGTAGTGCATTGATACATGGCTGAGGAGAAAAAATGCTTGTCCTGTGTGCAAGTCTTCTATAGCCTAAACATTCTATAAAAGGGACACGTCTTTTGCATAGATACTGCTCTTTTTAATTTGACAAAATACCTGGTCCTTTTTTGGAGACCTTCAGTCCTTCACTTGCTCTTTCTAAAACTTGGACTTGAAAGGAATTCTTGACTTTGATAAGTGTCCATATTTAGAATTAACGATCGATGTGGTCTTTGTTCTTTTGTCCTGCATTCTGCAAGAACCATTACTGTATTATCATGTGATAGTTTGCTTTATTCTGGTAAATGGTAATGCTAGATTTGAATGCTGTTTATGTTTCTACTTGTCTTAATACCTAATGAGATTGTTTATAATTTTCTTCATTCTGTCTACATGGACTAAAAAGAGGATTTAGTAATGGTCATGCATGAGAAAGATAGTAATTAGCTCTCAAATGAAATAATATTTCAATGAAAATTTTCCAAGATCTTCCAATACTATTACTGCCGACTTGCAATTTACTATTACATATTTGGGGATGGGAGGTTAAATATAATTCTGACTAGACACTTTTCAAGATGATTCTAATTGTAGTATTTGTGCTAGAAATCAAATAAAAAAAAGTATTTGTGGAGATTTCTAGAGATTTCTAGCTAGTTCAACTGGGTGTAAAACCAATTTAAGTTTGAACGACCTAATTGTAGTTTTACTTTTATGTAAAAATTCTCGATTGGGGTCCAATTCCTTTTGAAATTTTGGAGATCTTGGACAATGACCCGATTCGATTTCAGTGGAAATAAAAACTAAAAAGATCAAATGAAACGCATACGAGACAAAGTATACCGAAAGTACACCAATCCAAAATATTTCCCAAAGAAAGACAATTGGGAAAATATAATAATTATTATAAAGTTGAAACCATAAACAGATTATAATATATTATTAGTGAGTAAAACTACTGTGTTCTTAAGTTCACGGAAGACCTCCGTGATATTAACACAAAAAATATATCAAATAACATCCAAATTTTAATTTATATAGCTAAATAAATTATTTAGAGTTAGACTATTATACTAACGTTAGCATTTCATACCGAAATGCTAACGCCTCAAAATTTATGTTATCGTATCCGAAATCATGATTTATGGTGCTCAATAAATTCTTTATATGAAAATATTGGGGAATACAAAAATTTTTCATTTTTAGAGTTTTCTAAGTATTTATTGTGGATTTTTAAAAAAGAGCTCATAAATATTAATAAAATATTGATGTTTGACATGCTATTTTCAAAAATACAAAACAAATACTTAGAAAACTCTAAAAATGAAAAATTTTTGTATTCCCTAATATTTTCATATAAAGAATTTATTGAGCACCATAAATCGTGATTTCGAATACGATAACATAGATTTTGAGGCGTTAGCATTTCGATGCGAAATACTAACGTTAGTATAATAGTCTAACTCAATTATTTATACCAAAATCTTATAGCATGCAAATTTTTCATTTTTAAAGATTTGTAAGTATTTATTTCAGATTTTTTAATAGCAACTATACAATATTAATAAAACAATCGATGTTTCATATGTAATTTTTAAAAAAATCCGAAATAAATATTTAAAAATCTCTAAAAATAGAAAATTTTTGCATGCCACATGATTTTGATATAAATAATTTAATTGAGTCATATAAATCAAAATTTAAACATGATTTGATATTTTGTTAAGCTCACGAAAAGTTTGCATGAGCTTAAAAACCCGTAGATTTACTATAATAATATATTATTAATAACTGTTGGATACTCGAATAAATTTAATAATATTATTAAAATTTGCCGGAGTGGACGAACGGACGGGTAGATTGGTAGAATGTAAAAGTGGCAGAAGGCAAGGACCCACTGCTATATGAGAAGTGTCGCTGTCGAGTATCCACACATGGTATTTCATTTCATTTCACGTAAGAGAAGGGATCCATTGACAATTTCCATCTTGACAATTTTGACAATTTGATATTTCAAAAATTTATAAAAAATCATATAAATTCTCGAAAATAGAAAAAAGTTTACAGAAGTATTTCTTAATATATAGATTGATTATATTTCCGATTATATTCAACTTAAATTATATTTGATAGCTCTTTAAAGATCCGTTAAATTACAACCGTTAAAAATTATACAAAATTTTGATAAGCCATCAAACAATATTCAAATTGATTGAAATTTGAAACACCATCAATCTATGAGTTAAGTAATGCATCCATAAATCTTTTTAAATTTTTAAGATTTTTTATAAATTTTAATAAAATTTTGGAATGTTTCATTGTCAGCTTGTCAAGATAAGCATTGTCAATGGATCCCTCCACTTCGTGTAATGTAATGCAATGCAATGGAAGCACTCCACTCGACTCCACTGTAAATAACTTGATAAAAAGATGTGTCTTTGAATTCGGTAAAAAAATCAAAATAACAAATGAAAATCAATCCGGTCGTGCATTGTGCATTTGTGCGCTTGCTTTATCGTTTCTTTCTTTCTGCCATACCCTCCGTTCCATCGCACAAATGGAAGGAGCATGGGACTGTGAACAGTTAATTGATTTGACTGGCACTTGTGCATGATTCGTACTCAAGAAAGAGTGGTAAGCTTCCAAACTTTTAGCTATACACATTATTATTAATCTCAACCATTGATTTGTTTCTCTCTCTTTTTTATCTTAATCAAATGACTCAGATTAATTTTTCTTTTTTTATTAAAGAGATAATATAATTTGTCTAAAAAACAATTTAATACTCAAAATATTTGAGACTCTTTGTATTATTTTATATAAATTATTATGTAGCTAAAAATATATTATATAGAAAATATTTTAAGTTAAATATTTATTTAATAAACTTATGAAAAAAATGAAAAATTTATATTTATTTTCAACATATATTAATTTATGTAACTAGAAGAAACTAAGAAGAAGAACAAATACAAATACAAATACAATTGAACGAACAGAGTTGTTAACTAAAGAAACTTAACCCCATTTGACTGCTGTCTGGGTTCCGTGATGCCTTCTCTTGCAAATATGCAAAAGTACTTTGCAATAATCCCTTTGGCCTCGCATTGGCGGACCTGACCGCCCCCCCTCCTCAGCAATTGCAATCCAGCTTAATCCCCCCCGCTTTGAGGTTTGAAGTCCGCCTCGTATCTGCGTCCGTCTGTCCGTCTGTCTGTCTCCACTTGTCCAGTTCCCCCACCCAATCCCCTCCATCCGTTCCTACACCCGCCGACACGTGTGGGGCTCATATTCCATCCCCGACTCGCCCCGTACAGTATGCTAAGAACGTTCGCGAATTATTCGGATTCGGTATTCGCTAAATACGCGAATTATTCGCGGGTTTTACGAGATTCACGTTTAATTCGCGAATTTATCGGAGTGTATTCGTGCGGTTGATTGTACAATGTACATACTCCATCCAGTCACGTGGAGAGAAGGATTTGAATGGACTTTGCTTAGAAACTTGTGCACTGATGATAAATGTGGTTTTCTATTCAATTCCGATCTTCTGTGGCCCAGTTGGATTGTGAAATTATGAATTCAACTTTTGTATGTCACTATGTATTGGAATTTGGAAACAAATATATCATTATATCCTTAGTTCTTTACTATATATATATACAGAGCTTGACTATTATACTAACGTTAGTATTTCGGACTGAAATGCTAATGTCTCAAATTTTATGTTACCGTGTCCGAAATAATGATTTATGGTGCTCAATAAATTCTTTATATGGAAATATTAGGGAATATAAATTTTTTTCATTTTTAGAGTTTCCTAAGTAATTGTTTTGAATTTTACAAAAGAGCTCATAAATATTAATAAAATATTGATGTTTGTACATGCTATTTTCAAAAAATGCAAAACAAATACTTAGAAAACTTTAAAAATGGAAAATTTTTGTATTCCCCAATATTTATATATAAATAATTTATTGAGCACCATAAATCGTGATTTCAGACACGATAACAATAATTTTGAGGCGTTAGCATTTCGGTCCGAAATGCTAACGTTAGTATAATAGTCTAGCTCATATATATATGATATATAAAAGCATATTAGAAAAAATAACATGAAATCACTATTTTCTCCAAATAAGAAACCTGAGGCGTTGATTATTTTTTAGATAGATCAAAACTGTTGATTTGCGTGTCCGTTGACGTTAATGCCTCAGCCCATTTAAGGTCCATATCAATTTCCTCAATATAAGGTACATTACATATTATCTTAAAAATTTATTATAAAAAATAACAATTTCAACCCAAAGCAACTAATTATATGTAACGTTTTTATATAATTAGTACATTATAGGTGTACTTTAGTTATTAATAATTTCTATTAGTGCTTCAATGCGTCAGTTATGTTTGTATTACTCGGCTAAATTAACAATTTTATTTAATCTCCAATAAACAATATAATTTTATATATAGACCGAATTATTTCTGAATCACGAAATTTTGACCTTGCCGAACGAATCCCGAACTATTAAGTTGTAACTGTACTACACAACTCTACTCTTTTGCAAAATTTATTTGTTTATTTATTCATGTATTAATTTACTACTACAATATAGTATTGTTATTGTAATTAAGTGATATGACAATATAATAATAATACTAGTATAATATATAGGAGCCAATTAGGTAATTAATTAATTGAGTGAGGTAACAAGCCCAAGAGGCTGAGGTCCAAATACCGATGCAAAGTATATATAATGCAAGCATGTAATGTAAAATGTTATTTAACAACGTAGCTGGAAGGGAAGGGAAGGGGTGTTCCGTTCCGGTCTACCAGTCCAGTGGCCTTGCTGCTCCCAAGTCCCAACTACGAATTCATATCCCATGCAGTACTGCATTGTGCAGTTTACAACGTAAACCGTTGGATCGTCTTCAGATTCGTTCCAGCGCGGATCTCGAGACGATCCAACGGTTAGAATTGTGAACCGCACGACGCAGTAAGTCAGGGGGATGAGCACTCCCCAACTACCCCACTCGTTGCTTGCTGCTGCCTTTACCGGCTATCACCGGTGGCTTCACCTGAAATCATATCCCCTGCTGTACTGCGCTATGCAGTTCACAGCTTCAGCCATTGGATCGTCTCGAGATTCGTGCCAGCGCAATCTCAAGACGATCCAATGGCTGACGCTGTGAACTGCACGGTGCAGTAAGTTAGGGGATGAGCGCTCGGCGTCAGCTCTCTCTCTTTAATCCGAACTCTCAACAAGTGAATTGAATTCCCTTCCCTTCCCTTCCGTTCCCATCCCTTTCGTATCTGACTTGGTTCCAATTAGCGGACAGCCGGGCCCACGAGACAAGACAAGTACATCCGGTGCGGTGCATGCGCGGTCCACGGACCACTCTCTCTTCCCTATTGGCCATTTCGTACTTTCACATTTTGATCTTCTGAGGCGCAATTCAGTACAAGCCATCGTGGACTGGAGACTCCAGTCCTCACTAAACTAAACTAAACTAAACTAAACACGGCGCAATCAATCCGCCTCGCTGACAATGGGTCCCACGTTCCAGACGGTAAAAACACAGTGGGGGTGGTTATTTTTACTGCATCCTAGTTATGTTAAAACTTCTTTTTTTTTTGAGATGAATTATGTTTAAAACCTAAAACCGGGTGTCAGTGCGACTGTGCGAGTGCCTGCCTGCTTCAGTAAACCGGCATTTAAAACTTACCCCCCTCCCTTTCCCCTTTCACTTTCCTCATTCTTTCACTTTCCCCTTCTCTCCTCTCTTCCTCCCACACAGGGCAAGGCAAGGGCAAGGCAAGATTAAACTAGCGCAGCGTTTTTTCTACGCTCCAGTCCTCTCCAGTACTTTCCTTTCCTTTCCTTTTTCTCCCAGTCCAATAACTATGTTTTTCATGGGCAGATTGGACTAGATGCCGCCATCTCCATGGACTCCGCTCTGCTCTCCCCTCCCGCCGCCCTCCTCTACAAAGATCTAGGTAAGCGGCACCTCTTTCCTCTTTCCTCTTCCTCTTCCTTATTCTTTTCATTCCATTTCCCGGATCGCCTGATTGATCGATCGATTGATCCCATTTCAATTTGGAAGATACTATAATTAACTGCTGCTGCTGTTAACCTTTCTCCTTTCGGATCTGTCTCTTTCTAGAAGCCATCCGCACTCTCGATCCACCCTCCTCCGCTGCCATGGCCTCCTCCCCGCGCCAGTCCTTCTCCACTCTCCTCGAACTCGCTGCCAACGACGACCTCGACCCCCTGAAGGCCGCAATCGCTGCCGATCCGCCCGCCGCGGATCGCCCCGGGCTGTGGTACGAGCGCAACAAGCTCACCAACCGCATGGTCCTCGAGCACCGCACCCCCCTGATGGTCGCCGCCACGTTTGGAAGTGCTCAGGTCCTCTCTTTCTTGCTCACTCTCCCTTCAGTTGATGTCAACTCCCGCTCCGGATCTGATAACGCCACTGCCTTGCACTGTGCTGCTTCCGGCGGCTCCCACACGGCTGTCGAATCCGTGCGGCTGCTTCTCTTGGCCGGGGCAGATCGCGATGCCAAGGATGCCAAGGGTCGCCGCCCGGCTGATGTGATATCGGTGCCGGGTCTGTACCCCGATGCAAGGATAACTCTGGAGGAACTTCTTGGATGCAACGGCCAAGCTGTAAACCATCGCGGCGGTGTTGACCTTAGGGTTTCGATTTGCAACTCCAGCTCCAACTCCTTGCCTCTGTCCTCGTCCTCTCCTGATGAGGACGGGGATGGCTCCCCGTCATCAGATCTGTCCTGCTCCTCTCCCATGGCGGTCGGCCAGAAAAAAGAGTACCCGGTGGACCCCACCTTGCCGGATATCAAGAGCAGCATATATGCATCTGATGAGTTCCGTATGTTCTCCTTCAAGGTGCGGCCGTGCTCCCGGGCCTACTCCCACGACTGGACCGAGTGCCCCTTTGTGCATCCGGGAGAGAATGCCAGGAGAAGGGACCCTCGCAAGTTCCACTACAGCTGTGTGCCGTGCCCTGATTTTCGTCGGGGCGGTGCGTGTCGGCGTGGTGACATGTGCGAGTACGCGCACGGGGTGTTTGAGAGCTGGCTCCACCCGGCGCAGTACCGCACCAGACTCTGCAAGGATGGCACGGCATGTGACCGCCGGGTCTGCTTTTTTGCTCACACTGCTGAAGAGCTGCGGCCATTGTATGTTTCTACCGGGTCGGCTGTACCCTCGCCCCGATCTGCAATGGCCATGGAGATGGCAGCTGCTGCGCTTGGTCTCATGCCGGGATCACCCTCTTCACCGAGCGGAAGTCATGCAACCCACTTCACGCCACCTGGATCTCCTTCCTGGTCTGGGCAGCAAGGAAACAATAACAGCTTACAAGCTAGCCGGCTGCGGTCTTCCCTCAGTGCACGTGACATGCCGGTTGATGAACTATCGTTGCTTCTTGATCTCGAGGCTACTCAGAAAATGAATGATCTGTGTCTCCCATCGGGACAATCTCACATGGGACTCTCATCACCGATGAGCGGGACCCGACAGATCCGTCCAAAACCCCTCGGCCAGACAAACCTTGACGATCTTTTTGCTGCCGAGGCGCCGCTCTCACCCCTTTCTCCAAGGTTTAGTAATATTTCTGAACAAGCTGCTTCTGTTACTGGATCTGCACCTTCTCTATTCTCTCCGACCCACAAAACAGCAGTACTCAACCACAGGCTGCTCTCACCGATCAACACAAGGAGCCTATACTCGTCCAAGGACTCAGTCAACATGCAACCCCATGTGGCAACCTCTCCAACTAGTGGCCGCATGGTCTCACCACGGAGCATCGATGCCCTTGCGTCGCCACTGAGCTCACGGCTTGCGGCCCTTGCGCACCGTGAGAAAGTCGGTTCCAATGGTGGGTCCCAGCTGGTTGGGTCTCCTGTTGCCTCCAACTCTCCATGGGGCAAGATGGTATCACCCTTGGGCAAAGTCGATTGGTCTGTGAATGGAGAAGGGTTGGTCAACGAAGAGCCCGATGTGTCGTGGGTACATTCTCTGGTGAGCCCCCCTGATGCAAAGGAGAGACAGGAGAGGGATGCCGCATCGAACCCACCAGATTGCGTGAGGACAAATGATGGAATGGAGCAGATTGGGGCATGGCTGGAACAGATGCAGCTTGATCAGATCAAGTGAAGTGAAGAGGTCAAAAACCAAAAAACAAAAACTGAAACTGAAGAAAAGGAGGTGGTGTTTGCGGTACATAATAGTAATTTTTTTGGTTCTTTCTGCAAGGAAGGTGAAATGTAGGCACAAGTTCTTCATATTATTCTTTTTGAAGAATTTTTCATGAGGCAAGGTAAACAAAAGAAAAAGGAAAGAAAAATATGGAGATGTTTTTGCTTGGGTGGTCACAAGACTAGCCATGGTTAGACATCCCTGTTCTATTTTTATTATTATTTTCATTCTGAAAAATCCCTAACTAGATATTCTTTTTTGTGATTTCCCTATTAGTTATATTTATTTATCATAATTGCTTCCTATATCCTATTGGGTTCTCAATGGTTACCTCCCATGACATTGTCAAGCTGTGGGTGTGTGTGTTGTCAAATGAACATGTATCCTCTCTATTGTTGTTACTTATATCATCATTGTCATTAATATTATTATGATTTTTTGTAGCTTAAGCCTAACCTTGTAAGTTTGATTGATATATACGTTAATTGTTATTATCATTTTTATTGGTTGTTATTGTTTCGTTGGTCATGTTAGTTGTGTTTGGTTACAATTTTTGTCAATTAGTCAAATGCATACATAGTCTTGGTCGGTTAAATATGATTCCCTTGTCTCCAGTCCGTACCATTGTTGTCTCCCATTTGGTACCCCAGGGACCGTCTAAAGTTGTGCCCTAATGGAGGCAAGTTGAACTTTCTTAAGATAATATATGTTAAAAGGCTAATGCATCTCATAGAGTGCAGTGCTTGCATTAAATATGTTGTACTTGAGAATTGTATATGCAAATTTTATTTTAGTGGCAGGTGGAGTCATGGCACTTTATGTTGAAATCTTAATAATCCTGGACTGATTTTAATATTGGTTATCTAATGAGGGAGGTTTTGGGTTGGGAGGTGGGAAGGTGGGGTTTGTTTAACTTAATGCAAATATTATATCTGCTTCGGTTACGTTGGTGATGCCTGACCGAGACAGTGGTGGATAAGCACACCTCTCTTATAATAATAATATTTTCTTAAACTGGTAGCAAGCTTAATTAGGAGTTGCATTCTCATGTCATGTGGTTCGTGAGTGAGCCTCAGAATTCCTTAATTTAATTATATAAATGAGACCTTGCTCCCGTTGGATGGGTTCAGTTGTTTTTGACTGGTTTCTAGTATCTGATGGGTTCATTGAAGGTTACATTTCATCTTTCAAATAATTCATGAAAACAAACTCAAAGTAATGTGGTATTTACATCATCAGAATGACGAAATGATGGGCTTTGCCTTTTTGTTGTTGGTTTTGTACTATTGTTAGATGAGAGTGATAGCGTGCCTCTAACGTAGAAGTATTAATTGGGGAAATATTTAAAGTGACTTCTCCGCTGTGCAAATTTGTCAATCAAATTTCTAAGCTGAACTCTTTTTCAAGTATTTAGTTTGGTTCCAGTCCATCTTCAAATTTACCATTTGCGGTTTAACATTGCTATAGGTAGGTAATTTGGATATTTTAAGAACTTTATTCTGTAAAATATAAAGCTGGCATACAAGCTCCAATATTACAAAAAAGATGAATTACTTGCTTACTATCATTGGTAAGCTTAACATAAATTAACAAGATTATAAGTTTATATAACACTTGCAAGTTGCAACTGCAGTCTACATCAATAATTAAGGTTGAGCGGAGTTGTGGGAAGTTGGTCCCTTTCCAACAAATCTGGGTGCATTCCAGGAGAGGTAATTAATTAGGTACGCTAATCCCTTATTAGATGCATCTAGAAGAAGAATCAGAGTCTTAAACAAAGTTGAGCTTTCTGTTTTTTTTTTTTTTTTTTCATAGGAGAAGGAGAATAGTTGATGCTAAATTGAGTTAGATTAGATAGTCTTAATTGCACGGCTATCGTTTATTGAGATTAAATGGGGCAGCCTACTTCAATACCCAAAATTTGCCAGGCAACAATTGGCTTGAAAAAGAAAAAAAAAAAAAAAAAAGGTATATATGAAAATCTTGCTGTACTAAATCCTTCTGCTTGTGGTTAATTTACACTCCATATAAGCTTGTTTTCCCAACCAAAAAAAATAATAAAAAAGAGGCTTCTAGAGTTATTTACAAGTGTAAGGCCGTAAGCTCTTTGTACACTCACCTCCTTTTCGCCATCTGACAACATTCCAAAGTATAAGGGAGCTATTGGGGCAGCATCCAAATTACTTTGGAACAACTTTTGTACTCAAATCTGATCAAAATACCCTTAAAAAAATGAAATATACCAATAATCATGAAGACATTTTGATCAGATTTGAGTATAAAAGCTGTTTCAAAGTAATTTGGACGCCGTCCAAAGCAGCTCCCAAAGTATAACCGAGTTCAAACATTTTGGAGTTTGGACAGATTATATGGTTGGGTAAAATTACGGCCCAAATGTATTAAGATGGGCCGAAATGAACTTGAATATATTTAGTCTTCCTTCCCGTTTATGGCTCAAAACATGTTTGCTTCTTGTTCAGATTCTAAACAATAGCAAGAGTAAGTTATGGCCCAAACTTTTTTTTTTAAAATTTTTTTTGATTAGTTATGGCAATCAACCTGTATTATATATTTCTGTTTCTTGGAAATATGCAAACAGCCTCAAGCCTTTTGAGGTTTTTAACAGGCCCTTACATTTAATCTTTGGTGATCGATCGATGAATAGTAATATATAGTTAGAGTTAGGTTACAATATGCATATCACGGTTTTTACTGTGCTATGCGGTCTGTATTTCCGTTTTCGGTACTTAAATAGTCAATCCGAACCGCTCAACTTAATATTTACATCAAAATATACTAGTAAACCAAATTTTAGAATTTTTAGAATTTTTTTGCTATTTTTAATGTTGGGGAGAAAATCACTATTTTTGTATATACCAGATCCCTTGGATGTAGTCATTTTCTCCCCATCATTAAAAATAGCAAAAAAAATCTAAAAATTCTAAAATTTGGTTTGCTAGTATATTTTGATATAAAGATTAAGTTGAGCGCTTCGGATCGACTACTTAGACACTGGAAACTGAGATACAGACCGCATAGCATAGTAAAACTGTGACATGCATATTATTGTAGCCGAACTCTATATAGTTATAAAGAATTCCTAAATTAATTTAAGAAACAAAATCAGAAAACACCAATACATAATTATAAAGAATAGTAATAATTTTTTGTTGGATTTACTCCTTTAAATATAATAATTGAGCAACAGAGGATGAATATTAAAAAAAAAAAAAAAGCAACACGCAAGTCATACGTACTTCGGTCGCCAAAGTACATAATAACAATAATAGCATACATATCATACATTGATGGATGATATTTTCCATCAAAATATATAAGCCAGACACAATCACACAGCACATTATTGATTTTTGCTAATGAATTAATAATTACTAGAGGTAGCAGATTGTCAGGTCGGGTTCGGGGTCAGGTCGGGTCGGATCAGCTTGACTTAATTACACAACAGAAGCTCTCTTCTTGGCCTTGACCAGCAGCCCATTCTTCATCTGGAGAATGATGGAGTGCTTCGGCGCGACGACGTGGCCCTTCACCACGTCGTAGCTAAAGTTGTACACCATGGCCGCCGCCGCCGACTTCATCTGCGTGAAGGCGATGTCCTTCCCCAGGCAAGTCCTCGGCCCCGTGTTGAACGACAGGAACTTGTACGACGGTTCATACTTGAGCTTGCCGTTGTCCGTAATCCACCGCTCCGGCCTGAACTCCGCGCAGTCCTTCCCCCAGACACCCTCCATCCTCGCCATCGAGTAAATCGACACGAAGACCTGCATGTCGGGGGTCACGACGTGCCCGCTGGGCAGTGTGTCGGTCTTCACCACTCCCTTGTGCTCGAATGGGACCGGCGGGAACAGACGGAGCGCCTCGCTGAGTGCGGCGTGCAGGTACACCAACTTTGCGAGGTCTTCGGGGTTGAATACGGCCATCCCGTCGTCCGTAACGCTGCGAGGAATCGTGTTCAGCTCGTCGATGATCTTCTGTTCAATGTGGCGGTTCTGGGTCAACAGCCAGAGGAACCACGACAGGCCGGAGCCGGTCGTGTCGCGCCCCGCGAGCATGAGACTGACGGTGGTGTCTCGCAAGAACTGGTTAACCTTCTCGGCTTCCTCGTCGTCTATGTAAGACGACAACAGGTCAGGCAAGTCCCCCGCCGGCTTCCCGTTCTTCTTCTCGGCTCTTCTCTTGCTGACCGTGTCTTCGACGAACTGATCCATGACTTTCCACGCGTTTGCGAGCTTCCGTTCGAACCCTATGTTTAGTTTCCGTAGGAGCTTCCACATGGCCATCGGCATGGCGTGCCGGTAGAACAACGTTGTCATGGCATCATCCATGGCCCTCGCAAAAGGAACGGTCGGCAACCCGATGGAGAGACATTTCGGGTCCACGCCGAAGACTAGCTTTGTAGTGGTGTCGAAAGTTAACCGAAGGCACACGTCTTGCAAGTCGACGGTGCGGCCTTGCTTTGCGGCGTGCGCCAAGAACGGGATGACGTCCTCCTCCGTCTTCTCCCGGCTCAACTGCGCCACGTAGGCCCGGAAGCGCGAGTGCGAGATGAGCTGCTGGGCCCTGACTCGCTGCGACCGCCACATGTCATCATCCGCATTGAAAATACCGTTGCCAAGTATGTCAAACATCTCAAGAAACTCCTCCCCCTTCGGGTAGTTCCGGAAGTTCGACGTGAACACGTGCTGGATGTTGTAAGGGTCGGCGGTGACGAAGAGGTTCATGCCCGAGAACCACGCGCCGCGGAAGAGGAAGTTGCACCCTAGCGCCTGCAGTATGTCGGTGATCCACGCGTGCAGGTCGTGCAGATTGAACACCAGCGCCGGCATCATGCCCACCACCGGCCAGTACACCGGAATCTTATTAGAACGGCGGCGGTAACAGATGACGACGATGAAAAGGAGGCAAGGGACAGAGAGGAGGAGCTCCAGAGGAGTAAAAGTGAAAGTTGGCCAAGCCATTGCTGCCTGCTTAATTAATCTAATTAATTAGCTGGTTAATTAGTAATTACTAGTGATTAATTATGGGAAGAAAGAAGAGAATGGAGTGGCTAAATATAGCTGCTGCTTTCTCAACACAAGAAACTAATTACTGTTTTTAATTGTTAAAGGGGAATGCATTGTAATTCTGGAGTCACCGATCTTATCTTTAATTACATCAAAATTATTCAATTAGTTAGTTCCTTAATAGTAGGCATGACCAAAACAACATAATTAACCAAGTATATATGAGATTATATCTCAGGTTCTTGTATTATGTTGCTAATCATGGCATCATTATATATTCCCTGCCTGCCCGTTATCTTCTGTTCCGTATTGTATTATCCTTTCTGTTCATTAACATTTGGAAGGTGATATTTTAAGATGAGTACAAAACTAATATGAACTCTAACCGATCGGTTGGTTTTGTTTGTTTCCTGACATACATATATTTTGTTAACAGCACGAAACTAATATTACCTAATTAGAAATGAACAAAACGGTCTTTTTTTTTTATTTTTTTCGAAAAGTTGGCAGCAGCTACCCCAACAGATAAATGTACAAAACGTCAATTTCCAAAATTTTGGTTATATCGGCGGTTAAGTTTGAGTTGGTTAACATATTTCATTTAGTCTTATCTCAATTATGGTCAACACCTCTGGACAATTGGGAATGCAAATATGTTGATGATCATAAAACACTTCCAATCTGTTCTAATATATTATTCTAATTTAAATTTATAAATTGCCCTGAGAAGCATTATCCTCAAAAAAAAAAAAAAAAAAAAAGTGTTGATTATGAGGCAAGACTCACAAAGGACAAGACACAATAATAAGGGACCAACCTACCTTCCATACTATGAATATCCATAAAATGTAACAAATTCATTGACAAATAGGATCAAGTGGACTCCATTTGCAACAACAACAGTCACAAAAGGTGACTACAGATGTATGGATGGGCAAACTCAATTGACGCAAGATGTTTCCCCAATAATAAATCATTAGTAATAGTAGTGAATGAGCTCAGGATGATATGATCATATGATCCTCATCCTCGGGGATACGAAAATAAAATCACGATATATAAACGCTATTGATATGTTGGGGATTTTGTATGATGCTGAAAGAGTAATATCTAGCATTCACAGAAAAGTCATCCATAATATTTATAAGTTACATTTCAAGATAAATCTGTTATATTTTAGAGTATATATATTCTATTTTTTATGCATTTATGGACGGAAGATGTTTCTCACGCTGAAACGTATAAACGGTACTGAATGTGAATTTATTAATCTGATGTCCGAATAAACTTAGTGGTCAAAACGCAATACAGAAGAAAAATGCTTGAGCTTATATAATACCCTTTGGGCCGGATGATTATTCCCTGCCATATGGCATGTGCCATTCGACACATTTGCCATTGGATCTCCTCGGGATTCGTGTGCCGAAGAGATTCCAATGAATCTCGAAGAGATCCAACGGTCCATGTGCCGAATGGCACATCCCATATGACAGACGATGCCGATTAGGGTCGCGTTATGCCCCTCAATTTATAGTAGGGAAACATCTTGCGTCCATAGAATATTTCTATAGAATTACCATCATAGACACAAATGTCATATGGTGGGTCTCATCTGTCATACTCTATGATAGAAATTCCATAAAAATATTCTATGGACGGTAGGTATTACCTTAATAGTACATGTTTGTTCTACTCAAGAAGCCTATTCACTATTCAGTTTGTTACCAGAATATTTATCCAGTAAATGGAAACCAAAAGAAAAATAAATTCAGAAAAAAAAGGACAGGAGATTCAAATTAGTGGGAGCTTCAAGCTGGCACGAGAGGTGTTCGATAAAATGCATCACAGAGATCATATATGATAACAGGACCCTATTATCTGCTGTTATTCCAAGGGATAACAGGACCCTATTATCCCAATCTGAACCGTCAAATCAAAATGAACAGTTCAGATTGATAGAAAAGTACAGTTTTTGAAGGAAAGAGGAAATTTTTGAACAAAGTTGATCCATTCATTTTGATCCGACGGTCAAGATTAGAATAATAGGGCCCTGTTATCCTAAGGTAGGATAACAGGTGATATGATTCCTGTGATATATCACTTGTTCTTGAGTATCTATTCTATAATTATTGTGGGTTTTTGCAACTAAGAGTCTATTATGACATGTTTTTGTTTTTGTTTCTTTCCAAATATTTTATGGCTTACTTACTATAAAAGAATAAAAGAACCAAATTATAAACTCTCAGCTCATCATTTGGGAAATCTAAATTATTGATGTTCATCAGTTCATGAATTCACTACCACAAAGAGCTAGCTACTCCTGTTCAATACCCAATTCCAGACATACATTTCAGGTTCTAACTAGAAAGGTATCCCCAAAAATGGAGCACCACTGATGGCAGAATCCATGATTTGCATCTCAGTCGGTATCACTGCCGTGCGCGTCCCCTTCTCGGTAGATATGGCGGACGCAAGTTCAATTGGCATGAGACTCAATTCTTTGTTTCCCGACTCCACCCCGGTTGTACCGTCATCATCTTCTTGTGATGCATCACTGCCGCTTGACCCCGCAGGTGCCGAGGCCAATCTTCCGCGTGGCTTCTGAAATGACAGGTAGTACATTGTTTTTCATTTACAGAGCAGAGATAAGCTGATGATTGGCAATAATAAGGTGCATCAAGAGTTCAAGACATAAAACTATTAAAAAAAATGAGGTTAAATTGAAAAAAAAAAAAAGCACATGATTTTTTGTAATGACTGGAGCAAACTATTTCCTTTTTGCTCATACAAATTTAGAGACAAGCAGCTAAATCTTACCCAATTTTTTTTTTCATAATGCTAATTGGGTCAGGGACAATATATCCCTTTCTTCAGATTTAACAAAACACAAAGCCTTTTACTTTTTACTGGAAAATGTTTTACTTGGCATGATATGCTACTGGAGGGGGTTTAACAAATAAGAGAAGTTTATGGCATTCTATAGAAAACTATTTAAGTGCCTAATTCACAATGCCTTATCGGTCATGGTTACTTTTTCATTTTTGTTTCAGGAACATACCTTCATTTCAAGCTGAAGGAACTTGATATAGTCGATTATCTCGTCAAGCATGGATGCCTTATCGGTCTGTTCATAAAAAATTTTTACAGATTTGATATTTCAGGTAAAAGTTATTAGATTTTAAGAACTATATATGGCCTATGATAAAATGACGATTGCGCTGAAATAACCAGTCTGTTCATGTACAATTAGTTTAGTTCAATTAGGTATTCAACCTAATGAAGCTGATGAAACTTTTTGCAACCAATTCAATCAAAATCAAGTCTTAACTATTCTCAAGTGCCACCTTTATTGGTTCTTAATTAGTATCAGCTCATGGTTGAAACCAGATGAATTGAAACCAACAAATAGAAATGAAAAGTAAAATGTTTTCTGAATCCTTCCTGCATATTTTACCTTGTTTGAGTTCGGTATGAGATCGTGGAGGTTTTTCATCCGGTCTGATATTCTCTCTCTCCTATGCTGCAATCAATTCTTAACACCGATTGTTATTTTTTCCAAAATGGTCAAAACCCCCCCAAAAAAAGGCATTTTTTTGCAGAAACAAATCTTGAAAATAGATCAAGGTTACATGTGCTGATCAAGCATATATGCAGCTCTATGAAAACCATGTT
This sequence comes from Cyperus esculentus, assembly GCA_030179965.1. Lineage (NCBI taxonomy): Eukaryota > Viridiplantae > Streptophyta > Magnoliopsida > Poales > Cyperaceae > Cyperus > Cyperus esculentus. Next base: position 486,771 of record JASGLE010000003.1, on the reverse strand, counting down.
CTGTACCAGAAGTGGTACAACAGAATAATCAATTATTGAAGGTTAGTCGATATCGAAATGGTTCCTTTTTATCGGACTTGTTTGGTAACCAACATAACTAGCTAGTTGAACGTTACTTACTCTCTCAGCAATGCTGTGAGGGTCAGTGGCCTTGCCACGCTGGGCTCTGAACCTTGGCACATTCATACCATGAAAACCGGCATATGGGGTTGTCGAAACTAGATTGTGGGCATGAGCTTGACTTGATGGCAATTGGTTCAACTGATGGCAGCCTGAGCACAACTGTGCATCAGCCTGTGATAACATAAACAAATTAAAAAAAAATTACATGAAGACACGATGAAGTTCAGCTTCAGATTTGAAGGTGCTACATGGACATTTGAGGTTACTATCTTTCTCTAGGTTGAGATACCGTACATATTGTGTCATTATGTATCGAATCTCATCTCGGTTTTGTATGGACTTAATTGGCATGTGATTCTTGGTATTAATGTAAAATTACGCACCATAAAATAGGAGGGGTTCAGGATAGGGGGAGATGGAACCAATTCTGGGCATGCAAGAGGTACCATGAGCAAACTATCACCTTCCTGATCTGGTACAAAAGGCGCAGAATCAAGGCCATCTTTTCTCCCGATTCTCGCAGGGGGCAAGGTATTGCTAAAGCCGTCCATCTATTCAGGATCTCAAATAAAACACTGATTATCTGTCTCATGAAAAGAAAATAGTATCTTATATCAAAATAATAGAACCTTAATTTGATGAGATTCTCAAGGAAAAAATAACCCGGGTCGACAAAATCAATAAACCTGTGATAAAGTTCTGCACTTTTTCTAGCTACTGTCAACACAAAATTGAAAAATTTCTTGTTTCCTATACAGAAGAAACTATTTTATCAATAATTCAAGAAACATAGTATATTTTTTTATTTTCTTTCTGAGAAGGTGGTGATATGTGATGCCATTAACATCAATATTGGAGATATCTTCTTTCTTGTATGCAAGATTCTGTTAATTAATTAACAATTCCCACAATTTGAACAACTCCATATCATTTTTTTAGGTACAATTTGGAGCTATGAGGAAAGAACAAATTAAAAGATTTAAGAAACAAGAAAAAGGAAAAACCATGTCAGTTTAAAGAATTGATTACCTGGTGCTGTGACTGAGGGAAAAGAAAGGATCTTTTTTTCTGCAAATTGCTTCGTCTCAAACCGTTTTGACTTGAGAAAGAAAGGAGGTGGATTGTAACTGATGAGAGGAAAAAGGATTGAGTTGAAATTAGAATCAGTACATAAATAGAACTGGAACTAGAATTAGATAGGACTACTTTGAGAACAATCTGAAAACGGGCGTGCCAGTTCAGAGCTGATGACAGTGGGAGGGAGTCTGAAAACAGGCGGGCTTTTGTTAAACTTTTATATATGTATTTCTTTTTTTAAAAGGTTGACAGCGGCCGGCAACGTGACTTTTATATATGTATTTCGATTTTAAACTTTTATGCTCATCCCCTAACTTAGCAGTTTCACAACGTCAGCCGTTGGATCGTCTTGAGATCCGTGCAGCTGGCACGAATATTGAGACGATCCAATCCAACGGCTGATGTGTTGTGAACTGCACAATGCAGTACAGTAGGGGATATGAATTCGTTGTGTATGTATCGGGTTATATTGTTACTGGGTAAAAAGACTTGTGGTAATAACTAATGACTAGCTACAAGTTTAATAACATGATCGTATTATTATTTTTAATTTTGAATATACGTACCTCCGCTTTAAGGGTGCTTATCTTTTTCAAAAGTAAAATTTTGGATGTACCATTTTTAACATTGTATTTTGGGGAGCGTTATTTTGAGCGCTAGATTTTTAATTATAAAATTATTCTTCTTATAACCAACTTCACCCTTGATAAAAAGCTCTCTGCACAGGTTGCGGGTTCAAAATTCGGATTGATGTTTTTATAGATATTTAAATTTGAATGACTTAATCCTCGTCTTTTATCTCAAAAAAAAAAAAAAAACTCTCGGAGTTAGTTCCAAACTTCATACTAGTAATTAAGTTTTGGAGGCGTCTAGCATTGCACTATACAATATAGAAGTAATGTTATCATAACCGGACCGGACCGGCGGTTCAACAAAAAAAAAACCGGAATCGGACAGAATTGCGGTTTGGTTTGCAAGTTAGATCGGAGATGTAGTTGGACCGAAAAAAACCGGTTCAATTTACCGACAATTTTTAGGGAAAAAACCGGGACTGGGTCATTGAAATAACCTGTTTTTATTAATATGCCTTTTTCTTTTTGGAAGGTGCAACAAAGAGGGGTCATACCCATACTCAAGTAGCCTATGCACAGCTACTATAATAAATGGGTGGTTGGTGCATTGGAACTTGTTTTGAAAACTTTCACACATATAACTTTATAATTTTACATAATATTAAACATTCAATGACCCATACTATAATATATATGATATAAGCATACAACTGTATATTTTATATTAAAATAGTGATTATATATATTAAATATTTATTTTAAATTATGGTCTTTTATATTTTTTTACGTAACAATTTATTTCTTTACAAGGATTTAATTTTATTATTGATGCAAAGCATTTCTGTTTATTTATTGATTGTCAGAAAGAAAATATCCAAACAAAAATTATTAAAGAGAACCAAAATCTACATTATTTTTTTTATTATATATTTAGTTATAATTCATATCGATGCATTTTAATAAATATATGCATATTCTTATAATATGTTGTGATTTTTAATTATATTTGTAATTGTCATAGCATGGCATATATATGCGAGTATTAAGGGAAAAACCAGCGTTCAACTCGGTTGATCCGGTGGTCCGACCAATAAACCAGTGACTTGAAGCTTTATCGAGTCGATGTCCGGTCCGGTTTTGATAACATTATATAGAAGTAATCAATAGAAATTGACGTTGGATCCCTTATACGAACAATTGTAGATTATTTCTCATGCTTTCTATAATTTATAATTAATATTCATAATCGAAGAAATTTTTAACATTCCAATAAAAATCATTGTTTCTTTTAATAAAAAATGGAATTGGCTACAGTAGTAGATGTACTTAATTAATATATATTTTAAATATCCTTACTAATAATAAAAGGAGGAGTTCAATTTAGAACTAAAAGGAGTCTTTGTCCAAACTTATTATTGACCGTCTGATCGGATGATCTCAACCGTCCACAGCTTATTAATTTATGGATCCTCCTTTTACATTTGCTTTCCCATTTTCTCTCCCATAGGTTGTATTTACTCTCTTCTCACGAATCCCACAGTCGCTCAGATTAGTCTTCATCCGCTCCCAAATACTCTCGATCCATCCGATCGCTCGGATTAGATTTGGATTTGCGAGTAACGCGTCAACGCACGCACGCGTCAACTCGATCCAAGCATGCACGCGTCATCCAAGGTCATCCGTTGGATCGATTCAAGATCTGCGCTGGCACCAATCTTCATGAAATCCAATGGTTGTGGTTGTGGACTGCACAATGTAGTAGAGCGGGGATATGAATTCAGATTTGATATTCAAGTCTGTCTTTTGCTTTTTATTATTTTTACGAGATTTGACAATGCATCTCTTAAAAGACCCCCTTAATCGCACCCTAATACATTTTTTGTTATAAATTATTTTTCAAAGACAACAATCACTTTTACCGGTTGCAATTGACATCCTCAACCGAACAAAATACTTATATATATACAATAGAAAGATCAAGAATAAAACGGTTGCAATTCACATCCTCAACCGGTTGAAGAATTGATAATTAAGTAAGTTAAGTTCCTGATTATGTCATTGTGATGTATTTGGAGGTTAGATGTTATTTTAATTTTTTTATTCATTAATTTAAATAAATACAAATAAAAAATATCGATACCCACTGCAACGCGTGGGGCACAACACTAGTTGTACAATAAGCAGATAAGGGTATTTTATACTTTATGATTGAGTATTAGATGATAGATTAACAGCTAAGGGATCATTTGTCACAAAATGTATATAGGTCAGGTGAATATATGTTATAATTAGAAGTTCGGAGGTCAACTTGTTACAATCCAATAGTTTGAGGGGTCTATGGGCGTATTCCCTTTGAAGAAAGCAAATCTGTAATATGATAAATAATTTCTTTTATAAACTCAATATCATAGTTTCATCTTTCAAAATAGCATCATCCTTTAAGTTTGCATGGAAGAGACTAATAGTCTTCCAAACTAAATCCTCCGCTAAAATCTTCCGAACTGACTTTCTATTTTCGGCTAAACGACAGTCCTAGCGCGCATCCCGAACTTACAAAAAACGGAAAACGTGTTGACAACCTATCCACTAGCTCTCTCAGTGGTGCATTGACAGGCCCACATAAACATTGACTAGTTTCCCCCTAAAAGTGTTTATATATCTTTGAAAAGTGTTTATACACTATTAAAAAGTGTTTATGTACAACAGAAACAGTTACCATTATATCCGAAAAGTGTTTATATGGCTTAAAAAAGTGTTTAGATAAGATTGAAAAGTGTTTATGTACTATTGAAAAGTGTTTATGTAGAATTCAAAAATTCTACATAAAAAGTTTATGTACAATTGAAAAATGTTTATATAGTTTTGAAAAGTGTTTAGGTTTCTTACAAAAGTATTTACATGAAAAACAAATAAGTGTTTATATTAGTTGCAAAAGTGTTTGCTTTTTTTTGAAAAGTGTTTAGTTTTCTTACAAAAATATTTAGACGAGTATAAGTGTTTATATTGCTCATCGGAGGCGACGAAGGTATCGCGACCGTTGAAGGCGAGGGAGGGATCGCGACGGTCGGAGGCAAGGGAGGGATCGCAATCGTCGGCGAGGGAGGGATCGCGACTGTTGGAGGCGAGGGAGAGATCGTGACCGTCGGAGGTGTCGGATGGATCGCGACGGTCGGAGGTAAAAGAGGGATCGCGACTGTCGGAGGCGAGGGAGGGATCACGACCGTCGGAGGTGTCGGAGGGATTGCGTCGGAGTAGACGGAGGGATATCAGGCCACTGCGATAGGAAAGGTTGCAGCAATAGAGGATGTGGAGCGGCAATGAAATTGGAGGAGACTCAGTCACTCAAAAGAGACTATCTCACTGACATCATATTTAATTGGGAGAGCAGTAGCGAAATTGTGAGTTGATTTGGATCGGGGATTTTACGGGGATAGAGGCTCGGGGAGTCTGAACTTTTCTCAGTTTGCATCGTTGTATTATTTGTAGCTTTTACCTTTAGGTCTCCTTTGTGCCTTGTAGTACCTCCAACAAATTCCCTCTTTAAAAATTATTTTAATATTTTTTTATTAAGTCTCTTTGATCCAGAAAGTAGTGAAGCGTTGCACACATAACAAAAGCATTAAGCGTTCATTCTTCACTTGTTGCCAAAGCAAGACAACTACATGCACATGTAATTTGTCCCCTCAATAAGCATCACACAAACAGAGGATGTGCATAAGACAAATGTCTTACTTGTCCTTAATTAATTGTACTTTAAGTTATTTTTTGTTCATTCATGGGCACATATATAGAGAGAGAGTCCGGCTACGGTACTTCCGTAGGCATTTCGGACCGAAACGCTTATAGTGCAATTTTGAAAATCTGTTGTCCGAAATTTTGATCCAAATAACTCATAATATCCTTGACATAATTAATTTGTAGAATCCCAAAATTTTAGCTATTTTTAATGATTTTTTAAAAATTGACATACAAAATAGATTTATTTTTAATTATTTTAAGAGTCATCTTTCAAAAAATCATTAAAAATAGTAATAAAATTCCTAAAATGGTAAAAATTGGTATTATACAAGTTAATTATGTCAAGATTATTATGAGCTATTTGAATCAAAATTTCGGATAACGGAAGCACCGTAGCCGGACTCTATATATATATCCTCATCTTTGCATGCAATTAGACCTCTCATCTCTAGAACATGACACCAAAGGATGATGCACAAGATGTTTCTACTTGTAGCGAAGAGGTTCCGACGAGCTTCTCCGAGTGGATGAACGACATAGATGACTCTGCTTCTGAGGTTCAACCATTCATCACTATCTTTTTAATGATATATGTATATTATTCTCAGATTCATGCTTGCAAAGTTGAATGACAACTCACATTTAATAATATAACTACATAATAAAAGAAATTAGCATGATACTTTAACTAAATTGTTTTTTTTTTTTTTTTTTGGTTATATATATTGATAAGGTGGACATCTCTACAGAAGAGGCAGCTTGGAAGAAACCATCCATTTACAGGGCAACCAGCTTTCCCCGGTGTCACAACCCCAATCCTTTCACACCCCAGGTTCCCTCTCATTATTGAAAACATTTTCATCATAATTAAAAACTGATGCAATATGGTATATATTATAGAATGATTTTTCACAAGCATATATGCAAGTACTCATAATTAATGGCATAAATCATAAGTTGAAACAGGCTATATCATTCGGGCCATTCCATCATGGCACAGAGAATCTCAAGGAGACCGAAGTGCACAAGCGCAGAGCCCTTGTGCATTTCCTTCACCGAGCGAGGAAGAAGTCGGGTCCCTTTTTGAGCAAGCTCCGATGCATTTTGAAACAATTGCAGGACTCGTATCAGGCATGCATATATGCTTCACAATATTTGTACCGCAACACTTAATGTATTTAAATATCGTTTCGGAATTTTTTTTTCTAAAATTTGATTATGTATGCTGGTAATTAATTGACAGGGTCTGGATGAAAAATGGAAAGAACAGCCGCACGAGTTCCTTAAGATGATGTTGCTCGACGGATGCTTCATGATCGAGGTACTGCGCTTGAAGGAAACGGGCTCAAAGGACTACGCGCTTAATGATCCTGTTTTCAGTACACAGATGATGCCCCTGCGCATGCCGTACATAAAAAGAGACATGCTCTTACTAGAGAACCAGCTTCCTTTGCTACTGCTCGAGGCGCTGCTCGAGGTTGAAGGTCGCGGAAGAACTGTAAGCTAAATTCAACTCAAAATATACAAATACACATGAACACAGTTACACAGCCACCATGCTTTGCTGAATTTTTCGCGGTCGAGACCTCCGATTTACATTTAATATTAATTAATCCTGCTCGATATTGTTACTAATTAATTGCTAATATTTTCATCAGGAGTAAATTGTTAAACAAGCTACCGCAATTACATTTGCAGGATAGTCAATATATCAACAATTTGGTGCTGAAGTTCTGCGGCGAAACCTTAAAAGCAACATTACCAGAGCTTGCAAGACACCCCCTCGAGTTGTACCGCATGAGCATGCTCCATGATCATGATCACACGGCAGTTAATTGCGAACGCAAACGGGGTACAACCTCTGTGACAAATAATAAAGAAATACAGAATGCGCTTGAGCTCTGGGACAGCGGGGTTCACTTCAAGACCACGAAAAAAAGCGGCCTGACAGACATTAAGTTCGACCCCAAGTCCGGCTGTCTGGAACTCCCGGTCATCCATGTTCACAATGGGACGGAGCATCTCCTTTTAAACATGCTTGCATATGAGCGGATTCATGTCGATGTTGGCAATCAGATCACATCATACGTTATGTTCATGGATGCATTGATCGACACTGGAGATGATGTCAAGCTGTTGCAGGTACAGGCATAAATATTAACAATGATAATTGAAAAAATAAAAGATGCCATTTGGCTGATTTAACTACTTAATTTCTGTAATTAATATTATTGTCAAATTCTTAAAATCTTAATTATAATTTAATTAATTACTTGTGCTCTACAGAAGAAGAAAGTGATAATCAATTCTCTGGGGAGCCACAGGGCCGCTGTGGACCTCTTCAACAGCCTCGAAAAGGAGGCAGCATACGACCCGAACAACGACGCACTCATTGTAGTCAGGAATCAGTTGAGCAAGTACTACGAGAAAAGAAGAACACACATTTGGCAGGCCAGTCTGAGGCCACACATTTGGCAGGCCAGTCTGAGGCACCAGTACCTGCTCAACCCCTGGAAGGTCATTTACATGGTCGCTGCGTCGCTGGCTATCTTGTTCACTTTCGTCCAGACGATATACTCCGTCTTACAATTTTATATTAGAAACTGAGAGCTAGCTTGATTCAATGTCAAGTTTGTGTGTTTATGCGTGTGTTTCGATATTTTTTGTGTTGTCAAGATATAAAGTGTGCATGTAATTTGTGATGCTTTTATTTTTCTTCTCTGATATTTTGTGTGTTTTTTACAACAATGAATGAGCAGAGCAGAGCAGAATGAATGAATATTATGAAGATGGGCCATGGGGTCAGGTAAGGCCCAACTCGTGTTTCTGCAGCCCATATATTTTTTCTCCTCCACATCTCGCTTGCATGATCCATGGTAGCTTGCCGGTCATGGTTTTCCAATTTATCATTTCCTTTCTAGACATGATGTCTGTCTTTTTTTTTTTGTATATTTGTCATTGTCTTCCACATTAACTAGTCAATAATTGAGTCTCTTATGATGATTATGTTGAGCAATCAGCAATGTGCCAGGCCTTGTTTCGCTGATAGCACCTCCCCTGATTATTATTATACTGGAGGTGTTTCATTAGTATCTTCCTTTACATTTCATTTTACTTTGCAATTACAGATGTGTCACGCCCCTCGGCGCGCCAGCCACGGTATCTTCCGCATCCAAATCCACGTCCAGTCAATCTACGTCGGAAATAAAACAATGTCAGCAAAAAGCTGAGTAACCGGTTGTTTAACGACGCAGCTTCCCTATAATAAATTTGTTAAAAACTAAAATTTCTGAATAAATATTTTATAACAAAATACGCAACTGATACAACCTTTTGAAAAAGAACACTTAAATATATATATATTTTTTTCTATCAAATATTTCCAAACAGCTTCACAAAGCACAGCTACTAATTTAAATCTAATCCCTCAATAGATACGAGTCACTTTATCAAAACTTCAAATTGAGTTCATCTTTCTTACCATTTTAAGCACATATGTACCATTTTCTAAGTTAATCAAGACATGTCATTTCATAAGTACTTATTCAAAATCAATATAACAACTATATGCCATCTTGTGGAATTATGTCCAATAATCCAATATCACATCAAGTGCATGTGCACACAAGGCAACAAGGCACATCTCAAATATCAAGGCTCACGTGACTGGACACCGCATTGCCAATACACGTACGAAATATCACAACTCATGTGACTGGACACCGCGCCAGTACACGTACCAAATATCACATCTCACGAGTCTGGACACTGCAGCGCCAGGGCATGTACCAAATATCATCTCATGTGATTGGACACCGTAACGCCAGTACACATACCAAATATCATAGCTCAATACTGTTGCTAGCATCACGTGGTCAACAACCACATCTCACATGGACCGCCAGTCCATAAATTCTCAAATTCACATCTCATATATGTTCACAGGATGTATCATACTGAAAGTTTGATACACCACACATTTCCAAGAATTTTACCACAAGATGCATAAAAGTTTTATATTGATCAAGACATGAATTAAATTTAAACAGTAATTAAACTACACAATCTCTTTTGAAAGAACCTTTACAGAAGAAACATTTGAATTCATGTCACAAAGTACAACACTTCTTTCCAAAAACTCACAAGACTTGCTCAGATTATATCCTTCGAATATTAAAATATGCATCTATTTTACTCATAATAAGAGGTCCTTTCATTTATGATAATTAATTATATACTCTAGAATTTGTTCCTTCCCACTCGGAAAGCACAATCCATTCTATACATAAAATCTATTGTATGACCACATATGCACACACAAGTTATTAACGTGCATCTAGCCAAATTATATCCAAAACAACAACACCAGAAACCATGCTTTTTCAGAATATAATCCTTTTAGCTTACTAAACAACTGATGGCCCATGACATGCATAGTATCCTAATAGAACTCTTAATTAAATAAGTAAACAAGTTCATTGCAACTAATTTAAAGAACTAGTTATTTCATCAATCAATTAACAAAATAATTAAATTTAAATCATAGGGAAGTCCCGGTTACCTCAAGAATCAGAGTAAGAAGCAATCCAATAGTAAGTCAGGAAACTACCCTTCATTTTCCACACTCTTCGAGTCATGATTTGATTCCAACAGTTAGCAACAACTCACTAAGCAAGATTAAACTGGACATTCTGATTGTGTGGTCTGGTTCCAGTCTTAAGGGTGTGCTCCGGAAGGGGGGAGAGGAGGGGAGGGGAAGGGAGGGGAGGGCTGATCAAGTTTAGAGTTACCTGTCCAAGATCATGTTAGTTGCTCCATAATTACAATTTGTATCTTGTTACCCTCCTCACCTCTCTATGAGGAAAGAACAAATTAAAAGATTCAAGAAACATGAAAAAGGGAAAACCATGTCAATTTAAAGAATTGATTACCTGGTGTTGTGACTGAGGTGGGCAAAGAGAGGATCTTTTTTATGCAAATCGCTTCTTCTCAAACCGTCTGACTTGAGAAAGAAAGGAGTTGGATTGTAACTGATGAGAGGAAAAAGGATTGAGTTGAAATTAGAATCAGTACAGAATTAGAACTGGAACTAGAATTAGATAGGGCTACTTTGAGAAGAATATGAAAACGGGTGTGCCAGTTTAGAGCTGACAGTGGCATGGGCGGAGACAGAATTATTTTTTGTCTATGCCTAAAACAAAAAGAAATCTTAAGGGTATGCCTACTTTAATACAAATTACAGGACTATGCCTACTTACGCCGGAGTTCGAAAAGTCACCGAAAACGCTAGCGTTCAAAGATGAATATAATCCCGGACTTGAAATTTTTTGCGAAAATCATGCTCCGAACGCCGGAGTTTGAACGCTAGAGTTCGAACTCCGAAGTTCGAAATACACATATAAACTCCAGAGTTCGAACTCCGGAGTTTGAAATACACGTGTAAACTCCAGAGTTCGAAAACATGATTTTAATAAAAAATTACAAGTCCGGGATTACATCAATCACTGAATGCCGGCGTTTAATGTAACCGCTTGACCGCCGGCGTTTAATGTAACCGCTTGACCGCCGGCGTTTAATATAACCGCTTGACCGCCGGTGTTTGAAAAATAGGCATAGTCCTGTAATTTATACTAAAGCAGACATACCTTTAAGATTTTTTTTTATTTTAGGCATAGACAAAAAAAAAAAATTCGCGGAGACAGGGGGTGGCTAGGGGGGGCCATGTCCCCTATGATCATTGAAAAAAAATTTTAGTATGCTATTTTAGGTTAAATATATTAAGATATGCCCTCCTATGATCCTTGAAAAATAATTTTAGTATATTATTTTAGGTTAAATATATTGAGATGGTTAAGTATAATTAATGTCTTTTATTATATATGTTGATTGTATATGAAACCTAATAATTTTGATTGTGTAATAATATAATATGGAACCATTTTAATTTTCAAAAAAACTGTTGCGGCATCATTTTTTTTTGCCCTCCCTATAATGAAATCCTGGCTCCGTTCCTGGACAGTGGGAGGGAGTCTGAAACAGGCGGGCTTTTGTTGAACTTGTATGTATTAAGTATTTGGAGATTGAACACGTTGTGTATGTGTCGGGTAATATTATTGGGTACTAGTAACAGGTAATAACTAATGACTAGCTACAAGTAATAAAATGGTCGTATTTAATTTAAGGGTACTTATCTTTTTCAAAAGTAAAGTTTTCGATTTACCTTTTTTATCATTGTATTTTGGGGGGCGTTATTTTGAGCGCTCGACTTTTAATTATATAGAATCGTTCTGCTACTCCTTTTATAACCAGTTTCACCCTTAATAAATTAAAAGCTCTCAGAGTAGGCCCCACGGCTTTGAAACCTAGATGGAAGGTCTTTTATAGATACTTAATTGAGTCATAGGTAGCAACCACCGGTTTACCGTATTTTGAATGAACAAATATTATTTTTCTGTAAACATTTATATATTTCCGATCAACATATATCATTTTCTAGTAAACAGATACATTACGATTTTCAGTAAACATTTATGCAACTGTGACAAGCACGTGGGTGTGTCAGATTATGAGAGAGGAGTAGATGAGTGGCTTACTTTATAGGTGGACTCTTTTTCCTTCAGTTTTTGAGCGTCTAGCATTGCACTATACAGTATGGAATAGGAAGTAATCAATAGAAATTGACATTGGATCGATCCCTTATACGAACAATTGTAGATTATTTCTCATGCTTTGCTAAAATTTATAATTAATATTCACAAACTAAGAAACTTTTAACATTTCAATAAAAAATCATTGTTTTTTTTTCTTAACAGAAAAATGGAATAGGCTACGGTAGTAGATGCACTTAATATATCTTAAATATTGTACAATAAGCAGATAAGGGTGTATCGGACATTTTATACTTTATAATTGAGTATTGGATGACAATTTAACGGCTAGGAGATCATTTGTTAGAAAATGTATATATAGTTCGAAGAGAATATTTATCACAATTAAAAGTTAGAAGACCAACTTATTACAATAATTTGGAGAGGCCTTGGGGCATATCCTTACTACATATAAAAGCACTACCAGCGTACCCGCGCGATGCGGCGGCAACTTTTATATATTATGTAATTTCTATTTCCATTCAAATGAACAATATAATGATCTCACAAAAAATATATTACTTATATAATGCGAATTGCAGAGAGGGAGTATTATGAAAGTTTGATATTTGTATTATCTAATCATTTTTCATGAGACCGCCTGGAAATATCCAGTCCTTATTTGCCTTTTAAAATAGAGAAATATTTGGATCCAAAATAGATATCCATATTTGAAAATATTCAATATCCAAAATAAGATTAATTATGGATCGTGGATATCTATTTTGGATCCCAAATAAGATTAATTATGGCCCTCAAAACAATCCAATCGTTGATTTAATTTTAGTTCATCATGCACTGCAGATCTGACGGCAAGATACAATCTGGACCCTCCATTGCAGTCTCATCTAACCATTTTTCGCGAGACCGCAATGGAGATCCCATTCCTTGCGTGCTTTTTAATATAAGGAGATATTGGAAAAAATGATATGAAAGGGCTATCTTCCCCAAATAAGAAACCTGAGCTGTTAATCATTTTCTGGGATAGATCAGAACTATTGATTTATGTTAATACCTATTGACATTAATGTCTCAGCCCATTAAAATTTAAGGCACATATCAATTTCCTCAATATAAGACCCATTACATATTATATTAAAAATTTATTATAAAAAATAATAATTTCATCCCGAAGCAACACGTGAGCTCTTTACTAATACTATTAAAAGAAAGCAAGTCCCAGTATATGATAAATATTTTCTTTAATAAACAGAATATATATTATAGTTTCAGCTTTCAAAATAAAACAGGGTCGTCCTTCAAGTTTGCATCGTTGTATTATTTGTAGCTTTTACCTTTAGGGCTGCCTCCTCTGTACTGTGCTTTTACATCCAAGAAATTCCCTCTTTAAAAATTATTTTAACATAAATTATTAAGTCTCTTATGACCCTTTAGTCTAGTGGTTAAGGACAACGCTCTTCATGTAAGAGGTCGCAGGTTCGAAACCCACATGGAGAGTTTTTTATAGACATTTAAATTTGAGTGACTTGAATCTCATCATTATCTCAAAAAAAAAAAAAAAAAGTAAGTCTCTTTGATCCAGACAGCAGTGAAGCGTTTGCATACATAACAAAAGCATTAAGCATTCATTCCTCACTTGTTGCCAAAGCAAGATATATAACTACATATATACGCTTTTTCATTTTACTTTAATGATGACACATGTCTAGAACATATACATGTAGTTTGTCCCCTCAATAAGCATCACACAAACAAACAGAGGATGTGCAATTGTGCATAACATAAACATCTTAATTAATTACCCTTATTTAATTGTACTTAAGTTGATTATTTTTTGTTCATTCATGCACACACATATATAGATATATACATCTCCTCATCTTTGCATGCAACTAGACCTCTCATCATCTCTAGAACATGACACCAAAGGATGATGCACAAGATGTTTCTAATTGTAGCGAAGAGGTTCCGATGAGCTTCTCCGAGTGGATGAACGGCATAGATGTCTCTGCTTCTAAGGTTCAACCATTCATTCATCAATCTCTTTTTAATGATATATATGTATGTCATATACTAAAACTAAATTGTTTTTTTTGGTTATATATATGGAGAAGGTGGACATCTCTACAGAAGAGGCAGCATGGAAGAAACCATCCATTTACAGGGTAACCAGCTTTGCCCGGTGTCACAACCCCAATGCTTTCACGCCGCAGGTTAGAACGATTTTTCGCAAGTATGCAAGTACTCGTAATTAACAGCATAACTCATAAGTTGAAATATATAGGTTATATCATTCGGGCCATTCCACCATGGTGCAGAGAATCTGAAGGCGACTGAAGTGCACAAGAGCAGAGCTCTTGAACACTTCCTTCACCGAGCGGGGAAGAAGTCGGGTCCCTTTTTGAGCAAGCTCCGATGCATTCTGAAACAATTGCAGGACTCGTATCAGGCATGCATATATGCTTCACAATATTTGTGTCCCGCAACTCCGAATGTAGTTAAATATCGTTTCGGAATTTTTTTTTCAAAAATTTGATTATGTATGCTGGTAATTATATGACAGGATCTAGATGAAAAATGGAAAGAGCAGCCACACGAGTTCCTTAAGATGATGTTGCTCGACGGATGCTTCATGATCGAGGTACTGCGCTTGAAGGAAACGGGCTCAAAGGACTACGCGCTTAATGATCCTGTTTTCAGTACACAGATGATGCCCCTGCGCATGCCGTACATAAAAAGAGACATGCTCTTACTAGAGAACCAGCTTCCTTTACTGCTGCTCAGGGCACTGCTCGAGGTTGAAGATCGTGGAAGAACTGTAAGCTAAATTCAACCCGATATATACAAATACACATGAACACAGTTACACAGCCACCATGCTTTGCTGAACTTTTCGCGGTCGATACCTCCGATTTGCATTTAATATTAATTAATCCTGCTCGATATTGTTACTAATTAATTGCTAGTGTTTTCATCAGGAGTAATTTGTTAAAGGAGCTACCACAGTTACATTTGCAGTTAACATTTGCAGGATAATCAATATATCAACAATATGGTGCTGAAGTTTTGCGGCGAAAACTTAAGAGCAACATTACCAGACCTCGCAAGACACCCCCTCGAGTTGTACCGCATGAGTATGCTCCATGATCATGACAATGGTCACACGGCAGTTAATTTCGAAAGCAAACGGGGTACAATCACTGTGACAAATAATAAAGAAATAGAGAATGCGCTCGAGCTCTGGGACAGCGGGGTTCACTTCAAGACCAAGAAAAAAAGCGGCCTGACAGACATTAACTTCGACACCAAGTCCGGCTGTCTGGAACTCCCGGTCATCCATGTCCACGACGGGACGGAGCATCTCCTTTTAAACATGGTCGCCTACGAGCAAATTCATGTCGGCGCTGGCAGTCAGATCACATCATACGTTACGTTCATGGACGCACTGATCGACACTGGAGAAGATGTCAAGCTGTTGCAGGTACAGGCGTAAACATTAATTAGAGAAAAGTCTGATTCTGGTCCCTGAACTTTGCATTTGGTTTAAATTAGTCCCTGAACTATTTTTTAGTTCAAATTGGCCCCTGAATTATTGCATTTGGTTCAAATTAGTCCTTAAAATATTAATATTATTGTCAAATTCTTAAAATCTTAATTATAATTTAGATACTTACATGTGCTCTACAGAAGAAGAAAGTGATTAGCAATTCTCTGGGGAGCCACAAGGCCGTCGCGGACCTCTTCAACAGCCTCGGAAAGGAGGTGGCGTGCGACCCGAACGACGCACTCAACGTAGTCAGGAATCAGCTGAGCGAGTACTACAAGAAAAGAACACACAAGTGGCTGGCCAGTCTGAGGCACCAGTACTTTTACAACCCCTGGAAGGTCATCGCCTTCGTCGCTGCATCGCTGGCTATCTTGTTCACTTTCGTCCAGACGCTGTACTCCGTCTTATCGTTCCATACTGGAAAATGAGAGCTAGCTTGATCCAATGTCAAGTTTGTGTGTTTAATGTGCCTGTTTTGATATTTTTTGTGTTGTCAAGATATAAGTTTACATGTTATTTGTGATGCCTTTATTTTTCTTCTCTAGATATTGTGTGTTTCTTTACAACCAGTAAAAAGCCTACAACTTGCTTTGGCTAAAATTGTTATTTCTTATAATAAACTTTTAAGATAATACGTAATAGGCTTTAAATTGAGATAATTTATATGGGGATGAGAACGTCAATGGGCATTAACGTACGTCAACGGTGGTGATCAATCTAAGTAAACAATCAACGGCAGAGGTTTATTTTTTGGGGGAAGATAGACCTTTAATATTAAAAAAATCCAATATACTTTTATTAGGAGCAAGGATTACAACAGTGTGACTTAAAAAACGAAAATTCCTACAAACCAAAATTTGAATGAATGAGTATGAAAAACATGGGTCAGGTTAGGCCCAATTCAAAAAAGTATGAAAAACATGGGCCATGGATCAGATTAGGCCCAACTCGTGTTCAAGCAACCCATATCCATCTCTTCTTAATAAAGAGTGTCTAACAGTAACAGAGTTAAAACCCTATCTATCTCTCTATAGGCAGCAGCCGCATTCTCCTTCACATCTCTCTTGCATGATTCCATGATCCATGGTAGCTTGCCGGTCATGGCTTTAGATTACCGTTTGCTACTTATAACCTAGCCTACTCTGTGTCTCATTTCTAGACATGATGATGTCTTGTCTTCTGTTAATTTATTTGTCGTTGTCCCCAACATTAATCAGTCAGTAATTGAGTCTCTTGTGATTTTGTTGAGCAATCAGCAATGTGCCAGGCCTTGATTAATCCCAGATCAACTGCTGTGCTATATATAGCTTAGTTCTTCTGATTCATACAAGGCCAACACCAACCTCCTCGGGGTTGTTTCGCTGATAGCACCTTCCCCTGAATTTACTGGAGGTGTTTCATTAGTATCTTCCCTTACATATTATTACTTGCAATTACAGATTAACACCCAATTTTTATGATAATAATATGGCCTTCATAATCCCAGACTAACACCGGTTTCGAACGATTGTTTTTCTGATTCATGGGAGGCCGAGATTGACGGTGGGAAGAATCGCTGATAGCACTTCATTTTTTGATTGAGATGCTTCATTAGTATCTTCCCTTATATTTACTTGAATTTTAGCTGTGATTTGTTTGATTTTCAGCATCTATTGTGCCTTTTGTTTTGCTTTCGTATATATTTGATGAGTTTAGTAATTGCTTTTGATGCGTCCATTTGTACTTAATTTGCTCTTTTGAATGGTTTTTGCATTTCACCCTCATTGAGTTTTGTCAAATTGGTGTTTCTTTTGGTTGTGTTTCTAATCACAGTATCATAAAGAAAAGATTGCCTGTGAATTTATCAATATGTAACCTTTATAATTTGTAATTCTAAACTTTATTGGGGTTAAGGCAAACTGTTATATGAAAAAAACTTCTCAACTCCAATTCGATTCGACCATTCAGTCGAGATACTCTCTGCTCAGACTTGTGATCGACGATTGTGAACCTTTGTAACAGTAATTTATTAAAAGATAAAAGGGATAAAAATGGAAAAAACTAAGATGTTACACATGAACTACATGAAGAGACGATCACCATTGCTAGTAAACTATTTTCTTAAATTTCGTCCTGTATGGAGCTGAAAAAACAACATTAAGGATTATATCGAGCCATAATCATCTCTCATGGAGTCGTGGTAATGCATCAAGTACCTAGGAAATAACCCAAGATGGCTGGCACACCATCTTATCACTTACAACTGTTGGATGGATCAGTTTTGAAAATACTGTGATTCACTTTATCACATAATCTAAGTCTTTTGCAGTATTTATGGTACAACATTTGTACCATGTCTGTATTATCTGTCTGACTGCCTCATAAGCAAACACATCCATGAATCATAATTCAAAAGAATACCAGTAAACTTTGAACCTTGTGTACCGAGGAACTGCAGACATTCACAGATTCTTATCACAATCAATACCGTTTAATCCTTTTGAACTCATTCAAACCAGTAAAACTTGTAAAATAGTCTTGACCAGTTGCCAATCTTTTACTTTAGCTATTCGTTAAATTAAATTACAATGACCAAAAAAGTTTCATAGGCTTTTTACATCAAAGATGAGATGTTGCTCAACCACCTCAAGCAACACTCACTACCAGTTTGAAGTGGTGATTAAAACACCACAATTTCCAGCTGCTCAGTGGCAGTGGCTGGTATATTTCAAACCAACTCAATACACTGATAATTTGACTACTCAAGACAGAGAGAGGGAAAAAAATCAGATAGCTGTGAGAAGAGTAAATTACACCTACAACGACCTTTTTTTTCCTGGGTACATTATAACACTTTCACAATATCAAAAACCTTTATATATCTTTTCCTCGAGTCACCAGCAATTAGTTGGTATGAACTAACTGGTAGCTACAGCCTAGGAGGATTCTAAGAAGGGATATTAAAATCAAGTCAAGAAAGGTGCTCTCCATGACTATGATAAGTGGGTCTAGAGTGCATTACAAAATTCCAAGTATTCAACACATGAAGTCACTGTCAATTGTCATGCTCAGCATCAGAGCCATCGGTCAACCTCCTGCCAGATTGATTTTGGCCATTGATCGAATTTTCTGGACTGGTATCTGAGACAATCTCCTTTGCTGTAATTTATATGAAGAAAATCAGTTTGATGAAAACTAATAACTGAACCTGCAGATTTCTGTTCTGTAAAAGAAACGCTATGAATGAAGTATTATTAGTTGATTAGTTGATACCTGTCATTGCACATTTTAAGGCTACAGCCTTGAAGAAGTCAATCTCGACTTGATGACTGCTAATGAACTTGTTCTATTGGGGAGCAAAAGAGAGAGAAAGAGTTATGTATTCGTCAATTAAAAAAAGAAAAGAAAAATATTTGAAATGCAAAAGGCCAGTGAAACTATTAATACCTACATGCCACCACTTTGTTTAAATACATTTCTTATAGCTTTTTTGGTCCAATGCAAATCACATATTTGTTAAACTACCAAGCCTATTTTTTTTTTTTTTTTGGGGTGGGGTTATAGCTTTGAGCCTTTGACAGTGACTTGTGATGCCAGACTACTTTTTATCCATAAGCAGCTTTGAAAGCCATGACAGGAAAATACAACATTAAAAAGGATGACAAACTAAAAAAATATCTAAGAAAAGAAATGTACAATTTCATTGGAGGCAATGCCGAGCATTTTATCAATCCTAGCTTGGTGCTTCAGTAAAAATCTCCTCAAGTACCTTGCATACAGTTCTTTTGCTCCCTGCAAGTATGCAAATAGCCTTGTTATTCTTAGACATATATAAAACCAAACTTAATACAGTTGCATGCTTTGTGACATACATAGTTTGGGGGCAACTGAAGCCAAATAAGAAAAGCAAGCTTTGCATGATAATACATGGGAACCCTGCAAATGATAAGCAAGGATATGTATGAGATATTACGCGCTCTTAAGATATTGCTCATGTATCAAACATATGTAAAGTAAAGAAGAAATATGTACCAAGAAAGAAGTTTGTCAGAAAAAACCTCAGCAACAGTAAAAGATCCATACACTGTAAGGATGAAAACTATTATAAACAGAATCAGAATAAAAGAATGGGCAAAAGTTAGCAAAGAAGGTCAGATAAGGACGGACCAGCCCAATAAACGAGCCATTTTTCTTGTGCAATTTGATCTTTCTTTTCTACAGCTTTGAATGTCGAATAGACAGGAAGACCAATCCCAACTGCACAACTGCACCAAAAGCAATCAACTTCTGTTAAAAGAAACTGAAGAGCATAAAACTTGAATTCTTAAATAGATTGAAAGAAGATTACGGGTAATGTGATTTAAGGTAGGAGAAGTTAATAACTGACCAAGCTGTACGAGCAACAATATTAGAAGTAAGAGGGCTTAGCAAGACCTTCAAACCCACCTATTGAAATAACACATATAAGACACAGCATAATTATTCTGATATTTCTTATAAATGAGTTCAGCCATCTACAAGAAAAACAATAATAATTCCACAAGTATATAAAATTCCTCCTATCGCAACATGAGATCCCTAATTCTACATGAGTATCCAAAATCCAGCAATTTTGTTTTTAATGGAAGAATTTAAATATGATCAGAACAGGAAATATTTATATGAGATCATTATTTAACTCAAATGTTGATTGAAGGAAAGATGTAAAGATGTTCCGAGCTAATGACATTAGCGTTTTCTGAATCTTCCATAGAAGAAAATGAAACACATGTACACTTTTCAGTTCAAGACCACACACCAAAAAAAAAAATGTTGCAGTGTTGTGTTTTACGACTAATGATTGAACAAAACCGATGACCAAAGTGACTGGGCATACAAAAAAGAAATGATAAACAAATTTCTTTTTAGCTTTTGACTTTAGTAACATTCTTGAAATTCTTAATCTTCTAAAGTACAAGGTTTCTTGAGCCTACACAATGTTTGAGCCATGAAAACCGAAATTTAAATTTGATTCTTAATTGAGAGTTAGAGACATATACATCAATACAATAAGGAGCAATTCATCCATATTATTGTTCCAAACATGAACAAAGAACAAACCTTGCAAAAGCTGAAAAACAAAAGAAAATGTATGTATGTATGTAATTTCACTGGTAAATTGGGATTAATCTTGAAAGGGGTTGAATAACCAGAAAGTGTAAGGTAATTGGCAGGTATGTTATGTAATCCCCAAATTGAAATGATCCCAATTCGGCAATTCCCCTCTAAACCAACAAAACATCTCAAAACCTAATTCCAATGGACACCAATTTAATGAATTGATCTGATAAAGGAATTGGAAAAGGGATAGAGGAATTGGAAAAGGGAGAGGTGGGAGAAGGAGGTGGCTTACATCGCCGGTGAGTTGGGATCCGATAAGCTCCATGACGAACCTCCGACTCCCACGAAGAAGAAGAAGAAGAAGAAGGAGAATTTCTCAAAGTCACAGCTGCGAATTGAATGTCACCTTCGGAACTCGGAAGGGTGTCAATTCAATTTCAATTCATATGAAACAGTTTGAGGGGTTGATTCGACAAAAATAATAGTTTGAGGGCTTGATTGAAATAAGTGTGATAGTTTGGGAATTAGTTTTGGACTTTCCACTATTTTGTATGTATATAGAATTTAAAATATAGGAATATAGGACACAGATTATATTTCTTATTTCTTATTTCTTATTTATTTATTGGTATTTATATTTTTATTTTTTCCAAATATATAGAGCTTAATTTAGTTTCTTTCCTTTTTTTCATATTATATATTCGTGCAAACTATCCATTTATTTAATTTTTAAAAGTTTGGCCGAGGGAATATTCAATAAACATTATTATATTGTAAAGGAATAACACATATTGTGAAAATATAAATTTATTATTTAATAAAAGATATATTAATATATGAAATTAATTTGTGCCATGCATTATCATATATTTTAAGTTTCATTTAAAAAAAAATATAAACTTTAAAAATGGGCCATGCTATTTATTTTGTTGAGTTTGGATTAAAAAAAATAACGGAGTGGCCAACTATGGACATATATCAAAGTTTGTGATGAAAAAGTGAATAATAGAAGTTTACTAACTAAATATGGATTTGTGGTTAAGTTTTGGGACCTTCCATAATAATATAATATTGACCCTAACATTTAAGAAACTATTTTATTTTATTTTATTTTATTTTATTTCTGAAAAACAACAGCACCCAATCAAATGAAACTTTTTTTTTTATTTTTTAGGAAAATCAAATGGCACAAGTATTCAATCAAATCGATTTAAAAAAAAAAAAGGATATGAGAGGAGGGGGATATTATTTCTGGAAGTTATTCACTAATATAATGACCCAGCTGTGAAGTTGCCATGAGTGGCTCATTATTGTATATATTTTTCGGGGATGTATAAAATAAGCTTGTTTAGTTTTCTTTTATTATTTATATATTCTCTCCCAAGATTAGAGGGATTAATGACATTTTTATATAAAAAAAATAGTGCATAATAAATATATAAATATATAAAAATAGAAACGGATCTTGTACATTAGAAACTTTCCTGGCGCATTTCTTTTCAACAAGTTATAAGTGACGTATTTTATTATGCAAAACATGTGAATTTGTAATCAACATACTAATAAAAATATAAAAATGGCAACTGCAAAGCTGTAATGAATTGGCTACAGAGCCAAAGAAAAAAAAAAAAAAAAAAAGTCGTTTTCTTTAAGATGGAGATGTCCTAAATTTTAATTTGCTAATATTATATATAGTTACATAAGACTTAGGGATGCTAGTTATGTCTATAGAAAGGTAATACTCCTTGTCTATATAAAATGAACCGATATAATACAAACTACAGAGATCAAGACTTGGACAAACAAGTTTCGAATACGGAAGCATATCGAAGTATTTCTAGGTTCGATCTAAGAGTCATCAGGGTCTGTGAAATACACTGGGCTGTCGATATCACCAGCAGTAGCTGAGGCAAAAGAGTCACATGACGATTCATCCAGAGAAGGAACGGAAGCTGTGCTCTCTTCAGAATCGGATTCTTCTTCTTCTTCTTCTTCTTCTTCATCATCGTCATCTTCATCACGAAGAATAATGTGCCCGTCTTGTTCGTCCGACGAGTCGGACCCAGATGTCCCTTGTACGAGTTTGCTTATGGCAGCCTTGGCAGTGTCCACAAACCATTCATCCTCAGGCAATGCACTGAATTATCAAAATAAATGGAAAAAACAAAAATACATGACTAACAAATTATTTACGGGACATATGAATGAATAAACACGTGTCATGTAAGCAAGCAATCAACAAAGCATCCTACTGACGATAAATTTCTCATGACGCCCCAGAAAACCTGACAATTTCGCATTTACCAAATCTAGAAATCCAAAAAAGAATAGATGCCTAAATAGACATTAGATACTTTTTAGAAGGTCAGTTTATTGCTTCTGGTTAGATCCAAAAATCTAATTATACCACTGGTGCATATTAAAATTTAGGATTATAATATTTCCCTCAAAATTAAAGCTGCTAATTCCCAACTATTTACTGAGGCACATGCATATTACAAAGGCTGCAATGAGGCATTGTCAAAGTGCCAAATTAAACACTATCCGGTTATGAAGGTACAAGTATAGGGTAGCCATATCAACAATTAACAATTCAGAAAGAGCAGTATACCCCTGTGGGTCGATTCCCCTAGCAGAAAATGCACTAATTGCACGTGTAATAATGGCAGACACAAGTTGATGAATGGTTCTTGATGAATATCTCCCACAAACAGCAATCTCCACGATAAATCTCATGTCCAGAATCAACTGTTACAGACAACAACAACAAAGTATTCAGAAGAGCTGCCTAGTTTTTCCTAAAAAGTATCTCAAAGGTTGCAGGTGCTAGTGCACATCTGAAAATGTTTGGTGCCATATTCAATTGTGACAAATTTTTTTGTGCCTTATTCCCACAAGGAAGAAATTTATACTTTATTGAAGAGCAATAATAGTTGACTCATTATCTGCTAACTGTACCTGTTGCAGCCCTGACGGCTGTAATTGTGCTGTGTCATTCTCAAAAACGTCCCAAAATTCTTGCTCATCAGAAAGCCACATCACCACAGTTTCAGTTAGTCTTGACAAAAGAATCTTCTGTACCTTCTCTTTTCCTAGTAACACATCACCAGCAACACTAGCCAACTGCTGTAACCTTCCAAATAAGGCCTGAAAGTATATAATAATTTATATTAAGAGAACCAAAATGACAATCAAAACTATTTGACATCATTTCTTTGAACTGTGTGGCACTCTATGTAGGTTGAAGTGCTTAAAAGTTAATAAGGGCATGTATCTACAAAGATACTCAACAGAGCCAACATTGGATGGGAAACCAATGAGTACCACTGATTGAATCTTGTGCTAAAGCCTAATAGCTAATTTCTCTCTAAATTGTAAAGTGAGATTAAACTAGGAATGTGCTTCAAACTTAAAAAAGAAATGCATCTAAAAGCTAATATTGGATGCAAGTACCATTTTGGATCATTAATTAAGTCACGTTCTGAAGCGTAATAGCTTTGTATTTCTTTCAAGAGTATGTTCAGGATTAAGTAATCTGAAATTAGTACGTTCTCTAAATTTGATAGATACTGTGTATTAAAATGAGGCATCATTGAACCCTTGAATCCTTGTTGGGCAATAGCCTATGCTAAACTTGCACTATTTTTAACAGATAAACGCTTCAACAAATTGACATCTTGTAATAATACAATCATCTGAAATACGAACCATTGATGTTCATACGAATAATGTGCCACCCACCATAAATAGTAAGGGAAATTATTTATTATAATCTGAATTACCTGAAAGGGGAATGAAGGCAACGCTGCTGGGTCCCAAAACAAATCATCACCTTTCCCTTGCAAGTACATTCTTGCATCCAACCTCGCCTCCCCTTCTCTTGAATACACAAAATTCAACACATACTGTCTACAAAAATGGTCCCTCAACTTATCCAATGAGTGCCCTAATTGCCGCCTCCACTCCTTGTACTCCAAGTTGGTGCCACCACCTGGGCCTTCTTTCTCTGATTGTAGGTTGAAAAATTGAGAAACAGCCACTGGTAAGAGCTCATCAGAGACTGAGAAGGCTGCACCAATCAGGGCTAGCTGCTGGGCATCAGTTTCAGCCCTAAAGCATAGTTGATCTTTTGAATCTACAAGGGAGTCGTCTTCCGTATTAGGCAGTGCTTTGATTAGTATCTCCACATACCGGTCAAATAGTTGGAGTATTTTATTTAACACTATGCCACCAAAGTGCGAGATGGCCATTGGTGTTAGCTGGTCCAGATTATCCTACATAATCATTATATATTTTATTTATTAGCAAGGTGCTATCAATGAAGTCTTAAGTCAAAAATAAGGTATGGGGACCCACATTTGCACAATGCACGATGACAGAATTAGCACACAATATTGAAGAATATCTCAAGACAACAAATTAAGTCCCAAAACCCGAAAATAGTAAACAAAAGATATCTGGCAACATAGTTGCAAATTACCGGTTCTTATAAAAAGTGATCAAGATAAATGGCATTGTTATACCGTACAAGAAAACCATAAGTACCATGCATATACCATGGCAATCGACCAGTTGAAAGAAAAGCTAACTCTGCAAGGATATATTTGCATAAATTTGCAATCACGAGATGAGGCACAAACCTTTATAACTGACATGAAAACCTTTGCACTACTTGTCAGCATAACCTCTGGATCTCCTTCTCTTCCCATTTCAACCACCCTTCTCCTGGCTCTTCTAAAATTCAAATCCAAAATCTCCTCCATATACGGAGTCAGAAGCACGAGCACCACCTTTGAGAACTTGAGCACCTTCTGCTGCTTCTCCAAGATGGTGCAGTGACTCAGACTGGCCTGAATGCACACGCTCGCCGACCTGAGCGCCGACGCGGTCTCCAGCAAGGGAGAATTGTCCTTGACCAAGCGGACAAAGTTCTCAATCTCACACTCAGCCCAATGCACCACGCGGTTTGTGTAACCGGAGGCGTCTCCAAAGAGAGAACCGGAGTCCTTGGCGGCATTGGAGATGGTCGAGAAAACGAGCTGCGAGAGCGTGGCAGGGTAAGTCTCCTGGTACACAGAACAGGAGGGGATGAACGACTCGACCCTTTTCTGTAGTTTCGATGCATACGCCTTTAAAAGAAGCTGGTGTGCCAGCACAGGTTTGTCGAGCTTGACAAGACCGGCCAAGGCCTTCTTCAATTCAAACATAGACAACGAGGACTGCTGCGCAACGGCAACAAGCTGGTCCTCCAAAATCTCCATCCTCTTCAACAATTCATCGGACTGTTGGATGTTTGCTCTCTCTTCTGAATCGAGAAGAAGCAGTGCCTCTTCAAGCCTGTGCTCGACAATCATGGTGTCGAGGGTTTCGAGGAACGAGGGTTTGGGGTCGGCGGCAGATTGCAGGAGGTCGGTGAGTTCGGCGCATACGGGGTCGGGCTTGGTGCGGTCGGGATCGAGGGACTGCCAGGTGTGGAGCTCGCGGGAGACGCCGTTGATGAGGTCCTGGACGAGGATGCCCTGGGCGGAGACGTGCTTCTGGAGGGCGATGAGCTCGTGCTCGACGTCGACGACCTCCTCGTGGAGGCGGAGGAAGGCGCGGTACTTGGAGTGCATGTCGGAGCAGAGGTGGTCGACGGCGTCCTTGAGGTCGAGGAGGTCGGAGCAGAGGCGGCGGATGCCCTGGGAGGCAGCATTGGAGCGGATCTCTAATTAAGTAAGCGTAATCGTCCTGAAGAGAATAGAAAAGGGATAATAGTACCTTCTCGGTGTGGGATTGGAAGGCGGCGGAGACACTGGACTGAGGGGTGATCCACTCGTGGGCGATGTACTCCTCCTCCTCCTCGCTGCTCTCCATCACCATCTCTTCTTTGCTCTCCCTTTCCCTTTCCCTTTCTCTCTCACTCACTCACTCAATGACAATCAAAGCAACTCCCCTCCGCTTTGCTTTCTTTTTACCCAACAATACAACTGCACGAGTCAAGGCCGTCCCTCCTCACTCCCTCTCGAGTCACTTCACTATAGTCACTTGTGTGTGTTTGTGATCTGATATCCTCTGTAGCGCTGCATTGTGTAGCGCAGCAGCTGAACCGTTAGATCATCTCGAGATCTGTGCCGGCTCGAATCTCGAGATGATCCAACGGTTTTTGTTGTGCCTCTCAAGTCTCAATTCAGCTATTACAATTTACAATTGGGGCTTTCTTTTCTTCGGCTTGCCACTTTAGCTTAGTAGAGAGAGTTGCTAACCTAACGTCACTAGTTAGTTCACTACCGCTGCTAGTTAATATAATGCTTATGCTTTGCTTTACATGCTGCACACCAATTGAATTTGATCTATTATCAGCTATACAGAGGAGAGGAATTCTCAACCAAATTACATTAGATTAGATTAGATTAGTTGCAACCATATCTCTGCACCGCCTACGATACAAATCTGTATACTCAATTACTTGCCAATCAGCATACATATTTATGATCCAATTTTCCCATTACAAGCCCCCCTTTAATAACAACACAATATGTTCAAGAGCCCCTATCCCACTAACATAACACATAATATTGGGCCTATGTTTACATAAATAATGATGGCCACTGCGGCCTCAAACAGCTGCGCTATGCAGCAATAGAGTTAAAATAATGCTATTGGATCACGTGATATCGTTAGATACAGAAGAGTAAGAATGTTGTTTGACAAAAATTCAAAAAACATTACTATTTTTCACATTCCATGTGACACTAATCCGATATTTCATAGTTGGGTTGGAATACCGAATTAGCCTATTTTTTGAGCTCTCCATATTCTATTTTGTGTTTGACACTCATAAAAAGCTAAAACAGTGTGCCATTCCAGAATAGTAATGAAGTGTTGGTTACTAAACACATCCACATATATGTGAGCTTAAAGAATTTATATATTTTATATAGGAGTAGAATTACTGTGAGCTTAAACTCATAGAGCCTTTACATGAATGTACCTCCAAAAGTATATTAAATCACCTCTAAATTTTGATTTAAACAGCCTAATAAGTTTTTTATATCAAAATCTTATGGTATGCAAAAAAAATTATTATGTGACAACTCTCGATCTCATCATGTTCCGGTCCGTTAAAATTTGATTTGTAGTTAATTATTTGTGTTTCTCGTGATTATTTTCTTTCGTTTGTGCAGATTAATTGGAGTGCTCTCTTTTTTATTTGGAAAATGTTACAAAGATAGTTAAAAAAAAAATACCAAAATCGATACTTATTTATATTATATATGAGCTTGTATTCACATTGATGCCTTTATCAATGGTACTTATTTTGTATTCTATATTGTATATAGGCTTAATTTTTTGTATTGTGCAAACAACTAAACAAGCTGTATTTGAAATGAGTTAACATTGATGCCTTCAGCATGTGTATAAGCTCCATTTTTATTTTTATTAATTAATAGTTTTGGTTGTCGTTGTAATGACTAATGAGTGGTATATATTATTGAAAGATTTAATGATTTAGGGTATGTTTGGATCACAAAGAATAGCTCCATTTTAAGAATAGAGATGCTATTCTAAATCCTGAGCAATCCAAACATGATTTTATAATTTGGATTAGTATCAGAACAGCTCTATTTTGCTATTCCATAGAAAAGTCGGAACAGCAAGAATAGTAATTTGTGAAGCTAAAAAAAAAGTAAAAAAACCAATTACCATCCCACTTTATTGCTTTTCCCCTCCCTCCTGCCATGGCACGATAAAAGAGAAAATTAAAAGAGAAACACTTTCCTCTCCTATATCCAACAATAGACTCGCCGGTTATCACCGCCGACACATCCGTTCTACTCTCGACGTCATGGAGAGTTGATAGAGACCCATCTTGCCATTATTTTCTTTCCTCTTCCGAACCCTTCTCTCTATTGTTGCTTCATCGACTTTTGCCTACGTCGCACCATGGTCAAAGCTTGGCCGTCAAGACCTCGAGGGTTGTTTCCAGAGAGAATGGTGGGGTGGTGCTCTTTTGTCGTGAGAGATGAAGGGGAGGGATGGCTCCGAGTATAAGTTTGAGCAATATACTTTCTTGTAAACCATGACCAAGCTAATACATTCATCGTAATTAATTGTGATTTGTAATATTTTGTGACCATGATAACCAATTTTGAGTGAGATCGATTGCAATTGAGTTTGGAAAAAAAAAAAAAAAAAAAAGATAACAATCAAACCAATCTTAGCCTCTGCGGCATCAGTTCATATTTCATACCAATAACTTGAGCCCTTTGAACTAAATTATGTTCTTTTGAATTTACATATTATGATTTTCCTTTAAATCGTTTAATAATTTTTTCAAACTTGTCCACAAATATTATTTATATATTTTACTCTGATGCTCAATTAAAATGAATTTGGATCGGTTAAAATATGATTTAATTGCATAATAAAGTATGACAACTTTGTTGCAAAGAAAACATATATAAATGATTATTATATTCATTTCATCCATTACTATCCTAGACATGCAATCCAAACAACATTTTCACAATCCTGAATAGCACCACATTTCTACTATTCTCAAGCTAATTCAAAAATCACTAATCTCACTTGCTATTCTCTATTCCTCCTATTCTCTACTAATCCTTGCACGATCCAAACACACCCTTAGTGGGCATGTGGATGAACATAATTATATTATGTAGCGATTAGCGAAGCGAAACGGAATGAAAAGAAGAAAATATGGGAGCCGATTCCGCCCTGAAGCCCAACAGAAACGATCAAGAAGAAGAAGAGGAGCCTGGTCTCCCCGTGCCCCCCAGCTGCGATCGCTTCCTGCGTGCCCTAACCGACTGCCACCGCCGATCTCCTCGCGACGATACGCCCTGCCGCCACCTCAACCGCGCCCTGGCCCAGTGCGTCGTCGCCGCCCTATGCGCACGCGAGGCCGATGCCGTGCGGACGCTCTGCGCCAGCGCCGGCACCTCGCTGAAGCGCTCCCAGTGTCAGCGAGCTCGGATCGGGCTCTCCGCTTGCCTCAACGCGCACCAGCACCAATGATTCTGTTCTGTTTCTTGCTATTATTCTGTTCTGTTATCCATCTAAAATTTATGTATACTTTATAGAGGCCTATAGCTTGTAACTATCTATCTCAATCTCTCTCTCTGATTCATTTTCATTGAATCATTTTTGCTATTATATTATTTAGTTTCTCTAATAAATCAGCATTTTTGTCTGCAATTTTGTATTGTGAATAGAAACATATTCATCTTTGCTTATTCTTTCTAAACAACAACTTTACTGGCATAATATATATGCCCTAACAACTATATTCAAGCATTCAGCAACACTGCTAATATAAGTAGTAAATATTACCATGGCATTAAGATTCCTGTTCCACATGATTTAATGATGAATATCAAAGATCCCAACATTGCAGCATCATTGAATTGCCTCTCCATTTTTTATACATACACGCCACATTAACAGCCTTGCTGAATTCAACGCAACAAATGACCAATTTATTTAACTTGTACAATCTAAACAAAAAAAATACCCACACTTTTCACTTCATATAAATCACAAATACAAATCTGTGACTAGTATTATACAACATCCCATCCCATGTCTCAGTATCTATATTTCCCACAGAATGATATACAATATGTCAGAACATTGTTATACCCGCAAAAAACGAATCTCAGAACATTGTTATACCCACAAAAAAATGGCTTTCTATAAGTACTTACCATCGATTAAACAAATATCTCTATGGAGTAATTACAAACAAGCTCATCACCTTTCAGCATTGCAACCGACTAACATAGCTTCCAATCTGAGACTTCTTCCCCCCTCCTCTTTTGAGATTATTTACAGGAACAAGCATCAGGTGTCCAATTGCAGTGTTCTAGGGCTTTTTTGGTGATAGATGTAAAGACCAAAATAAATGATCCAATAATGGCAGTGCTTTGCTAAAATGCCCCTTTTCATAATTCTAAAGAACTAATAGCCCCCTCTAATCCAACTAGGTTTTCTTAATTGATGAATAAAAAAACTAAATTATATCAACACAACGGAGGCAGAAGTGATTAAGAATTCTGTCTACAAGGCTCTTTGGCTCTGGTACTAGGGAAGAAGTGATGCTATTCCACAGATGGAATCCACTTGACTCCTCCATTATCCTCTTGAACAGAATTTCTTGCTCTAACACGTCTGTCGCGTCTGAAGGTTCAGCAAAGTAACTACATGCCATACAATTTTTTACAAATTACATTAGTAAAAGAGTTCTCCGTTCAAATGGAAAACTACAAATTGCACAATAATAGAATAAAATTCTTTTTGCATAGTAATGCATCACTATTCCATTTGAAGTACTAAAAGAAATTATATGGGAATGAGAAACTCGTGCATACGAATACGGTTCTCCTGACATGAAAGCAAAACAAATAACTAACTTGCTGACCTCAGAAATTACTACAATAATTGTATGCACTTGAGAAGAGTAAATACCGTTCAAGCATCAAACACGTTCAGATATAAAAGATGTACCTTGTGATATTTGAAGAGCTAATCGGGAAGAACTGAAACGAAGGCAATATATTCACATGTAATTTGTTGGTGCCATTATGCTTATTCAGCACTCTATTCAAGAGATCAGCACCATTCCACCTTAGACGGGAATCATCATATGTGGCATAGAATTCCCTCAGGCACTCCATCACAAAATCACTAAACAAAAAAATTCAAAGGTAAAAATGAAATGTATGATAGGAGATCCTCATATTTATAATTACAAGTATTCAAAATTGCTGATACCTGTTCTTTTCAAATGCCATGACTGCACCGCTGAAAGTGGAGTTTCCTTCAACATGTCCTGACATGCCTATAGCATTCTGAACTGAACTTAATGATTTCAAGACAATTATATCTGAATCAAGATAAATACCACCATACCTGCAGAGAAACCATTGAAATAATTAAAGTTGATAAACACAACTAATCACATAATCAGCAGAATAATGTGAAAATGAAGATTTTACAAATATATATGATCAATTAATAATGTGATATCTTATTTGCAGCATCAATTTCCACTTGTTCTAAAATAATCTAAGCATCCATCCTTATTTTTCTTCTTGAGAGGGTAAACCACACTGGGCATTTTTCACGATTTGAACACAAGCATAGCATTATAAAGTTCTAGAGATGCATGATATTTGTACATGTCAGACATTTTATACTTATCACAAGGAAACAAAAATTAGAAATGAAATTATTTAAACCAGTTTGAGGAAAACAAAAACATAAACTAACTTGTACAAAGCTGCAAGACGAATAAGCTCGCTGTAGTGTAGTGGGTAGTGTTTTGTTTTCCTCCAGTCAAACCAAAGTGATGCAAATACTCGAGTTGGTGTACCCTCCAAAAGCTCATCAAGATTTGGTAGCGCAACTGCCACTTTATACCTGCACGAACGTTCATACTACATTCATACGCAGACATTTAGCAAACAAAATGCAAAAGAACAAGGAGAAGAGCACGTTCGGTGATTACCCGTCCTTGACAAAGTCCTTGAAGAACTCGAGTTCCATAGTTTCCGAGAAGACAACAACACATGCATGGTTGTGGTGCTTTAATAAACTCTCTAATCCCCTTTGATGCCTCACACCATACGTCCATTGGGGGCTATTCCATACCATCAAAACCTTAATCTCGCACTTGTTCTCTTCAGCAAAGAACCTGTGCATGAATTCGCTAAAGCTCAGGTACGGGTCTATACCCGGAAAGTACCCCCATCTTCTTGCCGCATTTCTCTGCGCAACCTTTCTGCCCTCCTCCGTTTTCTTCTCTTTCACTCCCTCCTTGTGCAATTCTCTTCTCTGTGATTTAGCAACAAATGAAACGGTGTCCATTTCGCTGAGAAGCACTCTCTGCACCAAGCGGTCGCCCCGGGTGAGAGCTGTGAGTCCGGGTACATCGGGATCCTGTAAGAGAGGGTGGTTCTTGGGATTCAAGAACTCGAGATTGGACTGGAGCATGCGGTTCTTCCTAAGGAAATCGGCTTTGGCCTCCAACCAGCTGGCCCATCCCCGTCTGAGAGGGGACTCTCCGTGGCGAGGCTTGATGAGCAGCGCATCCTCGATTGTGGAGATGGAGGTGAGCTGGGATCGCACGTCCTCGTCGATGGGGTAGTCGTCGGAGGAGAAGACGATCCGGAGGGGGCGGGAGTGAGATTGAGAAGCAGAAGGCAAGAAGAGATCATCAGGATCAGAAAGGGAATCGGAATCAGAATCAGAATGGGAGAGGGAATTGGGATAGCGGGAGGCGAAAGGGATGCGCGCGACGCCGAGGATGTGATCCCAGACGAGGGAGGCCTTGGACGCAGCGGAATCGTCGTGGGATTGGGACTGGAGGACGTCGAGGTCGTCGTCGTCGTCGATGAGGTCGAGGGAGAGGGTGGCGGGAGGGGGATCGCGACGGGGCGGGGAATGAGATCGGGATTGGAGTTCCGCATCTGGATGATCGGTGGTAGAGGAGTGGAGGGTGATGATGGAGGAGGAGGGCGGGGAGAAGGGGGACGAGGAGAGGCGGGAGTGGAGAACCGACAGCGAGAGCAGCAGCAGCACCACGGCGGCCAGGGCGCACACCTGCGGGGGCCCAACCGCCGACCGCCGACGCGGGGCCGGGTGCGATCGCGGCAGCATCGGTTAGATGGATTCGGATTTAATTGAGGACTTGGATCCGATAGACAGACCAACTAATAACTTAGCTTCATTTCATTTCATTTCTTTCATATGAGAATGAGATACACAGACAGAGTTGGTTGAGATGGCCACATCTATCAGTCATCCCAGCACTAGCACTCTGCCTTTGGTTTGGTGGTGGGTACTGACTAGTGACTACTGAGTACATGTTACAACGACTAACAACACACAAGTTGTTAACCTGACCTAACTCAGTGCTTTCTAACAAGTGTTTCAACTTCATTTTATTTGACTTCATCTTCATATGCGTACGGTACAATCATTTTTTATTTAACCGGCTAATAAATTGTACCATATAGACCCCAAAAAACACATAAATTGGAGCCAAATATCATAATTCATAAACACAGCTATTGGAGATTACAGGGTGATCAATTGTTCCCATTAATATGATTTTAGACCATCAACCATCAACTTTCAAGTTAGGCTACATGAACCAATCATCATGGGATGGAGATAGTCAGATAGCTCATCCTTGTATGAGCTTTACTCAAAGAACAACCAATGATATTTGACAAACAGAGATGAGCTAGAAAACAATGTCCATTACAACTTTACATCACATTGTATCTTACATATCTCATGAAAATACATCTAAAAGATAGTCTTTCATCTTACAAACTCATTTCAAATTTTAGCTACAATCATCTTATATAAGCTTCCAAGTAAACATCTATAACTTGTAAATATCTAGTTCAAGAAGTCTTTCATAGGATCGTCATGATGAATCTTCTTCATTCTATATGCCTCCATATCTTCAGCAGTAACCTGCGCCAAGTAAAATCCATTTTATTACCATCCAATTCCTTGTTACAACATAATATTATAATATATCATTCACACTTGGTGCCTTTCTGCAACCTTCACATATATATATATATAGAATACTATGTTATGTTCAGCAGTGGTAATGATAACAAAACACTTACATCATCATTCCACTTCACATTATACTTCCTCTTTCTTTCATCTTTTTCTTCCTTCCTCCTCTGATCCTCCTGCAACATCCAATTTCAGAATTAGAATAACGCTATTTGATATAAAACAAGTACTACTAAAACTATAATCCTCAGACACACATGAAAATGAAACAATTTTTATCATGTATCATCTGATATGCAATTTGCACAAGATTTGAAATATGACAACTGACACATCAAAGATATCTTATCAGAATTTAAAAGAAATGGCTGGCTGTCACATGTAACACACATATCAGGCCACAGCGCTTCAGGTGATTTTACAGGAATTTCAAAAACCTTACACATACCACAGGACTATCAAACGATTGCTATACTCAAAAAATGTCATTGTAGCTTCAGAACATAAAAGATCCAGATATTAAAATTTTCAACCTTATTAAACTGTTTGCCCGAAATATTGTCAATTTTTATAATATTCCCCTTTATTCAACTATTATTTTACTGGAAAACAACATTACATTAACAATTTTCTATTCACTATTATAAAATTTTAAATTTTTATGTACAATTTCCTCATAAATACAGTTTGCTGAGTACTTATATTAACAAAAAGAATTGCATATACGATAGTATCATTTTAGATTTTGAATAATGCATCTTGCTATATTCATCATATAAATTTAATTTTCCATGCAGCATATGGTTAAAAAAAATATACTGCACAAAATATTTGCCATCTCAATACCTTCTTTAGAGCATCCGCCAGTAATTTCTCATCTAGAACGAGATCCTCCGGCACATCAGTTCCCCAAGTTGCCAATCTTTTCTCTTCCTGCTGCACTGGTTTCTCTATTTACACGTTAAAAAAAAAAAAAAAGATAAGTAACAAGTACACACCACATTGTTTTAGGCTAAAAGCAACTGGATACACAGACATTTTAGTCCCATTTGGTTGATTTTCTCTAAAAATAAGTTCCAGTGATCAGTCAGCAATAATTGTTTATAAATGAGACAGGAAGTTCAAATGATTTTGGTAATAAGAGCTGACCAGAGTAAATATCTATATAAAGAAAAAAGAAAAGTTACCATCAGAGGCCTCTTTGCGTGAAATATTAGCCCTCATGAGATCATTGACAGCCTCAGCAGCCTCAATACCAGCTGAACCAGTACAGTAGCTGTTGCGAACAAACTGGTGACAACACTTGTAGCCCCATTGGTGGTCCTTCCACCATGAACCCCAAACAGTTGTGTGATTATTTATGAAGACATCCTCCTCATATTTACTTTTTGGAAGGGCCATATCCTGCAGAAAGATTTCATTAATTAACTTCCAGTGAGCAGTTTAATTTATAACATTATAGTTATGAAAAGAGAGACTGGGCTTTTATGCATAGTGACCATAACAAACTGTCAACAGGTCGCAACAATAACCCTTACCTGTGTGACTTCCACAAACACAAATTGAAATTACATAAGCGCAATCTAATAACTTTTTGATTCAAGTGTGCTTAAGTAGACCATGAGGCCATTCAGTTAAGTTTACATATAAACTGTCAGAAACCATTCAATCTAATCTGCTGGTTTAACAGACAATTTCAATGATAGATCTTTGTAGTAGCTCTCACTTGCAAGCAGAGTAAATGCCAAGTATGATTATACCGTAAACTAATAGTAATCTTGGGACAAACAAAAACAGAAAAAAAAAAAAAAAAAAAATTTAGTACCTGTCCTTTAATGATACGGCCAGTACGATCGTACTCTATCTCTTTTTCGCTCTGGCCAAGCAGAAGCTCCCTCGGAAGAGCCTCATCAGAGGCTGCATTTCCGTACTTCTCCAATACTGTATCCTTTGTTTGCGATTTCAATTTTTCCTTAATGATCTTGTAGTTTCTGTGAAGTAACTCAGCTTGAGATGGAGCTGCTTGCATATGTATATCTTGGCCTTTCTCAAATGCCTCATGTTGATGCATGGTGAGTTGCTTGAACTCAAGTGCTTGGCCGCTTAATCGGTTTTGGTTATCACCCTGATACACAAATATGTCAGCATAATAGCCAAAGGAAATGCAAAAAGAACATCATATTTTCATGAAACAAACTAAAACTGACAACTATTAGCTACAAAGAAAATAGTACGACATCCAAATGAGGAACCAAAGCTTAGATTGCAACTAAACTCCATTTAACCTTAAATTCTGTAACATGTAGACCAAATGTAACACCAAGGGTAAATCAGACAGAAATAAACCAAGAAAAGCAGTAGCAACATATTAGCTTAGCCCAGAGCAATATTAAGCTTTGCAGACCACATGGCTAGAATTAAAGAAATAATGTTTAGTATACGCAGTTAAGTAGAGAAATTGAACTTACAGAATAGAACTTCTCATTAGGATCCATGTCAGGTAAGGGATCCTCACGCATAGATCTGGTCTTAGGGTCATAGTATGCGGAGTTGACATCCAGGTTGAGAAGGTACTTGGCTGTATCTTCTCTAATACGCAAATTTCTGAGATTTAAAAAAGTATTTAAATCAGATACGAGGTCATCAGAGTGATTAATCAGATCTTGTGCGTAGACATACAGTACAGAAACTGGTATAATTAATAGTAACTAATATAAGGTTCAGACCAAAGGACTTCACCTAACATGCCCCACAGCTTAACAAGCAAATAATGTTCATTATTTTAGCCCAAAATAGCTCCCGTTAAAGAAGTTTCACTTATATGCAGTACAAAATCAAATTATACAAGATAAGAACTATAAGGTTGGACCCAACCAAACCAAATCAGAACCACATAAGATCATACCTCAGTAATTATCCAACCAAAAGTTATGTTTGATACTATCAAGTCAACAGATAGAGTAACGGTACCTGACTGTACCAGTGCTACCACCACCAGTAGTACGGACTCTCTTCTCAACCTTTGCGAAATCCATCTGTTTGCTCTCATCGACCTTTGCCTCATCTACTTTGTCCTCATCCTCTTCCTCCTCCTCACTTGATGCCTCATCTTCTTCGTTCTTGCTATTCTTTTCCTCGAGCTTCTTGAGCTGTTGCTCCTTGAGGTACTTCCTTCTAGCCTCCTCGCGCGCCTCATACTGCTCTATGACTCGGGAATAGGTGGAGGGGTCATAGCCGTTCCACCTGTCGCGCTTGCCGTCATAGTCAAGCTCAAAGGATTCAACCTTCTCATCGGGAGCTATGTGCATGTTGGTAAACTTGGCGCCGGTTTTGCGGGGTCGTTCCATGCAAGCTTTTTTGTCATGGGTCATTGCGCCACAACTGCAAGGGCAAGAAATCAATCAAGTTGATACACGGGTGGGAAGAACAAAAGATTTGGCGATGAGAAGAAAGAGCAAGAGTAACTACTTACTTCTCGCAGGCGCCCTTGCGGTACTTCTCGGCCTGGTAGATCTTGGCGCCGCGGTCGTACCACGATTTGGTGTAATTGGGGTCGGATTTCCACTTCCGTTGATGTTTCAAACTCTGGGGAAGGGATAGAAGAAATCAATCAATCCAAGTACTAATCGTTGGTACTGGTACTGTAGATAATAATTGGTGGTACTGGTACTGTAGATACTAACTGTTGGTACTATTAATCCTAGATCCTAATTCCTGCAATTAGGAATTAATCGAAGCAGATACTAATTGGTGGTACTAACTGTTGGTACTGGTACTATTATTGTAGATAGAAAAGAAAGGAAAGGAAAGGAAAGGAGTAAGAAATCATACGGGGCGCTGGGCGTTGAGATACCAGGGGGCGGAGGACATGTACTGGGGGATATGGGGATTGATCTCCTTGCCATCCTCGTCGAGCTCGGCCGGCACAAGCCCCGCCTTACGCGCCTCCTCCAGTTCCAGCTGCTTCCGGTGGTCCTCCCGCGACTTGAACGACACTGCCGCGCCGGTCGCCATCGCTCCTCTCTCTCCCGCTCTCTCCCTCTCTCTCTCTGATCGGAAAAACGAGGGTTTGTTCGCGTCGCGAGAAATCGAAAAAGGAAAGAAAGAGGCGGTCGCTGCCTAGCAATAATAATAACAAATGGATTTCTTTCACTGCAACTGGGACCCGCTTACACAGAGGCGGCGTTGGTGGTGCCGATTCCGATCACAAAACACAAACGGGCCGGGCCGTCTTTTATGGGTTCTCAGGCCCAAATTGAAATATGATGGGCCTGTTGATTCTTGTTTATTTATTCCATCCCTAACTTAATCACACACTAATTATTTAATTAATCGCAGTGAATTGTGTTGGGAATTTCACACGGGAGAGAACAGAAAGAAAAGAAAGAGCACAATTTCTGTATAAACTAACTCTCTTCAAAAAAAACTTAACAGGGGTTTCCCTTTTATAAACCAGCTATGTTCCAGAATTAAACCTATCGTAGTCCTAAATTATCTTACTCTAAATTAGATCCACAACTAAAATAACCGACCATTATAACATGCTTCACACATATATACCATGTAACTAACCAATTTTAGCACTACCTATTATGCAAGTTCCTAATTATAGCTGACCACGTTCTTATCTTACAACCAAAATAAACATCTCAAATAATTAAGAACTAAGCTATTCTTAGTTAGGGATGTAAACGAGCCGAGCCGAGCCGAGCCGAGCTAGGCTAAGCTCAAGCTCGGCTCGTTTAATTAACGAGCTGACCGAGCTGGCTCGTTAAGCTCGTTTATTTTTTAATATAAAAGGACTAATAAATATATGTTCATACACATTTTACATAACAATTTTATATATATTTGACCATATGTTGTATAATATATTAATAATTTACAATAAGAGCAGTACAAATTGCAATTAGTAATAGTTTATCGAGCCAAACGAGTTTAACGAGCTGAGCCATGCCAAGCTCAAGCTCGGCTCATTAGCTTAACGAATTTAACGAGCGAGCCAATAACGAGTCGAGCCCGAGCCACTAACGAACGAGCCACGAGCCACGAGTTTTTTTGCCACTCCTATTCTTAGTCTTTAATTTTAACAGAAAACGTTTTTAGAACTTCCAATTTTGTAGTTACTTGTGATTTTATCTGAGTTTATTTTTCTACTACAAATTGTACTAGCATCACTGTACTGTGTCCAACAATTGAGTACGACTTCCACTCAACTCACTAATACTCAATCATTAATTCATTATTCATTTCTTTATAGCAGGGCAACCAATGCCACTCAAGCAGGGTGCCAACCTGACTAGGATCACCACCACCATGTCAATGTGCACCTCACTGTCATATATTTTAGTTTTCACTTTTTACCACTTCTAATGTATGTATATATATGTAGCTCTTCAATTACCACTTCTAATGTGCATAGGCAAAAATTCACAGACCATTTCCTTCAATTTTGTTGCCATATATATAGGATCGGGATCATCTAACTAAAGTAAGCCTGCTTTTCTTGATCCGACGGTTGAGAAACACCGAAGTACATTAAGATCGGTGCAGCATATACTGAAATACTTTGACATTGGTGCAACAACTGATACCGACCATTCGATCGGAAAAGCAGACCCTGTTTTTCTTCTCAGAAAAGCAGCAGATTTTCATCCATATATATATATGCAACACACACAAATATATACATGCTACCACACTGCATACATCTCCTCCTAGTCTTTCTCGTCTCCGCAGCGCTCGAGTGGCTAAGCCGCTGCAGCTGGTTGACGCACGCAACCTGGACCAGCCACGCAGACGGCCTCAAGCTGACCGCAGTCCATGCAGTGCGCGTCAGCCTCGCGTATCTCGTCATGCTTGCGGTGATGTCCTTTGACGTTCACGTGCTGGTGGCCGTGATCCTAGGCCACACAGCGGGGTTCTTCCTGTTTGCCAGGCCGGGAATCGAGCAGCCGGCGGCCGGAGATGCTCAATTGGGGAAGGTGGATTTGTGTAGCTCCATGCCATGTTGATTGAGAACTTGAAAGTTTAAGTTTTCGAAACGAAAAAAAAAGAAGTTGAAAATTTATGATAAACAAACATTATATATGTGGGCCTGGTCCCTGGATCTTTTGAGGCCGTCTATATAGGCATGGTTATATGTTATATGGGCTTTGCAAGAGATGAATGGGCCTATTGAGAAAGTAAAAACAATCGGTCAGTGTGGATTTTCAGTTCTAAGCTAGCTTCCTTTATTAGACAACATATATCTTACACAAGTACACAAGTACACAACGAGCGTATCATTAATTGATTTGACCGAGTATTATAAAAGTACAACATATATATCTGCATGTTTGTAGCTTTGATTGCTGGACAATTAATTAGTTGCACATAGAACAAGGGGAAAATGTGGTCAATAAAACAAATAAACCCTCCTCCAGTCCTCCTCCTCTTCTTCTTCTCGCCAGTTCTGCATTCCTTTCTGTGAACTTAATATAACGAGTGCAACCTTCGGTCCATCCGTAGAAATTCCACCGTAGACACAAAGTGTTACATGGTGGGTCCCACCTGTTACATTTTTGTATCTGTAGTGGAATTTTTATGGATGGACGCAACATGTTTCCGTAATATAACTATATAAGGTTCGTTCGATGTCATAAATTAAAGCACTATGGGCTTGTTCGGCAGTTTCATTGACTTAAATATTTAAGTATTGCTAAGTCACACTCATTCGGGAAAAAAGAAAAATGACTTAAGAAAGCGTAAGCCTTAAGCCATGGGTATAGGCGTATGGCTTTCTTAGGAATCCGGACAAGGCTTAAGTCCCGGTCAAAAGAAGGTTTAAGAAGAAACTTTTAATCCGTGCTAAGGAGCTTGCGTTCAAAATGATTAAGAGACTAAAGAAGTTAAACGAAGTCTAAGGAAGTCTAAGAATGTTTAATAAGGAGTTGCCGAACAGCCTCTATAGTCTTAACCAATCCTCATTTCCAGTTCAAGATATTACTGGAGGTATCCAATGTACATCAATACATCCATGATCCATCTCATGATGACGTGATCGAAGGTTCTCCCTTTTTTGGGGTGGGCTGGAGAGGACACAAAGTCAACTGTTGTCTGCGATTGTACTTGCAGCCATACCACTCGTACTACACATCAAATACAATACAACACAATACAATACGATATACAATCGAAAATAGTACTATAAACCCCCAAAAAGCAGCACAAAAATCCTTTTAGTTTTAGTTCCTCGATCCATCATCAGAGAACAAGTTAATTAATGGATCACGATCACATGGACCCGATGTCGCCGCCAATGGCTCCCATGGCGATGACGAAGAAGCGCTACACCTCCATGACCTTCTTCTGGGACAACAAGGCCGAGGTGCTCTTCACTGGCTGGCCCGGGGACAGCACCGGCATGTACGCCCTGGCCCTCATCGTCGTGTTCCTCCTGGCGGCAGTGACGGAGATGGCGAGCAGCCACCGCGTGGACCGGGTCACAAGCGGGAGGGGCCTGACCCAGACGGCGGTCCACGTGCTGCGTGTGGGCCTCATGTACCTGCTCATGCTCGCCGTCATGTCCTTCAACGGCGGCATCTTTCTGGCGGCGTGCGTGGGCCATGCCGCCGGGTTCTTGCTCTTCAGGAGCGCTGTTTTCGGCGGCGGCAGCCAGCAGACGCAGGACGAGGCCGCCGCCGCCGCTGATGGTAATTGTTGCAACAATGGCACCAAGTACACCGACCTTCCTGCCATGAGTTGCTGATCATCGATCTCCATCGATCGATCGATGTTGATCCGTTAATTGGTTGGCTGCATATATATGTGTTCGAATAATATAATATTAATTGCTTGAAATCTGCATGTTAATTTGATTTTAATTTCTCGCTATATGAAAAAGTGGCAGTTCATTAATTGGCAAGCCGTAGTGATGTTTGGATTCATTTGATCGAAGATATATTGTGTGGTTGTTTCAGTGGTTTAATTCATTTGATCTTTTTTCCCCATTTTGTGCTATTTTTTTTTCTCTCATGGAATTTCATATATATATTGTTTGTTTCGCGTTTGTTTGTAAATCATACCTGAATTTTTTTTTTTTTTAATTTCTTCGCTTTCGATGCATTTCTTGACTACATTACATAATTATATGTGAATGCATGCGTGCATTTATTTGAATTTGATATAAATTAATTCTTTCCCTTTTCTGTCTAATTAATGGAATGTAACGGTGTACTACAAAATTCAACTTTTCTGTTAACTGAGATTATGTATTAAATATTAAATTAATTGATTCATTCTCTCCGTATGTCTCTTGAGTCACATTCTTAATAATTCAAAAGAAAAAAAAAAAAGCAAATATTATTATCTCCACAAAAAGTACGACTACGAGCACTGAAAATTAAAAAAAAATAAAAGAGGTAATCTATGCCAAGCCGATTTATTGATTCAACTCAAGTAGCATATTTATTTCCTTGTGAATTTTTTTCCTGTTGAAACTTCTTTATATCTGAAAGATATGGTTTCTACTTTCTACCCTTGATTTTCAATAAAATTGGAACTATATGCAAAGGCCTATTGAACATAACCAACGAATTATCAAAGTGCAAAATTGTGATATCTGAATTTTTGACAAAAATTAAGATATATATTAAAGGCCCTAAATAGTTCTTAAAAATAATTAGGATTCAACTGGATGGCATGTACGACTAATCAATTTGATGTATGTGTGGCGTGAATTGAAAATATTATTTCACAGAGAGAATGAGACACATGATTAAATATAAACATAGAACAATTCTTGTTCTAGCTAGACATAGTAATAATGTAAGTGGAACTCGAAAAGATGAATATATAATTGAACGTTTAGCATTGATCAATATATATAAGACAAGGTTCTAGTCCATATATATATATGAAGAGGAGGGATCCATTGACAATGTTAAAGTTGACAATCTTGACAATTGAAATTTTCAAAAATTTGTAAAAATTCATAAAAACTCTTAAAAATGAAAAATAGTTTATGGATGTATCATTTAACTTATAGATTGATTATGTTTCCAATTATATTCAATTTAAGCGACATTTGATAGCTCTTCAAAGATCCGTTAATTTACAACCGTTGAAAAGTGCACAAAATTTTGATAAGCCATTAAACGATGTTCAAATTGATTGAAATTTGAAACACTATTAATCTATAAGTTAAATAATACATCCATAAACCATTTTTCATTTTTAAGAGTTTTTGTGATTTTTTACAAATTTTTGAAAATGCTAATTGTTAAGATTGTCAACTTTAGCATTGTCAATGGATCCCTCCTCATATATGAATGTCTGTTTGATACTTTGGATCTCTTTAAGAATACTATTGTGCCGGTTCACGAATATAAGGAAGTGATAAGCCGATATTTGAAATTCTCTAATATAATTATTTTGGATGAGTCAAGGGAAGATAACTTATATTTATTAATTCTTTCTTAATTTCTATGTGAGGGTCTTTCCATGATATTTTGTTAAGTTAGTATATACGTGGGTCTCTCCTGTGAGTTGGCTTATATGAGAAGAATGATGATCGAGTAAGCTGCTGGTATAATCTAAGTCTGATTTCCATTCACCGAAATTTCCAGTAAGTTCCTCATGTGAACAGAAGCTAAGGTTTTGAGCTCCTCCATACTCTCTTGTGCGCATATTAAGAGAAGAGATAGTACAGTACTCTATATTGAGATTGAGAGAAGCGTTAATTATTTGTGATTTTGATTGTGATACTGTCGATAATGAAATCATGGAGGCAGCGGCTAGAATCTAGATGGTGACTGGCCGATTCTCTTCCTAGCTTAATCTTTTTAAATGGTATGTTATTTAGGTTTAATTTCAACATTTATCTTCTAACCTGCATATTGTGTATATGATACATAGTTTGGTTTCTTAATTCCGATATATAGATATATATATATATATATATATATATATATATATATAATTAATGAACCGTATATATATC
This sequence comes from Cyperus esculentus, assembly GCA_030179965.1. Classification (NCBI taxonomy): domain Eukaryota; kingdom Viridiplantae; phylum Streptophyta; class Magnoliopsida; order Poales; family Cyperaceae; genus Cyperus; species Cyperus esculentus. The sequence goes on along the minus strand of JASGLE010000003.1, from coordinate 442,500 downwards.
AAGTGGTTCTAGGGTCAGACTGTGAAATTAAATAGTACTTACACTAGTTTAGTATATATATATGGTCCAGTTGGATGGAAACTTAATTAGCAACTAAAGTGGATAAGCTCGTAACTCATCAGTGATAATAAAACAAAGGAATATTAATAATGGAAATGGATACGTTGGGATCATGGTATATGAATTATAGGGTTAATTAATCACAATTGAGGGCTCTGCTAGCTAGTTACAGATAAAACCTTATAGACAATTCACTATGTAAAAGTACGTGATGAGCCTCGGTTAGTAAGAAGTATGGTTAAAGAATGATATTAAGATTGAAATATCATTCCAGATAATCTCATTTGGTTAGTCCATATAAAGAGTTAACAAATGATAATTAAGTGATCGATGCCTAGTTATTAGTCAGGTTTTGGGATACATGCTCCTCTATTTCTGTGTTTGAATGAAAGTTAATTACGTTACTTGTTCTTGAAAGATAATATGAATCTAATTACATGACTCTTAGGACTATAGTAATTGAAATGTCTGGAGTTGATCATGTTAGCATGACGGTTGTGGGACCGGACGGTGATATGAGATTGGATATGAGTGGTTGTCGAGAATTCATAATTCAAGGATCGTCATACAGGTGCGGTTTCCGGTTATTTATCAAATTTATAAATTGAACTGAATATTTTATTTATCGAAATGTTTCCGTGGTGCTTACTTATATTCTTGATATACTTATTATGCGTTGAATTGCGTGTGTGCATGAATTGATAAAGGTAAGCGATTGCATATATGGCATTATGCATTTCTGTGTGTTTGTGGATACTGTTGCTACTGTTGTTGCTGTGCTTGTGGTTGTGATCATGTACCTAGATAGAGATACCGGCAGGATGTTAGCTACCTCACTATAGCGCTATGGTTTACGGACATGCTTGTACAGGCATGTATGGGGATATATATTTGGATCTCTGGGTTCGTTAGGTACATGAGGATATACGTGCTGGTATGCACGGGATCCTGTGCGCTTGTTTGTTCTGTGTGATATCTGATACGTGCTTGTGCACGAGATTCATGATACGTGCTGAGATGCACGAGATATGCAGGTTGCTTGTGAATTCGTCTGATACAGGTTGGTGTGATATGTTTGATATTTGGATTTCTGGTACAGGTTTGTGTTTCCTGTGTTTATGTTCTGGGTATTTGCGTTGGTATATATGAGATTGTGAACTGGTACGCGTGTTTTTGCAGGTTGAACGTAAAGTGGTTTGGAAAGGAAATTGGAATGTATTTATTGACTTGATGTCCAATTCTTTGTAATAGCAAGGATAATTATTATCGTCACTGACGTGCAATGTTTATTGGTTTGTGACATTTATTCATGTTATTATTAAAAGTGATTATTTAGTGGTATTCAGTTTAGCTAGTGGATTTGATAAATACCACCGGCTGGAACTAAATACCGCACTGAGAGTGTTTCAGACTCTCACCCGTTCCACTTTCTTGGGTTCCAGGTTACAGGTATGCGATGCAAGGATGACTTGGGTGACCGAAAGGATTGCGGTTATTGCCACAAGGGATTTTACGGGATTTCATTTTATTAATTAATTACACTGTATACAAAGGGTTTGGGACCTGAGGGTTGGCTATTTGAGAATTGTGGAAATATTTACTTGTTGTTAGGTAAAGTATATTATTGCATATTTTATAGCATTGTGCTTATCAGTACAGCTACTGTTCCACCTGCTTGCCGGGATGTTACAATAATGGAAGTTAGAGGTGGTAGATTGTCGGTTTGGCCATCGGAGTTACGGTTGTTGAGATACGAGCGTATAACACGGACGCCAGTTTGTTATGTAAAACACGGTAACCCAACTGGATATATTCGTACGATTCTGTATCGTTTTTCAAAATAAATATACACTTAAACTTTATAATTGAAATAACTAATGCCAACGAAAAAAAATGAATAAAAAAAAGAAGAAACAATTGTGTGGACTGCAAATAATACAAAATATTCATTTGGATATCATAAGAAAAATAGTCAGTTCAACTTGGGGTACGGTATAATATAATATAATCATATAAATTTCTAAATGTTTCTCGTTGAACTGGCCATCTTTTTCAAACCTTATCCTGAATATATTATAAGAATATTATTTACGTATATCTTTTCACTAAGTAAAGTCAAATAATATTTTAATTATATAAAATAAACTTCGATATCAATCAATTGAGATCTGTTCTTCCATTAATTAAATAGTTGTTCTTAAGTGGTTTCTCATAATTTTGTATATTTATTTATCTTTATCTTTTTTTAATTAGTATTATTTGAATGCACTGCAGCTTGTTGCTTGCTGATATTGCATTAATTCCATATATATATATATATACAGAGTTAGACTATTATACTAACGTTAGCATTTTGGAACCAAAATGCTAACGCCTAAAATTTAGTGTTATCGTGTCCTAAATTACGATTTATGGTACTCAATAAATTCTTCATATGAAAATATTGGGGAATACAAAAATTTTTCAACTTTAGAGTTTTCTAAGTATTTATTTTGCATTTTTTAAAATAGTATGTACAAACAACAATATTTTATTAATATTTATGAGCTCTTTTAAAAAATGCAAAATAAATACTTAGAAAACTTTAAAAATGAAAATTTTTATATTCCCCAATATTTTCATATAGAGAATTTATTGAGCACCATAAATCGTAATTTCGGACACGATAACATAAATTTTGAGACGTTAGCATTTCGGTCTGAAATGCTAACGTTAGTATAATAGTCTAGTGATGCACCGCATTTATATCCATAATTTTTACCAGACTTGTATCTATATTTTGACTGACAATTCTTAAGTTCATACGCATTTAGTTAGTTAATTGTCTAGAATCCAGTTACTACTTTGATTTGGTTCCTATTTTTTTAAGAAAAATGGAGATTTTAGAGCTATTTGGACTAAATTTGGAAGTAAGGAGCAAAAATAGGCAAAGGAGCACAAAGGAGCATCTAATTGCGGGTCACAACTTCCTATTTTCGGGACGAAATCAAGAATAGAACTTCTATTTCTATTTCTTGCCAAGTCACAACCGCCTATGCTATTTCAAGGAAACACGCAAACTCCTAATTTTGGCGACCGACATGCTAATTGCGGACCGCACTCTACTATTTGCGAACCGTACCATGCTAAAAATAGATTGGAACATCTATTTTCTGGCGATGCGCTTATTTTGGGCAATCTCATTTTGGGAATTTCCTTTAGTTTCGCCCCAAGAAACCAGAAGTCGGGCGCTTATTTTTGTGCACCTCCTCACCTATATAAGCATCATCTTTGATGGGTTCTAGTCATCAAGTCAGATCATGAGTTGATCATTAGTTGTTAAAGAGTTGTAAATAGAGTCCATAGTTTAGTCGAGTTTAGTTTAGTTTAGAGAGTTGATAAGAAGAGGGAGATTACTCGGAGAAGGTCGGAGAGCTGTAAAACTTCAACGAATCAATCTAATCGGTGTTTTCTTTCTCTCTTATTTTCTTTAATCATGTTTACTTTTGTCATGTCTGAGTAATTGCATTTGTTCTTAGGGTTTAGGATGATGTTTGTTTGTATGGATTAATTGAATACTTGTTTTCATTGTCTACGATTCAAAGTTATTTTCAATTTGCTTTGTGTTTAATTATAATTGTGCTTGAATTGTTTCTTGATTGTTTGGTAAGAATCTGTAGATTGTGGCCAGATCTAGTTGGTTAAAATAACGTCATTTGATCAAGAACTGATACTTATACTAATTAGGTAGATAACTTGTTGTCCAAAAGTACCCGAGAGGTGAAATTGCGGTTGTAACGAGAGTTACACCGGACCTTAGAACGAAAGTGAATTGAATTTAGGTTAGAAATAAATCTAAAGATTTCTAATTTATCTAGAAGTGTTAAAAGTGCCAACAAACGAGAGTTGAGGGACTTGTAATTGCTTTGGTTTAGTTAGGAGTCGGTAACTTTAGTCAACTTATCAGATCTGAACCCAAACTGTTCTCTGTCAACTACTGCGGACCGCAAAGTGACAGGTTGAGGACCGCAAACATTAGTAACCGACAGAAAATCTATCTCTCTGACAGTTATCTGCGAACTGCAGTTAACCCCTGCGGACCATTAAGCTGGTAACCAAAAGAGAGGCGAAATTGTATACACTGTGGACCGTAGGATAACCCTTATGGACCGCAGGCAATTGATCCAGACAGCGAACTGATTCTGAAAACCCTAGGAACGCTTGTTTAGCATAAGTTTAAGAGTTTTAATTACTGTTATTTACTTTATTGCATCTGTTAATTAGGAAACGAATCTTGAAACAAAACCCCCCTCACTTTTATACCAAAAATACCCAAAAATATTCTCTTTAGGATTAGGATAGAGTTTAAAGTCTGGTTTAGAGATAATTTCCGTCCCTGTGGATTCGATCCCGACTATATTGCAATAGATCGTACGCTTGCGATCGAGGGCATTATTTAGGGTATTAAAAGCCTATACACCTCACGCGTATCATCTAGCTCTATATATATATATATATATATATAGAGTTAGGCTACAATAATGTGCATATCACGGTTTTACCGTGCTATGCGGTCCGTATCTCCGTTTTCGATGTCCAAATAGTCGATCCGAACTGCTCAACTTAATCTTTATATCAAAATATACTAGCAAACCAAATTTTATAATTTTTATAATTTTTTTGCTATTTTTAATGATAGGGACAATATCACTATTTTTGTATAAACCAGATCCCTTGGATGTAGTCATTTTCTCCTCATCATTAAAAATAGCAAAAAAAATCTAAAAATTCTAAAATTTGGTTTGCTAGTATATTTTGATATAAAGATTAAGTTGAGCAGTTCAGATCGACTATTTGGATACCGAAAATGGAGATACGAACCGTATAGCACGGTAAAACCGTGATATGCATATTATTGTAGCCGGAATATATATATATTTTTTTTCATTCTATGGTAGTGCATCAGATTAATGTGTTGGCGATGCGGTCAGTTTCATGCTCTTATTAGGGACCCACGATTTTTTTTTGGAATTAATTATTAAATGTTGTGCATGTATTCTTTTATTTTATTTTTTCCAAAGGAAGCATCTTTTATATATGTGTAATTAAGCAAGTATATAAATTAAGAACCATTACATTATTTCTCTCTGTTTTTTTTTCCCCCATTGAATTTGAATTGTAGATATAAAGTCTAAATGCAATTACTTTGTACAGAATTAACCACGGCAGTTGTGGTATCATTAAGGAAAAAAGATGCTTAATTATATCGACTGCTAATACTTTTTTTCTGATCGAGTCTACCAGCGAAATTTTCCTACATCGTTAAAACTTCACAATTGATGTATCGTATTCGTACCAAAAGATGAGACCTACATTACATATATTTATGTAACAATTCTTTGAGAAAAGAAAACAGGTGAGGTTGGAATAACGTGGTCGCCTTAACAAGTGAGGCCAACATTGAGACACTTTTTTAAATTAAAAGAAAATTAATAAATTAACAAGGTTAAATTAGTTAACTTAATATGATATGTCTATACATGTTTACAGCTGGGCCCAACTATATAATTAATTGGAAAGGAAACATGTTACTCGTCTAATTAAAAAACGAAAATATTAATTATCTCGTACACTATTAATTACGATATTATAAGTTAGCATTACAATACGATATTACAAGCTGTTAGCATGCATGAGCAGCATGAAACTATAAATGCAACTTTTTTTTTCTTTGAAATAAAAACTCGAAACATCAATAACTTTATTTTAGTAAGATCGATATGTCTTATGCGGAAATTACATTCAATTAGTTGAATGCTGCATCAAACAATACGTACACTTAGAAGATTAAATTGCACGAAATTTGATTAATAGACTACGATCTATATTTCCAATATATATTACTTCTTTAATGACTTTAAATTTTTAATATGCAGGTGCCTTGATATTCTATTTTGAGGCTCTATACAGACGCATGCATAATCAATAGGACAATACTTACAATTTTTAGTGCTAATTTGATATATAATTATTAATAGAGTCCGGCTACGGTGCTTTCGTAAGCATTTCAGACTGACACGCTTACGGTCCGAATTCCAAAAATCCATCGTCCGAAATTTTAATCCAAATAGCTTATAATAATCATGACATGATTAATTCGTAGAACCCCAAAATTTTCCAATTTTAGAAAATTTAAGCTATTTTTAATGATTTTTTTTAAAGATTGGCATACAAAATTGATTTATTTTTTAATTATTTTAAGAGCCATATTTCAAAAAAATCATTAAAATAGTAATTAAATTCCTAAAATGGTAAAATTGGAATCATTTAACTTGATTATGTCAAGATTATTATAGCTATTTGCATTAAAATTTTGGACGACAGATTTTCAGACCATAAGCAATCTGTCCTAAATGCTTATGAAAACAGAGTAACCGGACTCCCAATTAATATTAATATGCATATAATATATGAGTTTTTCTAAAAGGAATATTCCCACATATAGAAAAGAAAAGAAAAGAAAAGATTCAGATCATATCTCTATCCCAAAATTAAATATCGTTAATAAAAGTATGTAATGTAATGTAAAGATTGTCAACGCCTCAACGGTACCGGCGTACAGCCAGGCCCAGCAGCAGTACCGAATTAGTATGCAGTACAAATGTACAATACAACAGCCAGCCCCCAGCCAGAGAAGTACACATACTACCTACGGGTTTCCCCTCAAAAAAAAAAAAAGTACACATACTGACATACACATATACATGCATTGAACGCAACAATCCCATCACAAGTCACAACACACAACAACACCCTTCATCAGCTAGCAACCCATCAATTTTCTTTTATCTTTGATTTTATTGGTATGGACGGCATGGACATGGGTCCCCCGCCGCCGGCGCCGGGGTCGCCCATGGCGAACATGCATGATCACTCCTCCATGATGTCCTTCATGCACATGACCCTCTTCTGGGGCAAGAACTCCATCATCCTCTTCAACAACTTCCCTGGCGCCAACACCGGTCACTACGTCCTTGCGCTCGTCATTGTCTTTGCACTGGCGGCCGGGCTTGAGTTTTTAAGCCATTGCTGCCTCATCGGGCCTCAGTGGCAGCGCACAGCAGCCGAGCTGGCACGCACCGCCCTTCACACCATCAGAATGGGCCTTTACTACCTGGTGATGCTGGCGCTCATGTCGTTCAATGTCGGGATACTGCTCGTTGCCATCCTCGGCCACGCTGTTGTCTTCCTGGGGTACACCGAGGGCTGGACCAGCGCCTTCGGTTCCCGTTCTCGCACTGATTCTTAATTCATCATGCATGTATTCATGTGCCAGCAAGAATCTTTATGTTCTCTAGTATCTCTATGAATCTGTAGAAAATAATACCCTAAACTGCATCTACATTCGTTCTTGTTAATTTGCTGAACTGCTGGTTTGCTTTTCTTTCTGCTTTTGCTTTTATTTGTGGTGGTGATTGATTTGTCTTTCCCTATTGAACTCCTGTGATGGATGTATATTTCATATATAATTTTCAATTTCAATAAGGAGAATAAATGTACTATTTGAATGATATAATCCAAGTTCAAACATGTAAGAGAGGCGAGGCGACGGCTAGGTTGTTGGCCATCTGATCTTGTGATACAGTAAGAATACAAAGATAAGTAGAAACTAGAAAGCAAGAAATTACAAACGTATCACATTTGTGTAAGAGTTTGCCTAGTTATATTTGGGAGGGTCTTGCTTGGAATTTGGATATTGTTGATGAGGATTCAGAATTCAGGATTGTTGAGTCTGGTACAAAAATCAATTAGGTACCAGCTACCAGAATCTGAACACACTACTGTATCATTCTGGGAACTATTGATTGATGAAAAGCTTAGTATTATAGTGCTAGGCTGCTAGGTTCACGAGCACCAGAGCAATTAGACCGGACCCTCAGAGTAAGGGAGAATGGGAGCAGGAAATATAATCAAAACGACATAATTAACCTGAATCAAGGGATTATTGTACCTGAATTGAGTGCATCAGCAATTCCCGTAACAGACCAGTATCTTTAGGAGGACCATGCTTGGAGTTTACAAGTTAATTAAATAATTGATCAGGGTCCAAATTCAGGGTTATCGAGTCAAATATGAATCAGTGCAGTACCAGTTTACCAGATGGCAGAAGCAAGCACCAGATCAGACTGAACTCTCGTACCAAGAGAGAATAGGAAACCCTGTAACTTTTATCTGATCTGAACAATTCTGAGATACATCTCTCTTTTTCAAATGGTTGACGGTGGCTTTCAACATTATTCTGAAAATAAATCTCACCATTTGAATTCAGATCTAATCCAACCAGTATCTATCTACAGTAATTAGTTGCAAAATACACAATTTTATAGTAACTATCATAAATTTTATCAGAACAAATATCTGTTTATAGAAACAAAACAGAAGGTAACAAGCAACATTGAACAACTTGAATTACATACATACAAAGTTACAAACGCTATAGCCTATCAGATGGAGCCTCTTCGCATTCACCTTAAGTGATGCCTGATAAATAAAAAAATAAGTAATGGTTAGTGTAGCATATTCCACCTGGTTCCATTGTGCACCAGAACTGAGCGGCCTGTACCACTTTTTGGTATGAACAATTCAAAGAAAGTAGGCTATTCAAAGAACAATTTTACCAAGTGCAGACCATTTAGTACTGACAAATAAGAATACAATGATTTGGAGTTAATGGTACCTCAATGTTTCTTTGGTACCACGCCGGACCTTGCAACGAATAGTTGGAAGGCCAAGTTGCTGATGTGCCTCGTATCGGTGGCAACCTGAAAAGCCTATAAAACCAATAAGAAAAGTAATGTCAGAATACAAAGTGTAAGAACAAAACAACTGTAACTGATATTTCTTACACAAAATGATGAAGGTATTGTTCTGCAACAAGTGCATGAACCTAATAAACACTTTCATCTATGATACCACAACAAGCCATGGCATCTATAAAACCGATAAGAAGGATTTTTAGCACAAACCTGACAGCACAGGCAAATAGAGATGACAAACCTGACCTAATAAAAAAGATCTAATGACACGAGGACCCACTGGTCTGGAACTTTTTTTTTTCTAGAATTCAATGGCCTGAAAACCAAGCTAACCTAATCAACCGGTACCTGAAATCCCGCTAAGCTCTTTACATAAAAGAATTGCGCTCAGCCAAAGCAAAAACCCAGTCCACCCAATTACTGCCTCTAATTAAAATTTAATAAAAAAAGGAGTGCATATTATTTTTGCTAAATGACAGTCTTGCCCTCACCATAGTATACTCCGTCAACTTCGAGCACATCGATCTGCATAATTGAAGAAAAATGACAGCTTATTAGTTTATAATCTCCCAAGTAAAATAAACAAGAGAGAAGGTATTTACTGAAAATGAGTGAGTACTGATGTGCATATGACAGTATCATTTTAGCAGAGAAATAAACTGTACAGGTCAAGCCCGGTACTGGTATCTACTGGTAGTCAATGGCAAAAGAACTCAGTACCATTTTCATAGCTCATCAGCGGGTTTCTGGTAAACTGTAAATAATGGTCATGCCTGGTACCAGTATGTACTGGTAATCAATGGCAAAAGAACTCGGTCCTAACTGGGTTTCTGGTAAACTGTAAATTACGGTCATGCCCGGTACTGGTATGTACTGGTAATCAATGGCAAAAGAACTCGGTACTCTTTTCACAGCTCATCGGTGGGTTTCTGGTAAATAGGGGAAGATACTGGTACGCATAAAGCAGCAAGTGTTGCAAATTAAAAAAAGAAATAGAATGGAGGTGCATGAATGAATGAACTAACGGGTACTTGGAGGCCGATGACACTGATGCTGTCCATCAATTCCTTGACCTTGTCAGGGTCATTAGAGCGGGTTCTCATGAGCGGCCTTCTGATCTTGTCGAGGGGGATCTCCAGGACAACGGGGCCTCCGGTGGAACTCGGCTTTGACAAAGGCACCCCTAAAACATGGAGGACCAAGTTACTTTCTCATTGTAATAATAATTATACGAGTGATCTTGCTATAGATCGGCTAAGCAACCTTTCATTTTGAATCGAGCGGTTCTTATTAAAAATTTCATCCGATTCATAGCAGAATTACCCTTTATATATAGTAATCATCTGATTAAAGAAATATAGTAATCATCTGATTATAAAAAATAAATGTTCCATATTTCATCCAATCCATAGCAGAATTATATAGCCTTATTATATATTTAGGAGGTACAGATGCTTGGTAACAATAGAAGTTGCAGGATCACAGAAAAGTGGGTTTTAGTGAGAGTAAAATGGCAGCCTGACTTAATTACACAACTTAAAGAAGCATGAGAAAATTACTATTGTAAGGAAAATAGAAGGAATTGGTTGCGCATACAGATACAGATAAAATAACAATTTGACGGAATGAAAAAGTTAAAGCTAGTGAGCAGCGAGGTAGGTACCGTTGGAGGAGGCGACGATGGGGCGGAAGGTGCGGGTTGTTGGGGCGGGAGGGCAGACATGGAAACGGAGAGACAGCATCGCCACTTAACTTAATTTCTGGTTTGCTGCCTTGATTGATGGATATTTGTTAAAAAAGAATTAGCGAAGATGAATGAATGCACCTCTTTTTTTAGTTGAGTCTGAACAAATAATAGCAAGTCAAGTTGGAAGCATGTGTGAACTGTGATGTGAGTGTGAACTGTGGAGCACTGGGGCGTCAACAAATAAGAACCGCAATTCAATTCTAAAATTTCCTCCAAAATCTAACATAAGACAAATGAATGAATTTTCAGCACGAAGCGTGAACAAATACGTCTTCCTCTTTTATTTTGTCCTCGGTTCCCAGTTCCCACTTTTCTATATAACATAAATAAAAGCAAATAAAGGTTCACAATTTGCACGTTTATCATAAGATCTTATAGAATCATATCTATTTTTTTTTAATTCATTTGCTATGGGATTTAGAAGTTTCTTACTGACTTATTCAAAATTTATAAATTATTTTTCATATTATAATTGACCAATATTTTAAATTTTAAAATTATTCAATTGCGAATCATATAAATTTTGAGGAGGACATAAATGCCTCTACTTTTGTGTCCTCGTTGTGCATCTGAGTTTTAATTTGCTAATAATTTAAAACCGATTAATCAAATAAAAAAATCAAACAAAACCGTTAGATTTGAGCTATATCACTTTATTTATGCACCAATATGAAGAATTTTTGGATGTCGATTCTTTTAGATCATTGGTTCATATAAAATAAATTAAAATAAGTGAACAATTTTTTTTACAAGCATGAAAAGAATGTTATGTTATGTTGATCAAATCTTATAGTTTTGTGCTGAAAAGTTAGATTTATTTTTTATTTATTAGTTAACAAAAGTGGAGGGAGGCACAATGAAAATAAAAATAAGATGCATTTGAATCCACAGAAATTTTTTATATGTATACACATTCAAAAACTCGTATAATTTAAATTTGGAATCTACTGGGAAGTGTACATTTTCCCGAATAAAAATAAGTATAAACTTTTAGGGTACATACATTTCAAGTTTTCAACTATCAATCTTATATATAAACAAGCTAAAATCTAGAGTTTTTTTCCAACTTCAAATACCACCACATAAGCACAAAACTTCCAACTTTCTTCTTAATTAAATCTGTTGAGCCTGATTGCTATGTTGGGCCGTAGTTGTAGGCCCATCAATAAACTTTGAGAGAAATATCAAATATATAAATAATGTTCCATGTTTGCAATTTGGGCCATGGGCTTATTGGGCCATGGGCTTACTCGATGCAAAATGCATGATAAGTTGGTGTAATGAGATGAGGATAAAATGTGAGAAGACAACACGTTCACCACCATTCAATTGCTACAAATTTCAGTTTATTTATCTTCAGGCCACTCAAAAAGAGGAGAGGAGAGAATAGAACAAGAAAAGGAATATAACATGGATGGAGGGGCAATGGCTCTGCCCGTTATCGGCGTTGTCGCCGTTGCCGCCGCTACTTTCTACGCCGTCAGCTTCATGGAGCTCCGTGAGGTAACTTCATTTCTTGATTGCTTGTAAATTGTAACGGTTTATGATTATATATCCTCATTTGTGATAACAAAAAAATATAAGCAATCGGACTTTTCTGTTAGTTCCATAATCATCTTTATGATTTTTAGTTATGACTGCTCTGAACAGAAAACATTGAAAAAGCTAGACGATTTGGATGATGAAGACAGAGACGAGTCCGAGTTGGTCGCAAGCTCGAGGGAGCGACGAGCAAGGAGAAACAATAAGAGAAAAGCCAAGAAATAGATGTGTAGTATTTTCTTTCTTTTAATTTTTGTTTTGTTTTTTTTTTTTCCATCTCAATTCTTTAGTTATAGCCATAGTTTTGGGCATGTACAATGTGTTTTAACAAAGTCCTCATTTCTCAAAGTATAATTAGAAAAGAGACGAATATTTTGAGTGGTAAAGTTTTTCAGAATGATATCCGAACCAAATAGTCCAAAATTTAATGGTCCGGTTGAAATCCAAATAAACCGATCAGTTTGAACACCCCTGATAAGAAAAGTAACAAGGTTACTACTCCTATACCTATCTTTCTTTATTTCCAAAAAATTAAAATAAAAAGATAGGAAGGGAAAGAATGGACTACAGTCCCCCCCCCAAAAAAAAATGTTCTATTTAGATACCGGTTTTGAAGTAGTTATTCATGTAATATTGCTGAATGTCAACATGTATTTCTTAGCCACTGTCTCCTGATATGGAGAAGGGGAGATTAATTTTTTTTTCACCCTTTCTTCTGTTGAATAAGTAACCACAGAAGAGAAAGGGGGGAAGCTGTAACTTTTAAAAAAGGGAGTAATTTATACAGTTTAAACTTTAAACCAATAAATTGGAAAGATGGTAAATCACATGTGACTAGTAAATTGGCTAGACATATATGTATGGCAGGAACAGTAGCGGAGCTTGACACCAAATTAAGGGGGGGGCCAGAGCAGATAAAAAAATTTTGTTCAATATCAATTAAATGCATGAATCCGGCGAGGTGCCTTAAGCATTTCGGATTGAAACGCTTATGATCCAAATTTGAAAGTTTGTTGTCAGAAATTTTAATCTAAATAGCCCATAATTAACTTGTAGAATCCCAAAATTTTTCATTTTTAGAAAAATTTAGTTATTTTTAATTATTTTTTAAAGATTAACATACAAAATTGATTTATTTTTAATTATTTTAAGAGCCATATTTCAAAAAATCATTAAAAATAGTAATAAAGTTACTAAAATGGTAAAAATTGGAATCATCTAACTTAATTATGTTAAGATTATTATGAGTTATTTGTATTAAAATTTCGGACGACAAATTTTATATTTGGACCGTCAGCATTTCAGTCTGGTATGCTTACGAAAACACTGTAGATAGGCTCCAATTACCTATCATACATATATACTATGACAGAAACAATTTCATTCTATGTTCACAATTCAAGCTTCTTTTTTTCTGACAGAAAAGTTAATATGAAAATTCAAAAAACGCCACATGAAACCAAAGCATCAGATACTATATAATATTATTGTTTATTATATCCATTGACTGCAATCCTATATCAAAAAAATAAAAAATAAAAAACTGAATGAAAATCGATCCAATCTGACAATATTAATATTAAACATCAATAAATCTTTGAGTTCAGTAACTTAGAGCGTGTTTGTCTAGTAGGAAAATGAAATTGGGAGGAGGGGGGCCAAGTTATGTGTCTACTTGAAATTACACTATAAAATTGATACTCAGTTAACAAATTTTAGAAATGAAGGGGGGCCATAGCCCGATTGCAAAGCCTTAAGCTCCGCCCCCTGGGCAGGAATCTGCTGCCCACCAGATTTGGAACAGTTGTTGGCTGCCGAGTGCCGACCCTATCTATGTATGTTCAGCTTCTTTTATGACATTTCAAAATGGCATTTTAATCATAAAGTGAAATAAATTAATTTAGGTAACAGCTTGTTTTATGATCAGTACAGAAAATGCAATTTCTTTTTTTTGAACATTCAAGCAACTAATTTCATTCACTTAAAGAGATTACATCTACGAGAAAATAAAATAAATTATTGGACGTTGCTTCTATACTTACACCCAAATAATTTTATCGGTTACAGATGAATCTCATAATGCGTAATATTCAATTATAACTGTTAGATCGAAAATAATTTTTTTTGGTGGGAATATCGGAGTAAAATTCTAAATTTGTTTTCTCCTGCAATTTTCTCGGCAACCTGACAATTTAGTCATGTTTTCTCCTGCTTTACAATTACAACATCAAATTAATTAACTAATTAATACAAGCAATAATTACTATGCGCCTCCCAATTGCCTCTCTAATTATTCCTTAAGTTACATTCATATATATCTAATTAATTTGGGAGAGGCAATATATCAGCATTTATTTTTATAATATAATTGAAATGAAAGATACATATGATATATCTATAGCTTGCTGATGTACTTCCTGAGAGCGAGGTCGGCGTCCTTGGCGTCCTCCGGCACCGGCAAGTTCGTCAGGAGAGTGACCTTCGACGACGAGAGCTGAGCCACCTTCTGCTGCGTGGAGGCATCTATTCTCCACAGCTTCACCTCCCATACCTGTCCATTTCCATTCATTCATTCTTATCATTATCAGTGTGGGAATTCAACTCATTCATTAATCAGTTGATATATACTTGTACTTGATAATGATATCATAACATAATTAATATTATGCAAAATTAATTAAGCGTTAACCGTCTCGCTCATCTTTGATTTTTCTGTCCCGCCCGCCTTAATTTTAATTAAGATATATATAATTGCTAACCGAAAATTAGGATATAACTACTAACCACAAGAGTAGTTTAGGTAAGTAATGTATATATTTTGTATGTAAACTGTTCAACAAATAAAATAAATAGTTATAGTTACATTATATATAGTCAACTAATGACGCCGAATGAATGAATTAAGTGAGCTAGAGGTACCACCTACCAGTCAATTTACCTTACCTAACCTCCCTCCCTCACTTATTTTCTCTCTCTCTTGTCAGCATCTGCAATTTATCCTTGAGTGGGGATCGGATAACCACAAAATTTGGTGACACTACTATTACCATGAAGCATATAAATTCACAAAAAGTCTTAAAAATAAAAAATATTTTACAAATATATTCATTTACTTATATATTAAATGTATTTCAAGTTTCATTCAATTTGAGTGTCATTTGATGCTTCATCAGGAACCATTAAATTTAGACCGTTATAATTATCATACGAACATGATGGTTCCCGATTAAGTACCAAATAAGACTCAAATTGTATAAAATTTTAAACACACTCAATCTATAAGTAAATAAATATATTTGTAAAAGATTTTCTATTTTTATGATTTTTTGTGAATTTATATGCTTTGTGATAACAGTAGTGTCTCTGAAAATTGTGATTATCCGATCTCCTCTCTTTATCTTTTGCCAAAAAGAAACAAAAAATAAAAAAAAAAAAAGCAGAAAGGAAGGAAGGTAGCTAGCCAAGTTGGACGAATTCAACGCCTTCTCTCAGAAATGAGAAATCCCCCTTAACTAAAATTCAACTTCATGTGCATACCAATGCATCATGCTCGCACCATCACTAGATAATATATAGAAATAATAGTAGCAGTACTGTAGTAATAATTAATAATATACGTACCAATGTCAATGTGAAAACTAAAAAAATCCGTTTTTGCCAGAAAACACGTGTAGTTAATTAATTCTACTTATACGATATGAGATCCAAGGGACTACTATTATATAATATAATATTATTTTATTATAACCAATAAAAGTCTACGCCTTGCTTTCGGTTAAAATTGTTATTTTTTATAATAATTTTTAAGATAATACGTAACGGGACATAAATTGAGAAAATTGATATATGGGCCTTAAGTTTTAATGAGCTGAGACATTAGAGTACGTCAATAGTGGTGATCAATCTAATTAAACAATAATGGCTAAGATTTATTCTTTTGCGAAGATAGAACTTTCATATCAAAAAATCAAATATACTTTTATTAAGAGTAAGGATGTTCAAAAAGAAAGAAATAAAATTAATAAGAGAATGAATTAGCTAGCTGGGGCCTGTAACATTAAGCTTAAAAAACAATTAATAATTGTGCTTCCTTTAATTCAGATCATCTTAATTAGTGATGTTTGACATTTTGTTCCCAAACCCTTGAAAATATAAATAGATATTACTCTTTCTCTCTTTTGTCCTTCTTTTTTTCTGAAGGAAGATTTGATATATGGATAGATATAGATATAGACATCATCATCATCCATTCATCCTGTGGGAAAATTAACTATCAAGTGTAGCTTAATTCTAGTTCTAGATAATTAATTAAGGCTTAACTAATTACTATTCAAAAATAGAATTGAATTGCACATAGAATATTAGAATTATTGGTAGGTAGGTGGGACGGTTGATTAATTTGGAAATTGAAAATTAGCAAGCAATTAATTAATAAAACAGGCCAGCAAATTAACCAGGTACCTGGGTGGTTCTGCCGACGTGCGCGGGGGTGGCCTCGGCGACAACCAGATCGCCGAGACGGGCACTCTTATAGTGGTTGATGCTCAGCTGAACGCCCGCGACTCTGCGGAAGCCAGAGGCCATGTGGGCGCCCATGCTGGCCAGGCCTTCCGCAATCATGGCCGAGACGCCGCCGTGCAGCACCTTGAACGGCTACATACATACATGAACATGTTACATGTATGTATGTATGCAAATTAATTAATTACTGAAAAAGAGCGCAAACATGTGTATATATATGTAATTGAATCATGTACCTGGCAGCAGAGGTGGGTAATCGGGAGGCGGCCGGAGACGAGGGAGGGAGAGACGGTCTCTATCTGGAAGCCGATGTTGTGCAGCGGCATGTCCAGCTCGGCCGTCTTCTCGGGAGAGGACGACGACGAAGAGGGTGCGTCCATCGTCACTCAATTGGTAGATGTCGATGATGATTGTGTTTTGTAATTTGTACTGGAAGTAATCAATTGAAGTAATAGCAAATTAGCAGTAGCTAGCTGCAGGGCTTGATTGGCTTGGCTAGTTTGTAGTTTGAGGTATATAGCGAAAGGGAAATTGAAGAAAGGGAATTAAGAGAGAACGGAAAGGAAAAGGAAAGGAAAGGGGGGAGACCGGAGATAGAATAGAATAGATAGATGATGAATGAATTATTTGGCTTGGCTTTTCTTTTTATTTATTTTATTTTCTATTGTATTGTATTGTATTTATTTTATTTTGGCTTCTATTTTATAGATGGATGGATAGAAAGCGTGGAGGAAGGAGATTAGATTAGAGGAGGGGAGAATAACTGAATAACTGAATAATGCACCCTCCCCGTCCCCCTGCCCAAAAAAGATTGAAGGGTAGGAAAAAAATGGATGAATTATGAATGATTGGGTTGGTGTGGCCGTGTGGGTAGAGTTCTAAAATCGTGCCGTTCCGTGCCGTACCGTGTCCAGAAACCTCGTGCCTTCATGCCGTGCCATGCCGTGTCTTTTTTTTATTAATATTTTTTTCGTACCGTGCCGTGCCGTGCCAAAAATTGGAAGGAGGAGGCACGGCACGGATAACATACACCGTGTCTATCGTGCCGTGACTTATTCGTGCCGTGACTTATTCGTGTCGTGTCCAATCGGATACGTGACCTACCGTGTCGTATCTACGTGTCTTAACTGTGCTAAACGTGTCCACTCGTTTCGAACATAAAAATTTTAAATATTCCAAAAAACATTAAAAAAATTAAAAATTAAAATTTACCCCAAAAAATCATTAAATTTTTTTTTTTTTCAAAATTTAAAATACATAAAAAATATTAAAAAGTATCAATATACTATGAAAATTGTCTTAATTAATAAACATAATGTTTTATAAATTACCTTTCCTCTTTTTTTCGGGCTTTGGGACCGGTTATGTTTGAAATATAGGCGGAATTATTACATGTGTCCTACCCGTAACCTATCCGTGTCTACCCGTGTCCTATCATTTCCTACCCATACCACCTATGTTATTTATACCGTGTCTGTCGTGTCCCGTTCCGTTACCGTGCCGTGTCTGACAACCGTTCCGTGTCGTGCCGTTTTTTCGTGTCGTTCCGTGCCGTTTCTGGAACACTATGCGTGCCGTTCCGTGCCGTTCCAAAATCTTCAAAACTCAGACACGGCACGGTTAATGACTCGTGCCGTATCCGTGTCCGTGCCTTACCCGTGCCGTTACCACCCGTGCCCGTACCGTTCCGTGCCGGAATTAGCCACGCCGTGCCATTTTTTAGAACCCTACGTGTGGGATGTGAGGGGAGCATTATATTATCTATATCTTCACTTGGCAGCTTCTTCTGCTTCTCTCCTTGACTTTGGCTTGCGTTGCATACAGCATTAATGGAGCATACTCCCTCCACCACCCGTTTTTACCGGAATGAATGTGCCATACTTTTTTTTGTTTCTATGTATATGTATATGGGATCCGCCATAAAAAAAGGCACCACCTATTTTCTAACCATCTGGCCGTTAAAAATAATCCGATGTGCCGTTTTAACTATGGCACGATCAACTAAATAAACAGGAATATTTTCGAAGGAGTTATATTAAACAAAATTTTAACTTCATTTTAAATTTTGTTGATATGAATATAGTGACGTAATAATGTTTAATAATACATAAATGTTAGACTATTTTAAGATTTAAATTTCGTCTTAATCATATTATATTCATCTGATTTATTTAATGTGGAAAATGAAAATATATAAGTTATTAGGTCAAAGTAGATAAATGGATATAATAAAAATCAGTGGCAAAAAATGTTGATGATGTGATATAGTTAAGGCGCTCCAAAATTAAGCTACCTTTTTTTTAAGAATGAAGTTCAATTTTTCATTTTTGCCTATTTTCTTATTTTTTTTATTTATTTTTGGAAGCTGCGATACCTATACGAATAAGACTATTGCGCTTCGCAAAACGTAATGAGGTAGTGCATTTCCAAGTTGCTCAACACATTTACCGATTTTTTTGTTTTTAGAAATTTGTAACTTTTTTTTTAAAAAAAAATGACCATTTTTTATATACAAATTTTGGTGCATTTTCCATACAACTTTAAAAAAATCTAAAAAAAAATAGTTAGAAACTTCTAAAAATAAAAAAAGTTAGTAATTTATAATGTTTCAATTCGTAGAATGTGTTAAGCAACTTGGATATATGATTTAAGCTAATGTTTCAATATATTGGATTGAAAAACACTATTTCACTGCACTTTGTGAATTTGTTCTAATTAATTTTAATAAAGAATGCAGCATGCGACGTGCCTTCCACTTAATAATAACTACAAAATTCAACTCAATTGCTACAATTCAATTCAATTACTACAATTCAATTGGGAATATATTCAGTTGCCTTCCACTTGGCCTTATAAAATTACTACAATTCAATTGCTCACATTGAGGCCCCCCACTCTTAATAATAATAATAAACTAAACCCCAAATTTTATTTATCTAGATTCCAGAGAACAGTTATTAAGAAGGTTGACAATTGATTCATACTCCAGTTCAATTTAATTATTGCAACAAAAGAAAGAACGCACTTACAGTTATGGCAACTAATCTAATTGTGTGATAATTATCAATTTGAGGGAAGTTAGACGCAAACAAATGTTTTCTTGTACATTGGTAACTAAAAGTTAAAATAAGGAAAATGGACCAATAGTATGCGAAATTGATTAATAAAATCACAAATTGTAGAATTTTTAACCTGGAGTTGCCGTTTGGATAAATCTATGCAGGGGGTAAAGAGGTCATTTGCTCTACCCATCCCCTATCTATGCTCTTATACAGGCATTCATAAAAGAATGGTTTTCTTTTTCTTTTCTTTTTTTTCTCTTTCTTTTGTTGACAAACAAACCCGTAGGCATTCCATTATCCCTGTACCAGTTAAAATGTATACCAGTACAGAAAAAGGATTAAAGAAAAGAAAAGGCATACTGAAGTAAACATGATTTCCTAAGCTACGGTAATGCAGGAATGTGGAATGTAAATAAAACACAACAATAAGAAAGGAAGAGAACTGGCCCCGTACTAGTTTCGTACAAATACAAGCAGATTAGCAGATTTTATATAATTATTATCTCTTAAAAAGAAAAAGAAAAATTTCTTACTCATTGCAAACTTACGATTCTTGTTGATATTAGAAAAAATATATATATCTAGGAGAGTGCTATAGTTGCAAGGTCAAACAACTATACATATCTTTCAACTGGATAAGGAGAGTAGAAAAACACCAGCTGTAGCAACTCATATTTAAGAGAACATACCTCAGTGTCGGTACTTGCACGACCAAACCATTAGACAAATATAAAATACAAACACCCTCAACATAGGAAGAAGCTATCGGAATTCTGAAACACTTGAATTTTATACCTGTCATGACATGAACTGTCGAGATGATCCCATAAGCAAACTCAGTAAAATTTCAATTATAACTGGCATTTTCACACTGCAAACAGGTCTATAGAAACTGACTGCAACACCAATAGCAGATGATACAAGACTACAAGGTACTTAGTTCATATTACATTCCAGTATCAACCAAATAGCTTCTACCAAAGAGTAAAATTTCTATGGTAACTAGCTCAATTTCAAACAGAATTAACAAACAAATGAAAGGAGGGGAAAAAAATTTTCCTCAACCTCAGAAGAACCTACAGTTCTCAATCTACGCAAGTTGCAAGTACAGAACCAGAAATTAATAGAAGTTATTCTCCTTGAGAGGTGATCTTGTACCAAAAAGTGGTACAAGTGGCTTAGACTTCTTCTCATGCACATGTTCACCTTCATTTTCCATATGTTGCAAAATCCCCCCGATTATAGCCTTGATTTCCCCATCTGCACATAAAAGTGATCCAATCCCACAATTAAGATCATGCATCTGCAATGCAAGGGTTTCCCTTTCCCTCATAAGGCTCTTAATATCATTTGAAAATCTAACTCTTTTAACCTCATTTTCCAGTCTCTCCCTCTCCAATTCTTCTTCAAATTTCTCCTCTTTGATTCTCATATTATTCTTGATTTTTTCCATTTCTTCCTCCAAATCACAATAAAGCCCTTCCCTAAACTCAAGTTCGTGTTTTTGAAGAAAATAACTTGTGGCCATTTCCTGCAACCCAAGTTGTAATTCTTCCTTCTCACAAATCGAGTTCTCTAGCTCTTCTACGAGCAATTCAAGGTTCAATTCCAGCACTGATGTTTCACTCTTTTTTTCTTTTACAACTTCAGAGCATTTCTTTTCTAAAGAATCAAGTTTGAACTTGATTTCCAACAGTTTCTTTGCCATTTCATCTCTGATTTCAACAAATTTTCTTTTCTCTTCTTCAAGAGAGCAAACCTCCAATTCCAATCTGGAAATATGTTCTTTGGAGCAAGCAATATTTCCTTCAAGTTCTTCAATTAACCCTTGTCTCTCTCTAAGGTCACAAATGAACTTATCTTTTTCTCTCAATAAAGCCTCTTCTCTGTCCCTACATTCTCTGAGTTGTTGCTCAGTGCTTTCAATTAACCCTTGTCTCTCTCTAAGATCACAAATGAACTTCTCTTTTTCTCTCAATAAAGCCTCTTCTCTGTCCCTACATTCTCTGAGTTGTTGCTCAATGCCTTCTTTCTGTCTAACTTCTAAGAGCAACAACTCCTTTTCTTTAGCAAGAGCATCCAGTCTGTCCTTGTACATTTGAACTTCTTTCATGAACTGTTTTTTCTCTTCATCTTCAATACATTGCCTCACATTTTCTTTCTCCAAAAGCTGTGCTATCTCCATTTTAAGCTGTTTTGTCACGCCTTCCCTTTCTTTAATCTCACAAATCAGCCTATCATTTTCTCTAAGTAAGCCGTTTTCTCTGTCCATGCACTCCTTTACCCGTTCTACCAAGTTATTTTTTTCTCCAAGTTCAATAAGCAACATCTCCCTTTCTTTAACCAGGGTATCCAGTCTATCCTTGCACACTTCAACTTCTTTCATGATCTGTTTTCTCTCTTCATCTTCACGATATAGCCTCGCATTTTCTTTCTCCAATAGTTGTGCTCTCTCCCCATTAAGCTGTTTTATCATCCCTTCCATTTCTCTAACTTCACAAATCAGCCTATCATTTTCTGTCACTAAGCCCTTTTCTCTGTCCATGCACTCCTTTACCCGTTCTACCAAGTTATTTTTTTCTCCGAGTTCAACAAGCAACATCTCCCTTTCTTTAACCAGGGTATTCAGTCTATCCTTGCACGATTCAACTTCTTTCATGATCTGTTTTCTCTCTTCATCTTCATGATATAGCCTCACATTTTCTTTCTCCAATAGTCGTGCTCTCTCCTCGTTAAGCTGTTTTATCATCCCTTCCATTTCTCTAACTTCACAAATTAGCCTATCATTTTCTGTCACTAAGCCCTTTTCTCTGTCCATGCACTCCTTTACCCGTTCTAGCAAGTCAACTTTCTCTTTATGTTCACAAAGCAGCATGTCCCTTTCTTCCAGCAAAGCTTCCTCTCTCTTTTGTAAAATAGTTACCGTATCTCCATTCAAATCATCCATCACCAACTCTTCGTTTCTGATTTGCAGTAACTCACTTTGTAATTTTTCAACCAGTTCTTCTTTTTCTTGTAGTCTAACAATCCTGTCATCTAGATCTCTCTTCAAATCCTCAATTTCAGAATCTCTTTTCTTAATTTTCTCGCTGCATCCCTTGTGTGCCTTCTCCAAGGCCCTAAATTTTTTTGATTTTTCAACTCCACCAATCTCAATTTCTCTGTACTCTTTCAGAGAAGCCCTCAATTCCTTATTTTCTAGATCAGTTTGTGCCTTCTCAAATTCAATTTCTTTAATCTGTAAGGATTTATCTGCCAAAATGCCCCTCAAAGATGCTACCTCTTCATCCCTCTTTTCTGTCACCGACTCAACAGCCAATTTGGCCGCCTCAAAATCGGTAACTAGGCTATCATACTGATCCCGTGATTCATGCAACTCTGCCTCAAGCAACTTTCTTTTGCTTTCTTCTCTTGCTAATACCTGGTTACATATTTCTAAACGGGAACGAAGATCCTCAGCTAAACGGGTTTTCTCATCCAAAGCCAACTCCAACCCACCGATCTTGCCAAGGAATTCCAACTGCTCCGCTTCCTTCTCTCTCTTGACTTCCCTCAGTTCAGATTGCAGCTTTACATGCGCCTCTTCCAAATGCGCAAACTGTTCAGATTTCCACTTGAGCTGATCTTCAACCTTATTTCGCTCCTCTTCAAACTGCACCAGCAAATTCTCTCGAAACTTAGTCTCTGTGGCAGACCTTGCCGACTCCTCAGTCTGCTTGTACTTGTTTTGAGACTCAGCCAGAAGAGATCTTAGCCGCTGTATCTCTTCTCTGCACACTGTGAGTGTCCCTTCCTTCTCTTCCCTAATCAAATTTGCTTCATCCAAGGTTGCAAGAAGGTTACTTTTTTCAGACTCCAGTTTTGCAATTTCAGCTCTGAGAGTGGTTTTCAGCTTGTCATGGGTGGAAATAAGGTTTTGCATGGCGTACTCCTTCTCTGCCAAGGCAGTTTTGAGGGAAGTGAGTTGATCATCAGCATGGGTCTGAGTCTGATTTAAGGTTTCAGTGGATTCAGATTCGACGGTAGCCTCCATTCTGAACTTGAAGCTCTTTCTGTACCTGATTTGTTGAGAGTAAATGAGAAATTAATTAAGAAAGCATATCAATGAGTAAAAAATGAAGATACAAAAGCAAAAGAGAGTGGAGAAATAGGAAGTTAATAAGGTGACATTTTTTAAGAATTGATTCGCATGTGGATGCAAAAAGAAAGAGGAAGAAAGAATGCATAGTAAAAGGGTTAGAAGGAAGAGAGAAGAAAAAACCTAATTAAATTAGCAAGAATAGCAATAGGCAGAAAACCTGGGTGAGCAATTTGATGAAATGTTGGATTTAGGGCAGGGGATGTAACCTATGTATTGAAACCTATTAGGGGTTTACCAGACCAGACCAGACCAGTATAGAGGGCTAGATGATTGCCTTCTTGCCTTTTGGTATGAATTATTCTTCTTACTGGTACCTAGATGAATGATTATCCATCGTTGCATCCATGGATCCATCCATCCATCGAAGCAGTATACAATATATATTAAAGACAGTTAAATCCAAAGCAAGCACAATGCGGAGGGCACAGGCGCAGACGAGTCTAGGTTTTGACTCATTGTGGTACAGTTAGAGCAACAGTAGGTTTTCATTGTTTCTGGTACGGTACATTACAGTACAGCAGTGAAATAGAAATCGTACTAGCCATTGACGATTCGTTTTCATACGATTGGATAGGATTTCCGTTTCAATCAGCAGTATGAAAGTTAAACAGAACAGCACAGCACGGAAGGGAAGGGTAAAAGAAAAGAAAAGAGAAGAAAAGAAAACCTTGAATGAGCTGCTAAGAAGAAGAAGAGAGATTGGAGATCCGTCAGTCCGTCGGGGAGAGAGAGAGAGCTGTAAAAGCCTAGGCAGCAGCGGCAAGGCAGGCGATTGGGAGCAGAAGTGAAAGGGATTGGAGATCCGTCTCGTGTGGTGTTGGAGATCCGATTCCGATGGAATGAATCTCTTTCGTTTTGGGAGGGAAACAAAGAAAGAGGAGAAGAGAAGAGAAGAGGACACTCAACACAACTCAACTCCGATCCAAAGTTTTCAAATTCAGTCCGAGTCTCTCTCAGTCGACGGAGCGAAGGGAACTAGGGGAGTGAAGAGAAACGAGTACTAGGCTGCTGCGGAAGCCGTTACCTTCGTTCGATATAAATCATACGGTCCTCGACTATCCATTTTGAAAATGCTGAGAGAGAGGGAGGGGGTAAGAACAAGCTTGGGCTTGGGCTTGAGCTTGGGCTTGGCTTCTTGCAAATTACTAGGCTGGACCACCTCATTAAAGACTCTCAAAGCCCATCACCAACTTCCTGCCTGCCTGCCTGCTTATTTTCCCTGCCCGCCCCGCTTTGAGCTTTCAACTTTCATACAACTCAAATACTCAATACACATAGTCACATACCAAACCCTCTCAAATACCTTCAAACTGCATATAATAATATCAATAATAATAATAATTATTATAATCATAATTTCTCTTTCCACAACATTTGCTGCAAACACTACATTTCTATCTATTCATCACCTCACAAAATATATATCTATACAATATTATTTTACATCCTTTTTTAAATCTAGTTTAATTTTTTTTATTGTCAGAATTATCAAAATAACCGTCTTTGTCGTTTTAAGACCACGGTAGGCCTATAGGTTTGCTTATTATAACTTTACAAGCCAGCTAATGCATGTGTTACTTCTATATTATCATTCTATAAATTAACTACTTGTTTATGATCAGTCCAACATTAGCCAACTTCACAACATCTTTACTGTTGTAATATTGCTTGTTTGTCAGGATTTGACAGGATTGTATTAGATAGTATGTAGCGATTGTATATTCACTTCTTTCTTTCTTCTTTTCTGGTTTCCTTTTATTTTCTAATTTTAGGTCCCTTATAAATACTTCATGTAAACTGCTCTTATTTTTTAATACAAAATTCAGTGGGCAATCGCCCTCTGCTTCAAAAAAAAATATTGCTTGTTTGTCTCTGCAGGACTGGGTCTTTGCAAGTTGGAACCACTCGACGATACAACCTCAATTAATTAATTAGAATAAGGAAAACAGTATTAAGCAAATGTGAAAATATTAAGATCCCCACATTCCTATCCTCCTTATTTTCCCCCTGATGTGGCGCAGCGCAGCGTTCAGCGCGTCTGGACGAACGCGGCTTCTCCAGATTCGTCGCGCTGAAATATAAATACCTATGATAGGTGGATAAATGTCTGTTTGAGAAATATAAATACCTATGTTATGTTGATGTGAATTGTTCTGTGAAATATAAAAGACAAGCATCTATCTCTAAAATATAAATACCTATGTTATGTAGATAAATGTCTGTCTGAGAAATATAAATACATCATACTGTTATGTTGATATGAATTGTTCTGAGAAATATAAAAGACAAACATCTATTTCAGAAATATAAATAACTATGTTATGTGGATAAATGTCTGTCTGAGAAATATAAATATCTATTTCAGAAATATGATCACGTGATCAGGGAGCGCGCGTGTCACGTGGGGGCCACTTGCTTCTGCGCGTCGCACGGGGTCACACGCTTTCCTTTTTTGGAAAACGCGTTTATAATGGAAATCACGCGTTTTCCATTTTTGGAAAGCGTGTTTGTAATGGAAAGCGTGTTCGTCCGAGAATGTGAAATATAAATACCTGGATTTGTGGTACAAACACTTGATTTTAAAATATAAACACCTAGCGACACGAGTTGTGCAGCCACGCGTTTTCAACATTTGACCGGTCAACACGCTTTTGTCACATGACGTACTCTGATTGGGGGGAATTTTGTCCGGGGATTTTGCTGCAGGTATCGATAGTCTCACCCAATAAGCAAATACCAAAGGAAATAAGTAATTAATGCATGCGGATTTGATTTCAGTCTATGCAATGAAAGTTGTTATTATGCAGCGAAAGTTGGAAAGTTTGTTATTATTTATTATGCATCATAATCCATTTAGTATACAATATGTTGTTATAGATAGAGTATATATTAACAATTACTTTTTTAGTTTTTTTATATGCAAGTGAAATTAATTGTTTCAACTGATTCAGTAGTATCATCTTCACGCAGTGCAAAGGGTAATTAATATCATTATCTTCTAAGTGTCGTCATACTTTTTTTATTCATATAAAAAGGTATTGTCCAAACTCCATATATATATAATTACTTTTTAATTAGCTAATGACACATATATCCCGGGAGAGCAAATGTCCAAACTAGCATGCGCAGTACATGTGATATATTGTCAGACAAATATAATTAAGTTGCTCAAATTCATTGCTAATTTATACATGCATGGGGCATGGCAATTAACCGATCGATCCAACAGATAAACTACACAAACACACACACACACACACACACATATATATTTATCTGATCTGGATTCATACAAGGCACACGTAAGCTTTGATATATTGTGATTGGGACTGGGAGATAAATTACCATGCCACCCGTCGCATGCGGGACCCACGACCGTGAGAGAGCAAAGATCTATCATCTACCAACTAGTGCGCTAGCCAATCAAGCTCCAACACGTAATTAAGTGATGTGGGCTGTGGCCCGTGGGCATGCGGCTGCCTCTTCGGCTTAAAAAAATTTCGCATTCAAATTAATTCTTAATACTTTATTATTATTATCTGACTTGAACGAGTTGATATCAAATATTAATAACAATATTTCTTCATTTTTGTGAACAATAAAAATTATTCACATAGAAAATACATTGTCTCTCATGCATTATGTATTTGTAGATTATGTATTTGTAGAATTTAATTGTCATTGATTATTTAATGTCAAAATAATATTGATAATTATGATGATGACGATAATATATAATTTGAACCAACATAGTTTCTTCCAAGAGGCCAAAACACAATTTGATTCGTAATGCTCACGTGATCCGGCACCTCTTAATAAATCTTCAATATATATATCTTAAGATCTATTGGTTTTGACAATTTTGACAACGAGACTTTTTAAAATTTTGAAAAAAAAATCACTGAAATTCTTAAAGATAGAAAAAAAATGTAGGGAAGTATTGCTTAACTTATAGATTGATTGTGTTTTCTATTATATTCAATTTAAGCGATATTTGATAGCTCTTCAAAGATCATAAATTACAATCATTAAAAAGTACACAAAATATTGGTAAGTCATTAAACGATATTCAAATTGATTAAAATTTGAAATATTATCAGTCTACAAGTTAAGTAATGTATCCATAAATTTTTTTTCATTTTTTAAGATTTTTTTATAAATTTTATGAAACTTTAAATATTTAATTGTCAAAATTATCAAAATAAGCATTGTCAATGTATCCCTCCTCTATCTTATAATTCTCCAATTGCTGCAAAGGCGCTCCTTTTTTAACTATTCAAGTTCTAGCTAATGCATCGGTCATATGTAAGATTTATCATTAAATTAAAAGAAAAAAAAAAAGGAAAATAAATAGGCATTGTTACTTGTTTTCCATCAAGGGAAACATTGTGAAGTAAGAAAATAAATGAAATTTCACATAACGGATTAGTACGACATCTACCCTGACTTCGCAATAATTTTTCTCTGTTATTTAACCTTTACTTTCAAACTAACGGATTTTCTTCAAAAGATACTTAGCAGGCTTATAAATCCCAAAGTAAAAAGATTTAGGTGGATGCATCTGACTGGTCCAGCTCATCTGTGGGCAGAGGATTCGATTCCAGACGTTTATGTGTATGAGTATGATGTAACGCTAGCTGAAATATTCACAATGAGTTTATCCGATGAAAGTTTATATGGGGGAGTTATGTTGGCATCCGCTGTCAATTTTTTTTTTTAAAAAAAAAAAGTTTATATGGGGGAGTTATATATATAGTAAATATTCTTTACAACAACAATTAAAATAGAGATAATCTCTTTGTCCCCCATCATTTGTCCTCCTTAAACGTCCTCTATCCGTTTCTGCTGGAACCGGTATGAATACCAGTTGGCAAGTGGTATGAACACCACGATACATTCAGTATGAACACCCTCTGAGAGCTCTATGAACAATGCAAATTGGGAGAAAATTTTTTTTGGCATATTTTCCATGTGCAAAAATAAATTAAGCACGTGCTTAATTCAATTTCAGCACGTGATGAAAATCGGAGCACGCGCGGGTGTTCATACTGCTTATTCGCGGGTGTACATATCAAACGGTCTTGGGTGTTCATAGTTGACGTGGACGGGAGTTGGCATATTTTCCACGTGCAAAAATAAATTAAGCATGTGCTTAATTCAATTTCAGTATGTGATGAAAATCAGAGCGCGCTCGGATGTTCATACTGCTTATTGGTGGGTGTTCATATCCAATGGTTTTCGATGTTCATAGTTGACGTGGACGAGAGTATGCGCGCGGGAGACATTTAAGGGGGATTTTTTGTGGGAGACAGTTAGCATCCCTCATTAAAATATGGGTATATATATAGAGAGGAGATTGGATAACCACAACTTTCTTTTGGTGACACTACTATTACCACAAAACATATAAATTCACAAAAAATCATAAAAATAGAAAATCTTTTATAAATATATTTATTTACTTATAGATTGAGTGTATTTCAAATTTCATACAATTTGAGTGTTATTTGTACTTTATAGGGAACCATCATGTTTGTATAATAATTATAACGGTCCAAATTTAATGGTTCCCGATGAAGCATCAAATGACACTCAAATTGAATGAAACTTGAAATGCATTCAATCTATAAGTAGTATCACCATATTTTGTGGTTATATGATCCCCACTCATATATATATAATATTGAAGAGTGCACCTAACAAAGTTTAATTGTGAACATAATATTGTCAAATTAAGGTTTAATTAATTAATTGTTGCTCTTGTTTTATATATGTTCTATATATATATTTATTTAAGTTTAATTTGGGATTCATTATTATTATAATAGGTAAAGCGGGGATGATGTTTTTTTCTTGAATGAACAGTACATCCCCTCTTTTAAGCCGTCCGATCGAAATCCAAAGGCCATCATCGTCCCTGCTGATGTGTGCTGACGTCAACAATTTTTTTTTTTTTTAAATTCCTTTCAAAGGTTAGACATATAGACTCACGATAGTATAGAGGTGGCAAATTTTGACCCGACCCGAAAAACCTGCCTGACCTGCCTGATCTGAAACACGACCTGACCCGAGTTTCAGGAAAAGTCAAACTGACCCGAATCCGACCCGATCCGACCGTGTTTCATGAAAAGTTAGACTAATCCGAACCCGACTCGACCCGAGAATAGAGGTGCAAAATCTGACCGAACCCGACTCGACCTGAAAATAGAGGTGCAAAATCTGACAGATCTGAAAAACCCACCCGACCCGAAAAATTGCTGGCAAATGTTAACCCGATACTCGACCCCACCCGAAAAATGCCAGCAGTCGTCAATCTGATACCTGACCCGACTCGACCCGAACCCGAACCCGAATCCGACCCAACCCGACAATCTGTCACCTGTACGATAGTTGTTGCGGCAAAGCCGCAACTAACCAAGAAACTAGTTTGTATATATCCGTGGAACTTCCGGCCGGTTGTACCCAATTCCAATATGATCGATCTCCTTGCAAGTACAGCCGGCCGGCAGATATATGCTTGCGCGCTATGAGTACAGCTAGAGGTGTCAAACGGACCCAAATTTGTATTTTGGCGTTGCGTTTCGTTTGCGCGAAACACAAAACGTAAGGATTTTTCGTGCCGTTTGATCAACGCAATGGTAAATGCAATTGGTCAGTGTTGTATCGTTTATGTTGCGTATTTCGTGCAATTCTACGTATCTGCTATATAGCATCAAATTAGTTGTGAACTTTTGATTTGTAAACATGTGATTGTTGTTGGCTTGTTGGCTATATATTAAACTCTTTTCATGTTGTGTTATTGACTATGTAATTTTATGTATTAGAGATGGTGTTGTAAACTTGAAACATGTAACTTGGGTAGTTAGTTATTTTATTCATGTTATATCATGTTATACGGTGTGAAAAATATGTGCAGGTTTGAAAAATTAGTGCAACTCTGACTGTTGGAGGGTGTTTTCCGGTTATTATGATTTTTATGTATTAATTTTCCATTTTTCATACAAATAATATGCAAGTTTGCCTCCAAAAAAAAATGTACAAAAATTTGTGTCTTTGAACACAATTGCATTTCGTTTCGTTAAATATAACGCAATAGAAGACGCAAGGAATTTTGGTTTCTTTTAGTTAACGTAACGCAACACACAATGCATTTTATTTGCGTCTGTTAGACGCAACGGAAGACACAAGAGTGTATTTGCGTGATCGTTTCGTGCGTTTTACACCCCTGAGTACAGCCGTGCTCTAAATTTACAATTAATATACATCATGTACTTAAATTCTTAATTAATTAATTCGCTCTGTGCTCTGAAGTCAATATTAAATAGTAAGCCGCTAAGCCAAGCCGTGCCGTGCGTTAACTCTCATAGAACTTAATTCAATCGAATTGCCTTAACACGATTAGTTATACAATCTATCATATATTAGTTTATAAAGACAGATATACTATACCACATGTTTTATATATTAAGTAACTTCATGCATATATATAGATGAATTCCTCATCATCTGGTTTAACTAATTCATTATTAAATTCATACATATCGATTCTATATTGTGGACTTAATTTTGGCATTAATTCCTAATTAATTAATTACTTAATTCTGTGCCGATGCCGATGATTCTTGTAATTTGCAATTGGATTGATCCTGCTCTTGTTCTTGTTTAGCTGCTGCTGCTGCTGCTTCCTCCTCCTCCTTTTGCTTTGCCTTCTCCCTTGTCGCCTCTATCTCTCTTACCAGATTCTCAAGGCATGCCCTCACATCTGTACTTCTCGACTTCTTCCGCATCAGCCCCTCCGCCACGTCCGCCGGCGTCATCTTCACCTCGCCCAGAAGGCTTTCTACGGTGCCAAACAACTCGTGCTCTTCCACTCCGAGATAGTTCTTCGCCAGCACCTTGAACGCCTCGAAGGTGCAGTACGACAGCTCGATGTGCATGTCCATTCTGCCCCTCCGTATCAGGGCCGGGTCGAGCTTTTCCTTGTGGTTCGTCGTGAACACAACGATTCGCTCACCTCCGCATGCCGACCACAGCCCGTCTATGAAATTGAGGAGCCCCGAGAGGGTCAGCTTGCTACTCTCGTCGTTTTGCTCCGGAATACCCGGAGGTTTCTTCTCCTTTTCTTTGTCCTCCGACGTCTCCTTCTTCTTTTCTTTGCGCTTTCCGGTTAGGTCGAGCGAGCAGTCGATATCCTCGATGACTATGATGGACTTGCCAGTCGTCTCGATGAAGATCTTCCGTAACTCCGTGTTAGTCTTCACGGCTGTCAACTCGAGGTCGTACACATCGTACTCCAAGAAGTTGGCGATCGCGGCTATCATGGATGACTTGCCGGTGCCCGGTGGGCCGTAAAGGAGGTAGCCACGCTTCCATGCCTTGCCGATCCGCTTGTAGTACTCCTTGCCCTCACGAAACGTGACGAGGTCGTCGATGATCTCTCTCTTCTTCTCGGGGTCCATGGCGATCGTGTCAAAGGTGGCGGGGTGCTCAAACGCAACGTGGCTCCACACGGAGCTTCTGTAACCGTACCAGTTGTTGCTGGGGCTGTTTGTAAAGAGCCTGCGCTGCCGCCTGAGCACCGTCACGGCGCGCCCTCTTTCCAGAATGTGCTTCAAGTATTCGCT
This sequence comes from Cyperus esculentus, assembly GCA_030179965.1. NCBI lineage: Eukaryota > Viridiplantae > Streptophyta > Magnoliopsida > Poales > Cyperaceae > Cyperus > Cyperus esculentus. The sequence goes on along the minus strand of JASGLE010000003.1, from coordinate 410,008 downwards.
CTCGACCAGCTTGCGATGGCGCTTGTGGAAGGTCAAGCGGTAGTACTTGCATTCTTCTTCGCGGGGGTAGAAGCTGATGGTCTGGTTGCTCGGAGTGCGCGTGCTGGCGCACCACCAGACCTTGACACCAGGTCTGAAGGCGGTGTCAGCGACCTCCTCGTAGTCGTCAATCGAGACGAGGGGGTCGTCGCTGTCGGTGGTGAGCTCGGCCTTGAGCTTGCGGGCACGGAAAGAGCAGGTGGAGCTGAGGTAGGCCTGGGCAGAGGTGTAGAGCTCGTCGCGCTGCATGAACTCGCCTGCACGGTACTCGTTGATGGTGATCTGGCCGTAAGGGTTGAAGAGGGAGAGGAGCTTGTGGAAGGCGGCAGTGACGTAGTCCCTGAGGGCGGCGGGGAGGTGGTGCTGCACCATAGGGTAGATGAAGATGAGGCTGGCGATGGCCGGCCCCACGCCGGCAGCTGCCCAGCTATGATCTGCACCCATTAATTAGATAGCTAGTAGCTAGCTAGTATATATGATATCATTCATATGATACTTTGAGTGAGCCTAGCTCTCTCTCTCTCTCTATATAGAGTCAGGTCTCAGGAGAGTCCTAGCCAGTGGCGGATCTAAGATTGATCGGTAGGGAGTGCCGAAAGGTGGAAGGGTCAATTCATATATATAAAGAAAATTGATACATAAATGCCATAATTGATAACAAATCGATACTGAATATGTTGGTTTTGAAGTTAAATGAGTTAATATTCAAGATATTAAAATGAGTGGCATATTAAAGCCATTAGTTTGAATATTGTATCCCATTTGATATGAATACTAACAGGGGAATTTGTATATTTGCCACTCCAAAACCCTCCAATTGTAACTTTGCCACTCCAAAATTGGGTATTGCAAATTTGCCACTCCAAAATTGGGTATTGCAAATTTGCCACTACAAACTTACATACTTTGCATTTTTGCCATTAAAATTTTTAAATGACCAAATTGCCCTCAATCTCCCCCATGCACCCCCAGCAGCCTCCCCCCCAGCAGCCCACCCCGGCAGCCCCCCCGGCACCCCCCGCAGTCCCCCGGCGCCCGGGGGACTGCGGGGGCTGCCACCGGGGGGTGCACGAGAGCTGCCAGGCGGTGCATGGGGAGATTGAGGGCAATTTGGTCATTTAAAAATTTTAATGACAAAAATGTAAAGTATCTAAGTTTGTAGTGGCAAATTTGCAATACCCAATTTTGGAGTGGCAAATATGCAAATTCCCCATACTAATACAGTCAGTATAAATCTCGATTTCTTTTTATATCACTTTTGGTATCTCTATAACATAACATTTTTCATAAAAATATTAATTTTAGTTTCTTATATATTTAGATTAAAAGATAAAAGAATTGTTACGGTATACAACTTTTAGAGATGAATAATTTCAACAAAATAAATATTCAAGTAAGGGTTAATTGCATATTTAATTAACAAAATACTTAAATAGTGAATCATGGCCATGTTTTGATATCAAGAAAAGAATTTTACCATTAAATTGACAGAAGATAAACACTAAATATGAATTTGAATTAAACAGAAATAATTAGGGGTCAGTATTTTTTACCAGGGGAAGGGGGCGGGGCCATGGCTGGCACCCCTGGGTCCGCTCCTGGTCCTAGATTAGATTAAAGCCGCCCTTTAATCTTTACCTCCCGTTTGGCAAGTGTAGTAAGTTAAAGCGGAGTAAAAAGTTAAATCACCTTAAATCAGTATTGTTTGGTGGTAGTGAAGTAAATAGATGAAGTAAAGTTGATGTTATGTGTAAAAGATGTGAAATGTTGGTGATTTAGTTTACTACACCTATATAGCTACGTTAACTTACTACACCTTAAATCACTTCTGTTTGGTGACTTAAAATTAATTTAAGAGCTTAAATTAATTTTACTACACCAAACAAACGCAAGGTTAACTCTTGAGAAACGATTTATGATTGCATAATTAATGCTTAATGCTTAATGCAATGCTAGGTTCCAATTGCGATGCATTTGTTATTATATTAGTGCATGTTTGAAAGACTTGGCAAGTCAATATATTATATATAATACGTCAAGTTCCGCTATCAATCTTTTAAAAAAAAGTCAATACGTCCAAGTTCGACCATTGCTTTTCTTCCTTTCTTTTACCGAATAGTTGAAATCAAGGACGGTAACAGGACAAGACAAAAGACAAAAGGGACATTTTCGATCGTTTGGTATATATGCATAGCTGTATCTGAGTCAGGCATTCGAAACAATAATAAATTAAATATAATAAAAAAGGTGTAACTTAATTTTCACCCTTGTAAAACTTGGAATAAGATATTATTATTATTAGCTCTGCTAGGCTCTTTACAAGTTCAAATTGAATTTGACAACGAGATATATATATAGATTTTGAGCAGTGATGTACATGGCAGATGTCACCGGCTGCTATATATATATACACACACCATCCATGGCCAATTAATGTTTCCTCATATATATAAAAAAATTTATATTCTAAAAGTAAAAATTCAACACTTATGTTTTAATTCAACATATATAATGAGCTTGCGAGTTTTAATAAATGAATGAATGAATGTTGAGTGTTACATATATGTTAGATGACACGTCCAAGTCAGTCAACTCCAAATTAATGTTTTCGATAGATTTGTTATATGACGGACGGTGGCGGGCGTTGCTAATTACTAATAATCAGCATGAATTTCACGTTTTGGATGTATGTGTCGGACTGTCAGGCATTCCATTTCCAGTTTTCCACCGACCCCAGCAACAGTAAGTAAGAATGTATGTTTTATTTCCAGTTTTCACTGTTTGTTGTGAGGAAACTGGACCACCGCCCATATATACTATATATACATTGGGCCTTTGGGCCTTGGCCGCCTCCTTCAAATAGACTCTAGAGGCAGCTAATAGACTCTAGAGGCAGCTAGCTCAGATCCGATTTCTTCAGCCTTGTTCCCATTGGGTCGCACCCACCACCATGGGCCATGGCAATTCCCATCCATCTAGGCTAGCTATCTGCCAAAATGAAATGTCACAATTCCAATGCAAAACATGTTCATATTGGTTCTCTTTTTGACAAAATCGACCAATCAAGAACAGAGTCGAATACGAGTCCGAATCGAATCAAAGAAAAGAATTGAGCCGAGCTAAATCGAACGCAATCTGACAAAAAAAATCAAATCAAGCTAGCTAAATCACGAGCTGCGAACTTTCTTTGAAGCCCTATGAGAAACTAATGGAGACGTTAATTGACCATGTTAGGAGGATTATAATTTGATGTGTGCCACGAAAGTTAACGTTTGGATACCTTTCTAAGGCTTTGCTCTACAAACTCGAATGAAAGGGATATGGAGGAAATAGAAGACTACGTACCCTCCGAATCGGTGTGAGCACACCAATGATATTATCAAAATCTTCATTCATCTAACTCTCGAGTATTAATTTTATCAAAAAATACTCTCGAGTATTAAATTATGGGAAGGGATATTAAACTTTTTAAGCGTCTAGCAGAGCTAATAATAATATTTTACCCCTTATTAAGGTTTCCAAGGCTGAAAATTAAGTTACACCTTTCATTATAGATATACAATTTCTTATTGTTTTGAGTGCCTGGCGACTCAGACACAGCTAGCCATGCATATACCAAACGATCGAAAATATATATGTCCTTTTGTTTTGTCTTGTTCGTTGTAATTGCCATCCTTAATTTCAACAATTTTTTTTTTTTTTTTGAGTTAATTTCAACTATTCGATCGGGAAATAAAGGAAAAGGTTGAAAAGCAAGATATATATATGGACGCAGCATTGGACGAACTTGACGTGCGTATTGACTTGCCAATAAGTCTTCGAAACATGCACTAATATAGGAACAGAATCTGTTTTCCTGCCAACAGATGAGCTGGACCTGTAGCTTGCTTCCACCTGTATTTGTCTTAACTCTTAAATAAGAAGTTTGCATTTATGAAAACTCCGTTAATTAAAAAAGTTTGTTCCGTTATCTAGCTGCCCTTTTTACATCAAATTTTTTTAAAAAACGAAATTGGAAAACATTTTTTGCGGAAAGTAGAAAGATGACGGGATTTTTTCGGTGTAATAGATAGACCCAATTTAATTTTTTGGGTCCTGTTGAAGGACCCGAAAAATTAAATCGGGTAGGCACTTTTTGGCACGCCGCACCGAACTACACGGAAATGGCCACAAAATACCCTACCCGATTTAATAAATCGGGTAGGGTATTTTATGGCCCCACCCCACCCGCCCCTTCTTCCGGCCCTCTATTTAAAAAAAAAAAAAAAGATCCTAATTCGGGTCCTTTTAAAGGACCCGAATTATTGCTTCGGGTAGGATCTTTTTGTAGCCGAAATTGAATTCGGTGAAAAAAAAAAAAAAAACCCACCCGGTTTATTAAATTGGGTCTATCTATTGCACCGAAAAAATTTTGTCATCTTTCTACTTTCCGTGAAAAATGTTTTCCAATTTCGTTTTCTAAAAAAATTTGTTTTTACATGAAATCACCCTTCATCGTTTATCTTGCTCACTTATTTCTTCTCATTTTCGTTTTTTTTATTGCTTTTAACTTTTTAAAGATTCAGAAGCTCTTGTATATTCGTAACTACAATTACGGAAAGAAATTATATAATGTTCAATTGCCTTGCCATGGGGAAAATATAAGATGCTATATTGATGGCTCATGAAGAAGTGGGCCGATCATGAAAATATATTAGGAATCAGATTATGTCTTTGAAAAACTTTTCAAAAATTGATTCAAATTATATTATGTTATTGTTGCTGGTAATTGTTACCATTAAATTTATGACAAATGATTCTATCATTATCATGTAATTTTTGAAATGAACGACGAGAGAAGTTCCTGTATCTTTTCTATATCAAAATATTTGTGCTTTCATTGATATAAAAATTATGGAAAAATTTTACCATATCGGTGTTGAGTATACCGTTCAAACAAGATAAGTTTATTTTTTAGTGATCAACAAAAGATAACTCCTTTTAAGTTAAATAGAAAGTATTAAGTTGTGTGCTTCTAGTGAAGGCTATGGTAATAATAGTACAGATTGATTGATGCTACGACTTTATACTATTACATCAAAAATGCATTTTTATCTATCTAAAATATAGTAAAAATTCGAAAAAATTTAGAATTTGACCTATGAAGACATGTACATGTGGATATCATACTGATCGGACATATCAATCATTCAAATTTTAAGAACGATAATATAGAGCCGTAGTAGCGGTCGGTTCGCGCTATTAATAATGCTATAATCTCACTTGAGTGACAAAATTAATTGTACCTAGGATCAGAAACTCATCGATATGCTTAACCTTAATAAAAAAAAAGTCATTCGCGACGACGAAATCTATAATTAATGATATCTATATATGTAGTAAAGATACCGTGAGGTTAATCTCACAGAGCCTTTCTGTGAGCGCACCTTCAAAAACATCTCAAATCACATTCAAATTTCGATTTATATGGCTCAATAAATTCTTTATCAAAATCTTATAGCTTAAAAATTTTTACATTTTTTAAATCTTCTAAGCATTTGTTTGAGATTTTTTAAAAGTGACTATACAATATTATTGAAGTAATCAATGTTTTATGCATCAGTTTTAAAAAATCTCAAATAAATACTTAAAAATTTTTAAAAATAGAAAATTTTTGTAGCTCATAAGATTTTGATGTTAAGAATTTATTGAGTCATATAAATCAAAATTTAGAAGTAATTTGATATGTTTTCGAAGGTGCTCTGACAGGATGGTTTCGCTATCTTTACTCTCTATGTATATGCATCAGCTCCATAAATCTTTCCATTTTTATATTAAAAAGGACAATAACAATAATTTTAAACACATATGCATTACTGGCTTATATATAATTTTTTTTATAATTATATTGTAATTGTTATTTTAATTCTTTGCATTACATGAATAATTTAAAGGTGAGTTTTATATTTCTTTGAAATATTAATTAAACGGATGCAGAAACAAATCTTCGTTAACGGAGAGTGTAGTTTAATTACGGTTAAACTCCATGATGAGCAGGAAAACGGAGTCCGCATCATCTAAGTTAACTCAAAATTTGAGTTTAACTCGAGACAGACTTGGATCGTAGGTTTCAGATCTCGGTCAGTCAGTGTTTAAAATTTATGGAGTTCTTTGTAAAATTATTGTACGGTCAAACTCAATTTTTTAATTTTTAAGTTAACTTTGAAGATCTCAATTCAAAAAGGTGCTGCCCACCGGATTCTATTCCACTAATATAAATATAATAACAAATGACATCGCAATTAATTGGAAGCCAGCTGCATTGCATTAAGCATTAAGCATTAAGCAATCGTAAATCGTCCCTATATATAGAGATTAGAGACAGAGCTAGGCTCAACACATGAATCATATGATCATATATATACTAATTACTAGCCAAGCTGATATATATAATGGGTGCAGATCACAGCTGGGCAGCTGCCGGCGTGGGGCCGGCCATCGCCAGCCTCATCTTCATCTACCCCATGGTGCAGCACCACCTGCCCTCCGCCCTCAGGGACTACGTCACCGCCGCCTTCCACAAGCTCCTCTCCCTCTTCAACCCTTACGGCCAGATCATCATCAACGAGTACCGTGCGGGTGAGTACATGCAGCGCGACCAGCTCTACACCACAGCCCAGGCCTACCTCAGCTCCACCTGCTCTTTCCGTGCCCGCAAGCTCAAGGCCGAGCTCACCACCGACAGCGATGACCCCCTCGTCTCCATTGACGACTACGAGGAGGTCGCTGACACCGCCTTCAGACCTGGCGTCAAGGTCTGGTGGTGCGCCAGCACGCGCACTCCGAGTAACCAGACCATCAGCTTCTACCCCCGTGAAGAAGGATCCAAATACTACCGCTAGCTTGACCTTCCACAAGCGCCATCGCAAGCTGGTCGAGAGCGAATACTTGAAGCACATTCTGGAAAGAGGGCGCGCCGTGACGGTGCTCAGGCGGCAGCGCAGGCTCTTTACAAACGGCCCCAGCAACAACTGGTATGGTTACAGGAGCTCCGTGTGGAGCCACGTTGCGTTTGAGCACCCCGCCACCTTTGACACGATCGCCATGGACCCCGAGAAGAAGAGAGAGATCATCGACGACCTCGTCACGTTTCGTGAGGGCAAGGAATACTACAAGCGGATCGGCAAGGCGTGGAAGCGCGGCTACCTCCTCTACGGCCCGCCGGGCACCGGCAAGTCATCCATGATAGCCGCGATCGCCAACTTCTTGGAATACGATGTGTACGACCTCGAGTTGACAGCCGTGAAGACTAACACGGAGTTACAGAAGATCTTCATCGAGACAACCGGCAAGTCCATCATAGTCATTGAGGACATCGACTGCTCGCTCGACCTAACCGGAAAGCGCAAAGAAAAGAAGAAGGAGTCGACGGAGGACAAGGAAAAAGAGAAGAAACCTCCGGGTATTCCGGAGCCGAACGATGAGAGCAGCAAGCTGACCCTCTCGGGGCTCCTCAATTTCATAGACGGGCTGTGGTCGGCATGTGGAGGTGAGCGAATCGTTGTGTTCACGACGAACCACAAGGAAAAGCTCGACCCGGCCCTGATACGGAGGGGCAGAATGGACATGCACATCGAGCTGTCGTACTGCACCTTCGAGGCGTTCAAGGTGTTGGCGAAGAACTATCTCGGGGTGGAAGAGCACGAGTTGTTCGGCACCGTACATAACCTTCTGAGGGAGGTGAAGATGACGCCTGCGGACGTGGCGGAGGGGCTGATGGTGAAGAAGTCGAGAAGCAGGGATGTGAGGGCATGCCTTGAGAATCTGGTAAGAGAAATAGAGGCAACAAAGGAGAAGGCAAAGAGATTAGAGCTGGAATTAGCAGCCAAGCAAAAGGAGGAGGAATCCAATTGCAAATTAGAAGAATCATCATCATCGCCATCGGCACAGAATTAATTAATTAATTAATTAGGAATTGGATTTGAATTAGGATGCCAAAGTACACAGTAATCGATATATATATGTATGAATCTAATAATTATATATATAAAGTTATAAACCAAATGATGAGAGGAATTCATCTATATGCATGCATGAAGTTACTTAATAAAACATGGAATTCATATCCTCTACTGTACGCAGTAAACTACTGTGCAGTATTCTAACCGTTGGATCTGCTTTGAGATTCGTGCAACTCAATCTCAAAAAACCCTCTATAATCCGCATCGTTGATTCGCTGCACAGCAGAGGATAAGCGCGCTAAAACATGTGGTATATCTGTCTTAAACTAATATGTATATGTTAGCTAGATAGTATAATTAAACATGTTAAGGCAATTCGATTCACGTTATATGAGAGTTAATTAACGCACGGCACGGCTTACTATTTAGGCCATGTTCGGCTCCCATTAAAAATGTGTTGTTTTCGAAGGAAAAAACAAATTCGGTTTCTACCGAATTTATTTTTTCCCTTGGAAACAGTTGTTTCCCAGGGACTTCCTTCAACACCGAACACGGCCTTAAATTTTAGAGCACATAGCGAAGAATTTAAGTACTTGATGTATATTGTAATCTGTACAATCAATAAAACATTTTTACTGATTAGACCGGCCCAATGAAGAAAGCCAGAGTAAACTATAAGCAGGGAACAAAAAATTTTAAGACAGTAAAAATAATTGAGTTGAGATATATACTTAGAAAAAAAAAATGTCATGTTATATATAAGGCAAAAGATAGTTATATTGATTTATTTTGTATAATGCCTGCTTCGCTTAATTAAAAACCTAAGATTAATCGTTATATATAAGAATGTTATAGATGAGTTATATATTAGTAAAAATATTTTATGAAAGACATAACCTAGCTTATCATACTAACTTGTTCCTATAGTTCTGTTTAATTAGTCAGTTACCATTTACCAACTACATTGTGAAAGTAACCATGGAAATAACAATAATACTTGGAGAGGGGTCATACTCATATCTCCCCTCGTAGGATATGCAAGGTAAGGCAAACTTCTTTGTTTGTTGTGGGGAAACTGGACCACCGCCCATATATACTATACATTGGGCCTTTGGGCCTTGGCCACCTCCTTCAAATAGACTCTAGAGGCAGCTAGCTCGCATCCGATTTCTTCAGCCTTGCTCGCAGTGGGTCGCACCCACCACCATGGGCCATGGGCCATGGGGCAATTGCCATCCATCTAGCTATGTATCTGCCAAAATGAAATGTCACAATTCGAACGCAAAACGTGTGCATATAAGTTGTCTCTTTGACAAATAGGCTTTGTTTTTTTGGAATATAAATCGAGCGGCTAAGAACCGAGTCTGAATCTTATTAATAAAAAAAAAAAAAATCAAATCGAGTTAAATCGAATACAATCTGACACAAATCAAATGAAGCTAACTAAATCACGAGCTGTTGAAGCCCTATATATGAGAAACTAATTGAGACGTTTGGCAATGTTAGGAGGATTATAATTTGATGCGTGCTAAGAAAGTTCACGTTCGGATACCTTTCTAATGCTTTGCTCTACAAACTTGGATGGAAGGATATAGAGGAAATAGAAGACCACTTACCCCCCCAAATCGGGGCTTAGATGAGCAACCCCAATAATACTATTAAAATCTTCATTCATCTAACTCTCAAGTATTAAATTATGGGAAGGGATCAGACAACAAATTGATAACTAATTATCTTGATAACCATTACAACAACTCTCAAATAAATTTATAGAAAATAAAAAAAAAATAGAAAATCTTTTATAAACATGTTTATACATTTATAGATTGATTGCATTTCAAATTTTATTCAATTTAAGTGATATTTGATACTCCATCAAAAAGCTTTAAAATTGTATGATAATTACAGTGGTTTAAATTTAATCATTTTTGGTGGAGTATCAAACTATATCAATGATATTAAATGAAATTTGAAACACAATCAACCTATGAAGGTCTGAACACTTCTATAAAATATTTTCTATTTTTAAGATTAATTGTGAATTCCTTTTAAATAGTTGTCATGATTGTGAAAATAAATAGTTGTAATGTGATATCTTCTCTTAAATTATTTAAAATATCCTTAAATAATTAAAGGATTGTTTCATATGGAAACTTAGCCGGCCGCATGTAATCCGAAGAATACGACTGAAAAGGAAGGGGGACAACGTTCATTTGACCTTTTGGTTTTGGGCCCTTAGTTGTTTGTTGTACTTTGGCATCATGAATTGATGATGGTGCTATGATTTGAAAGCAAGTTCTGTTCGATAGATTTCTAGGCTTTTACAACGCATGGCCCGCAGCTGACTTTGTTTACATCAAAACTTTTTCGAAACATGATTAGTTTGAATTCTAAACAAATATGAAAAATAAAATATCTAATAATTACATTTGTAGATCTTAAATACAAAATTTTATTGGTGAAATATTTTTGTATGTATCATGCTTTACATGCACACAAAAATTATATCATTTATACTTTATTTAAGTATGCATGAAACATTAATAAAAATCAACAGTTCACATTTCACGATTTGTTTTCCTCTCGAGCAAGCTAAAATTCATGCAATTCAGATGATTTAGAATATATTTACTATTTATTAATTTTTGCATAAATAAAAAAAGAAAGCACAATGGACACGTACCAATATTAATACTATACAAAAAGAAATTATATCATCTGTCTAATATTCATTGTGAATTAATATAAGTCTTTTTATTTTAAAAAAAGGACAAAGTATAACATTACAAAGTGTATTTTGCTAGTCAAGTTCATCCTTTCGGCCGGCCGCAATAAAGGGGTACAATTGTTATCAGTCTATGGATTTGCTTTAATACATAAAAGCAGAAACCCGACATCACAATGTATATATCGGTATATTTGATTTGGCTGTATATACGAGCCGAACAATATCAATATTTAATCCGTTTGTATCCTTACAATTTTCTTTTGTTAGTATAAATTATAGTGAGGACAATATTCTGGCTGACTTTAATTAAAGTGTCAACACAGGCGGCTGAAAGCTGAATATATACATGAAATCACACCAACGAATACGATTCATTTCTCTTTGCATATATGTTAAGACTGCGCCGGAGATGTGAATTCTATTGCTGTTGTGTACGCACAGTCAAAAGCATAAATCCTCTTAATTGCCCACAAACTGATTAGTTAATTAAGAGGCTAGGGACCCTCTTCAATTAATGTGTTGACCCTAAAATTTCTCTTTATGCACAAGCATATAAAGGCGCATATTGATAAACAGAAGTTGCCTCTTGTGATTCTAATCTCTACTCCTTTATTAAGAGCCTTGGTGTCCAGATCCGCCAATGGCTCAGATTTCATCTCAAAATTTCGGAACAAAGCAACACCGTTGGATGACCCTTAAGATTTTATGTGGTGAGTTTTCGTGTAGAAGTCACGATTTAGTTAATTTGGCGATTGTTACACCAAAATACATAAACTTCCCAAAAGCAGCCACAAAATCCTGCTCTTTGTTCCTTTCGCTCTCTTCAGCCAAGAGCAGCCACAACTCTTGCTCTTTCCCCTTTTGCTCTCTGCGTCAAAAATCAACAACTCAAATTCAATGCAGCGAGTTGAAATCTGAGCTGATCCCATCTTTGTCTCTCTCCGCCCTTCCTCCTCATCCTTTTCCTTAATCCTAGACTAATCTCATCTTTGTCACGCTGCCGCTGAAGCATCCGCGTATCCGTCGGTTTTCGCTAAAGTATTAAAGCCAATCACGAGCTCCTGACCTAGCGTTGTAAGCGCTGTCACTCCGCCTCAAAAACCTCAGGCCCCGCATCGATGCCTACAAATCTGCGTGCATTTCATCCGCCTCATTCTCGAATGGCTCAGCCCCTCCACCGAGGTTGACCCAAATACCATGATCGGCTACTTCAACCGGAGCATTGCGCTCGGAGATCTTTGGAGAACACCACGGTGATAACTCAAGGTTATTTGAACCCTTAATTTGAAGCTGATTTTAACATTTAATTAAAACCCCATCAATATTATGAATTGTCAGACGACTTAATTCAATAATTTTTTTTGGTTTTTTTATTTCTTTTAACCCTATTCGGCAATATCAGGAACTTCCACACCACGATTGAAAATATGAAAGGCATTATTATGGCATTCCGTGAAGATATCCGTACAGGATCATAATGCATACTTGCATAGTTATTTTATTTTTTCCAGTTTTATTTTCAATTGAAGGTCTTGAAATGGAAATTATAATAACCAGGTATGAGAGGGAAAAACGTTCTTTCAAACATGAATATAGACTGCTTTAGAAAGTTAGAGGAGAACTTAATGATTTCATTTTAGTTTCAGTGCGATAATATTTGATTTGTAAATTGACTGAGACTTTTGTTTTATTCGATTTGAATTGCTTTGAACTGCTTTCTACCAGCTAGATCATTTAAGGCGAATTTTGAATTTCATATTATAATTGTTGGGTCCTGTCAAGATTTTTTCCAATATTGTCAGGTTATTTATGGAAACTTACCGGAATTACTTGTATGTGGCTGCATTAATTTGAATTGTTGTCATGCATTGCATCTGTCTAAATCTGGATTCTATTAATGCCATTTAAGGAATTTAATTAATTGCTTGATATGATTGTAATTAAAAATTGTCTAATATATTTGCAGCAGCTGCCTATAAATTTTAGAAGAGTTGTATAACTGAAACAAGAGCCATGGCAACAACAAGTGTTCAGGTTGCTGATAAAGAATGTCATATTATTGAAGAAACCATTAATGAAGAGGCGTCGCTTGCCACCGATGCCATGTTACAAGCCCCATCTGTTGAGCCGGCTATTATATCGGGGATGCATCAGTTGAAAAAGGTGAAGATATTCACAGGTGTTTTCTTTGTTATTAAATTTAAAATATTGTATCTAAATGCTTCTGTAGGGATCAAAATTGGAGCCCTCCACGATCGATGAAGAAGTGGATCGGCTCCAAGATTTAGTTGAGGAAGGGAAGATTTATTCTTTCACAGCCATTTGTGTTAAGAATGGTCCACCGCAATATAAACTGGAACCAGCTGGTGATTCTGAGATTGAGTGCTTAATGATCAAGGAAACGCAGAAAGAGGAGTAACATGATGACAACAGTTCTTATGTTTTCATTTAAATTTAGAACATTTGACATCCTTCATGCTATTCAAGGGAGAACATTAACTAAATACAAGTAACCTTGTGCAGTGTGGTATTTATTGGAATGACGTTATGTTTCTACCTTTTTGCGAAATGCTATAATGATTACTCCAAAATATTAACAAAAGAACCCATCATCAGTTATAAGGAATTAAAATTTTTGTATTATAGTGTGTCCCGTTGCAATGCACGGGCAACTTACTAGTTAACATCTATATAATTATTTTTTATCTCAGAAATAACACTGCTAGGTGATTATTTCAGTACTTATAGGTAACCTCGATTTTCTATAATTTAATTAAGAAGTGATTGTATCACAACCTAGCTCGTCACTTCAAAATTATTAGGTAAACTTTATTCCCCATGACAATTAAGAACAAACTCAATTGGTGTATATATTATTTGATGAAGGGTAGTATAGATATTAATATGAGGTAGATTATACGGAGACATTTGCATTTCATCCGAAAATACATGTGACTCAAATTATATTTTATCACGTTCGAAGTTTTAATTTATATTCTTATTCTTATATAAAAGCTCCATGGCATACAATATATTTTTTCAATTTCTTAAGCTTTTAAGTATTTACTTTATATATATATATATATATAATTTTGCTACGGTGAATTGCAACTCACGGGCTGCTCCGTGAGTCAGGGTCCAAAAACATATCAAATCACATCCAAATTTCGATTTATATGGCTCAATAAATTCTTCCTATCAAAATCTTATAGCACACAATTTTTTTTCATTTTTGGAGATTTTTAAGTATTTGTTTGAGATTTTATAAAATGACTATACAAATTAATAAAATAATCAATGTTTTATGTATCATTTTAAAAAATCTCAAACAAATACTTAAAAATCTCTAAAAATGAAAAATTTTTGCATGCTATAAGATTTTGATAAGAAGAATTTATTGAGCCATATAAATCAAAATTTGGAGGTGATTTGATATGTTTTTGGACCCTGACTCACGGAGCAGCCCGTGAGTTGCAACTCACCGTAGCTAGACTCTATATATCTCTATCTCTACTCCTATATTAAGGAGCTTGACTGTCCAGATCCGGCTACGGCTACGATTTATTGAGCTATCTGCGGGGCCATTCTCAGCCAATGGATTGGCGTTGGAATTTTCTGCATCAATCAGGATATAAGAAAATGTGTAGAAGTTCCCGTTCTCTTACTTTCGTGTCTGTTACACGCAATGTCGCGTATCGCGGATCGATACAAAATCTCTTCATTTGTTTCCCCTTAAAAGCTCCAATTAATATGGCAATATCTCTGGATTTCTTTCCTTCCATGGTAGCACAAGCAAAATCAAGCTTCTGGATGCTCCTCTTCATTTGTTAAATACCAACCTCATTTTTTTTGAATATTCTGAATTCACTGACTTTTGGTATTTAAATTGGGTGTTCTTTTTTTATAGTTTTAAAACTGACTCTTTCTTCCGTCAATCTCTCTCTTTATTATTTTAAGAACTATATCAATTTAAATTTAGATTATGTGATACAAAAGTTAACACGTAGCGATGTCCGGGCAAGTTACTAGTATATATATATTTTGTAAATGACTCTAAAATAACAACAAAATAGTACTTGTAAGCATATGAATATTGAAAAACTCAAAACAAGTACTTCAAAAACTAAATAAATGAATTTTTTTTGCATCCAGTATTTTTGCACGAAGAATTCAGCGGAACCATAAATCGAAGTTTCAGAATTGATAAAGACATAAAGTATAATTTGATTTTTCATGCACGATGCATTCATATAGAAGCCGGGAGAAAGAAAAAGAGAGAAATTAATGTGAATTAAAAATCAGGGATCGACAGACAGACACACTTGTTTGACTATAAAGAAAATAAAATGCATAAATAAATCATAAATGTGGAAGCAAACCTAACCATACCTAACACGACCAGTATTAATTGTATAATTTGTCTTTAATATTAGTTTTTGGTTGTAAAAGAAGAAAGTAAATTTAGCAACAAGTAGATTAGAGTATAGAAACCAGAGTCCACAAGCTATTCATAAAATATTAACAAGTTGAGAGGGGAAACGGGTGGTAGCTCAGTTGGCTAGGAGAGAAGTCCTAGAGCTGTTGTCTACTCAAAGGTCGAGAGTTCGATACTCGCCCATGCAACTTTGTAGCTGCCGCAAAGATTTCGAAAAACAAGTTGAGAGAGAGGGTCATTTATGATGCTATCCGTTTCCGGTCCCCAGCCCAGCCATCCATCCATGATCCATCCATCCCCTTGGCCACTTGTAGTTGTACCTAGCATTGTTCACTTCAGTTCAAATCTGAACACTTATTTCTTATAAAAAAAAAAAGAAGAAGAAAAAAAGAGGTTGAACATTTATGTGGCGTTTAATACTTGGGTCGTGCATATACATGCAGTGTTCTGTCGAGTGTGGACCGGAAAATTAGTCCGAAAGTTGTGTTATTTTCATACAGAAATGTTAGAGAAAACTGTACGGACTAATGTGTTTTTAGGTTGACAATGACAATGTAGTTGACAAATAGTGTTAATAAGGATGTATGTATGTATATGTATATATGTATAACAATAAAAGGAAGAGAATAGAGGAGGAAATGAATAAGAAGCGTGGGGAGAAATGAGATGAGAGGAGGATTGGTAAGTTGTTAATTTGTGGGGGTGGATGTTATTGATAATTGAGGTGAGCATGAGGCTGATTCGTTTTGGGATGAGGATCACATATTCACATTTCACAGTATTAGTCAACCGTAGCCCCACGCGCCGCCCCCACGGATCTTAAATAAATCCATAAATAAAAACTAAAAAAAAGAAAGAAATCGTCCCTTTGCATAATTGCATTGCTTTGCTTGGTTTGGCTTGGCATCGTTGATGAATGAATATGAATGATGTTAGGAGTCAAACAGGCAGAGGCAGCCAACTATAATTAATATATGGGTGCTGATACAATGCCCCCAAACCGGCTGCCCCCAAAATGCCCCGAAAAAATAATAATCAAAAGACAGATTACAAAACGTTCTAAATAAATTATAGGAAGAGATGAACAGTTTACAAAACGTTCTAAATAAATTTTGAGAACAAATGGACAGTCTACAAAATGTTCTAAATGAATTTGAGAACAAATGAGAAGTTTACAAAACGTTCTAAAGAACAAAAAAAACAGTTTACAAAACGTTGTAAACATTTTCATAATTGCAAAACAAATACTTAGAAAACTTTAAAAATGAAAAATTGTGTTCCCCAATATTTTTATATAAAAAATTTATTGAGCACCATAAATCGTGATTTCGGACACGATAACATAAATTTTGAGCTGTTAGCATTTCGGTCCGAAATGCACGTTAGTATAATAGTCTAGCTCTTATATCAATATCATCGTTGTAATGTTCACACTGCACAGTTCACGCTCTGTTTTTGTTTACAAAGCTCCTTCTCTACTCTTTCAGTAGTTTCGATTTGTTTATTGATTCAGGAGAGAGGAGCTGAGCTATGCTGTTGCTGCTGCTCACATAGGCACAGTCACATGTAGGACATTGATGAGAGTAAGTAGAGTACTGAGAGTGAGAGGAGTTTGACTCTATCTCAGCAATGGATCATCGCACCATGGCCGTGCTCCTCCTTGGCCTCCTCCTCCTCTCTGCCTCTCCGCCATGCCTCCCTGCGCTTCCTCTCTGCACCGACTCCAGTAAGCTCACTTCCTCTTCTCTTCTCTTCTCTTCTCTGCTCTTCCCTTTCTCTTCTCTGCTCTGTTGCCTACCTGAATTAATGAATTCTGCAGTGGCACCCCTCACCCTCAAGACCCCGCTCAAGTTCTGCACCTCCTACAACGCCACCTCCTGCTGCAACGCCACCCAGGACTCCGCCCTCCAGTCCCAATTCACCTCCTTCAACATTTCCGACTCCTCCACCTGCTCCCCTCTCCTCAAATCTCTCCTCTGTGCGGTGCGCGCCCTCTCCCGCCTTCATTTCATAATTTCATCCATCCACTTCTTTCTTCAATTTAATTCAATTCAATTCAATATGATTGTCCATAATTAATTAGAATCAAATTTATGAGATCAATGATTCAAAATTACAATCAATTTGATTTGATTGCACATGCAGAGATGCGATCCCTACGCCGCCGGCCTATTCAGCACGCGATCAAACCTCCAGCAGGTTCCGGTGCTCTGCAACTCCACTTCCGGCAGCTCGGCGCAGTCCAAAGACACCGCACTCAACTATTGTGCGCAAGTCTGGAATGCCTGCAAGGATGCCTCCATTTCTAACTCTCCTTTTTCTCCCCAAAAGGTACAATTTTCACACTCTTCTGCGCGCTTCACCCTTTGCCTGCGGCATCTAGGCAACCGGCTCCCCTTCTATTGATTGATTGAGAGTCTTGTTTGATTTGACAGGGAAGTGGCTCCCAGATTCCGGTCAACTCATCCAAGCTAACTGACACATGGCAATCGGAGACTGACTTCTGCACGGCCTTTGGTGGCTCAGCAGATGACGATTCTGTTTGTTTCGACGGCAAATCTGCTTCCTTCAACACCACCACTTCGCAAGACTCCACCTCACCCAAGGGCCTTTGTCTTGAACGAATTGGCAACGGCTCCTACCTCAACATGGTCGCACACCCAGATGGCTCAAACCGGGTCTTTCTGTCCAACCAGCCTGGTAAGATCTGGTTAGCTACTGTACCAGAACAAGGCTCAGGTGGTACCTTGGAAATTGATGAGGCGAATCCCTTCCTTGACATAACAGACGAGGTGCACTATGATAGCGAATTTGGTTTAATGGGCATGGCATTCCACCCAGATTTCAAAAATAATGGGCGGTTTTTTGTATCGTATAATTGTGACAAGACGCAATCAGCTAGCTGCTCGGGTCGATGCTCATGTAATTCAGATGTGGGTTGTGACCCATCTAAACTTGGCACTGACAATGGGGCTCAGCCATGCCAGTATCAGAGTGTGGTTGCTGAGTATACCGCTAACAGCTCTTCATCAACCCCTTCTGCAGTATGTATTGATATCCTTCAAATTTCTTTTTAATAAGAAAATTAATGTACTTATAGATTTCAGGAATCACAATAGCATGCTAACAACAAAGTTTTTAGTTTCAACTTCTGGTGATGTTTATGTAGGAATTATTTTTCATTTATCTTGTTATGCCCACATGAATTACATCACACATTAGTTAAACCACAGTTAAAATCATATTAAAGAAAAAACAAATTAAAACAAGCTAAGAGGTAGGGTAAAGAAATGGAAAAACAAGCAACTTGATGAGTTTACCTTTCTTTTTTTTAATAAAACTTCCTCTTATTCTTATCTTTCAATTGATGTAGGCAGAAACTGCAAACCCAGTAGAGGTTAGAAGGATTTTTACTATGGGGCTGCCTTATACATCTCACCATGGAGGCCAAATTCTTTTTGGTCCGGCTGATGGATATTTATATTTTATGATGGGTGATGGAGGCAATAAAGGCGACCCATTTAATTTTGCGCAGAATAAGAAATCTTTGCTTGGAAAAATTATGCGACTGGATGTTAACATCTTGCCTAGTAAGCAATTTTCACTAAGATTTATGATTGTGGCTATTACAAGTTTACAACATAGCTTCCTGGCTGACCAGTACTGATTTAAAATGAATATCCATGCACATTCCCAATTGGATTTTTAGAAATTTGAATTTGAGCTGATGGGCTGATTGTTAAAATTAAAACATTTAATTACGGCCTTACCTGTAAATTATCATGGACTCTGTGCATATAAATATATAATAGAAAGGTACGGGTTTTATTGGGGAGGGATCACTTGGCAATGCTTATATTGACAATCTTGACAACGGTAGAAGTGAAACCTCCCCTATAATGAGATAGTATAATATTTATGATAAATTGTGAATTTGACAGGCGAAAGTGATATAGTAAATAAGAGCTTGTGGGGTAACTATACGATCCCAAAGGACAACCCATACATGGAGGATAGCAGATTGCAGCCTGAGATATGGGCACTTGGGTTGAGAAACCCGTGGAAGTGTAGCTTTGACTCTGCTCAGCCTTCCTATTTTTACTGCGCTGATGTCGGCCAAGTAATTTATTACCCTCTGCTCATTTACAGAAAGTTAGCTCAACTTTGTCTGGTTTACTAAATTGTTTTGAATGTACTTTAGGATCTCTATGAAGAAGTGGATCTGATAACCAAGGGAGGCAATTATGGGTGGCGAGTCTATGAAGGTCCGTTACTGTTCCATCCAACATGGACACCTGGTGGCAATACCTCGCTAAACTCTATCAATGCGCTGTTTCCTGTCATGGGCTATGACCACTCATCGGTAAACACCAATGTGGGATCTGCTTCCATCATCGGTGGTTATGTGTACCGTTCGACCACTGATCCATGTATGACTGGAAGGTACTTGCAAGAAGACACAGATCATCTATTTTTTTTTCTTACTATATATATATATTTTTTTTTTATGTAATGAGTTGTATTAAATTGATTTAGGTACTTGTATGCTGATCTCTATGCACTTGCAATGTGGGCTGGCACGGAGACACCGCAGGACAGCGGAAACTACACATCAAAGTCAATCCCTTTTGCATGCTCAAGAAACAGCCCAATTGCCTGTGACTCGGTTGCAGGAAGTTCACTTCCGTCGCTTGGTTACATCTACTCCTTTGGTGAGGATAATAGCAAGGACATATTCTTACTGACAACCAAGGGTGTATACCGGGTCGTGAGACCAAGCCTATGTAACTACACTTGTCCCATAGAGAAAGAAACAACTACCAACGGTACAGCTAGCCCCGGGAGTACTTCGTGGGCCCACAGCGCAGACGGTGCTTTTGGAGATGCGGTGATGACAGTGCTACTGGCATCACTTTTACTTTTGTTAAATTTTGGGCATTGAAAAATTTTGTTGGTGAATACGGTTTCCACGGAAAAGAGACTTGGTTTGATTGGAGTCCAAGGAGAGATTAGTGTACAATATTGTTATTTTGTTTAGTTAAAATGGTGGTGAATAATCTGGGAAATATATATACATGCTGATGTTTTTCTGATCCTCAGGAATGTCCCTACTTTCCAGGTACATGACTAAACTGTTTACAAAACAGAAGTATATCAATTGCAGAAGTGAAGGATGCTCTTTAGATTTGATCTCTGGAGATACTAATCAGAACTGTCCGAGAGCTTCATCTTCATGCCAAGAAAAGAGATCAGAGGTTCTTATTCTTACAACAGTCAACAGAAAACGGGTCCATTTTGAAAAGTCGTGTTAGGATCGTCAAGTTTGCTTTCATCTCTACTGCTCTACATACCTATTCCTAATTTCCTATGCGAACGTGAGGGCCCCCTTTCTGGAAGAGATGGAAGTCCATAATGAAATTATGAAAATTGGTCAACTGCAGACAAAACTCTTTAAATTATAATTTGCTTAAGCTGAGCTGCCATGCTCTCACTGGATGGCATGGCTGTTCGCTGTTTGGCTGCTCAAAGCTGCAAACTATATTCATATTCTTAACATTAATTAATTTTACCCTTCTTCAATTAATCCACAACTTGCATTTGAAATTCAAATTGAAACCAATCATTGTATATTTTTGTATATAAAGATACAACTGTGACGCCATGGCTTCTATGTTCCAGTTTTTCTTCTTTCTTTTGTTTGGTTTTGAGTTCACAAATACAACCATGATTTTTCTCAAAAATGTTATAGAGATACCAAAAATAATACGGGATGTATTAGTTTTCAATATTAAATAGATATGGTTAAGATTTTGATTTATGGTTCCCATTAAATTGATCATATGAAAATACATGGGGATAAAAAAAAAATTTCCATTTTTGGAGTTTTGAAGTATTTGTTTTGGATTTTTCAAAATGACTCTAAAATATTAATAAAATAGTATTTGTTTGTACATGGATTTTAAAAAATCCGAAATAATTACTTAAAAAGCTCCAAAAATGGAAAATTTTTGTATCCTCTAGTATTTTCATATGATCAATTTAATGGGAACCATTAATCAAAATTTTGGATGTGAAAAAGTATAATTTGGACCATTAGCATTTCGGGGTGAAATGCAAACGTTTTCACAGTAGTTCTACTCTTGTATTTAAATTATTGGATTCACTATGCAACTTTCTTTGAGTGAATTGGGATATATTATTCAAATAATTTGAATATAATGACTTATAATTTCAACATGGACGCATTTAGCGCGAATAATAACACAATAAGTATCTATGTATCAATTCCCTTTTCTTTAACGTTTTGTCAGACATAAAATTCATCGTTTGCTATTAAGACTTGCATGTTAGGAGGAAGAAATTGTCAATTCAAAACGCGGTGTGTGCTTTCAATTATCAACTGCAGAAAATCTTGAGCCTGCTTTGAAATTTTCACAATTGAGATTAAGTCATAATTAATCTGCTTTTCTTCAACCTGCCTCTGCAAGAAATTATAGAAAAATTCAAATGCAAAAAAAAGTAATTAAGTCATAAGGACCATTTCTTATCCTCTTCTTCTTTTCTTCTTCCTTGTACACAAAAGAGAGCTTACATCTCATTCCCTCTCTCAACAAAAGAAAACATACATAGAGCAAATATCGTATCGGAATGGCGGGGCCGAGTGATCAGACGTTGATCTACGGTTTTGTGGCACGAGGAACTGTGATTCTGGCCGATTACACTGAATTCACTGGCAACTTTAAGGAGATTGCTTCTCAGTGTCTTCAGAAGCTTCCCGCAGGCAACAACAAATTCACCTACACCACCGATTCATACACCTTCAATTATCTCGTGCATGATGGCTACGGTGACAATTCTTCTAAACCTCTATTCCTTAAATTCTGTTCTTCCCCGATTGAGTAATCGTTAGTAATTGTTATGATCATGAATTCTTTTTTTATGGTGCTTTTGGCATGCACTTTGCTATATAATTGTGCAACTTGATCATGTAATGCATAGTTGCATACCTGATTTTGAGATGTAAGATAGGAAGGAAGGTCAACCACAAGATGTGACATCACTTTGTTGTTAGATCAGACCTATCAGTTTAAAATTGTGCAATTGTTTTTGGCCAGGCTTTGTTTCGTGATTGAACACTAAAACTTCCTTATCTTTAATTTACATCAGAATGCTTACTAATAGGAAATATCTTTGTTCTCTGATTTGCAGTCTACTGTGTGGTTGCAACCAACTCTGCCGGGAGGCAAGTTCCGGTTGCTTGTCTGGACAGAATCCAGGAGATTTTTCTGAAGAAATACGGAGGAGGAAAAGCCGCAACGGCTCAAGCTTATGGCCTTAAGGAGTTCGGGTAGAGCACAAATCATTTTTCTGTTCTGAGAGATTCAACAATTGCAAACTTATATCTTACGCGCCCGCCCCCCCACCCCCCGGCCCCCTTAATTGTACTTATGAGCTCTCCTAAATGGAATTTTCATAAATGAGGAAATAACATTAATTCATTCAGGGAACTGCTAAAGGAGCAACCTGATAGGATCATGTTTATATAGCCGATTAGTTTCTATGACTAAATTAATCTACCTACCAGTACAAACACGGGGGCAGATAGATGCATCTTGGTACCAGTAGTGGACAAGGTTTTGAACCCTGATACTTCGATTAAGAGTTCATTATTATTTCAGCAAGAATTTAGACTGCATAATCAGTTTCATGGTAAAAGGGGGAAAGTATCTCTAGCTAATTTGACAAAAGTGATCAGAGCCTGACTGCTGATTATAATAGAAGAAGAGTGATGATTAATTATATGGATGCAGGAGCAAAATAAAGGAGGAGATGAAGTACTGCATGGAGCACAGAGAGGAAGTGAGCAAGCTGGCTCAGGTGCAGCAGCAGGTCGACGAGGTCAAAGGCATCATGCTTCAAAACATCGACAAGGTACATAACCAAAATTACGTTTACTTGTATGTTATACCATTCCTCTGCCTTACTTGATGTCAATGTTGTTACTGTGTTGTCTTCATGTTCTATGTAGGCTTTAAATCGGGGACAACAGTTGGAAGGGCTGGTCGAGAAGACAGATCATCTACACAGTCAAGTAAGATATGTAGTTCGATATTTGATATGTTTAGTGTAAATGATTTACTCAAATTGAATAATAATGAATACTTGTGTTTCAAGATGAAGTGTTAATTTTGAAATAAAATGATTCACAATATTCTCTGTTTGTTTGTTTGTGGATTTATTGTTTCCAGGCAAATGATTTCAGGCGGGTCGGCGGACAAGTGAGAAGGAAGATGTGGCTTCAAAACATGAAGATCAAGTTGATTGTGCTCGGCATTATCGTTGCTCTCATTCTGATCATAATCCTGTCAGTTTGCCACGGTTTCAGCTGCAGCTAATTTAACGAACATGCGTATCGTTTTAGTTGTTCATATATAGGTAGAGAACAATCAAATGTTCAACTTTCTTTACATTGTTGAGCTCAGGCCTTTGGCATGATCAGTTCTTCTGTCTGTATTTAATTTTTGACTTCCTTTTTTTGTTACGGTTGTTTTTTTTCCCTTGTTTACTATTTAAAAAGCATTGTTCATATTGTTTTTATTCAGCTTAATTAGTGAGGAACATGCAATTCTATTTCATTAGTTTCTGTTTTTTTTTTCTCCTTCTGTTTTTGTAAGCATGTAACTTATGCAGAAAAATACTCATATCATGTAGCTTATTATGCATATATAAAAAGCCTCAGACTAGTTTATTTTGGTTTTTTGATGAGCGTCAAAATTTAAAACTGACCACTAATAGATTCAGAATTTGAAAGAGAACTAAGACTTTAATTTATTCCTTGGTTGTTGTTGGTTGTTGATTGTTGATTAGTTATCTACTACAATAATTTTATCTCTACAGCTTAAAAAAAGATTGGCTGCACGACCGAAATCTCTGTTCTGTTCTTAGACCGAGTCACAAGAGAAGACGCCGTACCAAAATGAAAGAATGCAATCTTCTGTGCTATCCAATGTAGAGTATATAATGATACTGCACAGAACGCCCATGACCATGAGTGTATATTGTAAATTACATTTTGTAGATTGCGAAATTTAATTGGGCCATATATATATATATATACTGATCCCATCCAATCCATGCTAAACTAAAAGAAGTGGATCTGATAAAATAAGTGAGCAGTGACAATTAGACGATTTCAAGTGTTTTGGAGTAGCATATTATAGCAAACCAAAATTTGAAACTGGCATTTTGGCAAACTATGAGTTTTAGAGCGGCATTTTGACAATTTTTTACATTGATATATGTTCCACCAGCGTCAAAATAACAGTAAATAATCAAGCATATATAAGACCAATTATGAATATGCAAACAATGGAAAATAAATATATATATATATATATTGTGTAACAATTACTGCAAGGTGAGCCTGCACCCACTGTCTTCGTGTTGCCTTCACCAAACAGGTCCCAGCATTCAATACTCATTACCCCCCACAATGAAGGGAACCAATAAAACCCAAAATTCATTCCCTTGATAATTCTGTCTCTTCTCTCATTTCTCATTTATCCATATCATTCTAATCCATCTTAAACTTCACTAAATGTTTGAGAAAAAAAGAAAACATAAACACGTCTAATCAAAAGTTTCATAAGCTAATAAAAAATTTCCAGAATATGCAAAATTAAGTCTCTTCTTCTATTTCATTGCTCCCGCAAATCAACATTGAGATAATTAAGCAATGAACGTAATATATATTGATTGAATCGGCTATCAATATTCATCGCCGGTCACACAGGGTAGGTATATACGTAGGTAACGTTATTAAAGTTGACCTCCATCTCACGGCATTTGCATTTGCATTTTGCATATATCCAGATTTAATTTAATATTTGTCTGACACAACCATCTAATTCACCTCTTTTATTTATTAACTCCCCCTGAACGTCTTATATGCATACATGATACATCTCTCTCTATAAAATGCCATCTGCTGCATCTCACTCTCATCATCCCTTCAACTCTCTTACTGTTTACTCTTATAATTGATTAATTAGTACTTCATATATACACTAGTATATAGAGTGATCTTGAGATCATATATATAATAAGTTTAATTTAATTAAGAGATCGATGGCAAGGCACAATTTGGTGATCCCAATTACAATGCTGATCATGTTATTCCTCGCCGTACCACTAGCGCTAGCTAGAAACATCCCTGCTTCCATGCTGACCGACGAAAACAAGCTCCACGTTGGGCTCGGTGGATTTGGTGGGCTTGGTGGCGGTGCAGACATTGGCGGTTTGCCCCTCATCGGAGGTTTAGGTGGCTACGCTGGCGCTGCAGGTGGAGCGGGCCTCCATCTTGGTGGCAATGGCCTTGGTGAAACTGGCCATAGTGGTCTTGGAGGCATCGGCGGTTTGGGCGGTGGCATAGGCGAGATAGTTCCGTAGCCAATATTACTAGAAAGTTGTCTGCTTTTTTGCGCATATAATTGCATGAGTTAATAAGTAATGGCTAGATTTCTCAATTCAGTTCATTGCAAATGTATCATTTAGAGTCCACTCAGTCCAGTGCATGAAACAATTTATTTTGATATGCATATGCTTTCGATTTGTTCGATTTGCATGTTAATTTCTAGCTAGTTTTGTACTATCATTATCATTTTTAATGCAGACTTATTTGCTTTGTTTTATTTTCTAGCTAGCCAGTAGCTAGCCACTGTCTGTAATGTGTTATCTCATTTGAGTTATTTACCATGATTGTTCGATTTGCTTAGTGTATACCGTGTTCTGTATATACTTGCGTTTCGCTTCTCCAGATACTGGGTGGCAAAATCATGCATACGACTTCTTCAGCGTCTCTCGATCTCTGCATAGTATTAGTAGCATTGTCCAATTGAGCACCACTTCATGAAAGCTCCACCACCACAGCTAGCCCAGCCTTCTGTAAAACACATATATAAGATACTCGTAAACCATATACTCCTTTTTGTATATATCTAGCTAGCTAGTTGGAAAGGCGAAACACACGATTGAAATAGGGTAAAGGAATAATGGATAAGATTGTTGCTGGCTTGCTAAATAAGAAAGGAAATAGTAAATGTTTATTGCATACACTATCCGTATAAAAATGGTGAGAAGAGATGAGGAAAAAAAAAAAAAAACATATAACTTGGAAGCGAAAACTGGTACATAACATGTTGCCATTTCCGAGGGTATTAGAGTATAGTTTAAGTAAGAGTTATGAACATATTTTAAAAGGGGACGATGACATAAGGATCTAGCATTTGCAAAATTCAGTGTCGGGTCGGGATGTTCGAAACAACAACGGCATGAAGACATCAAGGAAAGGAGGGACTACTTGTCAGAAGAGCGGGGAGGGAAGCCAATGTTTGATTTCTCCCTGTAGCTGCATCTCTCTTCATTTCAGCGAGTTTTCTTCGAAATTTTTTGTCTGTGCTATTTAGTTGTTTCCTTACTCTTTGTTTGAGATATTGCTTGCATTTCAATTTTTCAATTTTTCTTTTTGTTTCTTCTTCGTCTCTACTTGTAAATTTTTTATTTGTTTAATGAAAAAATTAAGTAGGCTTTTAACCTACTTACCTCAAAAAAACATGTTCCATGTTCCCTCTTCAAAAAATATTGCTATTTGCAAACCAGAAACTTTTTTTAAAAAAAAAAAAAAATAGTTAGACGTTTATGTACTGATGCCAACTAATATGATTAGGTATAGAAATTAAGCTTGGACAATATACAAAAAAAAAAAAAGAATTAAAGGCAAAAAATTAATGTAATTTATAGCAATATATATAACACTTCCAGTACCACCTGTGGAACAGCCACATCAAAATTAGTATGCCTCAAATCACATCACATAATATGCGGTAGTATAAATCTGGTAAGGAGTTTAATGTTTCTTTACAGAGGTATCAGATCGACAAAGGAAGTCGAACCTCAACTATTGGTGAAACTTTAAATATTACGCAAAAAAAGATGAGAAGGGAGATTACCTGGAGACTAAATAAAAGGTCACTTTAAACTGATCAAGCAATAATACATGAACCAGTACAATTTTTTATTGATTATAAGGCAGGCTAATATATATATAGCTAGTGAGAAGAGAAACCCCAATGGTGAAGGAATGAACCTTTTTTTTTATGCGACAAACTTTGATTTTCTTTATGCGAGATGCATGAACATTGATTAACAAAACATCAACATTGATTTATTTATTTTTTTTTATGCGAGAAACTTTTAAAAATTTTTTGGGACATTTTGGGCTTGTGCGGGACTCCGAGCTTAATTGGGGGACATTTTTGAAGCCGGTAAGGAAAGGGTTTGTTTGGACCGCGAGATTGGACTTGACTTTACAACTCACAACATGTTGTGTGTGCGTAGTGTAGCCGTGTAGGTAGGCCTTAAATTTGTTTCGAGTAGAGTTACTTTGGACGGGTAACGCTGACGGCCATGCATACATAATATGGCCCTATCACAAGGTTCACAAACTCAAAATTATAAGAGGAGAGGCTCCATCGCGGAAGATTTTCATAATGGCCAAAGCTTAAACTTAACTTTATTAATGGCATTGGGTCAAACATATCTTCACCAATTGTCTTCCCAAGAGCGTCACTTGAAGTTGTGCCCTTTAAATTGTATTTTCCCCAAAAAGTGAAATCATTTTTAATTTTTTTTTTCAAAGATACCATCCTCCAGATCTTTTCACGACATCTCCGGAATGTGATTATACATTTCATGGGAAGCTTCCTATCAAAAGTTATGTATATTTAAAGTTTTTTGTTAAATTATAAACTTTTTATTATATTTTCTCAATATAATTTTTGCATGCACATTTATTTTGATATAAAGAATTTATTAAGCTATATAAATCAAAATTTGGATATGATTTAATATGTTTTCAAGGTTAAGCTCATGAAAGGCCTATATGAGCTTAAGAACACCGTAAATTTACATTACGTTTTGCGTTAGTTTAATTTGTTAAAAATATTACACAAAATTTTAAGTATTTATAGTTTCCATACAATTAGAATTCTATAGAGCACTTTTTCAAATTATGCGAATAAATAACATGTATAATAATATTAAGAAATGTAGTAAAAATTAATAATTGAACAGAAAACTTCAAATATACATAACTTTTGATAGGAAGCTCCCCACGAAATGTACAACCACATTTCGGAAAGGTCGTGAAGAAATCTACATAATTGTATATTTGAAAAAAAAAATTTAAGGTCCCAAGTTCAAGTTGTGCCCTCCAATGATTGCACTTTTCGGGTAACATCGGGTAGATAAAATACAATTTAAAGGGCGCGACTTCAAGCGGCACCCTTGAGAAAGCCATCAGTGAAGATATGTTTGGCCCAAGACCATTAATGAAGTTAAGTTTAGGTCTTGGACCATTTCTGAAAATCATAAACTTAAACGGACTCAAGCAATTGCAAGAAGACTAAGAAGAAGATATTAAAGTTTACTTAGTTACTTTGGACCTATGTTCTCGATTGCCTCAAGAATTTGGCATCGGAAGAAAAAAAGAAAAAAAGAAAATCTAATAAGGGAAAAGAAAAAGGGCGCAAAGCATACTAAAGCTAAAGCATCTCTACTGATCGAGTACTGCCTCTGTTATAGAGGCTTGATTCTCTTATTCTTCATTATTTTCTGCTTGTCTTTATCTATCTATTTTATATCTTTATTATTGCGATTTGCGAACGATCGATGACGTCTAGATCGAGTTGCAGATTCAAACTACGATCGTTGGGAAGAGTTCAACATATTAACGTTTTAATTTTTACAAAAAAAAGTAAAACTTGTTGACGGTAAGTCTTGAAAACAAGAAATGTGACATATCAATTCATCTTCTTAATTAATTCCCCAGAGATTCTATTCAACGAGCTGCCTGCTATAGAGACTCACCAATTAGCTAGCGCTCTTATTCAAACTTCAAATTAACTTCAAACCAAGTGATAAATGCAATCATATATATAATTAATTAGAGGAAGCCAAAAGACTGCAACCAAATTTAATTAACTAGTGGAATTGCTTCACATATATAGAATTCACAAGTTACAAGACCAAAATCTTTTTTTTTTTTTCACTTAATATAAAAGATTGAAATCCATTACACTGCTGGCCCACTCAACTTAAGGCAACTAAAAGAAATGAAAAAAGAAATAACAAAAAAAAAAGAACTCAACAAAATTTGTGAGAAGCCTTGTGTTTGTATATATATAAATTAATTATCTAATAAATAATTAACTACTACAACATTTCTACAGCAGAAATCAAGCTTCTTCTTTTGAATAATCTCACGCAAACAGGTGCCAAAAATAAAGGAAGGAAAGAAGGATATATTGATTATTATCACTAATTAAAGTGGCTGCAAAAAGCTCTTGCATATAACCTTTGGCAAAGAATCTCAATCTTTAATTGGAATGTGTATTTGAGTTGTGTGAGTGAAGCTGCCTTCTTTTGCAAAAGTTAGCACTTGACCGATTGAGACCAAATCAAACATGCATGTTCTGATCCAGTTCCAGTTACATATATATATAGTTAATAGCAGCAATGAGACCCACATTTATATATCCTGTCTTTGCAATTCCATTCTAGCTAGTTAATTCATGATGAGCATGCACCTCTACCCCTTCTATTGGCGGCCCGGCGGCTCCCCCGACTTGCCGGCTCTCCTGCAGATACAAATATGCAAAGATGGTTGATTAGCTAGCACCAGGTAATTAATTAATGAAGCTTAATCTATATATGCTTACAATATATATTGTTAAAATATTAATTAGGCTTTCAGGTAGTTAGTTATGCATGGTAATATATTATATAAATAAATAAATTAGAGAGATAGAGAGATGATTAGAAATGTACTTTGATTTGGGACCCACGCCCACCATTTGGGTGGAGTACATGTACATGTACATCCACTCACATGATTGGATGCATGTGACAATCATATCATATGGTTGGTTTTTCTATAGGAAAACTATCAGACGAGGCTGATGCTGAGACACTCATAATTAGTTATGGATAACTTATATCATATAAATATATATCTAGCTCGATTCGATCTATATACAACACTAGATCATTTTCTTTTTAATAATATTTAGAGTCATTTTAAAGTCGTATAGTAATATATGGCATGGAGACAAGACAACCTGACAGTACTATCTGGAATCTCAATTTGAAATTGTGCATCACAGTTCCAAGCATACCTGGCTGTCTGATCTACAGTAAAACTGGATATACAGAGTACTAGCTGTCTTTGTTTTTTGGCTAATAATAACTAACAACCGATAAGCACGTTAAGTTGTTAACTATATGGGATGGGGAGCTCTTGAAATGTCATGCGAAGAACTAACTAGTAAGCTAAAGTGAAAAAGAAAAGAACCATCTTTTCACTTTTTCTTTTGGTTCAACTTTGAACAGGCAAACTAGTTAGCCATAGTTTGACTGGTACTACTTTTAGAGTCAGTTGCCCATCTTAATTGATTAAAGCTTGAGACCCATATATAATTTAATTTACTCGATCGATATTCGAGCAACAAGTACAGATTAACAATCCAGAAGGGTATTAATTGATAAGTGATTTTGTTCTTTTAGATTAATGATAAAAATAATATATTTCTGATCAGAATTATATCAGGACGTTCTTTTGGATATAATGCAGGGTAGCCAGAGAAAATAACAAATGATATATACATGTTCATGTTTTCAGCATCCAAGATCCAACTATATATTATGCATGTGAATTATAGCATGTACTTAAACAAATGGTATTACAAAGTGTAACTAGCAAGAAAAATGTGAAGATGAATTGATGGATTACCTATTATGAATCGGGTCGGGCCCATTTGGAACTTTTCTCTTGATGTCTCCGACCATGTCGTCAGAGCTCCTTGGGCCCATTGTTCTTCCTTTCAATTGGGGTTGGGGTGCTACTTGAGAATTCTGCTCAAGATGCTGTGGAGCAGCAGATGATGATGATGATGATGATGATGGATCAGGATCAACCGTTGCCATGCCAGCACCGGGTGTTTGAAAGTTTGTAACACCTTGTTGCAATGCAAGAACAACCAAGAAGCCGACAAAGAGCAAACATGGAAGCCTTCTCGCCATCGGCCAAATTGAACAACTCATTGTAGATTTTTTATGTATGTATCTTCGATCTCTCCCTCTGTATCTTGCTAGCTAGCTAGTTGCCAATTGCAATGCTAGATTCCTAATTCTATGTATGAATCGATCGATCTTCCCTGTTTCTCACAAAAATTGGTGCTCACAGTTTTGTGCAGATGAAGAGATTAAATTAAGTTTGGCATGAATGGAATGGAATGGATCATGAATTGCAAGGAACTAACAATCAATATATGAGATAGATATAAAAGGGGAAGGGCAGAGATCGAAGAGTAGGCTTAATTAATTGTGGTAGAGAGGGAAGAGAAGATCAGTGATGGTGGGGATTGAATCTGATATACAAGGGAATATATATTGAAGGCAGTACTACTGACTACTGACTATATACTGAGGTGGAGTTCTGCTTCTAACTTGTTACTTGTGTGTGAATATATATATATATATAATGGAAAAAGTATTTTGTGATATTGATATGAGATTGTGTCATCTGTTTGTGTGCGATTTTGGCTTGCTAATGAGTAATAACATATGGATGTGTATATATTATTTGTAAAATATTCTCTTGTGTCTTTTCTTTTCCTTTATCTTTGTCATAGTCATTGGAGTTGGAAGCGATTCTGTTGTGCTTTTGTAGGACCTCCGAAGTGGAGAAGATAACTAAAGCAGAGGCAGATGTTCTCATCTTCAGTTTTTTTGTGTTTACATGCGGCACCAGGCTTGTGGCAACTCATGAATGAGGTTAACTACTAATCTTATAATTTTAACATTTTATTAGGAACTTCTTTATTTCATACATGTGAGATACCTTTAGAATTAATGTTAATTTTGCAGCTAGCATCAAAGAAACATATTTTCAAATTATGCATCACTAATTGTATTAAATAATGGAGTTAATTAATTATTCGAGTCGTCGTATAATATGTGAGTTAAGAGTGAATACTATCTAGACAGAGCAACAAATAAGATTATGCTTACCATGACATGAGTACCAGATTAAAGTTATTTTTACAGCATATTTGAAACTATAAATACCCGGCAACTTCTTTTCTAAAAATGCAAAAGTAAAATAAATCATGGGAGGAAAAGTAAGAGAGGAGAATAAAGAGTGTGATGCTATACATAAAATAAGATATTAATCCCTGTGATATATGGTTTTCCCCTAAGAACAAACAAACATTGAGTGTAAGAAGGAGGCCAGATTGCACATTTAAAATTCACAGCTTCAAATAAAGATCATATATACATGAAATGAAAAACAATTGGTTATGTAATGTAATGTAATGGATTTGACAAGTGAATGGGCATTGGACACACTCGCACAGCAAAGCACAGCACAGGAGGAGGCACAGAGAAGCCAAGTGAGGATGTGAAGGAAGGTAGGGAGAAGTGGGTAGCTTTGGAACAGGAGGGACCCCCAGAGCCACAGGGGATGGATGTTTTTGGGTACTTTGATGCAAAAGAGGAGCCTTACATATTTGTTAAATTATAAATGTTAACAAATAGATGCTACCAATCACTATATATCACTATCAGCATATATAACAGAATAATTATGAATTATGGGAGCGTCAATCGCTATCTTCTCCTGTGAGTTCTAACTCCAAGACCCAACACCCCTTATGAGTGGTTTATTAGCTCCTCGTCCTTTATTATGCCTTTGCTTGCTTGCCTTTCTCTCTTTTCAAGAGATCTTTTCTTTTGCAATAAAACCCCTCCTCTTTCCCTTCCCTTCCCTTCTTTTCTTTTCTTTTCTGTTCTTTTCTTTTCTTTTTCTACTAACGCTATACCATTTTCTTTTTTATTTTAACTCTTACTTCATCACTCATCAGCTGATTGTGGTAGTGAAGATTTAACAGCACTTGAAATTTCAGATCATTTATTATATATATTTAACTTCCTGTTACTGGTCTCTTTTTATTCTGACATATATCTTGATTGTGAATAATTACCAAAATAAAACGGCTGCTTGGAGTTGGAAGTTGAAGGGCTATTGTGCATTCTTATCTATTCAAATTGTAAAGCTTAAGAAAAAGAAAGAAAACTATATATAAATTATTATTGTTTAAAGTTGAAGAAACCAATGGCAGGGGGGAGAACTAAGAACTAGGAACGGAGGGAGGGAGCATGGAGTGTGACAGTTGCGCGCAAGACACAATAAAACCAAAACGCTTTTCCATGCTCTGCTCTGTTCCAGTGAACTCTGCTGTGACAATAACACCTCTATGTGAAGCTCCTCGCCTCCTCGGAATTATATTTGACCGCACCGAACATATGTTACAAGAATACAAAATTAAAGCATTAGATGTGTTACTATCAACTTACAACCCACATAGAAAACCCAAAATATATATTCGTATGCAATCAGATTGCATGACAGGTGCCTAAGCCTTCTTTTAGTATTTTTGACTATTCTGACAAAATGTTGTCCCACTTCTATAGGTGAGACTTCGGTTCTTAATTTTTTTTTTGGTTCTCTATTTTGGGTTCCAATTTCATGGGGCATGCTTCCTTAGCCATGACAAGTTTGTTTCCATTAAGCAATAGTTATGTTGACACGTGAGTGTGTATACAAAAATCTTCTTGCTTGGTTAATAATTGCTACCTATGAGCAAATATTCGGTGACAAAACTCAAAATCGCATCATTTTCAAATTTTATATTATATGGCTCATTATATTCTTGACATCAAAATCAAATCATTTTCAAATTTTATATTATATGGCTCATTATATTCTTGACATCAAAATCACATGGAAAGCAAAAAATTTTCATTTTTAGAAACTTTTAAATATTCCTTTTGGATTTTGTAAGAGTGATGTATAAAACATTGAAGTAAAACTCATGGATGCCTTCCATTTTTAGAAATTTTTAAATATTTCTTTTGGATTTTGTAAGAGTGATATATAGTATTTTTAAGCTCATGGATGCATTCCATGAGCTTAACATTAAAAACATGTATAACTATGTTTTTGGTGACCGATCGGTGATCATGAAATTAAATCTTAAATAACTATATTTTAAATTCTTGAATAACAAAACTAATTGATAGAATATGTTTATGTCATTTTGATTTTATTTACATGTGCATCAAGTGTTAACAAAAATCAACGGTTCAAGCTTTATGATTTTCTTCTCCTCACTTGATGACTATCGAAACAATTTTCAAATTTTATCATTTTTTTATGTATATGTTATTGAGATGATATAGAATACATCTAACGGTTTAGATTTTTCAATTTATGCATAAATAAAAAATGGTCACCATGGGCACCAATGCTCATGGTTATTGGATCCCTCCTCTAAAAACATATCAAATCATATCTAAATTTTGATGTATATGGCTTAATAAGTACTTTATATCAAAATCTTGTGACATGCAAAAAATTTTCATTTTTTGAGATTTTTATATATTTATTTCGAACTTTTTTTATTAGAACATATACAATATCAATAAAATAATCAATACTTCATAGGTAACTTTTACAAATTCCAAAATAAATACTTAAAAATCTTCAAAAATATAAAATTTTTGTAAACCACATGATTTTGATATAAAGAATTTATTGAGTCATATAAAATAAAATTTAGATATGATTTGATATGTTATTGGGGGTTAAACTCACTGAAGACCTCCGTGAGCTTAAAAACCATAGATTTACTCGAAACATTGAATTTTTTTATTAATATTATATAGTTACTTTTAAGAAAGTCAAAACAAATACTAAGAAACTTATAAAAATAAAAAATATTTGCATCCCACACAATTTTAAAAGTAAAGAATATAAGAAGTCATATAAACTCAAATTTGGTATTGATTTGATGTGATTTGAGGTTAAGCTTGCTGAAGGATAGGCTAATCTCACTGTAAATATATTCGTTATTTATTACATCTAGTGGAGGCACGACTTTTTTTATGTTTGGGGGCCAATAAAGATTTCGCAATCACCATTCTAAGGAGTTTTTCCTTTCTCCTTATGATAGGAGAAGAAGTATGACACAAATCTTTTTCTTGTGCGCTATAATACAACTAAAAAGATAGATCCTTTCGATCTCAGGTAGGAAAACTGTTTGAAATATTGTCTTGTCCATGACCACAAACTCTTACAAAGAGTTAGCATCCCTTTCCTCTGGTTGAAGTAAACAAATTTCAAAATAAAGATTATCATAACAACACATTAATCAAGAGTATATAATCTAATGGACGTGAAACAATTTCATAAAGTATCTCCTCTTTATTTTACCTCTTTAATGATACATACCGTCTATTTGTTGAAAAGGCCAAGAAAGAAACAATTACCGCTAATTTATTGTGCTTTTTCTAACACAAAATACTATATCTAAAACACTTTTTGATTTCACGATTCAGTTATTCACCGTTACAATTTTTGACCCTTTAATTACCAAAAAATCTCAATTCAAATAGGTACCAAAAATTCTCTGCTCGGTGCTTCTAACTAGTTTCTAATAAATTCAAGTATTCTCACCTAAAGTTATGCTTCACGATTAAGTATTTCATACACCGGGATTAGCTCTAATAGGAGTACTTATGCAAGCCATATTTGCAATCCATATCTGAATTAAAAGCAAATTTCAATAAAACTTCAAGCACCATCTGTGTAAAATTAAAGCAACAAGTTATCAAATTTACAAGTCTACACCTCAAATGAGACATAAAGATCATAGAATACAGCTCAACAAATGATACAAATCAACAGAGAATACACATCACTATGAATTTTGTTCTGTGGAGAGAGATGTGCAAGGAATTATACCAGCAAAACAGCACAGATCATCTGTCAAGAGATAAGGGAGGAATACATACCTTGGTTTAAATAGAGGATTTAGCACAATTTTATGATTTATGAAATGTAATAATTTTTCATTTTCTTTCTTGTAACAGTCTGTTTATCTAACACCAGAAAGTAAATAATAAAATTTGGGGGCTTGACCCTCATCTTTTTTCTCAAAAAATAAAAATAAAATCTACACCTCAAGTTCTAGCCTATCCTCTCTAAAAAATCTCACATATATCCAAGAAAATAAGAGAGAAACAAAGCAAAGAGAAAAAAAAAAAAGAAAAAAGAAAGTTTAATTTCTAGTCTTCTCGATGAAATTGCTTCTCGCCAAGAGGATCTTCAAGAAAAGTGGAATTTGCATATTGCCACTCCAAAATCCTCTATTTGTAACTTTGTCACTATAAACTTAATAACATTATATTATTGCCACTAAAATTTTTAAATGACCAAATTGCCCTCAATGACCGCCCCCCCTCCCCCACCCCAGCCCCCGGGTATTTGTAACTTTGTCACTACAAACTTAATAACATTACATTATTGCCACTAAAATTTTTAAATGACCAAATTGCCCTCAATGACAGCCCCCCCCCCCGGCAGCCTCCTCGCACCCGGGGGCTGCCCGGTGGGGGGGGGGGGGGGCTGTCATTGAGGGCAATTTGGTCATTTAAAAATTTTAGTGGCAATAATGCAATATTATTAAGTTTATAGTGGCAAACTTGCAATTTCCAAGTTTGGAGTTTGGAGTAGCAAATTTACAAATGAAGGGTTTTGGAGTGGCAAATATGCAAATTCCCGGATGATATTTTATAGGTTCAAATGGATATAAAATCGGAATTAAAAGGAGTCTGGAATGCTCAAAACGTTAAAAGTGTTAAAAATAGTCAAATAAGTCAGCCGAGGGCTGATTGCCCTTGGGGATGGATTCTTAATTTCACATCCTCTAACATATGGCACATGCCATTCGGCACGTGGTCCGTTGGATCTCCTCAAGATTCATGATGGTCCGAATCTCAAGGTGATCCAACGGCTCACATGCCAAATGGCACCGTGCCATATGTTAGAGGATAAGCACTTGGGGATGGCATATGGTCAAGATAGAGAAGTTGCAACTCAAAGGCAGGTTTCTCCTCTTTTATCATCAAAATTCTGTTTTTGCATCATTTATTCTGATTTTTGTCATAACTAGAGGCGTAACTCGGGCTTCGCCCCGAAACATGATAACAAATAAATAATAAAACTTATAAATTAAAAATTTTTATTTAAAAAACTTGAACATAATTTTAAAATTTGATGTGAATAACAATGATGATGATGTAATCATTTATAAATAATAGCATATAAATGTTGGACCACTTTAAGGGTTAATTTTTGTCTTAGATATATCATATCATCTAATTAAATGGGGGAAAGAGAATACACATAAACCATTGGATCAAAGTAGATGAAGAGAATTAAACAAAATCAATGTGGCATAGTTGAAGTGCTTGTAGAGCTTCCCCTCTTTCTAGTGTATAGATTCTTCAATTCTCCATGCTATGTTTGTATCATGCCCAACCTCTTCATTGGAACAAAGACAATCAAGTAAACGCACGGCAATACCTCAAACCTGATATAAAACTTTAACTTTAACTGAGTTGAAAGTAATTTGGTTTGATTTAATTTAATTTCTAAGTGAAGCCTAATAAACCATATAATATATGTATATGACTGATGCTTATCAAATGGTGGGAATTTCTAGCTAGCGGCTTTGCAGGGATTGTTATTGTTAGAGAACTTTTTGTAGGCCTTGTTGGATAAAACTGATCATATATCGATAGTTCGATATTGAAGGAATGTCAACTAAAGTTACTAAACATACAACATTTTAAATTAAATACATTGACCTAACTTAGGTAGAATTTTCCTTATAAGGAAGAATGTATATCTTAACCTCCATAGCTATAGCTTAATCATGACGTTAACGAGAATTTTGTTTTTCGTTGATTTATAATTTTATATGGTACTGGTCTGGTGCCTCTATTCAAAATCCATCTCTCCACTTGATCCTCTCTTCAGACTGAAGGGTCGTTTTTGTTCCTCTTGTATTTCCCTTTAAATTACAATTTAAAATGAGCGATGGAAATGACCATGATATTTGATGAACATGAAATTAAATCACAAATAACATTTTAAACTCTTACATAACAAAATTGATAGTGAATTGTGTTGTACATATTTTACGTGTATACAAAAATTATATCATATTGATTTTATTTATATGTGCATCAAGCATTCAAGCATTAACAAAAATCAACAATCAAATAAATATATATATTATTAGAATGATATAGAATAAATTATAACGGCTTATGTATTTATGAATTCATGTATAATGATAAAATGGTTTAGCATAGAGATATTAATGGTCATGGACCATGGTAATTGGATCTCATTCTCGGTTCTCCTCATTTAAAATAAGCCAATAACAGAATATAATTTACAAAAAAAAATGAGAAGCTGGCACATAAGAAATGAAAGGAACTAAAAGAGAAACAGCAAAATAGGCCTGCCCGGCAAAGTCCAACAAAATTACACAAGAAGTTGTTGGGCCGGGTACAGAAGGCAGAACCGACCCCAAAAGAACACCTGCCCTCCGTAAATGAAATGAAATGGATCCATATGATATATGCGGTCATCCGATGGACTTCCACGCCGACTGAGACTGACGACGAGTCACGACAACTGCTCCGGTTAAAATATTTTGAAGTCCCGATTAATTCACGCGTATTCCGATTATATGGTTTTGAATCGCAGTGATTTATCAAATCAATTTCAATATCTTGGATACAACGTATCTTTACTAATAATAAAAGCATATTGGGAAAAATAACGTGAAAGGACTATTTTTACATCTGAGCCGTTGATCATCTTCTTCAATAGATCAGAACCGTTGATGTACGTTAATGCCAGTTGACCTTCTCAACCCAATAAAATTAAAGACCCATATAAATTATCTCAATTTAAGGTCCATTACATATTATCTTAAAAATTTATTATAAGAAATAACAATTTCAGCCCAAAGCAAGGCGTGAGCTTTTCACTAATATATTACTATGTTAGTTGGCGGCCACTACCAACATTTCAAAAATATATATATATAATGGGGCTTAAATTGAGATAATTTATACAGTCCTTAAATTTTAATGGACTGAGAACGTTAACGGGCATTAATGTACATCAATAGTGGTGATCAATCTAAATAAACAATCAACGGCTGAGGTGTATTCCTTGGATAGACCTTTAATATCAAAAAAATCCAATATATTTTTATGAGTAAGAATTAATGTCCCGCTTGATGTACTTGTGACTGTAAATAAAAAAGAACTGACGGCATACGGTCACACTACCTAATTATAATTTATTACATTATATATATATATATATATATATATATATATATATATAGTAAATCTAGCATGTTCCTAACTTACAAATCATACTAAACCATTATAAAATTTTGATTTATCATTCTCATTAAATTCTTTATATCAAAATCTTTTAGGATACAAAATTTTTTCATTTTTTGAGTTTCTTAGGTATATGTTTTGAAATTTTTTACAATGACCTCAAAATAATAATATAATAATGTATAAAACTATGTCATCTTTAAAAAATACAAAACAAATACTTAAAAATATCAAAAAATGGAAAATTTTTGTTTCTGATGATATTTTGATATAAAGAATTTAATGAGACCGATAAATCAAAATTTTGAGATGGTTTAGTATGATTTTTGAGTTAGGAGCACGGGAGGCCTCCGTGCTCCTAGGAACACCATAGTTTTACTCTATATATATATATAATTTTGCTACGGTTAGTCATGACTCACGGGCTGCTTCGTGAGTCACGGTCCAAAAACATATCAAATCACCTCCAAATTTCGATTTATATGGCTCAATAAATTCTTTATATTAAAATCTTATAGCACGCAAAAAATTTTCATTTTTGGAGATTTTTAAGTATTTGTTCTAGATTTTTTAAAATGATACATAAAACATTGATTATTTTATTAATATTGTATAGTCACTTTTAAAAAATCTCAAACAAATACTTAAAATTCTCCAAAAATGAAAATTTTTTGCATGCTATAAGATTTTGATATGAACAATTTATTGAGCCATATAAATCAAAATTTGGATATGATTTGATATGTTTTTGGACCGTGACTCACGAAGCAGCCTGTGAGTCATGACTAACCGTAGTATAACTCATACATATATACTTACTAATAATAAAAGCATATTGGAAAAAATGACATGAAAGGGTTATCCTCACATCTGAGCCATTGATCATTTTCTTCGATAGATCAGAACCGTTGATGTACGTTAATGCCCATTGACCTTTTCAACCCAATAAAATTAAAGGCCCATATAAATTATCTCAATTTAAAGCCCATTACATATTATATTAAAAGTTTATTATAATAAATAGCAATTTCGGCCCAAAGTAAGGCGTGGGCTTTTCACTAGTGTATATATATTTATTTAGTGGTAAAGACAAAACCACTAAATGGCAGTGGATTTAGGAGCTAAGGACCGGTGGTTTTCCAATTTATGCATTAATTAATCATCTGGAAGGCTGGCGTCAGCCCCCCCCCCCCCCCCCCCCCCCAAAAAAAAAAAAAACAATTACATGCGTTGACCTAAAAGTTATTTATTAATTTCAGAGAATTTGATATGAACTTATTTGTGGCCGGGGTTTATGGTTGGAAAATGTAAAAAGCAAAAGGAACAAGGATGGATGGAGGAGTAAAAGTACGCTGGGTGGACTCAGTCACTCAGGACAGGTGGTTTAGAATTAGACGTAGTAACTGCGGCGCCTGTTTTCTCTTCTCCGAAATCAGAATCCAGTGGCGGTAGCACTCTGTTTTCTTTCTGCTCTCTGTTTTCTGCTTTATTATGTACATACATGATCAAATATACATCCCAATCCAACCGCAGCATTCCTGTCTATCAATTCATTTCTTACTCCAATTTCAAAAGTTTTCAACAATGGGGAAACCAACCGCGTCCTTGTTTTTGTGTCTTATGATTTTCGTTCCTGTTCTTATATCAGAGGGCAAGAAGACCCATGCCGCGGCCGTCGATTTCGATCCAACCAATGTTGTTCAAATCTCTTGGAAACCTAGGTGCCTTACAATCTTTTCTTTTTCATTAATTTTTTCATAAAATGAAATGCATGCACCACCTACAACTTCAACTTTTGTTCACAATTCTGATATGCATTTTGCATTTTGTTTCCTTCTTTTTTTTTTTTTATTCACTTGTAGGATATTTTTGTACAAGGGGTTTCTTTCTGAGGAAGAATGTGATCACCTTGTCCATCTGGTACCCATCTAATATTTACATTCATTCATAACGCCTTCTTGCTTAATTAGAGATATCGTTATGTTATGTTGATTTTAACTGGGAAAGTTGATGTTATCATATTTATAGGCAAAGAAGAAGTTGGCAAAATCGACCGTGGCCGATAATGAATCCGGAGAAAGTATCATGAGTGAGGTCCGTACCAGTTCCGGCATGTTCTTGTCGAAGCGCCAGGTACGCAACATCATTGTTTCATATTAGCTGTTACAATTTTTGAAAAAGAAAAAGAAAGATTTGATCAACGATTAAAGCTCTATATATTGGTTATACTTTGAAGGATGAAATTGTTACTAGAATAGAGGAAAGGATTGCTGCTTGGACATTCCTTCCCGAAGGTACTCTATCCTCTTTTCCTGGCACATATAGTATCAATAGATATCTATTATGTAAACAACACAAGCGCGCGATAGGTATCTCAAAATGGTATTCCTTAATTCAATTCCCCTTTGGAACTATTTCTGAGCAGAAAACGCAGAGTCGCTGCAGATATTGAGGTACCAGCACGGCCAGAAGTACGAGCCAC
Source organism: Cyperus esculentus (assembly GCA_030179965.1). Taxonomy (NCBI): domain Eukaryota; kingdom Viridiplantae; phylum Streptophyta; class Magnoliopsida; order Poales; family Cyperaceae; genus Cyperus; species Cyperus esculentus. The sequence continues at coordinate 367,991 of JASGLE010000003.1, read as the reverse complement.
ATTTTGACTTCTTCCATGACGAGAAAAACCGAGTCCGAGGGGGCCATCGCCTCGCCACAGTTCTCATGTATCTCTCTGATGTTAAATTTGGGGGTGAAACAGTCTTTCCCCAGGCTGAGGTGCTTCTTTAATTGATAATATTCACCTGCTCTCATTTCTGATCTTATGCAAAGATAACACCTCTCCTCTTCAATCTAACTTAATTTTGTCATATCCTGTCAAGAAAATTAAGTTCATATATCATTTATGAACATAAAAAAACATTAGTGTAAGAAAAATGCTAGTTAGAATATATGTCTATTTGTCAGTGAGAACTGAGAACTTGTTGACATTATGCAAATTCAACTTTAAAGCTTCCTGGGTCATCAACTATTCAACAAATAGAGGAGTGGTTCTGAGATTTAACGCATTATATTGTCGATTTGGCTTTCCAACAATGTATTTCCGAATAAAATACCAGTAAAAGGATACTGAAGCCTCTTAAATATCAATATTCCTTTGTAGAATGGACATTTACAAGTGAAGGATGAGACTTGGTCAGAATGCGCGAAGAAGGGATTGGCAGGTAAATTAAATCGAAATTCAATTGACTGTATGCCTTAAGAGAGTATAAAACATTAAATCTGATATTGGTAAGTTGTAACCTGGGTGTCAGTTATCTCTACTCTGGATTAGCTCTGAAGTTACTGTTACCATTGAATAAAGGATGAGCAGCAGCATCCATTAGAATTTACATGAAGTTTTTGAAATATACTGTATAAATTAAAATAATCCCTGAAACAAAGAATCATGCATGTGTAAAACAAAAGAACCTAACACAGTGCAAAATATTAAGAGTGATAACCTTATTGTGGTGTGATGCCATGCAATTGTGAGCAGTGAAAGCTGTGAAGGGAGATGCTGTGCTTTTCTTCAGTCTGAACCCGGATGGCAAGACTGATCCAAGGAGCCTTCATGGTAGCTGTCCGGTCATAGAAGGCGAGAAATGGTCAGCTCCAAAATGGATCCATGTTGGGTCATTTGACAAACTGTACATCTCGACTGATGAATGCTCTGACAACAGTGCAAATTGCGCACACTGGGCTACTGCCGGGGAGTGTGATAAGAACCCGACGTACATGTTGACGAACTGTAAACGCAGCTGTATGGTGTGCGACTCCAAATCAGATGCTTAACCATTAACTTCCTAAAAAGTAGTTCTGAGTTTTGCATGGTACATGAGCATTAGATGTGTTTTGTATATAAACTTGGAACTATACTGACAGACAATTTCTATTTTTTGTTCATTTTTTTTTTACTTGTTTGATTACTGATTACAATAAGATACACAGAGAGATGATCTTGTTATAAGTCGGCCAGTAAATGCTTGTGTTACATTTCTTGCTAGCCAGAGACCTGTTCATTGTTTCGACCTCACTTATACTTAATATTCAATTTGAAAATAAAACCTTAACATTTTCTCCACAATTGTCGCTGAGAATTACTATACTCGTACTAAAAAAGACATTAATTTGAATTTTAAGATTTGAAACTCATGTATGTAATTATGCAAAACACTAGAGATGTTTACACAATATATCAATATCCATTGGGTACAATTATTAGAATACAAAGTTGGTACATGAATTGAGCAACAAATAAATTTTATGATAAAGTTTCAAAGACAAATTTCAATCTAATCCCTTACCTTCTTCAGAAAGAATGAAGTAAAATTAATACAGAAATATTCTCTCTGAAAATTTCACTCTGTTCTCTCCCTCCCAGGCGAAAGCTTGTTCCGCACATTCATTCATTTTATTGTTGAATTTACAGTGCCGGGTGCACATCGATGATAATAGGTAGGATTGCCAGACAGTAATTTCAACAATAATGTACTTTACATAATATTGTACGACTTGTATTATTATACATGTTCAATGAAAGCAATGAATACTACTTTCCAGTAATGGTAACTACTATTCTCAAAGGGGGGGAAAAGAAACAGAAAATACTAACTAAAAAGTAAGGCTATCCTAAATACAACACAAACAAGAGAATCACAATCAGAGATGAATTGTTACAAGTTAGGTGCCAGTGTCATCCTCACTTTGATCACAAGGAACCCTAGATTGAATCACAACCCTCGCACCTGATGTCAGCCTGAAGTTTTCAAAACAAAAGACTTCAGTATTTTACCAAAAACTATATTCAAGTACAGATGCTTTTTTGAGAATTCATGGAACCTGTAACTGACAAACCCAGTTTCAATATCAGAGAAATGTTGAAATAAATAATAATAATAATAATAATTCCTAAAACACAATGTATCATGGCCCAACTTTAGAATCACTCGTTAGTCAAAAACAGGTCTGTACATCCAAGGGAGTGTTCAAATTGGAAACCACTTCTATAATTTTTCAGCGTTGTTACACTACGCTTTCATCAACTTAGATGCAATTCATATTATCCCATATTGGGTACAGAAAGAGTACTTAACTTTCTTCTATTCTGAAGAGCTTCTCCTTCTTCCTTCTAGAAGGCTCCACCACTGATGAAGTCTTGTGGGTGATTCGCTTGGTTCTTGTAGGGGGTGTCTGGCTAGCATCCGGGCCTGAAGAAGAGCTCCTTGGGCAATCAGAGAGTGGAGATGTGATCAATTTCATTGTCCGAGGAAGGCATCTAGACCTTGATGAGTCATCAATCTCAGTTTCATCCTTCCAATCATCAGATGATTTACAAATCCTAACACATTTGAGTGTTGTTAATTAATTGCTTGCTTATCAATAGGGTTTTAGATAACTTAATTTAGTCAGGCTTCAGAACAAATCTTACACAATACAAATCAAAGAGCTTTTGCAGGAAGGACTGTAGTTGACACTAAGGTTGTACTAGTAAGAAATCAAACAACAATAGACAATATGCATATAGTTTTTCTTATGTTGGGGTACTTCGTACTTGTTATGTTATCAAGGGTTCAAAAATGAGCGATTTGCATGACTGCAGAAATAAATGCTGACGTACACATATATTAATGACTAATGAGGTGCAAGGTAATGTTATTGACAATTACCCTAGAAATAGAACTGATAAGTTATATTCTCGGTCAGGTGATATATACCCAGGAGACCATGTATAGCAAACTGGTGAGGCACAGTAACTGAAAACTGAAAAGATTACCTATCGGCATTATAGGAAGAGGATCGTTTCAAAACAGGCACTCCATCTCCTACAATATCATCAATTTGCCTCTTGGTTTCAACTATGCTTCCACTAAAATACTCTTTATCTCCCATCCTTGTCAGAAACCGTGTTGAAGTAGTGGCATACATTGGTGAATGTATAGGCACTTGCACGTAAGTCGGTCTGTAGATCGGTACAAAGCCATAGCGTCTATAATCTTTAACTGAAATAGATCCGCAGGAAATCAAGTGCATGAGATAAGTAGCGGGGCTGAGCCTGGGACCAGCAGTGCTGAACACGACGACGTCTTCATCCTCCTCGAGAACCCTGAATTGGTTAATCTTGCTGCCTTCTGCACGAATTAGGGATTCAAGAGTTTCAGACCTCCTAGAGGTGGTTTTTACAGGGTTGGAGTTGACGAGTTGAGGATGGAATAACATGGAATCGTCCATTGAGATGCTGCGGGACTTTGTGACGGGGTCGTCGGTTTGCGTGGAAGCATCAACTGAAGGCGGTGGCTTATGATATGTGACGTGTGGTTGGTGCGGGGAGCGGGGGCCAGAGGAAACAGAAGCGGGAGATCGTTGTTGATCGGGAGAGGAAGAGACAGACAGCTGGGAGAGGGGCTTGGGGTGGTGATTGGAAGGCGGAGGGGGGGAGGCGGAAGAAGAGGTTGATTTGTGGCGAGGATGAGGTTTCTTAGCAGGAGGAGGAGGGGGAGGGGGAGGGGAAGAGGGAGCAGGAGGAGGGAGAGGGAGCTCGGAGCCCTTGAGGACATACTCATCGGCGGAGGCGGGGAGGACGGGGTCATCGGGGGAGAGGTCGTGCCAGACGAAACCGGACTTGTAGGAGCGCTTGCAGGACCAGGAGTACATCTCCGCCATGCCGTGCCCGCGCACCGCATTCAGCCGCTCCGTGAAGTCGCGCAGGAGGAACGATAATTCAGAATGAGAAGAAGAAGAGAGAGGGACCTCGATGAAATGCGGGTGCTCCAGATGGCGGTTGCGCGACAGGTAGTACACCACCGGGATCCTCCGACGACCGCCACCTCCTTCGCCGCACTCACCCATCTATCTATCACTAGTGGCACTGTCAGAGTGTCAGTCACATCGAATTGAATTCAAAACCGGGAGCTGAGCTGACCTCACCTGAGCAAATCAAGCAGCAAAAAGGGGATCGATGTCCTCGATCTATGAAGGAACAGACTAACAGTAACAGTAACAGTAACAGTAATAAAAGTTGCTTTTTGTTTTTACTTCCGCCAGCAGAGGGAATTCATATCCTCTACTGCGCAGGAAAATACTGTGAACCGTTGGATATGCTTTGAGATTCGTGAAGCTCAATCTCAGAAAAGTCCCCCTCTAATCTGCATCGTTGAATGGCTGTGCGGTAAAATACTGCGCAGCAGAGGATAAGCACTCCAGCAGAGGGCAGAGCAGGCTGCACAGTGCGGAGGTGGATCGAGCAGCAAAGAAATTGTTACCATTGGTCAGCTATTTGTATTTCGGGTGGCCCATGAATATTATTGACTGATTTGATCCATTAGTGAAACAACATTTCACTCGCTGCCACACCCAGCCCATACCGGCCCGGCCCGGCCCGGCCCAACCACCATCACTATCAGTCTTCCGAGTCCCATGACCATCCCGTTGGGTCGGATGATCGATTCAATAGTTGAATGAACATGAATCCGATGCAAATGCAAGGCCAAGGCGCAGGCGCCTCCTCCTCCTCCTCCGATGCTTCCATCTCCGCGCCCGCTGCCGCTTCCACTCCGGCGCCCCCGCCCTACTCTCTCCCGCCCACGCTCTTCATGCCCGAGGACCTGCTCTTCTGCGTCGACGTGGGGCCCGAGTCCCGCACCGAGATCCGCCTTGCGGGCCCCAAAGGCCGGGCCGTGACCCGCCTCGATGCCATCAAGCAGGCCCTGCTCCTCTTCGCCCACTCCAAGCTCTCCATGTCTCCCCACCACCGCCTCGCCCTCTCTTCCCTCCGCCACTCCTTCGCTTGGGTCCGTACCTCCCCTCTTCCTTTTCCCTTTTCCTTCTTCTCATCAAGTAAACAAGTAGAAATGAATAATCAATTTGCAGGTGAAAAGGGAGTTCACCAGTGATCTGAACTCAGTGACGGAAGCTGTTCGCTGCCTCGCCGTACCAGACGCCCCCATTGAAGGCGCTGACCTCACCAAGCTCTTCGAGGTTGCCCACTCCGAGGCCAAGCGCTCCCAGGCACAGGGCCGCCTCTTCCGACTGGTATGTATTGAATCTTCTCTTCCACTGCCCTTACATTCCTAGTTACTAATCGATTCATCTCCCAATCCAATCCAATCCAATCCAAACCAGGTGCTGATCTACTGCCGGTCCTCCGTCCTGCCCAAGCACCGCTGGCCTGTCAACCAGAAGATGTTCACCATGGATGTCCTCTACCTGCACGACAAGCCCGCACCCGATAACTGCCCTCAGAAGGTCTACGACACTCTGGTCGATGCGGTTGAGCACGTGTCGCAGTACGAGGGCTACATCTTTGAGACTGGCCAGGGCCTCACGCGCGTCCTCTTTCGCCACATGTGCGTGCTGCTTTCCCACCCAGCCCAGCGCTGCATGCAGGACGACCTCGATGTGCCGAGGCCGATCGTCAAGCGCGCTCCTCCAGCTGCAGGTGGGGAAGCAGCGGCAGCCCCCTCAGAGGACACCATGGTCATTATATAGAATTCAGCCGGCCTTGTTCGTTCCTCTTTGATTGCTGCTTTGCCTAGTGTTGTATATGTATTAAGTAACTTAACAGCCTCCGCTGCCTATTGATTAGTGTGCTCAATTTTGATGTTCTTCTTTGTGTTTTATAGAGTTAGATCATATTCTGTTACCACTCTTGCTCTCTTATTTTGCTTTTCTGATTCTCGACTCGGTGCCAGGTCTTGTGCAGTAAAGTTGGCTGTATAGTTGGCTGACTTTACGACTGAATGGGGATTTTTATTTTAATTCTGTCAACACATCATTTGTTTTACCCTTTGTAAAAACAACCTGAAAGCTACTAATGCAAATTTGTACCAAGAGAGGAGAGGTACATTAGCAACAAATATGTAGACAAATATATTTTGAACAAAGATGTATAATCAACTTCCAAAATACGAAAGGCACAACACTTGAGTACTCGCGGAGTGTGCTCCACTCAATTAATTGTGGCTACCGTCAAAATTTCAAGCTATTTATCAGTGTTATTATTCACAAACATTCTTTATCCATTGTGCAAAATTGCATTTCCATTGATGAGTAATTTTCTGCAATACAGTCAAGTTGAAAAAATAAAAGAGGTTAATGTTCCCTTTGTTTCTTGTCCTTCCTATAATATAGAAATCTACAGTTTGCATTTTAAGTATGGCATTTGAGAGCTAATTATATAGAGGTTGAATTTAGATGGTAATTATCATGTCACACATTGTAAGGATGTTTTTGGACCTATTTTAGGGACCCAAGCCCTTCAATCCTTCCTACAGAGCTAATAAGAACACAAACAGATCTTGAATGCTGAATGAGTAACGAAATATGATTTGATACTAATGAGTAATGAAAAATGATTTGACAAAAAATGAGTAATGAAATAATTAAAAGGTTAAAATTTAGTACTCTGTATCATCCTTATATACGAGTCTGCTAAATATAATATGAAAAATGAGAGTCACTCTATGGTAATAATTCTCAAAATGAAAGCTTTTTGTATCATAGAGAATTATGATATGAATAATCTATTAAGATTTTCATATCCTCTGTAGCGCTGCCGCTGCATTATGTAGTGCAGGATGTGAACCGTTACATCATTTCGAGATCTGTGTAAGCTCGAATCTCAATATGATCTAATGGTTTACATCCTGCACTATACAATGCAGTGCTACAAAGGATGAGCACTCGAGGAAAATAGAAGAGGAGAGCTGTAGGCCGTTGAGTCTTTGAAAGTCCCCTCCCCTGCCCCTGCCCCTGCCCCTGCCCTGCTGTGCCAGCTTCACCTTGAAGACTTCAAGTAATTATTATCACTAGGCATGTGATCGCGATCCGCGCGATTAATCAAATTCTTTACTTTAATTTTACGATCGCACATCAAAATAGATGCAAATATAATTGTTAATCACATATAATACTGTCAACAAATTAAATATTGACCGGCCTAAAAAACTATCCTAATATAGATAAAAAAACATATGAAAAAAAAAAATGCAAAGATTAATCAGTCATGGAATCAATGATATCTCTTTTTACAAAGATTAATTAATTAAGTGTGCATCCTTTTTACTATCATTTTTATAACTATAATCTCAAAACTATTATTTATTTTATTTTGTGCTACCCTACCAAAAGCATTAGCACTACATGCCTCTCCAATACTGAAGTTTTGCAGAAATACACATCTGTACCCTCATGAAGTTTAACATAACAACACAAAAAATATATAATTACATTATATTGGACCTGTAATAGTTTATTTCTAATCAAGTGATTCTTTTTTCACAAATCAAGTATTTTTTTTAGTTGTACCTAGAGGGTACATCGAAAATATCCAATTCAGAAAAATGAACGGATCATATTTCTTCTAACCCATAAAGAAAAAATCCACATACCTCCATATAAACTATAACCATATTAGATGATGTTACACAAACAAAAAAAAAGGCAGAAATGTGAGATAGTAATAGGGAATTTAATTCCCCTATTTTTAGTCTAACTCAGTTATATTTCTTATAATTATTACCCACACAGAAAAAATCTGTAAAACCACGATACTTCTTATAGACAGTCTTCAAACGGGCCAAGATGCAGTCTAAGAAATACTCCGCACCATATACTTTCACTTAGGCAATACAAAAAAAAAAAAATCCCAAAAAAAGGAAAAAAATATATATAAAAAAAACACTGTTCCGATTCCACAGTGCAAAGGTTTTTCCGCCTTTATCTATGTAGTATAAGGAATTTAACTCCTCTATTTTTAGTCTAACTCAGTTATATTTTTTATAATCATTATCCCCACAGAAAAATCTGGAAAACCACGACACTCCTTATGGACAGTCTTCAAACGGGCCAAGATGGAGTGTAGGAAATACTCCGTACTATATACTTTCACTTGGGCAATAAAAAAAAAATTTATAAAAAAAAAAGAAGGCACTGTCAAAAACCACGACACTCCTTATGGACAGCCTTCAAACAGACTAAGATGCAGTTTAAGAAATACTCCGCACCATATACTTGGGCAACCCAAAAAAAAAAAAAATTCCAAAAAAAAAAATCCCAAAAAACAGATATCCAAAAAAAAAAAAAAACCCAACAAAAAAATTCTCAAAAAAAAAAAACGGCACTGTTTTAGTTGTACCTAGAGGGTACATCGAAACTATCCAATTTAAAAAAAATGAACGGATCATATTTCTTCTAATTCACATCGAAGTCTTCGTATAAACTATAACCATATTAGATGATGTTACACAAAAGAAAGGTAGAAATGCGAGATAGTAACTAATAAAAAATTTAACTCCTCTATTTTTAGTCTAACTCAGTTATATTTCTTATAACTCAATTATATTTCTTATAATTATTACCCCACAGAAAAATCTGGAAAACCACGAAACTCCTTATGGACATTCTTCAAACGGGCCAAGGTGTAGTCTAGGAAATATTCCGACTATATACTTTCACTTGGGCAATAAAAAAAAATCCCAAAAAAAAACAGAAATCCCTAAAAAAAAAATTCCCAAAAAAAAAAAAGAAGGCACTGTTCAAAACCACGACACTCCTTATGGACAGTCTTCGAACAGACCAAGATGCAGTCTAAGAAATACGAAATACTCCACACCATATACTTTCACTCGGGCAATAAAAAAAATCCCAAAAAATAGAAATCTCCACAAAAAAAAAAATTATTTCTTCTAATTCACAACGAAATCAACATGCCTCCATATAAACTATGAGGAGGGATCCATTGACAATGCTTAAAATGACAATCTTGACAATCAAGATTTTGAAAAATTTGTAAAAATAGTTAAAAATTCTTAAAAATAGAAAAAAGTTTATAGAGATATTGTTTAACTTATAGATTGATTATGTTTCAAATTATATTCAATTTAAGTGATGTTTGATAACTCTTTAAAGCTCGTTAAATTTCAACCGTTAAAAAATGTATAAAATTTTGATAAACAATCAAACGATGTTCAAATTGATTGAAATTTACAAAACTATTAATCTATAAGTTAAAGAATGCATCCATAAAAGTTTTTTCATTTTTGAGATTTTTTATGAATTATTACAAATTTTTCAAAATCTTGATTGTCAAGATTGTCATTATAAACATTGTCAATGGATCCCTTCTCATAAACTATAACCATATTAGATGATGTTACACAAAAAAAAAGACAGAAATGCGAAATAGTAATTAATAAGGAATTTAACTCCTCTATTTTTAGTCTAACGCAGTTACATTTTTTATAATTATTACCCCCACAGAAAAATCTGGAAAACCACGACACTCCTTATGGACAGTCTTCAAACGGGCAAAGATGCAGTCTAAGAAATATTCCGCACTATATACTTTCACTTGGCAATAAAAAAGGAATCCCGAAAAAAAAAAAAGAAATCCCAAAAAAAAAGGCACTGTTCAAAACCACGACACTTCTTATGGACAGTCTTCGAACAAACCAAGATGCAGTCTAAGAAATACGAAATACTCCGCACCATATACTTTCACTTGGGCAATAAAAAAAAACCCCAAAAAAATATTTCCCAAAAAAAAAAAAAAACAGAAAACAGAAATCTCAAAAAAAAAAAAAAAGTTACTGTTCATTCGCACTGTGGAATCCACAGTGCGAATGAACAGTAAAAAGTATGTTAGACCTTTATCTATGTTTTATATCTCAAATAGCATCTGTTCTCTCTGGAGAGGGCCTTTCTCAGATCGTTGTTTGTTAGTCGAATCATTCATTTCAAATCGTTTAATACACAAAAAAAAAAGAAGGAAAAGAAGGGAGAAACAAGGCTCTGCTTGTTTTTTTTTTTTTTTTTTTTTTTTTTTTTTTTTTTTTTTTTTTTTGCTTTTTCAAATATTCCTATCAACCTATTGACAAGAATAGTCCCCTTCCCCAAACTAAAAAACAAAATAAAAGAAAAGAAAGTAATGCACATTTGATCATCAACCCAGACCCACGGAAGAGATGCGCTTGATAAAGATATCAAAATTTCTGGCCCTGTCGAGCATGCTGATGCGGATGTACTCAGGCCCCGCCCCGAAATGTTTCCCGCTCCGGGTAAGCACCTTCATGCTCTTGAAGAAGCTTTCACAGTCCTCGATGCTTTCATCATCGCACCTCAGCCATGCAAATGCTGCACAAAACAAACAACCAAAGAGTTACACTTAAATCCTTGTTACTTGCCTTCTTCCTCTATATTTTTTTTTTTCGTTTGATATAAATTATCAATTCTATGAAAAGGTGTGGGCAGAAAAAAAATTAATAGATAAACAAATTGACAATTATTAACTTTCTGTTCGTACCAGGGTAAGTTTCTGTATTCTCTTTTGTAAATTCACAAAATTCAGGCGTGAACTGGGGCAGGCTGAAGCGTCCGGACTCCTTGACAGCTTGGCGAAGCCGCTGCCACCTATCAGCAAGCAGGCGCCGGCTGAACTGAAAGAGTCTTCCAGGGCCCTTGGAATCTGGGAGCTCATAGCCATCAGAGACTACCTGGAGGATGCGGGCAGCACGTATCTGTGAGTCCTTGGAGACACCAATTGAGTTCATCTCAATGAATTTGACCATCCTCCGTGCTACATTAGCATCTCTCACCAGGGCCCACCCAATTCGTGTGCCAGCATGCCCGGTGGCCTTGGAGACTGTGAAGAGCATAATGTCCTCATCAGCTGGGCCACGCATCGCCGTATACTGGGGCCAGTAGTAAGCCAGGTCGTGTACCCAATTGCCTCCTTCTGCATCTAGCACAGCATGTCTAATGGCACCGTCAGGATTGTTGGGTGAGCACACAATCTCGATGAAGCTCGAGTTGTCACACCCTTCAAAGGAAGATGTATCTCCCGCCCAATGGAATAGACCTGATTTCAGGAGATTGGCTATCCCTGAATACATCTGTCACTCAAAAATCAGAGAAAAAAGGATGAAATGATGAGGGAAGAAAAGCAAATATTGTTGTTTAATGTTATTTCTTTTTATTGCAGAGAATGCCAAATGAAATATTGTTTAGTTCTCTCTATTGGTTTTAACTTTTTCAAGATTCAAATGCACCATATCTGTACCGAATGATTTTGTGTTTGTTGATTTAGAAGTTCAAGATTTTAAGTTGCATAACTGGCTCTTTATTAGAGACACTGACTGCAATTACCAGTTTTTCAAGACACATGCTTCCCTCTTATTCTGAAGTTATTGTTCAAAGCAGAAGTATATTGTCTGTCTACAAGTGGGGGAATATACGGAACTTGTTGACAGGAGATTAAATATGGTGTCAACATAATTAAGACAACAAAACAAAAATGACAGTACATGAAGTTTTGTTTGCTCCTTGAAGGACATGAGATTTACTAAATTAGTATAAGAATCCAATGTAGACAAACAGCCAGACTAAACAAAAAATGAATATAAAAACGACTGACTTTGAAAGACTTAAACAATTCCTTAGTTGACGAAAAAAAATGGTTAATTTAGTGCTTAACGTCCATTCTGAACTTCAAATAATATAGAAATGTCAGTAGAAACATATGCTCACTTAGGCCAGCAGGCAGCAGCAGGTGCCTTGCACATGATTGTAAAGGAACATACCAAAATGTTTCTACCGAAATGGCTGGACAAGCTTGCTACAAGTGTAAATAAGATGAACAGGCTTTCGTACTAACCAAAATGGCTATTGTAACTTCATAATCAATTCCGAAAAATTACCATAGCTTTGAAAAACAAATCAGTTATTCACAATTGTTATGATGCATAAATTAATCTAACAATAGAAATATGAATTCTTGTTTTTGTTCATAAGGGTATGGCATGCGCAAATCTTCTTTGCGGGATGCATGTGCAAAAAAGCAGCAAATCATTTTGAAACTGTTTTGCATATTACAAAATTGTAATGGAAAACAACAGGCGGAGGATTCGGCATGCGCAACCATTATTTGCGAGACACATGTAATATTAGGGAAAAAAATAGTTTACACATTACACAATTTTAAAAAATGTTTGAAAAGTGTTTATAATAAAAGGAGTTGGAAATAGGTTAGCAGAATGCATGTGGAGTGGCATCAGAGCACATTGGCACATGAAAGGCAGAAGAGAGTATATGCATACATACTGCGTAACAGAATAAAGGCATAGTGCATTGCATGATGGGAAGGAGAGGAATGGAGACAGGACGAACGAGGGGGAAAATATTGTAATTAATGGTTTCCAATGTGCGCTCGCTTACAACCAAGAGCGATTGTCGATCCATCCATCCATACATCCATCTCCATCTCTTCTTTAGTTTGAGTTATTGGGTGTGTGATCAATATCAGTAATAATTTAAAGATGGGGTGGACCACAATGGAAGGCACCATGTAGACTGTAGAAAATTGCAATGATCTTCAATCAATGAATGAATTGGAAAGGAGAATATTAAGACGGCGACGCCTACGAATACGATCCCCACTAATGATTAATTGATTATTATAAATAAATAAATAAATAAATACAAATATAAATATGATATGATATGATAACTTAATTAGGACCACCCCATGGGGCCATATAACACAGATACAGAAAAGCATGAACTATGAATGTGGTGTGAGTGACAGTTACATGGAAGGAAAGTCTAATTGACATGATTACAGTACCAGAGGGATTCAAAGCAAACTAGGAGTAGGACCCATCAAACTCCAAAATTGCAAAAAAAAAAAAAAAAAAAAGGAGGAAGAAGAAGAAGAAGAAAAATTGAATTCTTTTGCATTCTTATTAATGTCATTCCCTATAATAAATAACCAATAAGGATAAAATTAGAAAAGATGGCATGACATACAGAATAGTATGGCGCGGCGGATACGATGGGAACGGAATGGGGGTTGTCGGCGGAAGAGAGGGCGAAAAACACAGCATGGATTAACTGGGTGGAGCCAACTCCGACAACAATGTGGTGATTGTCGGCGACGGCATTGCCAACGAGACGGTGGAGGCGGCGCACCTGGGTGGCAAAGCGGGGCTCGAGGAACCAGCAGAGCTGAGAAGGGTCGGAGAAGTAGCTCATGGTCTGCCAACCGGAGATGACGACTGTGGCCCGGTCTCCGCTGTTCTTCCAGAAGGGCTCGAACATCACCGGATCACCACTGCATGATTAATCAATCATGGTATTAGTAGTTGATATATATTAATTTAGCAGTAAATTGAAGCAAAGAAAAGGGGGAAAGGGAGAGGGAGATGGCGGGCGGGCGGGCGGATGGTAGTGAAAGTGAAAGTGAAAGTGAAAGAGAGAGGGACTGACTGGTCGAGATTGATGAGAGCGGCGGAGTCATCCTTATGATCGGGATAAGAAGAAGAGGAGGAGGAGGAGGAGGAGTGAATGTTGAGATAGTTGGGGAAGAAGAAGAAGAGGAGGAGGTAGGCGGAGGTGAGGAGGGCGGTGAGGAGGAGGGGGAGGGCGAGGAAGGTGGTGGTCTTGAGACTACTACTGGTGGATCCCCCAGCCCCGCTGGTGGCATTATTGGCCTTGCCTTTGGCTTCCAAGTGCTGGTGCTGGTGCTTGTCGAGGCTGGCTGCTCGTCTGCCGCGCCGCACCATGGATTCCATGTTGTGTTGCTTGCTTATGTGCTGTGTGTGTGGGAAGGGAAGGGAAGGGAAGGGAAGGGAAATGGGAGTGGAATTATAAGAAGTACTACAGGAAGGAATTTATAGAGCAGAGAAGAGCAGGAGGAGGAGGTCAAGCCAATTCATTCATTCAGTAAATATAAATAAAGAAATAAAAGCGAGCTCCGCGTCCGTCCAAATCCGAAATCTCAGTCAACTCTCTCTCTCTCTCTCGCTCTCTCTCTCTGTCTGCCCAAATCTCAGTCACTTGCAAGTTCCAACTTCCAAGTGCCCAGTCCACTACAGCATTTCACTCCCCCAACCCCTCTCTCTCTTATACATGGTTCCTGTTATCCACCTGCACTCACACACCATTACTTTTTTATTGTTAGTTAGTGAGACCCAGATTAATATCTGAATGTTTGCATTTCAATCCGAAATTGTAACGCTCCGATTTATATTTTTATTTTGTTATGTCTCAAATTTTGATTTATGGTTCGCATTAAATTCATTGTATGAAAATGTCAGGGATGTATTTTCTATATTTAGAGTTTTTTAAATATTTATTTTGAATTTTTCAAAATGATTTTAAAATATTAATAAAATAGTACTTGTTTGTACACGGATTTTAAAAAATCTGCAATAAATACTTAAAAAGCTTCGAAAATGGAAAACTTTTCTATTTTTCTAGAATTTTCATATTATAAATTTAATAGAAACTATAAATTGAAATTTCAGATGTGCTAAAATATAATTTAAATCATTAATATTTATTTTATTTATTTAAACCATTAATATTTATTTTATTTATTTCAGAGTGAAATACAAACATTTTTACGATGATACTACTCTAGTTACTAATAATACTTGGCCGCTCTCCCCCTTATTGTTATTGACCAACAAAATTTCCACCTCCCATTTTAAATCCAACCGGGGTATCTCATCACTCATCACTCATGCCTCCGTTTTATCTCTCATCTACACTTCCCAATCTGTAACAATTAAAAACACAACAAATACTAATAAATTATTATTATTATTATTATTATTATTATTATTATTATTTTATTAAATTAATGCACTCATATGTATTAATGGGATTGAAGTTCAGCCCAGCACACTATTATCTCATTATTATTTTCACTGCCACCCACAGCTTCAAGTCTGCCTTGCCTTCTCCTCATTTATTATTATTATTATTATTATTATTAGTATTATTATTATTATTATTATTATTATTGTTATTCACTGTCACTATTCACTCATAAATCATAATCTTATCTAGTACTGCTCACTACAATTATTATTATTATTATTATTATTATTATTATTATTATTATTATTATGATTATTATTATTATTATTCAATTTCACTCAATTGAATTAGTCAAATAGTAATCCCCTCATATAAATTAATATCAGTAATAATACTGAATGAATAATACTGGGGACCCAGATCAGAAAAACTCATCTGTCAGATACTCGGATGCATCCCACATTTGGGGCGCACACGCATTCCTGCCCATCTTTACTCGCAACTCATATCTATTCAATCCAATCCAATCACACCACTGTCAAGTGTCATCTAATCTAATCCTATCTTTAAATCCTAATTACTAATTACTAATTATTGTTGTCTCCGAATCTTCCATTTACTATCCCCATTCCA
Organism: Cyperus esculentus; assembly: GCA_030179965.1. NCBI lineage: Eukaryota > Viridiplantae > Streptophyta > Magnoliopsida > Poales > Cyperaceae > Cyperus > Cyperus esculentus. The sequence goes on along the minus strand of JASGLE010000003.1, from coordinate 352,380 downwards.
TTCTTTATTTATTCTCTCCCTCCTGTGTCCTGTCTACAGCCACATTTCTATCTCTATTTTAGTACACACAGCGCATCCACACATCCTTACCCCCCCAATTTTAATACCCACAATTCTCTTTACTAAACTCAAATTCACTATTTCAGATGCCCCTTAAAAAAAACAAAATCTATCGAGATTAAGGATAAGATCATCTGTCTAAGCCTTATCTTCTTTTTTTTTCTCACAATAATAATTCAATGAGATGCATGTGAGTAAATATACTTTGTGGGTTGGTCATATAAGTTATTTTTCATTCAATTTCGTATCATTTTACATTTGACAACATATTTCACTATAAAATAATATTTACAAATTGATATTATTTCATAAAACATAAAACTTTGCATATCAAATTTCATATGTTTCATTCAATCAGTGTAATTAAATAGACATAATAAAATTATTAAGTTTCTGATAAGGGGGCTTCGCTTAATCACTTCCCAAGTCTAAGCAAGAGAAAGTAGTTGGGCTTCAAATGATATGGGCTTACTTTGTTTCCCTGCTTCAAAATTTGAACCAGATAAACAAAAAGGGCATAAAAAACGGGGGCCATTTTAGTATAATGCTTTAAGCCTTTAAGGCTTTCTCTTTGATAGGGAATTGTCACGATTTTTTGAGATAAAGATGATAGTACAAGTTACTCAAATTTAAATATCTATAAAATACCTATATCTAGATTTCGAATCTGCGATCTCCCACATGGAAAGCGTTACCCTTAGCCGCTAGACTAAAGACTGGTTCTTGGAATTGTCAAGATTAAAAGTTGGTAGAGATAATATATATTATTAATTCAAAGTTAGTAGAGATAATAATATTAATTTAAAAAGTAAAAATGTGTATAAACCTAAAATAACAAAAAATTTGTTAGCGCGGTCTAACATTGCATTATGGACTTTATGGCTGCTTTGCTTTGTGCCTTCATGTTCTTCATCCAATCCATAAAAAGTTCTCTACAAAGTTGTTGCTTTTCTTTTCTCCTTTTTTCTCTCTTTCCTTCTTTTTCTTTTTCTTTTTCCCAAAAATGGTCTTTGGATATGCACATGTTATTCTTAATAAAATAAAAAAGTATCACCTATTTTTAGGGAATTTTTTTTGAAATAATCTCAGCCGTCCGATGGAGATTGGAGGGCCCTCCGATCGAAATTGGATCATAGCTAATTTGAGCGCCTCTTTTGGCTACCGCCTACCAGCTATGTTGAGGGGCGATCATCCCATACACGTTTAATTAAATAGATTGTTATGCTTCTGTTCTGTCCCAATATAACCAAAAATAAATAACAAATCTGTTCTTAAACGAAATAAAGAACTAAAAGCTAGAAAGACAGTTGGGCAGCTCATGCAATGCTTTGTGCTTGACACCAACAATGAAATAAATCAATAAATAAGTGGATATAATTTTATGAAAATAAAAGTCACAGCTCACAGCTTGCAAAACTACGCACTCGGCCTTCCGAAGGGTGTCTATTCTTAAAATAAAGAAACGTGAGGCCCTATATTCATACTAGAACCGTAACTCGGGCCACGCCCCGAGAAAATAATATCAAATAATAATCAATATTTTGTAATATTTATAGAGTCCAGCTGCAATAATATGCATATCACGGTTTTACCGTGCTATGCAGTCCGCATCTCAGTTTTCGGTGTTTAAATAGTCGATCCGAACCACTTAACTTGATCTCTATACTAGGAAACTAAATTTTACAACTTTTTAAAATTTTTTGCTATTTTTAATGGTGGAGAGAAAATGGTTAGATCCAAGAATTCTGATTTATACAAAACAACGATTTCCTCTCCATCATTAAAAATAGCAAAAAAATTCTAAAAATTGTAAAATTTGGTTTCCTAGTATATTTTGATATAGAGATCATATTGAGCAGTTCGGATCGACTATTTGGACACCGAAAACTGAGATACGGACTGCATAGCACGGTAAAACCGTGATATGCATATTACTGTAGCCTAATTCAATATTTATATTAATAAAATTTAAACATAAACTTTTAAAATGTAATTATATAAAATTATTGCAAAAATTTATAAATAAGAACATATAATGTTGGACAATTTTAGGGTTTAAATTTTGTTTTAGACATGTCACATTAATTTTATTAATGAGGAGAGAAAAGATTACAAACCATTAGATCAAAGTATATAAAAAGTTTTAAACAAAACCAATGGTAAATAAAATTGATGATGTGGCATATTTGAGGGGATTAGAAAGCTACTACTCTTTATAGAGTGTGAATTCAGAACGTTAGATTAAATATGATTGGACATAATCAGTCTGATTTAGATTTTAAGATGTCATTTTAAACAAATCTGATCCCTTCATCTCAATCCAAACTGTCCATGTAATAGATTAATAGAGCTCTACGTTTTTTCCTTAGAAAAGTAGGGATACATTCCAACCTATCAACTCATCAACACACAATTCATATCCCCTGTTGTACTGCATTTGTGTAGTACACAATGTCAGCCGTTGGATTGTCATGAGATTCGTGCTAGCACGGGTCTTGAGATGGTCCAACGGTTGATGTTGTGATCTGCACAATACAGTAAGATAGGGGATGAGCACTTAACAATACAATGTTTAAGGCACAAAAAGAAGCCATATGTAATATAAAAAGAAGCCATATGTAATACGAGGAGGGATCTAATAACTATGGACTGTGGTGACCATTTCACTATTTATATATAAATTGACAAATCTAAACCGTTAAATATATTCTAAATCGTCTAAATAATATATACACAAAAAATGATAAAGCTCTAATATTGTTCAATAGTCATCAAGAGAGAAGAAAAAAATCATAAAATTTGAACCGTCGATTTTTGTTAATGCTTGATGCATATGTAAATAAAATCAAAATGATATATTTTTTTTGTATACACACAAAACATGATATATACAACACATTCTATCAATTAGTTTTGTCATTTAACAATTTAAATTGTAGTTATTTCAGATTTAATTTCAGGTCATCGATCGGTCACTAAAAACATGGTTATTTGATCCCTCCTCATGTAATATATAGAGTTTGACTATTGTACTAACGTTAGCATTTCGGACCGAAATGCTAACGCCTCAAATTTAATGTTATCGTGTCCGAAATCATGATTTATGGTGCTCAATAAATTCTTTATATGAAAATATTAGGGAATACAAAAATTTTTTATTTTTAGAGTTTTCTAAGTATTTGTTTTGAATTTTAGAAAAGAGCTCAAAAATATTAATAAAATATCGATGTTTGTATATGCAATTTTAAAAAATACAAAACAAATACTTAGAAAACTTTAAAAATAGAAAATTTTTGTATTCCCCAATATTTTTATATAAATAATTTATTGAGCATTATAAATTGTGATTTCAGATATGATAACATCGATTTTGAGGCATTAGCATTTCGGTCTGAAATGCTAACGTTAGTATAATAGTTGAACTCGTAATATAAAATGAGGAGGGATCCATTGACAATGCTTACAATGACAATGTTGACAATAGGATTTTTAAAAATTTATAATAAATTAATAATTCATAAAAAATCTTAAAAATGAAAAAACTTTAATGGACGCATTCTTTAACTTACAGATTAATAGTGTTTCAAATTGCAATCAATTTGAATATTGTTTGATGGTTTATCAAAATTTTATACATTTTTTAACGGTTGAAATTTCACGAGCTGTAGAAAGCTATCAAACGTCAGTTAAATTGAATATAATTTGAAACATAATCAATCTATAAGTTAAACAATATCTTTATAAACTTTTTTCTATTTTTTAGAATTTTTAATTATTTTTACAAATTTTTCAAAATCTCCATTGTCAAGCTTGTCAAGATAAGCATCGTCAATGGATCCTCCTCATATATAATATGGGTTAATACTTAATAAGTTAATAACTAACCGGTGATGTTGACATGGGTCGAGCAAATTGACATGATTACCAAATGTCTCCTGTCAAGTGTCAACTTGTACTAAATTTTCTGGAGTTGACATTATTTTCTTTCCTCGTTTCTTTCTTTCTTTCCTTTTTTTTGAGAAATCCTCGTTTCTTTCTTGTTCAAGCACATATAGGTATCATATAAAATATTTTCTGGGATTGAATTGCACGAATCTCAAAACAAATTGAATGGTTGGATCTCTACACAGTAGACGATAAGAATCGAGGCACGGATGGGGTCGTGCACTATATAATATGAGGAGGGATCCAATAACCATAGATTTTAGTGACTGCGGTGACTATTTCACTATTTATATATAAATTGACAAATCTAAACCGTTAATGTATTTTAAATCATCTAAATAATGTATATACAAAAAATGATAAAGTTTTAACATTGTTTCAATAGTCATTAAGAGAGGAGAAAAAATCATAAAATTTGAACCGTCGATTTTTGTTAATGCTTGATGCATATGTAAATAAAATCAAAATGATATAATTTTTTATGTACATATAAAACATGATATATACAACACATTCTATCAATTAGTTTTGTCATTTAACAATTTAAATTGTAGTTATTTCATATTTAATTTCACGGCCACCGATCGGTCACCAAAAACATGGTTATTTGATCCCTCCTCATATGATCATATAATATAGGTATGAATTCACATCAGCTGCCATAGTTTTCTATGGCACGAGCGTGCCATAGATTATTTTGAGTCTATGCAAATGGGACCCATAATAAAATAACACCCCCTATTTTTAAAATCTGGACCGTTTAGATTGATCCAACGGCCCATTTTAATTATGGCACAATCATGTCATAATTTTTTATGGCAGCAGATGGGAACCCATATAGGTATCATACAAAATATTTTATAGGACAAAAAAGATTCTCATAAAAAGTGAAATCCATATTAACTTGGAACATCACGTGAAAAAAAGTAAAGATATTAAAAAATATTAAGGGCTTGTTTGAAGTCCCAAAATTTAATGTTTTTCAAAATAAAGCCGGTAAGTCTGACTGGGTTTGAATTTATTTTCACCCATGTCATGTCACTGAGGTTGGAAATGAGAAAAATGACCTCAAATTGAAGCTGGGTTTCGAAAATCTTATTTTGTATGTCGACGAACACGAAATGCATGAAATTGCATAAAAGTTCGAAAAATGAATAGTTGAGAAAATGATAATACGTTATAATAGGAAGATAAGAAGAAGATTGTGAATTGTTTCAAGTCAATTGGAAAGTTTGCTTCGAGGTGCGATGAAATAATCTACGATCCAGATCAAATTAGATGACGGATGAGATTATTTAAAAAAAAACCTTAAAAAGTAGAGTCGTGGGATTCGGTATTGGAGGGGTTCTCCGATCCGATATGGATGGCAGGAGATTTCCAGCCAACTATGCGTCTAGCCAATCCAAGATTGACACGTGACACATACTCTATGTCGAATTAAATAGGAGCAACGGAGATGGATTCCACAGCTTAATTATTTTTTTTATGTAAATTAAATTTTTTATTATCGTTAAATTCTGATTAGTTAATATTTTATTCTTTCATATATCTGCACTTAGCAGTCCTTTTCGGCTAATCTAATCCATATTAATGCCTTTTTTTAATCACAAATCTGATGTTCATTTTATTTCAATACTTATTTGGAGATCGCCTAAGAAAATTTTGAACTTAGATTTTAGGTTTTGATATGGCATCTCCGCATAATATTCAAGAAATTGGGACTTCAAGTATGGGATCATCCAGAGATGGCAGATTGTCGGGTCGGGTCGGGTTTGGGTTTGGATTTGGGTTCGGATCGGGTATCGAGTTGACGGCTGCCGACATTTCTTAGGTCGAGTCGGGGACGAGTATCGAGTTGATGTTTGTCGACATTTTTTCGGGTAAGAGCGTGTTTTTCGGGTCTGGTCAGATTTTGCACCAATATTCCCGAGTCGGGTTGGGTTCAGGTCATTCTCACTTTCTCTAGAACACAGGTCTAGTCGGGTCGGGTCAGTCTCACTTTCCTGGAACACAGGTCGGGTTGAGTTCGGGTCAGATCGAGTTCGGGTCGGGTCGGGTCGGGTTCAGGTCAGTTTGATTTTCCCTGAAACTCCGGTCGGGTTTCGGGTCAGGTGGGTTTTTCGGGTCGGATTAGATTTTGCCACCTCTAGGCCCATCAAACATTTCCACTGAGTTATTAGAATGCATACTGGAATAGAGCTTTGAGCCTATACGAGCTCAATTATTATTACTTTATATTTATTTTTCATATTACCATAGATAATTAGAGCTAAAATAAATATTATTTTGTCCTTCTTTGATAATATAAACAAAGAGGAGGGATCCATTGACAATGGTTATCTTGACAATTTTGACAATTGTAACTTTCAAAAAGTTTATGGAAGTCGTGTCTAACTTATAGATTGATTATGTTTCCGATTATATTTAAATTAAGCAATATTTGATAGCTCTTTAAAGATCTTTTAATTACAACTGTTAAAAAATGTATAAAATTTTGATAAGGCGTCAAATGATGTTTAAAATGATTGAAATTTGAAATACTATCAATCTATAAGTTAAATAATGCATCCATAAAACTTTTTTCATTTTTAAGATTTTTTATGAATTTTTACGAATTTTTAAAAATAACCATTGTCAAGATTGTTAAAATAAGCATTGTCAATGGATCCCTCCTCATAAACAAATTATCTCTATTTTACTAATTTTATAATAAATTATGATTAGTTATATTTTATTAATTCAACAATAAAATAAGTATGTTTTGTTAATTAAATAATAAAATAGGCATACTATTACAAACAATTTTAATAAAATAGTTCAAAATTTGTGCAAATTACTATATATTGAGCTATAATGAACCGAACCCGAACCGAATCAAGAAAAAAATTGAGCTGACAAAAAATCGAACTGAGCTCAGACCGAATCGAACTCGAGCAAATTACGAGATATGAACGTTTTTTTGCCAGCCTTACTCGGTGTTGTTATCTGATTCATTTTATATAATTTTGAACTTTAAACTTGGAAGAAGGTCAAGAGTCATTTGGTAGAGGATGGCCGGCATCTAATAATCTATAGACTAGAAAGATGAGTAACTCTCCAAATACCTCAACTATATCACATCATCAATATTCTTGGCCATTGATTTTGTTTAAATCTCTTTATCTATTTTGATCCAATTATTTATATTTATTCTCCCTCCCCATTTAATAAGATGATGTAATATGTCTAAGACAAAATTTAATACTTAAAGTGGTCCAACATTTATGTGCTATTATTTATAAATTATACATCATCATCATTATTCACATCAAAATTTAAATTTTTTAAAATAAATATTTTTATTATATAAGCTTTATTATTTTTTTGTTATCATATTTCGGGGTGAAGCCCAAGTTACGGCTCTAGTAAACAAAAATTTCATTAACGGAAAGATACGTAGCTAAGGAATCCATCTCCGTTACACCTATTTAATTAGATATGGAGTATGTGCCATGTATCAATTTCGGATCGGCTAGACGCAAAGTTGGTTGGAAATTCCTACCCACTGAGGTCTGAGGGGCAGGAGATTTCATTCCGGACAGGACAGGAGAGGAGACGCGGGCAATTTTTAATTGAACTTATTAGAGGGAGGAGAATGAGAATGAGATGGATCATGGATCTAAGGGCAGGGCAGGATACAACTTACAAGCAGACAACTAGTAACAATAGTCAGGTGGTTCAGCTTTATTATTTTGCTTTTGCAACATCAGTACATCACGAATTGACGATTGGTTAATGGTTGAAGGTTGCTTCCCTTTATTTATTTATTTTTTTTACTTTTTAGAAGAGATGACACTGGTGGCAGTAATTAGTAAAAACTAAAAAGGGAGGATTAAATAAATGTACAAGTGAAAGCAGGAGCTATTTGTTTTGATTTGATTTGATTTGATCGGAGGGGAGGAAGAAGGAGAAGAGCGATTGTAAAAAGGAAAGGAAAAAGTAAATGTGGAATTTCAGTCAACGCGAATGAATGAGGAAAACATAATTATTTTGAATTAAGAAGAGGGTCAGGTGGCTGTCAATCTGTCATGCCATGCCATGCCATGCAAGTATGCCACAGAAAATATGCAGTTACGGTGGTGGTACGGTAATTAATTATTAATTATGGGAAAAAGGCGAGAATGAAGGAAGGAAGGAATATTGAAATCTGAAACATTACAATATTGCTTACATGCTTGGAGTCAAAATAGGGAGGGAGAGAGGGAGGGAATAATAACCAAAAGAAATTAATTAAAATACAGAAAGAGAGAGAGGGCCAGAGGGGGGTTGGAGGAGCTCTGCCTCTGAGAGAGTGTGGGAGAGAGAATGTTGAAGAAAATTGGAAAGGCACGAGCCATGCCATGATCATCCTTTCTTTCTTTCTTTCTTTGTTGCGCTTGCGGCGCCTCCCTCCTCCTCTTTAAGTCCCAAGTCCTAAGTAGGCAAGGCAGCGATCGCAGCGATCGCATCGATCATCTCATAATCTGATCTAATAGCAAGCAAGCAAGCAAGGAAGGAAGATGCGAAAGGGCAAGGGCGGCGACATGACCCTGCCCCGCCTCCGATGGACCTCCTCGCTCCAGCTCCTCGCCGTCCTCGCCCTCCTCTACCTCTGCCTCGTCCTCTTCTTCGAGTTCCCCCTCCTCTCCCTCACTTCCTCCTCCTCCGATCATCCTACCACCATTCATCCCTCCCTCCGCTCCGTCCTCCGCTCCCATGTCCCCCGCCATCCCCCCCTCTCCGCCCTCGATTTCTCCGCCCTCAACTCCTCCTCCTCCTCCCCACTCCTTCCCGCTGCCATCCATGCCTGCCGCATCGGCTCCAATCTCTACAACCGCATCCTCCTCCGATCCACCCTCTCCCCCTCCGTCCCCCGCCCCCACCGCCGCAAGGACAAGGAGGCCTGCCCCCACTCCGTCGTCCTCTCCGGCCCCGACTTCTCCTCCCGTGGCCGCCTCCTCCTCATCCCCTGCGGCCTCACCCTCGGCTCCCACATCACCCTCGTCGCCCGCCCCTTCCCCGCCCACCCAGAGTACGACTCCAAGATCACCGCGCTCAAGGACGGTGACCCCGCCATCATGGTCTCCCAGTTCATGCTCGAGCTCCAGGGCCTCAAGACCGTCGACGGCGAGGATCCCCCCCGCATCCTCCACTTCAACCCCCGCCTAAAGGGCGATTGGAGCTCCAAGCCCGTTATCGAAATGAACACCTGCTACCGCATGCAGTGGGGCCATGCTCTCCGCTGTGAGGGCTGGAAGTCCCGCGCCGACGAAGAGACAGGTCCCATCATCATCTTCCTCTTTTTCGTATTCCCATTTTTAAATCTAAATCACCATCACCATCACCATCATCATGGCAGTACAGTACAAATTTGCTCAATGTTCAATAAATGAATGATAATTAATAAGGATCAATATTTTGGTGACCTACCATGCCAGGGTGCCACACAAAATCAACATTCCTGTCACTGTCCAAGTTGGTTGGTTGTTTGGCATGCATTTAGAAATTTTTTGTTGTTTTTATTCTCACAATGGTGGCCAAGTCATGATTCCCAGTTAGTAATCACTAATCTCATTTTCATGTGCTGCTTCTCTTTCAGGTAACAAAACAAATACATTCTTTTCCAATTGGTGAACCTGAGATTTCTTAATTTTTCCATATTGGTCATTTGTGTGCCTCATTGAATGTTGGTTGTGATTGCTAGTTGGAACCTAGGACAAATTACTGTCATTTTCTCGGCATTAATCAGTAAAAGTTGATACTTATGTTGTGCTTGAATTTTTGTGGTACAGTTGATGGGCTACCAAAGTGTGAGAAATGGATCAGAGATGACGATAACAGGTCAGAAGAGTCAAAGACAACTTGGTGGCTTAATCGCCTCATTGGCCGCACCAAGAAAGTCTCTATTGATTGGCCGTATCCTTTTGCCGAAGATAAGTTGTTTGTTCTCACGATCAGTGCTGGCCTCGAAGGTTACCATATTAATGTGGATGGCCGCCACATCACCTCTTTCCCTTATCGCACGGTATGTCATGCTTCCCGATGCCCCACCCTTCCAGACTGTCCTGTCTTCTTGTTTTTAGTTCCTCTGATGTTTGATGACACCCTGTAGAGGATTAGACATGCTTTATGCATGATGCTATCTGAAAAATAGGCATGAAAAAACAAAGGAGATGCAAAATAGAAAAGAAAGGAACTAAAGATGATAGATCAAACTCTGCTAGATTGAGAATCATGTGCAATTTAGTTATGCTACATGATGGTGCAGGACCATTGGCAGGGATTCAACCATCTTGAATATTCCTCGTGTAAATCTTTTAAATGCTTTCCATTTTAGGGGTTTGTGCTAGAGGATGCGACTGGTTTATCTCTAAATGGCGACATTGATGTTCAGTCCATATTTGCTGGCTCCTTGCCAACATCACATCCGAGCTTTGCTCCTCAGAAGCAACTCGAGATGTCACCAGAGTGGCAGGCACGACCGCTCCCTGACGGGCCCATCGAGATGTTCATTGGCATTCTCTCAGCAGGGAACCATTTTGCAGAGCGCATGGCTGTCAGGAAATCCTGGATGGCCGGCATCCGTGAATCCCAGAATTTTGTAGCTCGTTTTTTTGTTGCCATGGTATTTTTTGTGTTATCCGCTTTCTTTACTAGCTAAATTTAATCCGCTAATTGGTAGTTACGGAGAATGGACAAGTTAGAAAGTGAACCTTTTGATAGAGTTAATTAGAGAAAAATTCAAGGTTGTAATTTCGGCATACCAAGTTTAACCTGATAAGCACAGACACAATACTGTCGTTGTTCTTGTTCCCATTGTTAAAAGAGGAGGGATCCGTTGACAATCTTGATAATGAGGTACTTCATAAATTTAGTAAATGTCCCATTTCTTTCTACAAGGTATATTGCATTATCCTATTTGTTTCTATCCTTTTCTTTCTTCTAGTCTGTATCAACTTTTTTTAAATTTTATTTAATAAAAAATCATACTAGGCATTTCACTTGCTACATAAAAAAAAAAAATTAAATTAAAGAAGATAAATGTCCCATTGTCAAGATTGTCAAAATAAGCCTCTTGATAAAAATGGTACTTATTCCCTTGTTATAATGAATTGTGGGAAAAAAGTCATTAAAAAATATTAACTTTTACAAGGTATTCTTGTGTGTTCACCATGTCTTCTGGGTGCATGGTTATGCTTTCATGTAGCAGGGCACAGTAATATTTTGTGGTTTTCTTGGGGCATGTGAATGCAGATTCTATTCTAAACTAAATTCCATTACTTATTGCAGACTTGATTAATTGATTTCCTGTAATATTTTTGAATGAAAATAGCATGGAAGAAAAGAAGTGAATGAAGAGCTGAAAAAAGAGGCTGATTATTTTGGTGACATAGTGATAGTACCTTACCTAGACAGCTATGACCTTGTTGTACTAAAGACTGCTGCAATTTGCGAATATGGTGTAAGTTGATCCACTAACCTCTCTTCATTTATTTGTTATTTATTGCAAAGAAAGCAACTTAAAATCATAATATTGAAAGGGAAAAGGAGTTTACTTCCCTTTCTTAATTGTAGGATTTCTGGAACCTTTACTCAAGTGATTCCATTATCTGGGGTCACCTTAGAATATGAAAAGTTCCAGTTAGGTCACTCCATTTCCCCCCCACTTAAAAATATTCTGAAAGCCTGAAGCTACTTTCATCCATTATGTTTGTGCAAGTCAGAATGGATATGTTGGGACTCTTAATCATACTATTTTAGGGAGTTTATGTATAATTCATAGCTCTGCATTATATATGAAACCAGGTTCGTGCAGTCTCTGCCAAGTACATAATGAAATGTGATGATGACACTTTTGTGAGGCTTGAATCAGTGATGGCGGAAGTCAGAAAAGTATCTGCCAGTAAAAGCCTATATCTTGGTAACATTAATTTCTATCACAAGCCGCTACGAGAGGGTAAATGGGCTGTCACTTATGAGGTAATTGACTCTTACTTTAATCAAATATTAAATATTAAAAAAAGGACCGGCAAGAATAAGCCACGGCCAAGTCGGTCAAGGGTTGTATCAATGCTGAGGGATTGTGTTCTAACCACCCGTTTGCTGGCCCAGTTTCATCCAATGTGCTACTGGTACTGGTTCGGGCTGTTATTTTAAGATCTAAGATCTGGGAGTTGGTCAAGATGTTTCTGACCTGAAAATTTTATTATACTGTTGTCTAGTCCAAAAATGAACAAACCTGACTGGAATTTTTATTACTGTTATTTCTAACGACAGTCCCAACTCTTTAATTTTTCCTATTTGTATGTGATCTCCATTGATTATTTCATTTGTTTACTCTTTTTCTTTTTTAGGAATGGCCAGAGGAAGATTATCCTCCCTACGCCAATGGTCCAGGCTATGTTGTATCTTCTGACATTGCTTATTATATTGTGTCGGAGTTTGAGAATAGTAAATTAAGGGTAATATTTTTGTTTCTTTCTTCTCATTACTACCTGTATACTCTTACCAGCACAAACCATTACCTTACAATGGAAAAGTGCTGCATCTCAAAAACCACTGGCATCTGAAGTTGTTATTTTTCTCATTGCCTGACCAAGAATAATAACTTTTGTAACTTTTGTCTGTTACTTGTCGTGTGAAAAATGCAGTTGTTCAAGATGGAGGATGTGAGCATGGGGATGTGGGTAGAACAATTTAACAAAACAGTACCCGTAGAATACGTACACAGTGTAAGATTCTGTCAGTTTGGTTGCATAGATAACTACTTCACAGCACACTACCAGTCGCCTCGTCAGATGCTGTGCATGTGGGAGAAGCTGCGTGCTGGGCGGCCCCAATGCTGCAACATGAGATGACATCTCAGAAAATTAACAGAACATTCTAGATTTTTGACAGAAACTGTATAGCCAGTCTATAGAGGTGTTGGTAGATTATTGCACCTTTCCCCATCCCTGAGAAAGAAGCCATGAAGTATAGTGCAGTTTTAATCACTTGACTTCAATATGTGAAGAGTTATGGGTAATCTAACCCCTTTTTTATGTTTGGTAAATTATTGTTTACATTGTTCCTGGGATGAGGTTTGTTTGAGCGGAAGGGTTAGTTACCCTGTTGGGTGGGAAGGTGCAATATGGGTTATTTTTGGTAGATATAGAGAATAGGTAATTTTGTTTTGAATTAGACAAAGGTGGAAAGCAAATGAGGGTTGTGATTTGAGAGTGAAAGCAGTAGTGATGTAATGGCCATAACCGGGGAGAAAGGGTATTAGGGGGATCATATAAAAATTTTGTAATAGAAATGCTGCTTTTAACTTACAAAGCTGAATTTTTATCATTTGTAACGACATTGGACATTGCCATTGGTAATGTGGTAGACAGAGTGACAGACTATATAGAGTAGTATGGAACAGGAAAGGCCAACCTAAGTAGGTATTTCTAGTATGAATATCATTGCTTACTGGGCCTGGGCCTGGGTCTGGGCCTGGGCGGTTAATAGCTGATGATCTTTGAGAATATATCCATAATACAACAACAACAACCAAGCCTTTAGTCCCAAACAAGTTGGGGTAAGTTAGAAATGAAACCAAGTAAGACCCAATGATGATCATGATCGTAAGAAAGATAAAATAGATAAATAAAGAAAGAACAATAATAACAATGGTAATAGTGAAAAACTAGTTATAATATGAATAATAGTGATGATGAGAATGATACTACATAATACTAATATGAATGATAACGATGATGATACTACATAGTAGTAGTGGTGGTAGTAGTAATAATACTAATAATATAATTATAGTAATAATAATACTAGTAATAATAATAATAATAGTAATAGTAATAATAGTAATAATGGTAATAATAGTAATAATAATAATAGTAATAATAGTAATAATAATAACAGTAATAATAGTGAAATAGTAGTCATAGTAATAATAGTAATATAATAATAGCCGCTAGGGGTTTGATTTGTTGGTCATGGTTCTGGTACGTGGATTGCTAACTTCCACGCGTCCCTATCCAAGAGCAGCTCTCCGGATATACTCCATGCCTTCAAGTCTCTTTTTACAGCTTCCTCCCATGTCAGTTTTGGCTGACCTCTACCCCTTTTCGTGTTCTCGGTACGGGTTAGAACATCGCTACGACTGGTGCTTCAGGATGTCTCCGTTGAACATGTCCAAACCACCTCAAGCGGTGTTGGACTATCTTCTCTTCAATTGGAGCCACCCCTACTTTGTCACATATGTCATCATTTCTGATACGATCTCTTCTTGTGTGGCCACACATCCATCGTAGCATACGCATCTCTGCTACACTCATCTTCTGGATATGGTTTCTTTTAGTAGGCCAACATTCTGCCCCATACAACATTGCAAGTCTAATGGCTGTTCTATATAATTTACCTTTCTACCTTTGTGGGACCTTGCTGTCATAGAGAACACTAGATGCTTGTCGCCATTTCATCCAACCCGCCTTAATTCTATGGCTAACATCTGCATCAATATTCCCATCACTCTGTAGCATGGAGCCCAAATATCGAAATGTGTCATTCTTTGGCACTGTTAGTCCATCTAGACTAACATCTCCATTCTCAGATCTCCCATCACTGAAGTCGCATCTCATATACTCGATCTTAGTCCTACTAAGCCTAAAACCTTTCGTCTCCAGCGTCTTTCTCCACAACTCCAGTTTCATGTCGACAGCTGCCCTACTCTCGTCAATTAGCACTACATCATCAGCAAAAAGCATACACCAAGGGACATCTTCTTGTATATCCCTCCTAACCTCATCTATCACTAAGGCAAAAATATATGGGCTCAAAGCTGACCCTTGATGTAGTCCTATCTTAATGGGAAAAGCATCAGTCTCCCCATCACATGTTCGGATACTAGTCACATCATTATTGTACATATCCTTGATAAGATTAATATACTTTGTTGGAACTTTTTGTTTCTCCAGTGCCCACCACATGACATTTCTTGGTATTTTATCATAAGCTAGAATATATCCATAATATTTATTCTATTTTAATTTAATGGATTAGAAAATGTATGATAAAAAATATGAAAGGAATGATCCTTGAATGTGGAAATTATGAATTAGAGGAAAGAAAAGTGGGAAGCGAAGGAGGGAGGAGTGACTGACCCTTGAAGATGGGAAGAGGCAGTAAATGAGCGAGTAACGAGTAACTAACGACAGTAATCTGATCTTATAGTAATTAAAATTAGAAAAGAAAGGATTAAATAATAGAATAAAGAATAAAGAATTGGAAGAGGAGAGTGAGAGTGGGATGAGAAGGGGGGCCGGATGCAGCGAATGGCTTCTGAATCTGATGCTCCTCCGCTCCTCCTACTCCTACCCCGCCGTCTCTTCTAGTTCTCCTTGTCCTTGCCATTCTCGCGCCATGGCCACTGCCGCCCCATCCCCATCCCCATCCCCATCCCCATCGCAATCGCAGCTGCAGGACCAGAAGAAGGCCCTCCGCACCCGAGTCCGCAAGGCGCTCCGGGGCCTCCCCCCCGACCACCGCGCCTTCCAGGATTCCGCCATCCAGTCCGCCGTCCTCCGGTCCTCCTGGTTCCACTCCGCTCGCCGCCTCTGCGCCTACGTCGCCTGCCCCGCTCTGCGCGAGGTCGACACCTCCGCCATCCTCTCCCACCTGCTCGCCAGCCCTGACACCAAGGACATCTACGTGCCCCGCGTCGAGGACAAGAACAGCCACATGCGCATGCTCCGTATCACCACCATGGATGATCTCATCCCCAATTCCATGAACATCTTGGAGCCTTCCCCCCTCGATCACGATGCCACGCCTCGTCACGATCGTACCTATCTACCCCTCCCTCATCTTCTCATTCCCTTCTTTGATATTTCTTACTTTTATTTATTCTGCTCTTTCATTCTATTATTACAATTCAATTCAATTCAATTCTATTCTATTTTGTTCTTTGTTCCAGTCATGTCTTCAACACATCCCGTCGACCTCTTCCTTCTACCTGGTAACATAACAAAATCAAATCCCAACTTATCTCTATGCCTACTATTATATCACTATGTAATGTAATTCTGAAAACAAATGATCATTTGTTGCCATCATGCAGGACTCGCTTTTGACAAGCAAGGTAGGAGATTAGGCCGCGGCGGAGGGTACGTTTTTCCCATTATTCTTTTCTTTTGTCACTTCCATAAATCAGACATTTAGTCTCATTTTAGTTTTGATGTTTATCTACCTTTATCTACAATCTAAAGCTACTACGATGTGTTGCTCAAGAAATACCAGGATCTTGCTCTCGAGAACAACTGGAACAAACCTCTCCTAGGTACTACCACCACATTGTTCCATACTAACAGTACAACTCTGCCTTTCATTATGTTTCTCTAGCTCTGTCAATTTTTCTGTACTTCCAACTTAATGCATTTCCGCCTTCGTATGCAGTTGCACTTGCATACTCTGAGCAAATCATGGACGAAGACGTTATTCCTATCACCCCCACTGACATGCCAATCGATGCCCTTGTCTCATCTGATGGTGTTACTCTCATAAGCGCTCTTGCAAAAGAGAAGATGTCTTAGTGCCTTTTTGTACCAGCACTACTCAACATTAGTTTGGTTTCATGCGTTGCATCAATTTATGTATGATTTGTGGAAAACGATAACTTGTGCTTTGAAGACTTGAAGCTAATGATGGTACAACATTCTATCTATTGTATTATTGTTGATGGAAGAGGTTAGAAATATTGTGAGATTTTGAGATAGTTGTATTTGAATTGTTACACATATCTATAGAAAAATTTGAACAAAATCGGACTCCAAAAATTTGATATCTCATGGCTGTACAAGTTTCTAGTATCTACGAAGAAAAAAAAAATTAATAAGAGAAACTCTTATGTCACTTCTTCCCAGCTGGGTTATTGCTGATTATATGCACATCATGCACACCATCATTTTTGTTTTGCATTGTATCGACATTATTGCCATCTATTTTCAGAGCGTTATTATCTTGTGAAGGGAATCTCTTGGCACATTGTCTGCCAAAGAATGAATTAGGCCTGTCATCATCAGTGCTATGCGGTGTCAGAAACACATCTGTTGGTACCATGCCTTTCTCTTGAAACTCTGTACTTGATCTGTCATTCTCCCCTTCAGGCTCGACTGCTATGTCGACAGAAGAGTTTAGTCCCCTCTCCTTCAAGATCTGACGGTATGCCTCATTTTCTTTTTCCATAACATAAATTTGTCGGTCACGTTCGACCAATTTTTCTTCAAGGTTGTCAATCTGATCATCCTTGTACCTGGATTTGCTGCCTTCTTCAATTCGGTACTGTCGTGCCTCCCTCTCGATATTTGCTTTCTCCTCTTGGAGGAGTGCGATCTTTGCCATTGTTTCGAATGCAGCAGTTTCAGCTGCCCTCCTCTCTGCTTCTAGTTCACGCCTCAAATTTGCATGGGTGGTCTTTTCTTCTTTCAGAGCTCTTTTCAAATTCATTGTTGAGATGGATGGGTTTTCATCTTCCAAGTTAAACTCTGTTGTCTCGCTGTTGTTTAACAAACTGGATACATCCCCTGAAACTGATGTAATTATACAAGATTTACAATTAGAGAATGTGAGGCATCAATTTACCGAATTTTAAATTTGAAAAGTATTAACAAATACCTGAAAAGGTTGATAAGGTGCTTTCTCGGCGTGACATGGTGGGGCCATGAAAGGATTCTCCCTCGGTGACCTCGTGGCGGCGCCGGCTTGTTCCCAGTTCAGGAAACTCCCCATCAAATTGGAGGAGTTTGCAAACGGTTTGGTGCACAGTTGAGATCTTTCTGGTGGAATGGTCGAGCAGGAAGGCCTCGAGGCGTACTAGGAGAGTGTTGATGGGGCCAACGACGGTCAGAGAACAAAAGGTCAAGGCAGCAAACCAGAGGAGGAGGAAGGCGACGGAGAGATCTACGAATGCTAGCATGAGAGCACAGAGGCCTCTCATCTTCAGATAAACGGCCATCATTTGACTGTCCTCTTGGATGGATAATATTTTTTTTTTGGAAAAAAGTGATAAATATATTTGCACCTCCTCCCTTTTCTCCCCGGGAGGATTAGTTCAATGGATGATTTGATTTGATTTGATTACTGAAGGGGTTGAACTGTTGTTGAATGAGTCTATTTTTAGTGTGATAATAATGTTGAAAGTTGATAACTGAGAGTCGTTCTATATATAGTGAATGGGTGTAAAAAAATATATGGTTTGCATTCAGTTTATTTTGAAAAGTGAAAAGGAAGTAACTAATTAGTTGTTCCTTAGTCTGTCTGTATTAAGATTAAGGAAGAATTTCATGTATACCCTTCAAAAAATTCAAAATTACATATTTTTTTCCTCAAAAGTTAATGATATTATATTTGCCTTTTCTAAAACTTTAAAATTACGTATTTCCCCTTTAAAAATTATAATATCATATTTGCTCTTTCCAAAGTTTCAAAATTACGTATATTATTCTTAAGAGCTTATAATATCATATTTACTCTTCCAGCTATTAAAACTCTCGTATGATATCCAATACTTTTTGTATAGTTGCCCCCATGTGTTATGGTTTATTTCTAAGGCTATCTCAGCTAGAGGTGGTAAATTGGATAGGTCGGTTTGGGTTAGGGTCGGATAAATTTGTCCAAATGGAGATGCCAAGTCACGGATCAAGTTGGCTTGGGTGGGGTTTAGATTGAACAATGTTGACATTTTTCAGGTCCCGAGTCAGATTAATGGAAAAGATGATATATATTGGGCAAATACAATTGTTTCAACAGTTTGAGAGCAGGGGCGGAGCCAGGAATCTGGCATGGGGGGGCCGGATCGCCAGAGTCAAAAGACAGATATATATATAAAAAAATTGTCAAGTATCGTTGAGAGCTCGAACACAAATAGTCATAATAAAAGACGGGACAGAAGGGAGGGATGAATGAGATGAATGAGAAAATGATCAAGTTTCATATAATTAATAAAGCAATAATAATTGAATTTACGAAAAACAATGAACTTTTCAATTAATTGTAAGACCTTACTTAATGGGTTTTTTTTTATAATTCTATATAAAGTCTAACTCCAGATGTAATTTGGGGAGAGATTCAATAACCATGGTCATTGATATCCATAGTAGTCATTTATATATAAATGGACAATTGTAAACCGTTAAATGTATTCTAAATCATTTTAATAACATATACAGAATAAAATAATTGATAAAGTATTAACATCATTTCAATAGTAATTAAGAGAGGAGAAAAAATTATAAAATTTCAACCATTGATTTTGTTAATCTTGATGCACATTTAAATAAAATCAAAATGATATAATTTTTTGTGTACACATAAAGCATAATATATATCTAACACCAACTATCAATTAGTTTTGTTTATTAAGATTTTGAATTGTAGTTGGTCAAAATTTACTTTCATGGTCACTAATCGGTCATCAAAAACATGATTATTTGATCCCTCTTCATGTAATTTAGGGAGCCAATAAAGACTTATACTAGTGCATGAAAATCATAGGGGGGCTAAATAATTTTTTCTTTTACAATACACTGACAAAATAAATGTCAGTACGTAATTTGGGAAATCATGGGGGGTCTTAGCACCCCCAGTCCCCCCTTCTCTCCGCCCCTGTTTGAGAGAGTAAATATGATATTATAAATTTTTTATAGGATGTATGCAATATTTGAAGTTTAGAGAGGTAAATATGATATTATTAAATTTTGTTCAGAATTTTATCCTGAATTATGGGCACTTAACAATCAAACAACCATAACTTTTGATAGGAAACTCCGATCGGAGCAAGTTTCGCGGCTACATAAAGTTAATAACGAGAGCTACATGAAAAAAATAATAAAAAAAAAGAGTCAGGCTGGTTCCTGGGGAGCCGACGTAGGCTGGTTTATTAGGATTTGGCCTAGGCCAGGTTCATAGGAGCCGTTTTTACTATTTTTCAACTTAAGATATTTTAATTTTTAGTTATTTAAATAAGTTTTATTGAATTTTTTATTTAAAAAATAAGCCGATATTAGGTGAATATTGATGGAACTTGACTTTGATGAGAGGTACAAGAGTTCTTGACGAGAGGAACTTGTCTAGCTTGAGTAGTTCTTCATTTGTTCCGATTGTATGTGCACTACAATTATCGAAAAATGTAAGCTTTCATTGATCTGTAGGCACTGCTCATTGTCAATAATCTATATCTA
Source organism: Cyperus esculentus (assembly GCA_030179965.1). NCBI lineage: Eukaryota > Viridiplantae > Streptophyta > Magnoliopsida > Poales > Cyperaceae > Cyperus > Cyperus esculentus. The sequence continues at coordinate 332,137 of JASGLE010000003.1, read as the reverse complement.
TACTATATTACAAAGCACGTAAGTATTCAACGTCTCTATTTTTTTTCCTCCTTCAATTTTTTTTAATTCCCATTCTACCCCTTAATCAACTGTAGAGATCAAAATGCATTGATTTCAAAGGTGTTGATGTTATCTAATTAAACAACTTGTTCTCTATTTTGGTTTCTACAAAAATGGAAATATATCAATTTTGGTATGGAAGACATCAATTTGATTAGAATTTACATTAATGAAGAATTAATGCTTTATATTCTAAAATTCAATGAGTTAATTTAGTGTGAAGATGAAATTTGAATGGCAAATAATTAATCAAAAACCAAAATAAGTTATATGTATTACACGGTATGAGCTCAGAATTTGAAATGCCCGCAAAAAGACGGATTTCTTGCTTGTAGTATCAAAAATTAAAGAAGCTTGGAGAAAGATATCAAAAATTGACAGCTTGTGCAACTCTACAAAGAGCTCTTAGATTTCCATTTGAGTCGTGAGTCTCTGGAGTCTTGACAGAGTGAGGTGAGTGAGTGACTCTTAACTCTTCATGGAAGGTCGAGGGAGGAAGGCACCAACTGCAACTGCAAGTGAAATCAGTAGTCAGGGAAGCCAAGGGAGCTAGGGAGAGACATCCATCCAGAACCAGAAGCAAGAAACATCCATCATTCCATTTCCAATCCATCCATCCTCATCCATGGCCTTCTTCTCTTACCCTCTTCCCTTCCTCTTCCCCCTCCTCCTCCTCCCCCTTCTCTCCGCCTCCTCCTCCTTCCCCTCCCCCCCGTCCCCTCCCAACATCACAATCAACGACATCCTGCCTTTGTACGGCCTGCCTCGCGGCCTCTTCCCCTCCTCCGTCACCTCCTTCTCCCACGACGGCGGCAGCGGCTCCCTCCACCTCAACCTCTCCGCCCCCTGCTACCTCCACCCTGACCGCATCCTCTATTACCACCGCCACATCCACGCCTACCTCCACTACGCCTCCCTCTCCGCCCTCTCTGGCATCCAGGCCTCCTTCGATTGCTTGTTCTGGACCGTCTGGTTCGACGTCCACACCATCATGGTTCCTTTCCTTTTCTTTTCTTTCAAACTTTACCATAATTAATTAATCTAAGCAAACTGAATTGAACTTGATCATCAAATCAGGTGGATATGCCTCCTCCTTACTACTTCATCCATTTCGACGGCTCTTGGTTCCAAAGGTTCTTCCACATTGATCACTTCTACGCCGTCTATCCCTGCTTCCACCCACCTTCCAATCATTTCACTCCACCAAGGTATCCATCCCTCTTTGTTCCAATCTTACATCATTTATTCATTCTTCCCTTCTTCATCACTTTTTAACCGCTGCTCAAGAATTTCAAGAAACAAACCAACTTAATTTACCCATACCAGCTGTGTCTCAGTCTGTGTTACATTTTTCAGCTTTCACTATCAATAGCCACTACAAATTGTGCTTCTCAAATTACATTTCCTTTATATTTTCTACCAACCAGATTGGATTTCAATTTCAACAAATAAAAAAACAAGATAAAAGGAAGCAATTTCAATTTGGAAATGTGATCCCCATCTTTATATTTTTAATTTCTACTATTATCGGCTGGTTATGAATCTGTAATGGCAGGCCAATTCGAACCATCACTCGTGCTTCCAACAATTTCACATTTCTTAATCAGATTCAATGTATTTCTAATATTAACTTTTCAATTCAGGACTTCTTTGCCAAACTTCATTGGTAGGCAGAAATAGTATCTTCATTCTTCTCCATGGAGCACTCCAAGGTACTTGACATGTGTTTCTTGCTACTTATTTTAAATTTTGGGCTGCTTTATTATAGTATTTCACAACAACAACAACAAAGCCTTATAGTCCCAAACAAGTTGGTATAGGCTAAATGTGTGAGGGGAGTGCTATGAACGCAAGAATTCTTATTTTTTGAGAGCAAAAAGAATATTTTTTTCTCCCTTTTCCAGTTTTGCCCTTTGCAGTTTTCATGCATCATTAGAGGCAGTTTAAAGAAAGTAATTTCAAAAACATCTCTATTTTTCAAGAAGAAGAAGAACGCTATAAAGACATCATATCCAATAGTATATACAGATGCATTATAAAAGTTAATATGTTCTTTTACTTAAAAAAAGAGTTAGCTGACATACTGCCTTGAATTCTCTGTAAATGTTTGATTCTTTTTATTTTTGCAAACTTTTAGAATTCGTGTGAGGTTGTGGTCATAGTACCAAAACATGCAAAGTATAGGTCAAAATATTGAGTACTTCATTAATTCATTATACTGCATTAAATATTCTTGTTTTTATGAAGCTCTATTATTGTTTATATATAAGTTGAGTGGGGTTATTATACTATGCATAATGCAAAGTATAGATTATTTTGTATTGTGGAATTGTATCTCTACTTTCAAAATCTTAATAGTTGATCCAAAATTCTGAACACAATCTTTATATGCTAATTTGCTAGTACAGATTTTTTCTTAAAAAAAAAATACCATCTTTCCCCAAATAAAAGGTTGTGCACTGTAGTAAGACTCATATTTCAAAATATCACTTGTTTAGGTGGTTAATAATGTTCAGGTCATATATTTAAGTATCTAGAAAATAGTACTAAATTCTTAAAAATATTTAAAACTCTATTTAAAACAAAATTTGCACATGAATCTGGGTCGGGTTAGGGATGTCAAAGGATCGTATTCGGACCAGATTTTAGATGATCCAAGTACGAATCCATTAAAAACTCTTTCCAAATTTTATGTTATTGATCTGTAGTTCTGTTATGACTGTACAAGTCAAAAGAAGATGTAATGTAATGTATAATCTGCATAAGCTTTGCTGCTTTTCAGATATTTTCAAAATGATTTCCAGTTACATAAACATTCTAAAAATGTTTGTATAAACTACATATCATACTTGGATCTTTAAAATGTTCAATTATTGTAATTTTTTTTTGTTTGTTCACCTTGTCAAATGTTAAGCTCTGGACAATGCAACTTTTATATTGTTGCAGGAATTGCAGGATTCACTCAGCAAGTAGATGTTCGTTGTAGTTAAATGAAAAAATAGCAAAGAAGAGGACAGCACATATTTTTCAGTTGTTGTTCTCTGTTTTTTTAATTTTCGGCTATTTAAGGTTGGAAAAAAACACAGTATATGGTACATACATACAGGCAGGCCGGGAGCAGGATGTAAAATTGAAAGGACAGAATATTGACTTGAATCATTGTTTGAGATGGTATAATTTGGAGTGTTGCAAGTATGAATGTGGTTAATTTGGTCCGCAACAGAAAAAGTGGTTTGTGGAGAGGAAGTTAAAGGATAGGTGAGAATGTCCTATGTAATTTAATGGGTGAAGAGGCCCGGCTCGCCCAAGCCCAAGAGAGGCAGTTGAGAAATGGTAAGGGGTTAATATCCGAATTGATTGTTAGGCTGTGCTCCCGAGTTTGAATGGAAAGGGAAGGGAAGGGAAGGGATGAAAATGAAAGGAAAGTTACACTTTTGACACCTCAAATTTGGAGGTTACAATCGTGGAGAAAATGAATAGAGTGGTTCATCCTCATTACCATCTATTAACCTCCCAAATTTTAACTCGGGAGCAAGGTTAAATATGGTTCATCCCCTCCCCTTCCCTCGTCTCTCCTCCCATCTATTCACCTCAATTGGAGTACACCCTTACGAACTAGGAAGGCTCCCCAGTCGAATGTGAATGTGCATACTGTCCATTGTCCAACTACTGAACTCAACTGGATTTGAACTGAACTCGTGCGCATTTATTTATTTATTTATTTTCGATGTACGTTTGGTCGTTTGTTGCGAGCTGTGTTGGGTGTAGACTAGACGCGGTCCTGCTGGTACAGCGGTATTACCAACCAAACCAAATGGAAATGAAATCAAAATTAATAAATGATGAAGTGACTAATAAGTAATAACTGGTAAGCGTGGTGTGGGAACTAAGAATAGAAATGGGAGCCGCATGACATTACGGTACTGTCATGAGAATAAAATGAGTAAAACTACGCTGTTTTTATGGTCACATAACGGTTCTGTGAGTTTAACATAAAAAAAATATCAAATTATATCTAAATTTTGATTTATATGGCTCAATAAATTCTTTATATCAAAATTATGTGGAATGCAAAAATTTTCCATTTTTAGAGATTTTTAAGTATTTATTTCGAACTTTTTATAAGTTACATATGAAACATTAATTATATATTAATATTGTATAGTTGCTATTAAAAAACCGAAATAAATACTTAAAAATCTCCAAACATGAAATTTTTTTTGCATGTTATAAGATTCAATATAAAGAATTTATTAAGCCATATAAATCAAAATTTGGATATGATTTAATATGTTTTTCGTGTTAAGCTCACGGAAGGTTTCCGTGAGCTTAAGAACACCGTAGTTTTACTCAATATATATATATATATATATATAATTTAGAGCTATGTTATGGTGCACCGCGGTGCAAATTGAATTTTTGCACTATCGTTTTCAAAATCTCACAAACCGAACTTCAAATGCCAAATCTAATTGAACCAACACATTTTACATATTGAAATATGGTGGAATACCAAATTTTACAATTTCTAGAATTTTTTAACTACTTTATTGGATTTTGAAAGATGGACAGAAAATAATAATAAAATAATGCCAATTGGATATCAAAAAGTACCCATGTTTAAAAAATATGAAAAAAATAGTTAAAAAGTTTCAAAAATTGTAAAATTTGGTACTTTGTATAACCTCAATATGTAGGTTGTGTTGGGAAAATTGGTTTGGTCATTTGATTTTTGAAAATAGAAATTCGGTGGACGTTTTTGCACCGCCGTGCATCATAACCCAACTCTAACTAAATAATAGGATAGAGATCAGAATAGTAAATAAGAAAAGTAGAGAGGACAATTAAGGCAGAGAAAGGGTTGCCTGGCTCTGGCTCTGGCTCTGGCTCTGGCTCTGGCTCTGGCGGGGTCCGGCTTCTTGTGGGAAAGGGACCTGACCTGACCTGACCTGACCGAGTGGCTGAGTCTGATTCTGAGTCTGAGTATGAGAATATTCAAAAAAAAAAAAAAAGTCCGAGTCTGAGTGTATGAAAACTTGAAAAGAAAACTCGATTAATAATCAATTGAAGGCAGTCGAGACTCCAGTCCGTGCAGTCCAGTGCTGGGCAATGGCAATGGAGGGTGATGCGGAGTGTGCCACGTTGGGTGCGTTTGACTATTAACTGGAGAGGAGACATCGTCTCGTCATCGATTGCGTTGCGATTGCATCTATCTTCTCTTCTGCTTTTCTTTCAATTATCTTTCTTTCTTTAATGTGTTTAATGATCTGCTACAACACGCAAACTTCTGCCCCCCACAACCGCATCCCTATGAATATTCATATACCCGGCCCATCTAATCTAATAATATCTATATATAAATATTATTATTATTCATTTATTAATATTACTTAGCTTTAGTTACTTTTTCATGCCCAAACAAAATGTAAATGTTTGCGTGTAGTATCAGATATACATATATTATATATGACTGTATTAATCATATCATATGATTAATAATATATAAAGTATAATAGTATATATATTATAGCGGATGGATAAACGCAATAATGAATGAGTTGATTGTTGAATTTTGTGAGCCGACTTGTCAAGGGAAGGGAAGGGAAGGGAAGGGGGGATGGTTATCAATTATCTTTCTGAACTGGGGAGGGAAGGATCAAGGAGGAAGGAATATTAATATTAATTAAATTAAATTGAAGGAGTTGTGGAAGTAATGTAATGGACCTATGTTGGTGAAATTTGCTTTTCCTTGCTTTATGCTTTACTTACTTTAATCAACCAAATCATCATTATTATTATTATTATTATAATAAATTATATAATAACTTATATAATAATATAATTTAATGGAATAGTAGTGATGCAACAGAGAGAGAGAGCGAGAGAGCCATTAGCATTAGCTGATTAGCATCAGAAGAGAGACACGAAAAAGAGACCGACCAATTCATTCATAATATTCATTCACTAACAAATAACAATGGGTGGCTGCCTGTCCCGACCACCGGCCTCAGCCTCCGGGACGACAACCACCAACTCCTCCACCACCGATCCAGCTGGGCCCCGCCGGCGCTGCCGTCGCCGGATCAGGCACGGCCGTATCTCCTCCTCCTCGTCCCGCTCCGCTCCCCATTCCGTCCAATTGGGCACCATCACCGAAGCTGATGCTGATGCTGATGCTGACGCTGGCCTTGGCGTGGCGCCACCACAGGAGCATGCCACGCCCACTCATGATCATGTTCATCCTATTGCTATCCCTAATGGTACTAAATTCATTCACTTATTAATAATTGGTATCCCTTCTGCTTGCAATCAACTACAAATACTAACTATTATATATGTATGTATGCATCAGCATCAGCATCAGCTGCACTGCAGCCATCTCACTCTCCTCTTCATTTCCATTCCATTCCATGCATGAATACTCTCCTATGGCTATGCTCTCATCAAATCAAATCAAATCAAATGCACTACCACTCTTACATTCAATCCTTTTTCCATCTCATCTCTATGCTCTATGTCCATTCCTCATTTTACCACTCTTACTTTACTTCACCAATTAATATGTAAACCATTGCCCTCTTCTTCTCATTAGTTTTACTCATCACAATGGATGCTCTATTTTCTAATATCACAACCTGGATTTGGCTTCAACATTTCTGACGGACACGATTTCAATCCCCATTTTCCTAATTTTAGCCATTTCTAGCTTCCATCTCTTTCAATCAAGCATCAAGTCACAATGTTTGCATCATCACAGTACTTCTTTTTTTATTAGTTCTAAATTGCTATTCCTATTATATATCGATCTTTTTATTTACATCTTGAAATCATTTTTTAGAAAATAGACCGTCCGCTTCGCCAAAATTACCATTCTCATTATTTCTAAAATTGGTTAATTTTAGAAATTGGATTGAAAATTTTTCTCTAGATAACACGTTATTCAGTGTTTTGAAGACGTCGCGATCCTTTCTGTACAATAGGGGTGTCAGATCAGCCAACTTCAAGGGCCAGCCTGATTGGCTGGAGGCATCAAGAAAGGGTCTACGATGGGTGCCTCGGCCATCAGAGGCTTATTCAATTGTTTTGGGGGGTTGAGAAAGCGATCCCATAAAGAAAAAGGTTCTCTTGGAATTTGGGATCCTATGCTTTGCCATGGCAATTGTTGTATCGCTTGTGTTATTTGGTTTTTACTTCCTAATGTTTCTAGATCCAGTGGCATGTTTGCTCAGCTTAAATGGTTCTGAATCATGAAATGAATGGCAAGCTGATTTATGTTCTTCATGATTATTTTGTCAGGCTCGTCAAGCAGCTTGGAAGATATATTTTTTGATACAATTGCTCTTACCGATTCTGACGATGAATTCCATAGTGTACATGATGGTATGTGATCATTTCACACTGGTTAGTTTTTTTATTTAATTTGGTAAAATAGTCCCTAAAAGTTTCAATTAAAATAAGTGAAATAGCTAATGGTCGGTTTTTCAAAACACTTGTAGACTCTACTTCATTGAATGGCTTTGAGAACGATCATTCACCAAATGCCGATCACGGTCAAAAGCGTCAGAAGTCTGGAGAGCAAGTGAAGATCACTTCAATCAATTGCACTGATGGAGCAGAATCAACAATAGGTGATGAGAGGAGAGAAGAAGGGGAAGGGTTGATGAACAATTGTGGTTTGTTACCTAACAATTGTCTGCCATGCCTTGCATCAACGGTTGCACCTACTGATAAAAAGAGGCCTCTGAGTGCAAGCCCGCCTAACTCTAATAAAATACTGCCTGCAATAAAGGTCTCCTTCAAGCGCAAGTCTGGGGAAGGCCACAACACTCCTTCCAATACATTATGTAAGTTCCAGCTTTGTAATTAGTCAAATAAATAAACATACTGAAGCGAATCTAACAAGGTGAAACAGACAGAAACAATCATGGTAGATGTAATTGGAAGTTCAATCTATCCCTTCTGAGAGGAATTTGTAGGGACAAAGTGGTATAAAGTTGAATGAAATCCCGCAACAGGTACACTGAACACTGGAAGGCTTTGAAATGGAAAATCACTCTGTCTGACATTATTTTCTAATTAGCTGGTAATTTTCTTCCTTTTTGTTTATAATTTTTTTTAACTAGGTACTTAAGATTTTGTTTGTTTTAATACCAGCATCCACAAAGACATGCCTAGAGAGGCCACTTGGTGGATCTCAAGTGCAGTTGTGCCCCATGGAGAAGAAAATGCTTGACAGCTGGTCCCCCGTGGACCCTTCTATATTCCGTGTGCGTGGAAATAACTACTTGAGGTATATATACACCTTGTCACAACTATACATGGATGTATTGAATGGTAATTATTCATGCATTTGTTTTTCTTTTTTTTCATGTGTGAAGGGATAAAAAGAAAGATTTTGCACCAAATTATGCAGCGTTTTACCCATTTGGAGTAGATGTGTATTTGTCTCCACAAAAAGTTAATCACATTTCTCGGTTTGTGGAGCTCCCCGAGATGGGTCCTTCTGGCAAGTTTCCACCTCTCCTCATAGTAAATGTACAGGTACGCATCACTCAAATCTTTGAAAGAAGAGGAATCCATATCTAGCGCTGAGTTATGTTAAGTACCTGAAATGATCCCTGGATGAATGCATTTAACTAAATTACAGCTAGAAGGGGGTTGGCTTCTTTGTCTGGTTTAAACATTTCCTTAATTGCCACTTGTACAGTGACGATACTTCTTTAGCCAGAAAAGCCTGTGTCTGACACCTGACTGGCTGAAAATTACCTATGAGATTGATCGTGAAAGAACTTGTGATTGTATATATTTTATGCTAACACACTCGTTTCTATTTTGAAGATTCCCCTCTATCCAGCTTCACTTTTCCAAAATGAAACTGATGGTGAAGGGTTTAACATTGTCATGTACTTCAAGCTTTCTCAAAGTTACTCCAAAGAACTCCCATCCTTTTTTCTTGAACACATTAGAGTAAGATTTATATCAATTGTTTTTTTTTCTTTTTTTTTAAATTTTCTGTGAACATATTTAAGAACCCAGGCTTTCAGGGAATTGCATTTTCTCAATCATTGTCTGTTCTTTACTATTTTGTTACCAAACAGAGGTTAATAGATGACGATGTAGACAAGGTAAAGGCATTTCCTATAGAGGCAACCCAGCCATTTAGGGAGCGATTGAAAATTCTCGGCAGGGTGGCAAATTTGGACGAACTTCCTTTAAGCACAGCTGAAAGGAAGCTGATGCATGCATACAATGAGAAGCCGGTGCTCTCTCGTCCACAGCACGAGTTCTACTTGGTCAAGCTTCTTTTTTTTATTTCATTAATGATTGGATATTTACTCTGTTTACTATTTTTTTAAGAAGTAGAAAATAAAGGAATACACAGAACAAATCACGACCTGCTATTATGACTGCTAAGATTTTTTTTTTTAAAAAAAAAAAAACAAGAAGGGTCCTCCATTAAATTTAAGAAAAGGTTGCTCTATTTGAGCTCCAATGCAAATTTTGCATATCATCGGCAGAATTTCTTGTTACAATAGTTCTGATGATCAATTAATTTGTGAAACAGGGAGATAATTACTTTGAGATAGATTTGGATATGCATAGGTTTAGCTACATCTCCCGCAAAGGTTTTGAAACTTTTCTAGACAGGCTCAAGTTGTGTGTGATTGATTTCGGCTTGACTATTCAGGTATGATTTCTCTTGCAAGTATCTTGTGGTATACATTCTTTTTATCACAGAAAGCTGTGCCTTGCAAAACATTGAGAATTGTATACATTTCAATGGTTGGTTTATTGCAGGGAAACAAGCCAGAAGAATTACCAGAGCAGATATTATGTTGTTTAAGATTGAACGGAATTGATTACACAAACTACCAGCAACTTGCTGTGCATGACAGTTGATAATGTACAGATACTGCCATGATCATTTTTTTGTAGTAAATTTGGCTAACCATTTTTCAATGTTAAGATAATAGTAGAAAAGGAAGCTGGATATCTTTTTTTTTTTTCCCAAAAGTCAGAACAAAAAAAAAAATGTGGAAAGGAGAGAAAAGAGGTGGATGCATATATATGATTTATCAATGGCCCATTGATGTATGATACATGAGGATCAAATTATAGTAAAATAATATATTTATTTTGTCTTGGCTGGAATAGGTTACTGGAAGTTTACTAAATATTTTTTTGTTTCCGCTGTCAAGCAACTTTTAACTGTTTCTTTCGTCCTAAAATTGATCAGGGCCCATTACCTCTTGTCTCTTGGGCCGATTTTACCGCCTCTTCTAGAATCTAGACCCCATACACCAAACTATTATACTAATGGGACAGTAACTATATTACTAGAGATAGCTTAATCTATGCATTATATGGAAGAAAATATGAAAAATCATATAATAAATGAAATATTTTGTTATCCCTATTAATATAGTTGTTGTCCTTAGATCTGAACCAAGAATCGGAGCTCTCTACTAAAGAGCAATTTGTCAACTGAAAATTACCATTTCTTTCTCAACTTTGGTAATTGCTGTTTCCTTGTCAGCTTTTCTAGTTACCGTTTCAGCTTCCTAACAATTATATTGCATGCACTTCCACTACCGGGCCCTAATTGTCAATCCTTGATAAAATGTTTGGACATGCATTATGCATACATACTTGATGTGTTTAGAAATGCGCATACAGAACAGAACACTGAACACATCATGCATGATGCATCCAAGATGTAAGTGTAGATGCACACATAAGAGTACGTGCTTGTGTAACTTATATTCATCGTTAAAAATATATGGATTTATTTGTTTGTCTGATCCCGGTTCTATCCGTATTTTCATTGGGCTGGCATGTCTTGCAGTGATTTGCACAATTAGTTGCACCTTGTTGGTAACATGTTATCATGTATTACATGATTCAAACTATTTCATCTCTAATGTCAATTATTTTTAATTTTCATGTTGCCACAATGCCACGTAATTCTAAACTAAATTTATGCTAATTTCATACCTCTAAGAGTTTGGCTTTGTTTTACGTATATACTAAGATTCTGCAATAGATGTCATCTAAACATTTTGCAACCTAAATAAATTTTATAATTATATTGTTAAGAACCTGTAGAGCATAGGATTTTTATCCGTTGCCATAGTTGTGTTGGCATGTATTGTCATTGCACCTATAACAGTGGGACTTGTTGGAATAAAACCCCCCTATTTACTAAAATCACAGCCATTTAAATTAAATTCAAGGGCCGTTGTAAACTATGGCAGGGTCCTGCCATCGTTTTTATTGGTAGCAAATGCAGACCCCGCATACTATTACCTCAAATACCATACTTAACCACCTTCAAATTGAGGCCATGGTGCAGTAAGTCTCCGGCGTTGCTTCCTCTTATTAGCAGTAGTGTTCTGCTGCTGCCTGCTGGTGCTGGCACCCAGCTCTGCGGCATCCAGGCCAAGAAGCTCTTCCTCTTCCTTTGGCTCTCTCTCCGCTGCCGCCATCCTCGCTCGCCCTGATGAAGCCACTTTCCAGTTCCTGGTCGGCATTCTACTATCTACCTTGCCTATCTTTGCTTTCTTACCACATTTTAATTAGGCCAGGCAGACTCCTCACCTTATTCAGTTGCCACAATCCAATCTCAATCTCTCATTTTTACATACTTCACTACTGCTACACAACTCCACATCAATGTTACTCGCTGCATTATTATTCTGTAGTTATCGGGTCATCAATAAACTGCTTTGCTGCTAAATGGTAATGGTTATCTGTACATAAACCAACTCAGCCTTCTACCACAAACATTAATTTCTGTTCTTCTCTCTGCCAGTCAATGTATACAACTCTTTCTTTATTTGACTTCATGAAATACCATTACTATCTATATATGTACGCTTTTTCCATGTTATTTGCCCTTGTTCGGTCATTACTTTGTAAGTTTGTATATTGTTAACTTTCCATGTGAGATCATCTCAACTACTGCACATCAACCGCTCTATGGTTTCTAGTTCATTGTATATATTACAATTATCAAAAGTTATATTTACATACATCATGTCGGAGAAACCGAATTCTCCAACGTGATACTTAGCATATAAATTAAAGCAAATAATGTCATCAGCCCAATTAAAGCTATTCCTATCTTTGATCCTTTTATCGTCAGAAACTGTCTATAAGTGTGAAAGTGAAAATATCGGATGGTGACATCGCTCCTACTAATGGCATCACCATTCTTCATTCTTCTTCTTCTTCTTCTTCACTGTTGTTAAGTTACACTTGGACTTACACTAGAAGGGGTTCTACCAAAGCTCTGGGGCGTCGATGTTGGAGATCCATAGTGTGAGTTACCACAACTGAAATCAAAGCACAAACCGCTGGAACGAGCCCCAGTCCAAGTCTGGTAACTGAATAACTTGTTCCCAAAAAGTAGTTGCTTTTCACATCTCCTGGAGAAGCTGCAGAGTGCAGACAACAAAAAGATAACAAATATTTTTTTGTGTTTCAAATATATTTGATGCTAAAAATGACCAAGGACTCAGACAAGAGAATATTTACATGCAATCAATTCTACTAATATCCAACAAAATGAGCTATCAGTCTATCCAAGGGGAGAAAAATGCTGATAAAAAAAAAAAAAGATGTTACTGCATAACTCAGCCATGTTGTGTGTGTGTGTGTTCTAATTCCATGTCAATATCCATATATTACTAGGAATTTATAACATTTATAAATTTATGACCAAAAAAACTCTTGAATTTGTGTCACCATCAATACCACATGAGAGCTTCACTGCAAAAGTTGTTACCTTGGTAGGACTCCAGAGCATACAAAGCAATACCACACGAGAGCTTGTCGGCAAAGCTAAGAGACCCATACACAAAAGCACACCCGTTGAGATCCTCTCCGACCAGTATACTCTCCATGCTGATCGCCGTCACCTGTCATAACAACAATACGAACACAAAACAGAAACTTAAGGGGAAAAAATTGAAGCAATGGTAGCTAATGTTTTGGTGTGTCAAAAATTATACATACTTCAAGGGTAAAAGAAAGGACAAAATATTTGATGCGTAAATAAAAGGTTTTGCATTCATTAAACACAGTTCAAGTAATTGAATTGAAATGTAGAACTAGTGCGATTGGTACTGTTGCTGAAGCAAAACTTTTCCATTACAGCAATTTACTGAAGCCCAGAAAAATAAAAAAATAAAAAAAAAACAATGAGAAGATGTGGAACTCACTGTCATCAAAGCATTAGCAGCTCCAACAATAACTGACAGAACATACATAAAGTACTGGAGTGTGCTGGGTAAAATAAAAATACCAGCACCAGAAAATATCCACAGTACTGCTCCAATTGTAAAGATGCTCTTAATTCGCCAACTCGACCACCTCATTTCCTGCAAATAGTACAACAATCAATTTAGGACTATAAAACAAGAGCAAGGAGTTTGCAATTCATATTCAAAGAATAAGAAAGGTCGGTAACTAATAGTTAATACCTGTAGAATGATAGATATGATAAAGCTTGAGATGTATATGATTGCTGGGACCTGATAAATAATAATTAAAAGTTTATTTCAGCATCAACATTGTTGATCTTTAGCAACTATTGACTGTACTATATAAAAGCTTACAGTGGCCTTCGAAGATTGACCCATTCCCAAGTCATTGATGACATAAAAGGCAAGAAGCGACTGGAGGCCCCCCCGAAAAAAAAAAAGGTATAGTTAGTATTTTAATACTCTATTTGACATAAATGATAAACTAAAGTTAAGACTATTAGTAAAGTTCAAATCTGTGGTAGAGGCAAACATGATGACCTGTGAAACATTAGTAACCAATCGAGTAAGCATGTAAACCAGAGCAACTTGGTAGTATAAAGCCTTCTTAAACCAGTGAGCCCATGAAATTCGGCACTTATTCTTAGATTGAGTCTGCTGTTTTAACCTATAAAATGAGAAAGTGGCAAATCAACATCTTCCTAAACATATGATTTTGAATGTTAGCTGCTCATCAACAATCTTTTCTATAGGGAACAATCCTGGCATTTCTTTCAGCCTTAGCCGAGGTCTCCAATGTTTAATTCCTCCTAGCATTTCTGGACCTTTTGTGGGCTCAGGTCTATCAATTCTGCGTTCAGATTGCTTTTGGTTTCGTTTTTGTTGTTGGAGCTGATTTTGATTCAGTCATAATTTATAATAATAGGCACGGTCTTCTCTGTCTAGACCTGTGTATCTGGATGGAGAACATATTACGCAGCATGATATATACATTAGCTGGTGCTGTCTTCTGAGCTTTTGATTATTTGACAGTTTCAAGAACCAAGTAAAGTAATGTTGAGTGCAAAACAATAGTTGTTGACAGAATGCAGTAAAATTGTGAAATGAAAGATAATTATTTAGAGGCCAAGCGGAGAGAACTTACTGGGGTTCCTTTGTTCCGATGAGAAAGACAACCACAAAGCAGCAACCAAAAAATATAGATAAGTAGGCTATCCAACGATACTGTTTAGATCACGAAAGAATCAACAGATTATTGACTTGTTAAGAACAACACTTTGTATCAATTGAATCTGTGTTAATGAAGTTATTAGAAGTCAGTACCTGTATGATTATATTAACTGGTTCTGTGTTACTGAATACAGTAAACACTGCTAAAGCAATTGCATACAGGCTCAGGTTTGCCACCTTCAAAAATGAAACCATAGGAGTCACAAAATTAAACCAAAAAAATTAAGTCCATTTAAAAAGGGGAGTACTGTCTGAATAACTTTACCAGAGAAATGTAAAATTAAGTCCATTTAGAAAGGGGAGTACTGTCCGAATAAATTTACCAGATAAATGTAAAATTGTTCACAGCACAGAAGTTGAAATTTCAAGATTGATAATTTAGATTTATTTGTACCCTTCTTTCTTTTATAACTGATACGCACAGCATATTGTTTGGTAAAGGTTAGAGAACCCATCAAATAGCAAATTCAAATCTTTTGAGAAAATAAAATCTGACATTTATGCCAAAATTAGGGGAAAAAAAGGAAGAGAATTACCATTGTAAAGGCATTGCGGCAACTTGCAAGAGAAACTCGACTTGTTGGATTTAATGTAATACAATTTACCATTGCCCTGCACAGTGTATTGAAAATTAGGTACAAAAATGAAGTTACCTACAAACAAGTTAGTATGCTTAATATTGGGGTTTATGTTTTGAGTTTGAGAAAAATTGTTTGGTTGGACTCAGTGGTAAAAGAAAAACACTTAACTAGCTAATAGTATATAGTCACAAAGTAAAATCAGTTAGGTGTCGAAGAAAAAGAAAATAATATAATGCTGGGGACAAACATTAAGTGTAGAAGGTATTACATGTGGGAGACTTGGGTAATAGCCCAGCCAATGTTAAAAATGGCTGCGAAAGCACTGTAACCAATCGTTTCGAGTGCAGATGTATCGGACTTGAGAAGCTTACATGGAACACATCCACCGAAAACGGAAGAAAATGAGATAGCCACCAAAATGGAGCCTCCAGCATGCCAGAGCTTAAAATGACCAAATCGATCTATCTATAATTGTAATTAGTTTCATGTATTTAATTAGTGTGGTGTATAAGAAGTGGGGAGCAGGCAATGAATTGTAGAAGTTGTTGTTTATAACAGAAGTTGTTTATACCAGCTCCCCAACAAAGATTGTGGTGAAGGCATCAGCAACTTGGCCAGAGAGCATGACAAGGGCAGCATTTCTGAAAGGAAGATGAATTGTGGTCAGACCGTCAGAGTGAGGGAGATCATGGCAATTAGAAAGGAAAAGAAGAAAGCTTTCATATAGATACCTAGGAGAGAGGCCAAGGTCAGTGAGGAATAGGAGGAGGTAAGTGAACCAGCATGAGGAGGTGATATCATTGAGCATGTGACCGGCGCCATAAGAGAGAATGGAGGACCTGGCCAAGGGCTGGGCATTGGGCTGCTCAGCTGGTAATGAGTCGGTGTCTGTTTCATGGACCATAATTAATGAGCCTGTTACCTGAGAAACTTGAGAACTGGTCAGTCTGGTTCTGGTACCAGAAAAGAAAAAAGGAAATGGGGTCCTCCTGGGTCCTGAGTCCTGTGCTTGAGGCTGGCTTGCTTCCGCTTTTATCTCACTCCCACAATTCAGCAACAAATAAAATAATAAAGATAATGAATCCCTGGAAGAAAGGGAAGGAGCGGGAAGCAATTAAGCAAAAAGAAAAAAAAAACAGAAAAGATTGAAACAGGAAGTAACGGAATAGAATAGAATGATTGAAGGGAGTAATCGGAATTGAGAATTGGGAGATGAGAATTGAGTAGAGTCTCAACTCTCAAGGGAAGGGAGGAAGGGAAGAGGGAAGAGGGGGGGAGAAGATGAACTGAATTGTAGAGTTCAATTATATTGGGCGATTGGAGGGAGGAAAAGGTGGAGGTGGTGGGATTCGCTTGCTTTTCGCGGGGTAAATCTTTCTTCTTTCTTTCTCTGTTATTTTTCAACTCTTTTTTATTTTACTTTTATTATTTTTCTTTCCACTTCCCTATTTCCTGTAAATTATAAAATAAAATAAATATAGAAATTAATAATAATAATAATAATAATAATAATAATAATAATAATAATATATCATCCTGGTGCGGTGCTGTTTGTGTTCCTTTTCCCTATGAAAGAAAATAAAAAAGAAAAGAAAAGAAGACAAAATGGGGCAGTGAAAGCAGCGGCCAAGGTTTTCTTTCTTTTTATATTTTATCTTTTATATTTTAAATTGTTCATCTCTAATTTTAAGTGGCGGCCGTGACGAGACGAGAGGAGAGGAGAGGAGAGGAGCTGCTGAAGCAAGCAAGCGATAATACATGTACATATATATAAATTAAAAAAGAGGCCGTATATCTCATGCTCTCATAGATGGTAGATCTTCTTATATGGATACGGATATATGATAATAAAAACAAAGGAAAATGATGTAGATTTTCTTATTTATTTATGGGTTGCAAACACGCAACGTAACAGAATGACACATTAATAAAGAGAAGAGTTTGCTTTATTTATGAATTCAATAGTCAATGGAGACGGAGACGGAGACGGAGACGGCATGCATTTGCATTTGCATTTGCATTTGATATTTAGTTAGTTATATACAATTACACATGCCATGCCATTCGCCCGTGCCTCATTAGTCATTGGATTGAGCCCTTGACACGTCCCGGGAGGGAATAAGTCAGTCAATAAACAACACCATATCATAGCGTCATACCACGCCACTAACCCCACCCTAATTAATACCTACTCATAAATAACACCATATCATAGTATTAGTGTCATACCACGCCACGGTCCGCTAATTAATATCTACTCCTTAAAGAGTGGAAAAATGTTGGCCTCTTAGCGATTTGGAGCTGAGAGGCGTTAGATTTGTGGGGTAGGGTGGGATAAAGTCGAGCAAACGGTCCAGATTCAGAGTTGTTATTGAGTTGGATCGGGTTTAAATCTAATTTGCCCATATGCTATTTATTTAATATCGGGTAGATTTCGATTCAGATTTGAGCGACTCCGATCCAAAATTGAGACTATATTAAATTAAGCATCCTAAAATGTTTTGGTTTCTTGTGAAAGTTTTCTTAAATTAGAGGAGAGTTCGGTTGATAATGGTAATTTTGACAATAGAGTTTTCAAAAATGTAAAAAATATTATTTAAAAATTAAAAAAAAAGGAAAAAAAAAAGTTATACATCTATTTTGAACTTTATAGATTGACTACATCTACAATAACATTTAATTTAAATGTCATTCAATATTACACTAATGATTTATTAATTTGAAGTCAAATAATACAACATACAAATTTTTTTTATTTTTAAGATTATACACATTTTTTATTTCTAATATTTTCAAAACATTTTTTTTAATTTTTGAAAGTTTCATTGTCAAGATTATCAGGATAATCATTATCAACCGTTCTCTTGTCATTAAAATATAGCGACTTGAGAGAATCAAATAAGATGCACAAGAAAATTTATAAATTTAAGCATTTTCTAAATTCTTAGCATTGACAAATACTCCACCGATTAGTTTTTAAAAATATTTAATTAATTACAAATATTATTTTCTATTAAAATTGTGTAAACACTTGCAATTTAAATCGATCATATCATTAATTACTTATTTTAAAATTAGTTAATTAGACATATTTGTATGATTATGGTATATATTTGATATTTGTAATTAAATCAGACTCGTATATTTGTATCAGTTCCGGTATGGATCCGGATTCAAATTCTCCCCAATATAAATATTCTACCAATATAATATCGGTTCTGGTTTGATCGGATCGTTTCTGGTTAATCGGTTAATGGATAAAGTTTTAATGAAATAACAAATGGGTATACACCTGCAAACAACCGGCTATATAGTTACACGCCTGCACGGTAAAGATTATGTGAATTGAGTCAATTGACGCATTTAATAATTAAATTTTGCAAACAACCGTTGTGCAATTCAAGTATTTTGTTATATTAAAAATATTGGTCCCATTGTCAAAAAACATATAGTTTTTGATAATTAATAACTGTGATCTTAGTCTATATCATTTTACATACATTTCCTGTTTCTCCAGAGAGCAATGTGCGCTTGTGATAAATTAATTATAGAAATAAAAAAAAGGAGAATTTCCTATTCCTATTCTTGAGCAATGAGCATTTGTTAGAATTTTTTTTTTTTTGTCTATGCCTAGAATAAAAAGAAATCTTAAAAGTATGCATGCTTTAGTACAAATTACATGACTATGCCTACTTTTCAAACGTCGGCGGTCAAGCGGTCCCATTAAACGCCGGCGTTCAAAGATTGATATAATCCCGGACTTGTAATTTTTTATGAAAATAATTTCTTCGAACGCCGGAGTTCGAACTCCGGAGTTTACACGTGTATTTCAAACTCCGGAGTTCGAACTCTGGAGTTTATATGTGTATTTCGAATTCCGGAGTTCGAACTCTGGCGTTCGAACTCCGGCGTTTGGAACATGATTTTCGCAAAAAATTTCAAGTCCGGGATTATATTAATCTTTGAACGCTGGCGTCTTCAGTGACTTTTCGAACTCCGGTATTTGAAAAGTAGACATAGTCCTGTAATTTGTATTAAAGCAGACATACCCTTAAGATTTTTTTTTTATTTTAGGCATAGACAAAAAAAAATTCCATTTGTTAGGGATCAGCTTTCGTACTATGTCAATGTGTTTCCTAACCACCTACACCTAGACCTCACCGGGAAATGTTTTATGGCGATTCGGGCCTACTATTATTCTTATTTTTATTATTACTAGCATCCTACTTTTACTTCGATATTATAAAATATAATAATTTAATAATGAGGGGTCCGTTATAACAATGCATATCTTGAGAATGAAATTTTTTGAAATATGCGTATCATTTGTTCTGACAGATTATTTACCATTTAAATTTCATCTTTATAATAAATCAATTTATTGAATGACATAATATAAAACGTTAATTTCTCGATTAATGTAAATTCTAATCAACATTAATATAGATTATTATTATTATTGTATTTACGTATCGGCTGACATTGACAATCATGATTATTATTTTCCTCACTTTCATTTTCTATGGACGGTCATGCTATCATCTTAATAAATAATAATTATAATATGGCTGCTCATGGAAAAACCATCTTCTCTTTTGATAAACATCTTGTGTCCATTAAGAAATTGTCTATACATTCATAAACATATACCGAATGTAACAAATATATCCTGAAATATAATAGATAGGCCGAATTATTGGTATACCCATCCAAACTTTCAAAATAGCCAATTTCCCCATCAAACCATACAAATAGCTTATTTCCCCATTAAAATTCACTTTTATTTCCTTTATCCCCTTTGTCTTTAATCAAGGTATTATAAACCTTTATTTAAAAGAAAATTACCAATATACCCACTAATTGAATGACTTTGGTTGCTCATCTCTTTGTAGGCTTTTGTTTCCCAAATTTCAGTGCTCATCTCCGTAAAAATGTATATGTAGCTATTTAACTTGTTCAATTTACAAATTTTTATATTTATGTGGAATGCTCTCTAAGATACTTGAAATTACATTTGTATATATCATGTGTTGCTACAAGTAGCATGAAATTTTTTTTTTCTGATATCATAGACAAATTTTGTTGGCAAGAATATCACATGTTCATATGTGTATTTGTATGTATCACATATGTGTGATGTACGTACTTGAAATTGCATCATTTATGATATTTCTGTCGCAAAGCCCAATAGTCATGGTATAATATATATGATCCAGTGTATATCAGAAATTAATCATAAAGCTTTTACCATGACATGCATCAAAGTAAAAATTTATGGTGAAATGAAATAGGGAGGAACCAATCCATTTAATATGATGAAATCGTGGCATGGACAACTAATCCCAAACATTAAAAAAAGCAACAAGCACTCTTCACAGAAAAATAATACTCGAGCTTCTTTTTTCAAGCAAAAACTAGAGAAGGGTATATTGGTAACTTCCTTTCATATAAAAGGTTCATAACACATACACAAAAGAAAATGGGGATAAAAGAAATAAAGTTGAGTTTTAATGGGGAAATAAGCTATTTGTATGGTTTGATGGGGAAATTGGCTATTTTGAAAGTTTGGATGGGTACACCAAAAATTTGGCCAGATAGGTAGGTATATCCTGAAATATAATCGATGGACGCTATAAACGGTTTTTTTATAAACGCTAGGTCGCTAGGTATAAGTCTTCAATTTTTATGAAGCAAATGCAAAAATTAACAATAATATCATAATGAGGCTATGGTACTACTAGTAGTACAAATTAACCGTACTACGGGTCTCATATTATAATTTTTAAAGTTCAAATGGTTAATCCAAACCGCTGAAAATGATCTCCATATACAAATATCATTGTAGACAAAATTTTATATTTTTTGGTACATTTTTTCTATTTTTTTAGATAATTAGAAAATGTCTTGATTTAAACATTATGAACTATTAAAAAATGTAGCTTTTATCTATCTAATATAAATAGTTTAAAAAATTTTTAAAATATAAAATTTGGTTTATAACAATATTAATATATGAAGATCATATTGAACGGTTTGGATCGACCTTTTGAGCTTCAAAAATAATAATATGAATCTGTAGTACGGGCCACTCCGTAATACTAATAACTTCCCTCGTAATATCATCTCTCTTTGCTATTCTTACTATTACTTATTCCCCATTCCCTAGAAAGGTTTTTTTTTATTAGGTTCTATGGTGAGAAGAAGAGCTGTTACTCAATAATCTTGTCATCTTGTGCAATGGAAGTGTGGTGTGGACTCTGGAGTTTCAGAATCCAGATAACGAAAAATAACCAACAAAATAAGAGGTGCTTTGGGCACCTCTTTTTCCACTCCAAACACTATTTTGGGAACTTGGACCACTTTTACACAAAACGCCCTTATACTATTTGCTATTGTTTAAAAATCTTGAAGCATAATATATAGTTTGAATGTTAATATTCCTTAAAAAAGTGGAGGCATTTGTCCAATATGATGCTCGGAGTGAAGAAAAAAGAAAAAGTGTGCCCTAAGTGCCTCTCCAACAAAACAAGCAGCCCATCAAGAACCGGTACTTTGTTCTAATAACAAAAGATAATATATAGAAGTGAGGAAAATAATAAACAGATTTTCATATTTAATAGTTATATAAAGTAATAATTATATCAATCAGGAAGTGATTATACTAAAAATATTAACATCATACCGTGAAGTTATGATAATGGAGACCTTTTAAGTTCAAAATTATATCAAATTACTAAAAGCATTGTCAGTTTTACCTACACTGCTGTTTTGTATCCAAACTCACTGTTTTGGTTGAAGTTCCTGTTCTTTCAATTTTATGGGCCATTAAATCATATATACAGAAAGATGCATTCCGGATCTTGGCACAGACATCCACGGGGACCGAGCTGGATTCATGCACAAAATTGTGACATATGCCAAAGTTGCGATCGCATAGTTTGCATCCACAAAAACGCATTATAACTGGCGATATTTTCTTCCTAGGATTGTGACTTGCGTGCATTTACATAGAACTGAAGAAGAGCAGCCATCATATTACCAAAGAACAATTGATGCAGTATCAGGGACTTGATCAAAAAATATATATATCGAGAAAATGGAAACAACAACAAAAAAAAGAATTGTTCCGGGGAAACATACATCTTAACCAGAGCAATCAACAGTGTAATCATCAGACCAAATGCAATTGAAAATTACAGCTAACGATCCCAGACAGAAACCTAACAAAAAAAGGCAGACCCTTCTTCTCCCTCCCCACAACTAACCTCCAGGAATGTACATCCCCCTAACACTACTACTGTGGCCTAAATACACTCCCCACTCCAAAACTAAACAAACCCCAAAAAGTAAAAGGGTCCTAAGAACATGCAAAGAGAGATGAGAGGAAATGAAAAACCCAAGAAAAGTAAAAACACCCTTGGCACTTCCCTCATACCTCACATTCCATAAAACCCCAAACCAATTCCAATTCTCATCACGATCCCAACCCACTCCCAATTCACCCTCCCAAATGCCACAGCATCAAATGTATTCATTAATTTCCCTTTATTATATTATATGAGAGATCAGACCCAAATGATCAAGAAACAGGGGCAAAAGGGAGAAGAAAATTGACACAACATTTGACAACAGCCTACAGTGACCAAAGCATGCAGCAATAACAACCGACAGACAATACCTAACCAAAATTCTATACCATCGTCAACACAACAAAGTAAACATAAACCCATTCATATTGTAACTCCAGATCTTGAATATCGCAACCACAACAGAGTTAGTCCCAAGCACTAGTAGCTGCTTGACTGTTCCCACCACCATATCCACCACCGTAGCCGCCACCATAACCACCGCCGCTGTAGCCACCACCACCTCCATAGCCCCCATAGTCTCCACCACCACCACCACCACCTCGGTTGAATGAACCCTGCTGCCTGAAATCACGGCCACCAAAACGAGGCCCTCCAGACCGCCGGTTGCGGCTTCCACCTGATGAGTACGAGGACCGAGCAGCAAAGCGTGCAAGCCACGGGGGAACTTCCTGGTTGGCCTCCTGCATGAGTTCCGAGAGAGCCCGTGCAATGTTGGTATTACCTTCATTGAAGAAGGCCGTGGCCAGGCCAGACTTGCCAGCACGTCCAGTACGACCGATGCGGTGCACATAGTCGTCTATGTCATTTGGCAGATCAAAGTTGATGACATGCGCCACGTGGGGAATGTCCAGACCACGAGCAGCCACGTCCGTAGCAACAAGAATCGGGGCCTGTCCACTCTTGAATGCCCGAAGAGCATACTCCCTCTCCTATTTAGTTTTGTTATAATAAATTATTTCAAATGAATATAAAAAATCTATAATGAATGCTACATTACCAACGGAGTTGGATGAGATGCGACATAAGAGGCACAGAGAGAAAGATTCATGAATGATCCATACCTGCTGTGTTCGATCTCCATGAATAGAAGTGGCAGGGAATCCGTTCATACAGAGCCAGTTCTCCAGTGCATCTGCACCCCTCTTCGTCTCCACAAATACCAAAGTAAGAGCTTGCTGAACAAAAGAAAAAGAAAAGTAATCATCATTTAATACAATGCTTCTGAATAACTGACAATTTAATAATTTATACAAACAAAGTGTCAGGTGAGTTGGGGGCCAATAACATGAATAGAAAGTGTGTTTTACAGACACAATCAAGGAACACGCTGAGAGACAGCATTTATGGAAGAACGGCATATTGGCTAAGTTTGCGTATTGTCTGTCCAGGACAGTCTTCTAATTTCTAGCATTATTAGTTATGACATCAAAACATTCTGATAATGTCCGTCAGTATATCAAAAAAAAAGAAAAAAGAAAAAAAGATAACGAAACGATAGATTGCTCTCGAACAATATGCATTTGCAAGTACCTTTCCATGAGTGCCACTATCCCTTTGAGCATGGAGAAGGTCCATAAGGTGGCTCCGCTTATCAGTATCTTGGACATACTCAACTCTCTGCATGATGAGATCTGTGCTGGACCCCACCCTCCCAACAGCAAGGAAGATGTAGTTAGCCAGAAAGTCAGATGCCAGTCTCTGCATTATTATAACAGTGAACATACATTATGACCGTATAACATTTTTAAATTAAATATGGGTTATATAGTTCCCATCATAAGAGGAGACAATGTTCAAAAAGGTAAGGACACAGATAAATATGAATACATAGAATTATTTAAATACAAGCACTGGTTTAATTTTAACACCAACCCTTCTGTTTCCCATACACAAAAAAAAAAAGAAAGAAATATAGAAAAGGAAAAAAAAATTTCTTTGTTTTTCGGTCATTCAGATTCATACAATGTACCGTGGTTTCAAGGGGACACTTGGAAAAATGCTTTCACTTTCTTTTGAAAAATAACAGGCAAATAAGTTCCTATTTTGTCTTTCTACAGCAAAGGTTCCACTAACATCATTTTTTTTAAGATATTTCCCAGTAATCCTTATAGTACAGACAAAATTCAAATCATCATTTCACTAATAAAAATTTACAATCTAAATACAAATAGAGGGATTTACAATTAACCCAGTGATAGGACCAAATATGCCTTTTTGTCTTAATGTAAAACAACACAATCTTGTCTTTTCCATAAAGAATTCTACTGCGAGAGCGACAACATCAAACATAATCAAATGTGCATCTTTTCGTTATTTAAGAAAAAAACGTTTAGAAAATGCAATTAAAGCATCACAATGATTCATCCTCTCTGGAAGATATTAGTATATGCAGATGCCACCTTTCTTTATCATTTTCAATTTCATTTCAGTATCTAATTCTTATTGTGTCAAAAGTAACCTAGTGGTAGAGGCCATCTCCACTCGAAATCTTTTGAAGAAGAGGAGGGACTTATTTATAAAGCACAGAGGTGCATAATCTTCTTTTACTCTAGTGATAAGCCAGTGGATTCTTCGTATTTTATCAATTTCTAGTTGAGAAGAAAAGGTTTATAAGAAATAAAAACCTGAATCTCTCTGGGAAAAGTGGCACTGAACAGCATGGTTTGCCGCATGCCACGTGGCGGCATGTCAGTCTGTTCAACAATCTTGCGAATCTGAGGCTCAAAACCCATATCCAACATGCGATCTGCCTCATCAAGGGCTAAGTATTTTATCAGTGATAGAGACACACGGGCACGCTCCAACAAATCCACCAGCCGCCCCGGTGTAGCCACCAGGATCTCTACTCCTCTCTCCAACTCCCTCAGCTGCAATGTTTTATGAAGCAAATTTAATCAATAAGGGCACTCCTCTTTCTACCCCTTCAAGTAAACAAACCTCATGTAGGTCTGACATGCAATATAATTGTTTACAAATAGCAACCTCACTGCTCCAATCATCACGTCATGTGCAAGTTCCTAATGGCATAAAAAATCTCGGAGGCACAAAACGCATGCAATTCACTACTTTTAGCTCCTATTCAGGCAAAATATATATTTGTCTACTGTATGTGGCAAGGCTATGCTCTATGCTACCATAACTCTCAAGTCTTGAAAAATGTTATGTACAACATGACACATCAATTTCAGTATTTATATTAAAGAAATAGACCTGCTGGTTAATAGGGGCTCCTCCATAAGCAACAACTACACGCACACCAGTTTGATAGGAGAACTTCTTTGCTTCATCGTGTATCTAACATAACATCAAGAGAAAATAATAAAATGAAATGAGTAAATCTGGCAATACAAGAACATAAAGAGTATAAACACTATTAAGATGATGATTGCATGATTCCATATATAATAATCTTTCATCCGCCAATCAACCCAAAAGGCTAACATTTAAATTTGAAATAAACAGAATTATAACAGCCTAATATTTCTTTATATTATGAGAGAACACATGTTACATAGACAACCCTTCCAAGCATCATAGATGGTGAAACACAAAAATAAAGGACCTCAAGAAGAAAAATAAAAATGAGGTTACATGAATGCTGGACATACAGGTTTCTACATCGTGTTCCAAAGATTTTTACATCATGTCAGTTGTTGAACCTCGGTTATGACTACTCACAATGTATTTGTTCCCACAAATGTTCTTAAGAATTTAAGATGCATGCATATAAAAAGGCTGCACAGCTCAACAACCCAGCACAGTTGCATGCATGCTGTGCACATTAAACATCATGACAAAAGGCTCCTTAATTGCAATAGGAACTTAAGAAAAAAAAATATCGAGGCAATTTAAAGCAGAAGAAATACATAGGAGCAGAATAACAAACCTGAGCAGAGAGCTCGCGAGTAGGAGAGAGAATCAATGCAAGAGGAAATGCAGTCCTTGTTCCCCTGGGCCTCTGTGGAGGAGGCCCATTGCTCATGATGCCACTAATAATCGGGAAGCAAAAGGCTGCTGTCTTACCTGAACCGGTCTGAGCACATGCCATCAAATCCCTCCCTGCCAGAGCAATTGGTATAGCATGCCTCTGAACTGGTGTTGGCTTCACGTATCGGCACCTCCTGATATTCTCATTCAGTGCGTTACCCAGATCAATCTCCGCAAAGGTGGCCACTGGGGGAGGAATATTTTCACCAGTGGCATCCACGGGTATGTCCTCGTATGCATCAAAGTTGATGCCAGTATTCTCTTGATCCTCGAATGGGACAGGATCAGCAGGGCCATCATTTGCAAATGGGTTTGGTTCGCGATCACGACGGTTATTTTCCCACCCGCCTCCACCAGATCGGGAATTCCAGCCGCCGACGCCGCCACCACTGAGGGGACGAGACCCACTTGCACCATAGGCAGGACGTGGTGCTTCACGGCTAGGTGCTGCGTTGCCACCCCAGCTGGGGGTGCGGCTGTGGGGCTGTGGGGCCGGGGTTACAGCTGGAGATGGTTCTGGAGCTGCAGGCCGATTACGGAGGTGGGGAGGCACATAGGCACTACGGGTTGGGCGCTGGTTGGAGGAGGTGCCTGAGTTAGAGTTGGCAGCAGGGACCACAGCGGAGTTGGGGGTGGGGCCAGTGGAGCTGGGGGTGGTGAAGTCAGCTTCAGTGGGGTTTGCAGTTGCAGGCGCCGAGTTCTCGGCGCTTGCAACAAGGTCAGCCCATGATTGTCGCATAATTCAATTCAGTCCCGGATGTGGAAGAAGGGCACACACAGAGAGCGCAAGAGAGTGGATGGTTGCTTTATGTTGTTAGTTGTGCTTTAAAAGAAAAAAGGGCCGATGAAGGTGCTCACTGGAAAGGTAGAGAGAAGAAAGATTGGAATTAGTTGTTGAGTTGCATGTTAATGTTATAACAATAACAATAGAGAGATATTAAAGAAGAGTAAGCAACAGGCTATGTGGAGGATATGATATGACAAAATATTACTGGTATAGATTGGTCCTGGTCCTGGTAAGGTCAGAATCCTATCTATCTTCTTATGATTACAATTACAAGGTAACCCTAAAAATTGAACATGAATGCCAGATAATTGCAACTAAGAAGGTCGAGACCCACCTTTCAAAAAAAAGAAGGTCGAGACCCTAAATTTAAATTAAAGAAGAAACTAAAGAGAGTTGGTTGCATGCAATGAATAAATGCAATAATAAAGAAAGGAGAAGATACCTTTTTATTAGTATTATTAATAATAATATTGGGGTTAATTGGGGGCAAAAAAGGAAGAAGAAATCGAGAGCTGGCGGGTGCAGGAAAGAAGCAAGGGCAATGGATGTGAAATATGGAAAGGAGAGATGAAGCAATTAATTGGGGTAGGGGAGGCTTGGGGAAGAACGAAGAGGAGGAAACCCTAGATTGTGCTGTGCGAATGGGGATTGCCGGGAGAGGAGAGGGAGAGATGGGAGGCGGCGGCGGGTAGCGATGGGAAGGGAGAATGCGAGGGGGGAGGAGCGGGGAGGGGAGGTTACCTGGGAGCGAGAGCGAAACCGGAGGCGAGAGTCGAGCGCGCGCGAGAGAGAGAGAGAGAGAGGAGGAAGACAGGACGCCGAGGAGAAAGAACAAAACAACGAAGAAAAATAAAAGAAGCAAACCCTAATCTAATCTATATATTCATTCATTCTCAATCTGATCTGACAATAAAAATAGCCCAGCTTTCATCCGAGGACCCAGACCCACTGCCAAAGCCAAACACTAAAAATTATCACAGGGGCCTTCCGCTTTTACAACCTTTTCTCCATTGATCCATTCCCATACACTAATTTAACTACATTGTTTTTGTTCATATGCACTTCAACAATTAATATTTACAGCTTTCAGAGCTATCTAAGAATAATTTTCCTCAAATAAACAACACAGAACGGAACATTCGCCCACTTTTATAATTATAGCAACGCACTGTTTCCATACAATTAACAATGTCCAATTCCACTTATACATTTTCCGGGAAACCAAATTGCAAATGCAGGCGATTTTTTGCTAAAACGGCATTACCATTTTGATGGATCTAATTTTGATAAATCTACGACTTTTTAATATGGATTTTCTATTTTCTATATTCATGTTCATGGTATCAATTTTCAACGTTACTTGCAAAATAATTCTAATTCCGCTCTGTTAGATAATAATAGCAATAGTATTTAATTATGGAAATGGGAAATCATAGTCCTAATTCTTCTCTTGCCGACATAAAATAATAATTTTGCAAGTAAGAATAACATCGTCGAGGCTGGTACCGAGAACAGCATACGAATAATTACTGGCATTAGAAAATGAGTCTCTATGGTAAATCGATAGGGGAAAAAAAAAAGAAGGGATTGCAAAGTAGTGTAATCATATCATCATTTGTCTATTCCATTATTTGCAAGTACCTCTTTCTTGATCTAATTCTTACTGTTCTCAGTATTTCTTTCCGTATTCGTTTACTCGGTGATGGAAGACAATAAGTGATAAAATTTTGTTAACCAACTCGATGTCAAATTAATACGAGCATCACTTATTTGGACTATCGTTAAATTTTCCTGAACTTTATTCCGGAGTTCAGCTTTTCTATTTATGGAAGGAATTTGCACGAACTCTCGATTTTACAGGGTTTTATCCGATCCTCTGTATTGCGCACCTTGCTGTAAAATTATTGGCGGGTATAGATTGTCTATTTTTGTGACTCGGTACAATGTTTTGTACACTAGATAAGCTTCAGAAACTATTTTTCGGGATTTTCTCTGAGCGTTTTACGTGAGGAAGTCCAAAATTAGTTGTTTCTGCGTTTGTTATACGGATGGTAGCACGGAAGAATCGTACTGTGGATTTCGTCGTTTTCTGTTTGTCTGGGAATCTTAACTTTAAAAAAAAATTACTTTTTGTTTTATAAGGCTTAGCCGTTTTTTTGTTTGTTTTTTTGGTTTTTTTTTTAAAGGAATAGTTTTAGAATTTATGTTTACAATAAATTTAAAATTTTTTTAATAGAATAGTAACACAAAATTTGGTGAATCATATTTATAGAAAAACCAATTTTTTTTATAAAAAAAATAAATGTAAGGTTTTAAACGCGCTATAAATTAAAGTGAAATATATCTAACTCAAAATCAAATTTAATACTAAATTTATTGAAAACATCGTCATATCGAGTTGTATACACTGTGTAATAAAAGTTTCTAAAATATAATTTAATGACAGAGTCAAACTCAAGGGGAGCAAGAATTGAAGGGACAATCAATTGTTCTTGTTGATAACTAGTTGTCTCTCTCATTTTGCTTTCTTTGTGTTCTGTGTTTGTGTAAGGCTGGTTTTAAGGAGTGTTTTGATGCATGGTTCTGTTTTCCTGTGTCTTGTGATAATGCACAGGTTTATCTTAGGTTCTAGCAGACTTTTGACTGTTTTTTTGACAATTCCTCAGTCCCATCTTAAATGGGTCTGTGGATTAGTTTGGACATCTCAGTTGTTAGTTATATTGATTATGTACTGAACTAGCTTTTTGACTCTCCGAAATGAAATGGAGAGTGGTGGTAATAAAATTCCACTTTTATCAAAAAATAATTTAATGACAGAGTAAATGTATATTTTAGCCATTAATGATTTCAAAAAGTTGGTGACAACTTCTTATTCCTCTATTTTTTCTTTAATATTTTTTATAAATACAAGATTAATAGATGTAAGTATTGTTTATAGTAAATTTGCATGACTCAGACAATTAAGAAAAAGAATGACCATTAAACAGTCATATTATCAAAACTTGAATGTCTTCTCAAGTAACTAATTATGTTAATGCTGCTTCCTTTCCTTTTTTTTTTTAGTTTTTTATCAAAAATTTAATAAGCTAACACATATAACAAAATCAAAATTTAATAGTATAATTAAAATTGTTTGTTCCAAAGATTTTGATTTTATGTTTTTTTGTTAGATATTTCATTTTATTTATATTAATTATTGTTATAACTAGATATTGCTTAAATTCTACATATTGCCCTTAGTCAAGTATATTGTAAAAATATTCTGATTTATATTCTTTATAATAAATAATAAATTTTCGGTTTCAGTGATATATTAATTGGTTCAAGTTATTATTTAAAGAAAAGGGTTCCATTGACAATGGTTATCTTGACAATGATATTTTTCAAAAGTTAAAAAAAATTCATAAAAAATCAGAAAAATATGCATTGTCAACCGATCCTCCCCTAAAATTACTATAACTTATCTCTATTTTATTTCTTTATAGGTAATTTATATATCTTATACATTAATAATTTTCTATCTTAGAACGTATTAACCATACAACATAACAAACAAAACGTTGCCGAAGCAACGCGATGCCTCGATCCTAGTACTATAGAAGCATTTCAAGAGAACCTCCTTCCCATGCTTTCAAATGTAGATACTTACGAAGTATCAATTGTTCTACTGGTAAGCCGCGACTGCTAAACACTGATGATTGAACTCGTACAACTAGAAGTATTAGCAACTTCCAAACAAAGCTAGAAACAACTTTTTCATCACAAACCGCCTCAAATAGTTAGAGCAAATCAGCTACAAAAATGGGGCAAAAAAGAAAATTACAAAATACCGATTGTGGCATAATAATGCAGCATCATGCCGAGCCTCCAGCTCAAAATACTAGTCTTCTTTTTTTCTTATTTATGGGTGCAGAGACCATAAATTCCAAAAAGTTAAAAATCACAGAGAAAAGAAAAGAAAAGAAAAGAAAATGAAGGAACAAAAGATGTCCTTAAGTTGTGAAGTATGGCGAGAAGGGATCTATCTCTAATTCTCTACTCAACAAGTCCAAGCTCCTTGAATTTGTGTAGCATGGCTGCACCAATCTTGGCGGGGGACTCCACCACTGTCACACCCGCATCTCTTAGCGCCTTGATTTTGTCCTGTGCTGTTCCCTTGCCTCCCGACACAATAGCTGCACCACAAAAAACAATGCAAACCACCCATTTCAATGTCAAACATATTCTATTATAAATAAGGATTCATTGACAATGCTTATCTTGACAATCTTGACAACAAGAAATTTGAAAAAAAAAAAATTCTCAAAAAAAGAAAAAAATTTATAGAAGTTTTGTTTAACTTAATGATTAATTAAAATTTCAATTATATTCAATTTAAGCAATGTTTGATAGCACTTCAAAGGCTCGTTAAATAAAAACCGTTAAAAGGTATAAAATTTTGATGAATCGTTAATTGATGTTCAAATTGATTGAAATTTGAAACACTATCAATCATGTTCAAATTGATTGAAATTTGAAACACTATCAATCTATAAGTTAAAGAATACATCCATAGACTCTTTTTCATTTTAAAATTTTTTTTATTTTTGAAAAGTCCGATTGTCAAGATAAGTATTGTCAATGGAATTTCTCACTATAAATAGTTAAATGCAATCTCATAAACTCTATGATGACTTATTGATCGATTGCTTCCTTGATAACTAACTAATCATTTAATTAAATGGGTCAAAATAAGTACCTCCAGCATGGCCCATGCGCCGACCAGGTGGTGCCGTCAGACCCGCAATAAATGCCACAACCGGCTTCTTAGTGCCACTGGCCTGAATTATCATCCCCGAAACAATTAAAATTAAAAATAAATAAAATAAACTTTGAAAGCCATTGGTATGCAAATAATAGGCCTTGCCAATTTTTTGTGTAAACAGAAAGGCAAAAGTAAAACTCATACTTTTTATTGTATCCCTAATATTGTTGAAACAGGATGTGGATGATCATTTCAAGTTGTTTAGGAGAGGTGGGGTGAACCAGGAAATTCAAGAGGTGGAGATTTTGGAGGGGACACAGAAAATGGAGGATTTGGCTTCCGAACTGGAGGATCATCTTCAGTATGAAGTCAAGCTTCCATTTCCTCTTTTGTCCGGAAGAGAGGATCACACGAATTTGATTCTTTTGTGTGGAAGTCAAGTATTGCTTTGATTAGGATTTTTTACGAGGTGCTGTTTTTAAAGACTTTTAAGCTTATTGCGAATGGAGCTTTAGACTATGTGTTTCTGTTACGATGGTATAATTGTGGATTTACAAAACTCAAGTTTCTGTACATTTTCTTCAAAGCACCAGCGGTTTTGGTACTTAAGAAACCATATAAACAGTATCCTTTTAATCAGTTTCAATGAATCCAACGGAATTTTTCTCTTTTATCTTAAGAAAATTACTTTAATACAACTAATTCTATAAATACTTAAGCTGCATAAATAAGATTCAGATAATGCATCCCCGGGTAACCCTGAACAACATTGTGTATTAGCAAACATTGAACATTGTTCGTTCCATATCCTTCAGAAGCTCACATATAAATGTCAATGCATTTAATTTTCTGACCTGAATGAAGGCAGCTGCATCCTCCTCTGCTGTACCTCCAATTTCACCAATCAGAACAATACCTGAATACATAAACATAAGAAAAGCAAAATCATGCAACCAATTGGCAGATAAAGAAAAGAAGTAAGATGCTCTGAACAAAGAAATGCAAATGAATTGCAGTACACAAGTAGTTATACCTTCGGTCTGAGGATCATCCAGGAACTTGGTTACGCAATCCACAAAGTTGGTGCCATTGAAAGGGTCACCACCAATGCCAACACAGGTTGACTGTCCTAGACCTACTGCAGTTGTTTGAAAAACCTAACAAAAAGGAAATGGAAACATAAAAGACAGCTTTTTTGATGGAATCAAGATTTAAGTATTGACTCAAAACAAGGGCAGTATTATTTAAATACCGTCAGCTAGTTCTGATAAAGTGATAATGCACTGTTCTGATATTTTCTTGTGAAATCGGAGCTTAGGTAAGTTGTAGTTCATCATAAAATGACAAACAATGTGTCTATTTCTTATGCCAATTTTAAGGACCAACTTGGATCAAAGGATGGACCTATTTGATGATACCCAACATAGTCAAGACCAAAACCTCACTTATTCATGCTTCTTTATTGTGCTTAACTAAATTCAGCAGATATGTCCAATTGAAAAAATAATACTAATAATAATAAACCCTCCCAAGTTCATATTCAACCCCCTCAAAATATAAAAAATGCTATGTGCTTGTGAACCTATGAGTTTTTAGGGGGGTTGGGGGGGAAGCAGCAAAATAAGAAGCACAAGTACATTATTCTTTTGCCCATTTCACCATTCATTCTTCATTTAGATGCATCTCTTTATTTCTCTCTTTTCTATTTTACTAACGAACTGTACAAACCCTTTATTTCTCAATACTGCTGCTACTACTACAAAAGTGCAGATAAATACATATGATTTGACCGATACATAAGTATTCTTCCAAGGAATGGATGATACAGTACGGCGTTTGAGACCAATAAGAAAATGAAATGTGAGCATGCATGTGCAGAGAAATGAAAAGGAGAAGAGGCGTACGGCTTCATAAGTCAAGGTACCGGAACGAGATACAATGCCGACACGGCCAGGCTTATGGATGTAACCGGGCATGATGCCAATTTTGCACTCTCCGGGCTTGATAATTCCAGGGCAGTTGGGTCCAATGAGGCGGGTCTTGGATTGCTGGTTGAGAGCGGCCTTGACTTTGACCTGAGAGGAAAGAGGGCAGCTTGCATTAATGCAATGAAGCAGTGAGAGGGAGAGAGAGATAGATGCAAAGAATAGATGAGATTACCATGTCATGCTGGGGGATCCCCTCGGTGATGCAGACAACGAGGTCCAACTCGGCCTCCATGGCCTCCATGATGGCGGCGGCAGCAAAGGGAGGGGGCACGTAGATGACAGAGGCGTTGGCCTTGGTCTCTGCCTTGGCCTCGGCGACGGAGTTGAAGACGGGGAGGCCGAGATGCTCGGTGCCGCCCTTCTTGGGGGTGACGCCGCCGACCATGTTGGTGCCGTACTCGATGGCCTGCTCGGTGTGGAAGGTGCCGTTCTTGCCGGTGATACCCTGGCAGATGACGCGCGTGTTCTTGTCGACGAAGACGGGGGGCTGAGGGGCGGCCGCAGCAGCAGCGAAGGAGCGGGTGTGGGAGGCGGGTGGCTGGGCCAGGAGTCGGGCGGCGGCGGATCGGGCGAGGCGGGAGGCCTGGCGAGACATGGCGGCGTCCGAGTCTGAGAAAGGCGAGCGAAAGAAAGAAAGAGATCGCAGAATGAGGGCTTGCTGTGTCTCTGTCTCTCAATTTCACTTTCCTTGCAAGTTGGGGTTGGATCCTATTCCGCCCCTCCCCAATTTCTGTTCACTTTCTTTTCTTTGGCAATTATTTACTTTTCTTCTCCAAATGTTCTTTTACAAAAAAAAATATTTTTTTTATTTTCCTAACTAGCTTCACTACTTCCGATTTTTTTATTAATAAACAAGAAAAAATAAGAAATCACGAGTATATACGATCCGGTTTAGAAATCACGAGACTAAACATTCCACCTACAAAGAAGGCAGACAAATTCCGTCTAGAAAGAAGGCGGACCGATTCCACCTTCTTTCTAGGCGGACCCATTCCACCTAATTTCTAGGTGGACCAGTTCATATAAAATTCCAATACACAAACTTCAAGCTACAACCATTCATTTTGCTGCTCTCTCACATTGCCTATAGGTCAACAATATTTTAATATTTATGAATTATTTTATATAATATCTAAATATTTATCTTAATAATATAAATCATCATTTTTTTTTATAAATTATCAGAATGGTACCAATTGTCGTGTATGCTGGCGGCAATGTTATAACTTGATTTTATAGTGTCAAATATGATAATCCTTCAAAGTTTTCCTTTTTGGGAAATGAAAATACATGTTTTTAGAACTATGATATATCGAAGACTTTGACAACTGCGTGCGCTTGGAACGAGTTAAGTGGGAGAAGAGAAGAAATGTGACAGTGTTGAATATGAACTGGTCCACCTAATTTTTAGGCGAAATGGGTCCGCCTTCTTTCTAGGCAGAATCGGTCCGCCTTCTTTCTAGGCAGAATCGGTCCGCCTTCTTTCTAGGCGGAATCGGTCCGCCTTCTTTCTAGGTGGAATGTCTAGTTTCGTGATTTCTGAACTGAATCGTATATACTCGTGATTTCTTATTTTTTTTGTTTATTAATAAAAAAATCGGTCACTACTTCTGTATGTAATAGGAGCTAGACTAATACGAAAATGTTTAACAGTCCAAATTATATTTTGTCACGTCTGAAATTTCAATTTATGGTTCCCATTAAATTTATCACATGAAAATATTAGGGGATACAAAAATTTTCCATTTTTAGTGTTTTTTAAGTATTTGTTTTGGATTTTTCAAAATGGTTCTAGAATATTAATAAAATAGGGCTTGTTTGTACATGAATTTTAAAAAAACAAAATAAATATTTAAAAAACTTTCAAAATGGGAAATTTTTGTATTCCCTAATATTTTCATATGATAAATTTAATAGGAACCATAAATCACAATTTCGGGCGTGATAAAGTATAATTTAGGCCGTTAGCATTTCGGAAATAAATGCAAATGTTTTCACAATAGTCATACACTCATACTCATGTAATAGTAATTAGTATTACAACCGTCTATATCAATACTTTGAAATTAATCTTTGACATATCATTTTTTTTTTTTTGTATGGCTTCAACTCTTATATTAAATTTTTGACATACCATTTCTTTGTATGGTCTTTGAACTATGTGGGATAGTTAGGTTTTTCCTATGTGACACGGATACGGAATGTCCGACACAATACGACACGACATTTCTTAAAAACTAGAGACACAACAAGTACACGTATTAAAAAAATAATTTGTATATGCATACATTCATTTTAAAATTGTTTGTAATTTTTTTTTACACAACACATTAGAGACAGATTGTGTGTTAGCTTTATGGAAAAAAATTAGAAGATGAGTCAGTACTCAACAGATAATTTTGTATAGATAATTAGATATTAAGGTTCAAATGATACATCGCAAGAGGTTTTTTAATGGCTACTGGCTTAGTTGTTTATTGTATTTTAATCTTTCTTGTATATCAAAATTCCCAAAGAAGACAAGTCCGCAAGTTCTTTTTTTCTTCCACCCAAAGAAGTGACAGCTGTGCTCCTTGCTATTGCACAGTGTCTAGAGGTGACACGCGTGTCCCTCACGTGTCTAAGGCGTGTTGTGTGCCTGGCCGTGTCTTCTCAATTCGTTGATCGTGTAACACGTGTATTTCCGTGTCCACCACACTGGTCTGACCGTGTCTTCTCAATTTGTTGACCATGTCACATGCGTGTCTCAGCGTTTCGGGTTCGTGTCGGACACAAGTACAGCATGTTTTGGGAAATGTCCGTGCTTCATAGGGTCTGTCAAACTGGAGTTGGAGACAAGACTCTTCTCATAGGTACACAATAAACTCTTAGGCGTTGTTTGGCAACGGGATAACCAGGGGATAAGAGAGTTCACCTCTACTATCTCTGCCAAACAGTATCAAAAATTTAGAGATAAATGAGGGATAACGATCTATCTCCCGAAATTATCTCCAAAAGTTATCACCGCATTTTACTAGTGATAATGTTATCTCTACCCTTTATCACTTTTGGTTCACCGAAATGCCCCCCCACAGCCAAAAATTTTGAACTCCCAATGTTATTTAATTACTTTACACTTGATGACATACTAGTCTTTTGAGAAAATAATATATTTAATTGAAGACTATCACATGACTTCTCTCTTTATCCATTGCCAAACACTAGTGAGGTATTTGGAGATAGAGAGGGATAGCCTAACTTCAGAGAGTTATCCTGTTGCCAAACGGTGCCTTAGGGTGCGTTTGGATAGTGCAAAGATTAGTGTAAGAGTAATGATATTTGGGTTAGTAGTTGAAAGTAGTGTGAGGTTAGTACTAACTCGGGTAGCGTGAGATTAGTACTAACTTTGTGCTATTCGGAGTAGTAAACTTGTGTTTGGATTGTATATTTGGAGTAGTAAGAAAAAAAATGAATAAAATATTGATACATTTCCATTTTTAACTCTTTTCTTCTTATTCTACAGCTACTGCTGTTTTTAACAAACTAATATTTTTGGTTCAATACTTGATCAGTTTTATCAAATTAACCAATATGGACAATCAATTTGATTGCAATCTCATGTATGGACAAGACTTTCAACTTGATTTAGGACAAATCTCTTTTCTCCGAGGTCAAGCCATGAGATCTATGGAGAGAGCTTCAGCTAGTCGGAATGCCTATGACGAGGTGCCGTCACTTTGTTTGAGCTTTAATCACACTTCACACATCAATAGACCTTTGAATGGGATCTCTATCTGCTCCTTGTCATGCGGAGATTATATAACCGCAGTCCATTTTGTTTATTGCGTTCCAAAAATCAAAAGATTTAAGGGAGAGTGGTCTGTCATTTTTTTTAGCGAAAGAGATGAATAACATGAAGGAAGAGAAAAGTACAACAAGGAAATGAATAAAGAAAGGAAGAGACATTTTTTAATAAAAATATCTAAAAGACTCCCAAACTTGCTAATTTGCTAAACCGATATTTCAATGGTTTAGCAAAGCGGTGCTGTTCCCGAGCTACTCCAAATTGCTGAATCATGTTTGGATCTCATCTCAGATATGAGTAGCACGCTACTATAGAGTTAGTGGTACTCATGAGGCATCCAAACACACCCTTAACTTCTACTAGAGTTGGAGACACAACTCTCCACTTCTGGACGCGGGAGCGCACAGATTGTGTAGCTTGGACCCAAGTTGATTAGTTGAATCTACCTTTAAGAATGATTTTATTATTGTTATTAAAACTCACAAACATTTACTTTCTTTTAATCTTGATTATTATTACTTGTCTACCCAAAATACCTAAAACAACTCTCAACTTAGTTAAGGAGGCAAGCTGATTTCGGTTTTTCAGTCTGTCCATGTGGATTCGACACTAGTTTTATAATAATTAAATTATGTGTTTGCGGCTTGACAGTGTTCATCTGTAACTTTATTGTAAATTTATTAGTAGTGTCGCCTTCGAGAGAGAAAATAAATTCTACAAAAAATGCTATTCACCCCCTCTAGCACATTATGTAACAAATTTTCAATTTCATTTTAAAAGCATTCCGTTGTTCTAATAAGAAAAACATTAGTATGTAGAGATCGGTTGATTCCAAAAAAAAAAAAGAAAAAAAGAAAAAAAGAAAAAACTGTAATATATAATTGAAGGCAGTGAAGATATTTATGCAAAATAAATTTTACTGTATGTGGTAAATCTGTTAATTATTAGCCATCTAAGTTTATTTTGCAACTTCGTTTTAATTGGTTCCTCAATGCACATTTCTTATTGCTTGCAAATTTTGCATAGTTTATTAAATTAATTCACTCTATCTTCTCCGAATTCTTGTACCTTTATGCGTCATACTTGTGCTTATACTTATTCAATTTTTGCAATTCACCGTATGTAAGCTGCAACAATAACCAAAAGCTTCTTCTACTAAATCAAAGTTGAGTCATTCTAAAAGAAAATAAATTGATTTTCAGAGACTAGATAAAGCGCATGAAACATTAATTTGGGCTCGATTATTTAGCCGAATCACTGAAATTAGGTTGGTACAGTAAATTAAAACACGGAACATAAAAATTGTAAATTGAAGTTGTTTTGGGGTAGATATGAAAAATGAAGAAGTTTATGAATTGAGTAGTAGTTTCGAATGAGGAGTGGTGTGATACGACTTACGAGTGATGACAATTGACAAGTGTGTTGCATCAGGAAGAGTGATGGTGTGATCACTGATCAGAAAAGAGGGGGATAGTTGGAGAGGGCCGCGGGGAAATGGGCCAGCGCAGTGGGCCTTGGGGGCGAATGGGATGGTCAATTGGTTATGGGGAGAGTGAGTGAGTGAGATTGGGTCCATTGGGACTCGGACTCGACTCGTATCGTATGCGGTGACCATTCATTTGCGCTGCTTTCGTCGTCCGCTCCCCTCCTCTCCTCTCCTCTCCTCTCCTCTCCTTTGCTGGTTTGTAATTGTTTTGTTTTGTGGGCATTCGCTGTCTGACTGTCTCTCTCTCTCTCTCTGTCTGCTCTTGTTGCATCCACCCATCCATCCCGTCCCCTGCTCTGCTAGCAGTGAGGCTGAGCCTGAGAGAGCGCATCCCATCCATTGCCATTGCCTCGTTGCATTCTGTTAAGAGTTAAAAAAAGCAAAATCCCCATCTCCAAGCGAAGAACACCCCCCCGCCACGCCAGATCTGTCTCCTCCTCCCTCCTCCTCCAACATCAGATCCGATCCCATCAGATCTAGGGTTCCACCTTCCAGATCGACCGCTCAATCAATCACCACAGGACACCATGGGCGCCAATTCTCAGGGCAACCTCGACGACCAGATCGACCAGCTCATGCAATGCAAGCCCCTCTCCGAGCAAGAGGTTCCCTTCCTCCTCTCCCTTTTCCCTTTCTCCCCTTTCTCTCCCCATCGCCGGATCTCATCTCATCTCCCCTTCTCCCCTTCTCCTCCTCCTCTCTTCTGCAGGTTCGAGGGCTCTGCGACAAGGCCAAAGAGATCTTGATGGAAGAGAGCAACGTTCAGGTAATCCCCCTACCCCTCCCTCATTCTACCTCCCTCCCCTTCTCTTCCTCATGCTATGCTCACAAATCTCTTCTTCTTTACAGCCCGTCAAGAGCCCCGTCACCATATGTGGTGACATCCATGGCCAGTTTCACGATCTCGCCGAATTGTTTCGCATTGGTGGCAAGGTCTTACTCTTTTCTCTTCTTTCCTTCCTTTATACATAAATATCACATATCAATCTATACTGCATCCTATTTCTTCACTTTTGTTTCCTCTCTCCCTCTTTTACCTATCTCACACTTTTATTCTCACAGTGCCCAGATACAAACTATCTATTCATGGGAGATTATGTCGACCGTGGATACTATTCAGTTGAAACTGTCACTGTAAGTGCGCATTCCTTTGACCTTTCTAATTATTTACACATGGCCATTATTAGTTACGAGTACCTTGCTGTAGTGATTTTCTGTTCTTCAACTCTTCTTTCAGTACATAGTAAGAGCTGTATTAATCTAGAGTTCTTAATTATAATAAAGAGCCATCTCGGTAAAAGTTTGCCTCAGCTGTTGCAACTGTATGATGTAAGAAGTAGGTGATTTCTTACTTTTGCTACAGAAACTGCGGGTCATGTACCAATAATTAAAAGAAAAGGTGAACGGAGTGGAGATTTTATGGAAACATTTGGCCATTGAAATTTGAAACCAATTACCTCTGTCCAATGTCATCGAAGCACGGCATAATGGACTGATTGCCATTGCTTCTGGTTATTTCTAAACCAACACTTGCTTTTGATATCCAGCTTTTGGTGGCACTGAAGGTTCGCTATCCTCATCGAATAACAATTCTTAGAGGAAACCACGAGAGTCGTCAGGTAATGAATCGCTTGCATTGTTTTTTGTTATATCATCTATTTGAGTTAGTTAGTGAGTACCCTGATTAAGGAATATGTTGTTAAATTGCAGATCACTCAAGTATATGGATTTTATGATGAGTGTTTAAGAAAGTGAGTTCCGCTAACCTTGTCCCATTTCAATATTCACAAAATAAGAGCTTGTAATTTAAATATGCTACTCTGATGCTGACAATGACACTTTTGAATGTTCTTATGGCAGATATGGAAGCGCCAATGTATGGAAGATTTTCACAGATCTCTTTGATTACTTTCCGTTGACAGCATTGGTATGTTATGTCAATACTGCTAAATTAAGGATTATCCATCTGAGTAGTTTTAATTTGTTGTTTTCAAAAATTTTAGTGCAGCAGTTACATTGTGTTGTGCCTTGCAGGTAGAGTCAGAGATTTTTTGCTTGCATGGGGGGCTTTCGCCATCAATAGAGACACTTGATAGTATAAGGAACTTTGACCGGGTGCAGGAGGTGCCTCACGAGGGTCCAATGTGTGATCTTTTGTGGTCAGACCCTGACGACAGATGCGGTTGGGGCATCTCTCCTCGTGGAGCTGGTTACACCTTCGGACAGGTACCCCACCTGCACTTCTGCTACTGGTGTGCATCTCTCTGCTGTCTGTTTTTTACCTCTTACCAGAATCTTCTGATGTGAACTTTTTTAGGATATATCGGAGCAATTTAATCACACTAACAACCTCAAGCTGATTGCAAGAGCTCACCAGTTAGTCATGGAGGGTTATAACTGGGGCCATGTAAGAGAACATCTTTCTTTTGCTTCTATCATAGTGTGTTCACAACAACCATTTGTTAGCTGTCAGAAGGTATGGTTTTGACAATTTATATTTGTAAAATCAGGAACAAAAGGTGGTCACCATCTTCAGTGCACCTAATTATTGCTATCGTTGCGGCAATATGGCATCCATTTTGGAAGTTGATGACTGCAGGGGTCATACCTTCATCCAGGTTATCATCTCCTCTATATCTTCTCTGACCGTGCGTGCACATTACCACTGAATCTGATCAGAGTGCTGAACCATGTTGACTCTTTAAATGTTAATTAATACCATTTTTGAGCTGTTGATGAACCTAAATTCCTTAACAAAAATCAAATCACATGCACAAACACAAATACAAACACAAACAACAGTGAGATCAGACAATTTCTAAACTGGGTGTTTATATGCCTGATAATTGTGAACTTCTGATTCTTTGTTGGTGTTGGCGTGTTGCTGAGGTCTATTAGCTTTTTAAAATTTATAATTCAACTTGGGATAAATGAAGCCCTGATGCCACGTTGATAAATTGTGTACAGTTTGACCCAGCCCCAAGAAGGGGAGAACCAGACGTGACCCGTAGGACTCCAGACTACTTCCTTTAAGTCGGCTTATGGAGGTGAGGCAAGTAGGAATGCTACTTGAGGCCTGGATGTTATGAGCTTACTGAGTAGACGTGCCTCTTCAAGATTTTCCAAATACCTGTTGGTGGCCAATGGGGGCATTGTGTAATTTCGTAGGGAAAGATTGGTTAATTAATTATTTTTTGAAGTGGATTTGCTTCCGATTGGTAGTTGGAATTGCTGGAATGGGAGGGTTAAGTTGGTGATTTGGGTGCGGGAGCAATGTGTAATTTTTAAAGACAGTTTTTGGAGATTCCTCCGTGTTGATTTTTCTTCTGTTTTATCCCTTTTCTTTTTGTTCCTTTGGGGCCTGTAGAGGTGGATGGCACATTTGAATTTCTATTCTGCTTTATTATTTGAATGGAACCATCTCATCTCTGGCGGACCATGACTTTACTGATGAGTAGTTGCATTTCGTTTGGTCCGTTTTTACTTTTATTTTTTTTTTCCCTTTATTAAAAAAAGAAGTTTTGGGAGCTTGACTATTATGGTACGACATACTTATTACAGAGAACATCAGTGCATGATGAATACTTGTTATATTGGCACATTCATAAACAGAGTTCATACATCGTATTGTAATTCAGAACAGAACCAGCAAGAGAAGTGTTGCCATTAAGCTACACTTGGCTGATCCACTTGAACGATAATAATAATAAGCCAACAATTTAGGAATATACAAAAGCAGACGAGTATTCTGCTAATTTTAACTTTGAAATAGTTCATCATGAATGGACAAAAATATGTATGTAATATGTGCTAGCAAAGCATGCCAGCCCTATATTGCAATGAGGGGAACCACACTTTTCTGCTTTGGTGCATGCCTTACCTTAATCATCTGATTCAAAGCTTTTGCGCACCATCGTACCACACTAGGTGATTTCGCCACCTTAACAATTTGGCGCTGCTGCACCATAACACTCGACAGGTTTTCTTTCTCTTCATGAGAAACCTTCTTTCTAATTAAACTTTGTTCGGCAACTTCTGTGGCGTTCCTCTCCTCCTTGTTGGTTACTTGGATGAGCTCTTTCAGCGATGGCCGAGGTGTTGCTGGTGCAAAAACAGTTTCGTTAACTACAAGTTTGTTGTCCGCTGTGCAATTGAGTACTTGCTCAGCTTGTTTTTTCTCTTCAGAGGTAATGGGTGCAAAAACAGTCTCCTGAAGTATTGCTTTGTTGTCCACCAATGTGAAATTGAGCATTTGCTCAGCTTCCTTTTTCTCTTCAGAGGTGACAGGCGGAAGCACGAGCACACACTCCACCCTAGTGTTCGCTTGAGTGGCAATCTTACTGCTGTTGGTTCTCCTTGTTCTCTTGGACATGCTAAGATCATAGCGCTTCTGCTTTGTGGGACTGGCTTCAGTTTCCATTTGGGTTTTTGGATGCAAGGAAGATGAACAAATGAAATTGCAAGGGGTTGGCCTATATATATGATTGAGTGTAGTTAGGTAAGTAGATTTAAGGTCAGGTGTGGAGGGTCACCTATAAAAGGTGCAAGGTCTTTTTATCGGTGTGGAAAAGGAATAAATGATTGAAGTTCCTTTAGCTCTGAAAAGATGCTAGTTTGGTTTGAGAAAGTGCAGTGCAGTGCAGGAGTCGGTGAAAATTGTCTGATTTCAATATCTTTTTAAATTTTACCCCACTATCTATGTTTAGTTAATTACTGAATGAGAAGCCCTTGACATTTATTGACTTATGCAACTACATATTTCCGTCTACATTAATTTATTGAACAATACGCAAGCGGTACCAGATATGAAATACATGTTTGGGAATTGGGAGGGTGTGTTTCAGTAGTTCATATTGTACCAGTAGCGGGGACATGACAGACATTAACAATTAAATTGTATATATATGATGATAAAGAGGGAATAGACAGAGCAGCTGTTGTATAGAATTTGAAAATATTATAGATAGTGTTGCAATAGTGAGGACATGGGAATGCAGCCAGCATTGATGTCATTAGCAGTAGTAGTTACTGGTACATGAATGAATGAGATGATTAGGTGATACGTTGTTGTTATATGCTCGGCCACGGCCCCCCCCTCCTTTTTTGGTGAAAGGACACCCAAACAGATGCAGGAAAATAAGGTTAGTTGAACAGCATAACAGCATAAGTGAGAGCGTAGTGGGAACAACTAAACTAACTAACGATTGAGTGAGTCCCTTGATAGAAACAGACAGGAACGGTATGCTCAGTATGGAGCTTGTATTAATTGTATTGTATTGTATTGTATTGATGCAGATAAATGAAATGAAACCAAATGTAGAAGGAAGGAAGAATGTAATGTATAACAGTACAAGTAGAAATCCTTGAGTTAATTAGTAATGTACAAATGATATGATATGATATGATATGATGATAGAAATTGAAGGGGTTTGG
Organism: Cyperus esculentus; assembly: GCA_030179965.1. NCBI lineage: Eukaryota > Viridiplantae > Streptophyta > Magnoliopsida > Poales > Cyperaceae > Cyperus > Cyperus esculentus. Next base: position 287,422 of record JASGLE010000003.1, on the reverse strand, counting down.
TTACATAATTGGAGATTGGAGTGGAGAGAGCGAGAAGCTAGCAGTTTGTTATCTGGCGAAGCGCATGGTCCACTCGGCCGCGATCTGATCGTGCTTGGGTCGGTCGGAGAGGAAGAGGCGGGAGATGGGGGATTGGCAATCGGTGGCGGCTGGGTCGGGGTTTGCTATGAGGGCGCGGATGGCGAGCAGCAGCCTGGAGACGGTCATGGCGGGGCTCCAGGCGTGGTGGAGGAGCGGGAGGGAGAGGCGGCCGGAGGAGGGGTCGACGTTGCAGTGGAAGATGCGGGTGCGGAAGGAGACGCGCGGGGGGCTGAAGGGGTAGTCGCCCGGGAAGACGAGGTCGAGGAAGAAGACGCCGCCCTCGTAGGGTGTGCCGGTGGGGCCCAGGACGGTGGCGATCCAGTGGTAGAGGTTGTCGTTCTTGGGGCCGGCCGACCACTCGGAGCCGGCGGCGTTGAGATCGGCCATGTCCTTCTGGATGCGCTTGCCGGAGGCGGAGGCCCAGGTGGAGGAAGTCCAGGAGCGATCTCCTCCTCCTGCTCTTTGGTCTCCTCCTCCTCCTCGTCCTCCTGGTGGTGGTGGTGCGGTGGGGAAGCCCCCAGTGGCCGTGAAAGAGGAGGACGTGGACATCAGTATTCAGTCTCCTCGTCTTGTTTTCGTCAATTTCTTTCGTTCTTTCTTACTCTGACATCGCCTCTTTGGTTCCTTTTCGTATGGCATCACTTCACTTCACTCATTCACTGAGACTCTGACTGATCCTGATCCTGATCCTGATCCTGATCCATCATCCACTGATAATGATATCATAATATCAGGCCTTCCATTCCATTCCATTCCATCTATCAATATCACAAATTAATTCATAATGTAAATAGATATTAGCATTACCATTTTAGCATTATTATTTAGATGTATAACGCCATACATTTCTCCAATTCCTTCCTTCCTTCCCTCCCTCCGCATAGCCGCGGTTGCTTCACCATTCCTATATTATATGCAAATCTTTATCCTTAATAATAATATTAATGTATAAAAATCAACATTGAAATGAAACCTCTTAATCTCTTATCTTAAGTGATGATCAGGAGTGGAGTGACAGACAATATGGAGTAGGGAGTGTTGGTTGGATCAGGATCAGGATCAGGATCAGCATCAGCAACTTCATTCTTCATTCTTCATTCAACCCACTTAATTAGCCCATTTTGGCCCATAACAAAGCAAAGCAATTAAGCAACTCCACTTCACCCCAACTATATGTTTTGTGCTTCTAATATTCACATTCTGTAACAAAAAAAGAAAAGATTTTTCTGTTATCCACTGTACTGTTATAATAAATAATAATACAGAGGTTCGTATAAATAAGATTACTATAGCCATTGTATAGTATCTTTATTATTCACTACATTGGCTATAGAAGCCTTGTCATTCTGAGTCTTAGCAAATACGAATGATAATTGTAAAGCCAAGGAACAATTTTAATACCACATGTCACACCAGATCAATTGATCCGCCCAATTTGAAAATCTTGACACCGGGAGACATCCAACATGATGATTGATTACCATTTGCATATCTCTGAGATTTAGTCTAAATTGTTGAAGAAGTTGGCCTCTCACAAATGCTCTTTTCCTATGAGCATGTGTTTTCCCTGCCCGGTTCTTATTGATTTGGTCATCAAAGGAGATTATTCATTTCATGGCTCATCAGAAAGCAGCATGCCTTCCCTAGTAAATGCAGATATCAGTTTATATGGTTATGTGTGCGATATCGAATGCAGTAGTCTAAAACTACTCCTTAGCAGCTGTATATACGATTGGCTAAGAAAATCAATATAACAGTTGTGTGTGCATATTTTTCTGCAGACACCACAAATGTGGCATTGTCGGGAAGAGGTAGCAGATAAAGACAACACATCAGCTGATGCTAATCTCGAAGATGAATATCCAACATAGTGTTCCTGTGGGAACACCTTGACAGCATTATATTTTCTCAGTGCCAAAATATCTCTTATTGCCCAGCTTGTTAATCATTTTCCGTGCTGAGGTTTTTTTTGGATTACTTGTGGAAACTCGGGTTGCAGTTTGAAGAATGCGAATTGCTGAAACTAAAAAGTGTGGATTTACTATTTTCTAAACAACCAAAAAAGTTCCTTTTTTGGGTCTGCATGAATAGTTTTTCCTGCAGATGGTCTTGATACGTACTGAAACTTCATACCAGTACTGATTTTTGTGGTAGTGTATCTCAGTGATATACACTGAAATGTGTACCTGATGGAATTAGTACGACCTTCTAAGCAAGAGGCCTTCAATTAATTGATCTTGAGATAAACCATACATGGTTATCCCAATTCCCATATATGCAACAAGCAGCAAATCCTGTTATTGATGGCCACTGCAAGGAAGGTACAATAACTCCCCGAGACGTCTGGTTTGTATGAACAGATGCACGCTGTGTGAGTTTTGCCTGATATTGTGTGTAACATACAACTAATTGGTTGATTTACTTGACTATTTTCAGAATTTAACTAGTCTTGTTCCGTTACATAATTTATATTGGAATTTTGTATATTCAGTAAGTAGTTAGCATACTTGGTCTTGATTCATATGGCTCTTCTTGACTTCATTTCTAGCCAACTCCCAACTTGTTTGGGACTAAAGGCTTTCTTGTTGTTGTTGTTGTTGTAGTAATAGCAATTACCATACTTACCGGTTCTGTTGGAAATGCTTTGGGTGACATTCAGAATCAAACATTCCCTTCTGTTCATTTGCAATTAAAAGAAAAGGAAAATTGTATTTCATGGAAATGGGATTTTCACAGAACCGAGGTTTAATATCAAATGAACAGTCGGTAAAGGTTGTTTCTGCTGAAAAAAGTTGGGGAATTTAGTTTTCGGGTCTGTTTTCAGCGCAAATGAACAGAGTGTTGTTCTGAGATGATTTTTAAATTATGAACGAATCCCTGTGTAACAATGTTGTGTACAGAATTTAGAACGAAAAGCAAACGAAAAGGGGAAATGGAGAGTTTGAATTTTGAATAAAAAAAATGATAAACTACATGAGATGAGATCAAGAATATTCTTTCCTGTTCAAGTATTTTTCACATTTTTGATATTTTATGCCCATTCACTCTTTTCACGCTTGATTTCGAAAAAACTATACAGTATGTGAGAATGAGTATACAATAAGAATTAAAAGAGTGATTAAGTGATAAGAAAATCAGTGTACTTGTAAATTACCAAATTATCAATCAGAGGTAAAACTAGATAGAAGAACGGATATCTATAATTCAAGGGGAAATATCCTAATCAATTTGAAACTTTCGTTGGGAACAACTTTCCGATTCCGGTAAGATTTTAGCACTAAAAAATTTTGTGCAGTTGCTCCATTTTGATATGCTAACACATCTAGGCCTAACACCAACAAATAAACTGAGAAGATAAAATAATGAATAACCGGGAGCAGACCAAAACGACTATACCACCAATCGAGTCCCTACTGCTAAAACAGCTATCCCCAATGCAATGCACAACTGATCTCCTAATCTATTTCCAAAACTGCATCTGCTCAGATGTTCAAGTACTTTACAACTAAACTAGACAAAGCAACACAAGAAGAATGTCATAAAGGAGAGTGCCGCCAGGACATATAGTTGTACCAAAACTGTCAGGGCCCACCGGTCCAAGCGCCGTGACGCCACTGCCTGTGCTGCTGTTGGATCCAGTACTGCCATTTAATCATTACAAGTTGTTATCATTTTAAAAATTGTTAGTGTTTGATCGCTAGTTACTAATATAAATCGATTTGTGGTTAACTTTCTCGCATTACATTTTTATGCATGCTTATTTCTTCCTTTATTTTTGGTGAGGACCTGGGAAGTGTGTGTTATGTGGAGCACCCAAAAAAGAAAAGTCACACAACTTGGCAAATTTTTTGTTCTTATTGTTAGATAAAGGAAGGTGTGTGTTATGCCTGCCACCAGCAACAACTGATACCATGCAGCAAAAACTAGTATTGAATATATTTCAACACAACTAACCTTCCTGCAAAGATGCATGCTCCATGACCTGCAGGAAACCAGAAACAACAGTGGCATTAATATAACAAGATTAGGTACTTTTAGTTATGCAATGAATTGATCTTACAGTCAACCAGCAGGTCATGTAGAACCTAACTGTCCAAGCTTTATGCAAACAGATCAATTTTCTTATGCAAGTTAAAAAAAAAAAAACCTCTGGAAAAAAAAAAAAAGAATATCCAAGAATATTTTCTTACAACCCATCATCACATGGCATTTTTGTGCAAAAAGGAAATGAGCTACAAAGATGTCAATGATGTGCATTTCCAGATGTATAAACATCAACAACAAAAGAGAAGCAACATTGGCATGCAAATACAACTTACTTGGGTCTGTAGTAGTCAGCATGGCTGTGTTATTGAAGCTGCATGTCCCACCGCTTGCTTGTGTTTTGTGGTAGTAATCATTGAATGCAAATGAAGCGACAGCAACAATATTATCTGACTGATAGCAGGGCTGACCTGGCTGAATTGCACTACAATTTGCCGACCCAGGCCCACAAGCCCAATCCAATCCCTGCTTTAATGCACTGACAGGTGCACTGGAATTCGCTACACAAAACATACCTGCTGGCCCAGTGGACTCCGCATTATTTGATAAGACCGAGTTTTCAAAAGTCAAGCTATAAGTTGCAGACCCATTTGGAAATGCAATACCCCAGTTCTTCTCAGACAGAGGCCCGGTGAGTAAATCCTCATTAAATAGCTCATATATGTATGAGCTGACCTGTACACTGGGCTGACTAGGCGTTCCTGAATTGTTCAGAACATGCCGTATGAGATTCGTATTGTATGCCAACGCATTGTCTACATTTGCGTCAGGTTCGTTGGATGCACCAAGCCAAGGCCAACCTGTTTGAGTCACCACAACTGGTATTCCTGAAAAATTCAGAGCTTGCATGGAGTAATAAGCGGCATCGACCATGGCATCAAACATGTTTGTGTAAACATGATCTGTGTTGGGGTCCACATTTTGTGTGTTAGGGTTAATCGACCGGAATAGAGCATACTCCAACGGGAATATACCACGCCCCTTGGTGTACCCGTAGTATGGCTGTGCATTCAACATGAAAACTGAACCTGTGTTCCTCAAGAACTGGAGGTACTGAGACATGATCTGGTTCCACGTGGAGTTGAACTGCGCTGTGGATGGGGGGAACGGCTTCGGTATGAGGTCCATGGAGGTCGGTGTGCCGATCTTGACCTGTGAGTTGAGATTTGCAGCCAGGAGAGCTGCCTGAAGGAACTGGAGTGCAGGAACGAGCACCAAAGCAGCATTAGGCAGAGCTGTCAGCACCTCATTGCCGACTGCGATGGAGGTGATGTTGGTGGACGGCAAAAAGGCGGCCACATTCTTGTTGACCCAATCAGCTGCATCAGTGCGAGACTGGCCGACACGCAGAAGCTGGTCATTGGGGACGGAGACCATGACCTCGATACCAGTGTGAGCGAGGGCTGTGAGCATCTGATGGTCAGCATCAAAGAGGCGCACGTGTGTTATTTTCTTCGCTTGCAAAATTGAGACTACGGAAGAGGCTGGTGGAATGTTTGACATGTGAGTGCCGACATTTATTCCCACAAAAGTTGCTTTGATAGAAAGAGGCAAATGCAATGTGTTAGTATTTAGAAGAGAACAGTCATAGGTGGCCACTTAAAAGAGAAATGAGAAAACGAGAAGGCAGGAAGAGTACCAGATGCATTATCAGTGGCCATGGTAAACCAGAGGAGGAGGAGGAGGAGAGGAAAAGCAGTTGGACACTTGGACCGCATCATCTGCTGCTGCGTCAACAACCTTAGGTCCGAGATGTGTCCTTTAGAATTGGAGGATATCTTGAGATAATTGCCACTGTAGTTTCTTAGTTGGTACACTGAGGCTGAAAAAAGAATGGAGAGCAATAGGGGTTATGCTTTGCGTTGCTTTGAATGCATTGGAAAGGTAGCAAATAAAGAAAATGGTTGCATGATTCTAGGCATGGCAGGTTGGCAATGAGGTTAATTAATGAAGCTGGTTATTGGGGTTAACCAAAGTCAAAAATAATGGGCACACACATCCAGACATCCAGAGCAGAAGGAAAGAAAAAGGGGGCCACATTTTGTATGAATTGAAAAGCATGAATTAAAGAAAGAAGACACAGGGAAGTGATGGGTGATGACTGATGACATGAAATGCCTAATTGCCTAATGCTAATGCAGAGTAATTGATCGGGTGGGGTTGGGTTGGGTTGGGTTGGGTTGGGGAGAGTAACAATGAAATGAAATACATAGTGAGAACTGAGAAGAGTGGAGTGGATTTTTGTTGGAGGCGGCATTGGCATTGAAATTGGTATGGTAATTGGTAATTGGTAATGGAAATGGAAATGGTACCGACTACCGAACAACAACAATAATAATAGCAATTAAATAAAAAAAATAGTAATAATAATAACAAGGAGAAAAAAAAGAAAGAGAGTTTACCAGAGCATAGGCTGAGCAGTGAGCACTAGAGGAGAGGGAGAGGAGGGGGAGGTTAGGGGAAGACTAGAGGAGTGGGGTGGGGGTTTAGGTAGCAGCGATCATGGAATGAAGAAGAATGGAATATAGTGAGACAGATTTGAGGAGAGAAGAGGACAAAGAGAAGAGAAAAAGAAATAGGGTTTTAGGGAGAGGGGAGGGGACCAAGCAGCCAGCCAGCCAAGCCAAGGTCTTCTCTTCTCTTCTCTTCTCTTCTCCCCTCTTCTGATTTTGGTCTTTTGTTAGGAGACTGAGGAGAGGAGAGGAGATCAGGAGAAAACCAATAAATAAAGAGAGAGAAAGAAAGAAAGAGGACAGGACGGACCCAAATCAAATTATTAGTTTTGACCTCCTAGTCTCAGTCTCAGTCTCAGTCTCAGTCTCAGTCTCCCTCACACGCTCACACCCTCATGTCACACTCACACTCTCACACTCTCACACTGCACGAGACTGACCTGACTGTCTACGAGAGAAGGAGAGAAGGAGAGAGAGCACAGACAAACAGACGGACACACCAGCATGAGCGAGCGAGCCAACTAATTCATTAGGCATAGGCATAGCAATATTAGCAAAGCACACTCCGGTCGTCGGGTCGTCGGGTCGTCGGGTACACAGCTCAAAGCAAAGCACGCTATGCTCATATTATGCTACAACAGCATTATCCCTTCCCTTCCCTAAACCCTTTTCTATCCCCGATGAAATGAAGACGAGTCAGAGGAGAAGAGAAGAGACTGGCACATTGCACATTGCACATTGGCATCCAATCCAATCCATCCATCAAATATTCAAATGTAAATGCCACTGTCTATGTGACTATGTGACCATCACATCACATCCATCATTCGCATGTGACATGTGACATGTGACATGTGACCCCCACCACATAACATTTGGGGCTTGTGCTGCCCTATACAGTAACACTAATACACTATTATTATATCCTACGTGCCTAGCTTATGTATGTAATGTTATACTAATTAATGGGATTATCAATTATAATTGTTATGTTATCATGACTGAAAAAGTGAAAACATATTATTATGTTGTATATTAGTTCCCCCAGCAGCCAGCTTATGAACTCGATCGAGTGAGGGTCCCCGTCCCTCTCTCTCTCTCCCTTCTGTTCGGAATTTCTGATCCTGGATCTGCAAGACAGCAAGAGCAAGACTGCAAGCCAACATTAATTTGTTATTTGTGGGTCCCGCTTATTCTTTGGACTGGATCACTGGATGCGTAGAGTAGAGCCATCAGCCATGCCATGGAGCTGCAAATACATCCCTTAATAATAAATATATATTAATATATCATATCATATCATCGTATACTCAATTACTATTTATTTATTAATTTATTATGCGGCCATCTCCCACAAATTTCCAATTAAGCTAGCTCTTCTTTGCCCCCACCGAATTTTGCCTCAAAACTTGCTACTTGTCATCTGCTTCCTCTTCCCCATGATATATTATTATTATATTGTATTGTATTTCAAACAAGGCACGAAGACGAAGGTCGTACACTTCCCACTTTTATGTCACTCTTTTCCAGCTGGATTCAATTTTCATATCCCAAAAAAAAAAAAAAAAGCTGGATTGAGTTGGTGACTTGGTGTAGCACCCTACTGACTTGATTTGCATAAATAAATAGTGCTTAAATAAAAGTAAGTTTACATTGGGCCTCATTTTTGCGCAAAAGTACAAAACCAAGATCCATGTGATTGTGAAAGCATTTTTTCCTTCTTTCTCCCCCATGGCCCCATGGCCCCATGGCCCCATCCCCACCCCACGGATTCAACATTCAACAATGGCATGGGCATGGCATGGTGTTGTGCAGCAGCAGCGCCAGCTTGTGCTTCCGCAAGTGGACCCACTTTCCTCTTCCTCTTTATGATTTTATGATCCTTTTCGTCCAAAGCCCAAACACTAGTTGCTCAATTTTACATTCTAAAAAGTAGTACATTTTTGCCATTGAAGATTCCTTTCTTCCTTCAATTTCTCGGAATCAAATATTTTTCTCACTTCAGCATCTTATTCTTTCTTTAAGACTTCCTCTACAGATAACTTCTTGTCCGGAACAAATAATATATTAAGTAGACTGAAGAATCCTTTCAAAATTCTGATACAATCATCCAGTAAACACAACTTTTGTGCCAAGGAATGGGTGAGAACTTCCAAATTCATTATATATACAGCCACAATTGAACTATATCAAGTCATAGAGTTATCCAGGGTTCATTTCACCAAAGTAATCTTTTGTAAGACAAAACTACAAAGTACTTCTTCTACTGCATCTGCAAGTAAACGCTCAACTCATAAAACAATTGTGACAGAAAGAACAGGAGTAATGACTTTACATAGAACTCTGCGGTTGTTCAAAATTTCCTTTAGAGCACATACCAACTTAACAATTTCCTAGGAACCAGCACGGGATGCTAGCCATAACCAGCTAATATATAGTTATTATGTCTCAGTGACTTTAATTATATAACATACATCATAAAAAAAATGTTAATACCTCTATATCAGAGGAAATATCAAATACTCAGCATAGAACAGGTTCCAAATAAACCGATAGAATTCCAAGATCGCTTCCTGCACAATGCAGTGTAACAGTAGTTAACAATTAGAGTCTTCCATTGCTTATATGTGCTTCTGCTCATTTTTTTTTTTTCAACAGATTGTGCTTCTGCTCATTATCAATTGATAGTTCACAGTACAAACTGTTTCTGTTTCTGTCAGGGACAGGTTTACCAATTGCAAGTACCCCCTAGGAGAACAATCCAATTACTGACGTACTGAATTGAAAAGGTGCAATTTACCTTTGCATAGTTTGCTTGCTCCAAGGCCCATGCCTGAAAATTTGCATTAAATACAAAATTAGCCATAACAAGTACTGTTACATGACAAAAGCGAACGAAAGAGACACAAAAGGTCTTAGAGTGGAACCTGGAAGATGAGACCAAATGCTAAGAGAGAATGTGCGGAGACCATTATACTGCGCCTAAATGCCTGAAAGAACAATTACAGGATTAATCAACGCCATGCCTGATCAAGTGTCATATAATAGCTTCATTTTGCCACTGGTTTGGTACACTGAACCAATGTTTGCATTAATAGTTCAATACAATAAAAGAAAACGAGCAAGGACTCCCATGACGGTGTATGCACTGCAATTCCTGATTTCAAAAAGAGATGCTAAACCAACATCATTTATTGAGATTTATCCAGAGAAGTAAAGCTGGTAATAATTCATACCTGAGGCATATAAAAAGCTACAAAAATAGCTATTATATAATTTGCCAGAAGAAGGCCAGTGCCAAGCAATGCAATATTTCTCACACCAAGCTTTGTCGCAAATGTGGATATTTGAAACCTGCAGAATAGAACCCAAAAAAAAGAATGTAGCCAGAGGAAGAACTACAACAGTGGGGAAACCTAATTTGAAGGTACCAAATCGGCAACAATCCAAAAAATTACACTTTCAGTGATACACAAAAATGTTGAATTTGAAGGTAGAAGTAGGGTTATATATTTGGAGAAAGCATACTTGCGGTCGCCTTCAACATCAGGAAGGTCTTTTGTGATGGCAATAACCAAAGCAAAGAGTGTGACAAAGCATGTGATGAAAGCTACTGGAGAACTGCATAATGAAAAATGGATTACTCAGGTAGCATGATCATGCTTTTTGTGCAATTACAGAATGAGAAACAAGAGAAAAGAAAAGAAGGCAATAATGACATAGCAGGTTAAAGTACATACCTCCACTGAAAGGGGAGACCAAGAGCAGCTCTGGTGGCATAGTAGACACCAAAGTTGAGAAGAAAGCCACGCACCTGATGAAGGATGCATGCAAAGGGGATTTGAAGTTTTATAAAGAGAAACGTAAAAGAAAGGTGCGGAGAATGTATGTAAAAAAGCAGAACAGGAAGCATGAGAATGGAGTAAAATAAAAGAGGGGGGGGGGGGGATGGTGTTGATGAGGTAGCGTACGGTGGAAATAATGAGGAAAGCTGCAATGGGGTATCTCTTGAGCCTGAAAGGTGGAACGGAGTAGATGGTGCCGAGGAAGAGGCCGAGGCAGTAGAGAGAACTAATAAAAGGGCCAAAATTGGATGCGACGATGGAGAGGCCAGTGACAGCAAAGAAGAGAACGAGGAGCCAGGCGGCCTGGACGGACAAGTCACCGGCTGCAATGGGGAGGTAGGGCTTGTTGACCCTGAGACGGATTGGGAGAGGGGTGAAATTAGAGAGTGGAGAATAATAGAAGGGGGAAGTGGGAAAAGGGAGGGAAAGGGAAAGGATACTTGTCAATGCCGATGTCATAAATCTGATTGATGCCGACAATGTAGCCATTGCCGCAGAGGAGAGCGATGAGGCCGGAGAAAGCTTTGAAGGTGAGCCACCAGTTGATGAGATGGGGGTTCTCGAGGAGTGCTCTTGCGACCAGAGCGCTAAAGGAGGGAGGGATATTAGTCAGAACTTAGAAGTAGTGCATGTTAAGTGCATGTTGAGATGTTGAATGAGAAATTGAAAAGGAAAGGGGGAAGAGAGTAGAGCAGAGTACAAGGAGCCAAGAGCAGTGCCGCGGATGGTGTGAGGCCTGAGGAAGCGCCAGCACCTGTCGGTGAAGTGGGAGAGCTGCTGGCTGAGGGGGGCGGCAGTGGCGGCGGCAGCAGGAGGAGGAGCAGGGTCAGAGGCGGCAGTGGGCTGAGCCTGGAATGACAGACATATCATAGATATATAGATAGATTATAGATAAATAGATAAATCAGTGGGTGGGGATGGGATGAATGAATGGACAGGAGGAAGAGAAAGGAACCTGCCCTGACTGAGCCTGAAGAGTAAGAAGAGGATGGAAGGAAGAGCGGTGCTTGGGAAAGAAAGGGCAGGAGCTCCAGCGGGGGGGATGGCGCATGGGCTGCTTGAGTAGTCTTGCTCTTGCTCTTGCGGGGGAGATGAGAAGGCGAGAGCTGCCAACTGGGCTGCTGCAGCTGCAACTGCAACTGCAAGCCATTCTTCTTCTTCTTCTTCTTCTTAATCTTAGTCTTCGATTAGATTAGGACCTTATTGAATCAATCAATCATTTCTTTCTTTCTTTCTTTCTTTCTTTCTTTCTTCTCCGAGACTCCGAGTACTGTACGCGTTCGCCTGCATTGCGTCTTTGCGTTGCCACTCGATGAGATCACTCCTCAACCCGATTTTTTTAATATTAATCAAAATAAAAATCATAATTAAATAAATATGCACCCGATATTGGTATTTCCAGATATAGTCCGGTCCGTGTTTGGTATACCGGCCCCAAACGACGTGTCACCGGTTTTCAAAAAAAAGAGAATCTTTTTGGGGCCGGCGTTCCAAATGCCGGCCCCAGTCTTCGGGTCTGTCTTCACTTAACCGGCCCAAAATATTTGGGATCCGCGTTTGAAATGCCGGCCCCAAGACTGGGGCCGGCCCCAATTATCTTACCCCGGCCCGTGATCTCTCTTTTTTAAAAACCCTCTCACGCCCGTTTCTCAGCAGAGGCAGCAGACAGCAGAGGCAGCAGAGGCGGTAGTGGCCTCGCATCAAGCAGGTCAGTATGTTTTATTTATTTAATTCTCGTGTGTCATAGAAATAGTGCAGGAGCAAATTGTATCTGATTCTGTAGTTGCTAAATTAGTTAATTATCCATGATCAAGTTTTGTAAATTAAATCAAGCTAGTACGTAATTTTAAATTTATATTTTTTGAATAATTTTGGCAGCAGATAATCAAGGTCCGAAATGTCATATGTGCTAGTAAGTGTATATTATAGGGGTGAAATTTGTTACGGCCGATTTGGAGCCGAATATAGCATTGGCCCTCGGTTGGGATTTTCTGTTAATGAAGATATGTTAACTACCAATTTACTGTTATCTGTACTCTACTCGATATGGCCACGTTACGGCTTGTTAACTATCCGGTTTGCATTTTTTGCACAATATGCATCAAATACATATTAATCTAACCATATTCCTGTAATTCTTTTTTTTTTTTTTAACCCAACAATCTAGACAGCATTCTATATAACATTTCCTTCAGACTTACGGCTTTTTTACTATCCGATCTGCATTTTTTGCACAATATGCATCAAGTACATATTAATCTAACCATATTCCTGTAATTCTTTTTTTGTTAAACCCAACAATCTATATAACATTTCCTTCAAAAAATTAAAAAAAATACCTGGTGGGGCCGGTCGGGGCGGGGGTGGGGCTTGTCAGGGCCGGGGTGGGGCCGGTCAGGGTCGGGGTGGGGCCGGGCGGGGCGGGGGTGGGTGCTGTCGGTGTCGGGGGGGGGCCTGTCGGGGTCGGCGTGGGGCTGGGGTAGAGAGGAGAGGAAGAGAAGAGAGGAGAGGAAGAGAAGAGAAGGAAGAGAAGAGAGGAGAGGAAGATGGGAGGAGAGAAGAGAAGAAGGAAGAGATCACGGGCCGGGGTAAGATAATTGGGTTGGTATTCCGAAGGCCAGCCCCAGTCTTTGAAAGGATTGTGTGTTTTGAAAGTTAATATATTTCATATATTTTGTTCATAAGTATGAATGGTATTATCTTGTTTACATACATTCTTGTTCCTTGAGTTAAATGTTAAATTTGTGAAGTGTTCAAGAAGATGCTCTTGGTATTGAATCATAGAACTCACAAAATGATGACATAACTCTGAATATGCTCACAATTGAGGTGATTACATGGAACACTAATCACTAAGTTAAGATTGTCATGTTATTAAAAGTACATTGTAGTTCTATAAGTGCTGGACAAAGGTTGTCATTTAATAACATGAATATGTAGAAATGAGCTTCTGCATATTGAACAATGACCTAAACTGACGAGACATTATATGGATTGTGTTTTGTGTCATTAATGTCTTGTCGTGTCTTTAGAATCTAAGATATGAGATATGTAAATTTCTCACATGAGAAGTACATATTGTATTTATCATTTCTAAGCAAATAATTTAGCTGAAAAGTGATAGTTCGTATGTATAACTTGTGCGGGAGAAATTCATATATTAATATTATCATTGTCCCTCAAATGAGTTATGATATTACTGGGTCCTTTGGTAAAGTGAGAATATATAGCATGCAATATAATTAAAGTAGTTATATATAATTCACTTGAGACACCAAGAAACGAATATAATGTGGAAATGACATTATCCTATTTCATATAATATTCATAATATCATGAGACAGGGATAGACACAATATAGTGGATTGAAGGAAGTTATGACTAATGTCGTTTGGTGACTGTAATGTAGTGATAGAACCTCTTACGGTCTATAGTACTCTTACGGTCTATAGTATGCAAATACTGTAAGAAGCCAAGTTGACGTAGATCCTCTAAAAGGTCATACCGACTGAACATGTAACAACAAGTATTTTATATTTTATAGAATGTATTTAATGATATGAGATATGTCATAAAATGCATGAGATAAAATATAAAATAAAATGTCATAAAGTATGACATGCTTAGATACAAATAAAATATTGATTTATGATGGTTTGTGAAAGATATTATTGGGTAATCATTTTCTATTAGTAATATAGTTTGTTATGAACTATTACTATAATGATTATAAGAAATAATTCACAAGAAGAATAATGATATTACAAATATTATTATTAAGTCATAAATTAATTAAACCTATTTTCAAATGGAGAAGAGAATGAGCTCAACAACAAATATGGATTATAACCATTAAATTCGTATTAGAAAATAAACAGAATTTAAAGGCAACTTTGAAGAGAAATTCGAAGGGCTAAACATTAACCATTTTGGACATATGACCTATGAAAACTATAGCCCTTCGAGTGTAGAATCCAATGGTGAAGGTTTCACTTCGTTTGGAGTTCTCTAGAAAGAGTTATGGCGATTTTAGTAACCCGTGGTCAAAAAATTAATGTGCTGTTTCAGATTCTGTTTTTAATGTGTACGAATTTGAAAGGTTACAATTAGATACTTAATTGTTGTAGAGATACAATCAGAATTTGAGTTCTTTTTCTCTCTCTTGTTGGCTGCTATGCAAAAGAAAATATAGGTTTAGCCACTAAAATCAAGAAGGTTGCATCCTTGATTCAAGAATCTAAAGGTTGTATCTAAGCTTCAAACTTTGCACTCATCTAAGTGGTGCTTAGTTTGTTGTTTAGGTTCAAGGTGAACCAAGAGACCGACGAGAAGGCAATCCCGATAACATCACCAAGAAGAGAGCACGGTCTTCTTAGGAGTGATTTGCCAAAACGAAGGTTGAGTTGTTAGTGTAATATATCTTGAACAAGTATATATCCATGGTTTCATATTTATCATAAGAACACGATCTCTGTGTTGATGAATTTTTTTTTTTTTAATTTACCTTTCGCCGCAACACACAAAACCCTACAGTCTTGGGGCCGGCATTTCAAACGCGGACCCCAAATATTTTGGGGCCGGTTAAGTGAAGACGGACCAGAAGACTAGGGCCGGCCTTTGGAACACCGGCCCCCAAAAAGATTCTCTTTTTTTTGAAAACCGGTGACACGTCGTTTGGGGCCGGTATGCCAAAAACGGACCGTACTATATCCGGAAATACCAATATCGGGTATATATTTATTTAATTATGATTTTTTATTTTGATTAATATTAAAAAAATCGGCTCCTCAACTCTCAACTCTCCGCATTAATGACACCGTTCATTCGCAGAGCAAGAGGAGGAGCAGCCAATGCACAGCCGATAGATAAGAGCATCCAAGGGAATTCGAATAGAATGGAATGGCCACGATGCCACCCTCCACATCACAGGTCTGGTCTTAAGACCTCTCCCCCATTTTCTCCACTCTCCCCCATCCCGCATCAGCATCACCCATCCCCATCCCATTCAATGTACATTTACATTACATCCCTACTAATAATAAAAGGAGGAGTTCTTTTGAAACCCAAAAGGAGTCTCTGTTCATACTCATTTCTAACCGTCCGATCAGAGCAAATCCAAGCATCTGAACCGTCCGCGCGAAAGTTGACAGAGCAATCCGCTCTTTGGGTCTCCGGATCAATTGCTCTCTCCTCTCTCCCAAAAACCCTTTGAGTTAAAAGAATTTACAGATATGCCACTGAATGTCGCGTCTGCCCATGTGCCAGGATGGCAAATTTGTTATTTTATCAATGATTGGGGGTTTTTGTTAGATAAAATCTGTTGTTCTTGTCACGCAAAAGAGACAATTAATTCATATCTCCTGTTGTACTGCATTGTGCAGTTCATAGCGTCAGCCGTTGGATTGCCCCAAGATCAGTTCTGGCACGAATCTCGAGACAATCTAATGGCTGATGTTGAGACCTGCGCTATGCAGTACAGCAGGGGATATGAATTTGAATTGTTGTGCACGTAATGAATGAATGATTCACATGTTTGCTTTTTATTATTATTATTATTATTATTATTATTATTATTATTTTTATTATTATTATTATTATTATTAGAGATCTGTTATTATGCAAGCGTTTTGCACTATGATCGAATCTCTATTTCCAAAAGTTAAATTACCAACTCAATTTGTCCAACACAATCTACATATTGAGATTATGCAAAATACCAAATTTTACAATTTTTGGAACATTTTAACTATTTTTTTAGATTTTTCAAAGATGGTTACTTTTTTATATAAAAAATGGTATTATTTTATTATTATTTTTGGTCCATCTTTCGAAAATCCAAAAAAATAGTTAAAAAATTCTAAAAATTGTAAAATTTGGTATGCCACCATATTTCAATATGTAGAATATGTTGGTTTAATTAGATTTGACATTTGAAGTTCGATTTATGAGATTTTGAAAACGGTTGTGTAAAAACTCCATTTGCACCATGGTGCACCATAACATAACTCTTATTATTATTATTATTATTATTATTATTATTATTATTATTATTATTATTATTATCATTATCATTATCATTATCATTATCATTATCATTATCATGAGTCCGGCTTCGGTGCTTTCGTAAGCATTTCATATTGACATATTTACGGTCCAAATTCAAAAATCCATCGCCGAAATTTTAATGCAAATAGCATATAATAATCTTGACATTATAAAGTTGAAGGATTCCAAATTTTAATATTTTAGAAATTTTATTACTATTTTTAATGATTCTTTGAGATATTCCTTTTAAAATAATTAAAAATAAATCAATTTTGTATGCCAATCTTTAAAATCATAAAACTGTGATATATTTGGAGATTAGATGTTATTTTAATTTTTTTATTCAATAATTTAAATAAATACAAATAAAAAATATTGATACCCCACTGCAACGCGTGGGCACTATACTAGTACTCTCTCACTCTCACTTCACTCTTTATTATTACCACAAAGTTGTCACATAACATTGATATGTCAATCGATATTGACAATAACACGATGCTCCTTCCAATATCATCCCTTTACCAAATTTGGTCTTTTAATTTTCAAAACTATCAATTTGATCATTAAATATCATATATAAAAACTTCACTATTTTTATTTTTATTTTGTATAGTTACTTTTCAAATTTTTCAACCACATACTTCAACATTTCTTGGAACTGAAAATTTGTGTATCCCATAATTTTTATATAAAGAATGTATTAAGTCATATGAATCAAATTGGAGGTGACCTGATATATTTTTGTCTTTTTGGATATACGCTCCCATTAGATTTTCTCTTTCCATTTTTTTATTACTAGTAAAGAGCCCTGCGTTGCTTTGAGATTAAATTATTATATCTTATAATAAATTTTTAAGATAATATGTAATGGGCCTTATATTGAGGAAATTGATATGGGCCTTAAATTTTAATGGGCTGAGACATTAACGTCAACGGGCATTAACGTAAATCAACAGTTCTGATCTATCCAAGAAAATGATCAACGGCTCAGGTTTCTTATTTGGGGAAGATAGCCCTTTCATGTAATTTTCTCCAATATGCTTTTATATATAGTAAGGATATAATTACAACTTGTAATGCTACAAATCAAATTGTGTAATATAAAATTAATAATTGGAATAATTATTAAGTACGAAAATGATATATTATAGAAAATTGAAAGTAAATGGTAAATATGAAATTTTAAAGAACAAAATGGTAGCAAACCAATAAAAGTAAAAAAAATCCTCTTATCACAATGGTATATTAATCTTTAATAAGAAGGAATTCTTTCATCGGCTTAATGAATTGAACAATGTGAAATGTATTGAGCATCATAAATAATTTCATTAAACAATGTGAAATGTATTGAGCATCATAAATAATTTCATTAAACAATGTGAAATGTATTGAGCATCATAAATAATTTAACACTCGCTAATTAATTAGGATTTAAGAACTACTAGCCTCCAATTAATGGTCACATTTTGTATAATTAATTAATTAACATATACAACAAATAAAATTGAAAAAAAAACGTGGGATTAAGAATCTCAGTTATATTAATAATCTGACAGATAATAATAATATGATATAATATAGCTAGCGAATTAATGAATGAGTGAATTTATTGTTGTTCATCGTTTAACCAGCTGCTCTTGAGCTTGGGTCCAGTAGGCCCCTCTTCTCCGAGCACCTCCTCTGGCAGCTTCTCTACTGTCTCCTCCACTCTCTCTCGCAGCCTCTTTGGCAACCATCTCACCACCTTCGTTATCTCCTTTGCCACGTCGTACCTCTCCGTCGGCCCCCACCTCCTCCTGTAATTCAGCCACCCTGGTTCCGCCACCTCCAGGTAGTCGGCAGACACAAGCTTCAACCTCCCCTTAACATCTATCCTTGTGCCTTTTGCCGTGTCGTTTCGGATTCCAATTCCCAATCTTGCATACCCCCCTTGCAGTACCAGTCCCGCTTTGGAATAGAATGCATGGCCATTCAGAGACGAATATGTGACGGGCCGGTTACCCTCTTCAAATTCAAGCTGCGAGGCATCGACCCATGTACCCCCGCCGTGCTCCGAAAAGTACATGCTTTGTAGCTCCCCCGTGAAGTTGCTGATCCTCAGGGTGACATGCTCCCAGTCACCTACATGCTCTCCAATCTTACCGAGAGATATAGTAAGAAGTGTCGTCACCTTGGCACGTGCTGGTCCGTTGAACGGGTAGAACAGCCAGATGGCAATGTCTGTGCATGTCGCACCGAGCATCGGTTTTACATGCATGTAAGCCTCCAATGAATCAATATCACCTTTCTTGACCATCTCCTTTTGGGAGCCATCTGTTGGCAAGTCTATCCAGAAAGAGCCATCATCGGAACCGCCTTGGGGAAGATTGGAGCCATCGGGTTGAATTTGCATTGGGGTTTGGTTGTCTCTTTGGTATAGTTGTGCGCCGTTCTTGAAAAACCAATTGACGGACGAAGGGTGGTAGGATTCATTGGGATGGAGGTAGATCCAAGGAGAGTAATTCTGCATCAAGGCTTCAATCTGAGCTGCGCTGGGCATGGACCGACTCAAATTGGGGCTGTTATTTTTCAAACAACCAAGAGAAGACATGGCAGCAGCGGAGCCATTGGCCTGGACCAAGAACGTCCCGACCGATATGCCCAATGCTTGGACGCCTCTAACCGAAGGCCTCAGTGGAGACACGGTGACGCCATCTTTGTCACTACGCCAAACTGAGGTGTCGGCCTCGCATTCATCAATGAAATCATCCCTCACGCACCGGAATTCATCTACGGAGGGTTTTCCAGGAGTGTCGGTCACCACAAAACCTGCAGCTCTGTAACCGTCGGGTGGGGATGGAAGCCAAAAGTAGGCGGTGCCACTCTGCTTGACAGCAGAATCGTGGCTGGTCCAGATGAGAGTGAAGTCGAGGGGGGGCTTGAGGATGGGAGCTGCAGCGTCCGAGGATGAGAGGTCTCTTGCGACGAGCAGGTGGTGGGCAGAGGGAGAGAGGGGCTTGTTGTTGGGATGAGCGTAATGTCCAAGGATGAAGAAGCCAGGGGGAAGGGGAGTAGTGGGACGGAAAAAGGAGGCACCAAGATCGTCAGGGCCGCCTTGCTGAGCTGCCCACACCTTGTAGAAGCTCGACACTGGGCGCAGCTCAAGGCCGCCAATGTCTATGAGGCCGCTTCCAAATTCATGATCATCATCTGCAGCAACTCTCATTAGTTAAATGCACGTGTTAATTCAATATATATCTGTATGCATAATTGTTTCTATATATACTGATAAGTGCATGATTTGAAAGAAAATATAATATAAAAAATTAAGGCTGCGCACAGGGGAGGGGATATTTAGTACCTGACTGCCATAATGGCACAGCCACAGGGACAGGGGATGGCAAAGAGCAAGTTATGTCGATTGCTTCCTTCTTCTCAATCATCAATTCGTCAATATATATCTTTGGATTCAGTTTTGGCTTCTTTCAACTCCAAGAGCAATCATATATATAATATCAATCGATCGAGTGGCTTAAATTTGTGAGTATAGATATAATCAATTTGGACAAACAAAATTAGGACAGTGAGCTCTCATAATTTATAGGAATGTAAACATATATATATGAAGCATGCGTATACATGTGTATATATATCTATCTTGAAAAGATGGACTGATTCCTTGTTTCATTTGTTTCATTTATTATTATTATAATTTAGTCACTTGCAAGCGATGTCATGTGTGCCTTCTTCAAGCTTCATTCATCATCTCACGCATCCATCTATTTCCTCCTTTATGTATACATTTTTTTTTTCCAAAAAGAAAGACAGAAAATTAAAGACAATTATAATTTCTAAACACATTACTCAACAGTACGTAAACGCTCAATATATAAACGAGAAGTTGTTTTTATTAAGGAACTAATATATATAGATATTGTCTTTCGTTAATAACTTTAAATCTCAAATATGAAGCACGTATTATACAGACAGCATATATATCACTGTTTGTGTGAGAAGTGTTGATATACAGTCGGCTTCAATTAGAAATTAATTAAAGTAAATTAAATAAGGAAAAGGAAGCTGTGAGATTTCTTTGCTTGGACTGGACCCTTTGAATTTCTTATCTTGGACTTGGAGGGCCCAAAAGCAAAGAAAAACGTAACAATTATTATTATTATATCATATAAGAACAACAAAAGTTATAACAAGCGAGGAGTAATATTGGATGAGTTGATTAAGAACAGGCAGCATCATTTATATCTAAAAAAAGAAAAAAAAAATTGAACAGATGATACTATGATAGCATCCCTTTCAAAACGATGACAAGTAATTAATTAAGGATGTACAATTGAAGGAGCCTGATGACAACATAATTATAATTAATTAACTAAAGGATAGGAGCCCCATGTCAATGTGTGATGCGGCGTCATTTATTATTTAATTTTTCTTTTGTTTGTACACAAATACATTGTTGCATGATATATGAAAAATAAATAATTAATTGTGAGAACTTAGAAGTAGAATGGAGGAAGATAATTAAGAAAGTGGTGAGTAGTAATGAGTTTGAGAACAGTGTCTGTGACGCTAACAACAATACAATAATGTGTGTTTATGGGTGTGTACTATGTATGGAATGGAAGGGAAGGGACGCAAGAGCTAGGAAGCAAGCAAGCAAGCAGGCAGGCATTTCGCTTCTTAGCAGCGATTTAAACTTTAAACCTTTAAAGCAACGAAGAGTGGAAGATAGATGGAAATCGTTCATGAAATTAATCAAGTTATTGGTGAAAATAAGAGAGGGAAGAAAGTTGAGCGAGCAGAGCAGAGCAGAGCAGTTATGTTGTGTGTGGAATGTGGCAATTAATTTAGGAGGGAAACTAATTACTTGGTAGTCTTAAACAAGTCAAGAGCATGAGCATGGCAGATATGAGTTGGGCCCTGATTGTGATTGGGCTTGAGGCCCACTGGCCCAGTCCAGATGAGGTGACCTCATAGTCAGTCATATGTAATGTAACTAAGAAGGCCACGCCAGGCCCACTTTCACTTTGAGTTTTGAGATTGAGGAGAGTGCATCTGTAGATGTGGATGGGAAAGCCCGCCGCGAACTACTACTTGCTACTTATTACTCATCATGTCTCATCCTATCATCCTATCCTATTATTATTATATTTAGGGTTAGGGTTTTATTTATTTATTTATTTGATTAGTAGAAATGTTTGAGGCATGTGGCTTTAACGACTATTTCTATATTTGGTTACAAATAATAAAAAGGAGGGTAGGGATGATATTGATGGTTGCAAAGATGAAGAAACATACATTATGATTATGATAATAATAATAAGGTAGTGATAAATAATAAGACATAAAATAAAAGAAAGAAGATATAATAATAGTAAGAGTGATAAGAATGAAAATAAGAAAGGAGGGAGGATGACGGTCCGATGGATGATGGATGGAGGAGCAAGGAGCAAGTGGTGCAGGTGGGACTGAAGTGGGGTTCGATTCTTGGTTTGGTGGGTTCGCTCCCTCCAGTTTGACCTCATCATAATTCTTTCTCATATCTGGTGCTGGCTGGGTCAGGCTGGCAGCCGCTATGTGCTCTCTAGTCTGGACTAGTACGGAATTACTATCAATCGCCACAGCAAGCAAACCCAAACCCTAGCTAGAGGCCTGCCCTGGCATCACATCCGCAGACAGCACAGCTGCCCCAATCCCAACCCTAAACCCTACTACACACACAATACTAGACTAGTAATACTATACTATAACATAACGATGAATATAAATAAAATAAAAGTAAAGTTAATATCAATACGACAGACAGACAGCAATAGCAATAGCAATAGCAATAGCAATAGCAATAGCATAGATATGAATAGAATAATATGTATGATAGCAATGAATAGAATGCGGAAATACAGGCGCGGCCCGGCCTTCTTCTGTATACGCCTCGATATATAATATAAATATAATATAGGGAATATGACCCAAGACCCCCCCAAACTATTGGGTTGTGACAAGTTGGCCCCTGAACTTTTATTTGTGACAAACACCCCCCCGAACTATGCATCTTGTGACAAATGACCCCCTAGCTCTTAATTTGTCATCTAATACTTAATTATAAGGTATGAAATGACCAATATACCCTTGTGTGCTTATTTGTACAATATTTGACATAATCATGTTTATGGAGTACTTATTTGTAAAAAAAATATTGTTAATTATCATAGTAATATAATTTAATAACCACACTAAAATTTTTATAATATTATTTTATTTTATATGTATTTTTTTATTTTTATATCGTTACGTAATATACTTAGATTGAAAAAATATGATTTTTTTTGTAACCATCAAGTTAAATTAATTAATATTTTTAATTCATTATATTTTTAGTTTCATATAAATATAATATGATCAGTTTTGTATTTCCAATATTTATTATATTACCTATAATTTTCGGAATAATTAATATTTTTTTTGTAAATTAACATTATAAATATAAACATATATATTTTAAATATTGGATAACAAACATATGGGGGTATATTGGTCATTTCATACCTTATAATTGAGTATTAGATGGCAAATTAAGAGTTGGGGGGTCATTTGTCACAAGATGCATAGTTCGGGGGGGTGTTTGTCACAATTAAAAGTTCGGGGGCCAACTTGTCACAACCCAATAGTTTGGGGGGGTCTTGGGTCATATTCCCTATAATATAATATATAGTTTCATGTGAAGGGGAAGGCCCGGTCTGCCCGCTTCCCTCGTCGCTTCTTGCTTTGCTTGCATAAGCATTACTGAATCAAATAATCAATCAATCCAACCAGTCCATCGTCTCTTCTCTTCGGCGCTGCCAAAACCCTAATCCCCTCTCCTCGCATCGCATCTCATCGGGTTGGCGATTGCTGCTACTACTCCAAGCAAACGCAAAGACTACTTACTCCATTTCAATTCCTTCGTTCAATCCCCATTAGATAGAGAGATCCATCCATCCCATTGATTAATCCAATCCAATCCAATCCAAGATGGCCAACGAGGCTGAGCAGCAGCAGATGGCCGCCGTCCTCGGCCCCGACGCCGCCCCCCTCGACCACCTCCTCCAGGCCCTCATGTCCTCCTCCAACGACGAGCGTGGTGCCGCCGAGGCTCTCTTCACCCTCTGCCGCGCCCACCACCCCGAGCCCCTCGCCCTCAAGCTCGCCCACCTCCTCCAGCACCACCACTCTCCTCATGCCCCCATGGCCGCCGTCCTCCTCCGCAAGCTCCTCACCCCCTCCCAGGCCGCCCCCTCCGTCTTCCCCCTCCTCTCCGCTCCCGCCCAGGCCCAGCTCAAGGCCCTCCTCCTCTCCGCCCTCTGCCTCTCCGCCCTCTCCGAATCCTCCCGCTCCCTCTCCAAGAAGCTCTGTGATGCCGTCTCCGAGCTTGCCGCCTCCCTCCTCCCCGACTCCGCCTGGCCCGACCTCGTCCCCTTCCTCTTCTCCGCCGCCTCCGCCCCCGACTCCCCCCCGCGCCTCCAGGAGTCCGCCCTCCTCATCTTCGCCCGCCTCTCTGAGTTTGTTGCCGACTCCCTCACCCAGCACCTCTCCACCATCCACGCCCTCCTCCTCTCCTCCCTTTCCCACCCCTCCTCCCCTGACGTCCGCATCGCCGCCCTCACCGCCGCTGTCAACCTCGTCCAGTGCCTCTCCTCCCCCGCCGACCGTGACTCCATGCAGGACCTCCTCCCCTCCATGATGCGCGCCCTCACTGACTGCCTTAACTCCGGCCAGGAGGCCTCTGCCCAGGAGGCTCTCGAGCTCCTTGTCGAGCTCGCTGGCACCGAGCCCCGCTTCCTCCGCAGGCAAATTGTTGACGTTGTCACTGCCATGCTCCAGATTGCAGAGGCTGACCAGCTCGAGGAGGGCACCCGCCACCTTGCCGTCGAGTTTGTTGTCACCCTTGCTGAGGCCAGGGAGCGTGCCCCTGGCATGATGAGGAAGTTCCCTCAATTCGTGGGCAGGCTCTTTGGTGTTCTCATGAAGATGCTCCTCGACATCGAAGACGAGCCTGCATGGCACTCTGCCGTGGAGGAGGAGGAAGATGCCGGGGAGACCAGCAACTACGGAGTCGGGCAGGAGTGCTTGGATCGATTGGCCATTGCCATTGGGGGGAACGCGATCGTGCCCATTGCCTCTGACCTGTTGCCGGCCTATCTCTCAGCACCTGAGTGGCAGAAGCACCATGCTGCTCTCATTACTCTTGCACAGATTGCTGAAGGGTGTGCAAAGGTGCTTTCTTTGTTACTTCTCTTCACTTCCTACCTTGTCTTCTTGGTCTGACCTCAGCTGTACTGTTTCAAGTTTCTTGACCATACCTAAATTACACAATCCTTAATGGCTCTGATAATGTGTGTTACCTAGTGTTAAATGTGCTCAATGTGATTTTCTTTCTTTCTTTTTCTTAGACCATTTTTGGGAGCTTTTTCACTTGACAGGCAGGCAAATAAAATCTGCAGTCTGCATTTTGTTGTCTTTTTTAGTTTTCTTTTGGGGATTTTGGGGACATGCACACACATGACTCTAGTTATTGTGTCAAGGAAGATGGTCTTAGACTTATTCAAGTTTCTTTAGCATCCATTGAAATTGGTCACTGTTCTTGCTAACCGCAAGTTTTGTTTTCCTGTCATGGTAAAAGTTTTCAATTTTGCAGGATCCGGTATTTGAGTTTTAGTTTGATTTTATTACATTACATGTCAGAAGTTATATTATTATCATTGGGCACACAGGTGATGCTGAAGAACTTGGAGCAGGTGGTGAACATGATCCTTAGTGGATTCCAGCATGCGCACCCCCGTGTAAGATGGGCCGCAATCAATGCCATCGGGCAGCTGTCGACCGATCTCGGTCCCGACTTGCAGACCCACTACCACCAGAAGGTGCTACCAGCCCTTGCAAATGCAATGGACGATTTCCAAAACCCGCGTGTTCAGGCAAGTGATCTGTTGTTCATTTTGCTTAAATATGTCCGTTTTTTGTTGTGCACCACATACTCGTGCACTTGTGCTGATACTTTCTACTCTTTTGACTACAGGCTCATGCTGCTTCTGCCATCTTAAACTTTAGTGAGAACTGCACCCCTGAAATCTTGACGCCCTACTTGGACGGTATTGTTTCCAAGTTGCTGGTATTACTCCAGAATGGAAAGCAAATGGTTCAGGAGGGGGCTCTTACTGCATTAGCCTCAGTTGCTGATTCATCACAGGTAAACTTGGAGCACGTGTTATAAAGCATTTCTTTTACTCAAAAGGTGAACAAATTTCACTAGATTGCCAGAAAATTGAAACCATTGATGATAATGAAAAAGTTTACAGAATTTTTTTACTTTTGGTTCTCTATACAGCAACAAAGCCGTAAATCTCAAACAAAACATGTGGATTATCTTATGTTGTATAAACATATGAGGGCATGGCGATGGATGATTAGTTAATTTTTTCTGTTCAGCTCACCAGTAAATCTGCTTATATTAACTTTGGGTTGTTGTTGATGCAGGAACAATTCCAAAAGTACTATGATGCAGTGATGCCATATTTGAAGGCTATACTAGTAAATGCAACCGATAAGTCAAATAGAATGCTGCGTGCCAAGTCGATGGAGTGTATCAGCTTGGTTGGGATGGCCGTTGGCAAGGAGAAATTCCGCGATGATGCAAAGCAGGTTACCATTATGAACTGCTCTTTCACATTATCTGGTGTTGCTTTATTTTCTTTTTTAGATGAGGTCCTCTGATCTGACATTTGGCTTTACTTTGTGATTGTAGGTTATGGACGTCTTGATGTCATTGCAAGGATCCCAATTGGAGACCGATGACCCAATCACCAGCTACATGTTGCAGGTACCCTTTGTAGACTTTTACTCTGCTATTTTTTTTTAATATATTTCAAGTTTTCAACCAATCCCCTTCTTTCCTTTTTATAATAACCTAATTTAAACAGGCATGGGCTAGATTATGCAAGTGCTTGGGCCAGGATTTTCTTCCCTACATGAGTGTAGTCATGCCACCACTGCTTCAATCTGCTCAACTAAAGCCTGATGTCACCATCACATCAGCTGATTCAGATGACGAAATAGATGACTCTGATGATGATAGGTCTCTCTCTCTCTCTCTCTCTCTCTTTTTATGCTCCAAATCCTTGCTGTTTGATTTGGCCTTACGGTAAGTCGATTGGTTGATATTGAATGATTGTTGGCAGCATTGAAACAATCACATTGGGAGATAAGAGGATTGGCATAAGAACCAGCGTCTTGGAAGAGAAAGCTACTGCATGCAACATGCTATGCTGCTATGCAGATGAGCTCAAGGAGGGCTTCTTTCCGTGGATTGATCAGGTTTTGTTTACTTTACTACACTGAAACTTCATAATTTGCTACTCTTTTACAACAACAACAAAGCTTTTAGTCCCAAACAAGTTGGGGTAGGCTAAATTTGCTACTCTTTTATTTTTATATATTCTTAACGTATTTCTTTACATTATTTTTGTAACCTTGTATTTCTCTGTTAAGGTTGCTCCTACCTTGGTGCCTCTCCTCAAGTTTTACTTCCACGAGGAAGTCAGAAGGGCAGCCGTTGCAGGTAGTCACAATGTCTCAACTTTCCAGCTTCTCTTAATATTGATTTATTTCAAAGTTGTTATTTTTAATAGTAATTGCATGCAAAATTTTGTGGTGGCACCTTCAGATGTTTTCTTGTTTCCTGACATTGTCACTTCCATTCATGTGTGCAGCCATGCCAGAGTTGTTACGCTCAGCAAAGCTAGCTATTGAAAAGGGACAGGCTCAAGGTCGTGATGAGTCTTACCTCAAGCAGCTGTCAGATTACATTATTCCAGCTCTGGTTGAAGCTCTGCACAAGGTTATTTTCTTACTCTTAAAGTCCAGTAAATGTTGGACATTTGTTGATATATGTTCCCTTATTGATTATTTTGCTCTGCTATATCTTGTAGGAGCCTGAGACTGAGATTTGTGCATCCATGCTGGATTCTCTCAATGAATGCATGCAGGTTATATTTCTATGTCAATAGAGTATCTTACTTGGTACTACGAATTCTGCAATCTTGTATTCATGCAGAGTTGATTTCTATATTCAGATCTCAGGCACCCTGCTTGGTGAAGGCCAAGTGAGAGCTATTGTTGATGAGGTAAAGAATGTGATAACAGCCAGTGCAACAAGGAAAAGAGAGAGGTCTGAGAGGGCGAAAGCAGAGGACTTCGATGCGGATGAAGGTGAATTGCTTCAAGAAGAAAATGAGCAGGAAGAGGAAGTTTTTGACCAGGTCATGCTCCGCTTTCTTCCCTATTTCTCTCTCGTCTTCTACCGTTTCTTCTCATTTGTGCTTTTGTGGTCAGTTAAATATTGTTTTCGTTTTATACTTGTAGGTTGGTGAATGCTTGGGGACCCTTATTAAGACGTTCAAAACCTCCTTCCTGCCATTCTTTGATGAGCTGTCCGTGTATATTACGCCCATGCTTGTGAGTTTTTTTTTTTTTTTTTTTTTTTTTTTAAGTCACAACACCTCTTGTAGACTTGTATCGTCGAAATAAGTTTACCTGCATTAGCTCCACTTTATTTGTACTTGTAGTTTCTTTTTGATTCATTAGAGTGGACCAGTGTTTTATTGCTGAAGTGAACTCAGTGCGAACAAGTAATTGGTCTATTAATATTAAGCTCCTAGGTGATGGCTTGCATGCAGTCGGTCTAACTTTGTTGTTGATTGGTACTTATTTCATAGTAGCAAATTCACAATAGTTTCGAAAATTGTTAGCTATGAAAAAAGTACTTCATAATTTATTAAGGCATGTGTTAGATGTTTGTGAGAAGTTTAGCTATTGTGGAGAACATGTCAAGCTGCATAAAACCCAGTCACTACTAAGAGTTATCTAGTACTGGCAATATCGTAAAGTCAAAAGCCTACTGTTTTTTTTATGGCAATATGGTATGGTGTGCTCATCCCGATGTTATTTTATCGGGGATTGTTTAATGACACTTAAAATTTATTTCATAGTAAAAAAATTACAACAGTTCAGAATATGTTAGCCGTGAAAAAATAGTTCATTATTTGTTAAGAGCTTTTAGAAGGTTGTGAGAAGTTTAGCTATTGAGGAGGGCAATATGTGAAGCTTACTAAAACAGTAGTCACACTACTAGAGCTATCTAGGACTGGCTATGGTGGATTTTTTGCATCTGGTCCTCTCTGGGCATCTTCTCTTTCTAATGAATTATTAGAAAATATCATAGAATTCTGCTCTTTAAATTCATCTGTAACAAATTACATTGATCTGTTGCCATGTGAATACATTTTTTCACAAACTTATCAGAATTTGTGCCCCTTGTGTTGGCGTGATACACGTTTACCCTTGTCTGGTTGATCTTACTTATATGATGCCAATCCATAACATTTAAAGTGAATATATTGAGAGGACAAAGGAGGTCTTTTGTGGTTTGAAGTTTAATGCAGTTATATTCTACTTATAGGAGGAAAACTATAGACATGTTTTTGGCACCAATATTGTTTGTTGTTAATGCAAATTTGATTATATTTCAGGGCAAAGATAAGACCGCAGAAGAAAGAAGGATTGCTATTTGCATTTTTGATGATGTTGCTGAACAATGCCACGAAGCAGCTCTTAAGTACTGGATCAGACATTCAAATCTTGTTTTGGTTAAATTCACAAATTTTGTGGGTTTATTTTCTGATGAATGTCTGTCTTGTAATATTCTATTTTTTGTTTGTTATTTGGTCAAATCAGGTACTATGATACTTATCTTCCGTTCCTGTTGGAAGCAGCAAATGATGAAAATGCAAATGTCCGACAGGTTTGTACATCCCACCTCAAGTATCAGTTGATTTTGTTGTTTAGCCTGTACCCATGTTTCTGGAATTTTTTTATTTAGGGTGAGTTCTACCAGATATCACATGGTTTTATATTTGTCCGTTCTTCCGAGTCACTAAATTTCAGTTACTGTCAGAAATCTAGGTTTTTGTTATTCATAATTTTATTCACACTCAATTGTCAACAAAGTCATAGAAAAATGAATCTGTTTTACCATTATATACATATATTGT
This sequence comes from Cyperus esculentus, assembly GCA_030179965.1. Taxonomy (NCBI): domain Eukaryota; kingdom Viridiplantae; phylum Streptophyta; class Magnoliopsida; order Poales; family Cyperaceae; genus Cyperus; species Cyperus esculentus. The sequence goes on along the minus strand of JASGLE010000003.1, from coordinate 257,872 downwards.
ACTGGCAACTTTCTGCAAAGATATATGCTGTGTAATTCTGTGGGTTTTGAACAGACTGGTCATGGTCCAATTTGGATATCAAATAGATTCTGCAAGTAAAATTTAGTTTTTCAGATTTGAGTAACCCAAAGCTGATTGGAGGTTAATATGAGGTGCTATTAGAGAGATTTTTTTACATGTACAACTTTTGTACTTAAGGAGAAGTAAAATAGCTGTAGAGAAGTTGGGATATAGGATATTTGCAGGTCCCGTGCTAGGCACATGATAGTCAAGTGTGCATAAAACCTTTTGTATCGGTGATGTTCATGTGCTAGGTGCATGATAATCAATTGTACATAGAACCTTTTGTATCCGTAAATAAAAGTTGGGGCATTAATTTTACTCCAATATTTCATGAGAAAGTTGCTGTTAAATTTGCTTATTCTCCTTTTGAATCTGACATTTCTATTTACAGTTTTTTATTATTATATTTTAAAAAAATTCAATGGAATCTCACTATTCTTGTGACTTGCTTATCTATGTTAACTGATCATCATTTTGTTTGGATTGGCAGGCTGCAGTTTATGGCGTTGGTGTTTGTGCTGAATATGGGGGTGCTGTTTTTAGGCCTCTTGTAGGAGGTTAACTTTTCTATCCTCTTTAATTACTACTGTACATAGAAACAGATGTATTAGACATTTAGACTGAATTGTGGTTTATATTATGACGCAGAGGCTCTGTCGAGGCTGAACAATGTGATACGGCATCCCGAGGCGATGACAGCTGACAATGTGATGGCGTATGACAATGCTGTCTCTGCCCTTGGGAAGATCTGCCAGTTCCACCGTGACGCCATTGATGCTCCTCAGGTATAGAATCTACTGAAATCACATATGCCTTTCTGTATGCGGATGAGGTCACAAGGTTATTTTGACAAAAAAAGAATGGTTAATCTGATCATTTTGTTATATGTAGGTGGTTCCTGCTTGGTTGAGCTGTCTGCCAATTAAAGGGGATCTGATAGAAGCCAAAGTTGTACATGATCTACTATGCACTATGGTTGAAAGGTGCGTTTCATGTGTGGGTGCAGAAGTGCATCTCTCTCAATTCTTTTGGATTTTGATTTGTAGTTAATCCTCTTATCCGCATTATTGATTAGTTGGCACTGATTAAATGACAGGTCGGATTCAGAGGTCCTTGGTCCAAATAATCAGTACTTGCCAAAAATCATCTCCATTTTTGCAGAGGTACTTTTGTTTCTGCGTTATCTTACACAATGCATTCTGGATTATTTATTTCTGGAACCAAAATGCTAAATAATCATTATTGGTGCATGGGACTTCTGCAGGTGTTGGGTGGAAAGGACCTGGCAACAGAGCAGACGATCAGTCGGATGGTGAATCTACTGAGGCGCATACAGGAGACGGTTCCGCCGACCATCTGGTCATCACTCCAACCCCAGCAGTTGCAAATTCTCCAGTCCATTCTCTCTTCCTAATCTCTGTTACATCCCATCTTCCAGTGTCATGTTTACTTTTCCTGTTTCCACTTGCAGAATTTTGGGGTATTTATTGCTTTTTTCTTCCATTCTGGTCTTTTGCTAGTATTTATCAATTCTTTCTTCGTCAGTGATTCTTTTGGGTCGGGCAGAGTAGAGTTGGCGCACTCTGCCCTGCAGTGTACTTGCCAATCAGGCTGATTGTGCAAAGAGTGTATATTTGTATTTTTGTTCATGGGCGTGGATTTTGAGGTCTGCGCGTATGTTGTCAAAATTAGTGTCGGTAGTTGGGGGTGGAACTTGATTAAAGTGAGATGCTTGTTTCAAATGCATATTCTTTTTGAGTTTCTTTGCCCTGGCTTTACCTTTTCTTGTAGGGGGAAAAAAAAAAAATCCATGTTATTATTTCCTATTGTGCACTTGTGTGCCCTCAAAGAAGGGTTCTGCTGCAGGAGACCATATATGTAAGAAGTTTTGGAGCAGCGAAATAACTAGTATGAAATGGAAAATAAAGTTTTTTTGTGGATGTAACATGCCAAGACCTTGGTGTTTATTGGTCAAGTTGGTTTGAGCAGTAAGGCTATAAGAATGGAAAATAAGCGTCTGCTGATTGGTGAAATAACATAATGGTAGGCATCGTAATATGTTTGTTGGTGGAATGATTACGTTCAAGCAATGCAATAAGGAGTTTATCATGTTGAAATGACAGCATATGCATTAATTTAATTATACGACTGAGTAGAATCTCAACAAGTGACGTTAAGCATGTTTCATCTTATTAACTTTTTAGAAGCCCATCGCAATTTGCAACCCAACAACGATGTAGAAACAGACCTAGAAAGCATGAAATTAGGAAGCAGTTGTTTAATCAGCGTTGACTTAAAAAATATGATTGTACATGGCATGGGAATAGTTTTAGATTAATATTTGCTGAGGCCGTGGGAACAAGTAAGAAACAGAATTAAGTAATAAAGAAAGAGGTGACCGTGCGTGCGTGCAGCAACAAGAAGAAGAAGAAGAACAAGGTTGTGGTTCGCATGTCCAACGCCCTCCTGAGTCCTGTCCTGAGTGCAATACACGACTGACGACTCCTTTCCATTCTCTGACCCATTCATCAACCAAACAAAACCAACAGATGAGAATGTTGCATACGTGAAGCCTTAATTAGCCTCCTCTGTCCTCGATCTCCTTTTGCGTAATGGCAATTTGGCATTGGTCTCTCTACCTTCATCTTAATTTCTTCATGGATGGATGCATCATGTTCATGCATGGTGCAGTCGATTGCAATCATATGTCTGTCCCTGTCCCATATCTATATGTATGCACAACCAAATGAACTATATATAATCTCTTTTGACCTCCTACCTAGTTAAGTTCAACTACTTCAGGTTCAATATTTGACTGTTTTCGTATGCATTGCACTTGCACACAATATATTTTTATCTCATAATTTACTCTGCCACACCTCCCTTAATTTCCACACTAAAATAAACAAATAAAAGAATGAAACAATAAACAAACTCAAGTCATAGTTGACAAATCTCTTTTTTTTTTTTTTTTTTTCTTTTTAATTCAGAAGATCATAGTATATTTTAAAAAGAAGGAAAACCAACAATTAATTCCTTGTGATTGGGAGATGGATAAAAAATGCATTTATATCGATCATTTGTCCATTGGCGGTCCAAGGAGGATTTGAAGGACATGCTAAGCAGTAAGCACACCAGCATTCTGCATTCCATTGTTTATCATATCTGAGGTCTAATTCTCCTAGATACGATTCCTCGAATCAGTATTAAAATGTCTTAAGCCAATATTTAAATTGGTGTTTTCTCCTTACAACTCATGCCACAGCCTCCCTATAAATTCTGCCAGCTGCATGCCAGAAAGACCACACAGCTGCTCCTTACCAATCCCAGCTCTGCCTCTCTCTCTCGACATCTATCGTCCTCACCAATCAGTACCATTAAAAACATCCAGCACATATGGAAATCAATTTCCAACCTCAAAAGGATTACACTGCTCTGAGCCAGAGCCAGAGCCAAAGCCAGTACCAGTATCAATTTCAGGCACCAACAACCCCAACAAAAAGAGCCACCAAACCAAAACAGAAGAGCAGCAAGAGGACCAAGACAACAAAGTTCCTCGGGGTGCGCCAGAGGCCCTCGGGTCGATGGGTTGCAGAGATAAAGGACACCACCCAAAAGATCAGGATGTGGCTTGGCACATTCGAGACTGCAGAGGAAGCAGCACGAGCATATGACGAGGCAGCCTGCCTCTTACGCGGCACAAACACACGCACAAACTTTGCCACACATCAGCTATCCCCGAACTCGCCCCTTGCTTCCCGCATCCGTGCACTTCTTAACCACAAAAGACTCAAAAACAGTCTTACATCCAATGTCTCCAACCCCTCCACTGCTTCTGGTGCTGGTCATACTGCCAGCCCAGGCGGTGGCAGCAGCATGAATGGCAACATTGCAGCAGCAACAACAACCGCCGCCTTTAGCGTTGTTAGTCCTAGCGCTAGTGCAAATAACATTGCTCTTAATCCATTTGAGAGCGCTCTTTTAGGTGATTTTAGTAACAACAATATGACAATTAACCATGTTCCCGACCAAAATGCCACCCTATTGGATAATGAGGTGTATAGGCCTTGTTTTGCCAATGGAGGTGATGAGTTGGGCTACTTTGACTCGGCTTCTTCTCTTGTCGATCATACATGGATGTATCAACCGGCCGGATTTGATTGCTTAGGGCTTGAGCTGCCTGAAAATAATGCAGGCAGCAGCAGTTCAGGCTTGTCTGAGTTTGACAGAACAAAGTTGAATGAGTATTTTGAGAAGGTGCTCTTTGATCAGCATGATCCTGTGTTGGACTATGTGAGCCAGATATGTCAATTGCCCTGTCGGACTTGATATCAACATATATATGCGACTTCCAGATTGCAGTCCCCAGCAGTGCATACTAGGATTTCCTTTTCTTTTTTGCTCCTTTTTCTTCTTCCACCCTTTTTACCAGTTTTGTTTTGTTTACTTTGTAAAAAGCCGGATTCCATACAGAAGTCTGTATGAGATGTGTTATCCCATTTGTACATGAAATGAGAAAGAAAGAATGTTTAAATCACATTATAATTAAAGATACTCTTCCAGTAAGTAGTTCATAGTACATACAAATGCAGCCAATGATGTCTTGCAATTGTACATCGGTCGATCGGTGTACATAAGATTGAGTATACATCTTTCCTTGCTTTTTTATAATCATCAATATACTGCTAGCTCCAGCTGAAACTCAACATTTTCAAACTTGAGAAATAAATTGAAGTCCAAATCACAGTTAAGGGTTAATTAAGCTTTGATGTAAGCGAAACTTTGTTAATTCATTATTACTTCTGATTTTGGCTTTGAGTGCTAGAAATACCTGATATTTCAATATTCTTTCTTAGCAGAGCACATTTTTTGAAGTTCAAAGTTTAAGGATCATAAATTATCATATTTTCTGAGACATGCATGAATGCATCCCTCTTATATGTAACAAACTATATTCTTATATTTCATACAATTGAGCAGATGAATAGCTTATAGCTAACCCAAGTGAAATGCATTAATGATAGAAATGGGTTTTGTTTTCCTGTTCTCTCTTGCAAGAAAAAGAAACTGAAATGGGAAAAATTGAATTAGGCGTCAGTCTTGATCAGGCTTCAAATGGTACCTATCAATCTACATCTGCATCTGCATGACATCCATATATATATATCCCAGGAAAATAGACAAATACAGCACAACTTGATCAAGGTTTATACAGCTACGACCAGCATGAGCTCATGCAGTCTCAACATCAGCTTAACAACAAAATAGCACAGGTTTTGCTATATGCAGATATGTACCGGTACCAAAGGAGAGGAGTTCCTCATATCTACAGGCAGCGATTTCACATAATAATATACACACAAAGAATAATAACCATATCTGTATCTGTACCACACAAAATGGCCAATAAGCAGTGTTTGCCAAAATATATGGCTAACATGGAACACCTGAACAATATTTAATATACAGATCCATTAAATTCTTCGATACCGAGCGAATCCTGAATCCTGGAGCCAGCCAACTTACCAGGAGAGATTACATATTTACCCCCTCAATCAGAACCTGCGAGAAGCGACTCAGTAGTCATCCCCTTCATCACCTTCGTTGTCGGCATCTTCAGCTCCCACCTCCTCATAGTCCTTCTCCAAGGCTGCCAGGTCCTCTCTGGCCTCTGAGAACTCCCCTTCTTCCATTCCCTCCCCGACGTACCAGTGCACAAATGCCCTCTTGGCGTACATCAGGTCGAATTTGTGGTCAATGCGTGAGAACACCTCGGCTACCGCCGTGTTATTGCTTATCATGCACACTGCACGCTGGACCTTTGCCAGGTCGCCTCCTGGGACCACTGTTGGTGGCTGGTAGTTGATCCCACACTTGAATCCTGTCGGGCACCTATATGCGAGAAGAATATTATATATATGAAAATTGTAATTGTCTTGAAACTCTCCTAAAACTAATTCCTATCGGCAGGCCTTTGTCCACCTGACCACCCAGTAATTAAGTAACTAATTGCCAAAAAAGAAAGCTCATCAAATTAAGGAGCTCACCAGTCAACAAACTGGACAGTCCTCTTAGTTTTGATGGTTGCAACAGCTGCATTGACATCCTTTGGTACAACATCGCCACGATACATGAGGCAGCATGCCATGTACTTGCCATGTCTGGGGTCACACTTGGCCATCATGCTAGAAGGCTCAAAAACCGCATTTGTGATCTCTGGTACAGATAGCTGCTCATGGTAAGCCTTCTCTGCAGAGATGACTGGCGCGTAAGATGACAGCATGAAGTGGATGCGAGGGTAAGGTACCAGGTTTGTCTGGAACTCGGTCACGTCGACATTGATTGCCCCATCAAACCTGCATTAATTAATTTTGTCATCGTGGGTAATTAAGGTACCAGATAGAGTTTGATGAGGAAATTGAAGGATCGATCGATGGAGCAGATATATAGGTACCGGAGAGAGGTTGTAAGTGAGGAGATGATCTGAGAAATGAGGCGGTTGAGATTGGTGTAGGTGGGTCTCTCGCTGTCGAGGGAGCAATGGCATATGTCATAGATGGCCTCATTGTCCAACAAAACAGCGACATCGGTGTGCTCCAGCAGAGAATGAGTGGAGAGCACACTGTTATATGGCTCCACAACAGCTGTAGAGACCTGAGGATTGAAGCAATGTGCATATCTAATTAATAATTTCATATATATCTAATTAATTATATGCAGTGTGCAACTGTGCGTGGATAGTAATTAATTAACTAATTATAGTATGAATTTAGATATATATAGAAATATTGGGTGCCTGAGGGGAAGGATAGATGGTGAAGCCAAGCTTGGACTTCTTGCCGTAGTCGACGGAGAGGCGCTCGAGGAGGAGGGAGCCGAAGCCGGAGCCAGTGCCCCCGCCAACAGCATTGAAGACAAGGAAGCCCTGGAGGCCGGTGCAGTTGTCGGCGAGTTTGCGGATGCGGTCGAGGCAGAGGTCGATGATGTCCTTGCCCACTGGAAAGTGCTTACTTAATTAATTAAGTGCTTACTTAATTAATGAGTGAGTTAGTTACTTGGGAATTGGGAATTAAGATACCAGTGTAGTGGCCCCTGGCAAAGTTGTTGGCGGCGTCCTCCTTGCCGGAGATGAGCTGCTCGGGGTGGAAGAGCTGGCGGTAGGGACCAGAGCGGACCTCATCGATGACGGTGGGCTCGAGGTCAACAAAGATGGCGCGGGGGACGTGCCTGCCAGAGCTGGTCTCGCTGAAGAAGGTGTTGAAGGCGTCACGGGCGATGCCAGGGGAGGTGTCGGAGGGCATGAGGCCATCGGGGGAGATGCCATGCTCGAGGCAGAAGAGCTCCCAGCAGGCGTTGCCGACCTGGATGCCGGCCTGGCCGATGTGGATGCTGATGACCTCCCTCATATCATATATATATACCTTGTTATTGCTCTCTGCTTGGCCTGCTCTGCCTTGCCTTTGAGAAATGAATGAATGAATGAATCAGTGCTACTGCTCTGCTAGCATATGCATATGGAGATATGGATTGACAGGCAAAAGAAGGGGGAAGTAATTAATTAAGGCAATTCCTTCTTAATCTCTTCTCTTCTCTTCTCTTATTTTCTTTATGAAAATGATGACAAAGGACAAAAGCGATAGCAATTGAAGTAGTAGAGAGTAGGACAGTGTAGATGTAGCTAGCTAGTCAGAAAAGAGAAGACTCGCTGTCACTGAAGAGATCAGATCAGTAAAGAAAGAGTCAAGAGTAAAGACTGAAGAGACATGAGCAATTCACAACCATTAGTTTTTATTGAATTCATTTCCATAAATTCTTAACTTAAATTAAGAGAATTACTTAAGATACTTGTATCATTACGATGTTTTCACTTTTAACTTCCTGATCTCTTAAATTAATTTATTAATATTAATGTTAATGTTATATAGCTAGCACTACTGGCTGCTGGGGTCCTTCCAGATAAGGGAAAAATAATAGAAACATGGCAAAAGGTTAAACATTCTACTAATTATTGTCCTACCATTACCATTACCATTACCATTACCATTAGTCCATTACCCATATCAATCAATCATTGTTCTACTTCTACACAAACACAACACAATCAATCATTGCTAAATGCTAAATGCTAATCCATCCATGGCCGTGGTGGCACCGTGGCAGACTGGCAGTGGGCCAGTGGCACATCAATTCAATTATAATATTTCCCTTTCAATATATATATATATATTATATATATAGAGAGAGAGATATATATAGCTAGCTCAAGCAGCTCAGCAAACTCCATCCAGATTGTTTAGACTTGAGACATGATACATCTATCATTCTATCTGGTAATTGGTATTGGGCACTGCATGCAGCCTCAAAGAAACACAAACACAATCAATAGTCCTGGCCTGGGCTCCTGGCTAGGCACCCATTTACTTAACTTACCAGTTACCAGTTACCAGTTAGTTACAAAGTTGAACTCTACTCTAAATTATAATAATAAAGAGTCCATGTCGACTATCTTATAGCCAAGTCCCAACTCTGTCTTGCTCTTGCAGTATGGTAGTATTGGTATGGTATTATATGGGTCTCTAACTCTTTATATAGTTTCAGTCTTATCTTTTTTGTTGCATGTTCCAACCAAAATACATCAAGTAGCTTTTACATCCTTTATTTATTCCTTTGTTGCTAAGTTTAAGTTGGGGCCAGAATGATGTTGATAGATCACGATATTTGGGCTTACAGCTTACTTCCAGCCCAAAGTGATCGATTCGACCTATCAACAATTATTACAAAACTAAAACACACAAAAATAATTATGTATTACAGAAAAAAAGAACAAGATCTAGCACTAGCAGCACACACCTAAATATGTGCTTTTATTAAAAAAAAAATGGTAAAGCCATAATAGAATAAGAAAGGAAGTTCTCATATATAGAGCTAAAAATAAAACATGAAATCGGAAATACTAATTAATTCATGCGAGAACCACGACATATACATTATCATACACTCTAATATGAGGGGAAAATTTATTGGAGATTCGGTGTTGACTGTTTTCTCCTTTTCAACTAATTTGATGTTCTTGGACAAACACTACCCGGGCTTTGGGGTTAGGCAATGTGTACTTTATAGGTGCTTCACAATTTTGTTGTAAATTCATTTAGCTGCAAATAGTTGAGTTGGATATTGTTTAAGTGATGTATATTTGACAATCTTAGTGTGAATGTAAGACTAAGCTAATATATTGGAGGAATGGAATTAGCCTTAATAGTTGCAAACTATACAACATTATCAATAGTAAAAAATATTTGATGAAACAAATGAGATTGAAGATGAATTAGTTAATGGGAAGCATGTAGTACATGAATAACATATTACTAAAAAATTCATACTAATTGTACAAGATGGACCAGACGTCCAGACCAATGGAGGAACGGATAAAACAAGTAGCAGGACGAAAAATAAATCCATTTTTTAGGTTTTTAGAAACTGCCATTTTTTAGGTTTTTAGAAACTGTGTACTTACTATTTATAAGATACATCAATATATTTTTTTGAGGAGGGATCCGATAACACGGTTTTTTTTTGACACAACTCTTACACTAAATCATATAAATTTATAAAAAATCTTAAAAATGGAAAATCTCTTATAAACATATTCATTTACTTATAGATCGATTGTGTTTCAAATTTCATTCAATTTGAGTGTTATTTGATACTCCATCAACGGCCATCAAGTTTATATAGTAATTAGAACGGCCTAAATTTAATAATTCTTGATGGAGTATCAAATGACACTTAAATTGAATAAAATTTGAAACACATTCGATCTATAAGTAAATAAATATGTTTATAAAAGATTTTCCATTTTTAAGATTTTTTATAAATTTATATGATTTAGTGTAAGAGTTGTGTCAAAAGAAAACCGTGTCATCGGATCCCTCCTCTATTTTTTTTTACTATTTTTAAAAGAATACCTCTATAAAAATATTTTATCCAATAAATTTTGAATTAAACAATTTTTTTGAATTAAACAATTTCATATTGATTTAATTGAGCAATTTCTTTAGTTTGCCAATTTTGCAAAATCAATTATTGAACTTAACAAATGTTTTGTGAGATGTATTTTACATATTTAATTAGGTATTTTGAAGAATTGAATGACATGCTCAGTAAGAGAATCAAGACGATGAAAATAAAGGTATCTTACTCAAACCGTTCGGACGGTCCAATAAACCGTTCAACGGTTCATCTTAGATCTTAAAATTGCACTTTAGTGAAGTATTCATGATTCATGCACCGTTCAAGGTTCAGTGAAGCGTCCGAATGCTTCAGGTGATAAGAAGACGATGAAAAGACAAAGAGGACTTTTCGGGCATGCTTCAGTGAAGCGTTCAACGCTTTGAACCGTTGAACGATTCAGGGAAGCATTCAGACGCTTCAAGTGGCAAGAAAGTGACGAAAAAGATAGAGACGACCGTTCGGGCGTGCTTTAGTGAAGCGTTCAACGTTCTGAATTGTTGGAACTGTTCCTTCCGCCAGAATTGGAATGCGAGTTTTCTGGGAGACTATTTAAAGGGAATGAAATCAACAGATTTCCCTGACTTCTTCCAAGCTAAACCCTAGCTGCCAGTGTTGTTTCTCTCCTGCTTAATACTTGTTTGCTTAGCCAAATTCTTCTACAAGTTTTGAGAGAGATTAAGAGCTTTAGATAGTTGTTTTTTTGATCCTTTGTGATCATCTGTGTTCTATGATCCCTGTGATCATCTGTGCTCTATGATCCCTGTGATCACCTGTTGTGTTCTTTGTTCCTAGTCTTCTATTATTTGTGTGTAAGGATGCTAGAGTATTGTAATGTGTTAGTTGAATCGGTGCAATCCAACGGTTGGTGATTGCGAGTCCCGAAGAGTAGACAGAAAAGCCGAATTCCGTTAAATCGGCGTGTCTTCATTTCATTTCTCTTACTCTACTACTATTTACTTTCTTGATTTTAATTTCTATAGTAGAGTTAGATTTGTGTGCTATTGTTTTGTTTTATTGGTTGGTTGATTCAAAAGAATTTGCTACTAAGGATTATGTTAGACTTGACCAACTTTATTAATAAATTACTAGATCTAGTCATATTTTCCGCTCCAGAACAAGATCACGAACTCATTTTGGAAAAAAAAAGGATAAATAAGTTGGTACCTAAAGAATGTAAGAACCGATTAGAAATTTTGAGCTTATCAATAAAAATTACTTATAAAACAATGTTCATCATGAGAAATTTAATCTTAACAAGAAATTAAGGATAAACAACACAAAAGCAATCTCTCAGAGCACCTCTCATTTTGAAAAAAAAAAATAGAGGTGGCTGAAACTTGTATTGATAGTTAGATGACAAGATCAGATGGTTATGATGTCCAAATCAATGAGAGAGCTCCACCTCCCCCCCACCCAGGGGTATATATTTGAGTATGTAATAACAAATATTAATTTTTAATGAATGTCTAATGATTTATACTCTTTATATATTGGGATTATTCATATTTTTTTACATGCTTTCTTATTAAAGAAAGTATACATATATATAAGGCCTTCAATATACTTATAGTTAACTAAACGTCATTATTTATATACAATGAAATAATAATATATATATTTGTCAGCATTAATATGATTTATTTAACAATTTACAATAGTAAGTTAGTACCAACCCGGTATGTATACCACCCGCTGCGAACTGCGGGGTATTCTCTGGTTATATTGAAGTCAAACGACACTTTAGATAACTATATATCAAGCGTCAAAAGTGTCACAATGATCTTCTTCTTGTTGCTGTTGCTGGTATTGCTGCTCTTAATTTAAGCATAAAATTGGGCAAGATCATTAAAAAAAAAAAAAAAAAAGCAAATGGCAATTTCAAGTCTATCCATTTATAAATAACGTACAGCGAAATTCTACCTCATTTTATTTTTTTTCATATTTTTGAACAAATGGAGTTGTACCTAAATTGCTTGTATAGTGAAAAGGACTGGACTGGACATCATTATCAATCTAGCCCACCTCATACTCACATTTTGACCAGTTATGGGCTTGGCCTTGCCTGCACAGCACAAGTGCACATCGTCACCAACATTATATAGCCGAACAACTCCAAAGTAAAGCATCGTATTCGAACAACCATATCATGCGAAACATATATAAATCTAAAAAGATGAATTTACCATTTAATAAATTCTTTATATAAAACCTAAATTGTTTGGGCTGCGACTGCGAGTAGATACTGGAGTAAACCATGACGGTTGTAATCAATTCCAAAACAGTTTCCGATCGAGAATTTCATATTCGGTATATATGTGTTTGTAAATTGTAATTTAGATCCAGGGAATATATATTTGACAAACGTTACTTTTCGTAAAAGCTTTATATTTAAAATAATCTTAAAAATGAAATAAGAAAGTTTAATTATAGATGCATTTTTAATTTAGAGATTGAAACTGTTTCAAATTTCAATCATTTTGAATATTTTTTGATGGCTAACCAAAATTTTATCAATAAATTGATAGTATAATTATTATTTGTTTTGTACCATACGTGCATGAGATATGGTATAGACTAAATGTGTGGCATGAGAAGTGTATATATATATATGTTGCAAATAAAGAATTTTCAAGGATACTAAACTAGAGAATAATTAATATCTGACATATTCGAATCTATAAGTATTTTAAATTGGTAATGACATTAATAATTGTTATTCGTTAGTATAAACATATTTGAATAATTGTGAACTGTGACATGATAAAAATGTTGGGATTTCATGTATAGCCTAGGATCGAATTTTTAAAATTTTTAACCCCAAGTTCATAACTATACTAAAAGATCTTCGTTAATGCAACAATCAAACATCTAATTACATGGGAGAACACATGTAATTCTAACATATTACACAAAACAATTCTATCATGATTGCATGGGAGAACACATGCAATCCAATCATCTTCTCAATTAATTAAACTCTAATTAATTCACAACGACGACATAAGAATTGTACCTTGATTTGAGCGGAATTGATAAGGCGATTGGCTATTCTTCGTTGCTCGTTCTTCCTCTTCTCCTCCTGAATCGATCGACTTCAAGGCGAGGCAGCGGTGCGGAAGAGCCCTTAGTTCACCTTGAATCTACAAACAACTCGCGATCGGTGTTCACGATAGATGAACACCTAACCCTAGCATTCTCTAATGGAATTAGTTGTTCTTTAATTCTCAACACATGAGAAGAACAATGGAGGAAGAGGGAGGCTGAAAATAACTACTAATTTTCGGATGATCATTGTTTGTGATCTGATCGCCTATATTTATAGGCGAAGATCAGAAAAAACTTAATAATAGCACCAAACTAATAATAGCGCTCTTAATATTATTATTAATATATATATATATATAGCATGGCCCTATTTTTGTTTCCCATTTCGGCATGACAAAAAAAAACACCCCTATTTGTTTTATAAATTAAATTAGATAGTTAAAACCGCCTCCAATAATTCCATCTAATTACTTTATAAAGTAATTTTAGAAAGTTAATTCTAATATCTTATCCTTATTATTTCAACCATGAAATAATCTATAAGATATAGAACCTAGTTGTTTCTTATTCATTTGGTGTGACCATTTAGGGATTTATGTCATGTTGAAGTTATGATATAACTAGTCTATATCAAATGACTACAGAGGTTCTATCACTACATATAGTCCTTCAAATGACATAAATAATGCTGCACATTATTTTGCCAAATCCTCTAGTATTGTGTCTATCCTTGTCATGTGATATTCTAAATGCTGCGCAAAATAGGAACGTGTCATTTTTGCACTGCATTCGTTTTCTTGGTCTCTATAAGTGAATTATAATTATAACTGATACCAGTTATATTGCTAGCATTATAATCCCACTTTACCAAGGGGCCAGTAATATCACTACTCATATTGAGTGACAATGATACTGTTGATACATAGATTTCTCCTGCACAAGTTTCACACAACGAACTATCACTTTATCCTATAACTTGATAGGGTTTAAATGATAATCACATCATGTGTTACTCATGTGAAAAATATACATATCTCATATCGTAGATTCAAAGACACAATGAAACATCAATGACACAAAACACAATCCATATGATGTTTCATTTAAATTGGTCATGCTCAATGTATAAAATATCCATCTAATTTTATACACTCATGTTTATAGTGATAAACTTTATATTTATAGAACTATAATATACTTTTATCAACATGATGATCTTACTGATAATTAATGTTCCTCTTTAATTATCAAGATCATGAGCTAATTTAGAAATACATATCCCATCTTTAGAGTTCTATAATTCAGGACCAAGAGCATCTTCCTGAATTCTTCTAAAGGAATGATATTATTAAATTTCAAGGAACATAAATGCATATCAAAAACACATTTAATCATAAACATAAATAACTTTCAAAACACATCCTTTCAAAAAATGAGGAGGGATCCCTTGACAATGCTAACTTTGACAATCTTAACAATGGAACATTTTAAAAATTAATAAAAATTCATAAAAAATCTTAAAATTGAAAAAAAACTTATGGATGCATTAGTTAACTTGTAGATCGATAGTATTCCAAATTTCAATCAATTTGAACATCGTTTGATAGCTTATCAAATTTTTGTGTATTTTTTAACGGTTGTAATTTAACGGATCTTTGAAGGGCTATCAAATATAACTTAAATTGAGTATAATCGGAAACATAATCAATCTACAAGTCAAGAAATAATTTCGTAAACTTTTTTCTATTTTTGAGAATTTATATGATTTTTTACAAATTTTTGAAATATCAAATTGTCAAGATTGTCAAGTTAAGGATTGTCAATGGATCCCTCCTCTCAAAAAATATGTGAAGGTAGCAGTGTGTTGAGTGTTGACTGAATATTGATGGATATGTAATTATGTATGAATTAGTGCCTGTTTAATTTGTTCACTTTCAACAGTTCGCCATCGATTGGTCTCGTCGAGTCGACTAGCTAAAACATACACGCTTCTTCTTTTTTCTTCTAATAAATATATAGCAACCAGACAAATTAAATAGTAATAGTCAACCCTCACCAATTAAATATCTATCCCACTATTTAAACTCCGCATACTAAAGAGGCAAAAACATCATATATATATATATAAAAACTAGTAAACAGCAATGCATTGCTTTAGACTGAAATTGTTATTTCTTATAATAAATTTGTAAGATAACATGTAATAGGTTTTACATTAAGAAAATTGATATGAGGTTTAAATTTTAATGGGCTGAGACATTAACGTCAACATGCATTAACATAAATCAATGATTTTGATATATCCAAGAAAATGATCAACAACTCAGGTTTCTTATTTGGGGAAGATAGCCCTTTCATATCATTTTTTCCAATATGCTTTTATATATAGTAAGGGTATAGATAAGCAAGAGAAAATCCAATAAAATTAACGTCCGATTTTTCTTTTTGGAGTTTAATTTGGAGTACCTAGCGATCATGAGAAGCTCTTTCTTCTGGGTTTTTTTTATTAATAAAAAATAAAAAATCAAAATTACAACAGTAAAAACCGTTTTTTAAAAATTGCAGAAATAAAAAAACCGCGATCTGAGAGTGCGGCTTAGTAGCTGTATTTTTTTTTTTTTGTTGTTATTGTTATTGTTATCATTATTATTACTGTTATTATTGTTATCATTATTATTATGGTTATTATTACCATTATTATCATGAGAACACCTTCAATATTGGGAGACCTATAATCAGGTTGTTGTATACTAATAAAAAATTGAGAATTATTTTTATTAATTCACTAAGATAGTGTTGTACAATTCTCGGGTCACACGGACGAGAATTAATTGCCGGCTCGTGCAAAAGAACGTCGAGAAAATCAACCGAAATCCCGGATTGAGGCACGAACTTCAAACGACCATAGCTTTTGATAGGAAACTCCGATTGAAGCGTTCTCAGGGGCCACGGAAAGGTCGCGAAGAGATCTACAGGGTAACGGCTGTCCCCGGGGCCAAAAAAGCTCTCCAGGCCTCCGAAATTGGGGATTAAAGATTTCGTGCTTAGGGTTTATTTTCTTAGGGGAGCTTTCAGTAATATTTCGAGGGTTCTACGACGTCCACTCATATTTACTTCTCATCAGTTCTTTGACATGTCGTCCGTGCAGTCCACACCATGTTGGTTATCTACAAAGGAAGCCCAAAATGTATGTAAGATATTAATTGTGATTATACTTTTTTGTAAATGTATGTGAGATATTAATTATGATTGTACGTTTTATCGATATTGTATGAGATATTAAGTGTGATTGTATTTTTTATGAAATATATGAGACATTACTTATGATAATAATAACAATAATAATGGTAATAATAACCATAATAATAATGATAACAATAATAACAGTAATAATAATGATAACAATAACAATAACAATAATAAAAAAAAAATACTGAGACTAAGCCGCGATCTCAGATCGCGGTTTTTTTTATTTCTGCAATTTTTAAAAAACAGTTTTTACTGTTGTAATTTTGATTTTTTATTTTTTTATTAATAAAAAAATCCCCTTTCTTCTTTTTTTTTGAAAAACTTGATAGCAGCTGCCAAAGATGAAAGCTCTTTCCCTATAATATGCGTGAATCCATTAGCTAGTTAATTTCCATGCCTGCATATACAATCTTTCACGCGGGCGCCGGGATCGGATGCTTATTCAAAACATATATATATATATATGTAGAAAAAGGCTATTTCATGATTTAGTCACAAATTTTATATACAGTAACTTCATCCAGTTTAGAATATATAATTTTTGGATCAGGTCACAGTTGTATAGAATGAATTAATCGGATTGGTAAACACTTTCATCGCTAACAACTTTTTTTTTTTTTTTTTTTTAATAGAAAGAGGGAGAATGTATCTGTTTAAAATTTATTTTGTGCTTACGGAGGCTTTAACCTATGATCTCTTAGAAATTGTTTTTGTTTTTTTTTTTTTTTGTGTGAATGACCGTAGACTTAGAAATTGTTCTAGTGAGCTAATAACTTTATTAAGACAATCCCGAATGATATTTTTTTTTCCTTTAACTTTATTTCTGTTTGGTTTGATTCCATGATATTTTATATTTTTGGCATATATATATATAGAGATATATAATTGCATATTAATGAGGGTCGTTTTTGTCATCTGCTTTCTGCTTTCTGCTATAGAAAGAAGAATGGTCAATGAAGGTGGAGCTGCCGTTATGTTATTGTTTGAAGGTGTTGTACTGCATTAAATATGTGCGAATGGACCAATTAAGTTGAAGATGACACCGTCAGAGCCTGATGGAGACATCTAAATTTAGATGTGGTATATATTGTATGTACGCAGCGCATACAAGTGCAGGGAAAAAGGAGAAATTAAGACTAAGAGTAAAAGGAAAGAAAATAGAAAGGGATGGATCATGGATGGTTGAATTACAATTACAATTACAATTACAATTACAATTACTTGTGAGAAGAGGAAAGCATATATAGAAGCCTTTAGAAATTAGAAGGGAAGGGAAGGGAAGGGAAGGGAAGGGAAGGGAAGAGGAGAGGAGATGAATCAGTAGTAGTCATAGTCATAGATAGGAAGGAAGGATACTTAAACTTAATTAAGGGGGGTTTGCTTCAGCGGCATCCATCTATTATATAATATATGTGATTATCCATCCATCTACATGTACATGTAATTAATCAATTTCTAATCAGGGCAACCTGGTACCCAAATCCTACTATTCAAATTGTACTTTCCATCGATAGTCCATTGAGGCGCGATCTCATCTGAGGTAAATTCCTCTTCCTATTCCTATTTCCTAATCAAATAACAGTATAATATTTTTCTATTCTATTCTATTATATTCTGTAAATATATATTTTTGTTTCCTTGGTTGGGTCATGTGTAAATGGAGGTACAAAGAAATAAGAAACGCAAAACCAAAATAATTAAATAAAGCAAGCAAGGAAGGAAGGAAGGAAGGAAGGAAGGAAGTCGAGGTCTGTAGCTCTCGGTCTAGTGCTGCTGCTGCTGCTGCTGCTGTGTTCTCCTAATTCCTGCCCTGCCCTGCCCTGTTCCCCACTAATTCCCCCTCCACAAAGAATTGAATTGAATTGAATTGAGCTGAGCAATTGAAGATGGATCATGTTGATGAGGAATGGGAGCTCATTCCCACCACCTCACCCCCCCGCCACTCCATCTCCACGCCCCTCTTCCTCCCCCCCAATTTCTATGACATCCAACCCGACTATTTCACATGCCCTGCTGCCACTCCTCCTCCTCCTCCTCCTCCCACTCTTCACCACCACAACCAGCACCAGCAACCAAAAGATGAAGGGCATGACAACGATATTGATCAGCAACCAAAAGATGAAGAAGGACATCACGACGATATTGATCTGCAACCAAAAGATGAAGGGCATCACGATGATATTGATCCTGATGCTATCCCCCCCACTCCCGCTGAATTATTCAAAGACATACCCATTTCCACCGAGTTCACCACCAAAGACACTACCCACCCCGACCCTGCCCCGCTCCCTGCAGCCACCTCGCCGCCCTTCAATTGGCTCGAGCCCGACCCCCTGGCGTTCGATCGTGGCCCCAACCTCACATCATATGACATGCCTAGCAAGAAAGAGCTGGTAGCCAACCGCAAGGATTGCCCCAGCTTCAACCTCTGGAGCCTTGGTCTCAATGGCATCGGCGCTATTTGTTCTTTCGGTGTTGCCACCGCTGCTACTCTCTGTATTTTTGCATTAGGCGCTGCCTCCGCCTCTGGTGGCCGCCTCAGGTCCAGCCCCAACATCCAATTTCAGATCTATTCACATGACAAGGTTGGTTTCCAATCTTACTTTCTTTTCTTTGTTTTTTTTTTTTTCACTCCTCCTCCTCCTCCTCCTCCTCCTCCTCCTCATCATCATCAATAATTTACTATTACATATTATCATACCCTGGACTTACAATTGTCATGATGGCATGCACACTTATTTGAAAACTGTTGTTTACACAAATAAATAAATTTAATTGGTAAGCCATTCAAAATAGAGAAATCACATCTGCAAATTTAATGTTAACAAGAAATTAAGAATTAGTTAGAATGAAGTGCTTGGGATTGAATAATAATGATATGCATATGTAAGTGCAGAGGATCAAGGAAGTGGTGCAGAGGGCAACGGGGGTGAACCATGCCATATCAGGCAGCCACGGGCGAGGGATCACGAACATTGTGAGGGCCCAGATTTCATTTGGAGGCCATTATGATCACTATGAAGGGCTCTGATTCTTCATTCTGATGGCTAGCTGGGCTGGCTGCAGTATTAGGCCTTGCCTTTGTCAGCTACCAGTCATCGAATTGAATCACCTGGTGTATTCATACAATCCTATCCTATATCCTATCCTATATATATGGCTATATATATGGGTATTATATCCTATCCAATTAGAATTTGGATTGAAGATTGGATTGATTGCGCCAGTTCAACCAGTCGACATGAATTAAGTATATTAGATTAGATTAGATTAGATACATGCATAAGCATATATTTAATATACAGTTTGCTTTACACGTAGGGATTTGAATTGCCTGTAAATACATGCGCGCATGCATGTACCTATGGCATGGCACATATATATATACTTGCATTGCATATCGACATTAATTTATTACATGGTGCTTGTTTGTTTGTGTTGTAAAATACTAAAATAGCTGTGCTTTTTAATTTGAGATTTGAGATAGAGGTCGTTATTTATGTGAGTGAGCCAAGCTGAGCATGCAATGTAATGGTAATGGATGAGTAGAAATAGAATGGATGTATAGGTATTAATGTGGGGTGCGTAATTTGCAATTATGACAGTACTGTCTATATGTATGTATGTAGTGTGAATGTTTGATGATCAGTTATTGTAGCTTGTCTTCAGGGATGAAGCCAGGATTTTATCATTGGGGGGCCAAAAAGGTGGTGTCGCAAAAATATTTTTTAAAATTAAAATGGTTCTATATTAATTATTACACAGTCAAAACTATTAGTTTTTATTACAAATACAATCAACATAGTTGAAGTCATTATATTTATAATTCCGTTATTGAGCGATCTATTCGATGATAACATACAACTAATATCAAAATTAATACTAAAAGTGAAAAAAAAAATTACATAATTGCAACTAATATAAGAACTCATCAGCGAAGGATGAGTTGAACACGTCTAGTTTTCATCTTTGCAAAATCATCTATTATATCCATAGATCGAATATGTTCTGCAATTTCTTTCTCAATATAAGCAATGAGATAGTTATTTAAGAATTCATCTTTCATTATGTTATGCAGTGTAGTCTTCACATTTTTCATTGCCGAAAATATACGCTCCGTAGTTGTTGCAGAAACTGGAAGTGTTAAAACAAGACGTATTATCATGTCAACTAGATAAATTTTTTTTTAATTTTGCAGTTCTTACCGGTCATTGGCACAACTCACTGAGAGTTTTCAAGTCTTGAAACTCACAATGATTTAGCACATCAATTTGATAATGTTGCAATTGATGTCTTAGATAAAGAAGTTCATTATCTAAAAATCATCATGATAGAATTTTTCAGCTAGTGTGCATACAACATCAATATTGAACAGCTTAAAAGATTATGTAGGATCTAAGAATGCACTTAATTTATGTTATTGAAATGTTGTTTAATTGTGAATTTTTTTTTTTAGCAATTCAAAATTAGAATTAGATAGCACGACAGAATTATAGAAATATCTATAACCACATTGATGAAAAGCAAGCTCATATATTATATAATTTACATTCAAGAATGATCTATATTTAATATATCAATATATTTAACCTAAAATAGCATTCTAAATTTTTTTTTTTTCAAAAATCATTGGGGGGGGGGGCATGGCCCCCCTAGCCTCCCTCTGTCTCCGTCCCTGCTTGTCTTGTTGACCTATAACTGTAAGAAATTAATTAAGGATAGTCATATAATGTACCATACATTGCCCCCAACTTTTGATGTGCTGGCATTCATCTTTTTTGAGCTTTTGTAGTAACAAACGAGTCTTGTATGGGTAATGTGAGTAAAAGTTGGGCAGCCCACATAAATGATCTTGACATTTAATATTATTTCAATTTTGTTTTGGCCTCAAATCCATAAGCATGCTGAGGACGACTGACGTCCGATGAACGACGACTGACGTCTGACGAACGATGCTCGACGACTGACACCTAACGCCCGACGACGACGTACTCCTCCTCCTCCTCGCTGCTCTCCATCACCATCTCCTTTATCTTTTTCTTTACTTTTCCTTTCCTTTCTCACTCCCAACTTGTAAAACCCACAAACCCGCCATCAATAACTCAGCAGGGCAGAAAAAAGGGCAGATGCTAGCACATCATAGAGTTGGGGGCAATGACAGGTCAAAGTATATTTTTCCATTAATGAATTATGTGGCATCTAATGACAGTATTCCTACCGTTCCTATATCTGTAAGTGTAAGTTGGATTGATTGATTGATTGATTGATTTAGGCGTGGAGTGGAGTGGAGTGGAGTGGGCTGGGCGGCCCAGGCCCAGAGTGAAAGAAGAAGTGAAGAAGAATGAATGAATCCCATCATAATAATGAATAAGAAGAGAAATAAATAATGAATGGGCTGTAACTGGGCCCCCACCCCAGAGAAGAGGAGAGTTTGATGCAGGAGAGGGGAGGAGAGGAGAACTGCTGAATTGGGAGAGGAAGGCTGAAGAGAGAGATTGAGTAGCGAATAAGGAAGGAAGGAAGTGGGAAGAGCGGAAGTGTGAACAAATTAAGGAAGAGAGAGAGATGGAGGCGATGATGAGAATTGCGCCATCACGCGCCTGCTGCGTCTTCGGCTTCGCTGCTGCTGCTGCTTCTTCTTCTATTACTTCTACTTGTACTATTGCTATTACTACTAGAAGGAGAAGGAGGAGGAATAAGTTTAGCACGCTGCATCCCATTCCCATGGCTTCTCAATCTCAGTCCCACCAGGTCTCTCTCTTTCTCTCTCTCACTCTCCTTTCTTTCCTAATGAATTCATTCAATCTCAGTTACTTACTTTCTCTGCCTTCAGATGGCGTCCCCCCAAGAAACCCTTCACGCCCACCAGGTACTACTACTACTACTGCTGCTTGCCTTTCTACTTGTCTTTCTTATCAGCCCATTCAGCCCCATTTTGTCAATTACTTTAGGGACTCAATCCGTCCACTCATTCATTGCAGGAGGCAGCAGCCCGCCTTCCTCCGCTGGTCCAGGCCCGCACCCTGCTCCACCAATGCACCCGTGGCGTTCTTTCCACTCTCTCTCTCGTATGCATCCATGCTACCTTACCCTAAGCTTCACCCTCCTTCCTTCACTTCCTCCTCTTATATACTTATATAATGCCATGTTAATTTGTTGCCAGGAGCACCAAGGTTACCCCTCCGCATCCATGGTTGATTTCGCATGCCATCAGGATGATGGCTCCCCTATCCTTGCTCTAAGCAGCTTGGCTCTCCATTCTAAGGTTCTATACTTTATACTTCTATACCTCAATACATACATATATTCATTCTTATTGCCTCCATAATATTAATTTAATTCAATTGCCTGCCTCTTTTTTACATCTACTTATATTAGCACCTCTCTGCCAATCCAAAGTGCTGCCTTCTTGTGGCCAAGGACCCACACGACAGGACCGATACTCTCATCACTCTCTATGGAGATGCTATTCCTGTCTCTCTCTCTCTCTCTCTCTCTAACTTTTACTTTGCCATCCTGCATGTGAATACACAAAAAGCAATTTTTTCTAAGTAAAAGCAAAATATATATTTCCTTCAGGTCACAGGAGAGGAGAGTGAACAAATCCGTGCTGCATACCTCAAAACACATCCCGATGCATTTTGGGTTGGCTTTTTTCTGTACATGCTCAATCAAGTTCCTTTTTTCTTCCTCTCCTCCTTTTCTTTTCATAACCCTACTGCTACTTGTTAATGTTCAAGGTTGACTTTGGAGACTTCAGCTTCATTCAAATAAAGCCGACATTCGTACGCTACGTATCAGGGGTTGCTACGGCACGCCTTGGATCAGGAGGTATATCTTTTTGCCTTGCAACCTATCAACCTCTTATGTGTCTTCAAGCTAATAGGCTCTGTAGTTCTTCTAAACATGGCATAGTTGCCCCTAACTGGGAAGCCTATCGTTACATGATCTTGTAATTTGTAGAATTTACTGCAGAGGAGTACAAGTCTACCAAAGTGGACCCCATTTCCCAGTTTGCGAGACCTATTATGGTATCAGTTTACTTGAATTAGCATCATTAGATCTCCTAAAACAGTCAAAGATGCTTTGTTTCTTACATGTTGTGCTACTTCTCATTTTTATTATTTCTGCAAAATGTAGAGCCACATGAACAAGGATCACTCTGAAGACACAAAATTAATTGTGCAGCACTCAACCTCAATCAAGGTAAGCACAGATAAATTCCACTGATTGTACCAGTGAACAATTGGCATGAAGGGAAACTTGACAAAATGTATTCATGAGGTTTGTTGGCGCATTGCTTTTACTTTAATTAATCTTTGATGTCGGGCCATTGGGAAAAATAAGACTGATTCTGTACATGTGAGGTGCTGCATACACAGTACCTGACCTGACTTTTTTGGTATCTATATTGCTAGTGTGTGTGTAGTATTAGAAATTAGGAGTGTCGACTGATGTTTGCTCCTTCTCATGGAATGGTGCAAGTTAATCTGATAAAATGAGACTTAATATAGGTGGATTCTGCCTTTATGCTGGACGTGGATAGCCTCGGCTTCGATGTGAAGGTCAAGATCTCTTCACCTCTTCCTCCTCCTATATTGTATTATTAGTTTATTATAATTTATAGATACCTCCTGTATCTCCCTTGAGTTATATTTCGTGTCTCAATTATTTCTGGTAGCTGGTATTGATGTTGACCCATTTTTGTTGGTGCTGGTATGTGTCACGAAAGCCAATGATGAGATGACATTTGTGATTGTCTGATGTTGGTATGCATATGAATGTTCAGGCAGAATATGAGGGAAGGACAATGAAGCTTAGAATCCCATTCCCAAGGCCAGCTCAGGAAAGAAAGTAAGTTTCTATTAAGTAGTTAGGGGATTCATGGTGTTTCAGTTTGACTATTTTCCTTTCATGATGTTGAAAGAGGCAAGAGTAAATGCATGATTTAAGAGTATTACATTGCAAACAGGGATGTGAAAAACCTTATAGTGGAGATGCTTCAGGCTGCAAAAGGTGATGCTGAATAGACAGTGCAGATATCAAAGATAAATGGTGGAAGAAATGGCTTTTTACAGAGTAAATGCAATGAAACATGAAATAGCACTCAATTGGCAGCCACTGTCAAAATTTTTTATTTTTTTTTAAAAAAAGAAAGAAAAAGAAAAAATGAAATAGCACAAATTGGGTGGTTGTTACTTTATGTTCCGGGCCCTCCCATGAGTTGATAGATATGGGCTGTATATGGTATGAATTGTTATTAAATGGGCTTTGTATGGCTGGTAGTTATTGAGCGATGACAAGCAGAGGTACATTCTGTAGTAGTCGCCAGCCGTGAAGGCTGCCTGTCAAACCGGCAGTGAAATGAAATGACTCTCCTTGGTTCATACGTTTATTATTATTGAATTGAATTGAATTGATGATTGATATAAGTTATTATAATATGGGGATCCAACCAAAATATGTTGCAGTGTTCATATTTTGTTGCCACTGTTACTGTTAGCCATGTGATGTACGTTCCTCACCGCAAGTAGTGAAAAGTCACGAGGGGAAAAGAATAAGAAAGACAGTCACACAGACGAAGATGAAGATGAAGATGAACGAAGATGAAGTCAGAGGCAAATTGTTTGTCCCCCCCTACTTACAGAGGACCTCCCTTTTTTGTTGAAATTGATAGTGCATTTTGGTGCTTTCCCCAATTCTGACCCGTGACCCAAGAATAAAAGAAAATATTGGAAATAGAAGGGAAGGGGTTCATATGAACAAAATGTGGACCCTTGTCCCTTCAAGTCCTGAAATGATTGAATTTGAATCTGCTTAGATAGCTACATTAACATTACGTGCAAATATAATGAGTTAGGCAGCCTGCCCTGCCTAGCAGATTTGTTTGCTGTTACATCATGCCAAGCAATCCTCTTCTCACATCATACTATCATAGATCATACTATAGTAGAAGAAGAATCTTAACTAATCTTAAATTAGTGATTAATAAATGTTAATTATGGGCAGTCGGGGTTCCGACCGGGCCCCCTGTAGTACAAGTAGGTTCCCCAGTCTGTATTGGCATTGCTGCCTGTTTGCACGTCATAACAGTTTGACTGCTCTGTGAAGGTGCCGACCCCGTCCGGTGCCCCCAGATTATTCGACTCATCCACCACCTGAATGTTCTTGAAGTAACTCGACTTGCCAAAGCCCTCCTCCGGGAAGTGGCCAGAACCCATCTGAGTGGACGTGTGCGACCCATCGGGCTCTGAATTCACCACCTCTCCACCCCACTCTATCATGGAGGCACTCTCGGCGAGATGTGAGAATAGAAATGGGGGCCAGTAGCCCAGCAAGTGGTCCCGACCAAATTGCAACCACCAGTTGCCTTCCTTCGGATCCTAATCGGCCGTTCGATTGATTAATTAATTTGGAAATAAAAATCAAACTTAAATATCATGTTATGTATTGTATTTGTTCTCTATTTATGAGTTTAATAAGTTTGCAGGACAGGACAGGACAAGCATGAAATCTGTTGCTAACTAGCTATTAACTATATATTTGTGCATTAATTAGACTAAGTTACAGGGAGTTTCATTTACTGTAATGACTGAACTAATGAATTAGATGGAATTACCTTCCAGACAAGAATAGTGATATCAAATTGGGAGGCGCCATAGTCGGAGATGGGATAGATGCTGGCACCCATGGCGATATCATTGTTTATCTGGATGAACCCGGAGCACAGAAGGTTGTAACACCCCGTCGCCTGATACGCATCACTCTGCATCAGTATCAGTATCAGTATTAGTATTATAAGTATCAGTATCAGTATCAGTATCAGTATCAGTACCACCCATTGAGAATTGTGAACTTGTAATGTTCAAAAGAACTGAACAGCTGCATGCAGCTTAAGAATGAACGCAAGACATTATTTATGAATGGCAGTGGCACTTACAGTCCAGTATGTGAAGAGCCTCGTGCTGTTGTCACCGTAAAGCTCTGGGTTCACCTGAAATTAAATTGGAATGTACATTAATTAATTCACATACAATATCGTAAATTAAGATAGGAATAGGATAATCCATTTTTATATGCAGCTAGCTTACATTCTGCTATATATATATGTGACATATATAATTAATGTATATTAGCATGTTAAACTGTTAATTAAGAACTGCATGCCAACACCCAACATTACATAGGTAGGTACCTGCCAGCCGGCCTCAATGCTGTTGAGGTCCTCGGCAAGAGACCCAGCCAGGATCCACAGCTGGGAGAGGCTGAACTCTGAAGGCTGCTCGATGTGCGGCTGCCACACGTTCATTGTGGCGCGAGCTCCATAATACTTTCCCCCTTGTATGTATGCAATTGCGTGCTGGTGTGTCCCGCTAGAGCTGCTCCCTACCGCCAGTGCTTGTGCAAGCATTGTGCCTCTGAATCTGATCATGTGCCGCCGCTTCCTACCATAGCTCCTGATGGACGTCGCCCGCAACACGTCCTTCTCCTTGGTGCGTCGTATGGGTACGGTGCCCACGGGACACCTTCCGCGCTGGTGCCACTGCTGGAGCACTGGCTTCAGTGTCTGTGTCTTCTTCTCAGTCTCAGTCTCCTGTAATGACTGAAAGAAGCCATCTCCCTCTGGATGGAATGCTGGTCTCATCTGTTCTTTTTAATTTATTTATTGGTTTTTCAATTTGAGTTCATTTAATTTTACTTTCAAAACTTAATATCGGTTCATTTAATTTCAAGATATGAAAATTGCAAAAGAAATAAAAATATGAATGCATGAGCTAGCAGTAGCAGACGGACCTGGATTGTGTGGTTGCGGAGGAAAGGATGATCGAAGGCAGGCTGACGGGAGATGTGTACGCAGTCTATAATATCTCCATCGGGGCTCTGCATTTTGCGTTTGCATATATAATTACTTGTTCTGTAGGCTAGCTAGCTTTCCTTTAAGAAATTAGAAGTACAGTACCTGAATGGATTTGATTGGGGGCTTGTTAATTCTCTTGAGGTGGCGATGCATGGAAGTGCGACGTGCTCTCCCCTCGGCCGCCACCAGTAGGAGCAAAAGAAGAGAGAGCAGAATCTGCAGACGGCCACGGATGACGATGGCACTCGTTGCCATGGCTCACTATCACTGTCACTGTCACTGTCACTGTCACTGTCACTGTCACTGTCACTGTCACTGTCACTATCTCTATCACAGTATCACTAGTTGGAAGCCTGGGCAGGCATGTCCTGTGCTGTCCGGCCTTGCAATTAATTAATGGATATGAAATGCAGCACAGGAACCAGCAGGACTGGATGCATCATGCATGCCTGGAGTGGAGATTGAAGACAAGTACTGGGTCTGGGGGTCGCTTATAATTCTGAGTTTTATTTGTACCTTGGTGTAGTTCTGAGTTCTTTCTGAGCATAAATTAATGCATAATGCAACCCCGGCCTCTCGCTCCCAACTTATTAATTCTCTGCTTACCCACTTCCACTTCCCATTCAAGCAGATCTTTATGTGCAGTGCATGGTAACATATTATTCACGGGCTATTCCTATTCACGGAGCCCACACTCCATCCAAAACATATCAAATAATAAATTCCAAATTTTGATTTATACGACTCATTACTTCTTTCTATTATCAGATATAATAATTTTTTTTTAAGGTGACTATACAATATTAATAAAAAAAATAAATCTATGGTGCTTTTAAAAGTATGAAGACCTTTCGTTCTCTTAACTAAAAAATGTACTTAATTATCTCTAAATCTTGATTTATGGGGCTCAATAGATTCTTTATATCAAAATCTCCTAATATATAATTTTTTTTTTCATTTTTGAATATCTTTAAGTATTTATTTGAATTTTTTTAAAGTAGCTTCATAATAATAATAAAATAATCAATGGTTATATGTAAAACTCTGTCGTTTTAAAATTACACGAAAGTCGAAACAAATATATCCTAAGCGATTTTGATGTAGGGAACCCTCAGCACCATAAATCAAGATTTAGAGATAATTGAGTACATTTTTGAGTTTAGAGTATGGGAGACCTCTGTGCTCATAGGAGCTCCACAGATTTACTCTTAATGAAATAATCAAATTTATATATCACTTTTTGAGAAATCTCAGACAAATATTTATAAATTTTCAAAAATGAAAACTTTTTGTATACCATAAGATTGATATGAAGAATTTATTAAGCCTTAGAAATCAAAACTTTAAGGTAAAATTTATTTAGCCATACAAATCAAAACTTTAATGTAATTTGATATATTTTTGGAGATGTGCTCGTGAAAGAGCACCTTTGAGCTTAATTTCATAGTAGTTTTACTTGTATATTATAATCATAGTAATAGCAACGTAATCCTTTCTGTTGTCTTTGAATCATAAATTTAAATTGGCCAATAAGAGATGGTCTTGAATTTACTCATCATGAAAAATAATAGCAACACATGGTCTTGAATTTTTAAATCTTAAGCAGCTGCTATTATAATGACATCAAAAGATCAGACGTCAAGTCACGGCGTTCAAATTCCTCAATCAAACTCAGAGAAAAAATTTCTATTGTCTCCTTAAACGTCCTTCAGATTTCTCTCTAAAATGTTAGATTATAATCATTTAATTAGTTGTGATAACTTCAAAAATGGGATTTCATTATTGAATCTATTGCATAGTGAATACATGTCTGCAATTCCACATTGCAATGAATAAATCATGTTCATACTTGATGTTTTTGTTGGGTCATAGGTAGCCGTAGCTCGCCATATCAACTTATTACTTTTAAGAATGTAGGCTTAGACCAAACAACCGATAAGTACATAACATCGAGTAGCATCTAATATGACACGAGTTAACCATTTACTCAAAAATGACAATAACTTTATATAAGTCAAAAAACTCCAACATTTAAAGAACGAATGATTTCATTTCCCTCTCGAGAGCGCTTGACATTTTTTTTTTCTTGAAGTTCTTATGAAATAGAATACGAATGATATGTTTATTTGCCCACCGCAATGCTCCCTTTCAATTTGCCCAAAGAAATTACATAAGTTTGCACTAGGACACAGATCAATTTTAAAACCTAGCCCTGCGAGGGACCATTCTCAATCAAACCCTCAAGAGTTCAAAACTCAGAACACCGCTAAAGGCCCCCAAAAAATTGAGCAAAAAAACAACAAAATAAAATAGAACCTATATGAGATTTGATCTTAGGAACATGTATCTACAGCATCTGCTGGAAGAGACTTGGTTCTGACATGATAACTATCACACCGTTTACCCTCAAGGATGGGTTCGGGTTTTGTTTCGCACCAGGGTGCCCGGTAATAATTATTGGTACCAACATGGAATGACTTGAGCTTACCAAGCGATGCCTTCCGCTCATGATTCGTTTTAGGAATACTATTAACTGCGGAATTTTCAAAGTCTGTACCATCATTGTACAATGAATGTACCCTGGATTCTTTTTCTACTTTCATCTTGTCAGTATGTACAATTTTATTCTCTTCATGACAATTGGGTTCAGGTTGGGGCTCTGGTTTACATTCAGGTTCAGGTGCAGGACTCTCAACCTGGTAAATCTCTTCAAACCGGCCATGTAAGTGCATGGAGGTGCAGTTAACATTAGTACAATGCAGTGATTGAACATTCAAGTATTCCGACAAGGAGCCACATGATGTCACATGGGACTCACAGTTATGGCAATATGCTGACAATTTGGGCCCCGGATTTTCATCAATACCAGGTCCAGGTTTCCAATAAGGTACAAGAGATGCAACCTCACTATCAATCATGTCAGCAATTCGGGTGACCTCATGGTCTGTAATGTCCAAATCTGCAACCATCTCTGTGGCCACGCTGAGTGCAGTGTCAGCCTCCGTGTCAAAAGGGAAGTAGATATTCCTCACACGGCCTACAATCCGGAATTTTAACCTGATTATTGTTTGAGCTTTAATTTTGGCCTGCTTTTATGTGAAACATACATCTATAGACCATACAGCCAGTTGCTACCTGAACCTTTAGAATTAGCAGCATTTGCTGCGCACACTCCATAAATGGTCCAGATGAGTGATTAGGTGTTGCTGTTATTATTTTGAATTTTCTAGATCAAGGGAAAAGTAAGATACCATATATGCAACAATTCATATTTTAATTAAAGGCTCAGCTAGCATAGTTCAGTGGGCAACATAAGCCGACTTTGTTCGATAAGAAAAAGAAACAGCTGAAGAAAAAAAAAAAAATAGAGGTAGGTTTTTGAAGAAATGATGTAATTACCATCTTGGTCACAGATTCGAAGGCGCAAGAATATAGAACCATCATCCTTTCTCTTTCCCTTAATGGAGATGTCGAGATTAGCAATGGGTTCCTCATCATCATCCTCCTGACCATGAAAAAGGTCTATGCCACGGTGGGCCTCCTCAATGTGTGTGTTGTCGTCATTGTTTTGGTACCTGTCCCTGTCTCGGTCCCAGTCCCAATTCCAACAGGAGTATGCCTCTACCGGGATGTCCTCATAGGAGCTACTTGAGATGGCATATCCTGACATATAATTGTTCCGGAGCAGGTGTTCTCCATCTCCTTCACTTTCTGTTGGCTTAGGCTCTACTTCAGCTTCCGCTCTGACATCTTTGTGAGAGGAAATATAGCCGAAACCAACGCTTGCACTGGCCAAACTGTCATTTTGAAGAAAGGGATCCCTAAGGAGCTCATTTGCAGATAGCCGGCAAGAAGCTGTAGCGAGGCATTTCTCGATAAATTCCCTAACAGAGCCATCTTTGACCTTGTACAGTGCTTCTGGTTTGATCCCCTATGCATAATATAAAAAAAACTTCAATTGAATGGAGAAGTGATGATGGAAATTCAAGTTGACTGTGCACTGTGATAGGTCAAGGGAGGAAGGGATGAAGAAGTTTGATGAATAAAAATGAACAGATGAGAGGGGGAGGGGACACACCGAGATGACTTTCTTGTAGATCTGAACAGGGTGAGAGCACTCGCTGTAGGGGTACTCAAATGTGACCATCTCGAGCACACACATGCCAAAAGAGTAAATGTCAACAAGTTCATTGTACTCTTCTTCGTAGACCTCCGGCGCCATGAACTCGGGAGTGCCGACGCAGTGTACAGCGTGGGACTTGCGGAGGATAGCAGCAAGGCCGAGGTCGCCGATCTTGACCTGGCCGGTGTTGCCGTTGATGAAGACGTTGTCGCACTTGAGGTCGCGGTGGATGATGGGAGGGTGATGGCTGTGGAGGTAGGCGAGGGCGCTGAGGATCTGGCGGCACCAGTTCTTGACGGCACGCAGGCGAACGCGGCGGTGCTTCTGGCGGTACCTGCGTATGCATATGCATATGTAATTGGGATTGCAAATAGTGGAAGAAAGAAGGATTGGGATTGGAAATAGTGGAAGAAAGAAGGAGATATAGTACTGACTGGCGCAGTGTGCCGGAGGTGAACATCTCGGTGATAAAGTTGAGGTAGCGACGGGGGGCGTCAATCCAGGAGGCGTGGAAGTCGATGATGTTGGGGTGGCGGAGGGTGCGGAGGAGGTGGATCTCGCAGCAGAGGCGCTCGGCACCCTCGGAGCAGTGCAGCATGTCCTGGAGGCGGACCTGGTTCCAGGCGACCTCAATGCCGTGGAGCTCGTCGAAGGCGCGGAAGACGGTCTTGGAAGAGCCTTTGCCAAGGATCTCATTGTACTATGTGGCAATCATATCATATCATAGTGAGATTCCCTTATCTATAGTTATTAAGAAATAAAAGAAGAAACGAAAGAAGAAAGCACCCACCCTTCCGTATCGGGCCGAGGGATCCATCTCCACATATTCCCAATCCGGATCTTCCATCTTCCTTCCGATTCCGACTCCAACTGCTCGATCGCTTGCTACTTCCGAATCCAATCCAATGCAATCCAATCCAATGCAATCCAATCCAATCCAATCCAATCCAATCGAATTAACAAGGATTTGGATTTGGAATTGGATCTGTATCTGTATCTGTATCTGTGGTGTCTGTGTGAACTGAGTGAGGCTGAGCTCAACACGAGGGAGGGAGGGAGGGAGGGAGAATGGGGAGCACAAATCAATCAATGACTGGCTTATCAGTACTGCCAACAAAAAGGGAAAGAACGAAAGAACGAAAGAACGAAAGAAAAGAGTGACGAGTCGATAATATACAAGGACGGGGACGGCACCTCCTCTCTCTCTCTCTGCTTAGTTCGGAACGCACCAACACCCCGCGTCCCCCAAATCAATCCATCCGTTCATTTCTGTTTGTTTTTCCTCTTTTATTTATGTCGGAAATCAATATTATATTATATCAAAATCTTTATGGACGAACCAACAGTCCACATATCCCACCCCCAGCCCAGCCCAGCCCAGCCCAGCCATTTCTTTCTTCCGCTCCGGATTACAATAATAATAATAATAATAATAATAATAATAATAATAATAATAATAATAATAATAATGATTCCTAACTAATATTAATATCATATATACCCACAACTCGCTCTTATCTCTCTGCAACTTTTCTTAATATTTCATATTTACCCATCACCTCCAATTATATATATCATATATCTCCTCAAACTCTTCAAATTTTTTTCATTTATACCAATCTAATTATTTAACTCTAATTGATATTTATTATGTATGAGGTTTACTATGAAGTTAATTAAGATTTAACATACATCGAGTGATTTTGGAAATAAAATTTATCATCAAATAAAATTCTTCCATATTTTTGGAGAGCAAGGTGTCCAAAAGGAGACATGTTGGAAACCTACCCTGCATCTCGACCTCAAGGGGGGTAGATTATCATAGGTGGAACACATATTTCATATCAACCACAGAGGCAGGGGCGGAACTAGCAGTAGTGCTCGGGCACTATCTTGGCCGAAAAAAAATTGACAACCTCCAAGCTTATAAAACTATTTTATGCTGATCGGCGGAAGTGATATTTGGTAGTTTGATCGATATACATTTAAAAAATATTATAAATTGACACTAATTGTACAACTATTCATATTAAATAAGTTGTTATTAACACTAATAGTATTATTATGCTAATTATTTTGTGCAGCGTATTTTATATACTATACAAAATACATTGTATGTTAAATGAGTTTATTCAAATATCAATTTATTTAAAATATATATTAATTAACCCACGCGGTATCAATTTTGGCATCCTTTCGGTATCTATGTAGCAACTTACTATAAAATTCAATTTAAAACCTTATTGCATGACACAAATAATAGAAAAATCAAACTTCTTTAACAATTATAATTAAATTTATAGCTGGGCCTAGCTCATACAATAGACCAGTATAGTTGTTACAATTTTCGTATTTTCCTTCTTCTGCTGAAAAAATTTTGACAAGATAAAATGAAACGAAGCAAGTAAGAGACAACATAAATAAGTCATGAGGCCAATTAAATTAAAAAGTATCAAATAAACTCTTCATGTTGCAAATGAGATGGATGACTCCAATACTGATCTTCCACTAAATATTTTGAATTTTGATAGTTTAATTGAATGACTATGTACTAATCTGCATATGTGTATTACAAAGCAAACCCTCCTAAATATCGGCACCCCCTTCGAAATCATCCTGGTTCCGCTACTGCACAGAGGCGATCTGGAAGGAACGCAATGCAAGAACTTTCATGCACAGAACCATGCCGGACTGGAGGTTGCTCATAGGAATAGTTGAGATTAGTGAGCTGAGTCTTAGAGTTTGTTAAGTGATTGTTTGAAAAAGTGAATGCATGTAGGGTAGGGCAACTCAGTTTTCCTCTTTTTTCTTTCTTTCTTTTGTTGTAAGGATGCTAATTATGTACTACATATCAACCTTGGCAGCCCCTGCCAAGTTTCTCAAAAAAAAAAAAAAAAAAAAACTATTCAAGCTAATCCAAATCAACAACCTATTAGAAAATCTTAATTAACTTTATATTAACACACATAATAATTGTCAATTAGAATTAAATAATAAGATGGGAGCTTGACCAATTACATTATGAAAATTAGTAGTAACATAATAGAAGTTAGCTAGGGATCATAATAATAACAAGTTTCATATATATATATATATATATATATATATATATATCTAGGGCCTAGG
Source organism: Cyperus esculentus (assembly GCA_030179965.1). Classification (NCBI taxonomy): domain Eukaryota; kingdom Viridiplantae; phylum Streptophyta; class Magnoliopsida; order Poales; family Cyperaceae; genus Cyperus; species Cyperus esculentus. The sequence continues at coordinate 223,397 of JASGLE010000003.1, read as the reverse complement.
GGTGATATCGTCGCTCATAATTTCATTGGGGTTAGCGGTGACAGTCTGACAGAGCCATTAAGAACAATACCATTAGCATGAACATCTAAATCTGTATCTTCTGAGCCTCAGTTCTCTGAATTAAATCGGAAACTGGACTACTTTTTACGGAACAGGCTGTGAATTAAAATTTCTAATTAGAATCAGAGAGCATGCAACTCCTCCTGGGCTGCATACCTGGACTTAAGGTACGTGACTCTTTTTTCTGGGCTGCATACCTGCGCAGCAGGTGAGCCGATGTTGGCGGGAGAGAGCGCGAGAAATGAAATGAAGGAGAGGAGAGGTGGTTGGCAAGCTCAGCAATCAATGCTATGGTGATGGCGAAGATGGAGTCATGGAGAGACGACGGGGTTTGAACTGATGAATTAATATGCGTTTAATTTTCTTTTTCCGAGATACGAATACGCGTTTGGGTATTGATTGAAACAGATTGATGTATCTAATGGTTGAAAATTGATTTGGACAGAGAGTCATTTCTGTCTCCAAATCCTCTCCTTTTATAAGGAGTAAGGATAAGGATTTGAGATGATCTACCCACAACATGTATTGGAGCATAAATTGGAAAAAAGGGAGAGGATGCATGGAAGCTATGTTGAATATGATCAAAGACCAACTTGGAGTGTAGTTATATTTTATTTTATTCTTTTCATAGTTTTTAAGTAGGGAGAAGGGGCGTTCCGATGGGCATCGGACCAAATCCTGTCCGATGGGTGGTCTGGACCGTCCGATTTAAATCTCAGATGAGATCGATTGATTAACGGATTGTGAGTGAAACCCAACTTTCAACCCGATTACCCTTCTTTGTTCTCTCTTTCGGACTCTCACCCAAGTCTGAACCTTCCTCTCCTGTTCATCCCCTCCGCCTCTGCTCGTCCCCTCCGGCACTTTGCACTCCGCCCAGCCCCTGGCTCTTGCTCCGCTCATCGCTCACTCGCTCGCTACCAGCCCCGCTCGCCGGTCACTTTAGTCTCGCTCGCTGGTCACCCTAGTTATCGCTCTTGCTCATGAGTCTTGACACTAATTATAGTTAACAAATTAATCTTGAAATTGAGGTTAAAATTGTAAAATGACTGCCGCTAGAATATGAAATCTTCATTCATTATCAGAGAATGTAAATTGGTATATTATTATCTCCATTCATCTTGAGAACCACTTAACAATTGGGGAAAAAGCTATCTCTTTTCAAGTTCTGAGTAGTACAGGTTACATTTAATAAATTGTTAATAGAATATCTTGAGAAGGTATCGCTGATGGGTCAAACTGCGGTGAAGGCAGAGGTTGCGATTCCGACTGTACAGTTGTCGGACTTGCGTTGGAAGACGTGCCGTGAGAGGAGAAAGGTGAAGGCAGGGAAGAGAGTTCTTATCCATGGAACTGAGTTCTACGCCCTCAGTTTTACTCCATAGAAGAAATCAGAGGGAAACAGATTGGGCGAGAGAGACGAAGCAGATGTTAGAAGGGGTTATCGGGTTTAAAATTGGGTTTCATTCATAATCCGTTAATCAATTAATCTCATCTGAAATATAGATCAGACGGTCCAGACCACCCATCGGACAGGGTTTGGTCCGATGCCCATCGGAACTCCCCTTCTCCCTTTTAAGTATACTTGGCAAGATATAAGATGGTTGTTCAAAATACCCTTCAAACCTTCAAAAACTAACCTAGAACCATACAAAACGATTACAAGGTGTTGGAACGTTTCAAGAAGCTTAACCAAAGCCAAAATCCCAAACCTGAGACAACCGTTCCACGACAGTTCCACCTCATATCTTGCCAAATATACATATAAGACTCAAAATATAAAAATAATAAATTAAAATGCAAATAAACTACAAGTTGGTCCTTCAATCATTTTCAACATAGCTTCCAATTAAGTTTTCATGCATCCACTTGATATTCTATTATCCAAATGTGCTCCAATGCATAACCTAAAATGAATAAATCTAGTTAAATACAATTAAACATGTATAACCGTTATAATTTTAACACCCTAAAATGAATAAATCTAGTTAAATAGAACCTTTAAAATGAAAAATAGATGTGGGCATTTGTAATATAATTCATTTGCTGTTACGTTGTAGGGACATCTACATCCTTGTAATTAGATACCTAATGTTGAAGACTTCAAGTTACTTGTTAGTGAACTGAATATATATATATATGCAGAAATGAGAGCATAAATGAAAAGGAGTACTCATGAAATTAATATGTAGAACAATTTTTTCGATCTTACATTGTGTGGCACCACATTCAATTCAAGTATATATTCTATCAACTAATATATAATTGATCGGTGCTGTTTGCCATTTTTAATCTTTGTAAGTTGTTTTTCTAGCTAGCTAGCTGCCTCATATATATATGTATATATACATCTTGTTACTTATTTTGGTGAGTATGTATGTATGTATGTATGTATTTGTTAATGTGTAGGTACATGCATGCCGCAAAAGAAAAGGAAAATGTCATCATAAAACCAACGAATCAAGTCAGAGTAGTTGATATTGTTTTCCTTGGCGCTTAATTGATTCCCTGAATAGACGCCGTCCTTTTCTCCTCACCATTCCCTCCTTTCTTCTCCTCAATTCCCAATTTTCTGTTTTTTCATTTTCAATCAATCCATCAATCCATCAATCCATCAGAGATCAGAGAATTGGGAACAAAGTTTAGTTAAATTAATTGCTGCCTATTTTTTGACATCTAATCTAATGAAGAAAAGGTGATGAGTGAGCCATCCTGATCGAGATCGAGTTTGCAGATTGAGATGATGGGAAGGCAGGTGCGGTCGGTGCTCTTGCTCCTGACTGCGGCTGCAATCCTGAGCTCCCCAAGATGGCCGGTTGGCCGGTGTCAAGATGATGATGATTATGCTGGCGACCAGCGTGCCAAGACGGCGTCAAACCCGCTGGTGGCGAGCATGTTTTATGGTAAAATAAGGAACATGACGAACAGTTTCTCCCATGACACCGGCCAGAAGCTTGATTATTGCATCAAGGACTCGTCAGTTATTATACCTTCATTCATTTTTCTTTCTTCTTATATATTTCCATTGCTATAGCTCGATTGATATGGTATTAAGAAATAAGAATTGATCATGATCATTTTACATATATTATATATGGACAGCAACACAGACTGGAACGCAGCCTTTAATTTCTCATCCGACTTGACATTTATCACCAATTGCATGAAACAAACAAACGGTATGTACAGTACAGTACATTCTCAATTCATAGCTAGGTTTTGTAGCTCCATCCATTATTTTATAATCTCAACTCAGCTCAGCTCCACTCTACAGGAGATCTCGGGCAACGCGTCTGCACAGCCGCTGAGATGAAGTTCTATTTTAACAGCTTCTACGAGAAACAAAACTACCTCAAGCCTAACCTCAACTGCAACCTCACGTCATGGGTCTCTGGCTGTGAGCCCGGTTGGGGATGCAGTGCCGGCAACCAAATGATTAATCTGCAGGATTCTAAGAATATTCCCTTGCGCAATGTTGATTGTCGTCCCTGCTGTGCCGGATTTTTCTGTCCCCACGGCCTCACTTGCATGATTCGTAATTAATTAATTAGCTCTATGCTATCGTCAATTATTCATACACTGGATTACTGTCACCTGTGTGCAAGCTGTTTGATTCAATCAATTTATTTCTATTCTAACTCTTTTAATTTTTCTTGTGAACTTGAATTGCATGAATTAAGCCTGTCCTCTTGGATCATACTGCCCCAAGGCGACCTTGAACAAAACCACTGGCCTCTGTGACCCGTAAGTACAACTCATCTCAAAAGCTGCAGACTATTGAATATAATCCAAAGTTTGTCAGGAACTAAATATAGCTTCTTTTATTTGTAACTGTTTACTGATGCTGTGTGTAGTACATGTATACATGGGTCTAATTCGGGATTAGCAAATTTAGGAGTTTTCATTTATCCAGTAGTCAAGTAGTGAGTGCCTATATTAGTGGCTAGTCAATTCAGTATGTTCTTAGTAGTATAAAAGCATATATGTAAGTTTCGTTTGATTATGTAGAGCAACATATGAGTAGAGTTGTTGTATCCGAAATTCTGTTTCTTTTCTTTCCCTTTTTTTACTGGTAAAATGTTCCCAACACAGCTAGCTAGCTAGCCTAGCTAATTGTTATTCGATTAATATCTAAGTTCAAATAAATCAAGTTGATTACAGGTACAACTACCAACTATCTCCTGGGAGGCCTAACCATACCTGCGGCTCTGCTGATGCATGGGCTGATGTCGGCACAAGCGGAGATATCTTTTGTCCCGCTGGATATTATTGTCCAAGTACAATCAAGAAGATCTCTTGCAGTAGTGGGTACTTCATTTTTTTTCTCTTAATCTTTTTTCATCTATTTCAGCTTAATTTAATGTCTTTCAGAAAATTGCTTTTTTGTAATTTGTGAGCCATATTAATTACAAATGTTTTGCAGGTATTACTGCAGAAAAGGCGCTACCAAGCCATCTAGTAAGCCCATATTAATTACAATTGTGTATACCAAATTACCAATGTTCAATTAGAGAAAGAAAAAGAAAAAATGATCTGTCATTCTTTATCAAACTTCGGACAAATTACTGCCATTAAATTGAATCTTATTTATGAAAAAGGAAAAAAAAAAGGATCTCTCTTTCTTAAGCTAACCTAAGACATATGACGGCCATTATATAAGTTGAATCTTGATTTGCTTTTACAGAGTGCATATGGAAGAGGAGTTGCAAGGAGAATTCTGAGAATCAAGATATTACCATATTTGGTGTCTTGCTAATTGTATAAATCCTTTTTTTGACCTTCTTTTGTTCTTACAAGTTGCAACCTAGCTAATGGGCTAATGGGCTAATGGGCTAATGGCCAGTGCACAATTAATGTCGAAAGTAGCTACCTAACACATCTTTCTCCATTACACATGCAGATAATTATGACAGCTTTTCTACTAGTCATCTACAACTTCTCAGGTCAAATCCTAACGCAACGGGAACGACGTGAGGCCAAGTCTCGTGAGACTGCTGCTCGTCGTGCTAGAGAGAACGCTCAATCACGTGAAGCACGCGAGCGGTGGAAGATAGCCAAAGATGTGGCAAAAAAGCATGCTAGTGATATACCAGCACAACTGCGCCGTACTTTTTCCCGCACTCTCTCCCATACCATGTCTATGTCCCGCACAAAGTCAGTGCGTGACACTCCCAAGACCACTGGAAGTGGTGCTACAGGTTCATCAGATGGGGCTTCTTCATCTTCTTCGAGATTGCCTGCTCCTGCTCCTGCTTCTGCTTCTGCTTCTGCAGGACTCTTCAGCAAGAAAAAGGATCCAAGCAGCAGCAATAGCTTGACTAACTTGGTTAAGTCTATTGATCAAGACCCCGATAAGCAAGAAGGGCTGGATGTGGCAATTGGAGATAAGAATCTTAAGAAGAACATGCCAAAGGGGAAAGCAATGCACTCAAAAACTCAAATCTTTTCGTATGCTTATGGTCAAATTGAAAGGGAGAAAGCAATGCAGGAGCAGAACAAGAATTTGACCTTTTCAGGCGTCATCTCCATGGCCTCCGACATGGATATCCGCACCAGACCTGTCATTGAGGTGACATTTAAGGATTTGACATTGATGCTCAAAGGAAGTAAGAAGCGACTTCTGAGAAGTGTGACAGGGCAACTTAGGCCTGGTCGGATAGCAGCAGTCATGGGCCCATCAGGAGCAGGAAAGACTACCTTTCTGAATGCTTTGGCAGGGAAAGCTACCGGGTGTGAGACTTCAGGTTCGGTGCTTATTAATGGGAAAGTGGAACCCATCCGTGCTTATAGGAAGATCATAGGGTTCGTACCACAAGATGATATCGTTCATGGGAATTTGACGGTTGAAGAAAATCTCTGGTTCAGTGCTAGGTGCAGGCTCTCTGCGGACATGTCAAAAGCAGACAAAGTCCTTGTGGTGGAGAGGGTTATTGAGTCATTAGGGCTACAAGCGGTGCGCGATTCATTGGTTGGTACAGTGGAGAAGCGAGGTATATCGGGTGGGCAGAGGAAGAGGGTGAATGTGGGGCTGGAGATGGTGATGGAGCCTTCTCTTCTGATATTAGATGAGCCAACATCGGGCTTGGACAGTTCATCCTCTCAGTTGTTGCTCCGTGCGCTCAAACGTGAGGCCTTTGAAGGGGTTAACATTTGCTTGGTTGTTCACCAACCCAGCTATGATTTGTTCCAGAAGTTTGATGACCTTATCCTTCTTGCTAAGGGAGGCATGCTAGTTTACCTTGGTGCGGTACTTAAAATCGAAGAGTACTTCTCTAATCTTGGGATCATTGTACCAGATCGCATAAATCCACCGGATTACTTCATTGACATTCTAGAAGGGATCATAAAGCCTAGTGCAAGCACCGGTGTCACTGCTAAGGAGCTCCCGCTTCGTTGGATGCTGCACAATGGGTAATCATTATTTAGTCGCAAATTTGGTTTTTGTTTTTAAAGGCTGGTTACATGAAAGAGAGACTCGACACATTTGGGCGGCTGATCCATTCAGATTTGATTTCAAATGGATTCTTCAATGATTAACATACAATTGGAATGGAGCTGAATAAGACACAATCTTTTAAAATGAAAACTTATGCCAACATGATTGTGGACTTGCAATGTGTTTAATTCAGAATCAGAATCTCTAGCTACAACATAATTGTGTCATAATCATGTAAACCAATAAATTTTATTGCTTAGTTTAAAAGGCTTTAAGTAAGAGGTCAAAGGTGATATTGTTGCCCTACGGTCATCACAGGTACAACGTGCCGCGTGACATGTTGGAGAGTGCTTCAGAATCAGAATCAGTTCGTGGAGCTGAGAAGAGCACCTCAGAAGAGGTGTGGGACAACATGAAAGATATGATGGGGCAAAGAAAAGAAGAGTATGAGTACCATTTTGATAAATCAACGGACTTGTCAAATAGGAGAACAGCAGGTATCCTGCAACAGTATAGATACTTCCTTGGAAGGTAAGTGTCACCCTCATGGCTTCGCGATATAGTTTTGAGATTTTTTTCTGCACCGCGCTTGACAGTTGTTGCACATATATATTGTTGTTAGTAGCAATTACATATCTTGTAAGATGGCACCTTCTAAGTGTCAGATTCACAGATTAGTTTAACACAGAACAAAAATTAGAGAAGAGAGATTTTGTGGTGCAAAGTGGAGCCGCACCATTTTCTGATTTTCTCATTACTTTTATAATTGAATACATGAAAATAAAAGAAACAAAATCTCCTAAAATAAAAATACTAAAACTGACATGTGGTTTCTAATTTTCCACACCTCTGATAAGGTAACAAACATACAGTAAATCTGTCAAAAATAAAACTACTATCTTGAAATAATCTAAAAGATCTCTAGTGTGCTGTATCACATGATACAACAAGCTTACATCCAACATTTCACTTCCTTAAGCTTGTTGCCTATCTTTCACATTCTGCACTCCAATTCTGTCTCGCAGCTCAATGAATCTGACTCGGCCCAGTGGCTTTGTCAGAATATCAGCCAGTTGATCTGAGGTACCCACATGCTCGACTCCAATTTTTCCATTCTCCACATTTTCTCTTATGTAGTGAAACTTTGTATCGATGTGCTTGCTTCGGTTGTGAAACACTGGATTCTTGCAAAGAGAAATTGCTGACATGTTATCAATTTTGAGGCTAATTTTCAGAGAATTGTGACCCAACAGATCAGCACGCAGTGTTTCAAGCCAAACGCCCTGGCAGGCTGCTGCGGCAGCTGCTATATACTCTGCTTCACACGAGGATAGTGCAACCACCTGTTGTTTCCTCGAAAACCAACTAATTGGATTATCTCCCAAGAAGAAAATGACTCCGGTAGTGCTCTTCCGATCATTCATGTCCCCTGCCAAATCACTATCAGAGAAACCCACAAAGTTTATATCTTTAAGTGAAGCCTTCTTGTACAAACACCCCAAACTAGTACTGCCTTTGAGATATCTCAAAATTTGCTTTACAGCAGCCATATGTTCCACTTTCGGAGATTCCATGAATCGACTCACAATCCCAACAGAATAAGCCAGATCAGGTCTTGTGTGCAACAAGTACCTCAAACTGCCTACAATGCTTCGAAACTTATTCTGATCAACTGGTAATGAATTACTCTCCTTGCTCAGTTTCAGTCGAGCTTCCATTGGAGTTTTTGTCGGATTGCAATCTGACATACCACACTCCTTAAGAATTTTGTGAGCAAATCCCTCTTGACACAATGCAATTCTATCCTTCATTTGTTTGACTTCAATGCCAAGATAGTAACTTAGCAAGCCCAAGTCACTCATTCGAAATCTTTCTTTCATCTGCAGCTTGAACTTGGCAATTTCTGATTCACTTGTTCCAGTGATAATTAAATCATCTACATACACTCCAACTAGGATACAAATGTTGCCTTGTTTCTTCTTGTATACTGCATGTTCCAACTTGCTCCTTTTAAACCCGAGAGAGTTTAGTGTGCTGTCCAGTTTGGAGTTCCAAGCTCTGGGGGCCTGTTTTAGGCCATAGAGTGCCTTGTGCAACCTCAGTACCTTGTGCTCACTTCCTCTTTCTTCAAAGCCTGGTGGCTGAGTTACATACACTTCCTCCAACAACTCACCATTCAAAAATGCTGACTTAACATCCATATGATGTAGTAGCCAACCTCCTTGCACAGCTAGAGCAATTATCATTCTTATGGTCTCAATTCTGGCAACTGGTGCAAACACTTCCTCAAAGTCAATACCTTGCTGCTGCACATAGCCTTTTGCAACTAGGCGCGCCTTGTACTTCACAACTTTTCCCTCTGAGTCTTTCTTCAGTTTGTAAACCCACTTAAGACCAATTACCTTTTTCCCTTTTACAGCTTCCACAAGACTCCATGTTTCATTGCTGTTGATTGATTCAATTTCTTCCTTCATAGCAAGTTTCCACTTCTCTTCCCTGTCTGCTTCATCAAAACTTGTTGGCTCTTCAACACCCATCATGCACACACCTAGATAGCTGACAGGTTCAGTTTCATCATATATGTTTGCTAAACTGCGCAACCTGACTGGTGTCTGCTGTGAGCGTCTGGTTCCTTCTGTGTTTGCACTGCTGTCATCATCATGCCCATCAGTGAATGCCATCCCACCACCTGATTCTTCACCATTCTGGTTGTATCCTTCGACATTTGCCTCGGTTATAATTTCATCATTACCAACCTGCATTTCAAATGGCACTCTGACATTAGCCTCCTTAGTTTCATTCACCTGTTCATCATTTGCTGGCCATGCCCATGATTTGTCTTCTTCAAAGACAACATCTCTAGTCACCACAACTTTCTTGTTAACAGGATTGTATGCTCGGTATGCTTTTGATCCCTTCTCATAACCAAAGAAAACCATTTCTGTGCTTCTATCATCTAGCTTCTTTACATGTCCACTTGCTGTTTTGACATGAACAAGGCACCCAAAAGTGCGCATGTGATGCACTACTGGTTTTCGTTTATACCATGCTTCATAGGGAGTCATTCCTACTACACTTTTGGTTGAGGTTCGATTTAGAATGTAGACAGCAGTTGTTACAGCTTCTCCCCAAAATTGTACTGGCACCTTCATTGCTTTCAACATGCTTCTAGCCATTCCCACAACTGTTTGGTTCCTTCTTTCAACCACTCCATTTTGTTGAGGTGAGTACGGTGCTGTCATGTATCTCTTAACTCCTGTCTCTTTACAGTATTCTTCAAATTCAACAGATTTGAATTCACCTCCCCTATCGGTTCTAAATGCCTTCAGTTTCTTGTTTTGCTCAACCTCAATTGACACTTTGATAGTTTTAAATTGTGAAAATGCCTTGTCTTTGCTAGGTAGAAGTGCAATCCACATGTATCTGCTATGATCATCAACTAACAACAGAAAATATCTGTTGCCTGCTGGTGTTGGAGGCAGTATGGGGCCACAAAGGTCACCATGTACTAACTCCAGTACCTCACTTGCTCTATACTTTGCTGCCGTTGGGAATGATGCTCGGCGCTGTTTGCCAATCAGACATCCTTCGCATACCTGTTCTACATGATTTATGTATGGTAACCCTTCTACCAAACCTTCTTGACTCATCCTTTTCAGTGCTTGAAAGTTCGCGTGTCCAAATCGGGTGTGCCACCTCCATGCTTCAGATCCAGTATTTGCCATCAAGCATACTGGTTTAGCTAATTCCAATTTCAACAAATACAGCCTATTGGCCGACCTCTTCACCTTTATCAGCAATTTACCAACTGTATCAAATACTAGTAGCTCACCATTTACCATTTCGACTCTGCACCCTTGTTCTTCTAGTTGGCCAAGACTAATGACGTTACTCGCCAGTTTAGGGATGTAATATACATTAGTCAAAACCTTATGTTCTCCACTCCTTCCTTCTACCAACACAGTACCCCTGCCTCCTATATGTACTCGACTCCCATCCCCCAATTTTACTGTACCACGAGCACATGTGTCAAGTGTAGTAAAGTGCTCTAAGCTACCTGTCATGTGATTGCTGGCGCCAGAGTCCAAATACCACCATTTGTCTACAACATTCTGTTGCGTTCCCAAGTGCAATTCCCCAATCTGCATAGCATTGGTTTTGATGCACTCTTCATCTTCACCAATGACAACTTGATGCATCAGTAGTACTGGTTCTTCTTCATCCTCCTTCTCTGCTATCAATGCCCTTTCCTGTCTCGGCTTTCTGCACTCAGATGCAAAGTGTCCATAGACCGAGCAGTTAAAGCATTTAATTTTAGATTTGTCAAATTTCTTTCTCGGCTTCTTCTCTTGATTACTGCCTGAGTTACTGTCAGCACCTTCTCCAACTTTCTTATCTTTCAATGTCAGAGCCTCCCATTGTGCACGAGTGAGGAGTAACTTCTCACCCTCTTCTTCCTGGTGTTGTTGTCGGCCCTTCAGACCTTCTTCGAACACTCTCAGTCGCCCAACTGCTTCGGCTACTGTCATGCTAGATGTGTCACCCCACTGCTCAATTGTGCTGATTATGGGTAAAAACTTGTCTGGTACTGCACTGAAAAGCTTCTCAACAATGGTACTTTCTTTCAACTCCATTCCTAGAGAGCGCATTTCTCCAACCAGACTAATCAGCTGTTGTGAAAACCCTACCAGATTTGCTGTGTCTGACATGACTAGACGATCAAACTGTCTCTTCAGCACTTGCGCCCTTGCCTTCTTGACGCGATCTTCACCAACCGCCATCTGCTTGATTGTCTGCCAAGCTTCTTTAGCAGTTTGCTTCTCTGCTATAGCCATAATGGTTGAATCAGGAACTGCTTGCGATATTGCAGCGAGAGCCCCGTGATCTTTCTCCTTGTCAGCTTCACCTTCACCTTCTACTGCATCCCATACTCCAAGCGCTTGAAGTATTATCTTCATTTTTATTGCCCACAGACCGTAGTTTGTATCGTTCAGCATCGGATACTGAATAGGTACTCCTCCCCCTCTAACTACTATTCTCTCTTGTGTTGTTCCACCTGTCCCATCACCATCTTTACTCATGTTTGGCTCTGATACCAAATGTCAGATTCACAGATTAGTTTAACACAGAACAAAAATTAGAGAAGAGAGATTTTGTGGTGCAAAGTGGAGCCGCACCATTTTCTGATTTTCTCATTACTTTTATAATTGAATACATGAAAATAAAAGAAACAAAATCTCCTAAAATAAAAATACTAAAACTGACATGTGGTTTCTAATTTTCCACACCTCTGATAAGGTAACAAACATACAGTAAATCTGTCAAAAATAAAACTACTATCTTGAAATAATCTAAAAGATCTCTAGTGTGCTGTATCACATGATACAACAAGCTTACATCCAACACTAAGCGTATAAGACCAACTTGTGAACAATCCTCAATCAACACTTAGTAATAATTTGACACCACGTTTTACATTAATTTGCTACAATTGTATTGATATACATATTTTACTAAATGTATTCATGGTTGCTGTTATTTTGTCATTGTTTGTAACTTTATACAGGGTCGGGAAGCAGAGGCTACGAGAAGCAAGAATTCAAGGGGTAGATTATCTAATTTTGTGCCTTGCTGGAATATGCTTAGGTACCCTTGCCAAAGTCAGTGATGAAACCTTTGGGGCTCTTGGTTATACATACACTGTTATTGCTGTCTGTAAGCTCATTTTCAAATCATCCCTTCTTCCAAAAAAAGAAAATAATTGTATTACTTTGTCTGCTAGATCAATCGCCTCAATTATCTCATGAATCAATTTCAGCTCTGCTTTGCCAAATTGGGGCATTGAGGTCATTTTCATTGGACAAGTTGCACTACTGGAGGGAGAGAGCATCGGGCATGAGCTCACTGGCATACTTCCTTTCGAAAGATACTATTGATCATTTCAACACCTTGATCAAGCCTGTAGTTTATCTATCTATGTTTTACTTCTTCAATAATCCCCGGTCCTCCATTTTCACCAATTATATTATATTGATAGCGCTTGTGTATTGTGTGACTGGGATTGCATATACCTTTGCTATCTGCTTCCAGCCCGGCTCCGCTCAACTGGTAACTTTTGTCTTATCCATCTAAGGCTGCTTATCTTAATTTGACTGCAATATGCATTATCTCTTTCAAATGTACCTTCTTTTCATGTTTCATCTTTTATTGCGAAGCAATTGTCTAATATTTCTGAAATTTAATTAACCTCTACTATTGATTTTTGTAGTGGTCTGCTCTTCTTCCTGTTGTGTTGACACTTATAGCAACACAGCAAAATGCCTCAAAAGTACTGGCAGATTTGTGCTACACAAAATGGGCTCTGGAGGCTTTTGTCATCGCTAATGCTCAGAGGTCAGTGCCTAGCGACCGAGCTAGTGATTGCAGAAATCGTCATTTCATTGTATAGCAGTTATATATTATATGAAAGTGAAGCTAATTAGAATGACACAAGTGGCAAAGGAATGCATTATAAGGATCCATGACTTAAAAAGTTTTTGAATAATTAATTATCTAATTGTGTGTATGTCTTGCATACTTTAGGTATTCCGGGGTGTGGCTGATAACACGGTGCGGTTCACTGATGGAAAGTGACTATGACATAAATGATAACATGCTGTGTATTGTTGTATTGGTTGCGAATGGCATAGTTTTTCGATGTGTAGCCTTCTTTTGTTTGGTCACTTTCCAAAAGAAATAACTTAATTGGTCTTGGGCAAGATCTGAACTCCTCTACGCAGTTAGCTTGCTCTTGTGCACTAAAGTCTGAGTTCACATCTATAGAGTTCTCGGTGGCTTTTAAAATTTGAGATGAGACATCAACAGTTGTCAAAAAAAAATTATGTAACCCCACTATGTTTGATTCATCATATCTTATTGTTTTGATGTATATTAGATAGTTCAATAGTAGGGCGTTGTTTGTGGCTGCTTATGAATTTTTTAAAGAGGATGAATTCATTGACAATGCTTATCTTGACAATTTTGACAACAGAACATTTCAAAATTTTATAAAAATTCATAAAAATATCTTAAAAATGAAAAAAAGTTTATGGATGCATTAATTAACTTGTAGATTGATAGTGCCATCGAGTCAAACAGTCAATACATGCATGGACCAGTGACATGCTAGCAAGTCAGCCAAGAGGGAGAGAGTTAAAGAGTCAACTCTTTTGGTCAAACAACGAATCGGAAAAGGACACGTTGCAGTCAACAATGCTGAGTCTGAGTCAAACTTACATTGGGGCCCCCTGTCATGGTCAGAGGTGACCTGCTACATAAAAAAAAGCTGGTCCCACTTGTCATGGAGAAGAAGGAGAGAGTATGGGGAATGAATGAATAGGCAACGTACGGTGTAACAATCCACTATGACCCGTTTCTAGTAAAACATATATACTCGCAACCGCAACATAGAGGACTGCAATTATGAAGAGGAATGCATAAGTACTCTTGTCTCAGGCTCTCAGCCAGAAGGATGTCCTGGCTGGTCTCTACTCCCCTGCATCTGCGTTGCGCACCAACTTCAGTCAAGCATCCCTACCACTGCGCGCATCAACGTGTCCAGTACTGATATGAAGAAGAATCAGTACTGATATGAAGAGGATGGATTCATCAACGTGTCCACTGCATCAAGGGGAGATGAGATTCGCATGATCAACTGTCCAGTACTGATATGAAGAATCAGATGTCAAACCTCAAGATATATACTTGAGACAACCTGTGGTCTTCTGAGACTCAGATGGATGGTTTCCCTTCTTACATTATCAATGTGCCACTGCATGCAACTTCGATAATCTTTGATTGTGATCATGTTGTGTTTGTGCATCGTTCTACAGACATAACTTCAGTGATAAATGTGTGGGGCAGTCAAACCTTCACCCTGATTTACACTTACCCAATCGAATAGCTAGATCTGGGAATGAACGAACATAAAGTCTAATAATCAGTAATATATAACGATCCAGTACATAACTATAATTAACTTGTACTAATTAAATCTGTTAATTTGGATTAATAGCAATTAATTACTGAGTACTGTGGTTTTGATTTTGGGCCAACAGCTTCAGCACTCAGCAGCACCATTAAATTAAATCTGTTTCAGAGTTGAAACGCATGGCTGCAAATTCACAAGTCAGAACAGATCATGATCATGAGTTTCGTATCGTATATATGTATAGATATATATATATACTCTTGCTTATACCTCTTAATTAATATACGGCACATTTATCTCGATCGGACCTATATATAATATATATTTGTTATACTTTAGAATTAAATTTATAACTATTTTCAGTAGTAGCAGAGGTTCCCAATTTAATTCCCATTACATTACAGATATATATTATTATTCCTCTAGCATGAATCAATTGCTTTACGACATTAATGTAGTTATAGATAATTAATGAAGTCTAATTATTGTAAAAGAATAATAGATAAATACAAAAAGGGTTGACTAGAACTTGAGATTATTTAACTACCACATGACATGACATGACATGACACTAGTCTGGGCTGAACCCGGTTTGTCTGCTGAAACCCAAGGGCCAAGGGTTGGTGGATTGGTGGTGACTTAATGTGACAATGGTGGATCAATATACATATTACATATAATACTTGCGTTTCTATGTTTGACCCAGTACTGACAAGTACAAATAGTCTGCACACATATATAATTAGTATAGTCTTACACACGCATTCTGACCAGGAATTCATTTCAAAGTCTTCTAACTAGCGCATGCAGTTTTTCAAAATATTATTTTTATACTCAACAAGTTGGTGCGAGTTGCGGCTATATAAGAGCAGGTACCAGAATCAGTCTGAGTACAGAAAAATAAAAAAAAAAGAAGAAATTACTAGAAAAAGAAGAGGAGAGATGGCTCAGCTTTTGAAGAGATTGCTGATAATTGCTCTTCTGGTCTCATTCATTTCCAGTTCTAGTGCTCAAAATGCAGCTTCAACGTCTGTAGATGATAGTGATACATCATCAGATTCAGATATTCAATTATTATCAAACTGCGATCCAAAAACAGGGGTATGCACTGTCCCAAAAAAGGATGGCAAAGTGACCAAAGCAGCTGTTACTGATCAAGATGATACCACCGAATACGAACCATCAACAGGTCCTGCTAGAGGGATCTGTATGCCTGGCACAACTCTATGCATTCCACCAAAACCAGCTGCTACAGATGAAGAAGAAGATGAAAATGCTCCAATCATATGTGATCCCACTACAAACATATGCAATGGCGCAGACACCATTAATTCATCAGTTGTTCC
Source organism: Cyperus esculentus (assembly GCA_030179965.1). Classification (NCBI taxonomy): domain Eukaryota; kingdom Viridiplantae; phylum Streptophyta; class Magnoliopsida; order Poales; family Cyperaceae; genus Cyperus; species Cyperus esculentus. Next base: position 207,586 of record JASGLE010000003.1, on the reverse strand, counting down.
GGAACCTGCAAATGCAAAGGGACATGATCTGCCCAAATTACCAGACAATCCAACAAACAATATAGTGTGTACACCAGGAATTCCCAACTGTGGCCATGGCCACCCAAACCCATCAAGGGATGAACTCTGAAGTTGCTTAATTAGTTCAAATATAATTTTCACTTTTTCTGTTTGGCTAGATCTAATTTATTTTCAGGTTAACAATTTCTCTTAGAAATATCAGTTTGGTATACCTTAATTATACATATAGCTTCCTACTTTCTGCCTCTGATATTAATCATCAGCAATTCAGCAGTATGATCCTTCTTCATTTTGTATCAAATTAAGTTAGCATGTTACTAGGTTTACTAATCAATAAGGTTATATATTTGAAATTACACTCTTGTAAATCCAGGCTTAATTATCTTAAGCTTTTACATAATCAAAATTCCAATTCCAATTGGGGAACTCCGACATCAGTGATTTCACCTATATATTGGCAAGCCTTGCCACAGTATTTTCAATAATATTAAAAAAAAGCAGAGAGAAGAAAATATATAGTATAGCACCTTCACTGAAACGTGACATACCACAAGATGAAGAGATTAATTAGTTCTCTCGCTCGAAACATATCAAAAAACAAACATTGCCAATTAACATGTCTACTTGGCATTTGAAAATCCAAATTAAACACGATTCCTTGTACTCATTTTTTTTTTATTACGTTTTAACGACTGCTGCTGATGCATGCAAAGTGTTGAAGAAATCATAATCCAAGCTAGAAGATTCCTCTCACTATCGCTTACGTACTCTGACTTGATTCAGTTGCTTTCAAGATCCGAAGGTATATTAAGGAACTTCTTTTAGTAGGCTTGTTTGCAAATTTTGCAAAACACTCATGTAATTTTGTTCTTATATTCAGCTGCTAATACATGTTTGTTCTAAAAATTTTTGGTTAAGACACTTTATTCAAAATGTGCATAAATAATGCTATAGTTTTAATTTGAAATATATAATTGCTGAAATTTCCTACATTAGCATTTAGCAATAATCAATCCCTTGGTCAAAATCAGTATCATGGAGGGGCACCTGTAACAGGTGCAGAATCATGAGCTATAATGGCAGTAAGGAATTCCTTTAATTTACAGCCCATGATTCTGCACATGGAAGTATATATGGAACCACGCATCATGCTTCTTAGTTCTTACACTGCTGCATCAATCCAATATCTGAGGTCTCAAGTTTGTTATTATGGGCTTGTAACTGACCTCGATTACACCTTAATTTCATGAGCCCAGATTAGTACAAATTAATTATTACTAAAACGCTTCACTCTTATATTACTAAAGTAGCAACTTAAATTTACGCTCCCTCTCCATTGTCATATTCTCTTATTTTTAATATGACACAAATGTGTTAGCAAGCCAATTACACTCAAATAGTACTAAAAGACACTCTGCATGCCTTATAAGAGCTCTAACTATTTTTAAATTAATTCTGTCCTCACTGATCTGCAGATTATAATGGCGAAATAGTTTACGAAGACTTAAATTGCATTGCACAGGTGTAAATGTTCAATTGATCCCTCCTATTTATATACCGGAAGGATCATTGATAATGCTTCTCTTCACAATCTTGACAATTTTTAATGATTTTTATTTTAAAAATTTTAAAAAATTTCATTGTCAAAATAAGCATTGTAATGGATCCTCCTCTTTAGAGCTCAACTCTTCACCATGTTTGGTTGAGGCATAAGTGAGGAATAAACTCCTTATACCTCACTTAAAGAGCCAAACATGGATAACTAATGAAGGAATAAAGAGGAAGAAGTAGGATTTGTGGCTCCTTAAGTTATGGAGCCATGAGAGGTGGTTTAACCTTATTCCCCTCTTTAAGCTATATGGGGACCACAAATTCAAATAAATATTCTCATCCTCTACTTTAAAAAAATAATACTTACTGCAATTATATTTATAAAATAATAAAATAATGTTAATAATAATATTATTATTATATTACTATTTATAAATAATAATAATAAATAACTATAATAACAAAAAAATTACAAACAACAATATAATATTTAATATATTAATAATAGTATAATAATTAATAAGTAATAGTAATAATTATAATAATAAAATTAATATTAAGTAAATAATAATAGAAATAATATATTACATAAATTTATTAATGAACTAATTTTTCTTAATAATTAAATAATATTATTAATAACAATTAATATAATGATGATTTTATTTAATAATAAAAGTATAATAATGATTTTTCTCAATAATAAAATAATAATAATGATGATTTTATTTATATGACAACATTAACTATCTAAATTAATCATTAATAGTAATAAAATAATAAAATAATAATGATGATTTTATTTATATGATAACACTAGCTAGCTAAATTAATCATTAATAGTAATAAAATAATAACAAAAAAGAATTCAATATTTAGTTTAATAAAGAAATTGTTTAAAAAATATTAAAATAATAACAATGATAATTATAATAGTAATTATAAATTATAATAATAACGATAACAGTAATAAAATATAATACCAATAATAATAGTAATTATATTAATAAAAAATAATAACAAAAAGAATGCAATAATTAATACAAACAAAATAATATATTTGTCTTCTTATTCTTCCACTTGCTCAACCAAACAAGAATATTTTACGGTATCATAACTTGACATAGAAAGTTATTCCTCCTTAATTTTATGATCTAACCAAACACCACCTTAAAGTCCGTGGTACTTTTCAACCGTGTTAATGATAAGCGTTCGCAATTTTGCATAGGTATTACTATTAACAACGTCGTTTTTTATTTGTTTAAATGCAGGTATTGTCTTCCCAAGGTACTATTTTCCCAAGTGTTGAACCGCGTACTTGATTTTCTATGTTAGACCCAGTACAGATTCGTACTAATATATAGTCATAGTATGAATGTATGATAAAGTAAGCTTGTCACTGTGTCTGTGTGAACAAAAATAGTCTTACTTACACACCAATACGACTTGAATTAATATTCAAAGTCTTCTACCAACTAGCTGGTAGTTAATTAAATATAGAGTAAGTTGATGGTACTGGTACAGCTACATGCCCTATAAAAGAGCTGGTACCAGAATCAGTTAAGCACAAAAGTCAAAAGACAAATCCAATCCTTTCCTCAGTCACCAAAGAAAAAAAAGGAAAAATTAACTTACTTTTTTTTGGAAATAATTTAGTGATGGATCGGCATTCCAAAAGATTGCTGGTATTTGCTGTTCTGGTCTCATTCATCTTCAATTCCAATGCTTATAATGCAGCAGCATCAACTGAAGAAGATACTTCAACCGATCATATCCAAAACAAATCAGACTGTGACGCTCACACACATATGTGGTGTCCCGCAACCTGATCCCAACCCGACCACAGCAGCTGTTACAGAAGAAGATAGTCAAGATACAACTCAGTTCGAACCATCAATAGGTCGTGGTGAAAGGGTCTGTCTTCCCGGCACAACTCTATGCAACAATCAGAATCCTGATCCCAAACCGACCAAAAGAGCTGTTACTGATGAAGATGTCCTGGTTCCTGATGAATCAGTAGTTATTTCAAAACCTACAGATGGAGATTTGCCAGAACAGGACAATTCAAATTCAAAAATTGAACCCAATAATCCATCAAACGAACCAGTGTGTGATTCCATAACACACCAGTGTGGTGGACCGAACCCTCAATTAGTTGTCTCAGAATACGGTAAAGCTACAAAAATAGAAGATACTGTCTTTCATGATGGACAAAATGGAATTAATAACTTTGCCTGCACCACCAATCCTGACGGGACAAGAACGTGCCGGGGTCCACACCACGCTTCCGATTTCGGCATTGCTCAACCAACAGATGTATCTGCTTAACTAGTTGTGCTCAATTGTTCCTTTTCTTTTGCTATGTAATTGATTTCGGGTTAGCCCATTTCCCGATCAGAATGTTGTAGACTGCACATATAGCTTTCTTACTTTCCGTCTCTGAATGCTAATAATCACCACTAGTACCCCTTTCATTTTGTATCTATTATATATATATCTAGAGTGCAGATACAGAGCACCAAGTTTTTATTCCATAAAAGCCTTAAAGTTATGTGAACCGTTAAATGTAGAAAGGGTGCTTTGGAATTAAAAAGTTATTGGCTGACACATTAATTAGGGTAGATAGAATTCCATTAATTGTTTTGATCACTTGTTCAATTTTTTATCTTTTTCTCCGGCGCCTTGGAAAGGAAAACTAGAAATTTATTGGCTGACTCATAAACGCATATTGATTAGGGTAGTTATAATCCTATTAATTGTGTTCATTACATTTTCAGTTTTTTTCCCTTCTCTTCTCTTCTCCAGCGTGTTGGAAACAAAAAATAAGAATTTATTTTTGCTATGATACAAGTACATGATTAATTGTATGTAATGTATGTAGGCATATGACATTTGTAACTTGTTTTTATATATTAAGAATTCATATGCAAAAAATTATTTGCATTTAATATAAATATAATATGGATTACTATTTTATTTGTATATAATATGATGAGTTAGACTATTTGTATATAGCATTTCAGACCAAAATGCTAACGCCTCAAAATTTTATGTTATTGTGTCCGAAATTATGATTTATGGTGCTTAATAAATTATTTATATGAAAATATTGGGGAATACAAAATTTTTTTCATTTTTAGAGTTTTGTAAGTCCTTGTTTTGTATTTTTGAAAATAGCATATACAAACATCAACATTTTAATAATATTTATATTTATGAGCTCTTCTAAAATTCAAAACAAATACTTAGAAAACTCTAAAAATAAAAAAATGTATTCCTTAATTAATATTTTCATATAAAAAATTTATTGAGCACTATAAATCGTGATTTGGACACGATAAAATAAAATTTGAGTCATTAGCATTTCGGTCCGAAAATACTAATATTAGTATAATAGACTAACTCATAATATGATATATTATATGATTTTATGTATACGTTCACCTTACGATCCAAAATGTGACAACAACGGCAATGGGCTCTCAAATAAATAATAAAAATTCTCTAAATTAGAAAATTTTTTTGCAAACATATTCTTGAGTATATAAATTGGACATGTTTCAAATTTTGTATGATTTGAAAGTCATTTGATGCTCCATCAAACTTCGTAAAATTTGAACAATTGCAAACGTCCAGTAAAATTTAATAACATGTGATGGAATATAAAATAACACTAAAATCGGACGACATAAGCAATCAATAAGTTTAAAAACATGTTTGCCACTTGAACGTAGATTGCCAAATTTTGCTACTGACCTCTGCGAAGTGTATAGGCTTTTAATACCCTAAATAATGCCTTGATCGCAAGCGTATGATCGCAGTATAGTCGGGATCGAATCCACAGGGACAGGAATTATCTCTAAACCAGACTTTAGACTCTATCCTAGTCCTAAAAGAATATTTGTGGTATTTTGGTATAAAAGTTGGGGAGGTTTGTTTGAGATTGGTTTCCTAAACAATTCACAGATGTGATGTCCTAAAACGTATAGGCTTTTAATTATAACCCTAAGTAAACACTCGGTCGCAAGCGTACGACCTCGTGTAGTACAGTCGGGGTCGAACCACAAGGACGGTACCAATTCCAAACCGGACTTCAATTACAATTCTAATCCTAAGTTAATATTTTTGGTCTTTTATAATAAAATGGGGGGTTGTCAAGTTTCGGTTTTAAATGGTAACAGGTGCAAAACAGTAAAGGCAGTAAGTAAAACTTGGAAACAGGTAATAAAATGGGCGTTCCTAGGGTTTTCAGCTTCAGTTCGACTTCTGGATTGACTGTCTGCGGCCCCGCAAGATGTCTCTGCGGGGTCGCAGGAGGTATATAGAGATGCCGACACTGCCCGATGACCACATAATGTCTCCTGTGTTCACAAACAATGTCGAAAACTCTGTCTTCCACTCTCTGTAGTTGTCTGCGGGTCCGCAAGATGTCTCTGCGGGTCCGCAGACGACAGACAGAGAGCAGATCTGGTTCTGGTTTGTGTTCTAACTCACGCTACCAATTCCTATACAGATCAGATTCGCTGCAAGTTCCTCAACTGTCGTATTTTGGTCTTTGTAACAATTCTAGCCTGATAGAAATTCATAGATTTATGTCTAAACCTACGTTCAAGTTACTTTTTGTTCGCGGGTTCGGTTCGACTGTCGTCGGAACCGCAATCAACCTTTCGGTATTTCTTGGAAAGCAAGCAATCAACCCAAATAGTGTAAATAACAATTCTTGGTCATTAGATATTTGAATAGCCGCACCGGATTTGGCCTAATCCGCGGGCTTACCAAACAAACAAGTCAAGTCAAGAACACATAAATGATAAAGCACAAGTAACTATGAAAATAACGTGAATCATAACAAGTACAATCAATCCATAGCACAAACATCAACATCAACCCTAAGAACTATGAGTCTACTCGCTCATGGCGAGAGAAAAACAACAAAACAAATAAAAGAAAGAGTGCATGATACTAAAGAGAAGGAGGAGAGCGAGGAATGCTTCAATCTTCGGTTTCTCCAAGGAAGTCTCGCGAATCAGTCGAAGAAAACGATGAACCAAGAGCAAGGCCGAACCCTTCTTCTTCTCCAAGGCGGCTAGGTCACAGAGAGATGGTAAGAAAATGAAGTAAGATGCCAAATCTGACTCAAAACCGAATTTAAATAGCCTAGGGCGGCTAAAGCAGAAACTGCTCCGCACCGCTCTGCGACCCCGCAGAAAGGTCCTGCGGGTCGCAGAATCCAGTTCCAGCACTGATTTGCTCCGAATCGCGTCCAAATGGCTCCAAAAGCCCAATATACCTGAAATTAGGACAAAAGTAAACAAGTAACTGGAATCTAGGCATTCTAACACTAAAATGCATATGAACTTGAGAAATTTAGGTCAGAAACATGGTGCAAGTCTGGTAAAATGCAGATATGAATGCGATGCATCAAATCCCCCCAAGCTTGAAATCTTGCTTGTCCTCAAGCAAAATCCAGAACCTAAGAGACAGACGGTACCTAGACCTAGACTTAAATTTCCAAGTCACCTAAATGCAAGGAAAAACTCTGTGAAAATGTCAAACCAAGAATCTACGGGTAAGTTTGAATTTTGAATTATAAATAATTATGCATGATAATTCCATAAAACATGTGCTAGGGCATAGAAGATCAAGACGAGCGACTCTTGTTCTATGAAACGCAACCTGAATTGCAAGTAGAACCATCGTACTTTTTCGGACCCTAGATCTTTCAATCGAACTACAAAGCTGGTATCTCAGTTGCGTTAAACCCACAGTGAACAACTTTCTCAACCATTCATATCCATGAACCATGAAATGCTTTTATTAGTTTATTATATTTTTGTGTTTTTTTTTTTCCAGATTGTGTGGAAATGAAGCTCGGGTCAGTCGGATAAGGAAAATAAAAGTGCATACGTCCTAACTGACTGCGACTCCACCCCCTTTAAGTTGGTTATTAAGACATTTCAGGTCACGACTTTCCACATTGCCCAACCACATTCACATGGGTACCACAACTGAGAAGTTACTTTTCGTCCTCAATCAGATTTCGGTTTGCTACTTTTTCCGATTAGTATCTACTTTATTCATGGAACTAGTCGCTACAGCACAAGATTCTCTTCCCCAACACAAATTTCATGAAGCTATCAAACACATTTTTCCACAATTCAAACGTCAAAAATTCCCATATGCCCTTGAATTCTACATTTACTCAGAATTTTTCCACAAAATGCAAGCATGAAAATGAAAAAGAAAAAGAAAGACAGAAAAATAAAAAGAAAAATCCTAAAACTCAGGTGTAAACTACCCCCAAGCTAAACAATGCACTGACCTCAGTGCAACATAACATAGATATGAAAATAAAGAGGAGAGAGGAAGTATACAACCTGAGCAAGTCACGGTGTTGCGTCATCGTCATCATTGTCGACGGGAGCTCCGCTGGTGCTCCCCCCAAGCTGTGCTGCTCACATGTCATCCTGCCGCTGGCGAAACTGTCGCTGCTGGTCCTCGATACAGGTCGCACGGGCATAGATGTCATTGATACGTGCGCGGTCCTGCAGACGTCCCATCTGGATGTCCTCGATGCGTCTACCTTGTTCGACCTGTGTCAGCTGCAGGAAATGGAGCATGTCCCGCGTCTCGTTCATCCAGCCGTATAGGTCCGACCACTGCTGCTGTGGAACAGAAAAAGGTACCTGCTGTGAAGAGTCTGCTCGCTGCTGCGATGATCTGGCGGCGTCTGCTGTCCCGCTGTCCCATCGAGTGCCCTCTGCTGCCTGCGGCTCGGAAGTGGCGGCTCGTGCCGACCAGCTATCCCACCCAGTGGCGTCGCCTGCTGGCCAGCTACCTCACTCGGAAGGTCCTGCTGGAGGTGGGTCTGAGTAGGCCGCACCCGCCGACCACCCCCAGCATCAATATCCTCCATGTGTGTGTCGTAGGCAGGACTGTAGTGCTGTGGCGAGTGGAAGGGCGGTGGCGTCATCAGGCAAGTGCAGTCGTGCTGGAAGTCGATCGGTGGAAACTGGATCGGCAGGGAAAAGTTACGACCCGCGTCGAATCTCCACATCCAGCCGGACTCCTGCTGGATGATCTACGTCCAAGGTTCTAAATCGCGATTATAGCGTCATCGCGGCGGGTCTTCGGAAAAGCTATCGCCGCTATAGCGTGCTATAGCGGAAGCTATCGTACGTAGGGTGCCCATTAATTTTATGAATTGTATTATATTTTTGTATTAAATTTCAACATTACTAAGAATTCTAGAGCTAATAATCAAAACAAAATAATTAACAAACTAATGTTTTTGCATTAAACTAGTACAAAGTCCGAGTTGCTATTCAAAATATCTGATATAGGATTGTTTTCTATACAAAATGATCTAAACTGTCACAAGCTGTGTCATTTTCTGCACAAAAAATGTCATTTCCTGGATTCCTGCGCAAAAGAGTCATTAATCCTAAGTCATTTCCTGCACAAAAGGTCCCTAATCATATTATCAACCCTATACAAAATATCATATATATCAGGTTTTACTCTAATTTCAAGTCAAACTATATATTATTCTATAGATTCTTCAGACACTTCATTATCTGTTGGCTCAGTATCAGACTTAACTGGCGGCTCATTATCCTCATCTCCTGAAAAAATATGTTATGTAGCATAGCGCGCTATTCTGGCGCTATCACGCTATGCGCTATAGCGCACGCTATTTACGCTATAGCGGAAATAGCGCAACTTGCGCAGTGTTGGCCAATAGCATCGCGTTTTGGGTCCAGAAAACGCTATAGCGCGCTATAGCGGCGCTATAGCGCGCTATTTAGAACATTGTCTACGTCCACTGCTGGAATTGTGCCCGATTGAGTTTCTTGGCGTTGTCCATCGGAGCATACCACCCCAAATCATGCGACCCTATCACCCCCTGTGGGCGACTGAAGTCGGTCCCCAAGTGAGCCAGGATCTCAGTAACATACGAGCCCATGAGTAAGACTCCCGTCGACTTCCTTTTACTGACGATCGAGAGCCAGTGCTGGACCATGATCAGCATCAGGTGGGGCCGCTGCATCTGGTCGTCGGGGCGAAGCATCGTGGCTAGGAGTTGGAGCTCGTCATGTCGAGGTCTGAGAGACGACTCCCCGCATGCACAGAGAGAAAGACTGAGGAATCGGCAGATGATGCAAAGGACCTGGTGCACGATTGCATTCACCCGCGGATCTGCACCCGTCCGCGGAAGCTGCTGTCCTGTAATGCACAGCCAAAAGGCCGCGCGGAGTGACGACTGTGTCTGACCCTCAGCAGCATCCTCGTCATCCGGAATATAGTCCAGGTAATCGGTCTGGTGAGGCTGGAGGTGGAAAACCTGCTCCAAAGTAGCTAGGCTGATCTGATGCTGCTATCCCATCAGTCGAAAGGAGATGGCATATGTCTGGTCACGTAGCTGCTCAAGCTCCAAGGTCGACAAGAACTCCAAAGTCAGTGGCTTGTAAGCGACGCGCCGCGACGGGATCTCCTAGAAAGCACGGGTGAAACCCACCCGATCGGTAAGGCGCAAGAACTCGTCGAGAACGCCAAGTTCCTCGAGAAACCCGAAGTCAACAATCGAGGTAGAAAAGAAGGTTTTCTCAGTGAGGAATTCGCGTTTCTCCTCCTTGGGAGATAACCGAGGGGCTTGCCCAGAGGATGAGCCTCGGTTGGCTCTCTGTTTCATGTTTTCTGGTCTGATTAGGGGTCCGGCAGGTCAGCAGAAGGTTTTCGTGGGGCAGCGGGAGGATTCTGTGGGCTGGCAGAAAATTTTCGGCAGAGTTTCGGCGTGTTCGGGGTACGGATCCAGGGGCTGGTTTGAAAATTTCACTGCTGATTAGCAAAACCTCGGATTCGTGAAAGTGCAGGAAGTTCGAACCTTTAAAATTTGTCAGGATCTTTGAACGGGTTCGGCTCGGCGCGAAACGACAGCTGGGCAGTAGATCCGCCCGACTTGGCAGTAGGGGCTCGGCTGTCAGTGGGCCATGGGGGCTGTCGGCGGCGCGGCAGAGGTGCGGCGGAGACTCGGCTTGACGGCTGCAGGTGCCCGACGGCTCGGCTGGACTGCGCGGCGGTGGCGGCGTGGAACGTTGAAGGGGCCGGTAGGGCGGCGCGGCAGTGGTGGAAATCCGGTTCGGCGGTGGCAGTCGGGTCTCGGCGTTTGGCGCACGGATCCGCTTCGGCTGAGGGCGGCAGCGGCACGACGGTGTTTCTACGTTGGCGACGGTGCTAAAGGCGGATCTGGTGGAGGATGGCGCGGCAGCGGTGGCTGACGGCGGAGGCTGATCTGGCGGGATCTGTGCAGGGGGCCTACCGGAGGGTTCACATCGCAAGAGACGGCTGCGCGGCGCAGGTGGGCTTCGCGTAGCGGGGCGCGACGCAGAAGCGAGGGCGGCGGTGTCGGCTCAGGAAGAGAGAAAAAGAGAGGACTAGAGGAAAGGAAGAAGAGAGGAAGGAAAAAGAGAGGAAAGAAAGAAAGAAAAGAAAAAGGAAAAAGAAAAGGGAAAGAAAGGATAGGAAAAAAAAATAAGGAAAGAAATTTTTCTTTTTTGTTTCTTTTTTCTTAAACAAACCCTAGCAGGCCCGCAGAGACTTAACACATCTCTGTTTTTCTCCGAATTAAATTCTGTCACCCGTCATTCCTTCAAAATTAGTTCCCGACATGGTTTTTCTTCTTGCACTAGAGTCCCGTGCCTGCACATGCACGACTAAACACACCTTATGCAATATGAGTATGAACTAAAATGCAAAATGATGCAGAAAGAAATAAAAATAAAGAAAAGAAAAATGAAAAGAAAGAAAGAAAAACAAACCAAAGTCCTTGGGTTGCCTCCCAAGAAGCGCTTGTTTTAGGTCCCGAGCTTGACCATAATGCCTCTAAGTGTCTGCTGGCGAGGGATCTAATAGGTGCAAGGATAGGCGATCCTCTTGATTTGGGGCAGCTACGTAAGCTTTGAGACGCTGCCCGTTCACTTTGGATGCTCTGCCATCCTTACCTGCGATCTCGACTGCCCCAAACGGGTAGACCTTTCTGACAGCGAACGGTCCCGACCATCTCGACTTGAGCTTGCCCGGAAAGAGCCTCAGGCGTGAGTTGAAAAGGAGAACGAGGTCACCTTCTTTGAAATCACGACGCATGATGCGGTTGTCGTGCACTTTCCTTGTGCGCTCCTTGTACATCCGAGCGTTGTCATAAGCGTGTAGCCGCATCTCCTCCAACTCATGCAAATCTAAGACGCGCTTCTCACCTGCTGCTTGCAGGTCCATGTTTATCAGACGCGTCTCCCAGTACGCCTTATGCTCAATCTCGACTGGCAAATGGCAAGGCTTGCCGTAAACCAGCTTGAACGGGCTCATTCCAATCGGAGTTTTGAAGGCCGTGCGGTACGCCCACAGCGCGTCATTGAGCTTGAAGGCCCAATCCTTCCTAGTTCTCACCACGGTCTTCTCGAGGATGATCTTGATTTCCCTGTTAGACACTTCAACTTGCCCGTTAGTCTGAGGATGATAAGAAGTCGATACCTTGTGGGTAACTCCATGTTTGCTCAGAAGCTGCTCAAACTGGCGGTTGATGAAGTGCTTGCCTCCGTCACTGATTATGGCACGAGGCACGCCAAAGCGGGGGAAGATGACATCATTGAAAAGGCGCTTGACTAAATTTGCGTCCGCCTTGGCACACGCGAGCGCCTCCACCCATTTAGACACGTAGTCCACCGCCACAAGAATGTACTCAAACCCTTTTGAGGAAGGGAATGGTCCCATGAAATAAATGCCCCATACGTCGAAAATCTCGACCTCCAGAATGGGCTGCTGTGGCATCTCGCTACGCCTCGAGATGTTGCCGGTCCGCTGGCACTGGTCGCAGGATTTCACGAAAGCATGTGCATCTTTGAATATCGTCGGCCAAAAGAAACCTGCTTGCAAAACCTTGGCAACAGTTTTAGATGAGGAGGCATGGCCTCCATAAGCGGAAGAATGACAATGAGAGAGAATAGAGTGTACCTCCTCCTGCGGTACGCAGCGCCGGTAAATACCGTCAACACCTACCTTGAAAAGAAAAGGCTCCTCCCAAAAGTAGTATTTGACGTCCGCCTTGAACTTTTTCCTTTGCTGGTAGGTTGCACCAGCAGGCAGGGTACCCGCGACAAGGAAGTTTGCAAAGTCTGCATACCACGGGGTTTGCGATGGACTGCCTGTTGCTCGCAGAGGACTTCCTGCAAGGTCGCATACAACATTTGCTGGATTGCGGTGTGTCTCAAGGGCGTAGAGCTGCTCTCCGGGCATCGAGTCATCAATCGGGATATGGTCCTCCTCCTCACCCTTCCAATGCAACCGAGATAAGTGATCTGCAACTGAATTCTCAGACCCCTTTTTGTCCTGAATCTCGAGATCAAATTCCTGCAGAAGAAGAATCCAACGAATAAGACGGGGCTTCACATCTTTCTTAGAAAGGAGATACCTGAGTGCTGCATGGTCGGTGTAGACGATGATCTGAGAGCCGACCAGGTAGGAGCGAAACTTCTCTATGGCATACACCACAGCCAGCAGCTCCTTTTCAGTTGTAGTGTAGTTGATCTGCGCTGAATCGAGGACTTTGCTCGTGTAGCAGATGGCGACAGGTTTGTTGTCCTTCCGCTACCCTAGGACTGCTCCCACGGCATAGTCGCTGGCATCGCACATGATCTCAAAGGGCTGAGACCAGTTTGGAGGCTGCAAGATCGGCACGAACACGAGGGCTTCTTTCAACCTGAGAAAAGACTGAACACACTCATCAGAAAAATTGAAATCAGAGTCTTTTACCAGCAAGTTGGTCATAGGCTTGGTTATCTGGGCGAAGTCTTTGACGAATCTGTGATAGAATCCGCAGTGGCCCAGAAAACTGCGCACGTCCTTGACTGAGGTCGGCGTGCACATCCGTTCGATTACCTCAATCTTTGCCTTGTCAACCTCGATGCCCTTGCTAGTTACTCGGTGTCCTAGCACAATACCCTCCTGCACCATGAAGTGGCACTTCTCCCAGTTGAGGACCAAGTTGGTTTCCTCACATCTCTGTAGGATCTTATATAAATTCACCAAACATTCATCAAAAGACGTGCCAACAACAGAGAAATCGTCCATGAAAATCTCAACCTCTTTCTCAATATAAGGAGAGAAGATTGCCATCATCGCCCTCTGGAAAGTAGCAGGCGCATTGCACAACCCGAACGGCATTCTTCGGTAAGCGAAGGTACCATAAGGACATGTGAATGTCGTCTTCTCCATATCCTGAGGGAGGATGGGTACCTGAAAGAAGCCTGAGTACCCGTCGAGGTAGCAGAAGTGAGAATGCTTGGCGAGGCGCTCCAGCATCTGGTCCACGAAGGGCAGCGGGAAGTGGTCCTTGCGAGTCGCAGCGTTGAGCTTGCGGTAATCGATGCACATCCGCCATCCAGTGGTGGGTCGCATCTGGACCTTCTCGCCCTTCCCATTCTCAACAACTGTGTGTCCGCCCTTCTTCGGGACTACGTGCACCGGGCTCACCCACTTGCTATCTGAAATAGGAAAAATGATATTAGCATCAAGCAGTTTAAGTATCTCCTTTTTGACTACCTCTTGTAGTACTGGGTTGAGTCTCCGCTGCTGCTGCACGGTAGGCTTATGATCCTCCTCAAGGTGTATGCGATGCGCGCAAATGGCTGGACTGAGTCCCTTGATGTCCTTGATTGAGTACCCTAAAGCACCCTTGTGAAGTCGCAGCTTCTCCATAAGCTTGCTCATCTCATCAAAGCTCAACTGAGCGCCAACAATCACTGGAGAAGTCTTATTTGAATCAAGAAACTCATACCTGAGGGTGTCGTGCAGTGGTTTTAGATCTACCTTTCCTGGGTGTCAAGTGGCGGAGATTTGTCGATTTTTGCTTCAGGTACGTCGTTCTGCGGGTCGCAGAGACTTCCTGCAGGTCCGCGGGAACTTTCTCCGGGGCCGCGGGAACTGTCAGTTGATGTCTGCGAGACAGCGAGCACTTGTTTTACCCTGGTGAGCAGTGGTTCCTCAATGTCTGCGGGGTCGCAGGGCATGCCCTGCAAGCCGCAGGCCATAGCTCCAGGCGAGGCTTTGTCCTCGTCAGACACATCATCAATGCAGATTGAGCTCATTTCATTTTGTAGGGAGGAAAGGAAGTCAAGATGATACCCGAGTGCGGTCTGATGCTCTTCCAGCTGGTCTTCCTGCACCTCGCGAACGAGCTCATCTATAATGTCTACTCGGTTGCAATCCTCTGAGAGGTCAGGATACCTCATGGCGTTCGCGACCTGAAATTTTACCTTCTCGCCACCAATATTCATGGTAAGAGTGCCCTCGTATGTGTCGAAAACAGTGCGGGCTGTTCACAGAAAAGGTCGTCCTAGGATGATCGGTACATCCTTATCCTCCTCCATATCCATTACCACGAAGTCTCCGGGTACGAAGAACTTACCCACTTGCACCGGCACATCTTCTACCACACCCAGTGGCAAGCGAGTGGAGGCGTCTGCTTGCTGCAGGGTCATGCGAGTAGGTCTGAGCTCTCCCACGCCGATCCTCTGAAAAACAGTGTGAGGCATGAGGCTCACACTGGCGCCCAAGTCACATAACGCCTTCCTGATGACAGCCTTCCCGATGGTGCAAGGGATAGTGAACTTTCCCGGGTCTCCAAGCTTAGGCGGAAGCTCACGGCTCACCACCGCGCTGCATTCATGATTGAGTCGCACACTCCGACAATCCTGTAAGCTCCGCTTGTTGGACAGGATGTCCTTCAAGAATTTTGCGTAGGACGACATTTGTGCGAGCGCGTCGATGAAAGGGATGGAGATAGTGAGCTGCTTGAGAACCTCTATGAATTTGGAGAATTGCTCGTCTAAACGGTGTTTGGCAAGCCTTTGCGGGAATGGGACCGGTGGTTGGTATGAGGTTGGGGCTGCTGTTGCTTTACCCTTGTCCTTCGCTGGCAAGACCGGTTCGGCAGGCTTGGAGTTCTGATGCGTCTGCCCCTCAGTTACCACTTTCTGCGGCCCGCGAGAGAAGCTTGCGAGGTTGGGAGTAGGTGGTAGAGGGTCTGCCTGCGCATGCTGAAGATTTGGTTGGCTACCGGAAGGGTCCTGCGAGTCGCGAGAGTGGTCCTGCGGGCCGCGAAAGTGGTCTTGCGGGCCGCAGGAGACAACAACAGGTGGGATTTTCGCTGGTTCTGGCCGGGATTTGGCGACTGCTGGTTTTGTGACAGCCTGGTCCTCCTCCTCTGGCATGGGCGGATCAGCATACTGCGTGCCACTCCTCAGTGTGTGAATAGCCTTCACTTCGCCATTAGGGTTCACCGGCTGACTCGGCAGTGAGGCCTTTGTCCCAGAACTTGTTGTTGCGCCTACGTCGCCTCCCGCTATCCTCGCCATTTTCTCGTTCAAGGCCTGCATCTGCTCAAATATCATCTGGTTCATCTTACTCTGCTCGTGCATGAAGTTATCTACCACGGCAGGTACAGCAGGTTCGGCAGGTTTGGGCAATTGGTGGGGAGGTACATACGGTTGCGGTAGGTGTTGTTCGGCTGAGCGTTTCTGTTCTGGTTCTGGAAGTGAGCATTGCTGTAGAAATTGCGGTTTCCACTTCCTTGCCCCTGGTTTTGGAACTTCTGAGGGGGGTTGTAACCGGTGGTACCGAAATTGGGACGATCTGGTTTCTCTCTCCAGTTTTGGCGGTCTGCTGGGTCGCTGGAGTACGACCGCGAGAATGGAGGTCTGGGGAAGAAAGAGGGCTCGTTGTTGAGAGAGTGTACGTGCTCTTCCTCTTCCTCTTCCGGTTGTCGCAGCGGGCAGTGCTCATAATCGTGAGATTCCTCGCCACAGAGAGCGCAGGGTTGAATCTGCATTGCTTTGGTGGTACCCTTCTGCTGGTCTATCTGCTTGTCCACCCGCAATTGCAGTGCCTCAAGTTTGGCTTGAACAAGGGCAAGCTGATCAACTTCATATCGCCCTTTCGCCCTTCTGCTGGACTCGCGGCTGGACCACTACTGCTGCTTGGCGAGCTTGTCAAAGATGTTCAGGATCTCCTGTGCCTCTAAATCGACAATCGAACCACCTGCACATGAATCAACCATAACCCGATTTTGCGGAGTCAGTCCATCATAAAATGCATCTGCTAACAACATGTTAGAGAAGTTGTGGTGGGGACAGGACAGACAGAGGTGGTTAAAATGATCCCATGCATCACCAAGCGACTCGTCATATCCTTGTTTGAACGAGGAAATCTGGGACCTAAACTTAGCAGTTCTCCTAATTGGAAAGAATTTCTCGAGAAACTGAGAGGAGAGCTCGGCCCAGGTACCAATTGAGCCTTTTGGGAGAGAGTTGAACCAGAATTTAGCCTTGTCCCGGAGAGAGAAATGGAACAATGCGAGACGAATATAGTCGGGGCTTGCGTCTGCGTTCTTGACGGCCCGGCAGCACCCGAGAAAGTTGTTCAAATGCTCGTGCGAGTTTTCAGTCTACAGGCCGTGGAAACAGTTCTGCTGGATGAGACTCATGGCTCCAGTTCCGAAATTTGGGGGACCTCCTGGCACCTCTGGGAGCACGATGGGCCCCTGAGCGTCTGCAACTCGCGGGCTATGGAATTCCTTGAAGGTCCGCGGCTCTGCTTCTCTTCGCAAGCGGTCGGCCTCTGCCTCCTGTCTCAGCACTCGGATCTCCTCCTGGAGTCTCCGCATCTCGGCGGCTGGATCTTGTGCGATTCTCGACGGATCGTTCGCCATGTTGGACGAGGAAGAAGTTCGCCGAGTTGGAAATTTCGGACTCCGACGCCCACTCCTTAGATTGTAGTCTCCAAACGGGGAGAGTTGGGCTAGTTCCTACCAACTGAAACAAGAAAAAGAGAAACCGAAAAATAAAGTTAGAACAAGAAAAGAAATTAAAGTAAAGTTTAGAATTATTGTTGCCGTCCCCGGCAACGGCGCCAAAAAGCTTGATGTCCTAAAACGTATAGGCTTTTAATTATAACCCTAAGTAAACACTCGGTCGCAAGCGTACGACCTCGTGTAGTACAGTCGGGGTCGAACCACAAGGACGGTACCAATTCCGAACCGGACTTCAATTACAATTCTAATCCTAAGTTAATATTTTTGGTCTTTTATAATAAAATGGGGGGTTGTCAAGTTTCGGTTTTAAATTGTAACAGGTGCAAAACAGTAAAGGCAGTAAGTAAAACTTGGAAACAGGTAATAAAATGGGCGTTCCTAGGGTTTTCAGCTTCAGTTCGACTTCTGGATTGACTGTCTGCGGCCCCGCAAGATGTCTCTGCGGGGTCGCAGGAGGTATATAGAGATGCCGACACTGCCCGATGACCACATAATGTCTCCTGTGTTCACAAACAATGTCGAAAACTCTGTCTTCCACTCTCTGTAGTTGTCTGCGGGTCCGCAGACGACAGACAGAGAGCAGATCTGGTTCTGGTTTGTGTTCTAACTCACGCTACCAATTCCTATACAGATCAGATTCGCTGCAAGTTCCTCAACTGTCGTATTTTGGTCTTTGTAACAATTCTAGCCTGATAGAAATTCATAGATTTATGTCTAAACCTACGTTCAAGTTACTTTTTGTTCGCCGGTTCGGTTCGACTGTCGTCGGAACCGCAATCAACCTTTCGGTATTTCTTGGAAAGCAAGCAATCAACCCAAATAGTGTAAATAACAATTCTTGGTCATTAGATATTCGAATAGCCGCACCGGATTTGGCCTAATCCGCGGGCTTACCAAACAAACAAGTCAAGTCAAGAACACATAAATGATAAAGCACAAGTAACTATGAAAATAACGTGAATCATAACAAAGTACAATCAATCCATAGCACAAACATCAACATCAACCCTAAGAACTATGAGTCTACTCGCTCATGGCGAGTGAAAAACAACAAAACAAATAAAAGAAAGAATGCATGATACTAAAGAGAAGGAGGAGAGCGAGGAATGCTTAAATCTTCGGTTTCTCCAAGGAAGTCTCGCGAATCAGTCGAAGAAAACGATGAACCAAGAGCAAGGCCGAACCCTTCTTCTTCTCCAAGGCGGCTAGGTCACAGAGAGATGGTAAGAAAATGAAGTAAGATGCCAAATCTGACTCAAAACCGAATTTAAATAGCCTAGGGCAGCTAAAGCAGAAACTGCTCCACACCGCTCTGCGACCCCGCAGAAAGGTCCTGCGGGTCGCAGAATCCAGTTCCAGCGCTGATTTGCTCCGAATCGCGTCCAAATGGCTCCAAAAGCCCAATATACCTGAAATTAGGACAAAAGTAAACAAGTAACTGGAATCTAGGCATTCTAACACTAAAATGCATATGAACTTGAGAAATTTAGGTCAGAAACATGGTGCAAGTCTGGTAAAATGCAGATATGAATGCGATGCATCAAGATGCAATAAAGTAAATAACAGTAAATAAAATAAAGGACTTAAACAATTACTAAATAAGCGTTTCTAGGGTTTTCAAAATCAGTTTGCTGTCTGGATCAATTGCCTGCGGCCCGCAAGGGTTAGCATATGGTCCGTAGGGTATACAAATTTCGCTTCTCTTTCGGTTACCAGCTTAATGGTCTGCAGGGTTAACTGCGGTTCGCAGATAACTGTCCGAGAGATAGATTCTCTGTCAGTTACTTGCTTTTGCGGTCCGCAACCTGTCACTTTGCAGTCCGCAAGCAGCTGAGAGAGATTAGTTTTGGTTCAGATAAGTTGACTAAAGTTACCGATTCCTAACTAAACCAAAACAATTACAAGTCCCTCAACTCTCGTTTGTTGGCACTTTTAACACTTTTAGATCAATTAGAAATCTTTAGAATTATTTCTAACATATTTTCAATTCACTTTTATTCTAGGGTCCGGTTTAACTCTTGTTACAACCGCAATTTCACCTTTCGGGTACTTTTGGACAACAGGTTATCTACCCAATTAGCACAAGTATCAATCCTTGATCGGATGACGTTACATTAACCAACTAGATCAAACCCTAATCTACAGGTTCTTACCAAACGAACAAGAAACAATTCAAGTACAATTATTATTAAGCGCAAAGCAAATTGAAAATAACTTTAATTCTTAAACATGAAAAACAAGTATTCAATTAATCCATACAAACAAAATCATCTTAAACCCTAAGAACAAAGACTACTACTCAGACATGACTGAAGAAAACATAATAAATAAAAGAGAAATAACATAAAGAATAAAGCACCGATAAAGGTCGAGTAGATGAAGCTTGACGGCGCTAGAACCTTCTTCTCCGAGTAATCTCCCTCTTCTTATCAACTCTAAACTAACTCTAGACTCAAAATAATTAAAGACTCTCAACTCAACTAAAACTAACTCTCAAAACTAAGACAAGACTAAGACTAACACACGATACTCTATGATATGATACTAAAACGATAACAAGATACTAACACCATAACAAGATACATGAATCTCTCAAGAGACGATGTTTTTATAGGCATTGGATGCTCCCAGAAATAAGCTTCTTTCCTCTGGAACCGACCTCTAATTTCTGGAACGAAGAATAGAATTAGATATCTTCAATTGAAACTGCTCCAGAAAGTAGAGGTCCAGTCGGTTTTGTTCTTCTTGCGGCCTGGGCTTCAGTCGGTGCAGATCGCACTCCCTAGAAATAGGGAGTCGGTTGCTCCAAAAGTGGATTTTCGGCGGTTCTGCTCAGCCCAGATTTAGATGCTCCAGTTTTGATCTGAGTGCGTGCGGACTGTACACTCGAGATTGCGGTCCGCACTCTGTGGTCTTCTATGTGCTCTTTCGCCTATTTTCGCATCTTCTCCAAATTAGCTCCCCAAAAACTCAATTTACTCAAATTTAGACATCTAACTAACTAAATGCAACAAAACCTAAGAATTTTAAGTAAAAATAAAGGTACAACCCTAAAAATATGTAAATATAAATGCGATGCATCAGCTACAATAGTTTGAGTCGTCTGATCATGCTTTTGAAATTGTGCTTGTACATGTTGTTGGATGATGAAATATGCAAGAAACAAGATATTTTAATAGAAAATTTATTTATTAGCACAAATCTTAAAGGTGGTCAGACGACCAAAAATGTTATAGCACAATCAGTAATTATATGCATATACAATAAATTACTCCTGATATGTATATACATCATTTAACATCACATCAAATTATCTATAATGCAATGCAGGTTAATTATATATTTTCAAATACTTATATAAATTTTTCTTGAAAATTATTAGAAATGGCAACATGAAACTATCCAATTTCGTCAAATTTTAAATTAGTCAAATTATGCCATATATTTTCTAGTAAATATTCAAAT
This sequence comes from Cyperus esculentus, assembly GCA_030179965.1. Classification (NCBI taxonomy): domain Eukaryota; kingdom Viridiplantae; phylum Streptophyta; class Magnoliopsida; order Poales; family Cyperaceae; genus Cyperus; species Cyperus esculentus. The sequence continues at coordinate 186,687 of JASGLE010000003.1, read as the reverse complement.
ATAATTTCCATTCGATGTATTAAAATATATCTAATGATTGTCTAATATCCAAATTTCCTCAAATTTTATATTGGTATGCCTCATTCAATTGACAAGATAACATCATTTGAACAAAAAAAAAAAGAAAAAAAACGCCACTCCAAAAAGAAAAAATTGAAAGTAAAGTGGGTCGTAATGTGAACCAAACCATATAGTTTAAGAACTAAATTGAATAAAAAGATAGTTTAAGGATCAATTTAAATTAAATGCAATATTCAATGACAAACTTGAACCAATCACCCAATAGTTTAGTTTAACAAAAAGATGGTTTAAGAACCAATTTGAATCAAATGTAATAGTTCAGGGATGAAAATCAAACTTTCTCTGTAAATTATATATACTTTATAGAGTGAGTCTATGGATCAATAGGAGCTAGACTATTGTGCTAACGTTAGAAATGCTAATGCATCAAAAATTGTGTTTTCGTATTCGAAATCATGATTTATAGTGTTCAATAAATTCTTCATATACAAATAATAAGGAGTACGAAATTTTTCTATTTTTGAAGTATTTTAACTATTTGTTTTGAATTTTTGAAAAGAGCTCATAAATAATAATAAAATATTGATGTTTGTTCATGCTTTTTTTCAAAAATACAAAATAAATACTAAGAAAACTCTAAAAATAGAAAATTTTTGTCTACCCTTATATTTTCATATGAAGAATTTATCAAGAACCATAAATCACGATTTCGGATACGATAACCTAATTTTTGAGGCATTAGCATTTCGGGTTGAAATGCTAATGTTAGTACAATAGTCTAACTCCTATTAATAGTACAAATTGTGTTGTACTATTGGCTCATATCTCTAATTTTAAAATATTAATAGTCGATTTAAACCGTTCATTATGATCTTCATATGCAATTTTACTTGTAAACCAAATTTTATATTTTTCAGAATTTTTTATTGTTTTTCTTTTTTAGATTTTTTGAAATGTTACTTGCTTAAAACATTATGAGCCATCCAAATAAGTGACATTTCAAAATATCTTACAAAATAGTAGAAACATTCTAAACAATATAAAATTTGGTTTACAAGTGAAAGATCATATTGAGTGGTTTAGATCGACTATTAATATTTTGAAATTAAAGATACGAGGCAATAGTACAACACAATTTGTACTATTAATAGTACCATAGACTCACTCTACATTATATACTACATATTTAAACAACGTAAAAATGCTTTTGATTTTTTTTTTGAAAAAAAATTACAAAAGTAAATTATTAAATAATTATATTTATTTTTTTTAAAGCCGCCTAGTTACTCTTTATTTTCCCTATTTTCTGATGCCTACATTTAATTGGCATATAAGCTATGATTCCATACAATACAATCTATTCAGTCACATTTAATTGGTATAAGCAGGAGTCTTTAGAATAAGCAGCAGTCAAAGGTCCCTTGCATGCTTGCATCAAAATAAGAGAAGCATTAAAATGTCAATGGATGACGTGATTTAAGGAAAGAGATAATTAATAGGGGCAATTGAGTCAGTGAATTAAATTATACCTCGTGACAATAAATTTCAGCCATGGGATCAAAGAGTTTCTAACCGTTCATTAATTTTATGGTGCACTGTATCTTGATTCATATATCTAAGGTTATTTGAAGTTTTAAGTGCACTGTTATAAAAGGTCCTGCCTTAATTAGCTTAAGCTTTGCATATTAACATGGAGCTTTTGAAGAATCCAATCATGGAACTCCAAAACCAGTGATCGATTTTGCCTTTTGGCGAACCCCGCCACAGTATATTTATAAAATAAAAAATAAAAACAACAAACTTCTAAGTGCTAACTCCAAATATTATTACGCAAGAAAAAAATCTTCCAAATTAATTTTGCATGTATGGCCGAAATGTGTAGTTCATTTAAAAAAAAAAAGAAAAAAAAGAGGAAAAGAAAAGAAAAGAAAAGAGCAGATCTTCACATAGAAAGGACGACGCTAAGATTTACGGCGATGTGAATCGACGGAGTATACAAGAATGAAAGGGGAAATGACAGCTCCCGCTCCATCTTTCTTTCGAAGTCAAAAGGAATGGGAAGGAATAATAGAGAGTCAGTCCAGCAGTGCTTTTCTAAATGGTTTTGATTAAATCGCAGCCTTTGATTTAATGGGCGGTGGGATGATGTAAACCCAAAATTTGGGTGAACTGAGAGGATCCGAATTCTTTTCACAAGGCTGCCCCCAACTGGTCCCCGGACCCCAAGGTGAAAGAGAATACTAATTAGTTCTCTTCCCTAGCTCAAAAGTCAGAACTCAGAAGTCAAAACTAGGGCCGGCAACGAATCGAATCGAATCGAATTTTATCTAAACCAAATCAAGCTAAAATCGAACCGAGCCAAAACCGAATCGAGCTGAAATCGAACCGAGCTGAAACCGAATCGAACTAACTCGAATTCGAATCGAGCTTCGAGCTCCATACGAGCTCAATTATTATAATAAATTATGATTACCATATATAATTAAAGCTAAAATAAGTATATCATTTTGTCATTTTTTGATAATATAAACAAATTATCGCTATTTTTATTAATTTTATAATAAATTATGATTAAAAAATTATATTTTATTAATTTAACAATAAAATAAGTATATTTTGTTAATTAAATAATAATTAGGTATATTATTATAAACAATTTTGACAAAATAGTTCAAAAAATGTGCAAATTACTATATATCGAGCTATTACGAATCGAATCAAGAAAAAATCGAGCCGAGCTAAATCGAACTCGAGCTGACAAAAAATCGAATCGAGCTTAGACCGAATCGAGCTCAGACCGAATCGAACTCAAACGAATTACGAGCTACAAACTTTTTTTGCCAGCCCTAGTCAAAACACATCAAAAACAAACGGAGGAGATTTCTTTTCTGGTCCCACTCCCACATACCCACTTGGCACTTGGCAAATTCAAATTAAACACGTTATTTTATTTATTTATTTTTTTTTTGGATTTGAATTACTTATTACGTCCCTCATCCCAACTACTGCTGATGCATGATGCCAAGTGTCAAAGAATTTATAATCCAAGATTCCTCTCACAATCGCTGGCTCTCACACCCAATTCAGTTGCTAACTTGCTATCAATCTAGTTGTAGGGGCGATTCTTTTTGAGGAGGGATCCGATAACCATGGACATTGGTATCTATGGTGATCATTTTCTTATTTGTGCATAAATTGAAAAATCTAAACCGTTAGATGTATTTTATATTATCTCAATAACATATACATAACAAATGATAAAATTTTAACATTGTTTCGATAGTCATCAAGAGAGGTGAAAAAATCATAAAACCTGAACTGTTAATTTTGTTAATACTTGATGCACATGTAAATAAAATCAAAATGATATAATTTTTTGTATACACATAAAATATGATATATACAACATATTCTATCAATTAGTTTCATTATTTAATAATTAAAAATGTAGTTATTTGAGATTTAATTTCACGGTCACCGATCGGTTATCAAAAATATGGTTGTTTGATCCCTCCTCATTCTTTTAATGAACTTCCTTTTAGTATTGTACTAGAATTAAATTTTATTTATCCTTTTTGTTGGACATTGTTTAGACACTTTGAGAAAGATAAGCAAGGTCAAACGTTAAAAAATTTGAAGAGCCAAATTGAGCGATCCAGTAGATTTTAACTTTAGTGTCCTCCAACAAAAATCTCCTTTAAATGTCTTCTCTTAGTACACATTAATTCTTATGCATTAGACATAAACACTGCGTTATAATAAATATAAACATCCGACAAAACATTGTATGAACACTCAAGTTAGGATGGACAGTCATTCAACATAATAGGAATCTAGGGTGCGTCCTACTCAAAATCATTCAGTAGAAAGCAAAATCTTGAATGCCCTACTCAGAATCTCGGATGGTCGGGTAGATATGAGCATCTAATGTACCAATCATAAACACCATATCATAGGAAGTTTGAATACCCTGACAAATAGGTATAAACATCAAATTTGTACAGATAGTTATTTATCATAACGTTACGATACAATATATATATTTGAATATTAAGTAGTGGAACCCGACTTTTAGAGTTAAAATAAATGTATATTGGTGAAAATTTTGAATTTTAAACTAGAATATTGGTGAGAGACATTTAAAAAGGGATAAAAGTCGTATGAGTACTTTTACTTTATCTACAACTACAAGCTGCTGTGTCCATTGTTACAAAATCAGCCATTAGTCAAGCCTGGGCCGTGACGTGGCATTGGGCCTTATTTTAGAGCCGTAATGGACCTCGCTGTCTGTTTCAACGGTCAAACAATCAACTGTTGGAAGTTAAAATTGGGCTTTAATTAAATCCAAACATTAGGCAAACCGCGTCCCACTGATTATATATATATATAAAGATTGAAGGTCCCCATCTACAGGGAATGAACAGTAGTTCGGACAGATCTGGGCCATTTATTGGTTGTTGACTTTAAATCTGGGCCTTATGTTGTTTGAAGTTACTGTAGATCTACAGTACTACTTTATCAGCCGTCTGATCTTGTACCAAATAGATCTCAACCGATCACATAATTTCCAGAATTTTCGTTGTTTCTCCAGATTTCTCCTCTCTTCGCCTCCTTCCTAGCCTGATTAAATTCGCCCTAATTAAATTCGCCCTAGGGTTTTGCCATGGCACAATGAGAAGAAGAAAAGGAGAACAACAATGCCCAACCAAAGCTACAAGAGGAGCTGCGGTGAGGCAGAGGTGGGATGCGACGGAGGCGATGCGAGGTGGGGAGGAGCTGCGGCGAGGCGGGTTCCGGCAGAAGTTGGGCAAGCGGGCCCGAGGGAGGTTGGGGAAGCGGGTCCAGACGAAGGTTTGGGAGGTGGGGTTGGTGGAAGGTTGGCAAGGTGAGGTGAGACAGACTGGCAGAGATTGGGCGAGACGCGGCGCGGCACCACGAAGAAGAGGTGAGGCGAGGCCCGGCGGAGGTTGGGCAAGGCGGCGTGAGGCTGACGCCGGGCGAGGTGCAGCGTGGCAGTGGTGTGGTCAGGGGAGGCGAGGCGACGCGTGACGGAGCGGTCACAGCTCTGAGGTCATGGTGAGGGGCCGAGGGCCACGGCTCGGAGGTGGTACCAGTACTGGTACCGACCAGTGAAGAAGAAGATGGAACCAGGAGAACAATGGAGGAGTTCTCTGGATAATCCAGTGCCGATGATTCTGGCAAGTACCCAATTCCCTCCTTCTCTCTTGGGTCCTTCTCCGTCGAAGCCGAGAAGCTGCAAAGCCAGGCAAGTTTTTTTTTTTTTTTTTTAACTTGGTTGGTGTGTAAATTTATTAAGTAAAGTTGGTTAATTTGAGGTGGGTTTTGTCAGATAGAGGAATTGGCAACGCTTTCTGATTCTCCTGCAGTCGCTTGACATACAGAGCAATTTATTATACTACAAATTTTATAAGTTATACATTTCTATTTTGTCTATTGATAATTCTAATGGTAGGTTTCATTGTATCAGAAAAAACTTAATTACTCGGAATTTATTTTACAGGATAGAAGGATATCCATATCGCAAAGCAGGCTCTCATGATAATCGGATTTCATAATTATTTGTGGTCTCTTCTGAGTGTGATGCTTTAGTTTTGCTAGCATGAATTTTTTTGGACAAATCTAGGGAAAGTAAATTGCAAGTTGTCTTTCTAATATAAAATTGAACTTCTAACAATAACATACTTGAAGCTTCTTAGCGTAGCGAGCCACCAAAATATTCTGTTACTAGATAAAACGTGCTTGATGCAGGCCGGGCTTATTTTTTATTCTTGCTTGTAGGCAAGATAACAATTACCAACTCTAAATTTTACATATCCTTTGAAGTATGAATATAGACATATGCCGGACTAATTATTGTTTATTTCTTGATTAGAGGTGCTTCAACTAAGACAATCAAGGATTTGGTCACGTCTTTATTATATCATATTATGATTATCTAAAGGTATAAAAAAGTAATGAAATAACTATATTAGGATAAAGTATTTATTTTTTTTGTTTTATGATATCAGGTATTAGTAATGACTAACGAGGTACATCTTATATTTACTTGACAATTTAATAAGACACAAGAAAAAACATTATTTGTTGCTTAAATAAAATCAATATCGTGCGGAGCGCGATCATCCCCTAGTTTTATATAAAAGGATGCATAAAAAATGTGATTGAATTACTTTCTTATATGGTGACACCGGAATATTGACAGGGATGCATTTTTTAATCCCATCTCAGCTGCAGTCGCATCCGCATACTCATATATACCTCATTATGGGTGAAAACGGATTGGATATTATCCGTCTGTATCCGGATTCATATTCGGATTTTTGCGGATACGGATATTCGGATACGGATATTTGCGGATACGGATAAAATTTATGCGGATACGAATACGGATATGGATACGAATATAGATAATTATCCGAATTTGGATATTATTGTAATTCAGATATCCGTTTTGTAGGCATATTATCTCTTTCAATTGAATTTTTATGTAGATTTCAAATTTATTGAATTTTATATCTAATTAGGCTTTACACTTTATCTTTTTTCTAATTTTGATACTTTTAATTAATAATAATTATGGATTTTCTTAACTAATATGTGATTATGTTTGATAATACCGATTAGCGATGAACTAATAACATATTTATGATCAATGATTAATTTTTGTAGTAATTTAACTATTTTTGTTAGTGATTTATCATGAAAAAAATCATATACAATAAATTTTTTTAATAATAAGTCTAATATCCGAAGTTTATTCGTATTCGCATTCGTATTCGTTAATTAAATATCCGATCCGCATTCGTATTCGTATCCAAAAAACTAAAGCGGATATAGATACAATTTTGACTACTATCCGTCAGTATCCGATCCGTTTTCACCCCTGTACCTCATCCTGACCCTGCTTCACTGTGTCCTAACAATTTTTGCAAGAGCAACAAAAGTGTTCTGTTACATGCCAGCATAAAATTTAGAGTCGTAGGTAGCGACCAGCTCTTTTATCTATCCATCGGTCCATCGTATTTCTGATGAACAAATATTATTTTTCAATAAACATTTACATCTTTCTAATCAACATTTAGCATTTTCTAGTAAACATATACACTACGGTTTTCAGTAGACATTTATGCAACTGTGACAAGCACATGAGTGCACGTGGGTATGTCAGATTGTGAGAGAGGGGTGGATGAGTGGCTTACTTTACAGGTGGATTATATATGTTTTCTTAAAATTTATCATTTGGAAACAATATGTACACGGCATGGACACAATAATTTTTTTAAAAGATAAAATAAGGGTCAAGTCACTCATTTTTTTAAAGATAAAATAAGGGTCAAGTCACTCAGATATATTTTTCAATAAGAGTACCTCCATTTAAGTTTCGAACTCGCGAACTCCCAGATGACATTACTTTTTAGGGCGCGGTGATCGCACCTAAATATATGCACTTTTACCTAGGGAAATACCTTCGTAACCGATCCAAATCATGAGCATTGCATGCTATTTATTGTAGTTTTGCATCCATTCCTCGTAGTTTTGCATATTTTGCTATTCCTCTTGTAGTTTTTGGATATCTTCTCTTCTTCTGCTATTTTCTCTTGTTTTCAGGCACTTTATGAAGATGTGGATGATTGGATATGATCCGTTTCAAAAAGACGAAGAAAACAAGCTCCGCAACGTCAAAAATCTCCACCCGGATTGTTCAGAAAGCTAAAAACACTGTTCACTGCGCAGAAGGCTGTAACCCTTACGGACCGTAAAGTCCAAAACTGAAAATTGCTGCAGAAATGGCAAAATTGGATGAGGGTTTGTAGGTCGGTTGGGGTGCTTATATACTCAACTTTGGCCGCCGTTTTGAGGTGTGCTTGAATACTTTCCATCAACCTTTGAGAGGAAGAAAGAACTTGACTTGGAGGCACTACTACAGAAATCGCATATAGCCACACAAGTCCTGCCACTAGACTTGATTTATGTGGCTGTTTCCCCATTTTTGATACATCTCTGTGCTACACAAAGAGTTGTGTTGACCGATGTTACACTCTTTAGAAATTTTTTTTTAATTTTATTTTTTTTCTTATTAATTATTTACCTTGCTACATAACTTGCTACATTAATTTATGTATTAAGGATTAAAAATGTTGTCATCAATTTGGCGCTATCATTCCCTCCAAAAATTTTAGCATTCCCGGCATATATATTTCAACTTGTGGAAAAAACTTACTTTTTCTCAAAGAAAAATACTATAATATCCTTGCAAGCAACACTAAATGCAAGGTTCCATCCAGCGGACAAATTTTTTTATAAAACGAAATTGAAAAACATTTTTTGCGAAAAGTAGATAGAGTACTGGGTTTTTTAGGTTCACTAGATAGACCCGATTTAATTTTTCGGGTCCTATTGAAGGACCCGAAAAATTAAATCGGGAAGAGTGTTTTTTTTTTTTTTTTTTCCAACCGAATTCAATTTCGGAGCTATCCATTTTCAAAAAGGGGTGCACAGAAAAAAATTTTCAAAATGGGTTTGCACCCAAATTTTTTTTCAAAATGGGTTTGCACCTGTTTATTTACTATATTTCAGTACTATATTTCGGTACTTATGTGGTTAATCATAATTATAATATGATGTAGAGTTAGACTATTATACTAACATTAGCATTTGAGATCGAAATGCCGCCTCAAAACCTATTTTGAAAAAAATTTCGGGTGCAAACCCATTTTGAAAAAAAATTTCAAGTGCACCCATTTTGAAATTGTTTCTGCCACATTTCAAAATGGGGTGCATGGAAATTTTTTTTTCAAAATAGGTTTGCTCCTGTTTATTTACTATATTTCAGTTCTATATTTCAGTACTTATGTGGTTAATCATAGTTATAATATGATATAGAGTTAGACTATTATACTAACGTTAGCATTTGAGTTCGAAATGCTAACGCCTCAAAACCCATTTTGAAAAAAATTTCGGATGCAAACCCTTTTTGTAAAAAAATTTTCTGCACACCCCATTTTGAAAATGGATAGACGGTTGAAAAAAAAAAAAACACTCTACCCGATTTTGAAGGACCCGAAAAATTAAATCGGGTCTATCTAGTAGACCGAAAAAATCCAGTACTCTATCTACTTTTCGCAAAAAATATTTTTCAATTTCGTTTTATAAAAAAATTTGTCCAGCGGAGCCTACTTAAGCACGCTAATAGGAAGAACTTAGCACGCAATGGGACTACTTAGTCTAATATATTTTAGGATCGGTGTCGGCTGCTTTTCCAATCGGATGGTCAGGATCGGTTGCTACACCGATCTCAAAAGATTTCAATTTTTAATGCACGGATCTCAAAGTATTTTGATGTTTCTCAACCGTTGGATTTTAGAAAAGCAGGGTCTGTTTTTCTACAAAGAAAAGCAGCGGATACCGATCCTATATTTTATGCAATACTTCGGCTGTATTGTACAACTTCGTGTGTGTTAGAAAGTTTTCCTCTCCTTTTCAAATGAAATGGAGGCTTCCTTGATGAATGATTGCTCTTTGATTAAAATCTAACGGACCACATGATCAGAAAGTTAACAACGTGCTTATAAAATCGAATAAAATATCTAAAAAATAAATCAAATTAATAAATCAAAACTTTATACTCATATTTACTTATGTATTGAATTTTGTTCGGATTTGATTTAATTTGTTTGGTCAAATGCATCAAAATATTTAAGACCGTTAAATTTCAACGAAAAATCGAACGGTAAAATGTTATCCGATTGGATAACAAGTTTTTTGTATATGATCATAAAATTACATACAATATGATTATCATGGTTACTTGATCTTACACCTGATTTAATTCTTCAATCCGTTGAGTACAATTTATGTCCACACAATTATGTGTTTTTAAAGTCAGTTGATAGACATCATCCGAAGCTTCAAACATGACGAAACTTGTTTGGTATATAATCAAGATGATTACTTAGCATATGAGCGGAACAGATCGATGATTTGTTACATTTTAAGTTTTACAAGGCATATAAGTGAACACTTTGAGTTTAAGTTCTATGCATTAATATCATGACTACATGTCAAAATGCTTTGAGGTGCTTAAAAAATGACATATGATCAAATCCAAACCGTTCAAATTCAAGAAAACCATATGGATCGTGCAAAAACAACACACAATCAAGTTTGAAGTTAATTTGACAACCGATCACATGAAAAAGAAATTCTAAAAATAAATGGTTATAAATTAATAACTATGATCTATGCAGCCAAAAAAATGCACACTCGATCAAACTATACAGGAACAATAATCTAACTAAATAGCATGTATAGATTAAAATTTGAAACTTTTAATAAAAAATTTACCGTTAATTATGTCATTTTAATGCTGAGCCGTTCCTTCTAAAAATTAACCGTAGATCTCAAAAAATAATAACATGAGGATCCTCTACTGTAAGGGTCGTAAACAGACTATATATGGGGCTTATGACTTCTCTTCGCATCAAATAATTTTGTTAGTGATGATAAGATCTAATGGATCAAATTCTTAGTCGTATTCTTAACTGAATGCATACAATCAATCAAGACATTTCCCAAAATCATGTAAATGGCGCGGGTCTCATTTTCGCCTTCCCCCAATAATTTCAGCCAAAAATTAGAACAAAAAGTTAGAAATTGGAACGAGCCGCCTCCCATATGCAACTTAACCCACAAACCCTAGCCGTCATCTCTTTTCCAGCGAACCTAGAGCAAATCCAGGGTCTACCTGTGGCACGAAGCGAACTGAAAGGAGCCCGACTCGATCAAGCTTGTGCCGCGCCTGCGGATCTGGCGACGCGGACGCGGCGAGCTTCAAGGAGGATCAAACCCTCCGCAGCATCCGCTCTTTCCGCGGCGACCCAGGTATGACATCATTCTCCTGTTCAGGACCGCCGCACTACCTGCTCAGCACTTGCTTCTCTGTGACGGCTGCGATGCCGGCTACCACACCTGTTCTGTCCTTCTTGCTCCGCCAGCTCCTCCTCCAGCAAGAAAATCCCCAGAAGTATGCTGATTTTTCTACAAGGCAGTTAATTTTTCTCCCTTCCTTCGAAATTCACAGCTGCTTAAACCATAATTTCCAGAATTTTATAACTGCCCATGATTCAATTATTTTAGGAAGCATTATAGTTTGTTCCTTTTAGAAACAAGTTACTGTTAGTTCTTTTTGTCAAGACCATGATGTATACATGTTGTAGTAGAAAAGTTAGTGTTTTTTATCATAATTTGGGGGTACTAATTTTGGTGGTGGTTAGAGTTGTTATGTCTACAAATTAGAATATATAATCAGAAAAATTTTAGGTGAGCGAATAAGAAACAAAACTGAATCCTCTCGTGTTCATTATACTGGTACAATATACTGTAATTTGCATTAATCGATTATTATTTCCAAAAATTCCTCTCTTACGAAGGCTGATTTTGGGGTTATTGCTAATGTTGGATAATGGTTAAGTCATTTGAGTTGCTGACATGTCTTGTACCACTTGGAACTCCAACATGTTGTTCCAGTCTCACAATTCAAGTTCCTACGAGATAGTGTTTATTTGATCAAACAGTGATGCATTCCCGGCGGTCTAATCGTGGGGATTTTTTTATTAATAAAAAAATAAAAAATCAAATATACAAAAGTGGAAAATCGTTTTGAAAAATTGCAGAAATAGAAAAACCGCGACCTGAGGTCGCGGCCTAGTCCCAGACTAAGCCGCTACCTGAGGTCGCGGCCTAGTCCCAGACTAAGCCGCTACCTCAGGCCGCGGCTCATGAACAGTGCTAAGCCGCTATCTGAAATCGCGGCTTAGTCTCTGTATTCTGCTGCGGATTTATGAAGACATTTGAAGGGGCAAACGTTGGTTGTTTTTTATAAATGACCTACCGTTTTAAAGGTCTTGAAGTCTACTTTCTAATGGTTCAACTTCCAAGGCGTTTGGAGTTCTCACCAGAGAGTTATTGCAGTTTTAGTGGAGAGGGGTCAGTTTTCTGTATTCTCTCTTTAATTACGAATTTCTAGAGTTTTATGTTGGTTGTTTTTTACAAATGACCTACTATTTTAAAGGTCTTGAAGTCTACTTTTCAATGGTTTAACTTCCAAGGCGTTTGGATTTCTCTCCAGAGAGTTATTGCAGTTTTAGTGGAGAGGGGTCAGTTTTCTGTATTCTCTCTTTAATTACGAATTTCTAGAGTTTTCTTCTGGTTGTTTTTTACAAATGACCTACCGTGTTAAAGGTCTTGAAGTCTACTTTCCAATGGTTCAACTTTCAAGGCGTTTGGAGTTCTCTCCAGAGAGTTATTGGAGTTTTAGTGGAGAGGGGTCAGTTTTCTGTATTCTCTCTTTAATTACGAATTTTTAGTGTTTTCTGCAAGTAAGACTGCTGGGAGAGGAAAGCATGGATTTGAACACATCTGTTATTTTCTTTTCAGTGTCATTGAGATCAATAGCAACACCGATCACTTTCAATTCTTTTGCTACTCATTGTCATTGTTGTTGCCAGGGAAATGAATTGCTATTTGATAAAAGTGTAGCAAAGCTCTGTACCCAAGGTCACACCTATCTGTTTGAGTGCATCACCATAAGACGAGATCTTTCCACCATAGTATTGCTCATCAATTATAGAAAATCCAAGTAAAGATTGTGCCATTTCAAAGACGAGATGGCACTTTCTCCTGTCGTCATAAAGCAATTTTCAGGCTTGTCAAAACCTGAAATGGTCTTCAACCACCTACCACAATGCACACTACTTGCAAATCTACTTGGCAAACTACTGTAATTCCTCGTCAAGTGATTGACCCAATTGAGTAGTAAAAAGGTCTTCTCACATGTCAATTCGGCATTTAAAACGGCCAAATCAATATCAGGAGGCTGCAATAATGGGAGGTCAAGAGCATTTGTATACTTGATAAGAAATTTTAAAACAATATCTTTAGGAACAATATGCCTGTTTACTTCTCAATAGAAATTCTAACACACTATCAAAATCTTCAGCTCGCCTAGCTCCTAGAAATTCCAACACACTATCAAAATCTTCAGAATCAAGGCAAGTGTGCAGGATGGACCACCCATCAATAGAGGCACTTTCTATAAACAAATCTTCTTCGGTTGCCTTATTTAGAATTTTCTGGAAGGCTGGTAGAAGCTTTACTGCATCAAGATCTTTAACACGGTAGGTCATTTATAAAAAACAACCAACAGAAAACTCTAGAAATTCGTAATTAAAGAGAGAATACAGAAAACTGACCCCTCTCCACTAAAACTGCAATAACTCTCTGGAGAGAACTCCAAACGCCTTGGAAGTTAAACCATTGAAAAGTAGACTTCAAGACCTTTAAAATGGTAGGTCATTTGTAAAAAACAACCAACATAAAACTCTAGAAATTCGTAATTAAAGAGAGAATACAGAAAACTGACCCCTCTCCACTAAAACTGCAATAACTCTCTGGTGAGAACTCCAAACGCCTTAGAAGTTGAACCATTAGAAAGTAGACTTCAAGACCTTTAAAACGGTAGGTCATTTATAAAAAACAACTAACGTTTGCCCCTTCAAATGTCTTCATAAATCCGCAGCAGAATACAGAGACTAAGCCGCGATTTCAGATAGCGGCTTAGCACTGTTCATGAGCCGCGGCCTGAGGTAGCGGCTTAGTCTGGGACTAGGCCGCGACCTCAGGTCGCGGTTTTTCTATTTCTGCAATTTTTCAAAACTATTTTCCACTTTTGTATTTTTTATTTTTTATTTTTTTATTAATAAAAAAACCCCCTAATCGTGGGATAAGACAAGCATGGTTCCCTGGCTACCCAAAACAGCTGAACTTGGAGGTTTCTCTTGGGGTGTTGGGTGCATCTATGTGTATTTTTATTTTTAAGTTTTTAACTATGCTCATATGAGAATCTGATCAGAAAACATTTACATTATAATTTTTAATTTTGCTTATGTTGGTTTTCTTTGTTTTTGTATAGAAGTTACCAGCAATATGGGATTATTTGGGTCAAGGGAATGCTGGTTAGAGCAGCTAACCTATTACACACGGAGGTGCCGGCAGCGGTATAGGTGGTACAGCGGGTACTGGCATAAGTGGAATGACAGGGTGCTAGTTGATAATTCAACAATAAGCATCAGAATTTCATATTGCAAGGGGCAGTGGGAATTTCTTCACACTTAGCGTATGATTTTTGAATATTGGTGCAACTCTCATAATTTGTTTGGTTAATTAAACTAATATGCAATTTATTTTGAACTGTTACAGCTGAAGGATTGTTTTTGGTTCTTGAAGAAACAAACATGTGATGCAAGAGTGAAAAGCTCTATGTAGAACTATTGAGTAATAGCAAGGTTAGACACAAAAAAAATGTAGTTCGTCAGCATTTACTTGTTTTTCTAGTTCATCTCTTATTAGCTGTGGAATTGGGTTTTCATGTAGACTTGGTTTTACTTAGCTCGAAACAAGTTCAGAACCTGCATCAGTCCTAGTTTTAAATTGTCTCAAGGTTGTTGCTTATGCTTAATACAAGTTCAGAACATGCATCAGCATTTTTCCACCAGGTTTTTTCACGATTATGGTGCGTTTGAAAATTCATCTAGTTGTAGCACAGACCCAAAATAGTGGAATTGTTGTAGTAGCACAGAGCTCAAGTTACAGTCATGCCAAAGATAGCAACCCAGTTTTAGGTGATGTAACTTATTATGGCAGATTGAAAGAGATCATTGAGTTAGACTATATGGGAAGATTTAATGTGATATTGTTTAAGTGTGACTGGGTTGATGTCACTTTAGGGAGGGGTATTAAAAAGGATGAATGGGGCTTCACACTAGTTAACTTTTCAAATCTGATACACACAGGGGAGAAGCTAGAACATGAGCCTTTCATATTTGCTTCACAAGTTAATCAAGTATTCTATGTCAATGATCACTTGAATCCAGGATGGTCTATCGCAATTGGAGTTAAGCCTCAAGACATATATAATGAGGGCAGTGATGAAATGTTGGAAGTTGCTGAATTCGAACCATACCATGCTTCTTTTGTAGAAGACGTGGCTGAAAGCTTGAATCATAATCAAAGTTGGGTAAGAATGGATGTTGAGGGTACAATTGTTGATGATGAAGAGGAAACACCTAGGACTCATCGCAGGAATAATAGTTAGGGTTAAAAGGGTTAAATTTGTAATTTTTTGGATATTCAATCGTGGAAACTTGTATGACATACTATTTTCTTGAGTTAGGATTGTTTTGTATAACATTTGAGTAATATATATGTAGTGTTTAAATTAATGTTTGTGCTTTTTATTTGAATATATATTGCAATATATTCTAGTATTAATTTAAGTAAATGGATTCATCAAGAATAATCAGAATGGTAGTCAACACTAAAAACCAGTTGCTAAATATAGATATCACTGTAGCAGATAACATCTGCTTCGAATTTTTTATAATATTTGTAATTTGGGTAGCTACATTGATTGATGTAGCTGGGAGCTTACTCAAGACGTGTAGCTACTTTGCTACATCATTTTTTGATCTTTACCCACATCACAAATTCCAGTGGCTAAAGCACCTAGCTACACTGCATATACCAACATAGAAGTTCATGTGGCAAAAAAATTTAGCTACATCTATTTGATCTTTGGGCCACATATGGTAGTGTTGGTGAATGCCTGTTTTGTTCTAGTGAGGGGAAGCCAAGGGGAGCCGAGGAGACCGATCGGGGCTTCGATGGGGACGAGCCGACGAGACGACGAGCGAGACACGCACGTGCACCATTGGGAGCCGATCTTCACCACTGTTTTATCTCTTTTTCTTACTTGCTGTGATTGTTTGGTGTTGCTTGTATCGCACGATGACTTGCTTTGTTTGTTGTACTTGCTTACTTGTCGCTGTTATGGCCATGTCTGGCTAAACCCGTAGTTTCTAGGATTAGGATAATGTCATAACTTGGTTTTTGGTTTTTATGAAGTTTCTTAGTTATCTTTTATTTTAGTTCTCTGTGTATTGTGTATGATTGTTATTACTTGCTAAATGTTAGTTGCGTGTCCGAACCGGTAACCAGTAAGTGTTGGCCACACTCTAGGTTTTAAGCCTTAGTACACACGCGATTGAATTTAGTTAGTACGCGAGGTAGGTTAGAGATCCGAGAGGGCAATTAGGCAAAACGTGAGAGCTGAGCCTTACACTACCTGAGAGGGGGGTACACCTTGGGGCACTGATACTGGGACTTAGGTTAGGTTTACAGGCGAGAGTCCAAATCTATACCTGTGGTGGTTTGAACTGTGTTAGGAATTGAGCCAACGAACGAGAGCTGTAGTTTGGTGCTTGATATTGTTTTAAACCAGAACTGAACGTGTTAACACCAAGAATTCATAGAAACCGATTTACTTGTGTTGTGCACCGGTCGTATGCGAGAGTGACGACCGGTACACTTCTATCTGATAGACGCGAGAGCGCAGTTGAGTGGTCGTGTGAATCGTCCGTGACAGGAACGGTTAGCGTGATACGAGGCCAAGTGACGACAAGTCTGACATCCTAGAAACGCTTTTATCTTACTGTTTTCGTATCTTTACATTTAATTGTTTAAATTAGGAAAATACCAAAAATAACCCTCTGTGAACAAACCCTAGTTTTATGGATAAACAAAGTCTAGTCCGGTTTTGCCAACTGTCCCTGTGGATACGACCCCGCACTATATCGCAACTTGGTCGTACGCTTGCGACCGAATTGTCATCTAGTAGGGATTTAAAAGTAGTGCACTTTTGAGTGAATGCGCGGACACAATACATTTATCTTATTGATGTCCCGGAGTCGCTACATAAAGTGCATCTGAGGAAATTGCCACAGAAAAAGCTAATTAGACTGCAATTTAGTATATTTCAAAAAAGTGACACATTTTCAAATCCCAATTGGTTTTCCCATCATATATGTTTAATCTACTACCATTCTTTTGTTTTATTATCTATGTTTGACCAAGCTCACTGAAACACAAAATGTTTAGGCAAAGTAAATTCCAAAAGTCACCAACTACTAGATCTACTCAGCACATTTAGAACATTTAGAAGTAGTGTAAATTTTTTGATATACTAATTTGAAATTCAAAAAGATGATTCCGATTGTGTCTATATAAGAGCGGAGCAGGCATCACAACTTGGCTGAGCACGGAAAAGAATTTTAGCTTTCAATTTAAGCATCTAACGCATTCCTTTCCCAAAATTACCAAAACAATTTAAGCTGCAACAAAAGGGAAAAAAAAAAAAGCCTGTTGAAACTACAGATGGATCAGTATTTCTATTTCAGAAGATTACTGACAATCATTGTTCTGGTCTCCTTCATCTTCAGTTCCAGTGCCCGAAATCCACCCACAAGTAGAGAATTTGTATCAACAGATACCAATATCGGAGGAACGTGCATAGTCCATACAAAAGAATGCGTCGATCCACATCCTGGTATGGTTATTGCAGAGCTGACCAAAGAAGCCGCTACCAAAGAAGAATTCTCCAAACTAGAATCTGTCATAACATGCGATCCGATATCACATAATTGTAATGCCACCATTCGCAGAAGTAGTGGATAGGAACTCGATTCTTTTGTTTTGGACTCTGGTAAAGCTGTGAAAGTAGAAGATTGTTCTGTTATTCAGGAATCAGGAGATACAAGTATAACCTCGAAATAGTCCTTTTGTGTGTACTTCAGGTGAAGGGATATATACATTGTTAAGATGAGTAGTATTTGAGTAAGAAGCTAGGGGTAAATGGAGGTGTAGTATTTGAGTAGTAGTAGTTGTAACAATATTTTGAGATATAATAGAAAATATTGTTATAGCTAGTGCCTCCATACTCAACAATCTGGTATCAGAGCCGGAGTTGTCGGAGCTTGTTCAGAGTCGGTGGTAGGGGTCAAGCATAGAGCCGGAATTCTGCCGGTGTTCCGCCAGTCAGTATAGTGGTATCGACAAGTTGTCGAAGGAGCCGCAGCTTGACGACAGTCCGGGACTGCGAAGTGCGGTGGAGGAGAAATCTTCAAGAAGGCTTACTAGACGTCGGCCGTCCTAGTTGAAGCCATGGATTTCTCAGGTACGATTGGTGGAATGAAGAAATTGAATTCTAGTAATTATATATATTGGAAGGCATGCATAGAGTCCTACCTCCAAGGGCAGGACCTATGGGAGGTAGTAGGCGGGTCTGAGACGACCCCGCCGAAAGTTGATACCGTAGAAGAGACGGTATCGGAACAAGTTGCTGGCCCCAAAACGAAAAAGAAGAAGGCTTCAGAGAAGCCAGCTGAAACTCTGTCCGTGGAGAAGCAAGCCGAAACTCTGCGGAAATGGCGAATCAAGGCTGGGAAGGCGATGTTTGTACTCAGGACAGCCGTTGAAGACGAGCTACTGGAGTACATCAGAGAAGTGCCCACGCCGAAGGTAGCCTGGGATACCCTAGCAACACTCTTCTCAAAGAAGAACGACGCGCGCCTCCAACTACTTGAGAAGGAGCTCATGACAATCTCACAAGGTAAGATGATGATTAACCATTACTTTACAAAAGTAAAATCTCTTTGTAGTGAGATTGCTCAAATAGACCCTGAAGAAAAGATCAGCGAGCAAAGGATGAGAAGGATTCTCATCAATGGGCTAAGACCCGAGTACAGCGGGTTCATAGCAGCCGTCCAAGGTTGGCCAACGCAGCCAACACTATTGGAGCTGGAGAATATGCTCGCAAACCAGGAGGCTCTAGTGAAGCAAATGGCCGGAGTCTCGTTGAAGCAAGAAGAAGAGGCCTTGTTCAGCAACCGAAAGACGGGTCGACCTGACCGAAAGTCAAGAGGTAGACCCGAAGGAAGGTCTAGCCAGCAACGAAGGCCTAAAGAGAAGACTAATTCTTCAGGGGGAGCTCGAGACTCATCCGATGACAATGAAGACGATGACGATCGATGTTATAATTGTGGCAAAAGAGGGCATTATGCACGAGATTGCTGGCGGAAGAAGAAGAAAGGCCATGGTAATGTGGCGACCTCAAGAAGCCAAGACATTGTCCATGAGAGCAGTAGTTGTGAAGAAGAGTGGGATGCAGAAGTAGCACTCGCTGCTGCAATCGTGGATGATGAAGAAAGCCTCGCGGCGACCAAAGTGGAGATGGTGCCGGAGGAGGTCCCATATGAAGAAGATTGGGACACAGTGGCGACTGTTGGAATACAGTCGGTAGTTGGCATAGAGGTTGCCGACAGTGATGAATCAGAGGAAGAGGAGTTTGACATGGAGTCGTGGCCGATCAAAGATGGAGAAGATGCCACAGAAGTCAAGGAGGAAGAGATCAATTCCGAGTCATCGTTCTTCATGGAAGACACCGAAGATGTCAAAGAGGTAAGTAAGCTTGACTTTGAGTCATTACCTTTTAAAGAACCAATTAAAGAATTACTCGATGAGGAAACCAAAGTCATAAAGGAGGTCGGAATTATGAGTTGCGTCGTGGCGGATGAAGAGAAGCCTCAAGAGAACGACGGGGTGGAAACCATCACTGAGGAAGGTGATGCTGATGAGATGACACATAGGAGTGACGGTGATAGACAGATAATCTTGCGAGGAGATGCAACCCGTCAAGTGATCCGCAGAGGAGTATCCATTCGACGAGAACCAGTGCCAAGGCTGGTAGTGAATCAGAGTTCCGAAGGAAAGAATCGAGAAGTTCAGCTACAAGCAATTGAGCCGTGCCGATCAAGAAGTAAAGAATCAAAAAGTCCGACCGCAAATAAGCATAACGATCCGGATGGACGCGGAGTGCCAAAGATCAGAGCAACACCGAGTCAGCGTTGAGGGGGAGTGTTAAGATGAGCAACGCTGAGCCCATAAGCCCAACCCAAATTGGTCCAAGCCCATATACAAGAATTATCTAGAATTATGGAGATAATAGATATTTATTAGGAATATTCTAGAGACAAGAAAAATATCTCAAGTCTAGAATATACTTGAGAAATATCTTGAGAAAAATATCTTGTATCTAGAATTATCCACCACCCTCCATAGAACTAGTATAAATAGGGGTGTGGAGTTGGATGAAGCAAACCAAGCAAGAGATAGTAGTAAATTGGAGGTTAGGATTGTAGTAAGAAGCTAGGGGTAAATGGAGGTGTAGTATTTGAGTAGTAGTAGTTGTAACAATATTTTGAGATATAATAGAAAATATTGTTATAGCTAGTGCCTCCATACTCAACATACATAACTATATATGGTACTTATTTTTGTTGAAGTAGGCTATGCCTACTTAGATTAGATATATAGTTTTTATTAAAGGAGCAAAAGTTTTTGTACAAGAGGATTATTACATAAAGTTAATAAGAAATTATTTCTCCTCCTTTCTGTGACTCAGTTGCCTACATCGAGTTATAGTTTGAAGTTTAGTTTTCGTATTACCTTGTAATATAATGTATTGATTTGAATAAATAGCTTTCGACTTTTGCCTATTATTGGAAATTTGAAGTACTCTGTATTGTAAGGGATCTACTGGATCAGCTGGCTGAAGATCTTTACATGAAACGTGATTCCATGACATGACATCATTTATTTGTGCAAGCTTGGTACAGTACACATATCATGGAGGGATTTGTATCAGCTACATTGTTTTTTATTTTTATTTTAATTTTTTAAGATAAAGATGAGGGTCAACTCACCCAAATTTAAATGTCTATAAAAAAATTTTCAACCAGGTTTCGAACTCACGGGTCTCCCATGCGGATAGCGTTGCCCTTAATAATTAGTCACTAGACCAAAGACTAATTTTGAGCTACATTCTTTTTTTGGCTTAATTTCTTGTATACCCCTCAACTCTTCTTGATTTTCTTATTTGCCCCTGTACTCTTTGAAATATCTTATTTACCACTCAACTCTTATTAATCTTTCTTATTTACCCTTCATATTATTAGTACAAACTTAAATCTAATTATTCTTTTAAAATACATATATAATTAATTCTTGGTTAGGACTATGAGGACAAAAATATCCTTTTGCTTTTGTTGTCTTATCTTCGAGCCTCCAACTGCTACAAGAAACATGAAATCCCATCTCTTTTATATCATCTCAACTTATTATCCGATTTACACTCTCTTGACACTGGTTGAGAATTGCGAACAAGATGAATTTGATATATTTTTATCTGTTACCATAAAATGCGAGCATGTTCTCAATACACATGATTCGCACATATGTTTATCTGTCAAAGCCATGACTGCTATGAATTTGACTAGAGATGGCAGATTGTCGGGTCGGTTCGGGTTCGGGTCAGGTATCGGGTTGATGGATGTCGGCATTTTTTCAGGTCGGGTATCGGGTTAACATCTGCTGGCATTTTTCCTGGTCGGGTCGAGCGGATTTTTCGGGTCTGGTTAGATTTTCCACCTCTATTCCTGGCTTATCTCGGGTTTCGGGTCGTTCGGGTCGGGTTCGGGTCAGTCTGACTTTCCCTGAAATACGGGTCGGGTCGGGTTCGGGTTAACCTAACTTTCCCTGAAACATGGGTCGGGTCGAGTTCAGGTCAGTTTGACTTTCCTTGAAACTTGGGTCGGGTTTTGGTTCGGGCGGGTCGGGTCAGGTTTCAGTTCGGGTGGGTCGAGCAGATTTTTCGGTCGAGTTAGATTTTGCCGCCTCAAATTTGACTAAATCATCGAAATTCAATTTTTGTGTCAGAATATAAAAGGTCAATAAAGAGAGTCTCTAAAAAAGAAAGGGTCAATAAAATGGGAAAACATTTGTTTTGATGCATCCCTTCCCAAACTCATGAATTAATTAATGGAGTAACACTACAAGTTAACTCGTCCATTAATTCATTATAAGCAAATTGCTATTTTCAACCAATACATTACAAAATAATGAAATATAACAACTATATATGTGGTGATGTATGGAACAACCAGTAGTATGCATTAGTGGTATGCATATTGGTATTACTCACTTTCCTATATCCACTCTATTAATTTTGAAAATATTATAGCAGCATTCATAAGTAACTAGTTCTTAGAAACTAAGTCTGACGTGAAAGTATGAGAGAGTGGAGAACATGAGGAAGTGAGGATACACTGGATTAGAGTCGAAGAAATTAAGAAGACAATCTAAATAACAAAGAAAAGGGTATTTTTGTCCCTGTAGTGTTAATTAATAATTAATTACAAACTTTTAAGAGGATAATTAGATTTAAGTGTGTACTAATTGATATAAGGGTAAATAAGAAAGATTAATAAGAGTTAAGTGCTAAATAAGATATTTCAAACAGTAGAGGGGTAAATAAGAAAATCAAGAAGAGTTGAAGGATATACAAAAAATTAACCCTTATTTTTTATGCATTGTATTAGTAGGAACCTGCCAATCATGAGACTGACAGGTGGGACCCATAATTGAAAAGCACTCCTATTTCTAAAATCTCTTTTTTTGAGGAAGCTATCTCTAAAATCTCATTTATTTGAATCTATCTTTGGGGCGTTAAACTATGGCAGCATCTTGCCTTAGTTTCTTATGGTAGCAGATACGGGCCCTATGATGGAGAATGGAGCCAATGGGCTGCCTTCTTTTTACATCCCTATTCCTACTAATCATAAAATGAAGACTTGTTTTGAGACCCAAAATGAGTATTTGTCAAGAGTCATTTCGGACTGTCCGATCAGAGCAAATTGTTGTATCTGGACCGTCCGCCCGTAATTCTCAGTGCGATCCGCTCTTTCGATCTCAGTCGCTCCAGTCAGCCAAAATCCAAACAGCGAATCGCGCACGCGTATCACAGACGCGGATCCCTCTGCTCTTTGATCCGTGACATGCATTTACTCCGATTGCCCCTTGCCTCTTTCTTTCTTTTTTTGAAAACTTGACAGAGGCTGTCAAGCTCGTCGTCTCTTCTCTGCGTGGGCTATGTGCTGCGTGCTTCTAGGAGGTTTGTGGATGATGTGCTCGCCTTCTCTTCTCTCTCTCCCGACGGATGGACGGAAAGGCCGCCGCCGCCGCTTCTTACCAGCAGCTAATTGAAGGTTTGGTTTTGTTTTACCCTTCCGTGCTGGCTGGTTGGCTTAGGATTGCAAAATCAATCGCAAATCCATTTATTTGTATCGGAAATGCGGTACTTACCGTACGATTCGCCATCGATTTGTCGATTTGCAACGATTCCAGAGTTTAATTCTGATTTGCGATTCGATGCGATGAAACAAATTGTGAATCGTATGATTTCTATTTCACTGGTTTTTATTTGCAAATCAGTACTATCTCTATGTGTATTCTATTCTTCCTATACTAATTTCCCTGGATTATTAACTGAACATGCCTTATTTATTCATATATATCCCATTTTTCTAACTTGGTCAGTGATCGTATGCCTGTTTCTGCGTGGAGGAGTTTGATTCGACGGAACTGCTGTTCAAGCATTGCGGCCCGCGGCATGAGTTTGATTTCGATGCGGTTGTGAAGAGCCTGAGGCCTGATTTCTATGGGTCGATCAAGCTCGTCAACTACATCAGGTCCGAACTGACGTATAGAATGGCGCGGGTGGAGATGTCAAGCGTGAAGAGGGAGGGGTCAATGGGAGCGAAGAGGGTGAAGGAGACGTTGCTGTTGGAGAGCAGATCAGTGTAGAGGTCCGAGGTGATCAGGGTCGCGTTGCCGAAGAGCGTGTAGCCGTTGGACCGCAGCGCAGAGATGGCCGCATCGAGGGAGGTCTCTGAGATGGAGAGTGACGGGGAGGGGAAGAGGAGGATGGTGATGATGATCATGAGGAGGAGAAGAGGGGAGGCATATCGCGGCGAGTCCCAGGCCATGTAGTGGGCAGCGAGTGGTGGTGAGGAAGAGGCAACGGTCGGAGGGGGTTGTGACTTGTGAACAGTGTGCACAAGGTCCTGCGGAGGGAGATCAGTTCTAGGAGAGATAGATCGTTCAGTATGAGCAATATTCAGCTTCAGGTTTGGTCCCGTTTCGTACTATTCAATTAGGCAGTCCTAATTAATGATTCCATTTCTTTTGAGATCAATTCAAGTTACAGTCGTGATAGTTAGAAATGCATTCGAAAGAATGCAATTTGTGAATCAATTTGGTTACCAAGTAAGGCTTTTCTTCTTTTTGTAAACTTTTTTAATTTGATGGATTGCTAATTGATTTAGAAATATGGTCATCTTTTGTTTTGGAAAAATTTTTCAGGAACCATGCCATGCACGATAGTTCGTTCAAGCTGGAGAACCCCCTTGGTTTGCACTTTTCCCACAATTTGTTGTTTATATATATATATGTTGTTTGCTCAATTTCATATGATTTATGGTTTTCCTTGAGTCTCATGAGTCAGTATGTTAAGACACACTTGTGTAAAGAGAAACCTCATGGGTCCTAAAGACAAATAAGAACCTTTGTCCTTCTTCAATTTTGTTTGAATTTTCATTGTTCTTCAAAATCAATTTTGAATTTTAAGGTATTTTTTAGGATATTATGGTATAAACTTGTAGCCAGAACAGTTGTTCATATATAATTGGAAAGTTTTGGCTTATGTTGGAATGAGAGCACGGGAAAAAAGTATTGCAGAAGTGAAATATTTGAGAGGTACAGATATAATTTTGAATTGCAGTAAGTGGTTTTCTATTGGCTGATATTTTCAGTTTGTTCTAAAGCTGAAGTCTGTTCAAAATTTAAATGCAAATTACCGGTGACCCGCCCTTAAAACATTTTTCTGACCAATACCTGGTAATCAGGATTAAAAAGTTTTGGTATGGTCTCTTACCTGAAGGTTATTTTGTATTTGCATTATTCTATCTAAGAATTATAAAGATCATAAATTCTATTATGTTATTATATATATTCATATATATAGCGGTAACAAATTGTTGTTTTTAAGGACATTTCATTAATTAATTATAATTATTAATCTTTTCCTCTCTGTTTATGTTGTCATCACAAGTTACTAACTTTTTCAAATGCATTTCATAGCAGAATGGAAAATGTGGATTATGATGAGCTTAAGTCAAGTGCCATTGTGCTTCTATACTGGTATGTTGTTGTTGTTTTGAATAAATATTGTATATTGTATCTATCGTAAATTGATTCAGGGTATTTGTTAGTGGTAAGGCTCCTCATATGTATATTTGGAGGTGATGACTTTTGTCAGATTTAGTATCAAGTTCAAATAATAGAGAGACGTATATAAGTGAAATAGCAAATTGAAATGCTTAAACGAGTTTAGCTCAAATATCAGGAGAGGGCAAATCAGTCAGTTTTCTGTTCTTTGCCTGTCATGTTATTTAAAAGTTTATTATTGTAGAATGTAAAAGTTCCTTGGAGAACTGGATATAGGGGCATGACCCTGTTTTTTAACCTAAAAAATTACATGGAAGTTCTCAGGTTTTCAATTATAGATATTCTTTGTTTTTAATTTCAATATGACCTCTTACTGCTAAATTAATGAAGGTTCTATAAATGTATCAACATCAGCCAAACAAGGAGCCTAAATAAAAATTTCATTGTGTTTTTTTATTGTTTCGTCTTTTAGAACCATCAATCAGGTAGTACGTTAGTGTAGTATTAGTGAGTTGATACCAGGAAACATTTGTTTGTTATCACTTTCATCATTTAATTTCTCATGATTGATATTATCCAATAGATTGGTTGCGTAAGCATCTGTATGATTTGTGCCCTTGATATTTTTTAAGTTGTGTACATGATCCTATGTGCTTCTGGATTGGACAAAATTATTTGCTTTGTCATGGTCTATATGAGATGTTGTTTTCTGTTATTTAGTCTTGCTTTTATGAGTAACTACTGAATATAACCTTGTTCAAATCTAATATCTTAGAACTGGAATACTAGGAGGTGCAACTGCTTGTGTGTGTGCTTGGCAGTGGCATTACCGTTGTGGTCTTGTGGACGGTTCTCTAGATGTCATTAAGCGGCACGTTTTTGGTCTGGTAAAAGTCACAAAGAGAGAGAGGACTGTGGCATAGTGGCATTGGTATATGATTGGTTAGGCACTGGTTAATATTACTAATTAATTGATAGATAAAAAAATATTACTAATCCCACTTAAACAAATTGGTTTCCACTCCAACGCGTGAGCATTATACTAGTCACAAAAAAAAGAGTATGTGGTCTAAATATAGTTTGAGTTAGTCAAATGAACTAACTATTCAACTTAATATACTAATTGTTCAACTTAACATGTCATTCAACTTAAAATCAACTTATAATTAATGTGTTAAGTTGAATAATTAGTAGTTTTTCTTTTTCAATTATAAACGTAATGTATATGTTAAGTTGAACAATTATTGATATCTAGCGTCGTCTCTCAAAAAAAGGGGCCACAAAACTTTTTACTCCAAATTAAATTTTAGTGGTGGGAAGGGGCTACTTTTACCCCTCTCCACCGCATCTTGTTATTCCTACTTGATGATGATCTTCTTGGTATTGTTTGTTGTTTTGTTGAATTTTCATCCGTCCTTTCGTTGAGTCTTCGTCCGTTCTTTCGTCGCCCTTGTTTTTTAACAAGAGTATTTAGTCTTTCTTCATTAGAATTGTCGTACCATAGAAAAATTTTGAGAAGATAGATTTGCTTCAACTTCAATAAATTACTTTAAATATTGGAGTTTAAATACAGAGCGCTTAACAACAATTCCGGTCCATTCAATCAAAGACGATGCAATTCATCAATAGCCGGCAACTTCAAAAGGAACTTTGTACTTTTCAAATTAATCACTAAAATTATATTTTTCGAAGTTAGAAGGTATGATGGTAGATATAATATGTTATTGATCGTACCAAAAAATATACACTTTTACCTAGGAAATGCCTACAGAATTAATCTAAATCATTGGCATATGCATTTGATTATATGCACTTTCTTTCCTTTTTCAGTTACTGCTTTATATTTGGTGTTTCAGGTCAAGAAAGGCAAGAATCAAAGATCATGGAGCTGATTGAGCAGAGTCTGACCTGGACCCAACCTTACGGTCCGTAAGGACTTCCTTACGGCCCATAAGGGTCACATACGGCAGCAGTGCAGAAGAAGGAAAGAAATATGGATTTGATGACTATTTAATCACCTGCTAGGGCAGCGATTTTGGGCATCTTTTCAATACTTCCCATCTGCCTTTGAGAGGAGAGAAAGAGCTTTCTTGGAGAGGAAGCAAGCCAAGAAAGAGGGAAGCCGTCAGGAGTTAACGGGAGCGAGCCGGCGGAGAAGACGAACGAGATCACGCGCGTGCAACCATCGAGCCAATCTTCACAACTGTTTTATTTCTTTCACTTCTTTGTTTTTGATTGGTTGTGTATCGTTTAGTTGCATGATGACTTGCCTTACTCGTTGTATATGTTTGCTTTTTGTCGTTAAAGCCATGTCTGGCTAAACTCGTAGTTTCTAGAATTAGGATGATATTTTAACTTGGTTTTTGTTGTTTATGAGATTACTTGGTTATCATTTATTTTAGTTCTCTGGTATTGTGTATGAATTGTTGATTGCTTGCTAAGTGTCAATTGCGCGTCCGAACCGGTAACCAGTAAGTGTTGGCCACACCCTCGGTTTTAAGCCGTAGTACACACGTGATTGAGTTTAGTTAGTAGACGAGGTGGGTTAGAGATCTGAGAGGGCAATCAGGAAACACGCGAGAGCGGGGCCTTACACTACCCAAGAGGGAGGTACACCTTGGGGCACCAATACCGGGACATAGGTTGGGTTTACAAGCGAGAGCTGCGATCTGTACCTGTGGTGTTTAGAATTGTGTTAGGAATTAAGCCAACAAGCGAGAGCTGAGGTTTGGTGCTTGATATTGTTTTAACCAGAACTAAACGTTTTAATACCAAGAATTCATAAATACCAATTTACTTGTATTGCGCATCGGCCTTATGCGAGAGTGACGGCCGGTACACTTCTATCTGACAGACGCGAGAGCGCAGTTTGGTTAGTTGCTTTGATCGTACGTGACAGGTACGGTTAGCGTGATCCGAGGCCAAGTGACGACTAATCCGACGTCCTAGAAACGCCTTTTATATCATTGCACTTCGTCTTTTATTAATTGCTTGTTTTATTTAGCTATTTAGAAAACCCCCAAAAATTATGAACAAGCCGTAGTTTTAGAGATAAACAAAGTCTAGTTTGGTTTTGCCAACTGTCCCTGTGGATTCGACCCCATACTACGCTACAACTAAGTCGTACGCTTGCGACTGATTTGCGGTTTAGTTGGGATATTAAAAGTAGTGCACTTTCGAGTGAACAGTTATATCGTGTCATTTGGTTTTGGAATGAAAAATTTTCAGTTATTCTCTATAATGTTATCACTTCTTTTAAATGAAATACGTTGTGTACGGGCATTCGATGTCGAAAAAAATAATTATTCATATAATTATTTAACTTATAAGTTAAAACTAAGTTGACTAATTAGCTCATTAAGTCGAGCAATTAGTATGTTAAGTTGAATAATTAATTCATTTGACTAAGTCAAACTATATGGTAGTCCCAATTAGCATATTAAGTTAGATGCTTGGTTCTTGTCTAAAGCTCCAATTAAGTTTCTAATCAGCTCATTCTACAGGGCGATTGAAACTTTCTTGCATCTCAATCTGAAGTGAGTAGCTTTCAACTCAAGAAGCATCTCTAATGGCGGTGCTATGAACATATGCAAACTCTGATTCTCAATCTTGCCACAATCCTTCGATGAGCCGCCCCAATTAACTCTCGAATGACCGCGTGGAGAAGAGGTAGAGAGGGCGGATAAAGCAGAGTTGGTTAGAAGAGAGAGAGAGCAGTGAGCGGTGACCTATGTAGCACGGACTCTTCTGGGAATGAGCCGTGCCGGAGTCCGACACGTGTCTGACACTGACACT
The DNA here is from genome assembly GCA_030179965.1 of Cyperus esculentus. NCBI lineage: Eukaryota > Viridiplantae > Streptophyta > Magnoliopsida > Poales > Cyperaceae > Cyperus > Cyperus esculentus. The sequence goes on along the minus strand of JASGLE010000003.1, from coordinate 157,836 downwards.
TGTCCGACACGCGTGTGACACGGTCAAACTTGACACGCGACACGGTCAAACTTGACATGCGACACGGTCAAATACTAGGACACGCGAGGGACACTCTGCAGCTGGGAGTGCTGGGAGAGTGTGTAATTTGGAGTCTTTTCATATATGATTTTGGTAACATCTAACATTATAATTATAATAGATATAGGTGGGTGCTACCTTCTATGCATAAGGTAATGTTGGATCTAAGCTTGGAATAGAAAGGTGCAGATTTCTAAGAATGATATATTAATATTGGAATCTAAGCAAATATTATGGCATGAATACAATCCTGAACTCAACTCTTTTCCTTCTCTTCTTTCAACCAATGCACTATATATATGAATATACAAACTACGTTATGTACATGTGACCATGTCCTCAACTGTGTCATGTCCGCAGTTTTTTAAAAAGACCGTGTCGTACGGTGTCGTGCCGTGTCGGACACGACACTCGTGTCCGTGTCAGTGCCACATAGGCGGTGACCCAGTTTCCCAATTGTCTACGGATGGTTTTTCTTTCTTTTTTGTGTTTGTATCAAGCTGGTAGCCACCGCTTGCTTCTCAAAAAAAAAAAAAAAAGTGTTCATTCTTGAGATTAACATCAGATGAATCGAACGGTAAAACCCCTCATCAGACAGAGTTGGATCCAATGCCCATCGGATCTACTTTGCTCCCCTTGTGAAACCCCGTATAAAACAAATAATATAATATAAGAAATTTTAGTAAAAAAAAATGAGAAATAGTGTTCAACACAACAATCTAAAACTTAAGAACAAAAACAAAAATTCAAATTTTAATAATAATACAATCACCTTTGTAAACAAATTATGGTATATTAACCCAACTAAAATTCTAAGTGTCTTATTGAATAGAGGAGCGAGGGATCCATTGACAATGTATAATTTGACAATCTTGACAATGTAAACTTTAAAAAATTTGTAAAAATTCATAAAAACTCTTAAAAATGAAAAATGGTTTATGGATGTACTATTTAACTTATAGATTGATTATGTTTCCAATTATATTTAATTTAAGCGACATTTGATAGCTCTTCAAAGATCCGTTAATTTACAACCGTTGAAAAGCACACAAAAATTGATAAGCCATTAAATGATGTTCAAATTGATTGAAATTTGAAACACTATCGATCTATAAGTTAAATAATACATCCATAAACAAATTTTCATTTTTAAGAGTTTTTGTGATTTTTTTTCAAATTTTTGAAAATTCCAATTGTCAAGATTGTCAAATTATGCATTGTCAATGGATCCCTCCTCTATTGAATAACACCACAAATTGATTGAAGTAAATTGACCAATAGAAAAATTAAATCACCAAATAACAAAAAAGAATTTGCAAATATATGATCATTTAGGTTCTTGAAAATCAAAGAGCCACACAGGTGGTCACACAATACATGCCATAGAGGATCCAGATGCACTTAAACCTTTTCTTCTCTTCCTTCCTTCCTTCATGAGACAAGACGCCTCCTCTGCCATGGCAGGCTTCCTTGGACGCCACCCACGTCACGCGCCGCTGCACCCCAACTACTCGTTTGACCCGAGCATTCCTTCTTCCGGAATTTTCGGATCTGGTCGGCACTCTCTCCGCCACTCCTATATAAACGACGCCCCTTCTATTCCACGGCGCCATGGAGGCCCTTTCCCCACTCCTCTCTCCCTTTTCCCCACTTGACCGGACTGCCAAGACAGTCCATCACCGCGCCTTACTTACTTGAGAACCAAAACCAGCCCCAATGCCACTCTCGTCCTCTCGTTACTCCTCTCACACGAGAGCAACCACAATGCTTGATTGAGGTCATGCCTAGACCGCTGTCCACCAAAACCAAACACGATTGTTGTTGCAAAACCCTTGCCATTCTTCCTTCCTTGGCCACCAACAACACAGCACCCGCGCATGTTTGATGTCAGCAACGACCTTGGCTGCTGCTGCTCTCTTAACGTTCTGGTTCCCCACGTCTTGATGGCTGCCAAACCTTGTCTCAAACTCCTTTGTGCTGGCCGAAACCTTTGCTGCCCCCTTGTTGCCTCATGACCCACCACCACGACCTTGCATGAGTACCACCGAGCACGGCCTCCCCTTCCTCCGCTGTGAGCCAAGCCGACCAGCAGCCTTACATCCATCCCCTGCACATGACTTGGTGCTAAGTTCTCTGCCTTCTACAAGATGCAATCCAAGATTGGCATTGACTATTGCCCGACCTATCATTTAGGTATGATTCCAACCCGGTCTTAGTATCCTATTGTTGTCCTTGTGCGTCGATTTGGCTGTGATTAATGGATGTCAGGGGTTTCATTGTGTTAACCTGGTACGATTGGCATTGAGAGTGGGATGAATCTTTTGTGTGGGTGTGATACATTTGTTTCTAAACCAACAACTATCATTCAAATCAATTTGGAGAATTCAATCAAACATAATGCATATTTATAATTGTTGATATAAATTGGTTAGAGGTTTTAATTACAATCAAAGTGATATGGTAAACCAGAAGGAAACAAAATGTCATGATTAAAGACGAAATAAAAATCGATACCAAAATGAAAGAAATTGAAAATGAAAACAGTATTTGATGCTGGAGCAGCTTGCATACCAGTAAATTACTAATTAAGCTTGGTTTCCAATGATGACTCGATGCCCAGTTTAATAATCAAGCTTGATGTAAAATTAAAGTATGTTACCTATTAAATGACTAAATAATCGGTTTTTCGAAATAGGTGATCATACGAGCCTACTGTCATGGTTGATCGTCTTGCTTGCCCATCTATCAGGTGCGCAATGCTACTGAGATTCGATTTCTCTAATTAGGTCTTTAATTGCATTTCATTATTAGGTTAATTGCACTTTTGCATATCATTTGCATTGCATCTTACTGATATGATTATTTGGATTTGTAACTTAGAAATTTATTATTATAATATAGTTGTTTTGACATGTAGATATATACTTAACACTGGATGTGATTAGTCAAGTGTTATAAATAGTTAATCATTTTTAGTCATATAATAAAAACAACAAGAATTTTTATGAAACACTTTCGTACTTTACTACTTAGCTTTTTAGTCATATAATTAGTAAGTTAACTAGATTAAAATGTGCTTTTAAGTTATAATTATGGTTGACTTATAATAAACTTATTTTATTAGAAATATGGTATATTATACATAATAATTCTGTTTTGTAAATCTAATTGATTTTTAAAAGTGTTAATAAAATTTAGTAATTGAGTTATAACTGCACACCCGAATTTCCAAATTTGGGTATGGGAAGAGTATTGCCCAATCGCATGATATTGACTCTCTCCCAATCGAGCCGTAAGTGACACCGTCCAATGAGTGCTTTGTCATAGAGGCTTTGTTATATCTTTATTTCTTTTGTATATATATTCCCTTTCTACTTGATGATTTGGATACGACTTCAGCTATAGTGTGAGTTATGTGCCATTTTTAAACCAAGGAGCTATTGATAAAGTTGGTCAAGTCTAAATAAATCATTAGTAAACAATGCAATGATCAACCAACTTAAAAACTAGATGGCACACAAGATTATCTATCTACTAAAAAATAAATTCGAAAATGATAAAAAGAGTAGAGAGAAGAAAAGAAGTGAAGACACGCCGATTTAACGGAGTTCGCGGAGTTCGTCTTTTCTGCCTACTCTCCGAGACTCGCAACCACCACCAAGCGGGTTGCGCCGATTTACTAACACAAGTCCTTACAATACTCTAGCCTCCTTACACACCAAGGTTGAAGGAATAGGAACGAAGAACAAAAAAAAAACATGGCGATCACAAGGACCACAAAAACAAGTAACTTGCAACTCAAACACTCAAAATCTCTCACAAAAACTTGTAAAATATTTGGCTAAGAAGAACAAGAGTGAGGGCAAGAGGGCAGCAGCCAGAGTAAGTATTGTGGCTAGGGTTGTGTAGCAAGTAATAAAGAATGCATGGAAGATCTTTCTCTTAAGTTGATTGCCAAAATCTCGCGTACCAAATCAATCACCATTATAAGTGATTGATATCTTTCCATCTTGAATATCTCCTCTTAATTTCCCGTCGTTGGCTACCTCCTACCAAATCTGGCGCCTTCCAGATTTGGTGCCATTTCAAATAATCCGCCCGATACTCTGAGTGCAGTTCTGGCGGTGCAGGCTGTCAGACGCTTCGTTTAACTGTCTAACTGTTCTTCTGTCCATGTTACTATTTTGGCTATAACTTTCTCATTTCAACTCCAAATTAGACAATTCAAAGCTCGTTGGAAAGTTTGAAACAAACTCTATAACATGGATATGATAACACATGCTTTCATCCAATATAGCATGCTTCTAACTAACTCTAAACTATGTCTTGACTCTTTTAAACTTGCAAACTATATTCCCTATATTGACAATCTCACAAGACATGTTAGAGCATCTCCATTGGGCTGTCAAAACTCTATTTGACAGTTGTCAAATTAATTTTCTGGGATGGAGAGACTGTCAACTCGTTGTCATAACTTGACCGCTGTCAAAACTTGACAGTCCGCTTGACAGCGAAAATATGGAGTGAACTGACCGAACCGAACGAAAAAAATAAAAGAAATTTCGTCCCTTTCGTCTTTCTTCACCTTCTTCCTCTCGCTTCCCTCCCTCCACCATCCGTCGAATCCTTCCTTCCTTCCCCTCCGCACATACTCTTGCCGCTCCGCCTTCGCCATGCAGGAACCCGAGTCCCAACGCATCACCAGTTCTCCGAGTTCGCTTTCCTTTCCCTCTTCTCTGCCCCTCTCTCCAGAATCCACCCACCCACCGGCACAGCATCGATGGCGAGGAGCGCCCTGGCGAACCAGCAGCACGTGCTGCCGGAGGTGACGCACGTGATCGAGCAGCTCGAGAGGCATTACCTGGCGCCCGACAGATCCCTCCTCTCCAAGTCCGCCTACGACGATCTCCAACAGGTTGCTCTTCTATTTATTGCCTACTTTTTCTGAGGTTGCTGGATGTGTTAGTAAGGTCAGATGCTGCGATGGATTTGAGGATTTGTTTTCTATTGTGCTTGATTGGGGGTAAACTGGTAGGAATGTGGGGGTGTGGGAGGCAGATCCAGCAGATTTAGTGGCTTGTAGTTTGACAATGTGAGATTTGAAGGCAGAATTGGGTAGTCCAATGAAGGACATGGCATTGAAGAATTGCTAATGTTCCATGTAATTGTACAATCACTTGCTCGTATGCTTTTTGGGTTCACTAAATTATATGAGTGCATCACAATCATCAGTTTCTTTAGATTTAAAATGGGAAGCAGAAATTAGGCAATCTTGTAATGTTATTACTGGTTCATTTAATAATCAATTGAACTTAGCATAGAAACACTAATTAATCATATTGTTGAGCCTTGACCAATAAAATAAAGAAAGTTTGTAACTGCAGTAACTTCAGTTTTATAGTTTGCTGAACTCATCAACTAATGATCTACTTCATGAAAGGTACACACTCTTAACTCTGCTTTCACTTACAGAAGGTTTAAGTATCTTTATTGTTGTAAATTAAACACTATTCGATATGACAGAAAAAAAAGTGTAGCTAATAAAACAGTAAAGGGAAAAAAAAAAACAGCCAAGTAACAATTGCAGGGGTCCACATCAACCACTCTCTGAGTTGTGCTGATTCTCTGAGTTTTCAGATTGTAACATCTTTGCTTGCAATGTCTCGAAAATTTTTTTCTGCGATGGAGTCAGCTTTGATTCATCCGTTTGAACTATTTTCAACATAATTTCATATCTATTCTGCTCTTCCTTCCTTTTCTCTCGCTCTTCCTTCTTCATTTCCCTCTCTTCCTTCCTTTTTTCTCTCTCATCCTTCTTTCTTTCTCTCTCTTCCTTCTTCTGCTCGCGCTCTTTTTGTAGTTGCAGGTGGCCCTCCATAGTGGCAGTATATTCACGGAAAGCATCAATTTTATTGTTGTCGAGGGTAACTAGTTGGTTCAATGCTTCACTGATGCTGTCTGATGAGTCTGTTGACCCAACTTTCTGTTTATTCTTAGCTTTAGCAGCTTTTCTTCCAATGGGGCGAGGATTAAATGATGTGTCTGTATCTTCATGTGGTAAATTGTCTTCATGTGTCGGTGAAGGGACATGCTGGTTAGATGAGGAACTCTTGCTCCTCTTTGCGCTTCTTTCATCTGATTTGTTCAACTCTATGCATAAACTCTTCCATTTTTCCTCACCGTATAGCTTCTCCCAAGCTTCAATGTGCTTGAATTCTTTTCCTTCAATATCCTGGTAAAGTTTCTTGGCCCTCAACCTTCTGTCTACATCATTTAAGCCGCTTTCTTTACGATACAATATTCTCTCATAATGTCCCTGGAATTTATTAATTTTTCCGCTCATCTTGCTCCAATGACTCGCTAATGCTTGTTGATTTCTGGCTTGTTGGTTGTTCTGATCTCGATACATGTTGTAATACTTCGCAATTTCTCCCCAAAAGGTTGAGTTACCCTGCTCTTTTCCTGTGGCTGCATCTTTACTAGTATTAAGCCATGCACTGCAAAGTAGCACATCTTCCACATCGCTGTATCGTTTCTTGCCGATAACAACAGGGGGAGTGGGAGAGAAAGGGTTAGGGGGAGAGACATGGTAATCGGATGTGGATGAGTTGGTAAACGGTGAGTGGTTTGAAGCTGATGGTGTACTTGTATTACTCGTATGTGCTTCGTAAGTTGCTGTTGGCGGCTGTTGGTTGTTTACATATGAGCTTGTGTCATTTGTTGTTGGGCCCGGGTACGTGTCAAATGAGAAATCTTCATCTTCTATGTCATCTTGATCATGTGATGAACCCATTGGGGCTGCAGAATTTGGAGGCAAATTGTTGTTGTTCAGCGCGAAATTGAATGGGTATCTGGGTTCATGGATTAATTTTTTTAGTGTAAGAGATTTGGAACCGTTTTGGAGAAGATATAGACAATGATTATTTTTTTTTTAGATATCGCATTTATTGTTGGAATGTTGTTTCAATTAGATGTTTGTAATTTTCATTTCATTTGTTTGAATGTTTAATAATTTTGATTTATAGTATTCATTCAAGTAAAATAGCATCCCCAGGATCACAGTCAAAGACCAAATAGAAGATTTGACTGTTTTACATGTACAGACATTTTAGCTAATCCGAATATACAAGTCAGGAGTTTAAATAAGACTAATTTGATTATTTCATTACTTAAGTTTCAGCTCGCCAAATACTCTAATTATAAAGGGCTTCTTCACCCTAAATCCTTGTAATCAGAGAGCATTGGAGAAGCAACAGTTTATCAGGATCTTAGATTTCATAAATGAAAGAGGTTAACTGGTACATGCATGATCTCTCTTCAATTGCATCTTTTTAAGATACAACTTGGGTCTTTTAAATTGGAAGTTCAACTAAGCAAATTTCTTGGCTTGCAGTAACAATTACCTGAAGTCGGTGAATCTCTAATTCTAATTCTAATTTCAAACCTAAACCGAAATATAATGGATAAGAATCTTCATGTCAGGAACAAGAAGAAGAAGAAGAATTTAATTGGCAGAACAAACCAAAGCTGCTTCCCATTATCACGACAAGAAAACTATAACAAATACATATCACTAAAAGTTGGTGCTGGTACAGCTCTTTTTTCTCCTGATACGGCCTGGTACAGTGGGTGTTGCTGGTACAGCCTTTCTCCAAGGCAGTGGGAGAAAAGGGGAGTGGAAGAGGGAAATGAGGAAAGGGGCGGCGCCGGCACTGTAGAGGGCGTCGGCCGATTCGGGGAGGGGGTGGCGGACTGAGGAAGAGGGGCGCCGACTAGGGGGGTTCCGTCGGAGATGCGGCGGCAACGCCCCGCCGTCGGAGGGGAGGTGTTCCGACGGCGGGGAGGGTTTTGCGAGGCGAGCGGGGGCTCTGTAGGGAGCAAGCAGGGGGCGAGCGGGGGCGAGCTGGGAGCTGAGTTCGTTGCGATGTCTCGTGCGCGCCTCTGAATTGACAGCCGAGCGACGGTCTGGGTTGGAGCAGTTTTTGCTCTGATTCACTTCGAATGTCAAATTTTTTTTTTTAATTACAGCGCTGCCCCTTTGACAGTTTTAATGATTTCTCGGATGGAGATGCTCTTAGGATCACAATGAAGTGATTTTGCAAAAGGGTGAGACTATCAATACCCAGAGCAAAATCCCCAGACAAAATCCTCCCCAATCAGAGTACGCCATGTGGCAAAAGTGTGTTGATCGGTCAAATGTTGAAAACGCGTCGCTGCACAACTCGTGTCGCTAGGTGTTTATACCACAAATCCAGGTATTTATATTTCACATTCTTGGACGAACACGTTTTCCATTACGAACGCGCTTTCCAAAAATGGAAACGCGTATTTCCATTATGAACGCGTTTTCCAAAAATGGAAAGCGCGTGACCCCGTGTGACGCGCAGAAGCAAGTGGCCCCCCACGTGATCATATTTCTGAGATATGTATTTATATTTCTCAGACAGACATTTATCCACATAACATAGGTATTTATATTTCTGAGATAGATGTTTGTCTTTTATATTTCTCAGAACAATTCACATCAACATAACATAGGTATTTATATTTTTCAGACAGACATTTATCCACATATCATAGGTATTTATATTTCAGCGCGACGAATCTGGAGAACTGCGCTGCACAATGCGTGCTGCGCCACGTCAGGGGGAATTAAGGAGGATAGGAACGTGGGGATCTTAAGATTTTCACTTTGCAAAATAGGCAAACTAAGAAATTGTGAAAACATAGTTCAACAGCTACACCTTTACGTCGCAGTGATTATACTACTGCCGCAGTGATTATACCACCGCCTTTTTCTTTTTGACCTCATTCTAAACCGGTACCGGCGGTGAGCCGTGCACTGCTCATGAGGTGTCACGGGTCTTCAACGTCTTCTGTGTGGCTGGGCTGCATTTATTATTTTGGGTAGTCAGCCGCAGTTATTATTTTGGGTAGTCTCCCTTTTCCTGATTATTATATATATGGCAAGTTGAGCGATTTATATTTTATTATTATATAAAAGACTAGCAGGTCTCATATATTAGTTTTCTTTTAAAGTGGATCTGCAGATTCCCGCTCAATGACTAAGACCTTGCAAAGTCAATATGATATAGGTTGGTCACTTCATTCGTACTATTATACTTATATACACTTTTTTTTTCTTTTTTTATTGACTGACATGAAATGACATTGCATGTAGTGTATATTTAATTTTCTTACATTACACTTGACACATTTTTTGTAAACTTTAAAAGTCACATGTTACTAAGAAATTATTAAGTTAAAAACTGTATGTTAGTATTCTTATTTATATTATTATTACAATTATTTATGTGGGGTAACGGCCGTATTGTATTTTGGTATCCAACCGTTTCCAACTACTTCTCAAACATCAAGAATGTTAAGATAATTCACCATACTCTTTTTCCAATTGCAATCTTGCATGTATGGCCTAAAACCGGTTGATGCCATGTATTCATATATATATTTTACCAGACTTGCATTAGTATTTAGGCCTTAAAATCCTGAGTTTGCATGCATTTAGTTAGGAATATGTCTTGATTGCAGTTACTTGTCTACTTGTGTCAATATTTCAGGTTTATCAGGCTTTTGGAGCCAATTAGACGCGATTTGGAGCTTTAGATGGCAAGGTACGACTGGATTCGGCTTCCTGCTGATCGCAAGTCACTTCCTGCGGCCAGCAGACGTCGGTTAGAGCATGTTCAACTATCCAAAGGGCGCTAGAAACTTCCAGAGCAACAAAAACCGCCATTTCCCTTCGTCCTGCGGACCGCAACACCGTTCTTGCGGACCGCAGAGAGTTATGCCAGGCTGCTATTTAAAGGGACCAGCGCCCTGGACGGTTTCATCCACGTTTTGACTCATTTTCATTCTCACACCCCTTCGGTTCAGAGTGTCCAGAGGCAGAGAAGAAAGAGATTTTGGCCGATTCATCGCTCGTCGAAGGAGATTCGAGAGAACGCCTTCTCATGCGACGATCGTGTCAACCCCGACATCCTCTCGGTTTCTTTACACAATGAATTCTTCTTCTTTGTTTTGCTTTTCTGTTTGTGCGATGAGTGAGTAGATCTATATGTTCTTAGGGTTTGAATGATGATGATTGTGTCGACGGATTGTCTGTATGTTAGGATTTATGTCGTTTTCATGATCACTTGAGATTTGCTTTTTAACGTGCTTGCATTCTGTTTGATTCAATTGATAAACCTGTAGGTTGTGGCCAGACCTAGTTGATTAATGTAGTATCTTTTGACCAGATTTGATTGCTTACACAACCTTGGTTGATGTTGTATCCGAAAGTACCCGTTAGGCGAAACTGCGGTTTGATTAACCTTAAACCGGACCATAGAACCATAGTGACATGATCGTAGTTTATATCGTATTCTACGGATTTTGATTCAGTTTAGAGCTGTTATTAGGACCAACAGTGAGAATTGTTGTAACTGTACCAGAACTGAATTGATAGGAGTCGACGGCATCGGTCGAAACACAACCAGAACCAAAACTGCTCTTGGTTCTTCTTCTTGCGGTCCGCAGGTAGTTACCAGGAGTGTAAGACAGTAGTTGTGTATTGCCTGATGGTTACAGGGACACTTGTGATCCGCAGACAGTTCTATAACTGCTAAATAACCACCTCCTGCGTTCCGCAAGAGATATCTTGCGGAACGCAGGCAGTCAATCCGAGACCAATCTGATTCTGCCAACCCTGAGAACGCCTTTAATTAATTGTCTTTTCAGTTATTTACTTCTTTTAGTCCTGTTTACTTGTTTGTCAACCAATCCTGTTAAAACCCCCCAACAATTTTCTCTTTAATCCAAATTCTCTTGGGGTTTAGAAGTAGAGTAAAGTAAAATCTGGTGTTAACTCCGTCCCTGAGGATTCGACCCTCAAATACTCAACGAGATCGTACGTTTGCGATCGAGTCGTTTATAGAGGTTTAAAAGCCTATACCCGTTCGTGCGGTCAAGCTTTTTGGCGCCGTTGCCGGGGACGGCGATATTAATCCTAGATTTTGCTTTTCTTTAGTTCTAAGTTCTAACTTCTCTTCTTCTTTTCTCTCTTTTTCTGTTTCAGGAGAACGACGTTGGACGGATTCCCTCCTCCTGTTGGCGACTACTTTTTGAGGAGCGGACCCCGGAGTCCGATATTCAGATCTCTGCGAGCGGGGATCAGCGCCGTCCTCGCTGATTCAGACTCGTCGTCTGACATGGCAGACGACGCGGAGCGCGAGCAGCTCCGGATTCGGGCCGAGGAGCTCGACGAACAACGGCGGCTAGCCGAAGAAGCTCGGCAACTGCTGCAAGAGGAAGTCCGACAGCTGAGGCAGCAAGTCGCAAGAGAAGCCCTCGAGCCGCGGACCTTCAAGGAATTCCACAGCCCACGGGTTGCTGACGCACAAGGGCCCATCATACTTCCAGATGTGCCAGGAGGTCCTTCGAGTCTCGGAACTGGAGCCGTGAGCCTAATCCAACAGAACTGCTTCCACGGCTTGGAGAACGAAAACCCGCACGATCACTTGGATAACTTCCTCTTGGGTGTTGCCGGGCCGTGAAGAATGCAGATGCGAACCCGACTACGTTCGCCTTGCTTTGTTCCATTTCTCTCTCTGGGACAAGGCTAAATTCTGGTTCAACTCTCCCAAAAGGCTCAATTGGTACCTGGGCCGAACTTTCATCTCAGTTTCTCGAGAAATTCTTCCTAATTAGGAGAACTGCCAAGGTTAGGTCTCATATTGCCACATTCAAGCAGGGATATGACGAGTTGCTGGGAGATGCATGGGATCGGTTTAACCACCTCTGCTTGTCTTGCCCCTACCACAACTTCTCCAACATGATGCTAGTAGATGCCTTCTATGATGGACTGACTCAGCAGAACTGCGTCATGGTTGACGCATGCGCAGGTGGGTCCATCGTTGACCTAGAGGCGCAAGACATCCTGCACATCTTTGACAAGCTCGCCAAGCAGCAGCAGTGGTCGAGCCGCGAATCCAGCAGGGGCACGAAAGGGCGCTACGAAGTCGATCAGCTTGCCCTCGTCCAGGCCAAGCTAGAGGCACTGCAGCTGCAGATGGACAAGCAGCTGGACCAGCAGAAGGCAACCTCGAAGGCTGTGCAGGCTCAGCCCTGCATGCTCTGCGGTGAGGACTCTCATGTCTATGAGAGTTGTCCGCTACGGCAGCCCGAGGAGGAGGAGGAGCAGGTCAACTCTCTCAACAATGCTCCATTCGCGCAGGGGTATGCCAACCCAGCAGACCAGCAAAGCTGGAGAGACCGTCCCAACTTTGGGACCAACAACTACAACCCTCCTCAGCGATTCCAAAATCAGGGGCAAGCAGGTGGGAACCGCCACTTCTTCAGCAACTCCCATTTTCAGAACCAGAACAGACCTGCCCAGCAAAATGCCTTCCGCCCGCCGTATGTACCTCCGCATCGAGAGCTCAAGCCTGCCGTTGTGAACAACTTCATGACTGAGCAGAACAAGATGAACCAGATGATATTCGAGCAGATGCAAGCCCTCAACAAGAAGTTTGCCAGGATCGCGGGAGGAGACGTAGGCACGCCATCTAGTTCGGGCACCAAGTTGCCGAGCCAGCCGACGAACCCGAATGGCGAGGTGAAGGCGATTCACACTCTGAGGAGTGGGACACAGTATTCTGGCCCTCCCATGCCAGAAGATGAGGATCCGGCGGTGATCAAATCCGCGAGTGCCAAATCAGACCCGCCGACAGCAGCCAACACACCAGGCGCCACATCCTGCGGTCCGCAGGATCGGTCTTGCGGTCCGCAAGACACTCGGCCGGGCGCCCAGTCAAACCAGGCAGCTTCCCAACCGCCTCTCTGCGTTCCGCACGACATGGCCAGCGGTCCGCAAGACGCGGTGGCAGACGGACAAACTGCGCCAATCTCCGAACCCGTCGCGCAGTCCAAGCCGAACAGCGACAAAGGGAAGGCGCCAGCAGAGCAACAGGTCTACCGACTGCGGGTACCATTCCCGCAAAGGCTCGCCAACCACCGGTTAGACGAGCAGTTCTCCAAATTCATGGACATCCTCAAGCAGCTGACGATCTCTATCCCATTCACCGACGCGCTGACTCAGATGCCGACTTACGCAAAATTTTTGAAGGATATTCTGTCCAACAAGCGGGGCTTAAAGGACTGTAAGAGCGTGCAACTGAATCTTGAATGCAGCGCGGTGGTGAGTCGCGAGCTTCCTCCGAAGCTCGGAGATCCCGGGAAGTTCACCATCCCATGCAAGATCGGCAAGGCGGACATTAAGAAGGCGCTGTGCGACTTAGGAGCCAGCGTAAGCCTCATGCCACACGCCGTCTTCCAGAGGATCGGGGTTGGTGAGTTGAAGCCCACGCGCATGACCCTGCAGCTAGCAAACACCTCCGTCCGCTTGCCGCTGGGTATTGTTGAGGATGTGCCGGTTCAAGTCGGCAAGTTTTTCGTGCCCGGAGACTTCGTTGTTATGGATATGAAGGAGGACAAGGATGTGCCGATCATCCTAGGCCGACCGTTTCTCCGGACAGCTCGGACAGTCTTCGACACGTATGAGGTCACGCTCACGATGAATGTCGGGGGCGAGAAGGTGCAGTTTCAAGTGGCCAAAGCCATGAAGTACCCTGACTTCTACGAGGACTGCAACCGGGTGGATGTGATTGATCTATTGGTTCAAGAAGTTCAAGAAGACCTGCTGGAGCAGACGCCCGATTTGACCAGCGATGAAGATGTATCAGATACCATTCTCTGCGGGCCGCAAGACATCTCTTGCGGAGCTGCACTCAGCAATGAAGACAGCGGGCACCCAGACGGCCCCCTGCTCCAGCCAGTGTTTTCAGCATCCTGCGGTCCGCAGGAGGAAGCATCCGAGGGCAGAACTGACAAGGCACCACCACTCGACGCTCCGAGCAAGGTAGACCTGAAACCACTGCCCGACAACCTCAGGTATGAGTTCCTGGATTCTGAGAAGTCTTCTCCTGTCATCGTTGGCGCTCAATTGAGCTTTGATGAGACTTCCAAGCTTTTGAAGAAGTTGCGCATTCATAAGAGTGCCCTCGGGTACTCAATCAAGGACATCAAATGACTCAACCCGTCCATCTGTGCTCACCGGATCCACCTCGAGGAGGACCACAAGCCTTCCGTGCAACACCAGCGGAGGCTCAACCCAGTCCTGCAAGAGGTAGTGAAAAAGGAGATCCTTAAACTGCTTGATGCTAACATCATTTATCCGATTCCAGACAGCAAGTGGGTGAGCCTGGTGCATGTGGTTCCGAAAAAGGGTGGCTACACTGTCGTTGAGAATGACAAGGGTGAGAAGGTCCAGATGCGCCCCACGACCGGGTGGTGGATGTGCATAGACTACAGCAAGCTGAATGCGGCCAAGCGCAAGGATCACTTCCCGCTGCCATTCGTGGACCAGATGTTGGAGCGCCTGGCCAAACACTCTCACTTCTGCTACCTTGACGGGTATTCCGACTTCTTTCAGGTACCCATCCTCCCCCAGGACATGGAGAAGACGACATTCACATGTCCGTACGGTACCTTCGCCTACCGGCGGATGCCGTTCGGCTTGTGCAATGCGCCTGCTACATTCCAGCGGGCGATGATGGCCATTTTCTCTCCTTACATTGAGAAAGAGGTCGAGATTTTCATGGATGACTTTTCTGTGGTTGGCACTTCATTTGATGAGTGCTTAGCGAATTTGTGCAAGATCTTGCAGAGGTGCGAGGAGACCAACTTGGTCCTCAACTGGGAGAAGTGCCATTTCATGGTGCAGGAGGGCATCGTGCTTGGCCACCGCGTCACAAGCAGGGGCATCGAGGTTGACAAGGCGAAGATCGAGGTGATCGAGCAGATGTGCACGCCTACCACCGTCAAGGACGTGCGCAGTTTCCTCGGTCACTGTGGTTTCTACCGCAGATTCATCAAGGACTTCGCCCAGATCACCAAGCCGCTGACCAACCTACTAGTAAAAGACTCTGATTTCAATTTTACTAATGAGTGTGTTCAGTCTTTTAACAGGTTGAAGGAGGCCCTCGTCTCAGCACCGATCCTGCAGCCCCCCGACTGGTCTCAGACTTTCGAGATTATGTGCGATGCCAGCGACTATGCCGTGGGGGCGGTTCTCGGACAGCGGAAGGACAAGAAACCCGTGGCCATCTGCTACGCAAGCAAGGTCCTTGACTCCGCGCAGATCAACTATACCACGACAGAGAAAGAGCTGCTAGCCGTGGTGTACGCGTTGGAGAAGTTCCGCTCTTACCTGGTCGGCTCTCAGATCATTATCTACACTGACTATGCAGTGATCCGGTATCTGCTCAACAAGAAAGATGCCAAGCCCCGTCTCCTCCGCTGGATTCTGCTCCTGCAAGAGTTTGATGTCGAGATCCGAGACAAGAAAGGATCCGAGAACTCTGTAGCAGACCATTTGTCCCGCCTACATTGGAAGGGAGAGGAGCGGAACATCATTCCGATCGATGATTCGATCCCGGGGGAACAGCTCTATTCCCTTGGCTCACGCCCGTACCGCTGCCCCCAGCCCGCGCAGAACAGCATCCTGGCAGCATCTTGCGGTCCGCAAGGACATCCCTTGCGGTCCGCAGGAGGCTCATCCGAGCTGCCATGGTATGCAGACTTCGTCAACTTTCTCGCCGCGGGTGTTCTTCCTGCTGACATGACCTTCCAGCAGAAGAAGAAATTCAGGGCTGATGTCAAGTACTACTATTGGGAGGAGCCCTTTCTCTTCAAGGTAGGTATTGACGGTATTTACCGGCGTCGCGTGCCGTATGAGGAGGTACATTCTATACTCTCTCATTGTCATTCTTCTGCTTATGGAGGCCATGCCTCCTCATCTAAGACCGCTGCCAAGATTTTTCAAGCAGGTTTCTATTGGCCAACCATCTTCAAAGACGCACATGCTCTTGTGCAGTCGTGCGATCAGTGCCAGAGGACCGGCAACATCTCGCGGAGGAGTGAGATGCCCCAGCAGCCCATTCAAGAAGTCGAGATCTTTGACGTTTGGGGCATCGATTTTATGGGACCGTTCCCTTCTTTGAAGGGGTATGAGTATATTTTGGTGGCAGTGGACTACGTGTCCAAATGGGTGGAGGCGCTAGCTTGCGCCAAGGCAGATGCTAACTCCGTAAAGCGCCTCTTCAATGATGTGATCTTCCCTCGTTTTGGCATTCCTCGTGCCGTGATCAGTGATGGAGGCAAGCACTTCATCAATCGTCAGTTTGAGTTACTCCTGAATAGACATGGTGTGCACCACAAAGTATCAACCGCTTACCACCCGCAGACAAACGAGCAAGCAGAGGTTTCCAACAGGGAGATCAAGGCCATTCTGGAGAAGACCGTGGCGAGATCGAGGAAGGATTGGGCTTTCAAGCTCAATGACGCGCTCTGGGCCTACCGCATGGCCTTCAAGACTCCAATCGGCATGAGCCCATTCAAGTTGATCTATGGCAAGCCATGGCATCTGCCGGTCGAACTCGAGCACAAGGCGTATTGGGCTACGCGCATCCTCAACCTCGACCTGCAAGCAGCAGGTGAGAAGCGCATCCTCGACTTGCATGAGTTAGAGGAGATTTGGCTCCACGTCTACGACAATGCCCGGATTTACAAGGAGCGCACCAGGAGGGTGCATGACAACCGGATCATGCGACGCGACTTCAAGGAGGGCGACCTTGTCCTTCTCTTCAACTCGCGTCTGCGTCTCTTCCCGGGCAAGCTCAAGTCACGGTGGTCCGGCCCTTTCAAGGTCAAGAAGGTCTACCCATTTGGAGCGGTGGACATCGCAGGCAAGGACGGCGTCGCTTTCAAGGTGAATGGTCAGCGTCTCAAGGTGTACGTGGCTGACCAGTACAAGGAGGATCGTCTCGCCTTGCATCTGTCTCACCCACCACCAGGAGAGATTTAGATGGTAGTTTGGTCAAGCTCGCGACCTAAAACAAGCGCTTCTTGGGAGGCAACCCAAGGTTTTAAGTTTATGTTTTCTTTTCTTTTGTCAGATCTACTTTCTCTTTGGCATAATTTCTTTTAGCATTTTAGTTCATTCTCATGTTGCATTAGGTGTTCTTAGTTTTGTTTGTACAGTGCTAAGGAGCAGACTCGAAAGAACGGTGATAATTGGGGCACGAAACCATGGAGAAACGAGGCTCTGTCAGCATCCTGCGGTCGACAGAGTCGACATTGCTGTCCGCAGGGCCTGCGGTCTGCGGGGAGTTGCTATTTTTTTGGGCAGAACGAGGAGCAAATTTAGAACTGCCGATTTAGGGGTTTAAGTCGGTTTTGAAGCCGACTCCAACCGCCTAAAACTCTATAAAACAGACCAGAACTCCTTCTCTTCTATCTCCTTCTTCCCCCATTAAGCAACCAACTCATCCAATCTTCCCCTCCTCTCCTCGCGCTGCCGTAACCACCATCGCTGCACCCCGCTTCTCCTCTTGGAAGCACAGCCACCTTGGCCACGCACCAGCAGCAGCACGTGCAACAGCGCCGCTGCCCCGCGCGTTGCTGTTTTGCTCCACGCATCTCGTGCCATCGCCGCTTCGTGTCATCGCGCTCCAATCCGATTTCTTCTCCACATTTTGAGGTTTAATTTCACAACTCTACTTTCAATTCCAAATTTCTATTTGGTTGATTTGTGAAACATGAACCCAACTTCGGATCAGCGAAAACCGTAACTGCCCCCTGCGCTGTCAGCCACTAGACCCCTGCCAAGCTGAAACCAACATACTGCGGTCCGCAGGAACCTACCTGCGATCCGTAGGCTCCATCCAGACAGCAGGATTTTGGTGCAGCAGCGCTGTGCCACGACTCAGACCATGAAGCAACCAGCGAGCAAGGAGCAGTTAGAGGAGAAGAGGAAGCGGATTCAGGCTGCTCTAGGGGTCAACCATCCTCGTAACATTGCTCCTCGTCCGGCACCAGAGTTGACTCCCGAGGACAAGCGAATCAGAAACAACCGCCTAACCCTTCAAAACAAGACCGTAAACTCCACGCCGCGCATCGATTTTGGGTTTCTTGAGAAGATAGGGATCCTTGGCGAGTTTACTCGCCTCACTGAGCGGGTGGGATTCACTCGCGCGTTTTGGAAGATACCCTCGAAGCATCCTGCATACATCGAGCCGACGCTCGAATTCCTCGCACCATTGGCCCTTTAGGTTCTCTCAGACAGGACTCAAGGTATATCTTTTCGCTTAAAAGGTCGCACTTACAGGAAGAGTCTCGTTACACTTGCGGAGTGGTTCCACTTCGACCCTCACCAGACAGACTATCTCGGTTACGTACCGGAGGATAGGGTCGACTCAGATGCTTCTCAGGCTGATCTCCGCGCTTCATTTTGGTTCCGTATCACCGGACAGCGTCTTCCGAGGACCGGTCCTCAAGACCCACGGGTTACTTCGATCATCCATCCCGTCCTCCGTTTCATTGGCCGTGTCCTAGCGCTCTCGATCTTTTCACGTGGGGAGTCGTCCCTTAGGCCCAGACATGACGAGTTCCAGCTCATGGCCACCATGCTTCGCCGAGATGACCAGTTGCAGCGGCCCTATCTGATGCTGCTTATGGTTAGATACTGGCTCTCGATCCTCACCACGGGCAAGCCTATTGGTATCGTCAACATAGGCTCCTATGTCACATTCATCGCTTCCAAGTTGGAGGTGGATCTAAGTGGTGAGCCCGGAGGTGTTCTTAGTGGTACGGCATGTCATCCGAGCAAGCTCCTCGACAAGGATGCCTTCACATCTTGGTCATGGCTTTCCACTCAAGCAGCCCAGCGTGGCCGGCCTACAAGTTACAAATGGAAGACAGAGCTCGGCGACTTCAGGCTCCTGCTCCAGTATCCGCCGATCGACTTCACACGAGGTTCTACATGGCGTTTGGAGGAGCCGCTAGCAGCCCCGCCCCAGCAGCAACCCGCACAACAAGCAGATGATGTTCGCTTGAAGGACGTCGGCACAGAGTTGTCAGGAGGTGCAGGAGCTGCTATAGCAAGAAGGAGGGCTGCTACAGCAGGTGCAGGAGCTGCTTCAGCAAGAGATGCCACGCCTACTCAGCAGGTACCGTTTCAAATTCAAGAGCACCAGTGGAAGCAGCTTTGCAGCCAGGTCCAGGAGATTCACGCCATGCAGGCCGACACATAAGCAATCGTCCGCCAGCTGAAGATCGGGCAGACTCGAGACCGTGGCTGCATTTCTGAGATATATGAGCTGCTTTCTGCCATTCGAGCTGCTCAGTCCGGCGGACACCCCGTTGGCGCTCCAGACGACACCGACGCACCATGAGTCCCTCAGGTTGTATCTTTTCTCTCTCTCATTCATTTTTACATATATGGGTCAATGCACTGAGGACAGTGCATGGATTAGCTTGGGGAGGGAGGACAGTACGTCTGAGTTTTAGGTTTTCTTTTTTTTCATTTTTAGGTTTTCTTTTTCATTTTCATGTCTGCATTTTTGAAAAATTTTGTGAAATTGTTAAACTTAAGGGCATATGGGAATTTTTGAAGTTTGCATTGTGGAAAATTGCGCATGATAACTTTATGAGATTTGTGTTAAGGTCGGAGAATCTTGTTCTGTAGTGATTAGTCCCATGAATAAAGTATGATCAAATTGGAAAAAGTAGCAAACCGAAAATCTGATTGAGGACGAAGGGTAATTTTCCGGTTTGTGGTATCCACGTGAACATGGCCTGATGAAGTGAAAGTTTTAGCCTAGATTGTCTTAAAAATAAAAATGACACTTCGAGGTCGCAGTCAGGTAGGACGAGTGTACCCCTTTTATTTTGTCATCCGACTGACTTGGGCTTTGGGTGTCTGATTTTACAAAAAAAAAAAAAAAAGAAAAAAAAAACAGAAAAACAGAAAAAGAAAAAAAAATATAGAATAAATAATAAATTAAATAAATTAAATTTTCTTTTGATAAGGCAATTCAAGGTTAATGGAAATAGAAAGGTTGAGAAGGTTGTTCACTGTGGGGTTAACACAATCGGGATACTAACTTTGTAGTTCAATTGAAAGATCTAGGGTCCGAAAAAGTACAATGGTCATACTTGCAATTTAGGTTGTGTTTCATGGAACAAGAGTCGCTCGTCTCGATTTTCTGTGACTTAGCCTATGTTTTGTGGAATTATCATGCATAATTATTTATTATTCAAAAATTCAAACTTGCCCATGCACTCTTGGTTTCACATTCTCTCAGAGTTTTTCCTTACATTTAGATCGACTTGGGAATTTAGGTTTAGGTCTAGGTATGGTCTGCTTCTTAGGTTCTAGGTTTTGCTTGAGGACAAGCAAGGCTCTAAGCTTGGGGGGATTTGATGCCATGCATTCATATATATATTTTACCAGACTTGCATTAGTATTTAGGCCTTAAAATCCCGAGTTTGCATGCATTTAGTTAGGAATATGTCTCGATTCCTGTAACGGCCCGGATTTTCATAACAAAGTAAATAGGCCGTCCGCCGCGTTTTTCAACGCAAGGCGTCAAAACAAGCAAGTCAACAATACCATTTCATACCACAATTGAATTATACATTTTTACAACATAACATTTTTTTATATATAACATACAAAAATTTAAAACAAATTACAGCGGAAGTCTTCACATACAAAATTAATAAATAAAAATCTAGTCTTCATGAGAAAAAACAAAATCTTTCATTTACGTGGCAATTCAGCTTTTCTTCCTCACCTGCGAAAAAGGGCACAAAGGTGCGTATGAGAAACCGAGTGTTTCCCAGTGCAAAAAGGAATTCCAAACTAATGTATAACAATCGAGATCTATTTCAAAGTGCATTCATTGTTCAATTAAATGTCAGTTTAATTCAATTAAATGTCAATTTGAAGTCCGTCTATTTGGTAGTGCCAAATTCCTAACCCCGGTTCTTGGTTAACCGTCCCAATTTGAACACAACATAAGTCAATGACTGGTACGTAACTATATCAATGTTAATCAATAATCAATAAGTCGATAATATCAATCAAATCAATCAATTAATCTATGCTATCGTTGCCGAACGAATCCCTCATCTAGCGTCCCAGATCAATCAAAAGAGGGGGGAAGAGACACGGTACCGTGAATTTCTCACAATGGGGAGCAAAGGCCCGAACATAATGGCGAACGAAGCGATAATCGATAGTCTTGAATCAAACGAATACCATTCTTACAAAGGGGTCAATTAATCGATCTCTATTGTATTTATCATATCAAATTGCAATTATTATAAAGTACATCAATTATATTCGGATCTTCTAATTCTATATGTCAAACTTCTTTTTCCTTCTATTTAACTAATATTCTATCTCTATTTATCTTTATATAATTTCGTATTTGTCAGCGTTATAAACATTCTCATAACTTATACATTTATAACATTTAATAATTTCTGACACACACATATATATTTTTTATATATTTTAGTCTTCAAAAATAAGTATAGTAACACTGATCATGTGTCATGCCTTATAACAGATAACAAAATCTTTTGTTTAAATTATTATAATATCAGACCATCAAAATCGACCAGAGACTCATCTTTTATCGCCACAGGGATCTTGTATTATGATTACATCTATATACTAATCATATCATATTATAACCGAAAATTTGTCAAATTTAATTTGATAACAGATCAGATACCAATTAGATTAATTATACATATGAATGAACATAACATGATATCTAATAATTTTAGATCAATTCTAACAATTGCCAATTAATTCATATATCAAATTCTAGAAATTTTAATTAGAAATTTTTGCAATGTATCGGATAACCACAGTCAAATAACAACATTGCAATTAAATCAATATTTGATCGTTTCGACAACAAAACGATCGACGCACGGATACGATTAATAAAACCAAAAGGAGACCACGCACCTTCGATCGTCGACGACTCTCGTAGATCAATTCTGCGCCGCGTCGAACACCATAGGCTGTCCCTACCGCACGTGCACACCGATCCTCACCCGACTTCTCTTCCTTCTTCTCCCGACATCTCTTCTTCTCTCGGTTCTTACTCCTTTCTATTTTTCTGGTTTTGTTTAATTTCAAGCGCAGGGGAGAAATGGTTACAAGGGATTTATTTGTCTGGGACCGATTGGGGTTTAATTTTCTCTGATGTGTGTCGAATGGAAGCAGGATATATATATATATACAAGGGTTCGGTTATTTGATATAGGGTTGTTCGTTTTAATTATTGAAAACAAGGGTTCGGACCTCGGACAGGTTTATTAATTGATCATTTTATTATATAGCTCTTGTTCGTTACTTTCAAAATTTCAATGTTTGATACAGAAGCGGCACCAACCAAATGATACCGGAGTAATTAAGTATTTTACTAAATAAAAATTGATGCTGGTTATTA
This sequence comes from Cyperus esculentus, assembly GCA_030179965.1. Taxonomy (NCBI): domain Eukaryota; kingdom Viridiplantae; phylum Streptophyta; class Magnoliopsida; order Poales; family Cyperaceae; genus Cyperus; species Cyperus esculentus. Next base: position 135,406 of record JASGLE010000003.1, on the reverse strand, counting down.
CGGATGGGTAAATATCACGGCCCAATAAGAATTTGCATATTAGTTTAGGTTTAATCAGAAAGTTGGGCCTAATCATTTATATTCTAAAATATTATTTAAAAATTTAGGTTGCGTTGGTCTAAATAATACGATTCTGGTTCACAAAATTAATCTCGTTTGTTTATTTTAGCATCTAATTATGACACTCTATTTTTGTTTAGTATGTAAATATAGAGTGACTAAGTGGTAAATGGTACTAAAATACGATGATACATGTAATATAATTTTATTAAACTATTTAAAAGTTATTTAAATTTGATATACTAAATTATGGGATGTTACAATTCCAGTTACTTGTCTACTTGTGTCCATATTTCAGGTTTATCAGGCTTTTGGAGCCAATTAGACGCGATTTGGAGCTTTAGATGGCAAGGCAGGACTGGATTCGGCTTCCTGCTGACCGCAAGTCACTTCCTGCGGCCAGCAGACGTCGGTTAGAGCATGTCCAACCATCCAAAGGGCGCCAGAAACTTCCAGAGCAGCAAAAACCGCCATTTCCCTTCGTCCTGCGGACCGCAACACTGTTCTTGCGGACCGCAGGGAGTTATGCCAGGCTGCTATTTAAAAGGACCAGCGCCCTGGACGGTTTCATCCACGTTTTGACTCATTTTCATTCTCACACCCCTTCGGTTCAGAGTGTCCAGAGGCAGAGAAGAAAGAGGTTTTGGCCGATTCATCGCTCGTCGAAGGAGATTCGAGAGAATGCCTTCTCACGTGACGATCGTGTCAACCCCGACATCCTCTTCGGTTTCTTTACACAATGAATTCTTCTTCTTTGTTTTGCTTTTCTGTTTGTGCGATGAGTGAGTAGATCTATATGTTCTTAGGGTTTGAATGATGATGGTTGTGTCGACAGATTGACTGTATGTTTGGATTTATGTCGTTTTCATGATCACTTGAGATTTGCTTTTTAACGTGCTTGCATTCTGTTTGATTCAATTGATAAACCTGTAGGTTGTGGCTAGACCTAGTTGGTTAATGTAGTATGTTTTGACCAGATTAGATTGCTTGCACAACCTTGGTTGATATTGTATCCGAAAGTACCCGTTAGGCGAAATTGCGGTTTGATTAACCTTAAACCAGACCATAGAACCATAGTGACATGATCATAGTTTATATCGTATTCTACGGATTTTGATTCAGTTTAGAACTGTTATTAGGACCAACAGTGAGAATTGTTGTAATTGTACCAGAACTGAATTGATAGGAATCGATGACATCGGTCGAAACACAACCAGAACCAAAACTGCTCTCGGTTCTTCTTCTTGCGGTCCGCAGGTAGTTACCAGGAGTGTAAGACAGTAGTTGTGTATCGCCTGATGGTTACAGGGACACTTGTGATCCGCAGACAGTTCTATAACTACTAAATAACCACCTCCTGCGTTTCGCAAGAGATATCTTGCGGAACGCAGGCAGTCAATCCGAGACCAATCTGATTCTGCCAACCCTGAGAACGCCTTTAATTAATTGTCTTTTTAGTTATTTACTTGTTTTAGTCCTGTTTTACTTGTTTGTCAACCAACCCAGTTAAAACCCCCCAACAATTCCCTCTTTAATCTAAATTCTCTTGGGGTTTAGAAGTAGAGTAAAGTAAAATCTGGTGTTAACTCCGTCCTTGAGGATTCGACCCTCAAATACTCAACGAGATCGTACGCTTGCGATCGAGTCGTTTATAGAGGTTTAAAAGTCTATACCCGTTCGCCCGGTCACCGGTGATTCTTTCACATGTCTTGGTGCCATAGTTAGATCGCATTCTGATTCCACTTTAATAAAATTGGTCAAGTCGAAACAAAGTCCTTTGTATTAAATTCAAAATCAACCAACTAAAAATACGATAGCACACAAATTTATCTCTACCAAAAGAAAATAAAAGCAAAGAAAGTAAATAAAGTAGAGAAGGAGAACGCAGTGAAGACACACCGATTTAATGGAGTTCGGCTTTTCAGCCTACTCTTCGGGACTCGTAATCACCAACCGTCGGATTGCGCCGATTCACTAATACAATAGTCCTTACAATACTCTAGTCTCCTTACACACGAAGAACGGATGACTAGGAATGAAGAACACCATAGATGATCACAAGGATCGAAGAAACAAACAACAAAACACTCAATCTCTCTCAAGACTTTCTTATAAATTATAGCTAAGTAACAAGCACTCTTGAGCAAGAAATGGCTGCTAGGGCGGCTAGGGTTTGAATGGAAGAGATAAAATAAATGATTGGATTTTCTTCCCTTCAAATAGCCTGTCAAAAAAATCTTGCATACCAATTCTGGCAGCACGAAGCGTTCAACGCTTCAAAGCGTCTAAACACTCCACTGAAGCGTGGCAGAACGATAGCTTCTATCTTTTCTTCGTCTTCTAGCAACTTGAACAATTTACTACATCCGGCCCTGATGTCAATACAATAGATCTAACGGCTGATATTAAATCTAAAAATTGAACAAGAAATCTTGATTGTTGGCAGATGAGGAGTGCTTAATAAAAGAACAAATATATCCTGATTTCTTCAATTCTCAAGCCAATATAAAATCAAAATTTTCCATCAAGATATAACAAATAAAGATAACAAAGTGTGTTTATAATTTCAACCAAAGATGGTGAAAGCAGGAAACATGAATTGAGTACATCACCCGAAATAATTCATCCATAATCCAAGAAGAAATTAGGAGATTATTATTACAAGCTTACAACGAAAATAACTCAAAATAAAGTGCAAAGTACAGATAGTAGCAGCAAACTTGAAACCAAACAAACATAAAAATTCAAATGCTGACAAACACAAGATAATCAAGCCGCTACCATGTTGACAAAACACAAGACAATATTATTAGTTCATTACAAGTTTACGTTGGTAATTACTACCAACTTTTCAAAAACAAATAAATAATAAACAACAATCAAGCTGAAAACGAACTTAATGTACACCAACAGAACAAGAGAGACCATTCCTCTCTAGGCACCAATCAAGCTTATTTTGAGATTGCGACCGATATCTGCTCAACATAATTCAAGCTATAGTTATGATCAAGAAATTACAACAAAAGGAACATAAAGTTACCTAAGAAGAAGGGTAACCTTGTAAAACAATTTAATATTGAAGGAGATGAGATCTCACTGAGGCTTTGAAATATTGACGGATGGAGTCATCAACTAACCTGCTCATTTAAGCACATTTTGCAGCCCGGGAGGTATGTGCAAATGATCACACCCACGTATGGTGAGATGGTTAAGGATGGGCATTGCTCCCTTTTTTATTTTCCATTCGCTTAGATTTCGTAGCTTTTCAATGGTTAGTATCTCGAGGCTAGGAAATCCTCCCTCTGAACAAATCATCTTTCTCCCAGTGTAAGAATTCTCCAATAACAAAAGTATTTGGAGACTTTGCAGCCTCTCTAATATGGGCATTGGATCTTCCTTGAGCTCAGATCCTGTGAGTGTGAGCTTGACAAGGTTTGTTGGGAGCATCTCAATAGTTAGGGCAACGACCCACTGTCCATCGAGAGATAATTTGTGTAACGTCCCATGACAAGGTAAGTCGTGTGTACCATTAGGTCCAAACGCTAGCTTGTCTGATTGTGATCGAACAGAAAGTGAGGTCAAAGACCATGTCCGTTTGAGCAAGCCCTCCAAAATGTGCCATACATTCTTTTCATCTACTGTACTGGACCCCGCGAGTATTGATTGGTTGACCTTGCCGTTTGCTCTCTTCACAGGCCCCCTACGTTTAACAGATGCTACTGGACGTTCCAAAATATCAGGATCAATAATGTGAACCCCTAGCTTACGCAAATTGATACTATTTGTTAATACAGGAACATCTTCCAACCTCGCCCACTTTAATGTTTGTAGATTTTGTAGGTGATCCCATTGTGATGGGCCACGAATTGGATACGTAGAAATTACATTTCTCAAAGTTGGGACTTCCCACAGGGAGTCATTTGGCTCATCCATAATGTTGTATCGAACATCTTCAATTAGTGTACCGGTAATATCAAAAGTTTCCAAGTTATTCAGATAACTAAAGGAAACTTTCCCAAATCCAAAGTAGTTTTTGCAGCGCCTAAAACCCATAAATTTCAGATGAATCAAGCACTTAAGCCAACCTTCATGGATAGCTTGCTTTCTAGCATGTATATAATTATAGCTATCGTTTCTATCAAAGTTTAGCACTCTGAGTAAACTGAACCCCTGATAATATAATATTTGTTTCCCAAAGCATATTATAGTGCGTGTTTTTGATAAGAGATCATACTCGACATGAGTGCAATGTTGAAGTGCTGCTCGGCGTGTCTGTGTGATATCTACCTGGCTTTGAACTTGTGCTTCGGAGAATACATTCAAGAAGTTGTCTTTCATGGCTTCGTGGGTAGCTATGTCTCGGAGAAGATCATGCATCTTACATGTTTTGCACCTACCACTTGATAACTTTTCCGTGACATGGATCAATCCCCTACGACAATAATAATAATAAATTGCCAGTAATAAAATATAGGTAAATTATTATATTAAAAATATATATAATCTCCACGCTACATTCCAAATTAAAGAGAAACCTTCGATATTCTCCCACATCTTGACTTTTTAATACGCCACCTCCGGGCGTAGTGGCATCCAGAATCTTTAATAAATTTTTTTTTTTTGAATAATGTCTTTAAGGATGCCAATGGGTCGGGTCATAAATATTTTATTATTTTCTTTTAAACGGGTCTGATACGACCCGACCTGTCATGGGTGAAAGTCTGACCCACACACGACCCCGGGTCACGGCCGGGTCAACCCCACCTGACCCATGTTACTTAATATATATAACTGGTCATGGTAAATAAGCTAAGAATCAATGTGCAAAGCGTGGATTCAAACCATACCCGAATTATACGGATACGGATACGGATATTATTATAAAACTTCAAACCATATCCGCCTTAAACGGATACAAATGCGAACGGATTTTTGATGGATACGGATTCGGATGTGGATTCAATTAAGGATATAAAATAAAATTAATATATATTATTTATGAATGTACATATACAATAAAAATAAGTATATGAAATTGTGACATACGTGAGTTTTTATTAATTTGTACAAAATTCTGATTTAAAAAATATATATATAATTATTGAGCTTAAAAATAATATGGTTAGCTGTAAACGTTATATTCTTTTTTACTGAAATCGAGTATTTCTGTTATAACCGTATTCTAGTTTGCTATATAAATTGAAATACAAATATATGAGATCAAATTATTGTGTAGATCCATTACTATTTAAGATCGAATAAAAAATGGTACGATGTCTGAAATCTTTATTTATGTTCTCAATAAATTCGTTTTATAAAAATATTGAAAAATACAAAACCTTTTTATCATTTTTGAGGCTTTCGAATATATTTTTAATTTTATAAGATAGCTTATAAATATAATAAAATGTTAAAGTTCGTACCTAAAATGGATGTTACCTTTTGATTTCTTATAATTGATGCCATAACTGGCATATAGGCAATTAGTCATCGTCACTGACGTTACAAATGTTATTAATTAATTTTTTTAACAGATGTACCAACGTAACACTTGCTTGTTAATCCATTCCAGCGTTCCTTGTTTACAAATGTTAAAAATAGTTTAAATTAAAATAAGCATTTTTTGTTGCAATATAACGTCATTTAATATATTTTCAATCTCAATTCACTAATAAATAAGTTTGCTTCAAATTAAATCTCAAATAAACACAAAAGCAACACTCGTGATGTCAAAAATCTCAATCAATACCCGACTCACTACTCTCAAATCACTTTGGGTCGGGTCGAGTTTGGATTGGGTCGAGTCAACCTATTGGGTCGGATCATAAATCTCTACACCTCTATCTTTAGATTTGTGACAAATTGTCCTAAAATCATTTTAGTTCTCACAAACACCCTCCAATTCATGCCAATTATCACTTGAATACTTCATTCAAAAGTATGAAAAGACCACTTTACCTTTATATGCATAAATCATTGTATTTAAAGTAGAGGTTAATATTTATAAAATTCAAACATAAATTCTATAAAGAATATGTATAATAAGTATTTTTCATATATAGTTATACTATATGTTTTTTTGTATTTTGATTTGAATAATTGAATGTATTAATCTATAATTATCAGCTTTAAAGATAATTGAATGTATTAATGTGAATCATTGAATCCATATGTAAATAAATCAATAAGCTCAATAGTAACATAAATAAGTTGAACAATAACTAACATTTTTCTATACTATTTGTTCTCAAGAAAAGATTTATTTTTATTTTTTTTGAGAAAGAGAAAAGATTAATGCACTAGATATGATAAGCATCTTTTAAGGAGCATACCTTTCCACCAGCTCTTCCAAAAAGTCCTTAGCTCGGTCTTCCATTGTTCTTGCACCATTTTTTGGTATAAATCCCTCTGCTACCCACATTTTTGTAATATGATTTGCAGAGATCTCATAATCTTCTGGGAAGGAAGCAAAGTAGAGAAAACATGGTTTGAGTTCATATGGCAAGTCTTCATAACTCAAGGCTAGGATCTTAGACCAGTTTTCCGCCCCTTGACCATCGTGCCCGTCCAATGTACTCTCCACCTCTTCCCAAGCATTGTCATCACTGTCTTTTCTTGAAAGGATTCCTCCCAGCACAATTATTGCTAGAGGCAGTCCACCACATTTTTCTATTAGATTTTTAGCTATTGACTCGAGTTTAGGATAATTGTGAGGCTGTATTGATTGTTGAAAAGCCTTTTTAAAAAGGAGAGCCAAACTTTGATCATCATTTAGCTTACATAGTTTAAATTGTTTTGTATTACAATCCGGTGCCATGGCAACTTTATCATCTCTTGTGGTAATTAAAACTCGGCTCGCATTCTTTCGATCAGGCAATGCAAATTTCAATTGCTCCCACAATTCAATTGTCCGCACATCATCTAGGATAATTAAGTATCTCCTCATGCTCAAGGCTTTTTCAACCTCCTCCAGCAAATCCTGATCTCTAACGGGTGGTTGTTGGTCTTCCTTTTTAGGCTCAACCGAGAACAGAATTTGTCTCAATAGATTATTTTCATCGACCTTTTGAGAAATTGACAGCCATATGCGGCAATCAAATTCATCCTCCAATTCAACACTGTCGATACAAAAGAAAAATACCTTAGATCAATAAATGATGAAACAATATAATTGTTTGTCCTAATTTGAAATTACAAACATTAATTTGCTTGATTGGTTTAGTTGTTATGTATTTGGGTGTTTGTGCATGAAACCCTACGAAACATAATTGAAATAATTTCACAAAGAGTAGTAGGTAGCGTCCAACATTTTTACTTATCCAACCAACCAACGTATTTCAATTAACAAATATCATTTTTCAGTTAACATTTATTTATTTTCGATTAATGGATATTATTTTTCAATAAACATTGGTGATATGCATATCACACTTTGTGTGCTATGTTGTCTGTATCTCCATTTTTAGTGTCCAAATAGTCGATCTGAACCGCTCAAAGTAATATTTATATCAAATATATTAGGAAACCAAATTTTATAATTTTTAGAATTTTTTGCTATGTTTAATAATGGGGAGAAAACGGCTAGATCCAAAAATCTGATTTATACAAAACAATTATTTTCTTCCCTTCATTAAAAATAGCAGAAAAAAAATTAAAAACTATATAATGTGGTTTCCTAGTGGATATTGATGTAAATGATATGTTGAGCAGTTTGAATCGACTATTTGAACACTGAGAATGGATAAACGAACCGCTTAGTACGACCAAAGTGTAATATGCATATCACCGTAGCTGGACTCTAGATATAATAAGCCATATAAGAGAGCTACACTAATATGAAAATATTTGCATTTCACTACGAAATGTTAATAGTCGAAATTATATTTTGTCACACCCGAAATTTTAATTTATGGTTCCTATTAAATTCATCATATGAAAATAATAGGGGACATAAAAATTTTGTATTTTTGGAGTTTTCATGTAATTGATTTAGAGGTCTCAAAATGACTCTAAAATATTAATAAAATAGTTCTTGTTTGTGCATATATTTTGAAAAATACAAAACGAATACTTAAAAAGCTCCAAAAGGGGAAATTTGTGTATCCCTAAATATTTTCATACGATTAGTTTAATAGGAATCATAAATCAAAATTTGTACGAAATAATTCAAAAATATAAAAGCCATAATACTCAAATTTCAAATGGATTTGATATGTTTTGGAGCTTAAGCTCATGGAGGTCTTCCGTGAGTTTAAGGTCAAAAAAACTATGACTCGAATAGCTAGTCGACCCGATTTGTGAAAAATTGACCCAAATTTGAATTCCAAATGGATTATAATTTATTATTTTTTCGTTATCTTTCAAATATTTTTAATATAGTTAGAAAACTCCAAAAGTAGTAAAAATTGGTATTCCAAGAGATTTCAACAAATAGAATGTATCGGTCGAATCAAATCGGTCATTTGAGTCACAGTTTTTTAGATATGAGTGTAAATTAAAAATGTTATTTTCTTTATCGTGCATCGCAAAGCAAAGTTATTTGTGATTCACTATTTTCAAAAATCTCAAAAACCATAGTTCGAATGGTTAATCCAATTTTTTCATTAAAAAGCAAAGTAATTTGACCGGTTATATAAAAATCTGGTTTGAGAAGTTTGATCAGTTCTATAAAAATCGGGCTTGAGTAGTTTGACCGGATCTATGAAAACTAGGCTTGAGATAATAAAGTTTATCATATGAAATTATGTATGAAAAATTGATACAAGATAGAAAATTGAATCGAAATGATATAGTGCTTTCTATTTAGTATTAGAGAAAAGTCCGATTTTGGTCTTTGAACTATTACATTTGATTTAAATTGGTCTCTGAACTCTTTTTTGGTTCAAATTGGCCTTTGAACTATTGGATTTGGTTCAAATTGGTCCTTGAACTATTTTTTAGATCAATTTGGTCCCTGAACTATATGGTTTGATTGGTATTACTCTCCATTTTACTTCCATTTATGCTAATTGATATAGTTTAGGAATGAATTTCAGTATCAATTAGCATATACAAAAGTGCCTGTGAGGAATTATATGTACTAAACGTATAAGTTTAAGGATCAATTTGAACCAAAAAATAGTTCAAGGACCAATATGAACCAAATGCAACAGTTCAGGGACCAATTTGAACCAAAAAAATAGTTTAAGGACCAATTTAAACAAAATGTAATAGTTCAGGGACCAAAATCGGACTTTCCTCTTAGTATTATAATTATATAAAGGGTAAATTTTCTAGTAGGTCACTCAAGTTTACCTCAAATCCATAATTGGTCACTGAACTTCAATTTATCCATTTTTGGTCACTGAACTTTGATGTTTATCCAAATTTGGTCACTCCGTTAGTTTTTCCATCCAACTTAACGATATATTTAATATGACATCAATTTTATGGTTTAGACATATATTTTTTTCATGTAAAGCTAAACAAAAAAATAAGAATAAAAAAATAACATATTATTTTTTTATTTTTCTTCTGCGACAATAAAATACTTTCACATTTTTAGACATGTTAAAAAATTGTATACTTTATATAAAAAAAATAGTAAAAATTTTAGAAAAAAATTATAAATAAAAATAAATGAAAAGTTTAAATTTGTCTTACATTCTCACATATCATATATTTTATGAAAAATAAATAATTTTCAAAGTTTAAAATTGATAAAATGTTAAATATTCCGTTAAGTTGGATGAAAAAACTAATGGAGTGACCAAATTTGGATAAACATCAAAGTTCAGTAACAAAAAATGGATAAATAGAAGTTCAGTGACCAAATATGGATTTGATGTAAACTTCAGTGACCTATCAGAAAATTTACCCATATATAAATTGGAAATGTATTTCAGATATAGTATCTGAACTAATATATTATTACAGTTTGTTAATACAATAAATTGAAATCTAAGACATTAATTGTGGTACTTTGAAACAGTTCACCTATTGTATTATCCGTTTGATATTTTCCCTCCGCTGTTAGACGTTAGGTTTCTCATGCACATTTTTTACATTTTTTTATCTTAGATAAGGAAGGTATATGCTGGATAGCCACATGGACAAAAGAATTGAATTGTTGATTCAGAAAACTTATATATAATCTCAACTTCTTTCTTATAATGCATGTTGGATGTCCTGATCCTGCAACGGAAAATTCCGATCAAATTTGCACCGTCGGATGAGCTGTGAGATATAATGCGGCAGTGTTTCGTGTAGAAGTTTGAATTCAATTGATTCTGCGAATTTTTACACAAAAAAACAAATAAAGTCGTCCAGAAAATTTTATCAATTTCCCCTTTCGTTCTCTCACCCAGTCAGGCAGTCACTCTGTCACCGTGAGCCCGTGAGTCCGTAACTTCCAATTTCACTCTTTCTCCTTTTCCACAAGTTTCCCATTTCTCTCCCACCCCATCATCTCTTCTCTGAAATCAAACATGGATGTGTCTTCCTACTCACTTCCGTGAGCCGGCCACCTAGCCAAGCCAGCCAAGAGAGGCCACAACCTGCATGAGTCCTGCACGGCGGCAGCAACAGATCTTGCACGAGTCCCGCACGGCGGTGGCAAAAGCCCTTGTATGGGTCCTCCGAGGAGGCCGCAAACAGTCCTTGCTCGAGTCCTGCACAGCGGCTGCTAAAGTCCTTGCTCGAGTCATGCACGGCGCCAACTGCCCTTGCCCATGCGGCCATGACCTGCACGACTCATTGCTGTCTTGAATCCAAGTGCATTGTCTTAGCTCGCCCGTACCAGGATCATGGCGGCTACTTCAGGTGATAAATTTACTACTCGGGTGCTATTCGGATGGTACATTAGATACTCCAATTCCCAGTGCAATTGAGTTACTTTCTTTATTTGGTTTACTTTGCTTGTTTATACTTCAGTATGCGTCAATTTGCACTATGTGGCAACTATTAGTGTGCTTCTGATTTCATTTAGCATTGTTTTTGTAAGTTGTGTGAACTTTCATATAGGCACCAAGGGCCTCCTTCTGATATACTCTATATTGTGATCTTGAAAATTGATTAGTCTGATAAGATATCATGTACGTATTACATGCCATCTGTTATGATATTGACCGCCGGAGTTTTATCCTAAAATCACAAAAGTACAGACCTCAAGCTGACATGTTGTCAGTCGTTGTGTTCATGGTAGGTATTGATGAACCAAATTACAGTACCTATTACATTTTTCTTTGATTTTTACTGGCTTCATATGAAGATGGGTACTACATACTAATTCATTCCATTTGTTTCTAATTCATTCCATATTTTTCTAATGTAAGAATTACTTAAATTTTAAAGAATATAACCAGAGTTTAGCATTTGAAAGAAATACTACGGCATTTAGATGTAAATCTAACCAGACTGTATAATCCTGATTATTTTGATACATATATATGCATAATGAAAAACTATAATTTATCTCCGAAGTTTATGAAAATTGGTATGTAGCATTTTTTTGAATAGAAAGGATTGTTTGCCCAGGAAAAAGAAAAGGTTAAAATTCACCAACTGTTAGGTATGTGATTTATCGATTGGTACCAAGGACTTCATGCATTTTTTCTTTATTTTTACCAAATTAATGATTCTTTTACAAGCAACGTGTTTCAAGCTATGTTTTAGGTAGACCTTGTGAAGGCATTTAAATTTTTACTCCCTCAACTTCTTCTATAATTAAAATTAAAATCAACAGACCAACTAAATGGAGGGGCCGACACATTGATGATACATGATCAAGCTACATACCAATTAGCATTATCTTGTATATGTTCATTTATTAAGTAGTTCCTTTTGCTTATCTTGGCACCGACTCGCCTAACTTTTTTTTTAAAAAAACAAAAATTGTGATTGAAGCTTGTATCCCTTGATCTCAGTGATACATGGTGCTATATTTTAGAATTTTGTAGTTGAATTTCAATTTGTAATCCCGTAGCAACGCACGGTAACATACTAGTGATTGTTAATTAAAGACTTTGTATGATGATAGTATTTAGTTAAAAAGACTTCTGCTGTTGTATTATGTAACTTGATGTATGTTGTTAAAACTTTGCTATGTTGTTATATTTTGAACTTAAGTTAGTGTTACTATGTATATTGCGGCTGGAAATTGAGATTGAATGACTTGCTTGTACTTTGTGTTGGCACTTTTGTTGTAATACGCGGCAGACGGTCCATTGATTCCGTTTGAGTTCCACTATGAAAGTTTGGGGCCTCCACTATATTATCTAGCTTCCAGCCATATAAATTTAAATTTGGAAGTTATTGATATGATTTTGAGGTTAAACTCATTAATTGCCTCCAAAAGCTTACGCTTACCATATATTTACTCTATATATAGAGTCCGACTATTGTGTGAAAATTTTTTTTTACTATTTTCATGATGTTTGAAAGATGAATTTTTTTTTTTTCTATGCAGATGTTTATTTTTTTTTTGTTTTTTTTTTTGTGCAACTTTCAAAAATAATTGAAAATAGTAAAAAAATCTAAAATTTGGAAATTTTTAATATTCTAGAAGTCTTAATATGAAAAAACATATTGAGGCTCTTAAATTGAAATTTTGAATAATGAAGGATATATTTTGAGCCATTTGTATATGGGTTAATATAAAAAGTTTTTACCATACCCTAACTATATAATACATATATATGTATAGAACCCTAACTTTAAAAAAAAAATATATATATATATATATATATATATATATATATATATATATATATATATAGAGTTGGGTTACAGTGATATGCGTAGCAAAACCGTAGTTTTGCTATGCGCTCGTATCTCAACAACCGTAACTCGGATGGCCGATAGTTTTCTCTCTCTCTCTCTCTCTCTCTCTCTCTCTCTCTCTATATATATATATATATATATATATATATATATATATATATATATATATATATATATATATGCATATAGAGTTGGGTTACGGTGCTATGCATAGCAAACGACGTTTTTGCTATGCGCTCGTATCTCAACAACCGTAACTTGGATGGCCGATCCGATTCGACCAGTGCATTCTACATATCGAAAACTCATCGGATACTAATTTTTACTATTTTGGAGATTCCTAACTATTTTTAACGATTTTTGAAAGATGACAAGAAAATAATAATAAAATAATCTATTTGGAACTCATAATCAGGATCATTTTTTCAAAAATCGTTAAAAATAGTTAGGAATCTTCAAAATAGTAAACATTAGTATCCTATGAGTTTTCAATATGTAAAATGCACCGGTCGAGTCGGATCGGCCATCCGAGTTACGGTTGTTGAGATACGAGCGCATAGCAAAACTACGGTTTTGCTATGCATATCACCGTAACCCAACTCTCTCTCTCTCTATATATATAGAACCCTAACTATATATATTTTGAGAGAGAGAAAGTAAAGTTATGGTGGTTTGCAAAGTAAAATAACGAGTTTTTACTTTGCGGTTGTATCTAGAACCATAACTCGGAGAGAGATCTGGGTTGACCGCACATTCTACGATTAATATCTTAATGAATACCAAAATTTTCTTTTGTTTTTTTTTTTGAGAAAAAATATTAATGATTTTCAATATTTTTTGAAGACTTCTAACTATTTTTATACTATTTTTGAAAGATAACCAAAAAGTAATATTAAAATAATCTATTTGAAATTAGAGTCAATTTTTCAGAAAACGTTGTCATCCATAAGTCTTTTCCAGAATTTTAACCTCCTTGATGAAGTGGAGGAACAAATGGTTGTCACCAAATTAATTATATTTCTAGTGGTGCATATATTGCAAAACCTCGCTCGTGGAGGGTCATATACTGGCTTTCAGTTCAATGTCTTTAGCATTTTCGATCATTGGTCACTTACAAACTCATATTTACATTGTTTAATTGTTTATGTATATGGTAGTTCGATAAAATTTGTTGAGAAATAAATTTGATATATATTATAAAATTATGTATATATATTGAGTTTGACTATTATACTAACGCTAGCATTTTGGACTGAAATACTAACGCCTCAAAATTTATGTTATCGTATCCGAAATCATGATTTATGGTGCTCAATAAATTTTTTATATGAAATTATTGGGGAATTCCAAAATTTTTCATTTTTAGAGTTTTCTAAGTATTTGTTTTGAATTTTAGAAAAGAGCTCATAAATACTAATAAAATATTGATGTTTGTACATGCTATTTTCAAAAATACAAAATAAATACTTAGAAAACTTTAAAAAATGGGAAATTTTTGCATTCTCCAATATTTTCATATAATGAATTTATTGAGCACCATAAATCGTGATTTCGGACAAGATAACAACAATTTTGAGGCGTTAACATTTCGGTCTGAAATGCTAACGTTAGTACAATAGTCTAGCTCTATATATATATTATATCATTTAAAATTATCTGACATACCTTTGGTAAACTTTTTGTGCTAGCGTAGTCTTTCCAAGACCGCCGGTACCCACAATTGAAAGCACGGTGAGTCTTGACATATTCATATCAAGGAGGAGGTCGATGATCTTCTTCTTTTCCGAATCGAGCCCGATCACTTCTGAATCATCATTGTTAGAGGGTTTATTCGGCTTGAACTGAGTAGAGATTGGATGGTTCTCTTCAATGTTATATTTAAACCCCATTTCGGTACCACGCTCATGGAGTGTCTTGAGCAGCCCCGTGATAATTTTTATCTCATCACAAAGAATGTTGACCTTCTTAGGCTTTTTTCGAGCCCTCATTAGTTTTCTTATCATACTGTTGTTTCGACGTTTTTTTCCTTCGAAACCTACTAAAAAGGTATCCAAAGCATCTTCTATTCTGTAGGCCATAACTGTGAGCTCATTCACCCACTCTTTTACCGGAGGATTTTTATAGCAATTGGCATCCGCATCTCTGAGCAAGCCAAAGATTCCATTAAGCTCCATCTTCATAGGCTCTATCAGATCACTCACATCATACAATTGGAGAGCATTTTTCACGGCGGTATCGGCAAGTTTGCCGACCACTGTGCCCACAGCTGACAGCGCCATATTTCAGAGTATAAGTAATCTCCTCAATTATTTCCTTTTTGGTTTTTAAGGTACATCAGATTAATTTGTTTGATGGGATCAGGGTTACCCAACAGGAGAAGGTGAACTATATATACGTATATTCTCATGAAATGCCAAGGTTGTACCTAGATTTAACATAAAGTCAACAATGAATAAAAAATGGAAATCTTTAAAATTATTACTTCCGATGTACCATAAAATAACTCTATATACATAAAAACTATTACTTCATTGGCGCCACTTTTATTAACGTGGCGGGTGCAACATGTACAAGTGATATATCAATTCTGAAACGATTTGAGGAAAATATTGAAAATCTTCGGGAGAATACTTCTTGAGTTTTTTATTTAAAAAAATTCAGCCAATGGCATCAGATTAAATTATTCAATGGTACGACTCAGTAGGTGCTTCAAATTTTAAATACCCAATTGTTTGTCAGTTGCAATTTCGTCCAAGTTGACTTCTCTAATTGATTTAAAATTGTTTATCACTTGCAATTTCGTCCAAGTTAGCTCCACGAAACTCATTACCGACATACGGTTGGCGCACCAAGATTTGTACCTTCCTTCACTGCTAGTTCGGGTACTATATTAGGTCGCTATCTGCTGCCATAAGTCTGATGGCAGGATGTTGTTATAACAATACGGTTCCCCTGATTTTATCTGAACGGCTGTGATCTTTACAATACGTCAAAGAATTTTTGTGGGTCTCATCTATTATTTAAACTATATTGTACATTTAATTATACTTGTTGAACACTTAATTGTATTAATAATTTTTTACTTGTTTGACAATTTGACAAATATCTTGCACTTAACAAGTTACATTTCAGATAATGAGATGCACACTTTCAAGTTTTTTATGTTGTTATTGGATGGAATAATATTCTCAACAACATGCATTTGAGCACAATTGGTATCTTTGCATGTCAAGTGGATGCATGAAAGCTAAATCGGAAGCTATGGTGAAAAATGATTGAAAACCAAATTGTAGTTTAATTATTTGCATACTTATAGAAGTCTTAGATTCATACATGGCAAGATATTAGGTAGTGGTTGATGAAAATACCCTTCAAAACTCCCACGACTTACCTCTAACCATTCATAATGTTTCTAAGGCGTTGGAACATTTCAGGGAGATCAATCAAAGCTAAGACCAAGCTCCAACTCGAGACATTCGTACCACAATGATTGTCACAACGGTTTCCCCTTGCTCTGTTCCATCGGGATCTCGCATAAATCCACTCCTAAATCGCCTCAAAAACCTTCCTAACATCCTAACCCCTCTGCCAGAGGGAGAATAGGTCTAGAACTGCCTTCAGACAGCTAAGCCTTTATAAAGTCAGGAACATAAGGGTTAGCTTCTACCAATTCTGTGTAAATTTCCATCTCTAGCGCATTCGAACCGGGTAGAATGTCATCCGGTGTGTATGAGTGGTCCAGAGGGGTTTTGAGAGGCTTACAATGTCATTTTGAGCATATATAAAGTCACTGGGTTCGAGTGCAAGTCATTCGGATTGAGTGCAAGTTCATTCGGACCGAGTGAAATTTCAACTCTGCACAGTGATCAGTAATTTCGGCTTTCTAGGTACATTAGGTAGACTTCTTCAACGTTACAAGGCTCGTTTCCTTCATCCTTTTGGGCCGAATCTGATTGTTTGCTCCAAAGTACCTGGAAAATTAGAAAAAAACCAAAGTAAAGAGAAAACAAGATTAAAAACTGAGATGCCATGCAATGCACATGATTTTGATCATTTTGGTGGTCCAAAACTAGGTAAATTGACTATATGTTTTTTAAGATATCAAATCTCTCTACGGTTGAATCTTGCTTGTATACTCAAGTAAGGGCTTATCCTAGACAAGTTTTGGCTCCTCAAACTGAGCATACTTTGAAGGTTACTTACATGGAAAAAGGTCGCAAACAGAGGCGGATTTACATTCATTGAATGGGGGTCAATTGACCCCCATTCAATCCCAAAAATTAGCCAGAGCTGTACCGTTTGACTTCATATTTTAACAGAAATTGCTAGAAGTATGATAAATTGACCCCATACATTTTAAGAAAATTTTGTATGCTTGACCCCCATTCGTTCGTGTGATGTTTGTAACTCTGGGAGACTTGTATTATATTTATATTATTCTTTACAAAATTCTATTGCAATTCACCTGCCCATTCACCAATGGCAACCATCATGTCTATAGTACTTCTGACTCTATATTTCGAAACTGACACAAACATCAAATAAGTACGCTACAAGATTCTCTCCAATATCACCTTCTATGATATATTTGCCAAATTGTAATGCATATTATTAATTAATTGCAGTGATAAATTTAGAGAAAATATATCCCACTAAGAACTATTATCATCTGGATTTCAAAAAAAAAAAAAGAACTATTATCATCAAATTTATCTTTTGATACACTTATTTCTCCTCATTGTTACATTATCATATGCTACGATATTTTTTCCATCAATTATTCACACGTAGAGATATCATGTTCAGTGATTTTTACCAATCATTTATATTTTAAGAACGGTAATATATTGTCGTAGACTGGTTGGATATAGTACCGGCAAGGCGGCCATATAGCCTCACTCAAACCTCTAACTATATATTTCGACAATAAATAAATAATTTATTATTATCTTATTACATTTATAGAGTTAGACTATTATACTAATACTTACACATCAAAATTTATATTGTCGTATCCAAAATCATGATTTATAGTGCTAAATAAATTCTTTATATGAAAATATTGGGGAATATAAATTATTTTCATTTTTAGAGTTTTCTCAGTATTTATTTTGAATTTTAGAAAATAGCTCATAAATATTAATAAAATATTGATGTTTGTACATGCTATTTTCAAAAATGCAAAACAAATACATAAAAAACTCTAAAAATTGAAAAATATTTGTATTCTCCAATATTTTCATATAAAGAATTTATTGAGCACCGTAAATCATGATTTCGGATACGATAACATAAATTTTGAGGCGTATAACTCTCATTTATACGTTAGTATAATAGTCTAATTCTACATTTATATATTTAATATAAATTTTAAAAAATTTGACCCTGATACGCTGAAAGTCTGGCTCCGCCCCTGGTCGCAAATTGTGCAAAAATTCTGAGTAACTCTCAAGGGTCACACACAAGCTCTTTTCACTCCACAAGTGCCTTAGTATTGAAACTAGTTTTCCAAACCCATAGCAACAATTAAATCATGGTGAGGCCTATTCTGATGAAATTACTTGACCTCTTTGTGTACACCTCATTGTTTCACACTAGATCCAATTGATTTTTACTATGCAAAGCACTTATTAAACTCTCTTTATAGCTTTTGGCGTTTTTTGACATTTGTTATATATATATATATATATATATATATATATGAGTTGGGTTACGGTGCTATGCATAGCAAAATAACATTTTTGCTATGCGCTCGTATCTCAATAACCGTAACTCGGATGGCTAATCCGATTTGACCGGTGCATTCTACATATCGAAAACTCATCGGATACTAACTTTTACTATTTTTGGAGATTCCTAACTATTTTTAACGATTTTTGAAAAAATGATCCTGATTATGAGTTCCAAATAGATTATTTTATTATTATTTTCTTGTCATATTTCAAAAATAGTTAAAAATAGTTAGGAATCTCCAGAAATAGTAAAAATTAGTATCCGATGAGTTTTCGATATGTAGCCGGTCGAATCGGATCGGTCATCCAAGTTACGGTTGTTGAGATACGAGCGCATAGCAAAAACGTCGTTTTGCTATGCATAGCACCGTAACCCAACTCTATATGCATATATATATATATATATACATATATATATAGAGAGAGAGAGAGAGAGAGAAAACTATGGTGCTCCTAGGAGCACGGAGGCCTCCCGTGCTCCTAACTCAAAAATCATACTAAACCATTTCGAAATTTCGATTTATGGGTCTCATTGAATTCTTTATATCAAAATATGATAGGATACAAAAATTTTCCATTTTTTGAGATTTGTAATTATTTGTTTTGTATTTTTTAAAGATGAAATAGTTTTATACATTATTTTATTATTATCTTGAGGTCATTCAAAAAAGTTCCAAAACATATATTTAAGAAACTCAAAAAATGTAAAATTTTTGTATCCTAAGAGATTTCAATATAAAGAATTTAATGAGAATGATAAATCAAAATTTTATGACGGTTTAGTATGATTTTGAGTTAGGAGCACGGGAGGCCTCTGTGCTCCTAGGAGCACGCTAGATTTACTCTCTCTCTCTTATATATATATATAGAGTGAGGCTATTGCGCATTGCAAAGTGCAGTGGCTGGTACGATTCGGCCTCATATCTTCTTAACCGTAGCTCGAATAACCAATCCAAGTTGCTCGAATAACCAATCCATTGACAATGCTTATCTTGACAATCTTGACAATAGAACATTTCAAAAATTTGTAAAAATTCTTAAAAATTCTTAAAAATGAAAAAAGGTTTATGGATATATTATTTAACTTGTAGATTGATAGTGTTTCAAATTTCAATCGATTTAAACATTGTTTGATGACTTATCAAATTTTTGTGTACTAATTAACGGTTATAATTTAACGGATAATTGAAAAGCTATGAAACGTCGCTTAAATTAAATATAATCGGAAACATAATTAATCTATAAGTTAAGAAATACTTTTGTATATTTTTCTATTTTTAAGATTTTTTATGATTTTTTACAAATTTTTGAAATGCTCCATTGTCATGATTGTCAACATATGCATTGTCAATGGATCCCTCCTCATAACATTAATATTAAAAACTAGTTGCATACCAAAAATTTCTATTTTTAGATTATTTTAACTATTTTTTTGAATATTGGAAAGATGACCCATTTTATAAACAAATTTTTGTGCATTTTCTATACAATTTTCAAAAATCCAAAAAAATAGTTAGAAAACTCTAAAAATAGAAAAATCGGTATTTAATAAGATTTCAATATGTAGATTGTATTGAGCAATTTGGATACGCCATTCAAGTTACAGTTTTAAGATATCAGGGCGTAACACACTACTGATGCACCGCATTTATATCTGCATTTTTACCAGACTTGCACCTTTATTTTTACCAAAAATTCCTAAGCTCATGTGCATTTAGGTAGTAGAATGTCTAGAATCTGGTTACTTCTTTGCTTTGGTCCAATTTTCAGGAAAATGGAGCTTTTGGAGCTATTTGGACAAGATTTGGAACATGGAGCAAAGATAGGCACTGGAGCACAAGCCTTGCGGGCCGCGAACCTTCACTTGCGGGCCGCAAGCACTGACGAAACTGCTATTTCTATTTCTTGCTTGCGCAACCGCCAAGTACTATTTCAAGCACCGCCAAAAAAATGATGAGACAAAGCCAACGAAACGAACCAGGTGCGATTTGGAGCAAGGATGAGAGAACGGACCAAAATAGCACTCACACAGATTATTTCGGGCATGCCATCAAAATCGGGTTCTGACTAGTTCTGCACACCTCATGCTATTCCAAGTTTCTGACTAATTCTGCACAGCTCGAACTATTCCATGCTTCTGACTATTTCTGCGCATTCTGGAACCATTGTTTTCTGACTAATTCTATGCACTTTGAACTATTCTGGGCGTTCCAGCAGAATTAGTCAGCTAATTCTGCGCACCTCGGACTATTTTGAGCATTCCGGAACCGTCATAACTCCGATTTTAGATCCGTTTGAACCTATAAAAAGGTCTCTTCGAGGAGAACAGAGACAAGGAAGTTTGGAGTCGAAATTACCATCAGAAGTGATGGTTTGGAGCAGATCTTTTGAGAGAATTCTTCCTTCCAAGGGAGATCTAGCGAGATTCTAGGCGTTCTTCGGTTTAATCATGATAAACTCTTTCTTTTACTTGTTTTCTTTATTTTCTTTGTCTATGTCTGAGTAGTTTACTAGTTCTTAGGATTTAGGATGATGTTTGTTTGTATGGATTAACCGTATGCTTGTTTAGACTTACGTTGTGTTCAATTTACTTAGCATTTTCATGAAATTGTGCTTGTATCATTGCTTGTTTGTATGGTAAACCCGCGGATTAGACCAAATCCGGTGTGGTTAAATATATCATTTGACCAAGAACTGTTATTTGCACTAATAGGGTTGATAGTTTTCTGTCCTAGAGTATCCGAGAGGAGAAATTGCGGTATGACGAAAGTTAGATCGAATCCTAGAACAAAAGTGAATTGAATATAGGTTTAGAGATAATCCTATAAATTTCTATTGAACTAAAAGTGTTAAAAGTACCAAAACGTGACAACTGAGGGCCTTCTAACATCTCTGGTTTGATTAGAAATTGATAACTTGAGTCAAAACACCAAACCAGAACATAACTGCTGTCTGCCAGCAGCTTGCGGACCGCAAGCAAAACTTGCGACCCCGCAAGCTTCTGCAGACAGTTGTAAAACAGAGGTGCAGCGTTGCTTGTGACACAAGAGACATCTTGCGGCCTGCAAGCAGCAGTTATCCTCTGACCATTACCTCTTACGACCCGCAAAAGACATCTTGCGGGCCGCAAGTAGTTGATCCAGACAGCAAACTGATTTCGAAAACCCTAGGAACGCCTTTCTAGAATCTGTTTTAAGAGTTATTTACTTATTTAGTGTCTTTAATTGTTTAGGAAACCAATCTTAAATCAAGACCCCCCCTTTATACCAAAATACCAAAAATATAATCTGTTAGGATTTAGAATTGAGTTTAGAGTCTTGTTTCGATTTATTTTCGTCCCTGTGGATTCGACCCCGACTATACTGCATAAGATCGTACGCTTGCGATCGACTGCATATTTAGGGTATTTAAAAGCCTATACACATCCGAGTGCCCAACTATCTTATATACAGCGCTTTGCAAAGCGCAATAGCCTCAATCTATTTAAGGGAATAACGGGCCATAGATCGGAGACTAGAACACAAAATTATTCTAGTTTCTACAAAGGTCATATATAGATCCTATCATGAGAGGGAATCGTTTCTTTATACCTCACTAGCTCGGCTTGAAAGCTCCCGTTATCCACCACGAGATGAAAGAGCTGAGATCGAGAGCAAGCTAGAACTCCGCAAAATGCTCCAAGCAACACCTCAATTCGGCCTCCAATTGAACTCTATCAATTGAGCCGAAATTGCTCTATCCAACTATTTGATCCAATTGAGCTTGAGAGGAGAAGAAGAATGGTGTAAGAATTGAGTACAAATCACCAACACATGGTGCTCTCCACCACCATGAGTGGTTCGGCCAAGAGAGGGAGGCTAAAGTGGAGAGGAGGAGAAGAAAGGGAGGAGTGGAGAAGAAGGAGAATGAATTGCTAGGTGGAAGAGAGATAAAAGGGAATAAATATGGCATCCAATGCCATGATAGTTTGAATTGACCAAAATACCTAAGCATCCAATGCTCATGCTCTTCAGGGGACAAGGGCACATGAGTAATTAATCTAATTAGTGGTCTACTCATGCAAGGTGTGAAGGGCTTATCGGAGCCAACACAAGAGACTTGAACACAAAAATTTTATTCTAGTTCTTCCAAAGTTAATCTTGATCTACTTGAGAAGAAAATAGTTGCGTTATACCTTTGAGCTCGGCAAGACTTCCCGTAGTCCACCCCGAGTTGAAAGAGAAACGATTGAGAGGCAAGCTAGCACCCGTCAATGGCCAAGCAACCTTCTCTTGATTCAGCCTTGACACCAACACCTTGGTTTGGCCAATCACTCAATTAATCCAACAGTTGAATCTAATTGAGCTCGAGAAGAGAAGAAGAATGGTGTAAGAAAAATTGCAAATCAGCAACTATTGGTGGCTCTCCCCACCACTTGGTGTAAGAAAAACTCCAACTCTCCAACGATTGAGTTGCATACGGTTAACTTGGTATTTCCTGAATAATGATTATTAATATGATTAACAACCTTAATCATATGCATGCATAATAATCATATTCTACCAAAAGGCCCATCTGATATCTTATACTTGTATCAATATATAATGAAGTAACTAATTTCATTATATATTACAAGAGACAAAATCGTGATTCCGTTTGCGAACTTCTCCATATTCAATCACATATAGAAATTATATCAGTATGGCTCCTTGTCACATAGAGCGTTGGATTATCATTTACTTGTATGTTCTCTCATATGAGAAAACCAAACTTTATCAGATTGTGAATTAAATACATTTGAAATACATTTGTACTTTCGTACAACTAGCATTGGATCTCCATCCATTGTATTTCAGTGGTCACGTCTAATGTCTTATTCTCCAATAAGCATACGTGAGATTAAATGGATACTCCTATCCATTGATCTGTGAAACATGATCAACATTTAATCATCACGCCAACCTCAGCTGATAATTAGTTTTCATTGCTAATTATCCTTTGTTGGAGACATTTTGAATCTTTTATCTCGTTTAATCTTACGATTATAATTAGTGTTTCACAATACAAGCCCTTGACTTCAAAATGAACTAATTAATAAAAGATATCAGGAACAAATGATCTAAAGTCATCAATTAAATGAATAAATGTTTGAATTAACTATTAATTTTAGGGCATAACCCCGACAAGGTGGACCATTGGTCCATTCAAACTAGAATTCAAACTTCTAATTAATTCTCTCCCACACAAATAACATTGATCTCATCCACTCTTGGGACCACTCACACTTGGTGCACCCAAGTGGGTGCGCACCACCAAGGCCGAATTGGGATTTGGCTCCCATGCTCCAATTGTATTAGCGTTAATTTTAAATTAATTGCTATGTGTACTCACACCATATATTATAATTAATTAATTAACTAGCATATTAATATACATTTAATTAATTATAATTAAGTCACTTAATTAAGTTGTGTATCAACACACAATTAATTATGTAACGCTTCTATTAGAATAAATAATTAACTTGTATTCTCCAATGTAATTAATTATATCTGTAAGGGCCCCGATTTTTAACAAGGCAAATGGACCGTCCTCCGCGCTTTTCAACGTAAGGCGTCAAATACAATCAAGTCATCAATACAAATTTCATGCCACAATTTACGTAATATTCCTAACATAGTTCAAAATACAATTTAACAACTAAACAAAATTTTATTAACACACATCAATTTACACAAAGTACAGCGGAAGTCTTTAAAACAAATTACAAATAAATCTAGGAAATCAATAATAAGACTCTTTTATCTACGTGGTAAACTCAGCAATATTCCTCTCACCTGCGAAAAAAAGCATACAAAAGTACGTATGAGAAACCTAGTGTTTTCCAGTGCAAAAACGGAATAGCATACGAATATACGATAATCGGTGAACAAAATAAAAGTACCATGACAAATTCTATTAATTAATTCTATTTTTTCAATTAAAGTCATTAAATTAACGATTTTTATATCTATCATTCGATTTTCCAATACAAATATTTCAATTAGTATCTATAATTCGATTTATTCTATTTTTACGATTTAGTTCTACGAAACTACCACTAATCAGTCAAATGCTAATGTTGCCGAACGATTCCCTTGCCGAAACAAGGGGCGAAAGACTTGGTAAACCGAAGAATTCCTCATGATGATGGGCAAGCCTGAACGATGGAGATAACGAAGCGGAAAATCCATAGTTTCATATTATTCAATTTAGATTCTATTTCAATTTATCTAATAAAAAAATCAATTATATGTAGACGCATAATTCGATAATACGGACCGAGCTCGATCTTGATCATATTCAAATTTAAAATCATGGTAGAATTTCATAACTAGAAAGTTTGCAATGCGAATAATCACACCTCATATACATGCAATCCTTTTATAATGTAAAACTGTTACACTCGTATTTAATTTTCAGTCTTCTGATATCTTAATAAATTCTCAAATGCCAACTATGAGAATTTACGTTAACTTGGTATTACCTGAATACTGATTATTAATATGATTAACAGCCTTAATCATACGCATGCATAATAATCATATTCTACCAAGGGGCCCGTCTGATATCATATACTTGTATCAATATAATGAAGTAGCTAATTTCATTATATATTTACAAGAGACAAATCGTGATTCCATTTGTGAACTTCTTCATATTCAATCACATATAGAAATGATATCTTTATGGCTCCTTGTTATAGAGAGCGTTAGATTATCATTCACTTATATGCTCTCTCATATGAGAAAACTAAACTTCATCAGATTGTGAATTAAATACATTTGAAATACATTTGTACCTTCGTACAGCTGGCATTGGATCTCCATCCATTGTATTTCAGTGGTCACGTCTAATGTCTTATCTCCAATAAGCATCCGTGATATTAAATAGATACTCCTATCCATTGATATGTGAAACATGATCAACATTTAATCCTCATGCCAACCTCGGCTGATAATTAGTGTTTCTTGCTAATTATCCTTGGTTGGAGACTTTATGAATCTTTGTACATTGGTTGATTGATAAGAGCCTGAAGACTTTCATCTGTGATGACTTGGATTTCCTTTACATCCCTTTTATATACGAGGATTTCTTCTAGTATAACAACTTTAATATCTTCCTCGATATCTACGGTAATCTATTGCACAATCTTCCACAATGCTTAGAGGTTTCTCATGGATTATTGGTTCATATATTTGAAGAGGCTTTTGTTTAGGCTTTGGTATGGGCTTTGTTAACTCGAAAGTGTAATACTTTTAGATCCCAACTAAATGGTAATCAGTCACAAGCATATGACTAAGTTGTAGCGTAATATTGGTCTGAATTCACAAAGACAGTTAGCAAAACTAGACTATACTTTGTTTATTTCCTAAACTAGAGTTCTTTTTGGCAAAAGAGATGATTTTGTAATTTTCCTAACTTTGAAAAAGTAATAAAAGGGATTACACTAATTAAAATAGGGTTCCCAAAATGTCAGATTAGTTATTTACTTGGCCTCGAGCCATGCTAGTTGTATCTCTCACACACACCACACATGACCAACTGAATTAGTGCTCTCGCAAATGTCAGAAGGAATTTTACCAGACATCGCTCTAACATCCAACTAGTGTGCAATTCAAGTTAAATGGTGTGATGGATTCTATCAGTAGTAATGCGCTTCGTTCTGGCTTAAATCAATGTTACGCACCAAACAACAGCTCGCGATTGTATGTCTAATACCTAAAACAGTTCAAATCAGGCAAAGATAATAGACCGTAGTCGTCACTTCTAAACCTAGACCAAATTCTAGTGTTGGGTATGCAATTTAAAAACCGTTTCAATTAAATCATACACAACACATAGAAAGTAAGATAACATATACCAAAAAAGCTTCACCTCATATCCAAGTTCATAAACTTAAACGGACGAATTACATGTTTAGCCAGAAAATGCCTGCAATAATCACAATTAAGCAAGCAAAAGAGAGAAAGAGAGTCACAGTTACAATAAATTAAGCAAATCAACACATAGCAACCGAAAAGATTGATGAAGACATTCGCGATGTTATACTCAACCTCCAACGACCGTGCGCTTGCTGCTCTATCCCGTCACACCATAATCGGCTCCTAAAACAATAACTCACCAAATCAATCTTTGTGGTATATAGCGGCTTTGGTGGAGAGAGAACTCCTCAAAACAGCGGCTGAAACCAAAATATAAACCTCCAAATCAATCTTGTGTTCCTGCCAAATCTGCAAACTTTTGATTCTTGCCCATACAGTTTGTAAGGGTTGTGGTTTATGACCGTAAGGGGGGCGTCGGGTTACAATCAGCTCCAGATACTCCAATTTCATCGTGTTTTGCTCCAATTTACCGGAAATCACAAATAAAGCCAACAGAAACAAACACCAAAAAATGCAAGTACATGCGAGTAAATGTCATGAAATGCTATTTGTTTGGATCTACATTAAAAACTAAAACAAATTAATCCTAGGAAATATGGGGAAAATGCAAAAGATGCAATGCAATGCATAATGTTGTCAGATCCCAATATTTAGATTAGGGTGAGCAACTTGATCCACCATTTGATATGTGGTTTAAGAAATATAGCTGGAAATATCGATACCACGGCGCTTTGTAAAAGTCATTTGTCTTGATGATTCACCGTAAAGTTACTATATATATAAATATAGTAGAACTACTATGTTCTTATGCTCACAGAGATCTTCTGTGAGCTTAACATCAAAAACACATCTAACTATATTCAAATTTTTATTTATATAACTCAATAAATTCTTTATATCAAAATCTTATAGCATACAAAAAATTTTCAGTTTTGGAGATTTTGAAGTATTTATTTTATATTTTGTAATAACAACTATACAATATTAATAAAATAATTAATGTTTCATATAATTATATAATATTACTTCTTTGAAGCCAGTTTTATCAACGTGGTGGGGGCAACATGTATATCATTATATAATAGGGTCATACCTAACGTCCACAGAAAGTTTAATCCATACGTCCATAGGTCCGACGTGTATTGTCAACGTGGTATGTGATAAACTTGAAACCTCAAGTCAAAAAATAAACTTGAAACCCTACACGACGTGACTCTACTCTGCCCCCTATTTGATACACCTAGCATGTAATATATTTATTTTGAACTGGGGTACACGTTAGGCTAGTTGGTACTTGATATATAGGTAGCTGTAGGCATGTCATGGTGTCATACTTTGGATGATTCCACCTTTTTTTAAAAAAAAAATTTACACCCAGCCTATCATAGTGTCATTTAATTAAGATTGTTCATCTCCTCGTATTGAGATTGTTCTAATTTAAATAATGAAAACCAAGGTGACAATATAATTAATGATAATTTTTAAATGGACAATTGTTATATTATGATGGACAAATGTTACTCTAAATTAATATTTGTTACATTATAATAAATAAGTGTTACTCTATATTTAACAATTGTTACATTATGACGAACAATTGTTACATTATAGAATTCATTATTTCCATGTTGAAATGATGTGGCAAACGATCAATAGGTTATGTTATCAAGACAAGACTACAATAGGAGCTAATCATTTCTACTTTCATTTTTGAATGGAAGCCCGCGTAATTCCTATATTTGCCATACTTGAATAATTGGGATTCCACATAAAAATAAAAAAGATAATAATTAATTATTTGCCATGCTTGACTATGTTATGTGTTACTACAAGTTGGTTACATGTTAAAGATTAAGTGTTACATGGCGAAGTTTAAATGTTACATAATATGTAAAAAATATTCCATAGTTTTATTTTGAGATACTTAAATGATAAATAGTTCATTATAGAATTCATTATTTCTATAATAAAAAAATGCCAATTTATAGTTAATATAGAGTTGTAATAAATTAATAATTTGAAATAGAGAGCCACTCCGACACCTCATGTGGTATATTTTCAGGTTGCAAGTTTCTATATGTTAAACTGGTATTATATTTTCGGTTTTGACAAAATCACATTTAGATTCACTAATTAATGTGTTACAATTAATTCCTGAATTACGAATCTAGAATATATAAATTAAGAAGTCTTTGTACTATGTTTTAATACAAGAACTTATTTGCTTTTTGCATAAAAACCCTATCAATTCTCCAATTTTACGAAAACCTCTCCAAGGGATACTATCCCTTACAACCAAAACTTTCTCAAGACAGTTCATGTCAGACTGGCGTTTAACTTCTAGCAGTGACGATTACAAAGAAGCTCTTGCCGCAACAACCTCTCTTGGAGCCCCTGCAGTCGGCTTTTGTTAAGCTTGATGAAGTTGGTGACATAACCATAGCTCTAAACACAATCATAAAACAAAACAATATCCTCATACAGCTTCTAGTCCAAACCAAACAAGATCTTGACGATTGCAAAACCACAATCAACGAGATTCAACGAAAACTTGCAGCACGAAAAGAACCAGAGTCTTATATAACAGACGCTATCTCAAACCTTGAGGCAAATTTGAAAAAATTGTCTCTGGGTGAGCCAGCTAAGCCGAAACCTCGTCCCAAAGGTCCAATCTATGTATTCAAGGATCCTCTCAAAATCCTTGCAGAAAAGAAGAAGAAGGGGTCAAAATGAATTCAACAAGAACCCAAACAGTTGAGTCTAGGCCTTCAATCTCTAACAATGAGGCCCAGAATGAGAGAACCCCCTCAGTACAGGACTAGATACGCGGCTACAGACTAGGTCACAGACTCCGTCACCAAGCTCAAAGAATGTTGCCCAGGCGAAACAATGGCTTCAGACGAACACTGGAGTCAGAGATGAACCCAAATACCGAGCTGAGTTTGTCAAATTTTAGACAGGCTCAAAATGTTCCAGCAGAAGTCCTATATCAAGTCAGGTGGAATCAATCCCGAAACAGAGTTTATCAACATAACTCTGACGAAAGAATTTTGGTAGTTGGAAGCCAGCAGCTAGAACTACCATTTATCACAAATGAGTCGTATGAACGACTCAGGCAATTAGGTTTCCAGCATCTACACATTGGCATGATTATGGTGAGGCTAAGCACGCTGCATAGGAGGAATGCAGGTGTGAACGCGTTGGTGGTATTCTGAGATACAAGGTGGTCCGATGATCGATCTATCATATCAACAATGAAGATTGATCTCACAGGAGGTGCCCAACTGGCATACACGGCACCTGATCTGATGATAAGTATCCATGATTTCTTTAATCATATACAATTAGTGGTGCAAACTCACGAATACGACAATTGACAAGCTGGAGAAAGTAACTTGCTTATCTCTAGATCTCTGATTGGGAGAGTGTCAAATGATAGTTTCACCAGGTTCAACTATAACATACAAAATGTTGCTGATCACTTAGCAAGTAATGGTGAGCAAGCAATACCTGGAATGAACCAAAGCACTGCTGAACTAAAAGGAAGGCAGTGGACGATACGACCACCTGAAGTGGCACAAATCCAAAACCTACAAAGTGCACACTTCCGAGCAAGAATAGATGGTTCAGTTCAAGTACAATTCGAAAATTATGCTCCAACCAAACCTCAAACAGAGTCGATGAAAGGTGTAGCTAGGGAAGATATCCTCAATGATGAAGAAGAATTTGTAAACTACCTGGAGGAGGAGTTTACGGGCGGCAGACCAGAGAATGATCCAGAAGAGGATAACGAGCAGGATGATTTCCTGGAAGTTATCCAAACATTGGCGGCCTTACCTAAAGAAGTTGTGACACAACCTGACTATGACCCTGCATGGGATATGTCAGATAATGAAGATGAAAATGGATTTATTAATCTATTTGAGGAAGTTGGTGGGAGTATACCCAATTATTTCGCACTTCTAGCAGAAATAGAGTACCCTAAGTTGCAAAAGTTACTGGAGAAGGCAGAAGCTCAAAAGCAGATGCCAGTTGAAAATGGCGTACTCAACTGCTACAAGTGGAGTATCAGACATACCAAGAGAGCCAATTATGACCTAAGCAAATTACCCACCTAGACGTTATGAGCGAGGAGAGTCCTCAACTCGGCCTGAAGGATTCACTGGAGGTAGCCATTTTAAAGGAGGCTACAGAAAACAACATAATGAGATGTATGATCTCCCCTCAGCACAGCAGAATGAAGGGGCGATATTGGTTTTACCAAAAGATTGTGAATAAAAGAGTCTGGAATGACAACAGATCGAAAGTCATGTTTATCGAAAACCTTTTGGGAGAAGTTGAGAAGATGTTGTTCATGCAATGGTGAGCAGCATACCCGGAGGATTATGAAGAGTTGGTTAACATATCTGAAGATCCTCAAAATATTACTTCTCAAATCAGGAGGATGTTTCTATTCGAAGACCCTGCCCAGGGGTCAACAGAAGAGCAAAACAAGGCGATTAGAGACTTGGAGCGTCTCACATGCCCAGGCATGGCCAACATCATGCAGTACCTAAATGATTATTTGGTACTGGCAGCCTGATCTGGTAGAGCGTACATGGATATGGACCTCAACAACAAACTATTCATGAAGATGCCAGACCCAACTGGCAATATCTTAATGGAGGCCTCTAACAAGAAGTATCCAGGCCTGCAAGAAGGAGGTGTAGTAGGTCTTGTACCAAGGATCTATTTTCTGTCAGAAGTACTTGCAAGAAATGTGCCAACAAGCAGCCTTACAACGAAGTTTGAAGGATCTATCATTCTGTTCAAAGATACCAATACCAGGGTATTACAACAAAAACCCCTCAAAGAAGTATGCGCTTCACAAATCTAAAACTTACAAGGGCAAACCACATGATTCTCACGTCCGCGTATTCAAAAGAAAGCATGCAGACAATGTGAGAAAGTGTAAGTGTTTCATATGTGGAGAAGAATGACATTTTGCCAAAGAATGCAAGAAAAACCACGGAAACATTACTAGAGCCGCAGTTTTGAAGAACTTTGACATCCCGGACGATTGGGATGTTGTTTCAGTAAACCAAGATGAGCCCAATTCAGATGCAATCTGCAGTTTGTCTGAAGACGAAACTGGTGTTTCCTCATTAAAGGCACAAACAATCATGGAGTCATACTCCTATGAAGATGCGTTCATGCTAACAGTCAGCAGTTGGAGGCCACATGTGGAGCTGACTGATGCCTAGAAAAATTGCCGTCATCTATGGCAACACAATGATGAAGTTCCGAAGGGCAAGGAACGTTGTACTTTTTGCAAATTCCTCACAGCCAGAAACATGAGAATTTTCTATGGGTATTGAGAAATTACAGCATGTCCTATTTGTGCAAGGCACTATGTCAAGGAGAAGATCAAACCGGTGCAGGGTAGTCCCAAGGTGTTCTCAAGGAAGGATTCTCTAATCAAAGAGCTGCTGCAATACATCGACTATTTGCAGACAGAAAAAGAACGACTGCAAAAGCAGTTGGATGATTTACTAATGAAGAATCTAGAAGAAGATTTCAAAAGCCTGCTCATCCGTGACAAGCTAAACGGAAAAACACAAGATGACGAGGAATACGCGAATGTGGTGCTTGAAGAAATTGAAATCCATACCACCGCCACAACCAATGTTCCAAAATATAAAGAATCCAGGCGAGTCGTCAACAGGTTGTATAATTTCATTGCAGTCATGGATATTCCTGGTGTGAAGTGTTTTGAATTACGAGCCATCCTTGACACAGGCTCCTCAACCTGCTGTGTCAATCAACGAGCCGTACCTCTGGAGGCCTTAGAGCTCAGCGCTTTCCCAGTCATCATAAATGGTGTTAATTCAAGGCAAGAGGCTAAACTCAAATTAAGGAATGGTCTTTTGAGAATAGGGGAGAATGGTTTCAGAATCCCCTTCACATTTAGCTTTGACATGTGTACTGGAGATGGTATCCAAATGCTGATTGGATGCGATTTCATTAGAGCTGTCTAAGGAGGCTGATGCATAGAAGGCAATACGGTCACGTTTTACAAAGGAGTGACCTCCATCGAGACGCAAGTTGATATTGAGGTCGTTAATCAAACCTCAATCCCTGAATTAGAGCTCAACGAACAGGAGTACATAGAGATTCAAGAGGCGGTATTCTATAATTTTGGTGAAGAAAGCAAGTTTTTCAGCCGCTTTGACCAATTCCTGAGGCGATTAAAGGAACAAGGATTTATCGGGAATGACCTGGTAAAACATTGGTCCAAGAATCAAGTGATGTGCATGCTGGAGATCATCAACGCAGACCTAACTATTCAAGACAAACCATTGAAGCATGTCACACCTGCTCAGAAGGACCAATTCGAAAGACACACCAAAGCTTTGCTGGAGATAGATGTGATCAGGCCAAGCAAGAGCAGACACAGGACCATGACGATTATGGTGAATTCCGGTACCTCTATTGACCCTATTACTGGAAAAGAGGTAAAAGAAAAGAGAGAATGGTGTTTAATTACCGAACCCTAAATGATAACACCCACAAAGACCAGTATTCATTACCCAGTATCAACACCATACTCAAGAAGGTAGGTAACTCTAAGATCTACTCAAAATTTGATCTGAAGAGTTGATTCCACCAGGTTGCAATGGACCCACAGTCTATAGAATGGACAACTTTTGTTGTCCCAAATGGGTTATACGAATGGCTGGTGTTGCCGTTCAGACTAAAAAAATGCTCCCGCAGTATTCCAAAGAAAAATGGATAACTGCTTTGCTGGCACAGGAGATTTCATTGCTGTTTATATCGATGATATTCTGGTATTCTCAAAGACTGAAGAACAATGATGCACCTATTTCATATATGCATATTAACCAGACTTGCACCTATATTTGCACCTAAAATCCTAAGTTCATTTGCATTTTAATAGAAGATTGTCTAGAATCAAGTTACTTCTGTGTTTTGGTCCTATTTTCAGGTAAACGGAGCTTTTAGAGCTATTTGGACTAAATTTGGAGCAAGGAGCAAAAATAGGCGAAGGAGCACAAAGGAGCATCTAATTACAGATCAAAACCGCCTATTTTAGTGCACAACCGCCATATCTAAATCAAGGAAACGCGCAGAGAGCCAATTTAAGCAACAGACATGCTATTTCCAGGCCGAGCTCTCTTTGGAGTTCTAAATGCGGATCGCATTCAGTTCAAAACAGAACAGAACACCTATTTTCTGGCGAGTGCTATTTCTGGCTGACTAATTTTGGGATTTTTCCCTTAATTGCGCCCCAAGAAACCAAAAGTCAGACGCCTAAATCTGAGACATCTTCTCCTATAAAAGAGACCCCTTGGGGTGCTCTCATATCATCATCTCACATCTCATATCATCTCATAGTATCTTGATCTTGGTCTTTGTCATCAATCATCATCTTGTGCTAGTTGTTAGGTCTCATGTGTTGAGTTAGTCTAGTTAATAGTTTAGTCGAGAGTCGTGTCAAGAGAGGAGCTCAACACCGTTGGAATTGAAGGAGACGGTTACCACCCTCTTCCTAAGCTTACTCGGTGCTTTCTTTTCTCTTACTTTTGTTTATTTGTTGTAGTCATGTCTAGGTCTGAGTAGTCGTCTTTGTTCTTGGGGTTTAGGATGATGTTTGTATGTATGGATTAATTGAATACTTGCTTTTAACGTTTATGCATTGAAGTTATTTTCATATTTGCTTTGAGCTTATTCATAATTGTGCTTGAATTGTTTTCTTGTTCTTTGATATGCTCCTGTGGATGTATGTTCGTATCTAGTTGGTAGATTTATATCTTCTTAGGCCAGAATTGCTAATTGCATGAGAGTGCACTTGTAGTAGTTCACCCTATTTTGATAGACCTGTGGATTGGGCATAGTCTAGTTGGAAAACTTAACGTCAATTGATAGAGATTCAATACTTGTACTATTTGGGTAGATAACTTGTTGTCCAATTGTATCCGAGAGGAGAAGTTGTGGTTATAACGTGAGTTAAACCATACCTGTGATCGAAAGCAAATCGGGTTTAGGTTAGAGATAATCTAAAGATTTCGAATTGATCTAAAAGTATTTAAAAGTGCCAACAAATGAGAGTTGAGGGACTTGTAATTGCTTTGGGTTAGTTGGGGATCGGTAACTTTGATCAACAATAGAAACTGAGCTTGAACTGACTCTGATCTGTTCCCTGCGAATCGCATTGGTGACAGGTGCGAACCATACCAAGCAAGGAACAGACAGAGAACCACAAATTTGTATATCTTGCGGTTCGCACCCTCTCGGGTGCGGAACGCAGGCAGTTAGTCCAAACATCAAACTGATTCTGAAAACCCTAGGAACGTTTGTTAATAATTGTTTTAGAGTCTTTTATTTACTGTTATTTACTAATT
The DNA here is from genome assembly GCA_030179965.1 of Cyperus esculentus. Taxonomy (NCBI): domain Eukaryota; kingdom Viridiplantae; phylum Streptophyta; class Magnoliopsida; order Poales; family Cyperaceae; genus Cyperus; species Cyperus esculentus. Next base: position 100,549 of record JASGLE010000003.1, on the reverse strand, counting down.
TGCATCTGTTAATTGTTAGAAAACCAACTTCAAACAACCCCCCCCCCCAAATCGGTTACGTTCACATTAGGATTAGTTTAGGATTTAAAGAACTGTTTAGAGATATAACCGTCCCTGTGGATTCGATCCCGACTATATTGCATAATATCGTACGCTTGCGATTGATTGTATTATTTAGGGTAAAAGCCTATACACTCCACGAGTATCAAGCTTTTTATCAAACAACATGCCAAGCATTTGGAGGTCATGCTTCAAATCTGTGAAGCTAATGGACTTGTCCTAAGTCCATCCAAAATGAAGATTGCGGGTAAAGAAATCGAGTTCCTTGGAGCAATTATTGGCAATAGCAAGATTAAATTGCAACCGCATATTATCAAAAAGATCACAGAATTCTAAGAAGAATCCCTTAAGGAGAAAAAGGGGTTACGCTCATGGCTTGGTATACTCAACTATGCCAGGTCGTACATTCCCAAGCTGGGCACACTGCTGGGCCCACTTTATTCAAAAACCTCACCTCAAGGCGATAAGCGATTCAAACCCTCAGATTGGGAATTTGTTAGAAAAATTAAGGAAGAGGTCAAAAACTTGCCAGATCTTGAACTACCACCCCCTGACAGTTACATTGTGCTAGAAACTGACGGATGCATGGAAGGATGGGGAGGAGTTTGCAAGTGGAAGAGATCACGGTTTGATCCAAGATCAACAGAAAAGATCTATGCATATTGTAGTGGGAAATTTCCCGTAGTAAAATGTACAATTGATGCCAAAATCTTTGCGTGCATGGAAACACTAAAATCGCTAAAAATTCATTATCTAGACAAGAAGGAGATAACACTCCGTACAGATTGTCAGGCAATTATTAGTTTTTACAACAAATCAGCTCAAAATAAACCATCTCGTGTTAGGTGGATTAATTTTGTAGATTTTGTAAACAGAATCGGTGTGGATGTGCATTTTGAGCACATTGATGGCAAGTTGAATGTCCTAGCGGATTCATTATCAAGACTAACAAATTTTTGTTATGCAGGATGTTTAACAGAGGAAGAGGAAGCAAATCTTCAGCTCCTAGAGGAGGCCATCACAAAATCAACAAAGGCAAGTACGAATACCGCCCTGTTAAATCAGCTGGCAGCAGTTCTATCAACCTTGTTCAAATTGGAGAACTGCCCGAGAATTTCAACAATGTGTGCACAAGAAAAGACAGCCCCTCAGCTTGGATGGATACAGTGAGCTTGAACATGTCCGTAAGCGCCTCAAAAGGGAGCAATTGCAAAAGGCTCTCTTGGCTGTCCAAGACTTAAGGTTTACATCACAATTAGAAGTGCAGTAAGCCTCTCCATACAGCAGGAGTGACTGCGCATTGGGAGATTACTTGCCAATCTTTGAAGATCAGTTCCGCAGGATAGAACAGTGTGAGAATATAATAAATCAGGTAATTTCAGAAGAAAGGCATAGGAATTTTATTTCGGAAGAACCTGATATTATTAATGATAATGACCCATGGAGTTCAGTGGGATTGGACGACCTTGGGTATGCCAGTTTAGATAATTATCTAGAGCCTTAGTGGGAATCTTCAGAATTCCACTATTAGCTCTTAGTGTGTTTTTACTTTATTTTCTAGAACGTAGTGGACCCATATTGGTGACCACTCATTCACTTTTGGTTTATTTTTGGTGTGCTAGCGAATATATTTGCTCTACTATTGCTTACTTTTGGCCACCTGTATTGGCCATTAGTGTGCCTTTTATTAGTGCGCTCCACTTTCGGTGAAGTGGGTATACGAATTTTTATCTTTTTCCAATCAACCTAGTGGTTGATTCCTTTTAGTGGCAAACAAAGGATTGTGGTAATCCAAATAATTGCATGACGATGGACCCAATGAGCACCCGATGTGTTATTGAGATGCCAACCCGGTTGCCTATATAAGAGTGTGTTTCAGAAGTTGCAAGACCTATAAATCATCTGAAGTCTTACTCTTCTCTTGTACAATATCCCAGAGTGAAATAAAAATTTCCGCTTTCCACTTTTAAAACTCGTGTTCTTTAGTAACCAAAGTTTTAAAGTTTGGAGTGATCCTTTTTCAACCTGGTATCAGAGCAAGGTTTTAGCAAGGTATATAATGGCTTTCTAAATTTCTATTTATTCTAGATAGTAAGGACGGAAGTACTGTACTAAGGTTGTTATTCTGTTCATCTACTTGTCCAAAACTGGAACTGCTAAAATCCAAAATTGGAACTTAAAATCTTTGGAGTTCTATATACTAAAGTGGTGCTTCATAGGGTGAAGTATATAATCCGCTATAGTATATCATACTCTGTTATCCATAAGCCATAAATTATAAATATAAGTGGTAATAACTGTGGTAGATTTGAACAAAAGTATCAGATCAGGTCATAGATAGACATAGAGGCAGGAGGCCATTAAGTCCTGTTGGAACCCGTCTAGTTGAGTTAAATCTGATACACTAAAGGTCAGATAATAAGAAAATGGGCAAATTTCCTTATTTGGAAGGCTGCAAACCTTGTAGCATGTCAGAGGATTATCATCGTGTTTGAAAATACACAGCCTAGTATATCTATCTTCCAGATTAAATTATAGTACAAAACAATGTAACAAATAACGGATTAGAAGTAACAAAAGAAGAATAAATAGTAACGCAAGATAAATAAATGGTAACTCCATATCACAGTTGATACACTTTTAACTTATGGAGAGAGAAATAGGTGTCATGATAACGCCTCGTAACTGAAAAGAGAACACAATGTCCAGCGTACACATATCTCCTGATGTAGCCAATCTACAAAGCAATATAGTCAATTATGGATCGTTGGATTCTTTGACCCGATGGACGCTTGATGTTTCCCTATATAATATATGAAATCTGAAAACGATTTGAGGAATATATAATGGAAACCGACAGGAGAATTGTTCTTGAGATTTTTCAATAATTCTGCCAATGGCATCAGATTTAATTAATTAATGGTACGACTCGGTTTTGCTTAAAACTTTAAATACACAATTGTTTGGCACTTGCACTTTCGTCCAAGTTAACTTCTCTAATTGATTTACAATTGTTTATCACATGCAATTTCGTCCAAGTTCACCTCCACAACCCCTAAATCTTTCCACTTATGACAAGTTGTACCCCAATTTTTTTTTTTTTTTTTTTTTGACAAACACCCCCCTCCCCCTTAATTATCGAATTTATGACAATTACAACCCCATTACTAACCCTCTATTGCTCTTTTTCCAAGTGTGAAAACATCAAAATACCCCTATATATACGTTGAGAAACCTACAATCACAGCGTTAGAGGGGGTGAATAGCACTAAAGGCGGAAGATCGTCGCAGTTTTGATTTCAATTCAATTCTACTAGAAATGGAAATAATTCGATGTCAGAACTCAGACAATTCATAGTTTAGGAGTTCAATTCAAGATATGCTCGTGAGATCTTAAGACACACAACTACTCAATTCAAGATGCAAAGTTGTAAAGTAAAGAGTATAGATAGAAGAAAGAACTCTCTATTTTTACATGGTTCGACCCAAAGTAACGAGGTCTACATCCGCAGGACCCCTATATATATGTTGAGAAACCTACGACCACAGCATTAGAGGGGTGAATATCACTAAAAGCGGAAGATCATGGATTAAAGATTTTAACAATTCATTTCAAGTCGAAATGGCAAGATCTCACGTATACACACAATTAACAATTCAACAGTTCAAGATCGTAGAATTTACTTGAGATCACAAATCACAAATCTACTCTAAGCAAGATTCACAAAAGTAAAGTAAAGAGTAGAGAGAGAGTGTGATTAGGGACAAATCTTGTACATATTTCATTTTGTTTTAATATTAAAGTGGCAGCTGCTGCCTCATTCTCAAAAAAAAAAAAAAAAAAAAGAGTAGAGAGAGAGAGAGAAAAGAGCACACCGATTTTTACATGGTTCGGTCCAAGACACGAGACCTACTCCACGGGACTCGCAACCAAATGAATGACTACGCCGCAACCACTACACACAAACGTCTTTACAAAGCTTGAGCGCAAGCTTTGACACAAAACACAAAAGATCGAAGTCAAGCCGCCGATTGGTGCTCCACACACTAGTGTAATGACTTAGGCTTCCGCCGCACTATCCTATCTTCCTCTACGAGCGTGGATCTACGGCTGACGGACGACTCTAGGCTTGGGCGCGCTAGTGGTTAAAATAACAACTCAAAGGATTTGTTGAAAGGTTGAGGGATTGAGAGTTGAAGGGTTGCAAGAGCTCAAAGTATGCAAATGGATTTTTCGATTATGTTTCGGATACCGGTTTTAGTGAAGGTGGAACTCTTTTATAGATGTGGGATTGTACCAAACGTTACAACTGGTGGTAGGTGGACAAAGGAAGGTTTGAAGCTCAGTTTTGGCTTGTGTACAAGTCGTTGCAACGACTTGGGAGTTGTTGTGCCGACTTGTGGCGTTGTGGTAGCAAGTCATCATAACGACTTGAAAGTCGCTACAATGTCTTAGAACGTTACACATCGTATTGAGTCGTTACAGAAAAGTTTGTGACCATTTCGGGCTTGTTTTTGGCTTGGTTTTGGTTGATTTTGGCTCCCGAAAGTAGTTATAGCCCTTCGGTAACATTGTTGATGGTTTTAGGTGAGTTTGGGTTGGTTTAAAAGGTGTTTTGGTCACTCATCATTCATATACCTTGCCAAGTGTGCACCTATACTATAAACTATAAAAATAAGAAAATAAAACAAACTCAAGCGAGGTCTTGATCTTCTTCAACAATGCTTGACGCCGGCTATTCATGCATCTTCCGATGATTGATCTTCCTATATAAGCTTTAATGCATGCTTGCTGAATTGATCTTAGCCAATTGTATCAACATAAACATCGAGTTGCACCTACATCTTAACGTGCAACTGTTGGAGTTATGCCCTAGAATTAATGATTAATTCGAAACGTTTATTCATATAATTGATGATTGTTGATCATTTGTTCCTGGAATCTTTTATTATTAGTTCATTTGAGATGTCAAGGACTTGAATTGTGAAACACTAATAATAAATATATATAAGATTAATAAAAGTCTCCAACCAATGATTAAATGTTTATCAGATTTCACAGATCAAAGGATAGGAGTATCCATTTAATCTCACGGGTGCTTATTGGAGAATAAGACATTAGACATGACCGCTGAAATACAATGGATGGTGATCCAATGCCAATTGTACTTATGTACAATGTATTTCAAGTATTTAATTATATTCTGAGATATTTGGTTTTTGAAAGGATGTGTTTTGAAAGTTATTTATGTTTATGATTAAATTCAGGAAGATGCTCTTGGTCCTGAATCATAGAACTCTAAAGATGGGATATGTATTTCTAAATTAGCCCATGATCTTGATAATTAAAGAGGAACATTAATTATCAGTAAGATCATCATGTTGATAAAAGTATATTGTAGTTCTATAAATATAAAGTTTATCACTATAAACATGAGTGTATAAAATTAGATAGATATTTTATACATTGAGCATGACCAATTTAAATGAAACATCATATGGATTGTGTTTTGTGTCATTGCTGTTTCATTGTGTCTTTGAATCTACGATATGAGATATGTATATTTTTCACATGAGTAACACATGATATGATTATCATTTAAACCCTATTAAGTTATAGGATAAAGTGATAGTTCGTTGTGTGAAACTTGTGCGGGAGAAATCTATGTATCAACAGTATCATTGTCACTCAATATGAGTAGTGATATTACTGGGCCCCTTGGTAAAGTGGGATTATAATGCTAGCAATATAACTGGTATCAGTTATAATTATAATTCACTTATAGAGACCAAGAAAACGAATGCAGTGCAAAAATGACACGTTCCTATTTTGCGCAGCATTCAGAATATCACGTGACAAGGATAGACACAATACTAGAGGATTTGACAAAATAATGTGCAGCATTATTTATGTCATTTGAAGGACTATATGTAGTGATAGAACCTCTGTAGTCATTTGATATAGACTAGTTATATCATAACTTCAACATGACATAAATCCCTAAACGGTCACACCAAATGAATAAGAAACAACTAGGTTCTATATCTTATAGATTATTTCATGGTTGAAATAATAAGGATAAGATATTAGAATTAACTTTCTAAAATTACTTTATAAAGTAATTAGATGAAATTATTGGAGGCGGTTTTAACTATCTAATTTAATTTATAAAACAAATAGGGGTGTTTTTTTTTGTCATGCCGAAATGGGAAACAAAAATAGGGCCATGCTATATATATATTAATAATAATATTAAGAGTGCTATTATTAGTTTGGTGCTATTATTAAGTTTTTTCTGATCTTCGCCTATAAATATAGGCGATCAGATCACAAACAAGATCATCCGAAAATTAGTAGTTATTTTCAGCCTCCCTTTTCCTCCATTGTTCTTCTCATGTGTTGAGAATTAAAGAACAACTAATTCCATTAGAGAGTGCTAGGGTTAGGTGTTCATCTATCGTGAACACCGATCGCGAGTTGTTTGTAGATTCAAGGTGAACTAAGGGCTCTTCCGCACCGCTGCCTCGCCTTGAAGTCGATCGATTCAGGAGGAGAAGAGGAAGAACGAGCAACGAAGAATAGCCAATCGCCTTATCAATTCCGCGCAAATCAAGGTACAATTCTTATGTCGTCTTTGTGAATTAATTAGAGTTTAATTAATTGAGAAGATGATTGGATTGCATGTGTTCTCCCATGCAATCATGATAGAATTGTTTTGTGTAATATGTTAGAATTACATGTGTTCTCCCATGTAATTAGATAGTTGATTGTTGCATTAACGAAGATCTTTTAGTATAGTTATGAATTTGGGGTTAAAAATTTTAAAAATTCGACCCTAGGCTATACATGAAATCCCAATAGTGGTATCAGAGCTTTTGGTTCTGTTTTTGTGACAATTTGGACTATTTAATTCGTGCCAATTGTGGTACGGGGTTTTGGTAATCCATCTCTTAAGTTTTCAGTTTTAGAAATTACTGTTTTGATGTATTAAATACTTAAAACGAATTTTTGATGAGCAGTTTCAGATTCGGTTACTGTTTTGTTGCAACTTTAAAAGTCCATAACTCTTTATTCGTTTGTTGGATTTGGGCAAATAAGATAACGTTGGAAAGCTTAGAAAGTTAACTTTCTGTAAATATATATTTTGCATATAAGTTTCTGTCAGGTTTTACCAGTAAAATTGAAAAAACCGAAACTGGTACGTTCTGTTTTCCAGAATTAGAGTAGCAGTTTGTTTTGATCATAACTTTTAAACCGTAAGTCCAATTGGAGTGAATTTTGTTTTGAAATTTAGATTAGAAAGTCTAGTTTTCAGAAAAATTATTCTCAAAATTTTACAGTTAACAGACAGGGACGGTTTTTATTAAACATTGACAGATGCGCAGAACTGAAACCTTGGAATTATCGGTTTCAAGCATCTTGTGTTTTAAAACTTAAAAATAGTTTAAAATTCAACAAATAGAAGTTAAAGTAAGTATTTAATAAGAGTTAAACTGAAAATTAGAAATTCAAAAATCATTTTTGGGATTTAAATGATTTAGAGATGAATTTAATTAAGAGATGAAGGCTTTACCAAAATATAAATTAAATAGTATGAACATACATATTATACTTGTGTTGGCTAACTTTGTTTTGCAGGAGGATTGTGGGTTAGTATGGCCCAAGATTCAATGCCTTGTGTGTTGTAATTGTATGAATGATGTGATTTTATGTAAGCGGCCTTTGGTACCCCTGATTATTAATAATGCGGCCTTTAGTGCCCCTTAATTAGTTTTATGTATATGATCATTCATAGGCTTGCATGCCACTTGGGGATGGGATTTCCTAGTTTATTTTCTTTTAGGTTCTATAAATATTTTAGTTTAGAATAGAAAGAAAATAGGTGGGTCTTGTAGCATAAGAACAGGTACACTCGAGATGAGGCGCATCAGGCTACAAGAATGCAAGCAGGGGCCATACAACCCACACTTGATTGTTTGTGAATATTTATGATGATTGTGATTGTTTAGGATAGGTATTGTTTGTGATGTGACATGACCTACCAAACTTACAGTCATAAGATATATTTACAAATTAAAATGTCCATGAAAAACATTAGAGTACTTTCCTTCTCATTTTATCCACCTTACGCTAGTAGCCAGAAAAACCGTGATCGTGATCCAGCTATTGGAAATCGTGGAACATTCGTGCATATGTCATTAGGCCAAAAGTGAGTAGGGACTGTGTGATCCTTTTCTTGCTCATTATGTGGGAATGATATGTTCATGTTTGTTGACCAATAAAGTGAGTTTTCTTATGAAGATCTCGAGATCTAGGCTTGGGGTTTGGGAAAGAGAGTTTCATTAAAAGGCATGTTTTATACATTCTTAATGGAAACGGCAAGAGTCATAAAAGTAAGTTCATGTGGAACTTAAAGGTTATGATTGGTAATCTAGCTACCTACCTGATCGAGTAATCTGAGTGATCTCAATTATTTGAGAGGGATCTTGAGCGACTAACAAAACGGACAAAATTATTTTGTTAGTACATATTCCTGTGTATCATAAACATAACTAATGCCTACCCTTTTTTTTAATATTTTAGCAAAATGTCTTCACTTCCTAATTTTCTGCGTTCAATGGTTGAAAAGTCCCCACTTGCCAATGACGGCTCAAACTATTCTGATTGGTACCTCAAACTCTGCATCGTGTTGAGGCTAGAGGACTTACTGCAGATACTGGATGACCAAGAACCAGTACCTAAAGATTCGTCCAAACCAACCGACGCTGAAAAGGAGGCTCAGAAAAAGTGGAAGGAACAGGAAAAGATAGTTCAGGCACTGATCTTGGCCACTATAGGCGATCAGTTGCAAAGAAAGTTCATCAATCACTCCGCTAAGGAGATTATGAGTGAACTAGCGAAACTATTCACAAATAGTGCTCGTAAGGAGCGTTATAGGACCACCGTAGCACTCACAAGGTGCAAGATGGTGGAAGGTGAATCTGTCTCGATGCATTTTCTGAAAATGCAGACCTATCTAGAGAAATTGGAGAAAATGAAGACTCCAATGCCTGAAGAGCTTACCGAGGACCTTGTCTTAGGCTCGCTACCTGTGTCCTACAAGAGTTTTGTCTCGCTACACCACATGCGAGAGAAACACATGAGTTTGAGCGAGCTCCACAATGCGCTCAAGACATTTGAGGCAGATAATGGTAAGACGAAGGACAGTTCCGTCTTAGCTGTGGCGTCGTCTAGCAAGAAGGTTGCCAAGAAAGTCAACAAGAAAAACAAGAATGAGAAGACGCAGTCCTCTCCAAAGGGCAAGAGTGGAGGCAACGCCTCTAAGGGAAGCACGAAGAACTCCCCGAGTTCTGACACTGAATGCTTCTATTACCATGAGAAAGGACATTTCAAGATGAATTGCCCCAAGTACAAGCGTGACTTGGATGCAGGCAAGGTTGAAAAGAAGCGTCACAAAGGTATGCTTGTTATTGAATTAAATTTAAATATAGCCACATCTATTCAGGACTGGGTATGTGATACCGGTTCATGTGCTCACTTAGTTTCTAATGTGCAGGCACTAAGGAATAGAAGATCACTTAAAAGGGGTGATGTCGTTTTGAAGGTAGGAAATGGAGCCTGCATTTTAGCGGTGGCTGTTGGAAGCCTTGACCTTCATTTATCTAGTGGCTTAGTTTTAAATTTAAGGAATGTTTATTATTTTCCTTCAGTATTTAGAAACATTATCTCTGTATCATGTTTGGATGCAGAAGGGTTTGATTTTAAGATACGTAACTCTTGTATGTTATTAGGAAGGAAAATATCTTTTATGCAAATGCTTTAGTTTCTAATGGTTTGTATTTGCTTGATACAAAAGATGATAAACAATTGTTAAATATCAATAACAAGAGGCTCAAGACGTCTCAAAATGTAGAGACTCTCTTATGGCACTGTCGCCTGGGTCATATAAATGAGAGACGCATGAAGAAATTGCAACAAACGAATCTACTTGATTCATTTGGAGACACAGCAATTGGGACATGCGAATCTTGTTTAACTGGAAAAATGACCAAATCACCATTCAAGAAGAAAGGTGAAAGGGCAAAAGATTTGTTGGAATTGATACATTCAGATGTATGTGGTCCAATGAGTCAGAGTGCAAGAGATGGTTATAGGTACTTCATTACTTTCACTGATGACTATAGCCGCTATGGCTATGTCTATCTTATGAGACATAAGAGTGAAGCCTTTGACAAGTTCAAAGAATACAAGAACGAAGTAGAGAACCAACTAGATAAGAGAATTAAAACTCTACGAACAGATCGTGGAGGAGAATACTTGAGTAATGAGTTTAGCACATACTTGAAAGAGTGTGGTATTGTTCCACAACTCACGCCTCCTGGAACACCGCAGTGGAATGGTGTTTCAGAAAGGAGGAACAGAACCTTGCTAGACATGGTTCGTTCAATGATGTGCCAAACTGAACTACCTGTGTACTTTTGGGGTTATGCACTCCAAACAGCTGCTCATACACTGAACATTGTTCCATCGAAATCTGTAGAGAGAACTCCACATGAGCTGTGGATGGGTAGTCTGCCCAGTCTCACTTATCTAAGGATTTGGGGTTGTGAAGCATACGTCAACCGTATGAAGACAACCAAGTTACAACCAAAAGCGGATAAGTGCTTCTTCATTGGATACCCTAAGAAAACAAGAGGGTATAGCTTTTGGCACAAGCTTACGAATACAATAGTCGTAAAGAAGGGTGCAGTATTCTTAGAGAAAGAGTTTCTCGAAAGAATCAAAAGCAATGACAGTAGGGTGATACTTGAAGAAATTCAAGAAGACCTACAAAGTGATCATGAGATAAATGATGATCTTTTAATGTCATATAGACCTCCTGTGGTTAGTGGGAGTAGAGCTTCACATGTCGAAGAGACTCCAACTACACCTCCACCAGTTGTTCAAGCAACTCAAGTTGAGGATGAACCAATTCAACAAGAAATTGTTGAAGAAGTTCAAACTCAAGAGGAATTGCAAGAACAAGGAGTAGTCAGGAGATCATTAAGGGAAAGGAGAAGACCCGACTTTTATATGGGTCTTCATCAGATCTTAGTAGTAGATACTGAGGATCCCCTTACATATAAAGAAGCTATACAGAGAACAGACTCCAAAGCATGGCAAGAAGCCATGGAATCCGAAATACAGTCCATGTATGACAATAAAGTCTGGACTATGGTAGACCTTCCTAATGAAGAGAGACCCATTCAGTGCAAATGGATTTTCAAAAGGAAGATGGATTTGAATGGAAACATGACAACCTACAAGGCAAGACTTGTAGCAAAAGGTTTCAGTCAGATTCATGGGATCGATTATGATGAAACTTTTTCGCCGGTTGCTATGTTTAAGTCAATTCGGATTATACTTGCTATTGCTGCATTTCATGATTATGAAATATGGCAGATGGATGTCAAAACCGCCTTCCTTAATGGAAAGTTAGAAGAGGAAGTATATATGGTACAACCTCGAGGTTTTGAAGATACATCCAATAGCAAGAAGGTATGCAAGCTTCAAAGGGCCATTTATGGGTTGAAGCAAGCATCAAGGAGTTGGAACAAATGCTTTGATGAAGAGGTAAAATCTCTTGGATTCATTCAAAGCATGGAAGAACCTTGTGTATACAAGAAGGTCAGTGGGAGCAAAGTACAGTTTCTTGTTCTATATGTCGATGGCATATTGCTCATGGGGAATGAGATAAGTTTGATGGAGCAAACAAAGAACTCATTGAAAACAATCTTTTCAATGAAGGACATGGGCGAGGCCAAATATATCTTAGGGATCAAGATATATAGAGATAGGTCTCAAAGACTCATTGGTCTGAGTCAATGCGTGTACATTGACAAGATCTTAGAAAGGTTCCATATGGAAAAGTCTAAGAAAGGGTCAATACCAATGAGTACGTCTGTGCAGCTTAGCAAATCTCAAAGTGCAGCGACGCTTGAGGAAATAGAGTACATGAAGGATGTGCCTTATGCTTCATCCATAGGCTCAATCATGTATGCTATGACTTGCACTAGACCAGATGTCTCGTATGCTCTAAGCATGACAAGTCGTCATCAAGCTTCACCAGGTCCAGAGCACTGGAAAGCAGTCAAGAACATTCTTAGATACCTTAACAGGACTAAGAGTAGAGTTCTTTTCTATGGTAGTCAAACAGATCTCATCGCAGAGGGTTACACCGATGCAAGTTTCATGACCAACCCGGATGATAGAAGATCCCAATCCGGATATGTCTTTCTTCTGAATGGTGGTGCTGTGAGCTGGCGTAGTTGGAAGCAGTCCACTACGGCCGACTCGACCACTTCTGCAGAACTTATGGCAGCAGCGGAAGCAAGTAAGGAAGGAGTCTGGATCAAGAAGTTCCTTGAGGAGCTGGGCGTTGTCCCATCTAGTCAAGGACCTTTAGAGCTGTTTTGTGATAATAGTGCATCTATTTCACAAATCAAGGAGTCAAGATCACATCACAAGACAAAGTACATGGACAGGAAGTACTTTGTCACTCGAGACTTGATAGAAGAAGGCAAGATTGCGCTAAAATGGGTAGATACAAACAGCAACACAGCTGATCCTTTCACTAAGCCGTTATCACAGGCGAAGAGTCAGCCTCACTTTGAGTCTATGGGTCTGCGGGACTATGGACAGTGGCAAGAGGATTGATTTATCTCTTTTTGTTTTGTTTTCTTACATACGTTATGTAACTTTAAAAACAAGTGGGAGATTGAAAGGATGTGTTTTGAAAGTTATTTATGTTTATGATTAAATGTGTTTTTGATATGCATTTATGTTCCTTGAAATTTAATAATATCATTCCTTTAGAAGAATTCAGGAAGATGCTCTTGGTCCTGAATCATAGAACTCTAAAGATGGGATATGTATTTCTAAATTAGCTCATGATCTTGATAATTAAAGAGGAACATTAATTATCAGTAAGATCATCATGTTGATAAAAGTATATTGTAGTTCTATAAATATAAAGTTTATCACTATAAACATGAGTGTATAAAATTAGATAGATATTTTATACATTGAGCATGACCAATTTAAATGAAACATCATATGGATTGTGTTTTGTGTCATTGGTGTTTCATTGTGTCTTTGAATCTACGATATGAGATATGTATATTTTTCACATGAGTAACACATGATGTGATTATCATTTAAACCCTATCAAGTTATAGGATAAAGTGATAGTTCGTTGTGTGAAACTTGTGCGGGAGAAATCTATGTATCAACAGTATCATTGTCACTCAATATGAGTAGTGATATTACTGGGCCCCTTGGTAAAGTGGGATTATAATGCTAGCAATATAACTGGTATCAGTTATAATTATAATTCACTTATAGAGACCAAGAAAACGAATGCAGTGCAAAAATGACACGTTCCTATTTTGCGCAGCATTCAGAATATCACGTGACAAGGATAGACACAATACTAGAGGATTTGGCAAAATAATGTGCAGCATTATTTATGTCATTTGAAGGACTATATGTAGTGATAGAACCTCTGTAATCATTTGATATAGACTAGTTATATCATAACTTCAACATGACGTAAATCCCTAAACGGTCAAACCAAATGAATAAGAAACAACTAGGTTCTATATCTTATAGATTATTTCATGGTTGAAATAATAAGGATAAGATATTAGAATTAACTTTCTAAAATTACTTTATAAAGTAATTAGATGAAATTATTGGAGGCGGTTTTAACTATCTAATTTAATTTATAAAACAAATAGGGGTGTTTTTTTTTGTCATGCCGAAATGGGAAACAAAAATAGGGCCATGCTATATATATATTAATAATAATATTAAGAGTGCTATTATTAAGTTTTTTCTGATCTTCGCCTATAAATATAGGCGATCAGATCACAAACAAGATCATCCGAAAATTAGTAGTTATTTTCAGCCTCCCTTTTCCTCCATTGTTCTTCTCATGTGTTGAGAATTAAAGAACAACTAATTCCATTAGAGAGTGCTAGGGTTAGGTGTTCATCTATCGTGAACACCGATCGCGAGTTGTTTGTAGATTCAAGGTGAACTAAGGGCTCTTCCGCACCGCTGCCTCACCTTGAAGTCGATCGATTCAGGAGGAGAAGAGGAAGAACGAGCAACGAAGAATAGCCAATCGCCTTATCAATTCCGCTCAAATCAAGGTACAATTCTTATGTCGTCTTTGTGAATTAGTTATAGTTTAATTAAGAGAAGATGATTGGATTGCATGTGTTCTCCCATGCAATCATGATAGAATTGTTTTGTGTAATATGTTAGAATTACATGTGTTCTCCCATGTAATTAGATGTTTGATTGTTGCATTAACGAAGATCTTTTAGTATAGTTATGAACTTGGGGTTAAAAATTTTAAAAATTCGACCCTAGGCTATTCATGAAATCCCAACAGTTTTCTCATATCAAATAGCATATCAGTGAATATTATTCAACGCTCTGTAACAAGGAGCCATTAAGATAATATTTCTATATGTGATTGAATATGGAGAGGTTCGCAAATATCATTATACGAATACATGAAAGATATCAACTAGTCTCCTTGGTGGATAAGATTATTATGTGCACAATATGATTAAGGATGTTAGTCATATATATTATTATCTAGTATACCAAGTTAAAGTGTAAGTTCTCATGATTGACATTGAGCAACTTATTAAGATATCGACAAGACAAAAAAATAATTACATGTGCAATGGACTTTGCACTACAAATAGGATTGCATATATGTAAGGCGTTATGTAAATGTTAACCAAGATGTTTATATCAATTGGGTAGTCATAATATGTTATGCTAGATTAGTGTTATGCCAACAGGGTCGGGCGGGCCCGGTGGGAGACGGGCCGACGGGCTATGGCGGGTGACGGGCGACGGGCGACGGCGGGCACGGATGAACGGGTTACCACGGAGTGCGGGCGGTGGGGCGGGTTGCCGGTCGGTTAGGGCGAATTCCGGCGGGTTACGGCAGATTCCGGTCGGTTATGGCAGATTCTGGCGGTTTTCCATTAACTTTATTTTATAAGTTTGAATAAGTTTCATTTTTTTCTAAAAATCCAAAACTTCTTTGCACATTCTTTGCAAACTTTTGTAATTTTGAATAAGTTTTATGTTTTTCTATTTTGATATATTAAAAGAAATGAAGTAAAATATAATTTTAAAAACTAAGAAACTTGCAAGGGCGGGCGCGGGGGGCGGGTACGGGCTGGTGCGAGGGGCGGGCACGGGCGGGAAGGGCGACGACGGGCGGGCGGGTTTCGGGGGGCGACAACAAATATCCAGACCCTTGCCCTTCAAGACCCGCCCGCCCGAACCCTAGACGGGCGGGCGAGAATTGTGGGCCCGGATGGGCACGGGCGAGCGGCCCAGGACGGGCGGGGAGCACAACACTATGCTAGATGTTGTCTCTCGAGAGTGACACCACTTTTAATTATCCTAAGTGAACTACAGTCTAGCCGCAAGTGACCTCTACAAAGTATATAGGCTTTTAATACCCTAAATGATGCAATCGATCGCAAGCGTACGATCTAATGCAGTATAGTCGGGGTCGAATCCATAGGGACGGAAATTACTTCTAAACCAGACTTTGGACTCTATCCTAATCATAAGGAGAATATTTTTGGTATTTTTGTATAAAAGTGGGGGGGTCTGGGGGGGGGTTAGGGTTTGGCAAAGATTGGTTCCTACACAATTATCAGATGCTAAAAAGTAAATAACAGTAAATAAGGACTTAAAACAATTACTAAACAAGCGTTCCTAGGGTTTTTAGAATCAGTTTGCTGTCTGGATCAATTGCCTGCGGCCCGCAAGGGTTAGCCTACAGTCCGTAGGGTATACAAAATTCGCCTCTCTTTCGGTTACCAGCTTAATGATCCGCAGGGGTTAACTGCGGTTCGCAGGTAACTGTCCGAGAGATAGATTTTCTGTCGGTTACTTGCTTTTGCGGTCCGCAACCTGTCACTTTGCGGTCCGCAAGTAGCTGACAGAGATCAGTTTTGGTTCAGATCTGATAAGTTGACTAAAGTTACCGACTCCTAACTAAAGCAAAGCAATTACAAGTCCCTCAACTCTCGTTTGTTGGTACTTTTAACACTTTTAGATCAATTAAAAATCTTTAGGATTATTTCTAACCTAAATTCAATTCACTTTCGTTCTATAGTCCGGTTTAACTCTCGTTACAACCGCAATTTCACCTTTCGGGTACTTCTAGACAACAAGTTATCTACCAAATTAGTACAAGTATCAGTTCTTGATCAAATGACGTTATATTAACCAACTAGGTCTGGCCACAATCTACAGGTTCTTACCAAACGAACAAGAAACAATTCAAGCACAATTATTATTAAAGCGCAAAGCAAATTGAAAATAGCTTTAATTCTTAAACATATAAAACAAGTATTCAATTAATCCATACAAACAAACATCATCCTAGACCCTAAGAACAATTGTAACTACTCAGACATAACTAAAGAAAACATAGATAAATAAAAGAGAAATAACATAAAGAAGAAAGCACCGATAAAGGTCGAGTAGATGAAGCTTGACGGCGCTAGAACCTTCTTCTCCGAGTAATCTCCCTCTTCTTACGACCTCTATTTAACTCTAGACTCAAAATTAATGGCTCTCAACTCAACTAAAACTAACTCTCAAAAACTAAGACAAGACAAGACTGAGACTAACACGATCCTCACTCGATACTAGAACCTCTCAAGAGATGATGATTATATATGCTAGGATGCTCCCAGAAATAAGCTTCTATCCTCTAGAACCGACCTTCTAATTTTTGGAATGATAGGAGAAATAGATATCTCAAATAAAAATCGCTCTAGAAAATAGAAGTCCAGTTCTGTTCTGTTCTTCTTGCGGCCCGAGCTTCAGTCGGTGCGGACCTCACTCCCTAGGAATAGGGAGTCGGTTCCCAGAATTGGTGATGTGGCGGTTATGCTCGGGCAAACGTCAGTTTTAATATGAGTGCGGACCGCACCCTCAAGATTGCGGACCGCACTCTGTGTCTTCTGTATACTCCTTCGCTTATTTTCGCTCCTTGCTTCACGTCTTCTCAAAATTAGCTCCAATAACTTGATTTACCCAAATTTAGACATCTAACTAACTAAATGCAACTAAACCTACGATTTTATGGTAAAAATAAAGATACAACTCTAAAAATATGTAGATATAAATGCGATGCATCAAATCTCCTCAAGCTTAAACTCTTGCTTGTCCTCAAGCAAACTAAACCTAAATCTACAAACTAAATGCATCGCAAAAGAAAAACTTGGCAAATAATATGCATACGACTATTTTTGTATAAACCAGATCCCTTGGATGTAGTCATTTTCTCCCCATCATTAAAAATAGCAAAGAAATTCGAAAAATTATAAAATTTGGTTTACTAGCATATTTTGATGTAGAGATTACGTTGAGCGGTTCGGATCGACTATTTGGACACCAAAAATGGAGATACAGACCGCATAGCACGGTAAAACCGTGATATGCATATTATTGTAGCCGGACTCTATATATATATATATATATATATATATATAGAGTAAATCTAGCATCCTCCTAAGAGCAAGGAGGCTTCCCGTGCTCCTAACTCGAAAATCATACTAAACCATCTCGAAATTTTGATTTATGGGTCTCATTAAATTCTTTATATCAAAATATCAGATGATACAAAAATTTTCCATTTTTTGATATTTTTAAGTATTTGTTTTGTATTTTTTAAAGATGACATAGTTTTATACATTATTTTATTATTATTTTGAGGTCATTTTAAAAAATTCTAAAACATATACTTAAGAAACTCAACAAATGGAAAATTTTTGTATCCTAAGAGATTTTCATATAAACAATTTAATGAGAATGATAAATCAAAATTTCATAATGGTTTAGTATGATTTTTGAGTTAGGAGCACGGGAGGCTTCTGTGCTCCTAGGAGCACCATAGTTTTACTCTCTCTCTATATATATATTCTTTTTTTTTTCTTTCCTTTTTTTTTTTTTACCTACAACTAAAATACATACAACATAAAACTTGGTTGCTATTCCCCTCCCTCCCCAAGCTAATCCTTTCACTGCCCTCAGTGCAATAAAAAAATAAATGAGAAAAGAATACAACCGAGTGCAGTGCAGACGACAATCACTGTGCTGTCTCGTCGCCTCCTCCTCCGCTAGGACGTAGACCTAGGTGAGCAGCTCGCATGGCTGAGAGAAGATCATACATCTCAACTTGCCTCTGGTACATCTCCTCCTGCCTCTGACCGAGGCGTCTTTGATGCTCAAACATGTCAGTCTGCCGGTCATACAGCTCGTCCAGCCGCTGAACATAATGTGTCTAACACTCATAAATGTCATCCATGCGTGCTCGGTCAGCAGCCTGACCGCTCTTAATCTGATCAATGCGGTCGCTGTGCTCACTCTGGGTCTGCTGAATCTGGTACACCACGTCATGAATGTGCGTCACCCGATCGTATATATAGGCCCACTGGTCCGGCGGAATGTATGGTGGAACCTGTTGGTGGTGTGGAGCAACTCCTCCTGCTGGGTCAGCTCGTCCAGGGGCATGCTCCTGTGGTGGTGCGAGATCCTCCATGTCTACATCGTCATCCATCTGTACCGGCTGTGCTGGGCCCAGCTGCAATCTCCAGGTGTAATCGTACAAGAAATCAATCAGAGGGCACTGAATGGGCATCACGAAGTTGCGTTGTATGATAGTTCTCCATGTGTAGACTGGAGGCTATCTACCTCTCCTCTCAATCGCAATCCAGCCCCAACTGCTGAATGCTCTGCTGTTCAGCACTTGACCCTCAGGACACTCCTGATAGCCCTGACAGCTCAAATCTTTCTTCATGATGTGGGCAATGTGGGAAACATAGGATCCCATAGCAAGAACTCCACCCTCCTTGCCTCTGGTGGCAATGTCCATCCAAAACTTAACCATATGCAGCATCAGGTCTGGCCGCTGCAACTGTGCATCAGGGCGAAGCATGGTGGCAAGGAGAGAAAGCTCATCATGTCGGGGCCGGAGCGTGGTCTCTCCACGCGCAAAAATTTAGTTACCTAGGGCTCGGCAAATGAATCGAAGTGCGGGATGGATAATGGCGTTGCTTCGTGGGTCCGGGTTCACCAGTGGAAGCTCCTGGCCAGTGATGAGGGCCAGAAATGAGCGCGGTGGGTAAAAGGACTAATGGGATCCGCCTCGTGAACATCAGCCTGAGGAATGTATCCAAGATAATCAGAACCATCTGGCGCGAGATGGAACCAATGTGCAAGATGTCTCATAGTCCTCTGATGTGTCTAACCATTGAGGCTGAATTGGATGCCCTAGCCCTTGTCGGGAATCTCCACAATAGATAGAGAGGCCAAGAACTCTCTCGTCAGCTCGACATACGCCTTGTATCGGGTTGGTATCTCCCAGAACAACCGACTGAACCCAACTCGTGACGTGAGACGGGTGAACTCGTCAATGATCCCGATCTCCTCCAAAAATTGAAAATCCAGATGCGGGGTGGACATAACGGTCTTGGTTTCGAGATACCCTAAGTTTGCGTTGAAATCCATCTCGGCTAGTGTCCGTGAAGGTGGAGGTGGTGGGGCCTGAGATGATGAGGCACCTTGTGCCTTGCTTCGGATTCGGCGGAACATGTTTGGTTTCAATCTGGACTGAGTGCGGGTCGCAGTACCGAGGGCACGGCTCGCACTATGTTGGTCTCGGTTGAATTGGAACTGGGTCGGGGTTGTTAGATTTTGAACAGAGTACGGATCGCACTGTCGACTATACGGACCGCAAGGATCTGTTGTGTCTAGTTATGAAACGGGTTGGTTTTGGTGTAACGGGTCACTGATAAAAATTTACTGTTTCGGGTCTAGTTTGGGACTTGTGACAGTTGGGTACGGATCCGAGGTCGAGTTCAAATTTCACCAATCAATCAACCAAGATGTGGAATTAAAAAGTAGATCGGTGAAATCGAACCTTGGAATTTGAAATGAAGTTCGGATCAGGGCTTGGTGCGGTGGATTGAGACTAGTACGGTGATTGCTACTGCTGCTTCTCTCCTGCCTTGTGCTGGTTGGTGGTGTTGGTGTTAAATGAGATGAGAAGGGGGTGCGGATCTGGTGGAGATGGTGTTGCTGCTTGACGGCTGCAACGCGTGATGGTGGTGATTCGTGCTGGATGTGGTGCGGCAGTGGAGGTGAGAGGTGGTGCGGCGCGGGGGAACGAGCAGGAGACAGCAGCGGTGCTGCTGCTGCAGTGATGAGTCGGGGTTGACTGGTGGCGGATCGGGGCTGCAGTGCTGCTGCTGATCTGGTGCGTCAGGTGGCAGTGGTGGTTCTTGGCAGCAGCAGGGCAGGGAATCTGGTGGCGGCGCAAGGACGGCTTGGTGCGCGGCGCAAGTGGTGGAGGTGGTTGGTGAAGTAGCTGTGGTGCGGTGCGCAGTTGCGCAAGGTGATGGCAGCGAGGTGGTTGCGCCGGCGGAAGTGCGGTGCGGGGTGGTCAGGTGTGACGGCAGCGGTGCGGTGCGGAGGTGGAAGGGCGGCTGTGTGTTGTGCTGGTGGAGAAGTGAAAGGAGAGAAGAAGGAGAGGAAGAGAAGAAGAAGAAGAATGGAGGCGACCAGCAAGAGAGAGAGAGAGAGGAAAGGGAGGAGAGGGGTTTTTATAAAAGTGAAAACCTAGATTGGATGGCTCAGATTTCATCATGATTCGTGCTCTATAAGAACTAAGTGCGGGCCGCATAGTCGAGGGTGCGGACCGTACTCTGTTGTAATCCTTCCTCCTTGATTGTGAAACTCAAAACTTCACGCCTTTCTCGTAATGAATTGTTTGCGGGTCGTATAGTCGTGGTTGCTGGCCGCACTGGAGTTTCCAGAACTTAGTTTCTCCTTGATTTGGAACCTCCGATACTTGTTGTTTCTTTGGACTCCTGACTCTCTTTTTGTTCTTTTTCTATTTTTTTATATTTTTTTTATATTTTTTTATTTTATATTTTTTTCGAAAAACTAAACCTTGGGTTGCCTCCCAAGCAGTGCTTGTTTTAGGTCCCGAGCTTGACCTTAATGCGTTCTATGTTGCTTACTCAGAAAAGTGTAAGGGTAGGTGTTCTTCTTGGCTTTGATTGGCAACATACACCTTGAGACGTTGACCATTTACCTTGAATGCGACACCATCCTTTCCTGCTATATCAACTGCTCAAACGGGTAGACCTTCTTGACAAAGAATGGACTCGACCACCTTGACTTAAGCTTGCCAGGAAAAAGTCTCAAGCAAGAATTGAAAAGAAGAACAAGGTCACCTTCCTTGAAGTCTCGGCACATGATGCGGTTGTCATGAACTCTTTTAGTGCGTTCCTTGTACATCTTTGCATTGTCGTAGGCTTGAAGTCGCATCTCCTCCAATTAGTGTAAGTCGAGGATACACTTTTCTCCGGCTGCTTGTAAGTCTAGGTTGATGGCACGCGTCGCCCAAAATGCTTTGTGCTCGATTTCAACTGGTAAATGGCAAGGCTTGCCATAAACCAACTTAAATGGACTCATGCCAATCAGAGTCTTGAAGGCCGTGCGGTATGCCCACAATGAGTCATTGAACATGGAAGCTCAATCTTTCCTTGATCTCGCAACGGTCTTCTCTAGAATGACCTTGATTTCCCTGTTAGAAACTTCAACTTGGCCATTGGTTTGTGGATGATATAAAGTAGAAACTTTGTGAGTTACCCTATGTTTGCTCAAAAGTTGCTCAAGCTGGCGGTTGATGAAGTGTTTACCTCCGTCACTGATTACGGCACAAGGCACTCCAAAGCGCAGAAATATCACATCATTGAAAAGGCGCTTGACGGCATTTACATCGGTGTTGGTACACGCTAGTGCCTCCACCCATTTTGAAACATAGTCCACAGCCACAAGAATGTATGAAAACCCTTTAAAGAAGGGAATGGTCCCATGAAATCTATGCCCCACACATCGAAAATCTCTACCTCCTGGATGGGCTGCTGTGACATTTCATTACGTCTCGAGATGTTACCGGTCCTCTGGCATTGATCACATGATTGCACAAAAGCATGTGCATCTTTGAAAACGGTGAGCCAGTAGAAACCTGACTGAAAAATCTTGGCGGCAGTCTTTGAAGCGGAAGCATGTCCTCCATAGGCAGAGGAATGGCAATGAGAAAGTATAGAGTCGACCTCCTTACACGGTATGCAACGCCTAAAAATCCCATCAACACCAATCTTGAAAAGGTAGGGCTCCTCCAAAAAATAGGACTTAACATCAGCTTTGAACTTCTTCCTTTGTTGATAAATCATGTTGGCGGGAACAATGTTCGCGACAAGAAAATTGACAAAGTCTGCATACCATGGGCTCTGCGGTGAACTGCCTGCGGTCTGGGATGAACTGCCTGCGATCCGTACTCTCGTGCTTGCGGGGCCGCAAGCAGCTATCTGGTTGCAGTTCTGCACGGGAAAAGGTGGAGAGTAGTGTTCTAAGCGTGCGAAATAGAGCTGCTCTCCAGGGATCAAGTCGTCGATTGGAATGTTGTTCTGCTCTTCTCCTTCCCAATGTAGTCGAGACAGGTGGTCTGCTACTAAGTTCTCCATTCCTTTCTTGTCCTTGATCTCGATATCAAACTCCTGCAATAAAAGAATCCAACGTATTAAGCGTGGCTTTGCATACTTTTTAGACAGAAGATACCTGAGTATTGCGTGGTCGGTGTAGATGATGATCTGAGAGCCGACCAAATAGGAGCGAAACTTCTCCAATGCGTACACCACAGCTAGTAGCTCCTTCTCAGTTGTGGTGTAGTTGATCTGTGCGGGATCAAGGAACCTTGCTCGCATAGCAGATGGCTACAGGTTTCTTGTCCTTCCTTTGTCCTAGAACAGCACCTACGGCATAGTTGCCGGCATCACACATGATCTCAAAGGGTTAAGACCAATCAGGAGGCTGTAATATCGGTGCTGACACAAGTGCTTCCTTTAACCTGTTAAAAGACTTAACACACTCATCATAAAAATTAAATTCAAGAGTCTTTTACTAGAAGGTTTGTCAAGGGCTTGGTGATTTTGGTGAAGTCCTTGATGAAGCGACGGTAGAATCCACAATGTCCAAGGAAACTGCGGATTTCTTTGATAGTGGTTGGTATGCACATCTGCTCAATTACTTCGATCTTGGCTTTGTCTACTTCAATGCCCTTACTTGTGACTCGGTGGCCTAGCACAATGCCTTCTTGCACCATGAAGTGACACTTTTCCCAATTGAGAACCAGGTTTGTTTCTTCACACCTCTGCAATATCTTACACAAATTAGCTAGACAATCATCAAAAGAGGTACCAACAACAGAAAAATCATCCATGAAAATCTCAACTTCTTTTTCAATGTAAGGAGAGAAAATTGTCATCATCGTCCTTTGGAATGTAGCCTGCGCATTACACAAGCCAAATGGCATTCTTCGGTAAGCGAAGGTACCATAAGGGCATGTGAAAGTCGTCTTCTCCATATCCTGAGGGAGGATGGGTACCTGGAAGAATCCGGAATAACCGTCAAGATAGCAGAAATGAGTATGCTTCGCTAGGCATTCCAACATCTGATCCACAAAAGGAAGCGGGAAGTGGTCCTTGCGTGTAGTAGCATTCAGCTTACGGTAGTCGATGCACATCCTCCACCCAGTTGTAGGACGCATCTGGACCTTCTCGCCTTTGTCGTTCTCAACGACTGTATGTCCACCTTTCTTTGGAACCACATGCACGGGACTCACCCATTTGCTATCTGAAATAGGAAAAATAATATTAGCATCAAGTAATTTAAAAATTTCCTTTTTCACTACCTCCTGTAGCGTGGGGTTGTGTCTCCTTTGATGTTGCACTGAAGGTTTGTGGTCCTCCTCGAGATGTATGCGGTGTGCACAAATGGCTGGACTTAATCCCTTGATGTCGTGGATTGAGTACCCTAAGGAACCCTTATGAAGTCTCAATTTCTCCAAAAGCTTGGTAGTTTCATCGAAACTCAACTGAGCGCCAACGATGACTGGAGAAGTTTTCTCAACGTCAAGGAACTCATACCTGAGGGTATCGGGTAATGGTTTCAGGTCTACCTTACTCGGTGCGTCGAGGGGCGGTGATTTGTCATTTTTACCTCCGGGTTGTCCTTCCTGCAGATCGCAGGATATTTCAGGTTCCGTCTGCGCCACAGAGAAAACCGGTTGCACATTGTCTGACAGATAATTTTCAACACTTTGCGGACGGCAGACAAGGGGATGCAGACCGCAGACAGAAGTGGACGAAGCTGATTCATCATCGTCGATCGTGCCATCTGATTCGTCCGAACTCAACTCATATTCTAAAGAAGATAGATAGTCAAACTGGTACTTGAGTGAGTTATGTTGCTCCTCTAGCATGTCTTCTTGCATCTCGAGGACCAATTGATCGATTACGTCCATGCGGTAACAATCCTCGTATGAGTCGGGGTACTTCATCGCTTTCTCAATTTGAAATTGAACTTTTTCACCCTCAACATTCATGGTGAGATTACCTTCATAGGTGTCAAAAACGGTCCGGGTTGTCCTAAGGAAAGGTCGTCCAAGGATAATTGGTACATTCTTATCCTCCTCCATGTCCATCACAACGAAGTCACCAGGCACAAAGAACTTCCCCACTTGTATGGGCACATCTTCTACTATTCCTAAGGGTAAACGTGTGGAGGTATCTGCTAGTTGCAAGGTAATGCATGTGGGCTTGAGCTCTCCCACACCAATCCTTTGGAAGACGGTATGAGGCATGAGGCTCACGCTTGCGCCCAAATCGCATAAGGCTCTCTTGATGACGGCTTTACCAATGTTACAGGGAATGGTGAATTTGCCCGAGTCCCCAAGCTTAGGAGGTAGCTCACGGCCTAGAACTGCGCTGCACTCGAGGTTGAGCTGCGCGCTCCTACAATCTTTTAGGCTTCCCTTGTTGGACAGGATGTCCTTCAAGAATTTGGCGTAGGATGGCATCTGTGTGAGTGCATCGGCGAATGGAATTGAGATGGTGAGTTGTTTGAGTACCTCCATGAACTTTGCAAACTGCTCATCCAATCGTTGTTTGGCAAGCCTCTGTGGGAACGGGACAGGTGGTCTGTAAGGCTGCTCAGTCACTGTTGTTTTGCCTTTGTCCTTGCTGATACAGCGCGCGAAACAGCATTGGTATTCTGGTCTGTTTTGCCTTCTGTTTCTTCATCTTGCGGGCAGTAAGGATGGGCTTGCGGATCGCAAGTAGTTGGGCTGGCTTGCGTGCGCCGGTTGAGATGTCGGTTGGGCTTCAACCGCCTCAGGTTCAGTCTGCTGTATGTCATGCGGTGCGCAAGCTGAATGTTGCGGTCTGCAAATAGTTGTGCCTGAAGCAGTTTTCGTCATTTTCTGCACGGATTCGGCATCAATTAGACTGGTGATATTCGGGTCTGTTTCCTCTGACATGGGAGGGTCAGAGTACTGCGTTCCGCTCTTCAAAGTATGAATGGCTTTCACCTCACCTTTGGGTTCTATCGGTTGACTCGGATGTGTGCCCGTGTCTCTCGAACTTGATCCTGCACCCGCATCACCTCCCACAATTCTTGCCAACTTCTCATTCAAGGCTTGCATATGTTCAAAGATCATTTGATTCATCTTGCCTTGCTCGTGCATGAAGTTATTGACAACTGCTGGTTTCAACTCTTGGTGTGGAGGGACGTATGGCGAGCGGTATGCGTTGTTCGGTGGGGTGTTACGATTCTGGTTTTGGTTTTGGGAGTGGGCGTTGTTGTAGAAGTTACGGCCGCCATTTCCTTGCCCTGGTTGATACTGGGTCCCTTGGTTCTGATACCTCTGAGGAGGGTTGTTGTTGTTGAACTTATAGTTGGGACGGTCAGGTTGGTTTTTCCAGTTTTCACGGTCAGATGGGTTGTTGGAGTACGACTGTGAGAACGGAGGCTTTTGGGAGAATGGTGGTTCATTGTTAATGGAGTTGGCTTGCTCCTCTTCCTCCGGTTGACGCAGGGGGCAGTTTTTATAATCATGACAGTCCTCCCCACAAAGAGCACAAGATTGGACTTGCACCGCTTTGGAGGTAGCCTTCTGCTTGTCAACTTGTAACTGAAGGGCGTCTAATTTGGCTTGCATCAAAGCGAGTTGATCTACATCATATTGCCCTTTTTGACCTCTGATTGGCTCATGGTTGGACCATTGTTGTTGTTGTGCCAACCTGTCAAATAGCTCCAAGATCTCATGTGGCTCATGGTCAATGATAGACCCACCTGCACAATAATCAACCAAAACACGACTCTGTGAAGTCAGACCAGCATAAAATGCATCAACTAACATCCAATCAAAAAAGTTGTGGTGTGGACAAGACTGTTTTAAGTGACTAAATCTATCCCAAGCATCACTCAATGGTTCATCATACCTGACCTGTACGAAGTGTATAGGTTTTTAGTACCCTAAATAATGCCATCGATCGCAAGCGTACGATCTAATGCAGTATAGTCGGGATCGAATCCACAGGGACATAAATTATCTCTAAACCAGACTTTAAACTCTATCCTAATCCTAAAGAGAATATTTTTGGTATTTTTGGTATAAAAGTTGGGGGGGTTTTGTTTGAAAGTTTAATTTCCTAATTAACATATGCTAAAAAGTAAACAACAGTAAATAAAGACTCTAAACTTATGCTAAACAAGTGTTCCTAGGATTTTCAGAATTAGTTTGCTGTCTGGATCAATTGCCTGCGGCCCGCAAGGTTTTGCTTACGGTCCGCAGGGTATACAAAATTCGTCTCTCTTTCGGTTATCAGCTTAATGATCCGTAGGGATTAACTGTGGTTTGTAGAGTTGTCTGAGAGATAGATTTTCTGTCTGTTACTTGCTTTTACGGTCCGCAACATGTCACATTGCGGTCTGCAAGGAACAGACAGAGAGCAGTTTTGGTTCGGATTTCAATTGTTGACTTAAAAAATTACCGACTCCTAACTAAACCAAAGCAGTTACAAGGATTATCTCTAAACCTAAGTTCAATTCATCTCTAAACCTAAGCTCAATTTACTTTTGTTCTAGGGTCTGGTTTAACTATCGTTCAAACCACAATTTCTCCTCTCGGGTACTCTTGGAAAACAAGTTATCTACCCAATTAGCACAAGTATCGATTCTTGATTGGATGACGTTAATTTAACCAAATAGATCGGGCCCTAATCTACAGGTTCTTACCAAACGAATCAAGAAACAATTCAAGCGCAATTATGATTAAGCACAAAGCAAATTGAAAATAACTTTAATTCTTAAACATGTAAAACAAGTATTCAATTAATCCATACAAACAAACATCATCCTAGACCCTAAGAACTAAGACAACTACTCAGACATAACAAAAGTAAACAACAACAAGTTAAAGAAAAAGATCATAGAGAAGAAAGCACCGATTGAAGGTTGAATCGATGAAACTTGACGGCGCTTGGACCTTCTGCTCTGAGTAATCTCCCTCTTCTTATCAACTCTAAACTAACTCTAGACTCAACTAAACTAAACTAACTAACAACTGTGACATACGTCATCGTTTATGTTTTTTTTTTTTTTTTTTTTTTTTTTGTATGTTATGTTAAACTATGTTTTTACGTTTTACCAAAGAATTTTCTAATGATAATAATAATAGTGTGCTAAACAAGAATTCGTATATAAAAATAGATACAGAATATTAAGTTATTAGAAAATTTTGTTTGGTACGTCTCATATATATATTTTACGATCTATTCTTGTACATTGATTATTAGAATTCGTATATACAGAGTACTCAAATTAATAATCATGAATATCACGATAGATTATGGACGGTTAATTCTATCCCAAAATAAATTGGTCTCCATAATAATATACTGATGATTTCATATATAAATATGGTTAAACCTCCGCACCTTAGTCACATAACTTCACCTCTGCATCGCAAGAAAGAGTAGGAGTTGAAGAGTAGACACGCTGGTGGCGGTTGAGGCAACGCGAAACAAATCGAACCGATTCGAGGATCGACGAATCAACGGAATTAACGGTGCGTGGTCCTCCCTTTGTTATTATTTCGATTTTGTGCATCGATTGCTTTGTTGTTTGAAGTAATCAAATCTATATTGAATTGCAATGTTAAATTTTGATTTGTGATTATTCGCATTGCAAACTTGATAATCACGAATTCTACCATGATTTATATTTGATTATTATATTGAATCTAAGATTTAGAAAATAGAATCGACTTCGTGAGAGAGACGTCAGAGATATATTTGATTAAGATAATAGAAGAAATAATTATAAGATAGATTAATAAATTGAATAAAGATAGAAATTGATATTGATATAGATTATAGATTCCCTAAATTGAAGAATAATACGAAACTATGAATTTTCCGCTTCGTTGTCTCTATTGTCTGGGTTTGCCCTATTGTGAGAAATTCGCCTTTATGGTGTTTTTCCCCCTTCGCATTTTGTGAAGGAAGCGTCCGGCAACGTTAGCATTTGACTGATTAGTGGTAGTATCGTACAATTAAATCATAAAAATAGAATAATAGAATTATAGATATTAATTGCAATATTTGAATCGAAAATCGAATTATAGATATAAAAATCGTTAATTTAATGACTTTAATTGAAAAATAGAATTAATTAATAGAATTTATCATGGTACTTTGATTTTGTTTCTCCCATTATTGTATACTCGTATGCTATTCCGTTTTTGCACTGAGAAACGCTAGGTTTCTCATGCGTACCTATGTATGCTTTTTCGTAGGTGAGAAGAATTGCTGAGTTGCCACGTAGATTAAATAGTTTTGGTGTAGATTTTTAAGATTTATTTGTAATTTGTTTTAAAGGCTTCCGCTGAACTTTGTGTAAAATTATGTATGTTAAATTATATTTTGAATTATGATAGGATTACTATGTATATTGTGGTATGAAATTTGTATTGATGACTTGATTGTATTTGATGCCTTGCGTTGAAAAGCGCGGCGGACGGCTCGTTTCCCTTGTTAAAAATCGGGGCCGTTACAACAACTCTCAACTAACAAGATACTCTCCTAACTTGATAACTTGACTTGATGCCTAGAACCCTTCAAAGATGATGCTTATATAGGCAAGGAGGTGCTCAGAAATAAGTGCCTGACTTCTGGTTTCTTGGGACGAAATTAGGGAGAGATCCCAAAATAAATCGCCCAAAATAAGCGAGTCGCTAGAAAATAGATGTCCAGAACAGATTTGACATTCTTGCGTTCCGCAAATAGAGTCTTGCGATCCGCAAATAGAAGTCCCAAAAGAGATCGCCCTTGAAATAGCATGTCGGTCGCTTGAAATAGCACTTTTATGCGTTCTTGAAATAGCATTGGTGGCTGCGCGTCGGCAAGAAATAGAAATAGAAGTTCTATTCTTGATTGCGGTCCGCAAATAGGGAGTTGTGTCTCGCAAATAGATGCTCCTTTGTGCTCCTTCACCTATTTTTGCTCCTTGCTCCAAATTTAATAGCTCCAGAAGCGCGTTTTACCGAAAAATAGGACCAAATCTAAGCAGTAACTGGATTCTAGACACTTAACTAACTAAATGCACATGAACTTAGGAATTTTTGGTAAAAATAAAGATGCAAGTTTGGTAAAAATGCAGAAATAAATGCGGTGCATCAATACCCTTGTTTGAAAGTTGAAATTTGTGCTCTAACTTTAGCAGTTCTCCTAATAGGGTAGTATTTTTCAAGAAATTGAGTAGATAATTCGGCCTAGGTACCAATTGAGCCTGTGGGAAGATAATTAAACCATGTTCGTGCTCTGTCTCGTAGGGAGAACGGAAACAGAGCCAGTCTGACGTAGTCTGGGCTTGCCATGATGTTCTTCACAGTTCAGCAACATTGGAGAAAGTTGTTGATATGATCGTGCGGGTTCTCCGACTCCAATCCGTGAAAACAACTCTGCTAGATGAGGTTGACTACGCCGGAGCCGAAGTTGGGAGGATCTCCTTGAACTTCAGGGAGTACGATGGGACCTTGTGCATCATCAGCTCGGAGGGATGTGGTAATCTCTGAGAGTAAGCGGCCCGTGACGTCGAGCTTCGGCCTCGGCGTCTCTCCTTCGCTCTTCGGCTTCTACTGCTAGCCTGAGTCTCTCGACCTCTGCTTCAAGCCTTTGCTTCTCAGTTTCAGCTGCTTCCAACGCGAGCCTTGCTGCTTCGTCGGCCATGCTAGATGAAGAAGAAGATTCTTTTGGATCAGATTCGAGTCTGCTAAGCTTAGCACGCGGAGATTCGAGTAGTCTCGGATACTGGATCCCACTCCTCAGCTTGTAGTCGCCTACAGGAGGGAATTGGTCCAGCTTCAATCACCTGAAAAAGAGAAAAAGAGAAGAAGAAGGTTAGAACTAGAAAAGAAAATAAAGTATAGTCTAGAAATAAAGGTGCCGTCCCCGACAACGGCGCCAAAAAGCTTGACCTCTGCGAAGTGTATAGGCTTTTAATACCGTAAATAATGCTCTCGATCGCAAGCGTACGATCTAATGCAATATAGTTGGGGTCGAATCCACAGGGATGGAAATTACTTCTAAACCAGACTTTAGACTCTGTCCTAATCCTAAGGAGAATGTTTTTGGTGTTTTTGTATATAAGAGTGGGGGGATGTTCTGGCAAAGATTGGTTCCTACACAAATATCAGATTCTAAAAAGTAAATAACAGTAAATAAGGACTTAAAACAATTACTAAACAAGCGTTCCTAGGGTTTTTAGAATCAGTTTGCTGTCTGGATCAATTGCCTGCGGCCCGCAAGGGTTAGCCTACAGTCCGTAGGGTATACAAAATTCGCCTCTCTTTCGGTTACCAGCTTAATGATCCGCAGGGGTTAACTGCGGTTCGCAGGTAACTGTCCGAGAGATAGATTTTCTGTCGGTTACTTGCTTTTGCGGTCCGCAACCTGTCACTTTGCGGTCCGCAAGTAGCTGACAGAGATCAGTTTTGGTTCAGATCTGATAAGTTGACTAAAGTTACCGACTACTAACTAAACCAAAGCAATTACAAGTCCCTCAACTCTCGTTTGTTGGTACTTTTAACACTTTTAGATCAATTAAAAATCTTTAGGATTATTTCTAACCTAAATTCAATTCACTTTCGTTCTATAGTCCGGTTTAACTCTCGTTACAACCGCAATTTCACCTTTCGGGTACTTCTAGACAACAAGTTATCTACCAAATTAGTACAAGTACAGTTCTTGATCAAATGACGTTATATTAACCAACTAGATCTGGCCACAATCTACAGGTTCTTACCAAACGAACAAGAAACAATTCAAGCACAATTATTATTAAAGCGCAAAGCAAATTGAAAATAGCTTTAATTCTTAAACATATAAAACAAGTATTCAATTAATCCATACAAACAAACATCATCCTAGACCCTAAGAACAATTGTAACTACTCAGACATAACTAAAGAAAACATAGATAAATAAAAGAGAAATAACATAAAGAAGAAAGCACCGATAAAGGTCGAGTAGATGAAGCTTGACGGCGCTAGAACCTTCTTCTCCGAGTAATCTCCCTCTTCTTACGACCTCTATTTAACTCTAGACTCAAAATTAATGGCTCTCAACTCAACTAAAACTAACTCTCAAAAACTAAGACAAGACAAGACTGAGACTAACACGATCCTCACTCGATACTAGAACCTCTCAAGAGATGATGATTATATATGCTAGGATGCTCCCAGAAATAAGCTTCTATCCTCTAGAACCGACCTTCTAATTTTTGGAATGATAGGAGAAATAGATATCTCAAATAAAAATCGCTCTAGAAAATAGAAGTCCAGTTCTGTTCTGTTCTTCTTGCGGCCCGAGCTTCAGTCGGTGCGGACCTCACTCCCTAGGAATAGGGAGTCGGTTCCCAGAATTGGTGATGTGGTGGTTGCGCTCGGACCGCACCCTCGAGATTGCGGATCGCACTCTGTGTCTTCTGTATACTCCTTCGCCTATTTTCGCTCCTTGCTTCACGCCTTCTCAAAATTAGCTCCAATAACTTGATTTACCCAAATTTAGACATCTAACTAACTAAATGCAACTAAACCTAAGATTTTATGGTAAAAATAAAGATACAACTCTAAAGATATGTAGATATAAATGCGATGCATCAGCGAGCGCACGACTAAATTGCAGTATAGTTAGGGTCGAATCCACAAGGACGGACTGGTAAACATGACCTCTCCTATCTCACTAACTAGACTAAGATTATTTTGTTGCTTTTGGATTTTAACAGTTTTAACAAATAAAAGTAAATAACTGAAAGTAAGATAATTTGATAACAAGGATGAAAGACGTTCTTAGGGCTTAGACGCAACTCATTCACTTGGCTCACTCCCCGCTATCTGTGTGCTCCTGCAACTACAGACCTCTACTAATAAAATCAGTAAATTGACCGGCACTCCCGTGGACAGCCTGTGCAGAGCATGAATGTCACTACTATGGACACTCTGGTTCAACCGTTTGATAATGGTAAATACCCGCTTAAAGGGAAGGGCTCCTGTCACAAACCGACCAAACAGTTATGTACCATTTGAAGGTCACTAGGTTTCCAGCTCCCGCGGCCGCACCTACTTTCCCAAGTTCTAGTGTTGGTTTTCTAGAGGCACGATACTCCCTCCCGGGTAGTACAAAGTTCACTTCCGAGATACTTAGTTTTAACACTCCCTCTCGGGTTATGATAAACTCCTACCTCCTAGTACATTTAACCTAGACTATACTTGACATATCGGCTTTAACGTGTACCCAAAATGTGGGGCAAGTCAAGATTAGATGCAAGTCATACTACTCAACACATAGAAATCAAAATAACAAGTAAAGAGTTACATAGCAATAACAACCAAGTATCAAAGTTTTGTCTTGGACATGGCTAGGACACAAGCAACAGACAAGCAAATGAGTATCAAAGACATAGTAGCAACAGTTATACACATCAATAGATTAATAAAATAAAAGAGAGATAAAGATAAAGCCGTTGATGGACTGTCGTCTCTGCCTCCGTCTCACTTCCTCTCTGCCTTGGATCGTCTCCCTTGAATCGCGGACCAGGTAGGGCAGTAGGCCGCCAAACCCTAACCTAGTACCTTCCAACCTTCCATTCATGATCGGCCTGCCTTGGGTTATATAGAACGGGGCGCACAAATCCTTCCAATTTCTTGCAGCCGATATCTACTCCTCAAAATTTGCCAAAATCAACTGCACTTGGACCGTGTATAGTGTAATCAGACCGAGTGAAACTCAAACTTGAGAATCCTCAACTGTACTCGAACTGAGTATAGTGTGTTCGGTTTGAGTATGGTGCTTCATGTCTTCAAATGGGCACTCGGACCGAGCCAATCCTAGGGCGATCCGAGTGCAGGTACTGATGTCACCAAAACATGTACACATTTTACCTAGTTTTGGACCTCCAAAATGACCAAAATCAATTGCATGCATTGCATTTTAAGTGCGTCTTTTCTTGTTTTCTCTTTACTTTGTGTTTTGTTTATGTTTTAAGTGCTTTGGAGCAAAAGGAAGCATTTAGAGCTCAAATTGGAGCATATTAGACCCCAAGGCACCTACACTTGGATCAGACTCGAAGAGACGAACAAAAAGAGCCCAAGAACGCCAAAAAATTTCACCCGGATCGCATAGAAAGTTGGATTTACTTATCACTGCGCAGCTGTACTCGGACCGAGTACAGTGCACTCGGTCCGAATGACCTGTACTCGGTCTTAGTGACCTTATACACTGTTCTAAACCCCCTAGACGTTCCCTGGACCATTTATACGAACATTGCACATCACACTCGGTCCGTACACGCTGAAAATGGAAGTTTTACACAGAATTGGCAAGCGACAACCCGATTGCTACCAATTGCTGTGGCTTTATAAGGAGGCTAAACCTAGCCGTCAGGGGTATCGCATGTTACCCGAGACCTGTTCTCCCTCCGGGAGAGAGGCGGAGGCTGTAAGGTTAGGGTTTGATTTTAGGTGGCTGAGGTCAGAGCTTCAAGAGGAGACATCCCACGGCAGAGAAGAAGGAGACGGAGGCAGAGACGACATTTTATTAATTTGTTGATGTGTTTAACTGTTGCTACTATATCTTTGATACTCATTTTCTTGTATGTTGCTTGCGTCCTAGCCATGTCCGGCTAGGCTTTTTAAGTTCTTAGGGATGATGACATTTTAAGACTTGGTAGTTAATGCTATGTGACTTTCACTTGTTATTTTGGTTTCTGTGTGTTGTGTAGTATGTTTTGTACTTGACTTGACTTGCTTTGTACTGTTGTTTACAACATGCCTAGATTTAGTTTGAGTCCTGTGTAGTAGGAGGTAGGATGTTAAAGTTACCGCTAGGAATTGTTAAATCCAGGC
Source organism: Cyperus esculentus (assembly GCA_030179965.1). Lineage (NCBI taxonomy): Eukaryota > Viridiplantae > Streptophyta > Magnoliopsida > Poales > Cyperaceae > Cyperus > Cyperus esculentus. Next base: position 66,078 of record JASGLE010000003.1, on the reverse strand, counting down.
TACTCGAAAGAAAGCTTTGTACTTCCGAGAGGAAGGATCATACCTTTAGAAAACCAACACCGGAACTTAGGAAGTGAGGAAGTAGCGCTACAGCAGACCCCTAATAACCTATGAATAGTACAATATTCTGTTGAGATGGTTAGTGACAGTGACCGTCCCTTTTAGCAGGAACTTGCCATTACCAAACGGTTGAACCAGAAGTCCATAGTGTTGACGATTTCGCGCTGTGCACAGGTCGTGCATGAAAGTGTCGACCGATCTATTGATCTCTTCGATAGAGGCTTGTAGTGTGAAAGCACACAAGCTGTTCAGTGTGAACCAAGTCGAGAAATAGATTCTAACCCCTAAGAACGCCTTCCATCCCTGTCATCAAGTTATCATAGTTTCTGTTATTTACTTTTAGTTGTAAGAATTGCTAAAACCCCCAAAAACAACAAAACAAACCTAGCCTAGTTAATCGGATAGGAGAGGCCCCGTTTACCAGTCCGTCCTTGTGGTTTGACCCTAGCTATACTACAATCTAGTCGTGCGCTTGCGGCTTGACAGTGGTTGACCTAGGTTTATAAATTTAAAAGCGACCCCTCTTTTGGGACAACAGGTACTCTTGAACTCCAAATGCTCCAATTCCAACTCCAAATGGCTCCTTTTGCTCCCGAGTACCAGAGACATCCACAAAACACAAAGTAAGAGGAAAACAAACAAAAACCTAAATGAAATGCAATGCATGCACATGATTTGTGGTCATTTTGGAGGTTCAAACCTAGGTAAATTGTATGCATATTTTTGGGATATCACTAGACATCACTTACGACTTATGAGAACATAAGTATTTATTCTCATTGCCAACATGAAATAAATCCTATTCGGTCACACCTACACAAGCTCTAAAAGAAGAACTTCATCAATGTGATGATTTAATAATATGCACGCTTGTTGACGTGGCATGTTAATTCCAACTTGTTGCTAGAATAAAATATATAATTAATTGTATTGGAGAATACAAATTAATTATTTATTCTATATGAGCATGTGTTAATTAATTGGGTATAGTTGATGCACAAATTAAATAAGCACTTAATTATAATTAAATAAGTATAATAGTTATACTAATTAATTATAATACTTGGTGCACGGAGCATCAAGCAATTAAACAAAGGAGTAACATAGCAATTAATTAGGGAATTAATGGGCTATGCATATATGGATCAATAGGGATCTATTTGAGGCAAATTGGGAGTTCGAAATAGGCCGAAAGCCCACTTTTGTACAGCCATATAGATAGAGGTGGCAAAACCCGACCCGACCCGAAAAACCCGTCCGACCTGACATTTTAAGAAAGTCAAACTGACCCAACCCGACCCAAATCCGACCCGACACGAGATCAAATAGTATGCAATCCAACTCAAATTAACATACGATCCAAAAAAACCAATATTAAAATTGACCCGACCCGACCCGACCCAGATCTTCTAGAAGGTCAAACTAACCCGACCTGCCCGCCCGATTTGCCACCTCTACATATAGAGGAGCCACGTTTTCCTCTTTGAGTGGTCCCCAATTTGCATGAGGATGAGAAGATATGTGGAGGAGAATGAAAAGTAATATCCATTGGAATGTCCCATGGCATATTCTCTTGGAGTATCTAATCTTGAATAGACCTTTGGCGCACCATGCACGAGTGGACCATTGATTGATTAAATTACCATCTAGTCACTAGACTAGTACATTGGATGCTTGGGGTAATATAATAAATACAATATATTGGTCATTGGATACTTATATATTCCTTTTCTCTCTCCTCCGTCACATGACATTCATTCACTCCTCTCATGTTCATCTTCTTCCTCTCTCCCTCTCCTTGGCCGAACTTGGCTTCGGCCATTGCCGCCGGCGCCGGCGCCGGCGCCCTTCCCAGCCGCCACCATGGCCGGTCGACGCCTTGGAGGTGGTGGTGCTCAAAATCTCATGTTCTATACACCAAAACGCTCCACTTAAATAGATCTATGCATCTAATTAGGTTCCATGAGTTGGATTAGCCAAAAAATCAATTCAAAGGTGTTTGAATGTTGTAGGCTTGATTGTTGTTGAATTATGAGAGGATCTAACTTGCCTTTCACTATTCTCTTCTCTCATCTTGAGGTGGACGCGATTAGAGGATCAAGGGTGACGTGGCGTGGGCGACCATCGCAATCCAAGTCAAAGGAATTTTTGTGTTACTTGATCGCACAAAAAAATACACATTTTTACCTAGGAAAACACCTAAAGATTTAATCCAATTCATTGGCATATACACTCATTTACATGAATTTTCTAGTGTTTTCCAGTTACTGCTTTGTTTTTGGTTGTTTATGTCGAATGGACCGAGAAGCGAAGAATATGGAGCATGTCGGACCTGAAACCACCCCTTACTATCCGTAAGGGTTGCATCCGGGAGCAAAAACAAATATGGCAAGAACTCTAGATTTGGAGTATACATATTGGAGATCAGAGCAGCGATTTGGAAAGCTTTACACACGTTTTCAGAGCCGCCTTGAAGAGGAAGAGAAGGTTTTCTTGGAGAGGAAGCCGCTTGGAGCTGGTCGGGTGCGACGATGACGATCCCGCGAGACAACGAGAGAGGACAAGCGCGTGCACACTTGGAGCCGTTCTTCACATTGTTCTTTCTCTCTTACTTGTCGTGAAAGATTTGTGTTCTTTTGCGTGCATGATGTCTTGTTTGACTTGTTGTACTTGTTTGTTTGGTGCAATAGCCATGTCTGGCTAAACTCATAGTTTCTAGGGTTAAGATGATGTTTTAACTTGGTTTTTGGTATTTATGCGATTACTTGGTTATCTTTTATTTTAGTTCTTTGTGTATTGTATATGAATTGAAATTGCATCTATACTTTGGTTGTGTGCTCGAACAGGTAACCAGTAGGTATTGGCCATCTCCTAGGTTTTAAGCCTCAGTATGCATACGCCCGGGTCTAGTTTGTATTCAGAGTGGGTTAGAGATCCGAGAGGGCAACCGGACAATACGCGAGAGCTGAGTCTTACGCTACCCGAGAGGGAGGTACACTTTGGGGCACCGGCATCGGAACTTAGGTTGGGCCTTCAAGCGAGAGATGCGGTATGTACCTTTGTTGGTTAGAATTGTGTTAGGAATTAAGCCAACAAAAGAGAGCTGAGGTTTGTTGCTTGATACTCTTTGATACCAGAACTAAACGTGTTAATACCAAGAATTCATAAATACCAGTTGTGTTGCGCACCAGTCGTACGCCAGAGCGACAGCTGGTACACTTCTATCTGACAGACGCGAGAGCGCGGTTCAGTGGTTGTGTGAATTGTACATGACAGTTACAGTTAGCGTGGCCCGAGGCCAAGTGACGACTAGTCCGAAGTCCTAGAAGTGCCTTTTATCTTATTGCATCTAGTCTTTTATTATTTGTTTTTTAATTAGCAAAATTATAAAAACACCCCTGTCGAAGAACAAACCCCTTAGTTTTAGAAATAACCAAAGTCTAGTCCGGTTTTGCCAATTGTCTCTATGGATTCGACCTCATACTATACCACAGCTTGATCGTACGCTTGCGATTGAATTGCCGTCTAGTTGGGATTTAAAAGTAGTGCACTTTCGACTGAACATGACTAGATTCCTACCTTGGCCCCTCGTACCCTTCAACAACTTGTTAAATGTAAGGTCGGTTTACAAATTATCAAAGAAGCAAGGGATTATTAATACAATTCAATGTACAACACAAATTAAAGAGTATAAATCCAAATACTAGCTGTTTGATAATTTGCATTCAAACGTTTAAATAACGTTCGTAACGACTGATATAGTGGCCGATATAGCATTTTGAAAGCAAAACTCTACGACACTGTCGGTTTTTTTTCCTTCTATTTGGTAATTTATATAATAACATATAAAATAGTGTATAATCATCTAAATTTGTAACAATTTTATGATATCTAGTGCTTAATAGTTTTTATTTATGTTTTAGTACTATCGTTTAACATATTAATTGTGTTTATTCATAAGAACCAATATAATCTACAAAACAACAATAGTGGGATCGATTAGTGAAAATCAAAGTCACTTGGAATCCTCAAAAAAAGTTTATAATCAGATTAATAAACTTTTGTTGTTTGTTTTTTTTTTCATAATTTGTGTTACAAATTTTTATTATTGTAATTGTTCTATCCTAATTTCATTGTTGGAAAATAATAGATAGATAACTTATTTAGATGATAACTTCAGTAATTGAGTAACATAGTGTGGACACCAAAAATATAAGTAATAAAATATTTTCCTACATTTAGATTGTCATTTATTCAATTAAAATCCTTTTGATATATAAAATAATATTTAAACTGCTAAGAAAATTGAACTACAATCTGTATCCCCATGAATGTATCAGAATTATAATGGTTTTATTACAAGGATGGTACCATATATAGTTATTACATTTTGAAAAAAAAAATCATTAAAAGTATTACACACTTTTCTAATTAGTTATCATTTCATTAAATATTTTATTCTAATGACCCAATATTATAGTTAAAATATTTATATATGACAGGAACAGGTAGCGTCCACAACAGCGGCCCAGTCATATATCCTTTATCAAATATAACTCTCCGCTATATGCTCTTTAAACATTTGCTGACAATGCATATGTAATAAAATTTGATTGTACAGCATAAGAAATGCGTGTAGCTATACTGATACCATCGGTGATACCCCTGGTGATACTTGGTCAAACGTCTTAATTGTTCAACTGAATGTCTTAATTGTGCAACTTGACGCACAAATTGTGCAACTTCACTAATTATTCAACATAACGTCTTAATTGTGCAACTTAACGTCTTAATTGTTCAACTTAACAACTTAATTGTGCAACTTAACGTAATAATTGTGCAACTTAACGTACTAATTGTGCAACTTAACATACTAATTGTGCAACTTAATGTACTAATTATTGAAGATAACGTCTTAATTGTTGAACATAACGTCCTAATTGTTCAACTTAACGTACTAATTGTGCAACTTAACGTACTAATTGTGCAACTTAACTTACTAATTGTGCAACTTAAATGTATACATTTTCCCCAAATCAATCTACATAGTATCACCAATGGTATCATCAAGTGGTATTACCGTAGCATTTTCCATAAGAAATATCGCTCAGCTACATACAACTATTGTCTTAACTAAGACAATGTCCTTTTACACAATAAATATAAATGTGGTTGATCTAAAATATACATTGATTTAAAATATATAGTATTAAAAAGCTGGCAATGTTAACTACCGGCAAAACGAAAGGGCCCAGTAATTGATTACCTTCTGATTTCATAATAAACAAATGAGGGATCTATTGAAAATGATTAGTTTAACAGTCTTGAATTGATATTTGTTCTAACTTAAAAAATTCTCAATTAAGAATTGAAAAGGTTTATAGCTGTATTATTGGATCTGTAGATTAAAAATGCTTTATATTTTGGAAATGCAAAAGCTAGCTTTCCTCCCTTCATGACATCCTAATTTCCTATTAAGACTCTGCCTTAAGGGAGTTACTTTTGACAGCGAAATACGTCCAATTACAGAGGTTATGCTGGAGATATTGCTTCAGAAATAGTGATGTGAATGAATGAAAGGATTTGACAATTTTACAGAACCAGCACCTGCTTTGTAAGTTTAGCGAAACATTAGTTTTTAAACCCCATTTGTATGTAGTTGTCTCCATGAAAAAGCATTTATAAAAACTTGTTTTCTCATACATATGAAGAAAAAATTTATCACTTTTCATAAAATCTCATACAAAATGTTACTTTTCGTTATCATCCCTTTAAGCATTAAAGAACAACAAATATAAAGTTATAAAACTGAAAAGGGATATTTTCTAAGTATGACATGAATAAATTCTTTATATAAGTCAAAACACATAAAAACATATTAAGGTACAAAATTTTGAGCCTGGAAAGAGGGACAGGGATACTCTAAGGGCTTGCGTAATTTTCCAAGGGCTAAAAGCGAAATAAAAAGAACAAAACTAAAAGTGTAAACCTGAGTTGGGTGATTATGTGACTTATATCATATAATATTATTTCATATTCATACAAATTCATAAAATTCCAGTAAGGAATTACCAAAAATCCACTAAGGACTGTTGCAATTAAATCATACACAAGCTCTGAGAGAAAAACTTTATCAATGTGATGATTTAATAATATGCACGTTTGTTGACGTGGCATGTTAATTCCAACTCGTTGCTAGAATAAAAGATATAATTAATTGTATTGGAGAATACAAATTAATTAAGCACTCAATAATAATTAAATAAGTATAATAGTTATACTAATTAATTATAATATTTGGTGCACGGAACATGAAGCAATCAATTGTGAATTAATGGGCTTAAACAAAGGAGTAACATAGCAATTAATTAGGGAATTAATGGGCTATGCATATATGGATCAATAGGGATCCATTTGAGGCAAATTGGGAGTCCGAAATGGGCCGAAAGCCCACTTTTGGACAGCCATATAGATAGAGGTGGCAAAACCCGACCCGACCCGAAAAACCCGTCCGACCTGACATTTTAAGAAAGTCAAACTGACCCAACCCGACCCAAATCCGACCCGACACGAGATCAAATAGTATGCAATCCAACTCAAATTAACATACGATCCAAAAAAACCAATATTAAAATTGACCCGACCCGACCCGACCCAGATCTTCTAGAAGGTCAAACTAACCCGACCTGCCCTCCCGATTTGCCACCTCTAGATATAGAGGAGCCACGTTTTCCTCTTTGAGTGGTCCCCAATTTGCATGAGTATGAGAAGATATGTGGAGGAGAATGAAAAGTAATATCCATTGGAATGTCCCATGGCATATTCTCTTGGAGTATCCAATCTTGAATAGACCTTTGGCGCACCATGCATGAGTGGTCCGTTGATTTATTAAATTACCATCTAGTCCCTAGACTAGTGCATTGGATGCTTGGGGTAATTTAATAAATACAATATATTGGTCATTGGATACTTATATATTCCTTTTATCTCTCCTCCGTCACATGACATTCATTCACTCCTCTCATGTTCATCTTCTTCCTCTCTCCCTCTCCTTGGCCGAACTTGGCTTCGGCCATTGCCGCCGGCGCCGGCGCCCTTCCCGGCCGCCACCATGGCCGGTCGCCGCCTTGGAGGTGGTGGTGCTCAAAATCTTATGTTCTATACACCAAAACGCTCCACTTAAATAGATCTATGCGTCTAATTAGGTTTCATGTGTTGGATTAGCCAAAAAATCAATTCAAAGTTGTTTGAATGTTGTAGGCTTGATTGTTGTTGAATTATGAGAGGATCTAACTTGCCTCTCACTATTATCTTCTCTCATCTTGAGGTGGACGCGATTAGACGGGCAATGGTGACGTGGCGTGGGCGACCATCGCAATCCAAGTCAAAGGAATTTTTGTGTTACTTGATCGCACAAAAAAATACACATTTTTACCTAGGAAAACACCTAAAGATTTAATCCAATTCATTGGCATATACACTCATTTACATGAATTTTCTAGTGTTTTCGAGTTACTGCTTTGTTTTTTGTTGTTTATGTCGAATGGACTGAGAAGCGAAGAATATGGAGCATTTGGAGCATGTCGAACCTGAAACCACCCCTTACTATCCGTAAGGGTTGCATCCGGGAGCAAAAGCAAATATGGCAAGAACTCTAGATTTGGAGTATACATATTGGAGATCAGAGCAGCGATTATGAAAGCTTTACACACATTTTCAGAGCCGCCTTGAAGAGGAAGAGAAGGTTTTCTTGGAGAGGAAGCCGCTTGGAGCTGGTCGGGTGCGACGATGACGATCCGGCGAGACAACGAGAGAGGACAAGCGCGTGCACACTTGGAGCCGTTCTTCACATTGTTCTTTCTCTCTTACTTGTCGTGAAAGATTTGTGTTCTTTTGTGTGCATGATGTCTTGTTTGACTTGTTGTACTTGTTTGTTTGGTGCTATAGCCATGTCTGGCTAAACTCATAGTTTGTAGGATTAAGATGATGTTTTAACTTGGTTTTTGGTATTTATGCGATTGCATGGTTATCTTTTATTTTAGCTCTTTGTGTATTGTATATGAATTGAAATTGCATCTATACTTTGGTTGTGTGCTCGAACAGGTAACCAGTAGGTATTGGCCATATCCTAGGTTTTAAGTCTCAGTACGCATATGCCCGGGTCTAGTTTGTATTCAGAGTGGGTTAGAGATCCGAGAGGGCAACCGGACAATACGCGAGAGCTGAGTCTTACACTGCCCGAGAGGGAGGTACACTTTGAGGCACCCGCATCGGAACTTAGGTTGGGCTTACAAGCGAGAGATGCGGGCTTAGAAGTATAATTGGAAAGACATCATTTGGCATCGATCAAATGAGGCAAAAACGGGTTTCTTGTGTTGCACTTGCTCCATCTGCAATTCTGCATCCAAGATATTCAGAAAGTTAATAAACATTGAACGGTGGCAAGATTGTAGAAGACACTACAGAACTACTAAACAACTAATATGAGGAAAGCACTATAGTTTAGCAATCGTATGAATCAAGTTTGGGAATGATACCACTAGAGTCGGGAGCAGTACCAGTACCAACATTCAGGAAGTCTCATCTAGCGAGAGGTCTCGTCCTGGGACTCGCCCTTGGAGGTGAGGACGGAGTAGTCGGAGCTGCCCTGCATACGGCCTTCCTCATTCCAGGTGTTCTGGCTGTGCTGCACCAGCACCACCGTCTTCGCCTCCCGGATGTTGGGCAGTCTCTCCCCTGCCCGCGTCCTCACCTTCGCCTGCTACAGGGACGCGCAACAGGGAGGGACGGGGACCAAAGATCACCTCCTGGGCGGGAGCCCTGCAGTCAGAGACGGAGAGCAGCCTAAAGAGGCGCTGAAAGTTTGCCGACGAAGAAGGGAGGCCGTTCAGGACGGAGCCAACGGTTAATTTTAGAAAAGAAATTTTAACCCGCGTCGCTGAAATGCTCATTTCTAACGAGGATTGTCGGCGCTGAAAACCATTTGTAATTTGGAAAACTTTCTGTTTCAGAAAGAGCGACTGAAATGTCTGCATTGGTGAAAGAGTTTCTGATTGGAATTAGAAAGAAAACATGTTTTATCTGGTTTTTCTGATGTCATGACTTGTGCATCCTTCTGTGTTGCACTCTCTGTTTGAATATAAAGTTATAAACGAATTGTTAGTGACTTGTTACACACCCTTCTCCTTCATCTTTTCAATCTCCTCTTCTTTGTAAAACAGGTGGGCCCCGCATTTGGGTTTTAATAATAAAGAAATGGGGCTGATTAGGCAAGCCCTAATGTTTATTCGATTTTACGCTCATGGTATTTGTTCGGCCCAAAGCCCAATATCAAAGTCCAGAACCTGTTGTAACTCAATATTAAGCCCAATCTGTAATTTCGATTTTACATAATTAAGCTCAACATGATTCATTTAGCCCAATATCAAGACCAATATGTAGAATCTTTCTGTATTTAGTCCTTCTGTGGTCATGACCCGTGTAACTCTTGGTGTAGTGAACCATCAGTGACCCGCTGCTTACTGTTATTTTCCTTCTCTCTATGACAAATGGACCTCACATGTCATCTTTGACTCAGATTTTTTCCTTTGACTAACATGTGTCACTCTCCTATTGGCCAGTTTATTGTTTTTGTAATTTAAAGCTCATTTCTCATCCAATTTCTTAGCAAATGACTTTATTTTTCACACCAAAATATCCCTAATTTTTAGGAGAATATTTTAGAAATATTTTGTAGATTTTATTATGCTCACCTTTCTATTATTTTGAGCCAAATTCACATTAACGGTCTCCTTTTCGAATTATGTGATCAGTGATTTTCATTGAAAATTGAATATCTTGAGCTCCGGTACTCAGAATTTTACAAGTAATATACCAAAATTCTCATAAATTCTTGCAGTCAGCATAATTCTTCCAATTCTAGCATCTTCCGGTGCTTCCGAACTGCTTGATCCGGAGTACAACGTCTCAGTATTTATACTCTTGGTTCTTGTCAAAATTAGTACATGTGGGACTAGTGAAGCGCCTGATTAATCTGTTCCGCTTTTGGTTCTTAGTCCAATTAACTGCCACGTGTCTGACTCTGATTGGGTGCTGACTAATTTTCGAACATCTTGAGCTATGCATCTCATAATTTTATATATAATATACCGAAATTCACAAAATTTAGAGGAGAATCTCAATATATCAAAATAATTAGACTTCTTAAAATCACAAGAGGATTAACTTTTCCTCCTATAATAATAAGTAAATGACTAATAGGCAAAATCTTTTCAGCTGAATCTCTCCGTAATCAGTTTTTCTTTAATTTTCTGACTGAATCTCTCTGTCATCAGTCTTCCAAAGAATTTCCAGTCGAATCTCTCTATCATCGACCTTCTAGAAAAATTTTCTGGTCAAATATCTCTGCCATTGACCTTCATTTCCTGTGTTACCCAAAATCATATGGCTGGGTCCCCGGAATAGTTCTTTCTCTCAGTTGGCAGTTCTTTTCCTGAGTTCCCGCCATACCGAAGCGGCTGGAGACTTCCTGTCTTATATCTTCCTAAGTTCCGCACTCATTTTCTCTTATGGGATTAATGAAGCGCTTAAGCAAATTTGTTCCGGACTCGGAATTCAATTTTTGGATTTGTCTTCTTGCAATTATCCCCCTGAATTTATCTTTTTCAATGATGAGCCCTTTTTCAGGGTTCAACATTGAGCAACAGCTGTCATCTTTGACAGCCAGTTTGCTTGATATCTCTGTAAGAATGGATCAAAGACTATTAGACCAGGATCAAATAAAATTTTGCATTTAACTCAAAATCTTTATTCAAAGTATATTTCATACATATAAGCTATATATGCCAATTTGCAAATTCTATCGATGCGCCCATTTACATATATATGCCAATTTGCTCCTATCATTATTATCTTGCAGATGACTTGACGAAATTTAGCTGATAAAGAATTAATTTGTGAACTAATTAGAGAAGTTATCATGCTGGCCTGGTTCCTCTTGTAATAATTATTTGAAGTTCAAAGCACCAACCGGGTCGTACAATTGAATCTAATACGAGTGGTCGAATTTTTTTTTTTTTAAATAATATCATTTTCAGAATCAATATGGCCTACACATTGCCCCAGCCACGATGAAAATAATGGCGCTAATGTAGAAACTCAAAGAACAATTTTGCGGACGACTACCATCATATTTTAAAAAATAATAACTACAAACACTTACAAAACTTAAAATAGAAAAAGAAGAACATGGAAAGATATAACTAGAGTCACATGTGCATATTTTAACACTTTCTTTTTTTTAAAAAAAAATCATTTTCAGAATTAATGTATGGGTCGGATTGGGGGACGACTAATATCTATGACAACTGCAACAAGGATGATCAAATATATATAAATAAAATCTTTAAAATAGCAAATTATATACAAACATATTATGAATCTCATAGGTTAACTGTGTTTCTAATTTCAACTAATTTGAGTACCATTTGATACCATATCAATATTCATAATTTTTTGATCCGTTATAAATATTAGGAAATTTTGATGAATCCGAATGAGGTATCAAACGACACTAAAATTACAAATATAACCAATCTATGAGCTTTATTATACGTATGTTTGTATAAAATTTTTCTATTTTAGAGATTTTATTTATATTTATTTGAGCATCCGTTGTCGTGGTTGTCGTAAATATTAGTTGTCACCAGATCCCCACCCTTAATAAACTACGTGTACACATTGTCCTAGGCACGATGATAATATATAGTGGCGCCAATGAAGAAACTCAAAAACAATTCTGCAGACTCACTACCACAGATTTTATCTTTTACAGCGGTTATCCGAGCTGATTTACAGCTGTTTTGTACCGCTGCTGACAGAAGAGCTGCAAATCATTATAAAAAACCGCTGTAAATTGGTTACCAGAAAGTATTATTATAATGACATTCTGCAGCGGTTTTTAAGAAAAAGCGCTGCAGACTGAAGATATTCTGCAGCGGTTTTCCTTAATAACCGCTGCAGAATTAAAGATATTCTGCAGCGCTTTTTCTTAAAAACCGCTGCAGAATTAAGGTATTCTACAGCGCTTTTTCATAAAAACCGCTGCAGAATAAAGATATTCTGCAGCGCTTTATTAGTAAAAACCGCTGCAGAATTAAGGTATTCTACAGCGCTTTTTCATAAAAACCGCTGCAGAATAAAGATATTCTGTAGCGCTTTATTAGTAAAAACCGCTGCAGAATGTCAACGATTCCAACGAAATTTTTTTAATATATGAAATTAACAACCAGAAATTCCAGATCAATATAGGATATTAAAACCAGAAATTCCATATCAGATTAATCTACAACATTAGACTACACCATATCAAAATTAATTTACACGATATCAACAAAATATGCCACCAAAAAAGTATATATTAATTACAAAATTTACAACAATTATCCGAAAATTACCGAGTATCTTAGGACATCATCAAATTAAAATAATTGTTGCATCATGTACTCCAACAGTGATCTCTTTACTTCCTCAATCTGCTCCTCCGGATATTCGACGCGAGCAGGCTCAAGTGACTGAAAAATTAAATTGAACAAATAAACATCTAGATAGTATGTAATTTGAACAAATTAGACACTTATTTTATCGGTATACATAGTATGTAATTGAACAAATAAACATCTAGATATTCATACCTGCGGAAAGCCCTCGAATACGTGCTGTGAGATGACGTCCATCATGTACCGCATGACATAATAACCGCATGCTTTATCATCCTTCTGTTTTGGACCCTATAATTAATAAAATCAAATAGCAATGATCCATCACATCTGTAAACAAGTCTTTAATTCTTACGTATTTTTTTTAGTTACTGTACCGGGATCTTCTTAAATCGCATGGCATTCAACGTGTTTCTCCTGATATTTCTTTGCTGCCAATAAAACCTTGCCGCCCTGCAACCAAATTAGAAAGCAATTAATATGTAATTAGTATATATATAATATAAAATGCTGTAATAAATCATGTAATTTTTTTTGAGATAGAATATCTAGGAAGCAAGTCATATTTCGCTGAATGGAAACGCTTACGTATTGAGGGGCATCTTCAGAGTGAAATTACTTTCATCCAATACGTTGTCCAATGAATCGATGTAGTAAACGGTTGAACTGTGGAAATGCACCAATAAAAGTATCCAATGGGCCCTATATATAAAAACCGCTAATGTCAGGAGATAGAGAAAGTAGGGAGAAATTGTATTGGATTTAGGGGTAATAAATATACTTACGCGAAATTATATGGCACGCAGACATACTCGTCATCTGTGACCGTCAGAACATATTCATTCATGTAGCGCATCGCTCCGTCCAGATCCAACTTGACCGCAGCTTGTCCACAGATACCGGGGTCCATGAATCTAAACCTTGTAGAACCGCATGTCTCCATTTGGTTCTTCCAGAACCTGCAATACGATATTGTTATACATAGATCGAAACTAACAAGCTATATATTTATTTTAAAAGCACCTACATGCACCACATCTGTAGTATCGGAGCATTGAGACGGTCATACTTGTAGACGTCAATAATGTCGGATATTCGGAGCGCGATGTGACCTTCGATCCCAAATAACCCCTCCGGATAAGGAATTGTATACGACGTATAATCGGCGGGTTGGAGCATCAAAACATTATGGAATGTACGGTAATACTCCGGGAGCTGTGCTAACAAGGTCTCATCAACCAACGGCGGCCGTCTGATCGACGAGGATGCACTTGCCACATGCCGCGCGGCTTTCTTCTTTGTTGGGCGCTGTTCTGACACCAAGTTCTATGCATAATAGAAAAAATAGTAACATTAGAAGACAGTTATATTGTAAGATAGGTGAATATATATATCACTCACATTTAATTCAAACGAAACAAATACCTGATGTTGCACGAGCCGTGAAGGCCATTTGAGGATGGCAGTTCTTAAAGCGCCCAATCGATCCTCTTCATCCACCGGAAAAGGGACCAACATTAGGCAGCAGTTCTCAAACACCTGATCAATGCTAACCTTCAGGCAGTCGGCAGGGAGGGGTTCATGGTGAACTAGAGTTCCCGGAGGGCACGGATAAATCCTCCCGAATGCTACCGGCGCTGGCCCACTATCCGTATCGACGAGGAGTACACACGGGGTAGGGTTCTAACACAAAATTTGATGTACGGTATTACACACAAATAATACAAGAATGTAACAAAGTTTAAAAAAATATAAAGGATCTCGTTACCTCGTCTACCATAGGCAGCTGTTGTTCACCAAGATTATTGGAGCTCACTTGAGTAGGGAAAACGGATGGTCTAGTAGGGGTGACTCCAAACTGCTGTTGAACTTCGGCAGGCAAGAACTCCAATACTTTGCCCAGCATTTCCTGTTGGGTGTGCAGCATGCTCTCGAGATGCTCAATCCTTTCATTACAGCGGTTATGATGTGCATGCCTCCGGCTTTTACCGTACACGGCTTTCACCCCGGTGTATCCCACCGCATGTCCTCTCAACCTCCCGGGATGCTCAGGCGTCCCAATAGAAGCAGACAACACGTCATTGTATCTGTCTGCCTTGAACGCCCCTCTCCTTTCTTCATCCCGAAATGCTTCCTGTTATGAAAATATTGAATACAATTAATTGCTAAACAATTTAATTAGGATTAGGTTCATTATATGCATTATAATTGGTAAACAATTTAAGCAATTTAATTATGAAAATATTGAATAATGTACCATCCGCTGGAAAGCCATCCGAGTCGCCTCGTCGGGGAAGTAGATACCCCTTTCGGCGTCCTTCTTTGTTCTTGCCATGAACCAATTGTAGGCTCTATTGTTTTCTTCTTCGCTAAGTCCGGAACTGTCCGATGTGGAAGGAAGAACATCTTTATTCTTTTTCCACTTCATTGTTGCGGTTTTGTACCCGCCGGACCCGAGTCTGTGAGGGTAGAGGTTTTTCGATGCCGCCGCTCTTCCCTGTTCACTTTTTGCCTTGACACACAAGTTTAATAAATTTTGTCAGTACGTTGTAAAAATCCAAAGTAATGATGTACGGTAATATTTCTTATTGATTGCACCTGAAACTCAGGGGTTTCCCTCTGCCTTCTGAATTCCTCCCACTGATCGTCTGTTATGGTATATTCATCAAGCGGGCTTCTACCTTTATCGAGGTAATCTCGTTTCAACGTGGTTCTCCAGTTCCGGAAGGTAATGCCCATATTAACCAACACCTTATCCCTGTGAGTATCGTCGGGGATATTGAAAACACCCTACAAGTTAAAAACGTTACATTGGTCAATTAATTTTCATTCATTATCAATCAATGTTCATTCAAATTTTAGATTTGTAAGGAAACATAATCTTGCCTTGACGTTATCCCACAGTCTGTTTCGAAGCTTTTCATCAGCTTGCTTCCAATTTTGTAAGGTACATGGCACCGTTTCTCTCAAATACCACCCGAGATAGTTTGAGAAGTTGGCAGCAAATTTTCCGGTAGGCATACCGTTATCAAGAAACTCAATGTACCTTGTTATATCTTTGGTCTCGTCTAAAAACTTTTGCATGTTGGTTTTATTCCTCGACCTTCTTCTGGGGGCATCTCTGTCCATGCCTTGATAATCCATGTCTTTATCTACCAAATTTGTACCAAAATTTATCTACAATTCCAAATTGGGCACTGGGACTTAACTGGTACTGGTACTGGTACTGGTACGGATACTGGTACTGGATACTGGTACTGGATACTGGTACTGGTACAGGTACTGGTACTGGATACTGGGACTGGTGCCGGTACTGGTCACTGGTACTGGTACTGGTCACTGGTACTGGTACTGGTACTGGTACCGGTATTGAGGGGGAGGAGGAGGGAGAGGTACAATGGTACTTACCTTAGCACGGGAGGGAGCTGGGCGATGGGGCTGGGGCTGGGCTAGAGCTGCGGCGGGGCTGGGGCTGCGACGGGAGCTGGGGCTGGGCTGGGGCTGCGGCGGGGCTGGGGCTGGGCTGGGGCTGCGGCGGGGCTGGGGCAGGGCTAGAGCTGCGGCGGGTGCGGCGGGGCTTAGTACTTACCTAGAAAAAATGGAGTATTGGAGTGTGAAAATAGTGTGAAAAAATTCAATACTTAGAAAATTTGGAGGGTAATCAAAACCCCAGTACAGACAGCAGTTTTTTAGAAAATTTGGAGGGTAATCAAACCCCAGTACATATCTACAGCAGTTTTTTATTAAAAACCGCTGCAGATCCATACTGCAGCGGTTTTTTATTAAAAACCGCTGCAGATCCATACTGCAGCGGTTTTTAACTACAACAGCTGTAGAAATCTGCAGCGGTTATCCTTAAAAACCGCTGCAGATCAAGTCTACAGCGGTTTTTAACTTACAACAGCTGTAGAAATCTGCAGCGGTTATCCTTAAAAACCGCTGCATATCAAGTCTACAGCGGTTTTTAACATAAAACCGCTGCAGATCAGTTCTATAGCGGTTTTTAACATACAACCGCTGCAGACAAATTTCTGCAGCGGTTGTAAGTTAAAAACCGCTGTAGATATGTTTTTTAAAAAAAGAAAGAAAAATTGGCATTTATAAGGATTCGAACCAGGGTCATTCAATTGACAAGCAAGTGCCCAACCACTGAGGCTTCAAGCTTCTGAGTATTATTACTGATATATATATTTTGTATATTATTGTTAGTTTATTCTACATTTTAATACTATTATTTTATATATTTTTTTAATATTATTATTTTTATTTATATTACTTGTAAATATTATTTTAATATTATTATTTTTATTTATTTTATTTGTATATAATTTTGTGAGTGTCTCCAAACAGATGAGACATTCTTCATTGGTTGCGCTTGCACTCACAACGCAGCAATTTGGGTTCTTGGAGCAAACCATCACAGCAATTTGGGTTATTGTTGCCTTGTGATCACAGCAATTTAGTTTTTTTGTTCTTGTTGCCTTGTGATCACAGCAATTTGCCGGTACGATGAGACATTCACAAGTGGTTTAGGGGCTGCATTACGTAGCGCTACACAATGCAGCGCCACAGAGGATCAAACCAACTCCCTTACCTATACATAAATTTAATAAATAATCAAAAAATAATCACAAAAGAACTGGAAACATCAGTGGTTTTGCCCTTGGTTGTCAAGAGGATGACTTGGGTTCGAATCCTAGAAAAAACAATATTTTGCTTTGAGATTTCAAAATTTCTGCAGCGGTTTTTAACAACAACCGCTGCAGAAATCTACAGCGGTTTTTAACCTACAACCGCTGCAGAAATTTTGAAATCTCAAAGAAAAAAATTGTTTTTGCTAGGATTCGAACCCAAGTCATCCAGTTGACAACCAAGCGCACAACCACTAAGGCACGTTACGATTTGTGATTATTAATGTTTTTAGATAAATATATTTATATAGTAGTGTGAATTGACACTGGTTCGTGTTATTTAAAAAAGGAATAAAAAGAGAAAATAAATAAATAAATCAACAAAATTGAAAAAAGGTAAAAGTGTTTAGAATAAATATTTCATTTAACTAAATATTGCAGTGAATCTAATCTGTAACTCAAAATAAATAAATAAACAAAATTTAAAAAAGGGAAAAATATTTAATTAAAACAAAATTAAATATTAATCTCAGTGTTTTTACATGCTATTTATTTCCCGAATGAACCTGCGTTTTAAAGTATAAAGAATCGATATTAGATTGTAAGGACAATTTATTAGGAGACCATAATAAAAATATTAATTTATTGAAAAAAATATATGTAAATCACTTACCGTTAGCTTGCTTTTCTCTTTCGTTTTCTTTTCGTGACCACCAATTCTTCTTGATGATCAGACCGTGCGTAGATTGGTTCTTGACCCTCGTCCACCGGCGCATGTGCGATACCGGTGGAAAATGCTGGCACGTCATCAAATTGATCGTATTCTTCTTCGTCCACAACATCTTCCACTCCGACAATGCGTCTTTCCCCGATAGTACGACATGCCATTTTTTATCGGCCGGATCCAAAACATAAAACACTTGTTTTGCTTGCTTTGCCAGTATGAAAGGATCATGTTGATAACCCAATCGGTTAAAATCGACGGATGTGAACCCTTCTTTGTCACAACGGACTCCACGCCGATTCTCAATCCATTTGCACAAGAAAACGGGCATCTTGAACACCATATAATCCAATTCCCATATCTCTTCAATCCAACCATAGTATGATTCCGACGTGTTACCACTACTTGATAAAGCCTCCAATGTCACTCCACTATTTTGTACAGTGCTCTTGCCATCTTGTTTCCTTGTGTACCAAGTAAAACCGTTCATGTCGAACCCCTGCCAGGTCTGTACTTGCGCACTGGGTCCTCGCGCCAGAAATCTGATGGTTTCATTAATATTCTCTGTTCGTTGGGAATTAACTTTATTTCTAAACCATCTAACAAATGTCTTGTTGTGGGTGCTATGGATCCACACTTCAGTTTCCGAAGGATTTAAATCTCGTAACTCAGCTAAATGCGCATCCACGTATGGAGAAACAACGGCAAGGTGTTGCAAGACTTTCAAATGTGCTTGTTCTCGCCTTTCAATCTCCACACACACAATTTTGGATCCGATTGTACCAACACCTTTGAGTCTACCCTCGTGGCGAGACTTGGGAAGACCAATGGATTCAACACTCTCTAGGTAATCGGTATAATACTCAATGACCTCTTCCGTAACTTTTCCTTCAACTATGCTTCCTTCCGGTCGAGATCGGCTCCGTACCATCCCTTTTAATTGACCCATAGCTCTCTCAAATGGATACATCCAGTGTAGAAACATGGGTCCACACAATTTTATCTCCCTAACCAAATGAATGGTTAGATGAACCATGATATCAAAAAAAGATGGTGGAAAGTACATCTCAAGCTCGCATAAAGTTTCCACAACATTAGTCTGCAGCTGGTCCAATGAATCCGGATGTGTCACTTTGGAGCAAATTGAGTTATAGAAGAAACACAACTTAGTGATAGAGTGTCTAACATTCTTAGGGAGAATCCCTCGAATTGCAACTGGGAGCAACTGGGTCAATACGACATGCCAGTCATGTGTCTTCATTCCAATCAATTTCATCTCTTTGGTTGACACCTTTCTAGAGATGTTGGAGGAATAACCAGAAGGAACCTTGATTGAACTCAGACACTCCAATAAACTAAGTTTTTCTTTCCTCGATAATGTATAGCACGCTGGAGGTAGATAAGTTTTGTTGCCTTCGACCCGGGGAGCTAACTCTGGCCGAATACCCATTTCAACCATGTCTTTTCTGGCGTTGATGCCATCTTTAGTTTTTCCCTTAATATTCAATAACAGACCGAACAAACTTTCGCAAATATTCTTTATTATGTGCATCCCATCCAGGCAATGCCTAACATCCAAATCTTTCCAATAAGGGAGATCCCAAAATATACATTTCTTCTTCCAAATTCCTTCGATGGGCACTTCTTTTTGCTTTTTACCAAACTCCACCACTATGTTATCCACTTTAGCATAAACTTCCTTCCCGGTCAATGGTATCGGTGCTCTCCGATTGTCGACCTCGCCATTAAATTCCTTTGTCTTTCGCCGGTAGCGGTGACTCCGACATAGGAACCTGCGATGCCCAAGATAAACATTCTTCTTATAGTTGGGCAACCGTATCGAACAAGTTTCTTCCCCACATATGGGACAGGCCTTCTCTCCCTTCGTCTTTAGACCCGAGAAATTTCCTAAAGCTGGAAAATCATTAACTGTGAATATGACCATTACTTTAAGCACAAATTCCTTTTGTAGACATGCATCAAAAATCTTAACGCCGTCCTCCCACAACTTCATAAGATCCTCAAACAACGGAGCCAAGTACACATCTATATCATTACCGGGTTGTTTAGGACCTGAAATCAACAACGGCATCATCATGTACCTTCTTTTCATGCACAACCAGGGAGGAAGATTGTAAATACACAACAAAACTGGCCACGTACTGTGACGACTGCTCATGTTTCCATAAGGGTTCATCCCGTCCGTACATAATCCTATTCTCAAATTTCTAGGTTCACTTCCAAAATCGGGATACGTTCTGTCAATGTTCCTCCACTCTGGACAATCGGCGGGGTGTCTAAGCATTCCATCATCTTTTCGACAATCGGCATGCCAACGTAATAGTTTAGCATCTCTTGGATTTGAGAAGAGACGCCGAAACCTCGGAATTATAGGCAAATACCAGGCCACTTTTGCTGCAGCACCCTTCGTACTTTCAATCTCATCACCTTTGGGCCTGTACCTTGACGCGTTACATTTTGGGCATTTATGCAAATCCTTGTACTTTCCACGAAATAACACACAATCACGTGGGCATGCTGGGATTCTCTCAAACTCCATACTTAAAGGGCACAATAGTTTTTTTGCTTTGTATGTCGAATCGGGTAACTCATTTTTTTCCGGAAGCATTTCTTTTAAAAGTTCTAGTAGAGATGTGAAACTTTTATCACTCCACCCATTTTTAGCTTTCAAGTTAAACAATTTAAAAACCGTTTTCATTTTTGTGTGCGAGGTGCAACCGGGATAAAGTGGCACATCTTTTTCTTTACCTAAACCCTCAAAAATTCCGGGAATATCAGCAAAATCTTGTTCGAGTTCATTCATCATTTCATCAACTTGATCCGTACACTCTGGAGTATTAAAATTTTCTACATTAATCTCAACATGTTGACCTCTTAATCCTACATTTTCTACATTAATTTCAACACCCTGGCCTCTCAATCCATCGTGGACAGGCCTGCTCGTCACTTCATCGTCTTCCACGAGCTCTCCGTGTTTTGTCCATCGGGTGTAGCGATCCACAAAGCCGCGACGAACCAAATGATCTCGCAGCATCTCAATGTTGCGGTGTCTTCGAATATTCTGGCAATCTCGACAAGGACACTCAATATTGATTAATCTCGTCACCCTCATGTGCTCTCTAGCACATTCTATGAATTGATCTAATCCGGTCAGATATTCAATTGTGTCCCGTCTTCCATACATCCAGCTTCTATTATCCATCTGAAATAATAAATATTCTTATGTCACATGCATGTAAATTAAAGGTATGAGGTCCATGTATGGTTTCGGGCTGGCCACCATCCTAACCCACTCTTTGAATACTCTGTCTCATTAGTGAACGTACGTTAATCAATCCGTTGCTTGAGAAAAATTCGGCAGCACTTCCCTTAAGTTCCCCGTGTATGCCAACGCACACTTCCATGTACGTGCATACACGTGGGAACATAAGGAGAAGTACTATACCGAATTTTTCTCAAGCAACAGATTGATCAACGTACATTCACTAATCCTAAATGAGACAGAGTATTCAAAGAGCAGTCCCAAACGGGGACTATTCGAGAGTAATCCCTATTGGATTAATCTCGAACGGGTACCGACCTAAATTAGATTACGTTCCGATAAGTTGGTTCTATATGACAATACTTAATTATATACATGAAATGCATGCATGCATATGACTCAAATAAAAATTATTTGATCAAAGTTAGGTTAAAGATAATTAAAGAAATTTATACCTTAAGAAAGTGAGAAGAGTTCTTTTCGGATCTGCTTGCTGCTGAAGACGAAGGCAGATCAAACCGATTGCTGACGGCGGATGCCGATCTTTCAACTTAACAATTAATGGCTGAACACAGCTCGCTGCTGGAAATTAAGAGCAAGCTCTTGCTGCTGGCGGCTGCAATTACATTGAAGTAGAAGGAGACGATGGAGACAGTAGTAAATACCTAACTAATCTGCACCGGTTTTTTAATTAATAAGCGCTGCAGATTATTCTGCAGCGGTTGTTAATAGAAAACTGCTGCAAAAAAATAATCAATTTACAGCGGTTTTTAATTAACAACCGCTGCAGAATAATCTGCAGCAGTTTTTAGGAAAAAACAGCTGCAGATTGTATTCTTTTCTGCAGCTGTTATTTATTAACAACCGCTGCAGATTAATCTGCAGCGCTTATTAACGAAAAACCGCTGCAAATTTTAATATTTTTTAATGCACATCATCCAATACGTATTTTTTTATTTCTTTTGCATCGTTTTTTAATTTAGAACCGCTGCAGTATAGTTCCATATATTAACGAAAATGCCACTGACCTATATTAGCAGTGGTTATCAAAGATAAACGCTGTTAATTGGGCGCTGTAGAATGCCAATTCTGTGGTAGTGACTTCTTCCATCATATTTTATAAAATAATACTAAAATAACCGAAACAAATACTTACAAAACTTAAAAAAACAAAAGAATTTAATTTAGTCAAGTATCTTTACCTGAAGTATTTATTGGAAACCATTCATCAAAATTTTAGGGTCACATGTGCATTATTCGGGCAAGAAATATACTAATTGTGGGTGATACCATTGGCGATACCATCTACAATTAGTGAACTCCACTTTAAAAACATATCATATTATATCCAAAATTTGATTTATATGGCTCAATGAATTATTTATATCAAAATCTTGTGGCATGCGTAAATTTTCCATTTTTAAAGATTTTTAAGTACTTATTTCAAATTTTTTAATAACAATTATAAAACATTAATAAGATAATCAATTTTTCATATATAACTTTCAAAAATTCCGAAACAAATACTTAAAAAACATCTAAAAATAGAAAATTTTTGTAAGCCATATCTGTTTAATATTTGTTTGATATAAAGAATTGATTGATCCATATAAATCAAAATTTAGAAATATTTTTGTATGTTTTTGAGGCTAGATTCACATAAGGTCCGTAAGATTAATTAAGAACACTGTAGATTTACTGTCTGTATAAGGATATATCTTAGTGAGACAACTGTATATCCGCATCATTATTATGTTGGAGCTGACTTGACGAAATTTAGCTGATAAAGAATTAATTTGTCAACTAATTAGAGAAGTTATCATGCTGGCTTGGTTCCTCTTGTAATAATTGTCTAAAGTTCAAAGCACCTACCAGTAGTGATTTAAAGACGGTCTGGGTAGGTTCGGGTCGGTTCAAACCCGGCCCCGTCCACAGATTCTCTGGTCCACGGGTTTTCTCCGGTTCGGGAAACCTCAGGAAAATTTTGGAGGGATGGAGATTGAACTTAACTTATGACCGTCCCTACCGGGTTGCCCGGGTTTTCCGGTCCGAGTTGCCCGGATTGTCCGAGTTGGATTGCCCGAGTTGTTCGGGTTATATGGCAAGAAAAAAAAAAAAAAAACCTCCGAAAAACAAAAAAAAAAAGAAGCGACAAAAATATATAAAAATATATTATATATTACAAAAATTGAAAAAATTACTTTAAAAAATTAGAAAATTAAAAAAATATTTATTTTAAACTGAAATATATATATATATTTAATACTAAAAATTAATTTGTTTTAAACTTACCAAAGCACTTTATGGACTTAAACAAGCTCCAAGAGCATGGTATGGTAGGTTAAGCACCTTCTTACTTGAAAATGGATTTAATAGGGATAAAAATGACACAACATTGTTTACTAAGAAAATAGATGGTGCTATACTGCTAGTTCAAATCTATGTTGATGATATTATTTTTGGATTCACTAATGCGGCACTTGCTGAAGAATTTTCATCTTTGATGAGTAGTGAATTCAAAATGAGCATGATGGGCGAGCTCACTTTCTTCTTGGGACTTCAAATTAAGCAAATGAATGAAGGCATCTTTGTAAGTCAAACCAAGTATGCTAGGGAGCTCGTGAAGAAATTTGGAAAATGGAAGATAGCAAGAGATTTTCTACACCAATGGCGCAAAATGCAAACCTTGACTCGGATCCAAGTGGAAAGACCGTGGACATCACTCAATACCGAGCCATGATAGATAGCTTGCTTTATCTTACCGCTAGTAGACCCGATATAATGCTTGCGGTATGTCTATGTGCTAGGTATCAATCATGCCCTAAAGAATCTTATCTTGCATCCGTAAAAAGAATTTTAAGATATGTCAAAGGAACCAAAAATTTAGGGCTTTGGTATGGTAAACAATCGGAATTTGACTTGATAGGATATATCGATGCCGATTTTGCGGGAGATAGAATGGATAGAAAAAGTACAAGTGGTACATGTCAATTTTTAGGAGGGTCACTTGTTTCTTGGTCTAGCCGTAAACAAACTTCGGTTGCCCTTTCAACCGCGGAAGCCGAATATGTTGCGGTGGGTAGTTGTTGCACACAAATACTATGGATGATTCAAACTTTGAAAGATTATGATTTCGAATTTCACAAAGTACCAATAATGTGTGACAACAATAGTGCCATTCTAATTTCAAAGAACCCGGTCTTGCATTCTAGAACTAAGCACATAGAGATACGGCATCATTTTATTAGGGATCATATTGAAAAATGTGATGTCGAGCTAATACATGTTGATACCAAATTACAAGTAGCCGACATTTTCACCAAGCCCTTGAGTACTTTCCAACACAGTGAATTGAGATTTAAATTGGGAATGCTTGAATTGAATGAGAAATCCTAGTCAAAATTGAATCAAATCACAAGTCATTAGTTGAGTTTTTTCTTTCAAAAGGGTTGAGTACTCTTTATGAAACGTCATTTCATGAAATTCCGTTATAACGGAAGGGTTCTGACTTTATAAAAGTAGCCCAACTCCAGATTCCGTTATAACGGAAACTCGGTTCCGTTATAACAGAACGTAGAGTTGAGCTGCTAGGTTGGCAGCGACGGGACCACTATAAATACCTCTCTCCCAAATTGAAAAACAACTTTTCCCCAATTCAAAAGGTGCTAAAAAGAGCAAAACCCTATGACAAATTCATGCACACAAAGAACAACACACTCCCGGAAACTCCCTTCCCACCCAGATTTTATTTCTCAACTTAAAACGTTTTTTACAAGAGGTTTTCCCTTTTCTGTTGTTTTCTTTTTTTTTGTCACATCACAATACACAGAAGAATCACTATATAAAAGCAATTACTTAGGCTACAAGGAAATAAACAAAAAAGGAAAGATATCTTGGTCTCCTTCACTGGTTGCTCTCTATATACTTGCACAAGGTAAAAGAATCAACTTTATATATTTTGTATATCTCCACAGATAGCTCCTGATCATAGAAGATATTGTTGCCTTTCACCAAATTCTCTATTCTTGAGTGTATGACGTGTCAGAGTGTCAATCTTAACACTCCCCCTCACTTGGACACGTAGATATCTTCCATCCCTATTTTTATTAGAGCAGCATTGAATTACTTGTTTCCAGCTGCCTTGGTGAGGATGTCTGCTGCTTGTTCCTAGGATCTTACAAATGGCAAGGAAATAATTTTTTAGTCCAATTTTTCTTTGATAAAATGTCTATCTACCTCAATTTGTTTCGTTCTATCATGTTGGACTGAATTGTGTGAGATATCAATAGCGGCTTTATTGTCACAATATAACTGCATCTCTTTTTCTGGTTTGAAACCCAGTTCAGTGACTAATTTCTCCAGCCAAAGTAATTCACACACACCTTTGACCATTCCTCTGTATTCAGCTTCAGCACTTGAGAGAGCCACAACGTTTTTTTACTCCTCCATGTTACAGGTTTCCCCCAACGAAGGTGAAATAACCAGCAGTTGATTTTCGATTCACAACACTACCTGCCCAATCTGCATCTGTGTAGCCTTCAATTTTTGTATGTCCATGTTTTACAAGTTTGATTCCTCATCTAGGAGTTCTCTTAAGATACCTAACAATTCTCATAACAGCATTCATGTGTTCATCTGTTGGGTTATGCATGAATTGACTAACCACGCTAACTGCATAAGCTATATCAGGGCAAGTGTGTGACAAATATATTAATTTTCCTACCAGCCGTTGATACCTTTCTTTATTAATGGACTATTGTGAGTTGTTTGTATCAAGTTTGACATTTTTCACACATGGGCTATCTGCTGGTTTACATTCCAGCATACCAGTTTCAGCTAGGAAATCTAATACATATTTTCTTTGGGACAAAAATATACCTCTTTTGTTTCGGGACACTTCGATCCCAAGGAAATATTTTAAGTCCCCCAAATTTTTCATTTCAAAGTCTTTAGATAGGTTCTGTTCAAGTCTATTGATCTCCTCTAAATCATCTTCTGTGATTATCATGTCATCCACATATATGATAAGGATAGATATTTTACCTTCAATTCTTTTGTAGAAGAGGGTATGATCTTGTACATATCCATAACTTTTCATAGCATTACAAAATCTTCCAAACCATGCTCTAGGTGACTGCTTGAGTCCGTAAAGAGCCTTCTTTAGTTTTGCACACTTTGTTTCTTGTTTCGGGAATAGGGTATCTTGGTGGAATCTCCATGTAGATTTCCTCTTCCAAGTCACCATGCAAAAATGCATTTTTCACATTGAATTGATGCAAAGGCCAATCAAAGTTAGCTGCAAGAGATAAGATAACTCGAATTGTGTTTAGTTTAGCAACAGGTGAGAATGTTTCATGGAAGTCAATACCGTACATTTGAGTATATCCCTTAGCTACAAGATGTGCTTTATATCTTTCTACTTGTCCTGTCTCATTATATTTGATTGAATATACACATTTGCACCCTACAACGTGCTTATCTTTGGGTAACTCCACTAATTCCCAGGTTAAATTTTTTTCAAGGGCATTCATCTCAGTTTGCATTGCTTGGACCCATTTTTTCTCTTTCATGGCATCTTTAACCTTTTCAGGTATAGTAATGGAAGAGAGTTGGTTTACATAGGCTTTTAGGGGTTCTTAAAGCAATTGTGTACTAGTATAATTTGAAATTGGGTAATTTACATTACGATTAGTACTACCATTCGGTACATATCGATCCGGAGGTACTCCACGATTTTTTCGGGGAGGTAGAGTGTATATTTGTTCAGAAATATGTACCTGAGGTTCATTCTCTAGAGACATTGGTGGTGCAGGAGTAGGCTGTATTATTTGTTCTTCATTTCTACTGTGTCCAAGTTCAATTTCCACTCTTTCTAGTTCTGCTTGTGTGTTACGCCAGAGTATAAACCCGAAGTGGGGCACAGGTGTTTTCAATTGAAGTAGGATTAGAACCCTCACCTTGAGAGTCATTGTTTGCACCATTTTTTTCGGAATCTGATATCGTCTCCATTTCGTCCTCATGCGGACCAACATTTTCACTTGGGCCTAGAGTATGCTGTGACAAGTCAGATGCTCCAAGCTGATATATATCACCACGTGTGATTGTATTTGATACGCGTGGAGTGTATAGGCTTTTACCCTAAATACAACAGTCTATCACAAGCGTATGATTTATGCAATATAGTCGGGATCGTACCCACAGGGACGGTACTAAATTTAGACAGATCTTTGTTCACAATTCTAATCCTAAAAGTAACCGATTCGTAACCAATTTGGGGGGGTTTGTTTGAAGTTGGTTGGTTCCTAAATTATTAAAAAGCAGTAAAAGACTCTAAAACAATTATGAGACAAGCGTTCCCAAGGTTTCGGAATCAGTTTGATGTAATGAACTAGTTGACTGCGTTTCGTACCCTCTCAGGTGCGAACCACAGTATGTTCAGATTATGGTTCTCTGTCTGTTCCTTGCTTGGTACGGATCGCACCTGTCACCAATGCTATCCGCAGGGAACAGAACAGAGGCAGTTCAAGTTCGGATACAATTGTCGATCAAAGTTACCGATCCCCAACTAACCCAAAGCAATTACAAGTCCCTCAACTCTCGTTTGTTGGCACTTTTAAAGATTTTTAGATCAATTCGAAATCTTTAGATTATCTCTAACCTAAACCCAATTTGCTTTCGATCACATGTACGGTTTAACTCTCGTTATAACCACAACTTCTCCTCTCGGATACAATTGGACAACAAGTTATCTGCCCAAGTTATGCAAGTATTGAATCCCAATCAATTGACGTTAAGTTTTCCAACTAGACTATGCCCAATCCACAGGTTTATCAAAATAGGGGGAACTACTACAAGTGCACTCTCATGCAATTAGCAATTCTGGCCTAAGAAGATATAAATCTACCAACTAGATACGAACATACATCCACAGGATCATATCAAAGAACAAGAAAACAATTCAAGCACAATTATGAATAAGCTCCAAGCAAATATGAGAATAACTTCAATGCATAAACGATAAAAGCGAGTATTCAATTAATCCATACATACAAACAACATCCTAACCCCAAGAACTAAGGCGACTACTCACGCCTTGACATGACTAAACAACAAAATAAAATAAGGGAAAAGAAAGAACCGATTGAGTTTAAGAGAAGATGAGAAACCAACTCCTTCACCTTGGCGGCGTCTAGCTCCACCCTCAACACGACTATGAACTATGCTTTGTACTCTAACTCTATGCTAACATACTCAACACATGAGACCTAACACCTAACACAAGATAGATGAAGATAATGGATGATGATATGAGAGCACCCCAAGGGGTCTCTTATATAGGAGAAGATGTCTCAGTTTTAGGTGTTCAATCTTCTGGTTTCTTGGGGCAAAATTCAGGGAAAATCCCAAAAGGAGACCACCAAAATTAGCACACGCTGGAAAATAGGCGTTCTGATCAGTTTTAGCCTTCCTGCGTTCCACAATTAGCAAAGTACGGTCCGCAGTTAGTCAGCCAAAAATAGCACTCCCTGGAAATAGAAGTTCTGTTATGTTTTGAACTGACTGCGATCCGCAGTTATAGGAGTGCGGTCCGCATTTAGTAGTCCAAAGAGAGCTTGGCCTCGAAATAGCCTGTATGTCGCTTAAATTGGATCTCTGCACGTTTCCTTGATTTAGATATGGCGGTTGTGCACCGAAATAGGCGGTTTTGATCTTGTAATTAGATGCTCATTTGCCTATGTTTGCTCTTTTACTCCAAAGTTAGTCCAAATTGCTCCAAAAGCTCCGTTTACCTGAAAATAGGACCAAAACACAGAAGTAACTTGATTCTAGACAATCTTCTATTAAAATGCACATGAACTTAGGATTTTAGATGCAAATATCGGTGCAAGTCTGGTTAATATGCATATATGAAATAGGTACATCAGTATTAAAGTGGCTAGGTTGCAAGACATAGAGATCTTGCTCATTCTCACTTCCTCCCTGAGCATGATCTCGATTCTGTCCAAAGAATGCCTCATCTTCTAAGAAGGTCACATCCATAGTCACATAAAACTTTCTGGTAGATGTGTTGTAACATTTATACCGTTTCTGGAATTGTCCACAACCTAGAAATACACACTTCTCTGCACGTGGTTCAAGTTTGTTGTGGTTTTGCTTATGAATGTGTATATACACACTACAACCAAATATTCTAGGAGGTATATTCAGAATGGAAGGTATATGAACATGTGAGGACAGAGTTTGTAAGGGAGTTTGAAAGTTGTTGGCTATAGTAGGCATTCTATTCATGAGATAAACAACAAAGGAAACAACACTATCCCAAAAACTGGTAGGTACCTTATTCTCAAATAGTAGAGATCTTGTTATTTCTAGCAGATGTCTATTCTTTCTCTCTGCTACACCATTCTGTTGTGGGGTTCCTACATATGAGGTTTCATGAAGAATTCCATTTTCTGAAAAAAAGTTGTGTAAATCTTTGTTCATGTATTCAGTTCCATTGTCACTTCGTACCATTTTAATTTGTTTTTCAAACTGTAATGTTATCATTTTGTAAAAATTTTGAAAGGTTTTCGAAACTTCATCTTTTGTTTTTAGTATGTAAAGCCAAGTCATTCGTGAGCAATCATCAACAAATATAACATACCAACGTTCCACCAGATTTAGAATCAACTGGGGAGGGTCCCCAAAGATCAGTATGAATAAGCTCAAAAAGTATAGCACATTTATTCAAACTATTACCAAAACTGGTTCTGTGACTCTTGGCTTTAATACAAGTTTCACAAACAAAATTTTCATTATTCAATCCTACAAATAGATGTGGAGAAATCTTTTTCATATACCCAAAAGATGGGTGACCTAGTCTTCTATGCCACAAAAGCACTTTATTTTTCTGAACACTTCCAATTTCTAAAGCAAGTAAAGCTTTCCCAGTTTTCAACTCATCCAAATAATACAGCCCATTCCTTTTAGTACCACAGCCAATCGTCTCTCCCGAGAGTATATCCTGAAATGTGCAATGATTAGGATACATGATAGCAACACAATTCAAGTCTTCTGTTAATTGACTAACTGACACCAATTTTGTGGAGAGAGATGGAACTAGGAGTACATTATTCAGAGTGAGTTTTGAAGAAATGTGTATATCCCTTGAACCTATTGCAGGGTACATTCCTCCAGTAGCATTAATGATACTAGGTTTGTGGGGTCCTCTCAATTTTCTGAATTCACTATTCTCATAGGTCATATGGTCTGTTGCACCAGAATCAATCACCCAACTTGTAGTACTGCCATGTTCAGTTTTCTTGGTTGCTTCACAGAGATTATCATTCTTAATCATAGAGTTTGCAAAAAATTTACCTTTTCTTTGCTCCCCTATGTCAGTACCTGCTGCACAGTATGTGTGCATTGAGTTGAGGGAACTTGGGTCTGCTTGGACTTGAGTAGTGGTTGCAATTCCGCTGTTGTTCTCCTGAGAGGGGTTGGCTTCTCTGTCATTTGCTTGGTGAGGTTTGTTGGAGATAGCTAAGCTTGCCCAACCATGGCTGTTGTCACCTTGTTTCTTCTTTCTTGGTTCTTTCCACCAATCTGGATAGCCGATTAGCTCAAAACAACCTTCTTTGGTGTGCCTTGTGCCACCACAGTGTGAGCACTTCAATTTTGACTTGTCAGGAAATATTGTTTTCTTCTCATATGGCTTGTAACCCTTTGCTGCCATGGCGAGCGAGTTTTGGTTGACATTATTATACTCTTTCACCATCACACCTTGTCGAATTGCTTCATGTCTCACATGGCCGAAGGCTTGCTCTACAGTTGGGAAGGGTTTTATTTGAAGAACTTGAGCCCGAATTGCATCAAAACGGTCGTCAAGTCCATCGAGGAAGGTATACACTCATGCTTTTTGGATAAACAGATTAAACTTCTCGATATCACCTAGAGTATCCATGGGGTTTGGACATCTGAAATCTATCTCTTGCCACAATGCCTGAAGTTCATCATAAAATTTTTCAATAGTCTTTCCTTCTTGCTTGAGGCGTGTGACCTTTATGTTGAGTGCAAAAACTTGTACCTCATCGCTTCCATCATAATAGGTGGTTTCTAGTGCCTTCCAAACATCTCTTGCTGTAGGATGGCGGATGTACTTGCTTCTCAGCCGTGGTTCTAGAGAGTTTATGAGCCATCCCTTGACCACCACATCTTCTACCTCCCATTTGCGGAATCTGGATCACTCATACTTGGTGGTTTTGGATTGCCCGTTAGGTGTCTCATCTTCTCACGGCCTTTGACAAACATCTCTATGGCCTGGCACCAGTAGGTGTAGTTGGTGCGATCCATCTTTACATCAATTGGCTTTGAATACATACCTCCCTCGGTCATGGCAACGTTTTGTGTCACCGGTTGAGGGTTACTCATGGCAGCAGCCTGCATAGCCGCCATCTAAGTCATCATTTTAGCCATCTGTTCAATTAGCACTGCGGTGTTGGTAGATTCTGGGGAGTTATCTTTCTTTTCTGACATTTTTCACACAAAAAACACTAACACAGAAAACACTAACACCAGGTCAGAACCAGTGCTATGATACCATGACAAAATTCATGCACACAAAGAACAACACACTCCCGAAAACTCCCTTCCCACCCAGATTTTATTTCTCAACTCAAAACGTTTTTTTTACAAGAGCTTTTTTCTTTTTTGTTGTTTTCTTTTTTTCTGTCACATCACAATACACAGAAGAATCACTATATAAAAGCAATTACTTAGGCTACAAGGAAATAAACAAAAAAGGAAAGATATCTTGGTCTCCTTCACTGGTTGCTCTCTGTATACTTGCACAAGGTAAAAGAATCAACTTCATATATTTTGTATATCTCCACATATAGCTCCTGATCATAGAAGATATTGTTGCCTTTCACCAAATTCTCTATTCTTGAGTGCATGACGTGTCAGAGTGTCAATCTTAACACCCTAGAAACCAAATCTCCGTTGTTGCTTGAGCTTTTCATAGTCAAATCTTTGTGAATCAAGCCTCAACTACACCATATATTGTAGATCTTGTAAGAGGGTTAGTTTGAGAGCTATTTTTCTTTCGGAGCTTATGTTTTGTCTCTCCTCCAAGCTTGGTGATGGCCCATTTCTTGTGTAAGGGATCACCGAGTTGTGTACTCCTTTCTTTGTAGGTAATACCAAAGGCGTACCACTGAGTTGGTAGCGGTACCCTGGGGATGTAGGCCGTTTCGCCGAACCTCGTTAACAAATCACGTGTCTCCTCTCCTTGTTTGCATTTTCTCTTACTCATCTCTATTTACTTTATTGCAAACTTGCTTAGCCATAGAATTGAATTGCGTTAGGGTTCGGCCAAAATTGTTAATTGGGCGAAAATTGCTAAAATTGTTTAAGACACCATATTCACCCCCCTTCTAGGCGCCATTAGGGACAACAAGTCGTACTATTGAATCTAATACGAGTGGTCGAACTTTCTTTTGTTTTTTTAAATAATATCATTTTCAGAATCAATATGGCCTACCCATTGCCCCAGCCACGATGATATTTATTTTTTGAACTAAGTGGACAAACGTCCACCTTCTCCCATTTCATTTAAGGAGAAACAAAAGTACATAGAAACTTAAACATAATCAGAGTCCTTTAAGAGGAAACTGATATCTAAACTAAACTTACACTACCAACATTTGAAAGCAGAACTAAACATTCACAGTTAAGCCAAAATAACATCTCAATCCTAACACATAATGAACAAGTAACTACATTAAAGAAAACTAAGGGAAAATGCAGTTAAACAGCTGTGATAGTTACTGCTGTTGCTTCACTTCCTTCAGTCTCTTCAAGTAGAAGAACTTGTTCTTCAATGAGCATCATCTCCAAGTCACTATCCTGTCCAGTCCAAGTTTTAAACAAACAAAGTTAGTACTCTAATCACAATAGAATTGAATCTTGGAAGTACTTTATTTTCAAAGATAGCCTTGTTCTTACAATTCCAAAATACCCTAAAAATAATGCAAATTATATACTAGGCATAATCTCTATCACTGTTTTGTAATCCCAGTGTACTATCCCACATATTCCATTGAAGACAGATGGAGTTTAATCTCTCTCTTATTAACCTCATTGAATCGAATCCAAAATTGAAACATTAAGGGACAATGTATAAACAGATGATTAATGTCTTCCAACTCAAAACAAAATTCACAACAAATGCTCCATGTCCAACCTTTAAAAAAATAAATTGACCTTTGTCAATATCTTACTTTGTAAAGCAATCCACATGAAAACTCCAACCTTTAGAGGGACTGACACCTTCCAAATGGATCCATTCATTTCAAATCTTATTTTTCTAAAATTGATTAATTTGTAAAAAGATTGAACTTAAAATCTACCATTATGTTCTAAAGGACAAATTGTTGAATCATTCTCCATGAAATTCATCGAATGTAAAATGTTCATAACAGTAACTTTTTCAGCCCTTAGTAACAAACTAGCCCCCCTTGTTAATGGAATTTTTGAATTTCCATTGTTCCAAACCTGAGCTAGAGTAACAGTATTTGCATATTTTGCTTTAGCATAAAGATTTAGAAATTGAATATATAGAGGACAATCTCCATACCATATATCAAACCAGAAAATAATAGAATCTCCTTTGTCTACTACCATATGAACAATCTTTCTAAATAAAGGGTGAGATTTAATTACAGACTTCCAGAAAAACTGAAAAGTCACCTACAATTTTATAACCATACTTATACACAAGAATATCTTTCCAAAAACCTTTATGGTCTGAATTTAAGAATTTTCAATACCACTTAACCACTAATGCTAAATTCATCTGAAATAAATTCAGAATCCCTAGACCACCATGCTCCCTATGAAGACAGACAGTTGGCCAATTAACTAAAGGGCATCTACCATGTATTCCAGACTCTACACCAGACCATAGAAATCTTCTCCAGATTTTGCCAATTTTTCTAAGTACAAATTTGGGAGCCAAAAACAGGGACAGTAGTATAATTGTACAGAACTAAGCACAACATTTAAGATGACCACTCTACCCCCTAAAGATAAAAATTTTCCTTTCCAAACCTGTAATCTAATTTGTATTCTGTTGATCAATTCAAACCAAATTTCCTTTGGAATTTTCTTTCAGTGTACGCATAAACCAAGATATTTCATGGGTATAGAACCAATTTTACAGTTTAGAATACTTGCCAAAAATTTATTTGTATTCTAATTTGTATTTTGTTGATCAATTCAAACCAAATTTCCTTTGGAATTTTCTTCCAGTGTACGCATAAACCAAGATATTTCATTGGTAAAGAACTAATTTTACAGTTTAGAATTCTTGCCAAAAACTGAACCTCATCATTTGATATATTTAAAAGAACCATTTCAGTCTTAGCAAAGTTTACCTTTAACCTTGAAATACCCTCAAAAGATAATAATAGTCATTTAAATTTTTCTAGAACTACCTTATCAGCTTTAAGGAAAACTAGTGTATTATCAGCCACGATGAAAATAATGGCGCTAACGTAGAAGCTCAAAGAACAATTTTGCGGACGACTACCATCATATTTTAAAAAATAATAACTACAAACACTTACAAAACTTAAAATAGAAAAAGAAGAACATGGAAAGATATAACTAGAGTCACATGTGCATTATTCGGGCAAGAAATAGACTCATTTTCACAATACTCCATCAAATAGTAAAACTACAATGTTCTTAATTAAGCTCGCGGAGACCTTCAGTGATCTTAATCTTGAAAACTTGTCAATCATATATAAATTTTAATTTATATGGCTTAATACATTTTTATATAAAAATTGCGTGTAATGCATAAATTTTCTATTTTTGAAAATTTTGAAGCACTTATTTTAGATTTTTTAATAGCAACTATACAATATTAATGAAATAATCAATGTTTCATATATAACTTTTAAAAATTCCAAAATAAACACTTAAAAAAAATCTAAAATTAGAAATTTATGTAAGCCACATGATTTTGATATAAATAATTGATTTAATATGTTTTGGGTTTAACCTCAAAAAACCGGAGATTAAGAATAGTAGATTTACTTGTCTATATATATGTGAGGAGATATCTTAGTGAGCCAACCGTATATCCGTATCATCATTATCTTTGAGCTAACTTGGACGAAATTCAGCTGATAAACAATTGTGAATTAATTAGAGAAGTTATCATGTTGGCTTTTGGTTCCTCTTGTAATAATTATTTATATGAAGTTCCAAGCACCTACCGAGGGTCGTACTTTTGAATCTGATACGAGTGGTTGAATCTTTCTTTTTTTTTAAAAAAAAATCATTTTCAGAATTAATGTATGGGTCGGGTTGGGGGACGACTAATATCTATGACAACTGCGACAAGATGCTCAAATATATATAAATAAAATCTTTAAAATAGCAAATTATATACAAACATATTATGAATCTCATAGGTTGATTGTGTTTCTAATTTCAACTAATTTGAGTGCCGTTTGATACCATATCAATATTCATAATTTTTTGATCCGTTATAAATATTAGGAAATTTTGATGAATCCGAATGAGGTATCAAACGACACTAAAATTACAAACATAGCCAATCTATGAGCTTTATTATAAGTATGTTTGTATAAAATTTTTCTATTTTAGAGATTTTATTTATATTTATTTGAGCATCCGCTGTTGCGGTTGTTGTAAATATTAGTTGTCACCGGATCCCCACCCTTAATATACTACGTGTACACATTGTCCTAGGCACGATGATAATATATAGTGGCGCCAATGAAGAAACTCAAAAACAATTCTGCAGACTTCTTCCATCATATTTTATAAAATAATACTAAAATAACCGAAACAAACACTTACAAAACTTAAAAAAGAAAAGAATTTATTTTAACCAAGTATCTTTACATGAAATATATATTGGAAACCATTAATAAAAATTTTAGGGTCACATAGGCATTATTCGGGCAAGAAATACACTAATTGTGGGTGATACCATTGGCGATACCATATACAATTAGTGAACTCCACCTTAAAATATATCATATCATATCCAAATTTTGATTTATATGGCTCAATGAATTATTTATATCAAAATCATGTGGCATGCGTAAATTTTCCATTTTTAAAGGTTTTTAAGTACTTATTTCGGATTTTTTAATAGAAATTATAAAACATTAATAAAAGAATCAATGTTTCATATATAACTATCAAAAATTCCGAAATAAATATTTAAAAACATCTAAAAATAGAAAATTTTTGTAAGCTATATCATTTTGATATAAATAATTGACTAATCCATATAAATCAAAATTTAGATATGATTTAATATGTTTTTGAGGTTAGTTATGAACACCGTAGATTTACTCATCTATACAAGGATATATCTTAGTGGGCCAACCGTATATCCGTACCATCATTATCTTGGAGTTAACTTGGTATACAACTAGATTTCAATATTAAGATTATGGTGAGCAATTTGGATTGATCATTCGAGCTACGGTTTAGGAGATACGAGGTCGTGCTATGCAAAGCGCAATAGAGTCTGTACATGCATATTACACTTTGGCCTTGCTATGCGGTCCATTTCTGCGTTCTGGGGGTTCAAATAGTTAATTCGAACCGCTCAACACTTTGGCCTTATTATTTGCTTTATATATATATATATATATTGGTTAACTGCAGTATAATATAATGTATATTAATAGAAATGCAAATAGATGTCAGGAAGGTGTATCTACGTGACATAATCATTCCTTTAATTATCTGAACATTGAAGATGTCCATTCTCTTTTCATTATTGACAATATGTTAAATCTAAGTACAAGCGAGGCATTTCATTACAATATACATATATAATTATATATATATAGTTCGCTTTCTCCTGTTAGGTCATCGTGATCCCATCAAACATATTAATCGGATGCACCTTGATAACCAAAAAAGAAATAAATGAGGGAATAACCTATACTCTGAAATATGGCGCTGTCAGCTGTGGGCACTGTGGTCGGAAAACTTGGGGATATGGCCCTGAAAAAAGCTCTCGAACTGTATAATGTGGGTGATATGATAGAGCCTATGAGGGTGGAGCTCAGTTTCATCACTGCCTTTCTGAAAGATGCAGATGCCAAATGCAACAAAAATCCACAGGTAAAACAGTGGGTGAATGAACTCAGAGATTTGGCCTACAGAATAGAAGATGTTTTGGACACCTTCTGGGTAGACATAGAAGGTAAAAAACGTCGAAGTAACAGTATAATAAGAAAAGTAACGAGGGCTGGAAAAAAACCCATGAAGGTGAAGAATCTCTGTGATGAGATAAGAATTATCACGGGGTCGCTCAAGACACTCCATGAGCGTGGCACCCAAATGGGGATTAAAGATATCAATGAAGTGAACCATCCGATCTCCACTTACTTCAAGCCGAACAAACCCTCGGTTGATGATTCAGAAGTGGTCGGGCTCGATTCGGAAATGAACCAGATCATTGGCCAACTTCTTGATACGAATATTCGAAGGCGCACTGTGCTCTCCATTGTGGGTACCGGCGGTCTTGGAAAGACAACACTGGCACAAAAAGTTTACAAAAGGTATGTCAGATATTTCTATATGATAAAACATAAATAAGTTTACAATATATGGAATTTATTTTTCAACGCATTTAGAATAAAACTACTGTTTTTTTATGCTCACGGACGTATTTTGTGAGCTTAACACAAAAAAATATCAAACCTGTATCCAAATTTTAATTTATATGGATCAATAAATTCTTTATACCAAAATCATGTGGCATGCAAAAATTTTTCATTTTTAGCGATTTTTTATGTATTTATTTCGGATTTTTCAAAAGTTACATATAAAACATTTATTATTCTTATTAATATTGTACAGTTGTTATTAAAAAATCTGATATAAATATTTAAAATTCTCCAAAAATGATAAATTTTTGCATGCTATAAGAATTTGATGTAAGCATTTATTAAGCCATATAAATAAAAGTTTGGATGTGATTTGATATATTTTTTGTATTAAACTCACGAAAGAGAATCCAACACCTTTTTAAGAACACCGTGATTTTACTCATATACTTAATATATTACCATCTATAATTCTATATAAATAATTAAATAATGCAATATCAGTTTGTAAGTGACTAATGATCGATAATGGTAATGACATAAAACTAAAGCTTATATATCACTCTTCACGAGGAAAGTTTTGCGACTTACACACTACAAGAAAGCAACTTTTTATGTGTCCTCATTTTAACTATTTACATATCCACATATATAAATTTGTAACACTTATCTCAAATTTTGTAACTCTTAATTCAAATTTTGTAACAATATAAATATGTAGACACTTATATTATGGACACTAGATATGACCTGCTGACGACTATATGCATTATTAATCAACTAGACTAATGGTAGAATTTTAGTATATCTTTGTTGCTATTTGTACACAAAGTAAATGTTGAGTAACATATATAATTAGTTAATTTAATATTCCCTATCATAACTCAAGATTTATTTTTCATTTTTTAATTACTTGCTTTATATCATACATTTGGTGAGGATACTTTTGTGTTTGAACCCACAATAGCTTGATGTGTTGACCGTCTATATTAGTCGAGAGTCGGTGGACGCCTGGACGGGACCTTAAAGGCTTAAACCGTCCTGGTGATCGAAACTAATATCAACCAGAAAAATCTCTATCCTCCAGAAACTGGACAGTCCAGAGCGGTACTTTTTTGACGTGGCATGGCATTTGAGAATTTCGGTTCCATTCAAGAAATTCAATGGAGGTCTCCATCCCTCTCCGATCTGCTACAGCTGCTATGATTAGAAATTACCCACCCGCAACACTTACAAATTGCCTTAGGATCAAATCTAAACGGCTCATATCAATTCATACCGATTCCTTTCTAGCTACGATTTAAAAAAGATACAATCACCCACCCATCCACTCCTCTGTCTTGTCACATCACTAGGATGCAAATAGAAGACCGTTTTCCGTTATTTCGTTCCGTTTCATCCCAAACGAAATGAAAACAAAATGCTTTTTTGTTTCGTTAAACGAAACGAAACGTTTATTTCCATTTCATTTTCTATTTTGACTAGATATTACTACTGTTAAACGATTATTTTCGTTCTTTTGTTTCGTTTCGTCCTAAACGAAACGATTTTTTGTTTCATTAAAGAAACAAAGCGAAAACGAAATAACTCATTTTCGTAATTGTTTTAAACGTTATGCACCCCTGTACATCATTAGTTTCATCGGTACCAAAATTCAAAATTTTTTGACACGCCACTGGCCACCGCACTTGCCCATTTTAATATATTTTTTTAGCTCTTTAATAGTTTTATGTCACTTATATGATCAATTGAATACAATTTGTTACCTTTAATTAGAGTGGCAAAATCTGAGCTGACCTGAAGAATCTGATCCGACCCGACTTGAACACGTGTTTCAGGGAACCCGATTCGACCTGAACCCGCCCTTCCTTTTGTGTCTCACAATTTAAGTACTTGACTACCAAAATAAACCAATAATAAAATATTCTAAATATATTTGATCAACGGTTATCAATAAATATTTGAACTAAAAATTAATTTT
The DNA here is from genome assembly GCA_030179965.1 of Cyperus esculentus. Taxonomy (NCBI): domain Eukaryota; kingdom Viridiplantae; phylum Streptophyta; class Magnoliopsida; order Poales; family Cyperaceae; genus Cyperus; species Cyperus esculentus. Next base: position 26,253 of record JASGLE010000003.1, on the reverse strand, counting down.
AGAACATATAACTTCAGCATATATGATATAATGAATTTGTCGTTACCGGTATAGGAATTATAAATTTTGCACACTATCGACAAATCAAGCAGAAACTTTATATCGAAATTTATGATGATGAATTATATTATACTATAAAGGCCCTTGTGCTGTTGAAATTCCAGATCCATGATCAAACGTGACTACAAACTGAGTAAAACTACGGTGCTCTTAAGCTCAACGGACCTCCCGTGAGCTTAACACAAGAAAATATCAAACCATATCCAAATTTTGATTTATATGGCTCAATAAATTCTTTATATCAAAATCATGTATCATGCAAAAATTTTCCATTTTTGGACATTTTCAAGTATTTATTTCAGATTTTTTAAAAGTTACATATGAAACATTGATTATTTTTATTAATATTGTATAGTTGCTATTAAAAAAATCTGGAATAAATACTTAAAAATGTTGATTTATTTTTATCATTAAATTTTTTATATCAAAATCTTCTAGGATACAAAAATTTACCATTTTTTTAGGTTTTTTAAGTATATGTTTTGGATTTTTTTCAAAATGACATAGTTTTTGTATATTATTTTATTATTATTTTGAGACTATCTAAAAAGTTCTAAAATATATACTTAAAAAACTCAAAAAATGTAAAATACTTGTATTCTAGGAGATGTTGATATAAAAAATTTAATGAGAGCCATAAATCAGAATTTTGTTATGGTTTGGACACCGAAAACTGAGATACGGACAGTATAGTACGGTAAAACTGTGATTTGCATATCACCGTAGCCGGACTCTATATATAGAGAGAGAGAGTATGACTATTGTGAAAACGTTTGCATTTCGCTCCGAAATGCAAACAGTCCATTAGATGGGGACAATATCAAAATATACTAGCAAACGTTTGCATTTCGCTCAACTTAATCTTTATATCAAAATATACTAACAAACCAAATTTTATAATTTTTAGAATTTTTTTGCTATTTTTAATGATGGGGACAATATCACTATTTTTGTATAAACCAGATCCAATGGATGTAGTCATTTTCTCTCCATCATTAAAAATAGCAAAAAAATTTTAAAAATTATAAAATTTGGTTTGCTAGTATATTTTGATATAAAGATTAAGTTGAGCGGCTCGGATTGACTATTTGGACACCGAAAACGGAGATACGGACCGCATAGCACGGTAAACTGTGATATGCATATTATTGTAGCCGGACTCTATATATATATATATATATATATATATATATATATATAATTTTGCTAAAATGAGTCATGACTCACGGACTGCTCTGTGAGTAAGGATAAAAAAACATATCAAATCACCTCCAAATTTCGATTTATGGTTCTTATCAAATTCTTCATATCAAAATCTCCTAGTATAAAAAAAATTTTCTATTTTTTTTTTAGTTTCTTTGAGTATATGTTTTGGAATTTTTTGGATGGCCTCAAAATAATGTATAAAACTATGCCATCTTTAAAAAATCTAAAACAAATACTTACAAAACTCAAAAAATGAAAAATTTTTGTATCCTAGGATGATTTAATATAAAGAATTCAATGAGAATCATAAATCAAAATTTTGTGATGGTTCAGTATGATAAATTCTTTATATCAAAATTTTTGTATAGCGTAAAACTATGATCTTCTTAAGCTCATGAAACCCTTCTGTGAGCTTAACACCAAAAACATATCAACCAATATCTAAATTTTGATTTATATGGCTCAATAAATTCTTTATATCAAAATCATATGGCACACAAAAATTTTCCATTTTTAGAGATTTTCAAGTATTTATTCCAGATTTTTTTAAAATTACATATGAAACGTTGATTATTTTATTAATATTGTATAGTTGCTATTTAAAATCTCGAATAGGTACTTAAAAAATCTCTAAGAATAAAATTTTAGCTTGGCACATGATTTTGAAATAATAAATAATTTATTGGGCCATATAAATCAAAATTAGGACATGGTTTGATACGTTTTTTGTGTTTAGCTCAAGGAAAGCCCCCGTGAGCTTAAGAACACGGTAGTTTTGCTCTGTATATATAAAGGGAGAGAGAGATATACATTACGGTGCATCACGAAGCAAAACGACTTTTTCTTTAGCATGAAAACTGATATTTTCAAAAGTCAAATGACCAAACCGATTTCTCCAATATAATATACATATTAAAATCATATTAAAATTTAAAAATTTTGGAAATTTTTTACCATTTTCTTGGATTTTTTAAATATGGGTACGTTTTGGCATCTGAATGGTATTATTCAATTATTATTTTTGGGTAATCTTTTAAAGATATTTAAAATATTTCAAAAATTCAAAAATATATAAAATTTGGTATTTTTGCCATATTTCAGTATGTTTGGTACAATTAGATTTCACATCTGAATTTAGCTCTATATATATATAAATATAGAGTGCGGCTACTTCACTTCGTTGACATATCTCTTAAAGTATTGCTCGAATGGTCAAGCCAAGTTGCTCACCATAATCTACATATTGGAACATAGTTGTGTACCAAGTCTTTCTATTTTTAGAATTTTCTAACTATTATTTTGGATTTTTGAAAAATGACTCTTTTTATATACAAATTTTTGTGCAACTAGGTTTCAATAGATAAATTATGATGAGTAACTTGCCTTGACCATTTGAGCTATGGTTTAGCAGATATGATACCAAAGTGTCACAACCACTGCGCTTTGCAAAACACAATAGTAGCTTGGCCATTTTGAACTATAATTCAGTAGATATGTCAATAGATCTCGCTGTTTGTTGTGAGAGAACTTACAACATCTTTCATACATATAGTGTGGGTTTAGAAGTATTTTTTTTTGTGCACAGATTGGGATCTAACTTCTAATAATCATGTACTCATTTGTTAAAAGTTGGTTAAATTATTTATTTATTTACTTATTTGATTATAATTGGAAATAGCGGACAAGTGCGTGGGATTACTTTTTTTTTTTTTTAAAACACACAAATGATCGAAGAAGGGTCCAAACTCTTGTATCTATTAAACACCATAGTAACACTATACCAACCAAGCAAATTAATGTTCATAATTCCAATTCAAGACAAACAATTAATTGCATTATTTCATCATTTATTGATCTAAAATATTTTTCTATTTTTCTATATCTACAGTGATCAAGTGGAGGAAAAATTTCATAGCCGCATATGGCTCTCAATTTCTCAAAAGTTCGATCAAAATAATCTCTTGAGACAAATTCTGTACTCCGTTGAACCTAAGAAGAAAAACCAACAACGACCAGTAACAGATCAGGATTTGCTGGAGGTGGTTGAGCGAGCCTTGAGCAAGGAGAGGTATTTGATTATCCTAGATGATGTGTGGACAGTCGAACTGTGGGACAATCTGAAATTCGCATTGTCTGATCGAATGAATGCGAGCCGAGTTTTGATTACCACCAGAAATCTTGAGGTTGCTAAGGCAGCGGATTGTAATACAAAACCATTTAAACCCCATTACCTAAGTGATGATGAAAGTTTGAATCTTCTTTTCACAAAGGCTTTTCAACAACCAATACACCCTGACAATTATCCTTCTGACCTCAAGGTAATAGCTGAATGTCTAATTAAAAAATGTGGTGGACTGCCTCTGGCAATAATTGTGTTGGGTGGTATCCTTTCAAGAAGAGACCGCAACTCCTTTGCTTGGAAAGTGGTGGAAAGGACATTGGATTGGCACGATAAAGATGGAGAGAAATGCTCCCAAATCCTAGCCTTAAGTTATGATGACTTGCCATATGAATACAAACCTTGTTTCCTCTATTTTGCTTCCTTTCCAGAGGATTATGAGATCTCTGCAAATCACATCACAAAAATGTGGGTGGCTGAAGGATTTATTCCAAAAGATGGCGGAGGAACAATGGAGGACCGTGCTAAGGACTTTTTGGCAGAGCTAGTGCAAAGGTATGTTCCTTAAATTAAGATGCTTGTCAAAATTAAAATTGAACGAGTTAAGGCTACAGTGCATCAATCTTTTCTCTAAAAATAGTATATCAGTTTGAATCATCGGATGAAGAAAAGATATTTTGGAATAGGAAAACACATTGCGCAAAACTACGGTGTTCTTAAATTCACAGAGGTCTTTCATGAGCTTAACACCAAAAACAGATCAAACAATGTCCAAATATTGATTTATATAGCTCCATAAATTATTTATATCGAAATCATATGGCATGCAAAAATATTACATTTTTAGAGACTTTTAAGTATTTATTTCAGATTTTTTAAAACTTGCATATGAAACATTGATTATTTTAGTAATACTAATGAGAAATTCGTCCTTTGTACGGGACATTTTAGCTTTGATTGCCGCAAGTAAAGGAAATAAAACAATTCTATTATTTTTCAATTTACTTTAATGTTAAAGCTTGATTCAATTATTAAACTATCACAATGAATTTCGATAGAAGTATACATAAAATTACAAGACTGAAACGTAGATATATTTGCAATCGGAAAATGCATCCTTCAAAGTTTATCAAATTAAAATAAAAATAACGACAAATTATTAGAACTGATGTGTACCCGCCTGTTGCAGCCAACAATAATATTGTTCGATTTCTTTTTTTTTTTATTCAATTGAGGACAATACTGCAATATATTTTATCGGATTTGATTTATAAAGAATAAATTAAAAACAAAAAAGAAAGTATTTTCAATGTACGAAAATTAGAATCAACAAACCAAACTTAACTTCACATAAAAACTATAATGCATTCCAAGTAAACTATTAGGTATGAGTTATATTATTATAGTTATCGCTGAAAATGTTGGTTTTTCATCCGAAAGGTTAATATACTTACAGAGGTGATATATAATATCATTTATTTATTTTGATGAACTTACAATGTTTGCGTCTCTTCTTTTAATGTTTGTGTGTTTGTTTTTTTTTTTTTAAACAAAGCCCGTAGGCAAACCCCCAATTTTACTTGATCCCGGGTCTCCACGGTGGGAACCCATGTCACTACCACTAGGCCGTAGCCTCGGTGACTTTGTGTGATTTGTTAACAACAATAATATATTACACAGTTTATGGCAACCGTGATCTTCCTTAAAAAAGAAATCATCACCAATGTATGAATGGATAGCAACGTTTCCACAGACGTGCCAGCATGGTAAAACTTGAAAAAGGAAGTAAATCACAACATTAATGTTTACTTGCATGCAGAGGATAATGTTTAATCAGAATGCATCACCAAATGGTCCAAATCTCCTGAAAGTCAATTAATTTCGTCACTCTCTCCATTCATTAGAACAACTAGGATTGACCCGTGCTTCGCGGCGGAATAGTATGCATTCATAGGTGCTTCACAATTTAGTTGTAATATTATTTAGCTGGAAACGGTTGAATTCTATATTGATTAGATGATATACATTGTATAATCAAGCCCGAATATATACATAATTTAAAACTACATAACAATATAGAAAATAAATAATTGATGAAAACAAATGAGATTGGAGACAAAATAATTGGAAGCGTGTAATACATAAACAATATGTTAGAAAAAATATGCATACTAATTGTGCAAGACAAATAAAACCAATAGAGATATGGATAAATCATAAATGTCAAACAAAAAATATAACTTTTTACCTTTTAAATAAATGTGAACCTACAATTTATATGATATGTACATCCATAATTTTTTTTAGTTTTCTCTGATTGTTTTAAACATTTTAAATTTATTGAAAAAATAATCCTATAAAAATACTTTATCCAGGGAAATAGTATAATGTAGCCATTTTTCCCGCTTCAATTAACCGAAAAGCTGGTAACATGATGTCCAATTAATTTTGAGACGAACATTAGAGTAAAAAAAGTTAGTACTAAAATAATGTAATAACAAATTAACATTTTGAGCCTATTTATAAAAAATTTCACTTGTAAACAATGTTTATCCGGAGATATCACAATATTGATGATAAATCAATGATAAATAACACACAACCAACCTCTCTCAACACCTTTCTATTTGAAAACAAAATGGAAGGGACTGAACTTACGATTACTGTTGGATGATAAGATCGGATGGATCTGAAGCTCAAATCATTGAGAGGCCTTAACATTCCGACTTTGTAGGGGGATATATTGGTCAGACTTTTCATTTCTTTTTTTTTTAAAAAAAAATGAAATGAAATAAAACTGGTATGATCAAGGGAAATAAATAAACGCAACAGGGTGTAAGCTGCTTAATTGATTCTAATTTGTATTCAGCATTTTAAGTGAAGATCGTGGCCCCTACATCAAATCTAGCAGGTGCATATGTACCCATTTGGTATCTTGTACCACCACGCCAGCAGCAGTTTGCCTCTCAAGCTCCTGCTTTAACCTTAAAATAGGAAAGCCAAATCAATAACCCAGGAAACAGTTGAATCAAGGTGGTAAGAACCGTTTCCTCACGCGAATCAGGGTGAAAACGGATCGGATAATATCCGTCCGTATCCGGATTCGTATTCGGATTTTTGTGGATACGGATATTCGGATACGGATATTTACGGATACGGATACGGATACGGATAAAATTTATGCGGATACGGATACGGATACGGTTTTGAATATGGAAACTGATACGGATACGGATACGGATAATTATCCGAATCTGGATATTATGGTAATTCGGATATCCGTTTCAAAGGCTTATTATATGTCTTTCAATTAGATATTTTATGTAGATTTCAAATTTAATGAAGTTTATATCTAATTAGACTTTGAATTCATCTCTTTTATAATTATTTATAACTTGTAACTAATAATATAATGAATATTATGGATTTTTTTCTTAACTAACATGTAATTACTTATGATAATAATGATCTACGATGAACTAATAACATATTTATGATTAGTGATTAATTTTTATAGTAATTTAACCATTTTAGTTAGTGATTTATCATGAAAAAGTTATATAAATTATATTTTTTAATAGTAAGTCTAATATCCGAAGTATATTCGTACCCGCATCCATATCCGTTTAATATCCGATCCGTATTCGTATCCGTTTAATATCCGATCCGTATTCGTATCCGGAACTATCCGTATCCGTATTCGTATCCGAAAAACTAAAGCAGATACGGATACAATTTTACCCACTGTCCGTTGATATCCGATCCGTTTTCACCCCTACGAATCATGCCTCGTGCCCAAGATTTGCTTGTAGTGATCAAGAACTCCCGTGCTATCTGAGCCGAGTCCATATATTTTCACACGAAAACATTCATTCATTGTCTATGCATAAAATATTACACTAGACATGTCTTTAATTATAGGAGAGGAGCTCTCCCTCTCTCTCATCAAACAATGCACGACTACTATTTATACAACTAATGGCACTATGGCAGTTACAAGATTATTCAAGAATATTCAATTGATCCATAACAAAAACTTCCACAATGATCACAACTAATCCATACAAAATCGGTTATATCAAAATTTCTGAAATTATCTTGAAGCTTCTTCAGTCCAACTTCTGTTGGGCTTGGCCTGATAATTTGCGGAGAAATACCTTGTGTCCATCCATGGACTTCCATCACACTCACAAAGAGTCACGTGGTGGGACCCACCACATCACACTTTGTGAGTGTGATGGACCGTCCATGGATGGACGGTAGGTCACACTCTTGATTTGCGTATCACCAAATCAGATCTTTATGAATTAATCTCCGAAATATGCATCCCCAAAAAATGCACCAAGTTGAAGTCATTGTTGATTTCAACATTCCCTCTCAGCAATACTTCCGATAGTTGATTCAACTCTCCATTTATTTTCACCTTATAAATAATGTCGTTGCACTTCAAACTCAATTCTCGGATGTTGAGTAATCCAAAATCTATCAATTGATTTACTAAAGATGGATCCATACCTATTTATAGCGGAAAAGAAATCCCAAAAATCGACACTACGGCTACCGCTTGTATATCGCAAATCTTTACATCAGTTGCTGCCACCAAGCACACCAAATGCCTTGTTCCTTGTTCCTCTTTTTTTTTTTTTTTTGCGCAATTATTGAAGTCACCACTCGGCATGTCAAGCACAACTAGTATCATAGCAGGTTTATATTATGACATTATTTTTTTTTTGAAGTAGAGGGCGACTGCCCTCTAATTTTTCATTAAATAACAAAATCTGTACATGGATATTTACATGGGAATAAAGATGGAAACAACAAAAGAAAAAATGAAAGAAAAAGAAAAAAGGAAAAGTACTAAGCTAGTCATCAAGCCTATATACAGCGATGTTCTATTTCCATTAGAAAGTAAAGAAATGAAAAGAAAAGAAAAGTTAAAAGAAGAAAGAAAATGTGTTCCTGCTCTGCTGGATGCATCCTATGGGACCATCTCTGTGGTAGTTATCGGTTTTTTGAGAAGCTTCCAGAGATCAATTTCCATGATGATAGTGGAGATAAGAACTTCAGTTGGCTTCTGCACTCCTTGAAATATACGTCTGTTCCTTTCTTTCCATGTGTTCCATAAGATGGCTGTTATCTGAACCGGGCATTGTGCGATGCTCCAAGGAGGACGGATAGCCTCTGTAGAGTTGTGGGGAGCTGGAAGTTGGTGGGCAAGACATCAAGTCATAGACGTGTTGTATATGGGCATGAGAGGAAGATGTGCGTTGAGGTTTCTGTCATTGTTGTTTGGCATAGAGGATACAGGTTGTGCCACAAGGCCAATTTCGTTTCTGCAGATTTTCATTTGTTAGTAATGTCTCTAAGTAAGAGCCATAGGAATAATCTCACTTTGTTTGGAACCCGCAGCTTCCACGGCACATTAGGGGTGATGGATGTGATTCCCGGATGGATTAAGAACATGTAGGCCGATTTGGAGGAGTATCTGCCATTGGCTGCTTTGGTCCAGAGCATTTGATTAAGGGGTTGAGAAGTGGCTGTGCAGGCGTTAAATATGGGTATGATAGATTGGAGATCTTTTAGGAAGAACGAGAAGGATTCGTTGTATGAACTGAGGTGCTGTAGAGAAGTGATTTGGCATTGTTGGTTCAGTTTTGAAGCCCATGGGGAATGAGGCTTTGTAGTGAAACTCCATATCCATCGCAAAAATATTATGACATTATTAAGGTGACCGTCCGACTAATCATTAGCTACTCCACCATTTTTTGTTCGTCATTATGTCAACCCATTGATCATCTCTCAGTTAGTTCCCTTCCTTTGTAATTACTCCTCAACATCCATCGACATTGTTTTTCATTCTTATTTGACATCTCGATCAGCAACAACATCAATCCGGCCTGGTTTGCTATGTTCCTCAGGCATCGATAATCTTCTTCTTTTTTCATGAAACGTCCATGACAGATCCCACCTACTCTAGTACCTTATGTTGGGAATTTTCTTAAGGCAGCAGAAGCATAAAATTGGCATAAAACGAAGACGGATAGAAATTGGAAATCACGTTTCACTCAAAAAACATTCATTCATTAATCATTGCTTTGCACAATATTACACGATACATATCTACAAAGTAGGAGAGGAGATCCCTCTCTCATCTAACAATGCACAGCTACACATTTATACAAGCTAATAGCGGTTACAAGATTTGTCTAGAATTTTCAATTGATCCATACAATTATATAGAAACTTCTACAATGATCACAACTCATCGATCTATACAAACAGCTATCAAATTTTTTGGAAGTATCTTGAAGCTTTGATCGCCTGTCCAATATTTGCTGGGCTTGGCCTGATGTTATATATATATCTTGTGTCACACCTTATATCTCAATAAGAAATTCATAGAGTTAATTGCTATAATTAGGAAACAAATAAAAATATCATAAATGATACTTAATACGGTTTATACTTTGTCACACTGTGCACCCCTGTTAACGAGAAATCAGAAAGTTAATTGCTACAATTAAAAGCAAATAAAAAAATTAGTATAAAAACTATGTGCATAATTAGAATGCGATCTCCATTTTTAGGGAACATAACTTGTGCAGTTGTGTATGTTATCATTCATAGTATTGAATGTTTCATATTATCCAAAATTACATGGTCGTACATGTAAAATTTATCAAAGATAAAATCGATGCCCCAACACGGCAACAAAAAAAAAAATTGAAGGAACTGAAACCAGTTCTTCACAAAGGTCTGGTTCCCATCTTTTGTACAAAAAAACCAGTCAGTTCAACCAGTTTTTGCCGGTTCAACAACATATACGATCCACTGGGTGAAACAAACTGGCGGGTCTGATTTGGTATTTATAACAGTGCTAGGTACAAAAAATAAAAAGTTTTAATTTGGGAATGTCGCTCGGACATGAGTGTGGAGATTACAATAATTTTCCAATATTTTGTTATTGATACTTATTTAATATTATTGCCATAGGTGCTTGGTCGATGTCACGGAAAAATTATCTAGTGGTCGGTGCAAAACTTGTAAGATGCATGATCTTCTCCGAGACCTAGCTATCCATGAAGCCAAGAAAGACAACTTCTTGAATGTATTTTCCAAAGCAGAGATTCAAGGCCAGGTAGATATCACACGGACACGCCGAGCAGCACTTCGACATTGTACTTCTATCGAGTATGATCTCCTATCAAAAACACGTACTTTAATATGCTTTGGAAAACAGATGTTATATTATCAGGGGTTCACTTTACTCAGAGTGCTAAACTTTGATAGAAATGATAGCTCTAATTATATACATGCTAGAAAGCAAGCAATCCATGAAGGTTGGCTTAAGTGCTTGATTCATCTGAAATTTCTGGGTTTCAGGCACTGCAGAAACTATTTTGGATTCGGGAATGTTTCCTTTAGTTATTTGAATAATTTGGAAACTTTTGATATTACCGGTACAATAAGTACTGATGATGCTGAATACAACATTATGGATGAGCCAAATGACTCCCTATGGAAAGTTCCAACTTTGAGAAATGTAATTTCCACATATCCAATTCGTGGCCCATCACAATGGAATCACCTAAAAAATATACAAACTGTAAAGTGGGTGAGGTTGGAAAATGTTCCTGTGCTAACAAATACTATCAATTTGCGTAAGCTAGGTGTTTGTATTGATGATCTCGATATTTTGGAACGTCCAGTTAAACGTAGTGGGCCTGTGAAGAGAGTAATTAGAAAGGTCATTAACCGATCAAAACCTGCGGGGTCCATGATACAAGAAAAGAACATATGGCACATTTTGGAGGATTTTCTCAAAAGGGCACCGTCCCTGGTCTCACTTTCTGTACATGTTCCAGTAAATAACCCAATGTTTCATACTAATGGTTCATACAACTTACTTTGTCACAAGAATTTAGACAAATTACATATCTATGGGTGGTGGGCCAGTGCCCTAAGTGTTGAAATGCTCCCAAGAAACCTTGCCAAGTTGACACTTGTGGCCACTATGCTTATGGATGATCCAATGCCTATATTAGAAAGGCTGCAAAGCCTTAGTATACTTCACCTTTCGGAGAATTCGTACATAGGAACGAAGATGATTTGTTCAGGAGGAGGATTTCCAAGTCTTGACAAACTGAAACTTGATAGTCTGCCAAATCTAAGTGAATGGGAAATAGGAGAGGGAGCTATGCGCATCCTTAGTTACCTTGTAATAGATGACTGTCGTGCGCTGAACACATTTCCTGAGCTACAAAATGTGTCCAGGCTTCAAGAGCTAGTTGTAATTTGCCCCTCATTTGAGCTTAACAGAAGGATGCAATCAGAGGACAGGTACAAAATTAAGCATATCCCAGCTGTCCGTATGTTATAACCAAGGTGAGACCTGATCTTCTTCTTTAGCTGTATTTCAAAAATTACCTGTTTTGTTTTGTTGATCCTTTATGCTGTGTGGCTCTGATACTTAATATTTATTGGAAGTACCGATTTTGCTTCTTTATAGGAACTGATCTGCTAGCTCTTAACTATCACATGAATTATGTTAAGCAGGAGGATCTAGATTCAGAGGAAGCTACTCTGTTGATACAAAATAATGGATATCACTTTGAGTGCTAAGAGGAGTGCATTGTGAGGAATGGTCGGATCTCATTGTTTTGTTGTCCCTTGTAAGTTTTTGCTCTCTGCTTGCTGGCCGTGTTTGTCAACATTTGGAATTTTTATGTTTGTATACTTGTAACAAAAAAAATTGTTTCTGAATTTTTTATCACGGATTGAGGATGAGTTATATTTCCCTGTGATCTACTTAATTAATGTACTCTTGATTTACCATCTTATATTGAAAATTCATTCTTTTTTATTTCTCAAAGAAATTATTTCACTCGGAATAGAAAAAGGACGAGAAGAATCTACAGGGATAACAAGCGAAATTTTTATTTCCCTAATGCGAAAAATAAATGAACTTACGATGTTAATTGCAAGGACGAGAAGAATCTACAGGGATAGCAAGCGAAGAATCCAGTATCGTTCCGTATTATACTTACTAGAAGAGAAGTAATTCGGGCTTCGCCCCAAAAATTAGTACCAAATAAATAATAAAAAATTTTATAAAATTTAATATTAAGCAAAATTTTGAACATAATTTATAAATCTTTTGATATAAATTAAATAATATAATAATTTATAAATAAGAACACATAAATGTTGGATCATTTTAAGGATTAAATTTTATTTTAGACATATATATCATGTTCATGTTATTAAATGTTAAGAGAAAAAAAATATATAAGCCATTGGATCAAAGTAGATAAAGAGTTTCAAACAAAATCAATGGTATATAACATTGATACTGTAAGGTGCTTGGAGACCTATCACTCTATATGGAGTATACATTATAATTGAATCTATTTTTGAAACAAACAAAAGAATCTTCAAGAAGAAACTAGTGAACACTCTTTGAGAAAACTCTAGTCACCTCTTTGAGAAATTAACCCTTGCTGCCTCTTTGAATATTTTGTGGTAGTGAGGGGCACACCGCCTTCCCCGCTCAACCCTCTTCTATTATATTTCTCCATTGATTGGCTTCAAGTTTTGTTCGTTTATCGTTTCATTTCTTCGTCCATTTTTCCGTCACCCTTCTAAGAATTGTCTATCGTCGTTTTTTAGTTAAGAGGCTTATATTATGAATCACTCAAAAATGAAATTTGCTCCAACTTCAGCAAACTCAAGTAGTGCTTCGGGAATTGAAGATTTATGAAGTGGTGTGCCACCATTTCCACCGCCCAAAAGAGGCGTCTTGGATTGACGTCTTATGAGGGGAAATGACATGGTCACCCTTGGATATGCTTGTGTGATAGGTAGGTGTTGTGAGGCACCTGCCCACACACACTCATATACAAAGGTTTTATTTAAGAGATTGTGGACTCCTAGATTCCAATAAGTGCAAGCACTTATTGTTAATTACCCTAGAGCTGTTAACTCTAAGAACCTCTGATTAAGAATAAGGAAAATGCTAAAATGTGTGTGATAAAATAAAATCGGGTCTGGTTAGGGGTAGACAATAATCAAATATGGCATGAATAGTGTTGTTATGAAAAACCTAGGATCCATTTGCAGATCCCGGAGACGCATCTCATCAGGTTTAGTTAGTCGTTGTTAGTTAGGAAGACCTAGGATCCATATGCAGATCCCGGAGGCATCTCTTCAGGTGTTCATCATTGTTAGTAAAAAAGGGAAACTTAGGATCCATTTGCAGACCCCGGAGACGAGTCTCATCAAGTTTCAATTGAAATATCGGGTCGCTATTGACTTCCCGATGATTCTCAATGTTCATTGAACGGATAGGGAATTCATCTGCCCATATCA